>OW388084.2:109888563-112731063 GCA_936449025.2 Sarcophaga subvicina | reverse complement strand
TTTATAAGTTTATGTCGAGCTATTTTGGACTCAATAATTTCATAATTTTTAAACTAGACAGGCCACCAGTCTTATATAATGGTTTGGAATTCTTATTTTTACAATTTAGTGAAAGAGTTTTACAATTGCCAGGATGGAATAAATCTTTTGTGCTTAAAATAAAAAGTTTAGAGGTTACTAAGTTCAATTCTTGATAGATGTTGGGTCAGACGAATGAATTAACTCGAACCATAAATGGTTACTTATTATTTAAAGCTTTTTTAACCTGGCAATACTTTCTTAAATTTTTTAAACTGGCAGTGTTCCAATACTTATTTCAATAGTTCAAAAATTTTACGGTAGATGACTCTAAAAAGGTACAAAACAATGTTTTAGCTCAGAAGTTTTTATATCCCATATGGTCTAGTGGCTAGGATATCTGGCTTTCACCCAGAAGGCCCGGGTTCGATTCCCGGTATGGGAAGTTTCTTTTTGTTTTAATATGAATTGAAAATTAATGAAGCTGCTGCTTTAATTTCCTTTTAGTTTTTAAGGCTTGAGGGTTATTTTAAGGTAGTAATTACGACTGAACACGAATACGCTGGTCGACCTACATGCATACATATATGAACAACGATGATGATAGGACTTCCTTAGCTTTGATTTTTGAACTAAGGCTTAATCGCACACTCCCCGCCAGCATTCATTGATTTCTGTATCAATTTCTGTCTCTCATTGACATAGCTGATTCAGACTAGTTGCTGGATGTAAATACATTGAACAACGTCTAAAGTACTTAAGATTGCAAATTTGCTATACTGGCTAGTCTATCCAAGACTGTTTTGAGGCTACAGTAATCCCTCGATTTACGTCGCAGTTGGTTCCAAAAAAAAGGCGACGTAAATCGAATTTCATATTGCTCATACTACAAAGTAGTATGTTTTTAGCAAGGAATTTGAAAAAGTTATTGTAATCCCTCGATTTACGTCGCAGTTGGTTCCAAAAAGAAGGCGACGTAAATCGAATGACGACGCAAAATGAAGTTATAGGGAACAAAAAATTTGACGACGTAAATCGAAACAACGTTAATCCAGGCGACTTAAATCGAATAATTACTGTAGTCGACTGCTTGTTAAAGGCGGCTAAAGTGCTGTGTAATGACAGGAGGTTATCCAACTAAGAATTTAGTTCTGATGAACTGAATATCCGTTCTGATTATAGGTGGATCTGGTAAGGCGATCGAAAGCGCCCCGTTAAAGCCTTATAAACGGAGGTAGTCAAGGAGACTGCGGGCTATCTTAAGAAGGAGACAGATTTTTCCCAAATTAAGAACTTGGATGTGGAAATCATTGCCAACTCGTACTGGACTGGAGATATATTGCTTCAAACTTTTACAAAACACTCTCTATCGCATTTGCACTGTATCAAACGGTTCGCAGATGAGCTTTAGAATTTTTTCGTATACTTCTTTTTACTACACCTAATATATTAACACTTTATTTATAATTAAACGATGATATGTGCCTTGAAATTTATTTTCTCTACGAGTAGAGCATTCAAAATTCCACATTGTATGCTGCTGCTGCATGTACTCATGACCATAAATATTTTAGTCCTTGCTCGTCCTTTGTGCATTTACTGTGTGAACTTTGTTGTTTTCCTTCTTTTGTTCTTAACCATTGTCCGAATTATTTTAATTGCAACTTTTATTTCAACTCTTAACAGTTGTGACACTTTTTTTGTTTTTATTGCTTTGCACTGAGATTGTTGTGTCTTTGTGTTCCTGGCTACTTTCTTTTGAAACTTCTTACTTACGAGTAATAAGAAGGCTTTTTTTGGTGAGTAATGGAAGCAGCCAAATAAGAAGAAGAAAGTTTCATTGTTTATTGTATTGGCCTTTGCTTTACAGTTACACAGTTAAAGAAGGATCTCAAGTAGAATATTAGTTTTCTTTGTAGCTGGCCTGGCATTTACGTTCTCTTCCATTCCTTTTGCTTCCACTGATGATAAACTATTCGAGCAACTTTTTAGTTTCACACTAAAGGATTTGGTCAAATAATGGAGTTTCTTAAGTTTTGCGACAGTTTAACAAACAAATGTGGATTTCAGTTCTTTTTACTTGCATGTGCTGTCCTATACTGTCCAGTCCAGTGCAGTGCAGTCCAGTGGCTGGCATTAAAGTACATGACCAAGTGTTGCAAGAGTACAAAGAGCATTTTTAATTTGTTTTTTAATTCAGCAGTTGGCCGCAATATTTGTTGCATGACCATGAAGTAAAAAATGACCGTAAGAAGGGGGGAAAAGGGGGAAAACGAATTGTTGTCAAAGAGATCAAATCTTTTATCAAAACAAAGGAATTCTTTGTTTTTTCTTTGTTTTTGAGAATGTTTTTTTAAATTTTTTTTGTTCAACTGATTTATACTGAAATATACGAGAGTTCCAAGTGAATAAAAAATAACCCTTAAAGCTATTCTGAACAATTTGAACATGATGGAAATAAAACATGTTGGAATAAAAAAAAAAAAAAAAAACAAAGAAAAAATGCAGCAGTTTCTATATTAACCACCAATTTAAAAATCTGGGAAGGATAAATGCTTACCTACTTTTTCGGATCCCCATTGAAAAATTTGTTTGTGCCAGTTTTTTGCTTTTCAATCGAGGAACCTTACCAGAATTCCTTTTTATTTAATCCACCAATAATTAACCGAAAATAGATTATAAATATGATATACGGACCAGCCTTTTCAAGCCTATTTTGGCGCTAGACGACTATTTGCCTGAGAGGTTTACCTTACCCGGAGGTTCCACCATGATTTTTGGAAGATTATCAGCGGATTTGGTCAGACCATCGGAAGTCCCGGTAATGTCTTAGAGATACATGTTTTCGAGCAGACTGAGAGTTATTCTCAGAACAAGACTTTCTTATTCCTAAGTTAAGTACTTTCAGTGTATAGTTCCACAGAATATTCGATAATAGCCATGTCAGAGAATCGATTTTTCCTGTAGTGAAATCCCCTATCAAGACTAGGTTCAGATAAGATATAGTCAACTTCACTCAGAGGCTGTAGAACTGCAGATAATATAAGAGAGTGTCCAATAAAAAGTGAATAAAATGTCGGAGTGATAGAACATTAAGTGACATTACAACAGATGATGTTTATTGTTTGGCCAGTAACATAGGAGGAAGCCAATTAAGCATAAGAAAGAAGGGCATTGTAAGGGGCCACCATTTACATTGTAATTTCATTGAGGACAGTTCACCAGGCGTCAAATCTATAAAAATGATTAGGTACGATAACCATCGAATAAATCCAGCAAACCACATACGAAAGAAGTTCCAATTACCCAGGAATAAAGGGAGAACAAGCAGCTTTACGACTCAGCAACTTAATTGTGGGTTAAGAATCCGTGTTAAATATTTAACTCCGAGGCTCACTGTAAATTTAAGCCTTTTTGTTCCAGGTAGTGTAAATTGAAGAACTTTGTACCCCATTGCAGAAAAGCATTGGATGCGTTTTGAAAGGATCGACATTATAATGCTCTGGACGAAGTTGAATTTGTCGAATAAAGCCTGTGGGTGCATACCAGAGATCCGCACTCATACTTATCATGGAAGCTCTACTCATATTCAAAGTTTGAAGTACTCATCATATTCATACTTAACAACACGTATGATGTTATTGATTTCGACTCTCCAGAACTCAACATGTACACGAAGCACAAAATAAGTGTGAATCGCTTAGGAACACTAAAATACTCACTAGAAGGTTGGGTGTTTGCTCTGCTCTGCTTGCTGCTCTGTCTTTTTTGCTTATGTGTCTTTTTCCTTTTTTTGTAAATGCAACAACAACTAAGAGGCTGCCTTCAAAAATGTATCAATACAAAGTTTGTATGCAGTTCTACTACTGTATATAAACTATGTAGATATGCAAAGTAACCAAACAATGCATCAAATATAAATCTGATGCCTGATTGCTCTTTGACTGCGTCAAAAATACATATTGACGACGTTTTGAAATAGAGTACATTGTATATATTTTGTACAGCGGCATTAGAAACACGATACTTTGTTCAAATACAAAGCAACTAACATTTTAGAAGTCAGCCAGACTGTCAATTTTGATGAATTATTCGAATCACTAGGCTTATGAATCAAACATATTGAGTATGAGTTTGATGTCAACGTTGAACGCATACTTATTGCAACCTGTAGTTACAAATCAACGTTGTAGTGAGTATGAATGAATCAGAGTACATAGTTAAATTTCAGTGTTGTGGACTCACTTATATTCAAAATTCCATGAGTGCTTATGAGTAGCGAAAAAACGAATCATTGCTGATCTCTGACACATACCCTACGCTCGGTTTGTCTTCTGTCTATTTTCCTAGCCTCAATATAATAGACTGCATGAATAGAGGTCATGCCATGAATAATGATGGTCTTGTATAAAGAATTATTTGTTTGTTTTTATTTGCTTCTCTATTGAAAGATTTTTAGCACACAGTCTAAGTTTAGAAAATTTTATTTCCTTTTCAATATTATTTCCATGATAATTTATTTAATTTTTAATTATTTCCCTTTGTTGCTTGGCAAAATGCTGATTTCAATGCGTTTTATTTTCGGTTTTCGGTTTTTATTTTTCTGGAAATAAAATAGAATTCCATTCAAAAAGATGAATAGCAAAAAATCCAAAAAAACACAGATTTTTGTGTTCATTATAATTGTGGCAAAGTTTGGTTATATTTTCTCTGATTTTCCTTTTGTAGTTGTAGTTGTTTTTGTATTTCAGCCAAAAACTATAGAGAGAAACAGAATCAAATCTAAAAGAAAAAAAAACAAAAAAATTAGAGTTTAATTGAAAAAGTTTCAGAGTAAAATGTTCCACTAATTTTAATTGAATTTTTTTTCTGGGGTTCTCTTTTGTTTTTGTTTTTTATATGGAGAGGAAACAAGCAAACTAACTCAACAATCACAGCCATGATGAGTAATAATGCTGATGGCTGGAGAAAGGAAAAGGACAAGCATTTTGGGTATTGTAGCTCCTGGTGATAATGGCAATCATCATTGCATTCCAAGAATGATGATACAAAATCTGTTGTTTTTTTTTTTCTTTTTTTGGGAAAAACAAAATTTATGGTAAATTTTCTGTTTTTCGATTTGTTTTTTTTTATTTCGAAAAGAAACAAATGAAAACGATTGCACAAAAAGAAAGAAATTAGTAGAAGCTGTATGAAATGTAAACGCTGGTTATTTCTCTAGTCTTAATTAATTTGTTTATTATTTTAACAATTATTATTTGAAATTTAAATTTACATTTTCATCCATTACTTTAAATGTTTTTTGTATAGGGTTATCCATTTCGTGATTTCAAAAGTAAACGTAAATAAAACACATATAAAATATTTTTGTCATGGTATTTCTTTTTTATTGTAAAGTTTGAACGTTGACATTATGTGTGAAACACTACATCATCATTTAAATGACCTCCACGCGATGTGTTGCAAGCATTGATTCTTTTGAGGTAATTTTCGACCACTTTTTGACACATATTGGGCGGTATCTCAGCCATAACTTGACGAATGTTGGTTTTTAAGTGCTCATGAATTGAAGGTTTATCTGCATAAACACGGTCTTTCGCGTAGCCCTACAAAAAAAGTCTAATGGTGTCAAATCGTATGATCTTTGTGGTCGGTTGATATCGCCACGACGAGAAATTACGCGGCCAGGAAATGTCTCTTGCAATAAAGCCATATTCGCTCGAGTTGTGTGGCATGTGGCACCGTCTTGTTGAAACCACATATTCTCCAAGTCGTATTCTTCAATAGCAGGCAATAAAAAGTCGGTTATCATATGACCATAACGCTCCGAATTGACGGTGACAGTCGTTCCATCGTCGTTTTCGATGAAGTAAGGTCCAATCACACCTTCGGACCAAAGAGCGCACCAAACAGAGACTTTTTCTGGATGTAATGGCCTCTATTCAATTACTTGAGTATTCTCAAAACCCCAAATACGACAATTTTGTTTATTAACATACCCAACGAGTGTGAAATGTGCTTCATCGCTGAAGAAAATTTTGTTCGATACGTGGCTGTGGCAGAATCACCATTTTTGTAGTAGGTTTTGATAATTTTTATGCGTTGTGTGATAGTTAAGGGTTCCATTTTCGTCAATGTCAGACTTTCAACTGAAAAGAAAAAAATTGGTTTACAACTTAGTTTGACAGATGTCGAATTTCAGTCCCATACTTTTGAAACCACGAAATGTATAGCCCTATACATTTTAAGTACGTATTTATGGAATATTTAATAATATTGTTACGTTTTTATCTTTTAAAAATGTTTAAAATATGAGCTCGTAGATTGCAAATAAAATAAAAATAAATTTGTGTTTAGTTTTAATTAAAATTCTTTATTATTCGCATAATTCTGTGTGTCACTGTTCACAACTTTATGTACACAACAACAATTGCTTTGTTTGTTATTTCTCTGTTTACGCCCTTCGCATAAACAATAACAATTACTAAGCAATTATACGACAGATCTTTGTAACGGAGATCTTCAAACCACGATTACTCTCTCCAAACATTCCGCGTCTTCACACAAGACTGACTGAACTTCACTAACTCCAGTCAACTGCTGTACCAAGGTCGAAAGACCAGCTGATAGCTGTAACAATGTCAAACAATTTTTGTTTTTTGTGTATTTTGTTTTGATAATCATTTTCGTTTTTTTTTATTGTGTCAGAAGTTTGTATATTTTTCTTCTTTTTCTTTTAACATTTTTCTTCCCATCGTCATTCTTTAATCATTTTTATACAATTTTTTAACATTTTTCTGACAAGATTACTATTTCTCAACAAAAAAAAAATCCCTGTTGTTTTTGTATTGTTGTACTTATTGTAATATTAGTCCTTGCCTTTTGTATGGCAAAGTAAATAGTATATTTCTATAGAAATCTCTATAAATGTAAACTTCATTGTTTACATGTATTCTTGTAGTGTTGTTGGTGTATTTTTGTTTACTTGATTACCATTTATTTTATGCTTGTGTTTGTTAACAGGTTTGTTTACTGCATTGTTTTGTTTCTGTAGCTTTTGTTTATAATTTTAATGTTAAGCGATGTAATGATTTTTCATTTTCGTAACAATATTAGTCAAGATTTAATTAATTTATTTATCACTTTAACAATTATTATTTGAAACTTTAATTTACATTTTTACGATAAGTTTTTATTTTATTGCCCATCACTTTAAATGTTTTTCGTATTTCTTTCTGTCTTTAAGGATTTAAATATTTATGGAATATTTAACTTCATTTCTATTAAATTTTATTTAATTGATGTGCTTGTGCTTGTCTGTTGTGTCTTTATGTTCATGTCTGCATGTTTTGTTTGAAATCCTTTGGTTTTTCATACATACATATTTATGGATTAACATATCTAAACATATCCTTTAAACACATTAACATGTCCTTTTTGCCTGTATGTACTTTTATTTTTTGGGCATTTACATAAAACGTTTGCTAGAAAATCCCCAGACGGTTTATTTGATTAAACCAATACCCTACACAAGGGTAATGGATCATAGAATCAAACGTTCACATTGGATACCAAATTGAAATTCTTTATTTCTTCATTTTGGAGCCGGCCGCTGACAGATCAGGTGAAAGAGAGCGTCGTCCCTTTCTTCAAATCCAAATTTCGTGCAGAATTCATTTGGGGAAATGACAGGTCCTTCGACAATGTCTTGGAACACGACTTCGCCCTCCGAGGATCGGAAAAGGGCAATAAATGTTTACACCATTTAAAGTCTTCATCTTACTTACATACATCACTGCAGCAGAATCTTGCATGTAACCTCCTGCTATCAACGAAATTATGCATCCCGGTCAAACGACTGGAGTATACTTTGTGTAACTTAGGCAACTGGAACATTTACACTTTGTGATAAGCATAGCGCCGGTTTCTATATGACCACCGCCAGAACTAAATTGCAGTGGTCAGGCTGCCTATACAGATGTTTAATGTCAGAACCCTTAATACATACATATATACATAACTGGTCATTACAACCCTTCAGTCAGGGTTATTAACCTAGCTTCTCACACCACTTATGTTGTGTGTGTTAATTTTATACATGAGTGGCACTACCTACAATTTAAAGTCGACTCCGAACGACAGATTTTTTAGCAACTTTTCATGGCAATTATATTTACTCCAGAGTTTTTGCCAGAAATCTGCTGAGGGGAAGTCGCCGTAGAAATATTTTTTTATTTTTTGCTTTTGATGTCTGACCAGGGCTTTGAACCATTGCCTTACGTCTAATAAGTCAACACAGTGCCTACTAGACTACGGCGACTTCTTAACCAGCAAGCATTACGCAGTTTTCTATAATGGCCATGACCTCCGCCAGGTAGACACTACAGAGGTCAGGCTGCCTATACAAAAGTTTAATATCAGAACCTTTAAAACATGTTTAAAAGCCTCCAGCTAATTACAATTATCAGTATATATGTGCGCCAGTATATATATCAGCATATATGTATATCACTATATATGTCACTTTCACCGGGAATCATTGCATCATTAGACCAGAAGTTTCTGGTCGGAATCCTGTAATCAGATGTCCTATCGAGAAAATTATAAGGAATCAAAGTCATGAACATTCGCCTTCGAGAGCATTCATCAGACTGTTTACTCTGCCATATAAAAGGCAAGGCAAAGCAGGCAACTTAGTGAGTAAAGGTTCAGTCAGCTTTACGTGAAGACGCGGTGTGTTTGAACAGAGTAATCGTGGTTTGAAGATCTCCATTACAAACATCTGTCGAATAATTGCCTAGTAATTGTTATTGTTTATGCAAAGGGTATAAACAGAGGAATAACAAACAAAGCATTTGTTGTTGTTTACATCAAGTTGTGAACAGTGGCACACAGAATTGTGCGACTAATAAAGAATTTTAATTAAAACTAAACACGAATTTATTTTTATTTTATTTGCAATCTACGAGCTCACATTTTAAACGTTTTCAAAAGGTAAAAACGTAACAATATTAAGATGTACGGTTCTATACAGTCGTATTTGATTGATCAGAACTTTCTGGCTTCGTTTTTTTCTCTTTGACTTGTGATTTTCTATGAATAATTTATTTTAAATTGATGATACAAATATTATTTCCTAAAATCATCTTCTGACTCTTTATCAACAAAAACAATAATTTCATTATACCCCTTCTTTATTATCACCCCGGAGAAAAATTCTCCTATGCCTGACACCATCTCAGGCCCATCAACACTTAAAATTCAATTCAGTTCGAAGAGAAGGGTTTTCCAAAAATCTTTAAAATGGTCAAGTTAAAGAAAATGTTTGTTGTTGTTATTAAAATTTGTTTATAATTTAATGATATCGTTGCTGTTGTTGTTGTTTTTGTATATTTTGCATATTTTGTTGTATTTGTTTGTCTCTCTATTCAAAGGATATAAGGATGGATCCCTTTATGGACTTAAGAAGTCTTGTTTATTGGATTTTTTATCTCCTCTCTTTGCGGGAACTGTTTGTGTTGCAATGTTGTTTTTTCTGTTTCTGTTTTCGTGATTTGTTATGATTTGTTTTGGGAAAAAAATTTCTTTTCGGTAAATTTAAAGCTAATTTTTCCTAAAAAAAATTATAAACTTCGGGGAGAGATAGACCATAAAAATCTCTTAATATTTTAGTGTTTATTTAGGCTTTTTTAGAAATTTAAATATTTGTTGTACAAGTTAGAAAAAGGGATACAATATAGGGTGGTTGCTTGTGCAAATTGATTTGTTTGTAAATTTTATCATTTTCTTAATATTTTATTACAAGAAATTTTAAAGTTTTCCTCTTTTGAATGTCTTTAAATAAATGCAACTGCTGAAGTGTTATTTTTTTTGTGCATTTCTTTGGTAGTTTACATACAAATAACAACTGCATCAACAAAATTACAGTAGTTATCTAACATATTAATGTGGCATGCCACACATTCAAACCAACATAAACAATTTGTTTAACTTTTTTTTGGCTTTACATAAACAGCAGTTGTAAACTGATTAGTAGTAAGAGAAGTTTTTTTAAAAGCCAGAAAAACATAAACTTTAAAGCATTATTACGAAAATGAAAAATCTAGATACTTGTGTTTTGCTTTTACATCGCTTAACATAAAATTTATAAACAAAAGCTACAAAAGCAAAACAATGCTGTAAACAAATCTGTTTACAAATAATCGTACTGCTTAATATAACAACAAAAACCGGCATAAAAACAATGGTAAACAAGTATACAAAAATACAAAAACAACACTACAAGAATAAATGTAAACAACGGTGTTTATAAATATCTCTAGAGATTTAGAGAAAGCGAAGTCATCAACATTCGCCTTCAAGAACATTCATCAGACTGTTTACTCTGCCATATTAAAGGCAATGCAAATCAGGCGACTGGGTGGGTGAAGTTCAGTCAGTCTTGTGTGACGACGCGATGTGTTTGAAGAGAGTAATCGTGGTTTGAAGTCGCCGTGGTCTAGTAGGTAGTGTGTTGGCTTATTAGACGTGAAGCCTCGGTTCAAACCCCATGTCAAGCATTTCCAACTGAACGAAATATGAAAAAATATTTCTTCGGTGACTTCTTCTCAGCAGATTTCTGGCAAAAACTCTGAGATTAAATAAAAATTGTCATGAAAAGTTTCTCAAAAATATAATGTAATAACCAATTATGTATGTATGTATATAATCGTGGTTTGAAGATCTCCGTTTGAAAGATCTGTTGAATAATTTCCTAGTAATTGTTATTGAGTATGCAAAGGGTGTAGACAGAGTAATAACAAAGGAAAGCAATTGTTGTTGTTTACATCAAGTTGTGAACAGTGGCACACAGAATTGTGCGAATAATAAAGAATTTTAATTAAAACTAAACACAAATAGTATAAGAAGCAGTATATAAAGTACGTACATATGTATGTCTCTCTTCTATGACCCCTTCAAATTACCCTCCAATTTTTTTTTTCTTCCAAACCATGCTCTTAAGAGCATTTGAATGAAATCTAAGCATTCCAAACCGTTACACAAAAGACATGCTCGGAAATCTTTGAAATATCAATAAAAAATTATGCATTCGATGTATGCCGTGATGTTTTGGGCCAATTGTTACCTTTGGAATCATTGTTTGATCAAGCGAGGTGAATTTGTTGGATAGGTTGAGCTTGTTTGCATTGAAATAACCGGAATAGCGTCGCTGATGCTCGCTGGTGGGTAACTATAATGATTGTTGCATCAAACTATTCAGAAATAGACTGAAGATAGTAACGCTTGACTGGACAACATAGACTCAATATACAACGTATGTTCAGAATACAAAGATCGTATCGAACTCAGTATAAAGGCTGCTGTAATAAGGAAAATTAATCATAAAAATACGTATTTTGAACCTGTGCGGTGTTAATGTATCTTAGAAGCAAACTGGGCCTATTGCCCTGATATAATTGGGCAATGGAATTGGGAGAGAAATTATAGGAATATCCTATATATGGCTAATTCACCCGACTTTGTATCGTGTATGTTGTATTGAATACACATTGTTGTTTTTAAACGCTCAATGCTAATGCTGTATTGTATACGTCGTATTCTTCTTCATAACTTTTGGCATTCACACAATAGCACGAAACCAATACAACTTATTAAAAACATATGAAAACATATACACATTTTTCATTCACACAATTTGATAGCACGAAACCAATACAACTTTTAAAAACATATTTGGTCAATTCACACATGCCGTTGTATCGTTGTATTCATTGTATTGTTGGAAGAACATACAACAGTGTATGCTTGTTGTTGATAATTTTCATGTAAAAATCCGATACACTTATACACATTTTTTTATGTTTTCATATGTTTTTAAAAAGTTGTGTTGGTTTCGGGCTATGAAATTGTTTGAATGCCACGAAACACAATACAGCATAGTATTGAGCGTTCACAAACAAACAAATGTATTCAATACAACATACACGATACAAAGTCGTGTGAATTGCCCAGTGAAAAAAATGTGTATAAGTGTATCGGATTTTTACATGAAAATTATCAACAACAAGCATACACTGTTGTATAGTCGTCCAACAATACAATGAATACAACGATTCAACGGCTTTTGTGAATTGACCAATATATTGAGGGCAATACAATAAGTCGTAAGGCCGAAATATTATGATACCTTTTATAGGACAACAATAAGAGAATGAACTCGTAATCTTTCCCAAACTTTATCAAATTATCCTTCAAACCGATCTGATAAAATAAAAAAAGTCATTCAAAGCTGAAGATTTCTCAATTTTACTAATAAGTTGCTACCAGCTGTTCCTTTAATGCATGTGTGTATGGTGATATATGTATCTGTGTGTGTGTGTAATTTTGTGGCATCAAACAAAAGCAACAGTTGCAATAATATTATCTTTACAACGATGAGAAGTTGTACTTGTACAAACGGAATAAAAAGCGTTAAGAAAACTCTCACAGTATGCAGGGAATTTCGGGATCAACTATACGTAACACAAATCTACAGGAAACTGTAGAACAGGAACACATTCCATATCTTCTTCGAAGTTACAGAGGGGGAAAAACAGCTGAAACCATCAAATATCGTAGTGAGAGTAAGGCTTACCAATACTATTACTTAGTATACCAGAGCCTAACTTAACCATGATACGTAGGTAAAATTCCTTCCACAATTTAAATTTATTGTGCATCTCCAAACTTGAATCCACAATACTGCGTTTTGAGTGTAAAGCATTCATTTTTCGCAAGAAGAAACTGTATTTCTGGTTCTGTTTAAAGTCAAAAAAGCTTCAGTTGGAGGCAATTTGTATAAAACGCTGGGATAATCTTCTTAAGTTTTTCATTTATTTTCTTCATTTCATGTTTTCATTTTCCGTTTCGTTTTGATTATGTTGTTCCTGTTGTTGTTTTGTTTGGTTTTAGCCTTTTTAGTTGGCAAGTAAACATCATTTGAATATCAAAAAAACATGAAGTTGATGTTGGCTGTTACAGCTGTCGGTTGTTGGTTGGCAGGATGATGATACTTATACTCTCATAAGAAGGAAGACTACACTTGTATGGTGTGGCTACAATCACATGCAGCCGAGAGCATTATAATGGTTGTAATAATTTCACTTAAATAATGGATTAAGCACACGGAAATAAAGAAAAGTTTTAGACTTCCTGTTTTAAATTCTAACGTAGCATTCGTAAACATTTAAGCATTTCAACTCAAGTGGATTTGTATTAAATCAACCATGAGCCTTTAACTTCCTTCCATACTTGAAAACCGGATAAAATTTCCTGTTGAAGAATTCAAATTCTTTATTGAAAACTACTAAACCAAGTATGTTATAATGGTACATAGAATCCGTGCAGGCAAAACTTTGAAGTGCAACTGGAATATATACTGGATATACACCATGATGGCCAGGCCAGTTGCAAATCATGGGGTAATTGTTTGGACAAGAAGAATTAATTTGGCAAAGCTTGAGATAAAGTTAAATGACGGCAAAACTAAGTATATGTCATCGACAAGTAGAGACGTGCGGCGTATTGGATCTCAGATAACGGCCGATGACTATACTTTCGATATAGTCAAGGACTTTATTTATCTTGGCTCTGGATTTTATTTATCTATCTGGTGATCAAGCGCAGGATCACTCTTGCTTACAGGTGCTACTATGGTTTCAATAGGCAATTGAGTAGCAGAGGCCTCTCTCGTACGACAAAACTAAT
Source organism: Sarcophaga subvicina (assembly GCA_936449025.2). Taxonomy (NCBI): domain Eukaryota; kingdom Metazoa; phylum Arthropoda; class Insecta; order Diptera; family Sarcophagidae; genus Sarcophaga; species Sarcophaga subvicina. The sequence goes on along the minus strand of OW388084.2, from coordinate 112,717,299 downwards.
ACTCTACAGATGCTCATCCTCCCCGTGCTTCTTAATAGCGCAGAGGCATGGACTCTATTAAGCATTTGTGCAGCAGCCTTGAGAGTATTCGAGAGAAAAGTCCTACGTAAGATCTTGGGTCCAATGCAAGTTGGCGATGATTTCCGCATCCGAAGCAACCGTGAGCTGTATGAGCTCCTCAACGACATAGGGGTTGTGAAGCGTATTAACATCCAGCGGCTGCGCTGGCTCGGTCGTCGTTCGAATGGAGGAGGATGCTCCGGCTGGACGTGTATTTGATGCGGCGATCTGAGGAAGCCCTGTCATCGATTGGTGTTACCAACTGGCGTAGGCGCGCAAGAAGCAGAGGCGCCTGGAAGGATGTGTTAAGGCAGGCCGAAATCCGTTAATCGGGCTGTTAATGGCCAATTAAGTAGGTGAGATAAAGTTGTATAAGAGAATGAGAACTTACCCTACAACTGCTCTGCAAGCTCCTTTGGATTCAAATTAATAACATGTGCTAGTAAGGACTGTAGCTAGCGAGATATAGTTTGAATAATGGGAGACGATTCTGACACAAGATTTGATAGGTGGCATCGTTACCGGGTAAATCGAGAGGTTGATAGCTTCTACTTTAACTGAAGCAGTAAACTCTACGATTTTAGAAAGTGATTCACAACCAGATTTAATAATGGGAGGGGACATAAGGATGGTTCGAGGTCTGATAGTGGAAAAGTACGTGTGTACAGTCCTAACTCGAGTGAAATATTCAGAACACATAAGGAAAATATTGGAATCATCGACATCGAAAGGTGAGCTTAATTCAACGTGTATACGAAGTATAAAGTACAGGACATATCAACATTATCTGAAGATTAGGATGCTATTCGAGCACTCAACTCATATGAGTTACGTAGGTGGGTAAGTTGGAGTGGTAGCTTTGATACCAAAAGCTCACTTGAGCACGCACAGCGGCCCAGTGTGACGCCAGAGGTGAATGCAGTCTCTGTACTGACCAAGTTCCTCCAAACCAGGGAAGAAGAAGAAGATGGTCAGCGCAAGGGCTGCACATTTAAAGCACGACTACCCCACACTGGAAAACCAGCCCGAAAGTTTGATAAACGAAGCTATATCCTTGACAGTACAATGGATGATAGCTTCGTCAAGCTGACAAGGATTGGAGAGCCAAATAATCTGCATATATCTGCACCGCGCAAGAGATGGGCATTGACAAAGAAAGTAGATAACACTCTCCTCAGTGGATCTGCACTCACTGCATTCTTTCCGCGTGTCTTTCCAAAACACAATGATCTGTAAGCGTGGCCACTGTGATCGAGATGACGTTACGACCAAGTCCAAGTAACTGGTTGATGCGCCTTCTATCCATCGAGGGCCAAGTGAGCCAAGTGAGAGTTAGCGGTGGAGCAGGACTCCTAATTGGCCCAGGATAGGTTGGCGTCTCTATGTCATTTGACTTAATTCGGGGAAATTATGGAACTGTTTAGGCGAGTTGAATCAGCTAGACTAGAGGAATAGGGCAACTCTCTGCTGGATCCCAGGTAATATGGAAGTTCAATGAAATAAGTAAGCATATGAGTTAGCGAGAAGAGAAGTTTCCAAGCCGCCCAAAGGCCTAAAACATTTCTATGAAGTGGGAAGAAATGTTTGCAAGAGTATATCGAATTATATTCAAAAAACACTGTGTACTGTACACGTTCTTTAGTCAAGCCTGGACTGGATATACAGTGCACGAAGTCTAATATGTAGCCATGTAATCCAGTAGGTAGTGTATTGGTTATTGAACATGAGGCCTCGGTTCAAACCCCAGGCCAAACATCAAAACGAAAACATTAAAAAATATTTCTTCGGCGCCTTTTTGTCAGCAGATTTCTGGCAAAAACTCTGAAGGTAAATCAAATTGCCTTCGAAAGTTTCTCAAAAAATCTGTCGTTCGGAATCGACTTTAAACTGTTGGTTCCACCATTCATGTATAAAATTAACACACACAACATCAGTGGTGTGAAAAGCTAGGTCGTAATCCTGACTAAAGGTTTGTAATGACCAAGTAAGTATGAAGTCTAACATGTCCTTCCATGTCTACAAATACAGAGAAAAGGACTAAAACCTTGCACGACCTTGCGAGTCTGCACCTTTATAATATTTTAAATATTCTTTTAACCCTTTCATGCCCGAATTTTTTGAGCCAGAGCTAAACAATTTTTAAGAACATGTGTTTGTTAGTCATTGACCTAAATATGAAGTGATATTAAATTCAGAGTCGTACGTATTCTGGTTTCACACGTTTTTAACCAAGCTTGTTTGCAAAAAAAATCTTTTAAAAAAATTAAAAATTACGGAATTTATGAACAAAAATGTACAATGTTGCCTATAGGCAACATCGGGCATGAAAGGGTTAATTAATATTATTTCCTGCTATGGGATGGTATGCTACAAGACATATAACACTTTGCATCACTTAGAACAATACTACAGTGCTCCTTTGCTTATGAAAGTAAATTAACATACAATTGTAACAGTTTTTTTAAATTAGTTTTAATACAGATTTTAAATTAAAACAAATGTATGCAGCAAGTAAGTGCTTACAAATTTTATATACGTGGTTATGTTAAAAAATTAAAAAAAAAATTTAACTTTTTAAAAAACCATAGGAAAAATGCATTAAAAAACATTTAAAATGTTTGGTTTAGAAGCAACAAAAAACTCAAACGCCAAGAGAAATATGTATGTGAGTAACACAACAACATAAATAAAGGAGAAATTGTACTGAAAATATAGAAAGGAATACACAAGTTTTTTCTCGGGTGTACGAGTACAAAATTAAGCACTATGTGCTGCATACATTTAAATGTGTGACACATTTGGTGTGTGGCTCTGTATGACGAATGTTTTTGTCATGTGGTGAGCAAAAAGATTGTTATGCTCATGTTTTTTTTTTTTTTTGTTGTTATTGTTTTTCTGTTATGAAAATTAGAAAACCGGAGATATAATTGTGCATGCTGTGATTTTGTTATTGTTATAATATTGTTGTTATATTACTCTCACGCTGCTTCGTTCTCTGTCTCTCACTCAGGCTCTTAGGCTACACTACTTTCTCATTATAGCTGTAATATATGTGTTTTAGATTTGTTAGGGGTGTATATGTGTGTGTATGTGTTTATATAATTTTTTTGGCTTTGTTTTATTATCATTATGAATGACAAATACAATTAAGTTAATGTATTTGTATGAGTAATAGTTTTGCCACTAAAAAAACAGGATGAGAGAGTAAGAGAGCGGCAATGTTTGAAACAGGCAATGATAACTGGTTTTTCGAAAGGTGTTTTTCTGAGTATGCTTAAGAGCGAAGGGAAGAATGAAGGAGAATTTCATATTTAAATTGAAAGTTTTTCTCATTGTTTTTATTTTCATTTGTTGCAGTTTGTTTTGCGTGTAGCCATTATTGTCATATGTATGCATCATGGTGTTTGAGTAGTGTTGTGAGTGATTTTGTGGTTTTGCCATTTCCTTTGCTATCTTCATGTGAGATTTTCTAATTGCATTTAAAAAACTATTTTAAAAATGCATTTCAATTTAATTAAAAAACTTTTACATGCAAAAATTTATTAAACTTTTACCATAAACTTTTATTTCATATCAAAAATAAAAAAAAAACATTTTTAAATAAGTAATGCCAGCATTATGTAAAAAATCTGTTTTTTGCGGAAAATTAATTAAAATGATAGATTAAGGACAAATGTAAACAAAAAAAACCTTTAAAGAGCATATCAAGGTCTTATGCATTTAAGTATATAAGAAGTAAACGTTTTTTCCATCCAAACAGAAAAGCAAGCGAAAGATGTGTAAACTTCTTAAGAGTTTTATACACCATAATAAATATAAAGAGAAACATTAAAGTGTCTGTTTCTTTAACTGTCTTGTCTGTCTCGTTTATTTTACAGGCGATAAACATCACGATAATTTCCATCAAAAATAAACAGTTTTCTACAACATATACCATCATCCATAAATATTTCCATGTACATACATACATATGTACGTATGCAAAACAAACAAGAGTTTTTGTTATAAAATACCGTTATAAATATTGCAAGGTCAGCCAAAAGAGCAAGAAGTAAAAGAAAAAATATGAGTGTTTGTCTGTTTAAATTTCATAACTTTGAAAAAAAAACGAAGTTATTGCATACATATACAAGTAGAAAGTAATATGAATGGAGCACAAGCACTTTAGAAACAGGTAAACTTTTTCAAAATGTCAAAATGTTGACATATTATGCTACAAACTACAAACTACCTGGTATTTTTATGAAACATTTTCCATTTTATGTACATAACAATTTACTTTTTTTCAAAAATTTCACTATAATGAGATGATATTTTCATGGTTAAAGTCAAAACGTTTTAAATTTTCATATTATTATGAGGTTTTCTATAAAAAAAAACAATTTTCTTTTGGTAAAATAAACGTATAGTTTAATTTGAAAGCTTTATTTGGTTATTATTGTTACGTTTAAAATATGAGCTAGTAGATTGCAAATAAAATAAAAATAAATTTGTGTTTAGTTTTAATTAAAATTCTTTATTATTCGCACAATTCTGTGTGCCATTGTTCACAACTTGATGTAGACAACAACAATTGCTTTGCTTTGTTACTTCTCTGTTTATACCCTTCTCCTAAACAATAACAATTACTTGACAATTATTCGATAGATCTTTGTAAAAGAGATCTTCAAACCAGGATTACTATTTTCAAACGCACCGCGTCTTCACACAAAACTGACTGAACTTCACTAACTCACACGCCTGCTTTGCCTTGCCTTTTATATGGCAGGGTAAACAGTTTGATGAATGTTCTTGAAGGCAAACGTTCATGACCTCGCCTTCTCGAAACCTCTATAACTGTAAACATTGTTGTTTTCATTTATTCTTGTAGTGTTGTTGGTATATTTTTGTTTACTTGTTTACCATTTTTTTATGCTGCTGTTTGTTGTTATATTAAGCAGTACGATAATTTGTAAACAGGTTTGTTTTTTGTAGCTTTTGTATATAATTTTAATGTTAAGCGATGTAAAAGCAAAACACCAGTAACTAGAGTTTTCATTTTCGTAACATTATCTTATAAACAATATAATTTCAATGTATTTGTTTTGGTGAAGCTATTTAATTTGATTTTCAAAGTTGAATAACTGGCTCTCTGGACTACTAAAAACTACATGGCAAAATATTTTGACGATATGAGTAAATTGTGATATTCAATGCTTTTGCGAAGTCCTTCCTTTCAGTATCATTAGCATTTTCTAGCGGATAATTGGGTCTAAAGATATACTCTTGGAAAGAATCGAACAACAACAAATATCGGTTGAAATAAAAGGGACAAAGGGCTTTTAAAAAGCAATAATGAATGATACAGGCAGAATTGTGAAGAGGACGCATAGACCCTATAAACATATAAAATTGGTCATTACAACCCTTTAGCCAGGTTTACGACCTAGCTTCTCACACCACTTACATATGTTGTGTGTGTTAATTTGATACATGAGTGGCGGCACCTACAATCCGACTCCGAAAGACAGATTTTTAAGAGACTTTCTCATGGCGATTTTATTTACTGTTAGAGTTTTTGCCAGTAATCTGCTGAGAGGAAGTCGCCGAAGAAATATTCTTTATTTGTTTCGTTCTGTTGGAGATATCTGACCTGGTGTTTGAATCATGACTCGACGTCTAATATGCCAATACAATAACTGCTAGACCAAAGCGACTGGAATCTCATATACCTTAAGTCTCCTAGTAATCCTTGATCATTTAGGAATCCTTGCTGAGGGAAAGTCCTCGAAGTAATATTTTCGTTTTGTAGGAGATGTCTGAACTGGTGTTTGAACAACACACTACCTGCTAGACTACGGCGACTTCTTAGATCATACGTGCAGTAAACAAATCGAGTGAACGGAGTTAAAGAGAATTGAAAGCGTTAGAACAGAACAGAGAATTGTTCAGGGACTTTATGGTCCTAGGGAACTTATTACATTGAGCCAGCTGTAAAGGTAGGTATCTACGTAGCATGTATTAACCTTAAATCTTAATACATGCTATGAGACATGCATTTCCTATATAATCACATTTAATTGAATATTTTTTTTTAATTTAAATTACACTATGTAAAGGGTGTTTTTTACAGAGGTATAGAACTTTAAGTTGGCATTACTTTTCAAGATGGCGACCGATTTAACAGCTGTCAAGTGATTTATTCTCAGTTTGGTTTGGCAATTTATCATGAATAGACTCACGCCTGAACAACGCTTGCAAATAGTGCAATTTTATTTCGAAAATAATGGTTCTGTGCGGAAAACGTATCGCGCACTACGTCCATTTTATCGTCGACGAAATCGTCCATCAGAGCAGTTAATTCGATTAACCATGGAACGTTTTCGCACCACGTTTACTATTATTGATAACTCGCATCCCCAGAGTGCGTACAGAATAAGCTATTGCTGCTGTAGAGCGTAGCATTGAGGAAGACCCGAATGGGTCCATCCGCCATCGAGCACAGGAATTGGATCTGTGTCCACCCACTTTATGGAAGATTTTGCGGAAGGATCTGAATTGAATAACCATGATGTCCAGGAGATGTGCTTTCAACAAGACGGCGCAACATGTCACACAGCTCGTGCCACAATAGATTTATTGAAAGACACGTTTGGTGACCGCCTAATTTCACGTTTTGGACCTGTGAATTTGCCTCCAAGATCTTGTGATTTAACACCGCTAGACTACTTTCTGTGGGGCTATGTAAAGTCATTGGTCTATGCGGTAAAGCCACAAACGCTTGACCATTTGGAAGACAACATTCGCCGTATTATTGCCGATATACGGCCACAAATGTTGGAAAAAGTCATCGAAAATTGGACGTCCAGATTGGACTACATCCGCGCCAGCCGTGGCGGTCATATGCCAGAAATCATATTTAAAATGTAATGCCACAAGATTATCTTTCGGATAAATAAAATTCATGTCAATCGAATAATCCATCGTTGTTTTATTGCAACTTAAAGTTCTATACCTCTATAAAAACACCCTTTATGTTATTCTAATAGATATGTTGGACATATAAATTTGAATTTTTCAAAACAAAAAATTTTAATTTAATTTTTATTTGGTTTTGGATTATATTGTTACAGTATTTAAGTAAATTACATTGAAAATAATTTATTATATGCTCTGTAATATTTTTTCTAACATAACAAATTTGTTTTTGTAAAAGTTAATTACCTCAATATGTAAATTTCAAAGGATTTCCATACAGGTGGCAACATACATACAGCATAAATGCAATAAATTTCAACAAATATTTGTTATATATTTTATATTTTGTCCTTGTTTTGAAGGCACCACCCTGTTTTTTTATTTCTAATTTTATAATCACCATAACGATAATTAAAATTTTATAATTAATTGTGTATTTATGAGTCAAATAGCCATAAATCGAAAAATTCTTCATTAAGCACCAATTTTTGTTTTGTAGTTGTGTGGTTGCAAATAAATCAATAAATATGCCGGCTTAGCAGCAGAATAAATAAATTTAAATTTTTTTTCTTTGTTTGAGAAAATTAAAAATAATAAATTAAATTTAATTCCCAAATAAATAACAGTTTTAGAAAATTAAATTTCATCCGAAATATTTGATTTTCTTTCTGAGAGGATTTACATTTTACTTGGCATTGTAGGCCATTTTAATTTGCATTCATTAGAAATTTATTTCCTCTTAAAAAGTTTTTTTCGAAAAATTTAGGTCACCACCTTCTTTCTGTTGCTACTGCTTATGAGCAACAAAAATGTGAAATTTATTACACGTCACCTTAAAAATAAATTCGAAAAAAAAGATAGAAAACTGAAAATCTCTTCTAAAATTTATGAATTTGCATTCACATTCGTATAGAAATTCAAAGGAATTTGTAAATGGCACGTAGATAATGCTCTTCTAGGGAATCAAATCAAGATTTGCAAATTATGTGTTGCATTCTACATTTTAAAGATTAAAATCGAGAGGCAAAGTTGCTGGGGAATGATAAAATTTAATGCAACACACAATATTTTACAATCAAATTTACGATTTTGGTTGGTATGCTGTTAGCCAGGCTTTCGTTTTTTCTTTTTTTTTCTGTTGGAATAGAATTTTTGTGTAAAAGAAAAACTACTGTAAAGGAAAATGGTAATGGAAACCATCTTCCATTACAAATGCCTGAAAATGTAATTGAAAATGAGATGAACATCTAAACAGTTGTGCATAAAATTATAGCACAAGCAAAATAAATCTATTTGTAGGAAAGCAAAGAGGAAGTTTCCTTTACGTAACCAATTAATGCAAGGAAGGTTTTAATATTGTTACTTACTTACTTAATTAGTCATTACAACCCTTCAGTCAGGATTACGACCTAGTTTCTTACACCACTTATGTATGTTGTGTGTGTTAATTTTATACATGAGTGGTAGGACCTACAGTTTAAAGTCGACTCCGAACGATAGATTTTTGAGCAACTTTTCATGGCAATTTTATTTACTCACAGAGTTTTTGCCAGAAATCTGCTGAGAGGAAGTCGCCGAAGAAATACTTTTTGTATTTTGTTTTGATGTCTGGTATGGGGCTCGAACCATGGCTTTACGTCTAATAAGCCAACGCACTACCTACTAGACTACGGTTTTAATATTGTTCCCAAAATGAAAAATCAAGATACTGGTGTTTTGCTTTTATATCGCTTAACATTAAAATTATAAATAAAAGCTACAAAAACAAAACAATGCAGTAAACAAAGCTGTTAACAAATTATCGTACTGCTTAATATAACAACAAACACCAGCATAAAAAAATGGTAAACAAGTAAACAAAAATACAACAACAACACTACAGGAATAAATGAAAACAACGATGTTTACATTTATAGAGATTTCACGAACGTTTGCCTTCAAGAACATTCATCAGGCTCTTTACTCGGACATATAAAAGGCAAGGCAAAACAGGCGACGGTGTTAGTGAAGCTCAGTCAGTCTTGTGTGAAGGCGCGGTGCGTTTGAAGAGAGTAATCGTGGTTTGAACATCTCCGTTACAAAGATCTGTCGAACAATTGTCTAGTAATTGTTATTGTTTATGCAAAGGGGATAGCAAAGAAAGGCAATTGTTGTTGTTTACATCAAGTTGTGAACAGTGGCACACAGAATTGTGCGAATAATAAAGGATTCTAATTAAAACTAAAAACAAATTAATTTTTTTATTTGCAATCTACGAGCTCATATTTTAGACGTCCTTAAAAGGTAAAAACGTTACAATATTTTCATAATATGCGGCCTATTTACAGAGTTATTAGTGCTTGTAAGAATTATCAATTCATTTGAAAGAAATCCGTAAATTTTTTTTCAAATATCGGTCATATTAAACCGTGATAGGAGAAGGCAAGCCGAAAATTTATCGATAATTTACCTCGACAGTGTTTTCCTAATATTTTTCTCATTTTATTATCAAATATTGCCTTTAATACATACATAGCAACTTGTATACACACATACACACATACATATGTACATTTTGTTCTAAATATATATGTACTCGTATGTATGTATGTGTGTATCTTATAAATGTTTTGTGGTTGAGAGTGATGGTTTAAATTAAAAAAGAAAATAACCCGTAATCTATTACTCGAGCGGAAATTGATATAGTGGCTTCCGTAACGTGTATACAAACCAACAAATACAACAACAACAACAAACAACAGCAACAAATATTTATAACCATTCATAGAAAATAAAGAAGAAAACAAAAAAAAAACTGAAACTCATAGCCAAGCAAACAAAATGCCTTTACACTGCCGTAAAATGTAACACAAATTCACTTCACATTCAGTAACAAAATGATGCTGGCTTGCTCTGCTGCTACAGCTGACCATCAACATCAAACCGGGCTTTGGACAGTCAGTATTTCTGTTCTGTGTTCTGTATTCTGTATTGCTTTAGAAGATGACCAACCGTTTCATAATGACCCAACATTTATAAAAGTCTGTTGAATTTTTTACGCTACACTCCCTTTTACACTCCGTTGTAAGGGTATGAAGTAGTTACCTCCCCCCCCCCGTTTGAAAATTTTATTTTATTTAACACAAAGAGCGAGGTAGAGTTGTGTGGTACAGTTGGTGGAATGTCCATAAATTTCATGTGTAAAAATCAACCTCATTATGTTTATCTTCGCTTCACATACCCAACCGAAAAGGAAGAAAATTGTTAACTTTTCTATGGCCGTCAGTAAATGGGTTGTTGTTATTATGAGGGGGGGGGGGGGCGGCATAGGCGTAAAGGGTCAGAAAGTCAGTTTATTTGTTTACTCCCAGACTGCATCAGTTTGTTTATATGTTACTTTCTTATTAACCGTTCCCCCCTTTAGCCACATTTTACTTGCCTTCATTTACTATATGTATTTATGGCACGATATATGCACATTAAGTTAAGTTCAGTGTGTTTTAAGAGCTGGCCCCCTCACTCTTTATTTTGTTTTTCGATAAAAAAATTTTTTTTTTGAAGATAATAATTTAATGGCAGGCAAAAAGTACTTTAAAAAAATAAGGAAAGAAATTTAATATTTGTTTAAAAAAGAAAATCAAGAAAAGTACTATAATATTGTGGTACTTTAAAAAGTACTTTTATAAATTTTCTAAAAAAATGGTCTACATATGGTTAATTTTTGTTGTACAAATAAAATTAACGAAGAAAATTAAGAAAAGTACTAAAATATTGTGGTACTTTAAAAGGTACTTTTTTAAATTTTCTATAAAATCATGATCTAAGTATGGTTAATATTTGTTTGCACATAAAATTAAAAAAAAACTAAGAAAAGTACTAAAATATTGTGGTCATTTAAAAAGTACTTTTTTAAATTTTTTGTAAAACCATGTTCTAAGTATGGTTAATATTTGTTTGCACATAAAATTAAAAAAGAAAACTAAGAAATGTACTAAAATATTGTGGTACTTTAAAAGGTACTTTTTTAAATTTTCTATAAAAAAATGTTCTACGTGTGGTTAATAATGGTTAATATTTGCTTGCACATAAAATTAAAATAGAAAACTAAGAAAAGTACTAAAATATTGTGGTACTTTAAAAAGTACTTTTTTTATATTCTATAAAACCATGTTCTATGCGTGATTAATAAGAAGACATTGTTACTTTGCTGTGTAAGCTTGTGGAACTATTTTTCCAGTGTTTTGCTCTTAAATGCCAAACTGAACTCAACTTTAACCGTGATTTTGCTTCGTAAAAAAGTACCAGCTTCTCATTTGTAAATATTATTACAGAGAGATTATGGTCGCCATAATCACAGTAGACCTAGACAATATTACGTTTGAACTAGTTTTTACGAAGATTTCCATCTTCAATCTAAAACACAAAAAATATTTCTAAAAAAGTACCAAGTGGCTGAAAAAGTACTTTTTTTAAGTCGTGCATTTACATGAAGAATTTTTGACCATTGCTACGGCTAAAAGTCCTTGACTAGGATGTGTTAATGCATAATCAACTTTTTAAGTAATTCTCTCTTAATGCAAGTGTGTGTGTGTTTGTGGTTTAATACAGAGTACATACATTCATACATGTGTAAGCACACATGTGTGTAGCAACACACATGCAAATATAAACATTCATGTAGCCCCCATGGCCCACTAAATAAACAAATGCGGTTGCTGATAGCGGTTTTAGTTCATTTTTCTTTTTTGTTGTTGTTGTTGCAGTTGTTACTTGATGCATTGCATGCGTTGCAATAATGCTGCTGCAATTTCTTGTAGCACAAATGCTTGCATTTAAGAGTCTGGCTTTTAATACAGTTTTTTGGTTATTTTTCGCTTTTGCCGTTATTTGCTTATTTTTTTCTGTTGTTGTTATTGTTGTTTTTTTATTTTACCATACAGGCCACATCATTATCTTATTCTACTCGTGAGGTATTATTGCTATTGTTGTTGTTGTTCCATTTTAATAAAGTTCATATGTGTGTTGGCTAAAGATTATCATTAATTTGGGTAAAGTGCGCGTGGTTTCATCTTCTGTGGACTTTAATTTATTACATTGTATACATGTGTGTGCGTTTAATATAAATGTATGTGTATTTATGCATACATGAACTACATGTACATATGCGTGTGTGTGTGTCTGCATGAAAACCCATAGAAATATAATAAATTGTGTTGAATTGTAATTATTCAAAATATAATTGTTGTTTAAAACGAAAATGAAAATGAAAATGAAACGAAACGAAATGAATTATTGTCGTAAATGTTTGTTAAAAACGAATTAACAAATTGAGATGTGGTGTGGCGTATTATAATTTAAATTATTCTTGGTTTTGTTTTGCAAGACCACAACTTATAAGTATCGTTTAAAAAGTTATCTCCACAGTACGTAGAAGATGCCAATTGTATAGGAATTACAATCTTATTTAAATGAACTCCATTGGATTGCTTGCAGCAAATAATTTTCGATCACTTTTTCTTACATTTCAGCGATTATTTGACCGATGCTAGTTTTCAAATGAGTAGAATCGTATCATACTCATAATTTCTAATACTTGTATGCATTCATACTTATTTTAATATCATGGAACCTATACTCATATTCAAAGTTTGAAGTACTCATTATATTCATACTTAACAACACGTATGATGTTGTTGATTTCGACTCTTCATAACTCAACATATACACGAAGCACAAAATAAGTATGAATCGCGTACGAACACTAAAATACTTACTAGAAGGTTGTGTGTTTGCTCTGCTTGCTGCTCTGCCTTTTTTTGCTTATGTGTCTGTTTTATTTTTTTGTAAATGCAACAACAACTAAGGCTGTAAATTTTGATGAATGATTCGAATCACTCGAATGAATGAATGGGCTTATGAATCAAACATATTTCGAATGGTATGAGTTTGATGTCAACGTTGTATGCATACTCATTGCAACCTGTACTTTTCAATCAACTTTGTAGTGAGTACAAATGAATCAGCGTACATAGTAAAATTTCAATATTGTTGACGCACTCCTTGGTCGCTGAAGTCTAGTAGGTAGTGTGTTGGCTTATTAGACGTAAAGCCAGGGTTGGAGCCCCAGGCCAGACATCAAAACAAAATACAAAAGTTATTTCTTCGGCGACTTCCTCTCAGCAGATTTCTGGCAAAAACTCTGAGAGTAAATAAAATTGGCATGAAAAGTTTCTTAAAAATCTATCGTTCGGAGTCGAGTTTAAACTATAGGTCCCACCACTCATGCATAAAATTAACACACAACATAAGTGGTGTGAGAAACTAGGTCGTTATCCTGACTGAAGGGTTGTAATGACCAATTATGTATGACTCACTTATAAAATTTCTAAATTTCATGAGTGCTTTTGAGTAGCGAAAAAACGATTCATTGCTGATCTCTGGTAGAGACGGTCTTTGTCGTAGTTTCACAAGAAAGTCTAACAGCGACGTGGCCAACACGTAAGTTTACTCTTTCTGGAAACTCTTAGGCCAAAAAAGCAGTATTAGGTAGTATAGTGGAGCTTGTAGCACCGTCTAGCAGAAACCACATTCTCCCCAGTTCATGATCTTAGAAAACTTACATTTTTCTGATATATTGGCCTCGCCATAGTGATTTCTGGGTCCTACGTGCCCCTTATGAAACAATTTTGCTTGTTAGTGCAACCAGTGAATGAGAAATGAATTTCAATCTAACCACGTCTGTAACGCTTTCCGTCTCTGAAAAATTTATTATGAGCATGCTAATTCCGTCCCTACTCTTAAGTTCGTTTGAAACATCACTTCGGAGGAAAGCAAGAATGAATGAGACATTCTTAGGCATTCAACTGTAAATGGAAGATTTAGATATGCATGCATATACTAATGAGAAACTTCCCTTGAATTTAGTTCAGCTGCGTTTCCAACGAGTATTCAGTTTGATATGAAATTCAATTATGATGAGTATGAATTTGTTGTATTCAGTAATAAATGGTCCTGCCAATATATCACAGTTCAAAGAAGCAAAATTTATGGCTTGGGTTGCCTCTATAAAATATCTAAAAATTTATTACGATTCTATCACATGAAATATTCTTATATTTTTTGTTTAATTATATGTACATTTGCTAAACAAAAATATTTTTATAGATATTCTGTTTAGTATGGCCTTTGGAATTTGAAGAAAAAAAAAACCAAATTTTTTTCAAAACTTTTCAAGCCATAATTTAGAATTGGGTATTGTAAATAACAGAAGAGGAGTGGAGAAGAGCTGTGTTTTGTAAAAATATGGCCTCATTAATAAGATACATTTCCACTACGTTTCTCCGACTATTACCCTGATTGTGTGTTTTTTTTTTACATTTTATTTTTCTCTCTCTCTTCGTTTTGCCTACTTCACATAAAAAGTGTTTGGTTTTTTTTTTACTAAGGGCCAGTAAGGAAAACAACAGCAACCATATTAAACTCCTTTTGATAGGAAGATGAAAGGAAGGCAAAAAAAGAAAGAAAAATTCAATTTGAAGCTATAAAAAGGCCACAAAAATATGTTGAAAATATGTTGGTGTTCTCTTCTCTATTCTATCCTATCCCAGTGTTGCAAAATTGAAATTTTGAAATGTACTGAAAAAGTACTTTTTGGAATCAAATAGTACGTTTGTAAAAGATACATACATACATAATTGTTCATTACAACCCTTCAATCAGTATAACTAACTTTTCACACCACTTATTATGTGTGTGTTAATTTTATACATGAGTGGCGGGACCTACTGTTTAAAGTCAACTCTGAACGACAGATTTTTCAGAAACTTTACCGTGGCAATTTTATTTGCTCTCAGAGTTTTTGCCAGAAGGACATCGCCGGAGAAATATTTTTTCATATTTTTCGTTTTGATGGAGATATCTGACACGAAGCTCACGTCTAGTAAGTCAGCACACTACCTACTTGACTATTTATTCATTTATATTAATACACATACGCCACGGAACAGAAAACCTAACGACTTATTCGTGTTCCTCAACGTACAAGACAAAAACAGCTGATTCTTAACGTACGTAATGTACGTAATTGGTCATTACAACCCTTCAGTCAGGATTACGACCTAGTTTCTCACACCAATTATGTTGTGTGTGTTAAATATTTATACATGAGTGGCGGGACCTGCAGTTTAAAGTTGACTCCGCACGACATATTTTTGAGAAAATTTTCATGGCAATTTTATTTTACTCTCAGAGTTTTTGCCACAAATCTGCTGAGAGGAAGTCGCCGAAGAAATACTTCTTGTATTTTGTTTTGATGTCTGGCCTGGGGCTCGAACCCTGGTTTTACGTCTAATAAGCCAACACACTACCTACTAGACTACCGAGAATTCGTAACGTAACAGAACGTGAAAGGTCCTTTTAGTCAAACGTAAATGGAACGTAATGTAGCATACGTTCGTTTTTAGCATATGAAAAGCAATGCAAATGCTTACCGAAATTAAATTACGGTTCGGCAAATGTTTTCATTGTTTTTCGTCTTCTAAAAACGTACGTACGTTCCGTGGACGTTTGGCTAAGCGGGGCTAAAGACTAATTCTACCTTTTTTTTCTTTTTTGCGGGAAGGAGGGAAAATGCTTTATGCATTCATGATGGTCGTCACCAGACATGATATGTCGGACTCTCCCACTGGGTCTACCGACTAAAAACCCGCCTTGTCTCCTCACCGGGGAATCCTTCTACCTCGGAACCACGGTTGTATTACTTCGAGGTGGACCCCTTTTCTGGCATATGTTCCAGTTCCATCTTCGTCAGCCTGCGTCCAGGCTCCGCTCTATTCTCAGTCTGCTGCGTCTAGGTCTTCCTTCGCAAGACGTGCTCTACAAAGTGTTTTACTGCGTTCCAGCTCTCTTTACTGTTTATCATTTACAGCACGACGTTTGTAGGGCTAATGATGCCGATTTCAGCTTCAAGTCGCTGACGGCTTTCGGCCCATCGACAACAGCTGAAGAAAGTGTGTTCGGAATCATCTAACGTTTCTTTCTCTTCATAGATACAGAATGGCGAGCGGCATTTCCCCATGCGATGCAGGTACTTTCTGAAATATCCGTGACCTTTCAGGATCTGAGTTATGTAGTAGTCTACTTCGCCGTTTTTTCTGTTTTTCCACACGTACAACTCGGGATTCAGTTTATATGTCCACCTTCCTTGCTGTTCATTTTCACAGGGAAATTGCCATTTTAGGAAGACTTTGTGCTTTATTGCTTCTGTGCTCTGCGATTGAGTCGTACTTTGCCTGGCGTTGAAGATCATCCGGCGCTCATATGCTTGTAGGTCTATGGGAACCATTCCGGCATTAATAGTTGATAAGCGCAAGATATAAAAGATGTAATAATAAAAAGGTACTGAAAGCATCGCGGTGGTACTGTGGTATTTTTGAAATGAAACAAAAACAAAGTACAAAAGTTCTCTCCTATAGTAGTAGGCCATCTTTAGTAAACAAAAAAAAAAAAAAACATGATCAAAAGCAAGGCTTGCTAAGGCAGTTCTGGAGAGCAAAAAATCTATTGAAATATTTTTCGATATTTACTAAGCACAGAAACGTTAGGAACGAGAACAAAAAGGAGAGAGAAAAAAATTTATAAAGAAATATTATAAATTTTTAATATTATTGAAATATTTGCAACGATTTATTTTCTCTTTCAATATATAGTTTTGCCAATACCAATAAAATACAGAACAAAAAACGACCGAAAAATAAAACCCATTTGGGGTATTAAAATAGAGACAACAAAAAAGACATAGGCACCCTTGCATACCACTACTTAAATGGGGTACAAAAAATAAAAAAAATTACATGCCTTCTGGTATTTAGGCCCTTTTTTTCTAAGCCCATATCGTTTTTTTCTTTACCACCTTTCTACATTTTTGATTTGAGTAGAACAGAAAAGTAATTGATTTTCTGTATATTTTGTTTCCTTTTTTATGTACAGATAAAGCTCCTATAAATGGTTTTCTTTACTTTGAAGATAACATGTGTGTAAGCATGTATGGTCATATGAAATTTCGTAAATAGGGTAAAGCGTATATAAAAAAAAAAGGTTTATGGCCTATATTTAAAAGGTGTATGTTAAGGTAATGGCAGTATTTGTTTTAATACACACAGCCTGTCAACCTACCAGAATAAGGACAGCGTATGGAGTTGGAGCTTACGTTTGCCATATTTGATACTCGGTTTTACAACTACTGCGTATACATACCCTCGTGTTATTGTTGTACATTTGCATTGTTTTTCAAAAATGGTACAAAATTTAAAGATAAACCGACTCATTGAACTTTTGCACATTTGTCGTAGAAACCTAGCTGACTTACTCTGTGTTAGTCAAAGAAAAAAATGCACAAAAGGAATTTGAAAATGTTACAAAAATGCAAAAATCTAGATACTGGCTTTTACATCGTTTAACATTAAAATTATACACAAAGATACAAAACCAAAACAATGAAGGTGTTTACAAATTATCGCACTGCGTAATATAATAACGAACGCCAGCATAAAAAATGGTAAACGAGTAAACAAAAATACAACAACAAACACTACAAAAATACATGTAAAAAAAACACAAACAACAATAATGAACAACGATGTTTACATTTATAGAAATCTCGAGAGGCCGAACATTCGCCTTCAAGAACATTCATCAAACTGTTTACTCTGCCATATAAGAGGCAAGGCAAAGCAGGCGACGCAGTTAGTGATTTTCAGTCAGTCTTGTGTGAAGACGCGGTGTGTTTGAAGAGAGTAATCGTGGTGTGAAAATCTCCGTTGCAAAGATCTGTTGTATAATTGCTCAGTGATTGTTATTGTTTATGCAAAGGATGTAAACAGAGGAATAACAAGGAAAAGCAATTGTTGTTGTTTACATCAAGTTGTAAACAGTGGCACACTGAATTGTGCGAATAATAAAGAATTTTAATTAAAACTGATCACCACCAATTTATTTTTGTTCATATTTTAAAGGTTTTTAAAAGGTAAAAACGTATCAATACACACAACATAAGTGGTGTGAGAAACTAGGTGGTAATCCTCACTAAAGGTTTGTAATGACATATTATGTATGTATGTATGTATGTATGAGCATATAATCCAGGAAAGCGGATATTACAAATCAATGAGGAGAGAAAGCTGCACGATGGTATTGTGCATACAGCCCTTGGCTGTTAAGTTTGGGGCATAGCCATACATTTAGAATGTAACATGATCGTGCCGTGCATACAGTTCTTGGACCACAGAGAAACATCAGAGGAGGAAAATTTGAAAATACGTAGATTAATATAAAATTAAGGCCAGGGATTTCATTGCCGCTTTATGTTTAGCCATGAAATTAGGAAAATCTGTAATTCTGTAAAATAATCGATGCAGGAAACATCACATCGGGATCAGATAGAATCACCACCACTTGGGAAAGAGCCTGAGGCAATCAGCAAAGCTTGTCAGCACTACACAAATAATACAGAGGATACGGAGCTCAATAATTCCGTGTTGCGATAGATGATTCTTCTTGAAGCTAATTTCTGCTACGATTGTTGAGGAATATCGTAGGTTATCTTAGCGTTTGCTTAAGCCTATCAGTTTTTCAAATAACTTTTCTAAATTTGTACGTGTTTTTGAAATAAAAATTAAAGATCCGTAATATTTAAAAACATTACTGACCTTTTAATAAAATTTACGTATAACAAAAGGTGAACAAATAAACCAGAAAACCACAGGCTAAAACAAAAAAAAAACCTGGTTAAAACAAAGGCAGTAAAAAACCAAACAAAAAATAGTTTTGTTGTTTTAAAAATATTCTTCTAACATTAGGTTGAGGTAAAGATGTACCATAAAAAATGTTTCTACTTAAAAAAAAGTGCACAGAATACCTAAATAATTAATTTGTAAATGTTTATAGGAGAACCCTTCGTTAAAAAGGCAAACATATGGTATAAAAAGTCTTAAACAGCTATGCCAACATTTTATTTATTCCATAGGCATACAACGCGTAAAAAATGTTTCGTTTTTTATTTCAGTTCAATTCAATCCATTTCAATTCGATTCGATTTATTTTAATTTTTCCTTCATTTTATTTTTGTTTGCCTCCATTTTATACCATTTTCGGTCAGTATTTGTATAACACTTTTGGTTCTTCTAAGGACTTTATAGTTTTCAAATGTTTATTTATTGACTACAAGTGCATATGAATGAGTCCTTTTTGTGTGTGAAAAGCCTTTTCCAAGTTTTTTTTTTCACAAGTATAGGCTGTGATAGTAAAAAAAATAAATGATCCCTAAATGTTATTGCATTTTTAATTCAATTACATTGATACAGTTTCTCTTTCCTTTTTTTCCAATTTACATTTGTTTTTAAATAAATTTTGTAAAAATAAGAGAAGTATTTAAACACAGGAGGAGCGAAATAGTCCTTAAATTGAAAACCATTTAGTTAAGCATAAAAAAAATAAAATATCAAATAATTTGCAATTTTTTTTTAATAAATAAGGCAATAAATAAATGGCTTTTAAAAGCATTTACGGCTGTTGTTAGTGGTTAAATAACAATTTTTAAAAATATATTTCAAGTAGTTTTTTATGGTCTTAAATACGGTAATAAAATGTTAAATTAATACCGATGGGGATGGCTGCGTATGATGATATTTAATTGATTTGTTCACATTACTCATACTTACCATTGGACAATAAAAATTATTCCTCCACTAAGGGCCATTATTAAAACTTGCCGTTAAACTTAGGTTTAGTTAAAGGTACCTTTAGCTAAAGGGAATTGTAAAGTTACCTTTAATTTATTTTCGTTATTACAACTTACAGATAACATTTTTCAAAAATATGGCAGTGCCGGAGCAATGTCGATAAAACTGCTCAATTATACAAGTTTTTTTAACGCAGTGGCAACCGCGGGCTTCGTTGTTTTTGTTGTATATGCTCATTTTATTTAAATTTGAAGTTGCCATAATGAAAATAATATATAATATGGCAAGTTCAAACATAAAGTGATCTTTAAATGTTAAAGGTAGGATGATCCTTCCTTTAGCTTAACGATCACTTCTATCTTATTGGGTACTCATAATAACGAAAAATAATTTATCTGCCCGTTAAAATCCTCCCTTTAGTTAACGGCAAGTTGTAATAATGGCCCTAAGAGCACTAATATACTGCAATGAATTCCTACACAATAGACCATATAGACGCGCAGTTAATCGAATAGTGATCTCCACTACATTTAACATTCACAGGTTTTGAGAAAGCATTTGTTATGTTATCTTAATGAATCTATGATATGCAACGGGTTGAATATATTGTTAAGAAAATGAAGAATCATTAAAATTATAAACAAAAGCTACAAAAACAAAACAATGCAGTAAACAAACCTGTTTACAAATTATCGTACTGGTGATATATAACAACAAACACAAGCATGTAAAAAATTGCTAAACAAGTAAACAAAAATACATCAACAAACACTAGGAGAATAAATGTAAACAAAATATACACACGGCGACAATAATGAATGTAAACAACGATTTTTACATTTATAGAGATTCCGAAAAGGCGAAGTAATGAACATTCGCCTTCAAAAACATTCATCAGAATGTTTACTTTGCCATATAAAAGGCAAGGCGAAGCATTCGATTCAGTTAGTGAAGTTCAATCAGTCTTGTGTGAAGACGAGGTGTGTTTGAAGAGAGTAATTGTGGGTTGAAGATCTCCGTTACAAAGATCTGTCGAATAATTGTCTAGTAATTGCTATTGTTTATGCAAAGAATATAAACAGAGGAATACAAAGAAAAACAATTGTTGTTGTTTACATCAAGTTGTAAACAGCAGCACACAGAATTGTGCGAATAGTAAAGAATTTTAATTAAAGCGAAACACAAATTTATTTTTATTTTTTTGAAATCTACGAGCTCATATTTTAAACGTTTTTAAAAGGTAAAAACGTAACAATATGCAACGGGTTGAATGTGTAAAAACGAAATTTCGGTTCACTCACGAGACCAACATTAACTCTTTTACTTAATATCGTCGTTTATAATGTAAATTTACAAATAACTAAGGAGTACAAAGGCATATTAGGTGTATACATGCATACATATGTACATACATAATTGGTCATTACAACCCTTCAGTCAGGATTATGACCTAGTTTCTCACACCACATATGTTGTGTGTGTTAATTTTATACATGAGTGGCGGGACCCACAGATTTTTTAGAAACTTTTCATGGCAATTTTTATTTACTCTCAGAGTTTTAGCCAGAAATCTGCTGAGAGGAAGTCGCCGAAGAAATACTTTTTGTATTTTATTTTGATGTCTGGCCTGGAGCTCGAACCCTGGCTTTTCGTCTAATAAGCCAACACACTACCTACTAGACCACTGCGACTATGTATACATGCGCGCTTAGAATATCTCAGGTGATAATATTTGCCTGATGTGACATACTTATTGAAACGCGTAAGTAGATAGATATGGCCTATGCGATGTGCACAAGACAAATGCTCAACAACTTTCAATATCTTATCGATTATATGAACCCCTTGCACTAACTAACTTTATGAAATAAGGCGGATCTCACAAGGGTCTTCAAGGCCTGCTAGATCCATTGATGTTTGTATAGACATCAAAATATTTAACAATATTGTGTGAAATCCATAATATTGGACGCAAGTGAAGCAGGTCATATGATAAAAAGAGATTTAAATTCACCTTAAATCGAATACTAAGCGGAATGCTTAAAATATATAAACATGTGGCACGGATTGGCTTTCTCAAGGCTTATACTGCATCCTCGGAAATTAAATATTAAGGTTACCATAAATACATAATTGGTGAGTACAATCATTCAGTTTGGATTACGACATAGCTTCTTAAATCATTCGTGTTGTGTGTGTTAATTTTTATCCATAAGTGGCGGGACCTACAGTTTAAAGTCGATTCCGAACGGCAGATATTTTTTGAGAAACTTTTCATTGCAATTTTTATTTACTCCCAGAGCTTTTGCCAGAAAACTGTTGAGAGGAAGTCGCCGAAGAAATATTTTGTTCGTTTTTCGTTTTGTTTGAGATGTTTGAACTGGGGTTTGAACCTAGGCCTCATGTATAGTAAGCTAACACACTACCTACTAAACTACGGCGACTTCCAGAGGTTATATCGACCTAAATATTAACCTCACTTCTAACCGCAGTGCTTTCTTTTGCCATAAGTGAGTCTCTGCCTTATGGAGTCTTTTTCATTTGAATATTAAAATAAAGGAATAAAGATTTGATAGAGTTCTACAATTTTAATAAAAACATAATCGAATAATAATGTCTGCCAAAAGAACTGATTTCCTTTCCAAACAACAACGAGGCGGTCTATTAGAATATTCTTTGAATTGATGTATCAGCATAAATCTTTTTAAATTAACTAAAGGCCTCTACTTTGTATTACTCACTTCACATGTAAAATATTGACACGTGCCATGCCGCATGTGAAATGATGATGAAAAAAGGGGAGTATTTTTCATCACAGATTTTATTTTTTTTTCGTAACTCCAGTGACATTTAATGTGTTTATGACACAGTTAATGAAGGCAATTTTTTCCCTAAAGAGTAAAGTAGCACCCTTTGAATGAAAATATTCTATTTTTTAAGGGAAATGTCTTTCAATAATTCATTTCATCAAGTATGTATATCTTCTATTGCTATTAATTTTTGCTTAAATTTCTAAACAAGTTTTGTGATTTATTTCTGCTTTGACTTGGAAAGAATTGCAATGCGTTCTAATAAAGGATTATGATGAATTTTCTTCTCTTTTTCAAATTTTTCTATAAAAGAAAAAAAAACCGAATGAAAAATACATTGAATGACATGAATTATTTGCTTTTATAAGGCATTAATAAAATTCACGCTGTCATAATTTCTATGTGTCACAATGTGTACGTATAAGTGTGTGTAAGTGTGTGTGTTTAAAACATTAAATTTTTGATTGTTTACATTTCATATTTAAGTGGAGAGAAAATTGCGTTTATATGTGTCTCTTAAGCACATTTTTCATACGTATTTCTGTTATTTGTAAGCACACATACTTACACAAACAAACAAACAAATGTTATTAGTATCTGTATGTACTTGGGTGGGTGTGAATATGTCTGTGTGCCTGCGTAAGTATTATGGTTGTGTTGTCATCATTGTCATCTTTCTTTTGACATAACCGTGGTATACCAAATAACAACCAGTTATCATTTATGTTCTCGCTGTCACGAGTAAATGTGTGTGTAAGTGAACTGGTGTAGATGACATACACTCACTCACATACATACATTTCCACTGTGAGACACAATAACCATATACGAGTACTTGTATAGCAGCAACAATGTTTTCTTAATGTGTTGTTTACTCCTTTTTTTCTTAGCGCTTTGCAAAATCAAGCAGCCAAAGAGCTGAAAATTTCAAATTATTAACCCTTTAAGGGGGATCGAAAGTTGAAAAGGGAATTATTTAAAACCAAATGGGAGCAAATATTAACGAAATTTCTTTTTGAAAGTATTACGTATTACGACAAAGGCTTACTGCTACTGTATAGGATGCCCTAAGTAAATATTATTCTAAGGGCCCACGATACTTTATGTTGGTGTTTGATTAATACAGGTCTATGCGAGAAGGCTGGTTGCTGGAGGCTTTAGTGCTGTTGAGGAGAAACACACTTTTAATCGCCTCCTCTACAAACGGCTTTCTCTCTTGATTTTAAAAACAATTTCATTCTAGATCGACTGAAAAAATAGCATCTTTTGATGTTATGTAGGTAGGTAGATAGAAGTGGCTGTCCCCTCGATGGAGTCATGAGCGGACACTCTAAGGCCGCACACAGGGCCCATTATGATACCACAGTTTCACATTCTCCCCTAGCCCAGGAACCATTCGGAGCTTGCGATGAAGCGACTCAGACTGCCAACACCATGCATAACAGTTCATCCAGATCCTCCAGGTAGTGGGCACCCAAGTGCCGGACATGTGCACAATAGGTAAAGAACAGTCTCATTCTCATCTTCATCTCCACAGCTTCTGCAGAAATCATTTGCAAGATGTCCAAGACCAATACGCCTCGAATGCGTTCCTATAATACAATGCCCCGTAAGAACCACGATAACAGTGCTGAACCTACTTCTTTGGAGTTTAAGCAGAGCCGTCGCGCGCATCTTATCCAGCCTTGGCCAGATTTCCTATGCCGTTCTGCCCGTTTCCGAAGCTATCCGTCTACTGTTGACAAAGTTTACGATTGCATTGTCAATTATAAGCTTGCAGGTATCCAAAGGAAGTCGCCGTAGTCTAGTAGGTAGTGTGCTGGCTTATTAGACGTAAAAGCCCGGGTTCGTATCACAGATCAGACATCAAAACGAAATGTGAAAAAAATATTTCTTCGGCGACTTCCTCTCAGCAGATTTCTGGCAAAAACTCTGAGAGTAAATATGCCTGCCATGAAAAAGTTTCTCAAAAATTTGTCGTTCGGAGTCGACGTCAAACTGTAGGTCCCGCCACTCACATATAAAATTAAGGCACACAACATGAGTGGTGTGAGAAGGTAGGCCGTAATCCTGACTGAAAGGTTGTAATGGCCAATTATGTATGTATGTAGGTATCCAAAGGTATCCCTAATGTAGAGAATTCATCAGAGAGTTCAATGGTCTTGCCCTTTTTGACAAGTTCATCCGCTCTGCTGTTACCGGGAATATCCTTATGAACCGCTAACCATGTGATACAAACATCATATCGATTCGCCACCTCGTTAAGACATCTGCGACAGTCGTTCTGGAGTTCATTACATTAGAATCCAGTGCCCTGATAGCCATTTGGCTATCGGAAAGTATGGTGATTTTACGCCTGTGAACAATTTTGTACACAATAATATTTACTGCAGCCTGAATTGCCAACACTTCCGCTTGAAGAACGCTGCAGGATATTTCGATGGATTTTGTATAAATTCCACATCCAAATACTCTCTCCAGCTTGGGGCCATCGAAATAAATTTGTACGGAGTCTCTTGTGAGGTGCGCCGCACCATTCCTCCAGTCCTCCCTCTGCGGAATAGATGTCCTAGAATTCATTGAGAAGTCATATCACGGATCTTTTTGATGTTACATGAAGATCAGTATTTCAAATGGGTTTCATGGATTTGATTACATTACTCAGGGGCCTTGTAACTTCCATTATGGATGCTTGGCTTTGTAGGAATCAAGGCTTAAAGACCTCTTCCTGACTTTGATTTCCTAAATTAGAAAGAAACATTCCAACAGAAATCAACAAATAACTCTCCTCTCAGCAAGGGTTATACGCTAAAGTATCGCTTATGTTTTGTCATATTTTCTTCAATTTCTCTTCCGTTTGAAGTGCTTTAATGACTTTATTTGTTAAATTATTTTGAATGAAAGTGTGTAAAAGTGGAAAATATTTAGATTCGCAAATATGATGTCTGTTTCGTATCTGCGTTTTCATTTTTATTGACTGCGAAAAATATTAAGAAAAATAACCACAATATAAAATATACACACACACACACACATTGACAAGTATTTGGTTTTTGTATATAAAAATTCAATTTTTTCCGTTTTTATTATCATACAACCAACCATACAATGTGTTGCCCTCCACATTTGCTTGGCTTTTCACCAGGGAAACTCTTACAAAAAAGGGGTGAAATTTTTTTGTATTTTCTTTTTCATTTTTATTACCAAAAACGATAACAGATAATTGCTGAATTGTCAAGTATGTAAATTACAACAAAAAAAGCAGAAAAAAAGGAATCAAACGGGAATTTTCCACACATTTTCTATAGATTTCCATATCAAATGATGTGAGAAAAAATTCTATTCTATTATAAAAAGCTAAAAGGGTCACAATACTTAACCAAGCATATGAATTTTTTACATGGAATTTTCAAAGGGATTTTCTTTTTTTTGTTGCAGAATTTATATGAAAATAGTTCAGTTTTTCTTTTTTATAACTTTAAATACCCCAAATAATATGGATTCTAATTGCATGAGGAAAAGGAAGTATTTCCTTTCCTTTTTATTGTTGTTGTTAATATTTTAATAAAATTTTACTTTTGTGGTTTTCATGAGAGAGAGACTTGACCACAGGAAATCAATCCACAAATTACTTGAGATACTTGACAGATAAATTAAAAAAAAGAATTTTCAATTGTGGTCCCAGGATAAAGTGGCAGCAATAATTGTTAAATAATTCAAATGTAATTGAAAAGATTAAAAGGAAAATTGCAAAGGAGCAGAAAAAATATATGAATACTCTGTGATGGAAAAAACATTGTAAAGTTAATATAAGGAATCCCATTCCCCCTTCCTACTTCCGCTCCTCCCGCACGTCCTCTAACCTAACCTAATATAAGGAAGAGCTAGGTTATCATTATTATTCCTTTGTGATATTATATTATTAAAACCAGGTCTTGCTTAGTGGAACGAATTAATACACAAGAGTTTGGAAGCTTAACTTGAGGAAAATCCTAGTAGCTTAGATAAAAGATATAGACTGTGTGTAAACTGCCCTTTATTTAAGTTGTATAGCTAATATTATTATTACGATAATGAAAAATTTAGATACTGGTGTTTTGCTTTTACATCGCTTAACATTTAAAT
The DNA here is from genome assembly GCA_936449025.2 of Sarcophaga subvicina. Classification (NCBI taxonomy): domain Eukaryota; kingdom Metazoa; phylum Arthropoda; class Insecta; order Diptera; family Sarcophagidae; genus Sarcophaga; species Sarcophaga subvicina. Next base: position 112,690,631 of record OW388084.2, on the reverse strand, counting down.
TATGAACAAAAGCTACAAAAATAAAACAATGCAGTAAACAAACCTGTTTACAAATTATCGTACTGCTTAATATAACAACAAACAGCATAAAAACATGGTAAACAAGTAAACAAAAATACAACAACAAACACTAGAAGAATAAATGTAAACAACGATGTTTACATTTATAGAGATTTCCAGAAGGCGAAGTCATGAACATTCGCCTTCAAGAACATTCATCAGACTGTTTACTCTGCCATATAAAAGGCAAAACAGGCAACTTAGTTAATGAAGTTCAGTCCGTCTTGTGTGAAGACGCGGTGTGGTTGAAGAGAGTAATCGTGGTTTGAAGATGTCCGTTACAAAGATCTGTCAAACAATTGTCTAGTAATTGTTATTGTTTATGCAAAGGATGTGAACAGAGGAATACCAAAGAGGAGCAATTGTTGTTGTTACATCAAGTTGTGAACAGTGGGACACAGAATTGTGCGAATAATAAAGAATTTTAATTAAAATTAAACACAAATTTAGTTTTTGTTTTATTTGCAATCTATGAGCTCATATTTTAAACGTTTTTAAAAGGTAAAAACGTAACATTATTTAGCGGGTTCGTTGCATTTGTTAAATTATAATTTGCTCTTGCAGTTCCTAATGGTTTGCCTATATTTAATTAATTAATTAAATCGAGAGTGATGACCTCAGAAGAGAGTGAGAAATTAAATTTTTCTTATTTTAAATTGAAAAATAATTTCTTTTAAATAAAACGAGTCGTTTTTTTTTTTGCTTTAAACATAATTAATTGTTTACCTTATTATGAAATTTTGAAGTCAATTAATTATTTTAATTATAAGATCCTGACTTTTTCTGACTTTTTAAGCTGACACAACAATGCCATCGTTACTCATCCCTAATCCCAGTGATTTATGGTTCAAGTCATATTTTTTCCGCTCATTCTAACCATGCTTACCAAGGCAAAGTTTCAAGCAGCAGTAATTAATTTTAAGAAATTTTTCTTTTAATTAAAAACACAACTTGAATATTAAATCAGAACTGAAAGAAAAATGAAACGTAAAAAACACAACAACAACTCAACAAGAAAACCATTAAATGGCTCATATACACTCAATTAATATGACTAATAAGCATATATTATTTGACACATACACGCATAATGTAATATGTAATATGTAATGTAATATGTATACACATACAAAAACATTTCCTTTTATGCTTACACTCTCTTAAAAAAAATACTTTTAAAAGTAATGAAACAACAACAATAGAAAACAATAAGAAAAATTTCCAAACAATTTGCCAACAAATTAAAAACATGCTGTAACAACAAAAACACCAACACACTCGCTTATGTATACTCTTTGAAATATTTCTACTCACCTCATAAAATAGAGAGAGAGAGAGAAACAGACAAACAGAGTAATGTAGTAAGTAAGTAAGCAAACACAGAATTTTTTTACACACTTTTACTTTGACTTCATCACTTACTCTCTCCCCCTCGCTCTCTCTTTCTCATTGTTTTTTTTTTATTGTTTTTGGGTTTTAAATCCACGCTATTATTACACATAAAACGGAAATACTCAATTCATAATTTATTTATTTTTTTTTTGGTAAACAAAACAGGATTCTCTCTATTGCTGTTCCTCTCTCTCTCTCTTTTTATTGTTTTTAAAAGTGTGTGGTGTGTTGTATAAATTTTTTTTGTGTTTCAAAGGTAAAATTTATGGCGCTCTTTAGCTTTGTTGGCTGTTGTTGTTGTTCATACATAAATTTGTGTAATTAATTTGCATGTTTATACAGCTATGAACACATGTACATGTGTACATATAGATATGTCTGAGAGCGAGTGTTGTTTTAGCTTATAATCGAAGGGTTATTGTAGCCACACGTTTTTTTGTAAAAGATTTCAATGCGTTTTTAATGCAAAAAGTTTTTATTTTAATTTTTATTTTTGAAATTTAATTTGATTGATGACACGCAGTCTATTGAGCATAAATGTTGCTGTGGTTAAATAAGTTTTAAAAATTTATAATGTGTGCGATTGTATGTATGTGTGTGATTTTTTTTTTAGAGATTTTTGCATGTTTTTTCGCCAAACAGACTAGACGTATGAGTGTTAGGAAATTATTTTTTTTTCCTAAAATACTCATACGTTCAGGTATGCAAATACAGTGTATACATAATAGGTCATTACAACTCTTTTAGTTAGGATTACAACCTAGCTTCTCACACCACGAAAATTTTGTGTGAAATTATTATACATGAGTGGCAGAACCTACAGTTTAAACTCGATTCCAAACGACAGAATTTTTTTGAGAAACGTTTTCATGGTGCAGCCCTTGCGCTGACCAAATTCTTTCTCTTCCCTGATTTTGGTGGAACTTGGTCAGTACAGGGACTGCGTTCACCCAAGGCATCACAACGGGCCGCTATGTGTGCTCAAGTGAGCTTTGTGAAATCAGAGCTACCCCTCAGACCTAACCTTTTCATGGCAATTTCATTTACTCTCAGAGCATTTATCAGAAATCTGCTGAGAGGAAGAGGCCGCAGAACTATTTTTCATATTTTCGCTTTGATGTCTGTCTTGGGGTTTGAACCCAGGCCTCAGGCTTAATAAGCCAACACACAGCCTACTAGACTACGGCGACTTCAACAAAAGGTACAGTGAGAATATAAAAACAAAAAATTGGATGAAAAGGAAATACTTTGAAACAAAGAATACTTATCCAAAAATAAAGAAGAATAGAAAGAAAAGCGAAGAAAGGCACAACTTGAAACATGTCTACTCACTACCCAGCTAATACCAGAGGTGAAAATCTGGCAGAGAATAACTCTCCATGACCTTTGAAGGAACTCCGAGCAAGAATTTTGAGAGTTTGTTTTTGTGTGTCAAGTCAGACACTCCAGTTCTCACACGTTAGTACAAACACTGCAGAGAGAAAGAGTGCTCCTGCCCCATATACTAGACCTTGCGCGTTAACAAACCTATCAAGATCAAATTTATAGATTTCCTCCCCATTTTAGAACGATTCAAACCATGCTATAAAAGCCTAAAATCCTCCCTATTCTGCCAGGATTAGTCGACTTTTTGTTTTATCAGTTGTTGGATCACCCCGGTGAAATTTCTTAGATGTGGTTTAACCGATCAGGTTCACGTCCTTTTACTTCTCTTGACAGTCCATCTGCAGCTCATTACCCCACACATTACAATGCTGCGAAAGGCAAGACTGCATTACCCTGATACGGTCCAGAAGAGTGCGGGCCTTTTTGTAGACTGAAGTCAATCTTTAGTTAACTATTCACACATAAACAACGGAATGCAACAATCCACTTCCAGACCAATTCCGCTGTCTTACTGATCATAAACACCTTAGCCTGGAGTGGTTTGCACTCTTCAGGGAGATCTAGTGTCACATTACATGACATTCAAGACTTTATATACCCGTGAAAGTCAGTTATTCTGACCATATTGTCCACAAAATCTAGTGTCAGAGTTCGTATAGGCCTTCAAAATCCTGGCTTACGGGTACTAGTACCCTCATCCTGTACGATAAATATTTTCAGAAAAATTTTACTCCTACGCCATCATATACTTTTTTTAACAACAATTGCAAATATTTTCTAAATATTTTTTAAAATTATTCCCCATTGTATTAGCAGCATTGTGTTGTCAATAAAAATCAAATAGAAAAACTTTTTAATTTTTATCTACGAAAATTGTTACACTTGCGAGCCAATGTTGCTATTTTCTTGGTTTTTTTTTTTGCAGAAAAATAAAGAAAAGCTTTCAACGCAAGAAATTTCATTTCATAACTCACCTAAGGGAGCATTTAGCTGAAAACAATATACACAATAACGAATAAAAATTTAAAACTTTTACTTGGCATTGCAAAAGAAATAAAAATTAGAAAATAAACTGGAAAATTGGGAGAAAAAAAATGGAATAAAAAGTGGAATAAAATTTTCATCAATTGTTTACCAGCGGGAGCAAAAGAATGGTGGCGTGGCAAGCAGAAAAGAAACTAAAAAAGTGACAGAAATAAAGACTTTTTCGAAACCAAGAAAAACAGCTAAAAATTCTAGGGAGTTGTTAATAACTCAACAACAATTTCAAATAATGACAGTATAAACTAGTCGCCTACTCAATAGCGATGAGGAGGTTTTGTTGAAGACAATTTTTAAGAAAAAGTTTTTATTTTAAAGAAAGAACTCTTAACAAACATTAGTAATAATGATATTAAAAGAAAGATAACAACAATCCATAGGGGTTTCATATTGTTGTCTGTCTCTATTTAGACTTTATCTTGGCTGCCTTCTTAAAAACTTGAAAATTTGCGACAAAATTTGCATTTTTCTTCAGAAAAAAAATTACAAAACAATGTTATGGGCCAAGTAAGTTAAGCGTTAATATGAAAATTCTATTATAAACAGCAAAATTTTTGTATTTTCTTAAGAGAAAATGAAATTGTTGCTGGCATAAGTTTAAATTTAATAAGTTTCGTAAACATTTTGCTGCTCTACGCTCTTGTCACTCCCACTCTTTTTGCCTGTCAGCCTGCCTGCCTGCCTGCCTGCCTACTTGCCTGTCTTCTGTTTATTATAAAATTTTGAAACAAAACAAATAACAACAACAACAAAAACATGTCTCATATGTTGTTCAATGAAAGTTTGGTTTTGTTTTGTTGTATTGTGTTGTGTTTTGGTTACCAGAAGAAGCAGAGGCTAAACATTTTCCCAAAAAATTTTTTTTTTGGCCAAAATAACAACAATGGCAACATTTTGAAAACGAAATTACCAAGGCAAATATAACACAACAACATTAACATCAGCAGCAACAACATTTCTTGAAGAATCACCAGGAACAAAAAAAAGAAAACTTGAAGAAATTCTAAACTTGGCAACATCTGTTACCTACGCCTTTAGGCGACACATTATTTTACGGGTTTCCGTTTACACAAGCTTACACACACATACATACATACCAATACAAGTATAAAGATACACATACTGACAAAGCACAGGAAAACAAAAATATAATAATTGTTGTATGGTTACTGGGTAGTATGTGTAATGCGACCAACTGCTCTCATAGAATTTCAGATTTAATGAGCTCCTTAAGTACTTATCGTCTAAATGAGGCCCATACTTCCCTTAAACTAAAGATTTTTTTGTTCAGCTCTTATGATTGAATAAAAATGATGACAATATTGAAAATATCGTTGAATATATGCTAATGAATCCACTATCTAGGTTGATTCATACTAAAAATTACAAAAAAACGTAATTTACTTGATTATCCTGAACTAATGATAGCAATAAACGGTTTCGATATCCCAGTCAAAGAGTTCAGAACAGTCAAGAAATAAACACATTCTAATTAGAATCGAGCTTTTAATTGCTGTTTTCGTCCCTTAACGACTGACGGAGTGCATTCGCATTTATCATGAGAAGAAGCATCATAAACTCCTGACGAAAGAATCTGCGAGCTCATGATTCTAAACAGTGTGAAACTAAGCGATTGCAAATTCCTCATAATAACTCATATAAGAAGCCTTCACGCTCCTGCTTTGTATGCTGTTGTTGTATACCAACAAAATAGATCATTATAGCGTGATTCACTGAGAAATCAGTTCCTCTCCACTACTCCACTCTCCAAAGAGTCCGTTGTTTCTAGACAACGATAGATATGTGAGTACTACTCTACGACTACAGGTTCTCTACTTATATATCTACTCTGCTACTACAGGGTTTTACTAATACTACATCTTTACTATTATTACTCTACTACTACTACTACTATTCTACTACTATTACTCTACTACTACTACTACTATTCTAATAATATTACTCTACTACTATTACTATTCTACTACTATTACTCTACTACTACTATTCTACTACTACCATTCTACTACTATTACTCTACTACTACTATTTTACTACTGTTACTCTACAACTACTACTATTCTACTAATGCTATTACTACTACTACTACTACTATTCTACTACTATTACTCTACAACTACTACTATTCTATTACTGCTATTACTACTACTACTATTCTACTACTGCTGCTATTCTAGTACTACTACTATTCTACTACAACTGCTACTAGTTTACTACTACTATTTTACTACTGCTACTACTGTTCTACTATTCTACTACTACTACTGTTATTGCAATACTATAAAAGATCATTATAGCGTGATTCACTGAGAAATCAGTTCCTCTCCACTACTCCACTCTCCAAAGAGTCCGTTGTTTCTAGACAACGATAGATATGTGATGATACTACTACATTAGTTTTGCTATTTTGATACTCTATTACAATAGGTTCTCTGTTAATAGTACTACTCTACTACTACAGGTTCTCTACTTATATATCTACTCTGCTACTACAGGTTTTTACTAATACTACATCTTTACTATTATTACTCTACTACTACTACTATTCTACTACTGTTACTCTACTACTACTACTACTATTCTAATAATATTACTCTACTACTATTACTATTCTACTACTATTACTCTACTACTACTATTCTACTACTACCATTCTACTACTATTACTCTACTACTACTATTTTACTACTGTTACTCTACAACTACTACTATTCTACTAATGCTATTACTACAACTACTACTACTATTCTACTACTATTACTCTACAACTACTACTATTCTATTACTGCTATTACTACTACTACTACTACTATTCTACTACTGCTGCTATTCTAGTACTACTACTATTCTACTACTACTGCTACTAGTTTACTACTACTATTTTACTACTGCTACTACTGTTCTACTATTCTACTACTACTACTGTTATTGCAATACTACTACTATTCTACTACTACTACTACTACTACTATTGATATTATACTACTACTACTACTATTCTACTACTACTACTGCTTTTATTTGAATTACCACGTTTGTTTATATTCTTTTAAAAATATTATCCTACTGCTAATGCTTCTGCAATTATTTGTATCATCAACTCTGTTATTCTGTTACAATTGCTATTCTTTTACTACTGTTAGTCTGCAACCACCGCTTATATACAGTACTCTACCACCACGACTTTTGCTGGTCTGCTACTACTCTTACTTTATTAATATTCTACTACTAGCACTACACTACCACTGTTGATGAGGTACCAGTGTTGCTTCACGACGGCTGTTACTCTAATACCATTGCCACCCTTCTCCTACTGCTAATCTACTATTACTACTACTCTAGTACTACAGAAGTTGTCCGAATCCGTGGTTATCCCTCAAGTGGTAGTTTAGCAATAGAAGATGACAAATAACTACTTCTGATACTCTACTACAACTGCAGTTTTCCCTTTCTCCTGTGTTTTTAAGAAATGAGTTCAGATTTGTCCTGACTGGACCTCCTCTTAGCAAAGAGAGACGACCTGAGTTAAAAATTTTACCGAGTGTGTAGGATATGAGATTAAAATCCAATTTGCATATGAATTTTTTAGTTGTTTTGTTTCTTTGTTCAGCTTTATCTTTAAGTAGTTGGTCACTTCAAGCATTCAATCATAAAAATATGTGTGAAGCTTACTTATATTTCTGTCATCATAATTTCTATGCCAATTTTATAAAGTTCCATTCTAATACTCTTATACTATGTATGTATGTGACCTGGTGCCTACAGCTGCCAGTAATCAAAATCAAGCAAAAGTCTTGTTACCCTACTTCTGCTTCAACAATTTTTCCATCCCTTTAACACTTAAGGTTTAATAAACAAATTCGTTACGTTTATTTTCTTTCGTTTCTTCGGTTCTTTTTGTTTCTGTTTGTGTGCTAAGTTTTCTTTTTAACTTTTTCTTTGTGTTTTAATATTAAATTGGCAACAATAGCAACAAAAACAATATAAAAGAATATGAAGGCAACGCAAGCAAGAGGTGGTAATGCCAGTGGATGATGCTAATGATGCCAACCAATAATGCAAACACTTCCATAACAATATGCGTCCACATGTTGTGGTTGCCTTATTAGGAAGTAATTTTCATACAAATTTCATTTAAACAGATGTGAGTGTCCGTGTCCGTGTGTGTATGTGTTTGTGTGTTTGTGTATAGGTTTTTCTATTTTTCTTTTTCTCTTCTTATTTGTTTTTTGTGATATTTTTTTCGTTTTTCTTTTTATTTTCGTAATCCTTGTGGCACATTGTGCTTAATTTTCATAATTTTTGCACAATTTTCATACGCATCGTTAAACTTATTAGAATTTAATTTAACATACAAATAAACAAACCAAACCAAACCAAAAACAAAAACGAAATAAAAAACGAAAACTTTTTCTGAATTATTAATGCTGCTGGACAAATATTTTCTCAGAATTTCTTTTCTTCATATTTTTTAATTTTTTTTTTTTGATTGGAGATGCTCTCTTTAGTTTTTTTTCGATTTCTTTATTTAAAATTGATGAAAACATTGAAAATGATATTTATTGAGAAGTAAAATATTTTATTTTTATGAAGAAATTATGTTTTTAATGTCTTTCTTTAGTTGGCCATCAACAACCCGATTAAGGTATATCGGACTTGCTTAACACATCCTTCCAGGCGCCTCTGCTTCTTGCGCGCTTCCGCCAATTGGTCACATCAATCGACAGGACTTCCTCGATTTGGTCCTTCCAACGCAAACAAGCAGATCCTTGTAGATCTCCTCATCAAATACATGTCTCGCCGGAGCATCCTCCTCCATTCGAACGACATGGCCGAGCCAACGCCGCCGCTGAATACTAATACGCTGCACAACATCCATGTCGTTGACTAGCTCATACTGCTCACTGTTGTATAGGATGCGGAAATCATCGCCAACTCGCAGTGGACCCAAGATCTTACGTAGTGCTTTTCTCTCAAATACTCCCAAGGCTGCTACATCAGTGCTTAATAGAGTCCATGCCTCTAAGCCATAAAGGACCACGGGGAGGATAAGCGTCTTGTAGATTATTAGTTTTGTCGTACGAGAGAGGTCTCTGCTACTCCGTTGTCTAATGAGACTATAGTAGCACCTATTGGCAAGAGTTATCCGGCGCTGGATCTCCAGACTGACATCATTTTTGGAGGTAACGGCGGAGCCAAAATAAATAAATTCCTTGACTATATCGAAAGTATAGTTATCGGTTATCGTTATCTGAGATCCAATTCCCAGCACGTTTCCACTTGTCGATAACATATACCTTGTTTTGCCCTCATTTACTGCCAGACTAATCTTAATAGACTCCCGTTCAATAGCACTAAAGGCAGCACTAACACTCGCTTGGTACGCTCTATGATGTCAATGTCATCAGCTTACCTAAACAACTGGACGCATTTTTGAAAAACAGTGCCATTGTGATGCACTCTTGCCTTCCGCAGAACACTCTCCATGACGAAGTTGAAGAGGTCGCATGATAGGGGAGGATTGTCTGAAAGCTCGCACGATATCAAAAGGTTAGGAGAGGTCCATTCCTACCTTGACGGAGCTACAGGAATTGCTCAACGTCATTCTGCATAGCCTTATCAGCTTCGCAGGTATACCGAGCTCAGACATTGCGGCAAAAACACGATCCCTTATGGGGCTATCAAAGGCAGCCTTATAGTCGTCAAAAATATGGTGTGTGTCGACTAGTTTCTCGTGGGTCTTTTCTAGGATTTGGCGTAGTGTGAAGATCTGGTCGATGGTGGACTTGCCAGGTCTGAAGCCGCACTGATAAGGTCCAATCAGTGTTTTGACGAGTGGCTTCAGTCGTTCACACAATACGCCTGTAAGAACCTTATATGCGATAGGGAGAAGGCTTATACCCCTATAGTTGGCGCATATAGTAGGGTCTCCCTTTTTCAGGATAGGAAAGATGACACTGAGGTTCCAATCGTTGGGCATACTTTCCTCTAGCCATTTTTGTGAATAAGCTGGTACATGCGCCCTACCAACTCATTCCTTCCGGCCTTAAACAATTCAGCGGGGAGGCCATCATGATAAATCCGAATAACGGTTGATGGTTAATCGAAAAACACAGTAATTAGAATTTGAATACAGTTTTTAACTCTTTCAGTGGGATATCGAAACCATTTAACGATAATCAAAGAAATTATCTTTGTAGTATGAATCATTCGAGGTATTGTAGTCATTAGCATATATGTACAGTGGACAGCAAAAGTCTTAGTACGGCAATATATTTTAGCAATTTCATAAATTTTAGCCAAAAGTTTGTATACAAATGTATAGTTTATATACGTATTTATTTTATTAATTTATTTCTCTTTTATCGTAAAACAAACAATTTTTTAATGTTTTTCATAAGACAAAAGAAAAATAATGAAAAGTTTCAGATGACACCATAGGTACCCCTAAGGAGAGTCCTGAGTAAATTTAAAATTTAAGGACCTAATATATGAAAATGTTATCGCTTGCATTTAGTAGAATATCCCTTAAGGTCAAGCATTCCATTTAAACCATTTGGATTTGTTTAGTGTTTTCAGGTGGCACCATAAGCAAGTTTTTTGGTTGACTTTTGTTTGAGGTTTAGCGATAACGTAACTGTTCTTTCAAATGATCTCCTAAATACCCCTTTGAAGTCATATCGGAACTTTGTGAAAGAATATTTGTCAAGGTATATTGTGAAAATATATTGAAGTCGCCATAGTCTAGTAGGTAGCGTGTTGGCATATTAGACGAAAAGCCAAGGTTCGAGCCCCATGCCAGACATCAAAACAAAATACAAAAAGTATTTCTTCGGCGACTTCCTCTCAGTAGATTTCTGGCAAAAACTCTGAGACCAAATAAAATTGCCATGAAAAAGTTTCTCAAAAATCTGTCGTTCGGAGTCGACTTTAAACTGTAGGCCCCGCCACTCATGTATAAAATTAACACACACAACTTAAGTGGCGTGACAAACTAAGTCGTAATCCTGACTGAAGGTTTGTAATGACCAATTATGTATGTATGTATGTGTGTATATTGCCTCACTAAGACTCTTGCTGTCCACTGTATATATTCGACGATATCTTCAATATTGTTATAATTTTTCTTGTCGATCAAATGACTAGTATTTGGCATCTTTTTAGTTTTGAGACGAAGGGTTCGATACTCAACTGATTCTAAATCAATAAACTTCTTGGCGTTGCGTTGTAAAAAAATAAAGAATAATTGGATTGAAAATATAACATCTTCCTTCCAATAGTTATGTTTTGTTGCATGATAATATCATTATTATTATTGATGAAAATCGTTAATAAAACAAATCTAATAAGTTTTTTTCTTATGTTATTCTATTAATCAGGCCTATTGTTTATCTTCCATGCATAATAATAACTAAAAACGAAAAGTTTTCCGTTGAAAAAGTAAGAAAAGAAAAACTTTTGTTTTGTAGTTTAACTAGTGTAAGCGTCATTAACATTTTACATCTTTTAATAATTCTTAATAACAAGCAATAATGAGTGCTTTGCCTTCCCCTCCACAAAGAACTTCATATGTATGTATGCGTATATGTATGTATACTACTTATGCGAATATGTGTAATGGAATGGATTTTCATTTCATTTTATGCCTATTAAACTATTTTCAAAAGAAAATTCACTTTGGCAAACAGAAAAGTTTAGTTTTGATAAGACAAACTCACAAACTTTCGGCAAATCATTAGAAAAAATCAAAAAAAAAGAAGAGAAAAACAGGAGTTTTCTATGCTTTGTAAACAATATGTGAAGGAAAAATGATTTTTCACAAGGAAAATTATTTTTCCTTTTTTGTTTGTCTTGTTTTTGTTTTTATTTTTATTTTTATATGTAACAAAAACTAATATTTTTGTTATAATTTTCTTGTATTTTTTTCTCTTTTTTTTTAATATTTGTTTGTGTAACTAAAAGTTTTGTTCTTCCTGATAAAAGATGGCAACAGAACAGAACTTTTCTCCAATTTTTTCTTCTTTTTTTATTGTTTTTATTGGTTTTTTTTCTATCGTTTGCTGGCTTTTGTTTCATATTTTTGCTGATTTGTTGAAAATGTAACCCCAAAATAAAGTTAATGCTTGTAAACGAGAGGGGTCGGTAACAAGTGAGGGAGTCTTGTTAAAATACAAACAAATTAAATTATTATCAGCAAAAAAACAATAACAATAACAAAGAGTGGGAGTAGAGAAAATATTTGTTTATTATTGAAAAAGGAAATTGATTCAACTATTTAAAGTGTAATTTGGTAAATTGGAACTGTATTTATGTATCCTTTTTGGCAGAGAAGGGCAGAGGAATTAAATTGCTTTGCAAATAAATTCCAAAGCCTTGGAAGTAATTGTTCTATAAAAATATTTCTTTTTTTTTCATTGAAATTGCTTAATTTTTGCAAACAATTCATAGTTATTGAGTCAATGAAATTCGAATGGAAATTAACAATGAAATGAATTTCATAAGATAGCTTAATAAGGCTTCCTGATCATTATTTTCTGCAGATGGAAATATGAGTCATAAGAGTTAAACACGTGGGAATAGCCAGACAGATTCACATTCTTAACTCATAACCTCGAGAATTGGTTAAGTGCTCTTAAAGAGAGTCGTCGATATTTACAGTGGACAGCAAAAGTCTTAGGTTAGGTTAGTGGACGTGTACTTGTCAATTAAGACAAGTACAGTACCCGGAGGTACTGTACCCATTGTACAAATGTCCTAGTTTCTCACACCGCTTATGTTGTGTGTGTTAATTTTACACATGAGTGGTGGGGCCTACAGTTTAAAGTCGATTCCGAACGACAGATTTTTGAGAAACTTTTTCATGGCAATTTTATTTACTCTCAGGGTTTTTGTCAGAAATATGCTGAGAGGAAGTCGCCGAAGAAATACTTTTTGTATTTTGTCTTGATGTCTGGCCTGGGGCTAGAACCCTGGCTTTACGGGTAAAAACCAAACACACTACCTACTAGACTACGGCGACTTCCAGCAAAAGTCATAGTACGGCAATATATTTTGCCAAAAAAGTCCCCACAGGCTTAATACTCTTGCACAAAGTCCCGATATGACCTCAAGAGAGTATTTGGGAGATCATTTGAAAGAACGGTTACGTAATCGTTAAACCTCAAACGAAAGTCAACCGAAAAACTTGCTCATGATGCCAACAGAAAACACTAAACAAAACTTGTACATTCAATTCCAAATGGGTTAAAGGGAGTGCTTGACCTTAAGGGATATTCTATTAAATACAACGGATAACATTTTCATATATTAGGCGTTAGAGTTTTAAATTTACTCAGGGTTCTCCTTGGGGTTAACTATGGAGTCATCTGCAACTTTTCTTTATTTTTCTCTTGTTTTATGGAAAACTTAAAAAATTGTTTGTTTTATAATAAAACAGAAATAAATTAATAAAATAAATACGTATATAAAATATGAATTTGTTTACAAACTTTTGGTTAAAACTCAGGAAATTGGTCAAATATTTTGCCGTACTAAGCCTTTTGTTATCCACTGTATATGCTAAAGATTCCAATACCTCGGATGATTCATAATAAAAAGGTAATTTCGTTGATTTAGGCAACGATGTATCTGTGATTATACTACTATTCTGCTACTATACTACAACCGATTCTCTGCTAATAGAACTACTCTACTACTACAGGTTCTCTATTAATACATCTACGTTGCTACCACAGGTTTTAACTAATAATACGGCTTTACTACTATTACTACACTACTGCTACTATTCTACTTCTAATTTTCTACGACTACTGCTATTCTAGTACTACTACTATTCTATTACTACTACTACTGCTTTTATTTGAATTACGACATTTGTTTATATTCGTTTAGTAATACTAACCTTCTGCTACTACTATTTTATCTCTATTACTACTGTTCTAATGCTTCTGTAATTCTTTGTATCACCACCTCTGTTATCCTGCTACTAATGCTATTCTTTTACTACTGCTAGTCTACACCCACCGCTTATTTACAGTAATATGCTACCACGACATATGCTGGTCTGCTACTACTCTTACTTTACTTATTTTCTACTACTAGCACCACACTCTGTCGCCATGGTCTAGTAGGTAGTGTGCTGGCTTATTAGACGAAAAAGCCACAAAGAAAAGTATTTCTTCGGTGACTTCCTCTCAGCAGATTTCTGGCAAAAACTCTGAGAGTAAATAAAAATTGCCATGAAAAGTTTCTCAAAAAAATCTGTCGTTCGGAGTCGACTTCAAACTGTAGGTCCCGCCACTCATGTATAAACTACTAGTTCGTAATCCTGACTGAAGGGTTGTTATGACCAAAATTACGTAATTACGTAGCACCACACTACCACTGTTAATAAGGTACCACTGTTGCTACACGACGGCTGTTACTCTAATACATTTACTCTAATACCATTGCTACTCTTCTGCTACTGCTAATATACTACTTATTACTCATACTATAATGCTACAGAGATTGTCCCAATCAGTGGTTGTCCCTCGAGTGGTAGTTTCGCAAAGGTATCACAAAAGAAAATGAAAGAAAAACTACTTCTGATACACTTCTGCAGTTTTCTCTTTCTCGTATGTTTTTAAGAATGGGGTTCGTATTTGTCTTGACTAGGCCTACATTTAGCAGAGAGAGAGACGACCTGAGGTAAAAATTTTCCCAGGTATATATGATATGAGATTAACACCCAATTTTCATCTGAATGTTTTAGATGTTGAACTGGGTCTATGCCAGATAAGCACAGGAGACTTTGGCAGCAGTCAATGAATCCTAATCCGTTCAGAAAAGAGTGGCATAAGCAACAGACTTTGAAGATTTAAGTTGCTGGGAATTGAAACAAAAAAAGGTAATGATATTAATAAATCCATTAAAATATGTTTTAGCCAAAGAGAGAGAAAGAAAGAAGAGGCCTTAAAGGACAGCAATTTAGAAAATTTTCATCAATTACAAATTCAATCAACTGCGTTAATGTGTTGATGAAAATCTCAACTTAACTGTTCACATTTTTTATTTACAAATATTTGCCAACAGAAAACCCTTTTAAATAACAATCAAACGCTGCTATTAAATCTTTATGACATTCTTCAGTCAGTAAGTCAATAAAAAAGATATTCTATTGAAGAAATAAATATTTTCTTACATTTTGTGACAGTAAAACTTACAGCATATTTCTTTCAAATGCTTCTCATCTACTATTTTCTTTTGTTCTTGCTACTTGGATATCAAATAGCAATGAATTCGAAGAATTTTATGTTATCGAACCACATAAAAACGACACATTTTTCCCGCAATAGTTTTTCAATTAAAATTCTATAAATCCCACAACGATACATACATACACACCCCCAACCACCAGTGATGTTTTAACACTTGAAAAGTCAAACGAGCAGTGCTTATGACTTCAATAAATATTGTAAAAATGCTATTGGAAAAGAAAGAAATGAAAGAAAAATAAAGGCAAAGACAAATAAAATGTTCAAAATGGAAGAATAAATAGAGGAAGAGATGAAATAAAATCCAAAAGATCAATTGAAACTAATAGTGACCACATTGACTTAACAATGTCAGCAAACGATTTGACAAGATAAGCTTTTTCTTTAAAGGCATCACAAACCAAGAGAAGGCACAACAAGACAGCTAGACAAACTTCAAATAAAGTCAAGCCAAGCCAGGCCAGGCCAAGCCAAACCAAGCAACAGCAGTCTAAGTTAAGAACTTAACGCCACCCAATGACCATTTTCCCCCTTTTGTATTGTCGTTACACAACTTAAAAAAAGAAAGAAACAAAGAAAAATAGAAGACATGCTGGTAATACAATAACCCATTGGCTAAATACAAAATGAAAAGCGCTGGAAAACAATTTTTTGCCACAGTGCAGAATACCAAAGTAAGGAAAGAAATCCAAAAGAAAAAAAATTTATGAGAGAGAAGAGAAACCTCAAAAAGACAGAAACAGAAACTGACAGTATGAAAGAATGGAGTTTTATTGGTAAACAGTCTTAAATCCTTAGGGGTAAGGGTTATAGAAAATACACAAGAAAACCTGAATTTAATCGAAAATAATATAAGAAAAGTATGAACACTAAATAGCTTTTTATATAAAAAAAACACGACACAGCACTGCACAGCAGCAGCAGTAATAACAAACGCGTCAGTAGAAATTGTTCGTCTGTCAAATGTAATTAATTCTACATCATTGAGCAAAAGACGTTTGTCTTGAGACTCAAACTATACACACGCCATTAAGACAGCAGACAGCAGAAATCTACACTCTACTTAAGACAGCTCAGCTCATTTCTAGTCATTTGGAGACAGGCCACTTTCCTTTTCTCTTTTTTTTTGTGGTACTCGCAGGTAAAACACTGAAAGAAATTTCTGAAAAATATAAAAAGGTTTATTAAGGGAACAAGACCATCAAAAGATAAAAAGTATATTAATAGCAACAGGATATTAATAGCATTCATTTTAAGATTTACCAAATTGCTATTATTCGTATTACTATCTAAACTAGCTAACTGCAATACCACTTCTACTCTACTCTTACCACTGATATTATAATACTACTGTTATTACTGTAAAGTTATACGAGAATTTCAATGGAGATTAGTTTTGACACTTACAAATATGTTTGTTATTATTCCTAATACTACGTGTGCTACCTACTATTGCTATTGCTGAAACATAGTACCAGGATTTCAAAGGATATACATTTTTAAACTTCCCAATATTTTTGAAATTATTCGTACTGCTACTTGTGCTACTCAACTACTACTGCTACTCTAGTACCACCGCTCTACTACTACTGCTACTGATATTACTACTACTGCTACTATAGTACCACCGCTCTACTACTACTGCTACTGATATTACTACTACTGCTACTCTAGTACCACCGCTCTACTACTACTGCTACTGATATTACTACTACTGCTACTCTAGTACCACCGCTCTACTACTACTGCTACTGATATTACTACTACTGCTACTCTAGTACCACCGCTCTACTACTACTACTACTGCTATTACTACAACTGCTACCCTAGTACCACCGCTCTACTACTACTACTACTACTACTACTTCTGCTACCCAATTACTACTACTTCTACTCTAGAACAACCACTCTAGTACTACTACTACTACTACTACTGCTATTACTACAATTGCTACTCTAGTACCACGGCTCTGCTACTACTATTACTACTACTGCTACTTTAGTACCACCGCTCTACTACTACTATTACTACTACTGCACCTCTACTACCACAGCTTGATGAATACACTTTCTTTCATTGTGAGAGATGGAGGTTAGAAAGCACGAATCTTGAGGCCAAAGTCGGCATCTGTACTGTCGAAAACTTCTGCGATATACTTCTGGACAGCGAAGAAAATTCGAATAGCTTAGTCAGTTATACTGAAGCCTTGCTGAAGTCTAAAAAACTTAACTTAGATGAGAGTATTAGGATAATATGTTTAAACACCTTTTCAGATCTCATTCCGCAATCCGAAAGGGTAAAAGATGAGGGGAGATTTAGTGGGTGAGGGTCCCCCATACGGAGGACAGTGATGACTTCCCTCCTCAGCGAAAAAAACTACTACTGCTACTATAGTACCACCGCTCTATTACTAGTATTACTACAACTACTACTATTACTACTACTATTATTATTACTATTGTTATTACTACTACTGCTATTACTATTACTACTGGTACTACAGTAAGTTGTGCCTGGAAATCAATGAAAATTAATTTTTAGAACTTTTCAACATATTTTTTCCCCGTGTATAATAAACTATGAGAATAACAACAACAACAAATATTTCTATTTAGTTTCACATGTAGAAATAATTTTATAATGAAAAGCATTAAAAAGGAAAAGTGAAATGAACGAATAAAACGAATTGAAATTAATCGGATTGTAAACGTTTCACATGTGCCACCTCTATGTTTGATTAAAGCACTACCGGGGTAGTAATATATATAAGCAGAGAGAGAGAGGGGGAGAGGGTAAGAAAAGCCTATAAAATACAATTAAATATATTAAATGCAACCACATCTATTGCCAACACATTCATTTAATCACTCATATACTCGTATATGTATCATGGAAACCTTTAAAAGCCTATGAAATAGAGAGGGAGAGAGAGTAAGATTTTTATGCTTTATTTGTGTTCAACCACAGAAAATGATGTACATATATATGTGCAGAAGAGCATTTAAAACTAAGGATGTTTAATAAGGAAACGGAAATTGATTAAAACCTATTAAAAAGGTGAAAGTTACCACAACCATTACATTGATGATTTAAGCACTGCCTTGCTGACCTTTAAAGCAGTGGTAGTAGTTTATATGTAGACTCAAAAAAGGGATTTGTAGGTATTTAAATAATTAAATTGTTTTAGAAATAATTACGAACAATTTTATTAACAATTAAATAAAGAGTTTTTTATGCAGACAAATACAAAATTTTCAACAACAAATTAAAATCTGTGGATTAATAAAGAGCATTTGCACAGAGAAATGCAAAATTCTAAACAACAAATTAAAATCTAGGGATTGATGGAAATGTAAGTGTCCGAATGCAACTAACCAAAGGTCCAGTAGAGGTTATTGTAAGTCGATAATAGCAAACAGTCTGTTTTTGTTATTCCTTTAGATAGGTATTCTACAAGACCTTTATAGACTACTGAAATCAGGCATTAAATCCTTAGTACGTGAGACACTCGAAGTGGCAATGAGGGTAGTCAATCTTTAAGTAACCACATCCTGCATCCGTTTCATGTTGCAGCTCAATCAGCTAGACTTCTTAAAGTATCAAATATTTCCAACGCCGAAATATATACAATTTTATATCAAACGGCTTTAGTTCAACCGGCGCCAACTACTTTCTTCATGATGCCAAGGATTTTGTCTATTTAAGTGCTTTATGGCATCCCCGGGATACAACACTTGAAACTAATTTTTTTTTAGCAGTCACTTAGACTATTTACTGAGGTATATTACTATTTAGAATCTGTAGACCAGACTGAAAGTCATGAGTCATGCTTAGCATGGTTCTCATTCCTCTGCTTCTACAGAGCTTGTACTGAAAAATTTACTACGCCAACCGTGCATAACAATGATGAGTGAGTACCTTAAGGACCATTCGTAGATATGATAGGAAATGTTGAGAATTTTTTCAAGTCCTTTTGAAGTTCATGCAGATTTAGCCACTCTTACTATTCCAAAACCACTGCCAGTTCTATTAAATAAAGGACAGCTTCCAGCACCATCCCCACAAAGGCCATATTCGCAATGCTTAACTGGCCTCCTACTGTGCTTCTCGCTAAGCTGTAGTTAAGTTCACTGCGACTATACTCAATGCCCTGTCTCGTTGGCGCGTCGTCCCTTCTGGTCACTTTTTTATTATGGAGATTGTTCTTGTGGCCCCACTGAAAATTGATTATCTTCCTGTGAAATATTGTTTTGACAGGGGTTTTCAGTTTCTGATTTCGAGCAGGGACGACTGGGACCCTGACATGATCGTCCCCCCGGAACTCCTGGATGTATACACCGATGGCTCTAAACTCGATAGCGGGGTTGGTAGTGGAGTCTACTTTGGGAAACTGGAGCTGAACATTTCCCTCCGACTGCCGAATTATTGTAGCGTGTTTCAGGCGGAAGTAATGGCCGTATACCGAGTTGCTTAATGAATTCTCGTCAACGGTGTTCCTTTTACTCGGATCTCGATTTAGTATGAAGGAAAAAATAAAATAAAGTGCTCAATCCAAAGGACTTGTGTAAAATAGTTAAATATGGCCTCGGTAGTACAATTCTGTGGAGATGTATGTCTGATAGTCAGGCTGCCATAAGATGTCTGTCGAACGTTGTAACTAACTCTAGGATCGTCGTAGGAAAGTCGTCGCTGTCTCGACCTTCTTTGTGGGCGCTTCAGTGTCATTCTTATCTGGGTCCCCGGGCACAGTAATATTCCAGGAAACTGTAGAACCGACGAGCTCGCTAGGGCTGAAGCACTACTTCCGGAATCCTCTTCGATCGACTTGGGGCTGCCACTTGCCTTGGTCAAGCTGACGATCGCGCGGATATTCTTTCGTGACGGCAACCTATCCTGGGTCAATGAGGAGTCCTGCTCCATTACTAGGCTCATTTCGCCCTCGATGGATAGAACCAGTTGCTCGGACTTGGTCGTAATGTCATCTCGATCACAGTGGCCATGCTTAAAGCATGCAGAAGAATGCAGCTCCCATCTAACGACTTCTGCCGTGGGTGCAGATCCGCTAAGGAAGAGGAGACTGTTATCCACTTTCTTTATCAATGCCCATCTCTTGCGAGGTGCAGATATAGGTTATTTGGCTCTCCAATCCTTGCCAGCTTGACGGAGCTATCATCCATTGATGTCAAGGATATAACTTCGTTTATCAAACTTTCGGGCTAGTTTTACAGCGCACTTCTTTCCCCTGGTTTGGAGGAAATTGGCCGCTATGCGTACTCAAGTGAACTTTTGGCATCAAAGCTACCACTCCAATCTACCTACCTTTCTATTCGAGAAATTATTGAAAGAAGTTACTGAAACATTGGCTTCAAACGTAGTGGATAAGGAATAGGAAATCCTTGTAAAACAAAATATTTTGAAATTATTCGTTCTTGTTTTTGATTCTCTTTTATGATACTTAAGGAAATATATTGTTTTTGTTAAAGAGTAACTACAACAACAATAACAAAAAAGTGATGAACATCATTAGAAGTTATAATTGTTCAAACAATTATACAAAAACAAAACAAAACAAAATCAACACATTTTGACCCATTTATTATCACAAAAAAAAAAAAACAAAAGAAAGAAAGAAAAGAGAAAACAATTGGAAAAACAAAATAATTTTCCTGTTTAACTATTTCATCAACAGGAAAAAGTTGCAACAATATGTTCGCTATTGCTGTTCTGTTATGGTCTCTAAGGAAAATTAAAACAAAAACTTGTTTCGGGACTAAATCAATCAACATTAACAGCCCCAAAAAAACAAAAACAAAAAAAGAGAGGAGGAAAACAATTTTTGTATAGAATTTAAACTTAATTATGGCCTCAGCAACAAGATTCTCTCTCAGCAACAGAAAAAAGAGAGAGAAAAAAACGTTTGAAAAATATTGTAATAAAATGAAAAACTTCAAGAAAATAATAACAAAACATGGCCTGATTGTGTGTTGCCAACTAGGCAAGTGGGTAAAACAAAAAGCCCTGGAAAAAAAATTGGCAAAATTAAAAATAGACAAACGATGAAAAGAAAAAAAATGAAAAATAAAATGAAAACAATTGCCAACTTTAGTGCCAGAGAGAAAGAAAGAAAAAAATTGCTGATGTTGCCATTAAAAGAAACTGCAATAAAATTAACTTGGTTATGTGGAACCAAATAAAACAACAGGCAACTTTTCAGGGGTATGTGGGTGCATCTAATGTACAAAATGTCAATAACTATTGGGTAGAAGCATTGATTTTCGTTGTCTTGCTTAGGATTCGATTGCATGAGAAGAAGATTTTTATGGAAACACAGCAGCACATAACAATATGAAACCACAGTATACTTTTACTTGATCTCAGATCTATTCCAATCCATTCGGACTTTGATTGCCAATGTCCATCACTTACAGTTCATTGCAGGTGCACTGCATTACTTTTCCTAAACTTTCTAGCCGGATCACGTAATCAATTCGCGGTATCATGTAATCAATAAGCTCGATAGCCTTGAATTCTATCACGATCTTCACGTTATGCATTCACGTTATCCTTTTTTTTTCGCTGAGGAGGAGTAAATGTACCTAACCGCACCGTAGAGGTCACACGTCACCATTCCCCGTGTGTGGGGCCCTCACCTACTATATCTCCCTCTCCTCCCTTGGACTCTTTGTGCCCACTCCGGAACTACTGTAGTATTACTTCGAAATGGAGTCCTTCTGGCCCCTTTATATCTATATCCTGGTTCCGGATTCAAATCCTCTCCTCCAAGATATTTACAAAAATAGCTGTATCCGGATAGCAGCTGTAGTAGGTTAGGTTAGGTTAGGTTAGAGGACGTGTACTTGTCAATAAAGGCAAGTACAGTACCCGGAGGTTGAATTGACGCATTGTACAACGTCCTTACAGAGGGAAGGATAATAGAGGGATTAAAAAGGAGAGGATGTAGGAAAAGGGAGAATGGGAAGTGAAGGAATTACACAGATAAGGCACAACAAAAAGGTGAGAGCGCGACTACACTAATGAAGCCCTAGCGCCTCTCAACCAGCGTAAGCTACTAATGAATCTGTGGAGTGTCTTGATGTCGGCTCTGGACACAGAATCATTACACAGGGTCCTCAACCTCATTCTACCAAGGGCTGGGCAGTTACAGAGGAGGTGTTCGATAGTCGCCAACTCCTCCTCATCGCAACATGCCCTGCAATAGTCCGGCTGGGATCTGTTCCAGATCCCCGTCAGTGACCTAATCTCGCAGTGCCCTGTGAGTAAATAGTAAATAGTAATTAACCTCAGCAAATTTCCTCTCCAACCATCGGGTAATATCTGGAAGAAGTTTTGCCGTCCATCTATCACTTGTTTCAGTGTTCCATTTCTGTTGCCAGCGTTGAATGGTTCGCTTTCTCGACATTTACTGTGTCTCCGTGCAGGTTTTTAGTCTCCCACACCCTCTTCCGCTCACTTGCCGGTATACTTGTGGGTATTACACTACTGATTACAGTTCTATACGCCGATGCCACTCTAAGTGCAGCGGTTCGTTGTACCTATGATAAAATTTTCATCCTACGTCGACCTTCAATGCCTCTGCCCAGATCTCACTGCCGTTTAGCAGAATAGAGTCCATTATTGCCGTCATCAATCTGCGTCTGCGCTGAACAGGACCACCAGTATTAGACATAAGTCTGCTAAGTAAGGAGGCAACCTTAGCAGCTTTGGTTGCAGCGTGTTGTATCTGAGGTCAGAACGTCAGTTTAGGGCCCAGTCGAATACCAAGATAGTTGACTACTTTCCGCGTCGTAAGTACGCTTGCCTGTAGACCTATGGGTATTACACTACTGATTACAATTCTATACGGGGTTAGGCGAAATCACGGACCGATTTGAAACAAAATCAGTTGGGTTCATCCTTGGGCCTAATTATCACTAACACTATCAAAAAATCCAGCCATTAACTCATAAAACACTTCTATTAATTTTGGCCAGGTTTTCAGGCAAAATGCCACATAGTGCGCCGTTGCCACACTAAGTGCAGCGTTTCATTGTACCGATGAACAAATTTTTATTCAACAGTCGGCGTTTAACGCTGCCTTAAGGCAGAATAGAGTCTGTAAATTGCCATCATCAATCTGAGTCTGTTTTGTACGGGACCATCAAGCTTACTATGTAAGGAGGTGACAAGTTCATTTCTATCTCGGATGCAGTCGACAAATCTATCCAAAACTAAGAACCCAAGCGTAATTATAGAAATTTAATGAAGAAAGTTGAGGAACTAAGTGCTCACTATTATTAAGGGATTTCATCCGGCCTGGGAGAACTTCACATACATACATAATTGGTCATTACAACCCTTCAGTCAGGATTACGACCTAGTTTCTCACACCAATTATGTTGTGTGTGTTAATTTTATACATGAGTGGTGGGACCTACAGTTTTTAAAGTCGACTCCGAACGACAGATTTTTGAGAAACTTTTCATGACAATTTTATTTACTCTCAGAGTTTTTGCCAGAAATCTGCTGAGAGGAGGAAGTCGCCGAAGAAATGCTTTTGGTATTTTATTTTGATGTCTGGCATTGGGCTCGAACCCTGGCTTTTCGTCTAATAAGCCAGCACACTACCTACTAGACCACGGCGACTTCACGGGAGAACTTTATTGGATATAAAATAGGTTCCAAAAAAGCTTTATTAAACCTTTACAACCCCAGGCAAGCCTCGGATATTAAATATAAAAAAAATTTGCTTAAACGTGCCCCTGCTATTGCCTTTTGCCAAGGCTTATGTTTTGTTCGAATATATTTTTATTGTTGAGTAAATTTTTTTTATTTAATTTTAACACTCTCTCTGGCACAATGTAATAAATCATATTAATTTTATGGCCACATTATTAAAATGGCTTAATAATAACAACAACTACAACAGCAACAACAACGACTACAACAGCATCAATGCCAACAATTTGTAAAATACAATTTATTTATAAATTTTGTTATTGTATTTGTTGTTGATGCTACTGCTGATGTTGTTGCCACTTATTTTTGTTTAAAACAAAAATGAAAACAACAACAACAAATTAAACTCTATTAGTTGATTATAAATTTCATAATAACAACAACAGTAATAGCAATAACAACATCCATAACAACAATGTAACGTACATACTCGAATTTCGCCAAAAAACTCTCATTTATAGCTTTAAATAACAAGTGGTATAATTGTGCACATGTGTGTGTGTTTTTATGTGTGTATGTATTGGTGTTAAACAGCCTGCTGTGCAATTCATACTGTAATTAATTTCAAGTGATTTCATACAATTTCAGACTAAAGAGTTAAACGGATGCGTTGTAAATATCCTTTTATCAAATTACAAACAATAACAGCAACAAATACATACTTACACATAGAGACTTACATAATATTCTACATAAATACATATATGTAGGTGTTGTATATTGAATAGCATCAATGCTGTGTGTATGGCTGTGTATGTTTAGCTTTGCTTGTTCTATGGTTCGATGACTGCTGTTTGGTTTGGTTTGCCTGTGTATGGCTGGCTGGCTGGCTGGTTCAATGGCTGGTCTCCCGTTATTTTCACTTGCTGTTGTTGCTGTCGATATTGCTGTTGCTATTGTTTAAATGTTTGGCTACCATGAGCAACCAATATTCAAATACCATTAACAAATTTTTTTCTCCTTTATTTTTTTAGTTTGTAAAACAAATAAACAATAACAAAATGGAACAAAAAAACAGAAAAACAAAAAAGAAAAGAAAATCAGAATAAGGCAACAACAGCTTTTTACTATGAAGCAGAGTTGTGAATATAGATTGTATGATGATGCAGTTGGTGTAGGAAAACAAAACCATAACAACAGCACCTACTCAAAAAAGTGAAGAGGTTAAGTCCATAAAGCAACTAACGAGAACCCTATATCAGATTGAAATATTAGATTTTTAATCTAGGTTTAGGTTTATGTTTAGAGAACGTGTACTTGCCAATGGAGACAAGTACAGTATCCTGAGGTCCAGTTGATCCATTGCACAACGTTCTAAAGGGGAGAGGATAATAACGGAGATAGGGAAAAAGGAGAGGAAGTACGAAAGAGAGAATAAGGTAGCAGAGGAATTGCACAGATTAACAAAACACACAAGAAAGCGCCACTACACTGTTGAAGCCCTTAGCTCTTCGCAACCAGCTCAAACTAATAATGAATCTATAGAGAGTTTTTATGTCGTTTCTCGACACATAATTCAAATCCTGGACAGTTACAGATGAGATGTTCGATAGTCTCCAACTCCTCCTCATCGCAACATACCATGTTCCAGATTCTTGTCAGCGATCTAATATCGTAGTGCCCCGTAATAAACCCAATAACTAACCTTAAGCTGGCCTTATCCAAGCCCAGCAGAACTGTTCTTACACTGTCTATGGCAGGCCATAGATACCTAGAAATGTAACAAACCGATCCATTCCCTCAACGTCTCTGCTATTCTCATCTGACAGATCCATTGAAAACTTGAACCCGAATACCTACTTTATTGCACTTGATACCTATTTTATTACAATTTTATGAATGCCAAGGTTTTATGCAAATCACCCTGAACTAGGCAAGTTCTGTCGATAAAAACGGGGTGCCTAAAAACCTTTTGTCACTTGTCACCTGTACTTGCTCGTCATAGCAACTTATAGAGAAACTTATTATGTTTAACCATTGGCTTGTTTGCGAAAGCCCTTGTGGCTTGTAATGATCGCAGTAAAGTTCCTGAGATTCTATACAGATTGGACGCAAATCATGTCCTTCGTACATTCCCAGTGAAACAGATTGGCATGGTGTCTCCAAGTTAACCGATTTTCTAAACTTTTACTTATGAAGCCTGCTTGAGATTATCGTCACCGTAGTCTAGTAAGTAGTGTGTTGGCTTATTAGGCGTAAGGCCACGGTTCAAACCCCAGGTCAGGCATCAAAACAAGAATGTGAAAATATGTCTTCGTTGGCTGCCTCTTAATAGATTTCTGGCAAAAACTCTGAGAGAAAATAAAATTGCCATCAAAAGTTTCTAAAAAATCTGTCGTTCGGAGTCGACTTTAAACTGTAGGTGCCGCTACTCATGTGTCAAATTAACGCACACAACATAAGTGAAAGAGAAGCCGCCACTCATGTATAGGATTACCACACACGACATAAGGGCTTTGAGAAACTAGTTCGTAATCCAAACTGAAGGGTTGCAATGACCAATTATGTATGTATTTTTCAGATTATTCGTAGGCTCCTCAAGAGAAGGTTATCAATCTCACATGGGAATTTACGAGAATTGTCTTGTTAACTGCTTCAGCTATGTCTTGCTATCTGCTGCGGAAACACGAGTAATTCTTGACAGTTCTGCAAAGTGGCTTACACTCTTTTTTAAGGATCCGATGGTCGTTTTGATATTAGTAAGAATGCATATGTCCCAATCTAATACACCTTGATACAGAACTGGTTCTGTAATTGTGTTTACAGCCATTATTTCACCAGGAATTATGCTACAATAATTTACCAAATTTTGCTCCGTCATTGGTGCAATCAGTCCATGTTCGATTTGTAAACCGATTACAATAAAACAACAGATTGCTTCGCAGAATTATAGGAAGTCAATGAACATCGATACGTCGATTATTGAGTCGGCTTCTGATGCCTATTTATGGGCCTCGGTGGTGAAGCTGGAGTTAAATTCATTTGTTTACCATCATTTGAGTACAAAACCAAAATTCTTTCCCATTTCCAATTAAATAAAAGTGAAAACGAATGCCTGGTAAGAGGTGAGAAATCATTAAAATGTTTACAAAACAAAAACATGATGATGATGACGATGATGTTCTAAATGATTGTTATTGAAACCCCTCCCTCCTCTAGAATTATGTTAAAATATTAATTTTAATATTTGAAAACCCTCTCGTTTACCCTTCTACTCTATTTCAAGTCGAAACAATCAATGAATTTAAGCTTCACTTACTACTTACTAACTCTTGTTAAAATTAAAATTTGGAAAAAACACAGACAACCTGAAACGGGAAAAACAATGAGTCTTTAAATACTTTACGATGATGACGACCGACTATGACGATGGCGACAATGGTGGCGACATGAATGCTGATGCTGCTGCTGCTGCTGATGACAATCCACTGAACAAATTATTTTTAGTTGCCGTAAATACTTTATAGCTGTCGTACAATATTTAAGCTGTAGTTCATGGGAACAGCATCAGCATCAGCAACATACATACATATTTGTGGTGTTTGTGACGTCAATGACAACCGACGGCGGTAAAATGTCAATTTGATATTTATGCGTTACTATGCTTTGTTTTTGTATTTATAGCAGCTTTTAAGCACCGTAAAAGTGGTAATGGTTGATGATCTATTTTTCTCTCTTTCTCCTTTTTTTTTGAAGTAGCAGGAGTCTAGTATATGTCATGCAAAGTATGATGATTTTTGTCATCATTTTTGTTGTTGTCGTTGTTGGGGCTTTTTGGTTATTGTTTAACTTGATAATTGTGTGTGATATTGACATGGCAACTGTTGCCACACTTTCAATTTTTTCTTTTGAAGCCGAATGAACATTGTATGTATTTTAAATAATATTTGCCGTAGAGACCAGCAAACCATTATATATGAAAGGAATAAAATGTATTGTTACGTTTTTACCTTTTAAAAACGTTTAACATATGAGCCTTTAGATTGCAAATAAAATAAAAATAAGTCTGTGTTTAGTTTTCAATTAAAATTAAATTAAAATTAAAATTCTGTTCACAACTTGATTAAACAACAACAATTGCTTTATTTGTTAGGCCTCTGTTTACACCCTTTGTAAAAACAATAACAATTACCAGACAATTGCGCTACAGTTCTTTGTAACGGAGATCTTCAAACCACCATTACTCACTTCAAACACACCGCGTCTTCACACAAGACTGACTGAACTCACTTGCCTGCTTTGCCTTGCCTTTTATATGGCAGAGTAAACAGTCTGATGAATGTCCTTGAAGGCGAATGTTCGTAGTTTCGCCTTCTCGAAATTTCTGTATAAATGTAAACATCGTTGTTTACGTTTATTATTGTAGTGTTTGTTGTTGTATTTTTGTTTACCTGTTTACCATTTTTTATGCTGGTGTTTGTGTTGTATTTTTGTTCATAATTTTAATGTTAAGCGATGTAAAAGCAACACTCCAGTACCTAGATTTTTTCATTTTCATTACAGCATCAAACAATGTAAAAGAAAGCCGATTCAAATTTTTACGTAAAGAGGATTAAGATTTCGATATTTCTACAAATGATAGACAGCATCGGTCATTAAGTCCCTGCTTTTAAGTGACTAAACAAAAATAGTCCTGAAATATATTTACTCCAGAACATTAAGAGCCTAAATATCAGCTTTTGACAGACGATCAAAGAATCCCATACCCAGGATATTTATAAATACTCTACCAAGTGCTACGCAGTTGCAGAGGCGGTGTCTAACTCTTATTTATTTCCAGACATCCTGCAATACTCTGCCTGTGGTCCTTCCCAAACTTCTGTCACCAGTCACATACTGAAATTACCAAGACCGAGCAATATGCGGGTTTTACCGTAGTGAATAGACGGTTAAAAAGCTGCGTAACATCCAGATATATCCTCCCAGCGCTTTTGCTTTATCTTCCTAATCCATCTCTCCAAGATACCTGTCCATAGTGCATGATCCTAATCCAGCTAGAGTGTCCACCATCACGTAAACCACTTACACCACTTTGCCAAAGGACCCAATAGAGGCTATTTGTAACTTATTCCTGTAGCTTTTAGGGATGCATGGCGTACTACTTCACATCGGGAGTTCTCCACATACCCAATGGGACCATATTCGAAATTAGAATCTTCAACCCAGAGAGAATATATCGTGTACCTCAATTGAAAAACAGACGTTCATACCGTCATCATTACAGCAGACCTTACTAGATCGGTAGGTTGTATAGGTGCATTGAAATTCCTGTAAGTATTTATACTGTTACGAAAATGAAGAATCCAGATACCGGTAATTTGCTCTTGCATCGCTTAACATTAAATTTATAAACAAAAGCCACGAAAACAAAACAATGCAGTAAAAAAACCTGTTTACAAATTATCGTACTGCTTAATATAACAACAAACACCAGCATAAAAAATGGTAAACAAGTAAACAGAATTACAACAACAACACTACAAGAATAAATGTAAACAAAATACTGCAATAATGAATGTAAACAACGATGTTCATATTTATAGAGATTTCGAGAAGGCGAAGTCATGAACATTCGTCTTCAAGAAGATTCATCAGACTGTTTACGTTGCCATATAAAAGGCAAAGCAAAGCAGGTGACTGAGTTGAGAAAGTTCAGTCAGTCTTGTGTGAAGACGCGGTGTGTTTGAAGAGAGTAATCGTAGTTTGAAGATCTCCGTTACAAAGATCTGTCGAATAATTGCCTAGTAATTGTTATTGTTTATGCAAAGGGTATGAACAGAGGAATAACAAATAAAAGCAATTGTTGTTGTTTACATCAAGTTGTGAACAGTGTCACACAGAATTGTGCGAATAATAAAGAATTTTATTTAAAACTAAACACAGATTTATTTTTTGATTTTATTTGCAATCTACGAGCTCATATTTGAAACGTTTTTAAAAGGTAAAAATGTAACAATACTTTCGCCTGATAGGATTTTAGAGGAGACTTTTTCTGTATGACTGAAGATTTGGAAACCTTTTGAAGGAATACTTCACAATTTCTTGCATTAAATTGTTTGCTGGGTTTTCTTACCATTCAAACGCTTCCATAGACTTTTATAATAAAGTCTAGGTTGCTTTTGTTAAGCCATTTGTTTATTATGAATAAATTTTTTTCTTTTCTTCTATTGTTGTGTATAATGGCAACCCTGCTAGACGCAGAAAAAATGTTTAAACAATAATTAAACCCTTTACCCCTTACCAGCGGCGACTAGAGACAATTGTTACCAAAAACTAAAAGAGGGGTAGAGAGAGTATTGCTCTTCCTTTTAATTGTTGTCATTTTCATGAGTATTTTTAGTTTTTCGCCCTAGCCCCCGCTTCTTCTACGTTACTCGAGCATTGTTTTATGAATTTAATGGTTTATAAGGAATTAATTGTTGGAAAATTAATTGAAAAAATTCTCATTAAATTATGAAAAGCATGAATGCATTGCAATGAGGTGTCATTATAAAATTATTAGTTGAGACATACGTACGTTATCAAAGGTATTTCGAATCAAATTTTGCAGAGGTGGAGTACCATTTATTGGTTATATTTTAATTTTTATTATGTTATAACATTGTAAATTAAATTAAATTTTTAATTTTATTCCTTCCTTATATTTCTTTTGTTTTTCAACATAAATCTGTCAGTTTTTTCTAAGTTTTTTCGTCTTAATTTTTTTCTAATGTTTTCCTTATAAAAAACAAAAAAGAAAATCTCAAACGCAGCCTCTTCAATCTCTATGGACAGAGTTTTTCTTTTTTTTTTCTTTTCATTTGGTTTTGGCCTGGCTTTTAACGGTAATAAAATCTCTTCAAAAACCATTAAGCGAACGAAAAGAACAAGAAGAAAAAAAGAACCGAAAAAGATTCCAAATCTTAAGCATTTATTTTAGCTGAGATTTGTTTTAATTTCTCTTTCTTGTAATACTCTTACGCTTGTTTGCCTACACTTGAGTATAATTTATTAACAAAAATTCGTAATTTTTTTCTTCTCTCCGGCTTAAAGCTTTCGCAGGACGTCTTCAGTTGTTGCTGATAGAATTTGTTTGCTTCTTCTTCTTTATTTGCTTATAAAATCACGTACAACAAGAAAACCATGAAAAGGTAATTATAAAACAGAAATAAATTTAGAAAAATGCGGCAACGGATTAGGAGACGCATCTTGAAGATCTTTAAGGGGAACATAATAATTAGAGAAGCCGGAAAAATCGTTGAAAAGACAAGGTACAGAAACGACTGTGATAGTCTTATAAGTCCATTGTTTGGAAGCTACATGATTTATGGCCTATGCAATGTGTGGCTTCAAATATAACACAAGCCTTAACAAAAATTGGCATTAAAAAATCTAAAAATCGATCTGCTGGCGAGCTAATTAGGCTTCTTCACATGAAATTTATATGTCCAGCTAGTCAGGCGAATATTGTATAACTTTTTAGGCCAAGACCAATGTTATTGCTTGAACGGTCAAGAGATTTCGTCAACCTCTTCAATCTCTTCAATTTATATACCATGAAGACTATCAAATCTATTTTTTCCATGAAGGGTTTGGATAAATACCAATAAAAACTAAGGAGAAACATTTCTCTCCGTCTGCCGGACTACTGCAGCATGTTTCAGGCGGAGGTGACGGCAATTTACCGGGCCGCTCAATGGATCCTCGTCAACGGTGCTCCTTTCACTCGCGTTTCGGTCTTTTCTGATAGTCAGGCCGCGATAAGATCTCTATCGTGTTTCGTGAATAACTCAAGGATAGTTAGGGAATGTCGCCGCTGTCTCGAGCTTCTTTCTGGGCGCTTCAAAAGAGTCTCACTGGTGTAGGTCCCCGTTCAGGGCTGACGAGTTCGCCAGAGCTGGTGCGCTCCTTCCGGAATCCTCTTCAATTGAGCTGGGTATGCCACTTGCCTCGGTCAAATGGGACATTACGCGGAAATTCTCTCGGGACGCCAACCTATCCTGGGCCAATGAGGAGTCCTGCTCCACCGCTAGACTCACCTGGCCCTTGATGGATAGAAGGCGTACCAACCAATTACTTGGTCTTGGTCGTGACGTCATCTCAACCACAGTGGCCGTGCTTACAGGTCATTGCGTTATGGGTATACATGCGGAGAGAATGAGGCTCCCATTTAACGACTTCTGCTGTGGATGCAGATCCGTTGAGGAAGAGGAGACTGTTATCCACTTTCTTTGTCAGTGCCAGTCTCTTGCTAGGTGTAGAAATAGTTTATTTGGCTCTCCATTTCTTGTCAGCTTGACGGAGCTATCATCTTTTGATATCAAAGATATCCAAAGATTCCAGCGTGGGGTAGTCGTGCTTTTGATGTGCAGCCCTTGCGCTGACCAACTTCTTCCTCTCCCTGATTTTGGTGGAACTTGGTCAATACAGGGACTGCGTTCACCCGTGGCATCACAACGGGCCGCTATGCGTGCTCAGGTGCGCTTTGTGAAATCAGAGCTACCATTCCGACCTAACCTAACCTAAGGAGAAACAAAGCTAGGTCAACAAGCAGAAAATCTGTGATATAGTATTCAGTATTTGATGATTATTATAGCCTGCTAATATCTTTAGCA
Organism: Sarcophaga subvicina; assembly: GCA_936449025.2. NCBI lineage: Eukaryota > Metazoa > Arthropoda > Insecta > Diptera > Sarcophagidae > Sarcophaga > Sarcophaga subvicina. Next base: position 112,658,145 of record OW388084.2, on the reverse strand, counting down.
GTCAGAGTTACCAATTCATGATAAAAATTATTGTATAAAAATCTTTTCTTACTGATAGCGCAAGATAATCATGGAGAAAGTGGGTAATGGTTTCAAACTATTCTACTCCGTTATAGGTTTTGCAATATGTGTAATGCGGAAAACCTAGTTTCCTTTTCTGGCGGTGTCATATGTCACATATATAAGCAATAAGCAATGTTCCTCGGTGTTTAGCCTACCCAACAGCCCAATACATATTTTCCGAGTGCTTTGAACACAATATATGGCAACCCTATCAGTCTAGAACCTACTGCAGTAAATCAATAAAACAACTAAAGTAAAGAAACTGGATTAATGAATAATAATAAGGAATTGAAGTCGCCATAGTCTAGTAGGCAGTGTGTTGGCTTATTAGACGTAAAGCCAGCGTTCGAGCCCTAGGCCAGACATCAAAACAAAAATACAAAAAGTATTTCTTCGTCGACTTCCTCTCAGCAGATTTCTGGCAAAAACTCTGGGAGCAAATAACATTGCCATGAAAAGTTTCTCAAAAATCTGTCGTTCTGAGTCGACTTTAAACTGTAGGTCTCCGCTACTCATGTATAAAATTAACACACACAACATGAGTGGTGTGAAAAGCTAGGCCGTGAGACTGGCTGAAGAGTTGTAATGACCAACTCAAGAGAAGGTTGACAATCTCACATGGGAATTCAAGTTAATTGTTTTGTTAGTTGCATTAGCTAAGTCTTGCTCTCTACTGCATAGACGCCAGTCATTCTTGACTATTCTACGAAGTGATTTACACTCTCTCTTTAGGAATCCGGGTGAAGGGTTGTAATGGCCAATTATGTATGTTATGTAATAAGGAATTGTGCATATTCTGCACCAGCGGCTTGAGGGCATGTTTATATCACATGTAGGTGATGTGAACTGCCCACCAAGATCATGTAATTTGACGTTAAACTTTTTCTTGTAAAGTTTCCTTATGCCGTAGTCGAGTAGGTAGTGCGTTGGCTTTTTAGACGTTGAGGAAGAGGGATCAAATCCCAGTTAAGGCATCTCCAGCAAAGCGAAATATGAAAAATGTTTATGCGGCAACTGTCTCCCAGCAGATTTCTGGCAAAAAATCTGAAAAGTAAATAAAATTGCCATGCAAAAGTTTCTCAAAAAATCTGTCGTTCGGAGTCAACTTTAAACTGTAGGTCCCGACACTCATGTATAAAATTAACGCACACAACATAAGTGGTGTGAGAAACTAGGTCGTAACCCTGACTGAAGAGTTGTAATAAACAATTATGTATGTATGTATGTATGTATGTATGTATGTATGTATGTATGTATGTATGTATGTATGTATGTATGTATGTATGTATGTATGTATGTATGTATGTATGTATGTATGTATGTATGTATGTACATATGTATGTATGTATGTATGTATGTATGTATGTATGTATGTTTGTACATATGTATGTATGTATGTACATATGTATGTATGTATGTTTTTTTTTTTTTTTTTTTTTTTTGTCTTGAGCCGGAGGTGGGAATCTTCGAAAGACACTTTTGTTCCAACAAGAGAGCGCACCATTCACCATCACTGATGCCTACGTACTAAACCCACCCCCTACACACTTCAACTCTCCTCCCGCGGGACTGCCGTAAGGTATTACTTCGCGGACGGCTGGTTAGCTTGAAAGCTTTATCACATTAATTTAAATTTCGCCTCCGTTCCTCCAGTCTTCGGAGTGCTATCATAACCTCAGCCATTCTCTGACTATACTGACTCAATAGAATCCTACATTAGCCGGTTTGGTCCTAAATTCGGTGTATGTATGGATGTATGTATGTATATTTCCTTAAGTTACAAGTGTATACCCATAAGCCACAAATTCCAGTGGTTTTCAACCTTATCCATGGCATTGGTCAAATTCAATCTGAATTATGTATCAGGGTCATGGTAAATTGGATATTTTGGATGCTCTCCAGAAAAGTCGTGGCGATGTCATATTAGGCACATAAAAATATTAACAGGACTGACAAATGAATAGAAAATTTCATTGATACCGCATGCAAACACTGGCTTATTTTTTTATCTTAAAGATAGAAGAGCGTAACGAAAGAACCGATAGTATTTAGTAGAGATTTCCAATGAATTTCAAATTCAATTGGTATCTGTGTTAATTACATATTCTATATGCAACTCATGGAATTTAAAAATTGTTTACCATTTTTTTTATCATCTTTACACCAACCACTTCTCTTCTTAATGGGCACATAAAGCGGAAAAATAATTACCAGTTGCCTGCAAATGGAAACCGAAAAAAAGCTTTCCATGAAAGGCAATAAAAATTAGCGAGATTTGTGCACGTTTTTTCTTCTTTTAAACCTCAGATTTCCATTAAAATCTTTACTTTTGCTTACACACAGAAGAACGGAGTAATAAAATTCGTTAAAAAACATTGGAAAACAAAAGGAATTTAAATGTTTTATTTATAAAGGCAAAATGTTTTATTTATTTTAACCTGGAGACTATAAAACATGGCAAAGACAACAGGAGGCACCATTAAGACCAAATAAAATAAACCAAGTTTGACAAAACAAGACAAAAACAAAACAAAAACAGAAAACAAAAACAGAAAACAATAGACCAGTCTAGTATGGCACCTGGGAGATGATGAGCTAAAGATTATTTTTTTTTTCTTAGAAGGTGGGAGAGGAGGGCAGGGTGATTTAAGAAATGTTGCAGACAAATAGCCAAGGGTAAAGGACCAAAAAATGTAGAAAAAAAGTTGTTTTAGGACTTGGGATTATTTATCTTAAATTGTTAGCACAACGCATTTTACTTGCTTTTTAAAGTTCCTTCTTTTCTGTTTTTTTTTCGGAGCATGAAATATGTACTGGATTATTAACATTTTGGTTACTTTCCTGTTCCAGAGTGTAAATAAAAATTTACATGTTTTTCGTTTAAAAGAAAACTCCCCCAAGTGCAGTTTTAAGATGTTTCTCTATTTTCAAGTTAAGCTGTAAAGATTCCTAAAAAAGAAATCCTTTAAAGTTTTCTTCTTTTATTTGGGACAGATACAGTGGAAACTGGAGAAGAGGGATGTTTTCAAAAGAAGATCTCAACATTGCAAAATAAGGATTGAAAAAAGGGAAAATCCTCTGAATAAAAGCTAAATCAATTATGAATATCCGTACACCTCTTACGTTTGTCTTCGTAGAAGTCTATTTGGAAATGGTAAAGCTTTGTTGGAAGCTCTAAGAGGGCCATGGCGCTTTATAGCCCAAAGCTTGGTATTGTTACGTTTTTACTTTTTAACAACGTTTAAAATATGGGCTCGTAGATTGCAAATAAAATAAAAATAAATTGGTGTTTAGTTTTAGTTACATACATACATAATTGGCCATTACAACCCTTCAGTCAGGATTACGGCCTAGATTCTCACACCACTCATGTTGTGTGTGTTAATTTCATCATGAGTAGCGGGACCTACAGTTTAAAGTCGACTCCGAACGACAGATTTTTGAGGAACTTTTCATGGCAATTTTTATTTACTCTCAGAGCTTTTGCCAGAAATTGCTGAGAGCAAGTCGCCGAAGAAATACATTTTGTATTTTGTTTTGATGTCTGGCCTGGGGCTCGAATCCTGACTTTACGTCTAATAAGCCAACACACTACCTACTAGACTACGGCGACTTCTATCTATTCTATTCTATCTATCAAAATCCTTTATTATTCGCACAATTCTGTGTGCTACTGTCCACAACTTGATGTAAACAACAAAAATTACTTTGTTTGTTATTCCTTTGTTTACACCCTTTGCAATAACAATTACTAGACCATTGTTCGACAGATCTTTGTAACGGAGATCTTCCAACCATAATTACTCTCTTCAAACACACCGCGTCTTCACAGAAGGCTGACTAAACTTTTACTAACTCAGTTGCCTACTTTCCCTTGCCTTTTACATCGCAACGTAAACAGTCTGATGAACGTTCTTGAAGGCAAATGTTCGTGGCTTCGCCTTCTCGAGATCTCTATTTATTATTGTTGTTTGTGTATTTTGTTTACATTTATTCTTATAGTGTTTGTTGTTGTATTATTGTTTACTTTTTAATTTTTTTGCTGGTATTTGTTGTTATATTAAACAGTACGATGATGCGTAAACAGGTTTGTTTAGTGCATTGTTTTGTTTTTGTAGCCTTTGTTTATAATTTTAATGTTAAGCGATGTAAAAGCAAAACACCAGTATATAAATTTTTCATTTTCGTAACAGTACAGTACTGTGCAGTACAGGAATTTCAATTTGCCTATATAACCTACCGATCTAGTAAGGTCTGCTGTAATGATGACGGTATGAACGTCTGTTTTTCAATTGAGGTACACGATATATTCTCTCTGGGTTGAAGATTCTAATTTCGAATATGGTCCCATTGGGTATGTGGAGAACTCCCGATGTGAAGTAGTACGCCATGCATCCCTAAAAGCTACAGGAATAAGTTACAAATAGCCTCTATTGGGTCCTTTGGCAAAGTGGTGTAAGTGGAAACGTGATGGTGGACACTCTAGCTGGATTAGGATCATGCACTATGGAATGGTGTCTTGGAGAGATGGATTAGGAAGATAAAGCAAAACACCAGCATCCAGATTTTTCCATTTTCGTAACATTATCTTACATTCCCTAAAGCTTGATATGCTTTCTTGATTTCATTTACTAAAGCTTTTACTGTTTTGTATATTGTTTAACATTATTTTGTTGTAAATAAATTATATCTGCGAGGATTCTTATTTCGGTTACTTGTGTTTGCCGCCTGCATATCCTGCCGGTATTTACTTACATTAGCAGTGTTTATTATATTTCTACAGTCTGCTGTTTGTATCATCTGTGCCTGTAGCTGCTACTACTAGGTTGCTTTTAGAGTGTGAATTATAATTTAAATACTCGCTTGATACTAAAACCTCGCCATTATTATTTGTCTTTTATAATGTCGTTGTCTTAATCTCTCCTTGTTGGCTTCTCTCTTTCTTTATTTTCTCTCTTAAAGCTAAGGCATACAGGATGATAAATAGTTAAAGATTTTTTTACGTTTTTTTAAGGAGTTTCTTTTTTAAAGGAAAGATTTACTAAGAATTGTTTCTTTAAATGCCGTGCTAATCTTAATTTATTTTCATTTACTTTTAAGTGCTGCTACCTTTTAAAGCCTTTTCAAATTATAATTAATTTCGAATTATTATTTCTCTTAATTTTGTTTAAAAACTCTTTAATTAAACGTTAATTCATGGCTTATTGCTAAAAGGAAATCACATACTCATCATACAAAACGTAATGCCATGAAAACAATTCGTTTTATTTGTTGTTTTTATTTCCTTAGTTTTAATGATGCTGTGGGATTACTGTCATGATTATTATAAATGTTGACTTACAATATAACAATAATAACAGAAAAATAATTACTTATACATGTACGAGTATTACTCCATCCATATAATGATGATGATGATAATGATGCTGGGTGATGTTACTGACGATGATAATGGCAAATCTAATGGAAAATTATGACAACTTTAATGAGGCAAAGAATGCAGGTTAAAAACTAAATAAGAGTGCAAGCAGAAAATATATATGAACCGTTAGTAGTTTTCTGTATAAACTTTGTTCACTTAAAAGCCCTGTAAAAACCCACCACCACTATCACTACCACCACTATCACTACCACCACCCTTAACCTGATTTCCAAAGGCCCCTTTAAATCTCTTCATAGATTTGTTTTTTTTTTTTGCTAACAGGGAGAAGCAAAGTGCATAAGTGTAAATAAAAATAACCAGTATAATAACGGAGTATTAAATTGTGTAATAGTATGCGTGTTAATAAGAATATTTGTATTTACAATATATGTATGTATACACACACTCTCACAGAGTAAGGGGAGAGAGAGATTTAATGGTGTATGTAATTGCATTTTATATATGTATTGTATGGAGAAAGATCTTTCCTTCTCCTTCCTCCACTTTCTTTTTTTATTTTTGTTGTTGTTGTAAATAAAACGGCGCCATTTATATGTCTGGGTAGCATAAAATACAACTCACACTCTTAACGATTTACCCACAGCAAGGATGTGTTTGATAGGTGGGGTATTAATTTTTTTTCGTTGCCGGTTTTCAGGCGGTAATTATTAAATATGGGGAGTTTTATTTGGAAAAAAACACCAATTTATCATTTATATGATACATCTCTGCATACAGCCTTACATATTAACAGTTACAGAGACCAACAGCCATCCGAAGAGCCAGTCATCCATACAAACTCGTTCAGTAAATCAGCCATATACGGATATGTATGTATGTATGCATAGGGAGAGTATGTGAAAGTTAAAATCAAAAATGAAAATTTATGACTCGAATGCCGTTAAACAGAGTGTAACAAAATGAAGTGTTAAAAGCGAGCAAAACTTCATTTCACGAAAGGGGGCGTGAGACGTGTATTACTTACTTACTTCATTGGTCATTAACAACCCGATTAACAGATTTCGGCCTGCCTTAACACATCGTTCCAGGCGACTCTACTTCTTGCGCCCCTACGCCAGATGGTCACTTGAATATTCTCAAGGCTGCTGCATCAGTGCTTAATAGAGTTCATGCCTCTGCACCATAAAGAATCACGGGAAGGATAGGCGTTTTGTAGGGTATTAGTTCTGTCGTACGAGAGAGGTCTCTGCTACTCAATTGCCTATTGAGACCATAGTAGCATCTGTTGGCAAGAGTGATACCGCGCCTGATCTCCAAACTGACATCATTTTTGATGGTAACGGCGGAGCTTAGATAAATAAATTCCTTGACTACGTCGAAAGTATAGTTATCGGCCGTTATCTGAGATCCAATACGCCGCACGTGTCTACTTGTCAATGACATATACTTCGTTTTGCCCTCATTTACTGCCAAACCCATCTTAGTAGACTCCCGTTCAATAGAACTAAAGGTGTACCAAGCACCTTTCGATTTCGTCAACATATGCAAGCAACTGGACACTTTTTTGAAAAATAGTGCCGTTGCAATGCACTCCTGCCTTCCGCAAAACTCTCTTCATCACAAAGTTGAAGAGGTCGCATGATAAGGGATTGACTTGAGATGTGTGGCGTGTATAGAAACGTGGATATCAGTATTTCATAGAGACTCCTAGATTACTATTACAATGTATTCCAGGCGAAATCATGACTATCCTCATGGCGAGAAAATGACTGCTTCTTAGCAGGATATTCTCTAAATATATATCCGGAGACCCAGACTGCAATAAAGGCCAATTCGAACATCAAGTGGTTCATTAATGACGCATATTTCTGTAGATCTCGCCCTTGGGCTAATGGGTACCACAATGCTAAGCCCGATATGAGTTTTGTACGTAAGCGTTCCCTTGATCACGAGGAAAAGTTCAGTCGGTCTCGTGTGAAATTACGGTGTGTTAGAAAAGAGTAATCGTGAAGATCTGTCGAACAATTGTCAAGTAATTGTTATTGTTTATGCAAAAGGTGTTAACAGAGAAATAACAAACAAAGCAATTGTTGTTGTTTACATCAAGTTGTGAACGGTGACACACCGAATTGTGCAAATAATAAAGAATTTTAATGAAAACTAAACAGATTTGCAATCTACGTGCTCATATTTTAAAGGTTTTTAAAAGGTAAAGTGTCCCCTTGTTCACAATTAAACTGGAAATTAAAGAAAAACTACTACTCCTTGGCTAAAGCTTCCTGTTCGAATTGACTAAGGAATGTTCTCCGATATATAAGTGAATTTGGTTCGCTTAGGCTAGAAATATCTCCCTAATGGCGTACTTTTGAAAATAAATTCATTAAAACTTAAACACAATTTCACCAACTTTTCGCACCCATTTTCGAAACCAGCAGTTTCTATATTAAAATCATTCCCTAGAGCTTTTCAAAAGCTTTAAGTATTTATAGAAAAATTATTTCTTTGTTACAATTGCACAAATCCAGCTCCTGGTCTTCTACTACTGCTTCTGTTGCTGGTCTACGAATCATTTCATGTATTTAATCTGTGCGTATTACTGACTTTTACTTACTTTTCATACAAACATACACATGATGAACAAATAAAAATAATTACAATTAATATCTGTCTGTCCATAATTTAGAGATTGTGTATGAAATTCAATGTCTCTGTCTATATTCATAAAGGTAATAACATCATGGCACATGAGCTTATTAAAGCCACATTAGAATGAAAATTATTATTACGTGGAGAGGAGGGGGAAAAAAACTAAGGATTTTATTATTAAAACAAAATTATATTGCAGAACTAATTTTAATGAACACACACGTGGATAGATGGCTCCTTTTCCTATGCAATGAAATCTTAGAAAGAACAAAAAAGACACAGAAAAAGAGAGTTTAATTAACACTTTATAGGGCTTAATATGATAATAATGATGTTTTTACAATACGATTTATACTCTTAAAATGTGCTCTTTTCAGGACGGAGTAAAGAATTCGGAAGTTTTAAGGCAAACTTGTATTGTTACAAAAATGAAAAATCTAGATACTAACGTTTTGCTTTTACATTGCTTAACATTAAAATTATAAATAAAATCTGCAAAAACAAAACAATGCAGTAAACAAATCTGTTTACAAATTATCGTACTGCTTAATATAACAACAAACACCAGCATAAAAAATTTGTAAACGAGTAAACAAAAATAAAACAACAAACACTACAAGAGTAAATGCAAACAAAATACACAAACAACAATAATGAATGCAAACAACGATGTTTACATTTATAGAAATTTCGAGATGGCGAAGTAATGAACGTTCGCCTTTAGGAATATTAATCAGACTGTTTACTCTGCCATATAAAAGCCAAGGCAAAGCAGGAGAGTGAGTTAGTTAAGTTCAGTCAGTCTTGTGTGAAGACGCGGTGCGTTTGATGAGTGTAATCATGATTTGATGATCTTCGTTACAGAGATCTGTCGAATAATTGCCTAGTTATTGTTATTGTTTATGCAAAGAATATAAATAGAAGAATAACAAAAGAAGGCAATTGTTGTTGTTTACATCAAGTTGTGAACAGTGGCAATTAGAATTGTGCGCATAATAAAGAATTTTAATTAAAACTAAACACAAATTCATTTTTATTTTATTTGCAATCGACGAACTCATATTTTAAACGTTTTTAAACGGTAAAAAAAACCTGGGACTCATCGAGCTATGTAGGGCTTATTCCAAACGAAAACTAAAACCAAAATCTACAAATGATTCCTCACAAAAACTTTTAATTTCATTTCATTTCATTCGTTTCCATTTTATTTGGTGTTTTTCTTCTGTTTTTATTTCCTGACACACACACACTGTCTTCGTACAACAGAGAACACAGAGAGAATGAAGAAGAGGCCTTGCAACAGCAGGTAGATTTTGTGATTTCGTAACTTATTTTATAATTATCGCTGTAGGGCTTCTATTACGTCTGATAAGTTTTAATCTGCTTCAGCAAAAGCAGTTACAGCAACACACACATACCATACACATACAGTGACATATAGTGTAGCATAAAGGGTTTTTGGTTTGGTTGATAAATTTATTATTTAATCCGTTTGAGCCAACTAAGGTAAGACATAAATTGTTTCTGACCCCCCCTTTAGCTAGCCTTAGAATTTAAAGCAGCTTTTGAAAAAAAATAATTATTTTTTAACAATTAATTTTCATTCCTTTTAAACTTTAAAAGTTTTTTTTTATTTTTATAATTTCTTTTCATTTATTTTAATTACAATATTTTCTGTCTCATTGACCTGCCCAGAGTTAAACAATTTTGTTGTTTTTGTTTTTTTGTTCATTTCAAAAAAAATAAAAATTATGGCTGAAAATGCCTTAAATTTTCTGCTTAACGTTTCCGCTTTATATTGGCGAAAAGCGAAAAATTAACAGAAAATGGTGGCTATAAAAAGGGAAGAAAAAAAAACAACACAATAAAAAAGGAAAAAAGGAAATAATAATTCCAGCATTTAAACAATAGTAATAAAAACAATCCTGGCCATATAAACAAATTGTATTGTAATTTTTAGTTTATACACGCGGATTGTTCACTTTTTTTACATTATTACACCTGACACTCGTAATACGCTCATATACTAGTGACTTCTGATAATTAAAATTATGTCGTTAACGCACTCGTTAAATGAGGTTATCACTCCTCGAAGTACCAAATAATAGCTCCTAAGAATGCGATCAGAATCTAAAATAACCAGTGCATGGTTTCTACCACCAACACAAACAATGCCTATGTATTATAGGGGCTATGAAGACCCTCCCAACAGCGACTATGCAGGCTCTTTTTTTAATCCAACATAGTTTTACAATTCAATATAAGAAAACGGTGCTACTACACAGGCAAACCCTATTCAAAGGTATAATAAATTTAAGGCAGGAAATCTACTGCGGGTAGTGAAAATTGGACCTCGGTAGTGAATTACGTAGAACGCATTCTGAGACGGAAGAAGAGAGATCTTGAGGCTGCAGAACGAGTAAGCATGTCGGCATAGGTGATACTGTCACACGTGCCAAGCGTAACCAAGACGATGATTTAGACGAAAGGAATAGTGGAGACGCTTGGATGACTCCTCAACTTTCAATTCGCAATCCGGACGCGAATATAAACTTGGAGAGGCCAAAGGGCCAATAGGACTCCACTCCGAAGTAATACCACCGTAGTTCCGGAGTGGGCACAAACAAGTCCACAGGAGACGAGGGGGGGATATAGTGGGTGAGGGCCCCACACACGGAGAATGTGACGAATACCTCTATGGTACGGTTAGGAACATTTACCCCTCCTCGGCGAAAAAAAAGGCAGGAAATCTTATTGTTTATCGGAAGGTTTTTGGTGGACTCGCTCTTCATATCACAGACAATATAACTCTATTATCAGTTTCATTACGAGATACAGAGTGTTCTTTTTAACTACGAAAGTACCAGAGAATAGGGAACGAATACAAAATAAATGTGAGATGATCACGAAAGTGTTTTATGGATGTATCCAAAAATGCTCCACAGTGTGGCAGAAGGAATAGTGGAGACCAAACCCAATGGCTCAAAATCTTAATTAAAATCTACACAATTTTCAGGGTAAAACATCTGATAAGATTGGAAACGCTGGGAATTTTATTCGATGTCGTGAGAGTATAATAATAATCTAGGACAGACAATTTGTGCTTAAGGCTTTTAGCGTCTTCACATTTACTTCCCAAGGCATTATTACATACACACGCACATAATTGGTCATTACAACCCTTTAGTCAGGAATACGACCTAGTTTCTCCCAACTCTTATGATGTGTGCATTAATTTTTGTACATGAGTGGCGGGACCTACAGTTGAAAGTCAGCTGCGAACGACAGATTTTTGAGGAACTTTTCATGGCAATTTTATTTTTTCTTTCAGAGATTTTTGCCAGAAATCTGCTGAGAGGAAGTCGCCCAAGAAATATTTTTTCATATTTTGTTTTGTTAGAGATGTCTGACCTCGGGTTTGAACCGTGGTCTCACGTGTAGTAAGCCAACATACTGACTACTAGGATATGACAACTTCATGAGTACATGAAGTTATTATTTTTCTTGGGAATCGTTATCCTGCCACCAAAAATTAATTGAATTGAAAAAATTTTTTTAATTTAAAAATTGGTTGAAAAATGTTGCCATTAAAGTAAATGTACCGTGTTCAGCGACTGACAGGTGTATTAGAAATATGAATTCATGAACGCATTTACGTATGTAAGCATATAAGTGTGTATGAATATGTGTGTGTAATTTCCGCTTTGCGTTTTTATGTGGTTGTTCTTATTATGCCCACTTACATAAATGCATACGCTGCCTACATGACTGTGTGTGCGTGTGTATACGTATGTGAATGTGTAAATTTCCTTATGACCGTATAAGTCCTCATATGCGAATGCTTGCTGTTGTTGCTCCTGGAAATTTTTACTGAAAAATTTATGTGAAAATATGGAATTTTTTAAAAAAAAATTTTTTTTACGATTTTTTTCTTTTTTTTATAATTTTTTAAATTCCATATGAAATATAAAAAAAAACATCCTGTATAAATGGTGTTTTAATATTGTGTTCTCTCTCACTCCCTCTCTCTGTGCTCTTTTCATTACATTTCTGTTGAATTCATTTTGATAAGTAAGTATGAGTGTCTGCTGCTCTCATGTGTTTTAAAAGGGATTTCGTGTTGTATTTGTGCATTTATTTTATTTTTTTTTGTTTTTCCATGATCAACAGAAAGTCGTCGTAAATGAAATAATATTTTACAAACAAAACCGCAAATTTAACATACGAAATGATTTAACAAAAAATGCGAAGAAAAAAGAAAAAAAAACATTAAGAGGAGAACGAAAAAAAAACGCAGGCATTGACGTGAAAATATGCAGAATTTTATTACAAAAAAAGAAAAACGGGGAGTAAAAAATAAAGAAAAACTTTAAAATTAAAAGAAATGAAATGCTGAAATGATACACAATATAATAAAAATAAAAGCAAAACGGAACAGTCATCATAAGCAAGTATGTAAACAAATCATATTTAAAAAAAAGAAAAATATTGTAAAATATAAAGTTTTTCCCCCGAATAGGCATATTTAGCGAGATACAAACCTTTTACCTTTTAAAACGTTTAAAATATTAGCTCGTAGATTGCAAATAAAATAAAAATAAATTTGTATTTAATTTTAATTAAAATCCTTTATTATTCGCACAATCCTGTGTGCCACTGTTCACAACTTGATGTAAACAACAACAATATCTCTGTTTGTTATTCCTCTATTTATACCCTTTGCATAAACAAAAACAATTACTAGACATTTATCCCGCAGATCTTTGTAACGGAGATCTTCAAACCGCGATTACTCTTATCAAACGCACCGCGTCTTCACACAAGACTGACTGAACTTCACTAACTCAATCGCCTGATTTGCCTTGCCTTTTATATGGCAGGGTAAACAGTCTGATTGTAGTCGCCGTAGTCTAGTAGGTAGTTCAAATCCCAGCTCAGACATTAAAACAAAAACATTAAAAAAAATATTTCTTCGGTGACTGCCTCTCAGCTGATTTCTGGCAAAAACTCTGAGAGTAAATAAAATTGCCATGAAAAGTTTGTCAAAAATCTGTCGTCCGGAGTCGACTTTAAAAAACTGTAGGTCCCGCCACTCTGTATAAAATTAACGCACACAACATAAGTGGTGTGAGAAGTTAGGTCGTAACCCTGACTGAAGGGTTGTAAAGACCAATTATGTATGTATGTAAGCTTACTTACTTACTTAATTGGCCATAACAACCCATTTAACGGATTTCGGCCTGCCGCAACACATCCTTCCAGGCGCCTCTGCTATTGCGCGCCTACGCCAGTTGGTCACACCAATTGATGACAGGGTTTCTTCGATTTGGTCCTTCCAACGGATACAAGGTCGTCCTCTTCGTCGACTTCCGCAGATTTCCGCATCAAATACCCATCTCGCCGGAGCATCCTCCTTCATTCGAACGGCATAGTCGAGCCAGCGCAGTCGCTGAATATTAATACGCTGTACAACGTCAATGTCGTTGAGGAGCTCATACAGCTCACTGTTGGATCGGATACGGGAATCATCGAAATGGACCGAAGATCTTACGTAGGACTTTTCTCTCGAACACTCTCAAGGCCGCTGCATCAGTTCTTAATAGGGTCCATGCCTCTGCGCCATAAAGGAGCACGGGTAGGATGAGTGTCTTGTAGAGTGTTAGTTTGGTCGTACCAGAGAGGTATCTGCTACTCAATTGCCTATTGAGATCATAGTAGCACCTGTTGGCAAGAGTAATGCTGAGCTTGATCTCCAGACTGACATCATTTTTGGTGGTAACGGCGGACCCACGATAAATAAATTCCTTGACTTTTCTAAAAGTATAGTTATCGGCCGTAATCTGAGAATTAATACGCCGCACGTCTCTGCTTGTCGATAACATATACTTTGTAATATTCTTGAATTGTTCTCGAAATCTCTATAAACGTAAACATCGTTGTTTTTTTATTGTTGCTGTGTGTGTATTTTGTTTACCTTTATTCTTGTAGTGTTTGTTGGTGTATTTTTGTTTACTTGTTTACAATTTTTTTATACTGGTGTTTGTTGTTGTATTTTTGCTTATAATTTTAATGTTAAGCGATGTAAAAGCAAAACACCACTGTCTAGATTCTTCGTTTTTGTAATAATACGTTTCTAACTTAATTTAAGAGAATACAAATTTTTTCAATACAAGTGGCCTATTTCCAAAGATTTCAATAACTGAAGATTGCTTTACTGTCGTCTTTTTATTCGTCTGCCTATTATTTAAGCTGCATTAAATTCGTACATTTTTCCCATCACTTTTTCCTCCCGGACAAGATGCCTTCTGCCTTAAGAGTCATTAAAATAAATGCTCTTTACATGTTCTACTTCAAACCAAAACAGAAAGAAGAAAAATCCCAAAAAAAAAAAAAAATGCAAGACGTACTCTTAAATAAAAACGAAATACATACAGCAGATTGCAAATACGTATGCCATGGCAGCTCCCTGAGATCAATCTACAATTTAAAAAGGCTGCAAAGTGTTCGTCTTCCTTTTTAATTTCGTTTCTGTTGCTTATTCGCCAATTTTCGTTTGTCATTCCATTTTCCGGTCCGTTGGTCAGTGAACATCATCATCATTGCCGAGCCATAGAAGGAATTCCAGCGCATATGTCTCTTTGGATGCTTTTGGATGTGTTTCGTCATGGTGAAGCAAATTGGTCGAGTGTGTTTGTTTGAAAATTTTCTGGCTGGCATTTTCATAAGGATGGTGCGTTAATGTTAATGTTTTAATTAAACTTGGAGTCTGTTTTCTTCTCTTGTCGTTTTCTTCTCCTTTTTTTGGAGTTTTGCTTTGAAGCATTTATTTTAATTTCTTTCTTTTTTTTGTAATTTCCAGGGAAAAGTTAATGGCTAGTAAAGGGTTTAAGTTATCAAATGCAGCTGTGTTTTAGTGGCCGCATTTCAATTCTTTTCTTTTCTGTTTTATTTTTACAGAACTAGGGGGCACAAGCAAGGAATTAAAAAAGAAAAATTTTGGTTTTTTTTTGGAAGAAATTGATTTCCTTTTAAAAGCGGACATTAAAAGGAAAGTTTTTGAAATTAAATGAACGGAAATAATTGCAACACCTTAGCGAAAGGAAAATACGTTTTTTTTTAAGGAAAAAGAAGTTTATTTTGAAAAGAAGATTAAAAGAAAATAGGCTTCGAACTAGTTATGGGAAACGAAGAAAGTTGTGGAGTTTTTTTTACCCATTTTCGTTTGTCATATGAAGCTATATTTAGTTCGCCTGTTTTTTTCATCAAAAAGAAAAAATTAATTTGGACGTTCCACTTTTGCTTTTGTTCCCTGGTTTTTAATTAAATTTTAATTCTTACACTTGCCTCAAAATATTGCATAAGTAAACGTTATACGTGTTGTTTTCTTAATAAAAAATTGAATTCAATTCGAATTACATTCATAAAGATTTAATGAAAGTCTTGTACTTGCCAATGTACTGAAATTTTTATTGAAAATCCATTCTTTGTACTCCATTTTGCTACAGCATACTTATCACAGATCAGCAATGAATCGTTTTTTCGCTACTCATAAGCACTCATGAAATTTTGAATATAAGTGACACAACAATATTGAAATTTAACTATGTACGTACTCTGATTCATTCATACTTACTACAACGTTGATTTATAACAACAGGTTGCAATGAGTATGCGTACAACGTTGACATCAAACTCATACCATTCGAAATATGTTTGATTCATAAACCTACTCATTTAGATTCATAACTTCGCGTGACACTTTGAGTGACTCGAATAATTCATCAAAATTTACAGACTTAGTTGTTGTTGCATTTGCAAAAAAAGGAAAAAGACACATAAGCAAAAACGACAGAGAAGCAAGCATAGCAAACACACAATCATTTAGTGAGTATTTTAGTGTTCCTATGCGATTCATACTTATTTTGTGCTTCGTGTATATGTTGAGTAATGGAGAGTCAAAATCATTAACATCATACATGTTGTTAAGTATGAATATGATGAGTACTTCAAACTTTGAATATGAGTAGAGGGGTTCCATGATATTAAAATAAGTATGAATGCGTATAAGTATAAGAAATTATGAGTATGATTTGATTCTACTCATCTTTTTGAATACTCATTTCTGTTTGAAGATTACACTTTTAAGATCAGTTTTCGGGTAATTTTGATTGTTTGGTTGGTTGGCTCGGTTGGCCATGCAGTAGCCTACACGATCGGTCCAATTTTTAAGCACATTATCGATTGTGTGCAGCTGTATTTCACCAATGGCGTCACGAATATTGTCCTTTAAAGCGTCAATTGTCTCTGGCTTGTCGGCGTAACGTTTACTTTGACGGCACCCCACAAATAATAGTCCAACGGTGTCAAATCGCAGCTCCGAGGTGGCCAAACGACATCAGCTCTGCGGCTGATAATGCGATCTTCAAAAACAGTGCGCAAAACATCGCGTGTAGCTTCGGCTGTGTGGCACGTAGCGCCGTCCTGTTGAAACCAAATGTTGCCAATATCCTTCGCTTCAATTTTTGTGAACAAAAATTCATTCAACATGGCCCGATAACGATCGCCATTGACTGTAACGGCCACTCCTTGCTCATTTTCGAAGAAAAATGGCCCAATTATGCGTCTGGACCAAAATCCGCACCAAACAGTGACTCGTTTTGGGTGCGTCGGCTTTTCAATGTATGCGTGCGGGTTTTCTGTGCCCCAAATTCGACAATTTTGCTTGTTTACATACCCGCCAAGATCAAACTTCATCTGAAAAGATGATTTTTTTTTGCCAAAATTGGCATCTTCTGTAAGTCGATCGCAGGCCCACTTAGCGAAGCGAAAACGCATTGGATGGTCAATTGGACTTTGTATGGCGTCATACCAAGGTCTTTATGCAAAATTCGTCTCAATGATGTCTCCGTAATATGCAATTGTTGAGAACGACGGTGAATTGATGTTGATGGCGCTTCGCGCACACTTTCTGCCACAGCAGCAATATTATCGGGTGTACGCACTGTTTTTGGCTTGTCACGCTTTGGTTTATCGATGAGGATGCCAGTTCCTATCACTTTTTTCACAAGATAACGAACATACGGAGCTGACGGTGCTTCTCTTCTTCCAAAATCCGTACGCAATTTTCGCACACATTCTGCAACATTACCATGATTTTCAAAGTAATATCGCAATATTTCCCAGCGTTGTTCAAGCGTATACACAACCATATTCGTTCAGCGGAAAGATAAAGCTAACTATCTGTCAAATCAGACATGAGCTAAGTATTACCATTCACGAAATAAGCACTAGTTGAAAAAGAAACACGTTAGATGGCGGACTCGATACAAATACGTATAAGTATCAGAAATTATGAGTATGATTCGATTCTACTCATCTTTTTGAATACTCATTGCTGATCTCTGATACATACATTGACTACACTTTTAAGATCAGTTTTCGGATAATTTTGGTTGTATAATAATCGAATCAGAGCCATGTTCTGTGGCCTACATAAACTATGGTTGCCATTTCTCAATTGTTATTGACAGCGGAGTGTCATATACAATTCCATAGTTTATTATGCTTTAGGGCATCCTCTAGTTGGCCTTTATTAAAGTTTTTGTATTTTATTCACTTCTTTTCTTTTCATTACCTTGTGCAAAACGTTAAAAGGAAATATTAATTTCCGAAAGGTCATTTCAATACATTTTACTCCTCAGCTGTAGCCAGGCAGCAATGCGGTGCCTATAGAAGAAAATTAATTTTTATTTTTATGGATTTCCAGTTAAATGCTTTGCCAATAAAATAATAATTATTACACTGCTTTGACAGCTGTTACTTCAATTCATATTTAATTTAAATACCAACTCACACCTCATGCTACTACGTTCCATGTTTATTTTTTGGCAGCTTTTCTGACCTTTTCTTGTCTTTGTTAAGCAAGTAAGGAACCCTTTAACCGAATTGGCTTAAAAATAAAAATAAAAACCCGAGTAAGAAAGAAGGAAAAAGGAATGTTTTCAACTGACTTAACAGCAATGGTAGTAGGCTCAATTATTTTCCAAGTAATAATAATAATAAACAACAGAATTTTTTTTCCTTTTTTGTATTTTTCTTTCTTTGCTTTCGTTTCCGTTTTTTTCTGTTTGAAAATTCCTTTTCAATTTCATTTTAGTTGCCTTGCGATCATCATAAACGCCTTTATGACCCTGAAATGCTTAAAACCTATAAATGTTATTGTTATTATTACTGTTGTTGTTGTTATTACCTTAATTCTAAATTTTCTATATTTGTTGTTGAACCCTTTCCTCTTCCCCCCTTCACCCAATAACTTCAATTTCACGATTTTATTTTCAATCATAAATATTTTATGACAACACAACAACATAACAGCCAATTGGTCACAGGGCAATTTGAAATTTTAATTGGTTGTACGCGTAATTGGAATCATTTTCTTCTGCTTCTTCTTCTTTTTTTCTTGATAAATTAAATATTGCTTTTAATTGCCTATAACAACAACAACAACAACAACAATCAAAAACAATATAAGCCATAAGCAAACATTATTCCTTCTCCCCCGTCTTCTTCGATAAAACATTACCGAAAGTGGTTTTGATGAACAAAATGTTGGATTTTATAGCGAAAAACGTTGGCCAAAAAAAAAAGAAACTTTTTTCAAGAATTACCAATTAAATGGGTTGTCAAGGTATTCATGGTGGATTAGGAGGGGCAGAGGGTAAAGTAGGGGTAAAATATGTTGTATATCTAAGGTAATTAAAGGCAAAAATTAAAGAAAATGTTTTCAAAGCTTGAGAGGAGAGTCATCCACAAACGGTTGGGGGTAAAATTTATTTCTGCATAATAATGAAGCATGCTTTTCTTATTTGTTGGTCTGACTATGTGCTGTAAGTCGCCGTAGTCTAGTAGGTAGCAAAGATCAAAAATGGGTATTCAAAAAGATGAGTACAATCGAATCATACTCATAATTTCTTATACTTATACTTATTCATTCATTATTTTAATATCATATTTAAAGTTTAAAGTACTCATTATATTTATACTTAATAGCACGTATGATGTTGTTGATTTCGACTCTCTCCAACTCAACATATACACGACAAACAAAATAAGTATGAATCGCGTACGAACACTAAAATACTAACTAGAAGGTTGTGTGTCTTTCCATTGTTGTAAATGCAACAACAACTAAGACTGTAAATTTTAAAGAATGATTCGAGTCACTCGAACCATTTATAAGTTATGAATCTAAATGAGTATGAGCTTAGGATTCAAACATATTTCGAATGGTATGAGTTTGATGTCAACGTTGCACGCATACTCATTGCAACCTGCATTTATAAATCAACGTTGTAGTAAGTATGAATGAATCAGAGTACATAAGTAAAATTTCAATATTTTTGACTCACTTATATTCAAAATTTCATGAATGCTTATGAGTAGCGAAAAAACGATTCATTGTTGATCGCTGGTTTGAACCGTGGCCTCACATCTAATAAGCCAACACACAATCTACTAGACTATGGCGACTTCTACAATTTCTCTAGTTAGAGCGATAGTTTCGGCAGTGTAGCCTTTCTATTTCCTTTAAAATTTCTTTAAAATCTTTGCAATTATTTGCTTAGCAGATCGCTCATAAGTGGCCTTGTTTTAACTTTTTATACACGTTTTTCATTGGGTTAATAGTACAACATTCTAACCTTTTCATCCACCTTATAGCGGGTTGTTTGGCTAATTTTGTGCGTCTTTTTCAACTGAAAAATATTATTTCATTCATGAGTATTTCAATCGAAACATATCAAATAATATTAAATTAAAATTCCATGAATAACAGAAATTTCGATTTCAAATAAAACAACGAAAATCTGTTCAAAATAATTCACAGAACAAGTGAAATGTAAAACCTTTTCGCAAAAAGGAAAAAAAAACAAAAAATTATACTTGAAAAAAAAAAAACAAAGAAACATGATTTTGTGGAATTTATAGAAAATTTCTAAGAAATTTTATTGTTAAGGTGGACTGAAATAGAGGCTTGGCTCATATTTCTTACTAAATCAAATGAACTTCGTATTGTATTTTAAAGTCCTGAACAGAGATCAGCAGTGAATCGTTTTTTGCTACTCATAAGCATTCATGAAATTTTGAATATAAGTGAGTCAACAATATTGAAATTTAACTATGTACTCTGATTCATTCATACTCACTACAACGTTGATTTATAAGTACAGGTTGCAATGAGTATGAGGACAACGTTGACATCAAACTCATACCATTCGAAATATGTATGATTCATAAGCTCATTCTCATTTAGATTCATAACTTCAGAAAAATACTTATAATACTGTTACGTTTTTATATTTTTAAAAACGTTTAAATATGAGTTCGTTAATTGCAAACCAAGTAAACAAATATGTGTTTAGTTTTTCTTAAACCCTCTTTATTGTTCACACTACGTTTGTGCCACTGTATACAACTTAACGATACAACAACAATTTGATTGTACACTATTCTATTTCACACTTCTGTCCGCGTTAACACTAACAACTGTTCGTTAGATCTTCTCTGATTACAACCTTTTTGCAAGCAATGCCGCTTGTACGTTCCAACAGCAACGCGTCTTCACACAAGATTGACTGAATTAACACTGACTGCTGCCTGTTTGTCCAGCCCTTTTATAGTCACGCAATCAGTATGATGAACGTTCTCGATGTGGAAGGTTCTCGCTCTCGCCTTCTCGAGAACTCTATTGCTAGTGCGTTATTGTTTGTGTGCCTTGCTTACGTTGTCCATCCCTTTTTGTCACATACATGTTGTTGTTGGTCCCAAGTGCAACCAGGTTCGTTGTACATAAGTGTGTGCAGCTTTAGATAATCAACACGTTCATTGTATTCTTAGTGTTAGTGTGTATTTGTATCGTGTGGCTTTTGTTTATCGTTTTTGTTGTTAAACGATATTAGGTCGCTTCGATTTGTGTAACAATACTTATAAATGATTCGAGTGACTCGAATCATTCATCAAAATTTACAGTGTTTGTTTTTACAAGCAGAGCAAACAGACAACCTTCTAGTGTGTATTTTAGTGTTCGTACACGAATCATACTTATTTTGTGAGCAACTCATACTTATGTTGAGTTATGGAGAGTCGAAATCAACAACATCATGCGTGTTGTTAAGTATGAATATGATGAGTACTTCAAATTTTGAATATGAGTACAGGTTCCATGATATTAAAATAAGTATGAATGCGTTTAAGTACCAGAAATTATGAGTATTATTCGATTCTACTCATCTTTTCTTATCTCTGGTCCTGAAAATCACATTTGCGGACTCTAGGAATACCTTCAATATACTAAATTCTCTACCTAATGTTGCATGCTATTTAAGGTTGATAATACTCTGCCATATAACAAGTGTTGCATAATAAAATAAATTAACAAAAAAAAATTTTATTTTTATTTAACGCTTGCAACAAATAAGAAACACGTTTTCTAGTGAACAACATATAAACGAAGCATAGCCATGACATGCAGCATTGTACTGAAGACAAGAATATGCTGCATAGTAAAATGACGAGACAAAACACGTTGTTTTTTTGTGTTTAAAAATTAAACTAAAATTCGTTTTAAAAAAAAAAACCCAAACAAACTCAAAGAAAAAATAGAGTAACAGAGATAGGGAAGGCGACACTGATGCTGATGCTCTTGATGCTGTCGAAGATGATGATGATATTGATGAAGTTACACGCTTGTTATAGACACTCAAACCCTGGCTGGCTGTCTGTCTCTCTTCTGTTTCACGTCTTGCCTGTTATGATTGTGTATCGTTGTATTGGCTGTTTAATAGGAAAATAAAACCACTTTAATAAATACGTGTTGTTTGCTGCTGCTGCTGCTGTTGTTGCCACATTGATAATGTTGCATGTTCTGTGTCTTGTTACGTTACCCTGGCATCATGCACTTCTGCTTCAGAGTAACAAACATAAGGTGAGTTAGTTGTGCCTGCTGCATATTGTATGTGTTGCCAATACCAATAACTTCAGAAGGTCTTATACTTTTAGACTCTCCATTATAAATTGCACTTTGTTGCACATATCGGATACAAGAAAAGCCTTTCACGTGTTTTGAATATTTATTAAAAAGAAAAACGAGACCAAAAAAGAAAAGAAAATATATGTACATAATATAAATATGTATGTATGTATGTGTGTGGGGGTTAGAAAATATGGAAAAATAAATAAAATATGGTTGCATAAGGAAAATTTTAATAAGAACTTGATACTTAGAAAATGTTTCTTATAAATACTACGTGCAACATATACCAGGAAGGAAAAAAAACAGAAAACTATTCCTTGTATTATACACAATGTAGAGAGAGAGAGAAAGAGAGAGAGAGAGTATCATGTACTCTAACACGGGGGTTGTTAAATAAGTATCAAATAAATTACAATTTAAATAGAAAACAATGTTAAATATGTATGCTTTAGAAATAAAAAATATAAAGTAGATACAATTTGTACAGGTTAATCAAATTAATATAATAGCTACGGTTACACAACATTTTATAAATGCCAAATAACAGCAAGAAATCAGTCAAACCTGAGCTAAAACTCTCACCATTGTCTAGCCGCATTCAAGTCCTTGCAGAATTGTAGTTTAGCCGTTGTCTAATAAAATACTGGAAAAGTCTAATCAAAACTTAGACAAGCAAAGTCTTCTCTAGTCTACTTATGATGTATTCACAGCCTAGTTAAAGTTTGTGTCATGCCTTAGTGGTAGTTTCATCATAGGTTAGGATAGGTTAGGTTAAAGGACGTGTACTTGTCAATTAAGACAAGTACAGTACCCAGATGTCGAATTGACCCATTGTACAACGTCCTAGTTTCTCACACCACTTATGTTGTGTGTGTTAATTTTATACATGAGTGGTGGGACCTACAGTTTAAAGTCGACTCCGAACGACAGGTTTTTGGGAAATTTTTTTCATGGCAATTTTATTTACTCTCAGAGTTTTTTCCAGAAATCTGCTGAGAGGAAGTCACCGAAGAAATATTTTTTGTATTTTGTCTTGATGTCTGGCCTGGGGCTCGAACCCTGGCTTTTACGTCTAATAAGCCAACACACTACCTACTAGACTACGGCGACTTCAAAAGTTTCATCATAGTCTAGTCGCACTCTCGTTAGAGTGGCAGCCTTAACTAGTAGCCTGTTGAGGCTATATGACTGTCTCTTATCAATCGCATTTCGTGATCATAGTTATGATCCCTACTGATCCAATTGTTATGTTCTTGCCATTTAAAAACTTTTAAAATATGAGCTCGTAGATTGCAAATAAAACAAAAATAAATTTGTGTTTAATTTTAATTAAAATTCTTTACTATTCGCACAATTCTGTGTGCCACTGTTCACACCTTGATGTAAACAACAACAATTGCTTTGTTTGTAATTCCTCTGTTTACAACCTTTGCATAAACAATAACAATTACAAGACAATTGTTAGATAGATCTTTCAAACCACAATTACGCTCTTCAAACACACCGCGTCTTCACACAAGGCTGACTGAACTTCACTGACTGATCCTACTGTAGGCCAAGTGATATATGAAGACTTATTACAAACAGTTTTCGTCAATTGAATAGAGAGATATAAGGATTGGACAATAAGAGAGTGGAAGTGATCGTAGTGTAGTAGGTAGTGTGTTAGCTTATTAGACGTGAGGCCTTGGTTTAAACCTGCGGTCAGACATTTAATCTCAGCAGATTTCTGGCAAAAATGTAAATGATAATTGCCATGAAAAGTTTCTCAAAAAGTTGTCATTCGGAGCGGACTTTAAACTCTAGGCCCCGCCATTCACGTATACAAATTAACAGACACAACATAAGTGGTGTGAGAAGCTATATCGTAATCCTGACTGAAGGATTATAATAATTTTAGCCTCCATGTATTGGAATGAATAAATATCGTTTGCTATTTGTTATTTAATTGTCTGAAGGGGGACCATTTGGTACTGTATTGTTTTTTGCTGCCATGACATCGTTCAGAACAAGGACATCTAAGCGTGATGGCTGTAGGTGTAAATGTACCAACAGGCCATGAAGAAAGATGCGAACTAAAGGGTCCGCCAAAAAACCTTTATTTTGAAAATGCTTTAAGAAAAAAACGACGGAATATTTTCTCAAATCTCTTTTTTATTTGAAAGTACAATCCTTCCAGTTAATAACGGAAAATAATTTTATTCAAATGGCTGCCTCGGCTGGCCATGCAGTAGCCTACACGATCGGTCCAATTTTTAAGCACATTATCGATTGTGTGCAGCTGTATTTCACCAATGGCTTCACGAATATTGCCCTTTAAAGAGTCAATTGTCTCTGGCTTGTCGCCGTAACACTTATCTTTGACGGCACCCCACTAATAATAGTCCAACGGTGTCAAATCGCAAGTCCGAGGTGGCCAAACGACATCAGCTCTGCGGCTGATAATGCGATCTTCAAAAACAGGGCGCAAAACATCGAGTGTAGCTTCGGCTGTGTGGCACGTAGCGCTGTCCTGTTGAAACGCACGCGTCTTATCGAGTGTTATCGAATTTTTTTAATCCTCCAAGGATTTTACACAAAAAACCTTGAGCTATTAACCAGCTTAAGCGTTGCTGTGGTCTTAGCCATTTCATCTACCCATAAATAGTTTGGTGTTGTTCTAGTTCCATGCTACGTACAACCCCATAACTGATTTTCATACTATTGATGAGATAAACTTGTTTTTTTTTTCGCAAAACATATTCGATGCATGTTACTCAATATCCCCCATCGACAATGTCGATGCACTAAAGCCGTTATCGTCACACTGGCAATACTGTTAACGAGAGCGATGACGTTGCTGCTGAGAGTCTTCTTTCACAAAAGGCTGCATGTTTCGAGAGGCCATGTTGTCAAAGCATTATGTTGCTTGCATGTCTAGTTTGTAACATCAACACCATCGATAGGAGGTTTTTTTTGTGTGTTTATTTTGCATTTTTAAGACTTCTTATTGAACAATAAAGGCATGTAACAAGAGTTAAAACTACAAAAAGTGTTTAAAAAATAAATAAAAAGAAGGAAACAATTTTAAATATTTTTCTATAACATGCCCTTTCTCCCGGCTCATGGCTTTTGCATCATAATAAAATGAAACTTTTTAGGGAGTTTTAGGAGAAGCTGTGTAGAGAAGAGTGTTGCAAAAAGGGCTTTTATGATGATGCAAAACGTTGCCATGGTGGCCACTGTAAGAGGACGAAATACTGGGGTAGATGGTAATCTGAATGGCTGTGTGAGTGTGTGTGTGTTGTTTATGTTAAAGGCAATCAAATCATCGCCAAGTTTTGTTAACAAACTTATGCTGTAGACATGCGTTCATTCTTCCCTTTTCTTATTTCATTTATTATTGCATTCCTTTGGTAATATTTGAAATATTTTCTTCTTCTTTTCATCTTTTCTTCTGTGTATTTGCTTCTTTAAAGTAATTGAAAGGTTTCCTTTTTCTTATATTCTTAGAAGTTTTCCGAGTTCACATGTATTGTGAGAAAAATCTAGGAAAACTTTAATTCATTTTCGTTGGAAAAAAAAGAAACTTCTTGACTTTGTTATGATTACGATGATGATGGTAATTAGAAATCAAATAGAGAAGAATATTAAAAGAGAAAATTAGATCTCCAAGCAAACTGAATATTTTTATTCCACATTTATTGCATAAAAATTTAAATTTTTTGAAGATTTTCAATCTTAATTCCCTTCATAATTATTTTTCCTTTCAATTACTATGTTGTTAGCAATTTATAGCACGTTTTCCTTTTCATATTTGCCGTTATTTGAATGCAGTTTTCCTTTTTCCGGTCTTGCTAATTTAAGCCGTACAAAACTTTAACTCTATTAAAACTCGAATTCTAAAGAAGAAAATATAAAAACTAATCCCACCCTATGCTAGTTGTTGCACGTAGCCAGTTGTTGCTCTACAACAACTCTACAGATGTTTCTAATAAGAATCATTTCAATGGAATACTTTTCAGAATCAAAACAATGACAGGAAAAAATAATTTGGTGAATCAGGCCTGAGCTTGTGGTACCCTACTCTCTAGTCTGGTTTTGAAAATCTTGTACAATTGCTTGAGTTAATTATGAAACAGCAAGACTCAGTGGCTGCACCGAGACTATACGTGTAAGTTATTAGGGCAAGGTTTTATTTGAACTGACCCTCAGATTTTTTTGTCTTTGCTGAATTTGAATTCAAATAATTTTCTTTTGTACAATGGTATGGAGTCAGATCAGTCGATTCTTTAGTTATACTTAACGCTCATTTGTACAAGCATCCAAGATCTCCCTACTGGGGTGCTGGGCATAGATATTCTTAAAAACTTTTGTAGAACATTGGATTTGAAGCAGGTGTGGCAATAAATATCCAATTGCTTGAAGGTGTAAGGTAATAAAGATCCTTGTCAATCACAGCCTACCCGGGAGCCGTCCTTCAATGGGAGAGGCAATGAGTCCTGTTCATCCAACGTACCCGTACCAGATACACATTTTGTGATCATGTGCTGCATCGATTCTCTTCCCTTACAGCTTTTACTACGATTATCAGACATGTCCCTCCTGTGGACTGCATTATCATAGCCATAACGCTGGTGGCTGGGTTAACAATGAAATCGACATTGTTTTTTGATTGCATGCAGTAGGAGTATAAGAATTTTTTGAACGTTTTGCTCTGGAAAATATTTTAAAAGGTAAGAACGTTTAGAATATGAGCTCATAGATCGCAAATAAAATAAAAATAAATTTGTGTTTATAAAAGTTGAGTTCACAACTTGATGTAAACAACAACAATTGCTTTTCTTTGTTATTCCTCTGTCTACACCCTTTGCATACACAATAACAATCACTAAACAATTGTTCGAGAGACCTTTCGTTACGGAGATCTTCAAACCACGATTACACTCTCTTCAAACACACCGCGTCTTCACACAAGACTGACTGAACTTTACTAACTCCAGTCGCCAGATTTGCCTTGCCATTTATATGGCAGAGTAAACAGTCTGATGAATGTTTTTGAAGGCGAATGTTCATGACTTCGCCTTCTCGAAATCTCTATAAATGTAAACATTCTTGTAGCGCTATTTGTTGTATTTCTGTTTACTTGTTTACTATTTTTTTATGCTGGTGTTTGTTGTCAAATTAAGCAGAACGATAATTTGTAAACAGGTTTGTTTACTTGCATTGTTTTGTTTTTGTAGCTTTTGTTTATAATTTTAATGTTAAGCGATGTAGAAGCAAATCACCAGTATCTAGATTTTTAATTTTTGTAACAATATATTCCCCTTAAATCGATGTCATTTAGAGGGTTCCGATCTTGATGTTCCAATAAACTGACTTATTTTTTGTTGCAGTAAAAACAACCATGACCTTCTCTTCCTTAATTATAATTTGTCCGTAACTCGTCCCGTGGACAAATATATTACGTATCGTGATTTTGGAAACATTGATTATGCATCTCTGAATATTGAACTGGATAGCGTATCTTGGGACCAGGTATACACACTGGGTAATGCGAATGACCAATTATCGTTTATTCAGGACAGAGTGCGTTTGCTCTATGACAGGTGCGTTCCTGTCAAAACCAAGCACATCAAACCTAAACAACAGCCCTGGTTTAATGCGGAAATAAAAGCTCTCATTGAGAGGAGGGATAGTGCTTACAGGAGATGGAAGAGGTTTAGGACGGATGATTTGAAAGCTTTACATAGATTCACACGGATGGAAGTTACCAGGAGCATAAGAACTGCAAAAAGATTGTATTATGGCGGAAAGTTTTCCAATGCTATGGACAACAAGTCTAAATGGAATGTAATTCGTGAAATAGGAATAGGCCGAAAATGTCCAAAGGCCGATATTGATGTGGATGTGGACAAGCTTAATGACCAGTTCGTAAATTCTAGGGTCCCAAGGTCTAACGGTGACTTGTATGATGACCTCTGTTGTGTTCCACCACAGTATTCCTTTAGCTTTCGTTGCGTAAATCAGTTTGAGGTTTTGGAATGTATTTCAGCGGTAAAATCGAATGCAGTTGGTTCTGATGATTTGCATCCTTTATTCTTGAAGGCTCTGACTCCTAAACTTTTGCCTTACTATACTTACTTGTTCAATACAGTTCTGACTAAGTCTTCTTTTCCTGAAAGTTGGAAACTGGCTAAAATCCTTCCCATTCCCAAAACTAATTGTGAGTTCAGGCCAATTGCAATCCTTCCTTTTTTATCCAAGGTATTGGAGAACATCATGGCCAGACAAATCGATGAATATCTGAGGGGCCACAATTTCTTAACGGTTAATCAGTCGGGCTTCATGAAAGGTAGGAGTTGTACTACCGCTCTGGTAAATGTAGTTGAGGAACTTAGGTCGGAACTTGATGGGAATAGTGTGGCGTTCTTGGTTCTGCTTGATTACTCTAAGGCTTTTGATACAGTCGATCATGCGGTTCTATTGAAAAAGCTCCGAAAACTATTTTATTTCTCCGAAACTGCCTGTAATCTAATTTATTCTTATTTGACGAACAGATTTCAGAAGGTTCATTTCAATGGCAAAGTTTCGGATCCACTTACTATTAGTAGAGGTGTTCCCCAGGGGTCTATACTTGGACCTTTGCTGTTTTGCATGTATATAAATGATCTACCTGATGTTTTGGTTAACTGTAATGTTCACATGTATGCTGACGATGTGCAGCTTTACACATATACTCCAAGGGAGAATATTTATTCTTGTTTGGACTACATTAATAGTGACTTAGCCAGGATTGACGGATGGGCCTCGGCCAATGGACTATGTATCAATCCTTCTAAGTCTAAATGTATTACACTTTCGAGAACAAACGGATCATTTGTCATACCTGAATTGAGTATCAGGGGAAATAAAATTGAATTTGTCAGGTCGGCTACTAATCTGGGTATTGTCTTTAATGACAAATTATCGTGGTCTACCCATATAAGTGTCATTGTTGGCAGAATTTATGGCATGCTTCGAAATTTGTGGGCTGTCATAGATTCAACTCCTTTTGACATTCGCATGCAACTTGCTAAAACGTACTTGATTCCGGTACTTTTATATGGATGTGAGATATACGCAAATTGCAGTTATGATGACAACCAGAAACTTAACCTGGCGTACAATAACATAGCCAGGTATGTTTTCCTTAAGGGGCGTCGGGATCACATTTCTCATTTAGCTTACCTGATTCTTGGTATCAAATTTGATAATCTCCTCAAAATTAGATGCCTCCTTCTACTTCATAAAATAATTTACACGAAACAGCCGAAGTATTTATATTGTAAAATTAAGTTTGCCAGTAGGAATTATACAGCAACGATTCAGGACTCTTCTGTCTCAGCGACAGTTCTTTATACACACCATTAGTCTTTGGAATTCCTTACCAAATAACATCCAAAATCTGGGCAATGCAAACGCGTTCAAAAAGGAGTTATTTAAATTATTTTCATAATTAAAATTTTAATCTCATATTTGTAAATTTTGTGATTTTATTTTTTAGGTCATCATTATTATTGTTATTATTATTATTATTATAATTATTATTGTTATTTTTATTATTGTTATTATTATTATTATTATTTTTATACTTTACCTTATTAATTTAATTCAATATTTATATACATAAATTAACTTTCTCTAATTTTTTATATTTAATTAAAATTTTTTATACCTTATTGATTGTAAACATAGCACTGTCACTTATAAGATTTAGTATCTTGTTGTGCTATGTAGATCATTATAAATTCAAAATAAATAAAAAATAAATAAAATAAAAGCCTGGTGGTTGGCATTTTTGTATATTTGTGATCTAGGATTTGAGGTCTTGGAAAGCTAAAGATAAGGTATAAACGTCTGAAAAAGAGTTTTCACACATTGGAGAGAGTTGCACTCTTGTGGTTCCATCAATCTGACTTATTTCTTGTTGTAGGAAAGCCTGGTGGTGGATTTTTTGTGAATTTTTGATGTAGAGTTTAAAGTCTTGGAAAGCTAAAGAAAAGGCGTTGTAGGGTATTAAAAAATTTCCATTTCCATTGCATATCTATCGCTACAGTTTTTGAATGAATACTTTAATATGCAGCTAAGGATAATGCTAATGAAATAAAACTAAAAAAAAGTTAGAAACACTTCAGAAATTACAAAAATGGAGGACCAAAAATAACAACATTAAAGATAGGTAAGGGATGGGGGTACTGCCAAAAAAGAGAGCGAAAAAAGAAAACTTTAATAAAAATTCCAGCAGACGCATTTTAATGGTCTGCTCATTTCATTTTCACTGGCCATATAATTTAAAAACGTATAGCAAATGAATGACTAAATGAAGAAATGAATAAAAGACCGCCTGCTGTTGTCTTTAGGTCTGCACGAGGATTTTTGGAGTTTTTCTAACGCTGTAGGCTGCCTGGCCAGTTAAGTCATAAGCTTTTTTTATACATTTAAAGGCTATGGTATTTGTTTATGGGGGTAGAGGGCTCGACTGAGTACCCAGTTGTTGGCTTAAAATAAAGGAAAGCAACAAAAGAAGATTCAACTGAAAGTCGAGTTAATGCACACAAGATGTTTTAACATGTCTGTTCTAATAAAATCCTTTGCACGTTGCGCACGAGACAAGCATGAACAAGCATACACAGGATACATACATTTATTCAGTCATTCATTCACACAGTCATTCATTCACACAGTCATTCATTTGTTTATTCGTTCATCTTGTACATCTTTGAAAACAAGCAGCAGCTGTAGTACCTAATCATGGCCATTGGATTCTAAAGGCATCAACAACAATATTTACATGCAGCACAAAACCAAGTGTTAGTTAGACATGAAGCAGCAGCAGCAGCAGCCGAAGCTGCAGACATGTTTTAAGCCATTGATACTGCAAATTATATGGTGGCTGTTGCTACTGCATATTAAAATCGTATTGTTAGAGTATCATCATCATGTCCTCCTCATACACATTTTTTACGTACATGTTGCTACAAAATAGAGGGTGACCTCAAATAAACACAACCATCTTGGTAAGCCATTGTGTCTTATTAACGTTAATAAAAGGGACATTTCGTTCCTCATTGTTATTTTACTTCCCTATTCTCTTCTTTCTTTCTTATTATGTCCTGTATGGGAATGTCATGGCTTGTTTTGGCAAGACACACACACACACAACAGGAAGGGGGCCAAAAAAAAGAAAAAAACTGTAATAAAAGCAAACTAAACTAAAGAGTCTCTAATTTAAGAGGTCTGCTTAAGCTTTTTCCATAGACACCATCTATCAAAATGTTTTTGTTACTCTTGTTGCCTTGTATACACCCTCCACCCTCTCTCGTTGGCTTTTGTAACGTCTAATAAATTTTATTCATATTGTTTGTTAGACCAGACGGGCATTCATTCAGTGAAGGCGGAGGGAGAGCCAAATAAATTATAATTAGTAAACATGTTACCCACATAGTTAGGATAGATAGATAGATAGATAGGATAAATGGATAGGGAAAGTAATAGACTATGATAGTAAAGTAAATAGACTAAAGATTTTGGTCTGCCTTAGTCCCTTCATTGTATTTTAGTTATCAGATGAGTTGAGAACACAACAACACACATGTCGTACACAATGCCAATGACATCTTAAGAAAATTAGTTTATTACTGTGTATCTTATTTTCTCCAGGAGGGGGACGGCCTCTTCTGACCCTTTAATAATGTTAAAGCGAAAATTTAGGTCACAGCCATAGAATACATACAATAAATTCTTTATTTAATTGATTTTTATTTGCCAAACAGGAGGAGATGGGGGCGTTAAGAAAACAAATAAATGTCAGAGGTTTGTTACTAAAACGAGAGTGAAAAAAAATTATCATGAAATTAAAATAGAAAAGATAGATAGTAAATAAATTAACTGAAAATGACATGTTGTTTTTTATTTATTTTTGTATACGATTTACTTAAAAAAAGCATACAGAAATACAGTACAGAACAATACAAATTGTTACGAAAATTAAAAATCTTGAGACTGGGATTTTGCTTTTACATCACTTAAAATGGTAAACAAGTAAACAAAAACGCAACAGCAAACACCAGCATAAAAAATGGTATAAAAATGGCATAAAAAAGTGGTAAGCAAGTAAACAAAAATACAACAACAAACACTATAAAAATAAAGGTAAACAAAATACACAAACAATAATAAATAATGTAAACAACAACGTTTACTTTTATAGAGAGAAGGCCGTGGTCTAGTTGCTAGTGTGTTGGCTTATTTAGACGTAAAGCCAGAGTTCGAACCCCAGGCCAGACATCAAAGTAAAATACAAAAAGTATTTCTTTCGGCGACTTCCTCTCAGCAGATTTCTGGCAAAAACTCTGAGAAGAAAATAAAATTGCCATGACAAGTTTCTCAAAAATCTGTCGTTCGGAGTCGACTTTAAACTGTAGGTCCCACCACTCATGTATAAAATTAACACACACAACAGAAGTGGTGTCAGAAACTAGGTCGTAATCCTGACTGAAGGGTTGTAATGACCAGTTCTGTGTAAGTAAACAAAAATACAACAACAAACACTATAAAAATAAAGGTGAACAAAATACACAAACAACAATAAATAATGTAAATAACGATGTTTACATTTATAGAGCTTTCGAGAAGGCGAAGCCACGAATCTTCACCTTCAAGAACATTCATCAGACTGTTTACTCTGCCATGTAAAAGGCAAGGCAAAGAAGGCGATTGGAGTTAGTGAAGTTCAGTCAGTCTTATGTGAAGATGCAGTGTGTTAAAGATCTCCATTACAAAGATCTGTCGATTGGTGTTTAATATTGTTTACACAAAGAGTGTAAACAGAGGAATAACAAAAAAAGCAATTGTTGTTTTTTACATAAGGCTGTGAACAGTGGCACACAAAATTGAAAGGGTAATAAAGAATTTTAATTGAAACTAAACACGAATTTATCTTTAAAAGGTAAAAACGTAGCAGTACTAAATTTTGAGAATAGAGTCTAAGACAAGTCTAGGAGACCTAAATTGTACGACACGATACCGTAAGAGACCTTTGCTGCAAAGACTGAAAGGAGTGCTAAACTGCAAGACCAGAAATTGCAATAAAAATAATGGATTCAAAAGGAAAGCATGAAGCACTTCTAGGCACTATCATCATCCTCGAAAGCACATGCTGGCAACACTGTGCTTCTAAATACTATGAGTAATATAATCCAGCCTGTAGTCGCCCTAGTCGATTAGGTAGTGTATCGGCTTATTAGACAAGACGTGGTTCAAGCCGTGGCACAGACATCTCGAAGGAAACTTCTACTTAGCAGTGTTTTGGTAAAAACTCTGAGGGTAAAAAAAATTTTCATGAAAAGTTTGTCCAATCTGATGTTCGAAGTCGACGTTTAAACGGTAGGTTCTAGCATATATATAATTAGGTTGTAATCATGACTAAGAGGATTGTTATCAGAGATCAGCAATGAGTCGTTTTTTTGCTACTCATAAGCACTCATGAAATGTTGAATATAAATGAGTCAACAATATTGAAATTTAACTATGTACTGTGATTCATTCATACTCACTACAACGTTGATTTATAAGTACCGGTTGCAAGGAGTATGCGTACAACGTTGACATCAAACTCATACCATTCGAAATATGTTCGATTCATAAGCCTACTCATTTAGATTGGTAGATAGATAGAAAAATACTTATAAATGATTAGAGTGACTCGAATTATTCATCAAAATTTACAGTCTTAGTTGTTGTTGCATTTACAACAAAAGAAAAAAGACAGAGCAGGAAGCAGGGCAAACACACAACCTTCTAGTGAGTATTTTAGTGTTCGTACGCGAATCATACTTCTTTTGTGATTCGTGTATATGTTGAGTTATGGAGAGTCGAAGTCAATAACATCATACGTGTTGTTAAGTATGAATATGATGAGTACTTCAAACGTGTTGAAAATGAGTAGAGGGGTTCCATGGTATTCAAATAAGTATTAATGCGTTTAAGTATCACAAATTATGAGTATGATTAGATTTTACTCATCTTTTTGAATACTCTTTGCTGATGTCTGGTTCTACCCTTGGCTAAACCATATCGAAGGAAACTTCTTCTCGGCAATGCTTTAGCAACAACTCTGAATATAAAATAAAATTGTCTCGAAAATCTTGTAAAATCTGTTGTTCGGAGTCGATGTTTAACAAACTGCGCCATTCATGAATAAAATTAACACGCTTAAAATGAGTTCTATCAGAAGCTAGGTTGTAATCCTGACTAAACAAATTGTAATGACATAGCTTAAGTTAAGTAACGTAATGTGTACGTTAGGTTAGGTTAGGTTAGAGGACGTGTACTTGTGAATAAAGACGAGTACAGTACCCGGAGGTTGAATTGACGCATTGTACAACGTCCTTACAGAGGTAAGGATAATAGAGGGATTAAAAGGAGAGGATGTAGAAAAGAGGAGAAACGTAATGTGTAACATCTTTATGAATACAAAAAACAAATTTAAATCATTAAAAATTAATGTGGTAAACAAATTGCATTCAATTTCTCCAGTTAGCCCGATTCTTTAAACAAAGGGATTCCTTTTCTCTTCTATTTCATCTGAAATAAAAAATGTTCGTTTTTTTCTTTTATTTCAGTTTGTTTCTCACATTCCATGGCTTAAGAAATAGAGAAATAAACGTAAATTTCTATGCACATCTGTTTGTATGGCCACAACTGAATTCCTGCTGGCTGGTGCATGCAACCAATAACGTTGCTAATTAAAAATTGACGAAGCACAGAAGGCTACCACCACAACCATCACCAACATCACTACTTTTATTACTTTCCTAATGCTGATTCTGTTTTTTCTCGTCCTTTTCCTTACAAAAAAAAAATTCACTTTAAAGAATCGAGGCATTGAGCAGGCAAATCGTTAAAATAGCAAAGTAAGTAGGAATGAGAAATGAAAAATAAATAAAAAAACTACGTTCCACAAATGCTGTTGTTGTTGTTTTTTTTAGTTTGCAATGCTCGCGTTTTTTGTACAGGAACGTTTTAATTAATTTGGTGTTTTCGTTTATTGTACGACTTATTTTTGTTGTTGTTTGTTTTTCTTGTTGTTGGTATAAAAAGATTTTGGCCTTAAACAAAGACATTTTTCTTCTGCTTTTATGAAGTTTTTTCCTTTTTCTCTTCTCTACATTTTTTTTCCATTCCTTGTATAATTATTGTTTTATTGACTTCTGCCATTTATCTACTGCTGGCTTGGTCCTTTGTCCCCTTTTTACAATAAAGCATGAGACGAGTTACCATTACCATTCACATCTCTCTCCTCTTGTGCTAATTATACTTAATGAACTTTAATGGCATTACGTGTATAAAATTTTTAGTATTTTCACGTTGATTTTACTATTTTTGGCCAAAATGCTACGTTTTTTGGTACCGTATTTATGTTTCTCTTTCTGGCATTTATTTTACCAAGTCTAGCTTTCACTCTTCATTGGTTTTTAATGACTTGATATTGTATAATGGACGTTTATGTTTCTATGTGAGTGTATGTGTGTCTGTGTGTCTCGTACTTTTAGCCAAGTTTATTGTTAACCATTTAATGTTAACTAGTTGCCAAATTTAGTGACAATGTGCTTTGCTTGAGAAAGTTCATAAATCATAAACGATTTTTCTTTTTTCGCTTTTCATTTCATTGTCTCTTCTTTGTTTTCTGGTTTACGGGGGATTTGCTTTCGCTTAGTTTTTGTTATTTTGCGCGAAAGTTTACAAGTTTACTGGTTGTAATGAGTTAACAATGGCTTGGATTGAGAAACTTAATAGAAAGGAAAATTATGTCTTTCAAAGCACACACAAAAACACAAGGAGTTTATTAAAGTTTTTGTTCTAATTTTGTTTAAATTTTCTACATTTTAAATGAGACACAGACATAGTAAAGATAGTGCTTTTAGCTCCAAGAGGAGAACTGCATTTATCATTATGCTCTCATATAATTTTTTTACAAGCTTTTACCTTTTCTATAGGTAAACCTATCTATTCCTGGTGATTTGTTTCCAATTATTCTCTTTTGAAATGACATTTCCGTTCCGTTTTGCAATGCTTTTTGATAAGGCTCCCCTAAAACAGCAAGGAACCAGAAGAGGGGCTTAAGTGATAATCTTTCCCCAGGCTGCAGGATAACATCAAGTCCAAGTACACACTTTTTAGGGATTTGAAATGGTTAAGATAGTTTGATAAATGAATGGAATATTGGAACCCTTGTAGAAATTCAAGTAGCTTTGAAAAGTTTATATAGAGTCTAGATGCGTGGCACCTTGAAATGACATGGCGAGTCAATCACCTTCAACTCTTGCTAGGCACGCACAGGTCAAGCAAACAATAAGTGTAATCAAGTTGCTAGTAGGTTAGTTAAAGTAAACACTGATCTATCTGTCATGTACATCGATTGGTATCCTATTCTCCTTACTTAGTATAGATATTTTTTGCCCCTAATGTACTTAGTGTGCCTCAAATGGGACATGCTATCAGAAGTCAGGTTGGAATTTTTTTAAGATCACTATCGATGACTATCCCACTCGCGCCAGCCATTCACCTACTTGTTGTATCGTTGCCACGCACTATCAACATAAAGTAAAAGAGTCCTGTGAATAAATTAAAGGCCTTGCATATTCAGGATATTCAGAGGTTCTACCATAAAATTTTGTCAGAAGTTGACAGAAGTTTGGTTTTAAGAACTTTTACTATGGATACCAATACCAGCGAAAATAATGTCAGTATGGGGATCAGGCGTAGAATGGCTTTTGCCATAATGTTATTCTATCATGTTTCAATAGAGTAGCAAAGGCCTCCCTCGGCTCTAAAAGACAATCAACCTTTCTGTGCTCCTTTATAACTCCTGTTACATACCGATAATTGTCAGTATTTGTAAGAAAACAACGTAAAATATTTGCAGATACGAGAGTTGGCAATTACATCCGTTTCCTAACAAACACTGCGTATTAGAATTCTATGTTTGAATGGCGGAAGATGTTCCGATGGAACTTTCTATGTGTTGAAAGAATAAAGTCAACGAAGTCCGGTACTCGATTGAAGTGTCTAATTGAGGAAAATGCATACAAAGCAGATGTACTTGGAAGCAATTGTTAAGACAAGCGATCAAGTTTATAAAATTGCAAAGGCAGAAACCATTTTGCGTAGAAAAGGGGAATAAATTATCGAGATATTCAAGCAAAACTATATGTCCAGTTCGGATGACATCAAGAACGTGATATGGACACACGCATGGCAGCATTTCCAATGAACTCATACATACATAATTGGCCATTACAATCTTTCAGTCAGGATTATGGACCTAGTTCTTAACACCACTTATGTTGTGTGTGTTAATTTTATACATGAGTAGTGGGACCTACAGTTTAAAGTCGACTCTGAACGACTCCGAACTTTTCATGGCAATTGTATTTTACTCTCAGAGCTTTTGCCAGAAAAATGAGTGGAAGTCACCGAAGAAATTTTTTTTTCATATGTTCGTTTTAAGGTCTGACCTGGTTTGAACCGTGACCTTATGTCTAATAAGCCAACACACTAACTACTAGACTACGGCGACATCCGGTACTCGATTGGTGTATTGAATTGGAGAAAACGCTCAAAAAGAGATGCCTGGAAGCAAGTGATAATCCAGCTTATAAAATTGTAGAGAGAAATCGTTCTGCGTTAAATGACATGGTCTTGGTAGAAGAAAGGAATGACCTTTCAACACATTCAGCCGAAATGATATGTATTCTTCAGGTCTCATAAAAAACGTGATGTGGACACACGACTTGGAAATAGTACATGGAACTATTTCTTCCGACAGGTTTTCACTGCCACCATACCGAACTGTATGGCCAGAAACCCTTTTACTAATAGTAGTTTGAGTCATTCGTATTGTTCTTTGCAGAATTATTGAATATCATAAATCGAATATAGATAATTTAAGCCCTAGTCTAACTGATACTGCAATTTAGTTAAATGTTTTCCAGAATCCATCTTCTCCACAGTCGACTCACTTTCTTAAACTATTAATCTCTTCTACTGTTATAAATTATAAAAACCATGCACTTCAGATTCATTGTTATGGAAGGAGTGATACATTTTGTACGTATGAGTGATATTTAATAGTAATCAACCTCATTCGGTATGTCTAACTGATTCAGCAGTTTTGTTTTGTTGTTGTCCAGAATCCATATTCTCCATAGTCGACATACTTTCTTCTACTGTCATAAATTATAAAAAAAAATCACTTTTAAAGTCAAAGTACTGATGATTTTATACGTATGAGTGATATTTAATATTAATCAGCCTCATACGTTATGACTTTATTGCGAAGTAAAAATTTTGTATGCAAATTTGTAGAAAATAAAAAGTATTTTATGTTTAAAAATGTAATTTTTTTATTTTAATTAAATTTCTTTGCTTTCTGTTAATATTAAAATTCCGTGGGTTGATTGCAAGCATCCCACACATTTCTTTTGACTTTTTTTTTTGTGAAGAGAGATTTTGCAAAACTTTATTTCAAAGAAATTTTGAATTGTGGAGGATGGACGATAAAGTTGAAATAATTTTTTGATTTTTATTTTGCTGCTGTTTGAAGAATCTTAATTAATTTGACCAAATTGTGGGCAGCAAATATTTTATTTTTAGTTTCGTTTTGCTTCAAATTTTGTTTGTTTATGTTTTCTTATCTTATTTGGTACAAATTTAAAAATATTCTTGTTCATATTATTTCATTTTATTGTGTGCATAGGAGAAGAGATTAAAGATTTATGGTTTAAATTTTTTAAACGAATTTAATGGGAAAAACAGCGATGTTTACATTTATAGCGAAGTCGTGAACATTCGTCTTCAAGAACATTCATCAGCCGGTTTACTCTGCCATATAAAAGGCAAGGCGAATCAGGCGAGTGAAGTTCAGTCAGTCTTGTGGGAAGAATAGGTGTGTTTGAAGAGAGTAATCTCCTTTAGAAAGATCTGTCGAATAATTGTCTAGTAATTGTTATTGTTTAATTGTTAATGAAAATCTAATGCTCTTTATATCAATTTCAAACGATACTAAATTCATTTGATTTTAATTAATAAGAAACTGTTTCGAAATCCCTAACAAAACCCATTAATTTCTCTTTGACCAAAACAATTAATTATGGCCACTTGATACTGTTAACAATAATATTTATTGTCCAAAATGTCTATTATACGATATACGGATTGGCCATTTAATGAACTCTTTCTTTCCTAAGTTAAATTTATTGACATTTAATTATCTTTACAAAGAACTAAAGGATCTCATCCTCCTTTGATTTGTCTTAAGCCATAAACTAAGAAACTTTAACAACAAAGTCACAGAGAGACAGACAGACAAATAGACATAAGAGCACTTCATTAACAATAAAAATTTTCCATAAAACTTTAGTTTCTGTGTAATTAAATCCTGGGCACCTTAAACAGCGTCAGTATTTCATTTCAATTCATACGAGCGCATTAAAAATGCCAACCGACCGACATTAATTTCAAAGATTATCGTCTAACATAACCATGGCGTTGAAAGACTGGGGGATTGTTTATGAAATTTTACCTCTTTTGGTTTGGTGGAGTGAGTGAATTTCCTTTTAATTAAATATCTTCTCTTTCTTCCTTCTTCGTTCTTTGTTTCTTCTTTAACATATCAAAACAATTTTTATTATTTTACTTACCTTTTTAACTCTCCACGAAATGATATTAAATTTCATATGGCCAACGAACACTTCACTTGTGGAAATTGTTAATATTGGGTTGTACAAGAAGTATGTTGTGGCACTAAATGGTGTGAATGTGCACATGGCGACCAAGTAAATTGTCGTGTTGAGATGAAAGTAGGTAAAGAAATTAGAGTCGCGGAAAAAATTAAGGAAGTTTTGCAACAGAAGGAGTACGACCAGCGTATAAGTTATCAGAATCAGATATCATTCACGTGGCAGTTTCGAATTTCGAAAATAAAATTCTGACTAACCAATGAAGGCCGGCGAATTTAATAGAAGTAATTGTTCTAAGAGCTTTGGACAGACTGTCAACTGTAAACCGTCAAAGCCCTTATGTCCTCAGCCGACTTTGTCAACTGATCTTGATCATGTGATCGTGGTTCTGTTGGTAAATTTTTGATTGAAGTTCTTTGTATTCAGTTATAGCCTATAGGGAGATCTCTGAAGCAGAGTTGTGAATATAGACTGTATGATGCAGTTGGTGTTGGAAAACAAAACCATAACTACAGCACCTACTCAAAAAAGTGAAGAGGTTAAGTCCATAAGGCGACTAATGAGAGCCCTATATCAGATTGAAAGAAATGGTTTTTAATCTGGGTTTAGGTTAGGACCTAAGAGTTTAATGACGACTTCGGAGCCAGATTTTTTTGAAAAACATTTCATGGCAATTTTTATTTACTCTCAGAGTTTTTGAAGAAATATTCAAATTTTGTTTTGTTAGTGAACCGTCGCCTTATGTCTAATAAGCCAACATACGAGTACTATCTACTAAGCTACGGCGACTTCATCAGACCGTAAGTAAGTAAGTGAGTCTAGTAGGTAGTGTGTTGGCTTATTAGACGTAAAGCAAGGGTTCGAGCCCCAGGCCAGACATCAAGACAAAATACAAAAAGTATTTCTTCGGCGACTTCCTTTCAGCAGATTTCTGACAAAAACTCTGGGAGCAAATAAAATTGGCATGAAAAGTTTCTCAAAAATCTGTCGTTCGGAGTCGACTTTAAACTGTAGGTCCCGCCACTCATGTATAAAATTAACACACACAACATAAGTGGTGTGAGAAACTAGTTCGTAATCCTGACTGAAGGGTTGTAATGACCAATTATGTATGCATGGAGGCTAGAGGACCTGTACTTGTCAATTAAGACAAGTAAAGTACCCGGAGGTCTAGTTGATCCATTGTACAACTTCCTAAAGGGGAGAGGATAATAGCGGAGATAGGGAAAAAGGAGAGGAAGTAGGAAAGGCAGAATAAGGAAGCAGAGGTATTACACAGACTAACAAAAAACACACAAGAGAGCGCCACTACTCTATTGAAGCACTAGCACTTCTCTACCAGCTTAAACTAATAATGAATCTATGGAGAGCTTCTATGTCGGCTGTCGACATAGAATTCAAATCTTCAAAGAAGTCATTGCCAAGGGCCTTTAACCTCAACGTTCTAAGGGCTAGACAGTTGCAGAGCAGGTGTTCGATAGTCTCCAACTCCTGCTCATCGCAAACGTACCCTGCAATAGTCCGACTGGGATCTGTTCCAGTTTCTTGTCAGCGATCTAATCTCGCAGTGCCTCGTAATAAACCCAATAACTAACCTTGAGCTGGCCTTATCCAAGCCCAGCAGCCAACCTGTTCTTACACTGTCTATAGCAGGCCATAGACACCTAGAAACATAACAACCCGATACATTCCTTTAACGCCTCTGCTCTTCGCCCCTGAAATATCCATTGAAAATTCAAACCCGGATACCTACTTTATTGCATTTGATACCTATTTTTTTTACAATTTTATGAATGCCAAGGTTTTATAGAAATGTCCTCGAACTAGACAAGTTCTGTCGATAAAAAGGGGGTGCCTAAAAACCTTTTGTCACTTGTCACCTATTCTTGACCGTCATAGCAACTCATAGTTCAACCATTGGCTTGTTTGCGAAAGCCCTGTGCCCTGTTATGAACCCTGTGTTCTGACCCATCCATTGATGGAGCCGTAGAGGCGGCAGATTGGGGCGTCAGGACCACTAAATAAAATTCTGGCATGACCATAAGTTGTGGTAATATTGGTTTGATCACAAAGTCGTTTAGATATAGGCCAGAGCCGAGGAAAAATTTGTGTTCGCACGTTCCTGGTAAGCCAACTCAACACTCAATAGCTTATGACGTCGTATAGCGTAAGAGAGAGATTTTAATTCGAGGAGACGAGAGGCTTAAAGCATCACACGACTGTTATTAACTTTAGAATGTAGAAAAATAGATTACAGTGGGTTAGATATTTACCTTGGATTTTTTAGCCTGCAGTTCCTTTCAGCCTGCAGCTCCTTTCAAAGGAAACCAAAGTTCTCTTGGCAGTAAAAAATCGCTCAAAAGTAGGATTGTGAACAGTCAGTTGGCAAACTACTCATTGCTTACAACTAATTTCCCATAAAATAAAAGAATTTTTATTTCAGACTGTACCAAAAAAAACCGCAGCTACTTTTGCTATAAGCCAATATAAAATAAAATATAAGAAAATCTACTTACACCTGTGTCGATATAGTTGCCACATAGTCTGTCCGCCTGTCTGTCTGTCTGCCAGCACTTAATTATAATTGCTGTCTATATATGTTAGAGAATTTCATTTAGTCTTTCTTTATTTTCATATAAAATAATACGTGTGTGTGTTTGTGTGTATGTGTGCAGATTCCTTTTCTATATGAAAAAATTGTATACATTGTCGGCTTCCTTTTAGCATTTATTGTTCTGCTGCTATTACTGCCATAGAATAGCCAGAAATGAATGAAAGAAACTGAAATATTTTGTGTAACAAACAAGACCAGCAAAACTATTTACCAAAGTTAACGTGGATTTTGTTTTTTTTTATTTCATAAAAACCACTAAAAACTTTAACAGCCACAAAAGCAAAAAAAAAACGAGAAAAAAAGGAAGGGAATTTAGAAAAACTAAGGCAACAAAGCATAGAACAATATCGTCTGCATATGTTCCTGCGCATATACATCGATATCCATACTTAGATATTGTATTTACAATCATATGGTGTTGATTGTTAGTTTTGGGTTTCACTTACTTTTATTAAAAAATTCCATTCCCCTGCTCCTTCTAACAAAAAAATAAAAACCAAAAAAAAACAAAAAAATCTTGCATAGTTACCAACAATTATTACAAAGAAAATAAAAATAATACAACGTTATAAAGTTGGAGTTTATTGAAAAATATTCATTTCAATTCAATTCATTTCAATTCAATTCAATTGAATTCAATTGAATTCTTAATGTTTTTTTATTATTATTAGTGAATGCATACGATTGAATGAAATTGAAATTTTTCATTTCGAAGCATCAGTTTTAATGGTAAATTGATTGCTTGTTGGTTAGTATTGTTTAAAGCAATACAAATACAAGTTAATTTCCTTATATTTTACAACAAATATTATTTCATTTTCCTTTTCTAAACCAAATTTATATGAATAACCACTTCAGCGAGACGTATGATGAATATTTAATTACCATATCACTCATACGACATGGGGTGTAAAACATGTTTATAATTTAATTAAAAAAAATTGAAAATTACTTTGAAATATTATGGTTTTCGAAAACACACAGGGTTTTTCTATTGTTGTCTCCTACATGGTCAGTTAGTACATTTACACCGACAGCCATAACGTTTAGATATCCTTACCAAAGATCAGCAATGAGTCGTTTTTTTGCTACTCATAAGCACTTATGAAATTTTAAATATAAGTGTGTCAACAATATTGAAATTTAACTATGTGCTCTGATTGAGTCATACTCACTACAACGTTGATTTATGAGTACAGGTTGCAATGAGTATGTGTACAACGTTGACATCAAACTCATACCAAATATGCCTACTCATTTAGATTTATAACTTTTTAGAAAAATATTTATAATACTTATAAATGATTCGAACAACAAGCAGAGCAAACACACAACCTTCTAATAAGTATTTTAGTGTTCGTACACGATTCATAATTATTTTATGCTTCGTGTATATGTTGAGTTATGGACAGTCGAAATCTTTTTGAATACTCATTGTTAATCTCTGGTGCCTAATAGGCAACGATGAAATGGTTGAACTATGTGTATGACTAAGTCGGGAGTACTAGAATCACAAAAGCCAATGTCAAACTAAAGGTGCAGTGAAGTCAAGAATGTATATCATTGACAGAAACTTCCCAATCGTGGGCAATAAAATACCGAAAACTGTGTTGAATGGAGAAAAATAATGAAACAAAGCGAAATTGAATACTGGGCAATACTTTTAAAAACGTTTAAAACGTAATTTGAAACTTAAATTGAAAATAA
Source organism: Sarcophaga subvicina (assembly GCA_936449025.2). Taxonomy (NCBI): domain Eukaryota; kingdom Metazoa; phylum Arthropoda; class Insecta; order Diptera; family Sarcophagidae; genus Sarcophaga; species Sarcophaga subvicina. The sequence continues at coordinate 112,613,941 of OW388084.2, read as the reverse complement.
AATAAAAATAAATCTGTGTTTAATTTTAATTAAATTCCTTTATTATTCGCACAATTCTGTGTGCCACTGTTCCCAACTTGACGTAAACAACAACAATTGCTCTTCTTTGTTATTCCTCTGTTTACACCCTTTGCATAAACAATAACACTCACTAAGCAAATATACGACAGATCTTTGTAACAGAGAGCTTTAAATCACGATTACTCTCTTCAAACGCACCGCGTATTCACACAAGACTGACTGAACATCACTAACACACTCGCGTGATTTGCCTTGCCTTTTATATGGCAGGGTAAACAGTCTGATGAATGTTCTAGAAGGCAAATGTTAGTGGCTTTTTCGAAAGCTGTATAAATGTAAACATCACTGTTTCATTATTTTTGCTTATGTATTTTCTTTACATTTATTTTTGTAGTGTTGTTGTTGTATTTTTGTTTACTTTTTTTTACCATTTTTTATGCTGGTGTTTGTTGATGTATTTTTGTTTATAATTTTAATGTTAACCGATGTAAAAGCAAAACACCAATATCTAGATTTTTCATACAATACATACATACCTACATAATTGCACATTACAACTCTTTAGATAGGATTACGACCTAGCTTCTCACACCACTCATGTTGTGTGCGTTAATTTTTATACATGAGTGATGGGACCTAGAGTTTAAAGTCGACTCCGAACGACAGATTTTTTGAGAAACTTTTCATGGCAATTTTATTTACTGCCAGAAATCTGCTGAGAGGAAGTCGATGAAATGAAATATTTTTGGAAATGTCTGGCCTCGGGTTTGATCCGTGGTCTAATAGGTCAACACACTACCTACTATACTATGGCGACTTTAATCACATTTTCATTTTGCCCACATACATTTTTGTTCGGTTGTTATTCAGAAAGCCTGAAATTTTATATCTTCACCTCGATTTATTGTCTTTGTGCAGCAATATATTGTAGTTGAGCAATTCCTCTGTTTTAAGCTTTAAGTTGTTGGCCAATTCTTATCTTTTTTCTCGATATTATTTTCTTAAATATTTTATTAAACAATTTTGACATCCTCGCAATATATATTATTTTCTTTTCTTTCTTTTCTTGAAAAATATCGCAATTTTCTATTGCCATTTGCCACCGAAAAATTGGAAAATGTTTACGACTTTTCTTTTGAAATGAAAAAAAAGAACGAAAAGAAAAGAAAGCCCTTTTGAAATATTCTTTCGCTCCAGAGATCCCCCCTCAATGGATTTTAACTCAAAGCTCTTCAATTTGCAGCATTACAGTATATTTTGTTTTTATTTTTATTGCAGTTCTCTCTCTCTCTCTCTGTTTCCATTTTTCTTTTTCATTTTCTAGTAGCAAAGTTTTAAAACCGAAAAAAAATTTTTTCGTTTTTGTTTTTGTATTACGTTTTGCTCATTTGAGCGCTCTACTCAGAAGACCATACAATGCATCTTCTTTTTCATTTACAAAGGGATTTACGCCAAATCAAACTTCATATCCGGCCAAGAAAGCGAACAAAAACATACAAAAGAAAAACGTGGACAATTTTTATTTTCATTTTCTTATACGGTTGGATTTGTGGCAAGACAGATGAAAAAACAGTCCTCGGCTAAAAATTGAGTTGTCAGTTTGTCAGTGGTGGTAAATGTTAAGGCTAAGGATACATTCAGTAGGTATGCACGCAGTTCAAATATGTTTGTTTTCTTAGTTACGTGGAAAAATTCAATCCTTATCGGACGAGCAAATATCAGTTGAAAAAGTCTTTATTGTTATATTGTGCCCCTACCCAATAACTCAATTCATTCATGGTTTCTTTACGACTATAACTTTTTGTGTGTGTGTGTGTATGTTTGTATGCCTGCGAAAAGAAGAAATATGGTTTAAAGGTTGTTCTGTGTTTGTTACCAATTTTTCTTGATAACAGTTTGTCAGCCAGCCAACCAACCAACCAACCAACCAACTAGTTAGCCAAGCAGTCGAATTGCTGTTTAAGAAATGCCATTCGTCGTTTGGTTTAAAGTTCAACAGTTTATTGTGCGATCCATACAGTATCCCCGTTGTTGACTTCATTTCTTCTTGCACTTCTTGCACTTCTGCCTGTCTAGCCATGTGCATGTGTGTGAAGTTTTTAAATTTTTTCTTGTTATTCCTTTACTTTCCTCCTGTCTATTGTGGTTTATTGCTGTCTTACAACTGTTATGTCACACATACGCGTACGTATGAAGTGTAAGCGTGAGAACTACAAATGGCGTGTACATGTTCGTAAGACAGTGATGTGAGTGAACAGGGTTACGAAATTAATTTGGCAGTAAGCAGTTTAAGTTAACTGTGATCGAAATTTCGGGGAAACGCACAATCCGATTGTAATTTTATGAAGGAAATTCAGGTTTTAAGAAAATCCATGATTGAGGATCATGGTTCTATCATGTAATAGCCCAAGGATATGTCTTATATCTCTTCGATGGTGTCGATGCCTGCCTTGAATTTGTTTACAGTGTTACGATTATGGTGCTAATAATGAAAGATACGTACCTTGTAGAATTTTAACATTTTCATATCCGATTCCGTAGCAATCATATGCTAAGTTTGAGTGTTTAATGACGTTTAAGTTATGGCTTTAGCCTTAAAAACACTATACGAATACCTTTCTCGTTTTATATCGTTATTATTCAGTAGTCGTCGTATTCCATTAAGTAGTGTGTTGGTTTATTAGACATGACGACTCGGTTCAAACCTGAGGCCAGACATTTTCAACAAAACTAAATAAAAAAATATTTCTTCGCAGATTTCTGTCAAAAACTCAGGGAGCAAAAATCTTTTTCTTTTTGAAAATGCTTTAAACAAAAAAACTACTGAATATATTCTCAAATTTCTTTTTTTTATTTAAAAGTACAATCTTTCCGTTTAATAATGGAAAATAATTTCATTCAAATGGCTGCCACGGCTGGCCATGCAGTAGCCTACAACAGAAGATGCCGATTTTGGCAAAAAAAAAATCATCTTTTCAGATGAAGCTCATTTTGATCTTGACGGGTATGTAAACAAGCAAAATTGTTGCATTTGGGGCACAGAAAACCCGCACGCATACATTGAAAAGCTGACGCACCAAAAACGAGTCACTGTTTGGTACGGATTTTGGTCCAGAGGCATAATTGGGCCATTTTTCTTCGAAAATGAGCAAGGAGTGGCCGTTACAATCAATGGCGATCGTTATCGGGCCATGTTGAACGAATTTTTGTTCACAAAAATTGAAGAGGAGAATATTGGCAACATTTGGTTTCAACAGGACGGCGCTACGTGCCACACATGTTTTTTGCGCCCGGTTTTTGAAGATCGCATTATCAGCCGCAGAGCTGATGTCGTTTGGCCACCTCGGAGCTGCGATTTGACACCGTTGGACTATTATTTGTGGAGTGACGTCAAAGATAAGTGTTACACCGACAAGCCAGATACAATCGACGCTTTAAAGGACAATATTCGTGAAGCCATTGGTGAAATACAGCTGCACACAATCGATAATGTGCTTAAAAATTGGACCGTTCATGTAGGCTACTGCATGGCCAGCCGAGGCAGACATTTGAATGAAATTATTTTCCATTATTAACCGGAAGGATTGTACTTTCAAATAAAAAAAGAAATTTGAGAAAATATTCAGTAGTTTTTTTTTTTAAGCATTTTCAAAAAAAAAAGAAGTTATTTGGTGGACCCTTTATAATTGCCATGAAATGCTTTTCAAAAAATCTGTCGTTGGGATTCAACCTTAAACTGTAGGTCCCGTCCCTCATGTATAAAAGTGGCGTGAGAAGCTATGCCGTAATCCTATCTATCTATCTAATGATCAATTTTATAGGTGTATGTTTTGTCCAGGATGGAATTTCGCCTTGTTTTATTATATGTCTTCATTCTTCACAGTTTTCGGTTTTTTATTGCCCACGATTGGAAGGCTTTTGTGATTCTAGTACGAGTGGCTAACGCATCCACATAGTTGAACTAGTTTTTCGTAGCCTATTAGGCACATAACCAACATTTTTCGAAGCCATTTCATAGACGGTTTTGGTCATTTATTCTCATTGACCACGCTTTATTTTCATGTTGCATATCCAGCAATTTAAATTCTTTTAAAATTATTTTTTAAAAATTAAAAACAAAAAATCATTTTCAAATCGATTTTACAATTCAGCAAGACTTGTGTATGCTGAAATGTTTTCCTTAAATCCTTGCTATATCCTTAGACTCTATCATTTCTCTGCTCTTCTTTTTTTTGTTATAGTTGGCACAACTACCCTATTTGGTTTGTTAACAGTTTGCTAACCTGTCAAGTAATAAATCTTTTGGCCTTTTTGACATTTCAATTTCTACTTCCATTCTACTTTCAATTCCTTTTTTTCTGTTCTGGCCATGTATTGTTTTCTGTTGGCATTTTTTTTGCAAAGATTTTTAAGCCGTAAGATATAGGTTTTCATGTGTTTTTTTTTGATTGAAAATTTCTGTAAAAAAATATTTGAAAGAAACTTAACTGCGGGCCTATTTTTTCTGGAAAGCTCATGAAATTTTATTATTTCTTTATTTTGTTGTTGTTGTTTTTTGTTTATATTTGTTTCTATTTATTATTGATTCTTGTTAGAGGCTTTATTTTATCTTTCAAAATCCTTACTTAAGTTAGTCTTTTTTTAAATTTTTGTTTACTCGGAAATTGTTATTTAACTTGACCATTAAGGTGGGATCCCCTGAAAAGTTCAATACCTTTTTCTTTTAATTTTTTTTCGGCCTTACCTTAGCTCACTTTAATGCAAAAAACGTGAGCTATAAAGTCTCTCTCTCCGTGTGTATGTGTATGTTTGTTTTACTTTGAAATTCTTAATGGCCACCTTTTTGGGGTCATAAATCGTGGAGTATTTTTAAAACTGTCAACTATTCTTCATGGCAAGAAGAAAAATATGTTCTTGTGTTGATTGTCAACACATGGCTAGAAAATTAGAAAAATGGCAAAAAGGCCAAAGCCATGTTAGCCATGTACGTACGTATAAGTGCATAATGCTTCTCTGTTTGTTTGCTTATTTCGTTTTGCCGAGTAGATTATTTACTATACCCTCTAGGGAATTTAGGTGTCCAGAGTAATGCAGCAATTTAAAGTTTTTCTCTTCTTCTTTTGTTGTTGTTGTTTTTTAAGATATTTTGTTGTGTGATAAAGTTAGTAATGGATTTGGGTACGTTTTTAATGTTTTTATAGTTTAAAGTTAAATAATTTTTATTGATATCCTATCTCCCGGGAAAGAAATACAAAAAAAAGATAAGAAAAATTAATATTTATAACACAATGAAAAGTGAAATAGTTTCATATGCTAATGGTTTTTTAATGTTTTTCAATAATATTTTCAGGCTACGTTACTAGTCTTTGGGGTCACTGTTTAGATTTAAATTTAAAAAACAAAATTTTTGTTGAATGAATTACGCAAATAAAACACGGAGAGATAAGGGAATAAATTTTGTCATGCAAGTTTTTAGATTTAAAGCGACTTAATCTAACTGTACGAGAGTACTGTTACGAAAATGAAAAATCTCGCTTAACATTAAAATTATAAACAAAAGCTACAAAAACAAAACAATGCATTAAACAAACCTGTTTACTAATTATCGTACTGCTTAAAATAACAACAAACACCAGCATAAAAAATGGTATACAAGTAAACAAAAATACACAAACAATCCCACAAGAATAAAAGTAAGCAACAATGTTTACATTTATAGAGATTTCGAGAAGGCAAAGTAACGAACATTCGTCTTAAAGAACATTCATCAGACTATTTACCCTGCCATATAAAAGGCAAGGCAAAGCAGGCGAGTGAGTTAATGAAGTTCAGTGAAGTTGAAGTTCTTATGTGAAGACGCGGTGTGCTTGGAAAAAGTAATCGTTGTTTGAAGATCTCCGCTACAAAGATCTGTCGAATAATTGCCTAGTATTTGTTATTGTTTATGCAAATGGTGTAAACATAGGAATAACAAACAAAGAAATTGTTGTTGTTTACATCAACTTGTGAGCAGTGGCACACAGTATTGTGCAAGTAAAAATGAATTTCAATTAAAACTAAACACAAATTTATTTTTATTTAAATTGCAATCTACGAGCTTATATTTTAAATGTTTTTAAAAGGTAAAAACGTAACAATATTTTAATTCTAAACTTCAAAAACTATGTTGATTACTGAAGTCTTAATCAAATTTATTCGAGCAAGTTAGAATTTAAATTCTTTCTTTGTTTAAAAAGATACTGATATACTCTAACTTAGAGCAGCATTGAATAAACCAAATTGTGCTGAAGTCGCCATAGTCTAGTAGGTAGTGTGCTGGCTTATTAACCGTGAAGTCCACAGTTCAAAGCCCAGATCAGATAACAAAACGAAAATATGAAAAATATTTCTTCAGCCGCTTCCTCTCAGCAGATTTCTGGCAAAAACTCTTTGAGAACAAATAAAATTGCCATGAAAAAGTTTCTCAAAAATCTGTGGTTTGGAAGCGACTTTAAACTGTAGGTTCCACCACTCATATGCTGTGAGCCGCTAGGTTGTAATCCTGACTGAAGGGTTGTAATGACCAATTATGCATGTAAATTGTGCTGCCCTCTCTAGTAAAGAAATCAGAATTTTTTTGGTATCTACAATTGCTCATATATCCGTTTCTGTATTCAAATTCTCACTTAACGTCCTGAGAGATTAACTGCAACATAATATTTTCATTGGAGTTGCGCACTCATCATCTCCAGCAACTTTCTCAAGTATATTACGTTTGCCATCCTAGCAGTAGGTCCATACTTGCACTTTCATGTGTCTATGTTATCATAAAACTCATGGCAATTAAGCTTAGGCCGTTGATGTTAGATATGCCAGATGCTAGAGCTGGGGGTTTGAACTGGAAGCTCACTACCTACAAGCACACTACCAAGTTGTTTATGCTGATCATAGCTCCTGTTGCATTCTATAACAGAACATGCCTCTCTAACGGTGGACATATATACTCTACAAAGTACAGTAAATTTTGCTGTCTTGTAGAGCAATTCCTCTGTATTCCAACTTATATGTCTCATGTGTATAGTAGAATACTTTGACTGGTAAATATACCTAAAGGTTCTAATGCATGCGCTTTTAATGGTCTATTTGGAATTGTAGTTTTTTTTTTATTTCCTTTATTTCTAAACTATTTTCACTCTATTCATTCATTCACTCACTCAGTCATTCATTCATTCATTGTTACACAAACAGAACAGAAATAACGGCCATTTAGAAATGCCATCTGTCAACATGAGCAAATAAATCAAAATCAAACAAACATGAGACAGACAGACAGGCAGGCATTCAAACAAAAGCACAATGGACTCTATAACAATTACAACAACTACAATAACAACAAGCAATAAAGTAATACATGGTACAAGTAGTGCAAAATGTCAGCAGAACAAAAAGTGTTTGTTTTGCTTTTAAACATGATGAAAGTAAAGTAAGCAGTAAAGGAATGGGAGCAGCATTAAGTAAAGTTTCTGTATGTGAACCAGAGATCAGAAATGAGTATTCAAAAAGATGAGTAGAGTCGAATAATACTCATAATTTCTGATACTTATACGCATTCATACTTATTTTAATATCATGGAACCCCTTTACTCATATTCAAAATTTGAAGTACTCATCATATTCATACTTAACAATACGTATGATGTTGTTCATATCGACTCTCGATAACTCAACATATATGTACATACATACATAATTGGTCACTACAACCCTGCGGTCAGGATTACGACCTAGCTTCTCACACCACTTATGTTGTGTGCGTTAATTTTATACATGAGTGCCAGGACCTACAGTTTAAAGTCGACTCCGAGCGGCAGATTTTTGAGAAAGTTTTCTTGGCAATTTTATTTTCTTTCAGAGTTTTTGCCATAAATATGATGAGAGGAAGTCGTCGAAGAAATATTTTCATATTTTCGTTTTGATGTCTGACCTGGGGTTTGAACCGTGGACTCACGTCTAATAAGCCAACATACTACCTACTAGACTACGGCGACTAGTTTTCGATTCCTCTATTTCACATTTTGACGATAATTTGACGAATGTTCGTTTTCAAATGTTTCCATATTGAGAGATTGTTTGCGTAGATACCAGGGGTCAGCAATGTGTATTCAAAAAGATGAGTATTATCGTAATCTATTCATAATTTCTGATAATTATACGCATTCATACTTATTTTAATATTGTGGAACCTCTACTCATATTCAAAGTTTGAAGTACTCATCATATTCATACTCAACAACAGGTATGATGATGTTGAGTTCGACTCTCCATAACTCAACATATACACGAAGCACAAAATAAGTATGAATCGAACACTAAAATACTTACTAGAAGGTTAAGTATTTGCTGTGCTTGATGCTCTGCCACTCGAACCATTTATAAGTATTATGAGTATTTTCCTAAAGTTATGAATCTAAATGAGTATGAGCTTATGAATCAAAATATTTCAAATGTTATGAGTTTGATGTCAACGTTGTACGCATACTCATTGAAACCTGTACTTATAAATCAACGTTTTAGCGAGTATGAATGAATAAGAGTACATAGTTAAATTTCAATATTGTTGACTCACTTATATTCAAAAATTCATGAGTGCTTATGAGTAGCGAAAAAACGATTCATTGCTGACCTCTGATGTGAACCAAGTATTAAAGCCTTGTATAAGGGCTGGACTAATACATACATACATAATTGGCCATTACAACCCTTCAGTCAGGATTACGGCCTAGCTTCTCACACCACTCATGTTGTGTGCGTTAATTTTATACGTGAGTGGCGGGACCTACAGTTTAACGTCGACTCCGAACGACAGAATTTTGAGAAACTTTTTCATGGCAGTTTATTTTACTCTCAGAGTTTTTGCCAGAAATCTGCTGAGAGGAATTCGCCGAAGAAATATTTTTTTTTCATATTTCATTTTTGATGTCTGACCTGGGACACGAACCCGGGCTTTACGAATAGTAAGCCAACACACTACCTACTACACCACGGCGACTAATAATATATTTAAAAATTGAGTTTCAAATATTGCTTGATATTCTTCTCTTTCTCTTTAAAAGATAAGAAATTAGAAATTAATGCATAATGAAGTATAAGGAAAAGATTCTTTGGCCACACCCTTTAAACTGATTATACAAACATAGTATGCGAATGTTGTTTGTTTTTTTTTGTTTTTTTTTGTTTTTTTTTGGTGAAACAGTAAAAAGGACATGCAACAACATTTTAGTGTTGTTTGCTGTTCGTTCGTTTTCGTTTCGTTTTAAAGGAAATTTACAATTTCCTTATGGCCATTTTGCCATTTTACTTTTAAGTTACTGGCAAATACACTTAAAAACAGTAAAAACTTTACTCTTCTGCAGCTCTTCCTCTTCGCGTCCCTTATAAAAGCAAGTGTAAGGAACATTTAACATGTTTTACTTCAAATATTTTCAATATAATTTTTTTTTGCTGTTGTACAATATATTGTTTATAACAAAAATATCCTGTGTTCCATTTTAGTATTTGAAGTTTTAATGTACGAAGAGGGGTCATGAGTGCATGCCTGCATGCATGCATGCATGCATTCATGTGTGTATTTCGTTTTGAAATGCATGACAATCATGAAACAAGAAGTGCAATTTCTTGTCTTTTGCAAATAATTTTTTTTTGTTGCTCCTATTTGGGTGTTTTTTTTTATTTAATTTAATGTGTGTAAAATAACCCGCAGATAAAATGCATTAAAATTTTAATTTTCTTGTACGACAAACATGTAAAGAAATTTAGTTGTTATACCCTACAGCGTCGTATGGTTTAATTGCCAATTGGCACTCTACAACAGATGGTGGATTAAATAAAGGGAATGCTTGTACCGCTACAAGTTTTACGATAGTGGTAAAGGGGGGCGGTCAATAAAGGACAATAATTCTAGACTTGCTAACACTTCAAAGGCTAATGAGAATGACATTGGCGCTAGCCATGGAATATTTTCGGCATTAAATATGTATCAAGGAAGATTGTTCCTAAATTTCCTAATTTTTAACGGGAAAACATTCGCATAGGAATTGTTATTATCGTCGATAAGGACGCCGAATGCCGAAGATATTAACAATAAGTACTTAGTCAGGAGTACATATGTACACACATACATAATTTCGCTGTCATGTTCAGACATAGAAACACTCAGGAGTTATGGCCACCATAGATAACTTGGTAGTGTGCTTGTAGGTAGAGAACTTCCAGTTCAAGCCCCACAGCTCTAGCATCAGGCATATCTAACATCAACGGACTAAGCCATAATTGCCATGAGTTTTAGGAAAACATAGACACATGAAAGTGCAAGTATTGGCCTACGGCTAGGATGGCAAACGTAATCTACTTGAGAAAGTTGCAGGAGAGCAGGAGTCAGCAACTCCAATAGAAATATTATGTTGCAGTTAATCTCTGAGGGCTTTAGATTAGAATTTGAAAGAAAAAACGGATATATGTCTGAGTCATTGTAGATACCTAAAAATGCTGATTATTTACTAGAGAGGGCAGCACAATTTACATTCGTAATTGCTCATGACAACACTTCAGTCAGGATTACAACCTAGCTGCTCACAGCACATGAGTGGCGGTACCTACAGTCTAATTTCGATTCCGAACGACAGGTTTTTCTCTCAGAGAGTTTTTGCCAGAAATCTGCTGAGAGGAAGTCGCTGAAGAAATACTTTTTGTATTTTGTTTTGATGTCTGATCTGGGGTTGGAACTGTGGCATTACGTCTAATAAGTCAACACACTGCCTACTAGACTACGACGACTTCATAATCATAACCACGTGTAATAGTTGTAAAATCGTAACGAATGCTTAGTAATCCATATTGAGAAGTATACACAAATGCTAAGGTAGAATTATCGCATCCAGATTTTTATTATTTATACCTATGACTGTTAGGGAACAGCTAACTTTAAGGAGAAAACAACACAAAATCCCTACAATTTCCCAATTCTTCAATTGAATTTTCTTTATTTTCATAAACAGAGTGTATAAAAAAATTTAATCACTTTAATCGCACGACAATTTCAATTGTTGACTTAATTCCTTTCCAATGAAATACATTTTTCACATCCAAACCAACAACAAAAATAAAACTGCAAAAACAAAAGAAAAATTCAAAATATCTGTATGTACTCCTGTATTTGTTATTCATTTGCATGTCGAACAACAAAGAATCAGGAATCATGCATAACAGTTTACCTTTCTATCATTTCAACAAACAATTATTCAATTATACACTGGCAATCTGTGCTTGTATTTGTGTTTGTATGCCATACGATTTTTATTTATTTTTGTTTTAATTGCTTTTGATTTTTTCGTAAATATTCAGATATTTTCAATTTTAACAATCGGAAATAAAAATAAAAACAATTGTGTTACACATGCATATACAATATTAAAAGCAATTTTGTTTAATAAACTGGTTCATTGGGAAATATTTCAAAAACATTTTTTTTTACAAATTTTTTACTGCAAATGTATTGTTACGATTTTTTTTTGTCGGACTCTCTAACTGGGTATACCGACTAAAAACCCTACTTGTCTCCTCGCTGGGGAATCATTCCACATCGGAACCACGGTTGTATTACTTCGAGGTGGACCCCTTTTCTGGCATATGTTCCAGTTCCATCATCGCCAGCCTGCGTCCAGGCTCCGCTCTATTCTCATTCTGCTGCGTCTAGGTCTTCCTTCGCAAGATGTGCTCTACAAAGTGTTTTACTGCGTTCCAGCTCTCTCTACTGTTTATCATTTTCAGCAGGACGTTTGTAGGGCTAATGACGCCGATTTCAGCTTCGAGTCGCTGACGGCTTTCGGCTCAACGAAGTCAGCTGAAGAAAGTGTGTTCGTTTCTTTCTCCTCATAGATACAGAATGGCGAGCGGCATTTCCCCATGCGATGCTGGTACTCTCTGAAATATACGTGAGTGGTCAGCATCTGGGTTATGCAGTAGTCTACTTCGCCGTTTTTTTCTGTTTTTTCACACTTGCAACTAGGGAATCAGTTTTGAAAAAGTACGGACCAATGATTCCACCAGCCCATAAAGCGCACCAAGCAGTCAATTTTTCTGTTTTCAGTTTTTTCGACGATAAAATGGACGTAGTGCGTGATACGTTTTCCGCACAGAACCATTATTTTCGAAATAAAATTGCACTATTTGCAAGCGTTGTTCAGGCGTGAGTCTATTCATGATGAATTGCCAAACCAAACTGAGAATAAATCGCTTGACGCTTGTTAAATCGGTCGCCATCTTGAAAAGTAATGCCAACTTAAAGTTCTATACCTCTATAAAAAACACCCTTTATGTTCACCTTCCATGCTGTTCATTTTCCCAGCGAAATTGCCATTTTAGGAAGACTTCGAGCCTATGCTCTGTGGTTGAGGCGTACTTTGCCTGGCGTTGAAGATCATCCGGAACTCATATGCTTGTAGGTCTATGGGAACCATATAACTAGGACAGCTTGTGTCGATACCGTGCGATACGAGGATGTAACTCGTAGAGCAGTTATTCTTTGCGCAGACAGTAGTTTTCCAGCCCTGATCCGGGTTTCCAAAGTAGAAGCCCAGATTTCAGACCCATAGAGGAGATTGCTATTTCCTGCCTCCATGAGCACCTTCCTCTTACTTGGGAGGGGTCCACCAATGTCTACTTATTTGAGTTGTTATTCTAGCTGCTCTCGCTGTTGCACACTCTATCTGCTCTGAGTAGGTCAGTTTCGAGTCCAGTCTAACCCCAAGGTACTTAATCGATTTCTTCGTGGGAATAAACAAGTCGCTTATTTTGATTTCGATCTCGATTGGAATGTGTCGTCTGGTTAGTAGCAGCAGCTCCGTTTTATGCTATAGGCCGTGAGATTCCAACCACCGCATAGTCCGCATCATGACTTGTCGTAATTTGCGTTGGACTTCGTCTGTGTTTCTGCCCCTAATGACTGCTGCGATGTCGTCTGCGTATCCGACTAGGAAAGTATCCTCCGGCGTCTCTATTCTTAGGATTTCATCGTAAGTCGCGTTTCAGAGATCTGGTCCCAATATGGACCCCTGTGTCGCTCCGGAAGATTGTTACGAAAATGGAAAAATCTCGATACTGGTGTTTTGCTTTTACATCGCTTAACATTAAAATTATAAACAAAAGCTACAAAAACAAAATAATGCAGTAAACAAACCTGTTTACAAATTATCGTATTGCTTAATATAACAACAACACCACCATAAAAACAATGGTAAACAAGTAAACAAAAATCCACAAACAACAATACAAGTATAAATGTAAACAACGATGATCAAATTTATATAGATCTCGAAAAGGCGAAGCCACAAACATTCACCTTCAAAAACATTCATCAGATTGCTTTTCCTGCCATATAAAAGGGCAAGGAAAAGCAGGCGACTGAAGTGTCTGAAGTTCAGCCAGTCTTGTGTGAAGACTCGCTGTGTTGGAAGGTAGTAATCGTGATTTGAAGATCTCCGTTACAAAGATCTGTCGAATAATTCTCTAGTAATTGTTATTCTATATGCAAAGGGTATAAACAGAGGAGCAACAAAGAAAAGCAATTGTTGTTGTTTACATCAAGTTGTGAACAGTGGCACACAGTATTGTGCGAATAATAAAGAATTTTAATTAAAACTAAAAACAAATTTGTTTTTATTTTATTTGGAATGTACAAGGTCATATTTTAAACGTTTTTAAAAGGTAACAATATTTCAAAAATTCTTTTTTCATAAATTTTTCGTGGCTGTAATTTTATCACAAAAATTGTAACAGAATTTCTACAGAATTTTTATTTTTTCCTCCACTAACGACCGCCCTAATAAATTTGAAACTATTTTGTAGAAAAACTGCATGATTTTACTGTATGTGTATATGTGTATGTGTATGTATACGTGTAACCCAATATCAATTGTTAAGTTCATATGTATCAAAAAAACCTTTGTTTTCCTTTCTCTATTTTTTTATTTTTCTATTGTAGTTGTTTTTGTTTCGTAGTTTTTTTTTCTGTTGTATCGTTATTTACCTACAGTTGTATTGTAGTAAACAAAACCACAGCAATTCAAACATTTTTACCAATAATACAAATACAAATACAATAACAAAAATTCTTCACATTATATTTCATAAATACAGCATGTTTGGATGTATGTGTATAAATACAAATAACACTGGTTGTAGAAACAATAGTCAATTGATTTGTTTAACCAATTTCCATTACAAATATTACCCCATTTAAATACAAATAGACAAGCAAACACTAACAGATACATACATAAACAATTATGCTGATGGTTTAATACATATGTGCAAATGCATATCCATGTGTATGTTTGAAAACCATCATAATTTTCACTTGTAGAGTGAACAACAACAAATGCATAGAGTGTGTTGTCAAAGCAAATACATTCGAATATTAAAAGCAAAGAAAAACTACAATAAATATTATTGCATACATAAAGGGGCTAATTCAATTGAAATTTAATCGCTGTTTTCAGATTTTTCTAAAATTCCAGCGGATAACTTGCGAAGCAGTTACAGTTAGTCGAGCTGTACAATACATAAACATCCTATATACATACATAATCATTACAACCCTGATAAGGGAAGGATTACGACCAAGATTTTCACACCACTTATGTTGTGTTTTAATTTTATACATGAGTGGCAGGACCTACAGTTTAAAGTCGCGTCCGAACAACAGATTTTTGAGAATCTTTTCATGACAATTTTATTTTACTACCAGAGTTTTTGCTAGAAATCTGGTGAGGGGAAGTCGCTGAAGATATATTTTTTTTCATATGTTCGTTTTGATGTCTGACTAGTGGCCTTGCGTCTAATAAGCCTTCATACTATCTACTAGACTACGGCTACTTCAAGCATCCTAGCTGTCCGAGGATATTGACTGGTTTAACTAGAAACATTAAGACTCGAAAGTGGTTTTATATATAAAGGAAATTGAGATGGAAATTGTGTGGAAAGAACAGAACTGCGAAATATCTTTGAGCAACAAATACAAAAACATCGGTTTTCAAAAAATTATTAACAGAGAAGTTAAAAGGAGTCGAGAAATTAGGCGATCTATTCTTTATGGATAGTTGCCGTGGTCTAGTAGTTAGAGTGTTGGCTTATTAGACATGAGCCCACGGCTTAAACCCCAGGTCAGACATAAACGAAATATGAAAAAATATTTCTTCGGTAACTTACTCTCATCAGAATTCTGGCATAAACTCTAAGAATAAATAAAATAAAATTGCCTAGAAAAGTTTCACAAAAATCTGTTGTTTGTAGTCGAATTTAAAAAAATATTTATTTTGACCTCTGGCCGAAGCTTTGAGACTACATGATTGCAGTGAGAATCTTTTCAAATCTGTCGTTAGCGTTCTACATTAAATTGTCAATCCCTGTTTTTTTGAATAAATATTAACACACTAGTTATGGAAGATTTTTTTTACGTTTCTAGTTTTCAAAAACGCTTAAAATATGAGCTCGTAGATTGGAAATTAAATAAAAATAAATTTGTGTTTAGTTTTAAATAAAATTCTTTATTATTCGCACAAATCTGTGTGCCACTGTTCACAACTTAATGTAAACAACAACAATTGCTTTGATGCATAAACAATAAGAATTACTAGACAAATATTCGACAGATCTTTGTAACGTAGATCTTCAAACCACGATTACTCCCTTCAAACACACCGCGTCTTCATACAAGACTGACTGAACTTCACTAACATAGTCGCCTGCTTTGCCTTGCCTTTTATATGGCAGAGTAAACAGTCTGATGAATGTTCTTGAAGGCGAATGTTCATGACTTCGCCTATTCGAAATCTTTGTAAATGTAAACATCGTTTTTTACATTTATTATTGTAGTGTTGTTTGTGTATTTTGTTTACATTTATTCTTATAGTGTTTGTTGGTGTATTTTTGTTTACTTGTTTACCACTTTTTATGCTGGTGTTTGTTGTTGTAATTTTGTTTACTTGTTTACCATTTTTTAATGCTGGTGTTTGTTGTTATATTAAGCAGTACGATAATTTATGAACAGATTGGTTTACTGCATTGTTTTGTGTTTGTAGCTTTTGTTTATAATTTCAATGTTAAGCGATGTGAAAGCAAAACACCAGTATCTTAATTTTTCATTTTCGTAACAGTATAGCTACCAGACTATTGAAAAATATTTGTGTTCCTATAGAGAAACAAATGGCAATAGTCAATCGCATAGAAGTTTCAACATTAATGGGATTTCAATGTAAAAATAAACACACACCATTTCATAAGGTTTTTTGGAAATTTATTAACAAAAATTTTGGTTTGTAATTCGTTTTCTTTTTTCCCTTGAAATTTATTACAAAATTTTAAATTCCAACCATAGAAGAACCACACAAATCAATATTTAATCCTTTGAAATATTAGTGTTTAGCCAAACAAATCTATAAGTTTTGTAAACACACACGCACACACAAATACATTTAAATCTTCTTTCAAGACTGGTTTTGTATGCAAAGCATACTCAACGCCGTACATTTACAAATACTCTCCGTTAACAAATTCAAATAATCGTATCATCATCAGCATTTATGTGTGTGGTTGTTTTGTTTTCTTCCTCTACTTCGTATCCTGTTAAATATTCTATAATAATAGAAATGAGTGTGTGTATATGTTTCTGCATGTGTGTTTGTTTTCTTAAAGAAAATCTTAGTCTTGCTTGCTTGGCTTGGCTTGGCTTGTTAAATATTTCCTCTGCATATTTTTGGCCACGGGCGATTTTTTAATATTTCTAACAGGTCTGTGTGTAGACTCCAATTGAGGCGGTGGTATATGGCGTTGCTAATCAAACAAACCATCATGAAATGAAAACAAAAAAACCAGAAAGAAAAGGAAAAAACGAATTCAATAATATATTTCCGGTTGGTCGGTTACATGTTTGGAACTGAAAAAAAGAAAGAAAAAACAAGAAAAGGTTTGCGTGTTCCTTGATGAACGTGCATATTTTTACACCCAATCATACTTTAAATAACGGCCAAATATAATATTAAATTATTTACACAATAGCCAGCCAGACCCTATTCCCCCCTATTTCAGTTCTACACTCAAAGAAAATTTTTTTTTATTTCTTTAATTTTCTGTGGCTTGTTTTTTCTATGGAAAGACAGAGAGAGCGAGAAAGACAGAGAGAGAGAGAGAGCTAGAGCAGCAACATGTCCATTTTCCAAATACCTGACCAGCATACAATTATTTTTTATTTTGGCTATGCTCTCCGTTTAGCTTTGGCATTTTAATATTTGATTTACAATAGCCTCTCGAAAAAATAGATTTCCTTTCGTTCCCCCCCAAAAAAAGGGTTATTTTTGTATAAAGTATTGTATGAAATAGCCCAGCAGTAAGAGTTGTTGGGCGCCATAATCAAATAAGTCTTGTATGTTTGATTAAACGGATTACAAGGGCAGCAACAAATTGGTGTTAAATTCAAGTCAATACCTTCACACTTGGCCATGGTATTCTGATTCCTTTTTTTTCGGTTTCCATTTTTTTGTTTTCTTTTCGTTTTTCTGTTGTTAAGAAACGTGAGAGATTAAAATATACAACCAGCAGGAGGTTCTATTTGTAAATAAAATTGATGAAATTTTAAACGGTGTACGTCTGTACGTAGAAGTGAGTGTGTTGTTGGTGGTGGTTATTGTTAAAGGATTGTAAATTAAAACCTGATTTAAATAACAAATCTTAGGTAATTGGCTTAAAACAAATTGTTTTGAATTGGATTACAAATACGTTTAGTTTTCCAAAAACATAAATTTTGATCGTAATTTCATAGGCAAAGGCATAGGTTTTCAATGCCATGACTATTCCAACGAAAATTTTCTTAAAACTATAAAAAAAAAAATAAGTCCTGTATAAGGATTCCCATCCTGAAACAAATCATAAAGTGCTTACAAGCAAGGTCGAATTCAAAAGGTTTAGCTTAGAGTCCCCAGCCAAAGGACCTCAAGGGGATCGAAAACTATCATACCAACTAGAGCTGTATAGGCCAAAGGGCTCAGTTAATCATATATAAAAATAATGAGATGGAGGCCATATTTCCTGAAGTAAGCTTCCGCTCCCCAGGTCTGGCAAGTCCAACTAAACGAAATATGAAAATATATTTCTTCAGCGACTTCCTCTCAGCAGATTTTTGGCAAAAACTCTGAGGATAAAATAAAATTGCAATGAAAAGTTTCTCAAAAATCTGTCGTTCAGAGTCGACTTTAAACTGTAGGTTCCGTCACTCATGTATAAAAGTTAACGCACACAACATAAGTGGTGTGAGAAACTAAGCCGTAATCCTGACAAAAGGGTTGTATTGACCAACTATGTATGCATGTATGTAAGCTTCCGCTCAGGCCTTTTACTGTGAAGCTATTAGCAGTGATCTGTACAAGTCTATAGACAAGTAAATAGAAATTCTGGTGGGAGCCATATTTCCTGAAGTAATCTTCTGCTCAGGCCTTTTACAGTTAAACTATGACGGTTTAGCTGTACTAATCTACAGACGGGTAAATAGAACACATGTCATGTGGAAGTAAAAATACTTTGTCGCATCGTCCATAAAATATCAAAGTGAAGTTTATGATCAAAAACAGTTCAGAAAATCTTATGCAAATAATATGGTTTCCTTAAGTCCATCCAATCTGAGAAAAAAATTACGTTCGGCAAAAATAAGTTGGATGAGTATAAATGATATCTGCATCAGAGATCAACAATCAACTCATAAGCACTCATGAAATTTTGAATATAAGTGAGTCAACAATATTGAAATTTAACTATGTACTCTGATTCATTCATACTCACTACAACGTTGATTTATAAGTACAGGTTGCAATGAGTATGTGTATAACGTTGACATCAAACTCATACCATTCGAAAAATGTTTGATTCATAAGCCTAGTCATTTAGATTCACACATACATACATAATTGGTCATTACAACCCTGCAGTCAGGATTACGACCTAGTTTCTCACACGACTTATGTTGTGTGCGTTAATTTTATACATGAGTGGCGGGACCTACAGTTTAAAGTCGACTCCGAACGACAGATTTTTGAGAAACTTTTCATGGCAATTTTATTTACTCTCAGAGTTTTTGCCAGAAATCTGCTGAGAGAAGTCGCCGAAGAAATACTTTTTGTATTTTATTTTGATGTCTGGCCTGGGGCTCGAACCCTGGCTTTACGTCTAATAGGCCCCAGCACACTACCTACTAGACTACGGCGACCACGGTATGCGTAAAACATTGACATCAAACTCATACCATTCGAAATATGTTTGACTCATAAGCCTACCCATTTAGATTCATAGCGTTAAAAAATACTCATAATACTTATAAACGATTCGAGTGACTTACAGTCTTAGTTGTTGTTGCATTTACAAAAAAAGAAACACAAAAGCAAAAAAAGACAGACAGAGCAGCAAGCAGAGCAAACACCCAACCTTCTACTGAGTATTTTATTGTTCGTACGCGATTCATACTTAATTTGTGATTCGTGTATATATTGAGTTATAGAGAGTCGAAGTCAACAACATCATACGTGTTGTTAAGTATGAATATGATGAGTACTTCAAACTTTAATTATGAGTAGAGGTTCCATGATATTAAAACAAGTTTGAATGCGTATAAGTATCAGAAATTATGAGTATTATTCGAATCTACTCATCTTATTGAATACTCATCGCTGATCTCTGGGTTGCAGCTGTAATTATGCGTAAATAATGGTTGCTTGTATAGGAGGTAGAATAGTTAACCTAAACACTGTGGTTAGCCGTGTCCACCATAGAGTGACTATTGAGAGCAGGTCGACTATCATGTGCTTAGCCAGAAAGTTGATCTGTATCTGCCACAGTAAAATACAGAAGTTAATTCGATAAAATCTAAAGCAGAACTGCGAAATGAAAACTTGCAACATGGCTTCCAACTTCAATTGTTTTCAAAATGCTTGTGTTTTTTGTCATTTCCAATATTTTTTTTCATTTGTAGTCATTAAACCATTATGTTTTCTCCCACAATTTAAGCAATTAAATAGAAATTAATTTATTTTCACTATTATGCTACATTAAATTGGCCGAAACCTGCAGAATGAAAGAAAAAACTGTTCAACGTTAACAATGACAATGCCAATCACAATCACAATAATGTGAGGCTGTGGAAGAAATAAAAATCAACAGCAATTTAATCGTTTAATTGTTTTATACTCACTCAATAATATTAAATTATTTTTTTGTTTGTTTTTTATATTTTATAACTTAATTAATTTAATGCGATTATTATTATGATGATTGTTTTAATTTTAGGCCAGAAAACAAAAAAACAAATTGTTCCATAAAAAAAACGTACATAAAAATGAAATGAAATCATGGTGGGCTGCCATCAAATATATTTTTTTCTTCAATACAAAATTAAACTCTCAATTGAATTGTTAATATTGTTTTGCTTGTTTTTCTCTGGGTTTTTAAAGCCGTAATAAAATTATGGCTTTTATGGCTTAATATAATGGTAACAAAAATTAAAAGTCACCGCTTTTAAATGCCTGATAGCCTGTGGAAAATCATTGGTGTTTAACATTTTCTATTCTGTTTTTTTTTTAATTTTCTTCTTTATTAATACAATTCCTTTGTTTATTGAATCTCTTATATTTTCTTCATTATTCTTAATTTTATTTTCTCTTTTTCTATTTTTCCTGTTTTTCTGCTTTCCGTACTGTTACTAAAACTGCTTAATAAGACAAACCTAATTACTCTTAAACTAATTAAAAAATGCAAATTTTTTGCTATAAATTTCAATTTTTTTTTTATTTGTTTTAATTGTACACAAGTTATCTTACGACCTTAAGATGCCAGCAAGGACATACTCCTTGTCTATTAGTTGCTGGCATCAACTATTTATACAGTTAAGCAAATTACGATACAAGTATTTGCTTTCTAAAGCTAAATGAACTTTTACTTTTTAATATTTCGTTTTCTGTTGCCATTTTGTCCTTTCTTTCTTCTAACGATAGCTGTGGTGTATTATTTAAAATTAGTTCCAGCCTATATACTGGCAACACTGAGACCGCATTGTGCGAGGCAATGATTTCGTAAGTACTTCGATTTCTTATAAACTAGAGAGCTCCTGAAAAATATTGTTACGAGAATGAAAAATCTAGATACTGGTGTTTTGCTTCTACATCGCTTGACATTAAAATTATAAATAAAAGCTACAAAAACAAAACAGTGCAGTAAACAACACTGTTTACAAATTATTGCACTGCTTAATACAGCAACAAATAACAGCATAAAAAAATGATAAACAAGTAAACAAAAATACACCAACAACTCCACAAGAATAAATGTAAACAAGGATGATTACATTTATAGAGATTTCGAGAAGGCGAAGTAATGAGCATTCAAGAACATTTATCAGACTGTTTACTTTGCCATATAAAAGGCAAGGCAAAGCATACGAGGGAGTTAGTGAAGTTCAGTCAGTCTTGTGTGAAGACGCGTCGTGTTTGAAGAAAGTAATCGTGGTGTGAAGATCTACGTCGAATAATTGTCTAGTATTTGTTATTGTTATGCAAAGGGTATAAACAGAGGAATAACAAAGAAAAGCAATTGTTGTTGTTCACATCAAGTTGTGAACAGTGGCACACAGAATTGTGCGAATAATAAAGGATTTTAATTAAAACTAAACACAAATTTTATTTTTATTGTATTTTCAATCTACGAGCTCATGTTGTAAACGTTTTTAAAAGGTAAAAACGTAACATTATCTTTTCTTACTGTTTTTTGATGTCTTAAATCAACGGACATAATAAAGTTCATTCGAAATAAAGGAAGTAGGCCTCAGTATGTGACATATAATTGAGAGAAATAATTGAAAAAAAGTATCTTCCAACTTCAAGTGTAAAGGACAGCCGGCCATTTATGTCTCTGATATGGATCCATATGGTCTATCTATGCATATTATGGATCTGCTGGATCCACCAAATTTTTTTAAAAATCCTCAACAAGAGTAACGAGTTCACTGTGGTACCCATATGTGCTGTGCAATTACCATAGGAAAAAGCATTTTGACGTTAGTAAGCTACGGCCAGCGGCCAGCGACCAGTCTTCACACAAGGCTGACTGAATTATAACTGACTACTGCCTGCTTTGTCCAGCCCTTTTATAGTCCGACACAACCAGCCTAATGAACATTCTTGAACTGGAAGGTTCGTGATCTCGCCTTCTCGAGAGCTCTATTGCTAAAATACATTGTCGTTTGTGTACTTTGCTTACGTTGTCCATCTCTTTTTGTCACATACATGTTGTTGTTGGTACCAGGCGCAACCAGGTTCGTTGTACATATGTGTGTGTGCAGCTTTAGATAATCAACACGTTTATTGTATTCTTAGTGTTAGTGTGTATTTGTATCGTGTGGCTTTTGCTTATCGTTTTTTTATTGTTAAACGATATTAGGTCGCTTCGATTTATGTAACAATATGTACATATACAATTGGCCACTACAACCCTTTAGCACGTTGATTGCCACGCGCGTTTACAGTAAAATCTCCTTTAGGCCAATCATACCGGACGGGTGACGTGGCCCGATCAGAAACTTTACTGTCATCCGAATATAACTGACGTGGCAGTCAACGTGTTAGTCATGATTATAACCTAGCTTCTCACACCACTCATGTTGTGTGTGTTAATTTTATACATGATTGGCGGGGACCTACAGTTTAAAGTCGATTCTGAACGATAAATTTTTGAGAAACTTTCTAAGGCAATTTTATTCATTTACTCTCAGAGTTTTTGACAGAAATCTGTTGAGAGGAAGCCACAGAAGAAATAATGACAAGGCCGTACCACAATTCAACAGAAATGATGATTGCATGGCGTCCTATATGCCGATGTGAATTTTACCTTCGAAGTCTTTTGTACAATCAGTAGAAACTTCTGTATGGCTTGGCCTCCTTGAAACATGACCAAATTTCGCTTCCGTAAAGAATGCTTTGAATTTTTGTTAATGCTGTAACACCAGTTATAGCTGTAGTTACAGAACTTATTAAAAAAAATTTTTTAAGTAAAACTGGCAGTTGCTGTTTATAAAATAAGCCATTGCATCAGGATGATTTCCTTTTTATATCTTTCATCTCTTAATTTCGTTGTTTTCTTTAAACATTTGGCTGACAGTTGAGTTATAAAATTAATTGCAAACTCAAGAAGATGAGATCAGCAACCTAAAGAAAAATAAAAATATTTCCCTTAATTAATAAAAAAAAACCACTGGAAACTAGAAAATCTACTCAAAATTATTTGAAATTGCAATTGTTAAAAAAAGACAGGAATTAAAGAATTAAAGTTTTATATGTATGTAGACTTTAAACTGAACGATTGTTAATATGTTTATAAAATTCTTTTCCTTGCATATTTTTCCTGATAAATGTTCGTATTTTTCGAAATTCATTGTAAAGTTTTCTTTAGAAGTTCTTGTCTTTTTTGTTTGTTTCTGTTTCTGTTTTTTTTTCAATTTCTTTTCAACAAGTTTTTACATTTATAAACAAGTTAATACACACTAGATACTTATCATTTTCGAAATACTTACATTATAAGGCATTCCGATTATTTGTATATACGAGGGTAGTACTAGCAAATCAAAAGATTTAATAAAAAATTAAAAAAAAAATTTCTTTACATGTTGACTAGGTTGTCGCTGTTGATTAGCAACATTTTTCCAAACTAAAGGGTTCGCCAAATAACTTTTTTTTTGAAAATGCTTAAAAAAAACCTGCTGAATATTATCTCAATTTTTTTTTATTTGAAAGTACAATCCTTCCGGTTAATAATGGAAAATAATTTCATTCAAATGGCTGCCTCGGCTGGCCATGCAGTAGCCTACACGATCGGTCCAATTTTTAAGCACATTATCGATTGTGTGCAGCTGTATTTTACCAATGGCTTCACGAATATTGTCCTTTAAAGAGTCAATTGTCTCTGGCTTGTCGGCGTAACACTTATCTTTGATGGCACCCCACAAATAATAGTCCAACGGTATCAAATCACAGCTCCGAGGTGACCAAACGACATCAGCTCTGCGGCTGATAATGAGATCTTCAAAAACAGGGGCGCAAAACATCGAGTATAGCCTTGGCTGTGCGGCACTTAGAGCCGTCCTGTTGAAACCAAATGTTGCCAATATCCTCCTTTTCAATTTTTGTGAACAAAAATTCGTTCAACATGGCCCGATAACGATCGCCATTGACTGTAACGGCCACTCCTTGCTCATTTTTGAAGAAAAATGGACCAATTATGCCTCTGGACCAAAATCCGCACCAAACAGTGACTCGTTTTGGGTGCGTCGGCTTTTCAATGCATGCGTGCGGATTTTCTGTGCCCCAAGTGCGACAATTTCAAGATCAAAATGAGCTTCATCTGAAAAGATGATTTTTTGTTGCCAAAATAGGCATCTTCTGTAAGTCAATCGCAGGCCCACTTAGCGATGCGAAAACGCATTGGATGGTCCATATTCAGCGGAAGGATAAAACTAATTATATGTCAAATCATTCATGAGATAAGTGTTACCATTCACTAAATAAGTACTAGTTGAAAAAAAAGAACGTTAGATGGCGGACCCGATACTAACAGGGGTATAAGCCTTCTCTCTATCGCATATAAGGTCCTTACGTGCGTATTGTGTGAACGACTGAAGTCATTTGTCAAAACGCTCACTGGCTCACAAGTCTACCATCGTCCAGATATTCACACTACGTCCTGGAAAAGACCCACGAAAAGCAAATCGACTTACACCATCTTTTTGTCGACTATAAGACAGACTTCCATAGCCCCTTAAGGATCGTGTTTTTGCCGCATTGTCTGACCTAGGTATACGTGCGAAGCTGATAAGACTATGCAGAATGACGTTGAGCAATTCCAGTAGCTCCGTCAAGGTAGGAATGGACTTCTCCGAATCTTTTAATAACGGGCGAGGTTACAGACAAGGCGATCCCTTATCATGCGACCTCTTCAACTTCGTCATGAAGAGTATTCTGCGGAAGGCGGAAGTGTAGCGCAATGGTACTATTTTTCTAAAAAGCGTCCAGTTCCTTAGGTATGCTGATGACATTGACATCATAGGGCGTACCAAGCGAAATGTTACTGCTGCTTTTAGTGCTATTGAACGAAGTCTACTAAGGTGGATCTTGTAGTAAATGAGGGCAAAACGAAGTATATGTTATCGACAAGTAGAGACACGCTGGGTATTGGATCTCAGATAACGATAACCGATAACTATACCTTCGATATAGTCAAGGAATTTATTTATTTTGGCTCCGCCGTTACCACCACAAATGATGTCAGTCTGGAGATCAAGCGCAGGATCACTCTTGCCAACAGGTACTACTATCGTCTCAATAGGCAATTGAGGAGCAGAGACCTCTCTCGTACGACAGAACTAATACTCTACAAGACGCCTATCCTCCCCGTGCTTCTTTATGGCGCAGAGTCATGGACTCTATTAAGCACTGATGTAACAGCCTTGAGAGTATTCGAAAGAAAAGGCCTACGTAAGATCTTCGGTCCAGTGCGAGTTGGCGATGATTTCCGCATCTGATACAACAGTGAGCAGTATGAGCTCCTCAACGACATAGACGTTGTGCATTATATTAACATACAGAGGCTAAGCTGGCTCGGCCATGTCGTTCGCATGGAGGAGGATGCTACGGCGAGACGGGTATTTGATAAGGGGATCTGCGGAAGTCGGCTAAGAGGACGACCTTGTTTGCGTCGGAAGGACCCGATCAAGCCCTGTCATCGATTGGTGTGACCAACTGGCGTAGGCACGTAAAAAGTGGAAGCGCTTAGAAGGATGTCTTACGTTAGGTTGAAATCCATTAATCGGGTTGTTAATGGTCAATTAAGTAAGTAAGTACTAACAGTTTTGTTAACTTTCGAACCTACCTCGTATGTGAATGTTTGATATTTCAACAGAAAATTATAGAAAGAAGAAAAATATTGTATAAGCAAATGTCATTGAATTTTCCTTTTGTTGTTTCTTTTTTTATATTTGTACTCTTTCTCTCTCTCTCTCTCTCTGGCTCTCTCTCGCTCTCTTTGTGGATATACTCCATATCCTTAAGTAAATATTAAGAAAAAAAAGCAAACAAACTCAAGAAGAAAAGAAACAGGACCTGACTGTTGAACTTTTCAACAAAAGTTCAAGAAAATGAATGGCCAGGTAAAGTAAGTTTTTCTTCGCTTTTTTTTTGCTATCAAGTTTGTCTTGAACTGCATATGAATCTTTGTATGACCAGTCAGCCAACCAGCCAACAAACAGTACGTATGTGTGTATAGGTCGTCTTAAGAATTTTCATTCCCTTTCTTTTCGTTTTTTTTTTGCTTTGCCATTCGTTTTCTTATCCGAATATAAAAACTAAACAATTTAACAACTTAATTCAATAAACTTACCGTTGCTGGCATAGAATAGGGACGTAGAAAGAGACGAAGCAAAAAGAAAAAGACGACAACGACTAAGTATGACTATGACTTGTATGATGATGAAATGTTAAGAACAAGTTTGTTGTATTACAACAACAACAACAACAACAGCGGTAGCAATAACATTTTCTCCAAAAAAGGGCAAAAGCAACAAGCACAAGAAGGAATGAAACAAAAAAGAAAAAAAACGAAGAAGAAATAAAGTTTCAGTAGAAGGAATTGAAACAACTTCTTTAAAATTGAGTTTCTTTCTCCTTTTGGTTGTTAGTTGGTGTTGTTGTCGCTGTTGTCAGGAGTTTTTCAACACAGTTCAACGACAACAACAACTATATCGAGTATAATAACAGTAGTAGCAACAATAACAACAACAAAAAAGAAGAACAAAATTAAAATATATGAATGAAGTTATGCAGATATATGCATGAGGATCAAATGGATTTTTAAGGATATCTGGTAGGGACAACCTTAAGGGCTAACATCAAATAGAATTGAAAAGAAAATGAAGCAACGTTGCAGTGTACGTTTTCTTCTGGAATAGTTCTAAATAAACTGCTGGTTGTGCAAAATTGTTGCAACAAAACTGTATTAAAAATATTGGCAATCGTTGTTAATTTTTGCTTTTCCTGGCATCATGTAGGTTCTATATCAGAAAAACTGCTTAGTTTACATATTAGTAACCTTAGTTTACATTTGAATTGAACAAACTTTGTTCTGAAGTGAATTTCACTCTTCCTTATCTGCATTTAGAAGACGCTGAAGTCTAGCAGGTAATGTGTTGACTTATAAGGCACGAAACCGTGCTTCAACATATGGCTTAGATATCTCGAACATAATGAAATACTCGCATAAAAAGTATTTCTTCCTCTTAGCAGACTTCTGGCAAAAACTCTGAGAGTAAATAAAATTGTCATGAAAAGCATCTCAAAAATCTGTCGTTCGGAGTCGACTTTAAAATTTTATACACTCTTGTATAAAATTAACAAACACAGCATGACCAATTATGTATGTATGCATGTAGTCGTGACTAAGCACATATTGTTAATGCCTTCAGCTTTCGGTATCATTATCGAAGACAAAACTAATTCCTCTGCGAATGTTCCCCCGTTGAAAATTATGAAATTTGGGCACAATTTTTGGCGATACATGCTTAATGCCTAAAATATTCCGTGGCTACCGCCAGTACTATCGAAAACCATTTTCATTAGGCTTTGAATCCTTAGAAAGTCTCCTTTATCATCTTTATGAAGCTTGTAGCGGTAGAAGCACTCCCTTTCTTTAATCCACTTGTATCAAACTGTACATCCCGCCACTCATGCATTAAATTAACACACGCAACATAAGTGGTGTTGAAAAGCTAGGTCGTAATCCTGACTAAAGCATTGTAATTACCAATTAAGCAAGTAAGTAAGATCTAGCGATGTGATAGGCCAACTATTTTGAATATATTAAATCGGTTGGATTGAAAATTGAATCCTAAAATGTATTTCATAGGCTCGTATGCAAGAAAAGCTCTTTTGATAGGTAGGTAGGTAGACGTGGCTGTCCCCTCAATGAAGTCATGAGCGGACACACTTATGCTGCACACAGGGCCCATTGTGATACTACAGTTTCATATTCTCCCCTAGTCCAGGAACCCCTTGGAGCTTCCGATGAAGCGACTCATACTGCCAATATCCATGCATGTCAGTTCATCCAGATCCTCCATGTCGTAAGCAACCAAGTGCCTCTTTCTCTTTCGACCAAGTGTCGGTCATGTGCACAGTATGTGAAGAACAATCTCATCCTGCTTTTCATCTCCACAGGTTCTGCAGAAATCATTTGAACCACCGCCTTGCGTCTAATAAACCAAGACACGCCTGCTAAACTACGGCGACATAGATCATGGAGCTCTTCCTTCCTTTAAATTTTATCAAGACAAAGTATGTGTCCATCAAGTATGTGTGTATCATCGACATTTTTCATTCCTTTTCAATGCCTATTTATTCCATTATGTGTGGAACATACTTACATACATACATAATTGGTCATTACAACCATTTAGTCAGGATTATGGACCTAGTTCCTCACACCATTTATGTTGTGTGTGTAAATTTTGTATACATGAGCAGCGGGACCTACTGTTTAGAGTCGATTTCGAACTACAGATTTTTCTGAGAAACGTTACATGGCAATTTTATTTAACTTCATTCATCGAAGAAATATTTTTTTCATATTTGCGTTTTAATGTCTGACCTGGGGTTTGAATCGTGGCCTTACTTCTAATAAGCCAACACACTTCCTGTTAGACTACGGCAACTTTTAAAAAAAGTGTGGAATATAACATCGCTTAAATGTCCCCACGATTTCTTGGGGTTTTCACAAATTTTCTACAACTATGGCCTATACCACAGGCTGAATTTGAATGAAAGGCATGGCTTATGTTGACTTTGAGACCCATACTGTCTTTTAGATTATTCGCATATACTTGCACCTTAAGAAAATGCAGTTTACATCACCTCCATGAGAGATGACCATGTTCCGAAATCGTCCGAGAGGAATATTCAATATGGCATGAGATGTGTGGCTGTCCTGTTGAAAATATATAACGTTGGCGTCAAGATCCCTTAATAACCCCGAAAAGAGTGCTGCTTTTTTGGACTTTAAGCAGAGCCGGCGGCGCTTCTCTTATCCAGCCTTGGCCAGCTTTTCTGCTTCTTTCTGCCTGTGTCTGAAGCCGCCCATCTCCTGTTGACAAGGTCCATGATTGCATTCTCAATTATAAGCTTGCAGGTAGCCAAAGGCATTCCTAATGAAGAGAATACATCAGAAAGTTGGATGGTCGTGCCTCTTCTGGTTAGTTCATCTGCAGTTACCGCGAATGTCCCTATGTCCCCGGTACCCATGTGATACAAATATCATATCGATTTGGCACCTCGTTAAGATATCTGCGGCAGTCGAATATTTCCTGGAGTTCATTACATTAGAATCCAATGCCCTGATAGCCGCTTGGCTATCGGAAAGTTTGGTGATTTTCCGCCTGTGAACATTTTTGTCCAGCCTAAAGCTCTATTATTTTCAGTTCATATTTACACTGGGAACGTAAACATTAGGCTAATCAGTACGTTGACAGCAGATTGTACATTAGACCTAATTGGGGAATATAAGTGTAAAGGATCTTGAATTGTTCTCTTATTATATATCTTCTACTAGCGTATTATAATAAACTGTCTTCCACAGGAGACTTTATGCTGCTATGAAATGCATCTAGGCCCTCCGGAAATATAAGTTAGTGCTCCTAAGCTACTCACATGAAATTTTACTTCTCAAGTAACAGAGAAAGATGCAAAAGAAAAACTTGAAATATTTCCAGTGGAAACTCTCTTAAAAACTCTCATACATAAAATATATGGAAAAAAGAAGAAGTTTTTTGGGGTAAAAACTTTCCAGAAAAGTTTATATTTGTATATTAACTGAATTTGAAAACAATTATAGTTAATTGGAAAAAAAATAAAAATACAAACGAAAAAATAAAACAATAATAAAAAAAAATTAAAACGCATGAGTACTTTTTTTGTTATACTCTTAAAGGAGACGCAATTTATAAAATAAAAAATAAAAATTTATTTTACTTTTCTACTCTTCTGTGTTTCCATGTGATTTAAATTAATCACACAGAGACATGCTAAAAACCATTCTCTTGTTTTTTTTTAAATATTTTTTTCCATTCTTATGGGGCATAGAAAAAAATTGTCCACCAACTATTTAAATACATGCAAAACAAACATCAGTTATACTGAAAACAAATGAAATGAAAATGAAAACGAAATAGACGGTGCTGGTGTGACTGACTCAAAAGGAATTTCTTGTTCGTTCGTCTATATTTTGTTTTTTTTTGGCCATCATGATTAACAATTAAACCGTATATAACACCTTTAATAAGGCATTGCTAAGGTTGCTGCTATTTATCATAATGTTTTTAAGGCTAAAACGAAAAAAAAAACAAACAAACGAATTATTTGGCAAATTTAATGATGTGTTGAAAGGCGATATTTGACTTAAACAATAAACAAAAAAAGAAAAAAACAAATTTTAATTAAAGTCAACAATTGAAAGCCTAAACATTATGACACTCATTTAATTAATATGAGTATGTCTTTTGCACTAAAACGAAACAAAAAAATACTTAAGAGTGCTAAACAGAGATCAGCAATGAATCGTTTTTTCGCTACTCATAAGTAGTTATGAAATTTTGAATACAAGTGAGTCAATAATATTGAAATATAACTATGTACTCTGATTCATTCATACTCACAACAATGTTGATTTATAAGTACAGGTTGCAATGAGCATGCGTACAACATTGACATCAAACTCATGCCATTCGAAATATGTTTGATTCATAAGCCTACTCATTTAGATCCATAACTTTGGAAAAATACTTATAATACTTATAAATGATTCGAATGACTTGAATCATTCATCAAAATTTTCAGTCTTAATTATTGTTGCCTTTACAACAAAGGAAAAAAGATACAAAAATGACAGAGAAGCAAGCAGAGCAAACACACAACCTTCTATTTAATTTTAGTGTTCGTACGCGAATCATACTTATTTTGTGCTTCGTGTATATGTTGAGTAATAGAGAGTCGATATCAACAACATCATACGTGTTATAAAGCATGAATACGATGAGTACTTCAAACTTTGAATATGAGTAGAGGTTCCATGATATTACAGTAATTACAAATTCGTATAAGATCAGAAATTCGTAGTATGATTCGATTCTACTCATCTTTTTGAATACTCATTGCTGATATCTGCTGGTGAATAACATTCCAATTACTGAGAAAAACTTTCTAGACATTTTCTAATACAACCTCAGAAATTATTTCAAGTATTATGCTGTCTATGAAGTCTAGCCATAGTCTAGTAGGTAGCGTGTTACCTTGTTAGACGTCAGACCAAGGTTCAAACCTCAGGTCAGACATTTCCAATTTATAACGAAAGGTTGTAATGACCGATTATATATTAATTATATATGGAATATTCCTGCTGGTAAAGACTTTGGAGAAGAGGAAAATAGAAGCTCGTCTTATGAACTGAAGAAAGTGTTGGCAGCAACAAACATGACAACAGGATGTTTATCGCCAAAGATGGTACCACTTGGAATGAAAAAATATTACCAATTTTCACGCAGATTGCTAGTAGCTGTTTCCTGAAATCTTGTAGAGTCTTTCTTACTGCTCTTCTCATATTTATCTCACGAGACAGACAAACATTAGAAAAATGTGTTTCGTCCCACGTTTTATGATAGGTGCTAATATTTCGGTCAACTACATACGTATGAGATAACAGAATCATTCGTTTTGATAGTGATATATTTACACCAATTACGCCTTTTCGAAAAATGAGCTGAAAGTCTTGCAGCCTTTAATAATCATGCTAAAAGCCTTTTTTTGAAATTCGAATGAAAATAATTTTTTTTCTAAAAAAAAAAAAAATATATTTATCTTAATTTTTTGTTAGAAAATTTAAATCATTTTCATAAAACTTTTATCACACAATTTGTAGTTTTATGTAAGAAATAATACTGTATAAATAGTTTGGGATTAGCTATCATACTTTCAGAGCAGCCCATATATCCTTTTTTAAGAATTTTACAAATTTATTTTTTTTTCGCCTAAAAGGTAAGAAAATTAAAGAAAATACATTTATATAATGATGCTTATGTTTTTATGTTCCTTTTTGGTATATTTTCATCTCAAATTAATCAATCATTGGCATCATTTTCACTTTTGTCCCATACTTAACCTTCAATTCTTTCTCGAAAACCATAAATAATGTACTATAAACCGATAAAACTTCACAAAATCTTCACAAACGACACCAAAAAATCTCTAGGAAAGTCGTATATATCAAAAATGATACATAAGACCAGAATTATGAAGTTTTTGAATTTTGTAACCCCTGTTTGAAATTTTCCTTTTTTATTTGTTTTAAAATAATGGCGATAATAATGCTAACGAATTTTAAAAATATCAGGCATTTAACTTCTTTTGAATTAAAGTTATATCGTTTCAAAAATTGAAATGTATCATTTTTGATACAAAGCTCGATCTACGGTTAAACTGTAGGTCCCCCACCACTCTTTTATCAAATTAACATACACAACATATGTGGTGTGAGAAACTAGGTCGTAATCCTGACTGAAGAGTTGTTATTTATGTATGTTATGTACATATGCATTATGCTGTCTTAAATAGGGCTTCTTAAATACTAAGAATTTATTTCGTGTTTAGTTTCTACTCTCATATGTTTCATACATATTCGCATTATTTATTGGCGAATACATACATACATATATTTCTAACAAGAACTTTTAAGATGTCCTTGTTTTAATTTCAATAAAGCCATCTCATCACTTAACAAGTTTTCTATGAAATGAAATTAAAACTTTTTAGTTGACCAAGTGTCTGCTTATAAGAGAAAATAACGTGTTAATGGGTTTCATGGAAAATATTTAAAGGGTCAAGTAAAACGGTGTAAATGATTTAATTATTCTGTATTGTGTGTAGTACAAGTGTGATAAAATTATGGAAGGCGGGGTTTGAGTACAAGTTTCCCTAACGAATTCACTGTCTTTAGGTAGAAAAATGTGGACTTGTTACCTCAAAAAATGGTTCTTGTCTAGGAATGTATACATAATAGGCCATTAAACCCTTCAGTCTGGACTACGACCTAGCTTCTTACACCACTTATGTTGTGTGTGTTAATTTTAAAGTCGACTCTGAACATCAGATTTTTGAGAAACTTTTAAGTGGTGTGAGAAGTTTGGTCGTAATCCTGACTGCAGAGTTTTAATAACCAATTATGTATGTATGTATATATATATATATAAATGTATGTATGTATGTATGTATGTATGTATGTATGTATGTATGTATGTATGTATGTATGTATGTATGTATGTATGTTTTTTTTTTTTTTTTTTTTTTGTCTTGAGCCGGAGGTGGGAATCTTCGAAAGACACTTTTGTTCCAACAAAAGAGTGCACGATTCACCATCACTGGTGCCTACGTACTAAACCCACCCCCTACACACTTCAACCACTCTCCCTCCGCGGGACTGCCGTAAGGTATTACTTCGCGGAGAGCTGGTTAGCTTGAAAGCTTTATCACGTTAGTTCAAATTTCGCCTCAGTTCCTCCAGTCTTCGGAGTACTATCAAAACTTCAGCCATTCTCTGGCTATATTGACTCCATAGAATCCTACGATTCAACAGCTCTTCCATTAGCCGGTTTGGTCCTAAACTCGTTTCCCCGGGCCATCTAAATCTGGGACAGCATATTAGAATATGCTCCGCATCTTCCTCCTCATCTGCACAGTTTGGGCATATAGGGGAAGTGTCATGACCAAATCTGTGCAGGTACTTCCTGAAGCACCCATGACCAGTTAGGAACTGAGTCACGTAGTAGTTCAGCTCGCAATGTTTGTTATTCATCCAAAGGGTTACATCAGGGATAAGGCGAAATGTCCATCTTCCCTTTAAACTGCTTTCCCATCGTGACTGCCACTTTTGCATGGAAGTCCTTCGTTCCTCCGCTTTTATAGCTGCTATTCGTCCCGGGTGCTCGAGACGGCGAAGGTATATCCTCCTCATCTCATCCGCCAATATATCTATTGGTATTGTCTTTGCCAACACCAATACCGCTTCATCAGACACTGTCCTGAAGCCACTTATCCGTCTAATCGCGCTTAGACGATACACCGAGGACAGTATCCTCCTTGTCGTCCCCACGGAGAGTGCCTCCGACCATATTGGGCAAGCATACAGCATTATCGACGTTATTACCGCCGAAATTATCCTCCTTTTGAATGGACCTGGTCCTCCAATATTTGGCATCATCCTCGCCAGTGCTCCCTGTGTTACAGATGCTTTTTCGCCGATGTATTTCACGTGCTCCTTGAAGTTCAACCTGTCGTCGATAATCACTCCCAGGTATTTTATCGCCCTCTTCGATTCGATTCTTGTGCCTCCAACGGTCACTTCCATCTTCTCCACTATCTTCCGGCCGCTTATCAAGACGGCCTCTGTTTTATGTGCAGCAAGTTTCAAACCTGCTTCATCCAGCCATGCTCCAACCTTTCGAATCGCTGTGTTCGTTTTCTCCTCTATTTCTCCTACCGTTTTAGCTACCGAGACTATGGCTATGTCATCTGCAAAGCCCACAATTGTAGTCCCGTTCGGCAATCGCAATCGAAGTACTCCATCGTACATAATGTTCCATAGTAGTGGCCCAAGTACAGAGCCCTGAGGGACTCCGGACGTCACTACGTATTCCTGCTCTCCTTCATCCGTTAGGTATATTAACTTCCTGTCCTGAAAGTAACTATTCAGTATCTCCATTAAGTATGGCGGCGTAGCCATGTTAAAGAGGGCTCTCATAATCCGCCCCCAATTCGCTGAGTTGAACGCGTTTCTAACGTCAAGTGTGACAACCGCGCAGTATTCCTTGGTGCCAAATCTCCACCTTTCGCCCTCTATTGCATCTCTTGCAATGTCGACCACTCTTCTTATCGCGTCAATAGTGGATCGTCCTTTCCTAAATCCGTATTGCAGGTCCGAGAGAGCTCCTCCTGCCTCGGCACACGTCAGTAGTCGATTGTATATAATCCTCTCCAATATTTTTCCCATCGTGTCAAGTAGACAGATGGGCCGATACGACGATGGTTCCCCTGGTGGTTTGCCAGGTTTTGGAATGAGAACCAATTTCTGCTTCTTCCATCTACGTGGAAAAACACCCTCGACGAAGCACTTGTGGAACACCTTGGCGAACATATCCGGTCTGAGCCGGATAGCCACCTTAAGTGCCCTATTTGGGATTCCGTCTGGCCCCGGTGTCTTCCTATCTCCTATTCCAGTGCATGCTGCGAGTACCTCCTCTCCTGTTACCTCGGGTATGGTTTGAATGGCCTCCGGCTCCCTACTTATAAAAGTGTAGGGCTGGCCCCGTGGGAATAATGTACCAATGATCTCCCGTAGCAAAACTGGACAACCTAGTTTAGGCTGTTCTCGAGCACCGATTCTCTTGCAGACGACTCTGTACGCCGTCCCAAAAGGATTGATGTCAGCTTCCTGGCATATCCGCTGAAAGGATAGTTTCTTGCTCCTTTTAATGGCTCTTCTAAGTTGATGCCTTAGATCCTCATAGGAAGCCCGTTCGGCTTCCCATGTCGGTCTTCCTCTCGTACGCTGGGCCCGTCTTCTCGCCCCAAAGCATGCCGACCGCAGTCTTCGAATTTCGTCATTCCACCAGTAGCAGGGGGAACGTCCCCTACACACAGTTCTCCTAGGCATAGCAGCATCACATGCAGTGTTGAGCATTTGGTATACGCCGCTCACTAATTCTTCGACCGTGCTGCCAGTCGTATGAAAAGACGACAACATCAATCTATACGTCTCCTCGTCAAAGCGGGAGTCCTTCCATTTCGGTCCCGTAAACTTCGGCAATCCGTTTCCTCTCGTGTTGCGCCCAGTAACCGTCATCACGATTGCCTGATGGTCACTATTCGTGAAGTCCTCAGTTAGCCTCCACGCGGTCCGCGAAACAAGGCCATTGCTCACAAACGACAAATCTATTATTGAGCTCGATCCAGCTCTCCTAAATGTGCTTTCTCTTCCGTCATTCATCAGCGCCACAGGAAGGGAAGCGAACGTTTCCAAGAGGCAGCGACCCCTGGCGTTAGTATATCTACTACCCCATTCGGTCGCCCAAGCGTTGAAATCTCCTCCTATAATAACGGGGGTGTTCAAGCGCACGTGTGACGCCAGCCTCTCCAGCATATGTTGGAAGTCATCCATTGACCACCTCGGGGGAGCGTAACAGCTGTAGACGAAAACTCCCTTTATCCTGGCCATAACGAAACCAATGTCCCGCGCATAGGTTTGCTGGAAGGGTAATGAACCACAAATCCATATAGCCGCAGTACTAGATCCGTCCGTGATCCAAGTACTATTCCTCGGTACCCTATAAGGTTCGCTTATGATTGCGACATCGATATTCTCCTCCTTTACCCTCTGGACCAATAGGTCCTGGGCTGCTTCGCAATGGTTCAGATTAATCTGTATCAATTTCATCTCCTAGAACGTGATTTAAGAGCGCTAAGAAATTGCGGACACTTTCCGCTCCCCGCGATATGGTTGGCGGATTTCGGGTCGTCCACTTTACAGAACATGCAAAGAGGTTCCCTTTCGCAATTTCTGGCAATATGCCCCTCCTGTCCGCACTTACGGCAAGTTCCCGAGCGGTCAACCTTACTCCTGCACTGACGAGCCATGTGCCCAAACTGCAAGCACCGGAAGCATTTCGTCGGTATGTTTCTCTCGCGAATCCTGCATATGACCCAGCCGATCCTGATTCTACTTTCCTTCAGGAGAATAGCTGCAGCGTCTGCGTCAAGGCTCACTGTGGCAGTTTGCGTCCCACCATATGCCCTCCTAAGGGCAACTATGTCGGGCTTACCGAAAATCTCGAGGCCTGGGATCTTTCGTATAGCCTCATATACATCCTCCTTCTCCGTGATCTCGTCGATGTCCTTGATTTCAATTGTCCTCATATCCTTTAGAGTGCGGACGGACGCGTTTTCTCCTAAGAGCTCTCCAATGACTCCCCTGAAGTTCTCCGTGTGTATGTATGTATGTATGTATGTATGTATGTATGTATGTATGTATGTATGTATGTATGTATGTATGTATGTATGTATGTATGTTTTTTTTTTGTCTTGAGCCGGAGGTGGGAATCTTCGAAAGACACTTTTGTTCCAACAAAAGAGTGTACGATTCACCATCACTGGTGCCTACGTACTAAACTCACCCCCTACATACTTCTACCACTCTCCCCCCGCGGGACTGCCGTAAGGTATTACTTCGCGGAGGGCTGGTTAGCTTGAAAGCTTTATCACGTTAATTCAAATTTCGCCTCCGTTCCTCCAGTCTTCGGAGTACTATCAAAACTTCAGCCATTCTCTGGCTATATTGACTCCATAGAATCCTACAGTTCAACAGCTCTTCCATTAGCCGGTTTGGTTCCAAATTCGTTTCTCCCGGCCATCTAAATCTGGGACAGCATGTTAGAATATGCTCCGCATCTTCCTCCTCATCTACACAGTTTGGGCATATAGAAGAAGAGTCATGACCAAATCTGTGCAGGTACTTCCTGAAGCACCTATGACCAGTTAGGAACTGGGTCACGTAGTAGTTCAACTCGCAATGTTCGTTCTTCATCCAAGGGGTTACATCAGGGACAAGCCGAAATGTCCATCTCCCCTTTAGACTGCTCTCCCATCGTGACTGCCACTTGTGCATGGAAGTCCTTCGTTCCTCCGCTTTTATAGCTGCTATTTGTCCCGGGTACTCGAGACTCATCTCATCCGCAAGTATATCTATTGGTATTGTCTTTGGCAATAACAAAACTGCTTCATCAGACACTGTCCTGAAGCCACTTATCCGAGTAATCGCGCTTAGACGATGCACCGAGGACAGTATCCTCCTCGTCGTCCCCACTGAGAGTGTATGTATGTATGTATGTATGTATGTATGTATGTATGTATGTATGTATGTATGTATGTATGTATGTATGTATGTATGTATGTATGTATGTATGTATGTATGTATGTATGTATGTATGTGTGTATGTATGTACGTATGTATGTATGTATGTATGTATGTATGTATGTCTGTATGCATTGAGATATCGTTTAACAAAAATTCTGTAACAGATTATAAAGCATTCTAAGGCTTTCTATTTTAGTTTGCCCTACCCCTGCATAAGTATTAATACGACCATAAAAATTACAGCTAAAACAACAACAACAGTACTAACAATAGCCGCTAACAAATTTTATATAAATCTTGGTTAACACATTAATAATGTTGTGGTTGTAGTTTCTCGTGCTATGTTATGTTTATGGAGTGAACACGCCACAACACACCTTCTACTCTACATTGTTCCTGTGAAATGTTGAAAGGACAACAGCATTTATGGCTTTCATATTATTTGCAACACCCATTAACATGTGTTGCACTGATTGCACCTATACAGAGATAGTGGTAGTGGTGGTAGTGCTGGTGTTACTGGGTGTTGTTGCAAAATTTAAAGGGGGGGGGGGACAATTTTAAATCACACGTTAATTTAATGGGCATATGGCCTTTAATGTATCGCATTGTAGTTTTAAGGGTTCGGTTCGGTTCGGTTATTGTCACTTTAGTTATTATGGTAAATAATGTTGTTGTTATTTTTGGTGTTGTTTTTGTTATTGATGTTATTGTAATTTGTATGTTAACCATAAATAAAGTTATTAAAATGTATGCATATATTGTGGGTTAAGTTAAATGGTTTTAAATGGCCTTTTTCCTGTAAGCCATGCTTCATGTAGAGGTTAACTACACAACCAAGTGTTTATATGGTACATTTTATGTATGTATGTGTAAGTAAGTATAAGCAAGTGTTGTACATACAAATATGGCTGATAAACCACAAATTATTGCTTAACAAGTAAGTTCTTAATGTTACACTGTGGAATATTAAACAAAAAAAAAAATATTTTATAACAGCACATACTTACATACATACTTTGTTAAATTATTGCCTTAGTAGCCGATGTTGTTGTTGTTGTTGTTGTTACAGTATTGAGGTCTTATATCAATGACAACAAATACCACAAAAATATGTTACACTTTACACTTGTATTTACACACACACATATACTACAATAAAGCCACTTATTGAAGGCTACTAAAGGTTCCGCCAAATAACTTTTTTTTTAAAAATGCTTAAAAAAAACTACTGACTATTTTCTCAAATTTCTTTTTTTATTTGAAAGTACAATCCTTTCGGTTAATAATGGAAAATAATTTCATTCAAATGGTTGCCTCGGCTGGTCATGCAGTAGCCTACACCAGAAGATGCCGATTTTGGCAAAAAAAAATCATTTTTTCAGATGAAGCTCATTTTGATCTTGGCGGGTATGTAAACAAGCAAAATTGTCGCATTTGGGGCACAGAAAACCGCACGCATACATTGAAAAAGCCGACGCACCCAAAACGAGTCACTCTTTGGTGCGGATTTTGGTCCAGAGGTATAACTGGGCCATTTTTCTTCGAAAATGAGCAAGGAGTGGCTGTTACAGTCAATGGCGATCGTTATCGGGCCATGTTGAACGAATTTTTGTTCACAAAAGTTGAAGAGGAGGATATTGACAACATTTGGTTTCAATAGGACGGCGCTACGTGCCACACAGCCGAAGCTACACTCGATGTTTTGCGCCCTGTTTTTGAAGATCGCATTATCAGCCGCAGAGCTGATGTCGTTTGGCCACCTCGGAGCTGCGATTTGACACCTTTGGACTATTATTTGTGGGGTGCCGTCAAAGATAAGTGTTACGCCGACAAGCCAGAGACAATTGAAGCTTTAAAGGACAATATTCGTGAAACCATTGGTGAAATAAACCTGCACACAATCGATAATGTGCTTAAAAATTGGACCGATCGTGTAGGCTACTGCATGGCCAGCCGAGGCAGTCATTTGAATGAAATTATTTTCGATTAATAACCGGAAGGATTGTCCTTTCAAATAAAAAAAGAAATTTGAGAAAATATTCAGTAATTTTTTTAAAGCATTTTCAAAAGAAAAAAGTTATTTGGCGGCCCCTTTATATATGTTGTATTGAAGAGCAAGAATAATTTAATATTTTTTGGCAATTTTTTTCAAACATTCTGGTCAATAGTTTTCCACAATACATTTCCTACCTACCCTTCCTTTCCTTTATGAGTGACTGTTAAAGTGTAAACATTGTTAATAGGCTGGTGGTGAGAGAGAGAGAGATGGAGGGAGGGAAGGCTTCATTAAAAACTCCCTATAATTTATATCAATCATAGCGTAACTTTGTTAATAAGTACTCACTCATATCATAACGTTTTTGTTTTGTTAGAATTTCTTTTACAATAACAATGTTGTTGTAATTTGTATGTATTTTCAGCATATTTTCTACTCTACAACATGTTTTCTTTACATTTTCATTTTTTTTTTTTTTTTGTTGTTGTTGCTGGAGAACATGACATGCATGCAAACAAAAATAACTTTGGCCAACAATTAATTCGTTTAGAATAGCTACTCAAAGAGACTAACATACTTACATACACACTCATTAAAAACTACTACACATACTACACAGATATTTCAAAGCAAAAACTGTATTATTTTTTGTAAACTTTTAGGCGTACCATAGAAAACGCCTATGGATACGTTTATACACTTATACACGTACAATATTCCTGCATATTAACATATGAGCCTGGGCATTGTAATGGAGTTGAAAGAAAAAAACGGAATAAAAGTTGAAAAATGATTATGTTTGTTTTGTTGTTTGCGTTGTTGTTGTTGTTATATAAAGTAAAGGCGTTTTTTGTTTATGATTGAGGCGTATGCGTGTACAAAAACCGTAATTAAGCAAAATGTCACTTGATTAAACTGGAAGAAAATTATGGTTGCCGTACATAAAAGGTATGGTGGTGGGGGTGTAGGGTGAGTTGAAATAGTTTTCTTAAAGTTGCATGAAAGAGAACGAAAGAAAAAACCTATGAAATGTATTATCTTATCAGTCTAATAGCTAAGGAAATGGAAATATTGTGTAAGGCTTTTTAGAAGCTGAGGAAAATAATTTCAAACATTACAAAGAACCAAAAATATTTTCTTAAAAACTGAATGAAAAAAATATGATAAAATATTTCAGTATATTGCCTTGAATTTCCCTTGCGGTTTTAAAAACGCTTGCAAGTCAGAGAATTAAGTTATGAGGAGTAGCAAAGGGAGAGATCAATATCAGCATATTTATTGCTGTAACGCCCGTAAAGTCTCTTTTTGTTAACTCCCTTCATATACAATCCAAATATGATCCTCGTTTGAAATGTTTTTTTGTTGGTAACATTTCTATGTTGAAGTCTAGTCGGTAGTGTGTTGGCTTATTAGACGCAAGGCCACGGTTCATACCCCTGGACAGATATCAAGACGGAATATGAAAAAAATATTTCTTCGGCGACTTCCTCTCTGCAGATTTCTAGCAAAAACTCTGGGAGCAAATAATAACTGCGAGAAAAGTTTCTTAAAAATCAGTCGTTCGTAGTCGACTTTAAACTTTAGGTCCCACCACTCATGTATAAAATTAACACACACAACATAAGTGGTGTGAGAAGCAAGGCCGTTATTCTAACTTGATGGGTTGTAATGGCCAATTAAGTATGTATGTAAAGGGTCCGCCAAATAACTTCTTTTTTTTTTGAAAATGCTTTAAAGAAAAACTGTTGAATATTTTCTCAAATTTCTTTTTTTATTTGAAATTACAATCCTTCCGGTTAATAATGAAAAAAAATTTTATTCAAATGGATACCTCGGCTGGCTATGCAGTAGCCTACACGATCGGTCCAATTTTTAAGCACATTATCGATTGTGTGCAGCTGTATTTTACCAATGGCTTCACGAATATTGTCCTTTAAAGCGTCAATTATCTCTGGCTTGTCGGCGTAATACTTATCTTTGACGGCACCCCACAAATAATAGTCCAACGGTGTCAAATCGCAGCTCCGAGGTGGCCAAATAACATCAGCTCTGTGCAAAAACAGGGTGCAAAACATCGAGTGTAGCTTCGGCTGTGTGGCAAGTAGCGCCGTCCTGTTGAAACCAACTGTTGCCAATATCCTCCTCTTCAATTCTTGTGAACAAAAATTCGTTCAACATGGCCCGATAACGATCGCCATTGACTGTAACGGCCACTTCTTGCTAATTTTCGAAGAAAAATGGCCCAATTATGCCTCTGGACCAAAATCCGCACCAAACAATGACTCGTTTTGGGTGCGTCGGCTTTTCAATGTATGCGTGCAGGTTTTCTGTGCCCCAAATGCGACAATTTTGCTTGTTTACATACCCGCCAACATCAAAATGAGCTTCATCTGAAAAGATGATTTTTTTGCCAAAATCGGCATCTCCTGGAGTAGGCCAACCGAGGCAGCGATTTGAATGAAATTTTTTTTCCATTAACCGGAAGGATTGTACTTTCAAATAAAAAAAGAAATTTGAGAAAATATTCAGTAGTTTTTTTGAAAG
Organism: Sarcophaga subvicina; assembly: GCA_936449025.2. Lineage (NCBI taxonomy): Eukaryota > Metazoa > Arthropoda > Insecta > Diptera > Sarcophagidae > Sarcophaga > Sarcophaga subvicina. The sequence continues at coordinate 112,571,262 of OW388084.2, read as the reverse complement.
CATTTTCAAAAAAAAAAAGTTATTTGGTGGACCCAAATAAAAAAGCTAGTGTGCTGCCTCATACAAAGAATAATGTGTTACCGGAGTTATTACATTGTGAAGCCATTTACCAATCTTCGGACACACGATATAAAGCCGTGTCTTCATCTAAATTAAGAATTTTTTCCGTTTTATTCCTGTGGAGTATAAAACTGTTTGAAAATTTTAAAAATTTGCTAAAAGCTGAGTGATAATTACTTTAAAATGCAGTACAAAAGAGGAAATAAAAATAAAAAAGCTGATCCTTATGAAAGTGCTTGAATACAGAGCAATTAACGCAATTTAAAACACATTCTAAAATATAAAGAAATAATTAAAATGAACATGCATCCTGGCTAAATTACGAAGAAAAAAAATGAAACGAAACACAGAATATTTATAACACAAATAAATGGGATACTCCCAGTACAAGAGCAGGATAAAAATGGAAAGATACGACCACAACTACGAACCAAAAAAATATTTTTTAACTCTTGTGACACCTACAAAAAAATTAAGTTATTTAGTTAAAAAGAGAGAGAGGGACAGAAAGAGAAAGAGAGAGAGTTAAACAAAATATGTTAAAAGGCGACAACAAGGACAATTTTCACATTGTATATTTAAACAATTGGACAGGAAAGGCCAGGAAAAGACACATCACAACAACAGCACCATACAACAATACAATGGAAAGAAAAAAAAAAAAAGAAAATATTATAGACCACGCAACTAGAGAGGAAAAAAATTCCTGTGCTTGTTTCAATTTTTTTTTTTTGCTTTTGTGAATTTATTTTTCACAGAGAGACAGAGAGCAGTGGAAAAAAATGAAGTTAACGAAAGCACGACTTTAATTATGGCCACCAGACACGAACAGTGACGTGAATGTTAAAATATTTTCTCTTCTATTTTTTTCTTCTTACTTTTTCATAAACATGTTTATTTAAAAAAAAAAAAGAAATTGAATTCCTTTAAACAAATACCCTACAATAGGCATATTTTATACGTCATATTGTTTCGTGTTTACCTTTTAAAAACATTTAAAATATAAGCTCGTTGATTGCAAATAAAATAAAAATAAATTTGTATTGTTCGCACAATTCTGTGTGCCATTGTTCACAATTTGATGTAAACAACAACAATTGCTTTATTTGTTATTCCTCTGTTTACACTCTTTGCATAAACAATAACAATTACTAGACAATTATTCGACAGATCTTTGTAACGGAGATCTTTAAACCACGATTACTCTCTTCAAACACACCGCGTCTTCACACAAGACTGACTGAACTTCAAAATCAGTCGCCTGCTTTGCTTTGCCCTTTATATGGCAGAGTAAACAGTCTGATGGATGTTTTTGTAGGCGAATGCTCATTACTTCGCCTTCTTGAAATCTCTATATAAACATCGTAGTTTACATTTATTCTTGTAGTGTTGTTGGTGTATTTTTGTTTACTTGTTTACCATTTTTTATGCTGGTGTTTGTTGTTGTATTTTTTGTTTACTTGTTTACCATTTCTTTTATGCTGGTATTTGTTGTTATATTAAGCAATACAATAATTTGTAAACAGGTTTGTTTACTGCTTAGTTTTGTTTTTGTAGCTTTTGTTTATAATTTTAATGTTAAGCGATTTAAAAGCAAAACACCAGTATCTGGATTCTGTCATTTTCTTAACAATATTTATAAAAGCCTCTAAAAGGCTATAAAGTGCCTTTAAATCATGTTTTCTCTTTTGTCCTTAACATTTTCTTTTTCATGCAACTATTTTGTGTTTCTTTATTTCACTTGTTTTTATCAGTTGCAAATGAAATTCCTCTTCAGTTTTTCTTTTCTTTTCTCAAATATTTGATTGTTTCAACTCCCCAAGATGAATGGCCATTGTTAGTTGGTATATTATTTAAGCCTTGGCTATTTGCTTTAACTTCAGGCCACACACACACACACACATTGGAAAATAGCAAAGAAACCCTAACGAATAGCTAACGTGCATTGACCCAAACGATATAAAAATTTCAGCTGCAGTTTGTTAAGCTCTAAACATGAAAGCAATAGCAGGACAATTGGTTAACAGGAGCTGTTTGATATGACCAGTGGGTTTAGCATAGTTAGTTAGAGGCAGGCTATTTAAGTATTCATGTCATTTTCATAAACTAATGAAAAACATACACACAACAATTATACAAAAGGGATAACAAAGGGACAGATTGATGGTTTGGATGGATGGCTGGCTTTTGTGTTCAATTACAAATAATGTAATTAAACTAAAGCAAAAACAAAAAGGGGATTAGAGATGACACAAAAGAAGGTTATAAAGGACAAAAGGAATAACAATAAAATGATTAAAAGAAGAATATTTTATATTCACTTTATTGTTACAGCATAAAATATTTGTATGTATGTTTTTTTTTAATTGGAGATAGTTTTCTTCTAAAAATCTGTAGTTTTTTATAATTTCTTTGAAGTTCTTAAAGTTAGCACAGAACATTCAGTTCGGTTTATATTTGTTTTTCAATTCAATTATTCACGTGTTTCCAGCCAAGCAGCTGAATGTTTTACTGTGTCAGGCCCTGGAATGAGAGGCTATGGCTTTGCTTAAAAAGAAAGCATTTTTTGAACGAGTAATAGCTGACAGTATTTGAAGTCGCCAGGGCCAGGGTTCGAGCCCCAGGCCATACATCAAAGACAAAATACAAAAAATATTTCTTCGGCGACTTCCTCTCAGCAGATTTCTGGCAAAAACTCAGAGAGTAGATAAAATTGCCATGAAAAGTTTCTCAAAAATCTGTCGTTCGGAGTCGACTTTAAACTGTAGGTCCCACCTCTCATGTATAAAAATTAGCACACACACACAGGACGTTGTACAATGGGTCAATTCGACCTCCGGGTACTGTACTTGTTTTAATTGACAAGTACACTCTCTAACCTAACCTAACCTAACCTAACCTAACCTAACCTAACCTAATAGCTGACGCAGTGTAATGTCCTTATCTAGGATTCTTGGGTTTGTAGTCAAGTATTTTAATGCAATACTTTAAGCCTTTGAGTAGTTTTTTATAAGAGGTTTTATAAGAGGTTGGCGTTTCCAAGTGTTTGCAGGCACCTCTCTGCCTTTTACCATGCGGCTAAATAGCCTTGAAAGTCAAATCATTTTCTGCCTTCCTTAGTCGCTGTCAACTTCCATTCATATACTTTAATAATAACCCACTGCTGACTGGGTTTATGTTTAGTTCGCTATTGCATTAAGCAGAAGTTTTTTTGTCCTAAACTGTAGGAGAGAGCGTACAGAAGATATTTAGGCTTGGCAACATAAAAAGAGTGCCTGATTCACCGCCGCTGGAACCTATCCTGCTTTCGTTAACCAATTTTTCTCTGCAGGTACGTGTGAAGTCTGGTTGGCTTTAAAGCTTTCTTGTATACAATTTTATCTCTGCTTTCTAACCTTCAGAATACCAGCGCATGATTTCAGCCATAGGCTGAATACAATTTTACCCTTCAATTTGAGATTTCAACATTCATTGAAAAGCTAGCATGGGCTAGAATACTTTTCCATGTTCAAGGGTATTTGCAAATATTTCTCATTTTCATCTTCGTCTGCATGTTTCGATATGTAGGAAATACACATATGCACCCATGACCAGTCATGTACTTGGTCATGTAGAACTTCAACTCGCAGTTTTTTTCTAAGTCCATGGGATTATATTGGAGATCATGTGAAATGTCTACCTTCTGCTCATACTGTCCTTTCATCGTGATTGCCATTTCCAAATGGAAATACATACAGTGGTGGCCTTATAATTAGAAACGACTTAGCAACATGTATGTTTGTTAATTTGTTTTACAGTTTTCACTGTGTACCTGGGATCAAAGGCTTTGTTTGAAGGACGTCTTACATACGTTTTTCCATCAGATTGGGTCAAATTAAACTTAGATTCGTCACTCCAGAAAACTCTGTTCAAGAAACATCGTTTCTAATTATAAGGCCACCACTGTAGTTCTGTACTTTTTACAGCTGCAACTTCTCATTTCATCTGTCAATGGGTCAGTCGTTGAACTCTCAATAATTTCTGCCTAGATATCTTTGGAATGAAATCATTGCCCCAATATTTGGTACGGTTACCTCATAGCTGTAAATCTTTTGTACTCAGAAATTTTAGAGAGAGTAAAATCATGCAGAAGCTAACAATAATGGCATAGAAATGAGACGCAATTTTTTGCACCCTTTTTCAGACGCAACGGAGGTGGGGATATCAATTCTAGAGATCAGCAGTGAATCGTTTTTTCGCTACTCATAAGCACTCATGAAATTTTGAATATAAGTGAGTCAACAATATTGAAATTTAACTATGCACTCTGATTCATTCATACTCACTACAACGTTGATTTATAAGTACAGGTTGCAATGAGCATGGGTACAACGTTGGCATCAAACTCATACCATTCGAAATATGTTTGATTCATAAGACTACTCATTTAGATTTATAACTTTAGAAAAATACTTCGAATGACTCGAATCATTCATAAAAATTTACATTTTTAGTTGTTGTTAGGCAATTACAAAAAAAAGACACATAAGCAAAAGAGACAGACAGAGCAGCAAGCAGAGCAATCACACAACCTTCTAGCAAGTATTTTAGTGTTCGTACGTGATTCATACTTATTTTGTGCTTCTCGTGTATATGTTGAGTTATGGAGAGTCGAGCACAATAACAACATCATACGTATTGTTAAGTATGAATATGATGAGTACTTCAAACTTTAAATATGAGTAGAGGGGTTCCATGATATTAAAATAAGTATAAATGCGTATAAGAATCAGAAATTATGAGTATGATTCGATTCTTTTTTAAATACTCATTTGCTGATCTCTGATCCCTTCCTTCTCCTGATTCCTTTTATTTAAAAAATATTTTAAAATTCAAGATATTACATGAATATGTCGTTTCAATTTATAAATTTGTAAATTTTCTTTAGAAATATTTTTTTTAAAAATCATAAGACAACTTGGATGTATCAAGCGATGCAGTGTGCATCAATGCGTATGAATAATAGATTGTTCTTTTTGTTTGTTTGGTCTTAACAACATTTCTTATTATTATTTCTCATGCCGTTGTAGTTGTCTATCTATCATTCAAAATTACTCCTTCAATTCTAAACAATATACTTCCCAATTCTATTTCTTCCTTAACCACAAAAATAAATCCTGAAGAAAATTAAAAAAATACCGGGAAAAAAATTGAAGAAAAACAAAAATTTTCTTTATATCCGGTGTTTAGGTTTTTAGTTGATAGTATTTTTAGAAAAGGAAAACAACAACAAAAACCGATTTAAACAATAAAATATTCTTACAACAACTTTCAACAAAAGAACAAATATTTTTTAACAAGATGACAACACATCACACCATCTGCCTTAACTTGACAATGACAAACTTTCTACTGCCATAAAAGGAAAATGAACACAGGCTGTCTAATATTGTAGCAGTACGGGTAGTGGTACACAAAGAGGGAGAGTGAGAGAGAGAAACAAAACCATGAAGAAGCAACAGCAACGGCATCAGCAACAGCAGCAGCATTAGCAGCCTTTAGAATCAAGACGAAGAAAGAAAAGAAAAATAAACTTATTCATGGCAGAGCAACAACAATAGAAGCAAGAACAACCACAGTTTTATTGCACTAAGAAAACAACAAAAACAACAACAAAGATTTAAAGAAAAAACATCTTTTGAAACTACAATGAGCAGCAAGCACATCATCAAACGGCACAAACTAAACCAAACACCAACACCACAAAGAAAAAACGAACAAGAATGATGCTGCACACAGCTCGGCTATGACTACGTAGGTAAAGAGAGCATAAGACAGGGAGTTAACAGAGTGTAAGATTGAGTGTGTGTGTGTGTGTGTGTGTGCTTATAGGGGATAAGACTTTACACAATTTCAATAATTTCACGGCTGTCAAATTTTCTATTAAAAAGCGTTTCTTTCGTTTATGTTTTCTGTTTTTTTGTCTTTCTTAAAAAAGGGAAGTGAAGCAAACATCATGGCGTCATACTCATCACATCTCGCTGTCTTGCATTCATATTCACCCACACACTTAGGCAAACACTTGAATGAACGCACACAAATTGACGTTTAATACTAATAAAGTTAAACGTTATTTTCTTTTATTTTATACTCTTCGTTCTTCTTCTGTTATTTTGTTCTTTTTTTTTGTTATTTTTTAAACAATTGACGCGTCTCGCCACGGATATTGTTGTTTTGTTTTGTTCTTTTCAAAAAGTTTTATGTTTTTTGTTTTGTTTTTTTTTTCGTCATATTGCTGTAGTTATTCATGCCGTTGTTATTGTTCTTGCTTGAGCGGTACTTTTCTGTGTTGCAATTTAAAATTGTTTGCTTTTGTCACTCTGGTGTGAAATCTGTTGATGGAAAACTGGTTACAATTCGTTCGTTATAAACACATTATTTTCCAGAAATGAAAACAGCAGCCAAAGGAGGAAAATTGATAAGAAAAAAAGCAAAATGAATTTACTTTGAAAGTAGTTCTTGGTTATTTTTGTTACCAAAGGGAAAATGATTTTTTAGAATTTTTGGAGGAGGATATTTGAAGTAAAAAAATGATTGGCTATGAGGTGTTTACAGACACGATCTGGTTAGGCGTATTTGAGCTGGACTTCTATTTTAGGAGATAAAATCTCTATAATATCCACAAAGCCTTGAAGGTATTTTTAATACGTGTATTTTCTAAAAGTCGCCGTAGTCTAGTAGGTAGTGTGTATGCTTATTAGACGTAAAGCCAGGGTTCAAACCCCTGATCAGACACAGCCGACAATACGAAATATGAACTAATATTTCTTTGGCGACCTCTGGCAAAAACTCTGAGGGTAAATAAAATGAAATTGCTTTGAAAAAATCACATGCAATGGGATTGATAAAACAGAGCTTATAACACCGTAATATTGCTATGAAAAGTTTCTCAAAAATCTGTAGTTTGGAGTCGATTTTAAACTGTGGGTCCCGCCACTCATGTATAAAATTAATGACTAATTAAGTATGTATGTATGTATGTATGTAATCCAATACTCTAGTTAAGGATTTGCCCATTCCACAAAGTTCCTGAAGCGAACTATGTCTGAAAACCGATTTCTCCCGTTTGGAATTCTGTAATTAAGTTTACTGTCAAGACTGGGTTGAGATAACCTACACACGTAAGGAACTTAAGCACGGAAGGGATCGGAGCTATTGGCAGTTTCGCTGACAAGATCGGTCTGCCCCACCAGGCTTACTGCAGGAGCTGCTGAAGGAAACGGAATCGGCGCCACACATTTTATGACAGTGCCCTTCACTTCAGGGTAGACGTCATGGGCTTTTGGGTGACAGAAGGTTTGAAGATCTACGAATGGTGGCGAACGTGTTATCAAGGAATTGGCCGGTTTCATGCCGAACTCAGAATGGTTCAAACTCATTACTAACAGTGCATGCCAAGGGGGCTTAACTCACACTGGGTAGCGTAATGGGCCATATGGCCACCGAGCGAACATGCCTGTGGGCGACAAGCTACCCGCTAACCTAGCCTAACTTTACCTATATATTATAAATATATTTGAAAAGTTGTTTAAAGAAAACTCGTATGGGAAAGAGCCATTACAAAACATATGTTAAATTAATGTAATTAAAACTTTCATTGAATTTAATACGAATGACGTTTTTTATTGTTCTAAGAAACTTAGATCAAGAAGATTGACCAACTAGACGTATACGTTATATTATATATTGAATTAAATAATACTCATACGTACGTATGTACCTCTTTAATAGAAAATAATTAAAAACGAATTTTTTTGCTTTGTAAACACAAGTAGTTTTGAAATAATTTAAAACATAAGTTTTAATAACAAACAAATCATAGTGCTCCAGTTAGTTTGAAAGTAAATCCTTTGGTTTTATTTTCCGACTTCCCTTAGCTTCAGTGCAATTATTTCCTGTGATCTATTTTTGCAATTTCAAAGAAACTAAATACCAAACGGATCCTGTCTTATGCTCACCTTTCAAGAGTAAATCTTTAACTGTACATTTATAATGAAGCAAAACCACTTAAATAAAAGAGCAAGAGAGAAATGTAGAGCGAGAGAGAGAGAGAGAGAGAGAGAGAGAAGAAGTATTAAAAAACATCTTTTGTTTACGTCTTTTGCTGTTACCAGAAAACGGAATTAAGCCAAAAGGAAATGGAAATAGAAATGGTTCAAGTTACAAAACAATTGCTAAACAACACAAGCAACTAGAGTAGGGTAAAAGAGAGATAGAGAGAGAGAGAGCAGTTTCAAGTCTTATTTAAAAAGAAAAATATTAAAATAATCGCAGAGAAAAAAATTGTTGCATACTTTCAGTAACAAGATGCCATGACAACCAGGTTTATTACAGAGTAAAAACAGGAAATCTTTGTTTCTTTTTTGATTTATTTCTGTATGATATTTGATGTCATTTAAAAGAAAACAAATAATATAATTTCTTTTTTAAATGATATTTGAATTGTTAAAGCAAAATAGGGTTAAAACAGTTTACATGACAATGAAATGAATATTCAATACGAAAGAGAAGCAAGTATTTATTACAAAATAAATAAAATCATATGCCAGTATTCATAAATACATAACAGATTCCAAAGAAAGGGAAAGAATGTTGCATCCCTTAACAACTGATTCTTGCTTTTCTATTCCATGATTTTTTATTTTCAATTTCAAATATTTGAAATATTTTCTGCGTTCCACCAAGTGATTCACTTACAATTTTCTTATTTCTTTAAACATGAAATCCACTGACAGCATGACAAACTGTTTACAAAATGGCATGGCGTTGCAGATCAACTGACAGTTTGTTATGCGTTCTGAACAGAATTCCATTTTTTCTGATTTTTTTCTCCTTTCCTTGAATGAAATCAAATACAATAAATTGTTTTGTTACCCGAGCTTATTTCTCTAACATAAATAAGAATAAAAAAAAAAATAAAAAAAGTAAAAGCAAAAGCAGCATAATTGAAAATCGTATTATTTTTCCCTGGAACAGTTAAATAACATGGCGTTAAATGTGTTTTTTTTTTGAAATTTGAAAAAAAGAAACAAAAAAAATTAAAACTCGTGTCTGAGCTGTTGTAAATAAAAATTAAAAATCCACTCTGTTTTGATTTCTTTACTTTTAAGACAAAAGCTGTCTTACGCTTGAGTTAATCGCGAAATATTAAAACTCATCTTCGCATTTATGCGTCTACGACTTCTGTCTGTCAGAGTTCTAAGTGTCTTTCGGTGTATTTTATTAATAGTTTGTAGCCATAAAACTTGATGTTGTAATCCCACTATTATTAAGTAAATCTCTTTGTCTACTGGTTTTTTTATATTCAAAGAAAAATAAAAGAAAATATTTTCTTAAAAATATTGCAGTAGCTCAGTACTTACGAAATAAAATACTTGGAAGACTATTACGCATCTTGTAGGAGATCCCATGATAGTAAATGATTAAAATTATTCCTTACTTGACGAATACCTACATACATACATAATTGCTCATTACAACCCTTTAGTCGGGATTACGGCCTGGGCTCTCACACCACTCATGTTGTGTGTGATAATTTTATAAATGAGTGGCGGAACCCACAGTCGACTCCGAACGACAGATTTTTTGAGCAACTTTTCAAGGCAATTTTATTTTATTTACTCTCAGAGCTTTTGCCAGAAATCTGCTGAAAGGAAGTCACCATATTTCATTTTGTTGAATATATCTGATCTGTGGTTTGAACCGTGGCCTTTATGTCTAATAAACCAACATACTATATACTCGACTACGGAGAATTGGATTGAATCTAGAATCTTACCAAAGGTCTTGCATGTTTCAGGCCATAATAGTTGCAATAAATCAAACTCTGGAGTTCATAGGGTATACCCAACTATTAGTATCTCTATCTTCTCTGCCAGATAAGTGGTAATTAAATATTATTACGAAAATTAAAAATCAAAATACTGGTGTTTTGCTTTTACATCGCTTAACATTAAAATTATAAACACCAGCTAGAAAAACAAAACAATACAGTAAACAAACCTGTTTACAAATTATTGTACTGCTTATTATAATAATAGCAAACACCAGCATATAAAATGGTAAACAAATAAACAAAAATACAACAACAATCACCAACATAAAAAAATGGTAAAGAAGTAAGCAAAAAATCCACAAACAATACTACAAGAATAAATGTAAACAAAATACACAAACAACACTAATAAATGTAAACAACGATGTTTACATTTACAGAGATTTCGAGAAGGCGAAGTCATGTACATTTGCCTTGAGGAACATTTATCAGACTGTTCACCCTGCCATGTAAAAGGCAAGGCAAAGCAGGCGACTGAGTGAGTGTAGTTCAGTCAGTCTTATGTGAAGACTCGGTGCGTTTGAAGAGAGTAATCGTGACTTGAAGATCTCCGTTACAAAGATCTGTCGAACAATTGCCAATAATTGTTATTGTTTATGCAAAGTGAATAAACAGAGGAATAACAAAAAAAGGCAATTGTTGTTGCATACATCAAGTTGTGAACTGTGGCACACAGAATTAGGCGAATAATGAAGAATTTTGATTAAGATTAAACAAAGCTTTATTTTTATTTTATTTGCAATCTACGAGCTTATATTCTAAATGTTTTTAAAAGGTAAAAACGTAAATATGTCTTTCGGTTGAAAATTTCAAGTCTAAAGTAGTTACCATTGGCCGCTTATTTTTCTTGAATTTATCTCATGTTATACTCTAAATTTTCATTCTCATGCGTTTAACTTTTAATACGAGTCTGTCATTTTTTTCAAAAGTGTTTAGTTTTCAACAGAAGATTTCCTAAAACTTTAATGCCATAACTAAACTTAAGCAAATAGTTTCATATCCTGTTGTATTGCCACCACCACCACCAGCACTACTACAACCGCTTTTGCCATTCATAGCAGACAGTAGTCGACTTCCGTTGGCGTTTTTCTTGATGACTAAATTCAACTTCAAATTTGTTTTTCTCTTCTTCTCTTCTTTTTTATTCGTTGAAGAGTCTGACTTTTCTTCAATTTCTCCATTTTTATGATTATTGTTATTACATTTCGAATTTTTTTCCGTGTTTTTTTCTTCTTCTTCTATTTCAACAAAACCACTTTGCTTAAGATGTTTTCGAAAAAGTTTCGATTTTTTATGATTTTTTACAATATTTTTTCGGTTTTTTTCTCCATTTCTTCTTTACAGGATTATTGTTTTTATATTTCTCTCCGGGTTTGTTGGTCTATTTTATGATTTTTGTAAGAAAATATGAAGACAATAAAAATACAACTGATGGTAAAGGAATATTTTTATTTCAATTATGCGGTTGGTTTTTTATGTGTTTTCGTGCAAAATTCTTTTCCATTTTTGTTTTTCTTCTTCATCTTCTCCTTGGAAGATGTTTATGATGATTTCAATTGAAAGATCGTAAATAATTTTTATGTGCCAAATTAAATGTGCTGGAAAACTATAGAGAGACTCTAAAATGCAGCTCGAATAGGAAGTAAATAGTAACAGAAATAGAAAGATTTTGTTTTTATTATGGCATTTTAATTAATTATGGAAAAAAGACCAGAGACAAATAAAAATTTTTGAAAACATATTTTTAATATTTTTTTTGTCTTTTGATTGTCAAAGTGTAAAAGAAAGTAAATGAAAATGTCGTTTTTCTATGCCCTTTTGTATTCATTCATATAAAAAGTTTCCATTGGAATGGCGTCTTAAGAAAATAAAGCAGTTGAAGGCTTCATATCCTTTCCGCCTCTCCCTATATTCCTTTTTGATGAGCATACCCTTCGAAACATATTGTTACGTTTTTACCTTTTAAAAGCGTTTAAAAAATATAAGCTTGGAGATTGCAAATTCTTTATTATTCGCACAATTTTGTGTGCCACTGATCACAACTTTATGTAAACAACAACAATTGGTTTTTTTGTTATTCCTCTGTTTATACCGTTTGCATAAACAAGAACATTTATTAGACAATTATTCGACAGATCTTTGTAATGGAAATCTTCGAACACGATTACTCTCTTCAAACGCACCGCGTCTTCACACAAGACTGACTGAACTTCACTAACTGAGTCGAGTGCTTTGCCTTGCCATTTATATAGCAGAGTAAACAGTCTGATGAATGTTTTTAAAGACGAATGTTCTTGGCTTCGCTTTCTCGAAATTTCTATAAATCTAAACATCGTTGTTTACATTCATTATTGTTGTTTGTGTATTTTGTTTAAATTTATTCTTGTAGTGTTGTTTGCGGATTTTTTGCTTACTTATTTACCATTGTTTTTATGCTGGTGATTGTTGTTGTATTTTTGTTTACTTGTTTACCATTTTTTTATGCTGGTGTTTGTTTTTATATTAAGCAGTACGATAATTTGTAAACAGGTTTGTGAACTGCATTGTTTTGTTTTTGTAGCTTTTATTTATAATTTTAATGTTAAGCTAGTATCTTGAATTTTCATTTTCGTAACAGTATTTTTCAATATGGCAGCCATTTTCTGAATCGTACACTTAGATTTCACACACAATATTCTTACCGTTTATTCTGAAAGTAAAATACTTGGTATTTTAACAATTGTTTCCTGGCGTGCAATAGATTGCAGTACTACGGTTACCTGAAATGTAACCTGAAATAGTGCTCTTCAGACATGTGAATGTTTGACGTAAAGGATTTGATTTAAAGTTCGATTTTTTGGACATGAACACCATTCAACATAATAGATATACTTTTTATATGACCCAATAGGTTTCAATTAATTTTCATTACCTTGTGTTTCTATTTCGGTTTTGTTTTTCTCTTTTATTGTGTCTTCAAATTTCATATTCTATTTGAATAAGTTTGTTTTATTAGACAAACAACTAGAATTTGTTCAAATGAAAGCAAAACTGAATAGAAAACTGAATGTATATACGAACTAATGAGTGAATGCAATATTCAGTTGATATTTGTCTTCCTCTTAAGCATTTTTAAGTGAAATTTGATTGAATTTTATTTCATTTAAAATTTAGTTTCTATTTTTCTCTCTCACTCTCTTTCTCTGTCTCCCTCGCTGTTCCGGAAAATATTCTCTTGGCTTTGTTTTGTTTTAATTGTTGACAGTGGCTGTTTTAGTTTTTCTGTGTAATTTTGTCTTTGCCTAGTATGGCATGGTAAAGACTCAAGTACTTTTAAACTTTTAGTTGTTGTTACGGTTGTTGTTGTTGTTGTTATTGTATGTTTATTTGACTTATTTGTTTATTTTTTTATTGTTAAATAATCTTTTTGTTAAAAAATTCAAGTTTAAATTTCTTGCCTTTGTTGGCGGGCATCCTTTTGTACTCTCGCAACAAACAATATTTAACCGCTTAATTGTGTGGAAGAAATGTCCATTCATTTAATAGAATTTTGAATTAGTTTAGGTCCCAACAAAAGGGCGGCCACTTTTGTATTCACCAAACCTAGAAGAACAAATCTTTAGAGAAAGTCTAATTGATTATTTCATTTCATTTTGCGTGCAATGAATGAAATGCTGTTTACGCTGCTTAAAGGTCATCAATTAAATGAAAGCAAATCAAATGAAAAAGAAGGTAGAAAAGTTCAAACACGTGTTTTATTATGAAGAAAGAACTTTTAAGCGCATAACACGCTTACATTTGTGAACTTTCAAAACCCACTGACAAAGTCAAAGAAAGACTGTTAAATGCTAAGAGCAATTAAGGGGAACAATTGCTTGTTAATTGTTTGGAATTGAAAAGAGGATTTTAACAGTCGTTCTTATATCAAATGGAATGTTGTGTGGATCAGGGATCAGCAATGAATAGTTTTTTCGTTACTCATAAGCACTCATGAAATTTTGAATATAAGTGAGTCATCAATTTTGAAATTTAACTTAGTACTCTGATTCATTCATACTCACTACAACGTTGATTTATAGTAACAGGTTGCAATGAGTATGCGTATAACGTTGACATCAAACTCATACCATTCGTAATATGTTTGATTCATAAGCTCATACTCATTTAGATTAATAACTTTAGAAAAATACTTGTAATACTTATAAATGATTCGAAGCGACGAGTCGAATTTAAACTGTAGGTCCCACCACTCGTGTGTAAAATTAACACCGATAACATAAGTGGTTTAAGAAGCTAACCAATTATGTGTATATGTATTCGCTGTTGCTCAATAGGCAATTGAGTAGCAGAGACCTCTCTCGCACGACAAAACTAACAATCTACAAGACACTCATCCTACCCGTGCTTCTTTATGGCGCAGAGGCATGGATCCTATTAAGAACTAATGCAGCGGCCTTGAGAGTGTTCGAGAGAAAAGTTCTACGTAAGATCTTCGGTCTAGTGCGAGTTGGCGATGATTTCAGTATCCGATCCAACAGTGAGCTCATCAACGATATTGACGTTGTACAGCGTATTAATATCCAGCGGCTGCGCTGGCTCGGCCATGTCGTTCGAATGGAGGAGGATGCTCCGGCGAGACGGGTATTTGATGCGGGAATCTGCGGAAGTCGGCGAAGAGGACGACCTTGTATCCGTTGGAAGGACCAAATCGAGGAAGCCCTGTTATCGATTGGTGTGAACAACTGGCGTAGGCGCGCAAAAAGCAGAGGTGCCTGGAAGGATGTGTTGCGGCAGGCCGAAATCAGTTAAACGGGTTGTAATGACCAATTATGTATGTACATAGGTATTCACTGTTTAACTATTTCATTGGTAATCATTTAAAATTTTTCTTTAAAACTCAATGAATAGGCCTAAAATTAATAAAAATAAGGTTTTTGTTCCTCTCATTGTATTGATTTCAATGGCAATAACGAAAGGAAGGTTTTTTTTAAATTTCTAAATTTCTTTAAAACTTAAGAAGAGGAAAAAAAAACTTTCTTTATGTATTCTCGGTCTTTGCTTTTTCATAACAAAAGGCTGAACAACTTCTTGGAACTTTTGCCTAAAATTTCAACAACAAATATTAAAGAAAAGAAAGAGAAAACTGAAAACATCTCGGGGGATATTTTTTTTTTTTTGAGGAAACCGGAAACTGGCCCTAAACTCATAGAATAGGAAAAAAATTCTATTGAAAAAAGTAGTTAAAAAGCTCGTATGATTGTGTGTGGGGGGGGGGGGGGGGGCTATGAGAGGCCTTTTTCAATTCTTATGCCATGAAAGTAACATTTGGAAAGGAAAATTATTTTTTTTTTTCGATTGAAATTAATATTATTTTATTCTTAGTTTTCTTTGTTCGTTTTTGCGTTTTATTACTTTTTAATTTTTATATTTGTTAGAAAAGTTTGCTTTTGGCCCTTTGGGTAAAGAGTATATTAAAAAGAAAACAAAAATAATAGAAATGAAATTAAGAAAAAAGAAAAATTCTTTAAAATCTTGACATTTTGTTACACAACATCTATTGATAATGAACAAAAGATTGGCCCCCTTAAAGGAGGGATGGGACAGAACACATGTTTTTATGGTCAGTTCATTATTATTATTATTATTATTTTTTTTTATTTTTTTTTGTTAGTGGATGTTATTTAATAAAGAAAATTAATAACAAAGTTTTGTTTTTCTTTAATTGTAGCATATTGTTACGAAAATGAAAAAATCTAGATACTGGTGTTTCGATTTTACATCGCTTAACATTAAAATTATAAACAAACGCTATAAAAACAAAACAATGCAGTAAACAAACCTGTTTACAAATGATCGTACTGCTTAATGTAACAACAAACACTAGCAAAAAAAAATGGTAAACAAGTAAACAAAAATACAACAACAAACACCAGCATAAAAAATGATAAACAAATAAACAAGAATATATCAACAACTCTACTATATTCTTGAGAAATTCTTCTACTCAAAGTTTCTTACCACTCCTCTGAATACATATCTACACAGTGTGTTGTTTCTAGGCAATGACAGGTGGATATACTATCGTCTTAGAAAAAACTGCGATAAATCACTAATGTATTTATTTGGAAAAAAGAAATTGTGTAATGACTCTGAAAGCAATGAAATACAAAAGAAGATGAGGAAGATGCGTAGGGAGTTGTACTAGTTAGGAAACTATACTGCATCAGTCATATTGATACGATTTAGGAAAATACTGCAGAAGACTTTTGATTTGGTTGAGAACCCATGATTTTGGAGCTCATGATTTGGATGCCCAGATCTTATGCGGAATTCCTATACATCACCTGGGTTTCGAGACAGTTCGTTCAGGCTATTCGGGCTAATATTTCAGCCAAACTAAAGCCATGCACAATACAGCAACTGAGTCTCTGAGGGCGTATAGGCTTATATCGATATTTTTATTTGTTATTTATTTTGTGTTACGATGATCATATTGGGATACAAAAGATCATTAATTTTGAAGTCTCTTCTATTGGCTACTCTACTGGGTACGATAATAATATAATTTTTTTTTCGTTTTTTCGATACTCATAACCACTCATGAAATTTTGAATATAAGTGAGTCAACAATATTGAAATTTAACTATCTACTCTGATGCATTCATACTCACTACAACGTTAATTTATAAGTATAGGTTGCAATGAGTATGCGTACAACGTTGACATCAAACTCATAACATTCGAAATATGTTTGATTCATAAGCTCATACTCATTTAGATTCATAACTTCATTGACACTTCGAGTGACTGGAATCATTCATCAAAATTTAGAGTCTTAGTTGTTGTAGCATTTACAACAAAAGAAAAAAAGACACATAAGCAAAAAAGACAGAGCAGCAAGCAGAGCAAAAACACAACCTTCGAACAAGTATTTTAGTGTTCGTCGCGAATCATACATATTTTGTGCTTCGTGTATATGTTGAGTTATGGAGAGTCAAAATAAACAACATCATACGTGTTGTTAAGTATGAATATGAGGAGTACTTCAAACTTTGTATATGAATAAGAGGTTCCATGATAAGTATATAAGTATCAGAAGAAACTATGAGTATGATTCAATTCTACTCATCTTTTTGAATACTTATTGATTATCTTAAGTACATATGTACGTATAACATAACATAATTGGCCATTACAACCCTTCAGTCAGGATTACGACCTAGTTTTTCACGTACTTATGTACGTATGAGTATTATTTAATTCAATATTTAATATAACGTATACGTCTAGCTGGTGAATCTGCTTGACCTGTTTTTTCTAAAACAATGCGAAATTTCATTCTAATTAAATTTAATGAAATTTTTAATTACATTTTATGACATAAGTTTTGTACAGGCTCTTTCGCATACGAGTTTTCTTTAAACTATTTTTCAAATACTTCCACAAAAATAAATAAAGATTTTACAGCCTATAATCGAAAGGTAAAGTTAGGTTAGGTTAGCGAGTAGCTTGCTGATCATAGGCAAGTACACTCGGTGGCCATATTTGCAATGGTGTTACCTAGTGTGATGTAAGCCCCGTAGTCAATCTCTGTTAGGGATGAATTTGAACCATCCTGAGCTCCGGATGAAACTGGCCAATTCCTTAATAATACGTTTGCCACTAAGCGTGGATCTTCAAGCGATCTGTCACCCAAAAGCCAATGACGGCTGTCCTGAAGTGAAGGGCGCTCCCATAAAAGGTGTTTCCTCCAACAGCTCCTGCAGCAATACTAGTAATATTAGTAACATACCGCCTGTGTCATACCGGGGGCGTATACGTGATATTAGAAAAGAATAAATCATACGTACCGTGGGTTGTAGAAGTATACAGAAGAACTCTACAAAGAGATTTTTTTTTTAATTAACTTCAGTGCTAAATTCAAAACTATTCTACAACCTTCTTGCATTTGCTGGTATGAATCAATTAGAAATAGTTTTTCAGCAAACAATATTTGTTTTTTTGGTGTTTTTTTATTTGTATTCAAAAATATCGCGTTATTATAATGATCACCACACACATTATATTGTAATATTTTACGATAATATTTTATGAAATAGTTTTTTGCGTGTTGTTAACATTTTTAGGGTTTTTATTTCGATTTGAATTTTTCATTTTCATTCCATTCATTTGATTTTATTTATTACTTTCAACTTTTATTGTTTAGTTTTATTATTTATTTTATTTTCATTTGTTTTAATGTTGTTCTGTTTTTTTTTTTGCTTTATTTAACGACTTATGTTCCTGGCAAATATTTAATTTTCTTGTTACTTTCTCATAAACAATAAATGCCCTTAATAGTTATAAACTTTTGTAGTTTGTGTATCTGTATGGGTGTATATGTATGTGTCTTAGATTTGTATTAAATAAATAATACTTATTACCTCATAAAAGAAAAAGAAATACAGAATATTATTCGACGAAAATAAATAAATAATAAAAGAAAAATATTAAATCATTTTATTACAGTCATAAACACATCATGCATATTAATTTTTATTTTATTTGATTTTCCTACAATAAAAATAAATAAAAAACAACAGAAATATGTAACAAAGAGACAGAGAGAGAGGGAAGGGGAAAATATTTTCTAGAAATCATAAAAGCGTGTATTACACTTATTATTGCCAGCAAGATTTTTATTGGTTTCTGTGGCATTAGGGTTATAAAAAATTATAAAAAAATTGAAGAAACGAAATTCGCTGTTAAGGTTGTAAAAATTTCTTCTTCATATTTCTCAAATGTTGGCGTTTTTTAATTACTTAATAGTGCCATTTATGAAGACTATAATAGCAATAAAAAAATAAATATTTTTATTATAAAATTTATTACCAGCATAACAAGCAGGATACATTATTATTCTGTCGTAAAACATTTAAAAAAACTTAGTTTCAAATAAGACAGAAATACATATGTCGTCTACTAAATGTTTATTTATGGAAAGAACAAAAAAAAAATCATAATAAAAATGGTTTAGGTTCGAAACTATGGCATTCTTACGGCTTTCTACTTCCTGAATTAAAAAATCATCGTAAAAATTAGAAATTTTAAAGGCGATATAAAAAAATATTTCTCCAGTATGTAAAGTATACTGCTTCAAAGAAGCAAGAAGTTTTAATAACACATCGTGTATGTAGTTCCTAAAGGTCCTCCAAATAATTTTTTTTTTTGAAAATGCTTTAAAAAAACTACTGAATATTTTCCCAAATTTATTTTTTTATTTGAAAGTACAATCCTTCCGGTTAATAATGGAAAATAATTGCATTCAAATGGCTGCCTCGGCTGGCCACGCAATAGCCTACACCAGAAGATGCCGATTTTGGCAAAAAAAAAAAATAATCTTTTCAGATGAAGCTCATTTTGATCTTGGCGGGTATGTAAACAAGCAAAATTGTCGCATTTGGGGCACAGAGAACCCGCAAGCTTAAATTGAAAACCCCACGCACCCAAAACGAGACACTGTTTGGTGCGGATTTTGGTCCAGAGACATAATTGGGCCATTTTTCTTCGAAAATTAGCAAGAAGTGGCCGTCACAGTCAATGGCGATCGTTATCGGGCCATGTTGAACGATTTTTTGTTCACAAAAATTGAAGACGAGGATATTGGCAACATTTCAACAGGACGTGCTACGTGCCACACAGCCGAAGCTACACTCGATATTTTGCGCCCTGTTTTTGAAGATCGCATTATCAGCCGCAGAGCTGATATTGTTTGGCCACCTCGGAGCTACGATTTGACATCGTTGGACTAATATTTGTGGCGTGCCGTCAAAGATAAGTGTTACGCCGACAAGCCAGAGACAATTGACGCTTTAAAGGACAATATTCGTGAAGCCATTGGTGAAATACAGCTGCACACAATCGATAATGTGCTTAAAAATTGGACTAAAATTGGAATAAAAAAAGAAATTTGAGAAAATATTCAGTAGTTTTTTTAAAGCATTTAAAAAAAGTTATTTGGCCGACCCTTTATATTTCTTGCAATTCACTTCTCTTAGCTAAGTAAAGTCTTGCAAAGTGTTGTCCACATAATATTTAGTTCTGACGCATCTAAAAGCTGTGCAATGGCATAGAAAATGTTTCACTACTTCAGCGTCTACTCTGCATGCCTTGAGTTCACTAGTATTTGCCTCATCAATAACGCTTAAATATGCTTTTATGCTTGTATTTACCATCCCAGTGATCACATACCATAACAAATTTATAAAAAACCTCATATATGGAGCACTAAAAGGTGTCCTTGAGTGCATATCATTCTATGTGATATTATGGGCCTGAAATCGATATTCGGTGCCCTGAAAGACCTTGGATTCTTTAAGATTATCTTAGTTAGGAAGAGTATGCGTTTGTTTCCTCTCATGATAACATTTCATGTTGGAATCGAGGCAACTCCCATTTTGAACAACTGGACCCGATTCTTAGCTCTCATTCAATAGCCCTCATAGCAAAGAAAATTTATTTAATACTTGGCTGCCACTTGAGACCTTTTCATACATACATATCATAATTGCTCACTACAACCCTTCAGCCAGAATTACAAGCCAGCTTCTTACACCACTTATGTTGTGTGCGTTAATTTTTATACATGAGTGGCGTGACCTACAGTTTAAGGTCGAATCACAATGACAGATTTTTTGAGAAGCATTTCATGGCAATTATATTTACTCCCAGAGTTTTAGCCAGAAATCTGCTGAGAGGAAGTTACAGAGGAAATATTTCTTTGATGTCTGACATGGAGTTCAATCCTTGCCTTACTGCTAAGAAACCAACACTCTACATATTAGACAACGGTGATTTCGAGACTGGTTACTAAGCTTATTCTTGGATAATTCTTGGATAGTCTGATAAGGGGCTGAGATCTCTTTTTATTGTAATTTCCAACGAAAAGTTTTGCTTTAATCTAATTGGTTTGAGAAGAGCCTTTACCTTTCTTTACCTTCCCTTTCGTTAACTATACGATAACTATATGATTCTGACCTCAGCAACGGCGTGGAGAGTTCCAACCTAGCAAGCTCGTTTACTTGCAAGAGTACCCACATGATCTCGAATCCAGCAGAGGGTAACTTTATTTCAGTTTTCCCCAGCATTTCCATATACTTTTGCTTCTTTTTATCTTCCCTTTCGTTGAGTTTATCACCAGAAGGATTCTGACGCCATCAACGGCGTGGAGGCTTCCAACCTAGCAAGCTCGTCTACTTGCCAGAGTACCCCCATGATTTGGAACCTAGCACAGAGTTACCGTATTTCAGCTCCCTCAGCATTCCCATATAATTTTCGATTGAACCTCATAAGGGCTAGTAGCTCGAATGGCAGCATGACTCTCAAATATTATCGCTGTGTCCTGTCTGTTGTACTTTCTAATCGAATTGAATTCAGTAGATTTTTCAATGGCATAGACTTTCACATGGAAGATACCCACGAGTTCACTTATATCATCAGAATACTTCATTCTACTTTCAAAAACTCCTGCTACTGTTCGAGAATCCACAAAATTGTCCATCTTTTAAAAGATTGCCTTATTCATGCCAAATTACTCCATTTGGTTTTGTTACTAAGCCTCGTAGCAAAATATTTCCTAGGTTTTTGGATTTGTTCAGGAAACAGTTAAGGATGGCATTGCTAGCCAACGAATTTTAAGCGAACGAAATCTTGTAATGAATTTCATGTTACACTTGTGTCCTAAGCACAGTCTTAAAAGTTCTGGTTTGCACTGACATAAGCAGAGGATTTGAATCTAATGGAGGTACCACAGTTCTTGTTAGTAAAACTTCAGTCAGTCTTGTATGAACACAAAGCGTGTTTGAAGAGAGTAATTGTGGTTTGGAGATCTCTGTTTTAAAGATCTGTTGAACAATTGTCTAGTAATTGTTATTGTTTATGCACAGAGTGTAAACAGAGGAATAACAAAAAAAGTAATTGTTGTTGTTTACATCAAGTTGTGAACAGTGGCACATATAATTGTGCAAATAATAAAGAATTTTAATTAAAGCGAAACACAAATTTATTTTTATTTTATTTGCAAACTACGAGCTCATATTTAAGCGTTTTTAAAATGTTAAAACGTAACAACCCCGTAAGGAATTAAGTGTCTTCTAACTACTGTCTTCAAAGTTCTGGTTTTCACTGCCATGAGCAGCGGATATGAATCCAACAGAGGTCCAATCATTCTTGTTGCACTTTGTATATGAACACACGCTAGTTTCTGTATCTTAGCCAAGTGTTTGTTTCATAAGTCCATTCGTCAAGCGTTTTAATTGCACCAAAAGTACTGCACAACTACGTTCTTTCAATTTATTGATGCATTTGTCGATTTATTGCAAAATCCTAAAGTTTCTGTTGTTCTTGATATTGAAAATTTTTAAATTGTGCTGCAGTTTACACTCCAGTTGACTTTAGGGTCTATGAACTTGTATGGTTTTTAAATGCCAGACTGGAGACAAAAACAATTTCCATTACATTTTAAATTTTCTATGGCACAGTAAATTATTGCCTAAAAAAAGTATTTTTTTTTGTTTTTTTGTTTTTTTTTTGTAATCGGAAAGGTCTATAACTACGCTCTAAAACTCTACTCACAGTTCATTGTTGTCTACTCTGCTATGTGACTTCCCTTGCAGGGGTAGTAATATCGTAATATCGTATATATTTTAGCTGTGATGACAGTGTTTGATAATTTATGTTTTTTTAGTTGAGTTTGTTGTTTACGTGCCAAAAATATTTTTACCTGTATCAGTTACACAGTATCAGTTTAGAAAAAAAGGAAAAAAATTGGAAAAACCAGGAGGAAAATAAATGTCCCATAATACCAGTCTGAATACGATTGAATGTAAAAATATAGTTTCACTCGAATACAGGCACAAACACACATTTTCCAAAACAATCATATTTATTTGACAAAAAAACAAGAGAGAGAGAGAGGAAACCAAATATAGATGTTGTTGATTGTTCCAAAATGTTGTTGTTGTTGTTGTTATTATTATTATTGTTATTGCCATTGTTGTTGCTGTTATAGCAATAGTTTTGTGTATTTAGAAAACTTAAGATATGGATGTCATGCCATGAATTATACAACAACTAAATAATAAAATAAAAATAAAATGAATTGTAATAAATTCATAATGTCAACTGTCAACAGGCAATATATTTCATTACAAACAAACAAACAAACACACACACACACTCTTATACATACACAAACAGATATACATTCACTTGTGCAAAAATATGAAAACCTAGAGAACTCTTTGTAAGAAATAAATTTGTAAACAAAATATACACAGGCACTCATATTCCTATACCATAAGCTAGCTAAGGTTGCTTAGTTATTTGTAGGCCCTAAAAAGGAACTCATTTTGATACAAAAAAAAGAAAATAAATGTTTTTCTTGTTCTTCTTTTTGTATTTGGTATAGTTATTGTTTGTCTGGATATTTATGGAGTTTAAGGTGTTTAATGTACTCACCGTATGGGTGATAATTTGTTAATAAATTTATTTTATGGTTATTAAAAATAATGTATGACATCAAATACAAAAAACGAAACTACAAGGATTTCCAGTGTGTATTTGTCTAGATAATTGGGAGTTTGAGTTTGAATCCATGACACTCTAAGGGCTGTTTCAGAATGAGCAAAAGATATAAAGTTCTTCATCAAATACTACGTATAAATCTCTACATTTGGCTGGTTAAATGAAATGAAAGTCTGAAATTGCCAAGACTCTGCAATTGCAGAGGCAATGACAGTGGCAATGACAGTGGCAATGATAGTGGCAATGACAGTGGCAATTACAGCGGAAATAACAGCAATAATAACAGCGGCAACAGTGGCAATGACAGCGGCAATGACAGTAGCAATGACAGCGGCAATGACAGTGGCAATGACAGCGGCAATGACAGTGGCAATTACGGCGGCAATTACAGTGGCAATTACAGCGGCTATCACAGCGGAAATAACAGCAATAGTAACAACGGCAACAGTGCCAATGACAGCGGCAATTACAACTGCAATTGCAACGAAAATAACAGCGGCTATTACAGCGGAAATAACAGCAATAATAACAGCGGCAACAGTGGCAATTACAGCGCCAATAACAGCGGCAACAACAGCGGCAATAGTGGCAATTACAGCGGAAATAACAGTGGCAATGACAGCGGCAATTACAGCGGAAATAACAGTGGTAATGACAGTGGTAATGACAGTGGCAATGACAATGGCAATGACAGCGGCTATTGCAGCGGAAATAAAGCAATAATAACAGCGGCGACAGTGGCAATAACAGCGGAATTACAGCGGCAATGACAGTGGCAACGACAGTGGCAATGACAATGGCAATGACAATGGCAATGACAATGGCAATGACAGTGACAATTACAGCGGCAATGACAGTGACAATGACAACGGCAATTACAGCAGCAAAGACAGCATTATTACAGCGGAAATAACAGCAATAATAACAGCGGCAACAGTGGCAATGACAGCGGCAATGACAACGGCTATTACAGCGGAAATAACAGCGGCAACAGTGGCAATTACCGCGGCAACAACAGCTATTGCATAGACAACAGCGGCAATTACTACTTCTATTGCAGAATTTATAGCGGTAACAACAGCCAGACACAGCAGCAGAAAAAAAAAGAATCGACTACCATATAAGGTGCTGTGGCAGTTGACAGAAATGACAATATTTCCGAGCATGATAGCATTTTCAAGTGGTTTCCTCAAGGCCTCGTTTATATCATTTAGATTGATGAGGATTGTATGGCACTCGTAGTATATCTGACACGCTGTATGCAATGACGTTTTAAATTTCCTCGATTTGTGCTCACTAAATGCGTGACATTATATGTATGCATGCGTGCAGTATTGACTAACCCTGGGCTGTTACTGTTAATCGTATCGACGAAGCTCATTTACTCTTGATCATATAACTCTTTTACGTTTGACCAAATTGCGGTCTTTTTTCAACAATGTTGGTTGATAACGTAAGTTTGCAGTCAATAGACGAAAAATAATTTTTTTTGTTCGTCGATTCAACGAAAATAAACCTTACTGTACAAAAATGTCCATCCAGGCTTA
Organism: Sarcophaga subvicina; assembly: GCA_936449025.2. NCBI lineage: Eukaryota > Metazoa > Arthropoda > Insecta > Diptera > Sarcophagidae > Sarcophaga > Sarcophaga subvicina. The sequence goes on along the minus strand of OW388084.2, from coordinate 112,546,239 downwards.
AAAATTTGGGTGGCCAAGGTGCGTTTACTCACTACAAGCTTTAGTTATCAACTAACATTGTTGAAAAAAGAGCGAAATTTGGTCAAACATAAAAGAATTATATGATAAAGAGCAAATGAACTTCGTCGACTGGACGAACAGTAACCAATTAGGGTTAAAGTTTTCATCAATTCCACGAAGAGTAAGCTTAATGTACAAAAATGAAGAGTAACCGTCCAGGGTTAATGAGTGCACTAAACGATCAGCTGCTGCTGTATTAGTTATTAATGCAATCAATCGTTCGACGTAGTTTTCTAGTGCTATCACCAGCGGTTTTAGAAATTTTATTTAGTTTGATTTTCTTTTTATTTTCACTTTTTTTTTGCCAATAATGCCTGCATTAATGTTATAAAATTCTCCTTTCATTACTATTTGGTTTATTTCGAAATTAAAATTTCATAAACATTGTTAATATATATCCAGTTCCCCTTTTTTTCTTGTCTAATTAGTCGTCAATTTTCTTTTATTAATTATTTAAATCCATTCACTTAAACTTCAATTTAAAGTTTTTATTTAATTCGACAATAAATACCAATTAATTTTTTTTATTTGAAATGACAAACAGCACATGAGAAATATACTAGTAAGACAACAACAATAAAAGTGAAATGGCGATTTTTTTTAATACAAAAAAACTAAAATAATAAATAATTTATAATTAGAAATTCACTGTGTTTCCATTTAATTACAATAAATGACTTAATGTTTCATACTAATTTATGGAAATTTATTACAACTCAAACTCCTTCTCAAACAAAGATAATTTCTAGAGCCATACACACCATACAACATGCAAATTATGCACTTCATATGACACCCGCCATAATCAACAATACCTACCGCCATCATAAGCAACAATAACAATAGAATAGCAAGTGTATGCGAGAGGGGGAAAAAAAAGATGGCAAAACTTAAAGGATGTGACGGTTTTTTTATATTATTTCTGCACACACATACACACACGCAAATAAATATAAAGAGACAGGAGACATAAGACTTGCACACCTAGACAGACAACCAGCCAGTCAACCAAGCAACAAAGCCAAGGCAAGTGCATGTATGTTACCCATACTGCAACTGTTGATATCCATTTGGTTACAGAGAGTAAGGGAGAGCACAAGGAAATGGTTTTTGTTTTTTTTTTTTGTTTTGCCATGTGTCTGTTGCTTAAGGTGGCTTAAGGCTGGTTATGAGAGAAAAAAATGCAACAACGACTACAATGACAAAAAAGTTATAATTAATGGGCTCTTGTTACTCACCTTTTTTTCCTGTGCTTTTTTTGTTTTTTTTTTCCTTTTTTGTCGCTCTCTCTCTCTCTTTTTATCCGGTGCGTTATTAACTGAAACGGTTCATTTTATTAAAATATGCAACTCGCGTTACCTTCATTAGTGGCAAACGTGGTGGGTAATTTATTAAATTTATTCTTTTATTGTTGTTGTTTTTTCTGCACTCATACTCATATTTTTAAGCAACAGCATCCATGTTGAGAACAAAAAAAAAAATAAAACAAAAAGAGTGAAAAATATTTGTGAGATAATATAGGGTGTGGGAGGGTATTAAAGTGTTAAAAAGAATTTGTTAAACTTTATGAGCCGAGGGTAGGAGGCGGGTTTTTGTTTCTTAAGGAAGACATAAGAAAGTGTCTCTTAAGAAGACAGTATTTTGAATATGAAGTGTTATTAAGAGGATATGACAAATTATTTTAATTTTTTTTAATACACACAGCATTTATGGCATTTAAAATAGTCATTGTAATTGAAATAACTTGAAGAGAGAGCTACTGCTGCTTAAGAGCGGTTATACGAGATACTCAGGCATGGCTATGAGTATGATTAATAATGAAATAATTTTGAAAATTTTCTAAAAAGGAACCGAATTAAAGACCTTTTTAATTGAATCAAATGCGGTATAATAAGCTTAATAACTCAGTCTAAGTGGAAATTGTTGTTTCGTCGTAGTCTAGTAGGTAGTGTGTAGCCTCAGTTCAAATCCCAGGTCAGGCATCAAAACGAAAATAAGAAAAAAAATTTCTTTGGCGACTTCCTCTCAGCAGATTTCTGGCAAAAACTCTCAGACAAACTCTTATGCGTACAAAGAAAAACGAAACGTTATTTACGCTGCTTAAATGTATCAATGAAATGAAAGCAAATGAAAAAAGGTAAAAAAATTCAAACACATGTTTTATTATTAAGAAAGTGCTTTTAAGCTTATATTTTTGAACTTCCAAAACCCACTGACAAGCCAAAGAAAGACTGCTAAGAGCAATTTGCGAGAACAATTGCTTGTTAATCGTTTGGAATTGAAAAGAGAATTTTAACAGTCGTTCTTATATCAAAGAATTCTAATGTGTGTAGCAGATATCATTGCGAATGTAGAGAGTTTATAGAAGCATCCAAAATGCTTAATTTCTCGACATAATTTGAAGATAAATGTTCGGAAAAAGTCCATGCAAGTTTGCATATTCACTGTCACTCTCAGCAGATTTCTGGCATAAACTCTGAGAGAAAAATAAAATTTCATTGAAAGGTTTCTCAAAAATCCTATCGTTGGGAGTCGTCTTTAAACTGTAGGTCCAACCACTCATATATAAAATTAACACACACAACGTAGGTCGTGTGAGAAACTAGGTCTTAATCCTGACTGAAGGGTTGTAATGAGCAATTATGTTGTACGTATGTATGTATGCATGAAAAGTTTCTTAAATCATAAATAAAATTTACACACTAGCTGGATAGTGTGAGAAGCTAGGTTGTAATCTTAGCTAAAGAGTTGTAATGATCATTTAAAGAAAAAAACATGGGAACCACGTTTATGATTTCATTTACGATGAGGCAGAAATGGTTGGCACACTAACCAGCTGAACGACTGATTTGTCAATTAATTATGAAACTAAGGACGTAGACTGTATACATCAAAGTTCGTTGGCTCCTAGACCCTTGAGGGTTCCATTCGAGAGCTTAAGAGCAGTGTATTGTGATCACTGCTGGTATAGTATCCTGCTAGGATAGAATCAGAAGGCTTGAACGTAATTGATTACCTTTAGTCAGGTACAAGATATATGAAGATAATTCAGTTCGGCGAGATAGAACATGGTTGGAACGAAAATTGAATTAGCATCGCCACTCAGCTTTTTTGTAAATGAAAGAAACTCCTTTCTAATGCTCGAGAAAGACTTTAGGGTTTCCTCCCACCACACAAATTTCTCACTTGCTAGCAGGGGGACATTTCTTGTCCTTGTGTTTGTTGCTTTATGGAAGTAATGTGTCGTTTTTACTCTTTCAAAACGTTTAAAATATGAGCTTGCAGACTGCAAATAAAATAAACATAAATTTGTGTTTAGTTTCAATTAAAGTTCTTTATTATTCGCACAATCCTGTGTGCCACTGTTCACAACTTGATGTAAACAACAACAATTGCTTTTCTTTGTTACTCCTCTGTTTACACCCTATGCATAAATAATAACAACTACTAGACAATTATTCGACAGATCTTCAAACCATGATTACCACGATACATGAAAACAATTCAACGCAAAGATTAGCCTTGACAGTTAGGTGAGAACATGGTTGCAGCGGGAATAGAACATTGAGGCAGAAATCGTTTTGAAAAAACAAAACACATACTTTTAATGAAAACATAATTTCAACACATAAACAGCATAAAATAGTTTTTCCTTATTTAAAGAAACTCTACTAAAACATAAAATATTTAAATAAATTTCAATCAAATAATTCCTTAAATATTTATACAAATAAAGCACTGTATGTATGTATGGCATGTGTGTTAGTATATGTTTATGTCTTAAAATAGTCATAATTTATAACATCTCGTTGTTAATAACTTGATTAGGTTGGCAGTTTTATCATGTTATTTCCTTCCTTTAATCTTCTTAGAAAACAAAAACAAAAACAGGAAAAAAATCATTTTTTTCGAATTTAAAATACAAGAAAAATACAAGAAAAGTATAAACAACACAAATTCAGATGATGTACGTAAAGGGGGAAAACGGAGAATTGGAAAATAGAAAGAAAATAAAACAAGAAAAATTTTAAATACAAAAACAAAGTGTGTGAAATATTTTCTTAAATTTAAAATTTTACTTTTTCTTGTAATACTACGCTCTCATACCTAGTATTGTGTGTGTTTGTCGTTTTTGTTGTTCTTGTTTTTATTTCTTATAATTTATGACTTACAAACTGATATGACAGTTTTCTTACAACATTTTAACTGATAAACCCTTTTGTTTATACACAACACTTGCAAAACATTTATCAGACAAGCACTTGGCACACACATAAACTCAAGATACAAACATGGACTACTCACCTATACATGCATACGTAGACTCACTCACCTACTAACCACTTACAACCTACAAGCAAGAAAAAAAGATGAATTTTCATTTATTTAAAGAGACACACATGCAAATAACATCTACCTGTGCTCACACTCTGTCTCTCTCGCTTTCTCTTGCTTCTTTCTCTTTAAAATTAACTGCTTTGCCTCTTGCATAGGTGAACACACATACACCCACATTTGCCTACAAGCATGTGTGTAAATGAAGAAGTTTCAAGACATGTGAGAGAGTGTAAGGAAAGGTATGAGTATTTGTGTATCATTATTATTTGTTTTAATTGTTTGTCGTTGTTATTTGTCAACTTTGAACTTATGTGTGTATGAGTGTGGTTGTGTGCAGGACTATTTACAAGCAATGCTTAATGCTTGACTGTAAGTGTGTCTGTGCTGTTGTAAAAGTTTTACAAATGGCTCATGTCAATTTATTATGTTGCATGATAAATGTTATTAAATTTAACACACACACACAGACAGACTTTCGTACTCCGTAATTGTATTGTATCGTATCTCTCTCTCTTTCTCTCTCTTTCTCCCTGACAAGTGTGTTTGTTTTTTTCTCTCTGTTCATAAACAATTATTCAACTAATTAAGTTTTTGACTTTGTTTGTTTATAACAATTTTTATTTATTTTTTTCCTTCTTTCACTTCTCTTTCTTCTCTCTCTTCTCATTTATAATAATTTTATTTCATTTTATTTTATTTAATTTGTTTATAAATTTTTAATTGATATTTTTTCTCCAGCTTATAGTAAGTAAGTAATTACAGGGCTTGACAGGTTTTATATGTATTTAAAAAATATTTTTTTTAAATATTTTTATTAAATATTGGAGATTTTTAAAGTAAAATATTGTTACGAAAATGAGAAATCCAGAAACTGGTGTTTTGCTTTTACATCGCTTAACATTAAAATTATAAACAAAAGCTACAAAAACAAAACAATGCAGTAAACAAACATGTTTACAAATTACCGTACTGCTTAATATAACAACAAACACCAGCATTAAAAATGGTAAACAAGTGAACAAAAATATATCAACAACACTACAATAATAAGGCGAAGTTCTGAACGTTCACTTTCAAGAACATTTATCAGACTGCTTAGCTGCCATTTAAAAGACAAGGCAAAGCAGGCGACTGAGTTAGTGAAGTTCAATCAGTCTTGTGTGAAGACGCGGTGTGTTTGAAGAGAGTAATCGTGGTTTGAAGATCTCCGTTACAAAGATCTGTAGAATAATTTTCTAGTAATTGTTATTGTTTATGCAAAGGGTGTAAACAGAGGAATAACAAACAAAGCAATTGTTGTTGTTTACATCAAGTTGTGAACAGTGGCATACAGAATTGTGCGCATAATAAAGAATTTTTATTAAAACTAAATACAAATTTATTTTTATTTTACTTGCAATATTTTAAATGTTTTTAAAAGGTAAAAACGTAACAATATGTTTTCATACGTATTATTGTTTTCTGTAAGCCTAAGCAATACTTTAATAGTAAGTTTTTGTTGTACGCCTTAATGTAGGCTATAATAAGATTTTAAAATTTAAAACCCTTAAACTATACTTTAAGAAATATTTAAAAGAGGAAAGTTTTATTGTATTTATACAGTCTATTTATGTTTTGAGACCCCTTTTGCTGGATATTTATTTATTTTAGTATTTAAAACATTCAAACATACGCATAAACACTTTCTTTACACGTTCCCCAAAACTTTACTCTCACATGCTTACGTACATACATATATGCACCTTTATTTTGCATGTGATACGGGGTTTTATTGTGTCTGTTTGTTGATTTAAGAAATCTTATTTGTTTTTAATTTACTTAACAAGTTAAAAAAACAACAGCTCTCCCCTCTATCTCTTGTTAAACTGACAGTTGCTCAGTGTCATACAAGATTATCATGAATAGAGTAAAAGAAGTAAAAAAAATGTGTGTGTAAATGAAAAATGAAACTGAATAAAATCGTGTCCATGTTCATGTGTACGTATACATATTTGCCTTTACTTATGCATGTATGTGTACTACTGTGACTGTGTGCCCACCAATGTTTATTTAGATGCGACGTGTTCATCATGTAAAATGCTGGGCAACACCCAGTCTAGCACTGCAATAACACAGCATCATCATCAACAACATTGAGAGCGGAGAGGCTATAAAAAACATCAGATCACAAAAGCAAAAAGAGAGCAATGGTAAGAGAAGCAAATTAAATATAATGGCAAATAAAAGTACAGAAGGAAGAGAGAAGGAGAGCGAAACAGAGAGTATGAGAGTGCATATTGCACTAAAATGTTACTGTTTATGAAGTCCTATACAAGTAGATGTGTACATGTATATGTTTTCCTACAGATTTTTGACTAAAAATATGCTGGAAAATATTTACTTTTACTTCAGTGTAATGAAAAAGCAATTTTAATTGAGTTTTATTTCTCCCTCTCTCTCTCTCTCTCTCTCTCTTTCTCTCTGTGACAAATAAAAATATAATAACAATAGTTACGCAAAAAAATAGTGGAGTTTTGGGAAATAAAAAATTAAAATAAAAACGAAAAAAGATACGAATATTATTTCAGTTTTCTTTTTCTTTTTTTTTCTTTTCATAAGCTTACACTAACACACTTTAATTTTTAGAGAGTAAAACTGCAATTTAAAATGAAAATAATTTCTACAAGAGCATTAAGGACAATAAAAACGCAGTGAGAGAGAGAGAGAGGGAGAGAGAAACAGAGAATTCTAATTAAAAATTAAAGCATACATTTAGGATTTAAAATTGCATGCTCAACAAATGCATGCAGCATACAAATTAAGAGCCATAAATAATAAATAAACAAAATGAAAATGTAGTTGAAGTTAAAGTTGGAAATGGTCATAATAAGTGTAAAGGATTAAGGAAATTTACTGGGGATTTAAAGGAAGAATAATGTGAGAAATTCATTCAATTGTCACAGTACTTACATAAATACATACATACATAATTGGTCATTACAACCCTTCAGTCAGGATTACGACATAGTTTCTCACGCCACTTATGTTGTGTGCGTTAATTTTTATACATGAGTGGCGGGACTTACAGTTTAAAGTCGACTCTGAACGACAGATTTTTGAGAAACTTTTCATGGCAATTTTTATTTATTCTCAGAGTTTTTGCCAGAAATCTGCTGAGAGGAAGTCGCCGAAGAAATACTTTTTGTATTTTGTCTTGATGTCTGGTCTGCGGCTCAAACCCTGGCTTTTCGTCTAATAAGCCAACACACTACCGACTAGAACACGGCGACCACATCACAGTACTTACGTTACGTTTTCCAAGAATTTTTCTTGGATGGGCATCTACCTCTACCTACCTGTGTTACGTTTTTGAAATTAAAAGCTTAATAGATCAATGTGTATACTGGTGGCTTACTTACCAGCTAAACGACTGACTTGTCAATTGATTATGAAAAGGAAACTTTCGCTAAAAACATTGACAGTGTATATCAAGTTTCGTTTAAATATTTTTCAGTTTCTTTGAAGGTTGATGGCTTCTAGACCCTTGAGGATTCCATTCGAGAGCTTAAGAGCAATGTATTGGGATCACTGCTGGTATAGTATCCTGCTAGGATAGCATCAGAAGGCTTGAACGTAATTGATTACCTTTCATCAGGTACAAGTTACATGAAGACAATTCAGTTAGGCCAGCTAGAACATGGTTGGAGCGGTAATTGCATTAGCAAAGTCCTTAACCTTTTTTATAAATGAAATAGACTTCTTTCTAAAGCTCGAGAAAGGTTTTAGGGCTTTCTCCCACCTTACATAGTTCTCACCTACTAGCAGAGGGACGTTTCTTGTCCCTATAAGCCGGTGTTTGTCTCTTTATGGAAGTGAAGTTACGTTTTTGCCATTTAAAAACATTTAAAATATGATCTTTTAGATTGCAAATAAAATAAAAATAAATTTGTGTTTAGTTTTATTTAAAATTCTTTATTATTCGCACAATTCTGTGTGCCAACTGTTCACAACTTGATGTAAACAACAACAATTGCTTTGTTTGTTATTTCTTTGGTTATACCCGTTGCATAATAATAATTATTCGACAGATCCTTGTAACGGATATGTTCAAACCACGATTATTCTCTTCAGACACACCGCGTCTTTACACAAGACTGACTGAACTTTTACCCACCATTTTTATACCCTCAGCCATATTTTTCTATACTCTGATGAAGAAAACACAACTCATTAGTGAATTGCGCTCGTTATTGTACTCTGAATGAATGGATGAATGAATTCTACAATCCTACAGAATCTCTGGCTTAATTTTGGTAACACTGTGTTGCAGGAAACCAACTTTTCCTAGCAGTTTGCGACATGAAAGCACCTTAAAAAAAATAAAATAAAAAACGAAGAAAATTTTGTTTTTCTAGCCTGTGCCAATTTGCTTGTTTTCCGCCTCTCTTTCATGTCTTTGTTTCAGTTATGAAATGTCATGAAAATGTACCATCGTTTCCTTGAATCTTTTTTAATTTAATAAAATAAATTCCGCATCTGACATGTGAATTGAACACGGCTAAGCCTCCAATAGAGTTGGGAGTTTTAACAATAAGACTAGACAATAGGCAGACATTAGAAGACAACAAAAGGAAATCCAACAATAAACACACACCAATATTTTGATATACACGAAAAAAAAATAGAAAAAGACAGAAATAGGAAGCGGAAATATAAACGGAAAAAACATGAATGGAGTTACAATAAAAGTTTAAAGACAACACAACTAAAACAACACACACCCTAATCGAATATAATCTATAGACGGCATTAAGGAAAGGGAGAAGAAAAAAGCTCTAAAAACAGACAATAAAACCAAGGCTATTGGAGCACAAGAGAGAGCCAGGAAGTGTAGGAAAAACTAGGAAGTTTTCGTTACTTTTCCTTGTGAAAAAATGATGAAGAAAACAAAGCCTTTGTAAATCTCGCTGTAAAAACTTGTGATAAAAATTAAATTAAACAGATTGACACATTGTCACATTCTGCTTGGCTTTATTAAACAATGACAACCAATGCTGGCTAATGGTTTTAAACAAAAAACACGACAAGACAAATAAAAAAGAAAACGAAAACAACAAACAAAAACAAATTCTATGGACCATAAAGCATGTCCTTAAAGCCTTTTGTATTGAAATCGTTCATAAAACATTTCTTGTTTAATTTTGTTATCGCTTTTAAATGATGGTCTTTGGCTTTGGCTTTTGTCCTAAGACGGAGATGGAAAACCAACCAAAAAACAGCAGCTTTTTAATAAATTAATGTTGACCATTCAATACAATTTTGATGCTAAAAGGTATGTTATCAATCATCTTCAAAAATAATAGATATACGAGGGCTGTTTGCAAACATATTTTCAGGCTTTATAAAATATAAAAATTAATTTACTTCTTTTCCAATTTTTTCTTAACCTTCCTCGCATATTATTTATCGTTAATTTCCTGTCATTTCTTTTCTTTTTATCTGGCGATGGTGGTCAGTGTTTTGTGGTTTTAATTTATTAAGTTATTGTCTGTTATTACAATATATAAAGACTTAATTAGATTAATAAGATAATGGCTGCCTAAAAGTATGCTTCATTTATTTTGTTTAGGCTAACAGCCAAAGTATATGCTTTGTTTGATGTATTACAGGAAAGTAAGACAAATGTAAACATCAAAGCAATGCTGTTAGAATGCAGAAATCTTATTTGAAAGTCCTTAAAGTTCAAAGAACATTAGCTACAAATAAATTGTGGCCTTTAATCGTACTCTTTATTTTAAGTTGCTGATGTTATTTTTGATGGTAAATCCAGGTATATTCAGGCGTATAGTCTGTATTTGGCATATCTTAAGGCATACATTGAGGTTTTTATTTTTGGTTTTTTATTGAAACCAATATTATGCGAAGTTAAGAGTAAGTCGACATAGTCTAGTAGGTATCGTGTTGGCTTATTAGACGCAAAGCCAGGGTTCGAGCCCCAGGCCAGACATCAAAGACAAAATACAAAAAAAGTATTTTTCGACGACTTCCTCTCAGCAGCTATATGGCAAAAACTCTGAGAGTAAATAAAATTGTCATGAAAAAGTTTCTTAAAAATCTGTCGTTCGGAGTCGACTTTAAACTGTAGGTCCCACGAATCATGTATTAAAATTAACACACACAACATAAGTGGTGTGAGAAACTAAGACGTTGTACAATGGGTCAATTAGACCTCCGGGTACTGTACCTGTCTTAATTGAGAAGTACTCGTCCTCTAACCGAACCTAACCTAAAAGCTTATGGGTGCATATCGAGCTAAAGTTTCTTTTATTTTGTAGATACGGTTTATGTAGTTGAAAACCGTGTCTCGGAATGACATGGACACATGCACAATATGTGTATAAATTAGGTTCTTTTATTTCCTCGGGGATCATAGGGCCATGAAAACTTGTTTCTAAAAGTCTTGATCATCTGTGTGGTGTTTAGCTTTGTTGTAGTGCAATATGCCAGCAGGCCACGACCTTGAGCTAGCCACCCTCCATTTAACAGCCGAGTTCCATTGAATAGCCTTACTAGCAATATTATCTCAGTATAGGTCCGTGTATGTTAACTAGAATTAAGTGTAGAATGGAACTAGTTTAACGCCATTGTTGGCCAGTAGATGGTTTGGATAATCCGTAGAAGAGCTTGGAAGAAGTGGAACTTTTATGGCGCTGATAGAACCGGCACCTTTGAATGAAGTTGGAGAATATAGGAATGCTAGGAAGCACAGTTTAATGTCGGCTCCAAACGGTAGATTTATGATGGAAATTTCAGAATTTTTGCCAGAAAACTGCTGTGGGGAAGTTGTCGAAGAAATATTTCTTCATAAGCTGGGCTTTGAATCACGGCCTTGCATCTAATAGGCCAACATGCTACCTACTTGACTACAGCGACTTCGAGAGCATGTAATACACTTGTTATGTACTTTTCATATGTGAATAGGCACATACATTCATAGCTTAGCATTTGTTGATGATGCCAAATTTTTTGCACTGTTAGCCTGCAGATAGCTTCGCAAAATGTCCAGAATCATGTGTTAAACTTTGTCAATGAATGTAAGACAACACTTTTGTCAACACTTTTGTGTGAGTCAACACTTTTGTTCTTAAGTATAAAACAGTTTTGTTCTTAATTATAAAAAAAGTTCCTTTATCATGACTTGTTGTTTTTGTTTTAACATTATTCAACTATTCTCATTTACTTTTCTCGCTATCCTAAGAAAACGAATTATTTCAGTGATGTTTACTCACTTTTGGCGCTCAGTGTATATAAAGTACACAGGTTTGCAATTTGATTTTCGAAATGGAAAAATTATATGTACTCAAAAGTTAATTTCATACAAAAAACTTTCAAAAATTCGTATAGTAATGGCAAGCATTTTGTCCAAATCCCTGAAGAAAAGATGAAAAACTTTGACAATTGCAAACAAGTTCGAGACACAAAAGACAACCTTCATTATCATAATGACAGTATAAAACAACATTAATATTGACATGCTTTATTATTCATTAAATAAGAAAAAAAACAAAAATTAAAATGAAATAAAAAAGCCAACACATTTAAAAACACATTTATTTGTCTGTATGTATGTTAATTTTGCTCAAATCCATAGTGAAGTGAAATAATAAACGATTTACGTAAACACATTTTGCATAAAAAATGAATACATATTGAAATCCTTAAGGATTTCATTATAGAAAATCAAACGAAATTGTCTTGGCAAATAAAATTAAAAGCATTTACCAAAATGATGATACAATACATATGATTTCGAAGCGTGTACAATGAAAAAGGGCAGAAGAGACAAAATTTTATGACAAAAAGGAAGAAAAAAATGAAAATAATTTCGTTTCTTGTTTTCCAATAATTTACGCATTTAAATATTTTTTATTGTTCGGTGTGCTTAAGACCTTTTTCATGTGCATGGTTTTATCATTCGTTTATTTGCTAAGCTGTTTAAATTACATTTGCTTGTGTAGTGTTGTGCTGCATGTGTGTGTGTATGTGTGTGTGCCTGTGGAAAATCCTCCCTGTAGAGTCTATTTGTCTATTTGTTTAGTATGATTTTTTTTTGCTCTCTCTCGCTCTCTCTCTCTCTTGCTGTCTTTTTTACTGTTAAATTTGTGCAAAAGCCAAAATCCAATTAACAAATCATTAAACTTTCATTAAACGCCAGGCTTAACAACAAACAAAACAGCACAAAAGGCAAAACGCAACATCACACACAACGTAGTACACGCCAACAACCCCTTCAAACACTATTATGCAGCGTAAGACTGTGCCACATGCAATAACATCAACAACAACAGCATATGTTTTGTTGTTCTTGTTGTTGTTATGAGTGTATGTTTTGTTTTTTTTTAAATCCTTTGGTCACTGTTAATAAAATGGTTGGTAGGAAAAGTTTATTTGAATCTGAATTTGTTGGCTACGGTTTGGTTTGGTTTGTTTGAGTATCTCTTGCTACATTTCGTTTTTTTCTTCTTCTTCTGTTGCTGTTTCCACTCTTCAATTTTATTTCAATGTTTGTTTAACAATTTACTTTCGAGTAAAGTTGTTGTCGTTGGTAGTTGTATAAACGTTTTTCCTATAGACAGATTGCATTTGTTTTTATTCATTTTGGCGTAGGAAAATTGCTTTTGGAGACTCCATATTTTTATTTCATTTCGTTTAAGCGGTTTAAACCTTCAAATACTTGTTGTCAGTGTTATGATAGCATTTTTCAAAGTATTTCAATTGATAACAATTATAGTAGGCATAAAGTATGCATGTATTTTGCAAAGAAAATCCATTTGCGAAAGAAAAATCTCAACGGCCCTTAGCACTTTAGGCTGAGTCCTTCGGAAAGGAGATCCTTATAGATTTGCATGGGACAAATCATACCGAAAAGATAAAGATGATAAGAAGGAAGCAGTTTTTAATATTGGGATATACACTTCAGCCTTCTTGAGCAGGGGAATGACTGTGCACTCTACCAAGCCACGTACCTATACCTACCAAGCCTATAAGATTGAGCCATTTTGAAATGGCAACAACGATGGAACGAGGAAGATAGAGGAAGATAGACGGCGAGACTAATTCCGGACATAAGGTCATGGATTGGTCGGAAATTTGGAGAGGTGATGGATGGGCAAGATCGCCTCCTCTTACTGTCTTTACGAGGAAGGGGAGGTAATTGATGACGCAGAGCACACTGTTTTCGAGTGTGCACGCTGGCAGACGTCAGCAGTTGGAATGATCACAGCCGCTAACATTGTCGGGTGTCATGATTGCGAGTAGTGGAAATAGGACCTCGGTGGTGAATTACGTAGAGCGCATTCTGAGACGGAAAAAGTGAGATCTTGAGGCTGCAGAACAAGTAAGCATGTTGGCAGGGGTGATACTGCCACACGTGCCAAGCGAAACTGAAACGATGATTTGGATGAAAGGAATAGTGGAGACGCTTAGATGTCTCCTCAAATTTCGATAAGCAATCCGGGCGCAGATATGAACATGGAGAGGCCAAAAGGCCAAAAAGACTCCACTCCAAAGTAATACCACCGTGGTTCCGGAGTGGGCACAAGGAATCCACAGGAGACGATGGGGAGAATTAGTGGGTGTGGGCCCCACACACGGAGGATGTGACGACTTTCTCTATGGTGCGGTTAGGTACATTTACCCCTCCTCGTGCCAATGCAATCTTCTGGTTTTTTAAACCAGATATCAGCGATGAATTGTTTTTTCGCTACTCATAAGCACTCATAAGATTTAGAATATAAGTGAGTCAATAATATTGAAATTAAACTATATACTCGTACTCTGATTCATTCATACACCCTACAACGTTGATTTATAAGTACAGGTTGCAATGAGTATGCGTACAACATTGACATCAAACTCACACCATTCGAAATATGTTTGATTCATAGGCCTCCTCATTTAGATTCATAACTTTAGAAAAATACTTATAAATGATTCCAGTGACTAGAATCATTCATTAAAATTTACTGTCTTAGTTGTTGTTGTATTTACAAAAAGAGTATTTTCTAGTAAGTATTTTAGTGTTCGTACGCGAATCATACTTATTTTGGGCTTCGTTGAGTAATGGAGAGTCTAAATCAACAACATCATACTTGTTATTAAGTATGAATATGATGAGTACTTCAAACGTGTTGAATATGAGTAGAGGTTCCACGATATTAAAATAAGTATGCATGCGTATAAGTATCAGAAATTATGAGTATGACTCGATGCTATTCATCTTTTTGAATACTCATTGCTGATCTCTGATGCCTATAAGTCTATAAGTCTATAGTTACATACATATACATAATTGGTCATTACAACCCTTCAGTCAGGATTACGACCTAGTTTCTCACACCACTTATGTTGTGTGTGTTAATTTTATACATGAGTGGCGGGACCTACAGTTTAAAGTCGACTCCGAACGACAGATTTTTGAGAAACTTTTTCATGGCAATTTTATTTTACTCTCAGATTTTTTGCCAGAAATCTGCTGAGACGAAGTCGCCGAAGAAATACTTTTTGTATTTTATTTTGATGTCTGGCCTGTGGTTCGAACCCTGGCTTTTCGTCTAATAAGCCAACACACTACCTACTAGACCACGGCGACTTGAGTCTTAGTTAGTCAGTTCAAAATCGCTTCTGTCATCTCAAGAGGCAGCCAGCCTACGAACACTATCATTGCCATGTGCCAATGACCCTCTCTTTTTTTTTAAATAAAAAAACAGAAGATTTTAAATGCAATTCTCAGTATATATTTTTATGAAGTTTCTGTTAACATTACTACATATATGTACACTGTATAAGATGTTTTAAAAAATATACAAATCCGTCTCCTTAACCACACACGATACAAAGTTGAAACCAATTTCACACTTATCCTTGCTGTTCAATTTCAAGCATTTATCCATCACGATATCCGATTTCTTTTTATCATTGATAAGCAAAGAGAGATTTTCACGTAAAGCCTTTTCATTTGGTTTGCCATTCTTAAATAGGCCAAATTCCTCTAGATAACAGTAAAAATAGCATTGAATGTTTAGCGGAGTATTGGCAAAATCTGAGTCCTTTTTAAAGGCCTTATTGGATAAAACCATTTTGGATTGTTCTTTGGTTAAGAAAGTATTTTGTATGCATTTATTGCGTATGTCGCTTAATTGTTTTTCCAAAGCCTCTACATCGCTCTAAAAGGAGGGGAGGTGTGGAGTGATAATAATTAATAAATTAAAGTTAATGTTTATTTACCGTTTTAGCTGAAATTAAATCAGCATTAATAATGACCATTATAATCATTATGGCCATAAATTGTTGC
Organism: Sarcophaga subvicina; assembly: GCA_936449025.2. Taxonomy (NCBI): domain Eukaryota; kingdom Metazoa; phylum Arthropoda; class Insecta; order Diptera; family Sarcophagidae; genus Sarcophaga; species Sarcophaga subvicina. The sequence continues at coordinate 112,530,509 of OW388084.2, read as the reverse complement.
ATTTTAATGAATTTTATAAAATTTTTAATGTTATGTGATGCCACAATAAATGCCAGTGTTGTTGTTGTTGTTGATGTTGCTGCTGGTGTTTTCATTGTTAAAACCATGTACTCTTTATGGTTGCTTGAATTCCACTATAAAATATGTTGGTCGACCAACGTTTATTTATGCGAAAATATTTCAATTTAAAAACAAAACCACAATCTCGTTTAAAAATACAAACAAAAGAGAGGAAAAAACCTGACAGTTTTTTTTATTATTGTTAAAAGTTTTTTACAATTTTTTTACAGTGTTTTTCTGTAATTTTTTTAATAACAATATTTATATTTAATTTAAAATCTATTTTAAAAAATTAGCATGAATATCATATGTATTGCGTATGAACACATAGGGAAAAAAGGCTTGTGATTGAAATAATTGCTTTTCATTTAAATTTAAATTGCCAAAGCAGCAAAAAAACCCCAACATTTTTAATAATTTTCTAACAAAAAAAAAAAATTAAATTTTTTTCTCTTTCCATTTCAGTAAAAAATTTCCCTATTTAAACCCATTCTTGCAGCCACTAAAATGTCACTAAATAAAACACTGTTCAGCAATGAAACTGATTATTTGCCTTGTCGCCTTGTTGGTTATGGCTTTTAACCTCAACCAACCCATAAGCGTAAGTCTCGGCAACAAACGTTATTAACTTCCTATTAAACGCTCTTATCATTACAGTTTATCATCCCAGCTGCTGCAGCCGAAGACCTACAGGCTTTACATAAAAAATCTACTGAGGAGTGCATTAAGGAGGGCTCCATTAATGGTGAGGATACTAAACGCATTATGGCCTATGAAATATTCAGTCCCAAGTATAGTGATGTCTCTGACAAACTCAAGTGTTTCTTGTCGTGCTACTACAACAAGTTTGGCATCATTGATGCTGCTGGCAAAAGGAAACCTGATATATTTATGAACTACATGCAGAACCGCTTTCCAGACAAGAAGGATAAAATAAAGCCTACCATCGCCAAATGTGACAATGTGAAATCGTCAAATCCTTGTGAATTGGTTTATCAATTTGAGGCTTGTATTGTAAAGAATCTCAAGTAAATGAAAGGAAAAAAGTTATGTCATGAAGATGACAATGAAGCCAAAATATTTATAAAAATTATAAAAAATTGTGTCCTAAATATTTCCAAAAATTTTTTTTAAATAAATTATTTCTAGAGAACGCATTATTTCAATTGTTTATATTGTTACAAAAATGAAAAATCATCGCTTAACATTAAAATTATAAACAAAAGCAACAAAACAATGCAGTAAACAAACATGTTTACAAATTATCGTATTGCTTAATATAACAACAAACACCAGCATAAAAACAATGGTAAACAAGTAAACAAAAAAGTTGCCGTAGTCTAGTAGGTAGCCTGTTGGCTTATTAGACGTAAAGCCAGGGTTCGAACCCCAGGCCAGACATCAGAACAAAATACAAAAAGTATTTCTTCTGCGACTTCCTCTCAGCAGGCAAAAACTCTGAGAGTAAATAAAATTACCATGAAAAGTTTCTCAAACATCTGTCGTTCGGAGTCGATTTTAAACCCACCACTCATGCATAAAATTAACATAAACAATGATGTTTACATTTATATAGATTTCTAGGAGGAGAAATCATGAACATTCGCCTTCAAGAACATTCATCAGCCTTCAAGAACATTCATCAGACTGTTTACTGTGCCATATAAAAGGCAAGGCAAAGCAGGCGACTGCGTTAGTGAAGTTCAGTCAGTTTAGTGTGAAGACGCGGTGTGTTTGAAGAGAGTAATCGTGGTTTGAAGATCTCCTTTACAAAGATCTGCCGAAGAATTATCTAGTAATAGTTATTGTTTATGCAAAGGGTATAAACAGAAGAATAACAAAGAAAAGCAATTGTTGTTGCATACATCAAGTTGTGAACAGTGGGCACACAGAATTGTGCGAATAATAAAGAATTTTAATTAAAACTAAACACAAATTTATTTTTAATTTAAATTGCAATCTACGAGCTCATATTTTAAACGTTTTTTATAGGTAAAAACATAACTATATTGACTTCAAGCAATTTACATTGCTATTGAAATGGGCATTCAGCTCTCTCCTTTACGAACAAAGTATAAGCTTTGCATAAGTCATAAGCGTGGTCTCCCTTATGATTGGAAGCATTAAGTTGATTAAGCACTAACATACATTCATGGTTCGTAAGCCCCCAATAAGGCAGACCGAATTAGACAAACGTGTTGTTGAGGCCAATTGAGTGGAGTAAAATTCTGAAAGCGATCTCCAAATCTAGTGAAGTCTTCGAAATAGCAATGACTAGGAGTTATTATAATGAAGGAAGCTCACACAAGTATCGAAAGACTAGGGAGTGCTAATGGCTATGTTTGTAAAACGGCAAAAAATTTTCGCGATTATTTCTAAATACCTCAGCTGATAAATAGGCCCCCAACTGAAAATATAAACCAAGGTTTATTATATTAAATTTTGCCACAACAATGGTTTATATTTCTAACTTAAAATTGTCAAGAGTTTAAATAGATTGGAGATCAATTAAGTCTTGTTTTAAGCAAATTCTGTTATTCTTTAGATTGCAATGTTAAAATTTCCCCATTTAATGCAAGCCGATCTAGACTTAATGTTAAAGTCTAACATAAGCCAGCCTTAAGATATGCAACTGATTATTTAAATTTCTTATAGAAAAACCGAATGTTTCATAAACCGAATGTTTCATAAACAAAAGAAGTTAACTTTTTATTCCCCTACCTCCACAGTTTATACTAATAACGGTTAAAACTATTATTCATTATTACATACAAACATACTCCGAAATTAATATGTTGACTGACCCAAATTAATAAATAGCCAAATGCTCTAAATGCTTAAACCATAAAACTAAACTAAAAACTGTTAAAACCTTGATTTAATGCTGGCTGCCATTATGCATAAATTTCATAGATAATCATTATCGTTATTATTATCATCGTCATTATCATCATTATTATTATTATTGTTTTAAATATTATTGTAATTATCATTTAGATTATCAATAGAGACCATACAACACTGTATACAAAACTAATAATTTTTATTTTTTTTATTTTTTTGTTTTTGCCTGGTTTTAATGCATAATATGCATTAATTAATAATAAATATACAACAAATGGTAGATAGACAGACATACATACATACAAACGGAAGGACAAATATCTGTGTGTGCATATAGACATACAACCAGACGGATATCCAATACACAAATGTGTATAATGAAGAGCAGAAAACATAAAATTTATAAATTGTACGCAAGCAAGATAGAGAGAAAGTGAGAAAGAGAGAGCGAAAGAGAGAGCATATATTACGATTAAATTTGTGAGCAAATATGTATATGTGTGAATTGGTAATTCAATGATAATGGGTTATCCCTTATTGGGTACCAAAAGTCGTTATATATAACTCTTGAAATTTCATCGTCTTTAGAATGCATGCAGCAGTCAATCTCTGTCAAGTAGTTTTCGATCACTTTTTAACACATTTCGGGCAGTATGTCGGCCATAGACTGACAAAAGTTGGAGATTATTTGCGTAGATACAATATCCGACTTAGCCCGAAAACATGTAAAATTATTTTCCCAGGAATTTTTTCATGCAATAAATTTGAAATTGGTGGTGTTGTGTTGCTCTTAATATCGTCTTGTTGGAACCTTATACCTTCCAGTATATAATCTTTAATTGCAAGCCGAAGACAATAGATTAGTATACAGTCATAGCACTTTGAATTAGGAGTAATGGTTCCCTAAAGATTACTTTTGGAAAGCTATGGCTCAATACCACCTCAAGGCCATAATAAGTATCAAACAGTCACTTTTGCCACATACAATGGCTTTTCCACATTCTCTTCTAGGTTTCTCAAGCTCCAAATACGAAAATTTTGTGTTTTGATGGAACCTAACGCTGAACAAAACGTTGTTGAAAAAAATTCCTTTTGCTCTAACATAAATCATTGTGCAGCCTCTGCGGTGATAAACTTCTTCGAGAGTGCTCAAGTGTGCTTTGGTGATCAAACCTACTACTTCGATCAAACCTAACCTAACTTAACATACATCATATCCACGGTTTTGTGAAAGGTTAACCGGATCTAATTGTGGATAGAGTTGGACTTTAAATGAATGAAACTATAAAATATAGTCATGTTTTTACCTTTTAAAAACATTTAAAATATGAGCTCGTAGATTGCAAAAATAAAAATAAATTTGTGTTTAGTTTTAATTAATGTAAACAACAAGAATTGTTTTCCTTTGTTATTCCTCTGTTTACACCCTTTGCATAAACAATAACAATTACTAGACAATTATCCGACATATCTTTGTAACGGAGATCTTCAAACTACGATTATTCTCTTCAAACACCCCGCGTCTTCACACAAGACTGACTGAACATTTACTAATTTAGTTGCCTGCTTTGCCTTGCCTTTTATATGGCAGGGTAAACAGTCTGACGAATGTTCATGGCTTCGTGTATTTTGTGTATTTTGTTTACATTTATTAGCGTAGTGTTTGTTGTTGTATTTTTGTTTACTTGTTTACCATTTTAATGTTAGGCGATCTAAAAGTAAAACACCAGTATCTGGATTCTTCATTTTCGTAACAATATGATCTAATAAGCCTAATAAGGGCCTACTTGTTGAAAATGTCGTGGTATCGCAAATTTACATTTTTACCAATGGAAGTGACTATTACAATGATGCACTAGTCTGACTACTCCTCTGAGTGGCAGACGTGTTGCACTTCAATTATCACATTTGTTGGGGGTTTAACTAATTTTATGAGTTCTTTGGTTGAATATTCGTAAACCTTTCACTAAAGATATGTTACTTCTAATGAAAGGTATTTAAAATCCTGGCTAGACCTATGGTTTTGAAACCACTAAATAGATAACCCGATAGTCTATGTATTAACATTACTGTATGTTGTGTATTTATATGGGTGTGTGCCATACATTTTCTATGTTCAAGTCTGTTGTAGTTTATTTGGAAAATAAAATATTTTCATGAGAAAATTATTTGTATTAATAATAGACACATAAAATTTATTATCTGATCATATTAATTTTATCATTATCCAAAATATGCATATGGACGGACACACACAAACACAAAATGCATGCATACGTATGTATGTATATTTAATAAATTAATATTTAATGTCAGACAATATTCACATTTTAGCCATATTATTGACCAATGATGCATGTAATTAAGTAGATTTGCTTACATACATACATACATATCTAGGTCTATATTTGTGTTTTGTAAATTAGTGAAAGAGAGAAATAGAGAGAGAAAAAGAAGCTGTTTTATTTATTTTATAAATTTTCATAAAAATTATTTTTTCTCCTCTTTTTTAAATTTAATTAAACGTCAAGAATTTTGAAAACTATTTACAGTTTTACGTAATTTTTATTCAATTAAAAATAATGTTTTCAATGAAAATTAAATAAAAATTATTTTGAAATTTTTGGAAACATAAAGTAGGGCTTTAAAATAAAGCTAAAATAGGCATGAATAGTGACTTAAACAAATATATTTCCTTGCTTGTTTGAAAAACGTAAGCAGAATGTAATGCATTCTTGTTATCATATAAAATATTGTTACGTTTTTACCTTTTAAAAACGTTTAAAATATGAGCTCGTAGATTGCAATTAAAATAAAAATAAATGTGTGTTCAGTTTTAATTAAAATTCTTTATTATTCGCACAATTCTGTCTGCCATTGTTCACAACTTGATGTAAACAACAACAATTGCTTTTCTTTGCTATTCCTCCGTTTACACCCTTTGCATAAACAATTACAATTACTAGGGAATTATACGACACATCTTTGTAACGGAGATCTTCAAACCACGATTACTCTCTTCAAGCATGTCGCGTCTTCACGCAAGACTGACTGAACTTCACTAACGCAGTCGCCTGCGTTGTTTTACCTTTCATATGGCAACGCAAACAATCTGATGAATGTTCTCTAAATCTCTATAAATTTAAACATCGTTGTTTACATTTATTTTTGTAATGTTTGTGTACTTTTTTATATTTACTCTTGAAGTGTTGTTTGATTTTTGTTTACTGGTTTACCATTGTTTTTATGCTGGTGTTTGTTGTTATATTAAACAGTACGATAATTTGTAAACAGGTTTGTTTACTGCATTGTTTTGTTTCTGTAGCTTTTGTTTATAATTTTAATGTTAAGCGATGTAAAAGCAAAACATAAGTATCTAGATTTTTCCATTTTCCTAACAATAGTATAAACAGGCCCTCAAATAGAAATATACTTTTAAATAAGATTGTTTTCTTTTAGAAGTATGAAGTATGTGGCTTAAATTTATTTAAATTGTTTACTTAAGAATGCCTGCATACACAACACTCTCACACCCTTAGCGGTCCATATGCAATTTCCATTTTATGGCCATGTTTTTTTTATTGCCATTTTTAATTGAAAATTAAAAATTGAAATGCATGTCGATTGTGATTCGTTTTAGCTTTAATAGCTGCAGTCATTTTTAAGATTTTCTGCTGGTCTACTGGTTTTTTTTATTCAATTCCATCAATGGAGAAATAAAAATTATTTCCGTTTTTTATGTATATTCCTCTCACTGATGACAGCAGGTCTATAAACTATTTGTTACTGTAGGGCTATTAATGTTTTGGAGTGCAATTCATTTGTTTTTTTGTTTTTTTGTTTTTTTCTTGCACTCCTTGTTTTACAATCAATTTACAATGTCATACCCGTAGTAGTAGTCATAGTCATTGTAGCCATTGTCGTCAACTACAACTACCGGTCATTTGGCCAGCATTTTTACGATGCTCAGCATTATTGCCAACAATTGTTTGAATAAATGTTTCAAGCAGCAGCATCAGCAATGGTTTCCTCATAGATACTGAATGCTAAAAACATTAAGACATTGTCGCTTTTACGGTGGTGCTGGTGGTTGCTGCTCGTTAAGTCATTGTTGTTGCTGTTGTTAACAAGAAATCATTTATTGTTGAAAATAAATGAAAAAAAACAACCAAAATTCACAAAAATGAATAATAAAAAAAATGAAAAAAAAACATTGTAAATTACTGCCGAGACGCGACAAGATTAAGATCACAAAACTGAAAAAAAAACATCACATTAAAATAGTACGTTTACTTGTTTTTTTTTATAAATTTAATGTGTTTTTTTTTCTTTTAAATTTATACAGAGAAAAACATTAAAAAAATCATGTGCTTGAAGTGCATGACGCTCCCCTGTTTATTTTATTTTAATTGAGTTATTAATGTCCCTTGATTTTAACATTTTCATTGAATAAATGCATCGGTAAACGTCATCATCATCATTCTCAATCATCTTGAAATGAAAATAATTTTAAACACACCGTACATCAGGCTTTCTTTCCTAGACACAGAACAACAAACAGAAGAAACTAGGCCGTAATCTTGACTAAAGGGTTGTAATGACCTATTATGTATGTATGTAGGTGTCATAGTTTCAAACATCGCAACATATAACAGAAAGGACCAGTAATCACCATGACAAATATCTGAATTTAGTACATAGGAAAACTAGTCATCGCAGTATACATTTTACGATCATTTCTCCCCATTTCAGTAAGGCAATCAAAACACTAATCAGTTGATCAATTGTTGTTATGATTAACCTGGCAACCTAAAGTCGCCGTAGTCCAGTATATAGTGTGTTGGCTTATTAGACGTAAAGCCCGGGTTCGTATCCCAGGTCAGACATCTAAACGAAATATGAAAAAAAATATTTTTTCAGCGACTTCCTCTCAGCAGATTTCTGGCAAAAACTCTGAGAGTAAAAATAAAAATTGTCATGAAAAGTTTCTCAAAAAATCTGTTGTTCGGAGTCGACGTTAATCTGTAGGCCCCGCCTCTCAAGTATAAAATTAATGCACGCAACATGAGTGGTGTGAGAAGCCAAGCCGTAATCGTGACTGAAGGCCAATTATGTATGTAACCTGGCAACTATATTATCCTGGATCTGAGATTTATTAACTCCTTTGCAAATACATATCTCAGAGAAGTCAGTCAGACTATTTAGACTGTTTTGGTTGCCTTGTGGCAGTTGACTCACTATAAGACCAGAATTTTTACTCAAATTCATACAACGAATATTGCAGTAAGACCCCCCTTAACGCGGGGTATACGTTCCACTAAGTTTCAGAGCTAAACGAAACAGCGTTAAACGAGTCAACTAATAGATCAACTGTGACGCAGGAAAGATGCTTTCGTACTGTGATTGCGACTTTGGAAAATACAGTTGGAATCTTTATACTGAACAGACTAACAAAAGAGCGTTGAAAAAGATACGTAGCATACACCGTTGCACCGCTTTTGTACTACCGCGTAATACTGAAACAGCGTTAAGCGGGGTCTTACTGTACTTACTTAATTCATCATCACAACCCTTTAGTCAGGACTACAACCTAGTTTCATACACCACTCATGTTGATTGTGTTAATTTCATTCACTAGGTGCGGGACCTACTCTCATTAATGTCGTCTCCGACTGACAGATTTTTGAGAAACTTTATCATGGCAGTGTTTTTGCCAGAAGGTTGCTGAGAGGAAGTCGTTGAAAGTAACGTATTTTATTATGTTCGAAATGTCTTGTCCAGAGTTTGAACCACGATCTCTCGTCTAATAAGCCAACACAGTAAGTACTGACTACTGCGACGAAAATTATAGTCCAATATATACCGGAAAGAAAGGTCTTGTGCCCAAATTTCATCCACAATTTAGACTGCACTTAGAAGTCGCCGTAGTCTAGTAGGTAGTGTGTTGGCTTATTAGACGTAAAGCCAGAGTTCGAGCCCCAGGCCAGACATCAAGACAAAATACAAAAAGTATTTCTTCGGCGACTTCCTCTCAGCAGATTTCTGGCAAAAACTCTGAGAGGAAATAAAATTGCCATGAAAAGTTTCCCAAAGAAATCTGTCGTTCGGAGTAGACTTTAAACTATAGGTCCTGCCACTCAACATAAGTGGTGTGAGAAACTAGGACGATGTATAATGGGTCAATTCGACTTCCGGGTACCGTACTTGTCTTAATTGACAAGTACACGTCCTCTAACCTAACCTAACCTTACCTAACCTAACCTAACCTAACCTGGACTGCACTTAACATAATTGAACTGAAAACGATTTCAAAAAACGTTGAATTAGTCCACCAGCATAGATGTGTTAACATAAATTCTGCCTGCTACCCTTTTCACCATAAAGCTTAAGCCATACCATATACAGAGCAGAGATTAGCAATGAGTATTCAAAAAGATGAATAGAATCGAATCATACTCATAATTTCTGATACTTATACGCATTCATACTTATTTTAATATCATGGAACCCCTCTACTCATATTCAGAGTTCGAAGTACTCATCATATTCATACTTAACAACATGTATGATGTTGTTGATTTCGACTCTCTATGACTCAACATATATGTACATGGGAAGCACAAAATAAGTATGATTCGCGCACGAACACTAAAATACTTACTAGAAGGTTGTGTGTTTGCTCTGTTTGCTGCTCTGTCTTTTTTCTATTGATGTAGATGCAATAACAACTAAGACTGTAAATATTGATGAATGATTCGAGTCACTCAAAGTTATGAATCTAAATGAGTAGGTTCATGAATCAATCAAACATATTTCGAATGGTATGAGTTTGATGCCAACGTTGTACTCATACTGATTGCAACCTGTACTTATAAATCAACGTTGTAGTGCGTATGAATGAATCAGAGTACATAGTTAAATTTCAATATTGTTGACTCACTTATATTCAAAATTTTATGAGTGCTTATGAGTAGCGAAAAAACGATTCATTGCTCATCTCTGGTGTAAACATAAATTCTGCTTGCTATCCTTGTCACCATAAAGCTTAAGCCATACCATATACAGTGTGACTTGGTAAGGTTTCCCAGAGGCTGTTTATTAACTTCTGTGGTACAAATCGGCCATAATAATTTATTAAGCCCCTACTATGGGTGTAGGGAAGATGAGTTTTTTAACAACAGAAGTAATCTTGCACTCTAGGATAATTATAAGTGTTTAAGGGCGTCTTTATTTAATAAAATTTTCTTTTTTAGTCTTAAAGACTTTCGATTTATGAATTAGAAATTCATTTGTTATTTGAAACTCAACTAAAATAGCCAACCCTCATCAATTTTTTTATCTTTAAATCTGCTTAAGAATGGAAGAAATAGCAACAAGAATAACAAACCGATGACTTAAGCCCAAAACTATTATTGCGAAACTAACAAAATCTATGGAATTCGAATGTTTGTTTTCTCTCTTCATTCTTCCTCGATTGGCAAATATAAGATAGAAAAAAATGTCACAGTTTAAAGGGCGTATAAAGGGTTATCCCTACTGTTTAATACCAAACAACTTCATTTCGTATTCCGTATATAAAATTAAGGTTTTAAGGTTTTAACCCAAATAACTTTCTTTCATTTCTTTCTTTTTTTTTCTTAAAGAAATGCATACAAATTTCTTTTTTGGGGAAAAAGAAAACCAAAGAAAAGCTTAATAAAATTTGGAATTTTAAAATGAAGACCAAAACCATAAACATAAACATGTAAACGGATTAGAAGATAAGCAGGCGTGCGTAACTAATTTTGTTGAAAATGGAAAGAAAAATTTAAATAAAAAATAAATTAAAGTATTTTAATAAAACGAATGTAAACGAAATTTGTTAGAAACACACTTTTTGTTCTTGAAGATTTCTTTTCAAAAAACAAAGTAAACTTTTGAAGTTACGTACGTTTCTTTTTCTAAAGCATAGCCAGCGGTTAAATGTCAATCTTAATGCGGAGTAAAAGTAAATTTTTTTTAGGCTGCCTGTCTTGTCTTCTGTTTGACGAATCGATTGTTTGAGCCTCTATTGGAAGAAATAAATGAAAAAAACGAATAAAAAATATGTGCAAAAATTATCGTTGCTTGTTGTTTTCTTAATTTATTTCATTACGGCTTGGGGTTATTGTTATTACCCCCCCAGCAAAATTTTTTATTTTAAAAGCGTAACAACAATTATTGTGCTTCGTTTCTACTTTTCTATTATTTTAAATTATTATGTACTTGTCAGGTACCCTACACCATTCTAGATGGTAATTTTGTTTTGTTTCAAACGTTAAATTATCACATTATCTGTAAACAAAACTCTAACTGAACTCGATGTTAAAAAGGCTTAAAAATAAAAATTTATACTTATTATATAAAGAGTAAAGAAAGGATGTTATGATTTTATTTATCAATTGTTTGATTACTTCCCAGCTTCCGTGCAAATATTTTAATCACCTGCTCTATCTGCCTTCTAACACGTTATATCCTTAGAGGGTACTGAGGAAATTCCCCATTCAGATGTGTGTCCGGTTCAGAGATCAGCAATGAATCGTTTTTTTGCTACTCATAAGCACTCATGTAATTTTGAATATAAGTGAGTCAACAATATTGAAATTTACTATGTACTCTGATTCATTCATACTCACTACAATGTTGATTTATAACTACTGGTTGCAACGGGTATGCGTACAACGTTGACATCAAACTCATACCATTCGAAATATGTTTGATTCATAAGCTCATACTCATTCAGATTTATAACTTTAGAAAAATACTTACAAATGATTCGAGTGACCCGTTCATCAAAATTTACAGTTTTAGTTGCTGTTGCATTTACAACAAAAGAAAACAGACACATAAAGAAACAAGACAGAGCAGCAAGCAGAACAAACACACAACCTTCTAGTGAGTATTTTATTGTTCGCACGCGATCCATACTTATTTTCTGCTTCGTGTATATGTTGAGTTATGGAGAGTCGAAATCAATAACATCATACGTGTTGTTAAGTATGAGGTTCCATTATATTAAAATAAGTATAAATGCATACGTGTCAGAAATTATGAGTATGATTCGATTTGACTAATCTTTTTGAATACTCATTGCTGATCCCTGGTTCGTATGCGATTTATACTTATTTTGTGATTCTTGTAAATGTTAAGTCATGGAGAGTCGAAATCAATAACAACATACGTGTTGTATGAATATAATGAGTACTTCAAACTTTGAATATGAGTAGGGGTTCCAAGATATTGAAATAAGTATGAATACGTATAAGTATCAGAAATTATGAGTACGATTCAATTCTACTCATCTTTGTGAATACTCATTGCTGATCTCTGATGTGAACCTTCTAATACGTTATTCACTTATAGAGCACTGAGTGAATACCCCATTTCGAAGCGTGCGCGGAATTTATATTACAGAGGAATTTGGGGTTGCAATCGGAGGCTTTTCATTGCTTATATGTTCGGTCAAAATAGTACCAACATTCTGGGAAGAATCGCTTCTCAAATAATTAATCTTAGCGACCTTCTTAAATGAGACGCGTTCCACATCAAAATAGCAGTACAGACTTAGCCGAGGAATATTTCAATTTTAGTTTTGTTGGACGCCCATCCTCCCCGTTCTCCTTTCTAGCGCAGAGGCATGGACACTATTAAGCACTGATGCAGCAGCCTTGAGGGTATTCGAGAGAAAAGTCCTGCGTAGGATAATCGGTCCAGTGCGAGTTGGCGATAATTTCCGCATCCGATCCAACAGTGAGCTGTAAGAGCACCTCAACGACACGGACGTTGTGCAGCTTATTAACATCCAGCAGCTGCGCTGTCTCGGCAATATCGTTTGAATGGAAGAGGATGCTCCGGAGACGGATATTTGAAGCGGAGATTTTGTGGAAGTCGACGAAGAGGACGGCTTTGTTTGCATTGGAAGGACCAGATCAAAAAAGACCTGTCATCGATTGACCAGCTGGCATAAGAAGCAGAAGCGCATGGGAGCATGTGTTAAGGTAGGCCGAAATCCGTAAATCAGGTTGTGATGGCCAGTTAAAGTATAAAGTTTTGTTGGCGAAAAAGATTCTCAATATCGTCTTAAGTGCTATGATGTGTTGACTGCATACGCCTGCTTTCGAAATGACAGAATCGAGTTACACATGTGAAAGTATGGACATATTCATGGGTATCCTGTAGCAGTATAAAGGATTGCCATTACATACATACATAATTGATTATTACAACCATTCAGTCAGGATTACGACTTAGCTTCTCACGGCACTTATGTTGTGTGTGTTAATTTTATACGTGAGTTGCGGCACCTACAGTTTAAAGTCGACTCCGAACGATAGATTTTTGTGAAGTTTTTTATGACAAATTTATTTTGTTTCAGAATTTTTGTCAGAAATCTTCAGAGAGGAAGTCGCCATAGAAATATTTTAATATTTCATTTTGTTGAAGATGTCCTAGTCTGGCCTTGAACCAAGGACTCACGTTCTACTAAACTACGACGACTTCAAATGATTGCTGTTATCTGTATTAATACTTATGGTTTTTGTTTTACTAGAGCTTACTTTAAGTTTCACCTTAGTGACTCTTAAGTCTATTAAATGTAGAATTTCCTGCATTTACGTGAGGTTATGCTCAAATAATTTAATTTGTGAAGGTTTGTTAGTAATCCAGCGTTTTCGGATGTTAATGAAGGCCTTACCGACTGCTATGCTGACACTATTTTGCTACATTGCTGGCTAAGGCGGTATTAAATAGTAAAGGCAATAACAATCGAGGGGACCGTAGTCTGGTAAGTAGTGTGTGGGCGTATTAGACATTCAAATCGCAGGTCTGAGATCTCCAACAAAAGGAAATATGGGAAAATATTTATTCCGCCACTTCATCTCAGCAGATTTCTGGCAAAAGCTCTGAGAGTAACTCAAATTACCAAAAAAAGTCTCTCAAAATCCGTCGTTCGGAGTAGACTTTAAACTGTATATTCCGCCACTCACGTATAAAGTTAACATACACAGCATAAGTGTTGTGAGAAGCTAGGTCGGAAACATGACCGAAGGGCTGTAATGACCAAATATGTATGTATGTACGCATGCATGTTGTTAGTAATCCATCCTTTTTGGTTAGCAATTAAGGCCCTAATAACTACAGACTATTATGCTGATACTATTTGGATAAATTGCTGACTAAGACGATGTGGAATAGTAGAGGCACCGAGTTTACATGGCAGTTGGCATTGGATTAAAGGGTCTTATAAGATATTATTTTGTCTCCCCGTTAGGTCGAAAATGGGCATGCATAAAATACACACTTTCATGGCTTAAGGTATTTAATATCTAGAAAATCAATTTGCATTTGCGGTCTTGCAAAGAAAAATATAAGAGAAGAATATTTCCATATAGCGCTACTGAAAATGGCCTTGTATATCTTATAGATTAATTTTAATTGTTTTATTTTTATTTCCATTTAAATTAAGAAATATAACCCGTATCCTCCAACAGCAATAAGTACTGATTAAAATTATAATTATATTCCACAATATTATTGATGCAAGCAAACCAATTAAGTACAAATTTAAATTTTTAATTGAAAAATACAAATAAAAAAAATAAAATAAGAATCAAACACATAATATTGGTAATTCCCCCAATCAAATGGAAATTTACACTTTGACTTTGAGATTTTCTTATTTCAATATGCAACTGCACCTGCCCAGTAAAATTACAACAGCATTCCCATTCAATATAAAAACACTTCAGCTGAACCTTTAGAATCACATACGGATTACAAAGTTCGATAACTAAACAACTCAAGAATCAATCAACATGAAATTCATTCTAATTTTAACTATTCTGGGCTTTGTAGCCTTCTGCCAAAGTGCTGTAAGATTTTCCAAAAAAAAATTTTCAAAAGCAAATCCTTTACAAATCCTTGTTTCCTCTCTTTTTTTTTGTAGCCTCAAGATATATCACCAGAGCAATTAGCTAAAGGCAAGGGATATTTCGATCAGTGTATAACACAGGAGAAACTTACTGAACAAGAGGTTGCCAAAATACGTAGCAAGGATGTTGCAAATCCTTCGGAGAATATGAAATGTTTTGCTGCCTGTTTCTTGGAAAAGGCCGGTGCCTTGAAGGACAATAAATTGCAGGAGGATGTTGTCTTAACACAATTCGGTTCCATATTAGGTCAAGAAAAAACCAAACAGATTTTGGATAAATGCAAGGATGTTAAGGGTGCTGATCGCTGTGATATGGGCTACAAGCTTTACAAATGCTATGAAGAAAATAAAAATTAATTGACCTCGAACGACTGGCTGCCAAATGGATTTGTTACGTGTAAATGCATAAATCAGGATTATTTTAAATGAAAATTATACAGAAATAAAGGAAAATTAGCAATTAAATGTGTCTTAAAATATGTTCTTAAAGTCTTTTTTTTCATAGAGACAGACGTACTTGGGATCTGGTTCTGCAGCTGCAAATAATTCCTTGTCTCTTAGTTTTAAATGGTCTAGGTTACGTATAGCTCTCTAGAGGTTGGAATGTACATTTTATAGAGGGCCTTTTTCTATTTACCATTTTTCTATTTTATGCAGGGCATTATTTTACCTAACAGGGAGACAAACTAATGTCTCATAAGATCCTTTACTCCAACTGCCAACTGCCGTGTAAACTCGGTGATAAGGAGGCGTGTTATTGCTTCTGCCATTCAACATGGTCTTAGTCAGCAATTTGTTCAAATAGTATCAGCCTAATAGTCCGCTGTTATTAGGGCTTAAATTGCTACCCAAAAAGCATGGATTACTAACGACATGGATACGTACATACATAATTGGTCAACAACCCTTCGGTCAGAATTACGACCTACCTTCTCACAACACTTATGCTGTGTATGTTCATTTTTGTTAATTTTATACGTGAGTGGCAGAATGTACAGTTTAAAGTCGAGTCCGAACGATAGATTTTTGAGAAACTTTTAATGGCAACTTGAGTTAATCTCAGGGCTTTTGCCAGAAATCTGCTGAGATAAATTCGCGGAAGAAATATTTTCCATTATTTCCTTTTGTTGGAGATACCAGACCTGGGATTTGAACGTCTAATAAGCCCACACACTACTTACCAGACTACGGCACCCTCAATTGTTATTGCCTTTACTATTTAACACCGTCTCAGTCAGCAATGTAGCCTGCCTAGCAGTTGGCAGGGCCTTCATTACCGTCCGCAAACGCTGGTTTACTAACAAAGCTTCACAAATTCATTTATTTGAGCATAACCTCAAGTATATGCGGGAAAATCTGCATTTAATAGACTTAAGAGTCGCTAAGGTGGAACATAAAATAAAGTCTAGTAAAACAAAAACAATAAGTAGTAATACAGATACCGGATATCTTCTGAAATCTAGTAGGACTTGAGGCCGTGGTTCAAGGCCTGCCTAAGACATCTCCAACAAAACGAAATATGAAAAAATATTGCTTCGACGACTTCCTCTCAGCAGATTTCTGGCAAACACTCGGCGATCAAATAACATTGCCATGAAAAGATTTTTCAAAACAAAAGTCCGTCATTTGGAGTCGACTTTAAACTGTAGGTCCCTTCGCTTATGGATAAAATTAACACACGCAACATAAGTGGTTCGAGAAACTAGGTCGTAACACTGACTAAAGAGTTGTATGTATGTTATCGTTGCCGATTTCAATAAACTTCTGACATTGCCTGGCCATTGGGCAAGGCTGTATATATGTATATCGGCTTGGATATAGAATGAGCAGTATATCGATATAATTTAGGCTAACGCTTTCTCTTTCCAAATCTATTTAACGATTCTATTCTATTTGCACATAATTTTCAAGGCAATTTTTTTAAGAAGCCATGTTTTCCAACTGAGAATTTGTTGACAGGAATGTAAATGCCCTGGCCATACTCGTTTTGAAATAAAACTCAAGTGCATTTATTATAAATTTTACAAACACAGCTCCTAAGCGATTTACTCAGCTTCGGATTCTACGATACATTTGTAAACATTTAAAGCAGTATCCGGGCGCCCTTCACCCTTATAGTCATTGCAATTGCTCAAAACAGCCTTTAAAACAGCCATGTCTTCATTAACAAGGGAACCCAATTTTTTCAAGATAACATCTTTCTGTACTTGGTCATCCTTCAAGGTGCCGACACGTTCAACGAAATGTTCCTTTGCTTTGGCTTTTTGTTCTTCGCTTAATTCGAGTGGCTGTGAAAGAAGAAATGTAATGAGGGGATATAGTAAAGTGTCTCAATGGAAATTTTTTTAAAAGAAACTTACACCGGCCATAGCCTGAGCAATAAAGCAAACCACAGCTAAAGCAATAAAGGCCTTCATGTTTAAGATTCTTTAGTTTTTTATTTGGAGGCACTGGTGTTGCAAGGACTGTTAAGAACGTTGTAATGTTCTTTGCTTATCAAGCCGGGCTTTTTATAAGAAGAGTTGTAATCAAAATATAGTTTTTTTTCTGTTTCTGTTTTGTTTTCTTTCTTCTTCATTCTGTTTTTTCCTTTATTTTTTTATATGTTTTTCTGATTTTCTTATCTTCCATCCGTAATATAGTAACGTACTCCCTCCTTTACCGTTATGGAAAATTTTTTTTCTTTTTTTCTTTTTTTTTCTTTTATAAATGCAACAATAACTAAGGCTGTAAATGATTCGAGTCACTCATTCGAATCATTTACAAGTATTATAAGTATTTTTCTAAATTTATGAATCCAAATGTGTAGGCTTATGAATCAAACATATTTCAAATGGTATGAGTTTGATGTCAATGTTGTACGCATACTCATTGCATCCCGAACTTATAAATCAACGTTGTAGTGAGCGTGAATGCGTCAGAGTGCATAGTCAAATTTCAATATTGTTGACTCACTTATATTCACCATTTCATGAGTGCTTATGAGTAGCGAAAAACGATTCATTGCTGATCTCTGGTGTATAATGAGCAGTATATCGATATAATTGAGGCTCTACAGAAGAGCTAACACTTTCTCTTTCCAAATTTATTTAGTGATTCTATTCTAGTGGAGCAAAATTTTCAAGGCAATTTTTTTAACAGGCCATGATTTCCAATTGAGAATTTGTTCACAAGAATGTAAATGCCCTGGCCATAAACGTTTTGAAATAAAACTCAAGTGCATTTATTTCTTTTCAAAATTTTATTTAATAATAAATAAAATTTACAAACGAAGCTCCTAACCGGTTAATCGTATTCTTCCAAACATTTGGAAATTTTTAAAGCAGTACCCAAGGGTCCTTCACCCTTATAGTCCTTGCAATTGCTCAAAACAGACTTCAAAACAACCATGTTTCCACTAAAGAGGGGATCCAATTTTCTGAAGACAACATCATCCTCTCCAAAGAAAAGTTCCTTAGCTTTGGTTTTTTGTTCTTCGCTTAATTCGAGTGGCTAAGGAAGAAGAAATGTAATGATCGGGTATAGTAGAGTGTCTCAATGGAAATCTTTTTCAAGCAAACTTACACCGGCCATAGCCTGGACAATAAAGCAAACAACAGCTAAAGTAATGAAGGCCTTCATGTTTAGGATTCTTTAGTTTTTTTGTTTGGAGGTGCTGGTGTTGCAAGGACTGTTAAGAAAGTTGTGATTTTCATTGTTTATCAAGCTGGGCTTTTTATAAGAAGAGTTGTAATCAAAATACAGTTTTTTTGTTGTTGTTAATTTTTATGTTTTGTTTTTCTTCTTCATTCCATTTTTTTCATTTATTTTTTCATATGTTTTTCTGTTTTTCTTATCTTCCATCCGTAATGTAGCAACGTACTCCCTCCTTCACTGTTTTCTTTTTTTTTTCGTAAGTGCAACAATAACTAAGGCTGTAAATTTTAATGAATGGTTCGAGTCACTCATTCGAATAATTTATAAGTATTATAAGTATTTTTCTAAAGTTATGAATCTAAATGTGTATGAGGCTTATGAATCAAACATTTTTCGAATGGTGTGAGTTTGATGTCAATGTTGTAGGCATACCCATTGCAACCTGTACTTATAAATCAACGTTGTATTGAGTATGAAAGCGTCGGAGTACATAGTTAAAATTTCAATATTGTCGACTCTCTTATATTCAACATTTCATGGCGATATATTATATTTTAACATACTTTTCAAGACAATTCTTTTAAGAGGCCATGATTTCCAATTGAGAATTTGTTCACTGGGATGTAAATGCCTTGACCATACAGATTTTGAAATAAAACCCAAGTGTATTTATTTTTTTCAGTGTTTTATTTAAAAATAAATAAATTTTACAAATAAAGCTCCTAAGCGGTTAATTCAACTTTGGATTCTTCGAAACATTTGTAGATTTGGAAACCAGTATCACAGCGTGATTCGCCCTTAATGTCCTTGCATTTGCTCAAAACAGCCTTGGTTTTCTCTTCACCTACGAGGGCACCCAATTTTTGCAAGACAACATCTTCCTGGACTTGGCCATCCTTCAATGTGCCGACACGTTCAAAGAAACAAGTGCCGACACATTTCATGTTCTCTGAGGGATTAGCGAAATCCTTGTTGCGCAAGCGGGCAGCATCCTCTTCGGAAACGTTTTCTTGTTTAACACATTCATGGAAATGTTCCTTAGCCTTGGCTTTTTGTTCTTCGCTTAATTCGAGTGGCTGTGGAAGAAGAAATGTAATGATCGGATATAGTAAAGTGTCTCAATGGAAATCTTTTTAAAGTTAACTTACACCGGCCATAGCGTGGGCAATGAAACAAACAACAGCTAAAGCAATAAAGGCCTTCATGTTTAGGATTCTTTAGTTTTTTGTTTGGAGGTGCTGGTGTTGCAAAGACTGTTAAGAAAGTTGTGATGTTCTTTGCTTAACAAGCCGGGCTTTTTATAACCAGAATTGTAAGCCAAATAGTAGAGTTTTTGTTGTTGTTGTTATTGTCCAATATCTTACACACATTTGTTTTTAATTTCTATGTTTTGTTTTCTTCTTCATTCTATTTTTTTGTTTGTTTATTTTTTATGTTTCTTTCTTTCATCCGTGTTGTAGTAACGTACTCCCCCCTTTACTGTTATGGAAAAGTTTTTTTTTTTTGTTTATATGTTATATGCTACACAATTATTATTTATTTTGTATATTTTATTTTATTTATTTTTATTTTTTTTGATATTATATTCGTTTTTATGTTTTTGGTGACGTAAAAAAAATCGTCTGGTCTTAATTTGTCGATTTTTTTTGGATTAATTGCCATCTGTTTTGTTTGTATCATGTTTTGTTTAAAATTGGTTGCGCCTTAATTAATTATTCAAATGTTTGGCCTGAATATGCCAGACTATAGTAGACCAGACAGAAAGTGCTTGTCTTTTTTGAAGATTAATCTCAGAAATAAAAAAAAAAACTTAAGTTGACTTTAGACACGCTGCCTCAGTCCCTCTGCCTTTAAATTAGTGTTTAAATTTCTTTAAAGCCCAAAAGAAAGTTTGTTATTATACAGTTAATGCATAACAAAATTGAAATCTAAAAAATTTAAATAAAATATAAACGAAGTTTTTTTTAGTCATGCTAACTAAAATAAATCAAAAAATTAATGGAATTGTAGTATAACATACACATTTAAGTAATTTAAATGTGCCTTAACCTTTAACCTTTTTTATCAACAATATTTTTGCAAATCAAGCAAACTTCCAAGACGATCTTCAGTGTTAACCTTACAGCCTGACAGATAGGATTTCTGAGGCTTGGTGCCATGATTATCAAACAAAGAGGCGTATCAATCCAGTATAACTGTAACTTTTCCAAGCCGCAATTGGGATTATATCGACGCCTCCGTTCTATAACATTCTAAGTCGAAAAAGTGTGTTTTGAGTTATGAGCTCTCAAAGTTTCCACACGACATTCGACCATATGTGTATTCTAAGAAGATTTTTCCCTATAACTTCGGAACGGATCGGCGCATCTTAACCAAATTTTGACAGTATTTAAGTTAGAGAACGTAGAATTTAAAAATGCAAGAACATTAAAAACATTCTAAGTACACTTAGAACGTTATAGAATGGAGGCGTCGATATGTTCTCAGCTCAATATATGCTTCTAAATTGTAAACCTGGTGGGCATTACGATGCTCGTAAAAAAATTTCCGTAAAAGATTCGCTGAGTTCGGTTTACTTAAGCAGTTTTTCTTTTCAATAATAATTCGCTGATTATTTGACACTCTAGTGTGGTTAACTTCTAAACATTGTGCTCAAATCATAGCGTGAAGCTCATGTGGTGTTCATTTGCAAAAAAATCTTTACTGACACAAGGCACGAACACAAGATTCCACTTTGGCCATGAGTTACACGCATTTTCATAACCCAATACAATACCAAAACCGGGGATCAAACAAAACCTATAGAAAAGAGTCCCAACTCTAAAAGCAATCTAGCCACCTTCCGATGATATAAGGTTTACGGAGTTCAGTCAAACATAAGCTATACACAGACACATACTATTGCAGAAGGAATGCGGAGTAATTCTAAGTCTAACGGTATAAGTTTCAATAGCAAATTTTAATAGTAACGCTGTCACAAAGACTCTTCCGAGCGTTTTATCGTCCTAGCTTTCCTTATATCTCCGGGAAAAGAACAATTTTCTGAAGTCTCTCTTATTTGGCCTTTGGGCATAAAGACATTCGCGTCAACTAGCTTGAATGCAGCAATGGCTTGAATAGATACAACAGCATTGCTATCCTTTATATTATTCACGTCTAGGGATTCTATTACCCTCGATTAGGTTGGACATTAGGGGAAAAATCTACTGTTGGTTAGGAGAGAGGACCTGTTTGACATCTCGGTTTAGGTTAGGTTAGGTCGTAGTGGTGGCTTTGATCATGTCATAAAGCTCACTTGAGCGCGCATAGCGGTCCGTTGTGATGCCACGGGTGAACGCAGTCCCTTTGCTGACCAAGTTCCACCAAGACCAGGGATGAGGAAGAAGTTGGTCAGCACAAGGGCTGCTCATCGGAAGCACGATTACCCTACGCTAGAAAACCAGCCAGAAAGTTTGATGAACGAAGCTATATCCTTGATGTCAATAGATGATAGCTCCGTCAAGCTGACAAGAAACGGAGAGCCAAATAATCTATTCCTGCACCTAGCAAGTGACGGACACCGACAGAAGAAGTGGATCACAGTCTTTTCTTCCTCAGCGGATCTGCACCCGCGGCAGAAGTCGTTGAATGGAGGCCGCATCCTTTCCGCGTGTCTGCCCATAACGCAATGGCCCGTAAGCATGGCCACTGTGGTCGAGATAATGTTACGACCAAGTCCAAGCAACTGGTTCGTACGCCTACTATCCAACAAGGGCCAGGTGAGTCTAGGGATGGAGCAGGACTCCTCATTGACCCAGGATAGGTTGGCGTCTCGAAAGAATTTCCGCACAATTGCCAACTTGAACAAGGCAAGTGGAGTGCCTAACTCCATCGCAGACGATTCTGGAAGGAGTGCCCCTGCTCTGGCGAGATTTTCGGCCCTATAGTTCCCTAGAACATTACTGTGCCCGGGGATGCAGACCAGCGAGACGTTGAAGCGCTCAGAAAGAAGATGGAGACAGCGGCGACATTCTCTAACGATCCTGGAGTTATTCACAAAACCCGACAAAGATCTTTTGGCGGCCTGACTGTCGGAGAAGACCGAGACGCAGGTGAAAGGAGCACCGTTGACGAGGACCCATTAAGCGGCCCGGTAAATGACCATCGCCTCCGCCTGAAACACGCTACAGTAGTTTGGCAGCCGGTTTAGTTTGCCGAATCTTAAAGCGGGAATATCCAATTCGAAAGTAAGACTGTCGACTGGCAAACACGTTATAAGCTAAGGAGCATTGCCCGGTTTATAAGTGGGTCTGAGTGGCTTACATTTAGAGCCTTTTGAGTTTAATAATTTAATGGAATGTGGTTACAAACTAAGCCTAATAATTGAAGTATGTTGAGACCACTGGCAGTAAATTGTATAGAAGTTTGCGAACGCGACCATTGGCTTAAAGGGAATTTCTTCTTACATCCTAG
Source organism: Sarcophaga subvicina (assembly GCA_936449025.2). Classification (NCBI taxonomy): domain Eukaryota; kingdom Metazoa; phylum Arthropoda; class Insecta; order Diptera; family Sarcophagidae; genus Sarcophaga; species Sarcophaga subvicina. The sequence goes on along the minus strand of OW388084.2, from coordinate 112,507,570 downwards.
CCATTGATTACGTTTTGGTTGTTCTCAGCCAACTGTTGAGTTCAATGAATTTCGCCATTCGCAGCCAATGAACACAACTAGATGGAGATGCCAAATGCTCTAATAGTAGACAGAGGAAGTGATGATTTGTGAATAGTTTGTGTTTTTTTGTTTTGTTTTCATTACAATATAAAAATAGCGCACCTCGTATTGAATATATGAATAGAAATCACGATCTGATGATCTGATTTTAATTGATTTTTAAATGCCACAATAATTTCACAAAATACCAGAGAAAGTCTATCAATTAACGTAGAGAAGAAAAAAAATGAATTAATAATTGAATTGCGAGGCATATTTTAAATATAATTAAACATTTTGTAAAGCAAAAAATAATAACAAATAAATAAAGGGGGCTCCGATTGATTTATTAAGCTGACTAGTGCTTAACGACAAACTAAACTTTGTAAAAAGCAACATCTGTACGGTAATTAAATCCCAGAAACTATTATTTATGAAATTAAAAAGAAAAACGTTTATAAAAAGCAAACACAACAAATGACAAGCTTAATAATTTAAAAAGAAAAAAAACTACAAAAAAAAAACTTGATTTCTGAACGAATATTCTTGTTATAAAAACCCCCATGACATTGGGGAAAAGCATCACAACTTTCTTAGACCTTTGAATACCAACACCTCCACAAAACAAATAAAAAAACTAAAGAATCTTGAATATGAAGGCTTTTATTACTTTAGCTGTTGTTTGCTTTATTGCTGGTGCTTTTGCTGCTGTAAGTATAGAATTTTTCCAGACGAAATGAAATTTGTTTGTAACATCTCTACTCTTAACAGGACATCAAATTGAGTGATGAACAAAAAGCCATAGCTAAGGAACATTTCCAAGCTTGTGTTGCACAAGAAAATGTTTCCGAAGAGGATGCTGCACGCCTGCGCAACAAGGATTTCGTTAATCCCTCAGAGAACATGAAATGTTTCGGCACTTGTTTCTTTGAACGTGTCGGCATCTTGAAGGATGATCAAGTACAGGAAGATGTTGTCATGCAAAAATTGGGTGCCCTTGTTGGTGAAGAGAAAACTAAAACCATTTTGGATAAATGCAAGGATATTAAGGGCGAAGGACGCTGTGATACCGGCTTCAAAATCTCCAAATGTTTTGAGGAATTCAAAGCTGAATTAACTGCTTAAGAACAAGTATTATTTTAATAATAAAAAAAAGAAATTTAAAAACAAAAATGTTCATTTATTTTTAATACATTTTAATTGGAAAAAGTTTGTTAAGAATACTTTTTTGATAATGATTTTATGTCACTACCAAAAATGTTAAATAATTTCATCAAAAAACATTAAATTAGCAAATTTGACGTGTAAACAACAGAATTTTAGAGGACTTCGCCGTTGGAAATAGGCACACAGAATTCAATAACAAAGTATTCTTAAAAGTATTACATTTGGTTTGAAGCAGAGATCAGCAATGAGAATTCAAAAAGATGAGTAGAATGGAATCATACTCATAATTTCTGATACTTATATGCATTCATTCATTATTTTAATATCACGGAACTTCTACTCATATTCAAAGTTTGAAGTACTCATCATATTCATACTTAACAACACACGTATGATGTTGTTTTATTTCGGCTCGCCATAACTCCACATATACACGAGAAGCACAAAATAAGTATGAATCGCGTACGAACACTAAAATACTTACTCGAAGGTTGTGTGTTTGCTCTGATTGCTGCTCTGGTTTTGTGTTTGTGTGTCTTCTTTCTTTTTTTGTTAATGCAACAACAACTAAGACAGTAAAATTTGATGAAAGATTCGAGTCACTCAAAGTATCACTGAAGTTATGAATTTAAATGAGTAGACTTATGAATCAAACATATTTCGAATGGTATGAGTTTGATGTCTACGTTGTACTCATACTCATTGCAACCTGTACTTATAAATCAATGTTGTAGTGAGTATGAATGAATCAGAGTACATAGTTAAATTTCAATATTTTTGGCTCATTTATATTCAAAATTTCAAGAGTGCTTATGAGTAGTGAAAAAACGATTCATTGCTGATCTCTGTTAGCAATTGACTTACCCAAGCAAAGTTAAAAGCTGTACTTTCATGATAATTTCCACAAAGTTTAATTCTGTTCTCTTAAATGAGCAATTTAAAACTGAGTGTCTGAGTCAAGTACTTTAAAAGAAATTCTTTGATTAGCCGAATGTGGCATTCTTTTTATAATAGAAAGTGAAATGGGAACAGCTTCTCATGTATTTATTTCTCCTTAAAGTATTAATTTTAATTGATAAGAACATTGTTTTGTGTCTTCTAGATTATATATACGAGTTTAGTACTAAAATTTAAAGACTTAATAAAGACATACATATACATACAGTGAGCGTTAACAGAAACTCTACATTAAAAAATATATACATTAAAAAATTAACGTTATTTTTATTTTAAAATTATTTCATTGCCGGTTTTTAAAACTGAAATAAATAAAAAAAAAATTTACAAAAATTTCGAAATAATGTAAAATTTTTTCGGGCACTCTCTTTAAGTTGTAAAAGTTGAGTTTAGAGATTGTTAGAATTTTATCCTTCATGGACAGTTTCTTTTAAGGCTCACTATATATTAATCCTTCAGTTGGGATTAGGATCCAGCTTCTCACACCACTTATCTAGTGTGTCCTAATTTTGTATATGAGGGGAGGAGGACCTACAAAGGAAAGAGTTGCCTATACAAGACAATGCAGGAGTTAACATATCCACTATTGTGATGGTAAAATTCGTTGAATTGCATTGGCTGTTCCATAGCTTGTCCTATGTAACAGATTTAGTTCTTCCTGAATAATTTCTATAAAAAAAAAATTGGCTGGTTGGCAGAAAATTTAAAGGGGTAGTGAGAGTTACACGTTTAGGGCTACTGTAAGAAAGCAGACAGCTTTCACTGCCAACAAGTGACCTCGGCTATTAATTTATAAAAATTGTTTGTATTTTTAAATCCTTTTTTTTTTATAAATTTTCTTTAATTTTACATTGTAATTTACATGTTAAATAATTTAAAATCCTGTTTTGATTTTAAAACCATTTCTTTAAACACTTATAGATTTCATAACCGCGTTCACAATCTGTTCTATCATTGACACTAATGCACACACGTAACTGGAATAGGTACTCCTTTGCTTCCACATAATTTTGCCTTTGTAACGCCAATATTATTTTGCGTTCTGGACAATATAAGCAAGACATCCCGCAGGGAAACATTCTCTTGTTTACGGCAGTCAACTAAAGTTGGCAGGTCTCTAACCTCCTGCAAAGATATTTTGCTGGTATCAACAAATGAAAGTAACTTACATACATTAGTATAGGCAAAGGTTACTCTGCAAACAGTAGCCAAAATCAGGAGAGATTCATAATCATTTAAAAAAAAAATTTTTTTTCTGGTTTCTTAAGCATACAAGAGAAGACAAGACTGAGTGCTTAAAACCCTAATGCTTTTGAAATGGAAAAATTTTGTTTTGTTCTTTTATCAGCAAAGTTTGTCAAACATTTTTTCATGGGTTTTGTTTTATTCGTTTCTATTATTTGCTGATAATAATGCCATGAACTACTAAATATAGATGGTGGTCCATATGATACTCTTAATGCTTCTGAGAATTTCGTATGGAATTACGATGGCAGTACAAAAATTAGACGACCTACTAATAAAACATAGAAAGAAACACAAAATGTATGGTTTCCCTTTGCCTTGTTAGATTTTCTACAGTCATATTCTGTTGCAGAGATCACCAATAAATCATTTTTTCGCTACTCATAAACACTCATGAAATTTTGAATATAAGTGAGCCAACAACATTGAAATTTAACTTGGGACTCTGATTCATTCATACTCACTACAACGTTGATTTATAAGTACAGGTTGCAATGAATATGCGTACAACATTGACATCAAACTCATATCATTCGAAATATGTTTGATTCAGAAGCCTCGTACTCATTTAGATACATAACCTTAGAAAAATACTTATAATACTTATAAATGATTCGAGTGACTCGATTCGAGTGACTCGAATCATTCATTAAAATTTACAGTCTCAGTTGTTGTTGCATTTACAACAAAAGAAAAAAGACAGAGCAGAAGCAACCTTTTAGTGAGTATTTTAGTGTTTTTAAGCTATTCATACGTATTTTGTGCTTCGTGTATATGTTGAGTTATGGAGAGTCGAAATCAACAACATCATACGTATGAACACGATGAGTACTTCAAACGTGTTGAATATGAGTACAGGTTCCATGATATTAAAATAAGTATGAATGCGTATAAGTGTATCAGAAATTATGAGTATAATTCGATCCTACTCATCTTTTTGAATACTCGTTACTGATCCCTGGTTCGTACGCGAATTATACTTATTTTGTGATTCTTGTTAGTGTTGAGTCATGTAGAGTCGAAATTAATAACAACATCATACGTGTTGTTAAGTATGAATATGATGAGTAATTCAGACTTTGAATATGAGTAGAGGTTCCATGATATTAAAATGAGTATGAATGCGTATTAGTGTATCAGAAATTATGAGTATGATTCGATTCTTTCAATACTTTTCAATACTTATTGCTGACCTCTGTGCTGTATTTACATTATCCTCGCATAAGTCACAATTGTCCAACTTATTAGAATTACCTTGGATTGTGGTAAAGCTTAACCCCTTATTCAGAATTCTATTCCAGTAATAAAAATATTTCAACATCATTTGCAATTATTTTTTAATTATTTTTTTATTTACATTTAAAATTTATCACTGGCAATTTGCTCTTACATTTTTAATACTTTATCTTGCAGTTTAGAAACCCAATTCAACTTTGGCTTCCTGGTAGCATTCAAAGATTTTGTAGCCATTATCACAACGTCCTTCACCCTTGACATCCTTGCATTTGTTCAAAGCAGTTTTGACCTTCTCTTCACCCACAAGTGGAGTTAATTTTTGCATGACAACATCATCTTGTACTTGGCCATCCTTCAAGGCGCCTATCTTTTCAAAGAAACAAGTGCTGAAGCATTTCATGTTCTCCGAAGGATTAACGAAATCCTTGCTACGCAAACGATTGGCATCCTCTTCGGATACATGTTCTTGTTCAACACAGGCATGGAAATGTTCCTTAACTTTGGCTTTTTGTTCATCGCTTAATTGAACGTTCTATAAAAAGGATTAAGCAGCGGTATTAGATAGGTTGTTAGCGGCTTGTGAAAAGTAAGACTTACCGAAGCAAAAGCTGAGGCCACAAAGCAGAGAACAGCTAAGGTAATGAAGGCTTTCATGATGATTTAAGAGAAGTTTTGTTTTGTTTTCTTAAGCGTGCAATTTAAGACTGTTGAGCTGCTAAAAATTCACGGCTTTTATAGTGAAAATATTTCAGAAGCGTTTATGAAAATCTTAAATAAATCCAGTTTTGTTTTTTATTTTTATTTTCATTGTTATTGTTGTTGGTTTTTTTTCGACAATATTTGCCAATTTGTTTTGTTAATGTTTTTATTTATTTTGTTTATATTTGTTTTGTTTTGTTGTTGCTATTATTTAAATGTGCTTTCTTCTACAACTAGTTGACAATAATTTTATGAGAAGAAGAAAAAAAAGAAAACAAAAACGCTCTGGGGTATTAATTGTCTAAGGCAACTGCTTGATAAGAATATGATTGCAATTGTTGTTGTAGTAAAATTTGATTTATGAAAACTATGTTTATTTGTTTATTTCTGTTTTATTTTGATGTTTTCGCTCAAACTACTGCATACACGGTGTGATACACTTTAAATTCAGGGATGCTGTTTAATTAAGTTCATCTTATTGTCTTATTTATTCAAAATTTCAAACATTGCGATTAAAAATGAGTCCAATGAACATACTACTGAGCGAGCAAATCGCCAAATAATTCGATTGCCTTGCGGTATGACAGCAGGCTATGTCTGTTTGTGGTTTTTGCTTTACGTGTTCATCCGCATTTAACAGTTGCCTTGAAAACTTAGTAGGCTAACATGGAAAATTATGAAATGGCGGAGCCATTGTAATATATCGGCTCATAAATTCGGACTTAATATATTAGAAGAACCTCAAACATTGCTCAGAATCCTTACAACGTTGATATGTTTTAACGTATTTTAGAGTTTTTTAACCGCCATTCTCATGTGCTCAGTCGCATCGATTTCATGATGATTAGATGCGTAGTACAATATCTTACAACTAATTTTGACACCAAAACCTCACTTAAGCACGTTAGCGGCTCGTTTTGTGACGCCACAGGTAAACGTAGCCCCCTTCCTGACCGAGTTCCACCAAACCAGGGAAGAAGTTAGTCGGTGCAAGGGCCGCACATTACGAAGCACGACTACCCTACGCTTTAAAACCAGCCCGAAAGTTTCACAAACGAAGCTATATCCCTTGAAGTCGCCGTAGTCTATTAGAAAGTGTGTTGGTTTATTAGACGTAGGGCCAGGGTTCGAGCTCCAGGCCGGACATCGGCACAAAATACAAAAAGTACTTTCTTCTGCGACTTCCTCTCAGCAGATTTCTGGCTGGAGCTCTGAGAGTAAATAACATTGCCATGAAAAGGTTTCTCAAAAGTCTGTCGTTCGGAGTCGACTGTAGGTCCCATCACTCATGTATAAAATTAACACACACAACATGAGTAGTGTGAGAAGCTACGCCGTAATCCTGATTGAAGGGTTGTAATGGCCAATTACATATGTATGTAACTAGCGTAGGTAGGTAGGTTGTAGTGGTAGCTTTGATACCAAGAACTCACTTGTACACGAATGCGGCCCATTGTGACGCTACAGGTAAATGCAGTCCCTGCACTGACGGAGTTCTACCAAACTGGATAAGAAGTTAAGAAACACGACTACCATACGCTGGAAAACCAGCTCGAAAGTTTGATAAACGAAGCTATATCCCTGACATCAATGGATGATAGATCCGTCAAGCTGACAAGAATTGGGGAGCCAAATAACCTCTATCTGCACCTCGCAAGAGATGGGCATTGACACAGAAAGCGGATAACAGTCTGCTCTTCTTCAGCAGATCTGCACTCACGACAGAAGTCTTTAGATGATAGCTTTCCGCGTGTCTTCCAATAACATAATGACCCATTATACAATGACATTATATGGCGTTACGATCAAGTCCGTGTAATTGGTTGGCGAGTCTTCTATCCATCAAGGGCCAAGTGAGTCTAGCAATGGAAGCAAGGCTCCTCACTGGCCCTGAATAGGTTGGCGTAAATAAAGAATTTCCACGCAATGGCCAATTTAACCGCGGTAAGTGGCATACCCCAGTCGATTGACGAGAATTCCGCAAGAGTGTACTGGCGAACCAGTCGGCTTTGCAGTTTCCCGGAATGAAAGTGTGCCCAGGAACCCAGACAAATGAGACACTGATGCGCTCAGAAAGAGGGTCGAGACAGCGGCAACACTCCCTAAGGAACCTGGACTTAATCATAATGCTCAACAGACATCTTATAGCAGCCTGACTATCAGAGAAGCCTGACTAACCAAAGTGCTCTGTTCTGTATCTTACAGATGATTAGCAACGAAAGGTTGGCAACCAATAACAGGTATTAAAATATTTAAGATGTTCCCTTATATAACCAAATGCAGCCTGGTCTTGTGGCAAGTACTCCGCATTATACATTTTAGTTAAGACACATGACACAACCAGCACGGAATATGAGGATAATGTACGCGAAATGAGTAGGGCGTAGTTTGGCACACGATAGAACAGAGAGAGGGAGAGAGAGTAGCCAACATGTTTTAAAAGAGTACTCAGCAATGTTTCATAGCAACAAAGCAAAGTTTTTGAGTCCATGACATGAAACACGTCCATGCCTGAGACACTTGACACTCGAAACCAATGTATAGTGAAAGACTAGATTAAAGGATTTGTAGTCAAAGACGGCAAAGAGAGCGTCATCTTAATGCAAGTTCATTACGTCTCTCTCTAAGAAATCACATAGCACTGTCTCTTGCGGTAAAGAGAACTATTTTAGTCTCCACTACACAGTGATGGTATTGCCAGGACATGCCACAAAGTATAACAATTAAGCAATAGAAGTGGAGATTGTACCCTCTTGGCAGGTACCAATATTTAAAAATTCTAAACATCACATTTAATTTTAGGTTTCAATTGTTTTTTATTTTTAAACATTCGATTGCGTCCATTATATTCTAAATTTTTAATACTTTATCTTGGGTTTTACAAACCCAACTCAACTTTGGCTGTTTGGAAACATTCAAAGATTTTGTAGCCATTTTCACAACGTTCCTCAGCCTTGATATCCTTGCATTTGTTCAAAGCAGCTTTGGCCTTGTCTTCACCCACAAGTGGCGATAATTTCTGCAAGACAACATCTTCCTGGACTTGGCCATCCTTTAAGGCGCCTACCTTTTCAAAGAAACAAGTTCCGAAGCATTTCATATTCTCCGAAGGATTAGCAAAATCCTTGCTTTTTATGCGATTGGCATCCTCTTCGGAAATATTTTCTTGTAGAACACAGGCTTGGAAATGTTCCTTAACTTTGGCTTTTTGTTCATCGCTTAATTGTGGGTCCTTAAAAAAGGATTAAGCAGCGGTATTAGAAAGTTTATTAGTGGCTTATGAAAAGTCAAACTTACCGAAGCAAAAGCTGAAGCCACAAAGCAGAGAACAGCTAAAGTAATGAAGTTTTTCATGATGATTTAAGAGAAGTTTTGTTATGTTTTCTTAGGCGTGCAATTTAAGACTGCTGGATTGCTGAAACTCAACTGCTTTTATAATGAAAATTTTCCGAATGCATTTATGAAAACCTTAAACAAAGCATTTGTTTTGTTTGTATTTTTATTGCTTTTTGTGTGTCATTTTTCTATTTTTCTATGTTTTATTTTTTATTTTATACTTTAAGTGTGTTTTTTTATTGTTTATTGTTTATATTATTATTCATATTTTCAATAATAATCTTTTAATAATAATTCCATGAAACACTAGAGGAGTTTTAAAAGAACACTTGGGGTATTCTTTTTCATTTCCTAAGATGTCATGAAATCTGTTTGATAAGAATGCAATTGATAGTGTTGTTGTAAAAAAATTCTTCACTTACTGCATAGTGTGGTGTAAAATCTGTTTATTTCTTAAAGAATTTTTTATTTTTTGTTAATGTCACACATATTGTACTGTAAGTACACTTATTGCTTTTAAGTCAGCAATTATTGCATCATGGTTTGATGTAATTTGACAAAATTCTTCAATGACTTGATATTGAATACGAATGAATCTATTTTGGAAATGTTTGCCTCGCTACTATTACAGCATTTTGAAATTATTATAAGACATTGTAAGTAACAGAGATAACCAATTAGTATTCATAAAGATGAGTAGCATTGAATCATACTCATAATTTCTGTTGCTTATAGTTAATCAGTCATTATTTTAACACGTTCATCGCCATATCAGTCATATGTGTCTGACTCCAAGAAGTTCTACATGAGCCATGTCAGTCATATGTGTCTGACGTACGCGATTTGGTAAATCACAAATGTCCGACGCAAACGACGCTGTGTTCAAGACAACAGGTTAATACTTGTTGTATCTTGTTTGGATGCGTCAGACATATAAGACTGACACGCCTTGTAGAGAAAAAAAGTTTTAATATAGGGCCATGTCAGTCATATATGTGTGACATAAAAAATAGTGTTTTCCGGGAATTTTGGAAAAAAAATTTCTGTGATACATTAAGTTTCCTTGATACATTTTTAACTAAATTATCTAATAAAGTTACCGTGGCCCATGTGAAAATTTGTCTGATATTATCGTGGCGATGAACGTGTTAATATCAATGAACCTCTACTCATATTCAAAGTTTGAAGTACTCATCATATTCATACTCAACAACACGTATGATGTTGTTGATTTCGACTCTCCATAGCTCAACATATACACGAGAAGCACAAAATAATTATGATTCGCGTACGAACCAGGGATCAGCAATGATTATTCAAAAAGATGAGTAGAATCGAGTACTACTCATAATTTGTGATACTTGTATGCATTCGTACTCATTTTAATATCATTGAACCTCATATTCAAAGTTTGAAGTACTCATCATATTCATATCAACACGTATAATGTTGTTGATTTCGACACTCCATAGCTCAACATATACACGAAGCACAAAATAAGTATGAATCACCTACGAACACTTAAATACTCAGTAGAAGGTTGTTGCTGGTCTGTCTTTTTTGCTGATGTGTCTTTTTCTTTTGTTGTAAATGCAACAACAAGTGAGAGTTAGTTTTGTTGAGTGGTTCGAGTCACTCGAAGTATCACTGAAGTTATGAATCTCAAAGAGTAGGCTTATGAATCCAACATATTTCGAATGGTATGAGTTTCATGTCAACGTTGTACGCATACTCATTGCAACGTGTACTTATAAATCAACGTCGTAATGAGTGTGAATGCATCAGAGTTCATAGTTAAATTTCAATATTGACGACTCACTGATATTCAGAATATCATGAGTGCTTATGAGTAGTGGAAAAACGATTCATTGCTGATAAATAGGCCCTTAATAGCGAAAAACGAATACATTTTTTTCTTTTATTTTTAATCTTTAAAAACAATGTTTATTTAAATTCTTCTCTTCTTCTTGTTTTGCTTTTAAGTTACAAGATACGGTGCTTGTGGTGGGGGTGTTAACAAAACAAAACTTTTTAATTATTTCTTATGGTGGCTGTTTTATTTTCATGGTTTAACATGCGTAAGGTTTTAATTCCCTTAATTCTGGGTGTTTATTTGATTTTAATAAACTTTATTGGCATCAAGTTAATCCAAAAACCAAAAATCATTCCTTAGCACCACTACCACCACCCTTTCCATTTCAACTCACTGACATTTTTTTAAAAACACTTTTATTTGATTTTAATGTTGTTTTCATTTCGTTTTGTCTTGGTTTCAAGAAGTTGGGATTTTGCGTTTGTTTTTCTGTTCATTTTTCTTTTTATTCTTTGAATTCCATTCGTTTTTCTGGGTGTGTATGTGTGTGTGCATTTTTCTAAATGTCATTTTGCTGTCAACTCGTGGATAATAAGATTACAAGAATGTAGAAATAATAGGATTCGTAAAGTTCGTTCATTCGTTTTTTTTTTGTTTTTCTTTAGAATTCTTGAATTTTTTTTCATTTTTTTGTCTCCTTCTTCACTAGTTTTAGCAACAACTGTAGCTTTTCAGCTGTTATTTCATTTTAAGCCATTCTTATTATTATTTTTCTTTAACTTCACAATCTTTCAGTTTTATTTTCGTATTTTTTTTATTGTTTGATTTGTTTCAACTTAAGAAAAAGGAAAATGATGAGTTTGATGACAATGAAGATGATGTTGATTTTTGTTTTTCATCGAAAGAAGTTTAAAATTAGTAGGTTTTTTTGAGGTTTTTCTTTAGTTTCGTTGAAAACAACAGCAACGAACTTATAATGCACTTCAGCAATTTATAAAAACCAAGAGATTGGGTTTGAAATTTTAATAAAATTTTTATTTTTTTAAGTGGTTCTCTACAGTGTAAATGCTTACATATTTATGGAATAAATTTTTAAAAATATTCCTTATCTTAAGCATGCATGCATGCATAACAAACAAGTTAATCATTGAGTAAGAAAAATAAACAACCAGAGGTGTTGTTTCAGCACTCGGCTGATGATCATGATCATTTTGAATTTTGAATTTTGAATGTAAAAACATACTTCATGAAGCCATCTTTTGGTTCCTATTATTAGACGAAGCACACTAAGACAGGGAATATACTCTTAGTACCTTCGAATTACTGAAAAAGGTATGCAGCATATTGATTACATATACACATAATTGGTCCTTACAACCCTTTTAGTCAGGATTACGACCTAGCTTCTCCACCACTTAAGTTGTGTTCGTTAATTTTTTTGCACACATGAATGGCGGGACCTACAGTTTAAAGTCGAGTCCGAGCGACAGATTTTTGCGACATTATTCATGGCAATTTTATTTAATCTTAGAGATTTTGTAAGATTGTTTCTAACTTCTGCTCTTTAAATCATTTTTACAGAGGGCATTATTTCCACGAAATGAAAGATGGCAACCCTAACGTTCTAGCACTGTATCTGATTGTCTAAAATTACTGGATTCATGAAACTAAAATTGATGGGAATTGAAAAACCCACCTTTGGTCAAGTATGTTAAAGTAATGGCAAGAAAATGTACCTAGAATAGGGCCTGCAGGACTTGAAAATCAAATTAAATGATTCAGTATTACTGCCTTAAAAGATAGCAATTGATTTCACACAAACATCATACAATCTTTAAAGAAAAATAGGAGAGTAAACCCATAAGCAAATAGACAATATAATCTGGCATTACCGCGAAAAAAAATTTGTGATAAATCTGCACCTTAGAAATTCAACGGAGATGGGAGGACAAATGACAGTCTATTTTGGAGCCAATAATTACCGGCAAAACTTGTCTACTTGCCAGAAGTAGTGTAGGTAAGATCGGTACCTTCATTATTTAGTACTAAGAAGAGCGTGGACATTCATTTCTCACATTAAAGTCGTTATCTCAGAAACGTCAAAACCATTTTGTGCATGCTGCTCCTAGTGGCGCGTACATTAGCATATGACTCGAAAAGCATTCGATGTGACAAAATGTACAGAATGGCTTATGTATGCTTTGACTGCAAACTATAGTATATTATGATCATTGTTCAAGGTCGAGACAGTGGCGAGACTTCCTAAGGATCCTGGAGTTAATCATAATGCTCAACAGATATCTTATAGCAGCCTGACTATCAGAGAAGCCTGACTAACCATAGTGGTCTGTTCTCTATCTTAGAGATGATTAGCAAAGGAAGGTTAGAAACCCGTAACAAGTATTAAAACATTTAAGATGTCCCCTTTATATAACCAAATGCAGTCTGGTCTTGTGGCAAGTACTTCGCTTTATACATTTTAGTTACGACATATGACACAACCAGCACGCAAATTGTACCTTCTAGATGAGTATAATGTACGCGAAATGAGTAGGGCGTTTGCATACGATAGAACAAAGAGAGAGAGAGAGAGATAGAGAGAGAGAGAGAGAGATAGAGTAGCGAAGATATTTCAAAAGAGTACTCAGCAGTGTTTCACAGCAACAAAGTAAAGTTTTTGAGTCTGTACTTAACTATGTAGAAGGTCCCCCCAAATTCTTTGAAAATGCTTTAAAAAAAACTACTGAATATTTTCTCAAATTTATTTTTTTAATTGAAATTACAATCCTTCCGGTTAATAATGGAAAATAATTTCATTCAAATAGCTGCCTCGGCTGGCCATGCAGTAGCCTTTACCAGAAGATGCCGATTTTGGCAAAAAAAAATTCATCGTTTCAGATGAAGCTCATTTTGATCTTGGCGGGTATGTAAACAAGCAAAATTGTCGCATTTGGGGCACAGAAAACCCGCAAGCATACATTGAAAAGCCAACGCACCCAAAACGAGTCACTGTTTGGTGCGGATTTTGGTCCAGAGGCATAATTGGGCTATTTTTCTTTGAAAATGAGCAAGGAGTGGCCGTTACAGTCAATGGCGATCGTTATCGGGCCATGTTGAACGAATTTTTGTTCACAAAAATTTAAGAGGAGGATATTGCCAACATTTAGTTTCAACAGGACGGCGCTACGTGCCACACAGCCGAAGCTACACACGATGTTTTGCGCCCTGCTTTTGAAGATCGCATTATCAGCCGCAGAGCTTATGTCGTTTGGCCACCTCGGAGCTGCGATTTGACACCGTTGGACTATTATTTGTGGGGTGCTGTCAAAGATAACTGTTACGCCGACAAGCCAGAGACAATTGACGCTTTAAAGGACAATATTCGTGAAGCCATTGGTGAAATACAGCTGCACACAAACGATAATGTGCTTAAAAATTGGACAGATCGTCTAGGCTACTGCATGCCCAGCCGAGGCAGCCATTTGAATGAAATTATTTTCCATTATTAACCGGAAGGATTGTAATTTCAAAAGAAAAAAGAAATTTGAGAAAATATTCAGTAGGTTTTTTTTAAAGCATTTTCAAAAAAAATTTTATGAGGCAGACCCTTTACAAGACTTGAGACCCGAGGCCAAGGTATAGTTAGAGACAGCAACGAGTTTATTATTATCAAACTATATTTTATTATGATCATTGTGTGTATTAACTGTCTCTTCTTTTTGCTGTTGCAAATCTGTTAAACATTTAAAGGTATCGGCTGTACTGTAGGGCATTTAAATCCAATGAAAATATTGTAAAAATAACATTCATTTTTGATTTTCTCTTTCTCTTCCATATTTTGTTTGTATTTTAGAGTTACTTTAGTAAAGTTTTAACTTTAGTAAGACTTCTTTAATATAAAATTCTGCTCAAAATACAAACAACTTTTTTTGAATGCCAAGAAAAAAAACTTCACAAACTTTTTTTGTTTTCTAAAGCAGACCAACTCTTTTGATTTAAATTTTTTTTCTAGAAGAAAATTCTTAAAATAAAGCGATAAAATCGCTAATTAGTCTGATTAAAAAATTAACCTTTGAACTCTTACGATTTGTCAATTTTGTTTTTATTGCTCTTGTGTATTTTTTTTGTTAATCTAGATTTTAGTGAATAATCGCTGGCTGTGATCATTTCAACTTGAATTTATTTTTATCTGTTGGTAGGTTTTTTATTGTTTTTTTTTTTCTAAGTCGAACTTTGATCTGCTTGTGGTTGTGATTGTGGTTGTTTGCTTGTGTTCATCGTCGACATTCAAATGTAGCGCGTCTAGACACGCGTTGTTTGAATGCCGGTAGAGCTTTAAACCGAAATGATCATAAAATAAATAAATACAGATTCAGTAGAAAACCGGTTACCGGCTAAAATTTCATTATTGTTATTGTTGTTGTTATTTCTATCGTTTCGCTTTTGTTATTGTTAAAAGTCTCAACGTAATAATAACAACAATAAAATACAAAAGAAAAAACAGCAATACAATCGTCAAGACTAACCAAATGTTTGAATGTTCGCGGGTAATAAATCTCAGTGATGCGAGTACACCGATAAAATACTAAAATTACACACATTAACTCTGCGTTTAAATGTGTGTTTAAATGTTAAACACATTGTTGTGTTTAAATTCAAAGAAAAAAATTTAATTTCATTTCACCAGCTGTTGTTCATAAATGTTGTTGATAAATGGTGCAGCATTGTGACAATCTTGATTAAAACGCATAACGATCCAAGTATACGTATGCATTTAAATTGTTATTCTAATTGTGATGTCATTTCCATTTCATTAAGATCACGTTTTTAAAGTTTTTCGTTTATAATTTGTTTATGCAGTTGATCTTCAATAAGTGAAAATAAAAAATAAACAAATTTCCTGGATGTTATCGTCAAAACAAATTAAACTGAATGGCAGAAAACAAATTATGCAACATGATTAGAATCATGTGATACACAGAACAGGGGTATTTCACTCATATCGTGTTTAAAATATTCCTTTTTTTCTACTGAACTCCATGCATAACAGAGATCGGCAATAAGTATTCAAAAAAATGAGTAGAATCGAATCATACTCATAACTTCTGATACTTATACGCATTCATACTTATTTTAATATCATGGAATCTCTACTCATATGCAAAGTTTGAAGTACTCAACATATAAGTACTCAACAACACATATGATGTTTTTGGTTTCGACTTTTTATAACGCAACATATACACGAAGCACAAAATAAGTATGAGTCGCGTTCGAACACTAACATACTCACTAGAAGGTTGTGTGTTTGCGCTGATTGCTGCTCTGTCTTTTTACTTAATGAATGATTCTAGTCACTCGGATATTTTATAGGTATTTTTCTAAAGTTATGAATCTAAATGAGTATGAGGCTTATGAATCAAACATATTTCCAAGGGTATGAGTTTGATGTCAACGTTGTACTCATACTCATTGCAACCTGCACTTATAAATCAACGTTGTAGTGAGTATAAATGAATCAGAGTCCCAAGTTAAATTTCAATATTGTTGACTCGCTTGTATTCAAAATTTCATGAGTGCTTATGAGTAGCGAAGAAATGATTCATTGCTGATGTTTGATGCATATGTGACATAAGCACCTTATCCCTGCAGAATTGTTTTAAACGATAATGTATGAAATATGAAAAACTCGGTATAATTCCAAGCCGTTATATGTAGGTTTAAATCAGCAAGTACTCTCGTCACCACCTTATCAGACAACAGATTTCTCTAACAGCAACTTTGGGTCATTGAAGATTGTTAGCTCATGTAGTCCGAAATATCTAGTTATGTACACGTAAAAGATATCGTGATAGTACAGCTATTGTATCAAATTTCAATCAACCAACTCATTACAATTTTTCGGTTAGGATTACGACCTAGCTTCTCACATTAGTGGTGGTGGGACCTACAGTTTAAAGTAGATTCCTGACGTCAGATTTTTCAGAAACTTCTACATGACAGTTTTATTTTTCTGACGCTGAATTAAATCATGTTACGAATAAGCTAGCAAATGTAAACTCCAAGCTGTCTGCCATGGACAATGATAAGATGATATTTACATCATATAAAATATCATCAGCACTGATTAGTTCTTCATGCACTATATACGCTAGGTGTACGATCCACTGTTCACATAAATTATCACTCTTCATGGTAGGCAGCTTAGTGTTTGCTTTTTACAGCTTATCAGTGAATATGTTGAACTCAATATCAGTTTTGAGGGTTTTGAACCGTGGTTTTACGTCTAACAAGCTAACACACTACCTACAAGGCTACGGCGACCTCAATACATACAAGCTCGTATAAAAAATGTCGCGCTAGTTTTAGTTCAGTCCAGCAGGGTTGAGAACAAAAATTTCAAGGGACATTGCAATAATGTGTTTGAAGTGAGAGTTAAGTATGTGGTTCTGTAGGGCTAAGAAATATGGAGCAAATTAAGCTTTTATAAACCATTGTTTGTGGAGAATTACATGCGTATTCTTGTCAAATAGAATCTGCAGTGAAAATCGGTGGACAATCGCAAAACACACATAAAAACATACATACATACATAATTGGTCACTACAATATTTCAATCAGGATTAGGACCTAGTTACTCACATCACTTATGTTGTGTGTGTTAATTGTTTTTCATATATGAGTGACGGGACCTACAGTTTAAAGTCGTTTCCGAACGACGGAATTTTGACAAATTTTTCATGGCAATTTTATTTTTACTTTCAGAGTTTTTGCCAGAAATCTGCTGAGAGGAAGTCGCCGAAGAAATATTTTTTCAAATTTCGTTTTGATGTCTGATCTGGGGTTTGAACCGAGGCTTTACGCCTAATAAGCCAACACACTACCTACTAGACTACGACGACTTCAACCTTCAACTTCAACTACAACAATCGCAAAACAAGAACCTTTCATACGAGCAATCCATCATACCAATGGAAATGAGTTAGGCCTCCCCTTAGAAAACACTAATACAGGAAGCCACAGGGAAACCGCAAAGGAAATTGAGCTCAAAATACGTAGAGACGCCCAATGGACGCAGTCATCGCCATGACAACTTTGACTTGGACGGTAGTAAGTGGAATAATGTTCCTCCTAGGAATCAGGGGAATGTGTGCCTTGGACAGTAATAAGTTCCTCCTGGGAATCAGTTGAATAAGTGTGCATTGGACAGTAATAAGTTCTTCCTGAGGATCAGGCGAATACGTGTGCCTTGGACAGTAATAAACTCATCCTGGGAATCAGGGGAATATGTGTGCCTTGGACAGTAAGAAGTTCCTCCTGGGAATCAGGGGAATATGTGTGCCTTGGACAGTATGAACAGAATAATTATTCTTCTAGGAATTAAGGGAGTATGTTTATATTAATTAGTATGAAACTAACCCAGGGAGATGTCTACTGATGTTCGAAATAATTGAATTTTAAAATAAAAATCTGTACATATTTAAGAATTTCTTAAAACGTTAAAAATAAAAGTGTTTAAAAAACTCTTATTTATCGATGTGCTTCCCCTTGCATTAAAAATTCAAACACAGTATTAAGATATTTACAATTAAATGACATATTTTATGGCATTTTGAAAATTTATTTTTAATACTTTGATTGCCTGTTGAATATCAATTGATGCGATAAATTTCTGTCAGTGCATTTGCAAAAAAACATAAAAAATTAATCATCGAATTTAATGCCAAATCATCAAATTACCGCAGCGAATATAATAAACTATTAAACAAATAAAAAAAAATGTAAATAAAATAATAAAAAAGAAATAAAATAACCGGAGAAAAAAAATCTGTATACAATTAATCAATTAAAAGAAAAATAATAAAAAAGCGAAACAAAATCATGAGCAAAATTGAATTTTAAATTGTTTAATAATGTTAATAGAAACAAAAATAAAAATAAAAAGAAAAATAAAAAAAATAAATAAAAAAGCAAAATTAATTATAATTTGAAGACAATATACTCGTACGTACTTGATGGAAATTTTCACACAAGTAGTAATAAAATCAACAAATAATCGTTTTCTTCGTATTATTTTTCTTAATAATTAAATTACAAATAAAAAAGAATTATTTATTCAGTAATACAGTACAGTAACAACAATAATAAAACAATTGTTGTTTTCTAGCATTACATCATAGGCCCTTTGGTTTTGTTTTTCTGTTTATATTTCTAAGCTTTTTATTTTATGAGTTTCTTTATCTCAATTTACAATTTAATGTCATAAAAAAAACAATTGTTTGTCTCTCTCTGTCTGTCTGCCTTTGAAGTCTTATTTACAGCTTAAAAGGTTATTGAACGTTAAAGAAACGAAACATTAATAATCTTCAGTTCTGTTTATTGATTAGACTCTCAACAAGTGGGTCGATACTGTCAACAATCTACAGAATACTTCACTTAATTGTATGTATGTGTACTTTTGTATCAATGTATTGTACTTTCACCAGCTGTTTTTTACAATTTTACAGATTTTTTTCTAAAAGTACTTAACAATTGAAATGAGAGTTTTTTGTGTTTGAAGAAATAAATCAATTGTTGCAATTGTATTTAAAAGAAAGTTAAAAATTGTTTGGCATGTCTTTAAGACACCCTATAGAAATATATTATTTTGTAAAACATTTTGGAACAAATACAATAAAACCAATGAAATAAAAGTTCATTCAAAAATATATGGAGGCCATATTATATATCAGAGATAAGCAATGAATCGTTTTTTCGCTACTCATAAGCACTCATGAAATTTTGAATATAAGTGAGTCAACAATATTGAAATTTAACTATGTACTCTGGTGCATTCATACTCACTACAACGTTGATTTATAAGTACAGGTTGCAATGAGTATGCGTACAACGTTGACATCAAACTCATATCATTCGAAATATGTTTGATTCATAAGCTCGTACTCATTGAGATTCATAAGCTTAGAAAAATACTTATAAATGATTCGAGTGACTCGCAAGCAGAGCAAACATGCAACCATTTAGAGAGTATTTTAGTGTTCGTACTCGAATCATATTTAATTTGTGATTCGTGTTGATATGTTGAGTTATGGAGAGTCGAAATCATTAACATGACAGTGTTGTTAAGTATGATGAGTACTTCAAAATTTGAATATGAGTACAGGTTTCATGATATTGAAGTATGTATGAATGCTTTTAAATATTAGAAATTATGAGTATGATTCGATTCTACTCATCTTTTCTGAACTCTGTTCTGTAGCAAAAAAGACAAAGCAGCAAGCAGAGCAAACACACAACCTTCTAGTATGTATTTTAGTGTTCGTATGCGATTCATAATTATTTTGTGATTCGTGTATATATTGAGTCATGGAGTGTCGAAATCAAAAACATCATACGTGTTATTAAGCATGAATATGATGAGTACTTCAAACTTTGAATATGAGTAGAGTTCAATGTTATTAAAATAAGTATGAATGCTTATAAGTATCCAAAATTATGAGTATTATTCGATTCTACTCATCTTTTTGAATACTCATTGCTGATCTCTGGTATGTATGTGGATCTCAAAAAAAAAAAAAAAGATTTTACTAAAGGCCCTTTAATTCTAAGAAGTTTTAAAATTGTTTACCTTTCCCTTTCTTAATGTATTGTTTTATGTTACTTGACATCATTACTTTAACATCATATTCTAAGAAAAATTTAAATAATAAAAAAAAATCTTCCTTATCTGCTTGCCCGAACGAACTGCCATTGAGTTCAACGTATTCACTGATAAGCTAACAAAAGCAAGCACCAAGCTGTCTACCATGGACAGTGATAATTTATGTGAACAGTGGATCGTACTCCTAGTGTATGTAGTGCGTGAAGTACTGATCAGTGCTGATGATATTTTATATGATATAAAGGGATCGAATATGTCATGTTATAGCAGGACCGAATATAGTAAAACACAAATCATCTTATCACTGTCCATGGCAGAGAGCTTGGAGTTTGCTTTTGCTAACTTATTCGTAACACGATTGAACTCAACATCAGTCCTCCCATGCCTATAGATAAGGCATGCTAAGCTATTATATACGATTTTATTTCTGTTAAAATCTCCAAAAACATCTATTTCAGTTAACAAAACAATACATCAAGAAAAGGAAAGATAAACAAGTTTAATGCTGATGGTACAGAAGAATTTTTTTCGATCTCTTAGCTGATCTATGTTACATTACGTAGGTTACATAGGTTTTGATTCAATAGCCACATATTTTTGACATGTTATGTGGATGTTATGAGTCGTCGTGGTCTAGTAGGTAGTGTCATGGCTTATTAGGCGTGAGGCGACGTTTCAAGAATAGGTCAGACATCAAAACAAAATACAAAAAGTATTTCTTCGGCGACTTCCTCTCAGCAGAAGGCAAAAACTCTGAGAGTAAATAAAATTGCCATGAAAAGTTTCTCAAAAAAAAAAAAAAAATCGGAGTCGACTTTAAACTGTAGGTCCTGCCACTCATGTATAAAATTAACACACACAACATAAGTGGTGTGAGAAACTAGGTTCATAATCCTGACTAAAGGGTTGTAATGACCCATTATGTATGTTTGTACGGAAGTATACCGATATGACAGTGAGATTAGTCCATGGGTTTTTACCCGTTTTCTATCGGTCATACCTTACATGAAATGATAGCTTTCCTTAAATCTAGACTCAATTGACCATATATTGCATCCAGTTCTGATACCACATGGCCTGGTATAATACACAATTCCTGGTTGTTTTTATTTCGCTCCATGTGTAATCTTTCTCTGCTATCTCTGCGTTCATCAGATGGTTCCACCTATTTACCATTCTTCCTTTTCGGTGACTTCTGTGTGTTTTATAGGATTTTATAATAGAAGATTGAATCAGACACAAATTTTATTCTCCCCAAATAATGGTTTATAAAAGCTTATAAGGGTTGCAGCTATTTACACGATGCATTCTATTCGTAGCAATGCAGAAAGACTGACTTAAGGCTCCCATTAAATAATCTTTATAATCTTTTTAATCCACCTTATCATCAGCTGACGAAGTCGCTGTTGTCTAGTACATAGTGTGTTGGCTTATTAGGCGTGAGGCCTCGCTCCAAGCCCTAGGTCAGACATCAAAACGAAAATATGAAAGAATATTTCTTCGATGGCTCCCTCTCAACAGATTTCTAAAAAAAACTTGCACAAGTTTCTCAAGAATCTGTCTTTCTGAATCGACTTTAGCTTTAGGTCCCGCCACTCATCTATAAAATTAACGAACACAACATAAGTGGTAGGAGAAGCTAGGTCTGAAGAGTTGGAATGACCAATTACATGTGTATGTATCATCAGCTGAACCACCTGCTGCTGTTAGGACATAACCGAGAAAGCAGAAAAATCTGCTGTATTAATTCTAGTATTGCCCATAGGATGAGAATTTGTTGATGAAAATTATAACTTTAGTTGCTGAAAATTTAGTAGATAGTCCGTCGAGTTTGATAAATTTCTGTACATCCTATATCATTCCATTTAGTATGCCTGAATGCTTCTGAAAGTGGTGAAGGTATTTGTCAGCGTAATGACAGCGTTAAGTTTTCAATTTCTACTCCAGTTTAATTCTGTACTGTAGTATATTACAACTCCTACAACATCAAAGGACAATTGAGAATGATTGGGAATAGCAGTGGGTTTAGTACGAAACTCTGTCACATGCATTTCTCTGCACGCGTTTTCCTGCTGGGGTACTGTCCATTATGGCATGTGGCTTCATTGTATAACAACTTGAAGACAAGATCCATTTTGTGTTGTATTCTTTTGCAATATAGTGTTGCGTTCCAATTTTATGGTCTCTACAGTTTTTGTACTCCATGAGGTTAGCTTTCTTAGATAGCATTGTGATCGTTTCCTCTTTTAATTCAGTATATATATACAGTGGTGGCCTTATAATTAGAAACGACTTAGCAATGTGTATGTTTTTTAATTTGTTTTACAGTTTTCACTGTGTACCTGGGGTCAAAGGCTTTGTTTGGAGAACGTCTTACATACGTTTTTCCATCAGATTGGAACAAATTAAACTTAGATTCGTCACTCCAGAGAACTTTGTTCCAGGAATATCGTTTCTTATTATAAGGCCACCACTCTACGTCCTCATTAGACCAGAATTTATTTTCTTTGTTGCTTTGCTTGTTTCTTTCATTAGATCTGTAATTAATTATCCGCTTGATGGTATATTTCTTTGCCACTAATCTTATCTCTGTTCAAGCATTTATTTATTTTCAATTCATGGCAAATAAATTTCAGTGACTTATAAAAGATTTTCATTAAAATTGCCTCATAAAAATAAAAATAAATCTCAGCATATAAGAGCTACAAAATAAATAAAAAAAAATAAAAAGTGAAACGGAAAAGGGAAAATGAATTTAACTACACATATAACACTAGAGTTACAAGCAAACGTATATACAATACAAGTACAACATATGGCATACTTGCGAGTAATTGTACTGTCTTTAGTATATGTTAATAAAATAATAAAAGAAAGAAAAAACAATCATACAAAAACATTACAACAACTAAAAGAACTATGAGTGCATGCACATACGCATACACATACACTCTGATATATGTAGTGGTATAAGGAAACATTTATTGTATTTGTAATAAAACCTAATGGGTTTTTAAATTACATTAAATGAATATACATGAAAAGACAACAACACAAAGAGACAAAATGAGAGAGCAAGAGAGCTAGAGAGATACAAAGGCAGAAAATAAACAAGAGAGTCAAATTTATATGGTGATTTCAATACGGGATTCTCAATTCTTTTTCTTACTTTCTCTGAATTTTATTTTACACTTCCATACACATTCACACACAACCTTAAAGGAAGAGAATAACAATAATACACAGCTTAATACAGCGTATAATACACAAGGAGTTTATAATGCATTAAATTTGTTTGTTTGCCAGCAAAGAAAGAAAAAGAGTTCTAAAGATGTACAGCCAGCCACTCACTGTAAATGATAAAGTAAGGCCAGCCAAAGCAAAAAAGAAGAAAAAGTAACAGGATACTACGTTTCTTCGTTGTTGTTGTTGTTGTTGTGCAACTTAACGAGTATTTGATGATGCCGCGAGGAATTAAACATTAAAATCCATGCAAAATATCACACATACACGTCTGCGTATACACAGCAGCTTGCTTTAGCATGCATACGTACATACATGTTTTTAGATTGTTAGTTGCTGCATGCTCTCAGGGGCTTTAGTTAAATATTAAAAAATTGAAATCAAATGATAAAAAATTAAGAAAAAGAGTCAGAGCAGAATGGGATACAGCCTTCGAAGATATCAACTTTATAGAAAAGAATAAAGAATTTGAGCATAGCCTTGGAAGATTTAAGAAAATACGAAAGAAAAAACGGCATTAGAAATACTTTTCGATTTGGAATTATATGCCGAGTCAAATTGGTTATTTCGATTCTAGAATCGAGGATTAGTTCCACAACTAATGGAACGTATTGTTCTGAAGTCGCTGTAGTTTAGTATGCACTGTGTTGGCTTATTAGACGTGTGCTCACGTTTTAAACTTTATGTCAGACATCGTCCTCTAAACGACGTATACAAAATATTTTTTCGCCGACTTCTTCTCAGCAGATTTCAGGCAAAAACTCTGAAAGTAAATAAAAAATTGCCAGGCAAAGTTCCTCAAAAAATCTGTCGACTTTAAAATGTATGTCCCTCCAATCGTGTATAAAAATGACAGACACAACGAAAGTGATATAAGAAGCTAGATCGTAATCCTAACTGAAGGGCTGTAATGGCCAATTGTGTACATGTATGTAAGCAATATGTCGCCGTAGTCTTGTAGTTAGTGTGCTGGCTTATTGAACGACGGGTCACAGGCACCTCCAACTAAACAAAGTATAAAAGATATTTCTTCAGCGACTTCCTCTCAGCAGATTTGTGCTAAAAACTCTGAGAGTAAATAAAATTTCCATGAAAGAGTTTCTCAAAAATCTGTCATTCGGAGTCGACTTCATACTGCAGGTCCTGCCACTCATGACTGCATGAAGCATGTTTCTAAATTCACGTGATACAATTGACACAATCAATTGCTTACAACTTAAAATGATCATGACCATTAGCCGAGTGTTCTCACAACACCTCCGGTTGTTTATTTTTACACTTACGTTTAAAATATGTGAACTTCAGGCCTTTAATACATTTAAATTCATCTATCGGAAGTCGCCGTGGTCTAGTAGGTAGTGTGTTGGCTTACTATACGAAAAGCCAGGGTTCGAGCCCCAGGCCAGGTATCAAAATAAAATACAAAAAGTATTTTTTCGGCGACTTTCTCTCAACAGATTTCTGGCAAAAACCCTGAGAGTGAAATAAAATTGCCATGAAAAAGTTTCTCAAAAATCTGTCGTTCGGAGTCGAATTTAAACTGTAGGTTCCACCACTCATGTATAAAATTAACACACACAACATAAGTGGTGTGAGAAACTAGAACTGCAATTCATTCTGTTAGGATAGATGAAAAATTCACTAGAAACGCTTAAGAAATCTCGTAATTTTATCAGTTATTATCTATTCGCACAGGGAAAGCTTCGATCTGAGGCTCTGAAGTAGAGGAAAGCGAAACGAATATAAATTTGTTGTGTAGGAAAAATCAAAAGTACAAATATAGGGCAAAGCAAAAGAGGTACATGCATACATAACTGATCATTACAACCCTTCCGTCATGACTAAAACTCACGCCACCCATGTTGTGTGAAACAACAACAGGAGCCTGCATGGGCTAGAACCCCGGAATTATTCTCAACAGGCTATCAGATACTTTCGTATTAACTTTACTTCCTACTGATATTCTATAACATCAGCATTCAACTTCTGCGTATATCAAGCTGTACCAGCTTCTTAGGCATGTTTACTGTTTTTATTCCTCGGTAATGATGGTTTCCTATGAGACTTCTGGAACAGAAAGTTTGATCCTCTTTCACATATCTTTGGAAATAACTACACACCTACGTCTCACAATTAAATGGTAAGTCGTATAGTGGTGCGTACATAGAGAACTTGGAGATCAAGCATTCGTCTAGACTTCCGAGTCACTGCAATGTCTGCCAGGCATCCTCATGTCCATAAAATTACTGTCCAGTAGAAGAATATTGTCTGAGATTACATAATTATGCGTTAATTTTATACATGAGTGGCGGGACCTACAGTTTAAAGTCTGCACCGAACGATAGATTTTTGATTTTTTATTTACTCTCAGAGTTTTTGCCAGAAATCTGCTGTAAGGAAGCCAACGAAGACATATTTTTTCATATTTTCGTTTTAATGTCTGAGACCTGGGTTTTGAACCGTGACCTTACGTCTAATAAGGCAACACACTACCTACTAGACTACGGCGACTAACGAGGTACAATGAGTTTAATTTGCTTTTGTAAGCTTTAGAACTTTTACTGAAAGTAGGAAAGGAACTTTTTTGGAAAAAAACGGAATCTAATCCAGCTCTTGGTATCCACTATTAAAAGTACAAACACTACCTCTAAAACCTGCATGGGTTTTTAACTGGTCGGCACCATATGCAGTGTGTGACTGTAGTAAAGTAGTGGTAAATTGCTGCGAAGGTATTTACGTTCTTTTTTTTTTTGTTGTTCTTTCCCTTTCTTACTGCCATGTTTGGTTGTATGCGCATACCAAAGAATATATTAAACAAATACATACAATTTTGTAATACAATAATACAATGGAAATGATTAAGTTTTCCGCATGCAAGCACAAATTAAGGGCACACAAACACTTACACACACATACATATACAAATGCAAACGAAAACTTCTTATGCCTTTACTCTATGAAGCTTAAAATGAAGTTGAAAAAACGAACACAGAGAAAATGAGAAAAAAGGACATTCTGCTTAAAGCACTAGCACTACCACTACCATGGCATTTACTAGCACTTTACATGCGAAGGTTACTTACATTGTTTGTTATTATATGGTACAACAACAACAACAATAAGGAAAAATAAAATGAAAACCAAAAAGTGAAAAACTTTATGGAAAAACGAAAGAAAATTCTTTGGAAAAAAATTATCCGTTTATGTTTAATACCACTACACAGCAACTCAAGCGTTACACAGCAGCAGCAGTAGCAGCAGCATAAGGAAATTTTTGCCATTTTAAACGCAGTATCTGTTCTATTTTCCTAAGCACTTCAATGGACTTCAAGCTGCTGTGCTGATGATTCCATGGTAGTTTAAATTTTCGTGGAGCGAGAGCACTAGTTTTAGTATTAAAAACTGAGATTTTGCGCCAACACAAGCAAAAAAAAAAGCAGATACAAAGTGGCAAAGTGGCAAAGAAGAAAACTGTTGCATATTTAAAACACAATATGTAGCAGCAACACCAAAAAAAACAAAGGAAAAAGTATAAAAAGGACTTTGAATTCAATGTCATATGGAGTAAAAGCATGTAGAGAGCCAGACATAGACTTTTTCTTGGCACTTCTATCATCTCTGGCTGCAGTATCATAAGCAAAATGATTTTTCTCGGCTTCTTTTTTTTCTGTTAGTATCGTTGTTGCATATTAGATGTATAAGTATAATGCAACAATATGCTAAATTTGCTTAACAATCCATTCTTGCCACTTTTTCGTTGCCATTTTCGCTGTTGGTTTTACTTTCTTAGTATCTGTTACGATGCTATTCCGTAATGCTAAACAGGGACAACCATAACAACAAAAACAGCAATAATAACATTGGCATTAAGAACGGCGGTATGCTGCAGGCACGCTAAAGCAACAGCTTCCTAAAGCTGCTTTAGCCATTTTAACATATGGTGCCAGAATAGAAGACATAATTGCGTGAAATGCTGCTTAAATGAACACAAAAAAGAAAAGAAAAAAGGAGCCGGAAAGTTTGAAACGGCAAAAACGAATTTAAAGGAACTCTATTGAGGTTATAGGTTTTAAGAAAATGAAGTTATACTGGCAGTTCGCCTAAGGTTTCTTGAGAATAATTGCTTGCGGAAGTCATCTTGCGTTCTGTACGTTCAATGATCATCGCAGGGTATCTTGACCAGGCACTATACATACATACATAATTGGTCATTACAACCCTTCAGTCAGGATTACGACCTAGTTTCTCACACCACTTATGTTGTGTGTGTTAATTTTATACATGAGTGGTGGGACCTACAGTTTAAAGTCGACTCCGAACGACAGATTTTTGAGAAACTTTTCATGGCAATTTTATTTACTATCCGAGTTTTTGTCAGAAATCTGCTGAGAGGCAGTCGCCGAAGAAATACTTTTTGTATTTTGTTTTGATGTCTGGCCTAGGGTTCGAACCTTGGCTTTACGCCTAATAAGCCAACACACTACCTACTAGACTACGGCGGCTTCACTATCTAGCTAGTGGTGTTTTACTTTTAAACAAAAACAAAATGCAAGTAAGCAAACCTGTTTACAAAGTATTGTACTGCTTAATATAACAACAAACACCAGCATAAACACAATGGTAAACAAGTAAACAAAAATATACCAGTAACACTGCAATAACAAACGCAAACAACGATGATAGCGATTTGGAGAAGGCGAAGCCATGAACATTCGCCTACAAGAACACTCATCAGAGTGTTTACCGTGCCATATAAAAGGCAAGGCAAATCAGGCGACTCAGTGAGTGAAGTTCAGTCAGTCTTGTGTTAAGACGTGGTGTGTTTGAAGGAGGTAATCGTGGTTGGAAAATCTTCGTTACAAAGATTTGTCGAACAATTGTATAGACATTGCTATTGTTTATGCAAAGGGTATAAGCAGAGGAATAACAAAGAAAAGCAATTGTTGTTGTTTACATCAAGTTGTAAACAGTGGCACACAGAATTGTGCGAGTAAAAAAGAATTTTAATTAAAACTAAAAACAAATTTATTTTTATTTTTTTTTGGCAATCTACGAGCTCATATTT
Source organism: Sarcophaga subvicina (assembly GCA_936449025.2). Classification (NCBI taxonomy): domain Eukaryota; kingdom Metazoa; phylum Arthropoda; class Insecta; order Diptera; family Sarcophagidae; genus Sarcophaga; species Sarcophaga subvicina. Next base: position 112,479,088 of record OW388084.2, on the reverse strand, counting down.
AAAACGTTTTTAAAATGTAAAAACGTAACAATACATTGAAGTCGCCATAGTCTAGTAGGTAGTGTGTTGGCTTATTAGACGCAAAAGCCTGGGTTCGAGTCCCAGGCCAGGCATCAAAGACAAAATACATAAAGTATTTCTTCGTCGACATCCTCTCAAAAGATTTCTTACAAAAACTCGGAAAGTAAATAAAAATTGCCATGAAAGGTTTCTCAAAAATCTGTCGTTCGCAGTCGACTTTAAACTGTAGGCCCCACCACTCATGTATAAAATTAACACACACAACATAAGCGGTGTGAGAAACTAGGACGTTGTACAATGGGTCAATTCGACCTCCGGGTACTGTACTTGTCCTAATTGACAAGTACACGTCCTCTAACCTAACCTAAGCAAAAATATACCAAAAATACTAGAATAATAAACGTAAGCAACGATGATAGAGATTTCGAGAAGACGATGCCACGAACATTCGCCTAGAAGAACACTCAACAGACTGTTTACTCTACCATATAAAAGGCAAGGCAAATCAGGCGACTGAGGGAGTGAAGTTCAGTCGCTCTTGTATGAAAACGCGGTGCGTTGAAGAGAGTAATCGTGATTTGAAGATATCCGTTACAAAGATCTGTCGAATAATTGTCTAGCAATTGTTGTTGTTTATGCAAAGGGTGTAAACAGAGGAATAACAAAGAAGCGCAATTGTTGTTTACATCAAGTTGTGAACAATGGCACACAGAATTGTGCGAATAATAAAGAATTTTAATTAAAGCTAAACACAGATTTATTTTTATTTTATTTGCAATCTGCGAGTTCATGTTTTAAACGTTTTTAAAAGGTAACAACATATATTACCAAGGACAGTGGAAGCTGCTGAACTATTTCTACATGCTGATCACACCACATTATTTAAACCATAAATGAGTTTCTTCGCTGAAAATAATTTTACAATTTAAACAAATTTTCTTTTATGATTCATGCTTTTTTAGGTAAAGGGTAATACTATCACGATACTTTTTAAAGTCATATTAATAGATCATGAAAAAATAGACGAGCCTTTGTAGTATACTGCCATTAAAGAATTAGCCTTCAAAATGCTTCTCATTTCCTGTAGTGCGGGTTAGTATTTTCCATTTAATTTCAATTCGTTTTTTTTTTTAATTCTCTTACTTGATGTGCATTTTAGTTTTTCTTATTTGTTTACTGTGAGTTTTTTCTTCTTCTTCGTCTTTTTTTTTTTTTTGCTTTAAATCCTCGTTATTGTAAACCCATCTTCACAAATGGGGCGTGTATATTAAAATCCTTTGGGTTTTTTTTTCTCTTCACTTAATACAGCCTTACGTTCACATGACTGACATACAAATAAATACATACTACTTTTACATATAAAAAGTTCACATCACTCACACACACACACACATCCGCTCGTATTCATATTAAGAGTCCTGCATATATTACAACACTGCAGTTCGTCTAGATTTACATAAGGGATCCTATGTCAACAATGTCAAGCTAATCTCAAATGGTTATTTTCATATGTTGACTGGGTTTTCATTTCCATTTCCCTTTTTTCTTTCAATATCATTATAGTCGTTCCACTGTCTGCCATTTTACATTTTTTTATTTGTTGTTTTTATTTTAATTTTACAATACTCTGCTCCTGTGTGTACGTATTGTATCGGAAGTGTTTTGTTTTTCTGGGTTTTTTTCCTTGTTTTTTAGAAAACCTTGACGTTCTCATACGTTTTAAAGGCAATTGATGGCGAAAAGGACGAAACGGATATAGCGGATAGTAATGCGTCTTTTTAAACACACACAAAGAGAGAGAGAGAGAGAGGAGAGAGATTTTTAAAATTTGTTTCACTGTGATTTAATTGAAATGAAGTTTTGTTTTTTTGTTATTGTTTTATATTAAATTGCTGAAACACTGATTAATAGAAAAGTTTTGATTGTAATTTCTTTAAATAAAATGAGTGGATTTGATTAAAAACAAACGGAAACATATGCTTGGTTGCATTACGAACCGCGGCTTTGTTTCTAGTAGATGGCGCAAAAAAATGTATGGGCCTTGTAGTCGAACTCTGTTGCTATTGCATCAAAATTTTCCTTTAACTTAGTAAATAGGCCTTCATTTGCCGAAGAGGAAATTAATTTTGTTGTTCAATGAATTTTAACTCATTAAACAGGTCTTCCGATACTAAGCAGTTATTAAAAGAGACGACATTATAAAGTCGCCATAGTCTAGTGGGTAGTGTGCTGACTTATTAGACGTGAGGCCTCGGTTCCAAAATGAAAAATATGGCAAAAACACTTTTCTGGCAAAAACTCTGAAAGCAAATTAAATTGCTTTGAAAAGTTTCTTAAAAATCTATTGTTCGGAATCGACGTTAAACTGTATGTCCCGCCACTCATGTATAAAAATTAACGTACACAACATAAACGGTCTGAGAACCTAACTGAAGGGTTGTAATGACCAATTGTGTACGTATGACATTATCGATAACACTGAATAAAGGATACGAACTTGACTGCCATTCTGCTGGTTTTCCATGTTTTACACACGATTTTTTGATTTTGTGATTGTCATAGTGGATCTGTGTTTCATTGCCTGCTATGTTATGGCTCTCAACGTTTCTACGATTTGCTTTTAAAACATTTTTGAAACTTCTACTTGAGCAGATTCCAAAGATTTTTCAAGTTGTTATCAAATTTGATGACAATCTTACTGTAGCAATGCGTCCCATTCACCGTCTTTGAGTGTTAGGATCAACCTCGCATGATATTTTCCTTCTTGCTCGCCATAGTCTAGTAGGTAGTGTGTTGGCTTATTAGATGCAAGGCCACGGTTCAAACCCCAGGTCAGGCATCAAAACGAAAATATGAAAAAAATTTTCTTAGGCGACTTCCTCTCAGCAGTTTTCTGGCGAAAACTCGAAGAGTAAAATTGAAATTACCATGAAAAAGTTTCTCAAAAATCTGTTGTTCGGAGTCGACTTTAAAATGTAAGTGACGACACTCGTGTATAAAATTGACGCACACAACATAAGTGGTGTGAGAAGCTAGGTTGTAATCCTAACTGAAGGGTTGTAATGACCAATTATGTATGTATGTCACGTCATCCTTTTTTATCTTCTTCTTCCACATTTTGAAATCAATATGCGTTTGTTACTTAGCTCTACATTTATTAAAAGAGAAGAAAATGCAAAATCTGGAGCTCCAGATTTTCAAAGGATTTCTACCAAGTTATTGAAGACATGAAATTATTGACGATCCTCATATAAGTGTTGGTATGAATACCATCATCTGTCATTCTTACTAAGGGAAAGAAAAAGGATGAATTTACAAACTCCAATAGAAACTTATTAGGTTAAGGCTCAGATCAAATAGATCTTCTGTAACACGATAGTAAGTGTCATTGTGGTGCAGTATATGATACTCTGTGAATATCTTCGACAATCTGAATTTAAGTGTGCTTTGGCAGTCGTATGCTAGATTGTAAGAAGGTAAAATCACAAATCAATCTTAATAGGTTTCTAAATTCTTACGTCCAATGCAGTATTAAACCTGGGAAAGTACGGCTACGGTCATGACAATGACAATAAATGTGAAAAGTGGCTGCCGTATGACCATTTCTGTTTGCCAATTCTTCAGTTCTGGATTCTAAATATTATTGTCAGCAATGGTAGGAAAACAATGCCACTTAGATGCTCTGTCTTGAGTAGATGAAGTTGATCGTTTAGTTCACATAACAATTTTAATCTACTCTTTCAGAAGACTGCTTTAGGATGTCTGCTGGCTTGCTAGAGATTTGATTCTTGATTCTTCGTCCGTGCATTGTTCATTAATAATGAGGCACAATTTTTCAAGCATTTATCGTCTTGTATTCTCATATAGAAGTTCAAAATATATGCAATGAGTTAAAAAAGAGCATATAATGTCTTATCCTTTTGTCCATAAAAAGGAATCCACTAATGATACACTTTAAATTCAACACAATAAGTTGCATACGGAAAAAACATCCGTGTGATAAAGGATGTTACATGTGACCCCCCCCCCCCAAAAAAAAAAAGTAACAACATTAACATCATTAATCACCCTGCTACCTTTGTGTTCATTTGTGAAGTTAAAGTTTCTTTTTTTTCTTTTGAAACTTCATAGGACAGTCAATATGACAATAAATTTGGGGGAAAATTTTATTTTTTGCAGAAAAAAAATGCCTCAAGTTCTTTAGATCTTGTTTTCGTTTATTATTCCTTCAGTTAAACAACTTGAGCCTTGACAATATGGGGTAAATCATGCCTAATAACAGGGTATTTTGTGTGAAGGTAACAAACGATGGTTTATTTTGTTTGTGCGAGGGTTGTAAGCAAAGGTTGCAAGGTGAAAAAAGAAGAAAGAAACCTTGCCAATTGCAATATAAACAAAAATTACAATGAGCGCCAAAAAATACTATACTTTAAGGATAAAATTTTAAACATCTCAATTCACCACTTATGGAGAGTGCCCGAAAAAATTTGACAATATTTCGAAATTTTTTTTTTCTAGTTTTTCTTTTAAAAACTGGCAATAAAACAATTTTAAAAATAAAAATAACTGTAATTTATTAATGTAGGATTACGGATTACGACCTTGTTTCTCACACCACTTATGTTGTGTGTGTTAATTTTATACATGAGTGGTGGGACCTACATTTTAAAGTCGATTCCGTATGACAGATTTTTGAGGAACTTTTCATGGCAATTTTATTTACTCTCAGAGTTTTTGCCAGAAATCTGCTGAGAGGAAGTCGCCGAAGAAATCCTTTTTGTATTTTGTTTTGATGTCTGGCCTGGAGCATGAACCCTGGCTTTTCGTCTAATAAGCCAACACACTACCTACTAGACCACGGCGACTTATATTTATTAATGTATATTTTTTGAATTGTACAGTTTCTTTTGACGCTCACTGTGTATGCTGAAGATCGCTTATTTATGCTGTAAAAATGCAAAAAAAATACCTTTTTCTACACCGTTTGGGAAAGACAACTGTTTACCAGGAGTTTTAATTGCACAGTTTTTCCAGCATCCATCCTCGTATCAACCTTTTCGGGCTACATTTATACCATGCCATTCATTCATTCATTACAGTTTATTCAGATGGTTTTGTTCTTCTTATGGCATTATGGCAAGACAATAACTGCAAAGTCAAGGTATGTCTCTGGGGCATTCTGTTAATTGTACAAAATGTGTTTTGATTTTCATAGACTTTTAATTTTACCGTATTTGCCTTTCTTTGTAATGGTGAAACGTCTTTACCATATTTTTTGTCTACCACTTGTATTCAACATAATGATGCATTAATGTTTTTCAAATACTTATACAACAACACAATTTTCAAATCAAATTTCGGAATCTCTAGGGAAAATACACAAACAAACAAAAGCTTGTCATTTCTTCAAATAAAGAAAAAAAACTGTTTAAAATTTGTTTTCTTTTTTTTATAAAAAAAAAAACAGGAAAATAAGTTGAAATTGCATTTGAATTTCAAATAAACAATGAAAAACCCACGGTTTGTGGAAAAAATCTATTGCATACTTTTCAGCTGGCCATTGGCTTTGCTGTGTATATGTATGTGTGAGTTTGTTTTTATTTGGTTTATGGGTTCGTACTGTTGTTATCAGATTAAAAGTGAATATTTTTTTTAAAAAAATTTCTCTCTTTTTCCGTTTGGCACTCTCTTTTCCTCTCTCTCTCTCTCTCATTCATTTGACTGTATGTGTCCAAATTGATATATATTGTATATGTTTCATTAGCATGTTTAAATTTCTTCAATTTTTTTTTTTTTGGTTGATTTGTTTTTGTTTTTGCTGTTGATATCATGTGTCATGTACCGGATATTTGTGGTTATTTATGGCTTAAAAATGTTGTCACTTTACAGTATTAAAAATAAAAAACGAGAAATAACTGAACACCTAAATATCTTAAAAAACCATGGAATTATAAAAGAGGCTAAGGGGGAAAGGCAATAGAGTCTCTAACTTGTCCTTTTATTTACCAAATATTTCATTAATAATTTATTATGGAAGCTCAACACAACCACAAAACTTGAAGTTCAAAGCGAATAAGAAATTTCGATGTCGTGGCCAGCATATTTGATGTCCTAACGAAGATAAACATTTCAAAAGCCATGTTGGCCATGGAAAACAAACATTTTGTTCTTGATTTGCTTTCTTATTCCTTGGCCATGTAAGATTCATGATAAGAAAAATACTGTTGGACTTAATTAAATAGAAATAAAATATTTATTTCGTTGGTATATTGTAGAGACGATATTTTCCTTGAAAATGTCGAAATGATATGCAAATATTTTAGCAAAGCATGCATGAAAAAATCTGTTGTTTTAGTGAATTGAAGCTCAAGTAATGAAATGTTGAATGAATGAATTGGAAAACTTAAACTTAAGTTAATAAAATAAATAATAACTGAGGGAACATTTTAAAAATAGGTTTCTAGGTTTTCCAATTGTATAACAGAGTAAACATGAGTTTGATTAATATAAAGTTGGCTTACAGGTCATGTATATTGTATATAATGAGTTCACCAAGTTATTAGCAGCATTCGTAATGCAATGTTCGCCTTTCTAATACGCTCTTCAATGTCATGGTTGGTATCACCAGTGACCTCCAGTCCAGCTGCCCGAGACTCAAATGCAGTCATATTCCCTTGCATGTGTCTTAAAATATGTTAAGACAAATCATATAATAGGAGCATGTAAACCATACATCCTTCAGTCTGGATTACGACCTAGCTTCTCATAACACCCATATTGTGTGCGACAACGACAAGAGCATGTTTGGGCTATAGCCCCGAAATTATTCTTAACTAGCTATCAGATACTTTCGTATTAATTTTACTTCCCCATGATATTCTAATAAAACAGCATTCAACATTTGCGTAGATTAGGCTGTAACAGCTTCTCAAGCATGCTTTCTATCTTTATTCCTCAGTAATGATGGTTTCCTATCAGACTTCTCGAACGGAAAGTTTGATCCTCTTTCACATATTTTTGGAAATAACTACACACCTACGTCTCACAATTAAATGGTAAATCGTGTAGCTGTGCGTATGTACTATAGGGTACTTAGAGATCAATCACTAGCATATGCTGTCGGATCCAGGCAATGTCTTCCGGGCAACCTAATGGCTATAAAATTATCGCCCAGTAGAGGAATATTGTCCGAGATTACACAATTGGCCATTACAACTCTACAATCAGAATTACGGCCTAGTTTCTCACATCACTTATGCTGTGTGTGTTAATTTTGTACATGAGTGGTGGGACTTACAGTTTAAAATCGATTCCGAAAAATAGATATTTGAGGAACTTTTCATGGCAATTTTTTATTTACTCCCAGAGTTTTTGCCAGAAATCTGCTGAGAATTCGCCGAAGAAATATTTTTTCATATTTTCGTTTTGCTGTCTGACTTGAACCGAGGCCTAACGTCTAATAATTCATCACACTACCTACTAGACTTCATTAGGTAGGTAGGTCGGAGTGGTAGCTCTGTTATCACAAAGTTCACTTGAGCACGCATAGCGGCCCGTTGTGATGCCACGGGTGAACGCAGTCCCTGTACTAACCAAGTTCCCCCAAAATCAGGGAAAAGGAAGAAGTTAGTCAGCACAAGGGCTGCACAACAAAAGCACGACTCCCCCTCACTGGAAAACCAGCCAGAAAGTTTGATAAACGAAGCTATATTCTTGATGTCAATAGATGATAGCTCCGTTAGGCTAATAAGGAATGGGGAGCCAAATAACCTATATCTACACCTAGCAAGAGACTGGGACTGGCAAAGAAAGTGAAACAATTAGACTTCATTGCCTGAGATTAAATTTATTTATTCGAAAAGCCAGGCTGCTGAAGTTCCTATGAAAACGTTGCTGAATGCCCATTTGTCAGATTAATCGCAGATTTTTCAAAAGTTTTCAATTACGTGAACTGGGGTATAAGAAAAAGCTCGGAAACACGGTTGTGAACATGTTTTCTAAAAATTTTACCAGATTTAATAAACCCCATGTTCATAGTCTTCTTCGTATCCATAATAGGAATGGAAATCAGGAATAAATTCCACTCTACACTCTAAATTTCTTTGGAAAATTAAAGAACATGTTAGTCTCCTAGGTTCAGATGGCAGAATCTTAATCGAAAGAAGACAAGACTACTATTCTTTCTCACCTAGATATACACAATGTTGGCCCTATTCTAAGAACACATGGCCTACTAAGGACGAATTCCAATCGACTATATGCCTTCTCTCACGATTTCTGCAGTATTTTGACTTCACTGGAAGAGGCAGTTGCTGCTATTAGCTAATATGCTATGAGACTCTGCATAGCTCTCGAGCCCATATGTTTGAGAATACTTGTAACCCTTTACTTGAAACATCTTTAACGGAACTGACAATTGAAGAACATTGTTTGGCACATACATACATACATAATTGGTCATTACAACCCTCTTGCCAGGATTACGATCTAGTTTCTCACAACACTTATGTTGTATGTGTTAATTTTATACATGAGTGGTGGAACCTACAGTTTAAAGTCGACACCGAACGACAGATTTTTGAAAAACTTTTTCATGGCAATTTTATTTTACTCTCAGAGTTTTTGCCAGAAATATGCTGAGATGAAGTCGCTGAAGAAATATTTTTTTTATATTTTGGTTTTGGTGTCTGATCTGGGGTTTGAACCGAGGCCTAACGTCTAATAATTCAACACACTACCTACTAGACTGCATTGCCTGAGATTATATTGATTTATTCGAAAAGCCAGGCTGCTGAAGTTCCCTAAGAAAACGTGGCCGATTTTTCAAAAGTTTTCAATCACGTGAACTGTGGTATAAGAAGAAACTAGGAAACAATGTTGTGAACTTATTTTCTAGAAATTTTACCAGACTTAACAACCCCCATTTTCATAGGATGCTTGTTGTCCATAATAGGAATAGAAATCAGGAATAAATTCCACCCTACACTTAAAACTTCTTTGGAAAAGTAAAGAACCTGTTAGTCTCCTAGGATCAGATGGTAGAATCTTAATGTAAAGAGGACACAACTGCTTATTTTTCTTTCTTATCTAGAAATTCACAATGTTGGCCCCATTCCAAGAGCACATGGCCTACTAAAAAGGCATTCCAATAGACTATATGCCTTCTCTCACGATCAGAGTTTTTGCTAGAAATCTGCTGAGATTAAGTCGCCGAAGAAATATTTTTTCCATATTTTCGTTTTGATGTTTGACGTGAGGTTTGAAACGTGGCCTTACGTCTAATAATCCACCACACTATCAACTAGGCTACGGCGACTACTAGATTATCTTTAACTACTGAAACATCTTTAACGGAACTGACAATAGAAGAACATTGTCTGGCACATAAGTGAATCAAAATGGCTCGTACCAAATATAATCCTGTTTCTGTAAGACGAACGATTCCAGATGAAACAGTGAAAAACATATGGAAACTTGATTAATAATGCTTTAAGAAGTTATTGTATTTAAGTTCAGTCTCCATAAAAAACTTTGTAATCTTCCTTCAGCAACCACACATCCATGTTAAACCCAAATTTTTTCTATTTTTTTTTTTTTTTTTTTGATATTGAAATCTAATCATTTGCCCAAATTGAATTACGTATTGAATATTATTTGTGCCAGGATTTTGACAATAAAATCACCGCCTCAGCACTTTACAAATCGCAAAACGCACAAAAGAAAATTTAATTTTCCATTTGAATTTGGCAGCCGACAAATTTCATTATAAAGTGGTCTTCCCCCAGAAAGAAAAAAAAGAAACAACATGGAATTGATTCAAGCAGTGACCATAATAACACTTAAACAAACGCCAAATTGAAATTGCATTTCAAAAATTTATAGCAGCTCTAACAAATAATCTAACGAACGAAACAAATGCTTCTAATGTTGGTAACAGACATGAAGTATTTTTTTTTTACCCCACAAAGAAAAGTGCAATGACATGTCATTTGAATAAAGCAACATAAACTCCCAGAGTATTAAAAAAATAAACAAAAAATATTTAAAAGGAAGTCATTTTAGAGAAAATAAAAAAAATTCTTTTCCTGGGGAAGGGGGACTACCTTCTTAAGTTTAAAACAAAAAGAGAACGCCAAATACGATTCGTTATTGAAAAAACCTATCGAATAGCAGTTTATCAGGATAAATGTTTTGTTTTTGTTTATAAATGAACCATGATAAAACGCCGCAGGACGTGCTTAGCTATGTCTTGGCTTACAATTGCTTTGCATACTTATAGGCAGCCACACTGACACACGTGTTGCCATTGTAAGTATTTGACAGCTATCCACGATTTAAGTAGTGGTTGTAACTCAACTATTAATGTTTAATACATTATGGTAAAACCATAAGAGAACAGGGTATTTGGCGGCAAATTTCAAAAAAAAAAAGGAAATTGGAATTTATAATGTTTAAAGAAGAGCAGCAGTTTAAAGGAATTGAATCATGAAATAAGTTTGTAGAAAATTACGAGGGATTGAAAAGTATTGAAGAAGGTTATGTAAGAAGTGCATAAAAAGAGATCTCTAGACAGTTTTTAATGTCGTGGAACCCGAAATCCAACAATCTCTAAAACCCACTGCTCCTACTCTTCTTTTGTCTTCTAGCAGGGAGGATTTTAATTTGCAGTACTTTAAGCAAAAATATTGTTACGTTTTTAACTCTTTATTTATTTATTTATTTATTTATTTATTTATTTATTTATTTATTTATTTATTTATTTATTTATATTATATTATATAAAAACTTTTAAAATATCAACTCGTAGATTGCAAATAAAATCAAAATAATTTTGTGCTTAGTTTTAATTAAAATTCTTTATTGTTCGCAGAATTCTGGGTGCCACTGTTCACAACTTGATGTAAACAACAACAATTGCTTTGTTTGTTACTCCTCTGTTTATATCCTCTGTATAAACAATAACGATAACAATTACTAGACAATTGTTCGAAAAATCTTTGTAACGTAGATCTTCAAACCACGATTATTATCTTTAAACGCACCGTGTCTTCACACAAGTCTGACTGAACTTCACTCACTCACTCGCCTGCTTTGCCTTTCCTTTTATATGGCAAAGTAAACAGTCTGATGAATGTTCTTGAAGGCGAAGTCATGAGCATACGAAATCTTTATAAATGGAAAAAATGTTATTAACATTAATTCTTGTAGTATTGTTGTTGTATTTTTGTTAACTTGTTTACTGTTTTTTTATGCTGGTGTTTGTTGTTTTATGAAGTCGCCGTAGTCTAGTAGGTAGTGTGTTGGCTTATTTGACGTAAAAACCAGGGTTCGAGCCCCACGCGAGACATCAAGACAAAATACAAAATGTAATTCTTCGGCAACTTCCTCTCAGCAGATTTCTGGCAAAAGCTCTGAGAGTAAATAAAATTGCCATGAAAAAGTTTCTCAAATATCTGTCGTTCGGAGTCGACTTTAAACTGTAGATGCCGCCACTCATGTATAAAAATTAACACACACAACATAAGTGGTGTGAGACACTAGGACGTTGTACAATGTGTCAATTTGACACAAGTACACGTTCTCCAACATAACCTAACCTACCCTTTGCATAAAAATAACAATTACGGATCTTTGCAACGGAGATCTTCAAACACGACTGACTAAACGGCACTAACTCCGTTGCCTGCTTTGCCTTGCATTTTATATGGCAAAGTAAACAGTCTGATGAATGTTCTTGAAGGCTAATGGTCATGATTTCGCCTTCTCTATTAATGTAAACATCGTTGTTTACATTTATTATTGTAGTGTTGTTGGCGTATTTTTGTTTACATGTTTACCATTTTCTATTGTGCTGGTGTTTTGTTGTTATATTAAGCAGTACCATCATTTTTAAACAGGCGCGTTTACTTCATTTTTTTGTTTCTGTAGCTTTTGTTTATAATTTTAATGTTAAGCGATGTAAACGCAAAACACCAGTATCTAGACTTTTCATTCTCGTAACAGTATGTTTCAAAAGCGAGCAAAAGAAGAAAAAGTATTCAGCCGTATCTACACTGCTTTTTACCCGAGGAACAAGGAATTCTAAAGTAATTCGGTTTTGTTTTTTTGTTTTCACATTTGTTTTTAAAGGAATTCAATTTATTTATACTTAGAAATGTACTCCCGCCTTAGCAGACTCTAAGGCCCCCAGGCAACATGTGTAATCTATACAAATAAGTTTAAAAAGAAAGTATACAAGCATACGAGCATGCGAGCATACATATTTAGAGGGTCAATGTTGTAAAATCAACTTAAAAAAGAAAGAAAAAATAGAACCACAGGGTCTATAAGTGAGTGAGATATGTGTGTGTGTGTATGTGATTGGTAGAAACCAATGACAAATGCACGACCGGAAAATAGCTTCAGTCCGTATAAATACATTTTATGGTAGAACAAAAGGAAAAAACAATAGCAACTACAACAACAACCAAAAACAGCGGCACAGCATAATAAAACGACACACGTCACTTGGCTAAAGGAAACAAAAATTCACGACAGCCAAAGAATAAAAACCAAGGAAAGAAACCCTGGAATCCATATTATTTTTTTAAGGCAGAAAAATTTTCTATTAAAACAAGAACTACAAAAGAGTCCCTTCATGCACACAAACACATACACACTCGCATTCGCACTTATTTTTGTCTTTGGTTAGACAGTTTCGCAGACATTGTCGTCGCCACATAAATCGAATGACGTTTTCTTGAATTTTTCATTTTCATTTTGATGATGGCTTGTTAGAGAAGGTACGTACATATTGGCACTCGTAGGCATGAGTAGTGAGTGGCGCCTTAAGAGTGTTGCGTTGGCCAAACTTATTCAATATTAATGGTGTGTTGAAAAGCGGAAAAATAAAGCAATTTTTAACGGCTTTACAAGGCAAATAATCGAATAATAGACGATGGCGGACAAAATTTTTAATGTTTTTACGCTATTAGTTCAGGATTTAATTGTTTGTTCACATATCACTTAACGCAGGTAAGGAAGGAAAAATTGTTTGTAAGGAAATCAAACAAAACCAACAAGGGTATAAACCTTCTCCCTACAGCTGTTAGGTTCTTAGGTCAAGATATCGATTGCTAAACAGATCTTCACACTACGCCCAATGCATAAAAACCAATAGACACGAATCATATTGTTACGAAAATGAAAATGATGTTTTCCCTTTTACATCGCTTAACATTAAAATTATAAACAAAAGCTTCAAAAACAATGAACTTGTTTACATGGTAAACAAGTAAACAAAAATATACCAACAAACACCAGCATAAAAAAGTAAAAAACAAGTAAACAAAAAATGCAACAACAAAATACGCAAGCAACAATGCACAACGACGTTTACATTTATAGAGATCTCGAGAAGGCGAAGTCACGAACATTCGACTTCAAGAACATACATCAGACTGTTTACGTTGCCATATAAAAGTCAATGCAAAGCAGGCAACGAAGAAGTAAAAGTTCAGTCAGTGTTTTGTGAAGACGCGGTGTGATCGAGGAAAGTAATCCTTCAGTCAGCTTCTCTCTCACACCACTTATGTTGTGTGTGTTAATTTTATACATGAGTGGTGGCAACTACAGTTTAAAGTCGACTCCGAAGGACAGATTTTTGAGAAACTCTTCATGGCAATTTTATTTTTACTCTCAGAGTTTTTGCCAGAAGTCAGCTGAAAGGCAGTCGCCGAAAGAATATTGTGTTCGTATCAATGCCAGGGCTTTTACGATCTGGTCTTTCCAAATCAAACAAGGTCGTCCTCTTCGCCGACTTCCTCAAATCTCCGCATCAAATAAAAGTCTGGCCAAAGCATCATTCATCATTCGAACGACATGGCAGAGCCAAAGCAGCCACTGTATGTTAATACGCTGCTCAACGTTTATGCCTTTGAGGAGCTCATACTGCTCACTGTTCAATCGCTGGCGGACATCATCGCCAACTCGCGCTGGACCGAAGATCTTACGTAGGACTTTTCTCTCGAATACTCTCAAGGCTGCTGCATCAGTGCTTAATAGTGACCATGCCTCTGCGCCATAAAGAAGCACGGGTAGGATGAGTGTCTTGTTGAGTATTAGTTTTGTCGTATGAGAGAGGTCTCTACTACTCAATTGCCTATTGAGACCATATCAGTACCTATTGCCAAGAGTGACCCTGCGCTTGATTTCCAGACTGACTTTATTTTTAGTGGTAACGGCGGAGCCAAGATATGTAAATTCCTTGATTATATCGAAAGTACAATTATCGGCCGTAATCTGAGATCCAATACGCCGCATATCCCTACTTCGTTTTGCCCTCACTTACTACTAGACCCATCTTCATAGGCTCCCGACAGTCGTAGATAAAGGGTAGGAGAAAGCGACCCAAGTAATGGTGATTGTTCTATGAGAGATGAAATTTTTTTTACAAGTTTCCTGTTGTTTGTTTACCCATTTTCATCTCTTATTCACGTGTCCGAGAATGGTGTGCAACACTGCAAGTCTGAAGAATCTATTTCTGTTTACAATTTTCTAATCCCTTACTTCGTATGCTAATTTATGGTCATTTTTCAAATCATTTACTAAATATTTCCACAACATTTGCAAAATTTTTCTTTTCTTTCATTCAACTTTCAAGTGATATTATTTTTATAAAGTAAACGTAATTTGCATGCAACTGATTGGAAAAAGAAAAACTTAAGGAAGCATTAACCCTTTATTGAAATGAAAGGGGACATCTTGCTGACACAACTTGCACAAAAGCTGATACATTTGAATAAAATTTGAAATGCTTGGCATTTCAAACAAAGCCATAAGTAATCCTATATTAAAAAGAAACATTTGGAAATGAGAACTGGTGCGCAAGTTGGCTGAGGCTTATGGTTACAAACCAGGAACAATGGTGCCCTGAAGATGTTTCACTGAAATGTCAAGCCCTTACTTCAATAAGGCCAAGATTTAGAGCTGTTTCGTAATCATATGTAAGACTTATACTGTGTTCAGATATGCACCTTTATTGCCTATAACGCAATAAACGCCAATATTGAGCTCAATATTCCATATAAAGTTTCAATTAATTATTGTGCAATAAATATGCAATTTGTTATAATATTGCGTAAAACTTAAAATACAGCACTGTCATAAGTATGTTCAGTGCGCATATTACAATTATCCGAACACTTTCTGCTGATATTTGATTTGTTGACTCAAATGCCAACAATGACAAACAAAAAAAACAAAAAAAAAAAACAAAATAAAAATAATGTTTTTGAAACAACCAGCTGTTTTGTTTACCAGCTGTCAAATGAATTTTGAATAAGAAGCTGAACTACGTATATTATTTTGTCTGAACACTTAAAATATTGTACTCAATAAACCGAATATTGCAATAAAAGATCATATCTGGACATAGTATTAGTCTTACCATTCAATATCTAAGAAAACTTACAGCAATTGGATTGGATTGAAAGAATCTTGTCCAAAGATTATGAAGGTACCTGTTTACGCTGACAAGTTTTTGGCCTCTAATTTAGCTTTTATCAATCGTGCTCGAGAAAGAAGTACGGACAATGTAGACTGCTATGTTAACTCATTGTCGAATTTAAGTAAGTGTCCGTATTTGTACAAAAAAGGGGCGTAGTTTCGATAATTTATTCATGTTCCATTAGAACGAACGAAATCAATGAATTAAAGTTGGAATTGTTTTATCACTGACTATATTCATAAGGCTTACGAAATACTTACTGAAGTGGCCATTGCAATCCCTCAGTCAGTATTACAACCTAGCTTCTCACACCACCCGTGCAGTTTGTGTTAAATTTATCCGTGAGTGATGTGACCTCCGGACAACAGATTTCTGTGAAATTTTTCAGCGCTATATTATTTGCTTTCAGAGTTTTGGCCAGAAATCTGCTGAAAAGAACTGCCTAAGAAATATTTCTTCATATTTCGTTTTGCTCGAGATTCCAGGGCTGGAGTTTAAACCACAGCCTCATGTCTAACAAGCTAGTACACTACCTTCTAGACTATGGCGGCTTGGACTTCATTGCGTTTAGCTTTATATTGCTTCATAATAGACCAGAGGCTATGATGGGAATCGAAGCCATGACCCCCACATTAATAGAGTAGCACACTACCATCCAGGCTACTACGATGCCCGACTGACAAGAAATATTACCATCACGATGCGCATCTCCTTCTAAAAGGTAGATAAAATACAAGGTTTGCTCATCACTATTGGTGTCAGAAGTGGGATTGCAAAATTTAAAAATAAAAATCAAACTCTACGAACTAAAATTGGAGTTCAGTCGGTCTTGTGTGAAAACGCAGTGTGTTTGAAGAGAGTAATCGTGGTTTGAAGATCTCCGTTACAAAGATCTGTAGAATAATTGTCTAGTAATTGTTATTGTTTATTCAAAGGGTGTAAACAGAAGAATAACAAACAAAGCAATTCTTGTTGTTTACATCAAGTTGTGTACAGTGGCACACAGAATTGTGGGCATAATAGAGAATTTTAATTAAAAACTAAACACAAATTTATTTTCATTTTATTTGCAATCTCCGAGCTCATATTTTAAACGTTTTTAAAAGGTAAAAACGTAACAATTAATAACAGAAGACAAAGCATGGAAATTTACAAGATTTAAGAAGTTGAAATACACGACCATACAGCCAAAAAGATTTTTTCAGTGAAAACATGAGTAAATATGAGAAATGCTGATAATATTGAAATCCATGTTATCTTACACTTAAATGTTGTTTATTTTCCTTACGTGTTTAGCTTCTCATAATCTATTGAATTTCCTAAAATAATTGCATTTAGAAAAAAAAAACCAAATTTCATTCGATTTCAATACATATCCCTGTATTGTCATTTGCTTATCTGCCAGGGTTAAGTTGTTTGTCAAGTGATTATTTTCCATTTCATTCTTTGTATTGAAATTTACATTTTTATGCAAATCGTTATTTTATATACGCTCTCTACGCTCTCTACACACTCCTCTACTTCAACACATTTTGCAAAAAAGGAAAGAGAAACAAAAAATGTTTTTCCTTTAAAACTCAAATCCATAACAAATGATGCAAAAAAATGCGTGCCATGTTACTTGCAGTTCATTTAACTTAAAACAAAAATTGCGAAAAAAAAGCAAAGAATTCATTGGAAAATATCACAGACCAACCCATATACACTGCATGAGCAAAGGAAAAGGAAGTGGCACAAGACAACATTTACACGCATTACCAAGTAAATGACACGACATTGTTTTTGTGTTGAAATTGTTTTTAAAAATGAAGGAATTTCAGGCTTGTAAACAAACAAACGCACATAATTTGCAATATACGGTTATGTGTTAACGGTTTAAAACAAGCATCCCAACCAAATTGTAGAGTGTGTTGGTAGTGGTAGTGGTAGTGGTAATGGCCATAAATAATGACAATTAAATTTGCATAATTGATACTTAAACTCACAACACATGAGCACATGAGCACATTGAGTATACACGATTTACGTTTTACTTCACGGGGCAAAAATGATAAGAATATATGTGGCATACACAGGTACAGGTACAGCTACATATCAAGATCTATAGGAAATGCTTAAGCAAAATAACGATTGTAAATGATATCCTTGTGTTATCCAAATGTGATATAAAAATATCATTTAATATTGATGAAATTAAATAAACATTTACGCCAAATGGGTTCTTTTTCTTTGTTTGTGAACATTATTTAAATCCAATTTTTTTTAGGCCATTACCTTGTTTTTTAAGGTGCAATAATCGTTAGAATGTGATGCGATTTTAGCGTTAGAAAATTCAAAATTATTTTCTCAGAACAGCCATAAAAGAGTGTTTGGAAGTGAGTTGAATTTTTAAGGCATTAGGTTTAGGTTAGAGGACGTGTACTTGACAATTAAGGCAAGTATAGTACCCGGAAGTCCAGTTGACCCATTGTACTATATCCTAAAGCGGTAAGGATAATAGGGGAGATAGGGAATAGGGATGAGCCATTAAGCAGGGTACATTTTTGAAACGTAACAACCATACATTTGATCTTATTCTGAGTCCACTAGTGATCCGAGGAATGTAGGATGCCACTAATTTTATTCAATATTAGCACATCAAGAAAATTACATACATACATACATATGTACGTAATTGGTCATTACAACCCTTTAGCTAGGATTACGATCAAGCGTCACACACCACTTATGTTGTGTGTGTTAATTTTTATACATGAGTGACGGAACCTACAGTTCAAAGTCGTCACCGAGCGACAGATTTTTGAGAAACTTTTGCATGGTAATATTATCTACTCTCAGAGTTTTTGCCAGGAAACTGCTGAGAGTAAGTTGCCGAAGAAATATCTTCTCATATTTCGTTTTGTTTGAGTTGTCTGATGTGGGGTATGAACCAGAGATCAGCAATGAGTATTCAAAAAAGTGAGTAGAATCGAATCATACTCATAATTTCTGATACTTAAACGCATTTGTACTTATTTTATTATCATGGAACCCCTCTACTCATATCCAAAGTTTGAAGTACTCATCATACTCATACTCAACAACACCCGTATGATTCGACTCTCCGTAACTCAACATATACACGAATCACAAAATAAATATGAATCGCGTACGAACACTAAAATACTCACTAAAAGGTTGTATTTGCTCTGCTTACTGCTCAGTCTTTATTGCTTATGAGTCTTTTTTCTTTTGTTGTAAATGCCTAATGATTAAGACTGCAAATTTTGATGAATGATTCGAGTCATTCGAACTTATCTTCCTGTTGTAATTTTCTTGAGTAGTCGTCGTAGTCTAGTAGGTAGTGCATTGGCTTAAAAGACGTGAGCCCTCGGTTCATACCAGAGATCAGCAATGAATTGTTTTTTTCGTTAACTACAGTCTGATTCATTCGTACTCACAACAACGTTAATTTATACGTACAGGTTTCAATGAGTATGCGTACAACGTTGACATCAAACTCATACCATTCGAAATGTGTTTGATTCATAAAAATACTCATTTAGATTCATCACGTTTGAAAAATACTTATAAATGATTAGAGTGAATCGAATCATTCATTAAAATTTAGAGTCTCAGTTGTTGTTTTATTTACAACAAAGGAAAAAGGACAGATCAGCAAGCAGAGAATACACACAACCTTCTAGTGAGTATTTTAGTGTTCGTACGCGAATCATACTTATTTTGTGCTTCGTGTATATGTTGAGTTATGTAGAGTCGAAATCAACAACATCATACGTGTTGTTAAATATGAATATGATGAGTACTTCATACATAGGGGTTCCATGATATTGAAATAAGTATGACTGCGTATTAGTATCAGAAATTATGAGTATGATTCGATGCTACTCATCCTTTTGAATACTTATTGCTAATTTCTGTCTCTCCACATGTTCTTCACATGAGTTGCTATATGCTGCGTTAATGCGACTCAAATGCATTCACTTTGTTGAGGACCTCTTAAAGTAACCTAAGCTGCCACTCCCTCTAAGCCATAAATGATAATCGAGAGTCTTAACTATACCTGGGTACCAAAGGGTTAGTCATTGTGTAGGTATTCTATTCTGTTCTGTATGACCTTCTGCGCTACCCCGATAATGAGCACCATACTTCACTACAGTTCAAAACATTTCTAGACCTTGTGTCGGTAAACACTTCTGCTTTAATAACCTACTGACTGTGTGAATATTCACTGCGGGTGAGTTTATAAATATAGGAAAATGACCTTCGTCACACAGTGAATCCAGCTCGAAAAAATCAAATTTGGTAACAAACCTTGTAACATAACATAACATAAGTGGTCATTCCAACCCTCCAGTTAGGATTACGATCTAGTTTCTCACACCACTTATGTTGTGTGTGTTAATTTTATACATGAATGCCGGGACCTACAGTTTAAAGTCGACTCCGAACAACAGATTTTTGAGAAATTTTTCATTGCAATTTTATTTTTTCTTTCAGTGCTTCTGCCAGAAATCTGCTGAGAGGCAGTCGCCGAAGGAATACTTTTTGTATTTTATTTTGATGTCTGGGCTGATGCTCGAACCCTGGCTTTACGTCTAATGAGCCAACACACTGCCTACTAGACTACGGCGTCTTCAATGTTGTAACATAAACCTTTCCAATTTAAAGTTTCTATCTTTTAAGGCTCTTGAGAGAATTCTGCAGTGATATCAATCTACGAATAAGAATGGTACTGTGAAGCATCATAAAAATATTTAAAATTTTCATTTTCATTTTCCAAAAAATATTCTTCTCGGTAATATTTATTGTTAATCTTTTCAATTTCCTTTTGCTACAGTTTGCAATTGTTATGTTCCTCTTTATAGCCTATCGTTGTATTGACCGTGAAATATTGAATTTGTTTTCTATTAATTTTGTTTTTTTTAAATCTGGCCATGAATTGTAAGTTTTTCTTTTCATTTTCCTCTTCTTTTCGAAACTTCATTTGCATAAAATTTTACTTTTTCAAAATGAAATCAAAAGAAATACAGAAAATACAATGAAACTTGAAAATGTAAGGAAAGAAGAAAAAAATTAAACTTTTTCCTACTATTGTTGAAGCTAAAGAAATACATTAAAATTGAGAAGAAAAAAATAGAAAAAAACGAGAGAAATTTTTATTTGAAATTTTATACAAATCAAGCCAATGACACAAGACGTACATACATACGTATAAGAAGAAAGTAAAATTGACATGAAGCAAATTGGAAAAGTATTTTAATTATAATGGCAATATCATCTGTCTAGACTCCTCTGCTAAATCTTTTTTTTACTTACATAAACTGTATATTCTGTCTTGATTTGTTCTCTTTTCTATTCTTTTTTCTGCTTCTTCTTTCGCTTTATTGTATTTTCTCTGTAACACAATCGACACATCTAATGTAGAAAATACCAAATTCAAGTCATTTTAGTGATTGAAACAAAATGAAATTTTATTAATAGAACACACAAACACATAGAAAAATACATACACATACTCATATACTTACAGAGAAAAATAGAGAAAATTAAATAGAAAATGTAACAAATGAAATGTTAACCATGACAGAAAGAGGGGTAGAGAGAGAGCTATGCAGCATGAGAGTAGTGCTGAAGAAAATCTATGTAATGAATTCACTGATGAAATTCTATAGAAATTGAAAGAGAGAATGTTTTTCGTAGGAAATACAAATTAAATAAATAAATAATAAAAATAGAATAGAAGGTAAGGAAAGGCAATTACTTTAGATTTCTGAAACACAAATATCGAATACGTTTTTCTAAGGAATTTTTTGAATTTATTACTCATCACCATAACTCATCATCAGAGCTCTGCAATGAGTATTCAAAAAGATGAGTAGAATCGAATCATGCTCAGAATTTCTGATACTTTTACGCATTCATACTTATTTTAATATCATGGAACCTTTACTCATATTCAAAATTTCAAGTACTCATCATATTCATACTTAACAACACGTATGATGTTGTTATTGATTTCGACTCGCCATAACTCTACATATACACGAAGCACAAAATAAATATGATTCGCGTACGAACACTACAATACTCACTAGAAGGTTGTGTGTTTGCTCTGCTTGCTGCTCTGTCTGTCTTTTTCTTTTTTATAAATGCAACAACATTTAAGACTCTAAATTTTGATGAATGATTCGATTCACTCTAATCATTTATAAGTATTTTTCTAAAGTTATGATCGTAAATGAGTATGAGCATATGAATCAAACATATTTCGAATTGTATGAGTTTGATGTCAACGTTGTACGCATACTCATTGCAACCTGTACTTATAAATCAACGTTGTAGTGAGTATGAATGCGTCGGAGTACATAGTTAAATTTCAATATAGTTGACTCACTTATTTTCAAAATTCCGTGAGTGCTTATGAGTAACGAAAAAACAATTCATTGCTGAACTCTGATTCGTACGTAAGATTAGAACCATAAAGTGGAAGCGGTCGACTTTGTTTACTTCAATATATTAATGATCATTATAAGGCTTCTTACAGCTGAGATAAGGACTTAGAAAGTGGTCTAAACCCTAAGGCCATTGTCTGCTACATAGACAGTAATCACACATCTTGAAGCTTAATCAAACGCCTGTGCAAAGAAATTATAAAAATTCTTGCTATTGATATCCTTACGTATGAGTGATATTTTCTTAAATAATTTTTATTAATCATACGCCTCGTTGAAGTTTATAACTTCATAATCTTTCTTTCATATGCACACTTTCTCTCAAGTAACCTTGACTTTTTCTCACCTTTAAACTGAAGAAAATAATATAAGTTTCGTTTCATTATTTTTAATAAACATTTTCACTTTTAATTTTAATGCCACGTAACATTTTCCACTCTATAATTACCAAAGAGGCTCCTATCATTTTACATACATACATACATACTTAGCGAAAGAACTGAACTCAACTGAACTATACGTTCTTAGTTATTTTAACAAAAAAAATCCTTTCATGTTGAGTACGTTGCCCAAAAAAAAAATGGAAGAGATTTTTACTCTCTGCACTATAACTTAAGGCTGCTGTTGTAATCATACAGAAACACCAGCTAACAACTACCACTACAAATGTTAACAAGAGTGGTAGTGCAAGTAGTAGTTGTTGTTGTTGTAGTATTAGTGGTAGTTGTTGTTCTTGGTGAAAAAAATCAAGTCAGTACGTTTTCTTTTATAATTAAGTACCTCTTGATGTCATGAAATGCGTAAATCCTACTTACCCGAGTGAAAAGTTGCACAGAAAAAATAAGAAAAAGAAACGAAAATTCTTGTTAAAGAAGTGGAAACATATTCTTGATAATTTTTATTTTATTTTTTTGGGGCTTAAAAATGAAAGAAAGAAAATGTTTTATTTCTTACACAGACTCGACTACTACAAATGGTAGTTGTAAGCGTTTGAGTTTTGTTTATAGATGATATAAATGTTCTTCTAAGGTGGGCTAATAGATAAGTTCTTTAAAAACTTCCATTAAAAATAGAGACTGTTTTACTGTTGGTCTGAATGTCCTTCGCATTATCTTTTCAGTATTTCAATATTTTGTCTTAACCTCTGAGCTCTTTTGTGAAACACTTGGTCCCCTTTTGAACTCTACTGCGTAGAGACTCTAGAAAGACCTTTTAAAACGTATAACATTGCCCACACCTCAAATACTGTTACGTTTTTACCTTTTAAAAACTTTTAAAATATGAGCTCGTAGATTACAAATAAAATAAAAATAAATCTGTGTTGTAGTTTTAATTAAAATTCTTTTTTATTCGCACAATTCTGTGTGCCACTTGATCACAACTTGATGTAAACAACAACAATTGCTTTTCTTTGTTATTCCTCTGATTACACCCTTTACATAAACAATAAACAATTACTAGGTAATTGTTCGACAGATCTTCAAACCACGATTACTCTTCTCAAACACATTGCGTCTTCACACAAGACTGACTAAACTTTTACTAACTGAGTTGCTTGCTTTGCCTTGCCTTTTATATGGCAGAGTAAACAGTCTAAAGTCTTGAAGTCGCCGTGGTCTAGTAGGTAGTGTGTTGGCTTATTAGACGGAAAGTCAGCGTTCGAGCCTCAGGCCAGACATCAAAATAAAATACAAAAAATATTTCTTCGGCGACTTCCTCTCAGCAGATTTCTGGCAAAAACTCTGCGAATAAAATAAAATTGCCATGAAGAGTTTCTC
The DNA here is from genome assembly GCA_936449025.2 of Sarcophaga subvicina. Classification (NCBI taxonomy): domain Eukaryota; kingdom Metazoa; phylum Arthropoda; class Insecta; order Diptera; family Sarcophagidae; genus Sarcophaga; species Sarcophaga subvicina. Next base: position 112,455,347 of record OW388084.2, on the reverse strand, counting down.
AAAAATCTGTCGTTCGGAGTCGACTTTAAAACTGCAGGTCTCGCCACTCATGTATAAAATTAACATACACAACATGAGTGGTGTGATAAATTAGGTCGTAATCCTGACTGAAGGGTTGTAATGACCAATTATGTATGTACGTATGTAAGCAGCCTGAAGAACGTTCTTGAAGGCGAATGTACGTGACTTCGCCTTCTCGAAATCTCTATAAATGTAAACATAGTTTTTTATTATTATTGTAGTGTTGTTTGTGTATATTTTGATTAGATTTATTCTTGTAGTGCTGTTTGTGGATTTTTGTTTACTTGTTTACCATTTGTTTTATGCTGGTGTTTGTTGTTATATTAAGTAGTACAATAATTTGTAAACAGGATTTTTTTAGTGCATTGTTTTGTTTTTGTAGCTTTTGTTTATAATTTTAATGTTAAGCGATATAAAAGCAAAACACCAGTATCTAGATTATTCATTTTCGAGCACTTTCTCGCCTCTAATTTGTTTAAGTTTCATGAGCTTTAAAGTTTCCAAAAATTTTATTTTCGAATTAAAAATTAAATTTTAAATCGCCTCTCGTTAATGGCATGTATATAAATTCATCCGTAATGTGGACTATAATAAGAAACTAAAATCTTAAGGAAAGAAAGAAACTTGGAATACCTCTTCAACTTAAGAAAACCTACTCCAGTATAATATGGCAACAAAAGGCAGAAGAGGAAGATGATGATGATGTTGAGGTTGATGATGTTGAAAAGAAAATCTAACTTCTGTTGCAAACTTAATGCCACAACATCTACACTAATAATAGCAACAACAAAAACAACAGCAAAATCAACAATCAGCTAAGCTTTAGTTTACAACATTATAACCTTAAAATATCATGACTAGCCACATTTATTTCATGTAATTTTCTTACCGTTACTCAGGTTACAGATACACACAGTACAGGTTTGTTTAAAAATATAGCATATTGGAAAATTAAATTCGGAAAAGAATTTTAACTTCAAAATAACGAATACATGCACGCATTACTACATATACATAATTGGTCATAACATCCCTTCAGTGAGGATTACGAACTAGTTTCTCACACCACTTATGTCGTGTGTGGTAATTCTACACATGAGTGGCGGCTTTTCTTTCACTTATGTTGTGTGTATCTTAACTTTATACATAAGTGGCGTGATCTACAGTTTAAAGTAGATTCCGTACGACAGATTTTTGAGATGGCATTCCATGGCAATTTTATTTGCTCTCAGAGACTTTTTGCCAGAAATCTGCTGAGAGGATTTCGCCGAAGAAATATTTTTTTCATGTTTTCGTTTTGATGTATGACCTAGGGTTTGAACCGTCGCCTTACTTACTTAAGCCAATACACTACCTATTAGAATACGGCGTCTATACATTACTGGGCTTCAGAGAACTTAGGTCAGGATTACGATTGAGTTTCTTTCATTCCCTTGGTGTGTGTTCATCTTATATATAAAAATGAATGTGTGTTTATTTGTTTGTTTGAAGTCAATCGACGGCTAAACGGCTGGACCGATTTCCTTGAAATTTTCGCAGTATCTTCCTGTATGTCTGGAAGGAACTATAGGCTACTTTTGATTTTAAAATTTCAAGTAGGCGAGGTGCCACGCCCACATATCCAATAAGTATTTAATGTCGCATATCTCATAAACTGCAACAGCTAGAGTCCTCAAATTTTGTATGGACGACTTTAACGTATATATGAATAAAATGGGCGGATTGGCTATAGTGGGCGTGTCACCTCCCATAGTCTATATATATAAAAATGAATGTTTGTTTGTGTGTACTTTATAGAATCGTAAACTATGCATTTGATCATGTTATGATCTTTAGCAAAGTTGTTACGCATGACCCGGCGAAGGTTTCTAAGTTGGTATGACCAATTTCCGACAGGTGGCGCCAATGAAAATTACTTAAAATAAATTAAATCGTAAACTGTGCATTCTTTAACAAAGTTGTTGCGCATGAGTCGACGGAGGTTGATGCAATTAATTTCCGATGGATGGCGTCACTGAAAATTATTTAAAATGAATGACAAGCAATTGGTCGAACTACATCTCAAGCACGGAAGAAAAGAGCATTACGAGACCCGTTCGCTTGAACCACTTGAACAACGAGAAGTGAGATTAGAAACTGATCGAATGAGTGCTACTCAGGCCCGTTCATCTGAATCATCAGGACAAGGGGAAACAAAATCAATAAAATGATTCAAAATTAATTGTTTATTGGTGTAATGTCTTTCCTTGAAATTTATTTTAGTTGGTGGCGCAGCAACACGGGTAGGGTACAGCTAGTTTTATATAAAAATGATAACGAAAACAGTTGACTTTGTAATAATAAATAATTTCTGTATTTGCTTTAATTATGCTCTCCACTGTATGAAATTTTTTTTTCAAAATTATGCTGATGATCTGTTTAAAAACCCCGAAATAAATTTAAAAAAAAAATTTTAATGCTTTTGCACATCTCTGCTAACATTTTGCTCTCTATTGTACATTTATAACATCATAAATAACACATTAAACCATATATGGCCTTAAACACACACACACACATTCACTTTAAAATATAATTCATATATTTTATGTGAGGTACAGTTTATTTTGAATGATGTATGGTGTAGTCATTATGAGAGACAGACAGCCAGTGTGCAGGAGAAGGACAGAGAGAGAAAGAGAAAAGTTAAGAAATAAACTCTTCAAAATGAGAAGAATAATGTTAAAATAATGGTAACAATAATGATGATGATAATCATCGTCATGATGACGATGATGATTCTCAAGAACTCAAAACTACTTCTCGGTTTTAAGTAATAAACACAACAACAATAACACTTACAGAAACAACAACAATAACTTAAAGAAAATATGTGTATACAAATAACATAAACAAAATACAATAAAATCAAGAGACCATGTAGATGTAGATGTGTGTGTGTGTATAGAAATACATGTATGTTCAGTTAGCCAGGATTACAAATAATTTAGTTTTTGAGAAATTATGTCTAGACAAGACTAGTTTAGTTTTCGGAGCGAAGCAAAGAGCGAAACAGTTTTAAAATTCATTTCTAAGAGACCTCTACTCAGCTGTGCTCTTCTCTGCTTTGTGTTCTAGTATGTGTAAGTAATATATGAGCTATTATTAGAGACAGAGAGAGAGAGAGAGAGAGAGCGAGAAACAATAACAAGGAAATCTTAAAGCATATAATATAGGGCACTCATATTAATTCAAGTGTAATTAAGTTTTCTTTTGTTGTTATTCTTTTTGTTTTACTTTGCTTGCTAGCTAAGAAAGGAATTTTTAAATTAAATTTAATTTTCAACAAAGAAAAGAAAAGAAAAACGAGAAGAAAGAGAGCAAAAAAGCAAAAACAAAGCATTGCATTAAACAATTTACTATTTTAAGATCCTTAAGAGACTGCATAATTTATGTGTTTCTGTGTGAAATAAAAATTTATTCACCATCTTGTAGTCGTTGGCAGCAGTACTTTGGCAAGTACAAGAGCTATTTGTAACAATAAGTTGTAAGGTGCTCTTATAGGGTAAGGCATAAGGCATAAGATAAGCCAGGTAGGGATTTATGGCCACCAATTTCGTAGGTGCTGAAAATTTATGACAAACATAAGAAGAAAAAAATTAAAACCAAAATTGTTTAAAGGAAAATAATGCAGCATAAGATTTTTTACATTTCTATTATATTGTAAGCTTATATTAGAAAATTAAACTGGAAAATTATAAACTAAATGACTGGCTTATCTATCCGTTATAGTTTTTACCTTTTATAAACGTTTAAAATATGAGTTCGTGGATTGCAAATAAAATAAAAATAAATTTATGTTGAGTTTTAATTCAAATTCTTTCTTATTCTTACAATTCTGTGTGCCACTGTTCACAACTTGATGTAAACAACAACAATTGCTTTGTTTGCTATTCTTCTTTTCATTCTTTTGCGTAAACAATAACAATTGTTCGACAGATCTTTATAACGGAGATCTTCAAACCACGATTTTCTCTTCAAACATTGTGCGTCTTCACACAAGACTGACTGAATTTTTACTATTAAATTTTGTAATCCCTCTTCTGACACCAATTGTAGTTCTGTTAGAAAATTAATTTAAAAAAATTAAATTTCCTAAAGAAATCATGAATTTCTGTGTTCCCTCCTTCATTATTTGTCTTTAACAATTCGTTTGACAGATTTGAGCTGGCATTAGCTAGCATTAGCTTCCTAGACCACTTGGCCACACCAATCAATTAAAAGGTCTTCATCAACTTGAAGTATCAAATGCCGACAAGAACGTTCTTTATTTCGACGTTCGTTACAACAATACATGTATAACAGAGTCAATTCCGCACCTCTGGCATTAACATGGTTGTCACAGACAGATATAGAGGAGCTTATAGAGAGCTTATAAGGCATGGATTTTATTGTACAAAGAAGATTTCTGCTAGCCAAAATGATATGTTTTAAGCTGATAAGTTCAAAGCTATGATTAATAAATTCCTTTCTCGGTTGTGTTTTATTTCAATTAAATTCTTTATTGTTCGCACAATTCAGTGTCCCTTTGTTCACAACTTGATGTAAACGACAACAATTGCTTTTCTTTGTTATTCCTCTTTGCACTCTTTTGTATAAACAATAACAATTATTAGACAATTGTTCGACTGATCTTTGTAACGAAGATCTTCAAACCATGATTACTCTGTTCAAACACACCGCGTCTTCACACAAGACTGACTGAATTTTTACTAACACTGTTGCCTGCTTTATCTTGCCTTTTTTATGGCAACTTAAACATTCTGATGAATGTTCTTGAAGGCTAATATTCGCAGCTTTGCTTTCTCGAGATCTCTATAAATGTAAACATCGTTGTTTCATTATTGTTGTTTGTGTATTTTTGTTAACATTTATTCTTGCAGTGTTGTTGTTGCATTTTTGTTTACTTGTTTATCCTTTTTATACTAGTGTTTCTTGGTATATTTTTGTTTCACTGTTTTTGTTTTTGCTTTTGTAGCTTTTGTCTATAATTTTAATGTTAAACGATATAAAAGCTAAACACCATTTCCATTTTCGTAACAGTACATTTTGGAACTCGATACGATGCACAACAGCACTTGTCGACAACGTATACAATATTTTGAATTATTTTCTACCAAACCCATCAAGCAGATTACCGTTCTGCAGCACTATAGTTTGTAGCAACGTCTCGCTTGGTACGCCTAATAATGTTAATGAGGTAGACATACATACATAACCAAGAGAAAATTTTTGTAAAATGTAGTTTCATAGCACTGAACTCCTGCCTTACTTGTACCACTCTATATGAAGAAATTCCAGCGGTGAAACCTTGTTTGAAACCTCGTACGATATCATAATGCTTTGGAAAAGTCATACAAACATTGGCTGGGCAGGAATGGCGAGTGATCCTTTCTACTGTTTTCTTGTATTCGATATTCCCAGATCTTGTACAGGACTTCGATAAGTAATATAATCAGGTTAATGAAGCACTTGTGAACGATGGGTATATGATGTATACTTCAGCCATAAAGCTACACTTTCTTTACAAAAAATTTAACATTCTGGAAGAATTCTTCAATCATACTTATCAAGTCATGCGTATGTAAGGGTCAGTCTGAGAGAAGACAGATATCATCCGCGTAGACGTGGTATAATAAATGCCATGATAAGTCCCAGCTGTAACTCCTGTTGTCAAGTATTGCAATAACTTTACTGTCAAGTTCAACTATTAAAAGCATAGTCGATAGTACAAGCCATGCAATATTCCTTTTACTACAAGCTGCTTTAGTTCTCTAATTGTATCGTTTTTTTCCACAGCCAGCTAATTACCACAGTAAATTGATTATGAAGATTATGGAGGAGGATGCTCCGGCGAGACGGGTATTTAATGCGGGGATCTGCGGAAGTAAGCGAAGAGGACGACCTTGTTTGCGTTGGAAGGACCAGAACGAGGAAGGCCTGTCATCGATTGGTGTGGCCAACTGGCATAGGTACGCTAGAAGCAGAGGCGCCTGGAAGGATGTGTTAAGGCAGGCCGAAATCCGTTAATCGGATTGTTAATGGTCAATTAAGTAATTAAGTAAGTAAATTGATTATGGCAACCATAATCACAATGTTATGCTTGGAAATTGGGCACGTTTAAACCATAATTTTTGAAGAATGGCTTTGTCAAACGGCTCATGTTCTTTAATGGCAAGCCTCTTACTGAACAAATGTAGATTAAAAGTATTTAACAGCCAACACTCTGCTTAGCAGACTCGTGGTTTTAAAGTCACTAAATCAATAACCCGTATTTATTCAACAAAAATCCTTTTTTCCTTAAATTTTTTCGAATGCAAAAGACAGTTTTTGATTTCAGTGTGAATTCCTTACCAATTTGTTGTTGTGTTATTTCCATTTTATTCCCGGCAAAGAATTTCCATAATGGCCTGCTGCAAATATTTTATTTTACACAATCGTTTTGTTGATTTATTATTTTATTTTTAGTATTGAAATCCTTATACATTATTGTCCTGTATTTACACTTAGACGACATGCCATAAACATTCGAATACCCTTTTGAAACACATATTTTACACATATTCACGTAAAGGTATTGAAGGATTGTTATTTTCAAATTTGCACTTTCAATACCAATACTGGCACCATTTCGTTTATCTGCATACTTTGTATTGTTGGATTGGAGAAAAAACCAAAAAGAAAATCACTACCAAAGTGCTTTATAACCCCCAAGAGCATTTATGGCTTATGAATTTCGAATGAAAATAAAAATTTTCCACTCTTTTCTGTTTTTTTCTTTTCAAATCTGTTTTCTATAAGGGGGTTAGGTTTTCGGTTTGCATATATTTGCTTAGCCATTCTAGTCATATTTTTTTTTGCTTTAGAAATGCCTTAACATTCCCAATTGAATGAAAAGTTTTTTTCCCGCTCTCCTCCATTATTTTGCCAACAAAACCTTAAAGTATGTGCTGGTATTTTGCATAAATTTGCTAAGTTTTTTTTCCATTCCTTCCTTATTGAATTGAAATTCTTTTTTTTGCTTTGTAATGCTGCTGCTGCTGCTGTTAACATTTTTTAGCTGGTTTTCTAATACGAAGTAATAGTTTTATTTGCTTAAAATATTTATTTATGCTTCGTATACATATATAACGATATTTATGATGGTCTATTGAATAAATAAACAAAACAAAACAATATGAAAAGAAAGAAGAAAAGCGAAGAGAAATATTTGTAAACATTATAAATAAATCAGATTGGAAAACAAATTTTTTATTTTTCAATTCATTTAAGACGCTATTACAGACAGCTCGGTCATCCTTTTATTTGGCTTTGAAGTCTGACTCATATTGTTTTTTGCAGCTAGAAATACCATAAAAAAGATATGTTATCTGCATAATTCGTGGCAGCATTTTAAATATTTGAGTTGTAAATCAATGGAAAATTTATGACTCAAATACGTCAGCTAACCCGGCAGCTTTTATTAGCAGATTTTAGATTTTGTTTACAAACCTAAACGATAAATGAATTTCAAGGACAAAAAATTAAGTTTTCAGCAAAAGAAAAAAGAAATTTACCAGATTCATTACCAATCGCTACGATTTTAAAAACCTTTAAAATATAAGCTTGCAGATTGCAAATAAAATAAAAATAAATTTGTGGTTAGTTTTCATAAAATTCTTTATTATTCGCACAATTCTGTGTGTCACTGTTCACAACTTGATGTAAACAACAACAATTGCTTTGTTTGTTATTCCAAACAATTGTTTGGAAAATATTTATAATGGAGATTTTCCAACCACAATTATTCCCTTCACACGCAACTCGCCTTCACACACTGACTGACGGAATTTTTACTCACAGCATTGTTTAAATTTTGACTCGAATAATTTATTTTTCTTAAAATGGCAGCACCTTTCAACTTACAATTGGAGTTCCAGACTTTGAGTTGTCAGAAGTAAAAAAAAAAATTCTGGCTTCAAAACTTAAACTGTGAATTACTTACCCAAACTATAGTTCGGGCCTAGTTTGAATAGCACGTTACTGTAAACTTTAACATACATACATACATAATTGGCCATTACAACACTTTAGTCAGGATTACAACCTAACTTATCACACCACTGATGTTGTGTGTGCTAATTTTATATATGAGCGACCGGACCTACAGTTTAAAGTCGACTCCGAACGACAGATTTTTGAGAAACTTTTCATTGCTTATTTACTTATTTACTCCCAGAGTTTTTGGCAGAAATCTGCTGAGAGGAAGTCGCCGAAGAAATATATTTTCATATTTCGTTTTGATGTCTTGCCTTTCCCAGTGCAGAATTAATCATTGAATTCAGTGCCCAATCGCATACATCATTTTCCTACTCTATAATGCCCGGTACATCGATACATCTTCATTCTGTTAGAATGGGAAAGTAACTACCTAGCCATGCAGCAGGTATGGTTCAAAGTATTAGACTGTTTGTGGGGCTCACCCAAGCGATCCAACTCCGTTGCCTACTCAAACTCATACCCAACTGTGGGATGCAATGCCTCAAAATCCATTTGATATGACTATTAAACTGTACAACCATCTTGTTAGGAGACAATGATAGCTATTGTCTTTAGCATTCAGGATTTCAAATCAATTCGTAGGCACTTCAGCTTGTCTTTTTAAATGAACAACTTAGGATTCCTTTGTTCAAATAGACCCAGGTCCTGCTCACCATTAGCATAACGTAAAAACAATAATAAAAGTTTACTGCAGTGATATCATCTACTTGGCACTTGGGGATTTTCGTCACACTCACAATTTTAGAATAGTTTTCAGGTAATTTGAAGAGTTCACCACAATTTCCGTTTGTTTTATAAGACGAACTGAGTACTGTGCTTAATGTCGGTAGCATTGAAAACAATGGGCTGAAAGTCAGATATTCTATCAATACCTAGACTTATAGAGATCCGTTTTTCACTGTTGACTTTGGCCAAGCACTTAAGGTCTCTTGGTAGAATCTCACATTGAACACAGTTTCCGTTTATCACGATTGCAAAATCGTTGACATATGCAACAATGAAGTCGTCGTAGCCTAGTAGGTAGTGTGTTGGCTTATTAAACGTAAAGCCAGGGTTTGAACCCCAGGCCAGACATCAAAATAAAATACAAAAAGTATTTCTTCGGCGACTTCCTCTCAGCAGATTTCTGGCAAAAACTCTGAGAGTAAATAAAATTGCCATGAAAAGTTTCTCAAAAATCTGTCGATCGGAATCGACTTTAAACTGTAGGTCCCACCACTCATGTATAAAAATTAACACACACCCACAGGACGTTGTACAATGGGTCAATTCGACCTCCGGGTACTGTACTTGTCTTAATTGACAAGTACACGTCCTCTAACCTAACCTAACCTAACCTATAAATCAGAACATATTTCCGTAATAGCAGCGAAAACACTCCCCCCTTTACTATTAAAATTTCTTAGAATTTAGGGGACTGCATTCAATGCAAATGAATATTTAATACATGCACGCAGTCCATAACTACTGCCTATCCTGGGAACGCCTCAATTATACCACCCAGGGTAATGATGTTGAAAGCATCCTCGCTATTAAAAAAATTTACCTTTGCAAATTTGCCAAGCGAATTAGAAGATATTCTTTGCTATTTAGTTTGTACATGCTGTTTCATACAATCTATATCTTACTTGCTGGTACTCAAACATCACCACCACCACGACAAATGGGTTGGTATAGAAATATTGTCATATAAACCCGTCATACATTCATTGCTTCACTCTATGCTCTCAATATTGATTTTGGGTTTCATTTCTATGGTTTATTTGTCAAATTGTTTAGATGTTTGTATATGTATTATACATGTATGTATGTATATGGCAAATGAGTTCTATATAGAATATTATTTATATTTTTATTTTTTTGTTGATACGGGAATTATTTTTTTATTTTTTTATTCCCTTTTTCAAGAGTTAAATGTGTCATTTGATGTTTTAGAAATACAAGCGATTTGATGCTGTGATTGGAGATTTTTTTTTTTGCTTTTTAGACGAGGATTTGTTGTCTGACATTTCATTGAAAGCCATTATTATTGTGTTTTTTTGATATTAAATTACGCGTAAGAATTGAGAACGTTTAAGAATTTTTATGCAAAAAGATAACAGGCATTTAATTCAGAGGATTTCTAATGTCATTTGTTTCATAGGCTTAATTAAATTTTACATTCGGTGGCGTATGAGTGTTAGGGGAGCCTAATAAAATAATAAATAATACTCATACGTACCCGGGGTTTTGCAAGTTCCTCTTGATTATATTGTAATGGTAATAGTAAGCATATCTAGGTATATCAATTTACCATTTTACTTGTTATGATTCTAGAAAATTTGGTACAATTACTGTCCGAGCAAAATTTTCTTTTCATATAAAGGGTCCGCCAAATAACTTTTCTTTTGAAAATGCTTTAAAAAACTACTGAATATTTTCTCAAATTAATTTTTTTATTTGAAAGCACAATCCTTCTGGTTAATAATGGAAAATAATTTCATTCAAATGGCTGCCTCGGATGGCCATACAGTATCAGTATCATCTTTTCAGATGAAGCTCATTTTGGTCTTGGCGGGTATGTAAACAAGCAAAATTGTCGCATTTGGGGCACAGAAAACCCGCACGCATACATTGAAAAGCCGACGAACGAGTCACTGTTTGGTGTGGATTTTGGTCCAGAGGCATAATTGGGCCATTTCTCTTCGAAAATGAGCAAGGAGCGGCCGTTAGAGTTAATAGCAATGGTTATCGGGCCGTGTTGAATGAATTTTTGTTCACAAGAATTGAAGAGGAGGACATTGGCAACATTTGCTTTCAACAACACGGCACTACGTGCCACACAGCCGAAGCTATACTCGAAGTCCTGCGCCCCGTTTTTGAAGATCGCATTATAAGCCGCAGAGCTGATGTGGTTTGGCCACCTCGGAGCTGCGATTTTACACTGTTGGACTATTATTTCTGGGGTGCCGTCAAAGGTAAGTGTTACGCCGAAAAGCCAGAGACAATTGACGCTTTAAAGGACTATATTCTTGAAGCCATTGGTGAAATACAGCTGCACACAATCGATAATGTGTTTAAAAATTGGACCGATCGTGTAGGCTACTGCATGGCCAGCCGAGGCAGCCATTTGAATGAAATTATTTTCCATTATTAACTGGAAGGATTGTACTTTCAAATAAAAAAAGAAATTTGAGAAAATATTCAGTAGTTTTTTGAAAGCATTTTCAAAAAAAAAGTTATTTGGCTTACCCTTTAGGTGTTACTAATTGCCTAACAAGTGCTGTAAATCAGTACAGCGTCTAGCATTCATCCAGCCGGTAGTTGCAGTATTTCCACCACCACTAACAAACAAAACAAGAAAATAAAAATAAAATAAAATGTAACAAATGTATGAGGCAATCAAGTGTAATACACAGATTAATATTTACGTTACATTTATTTGTGTTTGTATATGTTGGAAATCGTATAAAATGTTTTGGCTGTAACACATACATCCACCAATGCCAGTTTTATTATTTCATAAGTATGTATTCCAATACTTTACAATAAAACAATAACTGGGTTATCATGTTAAAAAAAAAGAAAGGCAGAACGAAAACTGAAATGTACATTCTAACTCCTTATATTTATTATTAAATTTAGATTGTACAACTTCCATTCGAAATAGAGACAATAGCAGAGAAAATACAATACAAATGCAATGGCACAGAAATAGAATGAAAATACTTCTTAAAAAGAAAATCTAAAAATTCTTGATTTCGCAGAATGTCAAGAAATGTTACACAAAACAGAGGCAACAATTTCAATTGATTTTTGATATTCTTTTCTATTTTTTCGTTACAACAATTTTCGATATTGACTTCGTTTCCCCACAAAAATAGGAAGCCTTGCCTTTCCTTTGCAAAAAAAAATAAAAAAAGAAAAAAGAAATCAGATTTACCATCCATTTTGGGTATCGAGATGATCTGTAGGCTGCAAAAATAAGAAAAAAAATAGAAAATCCAGACAATTTCTGTACATGAATGTTGTGGCATTGGCAGATGTCACATTTTTGTTGGTGGTTTGAATGTCAAATCGTATTTGAACTTTTTGTTAATATTGTAACTTGAATATGATTTCTACCCTCCGTTGATACCTATGACATATACCATGCCAAGACCAGAGGATGTTGCAAGTTTCGGGGTAAACAAAATATGCAAAAAGTAAAGTCCAGCACCAAAATATTGATTTTTCTTAAGAGTTTAAAGATATTTTCAAAAATTCTTGAGCAATGCATACTTACAAACAGACATACATAATTTGCCCTTCAGTCAGGAATACGATCTAGCTTCCTTATGTTGCCACTTATGTTGTGTGTGTTAATTTTTATACATGAGTAAGGGAACCTACAGTTTAAAGTCGACTCGGAACGACCTATTTTTGAGAAACTTTTCATGACAATTTTTATTTACTCTCAGAATTTTTGCCAGAAATCTGCTGAGAGGAAGTCTCCGAAGAAATACTTTTTGTATTTTATTTTGATGTCTGGCCTGAGGTTCGAACCCTGGCTTTACGTCTAATAAGCCAACACACTACCTACTAGACTACGGCGACTACAGTTGTAGTTGCATTCAATTCAGCTAATTTAGCTAAGCACACATCGTTGTCCATGGTCGTTTACCTACAGTTCGTGGATTAGTTAAATTTTGTACAAGAGCAGAGTCAATATACGACGCAAAATTTTCCAAGCTGTAGTTTGCGCCTTAGGTTAGCATGTAGTGTGTTGTCTTATAGACTTGAGGCCTCGGTTTAAACACCACATCAAAACGAAAATATGAAAAAATATTTCTTTGGCGTCTTCCTCTCAGCAGATTTCTGTCAAAATAAAATTGCCATTAAAAGTTTCTCAAAAAATCGTTCGTTCGGAGTCGACTTCAAACTGTAGGTCACGCCACTCATGTATAAAATTAATACACACAACATAAGTGGTGTGAGAAACTAGGTCGTAATCCTGACTGAAGGTTTTATTTATTTATTATTGGATTGAAGTGGCCGTAGTCTAGTAGGTAGTGTGTTGGCTTAGTAGAGGTCAGACATAAAAAACTAAATATAAAAATATATTTTTTCGGTGACTTCCTCTCAACAGATTTCTGGCAAAAACTCGGAGAGCAAATAACATTGCTATGTAAAGTTTCTCAAAACATATATCGTTCGGAGCCGACTTTAAAAAAATCGAGTGTTAGACGTTAGTGAACTACAAGCGACGCTTCTTGCATTTTCTTCATTTACTCTTTTAACAATTACATTCAGCTTAACCAGTAAAAACAATGAATACCCTTCAGAATAAAAAATACAACTGCAGCTATGACTTATTGAATTGAAAATTTACATACACGAACGGTTGAGAGTCCAGAAGTAAAACATTGAATGACTAACTTACAAAGACATCTATCCTCTGCTCAGGATGCCAGCCAGTCAATCTTCCTATAGCAAACTTGGCTTTGTTTGCCTGTAAATAATAGCAAATAAAACCCTTAAGGATCATTGATTTTCATTAATAAATTGAAATAGAAACACCAATTATTAGGCACGAACAAATTAATGAATTTATTTGTGAAGAAAAGTACTGAAATCAAATTCAAATCAACTTAGCAAAATACATATAACACGGTAATATTTATGGTAAATATTAAACACCTTAATAAGTACTTGTGAACATACAAACACGATAATGAAATTGCCAAATAAAGTCAATGAAGCTCATGCAATATACATACATGCATGTGTGTGTGTGAGTACCCTCATAGAGAAACAGAAAAGAAGGGATGGGAGAATCTATAGAGAGTGCTACAAATGGCACAATTAATAACACATTATATATATTTATAGACCATTATTGTATTTGTATCGCATACACATACAAGCATGCATACATATGTACATATAGAATATTTACTTTATTACATCAATTGATAAACAAAACAAATACACTTGTAAACATACAAGCAGAGAGTACTAATGTTTTTCCACATGCCTATATACATACATAAACAATCGCATAAATAAATAAAATATGTGAATATGTAGCCGATATGTATGTATGTATGTATGTATGTATTGGCTTTTTGCCGTTATGAATGAGTGTATGTGTGTTTTATTTGTAAAAATTTATAACGAAAATATGAAAATAAATTTATTTTTTAATGGCGCACACAAAATACACAAAATAAATGACAAAAAATATAAAAAACAGTTGAAACCACTAAAGTGCACTGAGATACAACAAAAAAAAACAATGGAATAAAAATAAAAATAAAAATTAAATGTTAAAAAGCAACCAACAATGAGCATTAAATGACTGTTCTTCTCTTACTCTCCTTCTCTCTCCCTCTCTCTCTTAGAACCTCACTTTGTTATTTATTGATTTTGAAAATAAGCTTGATTTATTAAAATTTATTTTTAAACACACTTAAACACACACACACACAGAAACAAACCCATACAAAAGCGCTTGAATACCAAAATAAGATAAATTGTTATGGAAAAGAGAAAAATTTATGACTGAAAAGAGAGCCATAATAATACTTGTTGAAATTATTTGAAAACAAAAAAAAATAGAAAAGAAGATAGAATTTGTTTTAATGCACTCATAAGAGCTTTAAAAATTAATGATTGGTTGAAATAACATTTTCATATGAGGGTGTGTAAATATAACGTAGTAACGTCAACATTTTAAAAACAAGTGATTTCTGTGGATTTGAGAATTTCAAATTTAAATGAGTGAAGTCGCCGTAGTCTAGAGTAGTGTTTTGTGTCGTGACTTGAACCTGGACTCGTACAAAATTTAACTAGTCCAGGAACTGTAGGTAGACAACGATGTATGCTTCGCTGAATTGGCTGATTTTGATGCAACCGCCCAGCCTAAATTTATTCAAAAAATCATCTTCAGCGTTGAGGCCCATTTCAGACTGAGTGAGCGCATGAATAAACAAAATTATTGAATGGTGGATGAAACTAATTCACATGAGACGCAAGAGCGTACAATGCATCCCGAAAAAGTCACTTTTTTCCTATGAAAATTACTTTGGCCAGAACATTACTGTGAACGACGAGCATTTTTTTTTTTTGCACTGAATTGGAAAATCTGAACTCCAAGGACAGTTTCATTAAGAAGACTCTACGTGGTACACTGATCATGCCATATTGGATATTCTGCACGAATAATTTAAGTCATCAACGACATCTTATGTGCAAGTGATGGAAATTAACCACAGAGATCGTGCCATATTACCTCGTTAGACTCTTATCTTGTGGGTCTTTTTTTAACTCGCAAGCGTAAGCGACTAAGCCACATATCACAGCGGTTTTCAAAGCCAACATATTCCAAAACATCAGGCAAATTCTGCCTGATTTATGTGAAAGATTTTGTGAAATATTCTACATTTCGGATGCGCCCAGAGAACTTAGAAAACCAAAATTAAAAAATTTCAATTTTTTTCTTGCATTTTCATGACTTTTTCTAAACTCCTTGGCTTTAATATACTTGTTACCCTTTGAATATTTTTTTTTCGTTGGTAACGGCGAGTGTGTGAACTTCATCTTGTGTCTTCTTTAATTTATTATTTTTTTCGTTTATTTTTTAGAGTTTGTCTGTGTCATTAATCATGCACAGATGACCACAAAACTAATTTCGTCGTCATCCTTTTCTTGTATTCTAATGGAAACAGTGGAAGGCTGCCTACATGAGTACCCTATAGTGCAACACTAACATTTTGGATTTCTTTGCAGTTTTATATTTGTATGTGATACTAACTTAAAGTCGCCGTAGTCTATTAGGTAGTGTGTTGCTTTATTAGACGTAAGGCCGCGGTTAAACCCCAGGTCAGACATTAAAAGGAAAATATGAACAAAATATTCTTTCGGTGACTTTCACTCAGCAGATTTCCAGCAAAAACTCTGAGTATAAAATAAAATTGCCATGAAAAATTTCTCAAAAATTTGTCGTTCGGAGTCGACTATAGACTGTAGGTCCCGTGTATAACATTAACACACATAACATAAGTGCTGTGAGAAACTAGGTCGTAATCCTGACTGAAGGATTGTAATGAACAATTATGTATGTATACATGTATGTAATACTTAGGGTAGCAAAAAGTATGTATGTTTTGTAATAAAGAAAATAGTTCGCAGATTTGTTGTACTTGTTTCGCCAGCTCCAAGTTGAGTACAACCCGCTTATGCCGAAAACTGATAATAGTGTAGGGCACTATAAAGAAACCGTTTAACGATTATTCTGCTTGGTTTCTACAAAGCCAAAAAGAAGTGTGTACAGTAATGCTTCGATCTACGTCGCCTCGATTAACGTTGTTTCGATTTGAGTCGACAAATTTTTTGTTCCCTCTAACTCCAATTTGCGTCGTCATTCGATTTACGAGGGATTACTGTATATCCCTTTACATACACACACACGCTTTTAAACATAAAAAACTAACTAAACTTCCAAATACAAGCACAGGCGAAGAAATAAATGTATGGAGAATTTATTCTGGAGTGTATGCTGTATGCTTAAATATGCCGTGTTGTTCTATTTATTCCTTATTCTACAGTCAGTTGACTTTAATAATTTTGTTGTATATTTTCTCTCTCTGTTCTCAAATTGCTTCTGTAAAACACACCGTGTGTTTGTTGTTCTAAAATTGCTATTGCTTTTATATATTGTTGTAGTAATACGTTGGCTTTTGTTGTGTTGCTTTAACACTTTTACTATGTATTGTTGCTGCTGTTTTTATGATTTGCTGTATTTGTTGTTGCTGTTTTATTTTGACTATTTTTTTATTATAAAATTGCTGCTACTGTTGTTGTCGTTGTTGTTTTATAAACATTTTTTTTTGTCTTTCTATTGATTTTCCTCTTTTTTTGTAATTTTTTTTTTTGTTTTCTTTTTTATTCCAGAAATTCTTTATAATACTGCGCTTCACTTTGTTTGTAAAGTTAACAGAGAACAAGCTCGTCTCTGTATTAGTATAGAAATAAGTCTGTATGTACGTATGTATAGTACATGCGTCCATTTTTATTATGCTCTGTGTTACATCATTTAATAAACACTGTCACTTGTCAGTTATTTTAGATTTTTTTCCTTCTTTTTTTCTTTTTGCATAATTTATGCCAAATGTGGGTCATTTTGTTGTAAAAACTAACAACAACAAAAAATTATTATAAAAATTTCTTCTTTTAAATTTCAATTTTTCCGCTTTAAAAGTCAAGACAAATGAAATAAAAACTAAAGCGTGGAACTAGATACTACGACACTCAATATTGCATATGGTATGCGACCATACATATATACATACCCAACATAATTGGTCATTACAACCCTTTAGTCAGGATTACGTCCTAGTTTCTCATACCACTTATGCTGTGTGTGTTAATTTTATACATGAATGGCGGGACCTACAGTTTAAAGTCGACTCCGAACGACAGAGATTTGAGAAACTTTTTCATGGCAATTTTATTTTATTTACTCTGAAAGTTTTTGCCAGAAATCTGCTCAGAGGAAGTCGCCGAAGAAGTTTTTTTTTATATTTCGTTTAGTTGGAGATGCTGGAGCTGGAGTTTGAACCGAGGCCTCACATCTAATAAGCCAACACAACCTACTAGACCACAGCGGCTTCATGGTATACGACCACCTCTGGATTATTTGCAACATTTTTTAGCATTTTTTGAATGGTATCCCGACAATAACTTGGCAAATGTTGATATTCATGGTCCCATGGTTAAGGATCTTCTCCATAGATATGGGAGACTGAAAATAAAAGTCTAACGACGTTAAATCACATGGTATTCTAGCTATATTGCGGCCAAATCGTAAAAATTTTCTTCCTGTGGAACTTTTCTTGCAATAAAGCCGAAGACGAAGAAGTCATATCGTGTAGTTCGTGGTATTTATCATGTCGAGTGTATGGTAAAGCATTTTCCACAATTATTTTTGAAAACAAACGATACAGTGAAACCTCCAGAGTGTAATTCACTTCAAATAATTACCTTTTCCAGCATTTCCATTCAAGGGCATTTTCTCAGTCGCTTCAAGATTCTCCGATTCCCAAGTGGAACAATTTTCCTCTACCAAGCAATCACCAAACATTCGCAGTTGTGAACTGGCCTTAATTGTTGGAATATTTGTTCTTTTTATGGACGAAGGTGCTAATCTAAATGCAAAATACGACAAAAGAAGATAAACCGTATGATAGACCCAGTGGCTGAAAACGCCGTGGTATCGAAAAATTCAGATTATTCGTCCCACTTTCTTCAGCTAGGCCTGTGCATTATCGCAATGTACGCCATGCTGAAATTATTGCTTCTGTTGAAGGAAGTGGGACAAATAATTTGAATTTCTCGATACCAGGGCGTTTTCAACAATTGGTTCTATCATACGGTTTAACTCATTTATTTCTGTAATGCTTCAAGTCTCTTCACATTTCTCTAGTCTTGCTAATTCCTTTCATAGTAGATCAAGAGAGATGACCATTAGCGATCCACATACGAATTGCAAATCCCTCACTAAATACCGAACATTTCCGGCAAAAGGTATATAACTTCTGAGAGCCTTGCACAAGGCGGCAATTTTGAAGCCACTAAATGGATAACACGATATGAACTTAATTGCAATAGAAAAAATCTTTGAACAACATACGATATGTTAGTTCCAAATGGAAAACGCTGTTTGAAAACGTAACTCACTTGGTTCCTAACTTAAGTAATTTAGGATAAAAAATTGAAGAAAAATTGTGGTCTTCATATTAAGGGAATACAACTTTAAGACAGACGTTTTATGTTAATTGCAGCTCCTGCGCTGACCAACTTCTTCGATTAGTTTAGTGGAATTCGGTTAGTACAGGGACTGCGCTTCTATGTGAAGAGATGGACTACTATGTGTGCTCAAGCGAGCCAACCTACCTACCTAAGACAATTATTTTAAAAAATTTCGAATTTAAAAGAAAACTTAATAAATTTAAATTGAAATACTTTTATTAACAGCTTTCTACTTGATACTTTTCTTCTTTCCATTTTTCTATTACACTCTTAGTAGTACCATGTTCTACAGTGTGTGTCCTTTTGTTATGTTCCTCCTTTTTTTCTTTCCTTATTTTTTCATATTTTTCATTTTTTTTTCAATTCATAATGTTATTGGAAAAGTTTTCCCTTATAAATTTAGTTAAGGTTTTCAATTAAAATTGTTTTTTTTTGTTTTTGCTGTCGTTATCATTATTAGAAGTTCTATTATTCATAGTTTTTAACCCAGTTTTTTTAATAATTAATTGCACTTTATTTTTGAGGTCATTGTTACTCATACAAGGCAATGAAAAGTGAAAAACCTATTGGGGACGTTACTTAACAGAGAGAAGGAAATATAGGCACAATATAATTTTCATTGTGTTTAAAGTGACTATAAAAAATTAAATTTTTTAGGCGACTTTTAAGTGACTTTTTCGTCATATATTGGACGCTTTTAAATGTCATGTTGGTATCTTTCGAAATTCAAAAATTTTGTTTGTTGTGATATCTCGAACAAATGACTTCTTCTCAGCAAACTTCTGGCTGAAAGCAAAAAAAAATTGCCGTTAAAATTTTCTGTCGTTCGGAATCGACGTTTGGGTGTACTTCCCACCACTCATATATAAAATGAACAAATTGATATACCAGCTCGTAAACCTGACTAAAAGGATTGTAATCAACAATTAAGTCAGATCAGCAATGAGTATTCAAAAAGATGAGTAGAATCGAATCATACTTATAATTTTTGATACGTATACGCATTAATACTTATTTTAATATTCATTGAACCTCTACTCATATTCAAAGTTTGAAGTACTCATCATATTCATGCTTAACAACACACGTATGATGTTATTGATTTCGACTCTCCATTACTCAACATTTACACAAGAATCACAAAATAAGTATGAATCGCGTAAGGACACTAAAATAACCACCAGAAGTTTGTGTGTTTGCTCTGCTTGCTGCTCTGTCTGTCTTTATTGCTTATGTGTCTGTCTTCTTTTGTTGTAAATGCCTAACAACTAAGACTGTAAATTTTGATGAATGATTGGAGTATAAGTATTTTTCTAAAGTTATGAATCTAAATGAGTATGAGCTTATGAATCAAACATATTTCAAATGGTATGAGTTTATTGTCAACGTTGTACGCATGCTCATTGCCACCTGTACTTATAAATCAACGTTGTAGTAAGTATGAATGAATCAGAGTACATAGTTAAATTTCAATATTGTTGACTCACTTATATTCAAAATTTCATGAGTGCTTATGAGTAGCGAAAAAACGATTCATTGTTGATCTCTGATGTACACCAAGCAAATGTTACATTAGATTACAGTTTCATCTGTTTCTTAAATATGGTAATTCCTCAGGATCGAAATATCTCTGATGTATATTCAATAATACTTTAGCTATTTGTCAGCTCTGTAGACTACAGAAAGTAATCTACAGCCATAGTCTAGTATCTGGTGTGTTGGCTTATTAGACGTAAGGCCACCGTTCAAACCTTAGGTCAAACATCAAAACGAAAATATGAAAAAAAAAATTCTTCAGCGACTTCCTCTCAGCGGATTTCTGGCAAAAACTATGAAAGCAAAAAAAAATTGCCATGAAAAAGTTTCTCAAAAAACTCTAGGTCCTAGCACTCATGCATAAAATTAACACACACAATATAAGTGGTGTGAGAAGTTAGGAAGTAATTCTGACTGAAGGGCTGTAATGAGCAAATGTTGTATGTACATATGTATGTATATAGATTAGAGGAACTTTATTTAGGAGAACAGTGCAGTTACCTATGCAGACCGTTTCGCTATATACAGTAAAAAGATGGACAGGAAATGGGTCAAATGAAAAGAAACTAGAAATGTTTAAAAAACCTATTGAAACCTGTTATGGAAGTGTTTCCAATGAGAACATATTGAGTACAATGGATACCGAATGGAAATTAATTAAAAATATTGTAACAAACAAAATTTGTGGTCTTATTGAGGCTCTTGTCTCTGTGACTATGTGAATCTCTATTGTGTGATAGATACATACATAATTGGTCATTATAACCTTTATGGACCTACCACTCATCTTGTTAGCGTTAATTTTATAAATGGGTGGCGGGGCCTACAGTTTAAAATCGACTCCGAACGACAGATTTTTCATGGCAATTTTTATTTACTTTCAGAGTTTTTGCCAGAAATCTGCTGAGAGGAAGTCACCGAAGAAATATTTTTTTGTATTTTGTTTTGATGTCTGGCCTGGGGATCCAACCCTAGTTTTGTCGTGTAATAAGCCAACACACTACCTACTAGACTACGGCGACTTGTGTGATGGATGGTCATGCGATTTAGGAATAAAAGAGAGTCAGTCGTCTTATTATTCTTGCTGCCAATGAGATTGAGTTGAGTGGATAATATCCAAATAGTCGGAATAATTCCCCAGAACATCAGCAATATAATATTCAAAGATATCCCTATGTCCCGGAACCCATAAAAAATTTACCTTTGATTAAACCAAAATTTCTCTAAGCTATAGTCGGCATTCATAAGCAAGAATCGAAGAAGTCGAAGCTGTCCTTTGGGTCTTTATCACATCCTTCCTTGTCCAAGTATAGCAGGAGATTTACAGGGAAAGTCCCTGTACACTCTCTGTCACGGATTCATGGTTACAACCGCAAAAAGAAAGCCTAACCTTGCCAATGGGAGTAACAATACAGTCAAGGTAGAGGCATGTCAATTTCTATAAAATTTTAAGCTTTTTTGATTATCGTGGAGAGAGGCACTCTTGAAGAAATTTCACGAAATATAAGGGCATTATTTATTAATTTTTGTTATAATTACAGTAAAGTCTTACTCATACAAATTAAATTCATAGGCGGTTATACTTTAGGGGGTGGACTTTAAATATTTTACTTTCAAAACTGCAACAAGCTATTTAATTAATGTTCTCAGTTGTTTAATTTCTACTGCAGAAAAAAATTGTTGTTTAGAAATTTTTTAAAATACCATGAAAAAGCTGCAATTATCTATTTTAAATATTAATTAACTACGTTGATATATGTAAAAACGTATGTCATTCAAATACAGTTTCACATTCAATTGAAATTATTTTCCTTTGTATGCGACACAAGTTTTTCCAAAACAATAATTAAAAAAATTTCACTTTACAACTTACACAAACGCACATACATATAGAAGAGTAACTTTAAAGCAAACCAAACAATTTAATCTGAATATTGAATGCAATTCCCCCGAAACTATTAACCATTATGGACAAGACTATACTTGGAAAAGTTGTTTAACAATTACTAGCGAAAATTATATGCCAATTATTTTATGGCTGAAGAACGTCAAGGTTAAAATATTTAAAATTTCCCCATAAATCTGGGTATTTCCTATGAATAATAATTGATTGATTTTGATTTTTTCGCTTGTATATTATTTAATAACAATGTAAACGTAAAAATCCTTTTTTGCCTTTCCTTTCTAGTAAATGTACGTTAATAATCACACGCAAAGTGCTTAAACTGACAACAAATAAAACACTAACGTATGGTTTTTAAGGGTAAATCCCAACAAGTCTATGAAATATTAAAATTTCCAACGAAAATTCTCCAGCTATTTAAAGAAAATAACTCAAGAGCAAGTTTTGTGACATGTAAACAAGGACTCTCTCTAACATTCAATTTTTCTCTCTCTCTTATTATTAAGAGAAAAATACAAAACATAGTTCCAAAAACCATTACTATAGGAAAAAATGGCGCTGTTGTATTTGTTACTCTCGCTCTTCGTTTTAATGCTCTCTTATTGTCTATCTACTAAACTACATTATTACTTTGTATTGTTCCTTAAAATTATTGTCTCTTCCTTCCTTATTCTATTATCCTATTATTCTTTAACACTCTCTCTCTCTCTTTCTTGCTCTCTATGTGTGACTTTGTAAATATATTTTATAGTCTCGCCTATACTCTCAATTTTTTTTGTTTTTACTGTTTTTTTCTTCTTTCTTTTCTTTTCTTTTATTATGTTATTCGTTTAGCTTAAATTTAAAGGAAAACACATCAACATGTCGTTTGTTTTTCTGTTTTCGTTTTCTGCTGTATACGACGATTACTTTTCTTCGTTTATATTTTACTTGCTCTCTCTCTCCACTCTCTTGGGTTATTTTTGTTTTCGTTCTTTTAAATATGTATGCCTATGAAAGTGTAAATGTATACATACTCGTACATATATAAGCACGAGTATAAGTAAATTATTTGCCTTAATTTATAATCGTTTTCTTGCCTTTGTCCTTTCGCCTCGCTTTAACCAAGAGTTGGTGTTTTTAATATTTTTTCTTCTTAGTTTCTCTACTACTTCGTTTTCGTATTCCTTTTCATATTTCTTTACATGCATGTATTAATGTATGTGCATATGTGTTTGTGTTTTTTAGTTCTTCTTTTTTTTCAAAACAGCCCAGTCAGCCGTTTTATGGTTTGATTCCATTATTTTGCCAGCTGTTTTGTCCAAAATAGAAGAAAAAAAAATATTCAATAGAAACAAAAATTAAAAAAAGAACGAAAAAAGGCAACGAAAACAAACGAAAAGACAGAAACGAATAATAACGTTAGAATAACAAAAGCAACAACAATAACAACAACGACAACAGCAATGGCAAAAAATCGTTACTTTAATGTATTGAATTTATTCTTTACATTACTTTACTTTACTTTACTTTATTTTTTAGGTAAAATTTAATACAGCATTGGCATACATACACCCACACATTTGCTATTGTGTTGCTCTCTCTTTCTCTCTCTCTCTCAATACACACATACCTAGAGTAAGCAATAAATGTTTTGAATTTTTTGTTAAGAGTAAATTTTTTTTGTGTGTGTTGCATACTTTTAGGTGACAATGAGAAATTAATAAATATTTACAACGCTTAACGCAATTTGTATTGAAATTTTATTGTTATTTAATGTCAATCCAGCAAATTGGAAAAGTTTAAAGCAATAAACTGAAAAAAATAAATGAAATTCAAGGAAAATTTAAAAGAAAAATGCTAGAAAATGTTGGACAAAATTTAAGGTCTGGTTGTTAATTTAAAAACCATTCCAAATAATTTTTAGTTTTCTTTGTAGAGTTTGAAGTCGCCGTAGTCTAGTAGGTAGTGTGTTCGCTTATTAGACGATAGGCCACGGTTCAAACCCCAAGTCAGACATCAAAATGAACATATGAAAAAATATTTCTTCGGTGACTTCCTCTCAGCAGATTTCTTTCAAAAACTCTGAGAGTAAATAACAAATGCTGTGAAAAAGTTGCTCAAAAATCTGTCGTTCGGAGTCAACTATAAACTGTACGACCCGCCACACATAGATAAAATTTAACACACACAACATAAGTGGTGTGAGAAGCTAGGTCGTGATCCTGGCTGAAGGATTGTAATGACCAATTATGTATGTATGTTGTAGAGTTCAGGGAACACTTTTATAATTCCATTGCATTAATAGCACGAAACCAAATAACATAAAAAATTAGTTTACATACATACATACATACATACATACATAATTGGCTATTACAACCCTTCAGTCAGGATTACGACCTAATTTCTCACACCACTCATGTTGTGTGCGTTACTTCTATACATGAGTGGTGGGGGGACTTACAGTTTAAAGTCAACGCCGAACGACAAATTTTTAAAAAACTTTTCATGGAAATTTTTATTTACTCTCAGAGTTTTTCCCAGAAATCTGCTGAGAGAAAGTCACCAAAGAAATACTTTTTTCTCATATTTTCGTTTCGATGTCTGACCTGGGAATTGAACCGTGGCCTTACGTTTAATAAGCTAGTATACTGCTAATTTTTTTTTTTTTGAATCGTCTTCAAAGATGACGCCCATTTCAGAAGGAGTGAGCACATGAACCAATAAAATTGTCGAATTGTAGACATCAGACACAAGAGTGTCCAATGTATCTCGAAAAAGCTGCTTTTTTTCTTTAGAAACCAACTTTGACGAGAGTATTACTGTGAACGATGTGCACTTTTTTGTCCTGAATTGAATAACCAGGATACTAACAACAGTTTTAACAAGAAGACTCTACGTGGTACACTGCTCATGCCATATCGGATATTCTGCACGAGTAATTTCAGTCTTCAAGGTGCTGTTATGTGGAAGTGACGGAAACTAGCGACCATGATCGTGACATATTACGCCGTTAGACTCTTATCTTGTGGTGTTTTTTTAACTCGCAAGTGTAAGCCATAAATCTCGTCCAAATTGTAAAGAGCACATGAAAATGATTCTGTAACGTGTCAGAAAGATGATGCAGACAGGAGAGCAAATAGATCAACGGGAATGATTTGAAGAACACAATACGTAATTAATAACACAATTGGCCGTTTTGTGCGTGGGCGTCTTGGGCGTTTACAGCCCATGTACATAAATGCAGCATAAAATGATGATGAGTTCTTTGAAAATTTTAAATATTTCCACTTTGTAAATGAAATAAAAACTTGCTTTTAAGGTTTTAATATTTTCATCTGTATTTTTGTTTTTAATTTAATTTGAATTGATACAAAATTTCATAGACTTTAAGGCAAATAAAAATGCTCAACAACTTATTTAAAATGAAACTTTGTTTTACGAATATCACTTAAACTACACATGTTTTATGTGGCACCACGTCACTTAACAGTGATGATGGTGGGGCGGTCCATGGTGGTGATCGTGGTGGTGATCGTGGTGATCGTGGTGTGGTGGCGGCCCATGATGATGATCATGGTGAGGTGGTCCATGATGGTGGTCATGATGGTGTGGTGGGCCATGGTGATGCGGCGGTTCATGATGATGTGGTGGCCCATGGTGATGATGAAGGCACGGCGGCCTTAAGTGTGCAGGTCCATAGTAAGGCGGGCAGTGAATACAATATGTAGGCATCTCTGTTGACTCTTCGACGTAAATATCCGTATGTGTTATAAGCTTAATGGTTTAACCAAAACTAATATTATTTCGCCGTTCGTATTGCAATTTTATAATCAAAATAAAAAACTCCAAAAAACATTTCAAAAAAGATAAGCGAATAACAGAATGATTACAATCAATGGAAATAGAAAGTCTTATCTTCGTATATACAATAAATACTTACTATCTTGTATGTGATAAAAACAAAATTAAACCATAAAACGTTCTATATATAGAGACTAAGGGAGATACGATTTTAAATTCACTTAAAATATGATTCACTTCATAGAAATATGGATTTGAATCATTTCGTAAACCGAAAACATTTCTTAAGGGACTTCCCCTTAACGATTTAACATAAAAATCCCCACAAAATATTTCATTTCAAATTTAGAATTGTGACGTTATTCAGCGTTTAAAGGCATGCAATGTTTCCAAGTTACTCCATGAAATTCTAAAGAGCTTTTCATACAAGTTTTCAAATCCGTTACACTATAATTTCAGCTACTCGTGCTTTTTTGCCATGACAAAGA
This sequence comes from Sarcophaga subvicina, assembly GCA_936449025.2. Classification (NCBI taxonomy): domain Eukaryota; kingdom Metazoa; phylum Arthropoda; class Insecta; order Diptera; family Sarcophagidae; genus Sarcophaga; species Sarcophaga subvicina. The sequence goes on along the minus strand of OW388084.2, from coordinate 112,428,764 downwards.
GAGAGAGAGAGAGAGAGAGAGTAACAGATTTAAACAAAAGCCTTTACATGTGTACTGGGTGTATAACAGATTTGCTGGAATTGGAAAGTACATGTATTGTGTGCATATTGTGTTAATGGCAGCATAAGTTACAAATCCATGTGCAATTTCTGCAAGTGTAGGTTTCAACTAATACGGTACTTACTCCTTAACGGGGCATTCATGTAAAGAAACAGTTGGTGTTAACTAAATAGTAATTTTTCAAGGCGAACTCGAACACAGAAAAGGGGTTTATACTATTCACAGCCTTTACAACATGCAAGTAAATATTACAGTCAGTGTTAACTAAATAGTAAAGTGATATAATTTCAATTAAAACTTCTTTACAAATGAATGCCATGACAATTTCATGCACTCAGTTACAAATTAAATGTGACTCCTTTTATTTTATTTTAGTTTTTTTTTTTTCTTGAAAAATTCCAACTAATTTCCCAATGTTATAAAGGAATTTACCAGTAATTCTGTTACTATCTTCATAATAGTTTGTATAATTTTATTGATTTATTTTTCTTTTGTTTTATTGTTGTTTTTTATTAAAGTGTATGTGCCTACGTATGCACAGGTGCAGGTCATATTACAACTTCCTTATTAAAATGAAATTATGCCAGTTTTTTTTGCGCCATTTTCTTGGCTGACAAGATGCCAACGCAACACAATATGTTTACTCAGCTAAGGTTAATAAAGACTTCAATAAACCCCTATAATTTATTTTCAAGTATGCTTTTATTCATAAGAAATATTCATTATCAGTCACTAAATTTGGATTTAAATGTCACCACGGGATTGTTCTTTGCATGCATAAGTAATCCTTTGAGGGGCAATTGATTTTTGTTTACAACCCGATTTAAAAAAAACACCATTTCACTGTATTATGCCTGAAAATCCAGCCATCTAGGGTCGTATACAGGTGAAGTCAAAAATTTTTTTACCACGTCCCATGAATTTTGAAATTTGAATAATCAAAGGAGATCCATGACGCCCTGACCGTGTGTTATAGCACAACTTTACGCATAAAAATAACTCAAAAATTGTCGGCACAAATACACTGCTAAAGTGACTTTCGTATAAAATGTTTGTCGTCTGCAAAAGTTATGCGTAGAGTATATGTAATGTAATGTATGCACTACAAATGGTGTCAGGGTTATCAATATTAGATTTGGAATGCTAAGAACCATACCAGCTTCTTCAAGCCTTGTTTACACAGCATACGAGCATTTGGAAGCTTGTATCTCTTATGAACCACTGCTACAGAGTTGGTGATCAAATGCCACATCGACTCTTAGCAATATCTGCTGGTATTAGTATTGCATATGCCCTCCCATCTTATGTAAGCTGAGTGCCTGAGTTCTACTTCGGTGAAGTAAGGGCGTTGTTTCTTACAAGTTGCTGTACAGTTAATATAAATGGCTCAGCAGAAACTCAACATCTTATCATACATAAGCGTTTGGTTGGCAATCATGGATCAGCTGTTATACATTTCGAAATTATATACGTACGTACATACATAATTGGTCATTACAACCCTTCAGTCAGGATTACGACCTAATTTCTCACACCACTTATGATGTGAGCCTTAATCTTATACATGGGTGGCGGCATCTATAGACCTACTCCGAGCGACAAAATTTTTGAGAAACTTTTCACGGCAATTTTTATACACTCCCAGAGATTTTACCAGAAATCTGCTGAGGGGAAGTTGCCGAAGAAATAGTTGTTCGTATTTCATTTTGTTGGACATGCCTAAACTGGAGTTTTAACAGTGGCCTCACGTCTAATAAGCCAACACTAGACTACCTACCAGAGATCAGCAATGAATCGTTTTTCGCTGCTCATAAGCACTCATGAAATTTTGAATATAAGTGAACCAACAATATTGAAATTTAACTATGTACTCAATCATACTCACTACAACGTTGATTAATGCGTACAACATTGACATCAAACTCATACCATTCGAAATATGTTTGATTCATAAGCTCACACTCATTTATATTCATAACTTTAGAAATTACTTCTAGTGACTCGATTCATTCATCAAAATTTACAGTTTTAGTTGTTGTTGCATTTCAATAAAAAGAAAGAAGACACATAAGCAAAAAAGACAGACAGAACAGCAAGCAGAGCAAACACACAACCTTCTAGTGAGTATTTTAGTGTTCGTACGAGATTCATACTTATTTTGTGCTTCGTGTATATGTTGAATTATGGAGAGTCGATATCAACAACATCATACGTGTTGTTAAGTATGAATATGATTAATGGAGGATTCGAAATCAATAACATCATACATGTTGTTAAGTATGATGAGTACTTCAAACTTTGAATATGAGTAGAGGTTCCATGGTATTAAAATAAGTATGAATGCGTAGAAGTATCAGAAATTATGAGTATAATTCGATTCTACTCACTTTTCTGAATACTCATTGCTGATCTTTGCTACCGACAAGGCAATGGGAACATCAGTTCAGTTTATAAAATAGGCATCCTTGAATTCGAACATGAATGTGTGATAAATATTGCTACAGGGTATCGTATAGCTTCTGTTCTATTTCTTAGTATAGAAAATCAGTGTAAAAATATAAGAGAATCGTTATAGACAATGTCTATACTTTTCTATTAAAATTAAAAAAGAAACTCTTCATATATGTACATATGTATATAACATATGTGTACATATTAAAGAAAAGAAATAACTGAGGAGGAGCATGTGTTTGAAAAATTGAAACGATGACAGCATATTCCTTATGACTCCCTAGTAAAGCAGACGCGCGTAGTATATTGTAATTAAATATTGTTGTAAAGAAAAACTTTATTAACAACAAATTTTGTTGTTATATTTTGCTTTTTGTTTTTTTTTTAACTGACAATAACAAAGTTATTATAATTACAATATAAACATGATATAATTTAGTAGCAATTATTTTTCTTTAATACCGTAAAGAAAAACTAATTGATGCCAAACAACAATTGGCTGTAATTTTTTATATATAAATCTCGCCTCTATGCTTTAAAGTAAAAATTGTTTTCATTGCTTTAATATGCAATTGAATTGTTTAAAAAAAAAACAGCCAATAAATTCGTAAATAGTTGCACTAGAGTAACAGGGCAACAAAACGCTATATTATACTTTGGGAAGGACAATTATATCGCGGATGCGTTATCGCGAGTTACTATAGAAGATTTTAAGGAAATGAATAGAAAGGTATCACGCGTGTTGAGAGTCACGACAAGGTCGGTGACTAAGCAAAAAGACAGTAGTAGGATAAATAATCAGCATAGAGCAAATAAAACAGATGTATTAAATGAGCCCAAAATATATGTACCAATTAAGAATAGTGACGTCAGAAAGTATTACAAATTAAAGATTTATCCCAATAAATGCTATATAAAGAAGGGAAAATCAATATTAGCTAGCATAAATATAAATGATATATTTACTAAAGAGGAACTTGACTTAGGACAATTTTTCTCTAGGCTCGAGAAAGCGGCCAGTAAATTAAATATCAATAAACTACAAGTAGCACCTAGTGAGAAAATTTTCGAATTTGTCTCAAAGTATGAATTTAGAAATATGGGCAATAAGGTACTAAATAGAATTAAAATAGCGCTTTTAAATGAAATAAAGATACTTGATATAAAGAATTCTAAGGAAATTCTAGAAGTCATGCTGAAATATCATGATGACCCTATCGAAGGAGGTCATTGCGGCATATATAGAACCGCAGAGAAAATAAAAATATACTACTACTGGAAAAATATGACAAAGGACATAGCTAAATATGTAAAAGCATGTCACAAATGTCAAATAACGAAAACTACCAAGCACGTTAAAGGCCCGATGATAATAACAGAAACACCTAACAAACCGTTTGATACAGTGTATGTAGACACAATTGGACCATTTCCAAGATCAATACATGGAAATGAGTACGCAATCACATTAATATGCGACTTAACTAAATACCTGGTAACAATACCTATACCAAATAAATCGGCTAAGACGATCGCAAAAGCGATATTCGAAAATTTTATACTTACCTATGGCCCAATGAAGACGTTCATTTCGGACATGGGTACAGAATATAAGAATTCTATATTAAACGAATTGTGCACTTTGTTGAAAATCGAGAAACTAACATCAACAGCACATCATCACCAGACCTTAGGTACAATAGAAAGAAGTCACAGAACTTTTAATGAATACGTACGTTCTTACATATCTGTAGAAAAAGATGACTGGGATGAATGGATTAGGTATTTCACATATTGTTTTAATACAACACCATCAACTGTACATAATTATTGTCCTTTTGAATTGGTTTTTAGCAAAGTACCAAACAGTTTCAAAGATTTCAATGAGGTAGACACAGTTACTCCACTATACAATATTGACGATTATGCCAAAGAGGCAAAATTTAGATTAGAAATTGCACTTAAGAGAGCAAAACATTTATTAGAAATAAATAAAATCAAACAGAAGAATAACTATGATAAGGATATATTAGATTATAATTTTAACATAGGAGATTTAGTTTTACTTAGGAATAATACAGGACATAAACTAGAGGAATCATATAAAGGTCCATACAAAATTAAAAATATAGATTTAAGAAATAATGTAACTATAGTTGATAAGAAAAATAATAAAGAGCAAGTAGTTCATAAAAATAGACTTAAGCTATATAACATATAAGTTCTAATTATAACACTAAACTGGCCAGAAAAGTGAAATAATAATCTTTAAGATAAGATTTATTGTTTTAACTACATAAGTAAACTTATCACTAAACATTTATTAAAAACAAAATAAATATTAAAATTAAATAAGAAATAATATTAAGATTGGATTATGTTAAATTAAGATTAATATGTAAAACATTCTTAGTCATTTAAATAAATACTTTACATTTTAAGCTCACTAATAAAATATAATTTGAAATAGACGTAAAATCATTGTACTGTGTTGTGTAAAAGAATGTCCATAGAACAAAAGTTATATGAACATTCTTGTAAAGGGTGGAGGTGTAGCATGATTTTACAGTTGTCAATACTGGCACAACATTTCATATGCATAAACAAAAGAATATCCAATTGCATATGAGCGGCGACCACTTGACTCAATGTTATTGACCGTCGCGCACATGCGACGATCATTTGACACTTTGTTGTCAGGCCGCCGACTGCATTGGTTTGCATATAATATGTAGTATGTGTGTTGTTGTTGTATGGCATTGCTGGTGATCGTGTGTGGCTCTCTTTACACTTCACCGTGGGAATTATTGTGGATAATAGGCGCGTGTCATATAACATCCACTTGTCCCATAATTATTACACACACAAACCAATATAATATAGTTAAACATATAATATACACACAAACATATGTTATAGTATTAAGTCAATACAAAATTGTATTAGAATTAAGGGTTTGATTTGGAATTGTCAAATCAGCCAAAATTTAGTATAAAAGAAGGGACATTTTCCCTCAAGAACTCAATCAATAAAATTTAACCAAATAGTGCGGTTCAGCTGCACTTAGTTAAAACTATTGATCTTTTTATTTGATAGTGCTCCTTGAGTGCACTTTATTAAAATAAATAAATAAATACGTTACAGAACGCCAAGGTTTTGTTATAAAAGAAAATTTAAAAAATTACTGTTTCTGATTATCAAATAATTTTAAAACCCCGGAAATTCTTAAATAATATTCGATGATAATTTTATTGGCGCCGTGGTCTAGTAGATAGTGAGGCATCGGTTCAAACCCCAGCTCAGACGTCACACATCAAAACGAAAATATGAAAAATATTTCTTCGGTGATTTCCTCTCAGCAGATTTCTAGCAAAAACTCTGAGAATAAATAAAATTGGTATGAAAAATTTCTCAAAAAAATCTGTCGTTCGAAATCGACTTTAAACTGAGGGCCCCATCACTCATGTATAAAATTAACACACACAACATCAGTGGTATGAGAAGGTAGGTCGTAATCCTGACTAAATTGGTGTTTTAAGGACCAATTATGTATGTATGTATCAAAGATCAGCAATGATCAAACAGCGAGAGCAGCTAGAATAACAACTCAACTAAGTAGAATGATGACAAACATTGGTGGACCCCTCCCAAGTAAGAGGAAGCTACTCATGGAGGCTGGAAATAACATACTCCTCTATGGGTCTGAAATCTGGGCTTCTACCTTGGAAACCCGAATCACGGCTAGAAAACTACTGTCTGCGCAGAGAATAGCTGCTCTACGAGTGACATCCTCGTATCGCACGGTATCTACACAAGCTGTCCTAGTTATAGCCGGAATGTTTCCCATAGACCTACAAGCATATGAGCGCCGGATGATCTTCAACGCCAGGCAAAGCGATAAAGCACGAAGTCTTCCTAAAATGGCAATCTCACTGGGAAAATGAACAGCATGGAAGGTGGACATATAAACTGAAACTGGAAAAACAGAAAAAACGGCGAAGTAGACTACTACATAGCCCAGATGCTGACAGTTCACTGATATTTCAGAGAGTACCTGCATCGCATGGGGAAATGCCGCTCGCCATTCTGTATCTATGAAGAGAAAGAAACGTTAGATGATTCCGAACACACTTTCTTCAGTTGTCGTCGAAGGGCCGAAAGCCGTCAGCGACTTGAAGCTGAAATCGGCGTCATTAGCCCTACAAATGTCGTGCTGAAAATGATAAATAGTAGAGAGAGCTGGAACGCAGTAAAGCACTTTGTGGAGCACGTCCTGTGAAGGAAGACGATGATGGAACTGGAACATATGCCAGAATAGGGGTCTACCTCGAAGTAATACAACCGTGGTTCCGAGGTGGAATGATTCCCCGGTGAGGAGACAAGGTGGGTTTTTAGGTATTTTATACCCAGTGGGAGAGTCCGACATATCATGTCTGGTGACGACCATCATGAATGCATAAACCATTTACCCTCCTTCCCGCAAAAAAAATTAGTATTCAAAAAGATGAATAGAATCAAATCATACTCATAATATCTGATACTTATACTTATTCATACTTATTTTAATATCATGGAATCTCTACGCATATTCTAAGTTTGAAGTACTCATCATACTCATACTTAACAACACGTATCATGTTATTGATTTCGACTCTCCATAACTCAACATATACATGAGAAGCCCAAAATAAGTATGAATCGCGTGCGAACACTAAAATACTCACTAGAAGGTTGTATGTTTGCTCTGCTTGCTGCTCTGTCTTTATTACTCGTTTGTTGTAAATGCAACAACAACTAAAACTGTAAATTTTGATGAGTGATTCGAGTCACTCGAAGTATTTTTCTAAAGTTATGTATATAAATGAGTGTGAGCTTATGAATAAAACATATTTCGAATGGTATGAGTTTGATGTCAACTTTGTACGCATACTCATTGCAACCTGTACTTATAAACCAACGTTGTAGTGAGTACGAATAAATCAGAGTACATAGTTAAATATATGTTGACTCACTTATAATCAAAATTTCATGAGGGCTTATGAGTAGCGAAAAAAAAAGATTAATTGCTGATCTCTGTTACATACATATGTATAATTTTATATGCGACCCAGCACGATAAATAATGCTCTTGAACCTTTCTTCAAGTATATGATGAAACAAATCTCTTTTTTATAAAAATCACTCAGGACTAAAATTGATCTTTAAGCACCAAATATAACACATTCCAAATTCATTTTTAATTTCTATTTTTTATTTATTTGTTCTTCAAATTAATTATTTTCAATAAATTTAATTTTTTGTACTTCTTGGCTTTAAAATTCTTATGGAAAACGTTCTCCATTAAAAACTCAAGAATTCTTTGATTCTATAATTTCACAAACATCCAGATTTTCAGCACTTAACACTACATTATCGTGCAACAGCATACCACTCTCCTTGGCGTATGGTGGTGATGATGTGGCGGTGGATGATGGTGATGATGATCATGGTGATGATCGTGGTGTCCTCCATGGTGCCCATGATGATCGTGATGTCCTCCGTGGGGTGGTGTCATTTTTACTATATTTTCCGCTTAATTGATGTTGTTTCCTTATGAAGTTTACTGCTTAAACTGTATATTGCGTTTCAATTTTTGTATTGATTAGCTCATATACCTAGATTTTCTTTATATATGAATGTATATGGTATGCACATTCAAAAAGGGCTGTACTTATCTAACAAGTTTTATGGCATCTCTACATAACAAGTGTTATCTTCAGTTATTTGAATTCTAAATTAGATTACGAAAATGCTTATCTAATCATCCAGTATAAAAAGTTCAATAGAATTGTTTGAAGTGCCATAAACTATATTGATAAACTTCAAAAAAAATATAAGCACTAGGGTTCAAAATCAATTGCTTTGACACATTATTATCTTTCAAATGCTTTTTTTTTGTTGTATGGATTTGAATTTTAGCGACACTTATCTGAATATAATTGATTATGTGTACTTACATAAGTCATTATAATCAATACATGACTAATCAGAAAAGGAATCCCCAATTAAAGTTCTATTGAGACATAGTTTTAATTTTGTCACACAGTTTATGATTAAAAATATTAAGGGGAATTATATTGGCCGTATACAGTAATCCTTTGATTTACGTCGCCTCGATTACCGATGTTTCGATTTACGTCGTCAAATTTTTTGTCCTTTCTAACCTCTATTTGCGTCGTCCTTCGATTTACGTCGCCTTTTTTTGGAACCAACTGCGACGTAAATCGAGGGATTACTGTAAATCTGTGTTTTAAATGCAACTGAAATTCTTATTTATTTATTTATTAATTACAAACTTCATACTTATGCTACAAACTTCATACCCCTACACTAATAGTCTAGCATGCTACCATTTAGACTATCAGGACACCCAAGTAAATTCTTAACTTAGAAATCTTAAAGAATTCTTTACTTCCAGTGAAAATTGTTACAGAAAGTGGTTATTGCAGCATCTTTCAGGTGAGTGTCGTCCATTCTGGCAGATGAGATGATTTTTAAGCTAGGTCCTGACTAAAGGGTTGTAAAGGCCTAAATCTGTGTGCCAGTAAAGATGAGGATATATGTGAGAAAATTTAAAGTTACATACATACAATTGACCATTACAGTCCTTTAGCTTCTCACACCACTTTATGTTGTGTGTCTTAATTTAATACACGAGTGGCGGCACCTACAGTTTGAAGTCGAATCCGAACGCTAGATTTTTGAGAAACTTTAGATGGGCAATTTTATTTGCTCACAGAGTTTTTGCCAGAAATCTGCTGAGAGAAAGTCGCCGAAGAAATATTTTGTCATATTTTGGTTTTGATCTTAGATTTGAACCGAGGCCTCGGGTCTAATAAGCCAACACACTAGCAACTAGACTATGGCGATTTTAAACGACCCCCACGCTAATAGTCTAACATATTACCAATTAGACTGCCAGGAAACCCATGGCATCTCTAAATTTTTATAGAATTTAGACATTGCTTCCTGTGAAAATTACTCCAGAAAGTGGTGATTGCAGCAACTTTCAAATGAGTGATGATTTTTAACAGAAGCTGGCTAGGTCCTGATCTACATAGATAGGGTAAAGATGAGAATATCTATCAAAAAATTTTAAGTTTCACAAAAAAACCAAGGACAGCCCGAGCCTTGCCAATCATCATACTAATATGATCAATAAAAGACAATTTCATATCCAATAATACTCCCAAATCAAGAAATGTAGTCACAGTTTCCAAAGGGCAAGAATTAATCACATAAGTGGACGAAATTACGCCCTCGCGAGAGAAAACCATGCATTTACATTTTTTCAAGTTAAGGTCAATTAAATTAATTCTGCACCAAGTTAGAAACAAATCAATATTTCGCTGAAGAACAGCCTGACCATAATCATCATCAAAAGCATAAAATAATTTAACGTCGTCAGCATACATCAGAATATTACAATCAGAAATAGCACAAGGAAGATCATTAAAAAACAATAAAAACAGTAAAGGACCCAAATGGCTACCCTGCGGAACACCAGAAGTAACATATACAGTCTTAGACAATACATTCCTAAACAATACGCTCTGGGTCCTAAGGGAGAGGTAGGAGTCTAGCCAACGATGAATAATATCAGGAATACCGATTAATGAAAGTTTAAGAAGAAAAATTCTATGATCAACCCTATCAAAGCTTTACTGAAATCAGTATAAATTACATCAGTCCGAGCTCTGGCAAGAAAACTCTTGAAAACATGTGTAGTTAATTCAAGAAGATTAGTAACAGTCGACCTACTCTTTAAAAAACCATGCTGGAAAGATCTCGTATTAAAGATCTCGTATTAAAGATCTCGTATTAAAGATCTCGTATTAAAAAGAGATAATCCGTCACCAGTTTCTCCATCAACTTGGGAATAGCACTGAGTTTGGCAATACCGCTGTAATTGGAAATATTGGATTTATTACCCGACTTATGCAAAGGAATTATAAACGAACTTTTCCAAATAGATGGAAAATGGCCAGCCATCAGAAGCCCATTGAATATAAAGACAACAGCGCACTTCTTAAAATACAGGCCGGTACCCCGTCAGGGCCCGGCAAGTACGCAAGTTTCAGCCCAAACAAAGACTCAAGAACAGACTCCTCATCAAATGAATATATATTCGAAATAGAGAAAGTTATTTTACAAAATTTTACAAATTCATCTATGGCTCGTAGACTAAATAAATCTATTTTCGGAATTTTTATTTCCGTTTTTAATTCGAATATTTTTCTAAATGACTCACTTGTATTATAAATTTAATTTGTTTACATATTTATTAAAGTCATAAACAGAGATTAGCTTTCGTTACAAACGCGTTCAAATAATTTCAATATCTTTGAGAAAAGAATGTCAAACAACAACGATATTTGCAGACCACCAAGTCTGGTCATTGACAATGACCCTCTCCAAGAGACATATGTACATACGTATGTATTCAAATTATCTATTTTCAATTCATATTTTAGTTAACATTATGGTTTAACTATTTATATAAATAGTATGTGTTATTAATTATTTATTGACAGCAGATAACAAACTAATAATCAAGCATGCAAGGTAAAGTTTGGTATTCCCATATACAAGAGACAACAGAAGAGTAAAAAAGTAAAAATACAACACACGACACAGTCATTTAAAAATAATTTGTCATAAACAATTGAGTGACAATAAAAATCATATTGTATTTCATTAAACAATTAATAAAAAATAATAACAAAAAAAAGAAAAAATTAAAGTAAATGAAAAGCGTAATAAACCAATGAACAGAAATTAAGTTTAAATAATATACGAAAATATTAATAAATTATGAATTAATTTTTATAAAAATATTTAAACGTTTAAGCATGCCATTAAAATACTTTACAAATGACCCAGTAAGTGATAACAACAGGGAAGTATTGGAAAAAATAAATTTTAATTAAAAAAAACTGAATCTGAACAGCTTACTAAAGCCTGCTAATTCCTATTAGCCAATCGAGAAAAGAATTAAAAGATAAACCAAAAACTAGTCACGCCTTCCTATTGGTTAACGGATTGTACTTCATAAAATACGGGCAATAGTTTACGCAATTACTTCTAAATTTCTTTCAAAATGTCTCAACTATAGAGCCTGAGAGAAAAATATCGATTAAAAATACATCTGAAGCAGAGATCAGCAATGAGTATTCAAAAAGATGAGTAGATTCGAATCCTACTCATAACTTCTGATACTTATACGGGTTCATAATCATTTTAATATCATGGAACCTTAGAAGGCAGTGAGATAATTGGGTCTCAGACTAGATTCGCTGGACCAACGCAGTCCAAACGCAAATTGGTTATGGCAACGACTAACTCGATACTACTGTATGGCAGCGAGATATGAGGAGATGCGTCGGAGTTTAAATCCAAGAGGAAAATATTAGCATCGGTGCAACGAACAGCGGCACTAAGAGCCGCTTCGGCATATCGCACGGTCTCGGGCGCCGCAGTCCTCATGATCACCGGTGAGACACCAATCGACTTGCTAGCATTATAGCGAAGAAGATTATGGAAAGCGAAGAGGAAAAACCTCGCCATTAGTAGCGCAGATGTCAGATCTCAAACTATACGGCGATGGCAAAGTAGATGGAGCGATGAAACAAGTGGAAGATGGACTGCTAAACTTATTCCATCTATAGAAGCATGGACACAGAGAAATTTTGGGGAAATTAACTACTTCCTGACCCAGTTTCTTTCGGGTCACGGTTATTTCCGACAATATCTGCACCGCATGAGCAAGGTGAATGATCCTGGTTGCATTTATTGCGAGGAAATGAGTGACGACGATGAACACACATTCTTGCATTGCGTCAAATGGCAAGACGAGAAGAATGTGTTGATGGAACAGACTGGCGAACTCACACCCGACAACATTGTTGACGCAATGCTCGAAAGCGAGACGAAGTGGAGCGCTGTGAGAAGATACGTAGAATGTGTACTCCGCAGGAAGAAGGTCGACCTTGATACTGTGCGACAGCATAATACATGAGAAGACGAGCCAATAGCATGAAGTTGGCTTCGAATATGGCGTATCCAGACGTAGGAGAGTAGACAACGATCATTAACAGGACGTCGTTTTGGGCCCTTCCCGATAGCCGTCCCGGGAAGGGAGTATCCTCAAAAGAGGAGGAAGGATTGTTTTAGTGGAAGCCCCATTCGGCGCAGCTGACAAAGGTCACTGTAAGTGCGAAGGCATTTTGAACCCTACCTCACACGCAAAAAAAAAAATATCGTGGAACCCTTCTACTCATATTAAGGTTTGAAGTACTCATCATATTCATACTTAACAACACGTATGATGTTGTTATTGATTTCGACTCTCCATAACTCAACATTTATAAGAATCACAAAATAAGTATGAATCGTGTACGGACACTAAAATACCCACCAGAAGGTTGTGTGTTTGCTCTGCTTGCTGCTCTATCTTTTTTGGTTATGTGTCTTTTTTCTTTTGTTGTAAATGCAATAACAACTAAGGCTGTGACTCGAGTCATTTATAAGTATTATGAGTATTTTTCTAAAGTTATGAATCTAAAGTAGTATGAGCTTATGAATCAAACATATTTCGAATGGTATGAGTTTGATGTCAACGTTGTACGCATATACTCATTGCAACCTGTAGTTATATATCAACGTTGTAGTGAGTATGAATCAATCAGAGTACATAGTTAAATTTCAATATTTTTGACTCCCTTGTGTTCAAAATTTCATGAGTGCCTATGAGTAGCGTAAGAACGATGCTGATCTCTGATCTGAAGGTTGTGGTCTGATCAAAGACTGCTAATAGTAGGCAACCTTAGAGATAAAGGTTAGTCGCTAATGAATGATTCTTCACAAGTAACCAACCACAAGAGTTTAAGTTTCTACCAAAGTTTTCTTGAATCATACATAATTGGCCATTACAACCCTTCATTCAAGATTATGGACCTAGTTTCTCAAACCGCTTATATTGCGTGTGTTAATTTTATACATGAGCGGCGGCATCTACAGTTTAAAGTCGACTCCGAACGACAGATTTTTTGAGAAACTTTTCATGGCAATTTTATTTCACCCTCAGAGTTTTCGCCAGAAATCTGCTGAGAGGAATTTGCCGAAGAAATATTTTTTTCATATTTTCGTTTTGATGCCTGCGACCTGATGTTTGAACCGTGACCTTTACATCTAATAAGCCAACACACTACCTACTAGACTACTTGAATATCAAGGAGCAAATAAAGTGAAATATTTCCACTTGTGTTCGAGCGTTTATATTAGGTAGGTAGGTAAGTGGCTGTCCCCCCAAATGAATTGGATGGACGCACTTAGGATCCACGGGGCCCATTGTGATACCACAGTTCGCGTCTACCATCCCCTAGTTATGGAACTATCAAAAGCTTACAATGAATCGACTCAAACTGCCGACGTCAATGTTCGACAAATCACTCAGATCATCGATGTAGTGGGCACCAAGATGTCTCTTCCTTCACTGACATGTTCCCAGTAAGTGAAGAACCGTCTCTTCCTCCTCTTCGTCCCTGCAGCTTCTACAGAAATCGTTCACGAGACCAATGCGCCACGCGTGGTGCGTTTATGTTAGTCTGAGGAAAAGTTTCTGAGGCTCGATGGATTTTGCTCTCTTCTGACACGAATTTTTGTTTCATGCGAATTTTTTGGAACGTATCCTACATCTAAACTTTACAACATATTCTATGGTAAACTATTCTTTGCTGCTTAGAGAATGTGAATAGAAATACACAGTAGATCTGTTTCTTCAAGATAATGAATGCATTGCAAATCATAGCCTTGTTCGCCTCATCAAATATTTCAGAATAACTGGCTTAAAATGTGGATCAAATCCTACAAAAAAGTATTTCACTATGCCTAGTGACCTGTGGATGAACCAGCTGACTAAATCTTTTAATTCGTTTGTAATTTTAATTGCAAAGTTTTTCTTCTTTTTGTTGTAAGGTAACCACCACTTAAGTAGCCTCATGCATATATGTATACCTGATCCTTTGTTTGTTTGGTTTACTTTTCTGTATATTTTTTCTGTGTTGTTTCTTACATTTTTTCTGGTGATTTTTATATTTCCAGCTCACAGAACAATAAATGAACATGCAAATCACTTGAAAAGCACTCAAGTCTAAAATTAAGGATAATCCTTAAGTGTAAAGGACCGAAAAGGCCATAAACAAAGTAAAAAAAAAGAAAAAACAACAACACGAAAGTATTTTGAAAATAAAAATAAATAAACGCAAATCGTTTTAAAATCATGTGTATAAAATAATAAAAAAACAACAAAAACAACTCAAATGTTAGAAAGAAAAAATAGAAGAAGCAGGGAAAAAGAAGGAAAAACGACATTATAACAGCTTAAAAAAACAAATACAACAACAAGAAATATGTAACAAAAAAACCAAACACGTTAACATATTTAACTCAACAATACCATAAATCTTCAAGTTAACAACGACATACGATACGACATACAATACAATACAAACACAACAACAGTATAATATGCTGGCAAAATGGCTAAGAACACAACAAATAGAAAATTAAACTAACTGGGCTAAAACCTAAACAGCTACTAACGACGACAAACGTCAACGTTAGTGAAGAGCATTCACACTAAAATTTAAATATTTTTTTTAAGAAAATCATTTGCTAAGCGAAAATAATAAACACAAGCATGCAAAAGTACACGGAGAAAAATTTTAGAAATCTATTCCAGTTCGAAGATAATTTAAACCAATCTAAGCCATGACCTCAGCTATTCCGGATAATATTGTTATGTTTTTACATTTTAAAAACGTTTAAAATACGAACTCGTACATTGCAAATAAAATAAAAATAAATTTGTGTTTAGTTTTAATTAAAATTCTTTATTATTCGCACAATTCCGTGGTATACAACAACAATTGCTTTGTTTGTAATTCCTTTGTTTACACCCTTCGCATAAACAATAACAATTACTAGACAATTGTTCGACAGATCTTTGTGAAGGAGATTTTCAAACCACGATTACTCTCTTCAAACAGACTGCGTCTTCACACAAAACTGACTGAACTTTTACTAACTCACTCACCTGCTTTGCCTTAACTTTTATATGCCAGAATCAACAGTCTGATGAATGTTCTTGAAGGCGAATGTTCATGACTTCGCCTTCTCGAAATCTCTATAAATGTAAACATCGTTGTTGACATTTATTATTGTAGTGTTGTTTGTGTACTTTGTTTAAATTTATGCTTGTAGTGTTTGTTGTTGTATTTTTGTTTACTTGTTTACCATTCGTTTTTATGTTGGTGTTTGTTGTTATATTAAACAATACGATAATTTGTAAACATTGTTTTGTTTTTGTAGCTTTTGTTTATAATTTTAATGCAAACACCAGTATCTAGATTTGTCCGTTTTGGTAACAATATTTTAAATGCCAAAAGATGACAATGTTTGAACACTACTCCCGATCTCAAATCCCATAACAGAAAAAAAATTTCCCGAAGGAATAATGATACGTTTTGGCAACCTCAATTGACTATAAAGATCATGCGATTTGAAATAAACTTTCTTTGTGGGACTTAGTGAAAAACCGCATATACATACGTGGATAATCCCCAGACTTGCAAAACGCTGTATTATTGACATTTGATTTCCATGCTGCCACCTGTTTTTCTTCCACTGTATTAGGCCAAAAACCTTTAAATAGGCTTTAAAACATACATTCGTTATTTCTTTTGTAGGCAGTTTGTGTTCTTTTTTTTGTTTTCAAATTTTTTATGGCGGTTAGTTGACACTCCTTTAAAAATTTTTTTTTTGTTTTTCTACGTCCTCCCATTACACTCCTTTTCCTAATTTTTCCTATCACAACTTAAACATGCAAACTTTTTCTGAATTCTTTGCTTTTTTCTTTTCTTGCCTTTCAAATCGCAAAAAACTGTGAAAGCAAGCAAGAAGAGAAACTAAAAAAAATACTTTTTTGCGTGAATTTAAAACATTTTCACACACCAGCACTTTTGTTTTATTGTTGTTGTTTCTATATTTTTATACGCTCTCATATAATTTAATCGCTATTTTATTTGCATAGAGGCCTACTTTCTACTTCGAATGTAATCATTTTAGACCACCTTGTTAGCGGCACTATAAATTGGACGATTTAGCTAAAATAGGTGTCTCATCCATTAAGCTTATGAAAAGAAATTGTCTTAAAAAAAATTGGCAATCATTTGTATTTTGTTTTTGTAATATTTTTGCTAATAATGAAGTGACAGCCATAAAAAAGGATTTCCAAAATATCACACACACGTTTTTAGGCAACACGCAATAAAGAAACTGAGAAAAAATTCACAAATTTAAGGATTATTTTTCGAATAATTATTTGAAGTGAACTTAAAGGCTTTAAGAACTATTTGAGAATGTGAAAAGCCTTTAAAGTATGTAAAAAAGAAATTCATTACATTTGTCAGAGATATCTGACTCATAATATTGTTACGTTTTTACATTTCAAATACCTTTAAAATATGAGCTCGTAGATTGCAAATTAAACAAAAATAAATTTATGTTTCGTTTTAATTAAAATTCTTTATTGTTCGCACAATTCTGTGTGCCACTGTTCACAACTTGATGTAAACAACAACAATTCTTACTTACTTAATTGGCCTTTAACAACCCGATTAACGGATTTCAGCCCGCCGCAACACATCCTTCCAGGCGCCTCTGCTTCTTGCGCGCCTACTACAGGGTTTCCTCGATTTGGTCCTTCCAACGGATACAAGGTAGTCCTCTTCGTCGACATCCTCCTCCATTCGAAAGACATGACCGAGCCAGCGCAGATGCTGGATATTAATACGCTGCACAAAGTCTATGTCGTTGAGGAGCTCATACAGCTCATTGTTGAATAATGTGGAAATCATCGCCAACTCATACTGGACCGAAGATCTTACGCAGTACTTTTCTCTCGAACACTCTCAAGGCTGCTGCATCAGTGCTTAATAGGGTCCATGCCTCTGCGCCATAAAGAAGCACGGGTAGGATGAGTGTCTTGTGTCACGTCTCTACTTGTCGATAACATAACTATACTTTGTTTTGCCCTCATTTACTGCCAAACCCATCTTAGTAGATTCCCGTTCAATAGCACTAAAGGCAGCAGTAACATCTCGCTTGGTACGCCCAATTATGTCAATGTCGTCAGCGTACGCAAGCAACAATTGCTTTGTTTATTATTCCTCTGTTTATACCCTTTGCATAAACAATAACAATTACTAGACAATTATTCGACAGCTCTTTGTAACGGAGATCTTTAAAACATGATTATTCCCTTCAAACACACCGTATCTTCAAACAAGACTGACTGAACTTTTACTAACTCATCGCCCGCTTTGCTTTGCCTTTTATATGGGGGAGTAAACAGTCTGATGAACGTTGTTGTAGGTCGTGTTTGCAGGTAAAGTTTGCCAGTGTAATAGCCGCTTAAATTAGAAAACGCCACTTAAAAACTTAACTTTTTATTAAACAGCATAACATGGTATCCCCTTATACCGCGTATTATGCCACTTACTGACAAATGTCAAAAACGATATTAAAAAGTCCACCGAGGAGTAGAATGTCAAACAAAAATTTACCCGTTTTATGCCTTGTCTTTAAGAGCATTGCAATGTATTAATGGCTCATTAGCAACTGTTCTGATTTAATTACAATTTTAGCCTAAAGAGAGTCAAACATTGATTTTTAATAAAATAGTCTGTCTGTCTAACTCATTAACTCAACAATATTTGTCAAACGCTTGACAAGGGTATATTATTTCAACGTCAATTTAGGTCAGATTTTTATAATTTTTTGTGAATTTTTCTCCTTTTTTTTTTGCAAATTTCCACGTATGCAAATGACATTTAACTGACATTTCTCTTGCAAAAGGCTTACAGCTGACTTTAATAGAAAAGTTACTTGTTTTTCTTTTTTGTTAAACTTTTCTAATTTTGCAGGCAAATAGCATCAGAATAATGAGTCCTTTAAATAAGTTAAGCAAATAATTCTAATGACAGACATTTATTCGAAAATAAAATAAAATCACAAGAAACCTTGACCTTGTTAGACTTCACAGTACATATATACATATATATACGTAATGTATGTATATGTATTGTTTCATAGAATTTTATGTAAATCCCCTGAAAGTACACAATAGAAGTTCAAGAGAGAATGACACAGTTTCTTTCATCTCCTACTCAAAGTCCACAATTGACAGACAAGAAAAAAAAAAACAAATACAATAAAACGCCTACCATAATATGAAAAATTTAACAACGACAGAATATAAGACAGAATTGAAATCATTTCTCTGTCATCATACTTACAACAGGCAAACATATGAACATCATAACTGTGATGTCAAGGCTGAAAGCCAAGCAATAGAAAACTAAATAAATAATTTCATTTTCGTTTTATTTAATATTTGTATTGTATTTTTAGCTTCAAAACTTTAATTTTTTATTTCCTTCAGCCTAAATTTAGACAACATTTTTATTTGACAAACTTCTGTACTGAATGTAGGCTATAAAAATAGCTTGACAAACTTTCTTTACTCGTGCCATTAACAAAAAAAAAATATGCGTGCAATCACTGCATTTGTAAAATTTCCAGGAAAATTGTGTCATTTAAATGCTAAAATAAGAGGGTACAGTGACAGCAGAAAATTTTATAAATTCAAGGAATTTGTCAGTTTATGAAATATGTATGCATTTAAACGAGAGAGAAGCTAAAAATAGCTTAAAGAATAAGAATTCTTGTCATATCAGAAGGTGGAAAAATATTCAGAAGAAAAAAATATGATACGGAATAAAAGATCAGGAAATATTGAATTCAACGAGGTCATCCTAAAAGTAGGCAGCATGAAACGGTTGTAATATTCTTACGAAAACGAAAAAAATCCAGATACTGGTATTTTGCTTTTACATCGTTTAACATTAAAATTATAAACAAAAGCTACAGAGATAATACAACGCAGTAAGCAAACCTGTTTACAAATTATCGCTTTGCGGAATATAACAACAAACACCAGCATAAAAATAGTAAACAAGTAAACAAAAATACAACAACAAACACTACAAGAATAAATGCAAATAAAATACAAAAACAACAATAATGAAACAACAAAGCTTAGATTTATAAAGATTTCGAGAAGGCGATGCCACGAATATTCGCCTTCAAGAACATTCATCAGACTGTTTACGTTGCCATTTAAAAGGCAAGGCAAAGCAGGCAACTGAGTTAGTAAAAGTTCAGTCAGTCTTGTGTGAAGACGCGGTGTGTTTGAAGAGAGTAATCGTTACAAAGACCTGTCGAACAATTGTCTAGTAATTGTTATGTAGTAATTGTTTTTACTAATTGTTTATGCAAAGGGTGTAAACAGAGGAATAACAAAGAAAAGCAATTGTTGTTGTTTACATCAAGTTGTTAACAGTGGCACACAGAATTGTGCGAATAATAAAGAATTTAAATTACAAATAAACACAAATTTATCTTTATTTTATTTGCAATCTACGAGCTCTTATTTTAAATGTTTTTAAAAGATAAAAACGTAACAATATGCCGTAACTGCAAATAGGAAAATTAAACAGCATTTGAATTTATGAGAATATAATTTAAAAAAAATTCTCTATAAACTCCTTAAACTTACTCTAAAATCCTTTAAAGAGACCCTTCGAAACTCCTTTACAAAAACTCCATGCTTTGTTTTTAATTTCCCTAAGAAAAACACCTTAAAGCAACACAATTTCATTAAACTACTTCAGCTACAACTTCTATACTTAGCTGACTTCCCATACTTATGTGCAGTTTTCCGTTCATAACTAAACTAAAGTGGTCATAAGGAGAGAAAGTGGGAGAGAAACAGTGTACGATTGAAGTAATAAAAATTACTTTTAAATGGCAAGAAATAGAAGCGGATAACAACAATTACCCACAAGTAGCATTAATTTAAGCACATACACACACACTTATGCATAATACATACACAAACAACAATACTAACAACAACTCATATTACTTAGCATACTTCAAGGGTGGCATAACCTGCATAAACTTATACTTTAAATTTCAAAATCACAGCAATTACATGTACAAAGAGTGAAGAGATAGAGAGAGAGAGAGAGGGAGAGAGAGAGTAGTGGAAACTTACAATATGGCAAAAAGGAAACCATCATAATGTACTGCCTCTTTAGACGTTATATTCTAAGTATTTTTTATTGTTCTTGTGTTTTTAAAGTCGTTTTTCATACTCATGCTTTCTTTCTTCATTGCAAATAAGCCTAACTTTATGCAACATAGAGTTTACTTGTGGACACATACACAGGCACACACGTGGCTATGTGGTATGTGTGAGTGTAGCAAACAAAAAACAAAATTTCATTAAAAACGCAAATGTCATGCACGTTTAAAAAACTAACGTTATTTCTTGAATGGGGTTTTACCCCATTTCCGTTCTTTTAACCAAGTTTTTGCGATTGTTTTCATTTCTATTTCTTGTTTTGTTGCTTTAGAATCTCTTACTCTCTTCACGTTTAGTGTAACAGTTGTTGTAGATGGTTTTTTGCACTTGTTGTGAACTACAACTGCATGTTTATATACGTATGTAAGTGTATGTTTTTGTGTGAGAGCTAGAATGTGTTAATAATGACTAAGAAATGAATGTGATGAGGTTTTTATATTCAAAGGACTATAAACAGAAAAAGAATTTAAAAAAAAATTAAAAAAGGATTTGAACAGCATTTCAGAAGTCTATTGAAAGGGCCTTTAAAAAAGGCCTCATATCACATTAGTCTCTGGAGATGAAAGTTACAATCAAATTATTAAAGAGAAGAAGATTGAAGTGTACAAGTGAAATGGAGATTTAAAAGAATTATTTCTGTTACAAAAGGCCCCCTTTTCGCAGGACTTCATTGGACTTCTTTACAAATAAGAAAAAATTATTTAAAAATATGCAAAACAAACCGTCATCATGGTACGACAACGGCAACAACAATGCCATGGATGACGACGACGTACTGTCATTTTGTCAGCATTTAAACGGGAAATGAGAGTTCCGTTTTGACAGTTTAACGCTGTTTTCTTCGTCATCGTCCCACCCTCCTCCATTGCACCCATGAATGCAGGAACAACTGATTCGTATACATAATTTGCAAACACACTTACATAAATGCATACAAAATTGCTTGCCAACGCAACGCTAACATTTGTTTAGTAATTTTGTTTAGTTGATTATGATTAAAACCGTTTTCAACTTCTTTTTTTCCTTCCCTTTGAATTTTTTTGTTTTTGTTTTCTTTTATTTCCCGAGGCAAAAAAGCCACATAACCGTGTTACTAACGGACACTTTAAATGATGGAGTTTTCCTACCTTTCACGCTTAATTTTCTCATTTTTTTCTTTTTATCTCTCCCTCTAAACGTCAATCTTCTTTTGACTACATTGTTTCCTTGCTGAAAAGCCATACACAGTCATCCTTTTTCCTTTCAATTTAAAATTAAAAAATAAAAGGGGTTTCTGAACACTGAATCCCTTTAAAATCTTTTCGAATTCTTTCGAACGTACAGACACAGAATTGTTATGTTTTTTTGGGGTCGTTGGCGTAAAAATCGTTCTTTTTTGTTTTCATAATTGTTTGCAATAAAATATGTTAGGCGTGGCTTAAACAGTTTCAATACAAAAACCAACTTTAAAGCCAAAAGCAGCGAAAATGTCAGTTTTTAGTTGAAATGAAACGTTTATTTTTCGGTATCCACAATATGCGTGTTGCTTCTTGTTATTTTCCGCCTGCTGTTTATGTTTTTGAAACAATTTTTCGATACTTTTTCCTTTTTTCTGCTGCTACTATTTGGCTTATTCTTGCAATTTCTTGTTTTTTCATAAATAAGTTTTGCATTTAAGTTTCTTAAGGAATAAATGCTTCTTTTCCATTGTATTTGTTGCAAACAAAAACTCAAGAGAATTGCACAAATGTTTTTGGGAATGGAAAAGAAAAACAGGCAAGTTAAGTAAACTACACAGGAAGAAAACAGTTGTTGAATCTGTTAACATATCGTTACGATAAAGGAAAAATCTAGATACTGGTTTGCTTTGCTTTTTCATCGTTTAACATTAAAATTATAAACAAAAGCTACAAAAACAAAAACAACGAACTTGTTTACAAATTATCACACTGAGTAATAAACAACAAGAGACTCCGTACAAATCTACATCGACGGTTCTAAGCTGAACGGAGCTGTTGGCAGTGGAATTTTTTCGCAATCGGTTGGAATAGCTCAGTCTATAAGACTGCCAGACCATTGCAGTGTCTTTCAGACGGAGGTGCTGGCCATATAGGCTACGGCGAGTATTATAGGGGACGGAAGGGTCTAATGTGATGAACTCCAAGACGGTGTACGGCTGTTGCAGATATCTCGACGAGATAGCGGAACGATATGATATCCATATTGTATGGGTACCGGGGCACAGTGGTATTCTGGGTAACTGCAGAGCTGATGAACTTGCCAGGCGGGGCACGATCATCGAACTCTCCGATGAGTTCTCGAATCTGGAC
This sequence comes from Sarcophaga subvicina, assembly GCA_936449025.2. Taxonomy (NCBI): domain Eukaryota; kingdom Metazoa; phylum Arthropoda; class Insecta; order Diptera; family Sarcophagidae; genus Sarcophaga; species Sarcophaga subvicina. The sequence goes on along the minus strand of OW388084.2, from coordinate 112,405,634 downwards.
ATACCTATGAGGACCTGCAGGCTCATAATTCATAATGCGATCGTCGATTCCGTCAACGACTGGTGGGCGGCCTCGGACATGGGTAGAACGGCTCGTAAAATCTGGCCAAGGCTGGATGAGGGGCGCACAAACTCAAAGAGGCGCACTCAGTGTAGTTGTCGGTGTAATTACGGGGCATTGCATCATGGGTACGCACGCGAGACGCATTGGTCTTAGACACCTTGCTAACGACGTCTGCAGAAGCTGCAGAGATGAGGAAGAAGAGGAGACTGTCCCTCATCTGCTGGGTACATGCCCGGCTCTTTGCCAAAGGAGAAGGAAGTACTTGGGTACTTATTACATGGATGATCTGGAGGAACTGTCAAGCATTGACATTGGCAGCCTGAATTGCTTCATCAGGAGCTCCGAGTGGTTTCAAGACTAGGGGATAATGGATGACTGTGGTAGCACAATGGGCCTAAGTGAGTCCATCCAAAAATTTTTCTTGGATGGGCAGCCACCTCTACCTATAATATAACAACAAACACTAGCATAAAAAATGGTAAATAAGTAAACAAAAATACACCAACAACACTACAATAATAAATGTAAACAACGATTTTTACATTTACAGAGATCTGGAGAAGGCGAAGCCACAAACATTCGCCTTCAAAAACATTCATCAGACTGCTAACGTTGTGATATAAAAGGCAAGACAAAGCAGGCAACTGAGTTAGTGAAAATTCAGTCAGTCTTGTGTGAAGACGCGGTATGTTTGAAGAGAGTAATGGTGGCTTGAAGATCTCTGTTATAAAGATCTGTCGAATAATTGTTTATTGATTCTTATTGTTTATGCAAAGGGTATATACAGAGGAATAACAAAGCAATTGTTGTTGCTTACATCAAGTTGTGAAAAGTGGCACACAGAATTTTGCGATTAATAAAGTATTTTAATTAAAACTAAACACAAATTTATTCTTATTTTATTTGCAATCTACGAGCACATATTGTAGACGTTTTTAAAAGGTAAAAACCTGACAATATAAAAATAGTTCGGTTTGTTGTTCACATTAAACTCTATGGGGAAAAAACAAGGGAATTTGCTGAATGGAATAAAGGGAGAGGACTGAGGACTATAAATTCTCAAAAAATTTTACAATAACCATTCAATTCATTGTTGATATTACCCTCTGTGGGGACGATATTAAAGGAGCTTCCTGGATGGAATATTTAAAGAGAATTGAAGGATGTAAATTCTCTAAAAATTTTAAAATTATTTTCATCCTCTACATGGTGTTTCATGTACCATTTTCTATGGACTTCTGTTTTAGGTGAAATTCTCCAGAAGTTGAACGATTTCGCATATCACACTTAAGGCTTTATTGAAATTCTTATAATGTACGTATCTATCATAAGGACCTTATGCGGCATGACTGCATGCCGCAAGCCGAAAGTCTCATGGACAAATAATGTGCCGGCAGGCAGCTTTCCTTCATCCCGTCGAAAATCACACTAATTATGTACACAATGAAGAGAAGCATTAATCGCAAATGCCTTATCTTAAACAGAAAGGCGCTTCAAGTTTCCAATAAAGCAGAATATCTAGGAATGAAACTAACTTGTAACATACACCTTCAGAAGATCAGCATTAAGGTTCGATATACTGAAGTCTTGTGATGTGAACATAATAATGACATTCGATTATAGTTCAGCATAGAGACCGAAGACTATGCGAAGGTCAGCTAAAAACGTTTTGCAATTGTATTATATGTGTTTTCAACACGAATGCAATAAGAACATGCTCAACCAATGCAATAAATGTGCTTTCTGATATACATACCAGCAATATCCACCACCTTCGAGGAACATATACATTCTAGAGACACAAATTATGGAAACCGAAGAGGGAAAACCTCGGCATTAGTACCGCAGATGTCAGATCTCAAACTATACGACGATGGCAAAGTAGATGGAGCGATGAAACAAGTGGAAGATGGACTGCTAGACTTATTCCATCTATAGGAACATGGACACAGAGAAATTTTGGGGAAATTAACTACTTCCTGACCCAGTTTCTTTCGGGTCATGGTTATTTCCGACAATATCTTCACCGCATGGGCAAGGTGAATGATCATGGCTGCATTTATTGCGAGGAAATGATTGACGACGCTGAACGCACATTCTTCCATTGCATCAAATGGTAAGACGAGAAGAATGTGTTGATGGAACAGATTGGCGAATTCACACCCGACAACATTGTTGACGCAATGCTCGAAAGCGAGACGAAATGGAGCGCTGTGAGAAGATACGTAGAATGTGTACTCCGCAGGAATAAGGGCGACCTTGATACAGTGCGACAGAATGATACATGAGAAGACGAGCCAATAGCATGAAACTGGCGTACCCAGACGTGGGAGAGTAGACAACGGTCCTTAATAGGACGTCGTTCTGGGCCCTTCCCGAAGTAATGCAGATAGCCGTCCCGGGTAGGGAGTATCCCCAGAAGAGGAGGAGGGATTGTTTCAATGGAAGCCCCACTCGATGCAGCTGACGACGGTCACTGTATTTTGAACCCTACCTCACACGCCAAAAAAAAATTGCCCTTATATTTAAAGGTATTTAATTGAAAAATGGTTAGATACATACATAATTGCTCTGGCCCTTCAGTCAGGATTTACGACCTCTTTTCTCACACAACTTATGTTGTGTGTGTTAATATTCTTCATAAGTGGCAGGACCTACGGTTTAAGGTCGACTCTGTACGACAGATTTTTTGAAAAACTTTACATGGCAATATTTATTTACTCAGAAAGTTTATGGCCGAAATATGCTCAGTGGCAGTGGCCGAAGATATATTTCTTCATATTTTGAAATCGTTGAATCGTTGTCTTTACGTCTAATAAGTCAACACACTACCTACTAGACTACGGCGACTTGAATGCTTACATTGCTTCTTGGTAATCGTTCGATAGTAGGCTCTCTAAGTAATCTAACACTCAACGCAATCCAAGCTAGATTTCTTAATCTTGGTATTATTTTTGGTAGAAGATAAAACTGAGACTTCTACTGTGAATTTTCTATCGGTTTCGATCTCAGTTCCAAGCACTTTAGTTCGGTTATTTCTTTCAGTGCTTTTCGGCATTAAAAATGCCTTTAAATACAACAAGCTTTAGTTTTTTCTTAGGTAAAAACTATATTAAAACTTTAAAACTACTTTAACCCTTCTCCCCTTTCCAAGCCACATTTTGGATGGCTTTCGTTTTGTTTTCAAAACAACACAATAGCAACAACAGCAACAGCAACAAGAATTTCATAAATTTTATATAAAAATGAACCCAGAGATATACTTTTTAAACATACTTCTGCTTGCCGCTTTTTTTTATCATAATTTTTGTTCTGTTTTTACTTTTTATGAAATGACAGCTCAAACTTATTACCTCCACCTACTGATTATGGCAAGAAACTTTGGTTTTTTTCTTTTCGGAAAAAGTTTAAGAAAAACAAAAAGACAACAACAGCAAACACATACATATGAATGGTATTTTATATATTCAATGAATTTTGTGTACAAATACACTTTTGCTCACATATGTGTTATACTGTATGTATGTATGTATGTATGGATATTTCTATTTTAAATACAACATAACATTACACACATAATGGAGTAACAGTAAGTCATTGTAATAAATAGTTGGCTGTTGCATAAGTTTTCAAATTACAGTTAAACAAAGAAAAAAAAAAGAGAAAAAAGTTTCTTTTTTTTTGGCATGACACAAAACATTTTTTACTCGATTGTTGGCAAAATAACTTCAAGAAAAAATAAAAATTAAAACAAAAATGTGACGAACAAACATTTATAAAGACAACAACAACAATAAGAAGAAGCATACAAATATATAAAATCTAAATATTTTTAAATTATGATCACAATAAAAATTATTTTGCAGTTCAGTTTATATAATCAAATGAATCAAGTCAATGCGCACACACACACACACACACACAACGATAGTTTTTATGAAATTCAAACAAAAAAAAAACACAGAAAAAGACTTCGAACCCCCATGCCTTTAAACAGCAAAAACAACACTCCACTCCACTATCAGACAGAATAACGTCTTGTCTTGTCTTTGAGCGTATAATAGTTGGCCTGTTTGTGACTCATTGTCTACAATGTTTGATAGAACATGTACGTTGGTGTACGTCCGTGTATGTGCGTCTATGTGTGTGTTTGCAGAAGTGTTTATGGCATTTTCTAAAGTGTTAAAAGGATTTCCGGTGTTCATATAAAGTTTGACACTTGCTTAAAGCATTCACTGCTAAAGCATTCACTGCTTAAGCAAGTGAGTGCTGCACACACACATAGTCCGTACACAGTTTTAGAAGCACACCAACTCGTTTACAAACCGACAGGCAAAAGGTTAAAACGATTTGTCTGTTAGAGAGTGGAAACCTTTAAATTTTTTAAGAAATATCGCTTATGAAACGAAAGTATCTAGAGAACCGCGTTAAAGCAGGTGGAAAATTATGTTTTATTTTAATTAAAAGCAAAAACTTTGCAAAACAAAAAAAATGAATCCTCATGCCTATCAAGACTCGAACATTATTTGCAATTTTTATTTCTAAAGGCTTTAGGAAGTAAAGTAAAGGCATTCTTGAAGTAAAGTTTGAGAACTTAGTTTTACTTCCGTCGGAATTCTTTTAAATACCAATGTCAGACATTCTTAAATTCTCAAATACTTAAGGAGAAGTTTCAATTTCTAATATTAAACACATTTCCTATTCCATATCAACAATGATTTCAATTTTATATGAATAACGATACGGCTGATCTCGCCGTAGGACAGTAAATAGTGCACGGTTCAAACCCCATATCAGAGGTCCCCAACAAAATGAAAATATTTCTTCGGCGCCTTTCCTCTCAGCAGATTTCTGGCAAAAACTCGGAGAAGTAAATAAAATTGCCATGAAAAGTTTTTCCAAAAATTTATGATTTTAAATTGTAAGCCCCGCCACTCATATATAAAATTAACACATACAACAGAGATGGTGTGAGTAGCTAAAGGGTCCACCAAATAATTTTTTTTTTGTGAAAATGCTTTAAAAAAAATCTACTGAACATTTTCTCAAATTTTTTATTTGAAAGTACAATCATTCCGGTTAATAATGGAAAATAATTTCATTCAAATGGCTGCCTCGGCTGGCCATGCACATTTATCGACTGTGTGCAGCTGTATTTCACCAATGGCTTCACGAATATTGTCCTTTAAAGCGTCAATTGTCTCTGACTTGTCGGCGTAACACTTATCTTTGACGGCACCCCACAAATAAGAGTTCAACGGTGTCAAATCGCAGCTCCGAGGTTGCCAAAGACATCAGCTCTGCGGCTGATAATACGCTGATAATACGGGCTCAAAACATAGAGTGTAGCTTCGGCTGTGTGGCACGTAGCGTCGTCCTGTTGAAACCAAATGTTGCCAATATCCTCCTCTTCATTTTTTGTGAACAAAAATTCGTTCAACATGGCCCGATAACGATCGCCATTGACTGTAACGGCCACTCCTTGCTCATTCTTGAAGAAAAATGGCCCAATTATGCCTCTGGACCAAAATCCGCACCAACAGTGACACGATTTTGATGCGTCGGCTTTTCAATGTATGCGTGCGGGTTTTCTGTGCCCCTAATGCGACAATTTTGCTTGTTACACATACCCGCCAAGATCAAAATGAGCTTCATCTGAAAAGATGATTTTTTTGCCAAATTCGGCATCTTCTGTAAGTCGATCGCAGGCCCACTTAGCGAAGCGAAAACGCATTGGATGGTCAATTGGCTTCAACTCCTGAACCAATTGGACTGTATATGGCATCATCATCATCATCTTTATGCAAAATTCGTCTCAATGATGTTTCCGAAATGTTCAATTATTGAAAAGGACGGTGAATTGATGTTGATGGCGCTTCACGCACACTTTCTGCCACAACAGCAATATTCTCGGGTGTACGCACTGTTTTCGGCTTTTCACGCTTTGATTTATCGATGAGGATGCCAGTTTCTTTCACTTTTTTGACAAGATAACGAACATACACCGTCAGCTTCTCTTCTTCCAAAATCCGTACGCAATTTTCGCACACATTCTGCAACATTACTATGTTTTTCAAAGTAATGTCGCAATATTTCCCAGCGTTGTTCAAGCGTATACACAACCATATTCGTTCAGCGGAACGATAAAACTAATTATCTGTCAAATCAGACATGAGCTAAGGGTTACCATTCACGAAATAAGCACTAGTTGAAAAAAAACCACGTTAGATGGCGGACCCGATAGTTCGTAAATCTGACTTAGGGAATGTAACGGCCAATTATGAATGAATGCATAGATGCTACCTAGGAAATCCTGGACATACTTTGTTTTTGATTTCCATGCCAATTTGTTATACCATTCAAGGGGCACGAATCGTTATCGAAAATTTCTCAAATCTGTCTGGCACTGATGTATAAAATTTACACACACAAAATGGTTGATGTGTGAAGCTAGGCCGTAAAAGTCAATTATCTATGTTTGTGTGTATATAAGATGTTATTGTGTTTTTTAAAAATTTTTTTAAACTTTTTTCTTTCCAGATCTCCTACTTTTATTTCCGCAACAAAAAACGAGGAAAATGTTTTTAAAACCAATTTAGTTTTATGGGGCAAAATATTCAAAAACGCTTTTTAATAAAAATGTCATCATAAAAATTCCACTTAACTAGCGTAGATATTTTCTATCTATTCTACGTCTTTGGCTCTAGCCAAAGAGAGAATTTATTTTTTTTTGCGAACAAAAAGTTAAAGAAAGTCGACACAGAAATGCTTGCAAAGAAGTAGCAGCCCTTAGAGGGCACGTATAAAGAAAGAAATTATTTCCTTTTTTATTTTTTTGTTCTTTTTTTTTGCCAACTTACAACAACAATAATAAACAATATTACTCAATACCAAAAGGGACAATTTCATTTATTTTGCTTTTTCAAGTTTTTCTACAAAGAAATTCTATTTGCGATAAACCCCATAGAAGGGGGACTGTTTATCGCAAATATTTCATATCGTCGTATGCCCTTCCATTCCATATATTTTTTTTCTTCTCATCCTGAGCGATAAAGTCAAAATATGTGGATATTTTATTATTTAGTCTCTTTGGATTCATTTTTTTTAATATTAAAATAATATGCAAAAACAACAATAACAATAACAAAAAAAATGCAAAATATTTTTATGAGTAAATATATGCCAAGCTCCGCCGTATATATGTGGACTGTTGTGTCTTAAAGGACTTCTTTTTTCTTTTGCTAAGAAAGCTGTATGGAAGAACCACTTGAGAAATATGTATGTGTGCGTGATGGAAATGGAGATTTTCTAATAACGTACGCATAAGCTTTAAATATGTGCCAAACAACAACAATTGTTGTTGTTGTGGTTTATTTTTTTAATACGATAACATTTTCGTTTGGGTATGCTAAAGGACAATGAAAATTCCTTTAGAGAAGACATAAGCTATGTTAGCTGTTGGACACCCTTACACAAGGGAAGTTAAAGCAAAATTTGCAAAATAATTTCTTGAAATCAACGTAAGAAGCTGTCATAAACTGAATACTTTTCAATATGTTTGACCTCCTTGAATAGAGCTCCCTAAAAATTTGATTGTTTTCTTAACTTAATTCAACAAATTGGGAAAGGCTTCTAGCCAGACATGGTACTGTTACGTTTTTACCTTTTGAAAACGTTTAAAATATGAGCTGGTAGATTGCAAATAAAATAAAAAATAAATTTGTGTTTAGTTTTTAATTCAAATTCTTTCTTATTCTTACAATTTTATGTGCCACTGTTCACAACTTGATGAAAACAACAACAATTGCTTTGTTTGTTATTCCTCTGTTTGCACCATTTGCATAAACAATAACAATTACTAGGCAATTATTCGACAGATCTTTGTAACGGAGATCTTCAAACCACGATTACATACATACATACATAATTGGTCATTACAACCCCTTCAGTCAGGATTACGACCTAGTTTCTCACCCCACTTATGTTGTGTGTGTTAATTTTATACATGAATGGTGGGACATACAGATTAATGTCGACTTCGAACGACAGATTTTTGAAAAACTTTTCAAGGCTATTTTATTTGCTTTCAGAGTTTTTGCCAGAAATCTGCTGAGAGGAAGTCACCGAAGAAGTACTTTTTTATTTTGGGCTGGGGCTTGAACCCTGGCTTTACGTCTAATAAGCCAACACACTACCCACTAGACTACGGCGACTTCAACGATTACTCACTTCAAACGCACCGCGTCTTCATACAAGACTGACTGAACTTCAGTCACTCACTCGCTTGCTTTGCTTTGCCTTTTAGGGTAAATTGTCTGATGAACGTCTTAAAAGCGAATATTCGTGACTCCGCCTTCTCGAAATCTCTATAAATGTAAGCATCGTTGTTTACATTAATTATTGTTGTTTGTGTATTTTGTTTACATTTATTTTTGTAGTATTCGTTGTTGTATTTTTGTTTACTTGTTTACCATTTTTTATGCAGATGTTTGTTGTTGTATTTTTGTTTACTTGTTTACCATTTTTTTATGGTGGTGTTTGTTGTTTTATTAAGCAGTACGATAATTTGTTAACAGGTTTGTTTACTGCATTGTTTTGTTTTTGTAGCTTTTGTTTATAATTTTAATGTTAAGCAATGTAAAAGCAAAACACCAGTATCTAGGTTTTACATTGTCGTAACATTGCACTGTTTTATTTGTAGAAAATGCAAAATCTTCAAGTTGTTACAAACCCTAGCCTTAACCAATGCAGCCTCCTATTTGTTAAAGGTCAGAATAAGACACAAAAATAGGTGGCAGCTATGATAACAAAATCTATTTTTCGTTGGCAATATCATGCCCTCGCTGTCAATTGGTTGTCATATTTTATGTTACTAAAAGCCTCTTCTGATATGCCTTTTGGAAAACATTTCATTACTAAACGTAACACAGAGGCGAAAAAAAGTTATAAAAACTGAAACCAGCATCGTTAATAAACGCAGCCATAAAAATGTAAATGTTTCAACTGTTCTTGCCTTTTCTTCTTTTTTTCAAAATAATAATATTTTGTTGTTGTTGTTTTTTTGCAATAATTTTCTATAATTTTCATATTTTGTTAAGCCCCTCGATTGTCATCGATATTGTATATAACATTATGGCCATTTATTATATGATTTTGTTTACAGTTACTATTGCGTATTTGTATTCCTTACCATACGATTCGATACTGGGCCATAAATGGCCTTAACAATATGAGCAATAAATATCACTTGTTATGATGATAAAGGTTAGAAAAATACAATCATAATCATAATTTCCAAAAGGAAGGCTAAAAAGGAAAACAGGATATGGTAATATAAAAGGAGCCTACCAAAAAGGTCCATAAAATGGAGTAATAGAGGAGTTAAATTAAAGAAAACCTGCAAAATGGTAAGAGGACAAAAGTATATATGCCATACCTATGGAAATATTTGAATGCGTTTAGTTGTTTTTATCATTTGGGGCCTATTCATTGTTATTAAAATACATTTTATTCTTTCCTTAAAAATTCAACAAATAAAATTGTCGAAGGCCTTTCATTACATAACGAGTTAGCAGATGAATTATAGAGATTCGAAATGTTTTTGCCTTATTTCTGATTTCATATTTTTAAGAAAATGAAGAATCTCGAAGCTGGTGTTTTGCTTTTACATCGTTTAACTTTAAAAATGAACTTTTTTACAAACACCAGCATTAAAAAATGACAAACATGTAAACAAAAATATACCAACAAACACTACAAAAATAAATGTAAGCAAAATACAACAACAATAATGAAGCAACGATGTTTACGTTTATAGAGATCTCGAGAAGGCGAAACCGCTAACATTCCCATTAACGAACATTCATCAGGCTGTCTACTTACTTACTTACTTAATTGGCCATAACAATAACAAATCGGTTTAACGGATTTCGGCCTGCAACAACACATTCTTCCAGGCGCCGCTGATTCATGCGCGCCTACGCCAGTTGGTCACACCAATCGACGACAGGGCTTGCTCAATTTGGTCCTTCCAACGGATGCAAGGTCGTCCTCTTCGCAGACTTCCGCAGGTTCCCGCATCAAATACTCGTCTCGCCGGAGCATCCTCCTCCATGACATGGCCGAGCCAGCGCAGGGATGGATGCATGCAAACAAGGTGAAGTTTATGATTGTGGTCAACGTGGCCAGGATCGTCCTGGTGATCCTTGTCTTGCTGTATTCACGCAGCCTCCTCGTGGCCCCTCCTGAATGGCATTCAAGCACACGCTAGATGTTAACTAATGCGTGCAGTGAATGTCCAATCGCCCTGGACGTTAAATTTGGGTTGTGCGTAAGGCTTGGAACCCACCACGTAAAAACAAATGTCCAATGAAAGCCAAAACAGGATCAGGCTGTTTACGTTGTCATATAAAAGGCAAGGCAAAGCAGACAACTGAGTTAGTAAAAGTTCAGTCAGTGTTGTGTGAAGACGCGATGTGGTTGAAGAGAGTAATCGTGGTTTGAAGATTTCCGTTACAAAGATCTGTCGAATAATTGTCTAGTAATTGTTATTGTTTATGAAAAGGTTAATAACGTAGGGTAATAACAAACAAAGCAATTGTTGTTGTTTACATCAAGTTGCGAACAGTGGCACCTAGAATTGTGCGAATAATAAAGAATTTTAATTAAAACTAAACACAAATTTATTCTTATTTTATTTGCAATCAACGAGCTCATATTTTAAACGTTTTTAAAAGGTAAAAACATAACAATATGGTCCATAGAAAAAGCTTCATTGAAAACATTTTTAGTTACATGTATAAAGCAATGCTCTAGGCACAAATCCTGTTAAAGCAGCCCCCTTTACTCTATAAAATGTATTAAAATTGAAACAAGCATATCTAATATGACTTAAAATCAGCTTGCATGAGAGTTTCAAAATTAATTTTTTTATTTATACATACACATACGTCTCTATTTCAATGTATTTTGTGGTGCAAAAGGTTTTGATTTTGAAATTCTCTTTCAAAATTAAATTTTAAATTTATTTCTTTAAAATTTATAAGAATCTAAAATTCGTTTTCTCCTGCAACACTTAGAAGAAAGTGAAACTTTTTCTTACGCCTTAACATACCATATACCCCAGTATGTGCCAGGGTACTTGTAATATTTTTTCTCTGGCTGATATAGAAAATTGTATTAAAAATTTAAAAACAGCTCTTTAGGGTCATATAAACTGTAATAAAATACACATACCTACACATACTGTCACATAAAATACAAAAAACATACGCATACTAAAACAAATTGAAATACACACACGCATACATATACGTATATATGATGACTAAGAGAGGAGTTTTGAAAAAGATAATAACAGAACTTTATAAATATTGAATAGCAAAAGAGTAACAGGAGCCCTACATAAATCCACAGTAGAAAAACTAATTGGGGGGTTCATTTTGATAAAGAATTTGGGAAATTCTTGAAACATAAAACAAAACAAAACAAAGTTGAAAAGAAATTTTAGAAAGCTTTTGAAAAAATCACTCAAATAATGCTTCAAGAGTTCGGCATCTTAAAGGCCTCAAAGAATTCAATTCAATTATTTGTTTGGTTGAATAAAACCGATCGTGTTGCATGGCTCTATGCTACTGCTTGTAAAGCCATGTCAGACAAGGCGATCCCTTATCATGCGAGATCTTGAACTTCGTCATGGAGGGTGTTCTGCGAAAGGCGGGAGTGCTTCGCAAAGGTACTATTTTTCAAAAAAGCGTTGAGTTGCTAGCGTACGCTGACGACATTGAAATCATAGGGCGTACCAAACGAGATGTTACTGCTGCCTTGAGTGCTATTGAACTGGAGTTTACCAAGATGGGTCTGGCAGTAAGAAAGGGCAAAACGAAGTATATGTTATCGACAAGTTGAAACGTGCGAGGCATTGGACCGCAGATAACGACCGATAACTATACTTTGGATATAGTCAAGGAATTTATTTATCTTTGCTCCTCCGTTACCACCAAAAATGATACCATTTTGGAGATCAAGCGCGGGATCACTCTTGCCAACAGATGCTACTATGGTCTCAATAGGCAGCAGAGACATCTCTCGTACGATAGAACTAATACTCTTCAAGACGCTCATTCTTGTCGTGCTTCTTTATGGCGCAGAGGCATGGACTCTATTAAGCACTGATGCAGCAGCCTTGAGAGTATTCGAGAGAAAAGTCCTACGTAATGCTTCGGTCCAGTGCGTGTTGGTGATGATTTCCTCATCTGAGCTCTATGAGCTAATCAACGACATAGACGTTGTGCAGCGTATTAATATCCAGCGTCTGCTCTGGCTCGGCCATGTCGTTCGAATGGAGCAGGATACTCCGGCGAGACTGGTATTAGATGCGGAGTAAGCGGAATTCGGCGAAGAGATGACCTTGTTAGCGATGGTAGTAACAAATCGTGGAAGCCCTGTCATCGATCCTGACCAACTGGCGTAGGCGCACAAGAAACGGAGGCACCTGGAAATATGTGTTAAGGCAGGCCGAAATCCGTTAATGGGCTTGTAAAGCAATTTCAATTTGAAATTGGATTTTTAGACAATTTTTCTAACACACTTTCCTATCAAAGACGATTGTAAAAGCTCATCTGCTAGTCGTATCAATACAGGGGAAACAGTGTTGTAATATGCCAACAAGAACAAGACAAAAATTATTATCAAAATGACAACCTTTTGGGAAATTCAGTTTCATAAATACTGCAGAGTATGAAAATTGTTAAGCAAACATATATACATACTCTCAAATATTGTGCTTGGTATATGATGCTGCTATGCCTGTACATTTTCCAATTTCATATTTCTTTTGTATATGTTTGTTAGCCATAAAAGTATGATATATGAATGCATGTATGCATGTATGTATGTATGTATGCATAAAGAAATTAATATTTAAATATTGATAAATATTCGTAAATACATATACAAAAAAATATGTTTTTTATTTTTATTCCTGTGCTATATTTTAGGCTCAGCTGTTTGTTATGACAGAAATAATTTTTTTTCAGCATGACCTCGTGGTTTTTTTCTCGTTTTTCATTGGAAATAAGGTAGAGAAAGGATAAGAAGGGAGAGTACCCTATATGCAAGGTATTTAAATCATTGGAAGACTTTGTCAATCTATAAGTAATCACTTTTTTAGGTTCTAGAACTAATCAGAACTTCTAGAATCTAAAAATCGTAGCCTAACTTTAGGCAAAACACTTTTACTACTTCAGATAGCTAAACTAAATGACAATTCAATCATATTTCGTTACAGGCACTGTGTAAATTCTTCGGTGTGTGTTCTAAATTCCATGTATATCCTCCCTTTTTGAAAAGTGCCTTAAAATATGCTAAACAAAAATATCTAAAATAAACCATTGACATATGCAATTCAAATTTATAAACTGAATGAATATTATTTTTATTTTAGATTTGTTTGCATTTAAAATAAAATTTTTTTCAATATTTTGTCAACTAAAAATGGGGTTTACTCAATGCAAACTACTGCAGTTGAATTTGAAACACTCACTTTGGTTTGATATTTGTTTTTATTGAAATATTCATCAATAAGCTTACCAAACTCTCTTATTTTTACAGCATGGGAAAAGAAAAAAAAAACATTACAATAGTGTAAATTTTCTATTTCCAAATGACCCACTTTACTGCAATTGATTGAATGTTTTTGTTTTTCAATTTTCGCCAGTTTTTCGTTATAAATTTTGGATTTTCATTTCTATTTTATGTGTCATATTTTTAGCTCTTTTTTTTTTTTTTTTTGTTTTGTTTTCTGAATTTTTGAATAGCTGCAGTAAAATAACATTTCAATTCAATTAAATAAATAAAAATCTATTCTAGCCAAACTTATATTTGTTTATATGGTTTTCAATGTAAAGGATTTAGTGAAAGGATTTATATGAAGTCCCTTTTCGCATGTTTATTTAACGCCTGGTTTGAATTTGGCAACATATTTCGTTTTATTAATTTAATAAAAATGTTTGCATATTTTCCAAACAGATTTTTAATAATAATAATGAAGTATACTTTCAGGTGATTAAGTTTTCATTTAATATGCAGGCAGAGTTTTGCATAAAAAAAATAATGTTGCCAGACAAAAAACATTAAATTTAAAGGATTGTTTTGGTTTGGATTTAAAAACAATTTAGAATATTGAATATTTTTTTCAAGAATTTTAATTTAATTGGCACCCACGCAAAGCTTTTCTAGTGTAAATAAATTTGTTGAGTATAAAATGCGACATTCAAAATAGTTGGCGGATGTTTTATAGTTGGGTTCATGACTTTAATGACTTGTGTATCATTTCGCAGTGGTCTATGACTTATTCTAAGCCATTGAAGGAACTTTTATTTTTTCTTCGAAAAAAAGGAAAATTTTGTGTCACCAAAACATCATTCGCTAGAAGAATGTTTGCGAAAGATTCCTTCCCCGTTTCATAAGTAGGAATTTGAACACGAAAGGCAACGTTACTCAATATCACTGCACACTGATAGGCAGTCATATAGTCTGATCATCAGTCTTCTATGCTCCCCTTAACTAAAGCATTATTTTATGTACTCAATTGGCCACCCTCTGACGTCTTATGACGGAGCATGCAATCTCCAACGTGTTATAGGGTATTTGAGATCCAATTGTCTTATTCAGCTTTTACAGCTTAACTCCGTTGGCAACATGAGGGTATGAACAGAATTGCTATAATCTGCTAGACTGATGTGTATAAGAACAGGACCTATTGTCTTCTACCTTTAAATTGCATGGCTTCATGAGGCCACGAACGGAATTGCTATAGTCTGCTGGACTGATGTGTATAAAAAGAGGACTTATTGTCTTCTACCTTTAAATTTCATGGAATTTATTATGTTTTCATTGTCAAGCTGTCTCTTTATTTTGATAACATTTTCCAAAAAATTTTATATATTACAACCGCCTAAACATATACTGCATTTTATTATTAACGTAAGCCTACAAGTATGCCACATTTTCATTCTCTCAAGCATTTTTCCGAGAATGTGTTAAAACTTTTTAATGAATATTTTCTTGTGCTACTGCTAATGAACTCCTATTCTTTTTTATTTTATTTTTTTTTTTACAACAAATCCACTTAATTTTTACTACTCCTGTGGTGCTATGCTATGTTGGTTTGGCATGTTATAAAGATAACAATTAGTAGGTAATTAAAACAAAGTCATTAATTTTAAGAATAGCAAATACACACTCCTTTACATATACAGGTGGCCTTTAAATATTTTCAAGTTAATTAAAAATGAACTCAAACGCCTAAGAAACATCAAAAAATTAAACACACTTGTTTTGACATAAAAA
Source organism: Sarcophaga subvicina (assembly GCA_936449025.2). NCBI lineage: Eukaryota > Metazoa > Arthropoda > Insecta > Diptera > Sarcophagidae > Sarcophaga > Sarcophaga subvicina. Next base: position 112,390,220 of record OW388084.2, on the reverse strand, counting down.
ATAAGCTTAAGTTTCAAATTAACTCCTTAAATTATGCACTCGTTGAATTTTTTTCTTCTTTCGCCTTTTTAGCTGCCATAAAGCTTATCTTTTCATTAGCACTTGTTTCTCTAAGAGCAGAAGTCTGTCAGTATTTGTGTAGTGTTATACACAGGAAACAGCTTTTGATAAAGTTTATAATAAAATACAATTTTTATTGCCTACTTTTAGGCTTTTTAGCATTCTAGCTTTTTCTATTCGTTCTTTAAAGATAAACCACAAGCAAAAAAGACTTTAAATCATTAAAATTAATTAGAAATTGTAATGCAAATACAAGCATTAGAACTAAGTAATGCCACAGAGCTCTTAGGAAAATAAATAATACGGTATCAGGTTCGTTTTGTTGGTAATATTAACAATAATCAGTTGAAATGATTAAAATACGTAAAACAAACAAACGAAAAAGTTTATATACAGCCATTATGATAATTTTCCATATAAAAAAAATTAAGGAAAATTACATGTGTACCTTGGTTTGCACCACTATTCTGTTATTACTTCAAGACAACTTTATAGAAAGTTTTGTAAGTGCGAAATTGCGTTTAAAAGTCGAGTTTAAATTAAGAATGTTAAATTCTATACATTCTATATGCCCTAGTTAAAACTTATTTCTTTGGCAACTTTTTTACTTAGATGGGCTGTTTCTTTTTTAATATTTTTAAGAGCGTAGTTTACGTTTCTTATATTGAAAAATATTTAACGAAGTTTGTTTCAATTTTTACAATTTTTCCAATTCACCTAATTAAACTAGCGAAATATTACCCTGAAAATATTGTTACGTTTTTACCTTTTAAAAACGTTTAAAATATGAGCTCGTAGATTGCAAATAAAATAAAAATAAATTTGTGTTTAGTTTTATATAAAAATTCATTATTATTTGCACAATTATGTACGCCACTGTTCACAACTTTATGTAAACAACAAAAATTGCTCGTCTTTGTTATTCCTCTGTTTACACCCTTTGCTTAAACAATAACAATTACTTGGCAGTTATTCGACAGATCTTTGTAACGGAGATCTTCGAACCACGATTACTCTCTTCAAACACAGCGCGACTTCACACAAAATTGACTGAACTTTACTAACTCACTAGCCTGGTTTGCCTTGCCTTTTATACGGCAGGGTAAACAGTCTGATGAATGTTTTCGAAGGCGAACGTTCATGATTTCGCCTTCTCGAAGCAAAGATGTTTACATTTATTCTTGTAGTGTTGTTGGTGTATTTTTGTTTACTTGTTTACGATTTGTTTATGCTGGTGTAGTCGCCCTAGTCTAGTTGGTAGTGTGTCGACTTATTAGACATAAGGTCACGGTTCATATCCCGGGTCAGCAATCAAAACGAAAATATGGAAAAAATATTTCTTCGCCGACTGCCTCACAGCAGATTTCCGGCAAAAACTCTGAGAGTAAATAAGATTGCCATGAAGAGTTTCTCAAAAATCTGTCGTTCGTAGTGGACTTTAAATTGTAGGTCCCACCAGTCAACATAAGTGGTGTGAGAAGCTAGCTCGTAATCCTGACTGAAGGGTTGTAATGATCAATTATGTACGTGTGTTTGTTGTTATATTAAGCAGTACGATAATTTGTAAACAGGTTTGTTTACTGCATTGTTTTGTTATTGTAGCTTTTGTTTATAATTTTAATGTTAAGCGATGTAAAAGCAAAACACCAGTATCTAGATCTTTCATTTACGTAACAGTATACGTAACAGCATACCGTAGTCTAGTAGGTAGTGCGTTGGCTTATTAGACGCAAAGCCAGGGTTCGAGCCCCAGGCCAGACATCAAAGACAAAATACAAAAAGTGTTTTTTCGGCGACTACCTCTCAGCAAATTTCTGGCAAAAACTCTGAGAGTAAATAAAATTGCCATGAAAAAGTTTCACAAAAATCTGTCGTTCGGAGTCGACTTTACGCTGTAGGTCCCACCATGTATAAAATTACGGGTACTGTACTTATCTTAATTGACAAGTACATGTCCTCCAACCTAACCGAACCTAACAGTATACTATGTTTAGAAAAAGTTCCCTAAAAGCATGCTACATATATGAAGAATAAATAGATAGTAATTAAACGATTGCACTGCTTCAAATATGATTTAAAATGCTTTCCAATTTGACTAACATAAAAAGAATACATACTTCTTTTTTATTATTTTTATTTGATTCTATTTTATTCTTTTCAATGCAATTGAAGTGTTTTTAAAATGGGCCCCTGAATTTATGCCACAATTCCTTTCTCTTTCCCTTTAAATAGTATGTGACCATAATTGTCAAAATTAATTCAAAACCTTTTCAGTTATCTTTCTCTTCCATTATTATGACATTTTATTATTTAAACAATAAAATCAAATTGAATTTATTTTAATTTAATTTTTCATATTTTGTATGTACCCGATATATAGACTTGATTTTATTTTAATTTTTTTTTCATTTTTAATAAAAATTGCTTTTAACAATCTCTCCACTGACGATTGTCAATTGTCTCGTTGTCAAGGACTTAATGGTGGTACTTTATGCATATGCTATAATTGAACTACAGCAACAGAAATGGGAGCAACAAAAAACTGTACATATATGTATGTATGTATGTGGGAGAGAGTAACAATACAATGATAAAAAAAATTGACTCTGAATCTACCCACATACATAGGCAGTCGTTATTCCTTAACACCCAGATATGCAGTTGGCATATCAAGGCAATGGCTGCATATCAGTTGGAGTATGTGTATGTGGCAAATAACTGCATGCATGTATGTATGAGCTTGAGTATGCCGATATGTATGTGTATATGTATGTGTGTGCTGATAGTTGTTAAAATGGTAGACAAAATGTCATCATTGTCAACATGTCTGGCTTATCCTGTAGCGTTTTACACACAAATACTCTGCTTCATAACTCTGCATGTGTAGTATTTTTCACTCTCTATCTCTTGTTCTCATGTTTTTTTTTCTTTTTCATTGGAATTCATTTTTTTTTGTTCTTATCTTCATATTTGTGTAGGTATGTGTGTGTATGTGTAAGGGTATAGTAGTTGTGTTTGTTTCCTTTATGACATTGTGATGCAGATTGGCATATTCGATTTATTTTGTAGTTGTCACACAAAAATTGTATGTTTCATAGTGTATGAATATATGATGACTGTATTATTTTGCAAGGAAATGATTGTCAACTATATGCCGTGCACAGCGACAGAGAGAGAAAGAAGAGAGAGTGAGATAAGGTTATGATAATAGAAAACAACGACATGACACGTTTGAAGACACGTGCTAAAATTGCATTGATAGGAAATTTTGAAATAAAAAAAAATAATTCCATTCAACATTGCATAGGAAATGGTAGTAAAGTCAGGGTTATGGATTGATTAAAATGTGTATTCGATGAATACATCGAATTCTAGCAAGGATTTCTGAATAACGCTGATACTGCTCCTGAAATATTGGTTCAGACCATGCTTTTTGAATCTTATTAAGAAAGTCGCAAGGTTAGGTTAGGTTAATACAAGTACAGTACCCGGAGGTCGAATTGACCCATTGTACAACGTTCTAGTTTCTCACACCACTTATGTTGTGTGTGTTAATTTTATACATGAATGGCGGGACCTACAGTTTAAAGTCGTCTTCGAACGACAGATTTCTTGAGAAACTTTTCATGGCAATTTTATTTTATTCGCAGAGTTTTTGCCAGAAATCTGCTGAGAGGAAGTCGCCGAAGAAATACTTGTTGTATTTTGTCTTGATGTCTGGGCTGGGGCTCAAATCCTGGCTTTTCGTCTGATAAGCGAATACACTACCTACTACCTACCCACTAGACTAAGGCGACTTCAACAAAATCGCAACATCTTCTGCAAAGTCCCAACATCTTCTACAAATTACAGAACAGTACTAAGAGCAAGTCAGGAAGCGGAAATCGTAGCTTCGGCCTTACAATTTCAACATACGAATGTCTTGTTACACCTACAAACTCAACAGATAAAAAGATTCGCTTGCAGTTGAGGGTATTCGCTGCTGCAAACAGTGAATTTTTATGTACGCACGAATTGGTGCTGCATACAGTGCGGTGGAGTACACAATTGTTTACAGTTCAGATGACTTACAGAACCTATTTGTGTCATAACGCTAAACATCATTCAGAGAGTAGGTTAGGCAGATTACTGATCACCGTCTAATATTACAAAAGACTAAATCTTCCACATAATGTGGATGTGGAGAAAATATTTTATTCCTTCCTGCCTTTATCTTGAATGGTCAAGATCTCTATGCCCGAATCTTTGCAACTAATTGGTTCGACGGACAAGAAGGCCTTCAGGATAACGAAATTTGAGATATTGGGGCTGATACCGTCCAATTTGACTACTTTCTGTTTTGATCAACTGACCTAACTGATATCTGTTTGTAGTCAGCGTAGTCTAGTAGATAATGTGTCGGCTTATTAGACGTAAGGCCACGGTTCAAACCCCCGACATCAAAACGAAAATATGAAAAAATATTTCTTCGACGGCTTCCTCTCAGCAGATTTCTGGCAAAAACTCTCAGGAGTAAATAAAATTGCCATGTAAAGTTTCTAAAGAAATCTGTTGTTTGAAGTCGACTTTAAACTGTAAGACCCGCCACTCATGTATAAAATTAATGCACGCAACATAAGTGGTGTGAGAAGCTAGGTCGTAATCCTGACTGAAGGGTTGTAATGACCAATTATGTATGTATGTATGTCGATTGTGCTCCTGAGATATTTTCTGAGATTCTTTAATATGTTGGTACAGACCATATTTCTGAATGGAACAATGATATGATCTGCAAGACCCACATTAAGCATTAAGGGCGAATCATGTATAAGAATTCGCAAATTGGGCGAAACAATCTTATGATTGTGGATCATAGGAATGTCTCGTTACACTCATAAACTCTTAACGTAACATCTTGTCCAAGTAACGTAGACTACTGCCTTTCAACGCCTCGTCCGATAATAATTTCTTGCTCTTGGCTTCTTTTCTACTGGTAGGAATGAAATCAATCGTATTTAATACCAGAATTTTTGTTAAGAGTGCCTATGTAAGCAGAGGAATGGATAAAAGGGCACACTTACAGTCGAGTGCCGCAAGCGCTCGTATATCCGTATTGGTTCTGCATAAAATGCGATGGAATCTACAATCATTTACGGGACAGATGGTCTAGAGAACCTCTTCGTGTCATAATGTTAAACAGTATTTTCGTGTTATATAGCTAAACAACCTCCCTTCATTCGCATTTTGTTACGAGCTTAAAAATATTTCAATTAAATTTTCCTCCAATTTTTAAGGCAGCAATGGCTTTTAAGTTTACAATTTAATTTCATTTTATAAAGTTATCCACAAAATATATTATTTCTCTCTCTCTGTCTCTACCTTGATCTCATTGTCTAGTAACAAATCATTTGTAATTTGTTAACTTGAGCTATTGATTTTAACTGAAACCAACACGTTGTAAAAAAAAATGCCAATGCCTTGACAACAGTAGTCAAGTAACCGCCACTAACCAGAAAACCCAAAAATGTCCACAAGACAATTGTAACAATTCTATTTTAAAATACAAAATGAAGCCAGAAAAAAAAACAAAGAAAAAACAACCGGGAACAATAAAATAGAGCAAAAAGACGGAAGCAAATGAAAAAACCCACACAATGTAGCCGGGAATAAACGGAAAACAAAGCATAGAAAGAAAAATAACAATGAAATAAATTTATATTTCACTATTGGAGTGGCAAGTGAAGAATGGCACAAAATGAGCAAAATGATGATGATGAAGAAGAAAAATGGCCAACAATTTTTCAGCATAACACGATAGGAAAAGCAAAAAAAATGTATGTCACAGATACAATAGAGCGAGCCCACGCATACTCATGCATGCACACTGAAACAAAATTGAACCAGGGATAAGTATGTGTAAGTAACGGACATAACGGATGCGGATGTATAACATACATAGAGTAACAACGCATTGCTCAATCACATGCATACGTACGAACACTCTTACACGCCAATATAATATAGTAAGGGATTGTTTTTGTTTTTTTTTTTTTGGTTTCTTTTCGGCAAAATAACAACTACACACATGCATGCATGCATGTATGTATGCGTCGTTGTAAAATTGTTTTATTATTGTATTTCTCCTCATAAACCATTACAGACATACATACAGTCAGATATGTATATGGATGTATGTGTCTGTATGTATGGCCTCATATAATATGGCAAGACAGTTGCAGATTTATCACAACGTTGTGTTAAACAAATGCCTTTTGTTACAAAATGATAAATCACACACATATTCTCAACAATACAAAAACAATAAACAACAATAGCAACAACAACAACCACAACAACATTAGAAGAGAATAGAATAGAATTGTAACAACAGCAACAATGGCAAATAACATTAACAACATTTTATCCAAAAATTTCTTAAGGGGGTATTCCATATAACCAAATACATTGGATACGTGATAAAATTTTCTTTTCTTTACGAAATAAATTTTTTTTTATTTATTATGTTGCGATAATCGTTACGATAAACATTAAATTTATAAACAAAAGCCACAAAAATAAAACAATGCAGTAAACAAACCTGTTTACAAATTATCGTACTGCTTAATATAACAACGAATACCAGCATAAAAATAGTAAACAAAAATCCACAAACAATACTCCAATAACGAATGTAAATAATGATGTTTACATTTATAGAGATTTCGAGAAGGCCAAGTCATGAACATTTGCCTACAAGAACATCCATCAGACTTTTTACTCTGCCATATAAAAGGCAAGGCAAAGCAGTCAGCCTTGTGTAAAGACGCGGTGTGTTTGAAGAGAGTAATCGTTGTCTGAAGATCTCCGTTACAAAGATCTGTCGAATAATTGCTTAGTAATTGTTATTGTTTATGTAAAGGGTGTAAATAGAAGATTAACAACAAAGCAATTGTTGTTGTTTACATCAAGTTGTAAACATTGGCACACAGAATTGTAAGAATAATAAAGAATTTTACTGAAAACTAAACACAAATTTATTTTTATTTTATTTGCATTCTACGAACTCATAACGGGTTATCCATTTCGTGATTTCAAAAGTAAACGTAAATAAAACACATATAAAATATTTTTTTCATGATATTTCTTTTTTATTGTAAAGTTTGAACGTTGACATTATGTGTGAAACACTACATAATCATTTAAATGACCTCCACGCGAAGTGTTGCAAGCATTGATTCTTTTGAGGTAATTTTCGACCACATTTTGACACATATTATGCGGTATCTCAGCCATAGCTCAAGAGTTGAAGGTTTATCTGCATAAACACGGTCTTTCGCGTAGCCCCACAAACAAAAGTGTAATGGTGTCAAATCGCATGATCTGGTGGCCAGTTGATATCGCCACGACGAGAAATTATGCGGCCAGGTAATGTCTCTTGCAATAAAGCCATATTCACTCGAGTTGTGTGGCATGTGGCGACGTCTTGTTGAAACCACATATTCTCCAAGACGTATTCTTCAATAGCAGGCAAAAAAAAGTCGGTTATCATATGACCATAACGCTCCGAATTGACGGTGACAGTCGTTCCATTGTCGTTTTCGAAGAAGTAAGGTCCAATCACACCTTCGGACCAAAGAGCGCACCAAACAGTGACTTTTTCTGGATGTAATGGCCTCTATTCAATTACTTTAGAATTCTCAGAACCCCAAATATGACAATTTTGTTTATTAACATACCCACCGAGTGTGAAATATGCTTCATCGCTGAAGAAAATTTTGTTCGAAAAATTTCCCGTCCACCCTCTGTTGTTCAAGCATCCATTCCACGTACATATCTACGATGTTGTGAATGGTCAGCTGGCTTCAGTTGTTGCGTGAGCTGGACTTTATATGGATGTAGGTGTAGATCTAAATGCAAAACACGCCATAATGTGCCGTAATACAGTCCTAATTTCTGAGAACAACGAGGAATCGACGCATTCGAGTCTTCGGCAACACTTTCACTTACAATAGCGATATTCTCAGCGGAACGAATGAAACGATGATGCACATGCCTTTCAATATTTGTAACCACTGCAATGTCTTCAAATTTCTTCACAATTTTGCCAATTGCTTGTGTTGTTGGAGGATTATGTAAACCATAATCTCCTCTTAAAGCACGATACGTGGCTGTGGCAGAATCACCATTTTTGTAGTAGGTTTTGATAAGTTTTATGCGTTGTGTGATAAGTAAGCGATCCATTTCATCGTCAATATCAGACTTTCAACTGAAAAGAAAAGAATTGGTTCCACAACTTAGTTTGACAGATGTCGAATTCCAGTCCCATACTTTTGAAACCACGAAATGGATAGCCATTTATTTTAAACGTTTTTAAAAGGTAAAAACGTAACAATTATTTACAAAGCTTCTCCAAAATGTATTGTACCTGCATATGAAATACTCCTTATAAACTTTCACTTTTTCTTCCACATCAAAACCAAAAACCTTGTATAAAGATGTCTTAATGTATGGATTTTTTGTTTTCTACTCTAATTTCTCTTAAAACCAGGAAGAAATTAAAAGAACTAAGGCACACACTCATACAAACATAAACATACATTTTGAAATAGTAAAAAAAAAACACAAACATACATATAAAGCGTTCACATTAAGTTGTCTTTACTGTGACCTAAAACGAGAATTTCACAAGGTCGGTCGGTATATTGTCAGTGCATTGTCGGTGGATTTTTTTGTTATTGTTATTGTTTTTCTAATAGATTTCTCATTGATATTTGAAAGCAACAAAATGGAATCCTTTTCTTCTGCACTTAAAATATTTAAGTTTTTCAAGGTGTCAGTTACATGTTCAAGGTATTCAGCAGGTGTGTGTGTAGATTTCTATTGTCGATGTGAGATGTTCTATTTTTACTATAGAAAATGATAAATTCGTTAATAATTTAAAATCTCTTAAAAATGATGTCTTGAGTGTAAAAATTTTTGTCGGGTTTATTTGAAAACTAAGTAAACCTTTTAAGAACGAAGAAGGGAAGTTTCATAAGGAAAACGTTACAGGATATGGTGATTAACATTATAATTTAAATAAAAACCTATAAAATGTGTCCTATAAAATTGGAAAAATAGATTTAAAATGAAATTAAATTATACGCATTGAGATTTTAAAAGAGTTAGAATAGTTATCAACACGAATTCAAATTTTAACAAATACTCGAAATCTCCGTAGTCTAGTAGGTAGTGTGTTGGCTTGTTAGACGTAAGGCCACGGTTCAAACCCCAGGTCATACATCAAAACGAAAATATGAAAAAATATTTCTTTGGCGACCTACTTTCAGCATATTTCTGTCAAAAACTCTTGGAGTAAAAGAAAATTGCCATGAAGTTATAGATCCCACCACTCATGTATAAATATTAACGCACACAATATAAGTGCTGTGAGAAACTAGGTCGTAATGCTGACTGAAGTGTTGTAATGACCAATTATGTATGTACACACAGTTACTAAAGTATACATAGGGTTAACAAATTTCAGAAATTGAACTGAATTGTGGCCCTGCACAGGCCCACAAAAGTATACATCCGATTAACAAACTTCACAAATTTCTGAACCAATGCAAAAGACCGTCTTAAAATCGAGGAAAGTTGTCACACAATTATAAAGTTTTTCAACGAAAACGGATTGGTTAAAAAATTTCTGAGATTTGTTAACCATACGTATACTTTTGTGGCTGAGTGTATGTACTCGAGGCAGCTATCTCTACTAATCAGTTTGGAGGAGAACTGCACAGGTTCAATTTCCTTAAAGATTTTATCTTTTTCTATCTCCCGATTCTTGATATTCTCTTGCAAATAAAAGAGCCTTTGGAAAACATTCATTTAGTTTTACATACATATGTGGTCAAGCCTGTAAATAATCGCGATGTCTTTAGAGTCAAAAATGTCACTTCTTTTAGTAAAAGTGTAGTGGATCAAAAGTCGACGTGGTCTAGTAGGTAATATGTTGGCTATTAGACGTGAGGCCTCAGTTCAAATCCCAGGTCAGGCATCACCAACTAAATGAAATTTTAAAAAATATTTCTTCGGCAACTAATCTCTCAGCTAATATCTGGCAAAAATTCTGTTTGTGAATAAAGCAGCCATGAAAAGTTTCTCAAAAGTCTGTCGTTCGGAATCGACTTTAACCTGTAGGTACCGCCACTCATGTATAAAAATTAACGCACACAATATAAGTGGTGTGAGAAGCTAGGTCGTCATCCGGACTAAAAGGTTGTAATGACCAATTATGTTACGTACATATGTAGTGGATCATCCGAATATATAGACTCCATTGCGTTCTCAGTTCTTGGCCCTATCTGACGACTTATTATGGCATGTTTGGCATTTGGATTTGCAAAGCCCAACTCATGCAATACACTGGTTTACCTAATTACTATTCACTATGCTTCTGACATGCTATTAGAGTATTAGGTTAGATTAGGTCGAAGTGGTAGCTGTGATATCAAAGAGCTCACTTGAGTACGCATAGCAGCCCATTGTGATGCCACGAATGGCAGAGTACTAAAGCAATAAGATATCAATTAATTTTCAATTCAAATTTTTCAAACAAAATTTTGCTTAGAAGTGAGGCTTATGTCACACTAAAACTAACAAAATTTGAGCATATTGGCTCTGAGAACCCCCAAGTGATTTTGTAAAAGATTTTGAACCGCAAAAAGAAAGTATTTTATACCCATCTGGTCTGAAGAGTAATTTCGCGTTTTGAGAAAAAAACTTGGCTAAAGATATCATGCGATTTGACATCATACACACATAATTGATCATTACAAACCTACAGTCAGGATTACGAACTATCTTCTCACAGCACTTACAGTGGTGGCCTTATAATTAGAAACGATGCTTCTGGAACAGAGTTCTCTGGAGTGACGAATCTAAGTTTAATTTGTCCCAATCTGATGGAAAAACGTATGTAAGACGTCCTCCAAACAAAGCCTTTGATCCCAGGTACACAGTGAAAACTGTAAAACAAATTAACAAACATACATGTCGCTAAGTCGTTTCTAACTATAAGGCCATCTCTGTATGTTGTGTTTGCTAAATTTATATACAGTTTAAAGTCGACTCCGAACGACAGATTTTTTAAGAAACTTTCCATGGCAATTTTATTTTATACTCAGAGTTTTTGCCAGAAATCTGTTGAGAGGAAGTAGCCGAGGAAATATTTGTTCATATGTCCGTTCCGTGGCTTGACGTCTAATAACGACAACACACTGCCTACTAGATTACGACAACTTGAGACCTTTTCATATAAAGGGTCCACCAAATAATTTTTTTTTTAAATACTTTAAAGAAAAACTACAGAATATTTTTTAAAAAATTTTTTTGTTTATTTGAAAGTACAATCCTTCCTGTTAATAATGGAAAATAATTTCATTCAAATGGCTGCCTCGACTGGCCATGCAGTAGCCTACACGATCGGTCCAATTTTTTTAGCACATTATTGATTGTGTGCAGCTGTATTTCACCAATGGCTTCACGAATATTGTCCTTTAAAGTGTCAATTGTCTCTGGCTTGTCGGCGTAACACTTATCTTTGACGACACCCCACAAATAATAGTCCAACGGTGCCAAATCGCAGCTCCGAGGTGGCCAAACGACAACAGCTCTGCGGCTGATAATGCGATTTTCAAAACCAGGATGGAAAACATCGAGTGTAGCTTCGGTTGTGTGGCACGTAGCGCCGTCCTGTTGAAACCAAATGTTGCCAATATCCTCCTCTTCGATAACCATCGCCATTAACTGTAACGGCCACTCCTTGCTCATTTTCGAAGAAAAATGGCCCAATTATGCCTCTGGACCAAAATCCACACCAAACAGTGACTCGTTTTGGGTGCGTCGGCTATTCAATGTATGCGTGCGGGTTTTCTGTGCCCCAAATGCGACAATTTTGCTTGTTACACATACCCGCCAAGATCAAAATGAGCTTCATCTGAAAAGATGATTTTTTTTGCAAAATCGGCATCTTCTGGTATAGGCTACTGCATGGCCAACCGAGGCAGCCATTTGAATGAAATTATTTTCCATTATTAACCGGAAGGATTGTACTTTCAAATAAAAGAAGAAATTTGAGAAAATATTCAGTAATTTTTTTGAAAGTTATTTCAAAAAAAGTTATTTGGCGGACCCTTTATTGGATTATTCATTTCGTTCTTTCCAATAATTAGGTTTTATTGTGAAACAATCATCGTCTTTTAGAAATATTTCTAAAATTTACGATTTAACCTCAAATTCTTAAAATCTAAAGCCGAAGAACATTTGTTTAGCCCTGTAATGTGTCATAATTTTGTGAATACATGGCCAACATACATGTATCTTCCGAGCTTATCATAAATAATGCTGGCCATTTACAACATGGAGTCATGTTTTTTCGTCAAATGACTTTCGGTAGACAGGACAATAGATGTCATATGTTTTAAGTTTTGGTTTGTTGTCGTATTTGATAAATACGAGGCAATAAAACATAATAAGGATACACGTACAAATTTATTCGGTCACAAAAATTAATGCACTAATGAAACAATAACAACAATAGCAAATAACAATAATAAGTATGGAAAAGAAAACTAAATTAATATGTAAAAATTAAAATAAACTACTTAAACATTGTTAAGGATCTGTGGTGGTGATACAATAGCAGACAATGTACATATGTATAGAGAGAGTAGAGAGCAGATAGTTCCACTAAATAAATTACAAATAATAACACAAAATTTGAATAATAAATTCAAAGGACAAACGTTTACTAACTAAAATAAAAGAGGGAGGTTTTTCTAAAAGCAACAATCTTCTCTTACAATTTCAAAATACAGGACATAAAGGAAGAAAAACACAAGGACCTTAACGAAATGTGTCGAAAAAAAGGTGCTTAACAGTTAATGCACATCATAATGAGGCCTATTAGTTACAGGACATAAATAACAACAACAATAGCAACAAAAACTACAACTACCTTAATATTAATGTATGTCAACACAATGCTATTAAAACAACGAAAGGACAATGACAATGTTATTCCTTAAAACATGACAATATCTTTGGTTAGATACAACAACAACAAATTTTTTTACAAATACAAAGGAAAAAAGGAAACCTAAAAATGATGACAACGATCATCATCATAATTGTAATGCAAGTGAAGCTAAAATATTCCATTTTTAAAGAGTCTCCAGTTTAAGGTGATACCCTTAACAGGGGGGCGGTGGTGGTGTAAACAGTAAATAAATGGTTACAAATTAAAAAAGCCAAGATATTAAGCAAAAGAGAGAGAGAGAGGGAGAGAATAAAAAAATTATAAAAATTATTACATCAGCTACAAATATAATAACGGCGAAGGTAAATGCACTCTAATTGTGAAGTATTTGTGCCAGTAAAAATTACACGGAGAGATAAATAAGTAAGAATTACACTCCTCATTTCGTTTTGCTTGAGATGCCTGAATCGGGGTTTGAACCCTCCAAACTGCAGAATAAAGTATGTATTTTCCGTTAAACTATGATGTCTTCTTGGTAGCCAAGATCATGTATCATAGCCCCAACTTCATCAGTTCTACGCTGAAAGGTTGTTGTCTACGCTAATGGCCGCTAACATTCGCTTCAAATATCTTTGGAATATTGTCTAGTTTCATGTCATTTGATCAAATAGATTTGCTTGCTTTTAATTCAATGAAAACCTTATACACTCAGCCACAAAAGTATACATACGGTTAACAAATATCAGAAATTTTTTCACTAATCCGTTTTCGTTGAAAATCTTTCTAATTGTCTGACATCTTTCTTCAATTTTAAGACGGTCTTTTGCATTGGTTCAGAAATTTGTGAAATTTGTTAATCGGATGTATACATTTGTAGGCCTGTGCAGGGCCACAATTGAGTTCAGTTTCAGAAATTTTTTAACCAATGCAAAAGACCGTCTTAAAATCGAGGAAACTATAAAGATTTTCAACAAAACCGGATTGGTTAAAAAATTTCTGAAATTTGTTAACCGTCTGTATACTTTAGTAACTATGTGTACATTAAATAGGGCATTATCTACCCCCCGAGACAAAAAAATAAACAATACAGTAGGCAGGCAAAACAATGCTTCACTTCTTATTAGGCTATTGGATGCTGTAAGGTGCCGAGGTAATGCAGAATGTAGCTGTATCGCCGTTTATCTATAACTCCTGACAAACACTGTTCAACTATCCAAGTGGTTTTATAAAGCTTTGGATTTTATTCAAATCATCTTTGACTAGACACGTTCTGTTAATAAATTCGGGGTGACCACAATTCTCAGTGTGGAAGCTCTTTCCTCACTTGGTGTTTACAGAGAGAATACAGCCCCATAAAATTCTATTAATATACTGTTAGGTTTTTACCTTTTAAAAAGTTTAAAATATGAGCTCGTAGATTACAAATAAAATAAAAATAATTTTGTGTTTAGTTTTAATTAAAATTCTTTTTTGTTTGTACAATTCTGCGTGCCACTGTTCACAACTTGATGTAAACAACAACAATTACTTTGTTTGTTATTCTTCTGTTTACACATAAACCATAACAATTACTAGACAATTGTTCGACAGATCTTCAAACCACGATTGCTCTCTTCAAACACACCGCTTCTTCACACAAAACTGACTGAACTTTTACTAACACACTCGCCTTTGGCTTGCCTTTTATATGGCAGAGTAAACAGTCTAATGAATGTTAACCCGAATGTTCGTGGCTTCGTCTTCTCGAAATCTCTATAAATGTAAACATCGTTGCTTACATTATTGTTGTTTGCATATTTTGTTTACATTTATCCTCGTAGTGTTTGTTGTTGTATTTTTGTTTACTTGTTTACCATTTATTTTATGCTGGTGTTTGTTGTTATATTTTTGTTTATAATTTTAATGTTAAGCGATTTAAAAGCAATACGATGAATTAGTTGCCTAATATTCCGCAACAAAATTTTTCTCACTGTAACTTTACTTAACTAAGAATACAGTAAAAATGCCTGACAGTACACGTGTATCATCTATGCGAGCATAAAGCAAAGCCACAGGAGATCACTGCGGTAAATACTCTAAAGGACCCTGCCACATAAATACAGCATTTTCATCATCCTCTACTCACTTGGCTATGGCACACTGCCACACATACTCGTACACCGTGTGGCTGCTGCTGTCTATATGAATGAATGAATACCGACCGGGTATTGCCTGTCGCATGCACACGTGGGTCAAATTCATTTGTTTAGTTTCAATACACAGTTGTTATCCAAGCCGCTGTTGCTGCTGTTGCTCCTTCTGGCCAGCGGTGTTTAGCGTGTTTGCTGCGTGATATTTTATGCTGCTGCAACCGACATAATGGGGACAATTTTTCAATGCGGCCAAAAAGTCAATAAAAAATAAACGAAATGAAATACAAAAAAAGGACATGAACATTTTGAAAATAAAACGAAACGAAATGAATTTTTTTGTTTTGTTTTGTCTGCGTAAGATTGGCTGGCCGACTGGCTGACTGTTTGACTGTGTGTTGTTGCCTCAATTGTTGTAATGACGCTCATTAATTTCATTATTATCAATTGGGGTGTTTTATTTTGTATTCTTTTATTCTTTTTTATTTTTTATTTTCATTTTTAATTTTTATTTCTTTGGTTTACCTTGTTGTATTGCTATCGCAACATAACGCAGCTCCGATTGTATTGTGTTTCCCACAAAATGTTGATGACTGACGACTACAACATTATAGTGTGGTCGTCATTGTTATTGCTGTTGTAAATGATGATGTCCCATTGTTTTCTTCTTATTTCATTTTCATCCGTTTGTTGTTGTTGTATATTTTTGTTTTGTATTTTAAACTGCAAGGAATTGCAAATGCTGTTTAAGGAATTGTCAAAAATAACTTGGAAAAGATATGGAAATTAGCCAAAGAAACAGGAAAATAAGAACAAACTTAACTCTCATATACTAGAAAATAGACCTATTTTTTCATAGCCTTGCACCTATTCAAACAGGGCAATGTGTTGCTTGGAAAGGCAAAGGGCGAGTAGTATTTGTGATCAGAACTAAAGTAGAGAAACATTGTAAAGCTATTTTGCTCATTATAGCAGCCTTGGAAAGTTATGTTATAAACACATTGTTCTTCCCGAATCTTGTATATACATACATAATTGGCCATTACAATCCTTCAGTCAGGATTACGGCCTAGCTTCTCACACCACTTATGTTGTGTGCGTTAATTTTATACTTGAGTGGCGGCACCTACAATTTAAAGTCGAATCCGAACGACAGATTCTAGCGTTCGGAATTCACTTCAAACTGTAGATGCTGCCATTCATGTATAAAATTAATACACGCAACATAAGTGGGGTGAGCAACCACTTAAGATGCCTGAGCCGTATTTTGAACCATCTAACCTGTAGAATAAAGAACGTATTTTCTGCTAGACTATGACGACTTTTTGTTAACCAAGGTCCCGTATTATATATATATTATATATAATATAATATAATATATATATATATATAATAATATATATATATATAGGCTTTCGTCTACGCTAACGGCCGCTAACATTCGCATCAAATATCTCTGGAATATCGTCCAGTTTTATGTCATATGATCAAATGGATTTAGTTCCACTTGATTAAGTAGAGTGTTATCTATCGCCTGAGACCGAATACGGGGTTTCCCAAACACTGCTGTAAGTAGTTGCTACGCACGTAGGATGTACTTGAATCTAAAACTGCCAATTCGACTTCGGTGGACCACGAAATTTATAACGACAATCAAATTCAATTAGTTACTACTCTACAGCGACAAAATTAAATATGAATTGAAAAGATAATAAAACAAAACAAAAGGAAAGAAAACATAAATCAATAGCAAGCAATACTCAGTAAATCTCTTTATGAAGCTTGATTTATATAAATATACTTAAATTAATTTCCCTAAGAACCATTATTCCATCATTAAGTATCAAACTTCAATTAAAATCGCTGGAGGTAATGTTTGTTTTCCACAATAAAACTAAAAGATTTTTGAATTCTGTGGCTAAAAAAGTTTAATTTGAGATGAAAATATATCAAAAAGGAACACAAAAACATAAGCATCATTATTCAAATATATTTTCTTTAATTTTCTTACCTTTCAGGCGAACAAAAAATTAAATTTTGAAAAATCTTAAAAAAAGGATATATGGGCTGCTCTGAAAGTATGACAACTAATCCCACACTATTAATGCAGTATTATTTCTTACATAAAACTACAAGTTGTGTGATAAAAGTTTTATGAAAATGGTTAAAATTTTCTAACAAAAAATTAAGATAAATATATTTCTTTTTTTTAGAAAAAAATCCTTTTCATTAGAATTTCAAAAAAAGGCTTTAAGCATGATTATTAAAGGCTGGAAGACTTTCAGCTCATTTTTCGAAAAGGCGTAATAGGTGTAAATATATCACTATCAAAGCGAATGATTCTATTATCGCATACGTATGTAGTTGACCGAAATATTATGATCTGTAATAAAACATGAGGCGAAACACATTTTTCTAATGTTTGTCTGTCACGGGAGATAAATACGAGATGAGCAGTAAGAAAGACTCTACAAGATTTCAGGAAACAGCTACTAGCAATCTACGTGAAAATTGGTAATTTTTTTCAATCCCAAACTACTAAAGCCATACGCTTTCCTGTTCCAAGTAGTACCATCTTTGGCGATTAATATCATATTGTCAAGTTTGTTTTTGCCAATACTTTCGTGAGTTCATAAGATGAGCTTCTATTTTCTTCTTTTTCAAAGTCTTTAACAGCAGGAATATTACGTATATATAATTAATATATAATCGGTCATTACAACCTTTCGTTATACATTGAAAATGTCTGACCTGATGTTTGAACCTTGGTCTGACGTCTTATAAGGTAACACGCTACATACTAAACTACAACTACTTCAGTCAATATCAAGAATATATCACGAATAGAAAATTCAACCTTTTCACCTTTGTCCCATACTTAACTTTCAATTCTTTCTCAAAAACCATAAATAATGTACTATAAAACGATAAAACTTCACAAAATCTTTGAAATCTTTAAAAAATTACATACACAAGACTAAAGATTCCCTAGGAAAGTCGCATGTATGAAAAATGATACATAAGCCAGAATTAATAAGTTTTTGAATTGTTTAATTCCTGTTTGATATTTTCTTTTTTTATTTGGCGATAACAATACCAACGAATTATAAAAATATCAAGCATCTAACTTCTTCTGAATTAAAGTTGTGTAGTCTAAAAAAATTTAAATATAACATTTTTGATCCAAAGCTCGATCTACGGTTAAAAGCCTCAGCCAAATATTTTTCTGCAATCTGTACGTACTTTTCTTTTTTATTTTATGTGTTATGTGGTAGCCAAGTATTAAACAAATTTTCCTTGTCATGAGGGTTATTGAATATCGAATTTTGCAGATGAGCAAAACCTTATTTATTCTGCCATATTTACCATATTTCGATTGGGAAATTAAATCATTGACTTGGAAATCATAAATTAATTTCGAAAATTAAATTTACAGCGTCTGGACATTGGCCTTAAAAGTCGTAAATATTTTATTGTTATTAAGCATACCCAGTCTGTTTGAAATTCAGTTGTTTTTTTTGTTATAGCACATGACGAATTTTAATTAAAAGAGAAAATATTCAATAAATTTTTATCTCTTGTCATAAAATATTTTCCAAAAAATTTAACAATTTTTATTAGGACTTCATTAATAAACTTATCAAAATACTGTATGCATACACAACAAAGTCCTTTCTCTTCTCTTTGTCTGCTTAACTGTTTGTTTGGTGGTGGTGGTGTTGCTGTTCAGTAACCAATTTGTTAATTGTCCTGTTAAATGACATGTTTTTGAAAATATTTAACGGTTGGTTGCATATGACATTTGGTGACAATGACCCTTAAAAACCAGAACACGTTTAATTTTGTTAATTGGTTTCTAGTATTTGTAAACTGCACAAACACAAACACATTCGACTACACATAACCACACGCGCGCAAGAGAGCCACAAAGACAGAGAGAAAGAGAGAGAGATAGAGAGCAATAACAGTTATTGTTTAGTCCTTTGGGGTAACAATGTAACAAACAAAATCATGACTGAAATAAACAAAAAGTCAAAATGTAAAGGCCATTAACAAATTAGATAAAAACCAGATGATAAAAGCAACGAATGAAAGGCGGCCGCATATTATAGTATGATTTGAACAGCTTAATTTATTTTTTTTTTAATACAAAATATTCTTTCCTAATTACAATACTACATGTAATATCCAAAAACCAAAATTGAATTTCAATCATATTTGCTTAGCACTCCAGCAAGAAGAAAATAAATGCTTTTCCTTTTCACCCACACGTCCATATATTTGTATTTGTATTACGTTGTATCAATAACTGTAAATGACATTTTAATAAAAAAAATGATTTTCATTTTCTCCAACAAATATTTATTTTAGTTACTGTAACTAAAATATGATTTTCAGTTTTCTGTTTGAGAAAGCTTTGAATGTCCTTTTTGTTAGAAAAAAGAAAAAACGTCTCAAGTAGGACCATAAAGAGCACCGGCATATAACTTATGTGTTGTATTTGTAAAGGTAGTGATAATGGTTTAGTAGAAAGACAAATATTTTGATTATCTGTCTCAGCCAGAGATGGCCAAAGTCAATATTTTACAAAAGAAAAAATATAAGAATTGTTTGTATCACTATCTTCAACGTGACGTTTTTTAAGACATAAAAAGCCTTATATTGGTATTGTTACGAAAATTAAGAATCTAGAATTTTTACGTCACTTAACATTAAAATGGTAAACAAGTAAACAAAAATACAACAACAAGTACTACAAGAATAAATGTAAAGAAAATACACAAACAACACTACAAGAATAAATGTAAACAACGATGTTTACATTTATAGAGATTTCGAGAAGGCGAAGCCACAAACATTCGCCTTCAAGAACATTCATCAGACTGTTTACTCTACCATCTACAGGGTGGCTGATATATAATGCAACAAAGTAAAGCGCTATATTTTTTTTATTTTTTTTTTATTTTATTGTTCAAAAGCAAAAAATGTTGGAAATAACATCAAATTTTAGAATCAGTTTAGATTTGTTCGGATTGGCCATCTTTGGTACGAATTATGGCCTTCAAACGGCCGACAAAACTATCACAGGCTGCACGAAAGTGGCTCTGCGGTATTTTGGCCCATTCCCGGCTAAGCGCCGTCTTGAGATGATCGACACTTTGCTATTTTTTAGTGAGAACCTTACTCTCCAAAATGCCCCAGGCACAATAGTCCAACGGATTGATATCCGGAGATTTTGGTGGCCATTGTGCGGTAGAAATGAAGCCAGGAACCACCTTTTTAAGCCATTCTTGGTTGACGCGTGCTGAGTGCGGTGGTGCTGAGTCCTGTTGGAATGTCCATGGTCTGCGGCCGAAATGTTAGTCTGGCCAGGGCTTCAATACTATCTTTAAGACATTTTCCCGATAATATTCGGCATTTATTTTGACCCCACGGTCGATGAATAAGAGCGGGGAGCGACCATCGGCCATTACGGCGGCCCACACCATTACCATCGGCGGCGCTTGAGTTCTGGTGGCCAATCGCAGGTGTAAATTTTCAGCTGACCTCTTTGGCAAGTCAACCCGATCATTTTGTTTGTTCACAAACTGCTCAATTTGGAATGGCTTCTCATCGGAGAAAACCAAATTCGGTAACTGGCCACTTTCGTGCAAGCGAAGTAACTCCTTGGCTCTTTCCAGTCTAACTTTTTTTTTGTCCATCGGTGAGCTCTTGCACTTTTTGGAACTTCAATGGCTTTAGTCCAAGCTCATTTTTCAATATGTGTTGCATCCGTTCTCGCGATATGTTCAGCTCACGAGCAATTTTTCTACCACTGCGGCGAGGATTTCGATCAAATCTGGCCTTCACTTTTCGGATCATTTCTTGTGTTGTTACCGTTTTTTTTTTCGTTCACTTTTTGGACGCGATGCAACACTGACAGTATCACGGTAACGAGCAATGGTACGAGAAACAAAAGATTTATTCATATTTAAATGCTGGAGGGCTCTAACTATAGCCACCTGTGCTTTTCCAGCCAAATATAAAGCAATCACGCTTGAATTCCATCACGAATAACTTTTTTTCTGAATGCAATAGATCAAAATGCTTTTGTAAGCTTGTAAATAATGAAATGAACTGTCACTGGAATAAATTTCTCAGCTGTCAGACGAGCGGTTTACAAATGATAACAACCTGAAGTTGGTTGCAATACATATCAGCCACCTTGTAAAAGGCAAGGCAAATCAGGCGAGTGAGTTAGTCAAAATCAGTCAGTCTTGTGTGAAGGCGCGGTGTGTATGAAGAAAATAATCGTGGTTTGAAAATCTCCTTTACAAAGAATTTCTGTATTTCTGGTTTAGACAAGGCTTGCCAACTGTGCAACTCAGCGAAGCAGCCAACCTTCCCTTTAACAGTAAAGCAGCATTCCGAAGTAGTGCTCTTCTGTATACTTGATCCTTTAATGAATGACGAAGAGCACTTACATAAAGAACTACAGCACGTTCTACAAATTAGCATAACTATTGTGCACGAACTTTTTATATGACAACAAAATTAAAAAAAAAAATTAATAAAAATTGAAAATTAAATCAACGATTATTCTTTTTTAAATTCATAAAACAAACTTCCTAATCCGCACTTCAAATCCGCATTTCATTTCACTCGTCATTAATTTTACAAATCCTCTTGAATTCCGTTGAAGGACCCTTCATAACAATTCACTTAATTTGCCAAACAAATTTAATTCATTTATTTAATCACAATAATAACAAAAAAAAAACATATGTTTTCTTCATTTCATTTCATTTCATGATGCTCGTATCGTTTCAATCAATTTCATAATTTTTCCGTGTTTTTTTACAATTTTTTGTGTCCGAAAAAAAATATTTACACACGACTGACCATTATGTAATGGGTCGCCTCCAAATTAACTTAAGGAAAAGGTCAAGTTTCCTTAAAATATTTTCATAATAATGCTCCTTAAGAATGCAAGAACACTGGACAAACAGATTTCCAAATTAAGTGGAATTGTTAAGGAAATACGAGTGGCCAGCACTTGATAGGACAAAAGGAAACAAAACTTATAAGCACGATTGGTTTTTTAAAGGATTGATGGTTTGTTAAGGGAAAATGAAAAGAAAAAGAAGGGAAGGGAAGTGAGAGATAGAAAGGGTTTGGGATGGCCATACAATTATGTTTACATAAACTAAATACGTTATAATGGCAGCAACTTTTATTTTTGTGGTTAGAAATCTTAGTGATTTAAAGGAAAGAATATTTACTGATTGAACAACGCTTTAAGTTTTAAAGAGTTTGTAAAAAAATAAAAGAAGAGTTTGAGAGAAAGAATTGGTTTTCTCTGGGTAGCCCTGTACCCATCTGCTAACTAATCTTCCGGAGTTTCAAACGAATCATTACGGATATGCGAGTTTCGGTTTTGTGATATAAAGGGTCCGCAAAATAACTTTTTTTTTGAAAATCTTTAAAAAAAACTACTGAATATTTTCTCAAATTTCTTTTTTTATTTGAAAGTACAATCCTTCCGGTTAATAATGGAAATGCGATCTTAAAAACAGGACGCAAAACATCGAGTGTAGCTTCGGCTGTGTGGCACGTAGCGCCGTCCTGTTGAAACCAAATGTCGCCAAAATCCTCCTCTTCAATTTTTGTGAACAAAAATTCGTTCAACATGACCCGATAACGATCGTCATTGACAGTAGCGGCCACTCCTTGCTCATTATGCCTCTGGACCAAAATCCGCACCAAACAGTGACTCGTTTTGGGTGCGTTGGCTTTCCAATGTATGCGTGCGGGTTTTCTGTGACCCAAATGCGACAATTTTGCTTGTTTACATACCTGCCAAGATCAAAATGAGCTTCATCTGAAAAGATGATTTTTTTTGCCAAAATCGGCATCTTCTGGTGTAGGCTACTGCATGGCCAGCCGAGGTCGCCATTTGAATGAAATTATTTTCCATTATTTACCGGAAGGATTGTGATTTCAAATAAAAAAAGAAATTTGTGAAAATATTCAGTAGTTTTTTTAAAGCATTATTTGGCGGACCCTTTAAAAGAATATTTTTCTACTGGCTTTTGTTGGTCGCTTGCTGACAATTGATTTATTCCGGCGATCATGAAATTGCCTGTGATTACAGCCTTGCCTTGTACACTGTCATAGGTTTGTTATGAAGAACAGGACCTACAGTTCAACATCCATTCTAAACAGCTGATTTGAGAAGCCTATTCTTCAACATTTCTTTTTTTCAAGAAAATTTCGATAACATGTTACTGTAACCAAATGAAAATTTTCTCACACGTGTTTTAAGCGTTAAAATATTAAAGAAATTATTTTAAAATATAATTTTTGTTACTTTATAAGCACGTGTAGTGCCCATACAATGCATTACTAATGCATTTTAAATTAAAAATATTTTTAAATGTCATTTACAGTTTATTTGTTAAAAATAATCCACACAAGCCACCACTTTTCCCAACTAACCCAACTAATGTCCTTAACACTTCCTTTGTATACGAAAAAGGAAAACGTAGCATAATTGTAACCATTTTCCATTAAGGCTTTGAAATTATTGTTGTCATAAACACACTCCACAAGTGAATTCAATTGTAAACGAAGTATTTTTAAAGTTTATTGTTAACCAAACAAATACTTTGACTTATAACGCCCACTGTATTAGGTTATGACAAAAAAATAATGTTAACAAAACCAAACCAAACTCTGTCTCAGAATATAAAGACACGTTTCTTAACGGAAAAAGGGCTTAAATATGCCAACCCCCCTTTCCCCACCCTCTTTAGGAATGAATAAATGTTACTTGGTATGGGTTTCTTTGTAATATTCTCCTCTTCTCCTGCAAAAGCAAAAATTGAAAATATAATCAAATAATACGTAAACATGGGTTAACAGCACGAAATTATTTTCTGTATATTCATACCGTTCAATAGAACTGGAGACTAAGGTTAGCAGAAAAGTTAAGCAAAAATATTGACAAAAGCCAACACGCACTTCCTTTGTCCTGCGTCATGAAAGGACATGTGATTGAATGAGTTGCCATAAAGTAATTTTCTATTATTTATTTAATATATTTAAGTATTTAAATAATTTGTTGATCAGTTATCTCCAATGTTAGCCTAAAATTATGCATTGAATCTAAAAATATTAATAGAGCTACAGGGGAAAACATCACGGATATAATTAAATTCAGATTAGTCAACTAAGTAATGTTTGATTTGAGGTTCTTATCACAATTAAAAAAGGAGAAAATATCGGCAGGAACAATTGCGATTAAATATGATTAGCAATTGCATACTTTTAGAATTACAAAGAATTTATAGAAATCAATGCATACTTATAGGCTTAAACCTACTATGTATCAAGGCAATGCATGCACTTCCGTAAATATCGGTTCTGTTAGAGAAACTGTGGTGGATAATCCAATGCCATCTATATAGCTCTAGTTAGCTTTAGTTAGACGGTGCCAAGAGTAACACAACATTAACAATTTTTTGCTTCATTGCAAGAGAATAGTAATTGCACGTTTTGGCCTTACTTAATTCGACAAGTTCTGTATGATAATTTAATCCACGAGTGTAGTGTAAGTCACCGTAGTCTAGCTTTTTTTTACGCCGAGGAGGGGTAAATGTGCCTAACCGTCATCACATCCTCCGTGTGTGGGGCCCTCACCCACTAAATCCCCCCCTCGTCTCGTGGATTTGTTGTGCCCACTCCGGAACTACGGTGGTATTACTTCGGAGTGGAGTCTCTTTGGCCCTTCGTGTTCATATCCGCGTCCGGATTGCGTGCCGAAAGTTGAAGAGACATCTAAGTGTCTCCAATATTCCTTTCGTCCAGGTACCTACTTCGAATTTCGCTTGACACGTATGCCAGTTTCATCTATGTCGGCGTGCACACATGTTTCGCAGCCTCAAGAACCCTCTTCTTCAGTCTTAGAATGCTCTCCACGTAATTCGCCACTGAGGTCCAATTTTCTCTACTCGCTATCATAACCCCGACAATGTTACCGGCCGTGATCGTCCAGACTATCGACGTCAGTGCAGCGTGCACATTCGAAAACAGTGTGCATCATCAATTACCTCCCCTTCCTCGTAAAGACAGTAAGGGGAGGAGGCGATCTTGCCCATTCTGTGCAGATATTTCCTAAAATATCCGTAACCCGATAGCATCTGTGTGACGTAGTTATTTACCTCTCCAAATTTTCGACAAATCCATGGCCTTATGTCCGGAATAAGGCTCGCCGTCCATCTTCCTCCATCTTCATCGTTCCATGGTCGTTGCCACTTTGAATTTGTGTTTTCCCTGAAGTGACCGGTTATGTGATTTCCAGCCGATTTCGCCCTATAAATCTCCATCCGTTCTGGCGCCAGCAGATCCACAGGGATTATACCTGCTATCACAATTACGGCTGGGGCGGACAATGTACGATGTGCCGACGTGATACGCAATGCAGCCATTCTCTGTACCGATAGAAGTGAGTTCGCCCGCTTTTTAACATCTAGCGTTGCGGCACAAATTCCGCTTCCATAGAGCATAATGCTGTTTCCAACCTCCATCAGGAGTCTCCGTTTCGCCGGTAGCGGGCCCCCAATATTCGCCATTAATCTGCTGAGCTGTCCAACGATCTTCTGGGCCTTGTTAGCCGAGTACTGAATCTGATGCGAAAATGTTAGTCTGGGATCCAGCCTTATTCCCAGGTATTTCATCGAGCTCTTGGTCCTAATTACCTCGTCTCCAATACTCATGTCCACCTGCAAGGGGATATGACGACCAGTGAGCAGCAGTAATTCCGTTTTATGCATGGCCAGGTCTAGGCCGTAGGAATCCAGCCATGTTTTCCTCTCAGCAGATTTCTGGCTAAAACTCTGAGAAGTAAATATAATTGCCATAAGAAGTTCCTCAAAAATCTGTCATCCGGAGTCGTTTTTAAACTGTAGGTCCCGCCACTCTTGTATAAAAATTAGCGCACAGAACATAAGAAGAAGAGAAGCTAGGTCCGTAAGACTGACATAAGGGTTGTAATGCTCAATTATGTGCGTGTTATGTATGTAAGTCACAATTTGCCATACTTGGAATTAATTCTATGCAGCATTACTTTGGCTATGTTTGGTTTCACTATCTAATAATGTCACCAGATAACTCACTTCCATTTTTCGAAAGACCACTTCACTCAGAAGTCGAATGTAACCTCATTTCAACAGTTTTCTGTCCATAATAGTAGGCTTAATTTTTAATTGTTTTTCCTTTCTTTTAAATTTAGTTTCTTGCACCTTTAAGCCACTGTAGATTAATATTAATTCCTTGTATTTAGAACCTGTATTAAATTTTTTAAAACAAACCCTTTTCCCTCTCACCTTTCTTTTTTTTTGCCAAATACCCATCGTTATTAAAAGTTGGCCAAAAAGAAAGAGAGCGGAAGAAAAGGATGTCAGGGCTCTTGGATCCCTTAACTAATTAAAATAAATATGCTCATTAAGTTATGCTACAATTTTAAATGGGCATGAAAAAAAGAAAAGTAAAAAAAAAAATTGTTCAACTTTTGGAGAAAATGAAAAGGCTTTTAATTTTCACACCTGAAGAGAGAAAGAAGTTTATCTTTGGCAGGTTATTGTAATCATTATACTAAAATTACACTCCTATTCATAGACCCAACACTACCACTACCACCAGCACCAGCACCGCTGTTGTTATGAAAAAGAAAATCGTGCGTTTCCTTTTGGCTTTGGCTCTACAACCTGTTGCCTTTAATGTATGATGATGGCCGTACAAACCCCTGTCTTGCTTCTTGCTATCCATTTGACATTCTGTCATTCATTAAAAATTTCGAACACATCTTAACTGTGACGCCCTTTAATATTAATACCTTAAGGCTTCCGGCTTGGCCGTATTTATAGTATTTGCTGTTGCATTAGAAAAAAAATTTTTTTTTTTTGGTTTACAAAAAAATTATAATTTTTTGCTGTTGTTGTTGTTGTTGAAAAAAAGGGAAATCTCATGGTTAATTTATAAACATTAAAATGGGTTTTTTTTCCCTGCTTCTCTAGTATTAAACAAAAAAAAGATGCCAACAAAAAAAACACAGAAGTTAGAAGGATGTGGGTGAAATATTAGACACAATTTTTGATGTTGAATATGAAAACATCATCATCATAGATATGGTATCCGTAGTTGTTTTTGCTTACAATACAATTTGTCTAGTTTTTTGTAAATTGTTGTTATTGTTTCTGTTGTTGTTGTTGTTTTGATGTTCATCTACGTATTTATGTTCATCTCAACTTTTTATCACTTCTAATTTGCTTAATTTAAAATTCACAACGTATAATGTTTGAAATTTTTCACCTTCTCAACACTCTTATACACACACATACACCCACTCTCACCTGTACATACGTACCCACACACAAAGGTATTCCTTTTTGTTTTGCATACATTAAAATCACTAATACTTGTATAATAAGAGATGAAGTATACGCTGTGTATTCAACTATTGTGATCGACAAGACAAGGCTGTATAATTTGCTTGGTCCTAGAGAAAAATGAAAAAGGAAAGAAAAGGAAAATGAAAAGAGTCGAGGTCGGGATGGAATAAGAACCTAAGCTGAGAATAAAAGTCTGAGCTAAGAATAGAAGTCTCAGCTAGCCTAACCGAAAAGAAAACCGAGTAAAAAATGCCCATTGATATACGTACAGTCCTCAGTCAGCTCAATCCCAAATACACACCTCAGGAGGGCCAGAATATGAAAAATCACAAACCCTTTTGAAATATCTCACGTTAAATATTCAGCTTCCTTTCATCAGTTAGGATAGGTTAGGTTGGAGTGGCAGCTTTAATACCAAAAGTTTATTTGAGCACGCATTGCGGCCCGTTGTGAAGCCTCAGGTGAAAGCAGTCATTGTTCTAACCAAGTTCCACTAAAAAAGGGAAGAAGAAGTTGGTCAGAGCAAGAGCTGCACATTTAAAGTACAACTATACCGGGCTGGAAAACCAGCCGAAAGTTTGATAAATGAAGCTATATCCTTGACGTCAATGGATGATAGCTCCGTCAAGCTGACAAGGATTGGATATCCAAATAATTTGTATCTGCATCTCGCAAGAGAGGGGCATTGAGAAAGAAAGTGGATAATAGTCTGCCCTTCTTCAGTAGACCTGCCCTCACGGCAGAAGTCGTTGGATGGAAGCTGCATTCTTTTCGCGTGTCTTCCCATAACACAATGGCCTGTAAGCGTAGCCACTGTGATTGCGATGACGTTACGACCAAGACCATGTAACTAATTGGTGCGACTACTATCCATCGATAGAAGTCGCCGTAGTCTAGTAGGTAGTGTGTTGGCTTATTAGACGTAAAGCCAGGGTTCGAGCCCCAGGCCAGGCATCAAGACAAAATACAAAAAATATTTCTTTGGCGACTTCCTCTCAGCTATGAAAAAGTTTCTCAAAAATCTGTCATCGGGAGTCGACTTTAAACTGTAGGTCCCACCACTCATGTACAAAATTAACACACACAACATAAGTGGTGTGAGAAACTAGGACGTTGTACAACTGGGTCGATTCGACCTCCGCGTACTGTACTTGTCTTAATTGGCAAATACACGTCCTCTAACCTAACCTAACCTAACCTATCCATCGAGGGCCAAGTGAGCCTGGCGGTGGAACAAAACTCCTCATTAATCCAGGATAGGTTCTCCCACAAGTTTCAAAGAATTAATCTCATATCGTTGTTAACAACCTAACCTCAAAATTCCCGTAAGAAACCCCTTCATTAGTCTCACAACGGACTTATTAACGACCAGCAACAAACCCTGTTGGTATACCATCGTCTAGAATTGGCCAAAAGCCACTGCATACGCACCTTTGCTTCTTCCTCCCAACCATAAGGGTAGCGTATGGTTCACAAAGTGAAATCCTTGTTTATAGAAGCAAAAGTATCAACCTTCTTGCTCCTAAGTACATTACTGTGCCTTTAAACCCAACAGATGCGCAACAGGGCAGAACAGTTTTTGTGGACTCCTTTCAGTCACGAACTCGGACCTACCCAATTGCCCTCACGGCAGCCTGACTGTAAACGAAAATCCCGTGAGAATAGGAACTTTCTGAGATTTTCCTGGCATGTAATATACTAAGGCGCCAAGGTTCTGTGGTAAAACTACAATTTTCTCTGATAATCAAGCTGTTCTGGTCACGAAGAGTAGTAATTCGACCTTAGTTCTGTAATGTAACGATAAGAGGAAGCTACAAAGTAATGCATCCACCAGAGATCAGGAAAATGTACTCAAAAAGATAAGTTGAATCGAATCATACTCATAATTTCTGATACGTATACGCATTCTTACTTATTTCAAGAACCTCTACTCATATTCAAAATGTGAAGTACTAATCATATTCATACTTAACAGCTCTAAGACTGTAAATTTTGACGAACGTTTGGAGTCACTCAAATCATTTATAAGTATTATAAGTATTTTTCTAAATTGAATCAAAATGTGTATGAGGCTTATGAATCAAACATATTTCGAATGGTATGAGTTTGATGTCAAGGTTGTACGCATACTCATTGCAACTTATAAATGAACGTTGTAGTGAGTATGCATGAATCAGAGTACATAGTTAAATTTTAATGTTTTTGACTCACTTATATTCAAAGTTTCACGAGTGCTTATGAGTAGCGAAAAAACGATTCACTGCTGGATCTCTGGTATGCACCATTTCCTCAATATAGCTTCTTGGATACAGGGGATAACTTGTGAACCTGATATGTCATCTTCCACTCGGATATTTTCCATTGATAATAACCGTGAAGGAGATATTTGCCGATTTTTACAAAGGTCAGAGTTCCATCTCCTCTTGAGAGCCTGTATAATATGTGCAAGATACTTCACTGTGTTACTGCGATTCACTGTGTTGCAAGCTTAAAACGATACTACCACCACCATATATAGCGCACTTCAAATAGCACGTAACCTCTCTCACATTTTTATACAATTAGACTGACACTCTTCCCTTTGAACATACTTCCCACACACATCTTGTGTGTGGGTTTCATTGTATTTGTCTTGTAATTTTGGTTTTTAGCATATTTCAACACCCTCTGTGACTAGTTAGTCATGCATGTTTTAGTTGTACAAACCCATCCATTATGGAACCCATACCCTTCTAGCAGAACAACATGTACTTGTACTCGTACTTGTAACGTAGAACTTGTTTTTTAAGTATTTGGACTCGCATTACATTGGTTGTAAAATAATGTCATATGAAACGACACAAACAACACAAACAACATAAACCAACGAGGTGAATATAAAATTTAAATTTATAAATTTCTAGTTGCAAACAAACAACAACAACAAAAAAATACCCGGGTAGAACCCCTTTGTCTATGCTGTAAAATAATGTGATTTGTATGCAAGGTAACAAAAAAAACACACGGGGGTTTTTCAGGAGGCTAGGAGAAAGGGAGAGAGTAAGCAAACGACAAAGGTTTTTATGAAAATTAAGTCACGTTTAGTAATTATCGCAATATTGCAATTTGATATGTGCATATTAATTATGAGATATTTTAACTGCTTCTTCTCCTCCTCCTCCTCCTCCTCCTTCACAGAAAACAGAAAACTTCTTTACGAGATGAAATTTTAATCCAAATAAAATTTTTAAAGCGTCTTCCTTTTAATGTTTTCATGAAAAAAAGATTATTAATAATTATAATGCGTAGCATTGCCCTTAGTTGACGCCATTATTGTTTATTTTAACGCCTAAACATTGAGTTTAGATTTGCAAATGACTCTAAAGATAATTGAAAAGATAAATAAAATCTATAGCATGTATTTGGGCGTTTTAAACAACAAAGCATACTTTAAGGGTTGTATTGAATTGTTTAAAGATGCTTAGCTTAAAATTGGATTTTATTGGATTTTTAATTAAGCTTTTAATACAAAAGGGAGATTTCTGCCCCAAGATAGGTTATAATTGATGATATTAATTTAAATCAGCGAATGGCTAAAAGGTTTTAAAATGCAAAAAAAAGAGAAATTTTTAAATAATTTTTTTTCATAGCCAAAGGAAGGACTCATAGCTGCCAAAATTAGTAAAAAAAAAGAGTGGGCATTATTCTTTCCATTATTAGCGGCTGAATCTTTGAAAGGAAACCAAGAAATTAATTTATTTATACACACATACGTAATTGGTCATTATAAGCCTTCAGTTAGGATTACAACTTAGCTTCTCACACCACTTATGTTGTATGTGTGCTAATTTTATACATGAGTTCCAAGACTTACAGTTTAAAGTCAACTCCGTAGGACAGATTTTTGAGAAACTTTTCATGGCAATTTTATTTGGTCGCAGAGTTATTGCCAGAAATCTGCTGAGAGGAAGTCGTCAAGAAATATTCTTTCATATTTCGATACGTTGGAGATGTTTGACCAGGGGTTTGAACCGTGGCCTAGCGTCTAAAAAACCAATAAACAGCCTACTAGACTACGGCGACTTCAAATGCGGAAATAATCACAGGACTTTATATTTTGGATACTCATGTGAACTTGATTTTGGTTGATTTTGGACAAAAGACTTACAGGGACAATTAAGAGCAGAAAACTCATAATCTAAATGGCTTCAAAAAGCTCGAGTAGCCGAATCAGTAGGAGAAATCAAAGCCTGCATTATCACAAAGGGTCATAGGTGATTTAAGTATCTTTATTCTCTTCGTTTAATATAAACTTTTACTCATTTACCTACCTTCGCCTTAGGCACGACAGATTTAGAGATTGTTCTGGTGATCAATGATTAGTATACGGGATCTTATATCTCTAATAAGCAAGAGAGCAATCGCTTCGAGTTGAAAAATACCTGCATCAGTCAAATCGATTGTGGATCCACATGTAGAACAAAATGGAAAATTTTGTTACTTGCTAGGAATAAAAGATAAGCACAGACTAGTATTTAAAGGAGTCAGTTGTACTTAGTGGAGGTGGGTTTGAGACGGCTGTATAAAAATTTGTAGAAGTGCATGACTGCGTAAGTCATTGGATAAAATCCTTACTTCCTTACTAAGACATCAATTTTCATGCTTGTCGCCCACTGGCGGACAGCAGCTGTTATGAAGCATAGACAATCCAACAATGCAATGGCATCGTGTAAAGTTTTGTATGAATTTTGTCCGAATTTTTCGTGAATTCGTCTCATTCCCACTAGGTTAGGTTAGCTTAGAGGACGTGCACTTGTCAAATAAGACAAGTACAATACCCGGAGGTCGAATTGACCCATTGTACAACATGCTTAAAGAGGGAAGGATAATAGAGGGATAAAAAGTAGAGGATATCGGAAATGGGAGAATGGGAAGTGGAGGAATTACACAGATGAGACACAACAAAAAGGGTGAGAGCGCGACTAGCGCCTCTCAACCAGCCTAAGCCACTAACGAATCTGTGTAGAACCTTGATGTCGGCTCTCGACACAGAATTCAAAGAAAGCCCTGCCAAGGGTCCTCAACCTCAATCTACCAAGGGCTGGGCAGTTACAGAGGAGGTGTTCGATAGTCTCCAACTCCTGCTCATCGCAATATGCCCAGCAATAGTCCGGCATCAGCGACCTAATCTCGCAGTGCCCCGTGATAAAACCTACAACCAACCTTAAGCTGGCCTTATCCAAGCCCAGCAGCCAACCTGTTCTCCTATTGTCCACAGCAGGTCATAGACTTCAATCATTCTCACTAAATATTCTGAATTTTTACCGTGAAAACAGAACAGAACTCAATTATTATGTTGTTATTAAAAATAAATGCTTTTAATAGAGCCAGACTCCCAAGTATTCTAAATATTTGGTGTTACGTACCGTCTAATAGCAAAATCAAATGCGTAGCACCGGTAGTACGCGCCTTCCGAAAAGGCAGTTTGGTGCGGCCACCGAACGTGTTAAGCTCGTCTAAAATTTGGTACCTAATTTACTTAGTAACATAGTGATAGTAAACGCTGCTTAAGACCGTCTTAACTGGTTAATAAAACCTTGAATTTATTACGGTGATTAGTCAGTTTCGTTGTTAAATAATCTTGTCATGGTTAGTTTGGTCGTATTAGGATCGTACCGTGATCACATTTCAAATATAAATAGGGACAAATGATTGTTATGTCTTCTTCGGAGTCATGTTTTTGAGAACCAAAGCTGTTAATAATAATTGAAAAGATAAATAATATCTACAGCATGTATTTAGGCGTTTTATATAATAAAGCATACTTTATGGATTGTATTGAATGCTCTAAAGATGCTAAACCTAAAAAAATTGTTGATATTTATTTGCACGCCACTGTTATTTCGAATTGCAATCAAGATAGAAATTTTAAAATCATTTTCGTTTGAGGTAAAAGACATCAAAAATGTAAAAGGACATCAAACGTATGGATAATGCATCTTTCAAAAATATTTCAACACTTTCTGTTAAAGTTCTTTTTTTATTCTTTCCATTTGTAAAACTGCAATAAAAACCAAAATAATTTTGAATACACTGAGCAAAAAAAACAATACGAAAGACTACAGTGGATGAAAAGCAAGCAAATGGGCTTTTAAAAATTTAAGTGGAAATACAAATAAATATGAATTTTATATACAAAGAAATTTATGTACACGGCCATATAATACTTACGTACATATATAAACCCCATAAGCCTGGTTATAAAATAAAAATCAAATACAAAATAAATAAACGAAATCGTATACCATATGTATGTATGTATATAGGGGAAAAGGAAAACAAAAGTTCTATAAATTATGCATTTTTACTGCACTTCAGAAGAATTCAAACAAAGAATGCAAAACAAAACAAAAACAAAAAATATTGTGTATGGTTGCACTCGTTTATATATGGATGGACTCGTTTTTGTACTCAAAAACAATTCAACTTCATGCTTCTGCTCTACATTTCAGAGAAATTAAAATAAAAACAAAGAAAAAAAAACGAAATCACAATGATTACAGAACAATGCTGGCGTTGATGAGTGTGAGTTGGTGACACTGTTGCAACTGACGATGGCGATGATGATGGTTCTGCTTGATGTTGGAAATGATGCACTGCACTACACTTTTTTATTGTTGTTTTTTTCTTCATACAATTGGGGACAATCTCAGCATTTTTGTTTAAACACATGCACAGACATACACTTTTACAACAAAAAAATAAAAAAAATATATGAAAAATTAAAAACAAATGTTAACATTATATTTTATGCAAGTGTTGTTTGTTTGTTGCCATATTGCATATACTCGTACATACATGCATAATGCATATTGCAAGTATATATGTATGTACATGAGTATTTGTATGCATCATGTGTTGTGTAGGCCATAAAATATGAAATTGGGGAATTGTGCTTTTAATGCGTAAAATGTAAACTGTAATATAAACAACGACAACAACAACAACAACAATAAGAACAACAACTTGAAATAAAATCATAATATTTTACAAAATCAAACACAATAACAACAACAACAAAAAAAGAAATTAAAAATCCCTACAATAACAGAAAAACGCACACAAATGTTCACAAAATACTTTCATTATTACAGGAACAATGTCAACAAAATTTACATGGCCTAGACGCATAAGATGTTACACTATAAGCTGAAGACTTTATATGAATTAATTTCAATTGTAAGCATTTAGATAATTTGTTGATTTTCTTTCTACTGTTAGCCTAAAATTAGGCATTGAATCTAAAAATATTAAAAGAGCTACAGAGGAAAACCTTATGGATATAATTAAATTCAGATTAAATTTAGATTAGTAATGTTTGATTTAAGGTTCTTATCACAATTTGAGAAAAATGGAAAAATCTGCAGCAAGAATTGAGATTAAGTTTGTCTAACAATTGCATACTTTTAGTATTACAGAGCATTTATAAAAAGTGCATACTTTTAGGCTTAAATCTATGTATCAAGGCAATGCACGCTCTTTCGAAAATATCGGTTCTGTTAGAGAAACTGTGATGGATAATCCAATGCCATTTATGTAGCTCTAGTTAGCTTTAGTTAGACGGTGTCAAGAGTAACACAACACTACCAATTTTTGCTTCATTGCAAGAGTATCGTAATTCACGTTATGGCCTTACTTAACTTAATTCGACATAACATTGCTTCAGTTAGTTTATTACAACAAACATGTTCTGTATGATAATTAAATTCATGTCTAGTAGGTAGTGTGTTGCCTTACTAGACGTAACGCTACGGTTCAAACACCATGTCAGACATCGAAACAAAAATCTGAAAAAATATTTCTTTGGCCACTTACTCTCTCAGCAGATTTCTTTCAAAAATTCTGAAAAGTAAAGAAAATTGTCATGAAATGTTTCTCAAAAATCTGTCGTTCGGAGTCGACTGTAAACTGTAGGTCCCATCACTCATGTATAAAATTAACACACACAACTTAAGTGGTGTTAGAAGCTAAGTAGTAATCCTGACTGAATTGTTGTAATGACACATTATGTATGTATGTATGTAAGTTGAATTGTCTTTCAAACAAACCATTTTCTATTAAATTGTGGAGTTTAATAGTGTTTCTGCTTTCCTACAGCCTGTAAATTTTGTATACTTTTAGGTGCCAAGAATTATCATAAGATTCCCTAGCAATACCCTACTACATGTAGCTGATTACCAAATTCCGCTTGACTTGCATTATTTTGCGGGCATATTTCATTACATGTTGGTTGTATTATTGCATATAATTTGTATGAATTCATATTTCATGTGACACATGTCACATATTGTCAAGTATGGTAGAAACATTGTGTGAAAGCCTAACAACAACTGCAATTGCTGCCACTACCACCAATGCTGCATCATATTTATTTAATGAAGAAACGCATACAAAACTCTTGCAAGTATGCATTACGAAAATCACTGCAAAAAATAATGCAAAAAACAGAGGGGTTGACTGACTAATGCATTTGATTGTAAAACCTGACAATAAAACGCACTTTTTCTTTTGTTTGATGTTTGCGTTCAACTTGCAATTTTATTGATTAAAATTGCAAGTCTGCTTTTATAGTATTTACACCGCGTTTTAAACTTTATGAAGTTTTTAACCCTTATTTTATTTTAATTTAAAAAAATTGGAATTTTAAAGCCTAAAGAATTTGTTTTAATTTAAAATTTTAAAAAATATTGTTGCATACCTTAAAAGGTGGTTAACAAAAAAATTAAAGCATACTTTAAGGGTTTTTATTTAAGATAATAAAAAATGAAAGTAAATCTAAAACCATTTTGCATTGTCTGCTTATAAAACACGTTTTAAAATAAATTGCTTAAATTATTAAATACACCTGTCGATTTTTGTATATATGTATGTACACCCTGGTCTTAAGGTTAAACTTATAAAATTTATTCAAACCTTTGACCGAAAACATAAATAAAGCCAAACGTATACAAAAAAAAATAAAAATAAAATAAAAAAGCCAATAAAGCCAAACAAAACTGCCAATATAACCCCCCCATAATAATTTATGACACTCATTAATATGTCTAGCTTGGCATGCTTATATAGTATATGGTAGCTGTGCTATGGTTTTTATAACCCCAAATTTATTTTGATTAAAAACATATTTTCTTTATAACTTTAATAAAATCCCACAAAAAACCTAAAACGAAATACAAGAGAGTGTCAAATAAAAAGGGCACAAACAAAATCTTTAAGCCAATATCATAAAAAATATGAGACAGAGAGCGAGGGAGAGAGAGACAGAGTAAAAGTATAATAAAACAAAGAATAGTTATTTCAGCAAAATTATACCGAAAAAAACAAAGATAAAAAAGACAAAGTATGAACCCTTAGAAGTCCCATCGCACCACCACCAGTGACCAATAAGTGTCAGGGATTTTTTTTTTTTGCTAAACATTTTATTGTGATAGCATTTTGCGAATTCTCCTCACATTTCCAAAAGTGTCAAAACAATCCGGTATTGTTTTTCATTGAAATTCAATAATTCTGCTCATTTTTTTTTATGCAATAAAAAATATCGTATCATTTTTCATACGTTTTATTGCAATTGTGCTGTTTTTTTTTTTGCTTCAGTTCTATATAAAAAAAATTGCACGTGTTATCCTTGCATGAAAGGATGTTACATTTTTTACTATTTTTTTAGCATCCTTGCAACATATGCGGTCAGCTGTAATCAATGAAATGCAATTTGTTACGCATTATAATACTACATAGACAATCATTATGGAATTACAGTTTTATAGCATATAGAATAGGCGTATTAAAACATGACAACATATGTTGCATACTTTGCAGCTGTAATTTTTTTGTTTAATTTTTTTATTAAAAAATAATTGCATAGTTAGAGGCAATTAACGCTCAAAACCGAAAAATAGAACTGAATGGGGTGTCTACATTACAAAAAAATAACACAACGCTTCAGTGTTCATTGATGCTGTTGAATAGCACACAAAGTTAATAGGGCACTCAGAGGCAACATAATGGACTCATAATGGACTACTTTAAGGATAGAGTACTTTTGTATAACACAGACGAAGGCAGAAAGTCCTACGATGTAACAGCAGGGGTACCACAGGGTTCGTTGCTGGGCCCAATACTATGGAACGCTATGTATGATGGTGTACTGAGGCTTAGGCTTCCTACGGGCGCACAAATATTCCGATTTGCGGACGATATAGCCCTCGTGGTGAGGAGTAAACACCTTGATAAATTGGAACGAACGTGCAAAGCGGCAGTAAGCAGACTTAGAAGCTGGATCGCACGTATACGTCTGAAACTTGCTGATCATAAAACGGATGTCGTATTGGTAAACAGTAGGGAGAAAATGGAATACATCACCATAACTGTCGGCGCGAACAAAGGATAACATCGAAGCAGTCTATCAAATACTTAGGAGTTATGATTGACAACAGACTCACATTCAAGGAGCACCTGACGTATATTAGTAGGAAGTGCTGATGAGCGTGGTTAGATCGATTGCTCTATATGCAGCCCCTATATGGGCCGAGGCCATGGATAAGAAGACATATAGAATAAAAGTTGATGGGGCCTACAGGAGATCTGCCCTCCAAGTAATTTCACCCTTCCGCACAGTATCTACGGATGCAGCCTTGGTGATTGCGGATCTGAGGCCGCAACAAATATTAGTAGAGGTAGAAAGGAGAAAATATTTAACAAGTAGGAGAACATGGCTAGTGCAGCCTGACCAGGTGAATGATGATTCAATGAATAGGTGCCAGCAAGAGTGCACTTCTTCCACAAAGGGAAGGTGGACCTACAGATTATAGAAGATATAGAAGAATGGACTAGAAGGAAGCACGGTTCTTAAAGAGCCACGGTTGCTATAGGACATACCTCTACAACTATGGGCATGACGTGGATGAAGCGTGTCCATCATGTATAAATACAAGCGAAACAGCGGAGCATATATTCTTTACTTGCCCGCGCTACAAATACCGACGAAATATCCTGGAGAGGACGATCAGATCCCAGGTGCCTCCCGATAACGTGGTTAACCTGATGCTAACATCATGCGAAAACTGGAACGCGGTATGTTTATTCGCGAAGGAAGTTCTAGTACAACAGAGGATAATGAAGAGAGCAAGAACAGCAGGAATGGATAGCAGCATTCGCTGAATCTTTACCTCCCCCGATGAACTAGATTGGGTTTAGTATGTATGCGTTTAGCAAGCCAAGAGTAAGTCTTACGGCGAATCGTGCACATTGAGTGCCCGGGCTACCAATATCTTGCGAAGATTCCCAGCCTTTAGCTCGCATAGCTATAAAAAACTCAGAGGCAACACAGTTTATTAAGCTTAGATACAAGCAAATTGCGCTTGATATCAGATGCAGTTGAGTCGCATATTTAAATAGGCCTTGCAATCGAATAAAAAAAACAGTTTGGATCTTTCTTTATGCTTTTTTCCTTACCAAGTCCTGATGCCTTTAAATAATCCACAAATTTCCTTTCACACTTTGTATCCTGTTAACCTTTAATTACAAAAAAGAATGCCTTGTTGTTCATTATTTTAACAACCATTTGTTTTGTGTTAATTTGATTGTAATAATTAAATGATTTTATGTTCATTTGGTTGTTACATTTTTTGTTCTTTTTGTTTTGTACCGATAATGCCATTATGTTCCTATAATTCAACCAATTTCAAAACAAAATTAAATTAAAACTTTTCTTTGGAAAAACCCATAAAAGCAGTAATTTTCTCTACCCCTACCTGTCCTCTACACATGCCAGAGAAAAACCTCTTTCGATAGGTGAACATGTATTCGAACATAAATCAACCTGAGAAATTCTTAAACTAACCAACAACATAATCATTTTAGCAGCACTAAAGTAGCAAAACAAAAACAAGAAAAAAGAAAAAGGCAGCAACAGTTATTAAGTAAATGGCCTAAGAACTCCTTAAGATAGGCAACATACAATACATATCTACTATAATCAAAAGAGCAAGGCAGAGAGACAGAGAGAGAGAGAGTGAAAGAGAGAGATAGGAAACCTACAAAGGATTGCTTCCTTGAAAGACATTTAATGTTAATAAAGTACCAAAATTGTTTGAGAAAAAAAACTACCAGGAAGGAAATAAAAGTATTTGTAAGTATGTGTGTGTATAGGTAAATATAATATACCTGCCTGTAGTAGTAGTCTATTTGGTTGGTTAATGTAATCAAATAAACAAGTTATGCTGGTAAACAAAACCACATAAAATTTTAAGATAGAAACTCTATTTAGTTGGTTAAGCAAAAAAGTTGAATTGTAGAGAAAATAATGATGATAAGGTTTCCTAATAGCTTTTGATGTAAATGAATAAGCAGATGAGTTCACAACGAATTCGAAATTCTGTACACAAAATCGTTCTTCTTTGTAGGCAAAGTACAAATCATAGTTCTAAGATCTCTTTAAGGTACCCGCCTACATTACTTGCCCTCTGTTTGTCGGGAAAACTGATCCTGTGGCATGACTTGGAATCTGTGGAAGTCTAGATGAACGGTTGTAGACTTGAGCATAAGGTTTGGTGTGGAATTTTCTCCAGACAGTTTCCTTGAGCGGAAATGAATGACGGAATACATTATGTAATGATCACCAGAACAATCTCTAACTCTGTCGTGCCTAAGACAAAGGTAGGTAAATGAGTAAAAGTTTCTATTAATCGAAGAGAATAAAGATACTTAAGCCACGTATAGCCCATCGTGATAATGCAGGCTTTGATTTCTGCTACTGATTAAGCTTGTTGAAGCCATTTAGATTACGAGTTTTCTGCTTTTAGTTGTCGCTATAGGTCTTTTGCCCCAAAATCAACGCAGTTCACATGAGTATTCATAATATAAAGTCCCGTAATGATTTCCACATTTGAAGTCGCCGTAGTCTAGTAGGTAGTGTGTTGGCGTATTAGACATGAGGCCTCGGTTCAAGTTCCAAGACAGACATCTCCAACAAAGTTCATTCATGTATGAGAAGAATTAAACCCTATTAGCAAACACATAGGTTAGGTTAGGTCAGGTTAGAGGACGTGTACTTCTCAATTAAGAGAAGTACAGTACCCGGAGGTCGAATTGACCCATTGTACAACGCCTAGTTTTTTTATGTTGTGTGTGTTAATTTTATACATGAGTGGCAAGGGCTACAGTTTAAAGTCGACTCAGAACGACAGATTTTTGAGAAAGTTTTTCATGGCAATATTTATTTACTCTCAGAGTTTTTGCCAAAAACCTGTTAAGAGGAAGTCGCCGAAGAAAAAAGGTATTTTTGTCTTGATATCTGGCCTGGGGCTCG
Organism: Sarcophaga subvicina; assembly: GCA_936449025.2. Classification (NCBI taxonomy): domain Eukaryota; kingdom Metazoa; phylum Arthropoda; class Insecta; order Diptera; family Sarcophagidae; genus Sarcophaga; species Sarcophaga subvicina. The sequence continues at coordinate 112,349,255 of OW388084.2, read as the reverse complement.
AACCCTGGCTTTACGTCTAATAAGCCAACACAGTACCTACTAGACTACGGCGACTTCCAGCAAACACATAACCACAACATGCTTATAATAATGTTACGTTTTTGCCTTTTAAAAGCGTTTAAAATATCAGCTCGTAAATTGCAAATAAAATAAAAATAAATTTGTGTTTGGTTTTAATTAAAATTCTTTATTTTCGCATGATTCTGTGCGCCACTGTTTACGACTTGATGTAAACAACAACAATTTCTTTGTTTGTTATTCCTCTGTTTACCCCCTTTGCATAAAGAATCACAATTACTAGACAGTTGTTCGACAGATCTTTGTAACGAAGATCTTCAAACCACGATTGCTCTCTTCAAACACACCGCGTCTTCACACAAGACTGACTGGACTTCACTAACTCAGTTGCCTGCTTTGCGTTGCCTTTTATATGGCAAATGGCAAAGTAAACAGTCGGATGAATGTTCTTGAAGGTGAATGTTCATGACTTCGCCTTCTCGAAATCTCTATAAATGTAAACATAGTTCTTTACATTTATTGTTGTTGCGTTTGTTGTTGTATTTTTGTTTACTTGTTTGCCTTATTTTTTATGCTGGTGTTTGTTGTTACATTAAGTAGTACGATAATTTGTAAACAGGTTTGTTTACTGCATTATTTTGTTTCTGTAGCTTCTGTTTATAATTTTACTGTTAAACGATGTAAACGCAAAACAACAGTATCTAGATTTTTCATTTTCGTAACAATACTTTAATATTAACCACATAAAGCAATAAATTGTGTTACAAATCTCTCCTTAAGCCTTTAATACCGATGCATTTAGCAAGAGAAAACTTTTCTTATAGCAAAACTTTTGCGGTAGGCCATATTTAGGCCACCTACCAAGGCAGCCTAAGAAGTAAAATAAACCATTACTTAGCATTTGGAATAGACTGCTACAAAACCCAAACATTTACTTTCTCTTTAATAAGTTTAGTAATAATTTTTTATGGCCAGGTATACTTATTCGGTCTCGGCTACAGTTGCTTCTCTAAACGGCCTACGAAATGAATGAATGAAGAGTTATGGTCAGGTCAGGAAAAGGGGTCAAGTATAATAAAATATGAAATTTATAGTCCATTCAATTTCAAAATACTAAATGATAACAAATAATGTTGCCAAAATAATATCTATTTATTAATATTAATGGCAGGAGAAAATAAAAACGAATAAAATGAAAATCATTTAAGAGTGCGTTCTTAAGAGCACTTCAATAATTTCACTTTAAAAGCGTTGATGTGAAGGAATTGTTAAATATTTGCGAAAAATATTTATAAGAGCTTGGGGTGGCAGGGAGTTTTGCTATCAATTTAATTACGTTTATTTTGCAAATGGTTAAACATTTATACGCCGTTTGTTGTATATCACTTTAATAGTTTCAATTTATTTTTCCAGTTCCATTTGAGTTTTCAAAGTGTGTCTTTACGAGTCATATCATCAACCAGCCATCATACCTTTGCTAGTGCTGACATCAAATATAAGCTTGAAGTCATTGAATGAGGTTTTCGTCTGTTCCGGTTTTTTGGCACCGGGTTGTCATTTGCAAATGAATTTTATATGCTGGGCTCTTCTTTTCCATGCTGGTTGTTGCCATTTAATGAAAAATAATCATAATAAAATATTCAAACATTAATTATTTTTATCTTTTATGCTGTTGTCTCATAACAAAACACATACAGACGGCAACACAGTCTTAGTGATTTAAAAGAAAGCACTTTTTCAAACATGTTTCATGAATATTGTTACGAAATTGAAAAATCAAGATACCGGGATTTTCGCTTTTATACCGCTTAACATTAAAATTATAAACAAAAGCTACAAAAACAAAACAATGCTGTAAACAAACCTGTTTACAAATTATCGTACTGGTTACTATAACAACAAACGACAGCATAAGAAAAAATAGTAAACAAGTAAACAAAAATACAACAACAAACAGCATTAACATTATAAAAAAATGGTAAACAAAAATACAACATCAAACGCAACAAGCATAAATGTAAACAACGACGTTTACATATACAGAGATTTCGAGAAGGCGAAGTCATAAACATTCGCCTTCAAGAACATTTATTAAACTGTTTACGTTGCCATATAAAAGGCAAGGCAAAGCGGGCAACTGAGTTAGTAAAAGTTCAGTCAGTCTTGTGTGAAAACGCGGTGTGTTTGAAGAGAGTAATCGTGGTTTGAAGATCTCCGTTACAAAGATCTGTGGAACAGTTGTCCGGTAAATGTTATTGTTTATGCAAAGGGTATAAACAGAGGAATAACAAAAAAGAGCAATTGTTGTTGTTTACACCAAGTTGTGAACAGTGGCACATAGAATTGTGCAAATAATAAAGAATTTTACTTAAAAGTGAACACAAATTTAATTTTATTTTATTTGCAATCTAGGAGCTCATATTTGAAACGTTTTTAAAAGATAAAAACTTAACAATATTATGATAAGCCCTTAAACCATCAAATCTTGACAACAGTAAGGAATTATTGTTTGTTTATTGAACCCTGTTAGCAATAAAAAAAAATAAAAATAAATTCACGAGCTGTACTGTTAATTAAATTTCCCTGACTACTTACGTTTGCACATGCATTTGCTTGAATGTTATTTCACAAGCAGCATATTATATAAGCATATACAGTTAGTTCTCCTCATGTGTGAGTGTACGTGTGTGAGTATGCATGCATTTCACTTTTATGTGTGTCTCTCTCTTTATTAAGTGAGTATTTGTGTTTCCTTTTTCGAATGCAGTCATCATCATTGTTTACAAAGTGTCTTCAAATTTGAAATGTTTGAAAAACTTTTGCAATTAATTTTCAAATTCAATTAATTTAAGTGTGAATATTAAATTTTGTTCATAAAAATAATTTCTTTAATTGCTTAACTTAAATGCCAAATAACAGACAAATATTCAGGAAATCTAAATAAAATTTATACTCAAATATGTCAAAGACACATGCATACATACTTACAAAGTGACAAGCAATTCATTAAAAATTTAAAATTCTTAAGTGGTCAAGTGTTTTAACCATTAAGAACCAGTTTACCAGTTTTAAGAAAGCAGTCTCACAACAGCAAACCCGCTCTGCTATTATCGATAGAAGGCTTCTAAACCGGCATTATCCCAATCTATTCTCCCAGAGCTTTTGTCCATTCTTCTCGACCCATCTCCCAATAAGATTGGATTGAGGTTGGAGTATGAGATTGGAGTATGAGGACCAACTACCAAGTCACCCACCGAATGTATTCTCAATTTAGCAAGAATCTGCCACCTTGTTTCCAGGAATACTACTACTCCACATAAACCCAATCGGGTCCAACGCCTCTTACAGAGGCGATCCATACCACAATCCGATGATTGAGGATTAATAGGTTATATCTTGGGGACCTAGTCCTTGAACCACTCATCTAAAATCCCAAAGGGATAGTTTTTAAGGATTGGATAGCCGCAATGCAAGTGGCCAACTGTCTCTAGTATGCAGAAAGAACGGCCAACAATCTAGATATATTGCCATTGATTACTGTCAGTTTGATGTACTTAAGGAGATCCCTTGGATCAAAACATTATATCCCGAATATGTTTTGTTAGCACCATTCACCAAAGACCCTCCGACGATAGTTTTTAAGAGCAAGACAGCCGCAAAAGGAATGACCAAGTGTTTCCACTTCTTCCATATTGTCCCAGCTGCAACAGGGGCCATTGAACTGTAATTCAAACCGTCGGCCATAATTTCCAATTAGCCAGAGCTCGATAAGTAGTCTGGATACGTTGCAATTTACTGTGACCTTTGAATAAGCATGAGATCACTTTTAAAGGACCTTATAGGCGACGTGACCGAGGGCGTTTAGGCTTCACACGAGGAAGATTTTGAACAGGATATTTATTGCCTTAGAAAGCCATAAGGCCTGTATCCATATGTTTTATCCGAGAAAAGGGACTGAGAGTATTCAATTCATTCCTACATTATAAAGGGTCCGCCAAATAACTTTTTTTTTTGAGAATGCTTTAAAAAAAACTACTTAATATTTTCTCAAATTTCTTTTTTATTTGAAAGTACAATCCTTCCGGTTAATAATCGAAAAAAAATTTCATTCAAATGGCTGCCTCGGCTGGCCATGCAGTAGCCTACACCAGAAGATGCCGATTTTGGCAAAAAAAAAAAATCATCTTTTCAGATGAAGCTCATTTTGATCTTGGCGGGTATGTGTAACAAGCAAAATTGTCGCACAGAAAACCCGCATGCATATATTAAAAAGCCGACGCACCCAAAACGAGTCACTGTTTGGTGCGGATTTTGGTCCAGAGGCATAGTTGGGCCATATTTCTTCGAAAATGAGCAAGGATTGGCCGTTACAGTCAATGGCGATCGTTATCGGGTTATGTTGAACGAATTTTTGTTCACAAAAATTGAAGAGGAGAGAAGGCGCTGCGTGCCACACAGCCGAAGCTACACTCGATGTTTTGCGCCCTGTTTTTGAAGATCGCATTATCAGCCGCAGAGCTGATGTCGTTTGGCCACATCGGAGCTGCGATTTGACACCGTTGGACTATTATTTGTTGAATGCCGTCAAAGATAAGTGTTACGCCGACTAGCCAGAGACAATTGACGCTTTAAAGGACAATATTCGTGAAGCCATTAGTGTAATACAGCTGCACACAATCGATAATGTGCTTAAATATTGGTCCGATCGTGTAGGCTACTGCATGGCCAGCCGAGACAGCCATTTGAATGAAATTATTTTCCATTATTAACTGGAAGGATTGTACTTTCAAATAAAAAAAGAAATTTGAGAAAATATTCAGTATTTTTTTTTAAAGCATTTAAGAAAAAAAAAGTTATTTGGCGGACCCTTTATTACTAACCAAGAGGTAGAACGGTGCGATATAAGAACAAGAACAGACGCTTGACTATTAACAATGTTTGCTTTCACCAGGGCTTGTTGTGTGAGCTGCTAGAAAGACCGCAACAAGTAAGTTGCAGTAAGTTGCGGTATTCCATAAAACAGTAGACAAACCCACTCTTGTAAATTGAAATCTCTTTACCTTGTCCTTTGCATGGATTTGAGGTGTTGAATACCTATCTGGTCGATTGTTACGAATCTAGCACGTCTTCCCATCTTATTCAATTATTTTATATTTGAATTTATAGATTTTTATACAAATAAGTCCTATTTAGTGTTTCATAAACAATTAAAATTTTTTTTGAGGACATTTATGTTCATTTACAAAACAACTTTTCCTGTTCAGTAATCCGTAATGCTTATGCATATTGTGACTTCCAAATTAGCTATAGAAATCCCCCCTCAACCTCAAAAAATTGTCTGTACAAATACCAACAGCTATATCAGCAATTAAGCCATGTTTATTAGCCATATATATACGTATTACCACAACACAAAAGATGGGTAAAAGCCAACCCAAACAACATTTAATTTTAACAGCAGGCTAATGTTGCAAGAAATTATAACAACAATAACAACAAGAAGCTGGCAACTTGCTGGCATCCATGGTAACAAAAACAGAACCCCCAAAAAAAAAAGTTAAAAATTTCCCTGCTCAACCCCAGTAAAGGGGGGAGAAATTAATAAAAAAAAAAAATAGAAAAGAGACACTCATTATAAAAACGATGCTTCACTAAACTACAACAATTATAACAATAAAAAACAATACAACAGAAAGCAGCAAAAAAAAAACCCCTGAAAAGACACAACAAACAACATGGCATGGCAATGATAACTGAAAATATAAAGAAAAACACACACACATACACATCTCTTTTGGACGACTTCTGGTGCGAAAACTGGAAGTACTAATTAACCACAAAAGAACACTAATAATGAACAACAGACAAGAGACACAATACAAGCCAAGTCAAACCAAGCCAAGCCAAGGAAGAAAAATTTTAAATTAAAATATAAAAAAAACAGGATCCCTTTAACAGGCACTTTAAACAAAAACCAGGAGACGGAAACTAAGTAACAGACAGGATGTAGGAAAACTGGCATTAGCAGATGAAAATAAAGGCCAACTAGAATGTAATTTACAACAGCAGATACGCTTACATGTTTCTATACATACACACATATCTACAAACATTTAATTGTGTGCACAGTTGAATGGTACAGTGCAAGTGTGGCTAAATTTGACAGAAAAAACAAGAGAAACCCGAAAGGAACTCGCAACTCTCTTAAGCTTATGTTGGCAATAAAACGATGGAGTCAAACCAAAAAAAAAAACAAAAGTATACAGGAACTTGCAACTTGCAACAAAAAAAAGAAGACAAAACAATAACACACAAAAAACATGTTTCTTTTAAAGTTTTTTTCCGAGATAAATTCCTTCAACTTCAAAAGGGTATTTTATCATGAATTATGGTGGAAATATTCTCTGCAATATCGGAAAAAGAGGACATGACTAACCAACAGGAAGCCAATATATGGCCTGAAGAAATTTGGCTGGGATTTCATACATGAAATTTTCGCCACTAGTTTTCAACCTAGCATGGGGTGCCTATGAAGGCGCCGTAGTCTAGTAGAGTGTGTTGGCTGGACACGGTTCAAACACCAGGTCAGACATCAACACGAAATACGAAAAAATATTTCTTCAGCTACTACCCCTCAGCAGATTTCTGTCAAACACTCTGAGAGTAAAAATAAAATTGCCATGAAAAGTTTCTCAGAAATCTGTCGTTCGAAGTTGCCTTTAAATTGTGTAGGTATCGCCACTCGTGTATAAAATTAATGCACACAACATAAGTGGTGTGACAAACTAGGTCGTAATCCTGACTAAAGGATTGTAATGACTATGTATGTATGTATGTATGTGACGGTACCTACAGTTTAATGTTGACTTCAAGACACAAATTTGAAAAACTTTTCATAATAATTTTATGTTACTCTCAGAGTTTGAGCGAAAAGACTGCCGGGGGGAGGTCACCGTAATAAATATTTTCTCGTCTTTCGTTTTGTTCAAGATGCCTGAGCCTTGGTTTGAACCATCGAACCTGTATAATAAAGAACGTATTTTCTGCTAGGCTATGCTAGGCTTCTTGTTAACCAAGATCATGTTTTATATCCTCAACTTCATTCTTTCTACACTCAAAAGGTTGTTGTCTATGCTAAAGGCCTCTAACATTCGTATTAAATATCTCTGGAATATCGTCCAGTTTTATGTCATATGATCAAATGGATTTGCTTCCACTTGATTCTGTAAAAAGCTGTTACATTAAATAGGGCGTTATCTACCACCTGATGATCTCAATAAGTCTGTATGGGATGCCTATGCCATTTCACTCTTCAGCTGGACTGTAACTCTTCATCAAGAATTGTCAAACGATGGTTGCATGTCAATGTTTGGTAGCACTCATCACACCATCCTCTCTAAAATCTAACACTTCTTATTGCACTACCCTGTATCTCTGTGTTTTAACAATTAAACTGTGGAGTAAATAACATATTTTCCTCTAGGCTATGCTAGGCTTCTTGTTAACCAAGATCATGTTTTATATCCCCAACTTCATGCTTCCTACGCTGAAAAGGTTGTTGTCTACGCTAAAGGCCGCTAACATTCCCATCAAATATCTCTGGCATAATGTCCAGTTTTATTTCATATGATCAAATGGATTTCCTTCCACTTGATTCAATAAAAATCGATGCATTAAGTAGGGCCCATATGTATATATGGGATGCCCATGCCATTTCACTCTTCAGCTGGGCTGTGGACTCTTCTTCAAGAAATATCAAACAGTGGTTGCATATCTATGCTTGGTAGCAATCAACGCAAAAATCCTCACTAAAATTTAACATTTCCTGTAGCCTTACCCTGTGTCTCTGTGTTTTAACAATTAAAAATGCAAAAACGGCAAAAATTAATGTAAATTAGCGACACTATGAGCAGCACCAGCAGCAGCAATTTAATGGTAAGACAGACCAGAAACCAAACGACTCTTTTGAATAGTGTTTTAAGCCAAATTAACTTCTAGTTTTTCTTGTTATTTAACCCACAAAATGAAAAGAAATTTTTGGCAAAACGATAAAACCTTATTTAAGAAAAGAGCTCAAGTTTTCAAAAAAAAAGCTAAAGTGGACTTTAATTATTTAAAGCCGACTTTTAGATCAAATAGAAAATGACTCTCTCGTTTATGTACAGCATATTAAAGGATATATAAGAAAGGTTCTGACATTAGAGGCCGCCATAGTCCAGTAGGTAGTGTGTTGACTTATTAGACGTAAGGCCACGGTTCAAACCTCAGGCCAGACATCATAACGAAAACATGAAAAAAAATTTTCTTCAGCGACTTTCTCTCAGCAGATTTCAGGCAAAAATTCTGTGCGTAAATAGAATTGCCATGAAAAGTTTCTCAAAAAACTGTTGTTCGGAGTCGACTTTAAAATCTGTAGGTCCCGCCATTTATAGATAAAATAAACACGCGCAACATAAGTGCTATGAGAAGCTATGTTGTATTTTTTTTAATATTATTTTTTAATATTTGTACAAGGATGCTCAACTTCCTCGGCAGCCGAAGAGCTCTGTTAGACCGAGATAGATACATACATTGTCCACATGTATACATAACTGATCATTACAACCCTTCAGTCGAGAATACAACATAGCTTCTCATAGCACTTATGTTGCGCGTGTTTATTTTATCTATAAATGGCGGGACCTACAGATTTTAAAGTCGACTCCGAACAACAGTTTTTTGAGAAACTTTTATCTACTCTCAGAGTTTTTGCCAGTAATCTGCAGAGGGGAAGTTTTTCGTATTTCATTTAGTTGGAGATATCTGACCTGGGGCCTCAAGCCTAATAAGCCAACACACTACCTACTAGACTAGGGCGACTTCACTAATTGTTTTCCTTCTTAAACCATATGGCCATCCGTCACACTATTGCGGTTCTTACCAGAGATTAGCAATGAGTTCAAAAAGGTGACTAGAACTTATTCATTCATTATTTTAATATCATGGAACCTCTACTCATACTCAAAGTTTGAAGTACTCATCATATTCATACTTAACAACACGTATGATGTTGTTGATTTCGACTCTCCATAACTTAACATATACACGAGAAGCACAAAATAAGTATGATTCACGTACGAACACTAAAATACTCACCAGAAGGTTGTGCGTTTGGTCTGTTTGCTGCTCTGTCTTTTTTGCTTTTTTTGCAAATTCAACAACAACTAAGGCTGTAAATTTTGATGAATGATTCGAATCACTGGAATCATTTATAAGTATTATAAGTATTTTTCTAAAGTTATGATCGTAAATGAGTATGGGCTTATGAATCAAACATATTTCGAATGGTATGAGTTTGATGTCAACGTTGTACGCATATACTCATTGCAACATGTACTTATAAATAAACGTTGTAGTGAGTATGAATGAATCAGAGTACATAGTTAAATTTCAATATTGTTGACTCACTTATATTCAAAATATCATGAGTGTGTATGAGTAGAAAAAAAACCATTCTTTGCTGATCTCTGGTTCTTACACAGGTCACTAGCCTATTGGAAGACATTTGACATTTCTTCAAATAACTTCTGCGAAACCTGAGCCTCTGCGGAAGAAGAAGAGAATCTCTTTCATATTCAGTTGCCCATCCGGTACTTTATGCCCTGGAGTGTTAAAATTAAAAAACATTTTTCTTTTTTTCTATTCTAAAATCATATGGCCATCCATCGCACTATTGTGCTTCTTACAGATCCTTTCCCTATTGGAAGACTTGTGACATTTCCTCACATGAATTCTTCAGAAACTGAGGAGGAAGCAGAGCCTCTCTTTCTTATTCAGTTTCCCCAGCCGGTACTTTATGCCCTCGAGTGTTAAAATTAAAAGATTTTGTAGTTTTTCTTGTTTTGTTTCTTTAAGTTACCAAAATGACAAGTAAAAGTTTTTGGCATTCATGTCCAATTAATTTGTGTACGAGTATGTGAAGTAAGTTGTGAAATAAAACCAATATTTTTAATAAAAACAGTTTTTCTTGTGAATGTAAAATACTTTTTTGGCAAAATAATGTGTCTGTGGTTTTCCATGACATAAAAATTGTGGTTTGGCTTTGAAACATTCTTTCCGAGACAAAAGGAGCAAAAGGGAGGAGGGAAAAGGAATACAAAATTTATGTTAATTTTTAAATAACTTAAGACTTAAGGTTTTTAAAAACATGGAAACAAAACAAATAAAAAAATAAAACACAATAAAACATTTAAATTAATAATAAAACTAATTAGAGATACTATTCCGGGATTGGATTAAAAAAAGGGAAAGGAAGGGCAAAGGTCTCCCTGAAAAAATTATTTTTTTTAAGCTGAGAAAAAAAAAACGAAACGCAAGGAAACTGAAGTAGATTTTAATGGGTTTTCACTATTTTATGTGATTTTACTTAGGAATGCAAGGGACGATAAGCAACTAATGAAGGAGGCATAAGGAAAGAAAGAAAGGAAAGGAAGGAAGGAAGGAGAGGACTTTAATAACAAGCCCACTATGCTTCTAATGGATATTTTATGTTTTATTAGCGAGAGCGTTGTGTAGTTTTCCTTTCCTTGTTTTCTTGGCATTTTAAGTCATAAAAAATAATCATAAAAAATAATGAAAATAAAGTATTAAAGAGGACGAAGGGTGTTACACATGGCAGAAATAAATTCAAAAAAAAAAAAACAACAAGTCACCCTTGTTTCGCAAAGGAAATAACCTGACATTGGTACATGCATTAAATGCAAGTAATTTTTATTTATTTCGTTCACAATAAATAACAACGACAAGAACAAGAAAACCATATATGTACGTACGCTTTCTAAACACATATATACATACGCTCTCTTACAGTATTTGACTTTAATCCTTATAAATGAAGGACACGTTGCAATCAAGTTAGCTTAACTTAACAGTGTTGCAAAAACACAGCAAAAATCAGTACAAGGCCGTTATTTAAACTCATAGTCATACTCATACTTATGTATATATGTAGACGTGATTGAGAATAAAACCAGTACGCACCCCATAACACAGCCATGATTATTTCATATTTACTTTTGTGTGTAGGAGTGTGTTACCCCCTTCCTCCCTTCCATTTCCACCGCAGAAATAAGTCGTAATTCGTATTTCATTTCCTGATTTCGTAATATTTTTGTGTTTTTCTCATTATGGCTCATCATTAGATCTTAGTTACACCTTAAGGATTTCTTCTCTCTCTCCCCACTCTCTCTCTCTCTCTCTTTGTCACTTTCTTTGTCTCAAAGGCAATGTATTAAATTATCCCCGGTTTATTATGCTCTCTCGTATTGTTTTTGTATGTATTTTGTATTTGTTAATCTCCTAATTGTGTGGGTTTGCCTGGGTTTCTGTTTATTTCCCTAAGATTTGTCAACATATTCCTGGAAGGATATTGTCAAAAATCTTTTTGATTTAATGACAACAGCCCAGGATAATAATGACAACAGCATGAATTATTTAAAATAAACGTGAGTTGTTTTAATAAGAATTATCGTTCATTCACTTATTCTCTCATTCATTCATTCATTCATTCACTCGTATTTGGTATTAGAGTAGGGGGAGGGGGGGGGGGTATTTGTTTATGGAAAATAAATTGGTTTTTAGCTGAGCATTCAAAAATAAATTGTTTAAAGAAAAACTGTTGGATTTAAGAAACAAAATGAACTCCAATTGCAATCTTAAAGAAATACACATACATACCTACATAATTAGTCATTAAAACCCTTCCGACAGGATTACGACCTAGCTTCTCACACCACTTATGTTGTGTGCGTTAATTTCATATATGAGTGGCGTGACCTATGGCTTTAAGTCGACTCCGAACGACAGAATTTTGAGAAACTTTTGATGGCAATTTTATTTACTCTTAGCAGTTTCCTGGCTAAAGTTTTGCCAGATTTATGGCCAGACTCAAAGCTTATCTAGCTATGATTTCCTAGCAAAATGTCAGAATGTATTAATCTTGTCTGAATTGATTAGAGTCTTTGCTACTCTCTATTTCACCTTTCGCCAAGCATACCCTTCCAAAGTCCTCTTCTTGCTGCATAGCTGCATGCAGTACGATACTGAATGACAACGTTGATTAACTAATTGAATTGCTGCATTAAGTTTTATGGGGAATCCAGCTTATTGAGTTCTTCCATAAATTTCACCAGCTTTGTTGTATTGAATTGTGTGACTCATTCTCCGATTTTAAGGAATATGGAATGCTTTGGCAAATTCCGTGAAAATTAGAGGAAATTGATATCGAAACTCTATAGCTTGCTACACTATAATACCTTATAGTAAAAATGATCAGAGTTGGAGCGACACTATATAAATCTAGCTTGCTAGATAGGTAGATCAAAGTAGTAGCTTTCATTACAAAGTTCACTTGAGCACACATAGCTGCCCTTTGTGATGCCACAGGTAAGAGCAGTGCCTGTACTGACCTAATTCCACCAAGCTCATCAAAAAAATTGGTCAGCGCAAGGGCTGCATATCCAGCTTGCTGGTATGCGACGTTTTGTGCTGGCAAACACTTCGTAGACGCACAGTTGATGTTATCATTGCAAAAATTGATATTCGAACACTCTTTGTGTTTGTCTCTAGCATAGCATTTGAGCTCATGAGTAGACACATACTATCTGACTTAGTTAGGAGGTTATATACATACATACATAATTGTGTAATGATCCTTCAGTCAGGATTACGACCTAGCTTCTTACACCACTTATGCCGTGTGTGTTCATTTTATACATGAGTGGCGGGACCTACAGTTTAAAGCCGATTCCGAACGACAGATTGTTTGAGAAATTTTTCATGGCTGCTTTATTCACAATCTGAGTTTTTGTCAGAAATCTGCTCAGAGATTAGTCGCCGAAGAAATATTTTTTCATATTTCTGTTTTGGAGATGTCTGACCTGGGATTTGAACCGAGTGCTTGCGGCTAATAAACCAACACACTATCTACTAGACTAAAGCGACCTCAACTCCATAGCTTGCTATACTATAATGTTTTACAGTAAAAATGATCGTAATAAGAATGATGTGATGTACCAGCTTACTGGTACACGAGATTTTGTGATGGTAGGCTCTAACAAGTATACACTTCGAAGACGCTGAGGATGATGTTATGATTAGTAAAAAAATATCATCATTGTAGAAACTGATATTCAAACACTTTTTGTGTTTGTCCCTAGCATATGAGTAGATACAAGGGCTAATGAGCAGACACAGGCTAACTGATTTAACTTGAAAGTTTAATAGTGCTGCTGAAAAAACTGCTAAGTATTGTAGACATGCCTAGATAATGAATAAATTTGTATGGCCTAGCTTCTCACACCACCTATGCTATCCTTGTTAATTCTATGAGTAGCGAGAACAACATATTGAAGGAAGCATCCTTTAGCACACATGAAAAATTTATGTCAGAGCAGGAGTATGAACTCTACACTATGTACCAGACTAATATAATAACACATGTGATGGGTCCCCATTAAAAAGAGAAAACCATGAAATAGGTTGTGCAGTTCGATACAACAATACGCTTTGAAATGGTGATCGATTATTACGTTTCAAAGACTCAACATGTTTCTATTGTTACGTTTTTAAAATTGTGAGCACGTAGATTGCAAATAAAATAATAATAAGTTTGTGTTTTAGTTTTAATTAAAATTCTTTATTAATCGCACAATTCTGTGTGCCACTGTTCACATCTTGATGTAAACAACAACAATTGCTTTTCTTTGTTATTCCTCTGTTTACATCCTTTGCATGAACAATAACACTCACTAACCAAATATACGAGAGATCTTTGTAACTGAGATCTTCAAATCACGATTACTCTCTTCAAACACACCGCGTCTTCACACAAGACTGACTGAACTTCACTGACCCAGGCGCCTGCTTTGCCTTGTCTTTTATATAGCGAATGTTCATGAGTTCGCCATCTCGAAATTCCTATAAACGTGAACATCGTTGTTTACGTTTATTATTGTAATGTTGTTGGTATATTTTTGTTTCCTTGTTTATCTTTTTTTTTGTGCTGGTGTTGTTTGTGTATTTTTGTTTACTTGTTTATCATTTTTTATACTAGTATTTGTTGTTACATTAAGCAGTGCGATAATTTGTAAACAAGTTTATTGTTTTGTTTTAGTAGCTTTTGTTTATAATTTTAATGTTAAACGATGTAAAAGCAAAACACCAGTATCTTGATTTTTTCTCTTTCGTAACAATATGATTTGAAATGGTGATCGATTATTACGTTTTGTAGTTTCAAAATTTTTCAAATTAAAACTAAATTTTAAAGTAAATTTAAACGGTTTAACAAATGAAAAAATAATGTTTTTGTCGTTATTAAACCATTTTAGATTAACAATAAATTTTCAATTTATTTTGAAGCATTTTTAATAGTCAAGCTGTTCGAATAAGAAAAGTATTTATTTGGTCACTGAAATCCGATTGAAGTAGACAATTGAAGGACAATAGAATCAAGGATATTAAATTGAAAAGTACGATATATACATATATACAGACTGGCTTAAGTTTTATTTCTAGGCCTTTGCTCTTAAGGAGAAAATAAAATTGATTTAATTATTCTGTGTGGTTAAATGACTTTTAAAGAAATTAAGACTTTAACAATATTTCCAATACAAAAACACACACAAACGCATACACACAAATCTATGGTTACTTATTTAAGATATACAACAAAAACAACAACAAAATACAATTACAATTGATTCAATAAGTATGTATCTTATACTTGTGTATTGTATTATGAAAAGTAGGCGTGTATATGAGGAGGAGAGTATGCCAGTGAGTGTATTTATAAGATACTTATTGTCAGTTGCCGAAAATTAATGCGTACACACGTTACTCAATGACACAAAATCCAAAATTAAGTTCATAACGCATATTGTATACGAGTGAATGTATGTATGTATGTAGTGAAGATGAAGATGAAGATGATAATAATGACCACGTCTTTGTTGGTGATAATTATGTTGATATTGTGTGAGATAATGATGACAATGATTGTCAGTCAGGTCAGTCAGTCAGGCTTTCTTAAAGTACTTGCTATTATTTTGAGCTTCATTACATTTTGAGGGCATTACACTACAAACACAGTTACACACACATTCATTGACGAGTAGCACAGGCTCTTCAAACCAAATAGATGGACAGGCAGCCAGTCAGACAGAGCCACAGAGACACTGGCACTAGCCCTGCCGATGGCTGTTAAACACAAATCAATCGCACTTGATTTGCCAGTTACCAACATACAAATCCACTTAATTGTTCAAAAGTCATACACTCGGCCATAATCTTTCAAGAAATTTGTCTTACAATGAAATCTTTTTCTTTTTTTCTTCCCTTCGTACATATTTTCTAAGACTTTCAAGTGCTTTTGCTAGAGAATAATTTGCTTTTTTTCTTCGTCTTCTTATTTTGCTTAAGTTTTTATAAAAATAGCAGATATTTGGCTATCGTTTCGACTTTGAAGAGTTTCAAGTATAGCCTGAGTGTTTGTGTTTGGAAATCAATCAAAAACATTCAAACATTATAGCCGGCACATTCCATTTTTCTTTTTGGCTCAAGAAAAGCGTAGGCATTATTGAGAGGGAACCTATTAAATAAAACACTTTGTCATATTAAATATTTGCTTTCCAGACTTAATTAATGAATATTTGTTAGTTAAGTATGAAGAACAGTAGTGTACCAAAATAATAAGTACAGCCCTAAAAATTTCCAAAAATGCATGGGAAATGCTAATAAATCCGACACCATTCCTCCCCATTCCTGCCTCCCGTTCCTGATTTTTGAAGTCGGCCTGCTCTTCGCTATTTATCAGATGTTTGCCAATTTAATGATGCCATGCCACTGTCGCCATGTCTAGTAGATCGGTGAACGCCGGGTCAGACAATGAAACGAATATATTGTTACGTTTTTACCTTTTTAAAACGTTTAAAATATGAGCTCGTAGATTCCTTTATTATGCGCACAATTCTGTGTACCACTGTTCACAACTTGATGTAAACAACAACAATTGCTCTTCTTTGTTATTCTTCTGTTTACACCATTTGCATATACAATAGCAATCACTAAGCAATTATACGAAAGATCTTTGTAACGGAGATCTTCAAACCACGATTACTATCTTCAAACACTCCGCGTCTTTACACAAGACTTACAGAACTTATACTAACTCACTCGCCTGCTTTATCTTGTCTTTCATATGGCAACGTAAACAGTCTGATGAATGTTCTTAAAGGCGAATGTTCTTGGCTTTGCCTTCTCCAAATCTCTATAAATGTAGACATCGTTGTTTCATTATTGTTGTTTGTGTATTTTATATACATTTATTCTTGTAGTGTTTGTTGTTGTATTTTTGTTTACTTGTTTACCATTTTAAAGTTGAGTGATGTAAAAGCAAAACATCAGTATCTTGATTCTTCATTTTCGTAGCAATACGAAAAAATATTTCTTCGGTGACTTCCTCTCAGCAGATTTCTGGCATGAACTCTGCGATTAAATAAGATTGCCATGAAAAGTTATTCAAAAATCTGCCGTTCGGAATTGACTTTAAACTATAGGTGCCGCCCCTTATGTATAAAGTTAGCACACACAATATCAGTGGTGTGAGAAACTAGGTCCATAATCCTGACTGAAGGGTTGTAATTACCAAATATGTATGTATGTATGCCACAGTCAGCGATACTAATATGATTACAAAGTCTTAAAATTTTTAAGATGGGGACGCTGATCAGGTTTCCAAATAATTCTGCAGGAGTTCCCCCAAAAACTGGTGTAAAACGTTCCAAAATTCCCATACGTTGCTATTAAAATCGATTATTTCGCCAATTCACTTCTCATTTGCACACGAATATTTATAAAACGAATTATTACAAATCACTTTACTGAGTTCTTTAAAGTTTTTTTTTTTTTTTTATTCAATTGTTGAAATAAAAAAACAAAATTTCCACTGAAATAACACAGAAAAAGTTTCCTTTTTTATGGTGAATAATTCCATAGCAGCGCATAAAATTGATACAAAAGTTAGAAATGGTGGCAATAGCAATGGCAATGGCAATGGCAATGGTAATGGCAATGGTACTGCTGATACATCCATTTGGTATCGTGTAAAAGCCGATACCGATGCCGTTGCTGCTGCTATTGTAGCTGAGAAAATCCTTTTGTGGTTTGGTAAACCACGTTTTGTAACTTAAATATCCTCAGTTGTATGTATTTAAACCATGTAGTTAACAAAATGCTTATATCCGGTTTTGGCAACAATACAATACAACAAAAAAAACATCTCTTTACTCCTCTTCCTTTTTGCCATCTTTGGCTCATGCATTTAGTAATAGTTGGTGTTATAGAGTAAAACAGAATTGAACAACAACAAAAAAAACCCAAAAAAAAAAAACAGGAAAAGCGAAATCAGTTTTGAAAACTTTCAGCTTCACTTATGCCTTTGCCTTTGCCTTTGCCACAGTCACTCATATCTGTACATGCATTACCAGAAAAATTCATTTCTATCCACTTAGATTTGCATGGCTTTGCTTTACTCTTTCACTCTCTCTCTCCCTCTCTCTGCTTTTTTTTCATTTTCGGGGGTTTTTTTGAAAACATTCAGGCATTACGCATATCTAAATACTACACAATGTATGTCTGTCTGTCTGTCTGTCTCTGGAACTTTAAGACTGTCTGTCTGTCGTTCCAACTGTATTCTGTGAATGTACAAAACGCATATGCAACGACGCGGTTTACCACATTGCTGGTTAAATCCTAGAAAATTATAGACATTCAAACATCCTTAACAACATACATACATACATACAACTGTGCTACCAACACCATTCACATTTGCATGTGCATGTGCATGTGTTCACATGTATTGTATATTCAAACAAATACTTTTGTATGCGTACACTAGTGCACGTATGCATGTATGTGTGTCTGTATTAATGTTGTCTCTCTCTCTGTACATGTACCATATTAATGCGATAAACGTACATTTTGTACAACAATATCTCACTGAAATATTGAGAATGAAAAAAGTGGAAGTGAAATAAAAATTTTGTTTCTAAAACTTCCGTAGATAGTGCAACGATAAGTGGCTAAAAAGTTACATTGGATACCCTAC
Organism: Sarcophaga subvicina; assembly: GCA_936449025.2. Classification (NCBI taxonomy): domain Eukaryota; kingdom Metazoa; phylum Arthropoda; class Insecta; order Diptera; family Sarcophagidae; genus Sarcophaga; species Sarcophaga subvicina. The sequence goes on along the minus strand of OW388084.2, from coordinate 112,331,092 downwards.
CTAAACGAGCAGAAGAAAACAATTGTTATCGTATTGTTACGTTTTTACTTTTTAAAACGTTTAAAATCTGAACTCGTAGATTGAAAATAAAATAAAAATAAATCTGTATTTGGTTTTAATTAAAATTCTTTATTATTCGCACAATTTTGGGTGCCACTGTTCACAACTTTATGTAAACAACAACAATTGATTTGTTTTTATTCCTCTATTTAAGCCTTTTGCATAAACAATAACAATTACTAGACAATCATTTGACAGATCTTTGTAAAGGAGATCTTCAGACCGCCATTACTCTCTTCAAACGTACCGCGTCTTCACACAAGACTGACTGAACTTCACTTTGCAACGTAAACAGTCTGATGAATGTTCTTGAAGGTGAATGCTCATGACTTCGCCTTCTCGAAATCTCTATAAATGTAAACATTGTTGTTTCATTATTGTTATTTGTGTATTTTGTTTACATTTATTCTTGTAGTGTTTGTTGTTGTATTTTTGTTTACTTGTTTATCATTTTGTATGCTGGTGTTTGTTGTTATATTACGCAGTGCGATTTGTAAACAAGTTCATTGTTTTGTTTTTGTAGCTTTTGTTTATAATTTTAACGTTAAACGAAGTAAAAGCAAAACACCAGTATCTAGGTTTTTCCATTTTCGTAATAATAATAAAAATCTGTTTCATATCCTATATTATGGTGTCCATAATAGTTTTCCTTTATAGCAAAAGAACCACCGCCTCTTCACGAAAAATAGTATTTTCCTCTTCCTTAGACTCATAGTTCCTTCAGTAGTCTTCGAAGGGAATGCCAAGTCTAGAGACATGCCGTCCAATAGGACAGTAAAAATCGAAAGGCAACTAGTCCTACTCTTAAATAAGTACAGCTGAATTTGCAGCAATATTAGTCGTGTCTACCTGCTACCATCAATACACAGCCTCTGTTAATGCAAGAGGAGAATATCTAATTTACATGAGGCTATCGAAACACCATGCCCTGTAATATGTAGAAGATTGTGAACGTCGTAGCGCCCGTGGCCAATTCATCAGTAAAGCAATTTCCGAATTTATATGTATGTCCTGGAACGCATGTAGGAGTTACTTTTGAATGATCCGAAACTTGCCTGATAGAACCTCCTTTGAATAATGCGAATCTTCCCTCATAGAACCCCAGCAGTCATGGACAGGGATGGACGTCAAGGCAACATTTTTTTGGGGCTTAATTGCAGCCAAATCGTAAGATATTCGGTTCAGTGCGATTTGTCGATGATTTCCGCATCCAATCCAAACAGTGAGTTGTATAAGCTCCTCAACGATATGGACGTTGTACAGTGTATTAACATCCAGAGGCTGTGCTGGCTCGGCAATGTCGTTCGAGTGGAGGTGGATAGTCCGGCGAGACGGGAATTTGATGCGGGGAACTGCCGAAGTCGTCGAAAGGCATGACCTTAACAACATGGACGTTGTGCAGCGTATTAATATCCAGAGACTGCGTTGGCTCGGCTATGTCGTTCGAATGATGGAGGATAGTCTGGCGAGACGGGTATTTGATGCGGAAAACTGCGGAAGTCGACGAACAGGACGACCTTGTTTGCCTTGGAAACGTCAAATAGAGGAAGACCAGTCATCAATTGGTGTGAACAACTGCCAGAGGCGCCTGGAAAGATGTGTCAAGATAGGCCGAAATCCGAAAATCGGGTTATTAATGGCCAATTAAGTAAGTACGTAATTCGTAATCTTCGGCGACTTCCTCTCAGCAGATTTCTGGCAAAAACTCTGAGAGTAAATAAAATTGCCATGAAAAGATTCTCAGAAATCTGTCGTTTGGAGTCGACTTTAAATTGAAGGTCGCGCCACTCATGTATAAAATTAACGCACACAACATAAGTGGGGTGAGAAACTAGGACGTTGTACAATGGGTCAATCCGACCTCCGGGTACTCTAACCTAACCTAACTGCATGACAACAAAAATTTAATATCAGCTCGACCACAAAAGCATTTTTGTGTAACAGGATGATGGATAAATATTTCTTATACTTTTTGCTGCAGCGTCTGTAAAGATCTTTAAAAGTCGTTGATACCTCTTGATATTTTTATTTTGAATTTTTCTCTTCTTTAACTTATCTGTTACAGAGATTTGTTGTAAACGGATTGGTTACCAAATCAAAATAGTAAATTTGCTTAAATATTCGATAACATTAGGAACTCTACGATATGCATCGTTGATAATGGCTGTTGATTGCACCGCAGACAGACACGGAAAGAAGGTAACGACAGTAAGCAGAAGCAGACAATTGGCAACACAGACGCCAACAAGATGACAACAAATTTACATGTATTCACTAAGGAAAAGTTGTGAAAAGAATTTTTAATGCACGTTACCATGTAAGTTTTATTTTTCGATTTCATTTCATTTTTTCAAGGATATGTGAAGAAAATCCTTGAAAATTATTACGAAAATAAATTGAAACATATTTCAACAATTTAAAAAAAGAAAACATTTTTAAAGTGCAAGGCAAAGGCTTTTGTTTACTTCGTTAAAAGCCATAGCTTTGCAACACAGTAATTAAATGAGTGTTTAAAACCATTGTCCTTAATTAATTCCAGGCAGACTTCTTTCACACACCGAGACCATTTGAGTCCTTAGTGTTTTATGCATAAGGATTCATACTTACATACATACTTACAGGCGGGCCTATTTGATTTTCATATTTTACAAAAAGGTTGTCATAAGAACAATCAGTCGTTTGAAACGTTTATTGCAACGTTTCCATGCGTATCTATAGAGTTCTACCATCAGGGTATTTCGTAATATGCGTTCATGTGTAAAACACAGTCAAAATCAGTTGAATGATTTGGCTGATTACGCTGATGATGATGATGATGATGCTGATGACAAAGTCAATGATGTTGTGATGTTGACGATGATGTTGGTGCATGTTGGCTTGTTTGGATGGTTGGCTGGCCAAGTTATAAAGCCTATTACAGCAACTCATCTATTGATTGTCTAACTGTGAACAGGCAAGCATAGGGTTAATTGCTATATATGCCCAAAAAACAATAACAACAACAATAAATCATACCTTAAGCAATGGCATCAACAGAATGTGTAGGTGGGTGGCTAACATGAACACAGGTTTTTCGAAATACGAATAAAAATTATGAGACAACAAAAATTAGCCAAAAATACAGGCTACTCTCGTAGAGTATAAAACGAAAGATTGGAATAAGAAGGGTTAGAAGAAGGCCCGGGGGAATTTTTAAAGGCAGGGAAATTCATGTAATATGGCTTAAGACCTCAAACAAAAACTGCGAATTAAATTTTACGGATTCCTACAGTGTTTTACCACTTCGCCTTCAATTTCTTAAAAGCAAATGAGTACACTCTGGATGATGTACAGACAGCATTACAAATTGGGAATGATAGATGCATACATACATACATACAAACATACAAAAAAAACATAATTGATCATTACAATCCTTTAGTAAGGATTACAACTGAATTTCTTACATCCACTTATGTTGTGTGCGTTAATTTTATACGCGAGTGGTGGAACATACAGTTTAAAGACCACTCCGAACGATAGGTTTTTGAGAAAGTTTTCATGGCAATGAAGACGCCGAGGTCTAGCAGGTAGTGTGTTGGCTTATTAGACGTAAAGCCAAGGTTCGAGCCCCAGGCCAGACATCAAGACGAAATATAAAAAAAAAGTATTTCTTCGGCGACTGCCTCTCAGCAGATTTCTGCCAAACACTCTCTGAGAAGTAAATAAAATTGCCATGAAAAAGTGTCTCAAAAATCTGTCGCTCGGAGTCGACATTAAATTGTAGGTCCCACCACACATGTATAAAATTAACGCACACAACATAAGTGCTGTGAGAAACTACGACGTTGTACAATGGGTCAATTCGACCTCCGGGTACTGTATTTGTCTTAACTGACAAGTACACGTCCTCTAGCCTAACCTAACCTTTCATGGCCTTTTTTTTTACTCTCGTATGTCTTATGTCTATTAAGCCAACGCACTACGTGTAATAAACAACAACACTGACATTTTGGAGGAAGGCACTACTAACAGGTTGGATGAGGTCTTGCTCTTAGCCCTTTCCCAGTGACGATATATCCGTTTATCAATTTTAAACTGTCCCATTGTGCTTAATATGCTTTTATAAGAGCAGCTTCTACTGATATTTCACTTCGGGTAGACCATTTATCCTCTTCCTTAGCTGCTATAATCTTGGCCACTCACTTCTTTGTGCTTCAGATCAATCTTCGTTGGCATCGATCTGCGTCAGCCGGATATCAATGATGAATTACTTCTTCTCAGCCTTCACACAATGTTTACACTTCAAATTACAAGATCGGCGTAAGAGAGCATCAGTATTTCCTTGTTTTATGCCCCTTCGGTGTTCAATGCTGAAGTCATAAGTCTGGAGGTGATCAATCCAACATGCTAACTGTCCTTCTTCCTCCCAAGTAGCAGTCTGGTCTTACCTGGCTGCGAAGCCTGACCAGAGGTCTTTAATCTGGTACCAAAGGTGCCGAGAGCCCCAGAAACTTGTCTCTGCCCGGCAATTGGTGAGGCCCTCTTGTGGAAGCAACGTGGTGGATGTGGAGAGTGCCCGAGTACAGTGTGGCGTTATACTCTTAACTCATTAAAGGGGTTTAGATAGTCTTCGACCCCTAAACAAGAGGGAAGTCATGTCCAACACAACATGACTTCGAATTGCTACCTACATATGTATGGTGATGTGATGCGTGACACGGCACGCGTTTCCATCACCCACATGTTGATGATGTGATACGTGGCACGGTACGTATCACCCACTTGTGATGTTGTGATACGTGGCACGGCACGTGATTGCATCATTGTGTGTGGGGGCGTTGGTAGACGCATTGTATTTCACTGTGTTTCAAACACCGTGAGATTATGCCACATGGCGGTGCTCACGTTAATCTGAAATTCAATTGGCCTTCTTAGTGTGGAATGATTAGTCCTTAGCAGCAAATGTTGGCCATACACGTACTTATGGTAATGTTTTGTACATTCCATCACTGCAATTAGATCACGTCGGGTCACACAATAGTTGCGTTCAGGTTTTGTCATTGTGCGACTATAGTAGCCTACGACTTTCTCTGTACCATTGAGCACATGGGAAAGTACACCACCAATACCATATCGGCTAGCATCACTGTCTAAACTGAATTTTTTCCGCTGGGACTGAGATACGCCAAAACTGAAGCAGAACAGAATAGGTCTTTTAGTGTCTTGAACGTCTTTTCTTGTTTAGTACTGCACTATAAAGCAGAACTCAAGTAATGCCAGCCTAGTACTATGTTCAGATATGCACTTTTATTGAGTCAATATTCGGTTTATTGAGTACATTATTTTAACTGTTCAGACATAATAATATACGCAGTTCAGCTGCTTGCAAAACAGCTTGTTGTTTCAACAACATTGTTTTTATTTATTTTGTTTGTTTTGTTTGTCTTTGTTGACATTTAAGTTGTCAAATATCAACAGAAAGTGTTCGGATAATTGTAATATGCGAACTGTACATACTTATGACAGTGCTGCATTTTAAGTTTTACTCAATATTGTAATAATTTGTGTATTTATTGCGCAATAATTAATTGAAACTTTATACGAAATATTGAGCTCAATAATGGCAATAAAGCTGCATATCTGAACACCTTATAACTGTTGTCAATATTACAGGACCTAGTTTCTCCCACCAACCATGTTGTGTGTGTTCATTTTACACATGAGTGGATGATATCGAACTCTTATTCAAAAGATTATGTGTATGTCTGTGTATGAGTGGCGGGCGCTATAGCTGGATGGTCGCTTTCTTATTCAAAAAATCCTGCATATAGCTGTGTATCAGTAACGGGAGTTATATCTGTATGTCGAACTCTTATTTAAAAGATCCTGTGTGTATGTCTGTCATTAAAATTCATTTAACAGGCCTTATTAAAAATTTATTAATTACGTTTTAAATAACATTTAATAACGCTTTTTAACACACAGCTTATCATGTAAAAAAAACAAAAAAGAATACATCTTTAAATATTATATCATATTTAATTACATCAATAAATGCGTATTTAATCATGAATTATTCTCGATTGGTTGAAAAAAAAAACAAAAAACACATTAACACACATACTCGTACAATATTTTATGCATGAATATTAAAAGAAATCCAATAACAGCAACAACACTACATACATCTGTACGTATGTATGTACATATATTGTATGCAATAATAATAAAACAAATCAAATATTTATACATCAAACAGCCGTAACTCACAATACTCGTACATGACAATACCAATACAAAACTATTCAACTGACAGGCATTTGCTATTCAAATAAAAAAAATGTAAAAAAAATTATTTTTATTCTGAACCATAAATGATATGGCGAATAGCGAATGTTAATATTTCGTTGCACTTTGTGTTTTATTTTCTACTCTTTTTTTTGAATGTTTTATTCGGTTACATTGTTAATGAAATCATAAATAGTCATACACTTAATTAAATATCGATCTGTAAATCCCTGTTTGTAATTAAAAAATATACAATTTAAATGAAAACAACAGCAACAACAACACCAAACAATATACAATACAATAATAACAAAAATATGTGTTTGTCTGTTTATCAAAAAAAAAAGGTTTTTTATTTAAAATAATAAAACGTTTCAGAAAACAAAAATTATTTTCACGTTTCACTGAATAAAATGGGGCCAAACGAATATGGGCACAGAGCGTGAGGTGTTATAGTCACCCACAAATGGTAGATTTTAAATTTTGTAATTTTTTTATATTTCACTAGCTGTACCCTGCGCTTGTTGCTGCGCCACCAATTAAAATAAATTTGAAGGAAAAACATTACACAAATACACAATTAATTTTGAATAATTTTATTGATTTTGTTTTCCGTTGTCCTGATGATTCAGATGAACGGGCCTGAGTAGTACGAATTCGATCAGTTTCTAATCTCACTTCTCGTTGTTCAAGTGGTTGAAGCGAACGGTTCTCAGCGGCATATACTCGAAGATTTTTCAGTCTCAATGCTCGTCTGATTATGAGGCTCGTAATGCTCTTTTCTTCCGTGCTTGACGTGTAGGTCGACCAATTGCTTGTCATTCATTTTGAATAACTTTCAGTGACGCCATCCATCGGAAATTAATCGCGCCAACCTCCGTCGAATCATGTGCAACAACTATGCAAAATATCATATCATGATCAAATGCACAGTTTGCGATTTAATTGATTTTAAGTAAGTTTCAGTGGCGCCACCTGCCGGAAATTAGCCATACCAACTTAGAAACCTTCCCCGGCCCAAGTGCAACAACTTTGCTAAATATCATATCATGATCAAATGCACAGTTTACGATTTAATTGATTTTAAGTAATTTTCAGTGGCGCCACCTGCCGGAAATTAGTCATACCAACTTAGAAACCTTACCCGGCTCATGTGCAACAACTTCCCAAGATCATAACATGATCAAATGCACAGTTTACTATTCTATAAGGTACATACAAACAAACATTCATTTTTATATATGTAGACTATGGGTGGTGACACATCCACTGTAGCCAATCCGCCCATTTTATTCATATATACGTCAAAGTCGTCCATACAAAATTTGAGAACTCTAGCTGTTGCAGTTTATGAAATATGCGATATTAAATACTTATTGGGTATGTGGGCGTGGCACCTCGCCTACTTGAAATCTTAAAATAAAAAGCCTATAGTTCCCTCTAGACATACAGGAAGATACTGTTAAAATTTCAAGAAAATCGGTCCAGCCGTTTAGCCGTCTATAGACTTCAAGCAAACCCACAAACAAATAAACACACATTAATTTGTATATATAAGAAGATTTGAATCTTTATTTAGGTAGGTATGCAGGTAGGTAGAAGTGGCTGTCCCCTCGATGGAGTCATAAGCGGACACACTCAGGCCGCACACAGAGCCCATTGTGATACCACAGTTTCACATTCTCCCCTAGTCTAGGAAACACTCGGAGCTTTCGATAAAGCGACTCAGACTGCCAATATACATGCATGCATGACAGTTCATCCACATCCTCCATGTGGTAGGCACCCAGGTGCCTCTTTCTCCTCCGAACAAATGCCGGGCATGTACGCAGTAGCTGAAGAACAGCCTCTCCTCCCCCTCCTCATCACCATAGCTTGTGCAGAAATCATTTGCATGGTATCCAAGACCAATACGCCTCGCATGCGTTCCTGTAATACTATGCCCCTTAATAGTCGCCGTAGTCTAGTAGGTAGTGTGTTAGCTTATTAGATGTAAAGCCAGGTTCGAGCCCTAGGCCAGACATCAAGACAAAATACAAAAAGGATTTCTTCTGCGACTTCCTCTCAACAGATTTCTGGCAAAAACTCTGAGATTAAAAATAAAATTGCCATGAAAAAGTTTCTCAAAAAATCTGTTGTTCGGAGTCGACTTTAAATTGTTGGTCCCACCACTCGTGTACAAAAATAACACACACAACATAAGTGTTGTGAGAAACTAGGACGTTGTACAATGGGTCAATTCGACCTCCGGGTACTGTACTTGTCTTAATTCACAAGTACACGGCCTGTAACCTTACTTAACCTATGCCCCGTAATAAGCACTGTTATCGGGTACTGTACTGTGTTTACTTCTTTGGAGTTTAAGCAGGGCTGCCGCGCGCCTCTTAACCAGCCTTGGCCAGATTTTCTGTGCCGTTCTGCCCGTGTCCAAAGCTCATCATCTACTGTTGACAAGGTCTACAATTGCATTGTCCATTTTAAGCTTGCAGGTACCCACAGGGATCCCTAATGTAGAGAATTCATCAGAGAGAGGACAATTCTTCCGCTTTGCAGTTACCGTGAATGTCCCTATGGCCTGGTACCCATGTGATAAAAACATCATATCGCTTTGCCTCCTCGTCAAGACATCTGCAACAGTCACATACCGTGTTGGAGTTCATTACATTAGAATCCAATGATGAATCTTCATTTAGAATGAAGCACTTTTCCAATGATATTCAGAAGGTTCGATGCCCGTCCTACTGGTGGACTTCATATGGATGGAGTTGCACCTACATACATACATAATTGGTCATTACAAACCTTCTGTCAGGATTACGAGCTAGTTTCTTAAACCACTTATGTTGTGTGCGTTAATTTTATACATGAGTTGTGGGATCTACAGTTTAAAGTTGACCCCGAACGCCAGATTCTTGAGAAACTTTTCATGGCAATTTTATTTATTCTCAGAGTTTTTGCCAGAAATGTGCTGAGAGATAGTCGCCGAAGAAATATTCTTTTCATATTTCGTTTTTTTGGAGATGTCTGACCTGTGGTTTGAACCCTGGTCCCGCGTCTAATAAGCCAACACACTACCTACTACGCTAGTTGCAAATTCTAATGCAAAATACTTATATAAAGTCGGACACACTATCTCTAACAGAAGTTATGTTTCCGAAAGGCCTAACCACATGTCTATGCTTTCATTATCTTCAATTCCTTGCACAGTAGGTTGTTCACGAAGAGCATAATCATCCAAAACCATAATGCCTGAAAAGTGCCCTTTTTCTATCAATTCTCATTGTTAAGTTAATTAATTTAATTTTTTTTTAATATTATTCAACCACTTTAAAGTGTTTTTCTGGTTTCAAATGAATCTGTTAAAAATTAACACAATAATTAAAAAGCAATTGCCACACATATTCCAATTTAAAATTAACAATTGATATCAGTATTCTTAATATGTGTGTCAATAAAATGATAAAATAAATACATACATACAATGGAATATATTAAAACATCATATGCATATACATACGTACACTTTATGCCAATATATGTACATATGTATGTATGTAAATTTAAATCAACATTTCAAACAAATTCTTTTTGATTTAAAGCCTTGACAGTCAAATGATTTTAAATTGATGGTTGGGATTTACACAAAATGAGTGTTGCAAAAAAGGGGCAAATTTGTTCTTTTCTGATTAAGACCTGCCACATATATTTTCTATGGGAGGCTTATAGAAATTGGTATCTAAACAATCCAAGCTAACTATCGCCAATTGGCGGATGTAAGCTCAAATCATGGTAATTTTGTAAATGTCGAATACAGAGCATGCTTTAAAACTTGTCTTCTATGGCTGATAAGGTACTACAATAAGGATATTTCCGACCCTTTTGACAGCAGTCACAGAGACATTATTATGCCACACTAAATCAAACTTGGGCTTCTTCCAGCATTTAAAATGTTTTGAAAACTTTTAATCTATTTTATGCACGAATATATTAATTGAATATTCTTTCAAGCCAACAGATTACCACCGATTACATGAAATAATTTTTTGAGAAACTTTTCATGGCAATTTTATTCAGCAGATTTCTGACCAAAACTCTGAGTGGAAGGTAGTTTGGAGTGGTAGCTTTGATACCAAAAGCCCGTTGTGACGCCACAGATAAAGTCAGTCACTGTACTGACCACGTTCCACCAAACTAGAAAATAAGTTGGTTAGCGTAAGGGCTGCACATTAAATGCACGACTACCCTACCCTGGCAATTCAGTCCGAAAGTTTGATAAACGAAGCTATAATATTGACATCAATGGATGATAGATAGTTCCGTCAAGCTGACAAGGATTGTAGAACCACCTCACAAAGAATTGGCATTGACAAAGAAAGTGAATAACAGTCTCCTCTTTCTCAGCAGATCTGCACCCACGACAGAAGCCGTTAGATGGGGCAGCTGCACTCTGTCCGCGTGTCTTCCCATAACACAATGACCTGTAAGCATGGCCACTGTAATCGAGATGACGTTACGACCAAGTTCGAGTAACTGGTTGATGCGCCTTCTATCCATCGAGTGTCAAGTGAGTCTAGCGGTGGAATAGGACTCCTCATGGACGCAGGATAGGTTAGCGTCCCGAAAGAATTTCCGCGCAATGGCTAACTTGACCGAAGTAAGTGGCATACATAAGTCAATTGAAGTGGATTCCGGAAATAGTACACCAGCCTTGGCAAGCTCGTTGGCTCTGCAGTTTCCCGGATTATTACTGTGCCCAGGGACACAGACAAGTGTGACACTGAAGCGCCCAGAAAGCGGCGCCATTCCTTAATGATTCTGGAGTTATTCAGGTGACTTCCTCTCAGCAGTCTTTTTGATAGTCAGGCTGCCATATCAACGCCTCCGATCCATAACATTCTAAATCGAAAAAGTGTGTTTAGGGTTATGAGCTCTCAAAGTTTTCACGCGATATACGACTATATGTGTATTCTAAGTAGATTTTTCCCTATAACTTCGGAACGGATCGGCGCATCTTAATCCAATTTTGACCATATTTAAGTTAGAGAACATAGAATTTAAAAATGCAAGAACATTAACAACTTTTTAAGTACACTTAGAACGTTATAGAATGGAGGCGTCGATATGGCAGCCTGACTATCAAAAAGACTGCTGAGAGGAAGTCACCAAAGAAATAATTTTTTTTTTTCATATTTTCGTTTTGATATCTGACCTGTGGTTTGAAGCGCGGCCTTACATCTAATAAGCCAACACACTAACTACTAGACTACGACGACTTCAGAGCCTTTAAGGAAGAAAAACAGCACCTCCTAAAGGATTTCCCTTTTTCCTAAGATCCTTTTTTCTAATGGAATCATACCCTATGTGTCTATACGCTGATAAAACTTCAATTTTATTATTTTCCTCGTCTGTTTTTTTTGTTGGAATACTTTCTGTCCCACATAAATTTCGCATAAATTATTATTTATCACTGATTTGGTTTTTATTTCCATATTTTAAAAAAACAAAATTGTTTTTTCAAGTAACGAAACTGAATATCTTTTGTGTCATAGTCATCTTTTTTGCTGTTTTTTTTTTCTCACACAAAAATTGTCAGCAATAACGTCAGTATCATTATCATCAGCATCATCAACAGCATTTGGATTTCATAGTTTTTTTTTTAAATTTTTTCAACATTTTTTTTTGTTTTCATAGAATTATTAACGTTATTGTCATTGGAAATGAAGCCACTTTGCTATCTGTTGAAAGTTATAATTTGAAAACAACTTTTTGACAGTTTTATTTGCTCAATTTCGTTTTCTTTTTCACTGTCATGTTCTTATAACACAGCTCTCCTACTTTTACTTGTAAACCTATACTACATATACGCCAACAGCAGCAAAAACGGCATCAATTTTTTAACAGCGAAACCTTGAAGCAAAGCAAAAATCTTTAATAAAGCACGCGTGTCATATATGACAAGTTGCCAGTATACAACGCAACTGACAAGCAATCACCAACATGTCAATCATTAAAGAAAAAAAATAGAGAAGAGAAAATTTGAGGGAAAATTCATTTGAATTTTTCTTTAATATTTTCAATGAAAATCTATTGGAAGGGAATTTCGAACACCCTCTCAAATAAATAAATAAAATGAAATACTTTTCTTTCGTTCTTCTTATTTGTAGCTTTCAATTCATATTGATTTATCTACAAGTGTTTATCGCAAAAAAAAAGGAAGAGAGAGAGAGAGAGAGTAGAGAGTAGAAGAGAAAATAATGCATATTCACTAGTTTGACAAGTTCAATTTCGTGAAATGACAACAGACGATGGAATGACTTTTGATTTTTCCCTGCACGTTTACTTATACCAGAATAATACGAGTGTACACCCTTCCTGGGTTTAACTTAAAATGGACTTAACTGCAGCAGTAGAAGCAGCATCATCATTGCCTTCATCATGATTCATCATCATCATGTAAGAAAAGCAACCAAAAAAAAGGAGAGAACATGTATACAACGTTGGTCATTTTTAAATATCCACACACTCTACTATAAAGTAAACTTATCAACAACAATGTTGTTGTGGCCATGTTTTTATTTTTGGCTTCCGCCGGATGTACGAGTGTTTGTGTTTTATGCTGCTGCTGGTGCTTCTTCTTCATATGTGTTTAAAAACGGAAGTAATAGCATTGCTTCCTAATAACACATCACACTAACGCTCTTTACTTTATTATCCCTACCCCTCACTCTTGCTCTGTCACACACACACATGCACACACACTCACTTATAAAATCGCTTCATACGTCTCAATGTCTTGCTGCTGCTGCTGCTGCTGCACCATGAAAGATATCCTTGGTTATTATAGTTTAAGGCATTAAATTGTGCAGTCTCATGTTTATTTTAAAGCTGCTGGTGGTGAAGAGCGGGGGTTTATAAGAATGATGGAACAACTCTATAACGTTAAGACGTTACTTGTAAACAGCCTATAGCAGATATGTGTCATCTTGGGCCCAAGCTTTTTAGTTCTGTATTTCATTAATCTTGGAATATATTGTTATATTTTTACCTTTTAAAAACGTTTGAAATATGAATTCCTAGATTGCAAATAAAATAAAAATAAATTTGTGTTTAGTTTTAATTAAAATTTTTTATTATTCTTACAATTTTGTGTGCTACTGTTCAAAACTTTATGTAAACAACAACAATTGCTTTGTTTGTTATTCCTCTGTTTACATCCTTTGCATAAACAATAACAGTTACTAGACAATTATTCGACAAATCTTTGTAAAGGAGATCTGCAAACCACGATCACTCTCATCAACCACACCGTGTCTTCACACAAGACTGACTGAACTTTTACTGGCTGAGTTGCCTGCTTTGCCTTGCCTTTTATATGGCAACGTAAACAGTTTGATGTGATCTGAGAAGTCGCTGTAATCTAGTAGGTAGTGTGCTGGCTTATTAGGCGTAAAGCTCAGGTTCGTATCCCAGGTCAGACATCAAAACGAAATATAAAAAAATATTTCTTCGGCGACTTCCTTTCAGTAGATTTCTGACAAAAATTGTGAGAGTAAATAAACCTGCTATGAAAAAGTTTCTCAAAAATCTGTCGTTCGGAGTAGACGTTAAACTGTAGGTCCCGCAACTCACATATAAAATTAACGCACACAACATGAGTGGTGTGAGAAGTTAGGCCGTAATCCTTACTGAAGGGTTGTAATAGCCAATTATGTATGTAAACACTCTGATGAATGTTCGAGGTTTCGCCTTCTCGAAATCTGTAAACATCGTTGTTTCATTATTGTTGTTTGTGTATTTTGTTTAAATTTATTCTTGTAGTCTGTTGTTGTATTTTTGTTTACTTTATTTAAATTTTTTTTTTTTGTTTGCCAGTGTTTGTTGGTATATTTTTGTTTACTTGTTTACCATTTTTTGATGCTGGTGTTAGTCGTTATATTACTCGCCCAATAATTTGTAAACAAGTTCATTGTTTTTGTTTTTGTAGCTTTTGTTTATAATTTTAAAGTTAAACGATATAAAAGTAAAACACCAGTATCTAGACTTTTCCATTTTCGTAACAATATGGAATATAGAGGACCTAAGACCGATTTATCGCTGGAATTTTACTTGGATAAGCAAAGTAAGCTGTTGACGGTGTACGACAAGGGCAAAAAAGTCCAGTGAAATCAACTCTGATTTGAACACAGTCAATGTAAACTTTGTATGGCAAAATAAAGAACTTATAAATAACAGAAAATCGGTTGAAGGTGTGGACTCTACATTAAGTTCTTTATGCAAAATTTCAATAATTTTGTTTCGAATTTGTGGTTTCAATTGTCCTCCCTTGTTAGTAATGTTGGCCACATCAGTCTAGAAGACATTGAAAATATAAGTCAACAAGATGAAAAGGATGTGAAACATAAATAAACGAGAAAATAAAAATAATCTTCGTTTTCTTTACATTCTTATTCTTTTTTCGTTCAACAAAAGATTTAATTTAGATATCAAAATCCAATTCATTATACACACTACTTATAAGGCCCCCACACCCCCAAAATATAAAGGAATTACACCCAAACCAACTGAAAATAAAAAGCCAAGGCCAAAAATTTACTGTAAAACAAGACAAAAGAAAACCACCCTGAAAAATGCAACAATCCCCCTTTAAAGAAATGGCTAAACAAACTTGTTTTTCCCCCAAGCCATCCCTTAAAGGCAAAATTTTTTTGATACGGCAGCTTATTTGCAACATAAGCCGCAAAAATTGTACCAAAATATGTCACTTTAATGCGTATCGAATAAAAAAATCAACATGCATTTCCTGTTAACAGACATGGCCAGGCTAAACCAGGCGGCTTGCTTTCCCCTTTCCTATGCTCCGGCCTTTAAAGAACATATTAAAGTTCCCATAACCTTTTTTTGCTATAAGGGAGTCGTTTACTCCAATTTAAGCTTTTTTTTGGGGGGGTAAAAGTGATAATCAATACTCAAGTGATACTTATCAATATCATATTGGTTTTGAGATGATATTTTGCAGAAAGGGGAAGATAATGGTTCATCACAGTAGTGGTAGAGAGATTGTATGATATCATGTTTATAAAACAAGTGCTGCCATAAATAGTTTCAAGTGGGTTTTTGGGTTTTTGGTGAAAAGAAAAATCTTAAAATTTTAAAGTTGTAGGCGAAAGTAAGCTTAAGGAAATGTGACTCATATGCATTGCATAGTTTAAGGGTGGATCTTTTACTTGAAAGTCTCTGCAAAGAATTGATTTAAGATTATGAAAACAAATTACAAAAATGCAGCAATAAAACTAAATTTCCCAACAGTACTTAATGTTTAATAGCCTTCGATTTTACTAAGAGACAAAAGGCCTAAATTTATAGTTTCCAGAGGCAAATCTAAAATGATTTTAAAAAATTACATTTAAATACAATCAATTTAAAATAATCATAACACGAGATTGATTGTAAATTGCATAGGTATTGTAAATCATTAAGGCACTTTTAGGCTTATGAAAATAATAATTCTTAGAACATACCTTTAGGCTTATTGTTATATTAATTTTTGTTTATTAAGGTATTATTTCATATTATTTTCTGATAGCATTTGAATTTGAATACAAAAATTAATAAGATCACGCATTTCCTATAGAATAAATTCATGGAATATTAAATCCGATGTTATCA
The DNA here is from genome assembly GCA_936449025.2 of Sarcophaga subvicina. Classification (NCBI taxonomy): domain Eukaryota; kingdom Metazoa; phylum Arthropoda; class Insecta; order Diptera; family Sarcophagidae; genus Sarcophaga; species Sarcophaga subvicina. Next base: position 112,315,096 of record OW388084.2, on the reverse strand, counting down.
TATTCAAAAACCTCAAAAACCAATTTATATTTAAATCCTTGATAAACATAAAATTTAACAATTGATGACAACATACAAATACGCAATCACCCCAACCATAATGCCAACAAAATGCATTAATTTTGATAACAAAAACAAAAAAACGGAATACAAATATTTCCGTAAACTGCTGCTTTAGCTTTCCCCTCCTTAATATCAAGGATATTGTATAAATTAAGCCATGTTATGGCAAATAGCTTCAACAGCATTGAAAATGCATTGCATCACTTTCAACAGCGATTTCAATCATATCCATACTGAAATGCTTGTTGGAATGCTTTTGTTTTTTATAATGATTCCTAACAAAAACCAGAAAACCAACCAAATTGTGTGTCTGGAATTTTTGAAAATAAGATTTTAGCTTTTTATACTCGCTTATCTTGTATTAATAATGCATATTTTATGCGTGTTATATGTATATATTTACGACATTTTATCTTAAGATGTTACGATACGATTTGCAGAATATAAACCATATGGTTTATGGTTGACATTAAAAAAAGGATGGAGGAACAGGACAAAACAAATCAGCAAATAAATTAAATTGTATAATTTGTAATAAAATTTTTGCTAAACGAATATGTGACCAGAATTACCAAAAAATTAGATTTTTAAAAAATATATGGCATACTTTAAGGATTACAAAATGTTTAAATATTAAAGCATATCTTAGGGGTTAGAATTTTTTAATTAAAATTTTAATTAAATTGTATTTTAAAGAATTTTAAAATAATTTTTAAATCAAAACGTAGGCTCTCTGCAGAAAAAGCTTTATCTCCTTATATTTAATATTTAAAAAAATTTTCTATTCGATAAGTTAACATACATACATAATTGGTCATTACAACCCTTCAGTCAGGATTACAACCTAGTTTCACACACCAGTTATGTTGTGTTTGTTAATTTTATACATGAGTGGTGGGACCTACAGTTTAAAGTTGACTCCGAACCCCAGATTTTTGAGAAACTTTTAATGGCAATTTTATTTACTCTCAGAGTTTTTGCCAGAAATCTGCTGAGAGGAAGTCGCCGAAGAAATACTTTATGTATTTTATTTTGATGTCTGGCCTGGGGCTCGAACCCTGGCTTTACGTCTAATAAGCCAACTAGACTACTTCGATAATTTAAACTGATCTTTAAATCCATAAAATACAAAAGCAAATACAAAAAGCAAAAGAAAAAGCACTTTTTTGAAAGAACACGTTTTGCTAAACGAATATGTGATCAGAATTGCCAAAAAAAATTAGGTTTTAAAAAATGTATGGTATACTTTAAGGATGACAAAATATTTCAACATTAAAGCATACATTATGGGTTTAGAATTTATAATTAAAATTCATATTCATTATATTTTATAGTAAAAAAATGTCCCATACAATAAATTAAACTGATCTTTAAATCCATAAAATTTGTATTAATCATGTGCATTAATACAACCATAAACTATACAAATAGCAAATAGAAAAAGCTCTTGAAAAAAACACTCCTAATGGCTGCACTAACATTGAAAGGAATTCCACAAAATTTGATTCAATGAAAACTAAAATTTTAACATAAAAGCAAACCATTATGGAGATGGACAGACAAATGATTGAATAAAACAAAAAAAAAACAAAAAAAGCTTAAGGATTTGTCGACATTCAACAATAAATTCAACGTCATCCTTTAAATGTATCACTCGCACATACATAAGGTATGAGTGTTTGAGTGTATAGTCGAGTATAATAAAAACAAACAACTTATAGTTCTAAAGCATTACCGCTCATCATTACTATACTCAGCATACGAGCGCTTATTATTATCCTGGTATTTGTATACACATCAACATCATCGGCAACGTCATCATTATCAACATCATCACCACCACCAGCATCGTCATCATAGTCATCAAAATAATATTTACTTAAATCATGAAACGTTTTTATATGCTTCAATATGAATAGAGACACAGAGAGAGACACAGAGAGAGAGAGAGGAATAAATGTATATGTATGTGGGTATAAATGTGTATGAGAGTGTAGGTATTATAATACAATCACACTATCATTCATGCTAGGAATAGTTGTTGTTGTTGTTATTATTGTCTGAAATAAAATTTGCTGTTGTTGTTGTAGTACTGTATAGAAAAACCATTAAAAGGAGCCGTACTTGTATTTGGAATATAGCTGGAATACGTTTATTTATTCATAAGGACAATAATGGTCGGTCGTTTGGTTGCTTACGTTGGATGCCTGACTGAATGGTTTTATTTGTTAAGGGCTTTTATTCTTCCTCTATTTAGTTTCTTTCTATTTTTTTATTTTGTGTTGCAAATGTACGTGTTTCGTGGTTTTTAGTGCAGCAAATAATTTTTTTCAATTTCGTTTTTTTTTTCTTTTTTTTGATTTTTTAGTGCATATTGTATACATGACCTTTGCAGCTTTGCAAACAACAATTTAAATATTTAAAAGGTTTTCTTTTCTGCAATTTATTTCCAAAATTTTTATAGGCTGGCGCATAAGAAATACAAGAAATTGTTATGGTGATAGAAGCAACCTCCTTTGATACTTCAGTGATTATATATTTAATTCGCAGAGAAGTATATTTCTCGGTCAATGCGCAGTTGGATGCATAATCTAGGAATTAAATAAAATTCTATAATTCTATGAAGTCGCCGTAGTTTAGTTGGTAGTATGTTGGCTTATTAGACGTAAAGCCAGGGTTCGAGCACCAGGCCAGACATCGAAACAATATACAAAAAGTATTTCTTCGGCGACTTCCTCTCAGCAGATTTCTGGCAAAAACTCTGAGAGTAAATAAAATTGCCATCAAAAGTTTCTCAAACATCTGTCGTTCGGAGTCGACTTTAAACTGTAGGTCCCACCAATCATGTATAAAATTAACACACACAACATAAGTGGTGTGAGAAACTACGTCGTAATCCTGACTGAAGTGTTGTAATGACCAATTATGTATGTATGTATGTATGTATAAGTATTCTTTCCCCTTTATTTAAAGCACAGGAACCGGCCAGGCGTGGCCTAAGCATCGAACTCCCCGATGGATACTTATGCTTAGAAGCCCTCTGAATAACTGCAAGCTTACAATTGATAAAGCGGTTGTCGATTCCGTCTACAACAGATGTTCAGCTTCGGATACGAGCAGAACGGCGTAGAAATTTTGGCCACAGCTAGATGGAAGGCACTCTTCAAGTCTGCTGAAACTGTTAAGAAGCACGCTCACTATTGTAGTCTTGGTCACTACGTGGCCTTGCTAATGATTTCTGCAGAAACTGCAAATATGCGGAAGCAGAGGAGATTGTTATTCACCCACTACCCAGCACCATATCTGCTGCAACTGCAAATAAGCACGCTTACTACTGTTGCCTTGGTCGCTACATGGCATTGCGCTATGAGCTGGCATGTAGACTCCTTGCTAATGATTTCTGCAAGAACTGCAAATATGAGGAAGCAGAGGAGATTGTTCTTCACCTACTGCCCAGCACCATATCTGCCGCAACTGCAAAGAAGAACGCTCACCACTATTGTCTTGGTTACTACGTGGCTATGCGCTATGTGCAGGCATGTAGACTCCTTGCTAATGATTTCTGCAAGAACTGCAAATATGAGGAAGTAGAGGAGATTGTTCTTCACCTACAGGCAGGCGTGGACTCCTTGCTAATGATTTCTGCAGAAACTGCAAATATGAGGAAGTAGCGGAAATTGTTCTTCACCTATTGCCCAGCGCCATATCTGCTTTGTCTTGGTCACGACGGGGCATTGTGCTTTGGGCACGCATCGACTCCTCGCTAATGATTTCTGCAGAAACTGCAAATATGAGAAAGCAGAGGAAATTGTTCTTCACCTACTGCCCAGCACCATATCGTAGAAAGAGATGATATATTGGTGCCTACTTTGTTAACTATCTGTAGGAACCGTAATGCATTAATATTGGCAGTCTGAGTAGCTTCATCAAAAGCTCTGAGTGATTTCGGGACAAGGGGATAATTGAAAATTTTGGCATCACAATGAGCCAGCCTAAGCCTAAGTGTCTCCATTCAACTTCGTTTGACGGCTAGCTACCCCATTTTAGAAGTCGCCGCAGTCTAGTAAGTAGTGTGTTGGCTTATTATACGTAAAGCCAGGGTTCATGTTCCAGGCCAGACATCAAGACAAAATACAAAAAGTATTTCTTTGGAGACTTGCTCGCAGCAGATTTCTCGCAAAATCTCTGAGAGTAAATAAAATTGCCATGAAAAAGTTTCTTAAAAAATCTCTCGTTCGGAGTCGACTTTAAACTGTTGGTCCCGCCATTCATGTATAAAATTAACACACACAAGATGAGTGTTGTGAGAAACTAGGACGTTGTACAATGTGTCAATTCGACCTCCGGGTACTGTACTTGTCTTAGTTGACAAGTTCATGTCATCTAACCTAACCTAACCTACCCTATCTATCTACTTAGGACAAAGGCAATAGGTCCCATAACCCTTGGGAGATTTTTCATGTGGCATTAAGGCTATTCACGTTCACAAATTCTACCAAGAAATTTATTTCTGTAGACGAAAACTCCAATCCATGTAAATATGAAACCACTCGCTAATGCACATAAAACGACACAATAGGCCTTAAAGGATGAAAGATTTCTTCACCAGCACCACATTAATCGAACAAGTTCAGACTACAACAAGTTTGTATGGGACTTGATTCCTGAGTAGAAAAGATTTCTTCTCCAGTCCCATTTTAATCGAACAAATCCAGACTATTTTGCAGGGTTTTTGATTCCAGGTCTTGTTACTATTTATTTTTTACTCGTAGGTAAATTAAGAAAATTATGGAAGGAATGAGTCCATAATCCTTGGATTACAGCAGAGACAAAATTAATGGGAGAAAAAGGGTACAAAAGGATACCAATTTCCTTTCAATAAACAGCCAACTGTCAGAGCTACAGTATCATACAACCAAGTTAAACCTGAAAATTTTATTTTAGATTATTCCCTTGTCAGTAAACCATTCCAGCATATTTCATCAAGTCATTGCAGTTCAATATTTTAAAAATGATACGAAAACCAAGATAAAAAACAAGAAATAAAAACCATAATTTCTAATTGAATTGAACAGAAAATTGCTAGCAAACTAATGATACGATCATATATCACTCAATGACTCTCCTTATCAGATTAACTATTGGTTAACTTTTCTATCGAAAAATATAACAAATTGCCAAGCAATCTAATAATTTTCTACAAAATAACACAATCAACAGTTTTTCCACGGGCTTTCTTTTCTTCCATTTTTTCTTTCTTTCTTAAGAGCAGGAGCAGCCCCATAGAAAATATAAAATTTTCTTGCAAATCATGGCAATTTTATTATTTTTTTCATTGTAACAATATTCTGGTTGGAAAAGATATATTTTTCAAAAATTATGACAACTTATTTTACCTATTATTAGGAAATTGGAGAGGGTGTAGAGGATGTACGTAAATGCAAGAAGCCACTATGCACGTAGCACTTAAAGAACAAGAGAATTTTACAAAAATAACTTTAGTTTGGAGTACAAAATGAAAAAAAGAAATAAAGTGGTGGTTAAAGCAGAAACTGTAAGTATACTTAATTATTTTAAACCCTACACAGCCTAAAGATATGCTATAAAAATTTTAAAATATTTTAACAAATCATAGCTCCAATCAAAGCTTCAATCAAAGTTTCAACCATTGCTTCAATCAAAGCTTCAATCAAAGCTTCAATCAAAGCTTCAATCAAAGCATCAATCAAAGCTTCAATCAAATCTTCAATCAAAGCTTCAATCAAAGTTCCTATATAGCCTATCAAAGAAAACATAAAATGTAAGCATAAATCTGCCTGAAAAATATAAGACTCTTTCGCTATTGTAGCTATAGCCACCACTTATAAGTGATTTCTTCCATCTCTTAGTATGCGTATACCATGTAGATATGTATGTGTCTGTGTGTACTTACCATCATAGTGGAATTTTCTACATCAACTGCCATTAATAAAAATTTCACAAAATAAGATAAATGATGCTTAAAACAGCAAATGTAAGTTGAGAGCATAATTGAAATTATGACAAGAACCTACAGATTGTCAATGCTCCACAGGATTCAGCTGTCATTGAAGGGCATGGCAAAAGGAAGTTATTCCATTCGCTTACAATATAAGAAAAATATTATTATTGTAGTTGTTAGCGTGCGAGTTTTTAACAATGTTTGCTAATGCTTTACGGTTGATGTGTACAACAATGAGTACTCAGGATGAATATGAGTATATAACTGACTACAGTTTAGTAATTTCAATTTTTTTTATGAAATAAAGAAATTTAAAGTTAATATTGCTTCCCAGTAATAACTATTTGTACTATAAAAAAACAGGACATACTTAGGGCCATAATTTAAAGGCTCCACAAAAAAGTTTAACGTCATCAAATCATCACCATTATTTTGGTGTACAGTTGCTAATACGGTTACGAAAATGGGAAAATCAAGATACTGGTGTTTTGCTTTTACATCGTTTAACATTAAAATTATAAACAAAAGCCATAAAAACAAAACAATGAACTTGTTTACAAATTATCGCACTGCGTAGTATAACAACAAACACCAGCAAAAAAAGATAAACAAGAATACAACAACAAATACTAAAAAAATAAATGTAAACAGAATATACAGAGAACAATACATGTTTACATTTATAAAGTTCTCGAGAAGCCACGAACATTCGTCTTCAAGAACATTCATCAGACTGCTTACCTCGTCATATAAAAAGCAAAGCAAAGAAGACGAGTGAGTTAGCAAAAGTTCAGTCAGTTTTGTGTGAAGACGCATTGTGTTTGAGAAAAGTAATCGTGGTTTGAAGATCTCCGTTACAAAGATCTGTCGAACAATTGTCTAGTAATTGTTATTGTTTATGCAAGGGATATAAACAGAGGAATAACAAACTGTTCACGCTGGCCACCCTACGTTTAAGTTTAGATATAAGTTTAGTTTAAGTGTATAAACCATCCCTGGTTTAATATTAATTAATTGTGAATTATAATATATATAAACGAAAAGAGATCACTACCCGATCAACCCCCAACCCGAAAGGTACGTTTATGTACATCGAAATAAATAATAATTGATTATTTAATCTAATACTTTTGTATTTTATTTACCCCAACTCTCGCCAAATATTTTATTTTATTCGTTCCCCTATCACCCCCACATTTTGGTCCAATCGAACCGGATCATCCCCTAAATAAAATAAAATATTTGCGAGACTCTATTTGCAGATTGTCTCGAAGATCGCCATACTGGTTATTTGTTTTTGGATAAACCACACCCTTCACACGGTTTGAAGATTTTTTATATACTTAAATAATTATTTGATTTGTACAAGGTACGTAAAATAAATTGTAATAGGTGCTTAAATTTGTGTTTTAAAAAAAAAAGAATATAATAATAGTGCAGTGAAAGTGAAAGAATATAAGAAGAAAAGAAAAGCATAAAAAGTAAACAAATCGAAAATATACCAACAACATAGTGTATTAATATAGTCGTGTTGTTGTTGTTGCATACTCCTTTTATAAACAGTTGGAAGATAGTCACAAATTAAGGTGACCGCTGTTTTTGTTGAATATATTATGCTTTTGTTGCGATATTTGTGAATATTATATTCTTTCACTAATATAAATCGAAATATATATATTTTTTTTAATATTTTTAAATTGAGATTGTGATAATTTTATCACAATAATATATACAAATATTTTTTGATTTTTAAATTAATATTTTGATATTTTTATTCAAATATAAAATAATTTTATTTGTTTAAACTATATTGAAACTTTTCGATCGATCCCTATTTTTTTGAATTTTGTTTCGAAAGTTTTCGCAAACCCTTTTTTTGTCGTTTTAAACTTTAGCAGGAATATATCTTTACATTTTTCGAATTTAAAGTGGTATTTGTTTAGTTGTGTTTGAACTATCAATTTTTTCGATAAACCCTACTCGTTGGAGTTTTTATACTTTGGAATTTTTTACCCTTTTTAATTACTTTAAATTTTTCTAACCCTTTTGGATTTTTTCCTGGTAAATTATATAAAAACACGAATTTTAATAAAATGGCCGCTATGCGAAATTTAAATAGGAATTACAATCGCTTAGCAGATTTGGAAAGCTTTATTCAAGCTATTCCGCGAGAGGAACATTCGGTTCACTCTCTAGGTGTTCATCGGCAGGAGTTGACCCGTTTGTGGGAAGTCTTTCGTGACAGTTACGAAGACTTGTTGGAAAATGCCGAAGAAACAAAAGTCTCGACAAAAGACGCGAAAGCCAAATATATGTCGGGATATACCTTGTATTTTCAGTCCGCTTCATTTATTGACGGATTAATTGATAGCCTTAAGAGTATGGCCACGAAACCGATTACTGGCACTATCCCCATTAACCTTCCCCCATGCGATACCCCAACCTTTTCTGGAGATTATGCATCATGGCCAACATTTCGAGATATGTTTTCGGCCATTTACGGAACTAACCCCCATATTAACAATATCCAAAAGATGTACTATCTTTTGCAGAAAACGGAAGGTGAGGCGAGGGAAATTATTCGAACGTGCCCCATGACGAATGATGGTTTCGACATGGCTTGGCAGAATCTCGTCGATCGTTACGAGAATAAAAGAGTATTAGTCAATTCTCAATTGAAAACTCTTTTTAACCTCCCTTCCATTTCCAAAGAATCTGGCCCCTCTATTAAGAGATTGCAACGGACAATTAATGATTGCATAACAAATTTGTCGTTGTTGGGCATAGAAACTAAAAATTGGGACATAATTTTTGTGTACGTTTGCTCCACTAAACTCCCCGAACACACCCTGGGTCTTTGGGAGCAATCTCAAGGGCCTTGCTCAGACCTACCAAAGTGGAGCAGAATGGACGAATTCCTGACGGCTAGATACCGAACTCTGGAATCAGTATCGGACATTATCGGCAGCCACAATTTTACCCAGGCTACTGATAGCCCTCGAAAATTCAAAGCTTATGAGACTGTTGCCCCGAATATTACCCAAAGAAAATGTCCAGTCTGCAATGGAAATCACCCCATTCGTCTGTGTTCAGTTTTTTTGAGAATGACGGTTAGTGATCGTTTATCAACCGTTAAAAGGCATCTGTGTTGCACAAATTGTTTGGCCGTTTCTCATGAGTCCAAAAGATGCCATAGCTCTAACGTTTGCTATATTTGCAAACAAAAACATCATTCGCTACTTCACCGTAGCGAATCTTCTACCCGGGAGAGACCGAGAGCTGAAACCAGCCTCGTTAGCACCTTTTCCCCAGATCGCTCTTTAGAAATCCCCCGGCCTCCTGAGCAAAAGCGAAATGAAGTGGATAATGGCCCATCTACATCCACTGCTCGATCTTTTCAGAACTTCGCTACCCGACTACAGTCCACCCCGTCTTCAACAGTTCTGTTAGGAACTGCCCGTGTGAATATAGAATTAGGTCATGCCATTTTCTCTGCGAGAGCTCTGATAGACCCAGCGTCTCAAGCTACTTTCATCTCTCAAAAGTTGCAACGGAAGCTAGATCTTCCGACCTATTCGGCACCTGCTGCCGCTGTTGTGGGCCTTAATGGCGCAGTGGTAGCAAACTCTAGAAAAGTTTGTATTGTTTCATTACGGTCTCCCATTAATCCAAAGTTTAAATTGACCACGGAGGTGTATGTTGTTGAAGAACTTACTGGTCAATTACCCTCATGCTCGTTAGCGAAGAATGCTGATTTTAAAGCACCCGAACTCCCGTTATCAGATTTTAAATACACCCACATGGATTTGCTATTGGGTGGAGATGTATACTCCCGAATAATGCTTTCTGGAGTTCGTAAAGACCCTAAAAATCCTCTGATCGCCCAACGAACCGTTTTCGGTTGGATTGTGACTGGCAAAATACGTCAGTCAAACTCGTTTCTATTTAAATCAAAATTCCCTATGGACTTGAGTCTTGGTTCATCTTTTAAAGGTGCATTTGCTCAAAATGTGAGACCTGATTGCTACAGAGCCCCGAGATTAAAACCTAATAGAAGGAAGTTATTGGAGAATGCCCTTCCCTAGACCACACACCGACCATGACTCTGTTTTATTCTCCTCCTAACCCAACTTTACTATTTACCCCATCATGTCGTTAAGTCCCAACACTCATCTTTTTTCTTATACATCCACTAGTTTCCTAATTTTTGAAATTGTCAGACGCCAGCACCGCTAAAACTCTGGGTTTACGTTGGAATGCGAGCATTGATACATTTTGCTTCAAGCCAGCTCCAACGCCCTATTTCTCTATAGTCAAAAAGTTCTGTCTTGTCTCAAATAGCCAAAGCTATTTGACCCCGTTGGGTGAGTGACACCTAAAATCGTAGTTGCTAAGATTATTAAGCGACAAATTTGTAAAGGCAGAACAGATTGTGACGAATGTTTGAAACCCATGACGTTTAACAGATGGCTTGAGTTTGTCGATGATTACTCGTACATCGACAGGATTAACATCCCCCGTTGGGTTAATTTGAACCCTCAGCGTGAAGTACTTCATGCAATTTGTGATGCTTCAGAGAAAGCATATGTTGCCATCCTGTATAGTAGAGTCCTAACCTCGTTTGGTGAATTTGACACCCACTTGCTCGCTGCCAAAGTCAAAGTTGTGCCTGTATAAGTGTAAACTTTACCCCGTTTAGAGCTCTGCGATGCAACTCTATTGGCAAAAAATGGTATTTTCACTTCGTAAGAATCTGAATCTTACCAAATCGGAAGCCTTTGTGGGACAATTTCGACTATCGTTCTGTCCTGGCTTCAAAACCCCCGTGCCATTGGCCAAATTTTGAGGCAAATCGAGTATCGTTTATCGTGGACCAGGTAGGCACTGACAATTGGAATCACGTGGAATCTCTACATGAAGTTGATACCCTATGATGACAGTTTTTACTCGTCAGGAAAATCACCAGGGAATTTTGTTGTTATCGATCATGTTGTCATTCGTCATGACAATTAACCCCATAAAGATCAGTTTTATTTTGTCCCTGATTCGAAGTGAGAGTGCCCGAAATTCGAACTGCCAATGGCGTTCTAATATCGGCAATTGAGAAGCTCGTGCTGCTCCCTAACTAAGAGCAAAATTAATTCGTTCTCTCGTTTCTGTTGTGTGTTTGTCGCTTTATTTACAGAGAATCTAATAACCCGTAGGCTAATTTTCGAACGCCTAAGAGATAAACACCTGGGGACAAGCTGACAACAAAAAGGAACCCACTCACACCCAACGCAATAGAAGAGCGCAACCCACAACCAGGCTCTCATGTTCAGTACCAGCTAAAAACTATATTTCTGATGTTATACCAGAATTACTTTACTTTTATGCGTAAATTATATTGTAATATTAACCTATATATATATATCCTGAAATGTTAATTTGATATCTGGCCAGGTGACTTCTTGGTCCTCTTGTTGCCATGTTGCAAGGGGGGCGGGATGTTCACGCTGGCCACCCTACGTTTAAGTTTAGATATAAGTTTAGTTTAAGTGTATAAACCATCCCTGGTTTAATATTAATTAATTGTGAATTATAATATATATAAACGAAAAGAGATCACTACCCGATCAACCCCCAACCCGAAAGGTACGTTTATGTACATCGAAATAAATAATAATTGATTATTTAATCTAATACTTTTGTATTTTATTTACCCCAACTCTCGCCAAATATTTTATTTTATTCGTTCCCCTATCACCCCCACACAAACAAAGTAATTGTTGTTGTTTACATCAAGTTGTGAACAGTGGCACACAGAATTGTTCGAATAATAAAGAATTTGAATTAAAACTAAACATAAATTTATTTTTATTTTATTTGCCATCTACGAGCTCATATTTTAAACTTTTTAAAAAGGTAAAAACGGAAAAATACATTAGTCCAGGGCTTAACGTGAGTTTTGCCATGACGGCATATCCCACAGTGCAATAAGCACGTTGAAATAATGCGTCTACCAACGCCCTCACGCACAATGATGCAGCCTCATGGTAAGAATACCATAGGTTGCACCACCATACCTAAGTACCAATTCGAAGTCATGCATTTGGTAATGACTTCTCTCTTGGTTAGAAGTCGTAGACTATCAAAGCTTCTTTGTGAAAATGGTTAAGAGTGTAAGGCCACACCGAGCTTGCGCTCTGGTCGTGATTTGGGTATAAACCACAGCCACCACGTTGCTCCCACAAGGAGGCAGCACCATTGTCGGACAGAGACAAGTCTCTGTGGCTTCCGACACCCGTGGCACCAGAATTAAGCCTCCGGTCAGGCTTCTTATTTCAGTCTGCTACCAGTTAAACTTCAAACGCTTATAATGCAGTAATAAAGCTAAAATTCAGTTGTCAAGCTTGCCAGATTGGTTGTTTTGCAACTATTAAGTGGATATTAATGTCAACTAAAATCGCCGTAGTCTAGTTAGTAGTGTGTTGGCTTACTAAAGAAGAAGCTGGAGTTAGAAAAATTAAAATTTTTGAATTATTTTTGACGTTGGCCGCCTGCCTCATGTATTAAAGAAATTCTAGATTTTCTAGTGTTGTTTCTAACACTTTATTTAATATGTTTTTGGAAACTTTTTTTGCGTTGTATTTCCATCTCATGTCATGTCCAGCTTGAAAAGAATTTCAGTTTTTACTCACAAAATATACACACGCATATGCTTTTCTACATACAACTTACTTATGTAAAGTGAAAAACTTTTTTAATACATTTGCACTTTTGTTTAGTGTTAAAGCAGAAAAGTTTTTATTTTATTTATAAGGAACAACAGTCAAGGGGAAAACAATAGCAGTCATAAAGGAGTATTTAAAAACCCATTTTTTTAAATTATTTTTAAAATATTTTTAGTAGAGGTTTTAAAAAATTTTCTTAAAGTTTTTTATTTCTTGAACTATTTTTTCTTCCACCACTGTATATTAAGTTTGGTTTCGTTTGTTATATTTGCTAGAAAGTGTGTATTAGAAAAGTACTAGACTTTTTGGTAATCATATTACATTTATTTGTGTTTTTGCACCATGTGTTTTTGTTACTATATGAGTGCATTTTACTTACACGCAAATACAAACACACACACACAGGCAGATCTTTACACTGACATATAGTGGCTTACAAGTGCTGATATTAAACCGCAACATATGTTGTTTGTATTCTTTCTCTTTCTCTCACTTGTTTTCTGTTTCTCTATCAATCTTATTTTCCTATTGCCACTCGTTCTAAGCTTAGTCATGCTTCAGAAAGTCCTTTTTCAATTGTTTCTGAATTTTTTCTTTTTTCTCCTAACAAATACTCTTGACTTTTTCTTGTTATTGTTCTGGTCATCATGTGCGTGTGTTTGTGTGTGTGTGTGTGTGTAGTTGTATGAGTTTTTGTTACATTTTCTTTAACATTTGCCGGCTTTTGTTTTTTATAAATTTTTTTTCTTTATTTTCTGGTTTTTTTATGTTTTTTACTTTTTGTGCTACTGTGTTCACAGTAGTGCGGTTTTAAACACTTTTCTTGCCTGACTGGCTATTTTTCTTCTTTTCTTTATCCTTTTTTACTGTTTTTTTTTTTGTTCCTGTGCGTTTTTTTATTCTTCTTACACTGACCAATAATACTTATGGATACTTATTGGTTTTCATTTTATGTTTTGTTGGCTACAAAGTTGGTTTAAAACAATATATTCAAAACTGGGTCAAATATTGTTAAATGGGTTTTCTAATAACTGTTATTTTGTTTTTTCTCCTTTTCTCTTTTTCTCTCTTCTGTTTTGCTTTCCCCTTTTAAAAGATTTTATACAGGCTGACTTACTGCACTACTTGTTGCCCATTTTATAGAGAAAAATTATAGAAAACTCAGCATAAAAGTTGTAAAAAAATTTAACGGAATGGGGGCTGAGGAAAAAAAATAATAGAAATTAAAGTAGCAAAAGGATTTAAGTGTTGGGAGAAAGTTTTACAATTTCATTTGAAGTTTTTCTTTTTTATTTTCAATTTAATAATTTCTTTTATATATAAAAATGCTTATACACATATGTATGTACATAAATAGTTCCCCGTGAAAAGGGGGTCAATTTATAGACAGTTTTTCCATGTAAGTCATTTAAATAGTAAAAGAAAGAAAAAATTTTAAATTAGACATCATTTTTATGTTGATGAATATGAAGAAGGAACACATTCTATTTCAAGTTTATTTAGTTTTCACTTGAAATAGCTTATTATGGAATATATTGTATGAAGTTAGTCATCGACTACATGTTCACTTTTGTTAGCCTGATTCGTGTAATCCTAGGTAGTGTGTTGGATTATTAGACACAAAACGAAATATGCCACTCAGCAGATTTCGGTCAAAAACTCTGAGAAGTAAATAAAATTGCCATGAAAAAGTTTCTCAAAAATCTGTTGTTTGGAGTCGACTTTAAAGTGTAGGCCCCACCACTCATATATACAAATTAACGGACACAACATAAGTGGTGTGAGAAACTAGGTCGTAATCCTGACTGAAGGGTTGTAATGACCAATTATGTATGTATATATGATTCGTGTAATGTGATGTCTAATGCCATAACCGAGTTTGGTTTGGTTTGGTTTGGAGTAAAAAGCCTCTTCGAATCTTTCATTATCACACGAGGCTTCAGAGAAGATAGATTATCGCTTAATCACTGCAATACTATTTTTCAGCGATCCAGCATGTAGTGAAATACGCACAAGGCAACTTATAAAGGGTGGGCCATGAAGTCGCCGTGGTCTAGTAGGTAGTGTGTTGGCATATTAGACGTGAGGCTTCGGTTCAAACACCAGATCAGGCATGTCTAACTAAACGAAATATGAAAAAATATTTCTTCCACGACTTCCTCTCAGCAGATTTCTAGCAAAGACTCTGTGCGTAAATAAAATTTCCATGAAAAAGCTTCTCAATAAATCTGTACGGAGTCGACTTAAAACTGTCGATCCCGCCATGTGTAAAATTAACACACACAACATAAGTGGAGTGAGAAACTAGGTCGTAATTCTGCCTGAAGGGTTATGACCAATTATGTATGTATTATGTGCCATAAGCGAGTTTGGTCTCCCTGTAAAATTGAGAAAACTTTTGAGGATAACTTTAACAGAGTAAAGCCTCTTCGATCCTTCATTATCAAATGTGGCTCTATAGGAGATATATTATCGCTTATCCCACAGTATCTCAATCAATTGCACCAATATTCCTGCACTTTTTCGAGTGTATGGGGTCGTATCATGGCAATGGAATCACGCATGTGCTTAATTGTTGCCATAACATAACATAACACTTTTCTTTAACGGAGCTCCTCAGAAAATAGTACAAAGGTGTCAAATCGCAGCTTCTTGGCGGCCAATTGATATCACCACTTCGTCTAATTAAACGGCCATCAAAGGTTTGACGCAATAAATCGATTGTGGCATGAGTTTTGTGGCAAGTTGCAATATCCTGTGGAATCCAAACATTGTTCTATCATAGGCCCACCTGATACTGTGATACTATTCAAGCGTTGCGTGGGATGACTGCTGTATTTGGAAATTTTCAAAAAAGGACTGTGAAAATGGTTTCTTGCAGTAAATAAAGACCAAATTATTGGACTCAACGTACAGACTCGGCAAGATTGTGGAATTATTTTAAAGCCGAAAACAACCATTTTTAAAAAGTGGACGAATTTAGCTCTGACAGTACAAATATAAACACACAATTTCATATGACTGCTAACTAGTCGACTACGAGTATAATTTTCTAGAGTGATGAAAACAAAAACTTTTTCAAGGCCGTATACTAAAAAATATTCTTACGTTTTTGCCTTTTAAAAACGTTTCAAATATGAGCTCGTAGATTGCAAATAAAATAAAAATAAATTTGTGTTTAGTTTTAATTAAAATTCATTATTATTCTTACAACTGTTCACAACTTGATGTAAACAACAACAATTGCTTTCTTTTGTTATGCCTCTGTTTACATCCTTTGCATAAACAATAACAATCTCTAAGCAATAATACGACAGATCTTTGTAACGGAGATCTCTCTTCAAACGCACCGCGTCTTTACACAAGTATGACTGAACTTCACTAACTCACTTGCCTGCTTTGCTTTGGCTTTTATGGCAGGGCAAACATATGCCTAACTAGAGACCCATTTAATCTTTTAATAGGGCATACTGGTATTCGTTTTCCTCATATCACTTTTCCGAAAATTAATTTCTTTTGTAGATTTTCCTTTGCATTTCAGTTTCATTTATTGTTTTTATTTTTTTCCTCCATTTTTTTTTCAACTTATAAGGCACAGCAAAAACAGAACTCAGTTATGTGTTGGTATTGCTCTTACTTTTTATTTCCTTTTTTTTGCCGTTTTTGCTCAGGAAATTAAAGTCAGTAATAAAGCTGTGTGCAGCCGCATGCAGTTTCCTTTTTAGTTTTAAGTTTTGTTTTGTTTTCTTTCTTTGTTTCTTAAAGTTTTTCTTCTGCTACTTCTTTTTTTTTTGCTCCTTTTTACTAATTTTCTTTCATATTGTTCCTAGGTTGCGAATGTTAAAGGCAAAAGTGTTGCCATCACGTGGTTACTTTATAAATAATTTAATGAAATCATTAGTTTACAGTATTGTGCTTACAATCTAATGCCTTTTCATTTTCCTTTTTTTTCTAATTTTCCATTTTCCTTTTGCAAGAACTCAAAGTGTTAAATTAAATTATGGCTCTTAAGTTAGTAAGAAACATGGAGAACAGAATGGGAACAAATTTATTTTCTTCGCATAACTTTCTTAGAAAAAAAATTCACCGAACACCAGTTTTGCAAAATTGAAAATTTTAAATGGTACTGAACTCTAACTGAAAGAGTACTTTTTTGCATCAAATGGTACTTTTGTAAAAAAATATTTATTTATGCTTAATACATGGAATAGAAAAACTAACGTACGTTCCGTTGACATTTGGGTAATCGGGGCTAAAGACTAATTCCACACTTTAGCATTACATTGAACATGTTGCGAAAGCATTAACAGTAGAAAAGGACCAAATATAAATTATTGTTACGTTTTTACCTTTAACAAAACGTTTAAAATATGAGCTCGTAGATTGCAAATAAAATTAAAATAAATTTAGGTTTAGTTGTAATTAAAATTCCTTATTATTCGCACAATTCTGTGTGCCACTGTTCACAACTTGATGTAAACAACAACAATTGCTTTCCTTTGTTATTCCTCTATTTACACTCTTTGCATGAACAATAACAATTACTGGACAATTGTTCGACAGATCTTTGCAACGGAGATCTTCAAAGCACGATTACTCTCTTCAAACGCACCGCCTTTTCACACAAGACTGACTGAACTTCACTAACTCAGTCGCTTGCTTTGCTTTGCCTTTTATATGGCAATGTAAACAGTCTGATGAATGTTCTTGAAAGCGATTGTTCGTGCCTTCGCCTTCTTGAAATCGCTCTTTTTGAAATGGAAAAGTACCGAAAAAAGTACTAAAGTACTGAATTTTTCAACACTGCCGAACAACATAAGCTTTCTGTAAAGCATACCTAAAAAAATAAAGTAAATTTAAGAAAAAAAATTTTAAATTTCCTTTAAAAAAGAAATCAAAATAAAGTCTTTTATTTATTAACAATTATTTTGATTATCAATTATAATTTTTTATTTTTTGAAGTCAACGCATTTTAAATATGAGTTAATAACTCTTTACTGTTGTAGGCAATGAAAAATAAAATTTTTTAAAAGATAAAAAAACAAACAAACAAATTAAAAATGATGATTTTTTATTCCCACAAAACAAAATTACGATATTCATGTCCTAACCAACCAAAAAAATTTAAAAAAAAATAAAAATATCAACAGCAGACAGAGTAAAGATATCAAAAGCAGCCATGAATACAGGAGGCACATAATATAACACACCAATGTCGAGTTTATGAATAAATAAAATAAAATAAAATAATAAAAAAAATAAATAAAAATTACTTAAAGGATATTCACAGTCTCCTATAATTATAGGGGAAAAGAAAAGCCTTTTTTGAAAATAAAATTAATAAATTGTTCCCTAAATTGTTCGAAAATCTTCTCAAGAGACGCTTAATTAAGAAGACAAACGTTTTTTATTATTATTAACAGCATACGGTTTAGCTTATTGCCCAAAGCGTAAGCTAACAGATCTGAAATTAACAAAATCTATCATCATCCGGAAAGAAGTCGCATAAAGTAATTTACGATCCAATCACCGAATAGCAGCCGAAATCAATGTGGCCTGGCATTGCTTATATTGTGTTCGATTGGTTTCTCAATACGTAACTATATTTGTTGAAAGACTTTTTACAACAAAGACCACCACAGAGAGCACGTTTCCTAGTCATGTAGAGCATTGTCTTGCAATACCGAAGAGTAAGTAGAAGAAAAAAGGAAGCAATGTGTTGAATTGATTTGTATTTCCTTTTTGAAAGCATAGTAATATTTGTATAATAATCCACAAATAATACACAAAGTGTAGCATACAAATGTATCAAAGGGAATCGCATATTACTATCGCATATTAGCAAGCTACTCAATAGTTTGCCGGAAGCGACCAAAAACGGCTGAGTTGTGAACACTATTAATAAGATCCTTGTAATACGATTCCCTCTCCTTCCTCATTTCACAGCCAATATGCAGTTACAGTTTTCCAGCCGTTATCAAATATATTGTAGGATACCACAACGGTATCCGCAGCGCCAACTACCTTTTGCCGAACACTCTGTATAATGGCACTGTAAATAGGTTTCTCCCTAATCATTTCGAAGTGCTTTAGTATCGTTTCGACTGAATGGACGCAAGATATGTATGTATTGGGTCGCATTGTCGTCGAAGGAGCGCAATTATTTTACGTTGGCGGGGAAGCGACTTATCTCCTTTAATTCTTCTTCGGTCGCTGGTGTCTGCAATGTCAGAACAGTTGCTCTCGTGTTCCTATATCGTTTTGTTCGTTTTTCTCTAGTTGCTCTAATCTTCTATTCAATTCAATCATGTCGTTGCTCTGTTCTAACCTACAAAGTCCACTCTTTATTGACTTTGCCTGCTCTAGCAGACGATAGACGACCCCCGTAAGGTTGGTCAAGCACGTCCTCATTTCTCTCATTGTTACGAAAGAGAGAAAAAATAATATAAACACAGGGTCAAAATGACTCACCTGTAACCAAATCACTCTTTTCACATCCTTTTTTAGTTGAAGGCCGTAGTCTAGTGGATAGTGTGTTGTCTTATTAGACCCAAGGCCACGGTTCAAACCCCAGGTCAGACATCTCCAACAAAACGAAATATGAAAAAATATTACTCCTGCAACCTTCTCAGCAGAAATAGAGGAAGCAAAATTATTTTGGAATCGACTTTAAACTGTATTCAGACTGATCCCACCGTCTAAAGATTAAATTACAACTGTGGCTAAAATACTGTGGACAAGCCATGGTCTGGATAAACACCGAAGCTGAATTGCCTACGTAGATTCATAATCATAAAGCGTAACTCGCATTGTGTAGTCAGTCTCGCCAAATTATATCAGTCTGACCTTCCAGGCTTTAAAAACGTCTGTAGATGAACATCGCCTTCTGATCATAATTTTTCTTTTAATACCCTCAACTTCATACACTTTTCATAGAACATACCTACCCGCTTCATACTATATCGTTACTTTACGGCAGCGTTTCACCCATGGTTACTCTTGCAGCCAAATTTATTTCCATTAATTTATGTGGCACCTAAATATCCCACATCTTTTAGAAGTTAATGATTTTTAATAGAAGCTCCGCTATGTCTTGGCAGCTTGTATGCGGGTTTTTTGTTTAACCTCGTCTACATTTCTGATATTAACATTTTCATAACGGTATCCTGTAAACCACTTTTGGTTCTGAAATTCTCAGCTACGTAATTTGTCATTACAACCCTTAAGTTAGGATTACGATCTAGTTTCTCACACCACATAATCACAGATGATATGTGTAGGTAGGTAGAAGTGGCTGTCCCCACGATGGAGTCATGAGCGGACACTTAGGCCACACACAGGGCCCATTGTGATACCACAGTTTCATATTTTCCCCTATACATTGCAGTGATCTGGTAGCCCTATAGACTGGGATATTCCGATTGATTTCGAATAGATACCAATTCCAACGGCTCCTTCCAATTTGGAGACATCAGTGTTGATTTGTACAGTATCCCCCGCGAAGTGCGCCGCACCTTTCCTCCAGTCCTTTCTTTTCGGAATGGATGTCCCAAGATGATATATAACCAGAAAGCATTTAATTTTTGAATTTCGAAAACTTTTAAAGCCTGTGATTATCTCTTCATAATATTACCCCATGCAACAAATTGCGAACTTATAGTGCATATTTGTAAGGCATTTTTTGTTGTTTTTTTTTGCTTTCATGTTCTGTGAGGCATAAATGTAATTTTCATCAGTTTTGTTTTATTCTTTTATGCTTTTAATTTTGTTGTATTTTCTTTACAAAATCACTCATGTGGAACAGATTTATTGCAATATATATGTATGTATGTAGTTATTTAAAATTAAAAAAATAAATACACACTTAATATTTATTTTTATTTTTTTTTTTTTTTGTTCTTTAAAAACGTATCTCTTTTTTACAAAAATTTTCTATCAATTTTTTTTAAAGCCTTAAACCAATTAAAGACTTTTCATTAATTTATGTAAATTGTATAGTTTTTTTCAGAAAAACATAAATATAAAAAACAAAATTAAATTTGAAATTTAGTGTTGTCTGCATATTTTAAATTGCAAACAATTATTGATTTTCAGCAAAAGAATTATTGCCAAAAATCCTTTTATTTTTTTGTAAGACGAAGTCAAAGTTACAAAAAGGGGATCTTTATTTTATGGTAAATTTAGTTATACAACAAAGTGTAATAAATACTTTTAATTTTACACGATATACACTACATCCATATGTACATGTGTCAGTGTATGCCATTACATGTATGCATATGTGCAATATACATACGTATTTACATTATTGATTATATTCACATTAACTGTATATGCATATACAGTTAAATAGAGTTGCTAATGCAATATTTCTCAGTATTTTAGTTTAACGCATAAAATTATTAGAAATATAAACACATACATACATACATATGATATTACAGCAACCAATGTAAAGAGCTTGCATTAGTAAGAGTGCTAGGAATTGTAGTTGTTGTCGTTGATTTGTTTGTTTATTTGTTTGTATAACATTTCATTCAGCCATCCATCCATCCATCTAATGGAAATTTATCTATAATTTCTCCAAATATTATTCAATATTAACAATTCAGTGAAATCAAATATTCCAAGTACGTAAACGTATATAATATAAAAATAAACCCCAAAAGGAATATGAATTGAAACAGTGTTCGCCATTAAGCCTTTAAAATATTGTTACGCTTTTACCTTTTAAAATATGAGCTCGCAGATAACAAATAAAATAAGAATAAATTTATGTTAAGTTTTAATTAAAATGCTTTATTATTCGCTCAATTCTGTGTGCCACTGTTCACAACTTGATGTATACAACAACAATTGCCTTGTTTGTTATTCCTTTATTTACAACCTTTGCATAATCAATAACAATCACGAAACAATTGTTCGACAGATCTTAGGTTAGGTTAGGTTAGAGGACGTGTACTTGTCAATAAAGACAAGTACAGTACCCGGAGGTCGAATTAACCCATTGTACAACGTCCTTAAAGAGGGAAGGATAATAGAGGCATAAAAAGGAGAGGATGTAGGAAAGGGGAGAATGAGAAGTGGAGGAATTACACAGATAAGACACAACAAAATGGGGAGGGCGCGACTACACTGATGAAGCCCTAGCGCCTCTCAACCAGCCTAACCCACTAATAAATTTGTGGAGAGCCTTGATGTCGGGTCTCGACATAGAATTCAAACTCTCAAAGAAGGCCCTGCCAAGAGTCCTCATCCTCAATCTACCAAGTGCTGGGCAGTTACAGCGGAGGTGTTCAATAGTCTCCAACTCCTCCTCATCTCAACATGCCCTGCAATAGTCCGGCTGGGATCTGCTCCAGATCCCCGTCAGCGACCTAATCTCGCAGTGCCCCGTGATAAAACCGACAACTAACCTTAGCTGGCCTTATCCAAGCCCAGCAGCCAACCTGTTCTCCTATTGTCCACAGCAGGCCATAGACATCTAGAGACAAAACAACCCGATCCGTTCCCCCAACGCCTCTGCTCTTCCTCCCTGACCCATCCATTGATGAGGCCGTAGAGGTGACAGACCGGGGGGTTAGGACCAACTATCAAATCGCCCGCAGAAAGCGAACCTAACCTAGCGAGGGCATCCGCCGACTCATTGCCCAGTCTTCCGCTATAACCCGGAACCCAGCACAGACGGATAAGGTCTAGTCCAAAAGTCCTCAACGACTCCTTGCACTCGCGAACGAGCCGTGATTTGCACCAGACCGACGCAATGGCCCTAAGGGCAGTCGACAGATCTTTATAACGGAGATCTTCAAACCACGATTACTCTCTTCAAACGCGCAGCGTCTTCACACAAGACTGATTGAACTTCACTCACTCAGTCGCCTGCTTTACCTTGCCTTTTATATGGCAACGTAAACAGTCTGCTGAGTGTTCTTGAAGGCAAATGTTCATCACTTCGCCTTCTCGAAATCTTTATAAATTTAAACATCGTGGTTTAAATTTATTCTTGTAGCGTTTAATGTCGTATTTTTGTTGACTTGTTTACCATTTTTTTATGCTGGTGTTTGTTGTTATATTAAGCAGTAGGATAATTTGTAAACAGGTTTGTTTACTGCATTGTATGGTTTTTGTTGCTTTTGTTTATAATTTAAGCGATGTAAAATTATAAGCGATGTAAAAGCAAAACACCAGTATCTTGATTTTTCATTTTCGTAACAATATTTTAAAATATTTTGAAATTTTGCTTCAGCTTCTAAATTCCTGGATCATAAGTCCATAATTATCATTGGAAAATAAATCAATTCGAAACAACGCTGAGGAAACAGGTTTTTTATCGCGATAAAATTTTCGGAAACTTTTGCATTTTTTCTCGCTAACGGTACATAGGCAGTTAAGACGTCAACCCAGTTGTCGTGTTACCACAGTCGTATGTCCTCTGTGACAGTCTTCTAATCCTAAAAACTATGTAGAGCTTCTAACGAAGGTCTATTCTCATCAGGAAAATTAGATCGTTTGCATAGTAGATATTAAGGCGCTATTTTCTAATACACAGGTTTCTCCGTAGCTCTTACAGAAATCATGTTCCATATGTCCAAGACCAAAGCGTTTTGAATGAGTGCCATATATTTTGAGTGCCCTTGTGAATTTCTATTTGCTAAGCCTTCCAGTCCCTATCCGAAGCTGCCCATGAGGTCTGGACGGAATCTATTACTGAATTGACTTTATTCAGCAGTTTCTAAGTTATCTTATGAACACATTTCTTTCTTTTTTTAACATTTCTCTGTAAATGGGCCTCTAATACTAAAAGAATATGTAGAAATTTATATAAATTTAGGAGGACTTAAACACCCCTTCCTTCGACATGGTAGGCAGTGTTGTAAGGGAGTCTAAAACTGTCCACTACATTCTGTGTCTCTGGCCTGATGTCCAGAGGTGAAGAATAAAAATTATTTATTCAAAGCCTTTGGAGGATAGGCCTGTGCTTGAACTGAGTATATCTTTCTCTTTGAAGGTATAATATAACCCCAGTTCGGAAACTTTTTATGGCATTTGAAAATTGTCATTAAATTTCCAAGCGGTCACTTGCATTAGCATTAATATGAGTCCTGTGTTGTGTGTAGAGAGTAGAATTATAATGTTTTTCCGAAAATTGAACAATTCCAATTTGCACTTAAACAACATGTTGTTGTTGTTATACAATATTAATGAAAATTTGTTTATTTGTTTGAAGTTTGTTTTCAAATTGCATCTACAGTTAGTTACTCATATAAAGACGCACATGTACTCGTATGTACCCATATGAGGCCCCAAACTATACAACATAAACTGCTTCTCCCTCAAGCAAATGAATAATTTTTGGTTTTTAAGGATAATTTTGAAAATTTTGCAAAATGTTATATAAAATTGAAATTAATAACACCATGTGCATGGCCTTAAACTACGATTAACAAATCATTATGAATCAAATTAATAGAAGTCAGGAGTAAAAGTTTTCAATGAAAAAGAGCAACATTTTCCTACAGCAACGAAGGCCATTATTTTGTTAGGAACAAAAACAAAATATTTTAATTATTTTAATTGATTTGCTTAAATAGTTTATATTTTAATAAAACAGTTTTCTTCTGATGAAAATTATATCGAACAAAGGGTCTTATAAGTAAAATCATAAGATTTTGCAAAATATTTGAAACACTTTTGTATTTAGAACATCAAATAAGCAGAGGCTAAATAGCACTGTAATTATAAATAATCTCTTTAAATTTAGTTAAACGATAAAAAGGCTCTAAGTAAGGAATTATTATATCAAAATGGCTTAAATGGCGAGTCAGAAATTAAGAGAATTTAATTGATTATGAAGGCCCTTAGACCCAGTAATTTATTTCTAGAGTAACTCCTGCTTTAAAATGGATATTCTGTTGCATTATTTCTGTGCGCTCATTATGGACAGCAACAAATGCTACGAAACCAGAATAATCTGTAATACCTAGAATATCTTGAATTAAATAAGTTCCTAAATTTCCCCTTTCCGCACAAGAGTCGTACTTTCTTTGCAATTTGTAAAGAACTCATTAATATCAACCTTTCAAAGCTAAGAAATGTGGACACAGCTTTCTTCACGTAGAATATCTCCATACATGCATCACTGAATCACACAATGTTTCGCAATTCTCGTGAGCGTAAAAGGCAGAGTTCGGGATTTCCTAAGCAACATACGCCATACAAGGGTCGCGAGTCACAACGGACCGCTATGCGTGATTAAGTGAGCTTTTGGCATCAAGACTACCACTCCAAGGGTCGTTTGCTTCCCCTTTATATATTCAATTTGTAAGGCTTACTTAGTTACATGCTTAAAATTAATAACACATCCATCGCCTCTGATTATTGCGCATCTTCGCCTGTTGGTCACATCAATCGATGACAGAGCTTCCTTGATTTGGTCCTTCCAACACAAACAAGGTCGTCCTCTACTCTGACTTTCGGTAGTCCTCGCATCAAATACCCGTCTCGACAGAGTATACTCTTCAATCTGAAGGACATGGCAGAGCCAATACAGTTACTGGATGTTAATGCGCTGCACAACGTCCACGTCGTTAAGGGGCTCATACAGCTCAATGTTGGATTGGATAAGAACATTTTAACCAACTGGCACTGAATCGAAGAGCTTATGTAGGATTTTTCTTTCGAATACTCTCAAGGCTGCAACATCGGTGCTTAATAGCAAACATGCTTCTGCGTCAATGAGCTTGCTGTATTCAAGTGGCTCCTCCTGGACATCAGGAATTTTTATTATAAGTCTTTCGGTCAATGAGAAATATTACATAGAAGTTATAAGGGCCAATAGGTTAGGATAGGTTAGGTTAGAGGACGTGTATTTGTCAATTAAGACAAGTACAGTACCCGGAGGTCGAATTGACCCATTGTACAACGTCCTAGTTTCTCACACCACTTATGTTGTGTGTTAACTTTATACATGCGTGCTGGGATCTAAAGTTTAAAGTCGACTACGAACGACAGTTTTTTGAGAAACTTTTCATGGCAATTTTTATTCACTCTCAGAGTTTTTGCCAGAAATCTGCTGAGAAGAAGTCGCCGAAGAGATACTTTTTGTATTTTGTCTTGATGTCTGGCCTGGGGCTGGAACCCTGGCCTTACGTCTAGTAAGCCAACACACTACCTACTAGACTACGGCGTCTTCAATGAGGGCCAATATGTCTTACTGTTTCTAGTTTCTAAACGATAATCACATCTAAGTGAATCTACCTCCTTAATTAGATTAAGACCTTTTCCTGCTTCTGTGTCATAAAAGAAAATAATATTTTGAAGAACTAGTCCATAAAGACTGAAGTAGATTTTCAATAATTCTCACTTGAGAATCATTCGATGCTACATTGAAGTTGTCGGATATTTAAAGAAAGATTATCTGGTATTTTAGAGAAACGACTCCTTGCTTTATATGCATCGTTGATTGTGATTGAGTTTTGGTTTGAAGTAAGACTTTAATCGTACTAGTATTCCTTTATAGTATTCCTATGTTCTGATTCCTGAGAGCAAGACTTTATTCATACCTCAGCTATCGTATTTCTCAGTGTCCTAACAGGCCTAGACAAAGAATCCTCAGAGATCTACAGCAAAAGTTCTTGGAGAATAGATTATCATATCCGACTTTTAATAATTAATTCAATGAGTAAATCAAAAATCTTTTATTTTTCTTAACTAAAATTTTGTTGTTCAATATCTCCCTTTGATTTGCTCATAAATTTCTCAACAATTTCTTAACACAACTACCACTCAAATACCAGCTTCATTTACAATCTATCACATGCTGCTGATTTTTCTGTTTTTTTTTTTGTTTTTTGTTTTTAATTTTCTACAGATTCTTTAAACAAACTCTGACTCTCAACAAATAAGAAAAATAAACCAAAAATTGTTGACATTTGTGCAAAATAATCTTTCAAATGTCAAAACTTTGAATTATTGCAATTGAATTCTTTTTATAGACAATCATTTTTTGTCTGTCCTGCCTGCCTTATTGTTTGTTTGTTTGTTTGTTAGTCTGTCTATTGGCAAATAAAACAAATAAAAAAATCCTGACAAACCTACTGGTTTAGAGCAACAAAATAATCAAAATAAATATTTTTCCATTGTGGAGAGAGAATAAAGAATGCAACAACAACAAAAAGAAGGAAAAGGATATGTTGTATGGTATTGTTTTTTTTTTACCAACACATGCATATCCACATTGACAAAATCAATGCCATTGTATTGTGTAAATCTCTTCACCCATAAACACTAGAGTTGCCTCGATTTTAATTTACTAAACAAACAACACAAGACAACAATGCAATGCACTCACTCTCCCAGTCTCACTAACAAAAACAACAATATCTAAATGACAAAATATACGTACATACAAACCTATTGATGCATCATATGTGTATGTTTATGTACATAGATGGTATATTATAAAGACAATATTCTAATAAAATGGCAGACAGGCTGAGGCCGTGAACAACTGGACAAATTAAAATTTTTAAAAAACTTAGTATTTTTAAACATTTATCAGGAATTTTTAAATTTTAATTAAAATTCTTTATTATTCGTACAATTCTATCTGCCACTGTTCGCAACTTGATGTAAACAACTTTGCTTTTCTTTGTTATTCCCCTGTTTATACACTTTGCATAAACGATAACAATTACTAGGCAATTGTTCGACAGATCTTTGTAACGGAGATCTTCAAATCACGATTACTCTCTTCAAACGCACCGCATCTTCACACAAGACTGATTGAACTTCATTAACTCCAGTCGCCTGCTTTACATTGCCTTTTATATAGCAACGTAAACAGTCTGACGAATGTTCATGATTTCGCCTTCTCGAAATCTTTATAAATGTAAACATCGTGGTTTACATTTATTATTGTAGTGTTATTTGTTTATTTTGTTTACATTTATTCTTGTAGTGTTCTTGGTGTATTTTTGTTTACTTGTTTACCATTTTTTTATGCTGGTGTTTGTATGTTTGTATTAAGTAGTACGATAATTTGTAAACAGGTTTGCCTACTGCATTGTTTTGTTTTTGTAGCTTTTGTTTATAATTTAAGCGATGTTAAGCGATGTAAAAGCAAAACACCACCATCTAGATTTTTAATTGCCATAACAAAGTTGTCCTTATATCAGTTGCCTCACACTGTTTTTTATTTAATTTCAAATAATAAACAAACAAATATAACAATATTACAACCCACACATGCATATGTATGTATTCACATACTTATACACACTTTGTCACATAAAAAAAGAGACAGAGTGCGAAAGAGAGAGAGACTAACTGAAAGAGAAAGAAACACATCCATTAGTAAGTAAATGTCACCAAAAATCCAAAAAAAATTGTTTGTTTTCCATTGTTGTGTCTATACAAATCCCTGGGCCCAGTGCAATTTAATAGTGCACTCAGAAAAATTTATATTTTTTTGTTGTTGTTTGTTGTTGTTGTAATTCTTTTAGCCAAAAACAAAAGCCGAGTATGCAATTTTATATAGAAAATAAAACAACAACAACAAGAAAAAAACACAAAAATTTTTGTTAACAGATGCCAAATTGTAGTGGGTTTATAACAAATAATGGCAAATAATGATGGTAGAGAATGGAAAGCAGGTGTGGACAGTGGAGGAGAGAAAAGAAAAGGGCCTTCTATAATAATTTTAAATCACTGCATCAGCTTACTTGTCATCGCTATTAAGATCCAGATTTTACTTTCATTTGTAAGGTGATCTGGGGTTAGGAGTTTTTTCTCACTAATCTTGATGGATTGATGATTGAAATAGAATTCTAAACGAGGAAGAGGGCCTCTGACATGGTCGACTCTGGGGATCGTGTAGGTGCCTCATTAAATAGTTCTAAACTGGAGAATTTCATATCTCTCTGTGTCACTGACTACTGTAGAGCGGGTAAGTGGGCCTCTAACATGGTCGTCTGTGGGGATTTTCTAGATGCCTCAGTATATGGTTCCCCACTGGAGAAGCGCATATCTCTCGGCCTCACTGACTACTGTAGAATGTTTTAATGCGAAGTTAAACCTGTAAATCACACTGCGGAATTCTTGAGATCAGCTGAGTATCGTCAACTACTAATAATTCTATGTTCTCTGACATGTCCTTTTTGGTCGGTTTTAAGTGGAATTGATCTTGGTTAACTCTACTGAGAGTTTTGTCTCAGTCTCGTTGTTAATTGATCATAAACACATTATCTTAAACTGATGAACTTACTACAGTAGAATCACTGCTATGACATACCATTCTTCATATAAAAATAGATACACTTCATGCCTTGGTTAAGATGTTCATTAATCGCAGATATTTATTGGTCGCTAATAAATGTTGGACCACGGAAGAATCTTGCTTCATTGCCAGTTTCACTTGACCTAATTGGAGTGGGTGAGTATCAACCAGCTATTTAAATTGGATCGTAGAGACATCTCTGCCACTGTATCTTTTCTGATGAATAAACGTATGCCTTCGCATACTTGAGGGAGTGAAGTTCAGTCAGTCTTGTATGAAGACGCGGTGTGTTTGAGGAGAATAATTGTGGTTTGAAGATCTCCGCTACAAAGATATGTCGAATAATTATCCTGTAATTGTTATTGTTATTGTTTATGCAAAGGTTATATACAGAGGAATAACAAAAAAGGTAATTGTTGTAGCTTACATCAAGTTGTGAAGAGTGACACACAGTATTGAGCGAATAATAAAGAATTTTAATTAAAACTAAACACAAATTTATTTTTATTTTATTTTCAAGGTACGAGTTCAGATTTTAAACGTTTTTAAGAGGTAGAAACGTAACAGTATTAATTTGTCATTTATTTGTTAGGTTTCTGACTCGATGCAAATCTAGAAGTTGTGTCCACAAAGAATACAGAGAAAATACTTTGTTGAATTGTTTTATAAGAACCTTAATAGAGTAAATGAACTGCTCCCGCGTTAACAACAAAAAGGCCTTATCAACAGCAGGCCTTCCATTCATGCCATTTCAAAAAACCTTCACTATTTTCAAATGACTCTTAAAGCCCATATGTGTACTGTAGATTTGTTTATTTCTGTATTGATGCAGTCGCATTGCTTAAATACTCTGTCTGCCTGTGTAATTGTTGGTCCACACCCGCTCACAGTCTGATAGTCTGTAAAATATTGTGATTGTTTAGTTTCATTTTGTTACGGTGGTTTATTTTTGTATAATTCATCCCCTTAATTAAGGGATTTACATTGTTTAACAAAAAAATAAAAACACAAAAAAAAAACACAAAAATAAACCAAAAATAATAAAACAACTGCGAGACCAATAGAAATTCTTTACATATTTGCGTATTTGATAACTGCGGCTAACAAAGTGAAATGAAACTGAACAAATTTTAAATTTAAAATCACAAGGAATACTTGAAGAAAAATATTAAAAATAAATACAAATTTCTTAAGTCTATAAACAGATGATGTTCACCCCCCTTTTTTCTCTTAATTCACAAACAATTATACGACCCTAATGCCATTAATCAAGTGTCATTAAGTAAAAACTGTCACAACAGGCCATACGAAATCAAAAACTATTCCAAGGCAAATGTTCTTTTATTCTTCTCTGGCATTTGTAATGCGTTTGATTTGAAATCCTTTTTATAAATCAGAAAATCATAAGACCAGCTAGCCAGCCAGTGAAAGTGAAAATAAAAATTTGTCTTACAATCGTAATTGTTTGATTAATTTTGATACCAAAAACAATTAATGTTTCAACCATGATGTCAGTACATATGCATTATAGATTTAACCCTATAGGGGGTGGTGTGGCATTTTATTGGTTTGTCATACAAGATCAATTCCCGTTTTTGTTCTACATTTTTCTGAGCAGATGCTTTTCATAGATACAAATAATTCCATAGTTTTTACAGGGGGGTGTGCTAATATTCGTATTTATTATCAGTTTTTAATGTAAATATTGACAATAATTATAGCAGGCTTTAAAGGCAGTTTAAGCATATGGCAAGAATATTTAATTCATGGGGTTTTAGATTGACAATGGCAAGAATGCCATTTGATAGAAATTTTGTAAGTTTTTAAATTTTAACAAAATTCAAGTCAAACATTTTGTTAATATTGAAATCAATTTGAAGAATTTTATTTAATTTAGTTATGGATGTAGTTGTGGTCACTAAATTGTATTTCTTAGAATCTCGAAATTATTGTTTATTTAATCCAAATGGAACATCATCAATCACATGAGAATTTTTCTCATACTCCAAGTCTTCTGAAGGAAAATCAATGACGGAAAATGGATGACTGACTGTATGATGTCATAAATATGTAGGTACTAACGGTACAGATGGTATAAAATATATGCTACACTGTAGTATACTTCTGATATCACGGTCTAGATAGTATAAAATATATGCTACACTGTAACATACTTCTTAGTTGCCAACTAGACAAAAGAAATTTAATATCGTGGTTTGATCTTTATGTGATAATTTAAAAAATAATGGCATACATACAAGCATACAATCTACCCAAAGGTCCATAAAGATGGAAACACTTCTTTCTAATGCTATATTTAAAACTGTTTCAATGGTACTTGTATTGCTATCGATCCTACAAAGAGAGCAAGAACCCGATAAATGTATAAATGCTGGTAATATCAAGCGCCTACGATTTTATAAATAATATTTGCTTTCACTAGAAATGAATTAGGCAGCCTCACATCAGCTTCTGCCAATAACAAAATGCAGAATCTCATGCCTTCCGGGATTGTGACACAATCATTCATGCTTTATACGTCCTGATTTACTTGGTTTTATTTTCAGAGCATATGATTGGCTGATGTTTTGAGTCACATACCAGGTAGAATATCTCGGATTCAGAGCTTCAAGGACCATGAGGTTTCATATGTGTTTTAAATGCCATGCCAAGCTGTGTATTTTACATTTACATTGAAGATTTTTTTTATATAGAGACAAAGCTAATGAGCTCCAAATGGAAGTTAAAAGTAGAATTTTTATAGACATACATATAACATACAGAATTGTTCATTACAACCCATCAATCAGGATTACGATCTAAATTCTCACACCACTTATGTTATTTGTATCAATTTTTATACGTGAATGGCGGGACCTACAGATTAAAGACGACTACGAACGTCAGATTTTTGAGAAGCTTTTCATGGCAATTGTATTTACTCTCAGAGTTATTGGTAGAAATCTGCTGAGAGGAAGTCGCCGAAGAAATACTTCTTTGTATTCTTGTTTTGATGTCTGGGCTGGGGCTCGAACCCTAGCTTTACGTCTAATAAGCCCACACACTACCTACTAGACTACGGCGACTTCTATCTTTTTTTAATACTTTTACTTTTTCTACTTACTACGGCCCATATAAGCAATTGTCAGGAATCAATTGGACGGCTCGCATCCTCTTTCAAAAATGGCAAAATTTGAAATCTCATTTAGTTGCCTTCCGAGATAGTGACCCACGTACATTCGCATAATTGATCATTACAACCCTTCAGTCTGGATTACGACATAGCTTCTCACACCACTTATGTTGTGTGCGTTGATTTTAAACATAAGTGACGGGACCTACAGTTTAAAGTCGACTCCGAACGACAGATTTTTGTGAAACTTTTCATGTCAGTGGAAGTCGCCGAAGAAATATTTATTTATTTTTCCGTTTTGATATCTGCTCTGGCTGAAATCTGGTCTTACGCCTAATAAGCCAACACACTACCTACTATACTACGACTACTAAAAGTCTTTACCTTCTTTTTATTAAAACTCTTCCTTTACCTACATACTTCGATCCTTATATACTATCATTAGATATGAATTGGGCAACCCCATATTTGCTTCTGCCAATAATAGCTTTATTCAATAGAGCTTCATTAAGTTGTCTTCCGCCCAGCTTGCTTTATACATCCTTATTTCCATAAATAAGATCTGTTAGTGTTTTTGCTTTCATTGGCTATGATTAACTTTTTCATTCCCATAGCAGATAAGATCTCTCGAGTGCACAGCTTCATGGAGGATGACATTTCCTATACGTTTTTAATGCCATGTCAAGCAGTGTATTTTACGTTCGCATTGAAGATAGTCGCTATAGTCTAGTGGGTACTGTGTTGGCTTATTAGACCGTAAGGCCACGGCTCAAACCTCCAGATCAGATATCTCGAACAAAATGAAAGAAATATGCCTCTCAGCTGATTTCTGGCAAAAACTCTGAGAAGTAAATAAAATTGCCACGAAAAAGTTTCTCAAAAATCTGTTGTGCAGAATCGACTTTAAATTGTAGACCCCGCCGCCGCTTATGTATACAATTAACACAACACACAACATGTCTGGTGTGAGAAGCTAACTCATAATCCTGACTGAAAGGTTGTAATGACCAATTATGTACGTACATATGTATGTGTTGAAGATTTCCGTGTATAAAGACAAAGAGAAATAAGCTCCAAATGAAAGTTAAAATAGAATTTCTATAGAACTTTAACTTCGCAATTAAACAATACTAAGACTAC
Source organism: Sarcophaga subvicina (assembly GCA_936449025.2). NCBI lineage: Eukaryota > Metazoa > Arthropoda > Insecta > Diptera > Sarcophagidae > Sarcophaga > Sarcophaga subvicina. Next base: position 112,281,791 of record OW388084.2, on the reverse strand, counting down.
AGTTACTGGGTCTGTTACATTCACTATACCAAGCCAAGATATCCATTGGAATGATATCAGACGAAATACTAGAAAAATACAGTGAGCGTCAAAAGAAACTGTACAATTAAAAAAATATCTACATTAATAAATTACCTTTGTTTTTATTTTAAAATTGTTTCATTGCCAGTTTTTAAAATTTAAACAAAAAACACATTACAAAAAAATTTCAAAATATTGTAAAATTTTTTCGGGCACACTCCTTAACCCATTCGCTGCCAGGCATAAATTATATGAAGTCATTCTCATTGCCATTTATATTTTAAGTGTTATTGTATTATTATTGTAGTATTGAACTTTGTTACAAAGCCTATCATGAATATTTGTAGTATTTTTCAAGTTTTTTACATATTTATATTGTGTTTCTGGCAAAAAAAAACTGCTAATTCAGAAGTCTGCATGTTATAATACATTTAAAGTAGGACGAGTATACTCGTCTTGGCAGTGCGGGATACCCTGTCAAAGACGAGTATACTCGTCCTTGGCAGCGAATGGGTTAAGTGGTAAAAGTTGAGTTTGGTTGAGATTGTTAGAATTTTATCCTTAGTGTACAGTTTTTTTGGTGTTCACTGTATATTTAAATTTGATGAAATTAAACACAAGGCATTCAATTTTAATTCCATTGTTGCATATTTGTTGGTGTGTTTCATTTTTTCAAACCTAAACATTAAAAAAGCCATCCATTAATAAACCGCCAACCTAATCAATAAACCTTGTATACCATTGCCAGTGTACGTTGTATAATAACTTATAGTTTATTGAACACCATTAACATTTACATCAGACATGGCCCTAAAATAACATTATTAGCCAACAAGGATTCATATATTCTGTGAAAACAATTTTTGAGTGTTTATTTAACGCACTCTTGGGCTAATAACTTTTAAATATTCTTTCTACACGTTTATTAATGTTTGACGATGGTTTGAACGGAAAAAAACGAAAAGCACTTTCACTTGTATTTAGACTGTAAGGCAACATAATGAAAGTCCTCGAAAAACGTATGATATAATATGTCTCTACATAAGGACACAGGGTTCTTTTATATTCTTTTTTTTTTCTTTTTCGCTGTAATGTAAATATATAAAGAATATATGTATATACAAGTGTATACATAAGTATATTGTATAATAGGCCCTTGAGTAAAATAAATATCAACTTATCATCTTTTAGAAATAAATACGCATACAGACATAAGCTCAACATACATCATTATCTCGGCTCATTATCACTCTTCATAATCATCGTTCAATTGAATACATTTCAATTCACTTATACACTCATAACCACTCAAACTTACAACACATACTCAAATACGTACTCTGTCTCACTCTCTCTCTCATGCCTATGTAAGTGTAAATAGAAAGAAAAATTTCTATGATGATTTATTTTCCACTTTTTCGTTTTCATTTTCATTTTCTTTCATTCTTTCGCATTCATGGAAATGTAGTTGCAATGAAAAACTTCTAATGTTTGTTGTAAATAAAATTTTTATTTAAAATAAAATAGAAACCAAACAAAAACAACAAGAACAAGAACAAGAACAGAGTGTTAATCTAATGAAACCATCTTACAAATATGACCTAAATTGCTATGCCATGCCATGCCACATACCCACCAACAAGCCTTTACCATTTTACTAAGGAGGCCCTTTGCATTTGAAACTTTTTTCTCACTTTGCCTTGCCAACCTTATAGACGATTTTAGTTTCTCTTTGTGTAAATGCATGAGTGCAAGTAGGAACAGAAAGTGTTTTGCCAGAAATTATTTGAAGAGTTTAAATTTACGCAAGTCAAAGTTTTTTGAATAGAAAAAATAAAAAAAATTTTTATCTGAGATTTTCAATTTCAAAAGTTTATATAGAGAATGTTACGTTTTTCTAATTTTACTTTCGATGTATGTAAAGTTTGTTTTTAGTTTCCTCTATCCCCAGCCACCTCTCTTTCTTTCTCTTTGTTTAAAGGGTTAACATTTGATTTTCCTTGTATACACAACGTGTAGTTGTCGGTTGAAGAATGTTACACCATTTCTCAGGAAAATTTTTAAAATTACATGAAAATAATTTACGTTCAAGGTTACATGAAATATCTAGAGATTCACGATACAACACGGCTGCTGTAACTATGTGTGGGTTTTAGGTGGGTACCTGTCCATGTGGATCTAATCCCACGGTGCTCTTCGCACAGGGTGAAATGCAATGCGTCTACCAACGCCCCCACATATTGCAAACACTGGCTGCAACCCTGTATGTAGGTAGCAATTCGAATCCACACTATTTGGGTATGACTTCCCTCTATTCTAGGAGTTGGGGACCATCTAAACTCCTTCAATTCGTTAAGAGTGTAACGCCACATCGTACTGACATACTTCTCGCGATTTGGGTCACAGCCACCACGTCGCTCCCACAAGGGGGCCTCACCATTGCCGGGCAGAGACAAGTCCCTGGGGCTCCCGGCACCCGTTGTACCAGATTAAGACCTCTGGTCAGGCTTCTCAGCCAAGTAAGACCAGACTGCTGCCAGTTGAACCCCAAATAATTCCGCCTTGTACAACAAGTATGGTGATCACTGTGGTAGTATTCTACACCCGCTAACACATGGGGAACCACAGCTGCTATAAGTAGTAAAGCACCTTCTGATTTCGTTAATAACAGAAGTTTAAAGGAGTGTGACCGCTGCTTTCGAACGATAGGGCTGCTAGCCAAATCTCCTGGTAGATTAATATATGATTTTATAGCGATCAACTCCAACTTAACCGGTTGTCCAAATGCTATATAGTTCTCCCGTCTATAATTGCCATCAGCTAAGATAGCTCGTAGTCTAGTAGATAGACGTGAGCCCACGGTTCAAACCCCAGGTCAGACATCAAAACGAAATATGAAAAATATTTCTTCGGCGACTTCTTCTCAACAGATTTCTGGCAAAAACTCTGAGAGTGTATATAACAGCCATAAAAATTATCTCAGAAATATGTCGTTCAGAGTTGTAATGTCCCGCCACTCATGTATGAAATTTACACACACAGCATAAGTGGTATGAGAAGCTAGGCCGTAACCCTGGTTATAATGACCAATTATGTCAATATATATGTATGTAAGTTAGCTCCATTCACTACAAGAGTCATTTCATTTAATGAGAGTCCTGAAAGCTTCAGTTCTCCCTAAGTATGATAAGTCGAAAGCAGCCAGCAGTGAAGGCTGTTACTGGAACTCTGTGCAGTAGTCTTTAACTGACTGCTAACAATTGTAAAGCTTCCAAGAACCCACTGAGGCATCTAATATGGCAACGGTGAACCTATTTTTACTACTATGATGAATGGCAGAAGAGTGAAGGACAGTCTCTATCAGCTCCACATTACTATTCTTACCACGTATTAAAAAATTTGTAAAAAATTTGTTTTTACCTTTTCGAAACGTTTAAAACATAAGCTCGTAGATTGCAAATAAAATAAAAAGAAATTTGTGTTTAGTTTCAATTAAAATTCTTTATTATTCGCACAATTTCGTGTGCCACTGTTCACAACTTGATGTAAACAACAACAATTGCTTAGTTTGTTACTACTCTTTACAATCTTTTGCGTAAACAATAACAATTGTTCGACAGATCTTCGTAACGGAGATCTTCAAACCACGATTATACTCTTCACACAAGACTGACTGAATTTTTACTGACTGAATTAACTTCCAAAAATCGTCTTGAGCCTTAATAATTTGTAGGTTTTTTGAGGGCAATTTACCACAGCATAAAAGTTTTAGCTTGATCAGTAACAAATAGCATAAGCATGATAAGGATCGATAAATTTTTGGAAAGAAAACATCGTCAATTAATTAATCAGTTTAATGATCGTTTGCCTGTATATCCAATATCTAAGAAACCAGGTAAACCTATACTTTGCCTTGGAAATAGTGCCTCTCCAAAATGTGCAATTTATTCATATATTTATACTGTCCAATGTTGCATATCAAAGAAAATAAAAGAAAATAAGCAATAAGACACATGTTGTTCGGAAAACATGAGCTACACAGTCAACAAGAAAAAAAGAAGATTAAAAAACTGTATCAAGTTAAGGAGAGAAAACTAAAAAAGGAGGAGAAAAGCAAAGCACCACATGCATTTAGAAAAGTTTTCGATTTAAACATGAATATAGATGTTGGCCAAGATAAGATTCCCTTTCAAAGTTGAGCCAAAAAAAAATACGAAAACTTTTATACTCTGTTCCACTCTGCTCTAGAAGCATAACAAACTGGGTCAGTTCTCTACCAAAAACTAACATGACATACAAACAAACAAAAACTCGAAATTTTATTAAAATGCTTAAAAAGGTTTTTTCTTGAAAATTTTCCCAAAAACAGAAGATTAAATTAACCTTTACCTTCCACTCTTCCATTCATTCTTTCCTCTCCCTTTCACTTACTCCTTGAGTAAATCTATTTAGAGAGAAAGATAATGGCTTGTCAAATTAAAAGCTTTTCTTTTAATTGCAATTTTAGTCTTTTAAGACATCCTTTTGTAGCCGTATAAGTGCATGTGTATGTGTTTGAGTAATTTTCTAAAACAAATATTTGTTTTGCAAGCAAAATTACCAGATAAAATTATACCATAACGCTCGTTGAGTTATCAAATCGTATGTCATCACGTTCTATGCATTAAATGGTAATAATCGAATGGTAAAATGCTTTTAGAATGCATTACGTTCCGTACGTAAGTATTGTATATACATACATACATACATAATGAATCTGGTAAATATTTGGTATCTTTGCCAAAAACCACACAATACTACTTAAAGCCAAAGTAAATATTGTTTAAAGTGAGCGACATCAGCGTGACACTGAAGAATTTCGTGAGGAATTTAATAGGCAAGGAATTAAAAAGGAGGGAAAGTGAAAAGAGGTGTTCACAAAGGAAATCTTTTTTCTCAGAGTTATGTTAAATCGCCAGTCAACTTAAAAGGATAATTGAAGGGGGTTCCATAAGATTCCGTTGTAATGCCAAATCAAACCTGCACTACCATAGTCTCTGGCTGACATTTTTCAACAACACTGATAGTCTTTTGCAGGCGCGGACTTTATTGAAATCACCTTTGGCTATACGCTTTCTATTAATAATTTGCGGATCCTCAAAACTCTTTCGCCTCATGATTTTCAAGTCCAATACATACGCACATTACGACCTAGTTCTCACACCTCTTATGTTGTGTGTGTTAATTTTATAAATGAGTGGTGGGAACTACAGTTTAAAGTCGACTTCGAATGACAGAAGGTGAAGGTGTCTGGGGTGGTGTTACGTCCAATAAGTCAACACACCACCTACTAATCTCCGGCGACTGTACTGGACAATGCCCCGCATTTATTACTATCTGCCACGACTAAGCAATTCAGATATACACATAAGGCACAATGTTTTGTAGGGCACTCATCAATAACCTCATGTTGCCTTCATTAATTCTTGATATACATAACATAACATACATAATTGGTCATTACAACCCTTCAGTCAGGCGACTTCTTGATATACCCATGGTATTTCATCAGAATATCTTTGAAATTTTTTCTGCTGTTATTTTGTCTCACAATAGCCAGCGTGATGTTCCCGTCTACTTTTGTAGTCTGAGAGAAAGTCGCCAAAGAAATATTTTTTTATGTTTTGTTTTGATGTCTGACCTGGGTCCAATAAGCCAACACACTACCTACAATATTGTTACCTTTTTACGTTTTAAAAATGTTTAAAATATGAGCTCGTAGTTTGCAAATAAAATAAGAATAAATTTGTGTTTAGTTTTAATAAAAATTCTTTATTATTCGCACAATTCTGTGCGCCACTGTTCACAACTTGATGTAAACAACAACAATTGCTATGTTTGTTATTCCTCTGTTTACACCCTTTGCATAAACAATAACTATTACTAGGCAATTATTCTTCAGATCTTTGTAATGGAGATCTTCACGATTACTCTCTTCAAACACACCGAGTCTTCACACAAGACTGACTGAACTTCACTAACTCACTCACCTGCTTTGCATTGCCTTTTATATGGCAACGGAAACAGTCTGATAAATGGTCTTGAAGGTGAATGTTCGCGACTTCGCATTTTTGAAATCTCTATAAATGTAAATGTAAACTTCGTTGTTTACATTTATTAGTGTTGTTGGTGTATTTTTGTTACTTATCGCCAGCTTTGCCTTCCATTTTATATGCCAAAGTAAACAGTCTGATGAATGTTCTTGAAGGCGAATGTTCATGACTTAGAAATCTGTATAAATGTAAACTTCGTTCTATAAATTTATTAGTGTTGTTGGTATCTTTTTGTTTGCTTGTTTACCATTTTTTATGCTGGTGTTTGTTGTTATATTAAGTAGTACGATAATTTGTAAACAGGTTTGCAGTAAGCATTGTTTTGTTTTTGTAGCTTTTGTTTATAATTTTAATGTTAAGTTAATGTTTTTCTTTTCGTAACAATATGATATAATTTCCAAACTCTGCTTAATTTTTATGAGTTCAGTACGATTTGTAGAACATATTTAATGAGCAGTTTGCAAAACTTAAAATACTTTCAAACAATTTTAAATTTCCTCTACACTTAACAACTATTTTCTTCTTTTTTTTGCTTTCTTTTTGACCCTCTTCACTAACAATACATTTTCAAAATAGCTCACCAAACAATTTACAAACTTAAACTTGTAAGTGACATTATTTTCCAAGCAAACGGAAGTTTAGCTTTTCAGTTATGGCCGTCCAACCGACTGTGTTCTCATATTGTGTTTCTGTCAATTACAGTTGACATGTCATCATAATAATGACCCCAATTCTACAAAATAAAAACACATTAAAAATAATGATCCAAAAGCAAACGGGAAAATACAAACTAGAAATGAAAGAGAAAAAACAAATCAAATCAAATCATTTCGAAACTTTACAGGATCTATAATTTTATGATATGTGACATAAAAATAAAATCCACAGTTGGAATTGAAATGATTTCAAATCATTTCTCCGTAATTATCTTTGTTAACCTTAAAAAAAGTTCCTGCAAAAGAATAGAAACACAAAAGTATCTTGTAGAAGGAGGTCCAAAATGATTATTAAACAACTCAATATTATTGTTAAACATGATGTCTCAATTGATTTTTCTTTCTCAAAAATGTCAAACTTTTTCCTCCTCCTTCAAACCTCATTTCTTGGTCCTTTGGCTTAATAATTTTTGAGCTCATTTGTTATATTCCCATTATTTTTTTTCATCGTCTTCTCCTCTTCTGCTTCTGTTATTTTGGCGTTTGACTAGAGAAGGAAAATCTTTATTTTTTATTTCGAAAGTTTGTTAATGGTTTTCCATGTATTTCATGTCAAGTTTTGTTATTTTTGTTGCCGTTCTCGTATTATTAGTTAGTGAGCCGGAAAACTCAAAAATTAAGGCGTAGTTTACTACTGTTTGGCAGAAAACATCCTTAAAAATCAAACATCAGAACAAAACAGCAGCCCAGTTAAGTTTCTCATAAAGAGCTCACACAGAAATCTTGAATAAATTTCTTGGTGTTTAAAGAAGTTTTTTTTTCTATGTGCACAGGTTCTACTTCATGAAAAATTATGCACAAGCCAACATTTGAAATTTAATAGAAGGAAGGAGAGAGAAGTGATAGGCATTTGATAATTAAAAATTCTCTTAGTTGCACGATATAAAAGTTACATTAAGTTTCTCATCAAATTATTTTAATAATACAACATTATTTACACATTATTTACATCATGTAAACAATTAATTTATTTTATTAAATTTAATGGGAGGAAGGAGAGAGAAGTGGTTAGCATTTGGTAAGTAAAAATTGTTTTAGTTGCACAATATAAAAGCTACATTAAGTTTCTCATCATTTTATTTAACAATACAATATTATTTACACATTATTGACATTGTGTAAACAATTAATTTATTTTATTAAATTAAGTGGGTGGAAGGAGAGAGAAGTGGTTAGCATTTGGTAAGTAGAAATTGTTTTAGTTGCACAATTTAAAAGTTAAATTACGTTACTCATGAAATTATTTTAATAATACAACATTATTTACACATTATTGACATCGTGTAAACAATTAATTTATAAGAAGTTTTCATGCTTATAATTAATTTTCTTATGTTGTAGTTCCTTAAATATAATATATTATTTAAGATCATAAAGTTTACATAATTTACATGCCATCACTATTCGGTAAACAATGAAATTCAATCGAAAGATGGCAGGTAAGAAGATCGATATCAGTTAGATTACATTATTTACCCTTTATTGACACTGTGTAAAGAATTAATTTCAAACATAATGCATAGTTTACTTAAAGCCAACATTACATGCCATAACTATTCGGTAAACAATGAAATTTAATTGGAAGATGGCAGGTAAGAAAAATGCAATCTGTTAATTTACATTATTTACCATTTATGACACTGTGTAAAGAATTAATTTCAAACATAATGCATAGTTCACTTAAAGCCAACATCACGTAAACAATCAAACTAAGTTAAAAGACAAAAATTATGAAATTTTGCTAAGCAAAGAACAAAATAATTCAAATTCCTTTCAGTTTTTATACATAACATACCCATTGATGACACTAAGTAAATAAGTGAAATATTTTACATTAATTACATGCTGTCAGTGTAAGGTAAAGTAAGAATTTAGGAGTGAAATATATAAATTTAAATAACAAAATCTAATGCAATGGAAATAAAAAAATTCTTAAAGTTGAGTAAATTAATTTTTTTTTTTTTTACATTTTGATACGATATTTTACATTCTTTACACATTTTTTACATCATGTAAATAATTAATTAAAATAAAAATTGAAATATTTTAAACAAAATAAAGAGTTTAGGATTCATTTTCCATAATTTGGTGATTATTTACCTATTCTCGACATGAGTAAATTATCTTTACTCTTCTTAATTCACTACAGGAATGTTTCGAAAATCGTAAATGGAAATTCAACCCATTAAGGTTGAATCTCCGTAGTTAAATCATGTAGCACCCAAACATCGAGCTACTTTGTTCAGTGATTAGCTTTTTCCTGATTTCGTCGTTTTTTTTGATTTGTGGCTTAGAGGGACAGATGTAAATGAACTAATTCGAACATCTGATATATTAAGTGATATACATATAGCTCATAGCGTCTAGAAAATCAGTAACATATCACATTTTAGACATTTTAAGCAAAATTTACGTTAAATTTACATATTCTCGACATCATGTAAATTTTTACTTTCACGTCATAAATTTTACAAAATTTTCCCAGGAACCTTTCTTAACAGAGTTACTGTATTAATTATTCAAAATTAAATTTATTTAATAGCCTAAAACTTCTCTCACACCTTGTTGCAGGACTTTATGAATAACGAAAGTTATTTTTAACTTGAAAATTCTTTAAGACCTTTTACTAGGAAAAGTATTTTCCATTGAAATAAAATCATCTTTTCAATGTAAAATTTGAACAGGAAAACAAACATTAACAAACAAAGGAAAAAAAACAGGCGAAAATAAGCGGGTAAAAATGAAACGTAAATGAAGAATAAAACCTCGCAATTTTCAACATACTTAAAGCCATGATTAATTACTTTTTGACATTTCGAGCTTAACGCAAAATGTAGTACAGAAATGAAGGCATACACTTTGCTTTACTTCATGGCAAACAATTGCAAAAATGTGGCACCCAACGCAAGAACAAATAAACTTGAAGGCATTTTTGTTGAGCACGTATACACCTCGTTTATATGTAAAGAATGGAAATGATAAATGAGCATAAGGTGTTGATTTGACTTTATTTTTGTTTTTTTGTATTTTTGTGTTTTTGTGTTTTTGTGTTTCTCTCTCTCTGTTCCATTATTTTTAGCTGCCTTTTAAAGGCGGCCATAACAGACAAAAAGGATATTTTCTGTGTGTGTATAAGCCAAAGGAAGTATGGATGATTTCAATAGTGGCATACAACACTAACGTGTTAGTCATTGTTAAAGTTAATTTTTAGTATAACAAGCACGTCATCAACATCGTCTCCATCATCATCATCATCATCTTCGTCGTCATCTTCATCATCACATATACTGTAGTTGGCAACTCCCACACTTTCTTAAAAACCCTTGCCAAGAGTATCTCTTTCTAGTGAAGAAATGCCAACAAGGAAGGAAGTTTTTTTCCTTATGACTGACTGAGAAATTTTCTTTGACTTCCTTTATCCATTTAAGCTATTGTTGTTATTATGTATGTAGAAATGAATGTTTATTTCATTTCTGTTCTGTTCTGCTCTGTTCTGCTCTGTTCTGCTCTGTTCTGCTCTATTCTCTTCATCTAATGAATAATTTTTCATTCTTTTCTTTTTCTATTTCAGTTTCACTCTCCTACCGATGATACCATGATGATGTTTGTTGGTGTTTCCACCATGTCGAGCTGTCATTTTTGTTTTGTGTCAAAAATTGTTTTTCTCTGTTTCTCTGTGTTTTTCTGACTTATTGCGTTTTAATTTTGTTTCACTTTTTTTTGAAGAAAATTTTAAATTAAACAGATTTTTAATTCATAATGACTTTTCATGGTTACTTCTTTACCCACTCCCCTCCTCTATCCCTCTCTCTGTCTTTCCTTGCTTGCATTCAACCACATATTTTCAGTGTAATTAGTTTCCTTTATTCAATTTTTTTCTTTCTTTTGATGAACGTTGATTTGTTCTGTTACTTGTCTAGGAAAAGCCATTTTATTTGAGAGTGTCTTGCCAGTCTGGTGAGTGACATTTGAAGTGAATAGAAATCGTTTTTCAAGAGTACTGGCGTAAAATTTAAAGTATTAAAGGAAGCGTCGAAAGATCATTAAATTAAGCCAGAAATGTTTTTAATTTAGTGGTTGTCAAGCATTTTTTAAATACTCATGGTTTTGAGAATAAGATTTACAAACCAACAGGGGTTATTTATGAACCATTACGCTTCAATAATGAGATGGTTTTTGGTCAAATTCTAAATACCAAACAACGCGCACGCTCAAAAACAAAATGACGTATAACAACTGCAATTGAAGATGGCAAGATTTATATGAAAGAAAGTCAATCGGATTTGACGATATAGCAACAGCTTTGAAGTCGCCGTAGTCCAATAGGTAGTGTGTTGGCATATTAGACGTAAAGCCAGGGTTCGAGCCCCAGGCCAGACATCAAGACAAAATACAAAAAATATTTCTTCGGCGACTTCCTCTCAGCAGATTTGTGACAAAAACTCTGAGAGTAAATAAAACTGCCATGAAAAAGTTCCTCAAAAATCTGTCGTTCGGAGTCGACTTTAAACTGTAGGTCCCATCACTCATGTAAAAAATTAACACACAACATAAGTGGTGTGAGAAACTAGAAAATTATACAATGTATCAATTCGACCTCCGGGTACTGTACTTGTCTGAATTGGCAAGTACAAGTCCTCTAACATAACCTAACCTAACCTAGGAACAGTTACAGGAATCTAATTGAAGCCTTTTCCTTCGACACTGGAGAACATTATTACCACCGTTACTGGAAATAAGGTCGAGTTATGAAGTTAACCTTAGCGGTCGCCGTAGTCTAGTAGGTAGTGTGCTGGTTTTTTAAAGGTAAGGTCACGGTTCAAACACCAGGTCAGACATCAGAGCGAAATATGAAAAATATTTCTTCGGCTGCTTTCTCTCAGCAGATTTCTGGCAAAAACTCTGAATGTAAATAAAATTGCCATGGACAAGTAGGTCCCGCCACTCATGTGTAAAATTAATACACACAACATAAGTGGTGTGAGAAACTACGTCATAATCCTGACTGAAGGGTTGTAATGACCAATTATGTATGTATTAAGTAAATCTAACAATTTTAATGTTATGCTAACTGCTTAAAGATTCTGTAATCCATATTTGATATATACTCAGCGATTTTTTCATAAAAACATAATTTTTTTCCAATACACAGTCTGTTACTAGATGATGTTGCTGGATAATGGAAACTGCCACAGTTTCAACCGCAACAGTTCTCTGCTGGATCGTTAGAGACTCTAAGCCCTTAAATATTTAATTAATCTTCAATGGAACCCAGCTTCGGACATATCTAGTGGTCGCGCTGATATACTTACTTGAAGCTTACTTGGTCCAAGGGATACCACAAAAGCGAAAAAAACACTTTTTGCCTACATGAGATTCTTTAGTTGGAGTATGTACGTTTGCCGTCGTATCTGAAGTCTATGCAGAGGCAAGATAAGACCATTTTGAATAAAGTGTTCCGAATCATCTCTATTGCAATAATGGAGACAATAAAAACGTATTCCGTTGTATAGCGGTCCGTTGTGACGCTACAGGTGAACGCAGCCATTGTACTGAACCAGTTCTACCAGACTAGGGAAGAAGTTGCTCAGCGCAAGGGCTGCACATTAAAAGCACAACTACCCTACCCTGGAAAACCAGCCGGAAAGTTTAATAAACGAAGCTATATCCTTGGAATCAATGGATAATAGCTCCGTCGTCAGGCTGACTAGGATTGTAGAGTCAAATAACCTATGTCTGTATCTCGCAAGTGATGGGCATTGACAAAGTAGGTGGATAACGGTCTCCTCTTCTTCTGCGGATCTGCACCCACGGCAGAAGTCGTTAGATGGGAACTGCATACTTTCCGCGTGTCTTCCCGTAACACAATGACCTTTAAGCATGGCCACTGTGAACGAGATGACGTTACGACCAAGTTCGTGTAACTGGTTGGTGTGTCTTCTATCCATCGAGGGCCAAGTGAGTCTAGCGGTGGGATAGGTTGGCATCTCGAAAGAATTTCTGCGCAATGGCCAAATTGACCGAAGTAAGAATCATACCCAAGACGATTGTAAAAGATTCCGGAAGGAGTGCCCAGCCCTGGCAAACTCCGCTCTGCAGTTTCCCGGAATAGTAGTAGTAGCAGTAATAGCAGTAATAGCAGTAGTAGTATCAGAAGCAATAATAGTAGTAGTAGTGGTAGTAGTAGCAGTAGTAGTAATAGCAGTAGTAGTAGCAGTAGTATGAGGTAGCAGTAGTAGTAGTGGTTATAGGTAGGAAGTAGTAGAAGTAGAAGAAGTTTCAAGTGAGACATTCAAATGCCCAGAAAGAAGGTCGAAACAGCGGCGACATTCCCTAACGATCCTGGAATTATTTATAACGCTCGACAGAGATCTTATGGCAGCCTGGCAATCAGAGAAGACTGTTGAGAGGAAATTACCGAAGCAAAATTTTTTTCATATTTTCGTTTTGATGTCTGACCTGGGGTTTGACTTGTATTTGGATTTGAATTACGAGTCCTATATACGTGAAACACTGATAAACAATTTGTTAGAATTGCTAAAACCAATTACTTTCACTGGTAGTAAGTTTGTAAGACATTATTTACATGAGCAACGCTTTCCAATATAATATTTCCCTCTCTGTACTAATACTTTCCCTAGAGATCATATATCACAAAGGTTTTTATGTTGTTTTTGCTATGAGGACATTATTACCCACCAAAGAGACTTTAACTGTAACTAAAAGTTAAAAGTTCAACCATATATTCGCTTCGTATTTTTTTTTTGTTCTTGGACCATAAAATTTCGATTTTCTTGTTGTTGTTTTTAACTTTTAAAAAGTCCTGAATTTTATGGTTATCCTTTTACATTAAATGTACGCGTGAGTGTGTGCGTGCAGATAGCCTTAATGTTTGGTCCTGCAATTACATTGCTTACCACAAATTGATGAAGTGTGTTTCATATTTCAAAAGTATTCTGGCTTACACAGACAAACACTTACATACGGTACGCATGCAGACTGTCTCAAAAAGTTTACGCTTTTAGCGGTATTGGTGTAGAAAAAAATATCAAAACTGTTGCTTATGTCTGTAAAGGATACAGCATTTGTTTATATGTGTGGCGAAAATACCTCACACACACACACACACACATAAACCCTTAAACCTGCCATACGATACTTTAATGCTGATAACGTTTTCTCTCTTCTTTTAGTTCATGGCTTACATACCTACTCGTATTTGGGAGAGTTTTTGCAATTTTTTTCTCGTATTTTTTTTCGTAGTTTTTTGAAGGTGTAAAGTTTGCAGACGTCTCAATTGCCATTTACGTTATTTAGAACCCTAAACTATAATACTAGACTTGTAAGGACCTGTTTGCTATTAATAGTTAAGCTTGCTTCGCCTTTTTTTTTCTCTTTCATTTTGACTGCTGCTGGCAAATACACGAGTATTGGAAAATAAAAAGTGAGAGGTATTGTAGAGAAATAAATATGAAATGAAAAAATGAAAGGATTTTGCTGAAGCAAATAAAGAAAAAAAACAAGAAGTAACTTAATACCCCTGGATGAAAATCGTCTAGAATGGTACGCATCTATGCACAATAAATATCTCCAACAAATAATCACATTCATAAACATTAAATTCAGACACAGAGAGAGAGAGAGAGAGAGAGAAAACAGGAATAAAAATATTTTTTATTCGTTTGTTTATGTGAAATCTATACACATTATAAGTAACTGTATATAAACAACAACAACGACAGCAACAGCAAAATTTCAAATTGTTGCAAGCTGCAAGTGCATACGAAGTGCTATGCTTACACAAGTATCTGTGAACTAGAGAATGCACTGAGAGAAAGGGTATTGGCCAGTAGCATTTCGATATGAAAAATTTATTTAAAAAAATACAATAAAAGCAACACACTTGATTGATTGCAACAAATGGAGAAGACTGACTCTGCTCAACATCGGATAGCAACCAACAGTCATGAGAAGACTTCAAAGTCAAATAGAAAACAACCGGCGGGAGTACAGTCGCAGAGATCATTCAAGCTGAGAGGCATTAAAATGCTGCTTGAGCACCATAAAAAGATGTCATAACTTGTGATAGATTTATTGTATCAATAAAAATGTACAGTGTGAAGGCAATACACAGTGTTTCATGGCATCATTAATGTCCCATGATGGCCATATTGAAAGCTAAGCAGTGGTTGGTGGGTGATTGGGTTTTCAGGGTCTCTCAGATAATTTTCGGATCAAAATTTACTCTTATGTAGGTTTCAGAACATGGTAATACACAGATACATACATAACATAGTTGGTCATAACAACTGCAATTCAAGAGGGCAAGATTACATGGAACAGAATAATTCGGATGGTTTAGGTAATGTTGGAGTGGTAGCTCTGATATCACAAAGCTCACTTGAGCACGCATGGCGGCCCGTTGTGATGCCACGGGGCAATGCAGTCTCTGTACTGACCGAGTTCCACCAAAATTAGGGAAGTGGAAGAGGTTGCAAATTCGGATGGTGCTTTATAGGAACAGTTACAGGAATCTAATTGAAACCTTTTGCTTCCAAACAGAAGAATAGGAGAAATTATCATCATCATTACTACAAACAGGGTTGATATATGGGAAGCTATTGACATCATTGACACAATAAAAACGTATCCCACCAATGAAATTAAGATGCTTTAGTGCTCTAAAACAGAAAAATATTTCAGAAGTGAAGAGTTTCTTGAGATTCTTACGGTATTTTCTACGTAAACCGATTCTCTATAGCGATACCGTGATGTCTTCAAAAACTACCGGGAATTTGATAATAGCTCTGAAGACTGGAAACCAATTTTGTCAACTTTCAAGCTGGAAAATGGCAAAACGGAGGCTAAAAACAATTCCAATGATTGGATTAAAAGGGTATTAAATGAAACGACAATCAAATTTAACCCTGAACCATTCATACATACATAATTGGTCATTACAACCCTTTAGTCAGGATTACGGCCTGGCTTTTCACACCACTTATGTTGTGTGTGTCAATTTTATACATGAGTGGCGGAACGCCAGATTTTTGAGAAACTTTTCATGGCAATTTTATTTACTTCTCAGAGTTTTTGTCTGAAATCTGCTGGGAGGAAGTAGCCGAAGAATTCGTTTTATTCGAGATGTCTGACCTGAAGCTTGAGCCGTGGGCTCACGTCTAATAAGCCATCACAGCACCTACTAGACTATGGCGAATAGACAGGATATGGGAATATTGTCAGAAATTACATTTCGAATAAAATGGCTATGGTCGCCACAGAACTCATACATAATTGGTCATTACAATCCTTCAGTCAGGATTATGACGTAGTTTCTCACACCACTTATGTTGTGTGTGTTAATTTTATACATGAGTGGCGGGACCTACAGTTTAAAGTCGACTCCGAACGACAGATTTTTGAGAAACTTTTCATGGCAATTTTATTTACTATCAGAGTTTTTGCCAGAAATCTGCTGAGAGGAGTAGCCAATGAAACATTTTTTCAGATTTCGTTTTGTTGGAGATGTCTGACCTGAAGCTTGAACCGTGGCCTCACGTCTAATAAGCTGACACACTACCTACTAGACTACGGCGACTAGAAAGGACATGGGAGTATTGTCAGAAATTACATTTCGAATAAACTGGCTAGGGTCGCTACAGAACTCACAATCTTCAATATGTTACAAGGCACAAGTGTTTCGATTACCTCAGTTGAATTGGATTGGACGATTTACAGGTTAGCTCAACTTCAGTGGCAGAAGAAAGCTAATGTTTTTTTTTTTTTTCAACAGTATAGCCATCCACAACACTATTTCGTTTCTCAAAGGCCATGTCAAAATGGTTGACATTCTTACAAAAAGCTGCTGCAGCAGCTATGGGTCTGAGGAAAAGAAAGAAACTGTCTTTCTCTTAATGTTCCAAGGCTCAACTCTTGCCAAGAAGAGGCGGAGGTACTCATTTTCTGCCAAATTAGACGATTTCATTCGAATTTTTTACAGTGTTTTATAGCAACACAAAAGCTGTTACCAGCTGCAATTGTTAACAATAAATTTTTCCGTAATATGGTAGTAAAAAACTTTACTACAAATAAGCTGTTTGCAAATATATAAATGTAATGTGTTAACTACACATACCTAGCAATGACACATACACACACAGTTAAACAATTATTGTACTGTTAAATGCATAGAAAATACTCACACAATGCAACAAATCCTTTCCAATACATAAGCAAAGCATTGTAACGCCTCATATTGTATTCTATCGTTTTGGTTTTGAAAGCAACAGAACAATACAATAAAAAAGAGAAAGAGAGAGAGAGAGAGAGAAGAGAAAAAAGGAGAGGGAGAGAGTGTATAAATCTTATGGTATCGGTATTGGTTAACTGTAGGTGCCTGAAAGTTAACAACAAGTTAAACTGAGCTGAGTTTAGTTTATTTAAACTGAAATGCTCAATTAACCATTTGACTACAATATTTGTTGTTGTTGTTATTGGCAATTGTTTTGTTTGCTTTTTATGGGTTTCAATTTCAGTTTCAACTGTTTGCTACTCTATTTCGCTCTTTTTTATTTTTACCCATAAAAATTGAAACTTTTTAAACAACAGCAGCAACGGCAACGGCGAACAACAACAATATTTTTTTGTTGTTCCAATAATAACCATAAATTTTTTCCATAAAATTTAATGCTCAAAATAATAGATTTTTCGCCCCTGTTTTTTAGTTGGATTTACTGGGCAAAATTATTGGTTGATTTAATAAGCAGTTGCATTACGTTTTAGCCAACATTGTTGTGAAAAACTATAATTTTTTGTTAATAGGGTCCGTGAAATGTTTTTGATTTCTTAATTAAATTGGCAAGTTTTGAAATGATTTAAATACAGATTTGTTCATAATTTAAGGGAGACTGTTTCTGAGTAAATCGGCGTAAGGCCACGATTAAAACCCCAGTTAAGACATCAAAACGAAATATTAAAAACATTTCTTCGGCGACTTTCTCTCAGCAGGTTTCTGGCAAAAGTTCTCTGGGAGTAAATAAAATTACCATGAAAAGTTTCTTAAAAATCTTAGTCGAGTTTAAACTGTAGATCTCGCCACTCATGCATAAAATTAACGCACACAACATAAGTGGTGGAGAAGCTATGTCGTAATCTTGACTGTTATGTTATCTACGTTTTTGAGTAATTCAACAGCAAAAAAATGTTTCGTTGAAAGGCTGTTTTTATGCCAATTTCGCTGATTATTTTTGAGCACCCATCAAGCCTGTAAGGAAACTATACAACTTTTATCCATACCGGCTAGTTTTACAACAATTTACTTGCGCCTTCTTCACATATGAGTCAGGAATACTCTTATACCGGGTTATCGATTTCGTGGTTTCAAAAGTAAACGTAAATAAAACACGTATAAAATATTTTTTTCATGATATTTATTTTTTATTGTAAAGTTTGAACGTTGACATTATGTGGGAAACACTACATCATTATTTAAATGACCTGCACGCGAAGTGTTGCAAGCATTGATTCTTCTGAGGTAATTTTCGACCACTTTTTGACAAATATTGGGCGGTATCTCTGCCATAACTTGACGAATGCTGGTTTTTAAGTGCTCAAGAGTTGAAGGTTTATCTGCATAAACACGGTCTTTCGCGTAGCGCCACAAAAAAAGTCTAATGGTGTCAAATCGCATGATCTGGGTGGCCAGTTGATATCGCCACGGCGAGAAATTACGCGGCCAGGAAATGTCTCTTGCAATAAAGCCATATTCGCTCGAGTTGTGTGGCATGTGGCACCGTCTTGTTGAAACCACATATTCTCCAAGTCGTACTCTTCAATTGCAAAAAAGAGTCGGTTATCATATGTCCATAACGCTCCGAATTGATGGTGACAGTCGTTCCATCGTCGTTTTCGAAGAAATAAGGTCCAATCACACCTTCGGACCAAAGAGCGCACCAAACAGTGACTTTTTCTGGATGTAATGGCCTCTCTTCAATTACTTGATGATTCTCAGAACCCCAAATACGACAATTTTGTTTATTAACATACCCACCGAGTGTGAAATGTGCTTCATCGCTGAAGAAAATTTTGTTCGAAAAATTGCGGTCCACCGCCTGTTGCTCAAGCAGTCATTCCACGTATCTACGATGTTGTGAATGGTCAGCTGGCTTCAGTTGTTGCGTGAGCTGAACTTTATGTGGATGTAGGTGTAGATGTAAATGCAAAATACGCCATAATGTGCCGTAAGACAGTCCTAATTCCTGAGAACGACGACACATTCGGGTCTTTGGCAACACTTTCACTTACAATAGCGATATTTTCAGCGGAACGAGCGAAACGATGATGCACAGGCCTTTCAATATTTGTAACCACTCCAGTCTCTTCAAATTTCTTCACAATTTTGCGAGTTGCTTGCGTAGTTGGATGATTATGTAAACCATAATCTCCTCTTAAAGCACGATACGTGGCTGTGGCAGAATCACCATTTTTGTAGTAGGTTTTGATAATTTTCATGCGTTGTGTGATAGTTAAGCGATCCATTTCATCGTCAATATCAGAATTTCAACTGAAAAAAAAAAAAATTGGTTTCACAACTTCGTTTGAAAGATGTCGAATTCCAGTCCCATACTTTTGAAACCACGAAATGAATAGCCCCTTACAACAAGGTCGCGGGTTCCAGTCTGCGGCATTTCTCTACATAAAGCCGAGGCAAGCCACTGCCACATTACTTACTTACATGACTAATCAGTACAACCCTTTAGCCAGGACTGTGACCTGGATTCTAACAACACTCATGTTGTGTGTGTTAATTTTTATGCACGGGTGGTGGAACCTACAGTTTAAAGTCGTTTCCGAATAACAGATTTTTGAGAAACTTTTTTACGGCATTTGTTATTTACTCCCAGAGTTTTTTCCAGAAATCTGCCTAGAGGAAGATATCGAAGTAATATTTGTTTGGATTTCATTTTGTTCGAGGTGACTGACCTGCAGTTAGAACCAGGGCCGCACGTCTAATAACCCAACATACTACCCACTAGACTACGGCGGCTGCTACTGCCATATACATATGTACGTCTTCTTACTCTTACACCAGAATATTCGTAAGACTCTGAAAAGATATTGATTCATGGACACTTCTGGACCTTTTGCATGTAATAAGGGATAGCATTTCAAGTCTTGCAACCATAAAGGAAGCTGGACATGACAATTGAATCCAGTATGGTCAACTTTGTGCTCTAAGAAAGCAAATGTAAATGTTTTCGCCCAGCAGTTTCAGAAATTATGCACCTGTGATAACAAAACATCTTCTATTTGGTTGTCTCTTATTGTAGATAATCCCTGAGTCGTGGCTTTGTTATAGGAACATGTCGAAAGTCTTGGAATTGGGCCGCATATTGCTTCATTTTTCACCCAGAGTTTCTTGTTTCCTACATTGAAGAAATAGCCTGGAAAGTACAATTTTTAAAAAAAGCAATCTTAGACGAAATGCTTTGAACTCCACGATGACTTTTTCAAAAATTCATTGACTTATTTACACGCCCTCGTGGGAATAAAACAATTACCACCTAACCTAGCTTGACCGTCTTATCTACACTTTGTTTAGGCTTTAAATTTAATTTTTTGATTGAATTTTAATTGCCATTTTTTTTTTTACATTTTACCTCACCTTCAATTCATTTCTGTTTTGTTTTGTTTTTTTAGCTGAAGAAAAACATGTCTGTGTTGTTTCATTCCAATTGTCCTTTTTTGTTGTAGTAGTCCTGGTGCACATTTTGCCTATTAATCAATCACACAACACATGTCAATGAGTCAGTTTCAGTGAATTGGCCTGGCGGTAGAGATGTTTGTATTTTTAAATAAGACAACACAGACATGAATTCATTTAAATTCCAGAAGTTTTCTTCTCTTCTCTTTGTTGTATGTACTCTCCCCCTTTCAATGCCAAAGCCTGCTGCCATAACGAAATTTACACTCCATGCCCTTATGTTCTACTCGTAATGTAGGTGGTAAGCGCTCAGGGAATGCAGGAAAACAAAATTGTTTACATTATGTGTGTGTGTGTGTGTGTGTGGAATGGAAAGCAGCAAAAGGGTGGTCAGCTAGACAAACAATGAGAATTTAAATACAAATAAAAAACAAGAAAGAAAATTATGCTCAAAAATAAAAAAATAAAAAAAAACTTTGGAATGGAAATGGAAAATCCTTGAAAACAAAAACAATGAAATCGAAAACAAATCAAAAGTGAAAATGAATTTTTAAACGTTTTCCCCTTCAAAAAAACAACAACAAAAAATGAAAACCGAAATAAATAAAGAAAAAAAAGACGAATCAAAATAATAGAAATCGATTTCAAATGACTCTTGATATCCTTTGTAAAGGACTCGAAAAGTGATATGAAACGAATTAATTTATTTGTATGTTTGTATGTACATATGTTCGAGTGTCTGTATGGATTTGTTATTTATATAGAGGAGTAGACAAAATAAATATTTATTTTATATTGTTTCTCATGTTATTGTTGTTGTTGTTTTTGTTTTTGTTTTTATATTAAAGATTCACATTGAAATTTAACTGAGATTTATTACGACAGAAAACCACACATTGGGTCATATAAAAAGTGTTTACGATGTTTGACTTTGGCGTAGAGTTCAAGCCAGTATATCGGGCAACACGTACTTGATTGGGTCAAATGAACAAATGCTTAAAACGAGTCTCCCCTGCTAGAAGCATGGTGAGCCAAGAATATCTATTGTGCGAAGCCCACTTTTCTAATTCTTTATCATAAGTTTTTTCAGAAACTGAAGCATCTAGCAACAAGAAATCAAGGAATGTTCTGGACTATAAAAGACTGATTAACAATTTCTCCAGCCATGTCACAGAATATCTTATAGAGGTACCTAGTCATCAAAGATTGGACAGAAGCAGAGGTCAGCAATGAGTATTCAAAATGATCATACTTATAATTTCTGATACTTATACGCATTCATACTTATTTCAATGTCATACTCATACTACTCATACTCAAAGTTTGAAATACTCATGATAATCATACTTAACAATACGTATGATGTTATTGATTTCGACTCTTCTTTACGCAATATTTACATGAATTACAAAATCTCCATGACTCATCGTATACACGAATTACAAAATAAGTATGATTCGCCTACGAACACTAAAATACTCACTCAATGAGTATGAGCTTATGAATCAAACATATTTCGAATGGTATGATTTGATGCTAACGTTGTACTCATACTTATTATAACCAGTACTTATAGATCAACGTTGTAGTGAGTATGAATGAATCAGAGTAGTTGGATTTCAACACTGTTGACTCACTCAAACTCAAAATTTCATGAGTACTTATGAGTAGCGAAATTCATAGCTGATTTCTGAACAGAAGTTAAGAAACTAGTAATTTTACTGGCGTTGAGACAACGGGAAAATAAACTTGAATTACTCAATACTACGCTAGAAAATACTACCACGCTAGAAAAGTAGACAGGAACGTCACTTAGGCTATTGTGAGACAATATCACAGCAGAAAAAATTTCAAAGATACTCTAATGAAATACCATGAGTATATCAAGACTTAATAAAGGCAACTTGAGGCTACTGATGAGTATCTTACGAAACACTGTGACTTACATGTACATCCGAATTGCATAGATGTTGCAAATAGCATTGCAATGCGAGGCATTGCCCAGTGAAGCCGCCTTAATCTAGTAGGCAGTGTGTTGACTTCTTAGACGTGAGGCCACAGTTCAAACCCCCAGGTCAGACATCAAAACGAAAATATGAAAAAAGATTTCTTCGGCAGATTTCTGGTTAAAATTCTGAGATAAATAAAATTGCCATGAAAAAGTTACTCAAAAAATCTGTCGTTCGGAATTGACTTTAAACTGTAGGTCGCGCCACTCATGTATAAAATTAACACACACAACATAAATGGGATGAGAAGCTAGGTCGTAATTCTGACTAAAGAATTGTAATGACCAATTATGTACGTATGTATGTAATCTTGCTAGCATTGTAGACATATAGACTACGGGAAAATAAGCTTGAATAAGCCAATACTACACCAGGAACGTCACACAGGCGATAGACAACTTTACAGCAGAAAACGTGCAAAGATACCATGTATATATCGTAATTATCGCAATTAGGGGCTGCGATAACCACTTCACCAGGAGATATTCAGACCGACAAGACATAATAAAGGCAAATTATGGTTACTGATGAGTCATGTCAGACACTAACGAATGCGAGGCATTGCCTAGTGTTCGTAAGCCTGAGGTCCTACTATGAAGGATATAACTCATCTCAAAGAAGTGAACTGGAAGTCGTCCTATAGGTAATATGTTTGCCAGCTTTTAGGCACGAGATATTATATTTTTATGATTGGTCCCCTCTCCTTCAAACCATCTACCTGCCAAGCCAAAACAAACAAATTTCTTACTTCAATGTCTTGATAGAAATTTCAATAACATCGCAGATCTTAAACATGCAGCTGCACATCTATAAGAATGGAGAAGTCTTATAACAACCTATGCCCAGTAAGAATCCGTCTCGTAATCTTAGGAGAAATTTTAAGGCCTTATTCAAACTGTTCATCTCATCATCTGATCACTCCTGAGCTCTATTGCTTATAATTTGATCGTTCAAAAGAAAGAGAGACCAGACATCGCAACAGAAAATTCACTTCAATGCACAGCAAAAACCCAGTACAGTCTTAATGGTAATTAAATTAGTCAACCTTGGCCAGTAAAAAAAATTTTGCCAAATTTCTCTGCCATAAACTGCACAATTTTTAACTCAAAGAAATTACGGAGAAATCAATACAAAATTTTGAAATTTATCAGCAGAAAAAACACCGCAGTTACTTCTTATATACACCAATATTGCATTTTGGAAATGGAGATTTTTAATTGAATTAAATCCCCAAATACAGACAGAGAAGGTAAAGAAACAAAAAATGAGGAGAAATTAAAATTAAAAACAAGAAAAACAAGGGAAAATCCAATCATGTATAAAGAATAATAGGAAAACTAACTTAAATACTTCAGTCTCACAATCTCAGTCTCACACTCAGCCAAAAAAGTATACGTATAATGTGTGGTAAAGTATGTACGTTTTAAGTGATTGGTCTTCTTCTCATACACACATACATGCACTGTTTGTATGTATGGCAAGGCAATGAAATTGAAGAATTTGTACTCAATTAACAGAAAACTAAATATTTACTTATACATTTTCACTTAACTGGACTCTCTCTCTTAACTCTACTCCACTCTACTCTTTAGTCTACTCCATAAGTCCGTCTCTGTCTGTCTGTCCGTCTGTCTGTCTGTTCATCAGACTGATTCGAGTCGAAATCATATGCATACAAATGCAAGCAATTATAGAGGAGTTCGTACTTCTTTTTTTTTCTTGTTCAGTATCACAGTATCACCAAATTGTGATAATGATGACGACGGACGCTGTTGATGATGATGATGATGTCGAGGTTGTCTATGATACTGATGGTAATACTCTTTGCCCGTACGGTACATACCTACATATGTCGTCTGTATATCTGTGGCTGTGTTATAAAATCTGGAGTTTAAATTGCAAATGTCCGTATATAATTTGCAATACACTGACTAAACAAATAATACGGAGAGAGTAAGATACATAGCAAATCGACTGACAGCACTGACAGTCAGGATGGTTGTACATCTATTGTATACACATACACTCACACACACAATATCAGTTAGTTGTATTGCACATATATATAGTGGCTATAGATGAACAGGCCAAAGGAATGCGACCGACTAAGTATTTTCCATCATGTAATGCGAAAATTATATGCGAAGGCTGACAGAAGTATTTATTATTATAAGTACAGTAATCCTTCGATTTATGTCGCCACGATTAACGTTGTTTCGATTTACGTCGTCATATTTTTTGTCCCCTATAACTTCAATTTGCGTCGTCATTCGAATTTTTTGTAACCAACTGCGACGTAAATCTAGGAATTACTGGAACTTTTTTAAGTTCCTTGTTAAAAACATACTATTTTGTCGTATGAGCAATATGAAATTCGATTTACGTCGTTTCGATTTACGTCGCCTTTTTTAGAACCAACTACGACGTAAATCGAGGGATTACTGTAGTAAGTACTCAGATTCGCCAATATCTTCCAGACACGTAAGTACGTTGTTCCAATTTGCCGAATGATAGTTATTTCGGATATCTCTGCAAGTGTGCAGAGATACGTTTCGTACTTGCGAGGTATGCCTGGAGCTGTTTACAAATTACTCGCTCAAACACTCCATCAACAGTGGCAAGGATACATATCAGATCTAGTCAGGGTGTTTACATACATACCTACGAGTACATACATAATTGTTCATTACAACCCTTTAGTCACGATTGCAACCTAGTTTCTCACACCACTTATGTTGTTTGTGTATGTTAATTTTATACATGAGTGGCGAGACCTACAGTTTAATGAACGACAGATTTTTGAGAAACTTTTCATGGCAAGAAATCTGCTAAGAAGAAGTCACCGAAGAAATATTTTTTCATATTTTCGTATTTGATGTCTGACCTGGGGTTTGAACCTTGGCCTTACATCTAATAAGCCAACACACTACCACTAACACTACATTCAGTACCCTGATTAGCCTAGGTGCCCGAATGTCTAGTATGTTAAACATGTGTGTGTAATACCTTTTCTTTGGTTATCTCCAAAGTATTCTTTAAATAACTTTACATACGTTCGCTGCTTTTTAACTCCTTCTGTGATGGAAAAAGCATCGAAACAATCCGTTTCCACCTGTTTAGGTTTTCTATAGAGCTTTTGGCTCCCCCATCCTACAATTAACAGACCTCGCGTCTATTGAGACAAAGACTTTTGCCCTGGACAGTAACTAACCAAAATTTCTAAAGGTTCCATGAGTCTTTTTCGCTAAACCTTACCGCCAATCTCATTGCTCTTTTGTTTTTCTATAGATTTTGTAGATAATAGTACAACAAACGAAAGGGAGTCTCGCCGAAAATGATCCTGAGGCCCCTTTGGGATACCCTAACAGATTAGTACAACAAACGAAAAGGAATCTCGTCGACGATGATCCTGAGACCTATTTGAAATACTCTGATGGGAGATAGCTCATTAGAAAATCATCCTTCGACATACCAGGTCTATTCACAGCAGTTTCTAATATTTTTCACCAGTGAGCCATACAGTAATATCGACTTGGCTTAAGAACTGTGTTGAATAGACTATAAAGCCCAACTGCTTAAGTAGCTTAGCTTAGTTGATCGAATTCTTTACTTCTTATTATTACGAAAATGAAGAATCTAGATTGTAGTGTTTTGCTTTTACATCACTTAACATTAAAATTATAAACAAGTAAACAAGTAAACAAAATACAACAACAAACATTAAAAGAATAAATGTAAACAAAATACACAAACAACTATAATGAAACAACGATGTTTACATTTATAGAGATCTCGAGAAGGCGAAGCCACAAACATTCGCCTTCAAAAACATTCATCAGACTGTTTACGTTGTCATATAAAAGGCACGGCAAAGCAGGCAACTGAGTTAGTAAAAGTTCAGTCAGTCTTGTGTGAAGACGCGGTGTGTTTGAAGAGAGTAATCGTGGTTTGAAGATCTCCGAACAATTGTATAGTAATTGTTTTATTGTTTATGCAAAGGGTGTAAACAGAGGAATAACAAACAAAGCAATTGTTGTTGTTTACATCAAGTTGTGAACAGTGGCACACAAAGTGTTGCGAATAATAAAGAATTTTAATTAAAGCCAAACACAGATTTATTTTTTTTTATTTGCAATCTACGGGCTCATATTTTAAACGTTTTTAAAAGGCAAAAAGGCTTTTCATATCACTATTGCCAATATAGTTGGCCACTCTCTGATCAGGAGTACGTTTTTTTTTTATTTCCAAGCAAATATTACCCAAAACTCTCCGGTATCATATTGACAGCCCGCATTAAGCATAGACAAGTATGCGTTTGCATGAGTTTGTTGAAGAGTATATGAAACCGTAAGTAAAATACAGACTCAAATATAAATACGTATACAAAAATAAACAAACATACACTCTCTTCTTTCTCACCAACACTTTAAAAGCATTTGTCAATATTAAAGAAAAGTTTTTTTTTTTAGGTGGTCGTCATATGAGATAAATTTAAATCTCCATCTGTAAGTGTGTAAGTGTGATTGTTTGTATGTATGCAGCAACAGTCTTTATAGGAAATATTAGATTTTTTTACAATATTTTTGTTGTTGTTGTCATTTTTATAACCTCTTTTCTGTTTGTTATTAAACAACAAGAGAAATAAGTTTAAAACAAACACACATAAAGAGAAAGAGTAAGAGAGAGAGAAATACAAGTTGTTGTTTGTTGTTAATTTTAGTTGTTTGGCTTTTATTGCTCATCTTGTTGTTGCTGTTGTTTATAGAGTTGTTCGCCCATATAACTAACACATGCATAATGGCCACATGTCTATTTCCGGTTGAATGCTGGCCAAAATACACACAGAAATTCTATTTAAATCAGCGTACAAACTGATAAAAAGGTACAAATGATACAGACTCTCTTGCTTACATGTGAATTTAGTAGACTTTCATATGAATATTTACTGATAGTCGGCAATGCAGTCAGCCATCCAGCTAGCCAGCCGGTTAGCCAGTCAAATAAACTTGAATTTATAGTGGCAAATTTGTATAGACGTTGTTGTTATTGTCTGTGGCTAAAAATTTCCTTCTTCTTTTTCAATATGATTTGGAATTTTACTTCATTTTTTTCAGTTTTTTTTTCTCAATTTATTTTTTATATTTATTGGCCAGTACTTGTGTTTTAGCCATCAGGTTTTATTTTTATGACGGTAAAAAGTAAATCATAATATCCAGTCTGTTGACGCTGATGTTAGTTCGAAAGAATGGTGTTGTTTTGGGCCATAAACAAACATGTCTTGGCTGCCTTTAATATTTTTTATAAAACAAAATTTAAATTAAAAATATTACGAAAGAATAATTGCCTAACGAATGTACTTAAAAGGAGGAGAATAGTTAATTACATTAAAAAAATTATAAATGTTTTGTGTCTAGAAATAATGCAGATAAGACATGTAAGTGACATGGATGTGGCAACAACTTAAAGTAAAG
Organism: Sarcophaga subvicina; assembly: GCA_936449025.2. Lineage (NCBI taxonomy): Eukaryota > Metazoa > Arthropoda > Insecta > Diptera > Sarcophagidae > Sarcophaga > Sarcophaga subvicina. The sequence continues at coordinate 112,253,780 of OW388084.2, read as the reverse complement.
AAAGAAATTTGTACAGCCTTTAGTTTCACAAGACATTAGAGCTAATACTGATGCTTGACCAATCAATTATTTAACCATTTTCCAAATTCAATCTCATTTTATTACTTCCTCTCCTTTTCCCTATCTCCCCTATTATCCTCTCCCCTTTAGAACGTTGTACAATGGCTCAACTGGACTTCCGGGTACTGTACTTGCTTCAGTTGGCAAGTACACGTCCTCTAACCTAAGCCTAAACCTTCCAAATTCAATGCAACAAACCATAAAATTAAAGTGAGATGGCACGAAGACGATTTTGTGAAATTTCTTCCTTTCTGGGAACATTTCTTGTTTTTCATACGAAAAATCTCATTACGGATACCGCCTATATAAACGTTGATCTGACAGGTTTCCAACGTATGGTATTTCACACAAACCACTGTATATTTCTAGTGACTATACATTTATCTTAATTAGTCCATAATTACATACAGTGGTGGCCTTATAATTAGAAACGATGTTTCTGGAACAAAGTTCCCTGGAGTGACGAATCTAAGTTTATTTGTCCCAATCTGATGGAAAAACGTATGTAAGACGTCCTCCAAACAAAGCCTTTGATCCCAAGTACACAGTGAAAACTGTAAAACAAATTAACAAACATACATGTTGCTAAGTCGTTTCTAATTATAAAGCCACCATAATTGGGCATTACAATCCTTCAGTTAGGATTATGAGACCCAGCTTCTAACCACTTTATGCTATGTTTGTTAATTGCATACATGAGTGGCGGGACCTTCTGTTTTAAGTCGACTCCGAACGACAGATTTTTGAGAAACTTTTTCATGGCAATTTTATTTACTCTCGGAATATTTGCCAGAAATCTGCTGAGAGGAAGTCACCGAAGAAATATTTTTTCATTTTTTCGTTTTGATGTCTGACCTGCGGTTTGAACCGTGGCCGCACGTCTGAAAACCCAACACACTACCGCTGACTTCATCAGTTCATAATTGATCCTCATAATTAAGTAAATATAGAATCAAAAATTTAAGGAATAATTTCGTTAACTCTTAAAGAGGAGGCAGTCAGAAAATATTCAATTTGATAGACAAAAGTTTTTCATAATATTTCCCATTGTAAGCCAAATGGTTTAGTCCTCATGGATGTGGTATATTTCCTGAACTTTCAATAATTTCTCAATAATCCAGCTACTCTATTACCACTCCTTTACTATAAAACCGAAGCTATTTATGGAAAAATTTTCGATCACTATATAGACCAGATATCAGCAATGAATCGTTTTTTCGCTACTCATAAGCACTCATGAATTTTTGAATATAAGTGAGTCAACAATATTGAAATTTAACTATGCACTCTGATTCATTCATACTCACTACAACGTACAGGTTGCAATGAGTATGCGTACAACATTGACATCAAACTCATAACATTCGAAATATGTTTGATTCATAAGCCTACTCATTCAGGTTCATAACTTTAGAAAAATACTTATAATACTTATAAATGATACGAGTCACTCGAACACTTAGTTGTTAAGCATTTACAAAAAAAGAAAAAACATACATAAGCAAAAAAGACAGAGCAGAAGCAGAGCAAACACACAACCTTCTAGTGAGTATTTTAGTGTTCGTACGCGATTCATACTTATTTTGTGATTCGGGTATATGTTGAGTTATGGAGAGTCGAAATCAACAACATCATACGTGATGTTAAGTGTGCACATGATGAGTACTTCAAACTTTGAATATGAGTAGAGATTTCATGATATTAAAATAAGTATGAATGCTTATAAGTATCAGAAATTATGAGTCTGATTCGATTCTACTCATCTTTTGGAATTATCATTGCTGATCTCTGGTATATGCCAAGTGTCTACTCTAGTTTATCTCACATATCTGGACACTCAAAATTTTCTTCATGGAGCAAATATGGTAGAACAACAACTGTCATATATACAATTTCAATTGTGTTCGATCAATAAAGCCAGAAAGAAGGGCAATAGAGCTGTTATTACTTAAGGCGTGTTAAATCCTTGATCGATGAATATTCTAAAATTTGAAGATATACAAAGTATCACACTATAAATCTAACAAGATTTCTGATAGGTTATTGCAACTGTAACCCCAACTAAAGGTCAGTAATTTATGTATAAATGTATTGTTACGTTTTTTCTTTTGAAAACGTTTCAAATATGAGCTCATAGATTGCAAATAAAATAAAAAATAAATTTATGTTTAGTTTTAATTACAATACTTTATTATTCGCACAATTCTGTGTGCCACTGTTCACAACTTTATGTAAACAACAACAATTGCTTTGTTTGTTGTTACTCTGTTTATACCCTTTGCAGAAAAAATAACAATTACTAGGCAATTTTTCGAAGGATTTTTCTATCGGAGATCTTCAAACCATGATTACACTCTTCAAACGCACCGCGTCTTCACACAAGACTGACTGAACTTCACTAACTTACTCGTCTGCTTTGCCTTGCCTGTAAATGTAAATGTAAATGTAGTGTTGTTTGAGGGTTTTTGTTTACTTGTTTATCATATTTGTTTATGCTGGCGTTTGTTGTTATATTAAGCAGTACGATAATTTGTAAACAGGTTTGTTTAGTGCATTGTTTTGTTTTTGTAGCTTTTGTTTATAATTTTAATGTTAAGCGATGCAAAAGCAAAGCACCAGTGTATAGATATTTCATTTTCGTAATAGTATACATACATATATGTTTTAAGCCTTTTAGATGTATAAGATTCAGGCAAGGTGTAGGCTGTTGGAAAACGTTTTTAAGACTCGGCCTAAGTTTTTTTGACTAAAACTTATTTTCTTACAATTATATGTACTTATAAAATCTATTTAAAGATTCATTTTGGAAAAATATTTTTTAATAAAATATAACTTTGATTATGCAGATCTATGGTGACTATCATAATGTGGTCACTTTGTTCCAAGTTTTTAAATTTTTCAACTATTTTATCATCATTTCATTATTCCTATTGCTGCCTTTATTTCCTCTTCAAGTAAAACCATTAGTTTCCCTAAAGATTCACTGAACCTTTCATACCTTTCCACCCACAGTTACACATTTATCATTCATTAAAATGGACTCTTCCTGTATAGCATAAATGTCCTGAAAATATTAATAAATTATCATCATCACGGCCATTAACAGAAATATTTCTTTCGCTGTGATATGGCACTGAAGCAGAAAATGCATTTCGAGTGTGTACTCGTATATTTCTTCAACATCAGTAGACTGCGTTACCGTTGGTTAAACATGCGATCATTATTATAAAAAATTTATATTCAACAACTAACGGCCATACAACTGACACAGCAGTAGCACTAGCAATACCGTTACTAACACCGATAAAACCGCACTATTTCAACCACTTACTGTTAAATACAACATTTCGTAACAAAACATGTCGTTTTTTTCGCTGCTTTTTGACTGATTTTCGCAAATGTTACACCAAAGTATCGACATTAGTGCGTGCGAATTTCCAATTAGTGGTAGAAAAAGTCGATAACAACAACAACAACACGGGAAAAAAATTTTACTATTGATGTTACGAACACTTAACACCAATGTTGCTGAACTGCTTGGTCGCTAGTTGGGACATTTTCATCCTGTTTCACAATAAAGAATGGCTGGCTGGCTGGCTGGCTGTTGACGACAACGATGATGTTGTCAATGATTTTATGCCAGGAAATTGCTATCCAGACTTCACTAACCACAAACAGTTGCTGGAAAAATCATAGAAAACAACAACAACTACAATACTACTCCAACTACAGCATTGACTCAGCCAAGAAGGGAAGTCATTGTCATCATCAATGTGGCTGCTGTAGTTGGTTTTTTCTTCTTTCTCCTCTTTTTCATTCCTGTTATTGGAGTTGAGTGTTGGTGAAATCTAACAAAACAACAACAACAACAACAATATTTTTCCAAATGCAAAATAGAACTGAAGAGGCAAAAAAAAATTATCGGAAAATAATAACGAAACATATTTTGCCATTAAATGCTTTGCAGAGATGGGAAAAAAATAGAAGAATGTTGAGGAAACTGTTTAACTGTGTGTGTTTAAAAATAAATAATAAATACAACTTTAATGGTTATAGGTTTTTCAAAATTATATACACACATACATATACATAACTCTGCATTATATATGTATCTACGTATGTTCATACACATAAATCCTAAATATATAGAGTTTCAGATAACATAACAGACAGGGAGTCTTGAAACAAATCTGATTATCGTGTTTTTCTTCAGGCAAAAATACAGAAGCTATGTCGGGCAATAACTGGCCTCGATTTTCATGCATTTCAAATGCAGGTTCCTACGTGAATTTCGTTGACATTCGAGGGAACCTGTAAACGATTGTATCGGTTTATTATAAGTCGCAAGTGATTCGTAGTCTTTAGTGCTATTGAACGGGCGTCTACTAAGATGGGTCTTTCAGTAAATGAGGGCAAAACGAAGTATATGTTGTCGACATATACTATCGTATCTGAACTTTTTGATACCGTGCGAGATTTCAGGCAAGGCGATCCCTTATCATGCGACCTCTTCAACTTCGTGTTCTGCGTGTGTTCTGCGGAAGACGGAAGTGCATCGTAATGGCACTATTTTTCAAAAGAGCGTCCAGTTGCTTGCATACGCTGACGACATTGACAACATAGGGCGTACCAAGCGAGATGGTAATGCTGCCCTTAGTGTTTTGAACGGGAGTCTACTAAGATGGGTCTGGCAGTAAATGAGGGCAAAACGAAGTATACGTTGTGGACAAGTAGACACATGGGGCGTATTTCATCTCATATAACTATCCGATAACCATACTTTCGATATAGCCAAGGAATTTATTTATCTTGGCTCCACCGTTACCACCAAAAATGATGTCAGTTTGGAGACCAAGCGCAGGATCACTCTTGCCAACAGGTGCTACTATGGTCTTAATAGGCAATTGAGTAGACAAAACTAATACTCAACAAGACGCCCATCCTACCCGTGCTTCTTTATGGCGCAGTGACATGGACTCCATAAGGCACTGATGCAGCAGCCTTGAGAGTATTCGAGAGAAAAGTCCAACGCAAGATCTTCGGTCCATTGCGAGTTGGCAATGATTACCGCATCCGATCCAACAGTGTGCTATATGAGCTCCTCAACAACATAGGCGTTGTGCAGAAGTCGCCGTAGTCTAGTAGGTAGTGTGTTGGCTTATTAGACGTAAAGCCAGTATTCGAGCCCCAGGCCAGACATCAAGACAAAACACAAAAAATATTCCTTCGGTGACTTCCTCTCCGCAGATTTCGGGCAAAAACTCTGAGAAGTAAATAAAATTGCCATGAAAAAGTTTCTCAAAAATCTGTCGTTCGGAGTCGACTTTCAACTGTAGGTCCCACCACTCATGTATAAAATTAACACACACAACATAAGTGGTGTGAGAAACTAGGACGTTGTACAATATGTCAATTCGACCTCCGGGTACTGTACTTGTCTTAATTGACAAGTACACGTCCTCTAACCTAACCTAACCTAATCTAGACGTTGTGCAGTGTATTAATATCCAGTGGCTGCGCTGGTTCGGCCAGGTCGTTCGATTGGAAGGAGGATTCTCCGGCGAGACGGGGATCGGCAAAGAGGACGACCTTATATGCCTTGGAAGGACTAAATCGAGGAAGCCCTGTCCTCGATTGGTGTGACCAACTGGCGTAGGAGCGGAAGAAGCAGAGGCGCCTGGAAGGATGTGTTGCGACAGGCCGAAATCCTTTAATCGTGTTGTTAATGGCCCATTAAGTAAGTAAGTAAGGTTTGTAGTCTAGTAGGTAGAGTGTTGGATTATTAGACATGAGGCCTCGATTCAAACCCCAGATCAGGCATCTCCACCAAAAATGAAATATGAAAAAATATTTCTTCGGTGACTTCCTCTCAGCAGATTTCTGCCAAAAACTCTCTGAGAGCAATTAAAATTGCCATGAGAAATTTCTCAAAAATCTGTTATTCGGAGTCGACTTTAAACTGTAGGTCCCGCCGCCACTCTTGTACAAAATTAACACACACAACATAAGCGGTGTGAGAAGCTAGGTCGTAATCCTGATTGTAATGACCAATTATGTATGAACAGTGGTGGCCTTATAATTAGAAACGATGTTTCTGGCACTGAGTTCTATGGAGTGATGAATCTGAGTTTAATTTGTCCTAATCTGATGGAAAAACGTATGTAAGACGTCCTCCAAACAAAGCCTTTGATCCCACGTACACAGTGAAAATTGTAAAACAAATTAACAAACATACATGTTGCTAAGTCGTTTCTAATTATAAGGCCACCACTGTATGTAAGTGGTTCGCATTTGCTGTAACTCTATCGTGGACCTGTTTGAATTAATTTCTGTTATTTTCGGTCGCTTGATAATATTCTTAGTAACTAGAAAGCTGAGGATATTGCTCGATAGCTTAGCATTCTGTTACATGAAGTGCTTTGCTGGTTTCAAACATCCACTATGCCATCCTTAATAAGCTTATTGAGCGATAGGAATATTTGGCCTACAATTGATGGTAGAACTGGCTCTCTTCTGTAAATCAATAAGCCATTGTTATCACTGGCAGAGGATCGAGGTAGTTCTTATCCCGATGTCTGCAGAATATATGCATTTGGAGAGGACTTGTAGACAGTTCTACTGCGGTTGACCGGACCTTAATAAAAGAAAATTGAGCACCCTCCGCTAGATATTCTTTGAAATCATTATTCAAGTTCTTTTGAGATAAGATTTATTGTGCGATTACGCTGGAAAACAAATAAACATACATCTTCGCTTTTCTAATCCCCATTAAATGTTCTTTAAATCCATTGTGTATCCCATCTTGTATTCGGTTACGGAAACCCTGGTGGTCTATCTATCGAAATAATCATACAAATTGACAAAAAAAAATTGAAAAAAAGAGAACAGATACAGAGAAAACGAATCAATTTAAAAAATCATTTTTAAGTGCATTTTAAGTATCAAGAATGTATTCCTGTTTTTATTTTCTTTTTTTGCAATTTTAAAATGCTTTTTTAATAAGTACTGGAACGTGCTGACTTCATATTTTGTGGTAAATTTTGAAAAATACTTGCACACACACACACAATCAAGAGACACAATTTTTATCAAATTTCCTATGATTTATACAACAACAAAAAGGATAAAAAAGGAGAAATAAAAACATTTTCATTTCCTATTGATTTTAACCAAAAGCTCTCCTCTTCATTTATGCCGAATGCATTTAATGGCAACATTTTTTCTATTGTTTTCTGTTGTTGTTTTTCATACTTTTTAAAAGCACTTTTTGCTGTTGGTATTGTTAATTAACCACAAAACGAAATTCATTTTAGAAAAGGCAACCAATAGAGGTTATATGCGGCATATGCCAGAATTGATTGCCATTTTTTAGAGAAAAAAAAAACGATGAGCGATTTAAGAAGTATTTTTTGGCTTTGTTACTCACTTTTCATCGCCAGTAACTTTGCTCATTAAAATCAGTCCGATTTTTTAGTCTAGTAGCTAGCATGTTGGCTTATTAGACCACAGCTCATGGTAGAACCCGAAGAAATATTTCTTTCGGCGACTTCCCCTCATCAGTTTACGAAAGCTCTGTAGTAAATAAAATTGCCAGGAAAAGTTCGTCAAATCCGTAATCCGAAATCGTGCAGGACCAGCAACTTATGCATAAAATTAACACTAGTGATCAGCAATGAGTATTCAAAAATATGAGTAGAATCGAATCACACTCATAATTATACGCATTCATACTTCTTTTAATATCATGGAACCTCTACTCATATTCAAAGTTTCAAGTACTCATCATATTCATACTTAACAACACGTATGCACACACACACTTGGTCATTACAATCCTCCAGTCAGGATTACGACCTAGTTTCTCACACCACTTATGTTGTGTGTGCTAATTTTATACATGAGTACTGTTTAAAGTCGACTCCGAACGACAGATTTTTTGAGAAACTTTTCATGGCAATTTTATTTACTCTCAGAGTATTTGCCAGAAATCTGCTGAGAGGGAAGTCGCCGAAGAAATACTTTCTGTATTTTGTTTTGATGTCTGGCCTGGCGCTCGACCTCCATAACTCAACATATACACGAATCACAAAATAAGTATGAATCGCATACGAACACTAAAATAGGCTGACTTCGAAAATATTAGTTGCTTTGTGTTTGAACAAAGTATAGTGTTTCATAAAGCCGCTGTACAAAATGTTTACAATGTATACTATTTCAAAACGTTTTCACTGTGTATTTTTAAAGCAGTCAATAAGCAATCAGGCATCAGATTTATAGTTGATGCATTGTTTGGTAACTTTGCATATCTACAAAATTTATATGCCGTAGTAGAACTGCATACAAACTTTGTATTGATACATTTTGGAAGTCAGCCATACTCACTTAGAGGTTGTGTGTTTGCTCTGGTTACCGCTCTGTGTTTTTTCTTTTTTTTTGCAAATGCAACAACAACTAAGACTCTAAATTTTGTTGAATAATTCGAGTCATTCGAATCATTTATAAGTTTAATAAGTATTTTTCTAAAGTTATGAATCTAAATGAGTATGAGGCTTCTGAATCAAACATATTTCGAATGGTATGAGTTTGATGTCAAAGTTGTACGCATACTCATCGCAACCTGTACTTATAAATGAACGTTGTAGTGAGTACGAATGAACCAGAGGAGTTAAATTTCAATATTGTTGATTCACTAATATTCAAAATTTCATGAGTACTTATGAGTAGCGAAAAAACAATTCATTGGTGATCTCTGGTAAGTAGTATGTTGAAAAAAATGATTCTTTGCTGATCTGGGGTAGGTAGTATATGGCTCAGACATCTCTAGCAAAACGAAGAAATATTTCTTTCGGCGACTTGCCCTCTTCAGTTTTCGAAAGCTGTGTAGTAAATAAAATTGCCAGGAAAATTTTCTCAAACCAGGACCCGCGCCATTCATGGTTTAAATTAACACACACAATATGGGTGGTGTAAGAAGCTAGGCTGTAATCCTGACTATAGGGTTACTATGTTCAATTAAGCAAGTAAGTAAGTGAGGAACCTCTTAAAGCAACTGTTTAAAGCCGAAATTTATTAATCCAAAAACAAACAAAAATTTAAAGCTTCAGAAGCTATTCATCAAGTTTGTCGTTTGTCATTTTTCTAAATCGTTTACTCTCATGCGTAATTTTCCATGTTGTTGTGTTTTATAGTTTTTGAACCATTAAATCTTTTCATTTTCATTCGTATTTTACGTTCTTCTCATTGTTGCTGTTTGTTTTAATTCATTGCCATGTGATTTTTCGATCTAAAAACCTTAAATGACCATGACGAAAATATTTTTATGGATTACAATTTTTGGTGTGCAAAAATTCTTGTTAGGCCTTAAATATTTACAACAACAACACACATATGGTAAGAAACAGTTAATTGGGAATTCCTAGCCTTAGATACAGGTCCTACAAAGCAAAGCTGATGCTCCCTAACAAACGAAAAAAAACAAAAAATTACGAATTAAAATTGAAAGAGAAGTAAAAATAAATGAGCCAGTGTGTGAATATAAAAAGGAGGCTGTTGTCCTGGCTATAAAGTTTTTCCTTTTGTTTTTTTTGTTTTTTTGTTATTGTATATAATCAAATACAAACACTAAAGCACTCATACATACATACATCCTTAGCTAGACTATAAAAACGAAATGTCCTGTCCTTTTTTTCTTGTCATGATGTTTTTGTTTTTCGGCTCGTAAATATAAAAATTAGTTACTGGTCACTTAGTTTTGCCAGTTTTTGTGATTTGTTCCTCAAAAGAAAACAAACATTCAGATGAAAATCTGCTTACACAGTGGGTGAAAAAGGTTTTCAAACACTAAAAAATTGGGAACATTTTTGCTTTACTAGAAACGTTTGAAGAACGTAATAGGACTGGTGTAGATATACTTTTCTCTGGCACTGTTTTCATATTTCAGGCATTGCTTAAAAACCTTTTACACACATAAAGTCAAGAGCAAGAGAGAGAGCAGGAGAGAGAGAGAGAGTGAGAGAAGAGGATATAAAAGCTACAATTAATTAATTAGCTTAGTTTGACAAAAATTATGTGGGTGGCAACGCATACACTTACGCACACACACACTCACTTACATAATCTCACATTCACATAAACTTAATGTAGTTTAAGGACATATTGTTAGACCCTTAATATGTTTTTTTTTTTGCTACTTCTCTCTCTCTCACTTCATCGTTTATAGCGGTCGTATGTGTGGCCAAAAATAATTTGAAATTCTGTTGGTGTAGCTGGCCATAAATGTCAGGGGCTACAAACATAATTACATGGTAAAAATATTCATATGCTTTACGTTTAAGGTATAACAACAACAACAGCAGCAGCAACAAGAAAATATTACAGTAGCAGCAAATATTAAGTTAAACCTCAACAATATCATAAAAACGCATTTAATATTCCCTATAAATTTAAGATTTTTTTATTCAGAATTTTTACTTTGAATATGAAGGACATTTTATTTCGTTAAGCGTAGGTGTTGCTTTAATGCGTGCGTTATTTCAACAGGCCATAAATTAATTGTTAACCTCCATATGAATACAAAAAATCTGGGTCAGTGATTTGTTTTACCTAGAAAATCCGTAAATATTTACAATGTTTTCTTTGGTTAAGAATTTAATTTTGTGCTACAGATGTTGTAGTAATTTCAGGCACTTAAATATGCAAAGCAAAAGGAAAATCTTTAGGTAATTAAAATCAATGAAAACACGAAAAACGAGACCCCACCGTAAAAGCCCAATTCATTAATATTGAATGGAAACAGAAGCTTAAAATAAATATTCCAAAGAAAGGAGATTTGACCGAGTGGTTGATTTTAAATGATTCTGAAATAATGTTTGAAAATACATTGAAAACATAGAAACGTCTTCAATTAAAACGTTATCAATTTCATCCGATTTGGATTCTGTACTCAAACGCTCAGTATATATCATTTCGGGCCTCGAATAATGCCCACATAATCCCATATAATCGACCATGTAAAGGGTCCGCCAAATAACTTTTTTTTTAAATGCTTTAAAAAAAACTACTGAATATTTTCTCAAATTTCTTTTTTTATTTGATAGTACAATCCTTCCAGTTAATAATGGAAAATAATTTCATTCAAATGGCTGCCTCGGCTGGCCATGCAGTAGCCTACACGATCGGTCCAATTTTTAAGCACATTATCGATTGAGTGCCGCGGTATTTCACCAATGGCTTCACGAATATTGTCCTTTAAAGCGTCAATTGTCTCTGGCTTGTCGGCGTAACACTTATCTTTGACGGCACCCCACAAATAATAGTCCAACGGAGTCAAATCGCAGCTTCGAGGTGGCCAAACGACATCAGCTCTGCGGCTGATAATGCGATATTCAAAAACAGGGCGCAAAACATCGAGTGTAGCTTCGGCTGAGTGGCACGTAGCACCGTCCTGTTGAAACCAAATGTTGCCAATATCCTCCTCTTAAATTTTTGTGAACAAAAATTCGTACAACATGGCCCGATAACGATCGCCATTAACTGTAACGGCCACTCCTTGCTCATTTTCGAAGAAAAATGCCCCAATTATGCCTCTGGACCAAAACCGGCACCAAACAGTGACTCGTTTTGGGTGCGTCGGCTATTCAATGTATGCGTGCGGGTTTTGTGTGCCCCAAATGCGACAATTTTTCTTATTTCCATACCCGCCAAGATCAAAATGAGCTTCATCTGAAAATATTAGTTTTTTGCCAAAATCGGCATCTTTTGTAAGTCGATCGCAGGCCCACTTAGCGAAGCGAAAACGCATTGGATGGTCAATTGGCTTCAACTCCTGAACCAATTGGACTTTGTATGGCGTCATACCAAGGTCTTTATGCAAAATTCGTCTCAATAATGTCTGCGAAATGTTCAATTGTTGAGAATGACGGTGAATTGATGTTGATGGCGCTTCACGCACACTTTCTGCCACAGCAGCAATATTCTCGGGTGTACGCACTGTTTTTGGCTTTTCACGCTTTGGTTTATCGATGAGGATGCCAGTTTCTTTCACTTTTTTCACAAGATAACGAACATACGGAGCTGACGGTGCTTCTCTTCTTCCAAAATCTGTACGCAATTTTCGCATACATTCTGCAACATTACCATGATTTTCAAAGTAATGTCGCAATATTTCCTAGCGTTGTTCAAGCGTATATACAACCATGTTCGTTCAGCGGAAGGATAAGACTAATTATCTGTCAAATCAGACATGAGCTAAGTGTTACCATTCACGAAATAAGCGCTAGTTGAAAAAAACAAACGTTAGATGGCGGACCCTATATAACTTAATCCGTGTAAACATATATATGCACACTCTAATATACAGACATAATTTATTAAAAACAATTCCTTAACAAAAAAAATCTTCCCATACCGGGAATCGAACCCGGGCCTTCTGGGTGAAAGCCAGATATCCTAGCCACTAGACCATATGGGATATGTATTCCACCGTGCCCAACATTTTAATTAAATTTTCATATTTTTTTATTTTTGATCTTTGAACTGCACAGTGTTGTTTTTTTCGCACACATTTTATTTGCTGTGATAAAAGTCTTGTGTGCATAACAATCAAAAATAAATTTTTGTTGATTTTTTGCAATATTGTTGGCTTAATTACTCAATGTTGACATAAAAAATTTACTACAATTTAAACAATCATTTCAAATACAAACACAACTCAACTCAACTCAACGCAACTCGATTCGTTTCGTTTCAATACATAAAATATATGCAAATAGAGAGAGATATTGACTTAAGCAAACAATATCAACTTAAATATGCATGAATATGTCTATACAGGCGGCGAGGCATTGATATTTGGAGTCAGTCAGCCAGCTAACCAACCAACCAACCATCCAGCCAGGCAACCAATCAACCAACCAGCCATCCAACCATTTAACCAAAAAACCTTCACTTATAGAGAGACACACAGAGCGAGAGAGAGAGAGAGTGAGAGAGAATGGAGGCATACTGTGTGCATTTATTATTATTACTCCTCATAACAATGATATTGTTTTTACTGTTGTTGATGACGATTATTATTATCATTATTATCATTATCATCATCATCAATATCATGATTATTATAATTACATACGGCTAAAAGTTTAAAAAATACATGTAAACCACGAACTTGATATGTGGACATGTATGATCAATCACTGGAAAATTGGATTTTCATACATCAAAATACCAGTATCATACACATGCATACATATGCATGTATTAATGCTTGTATCTACAAATGTATGAATGCATGTATGAATGCATGTATGTATGTGTTGTGGTATGAGGAAAAATCATTTAATTCTATAGCCATGCAAAAACAAAAACAATAACAAATACTGCAAAGAGAGTCATATGTAAACAATGAGTAATATTTACATACTCTCACCTACACCCACATGCTCATGTACGTTATGCATAAATGCAAATTTACTAAGAATATTTAGAAATATGTTGCATACATTAAGGGGGCTATTCTGTATAGAGAGAGACATTTAAGGTGAAGTATTGGAGATAAAAGCTATTTTTTAGCATAGTAAATGAAAATTGGTAGAAATAAGTCATATGTGACTAGAGCAACAATTAACCCGGTTTTGAACAGCACTGCAATGCTGCTCTGGATCTTCTTCGACAGACTGCCCATGAAATCGCTATTCTAAGCGTATAGTGGAAGCAACTTGATGGGAATATTCAAGAAAAGGACTCATCTCGTAAAGTATTGGGGTGGTCATGTTTTTAACAAAGTTATTGAGAATAAATTAAATGACTCCTCTGAAATATTCGAAAAGATTTGTTGAAACTCTTTCGGAAAATCTTTTCGAATACTTTAGAGGAGTGATTTATCCTCAATCGCTTTGTAAAAACATGCCCAAACCAATATTTTCAGAAATAGTTTCAACAAATCTACGATTGACAGCTTTTCAGAGGCCAAACTAATGGTAATGAGATGGATGAACCAAAACTTCCCAGCCAACTGGAGTACATTTCTGCTGAGACTTTGACGGCAATTTCTTGATTGCCTCAGCAGTAAAAATCAGAAGTGATCAATGCAGTAAAGAATGGTAGCTCATCATAAACAATTCCCTTTCAATTCAACGCAGGCAGTTCGGTTGAAATGGTTGTTCAACTAAAAAGGTTTGAAGAACTCCGTTACAAAGATCTGTCGAACAATTCTCTAGTAATTGTTATTGTTTATGCAAAGGGTTTATACAGAGGAATAACAAACAAAGCAATTGTTGTTGTTTACATCAAGTTGTGACATAATTGTGAGAATAATAAAGAATTTTAATTAAAACTAAACACAAATTTGTTTTTATTTTGTTTGCAATCTGCGAGTTCATGTTTTAATCGTTTTTAAAAGGTAAAAACGTAACAATATAAAGTACTGTGTTCCATTGCAAAAACACATTGAATTGCTCCCCTTAATTCTATAAACAGATCCAAATAAAAATACCACATGATCTCTCTGGTATGTGATTTCTATGTGAGACACACTAGGCAAGTACCCGTTTCCAATTCATTAGTTAAATGACCAAGTACTCAAGGTCATATTTAGCTTGTCAATTAAAGATCCGATGCAGTATTAAATTTCATCAATACAGGCTTAAAATAATTTGTTCAGTAATGTGTTGAAACATTTTGTAATTCATTCTCTTCTACGTACAAAATACCCCCTTTTGAAATATATTTTATGATACCGTTAATATTTTTCTATATATACTGTTGTAATGTTTATTTCTAATAAATATTCTTCGTATTATAAATACAACAATTTGTTTTAAAATCGTAAACGTAAAGAATTGAAATAAAAAATAATGTCAACCATAAAAATTTGAGTTCTTAAGCGTATTTGAATTGAAGTTGCTGGTGGTGGTGGTAAAGCAGTAAAAAAGGCTTAAAAAGTTCTGATAACACCATCAGTACCACACCACCAGCTCTACTAGCGACCACTGCGTATAAATGTTAGAGTTTTTAGAAAAACAAACACGAAAAGGCACTTCAACAAATTTTTATGCAACACAGTTATTATAAACAAGTTTTAGTTGACTCTACAGTCGGGATATTTTTTTTAAATTTTTTTGTGCAACTTTTAAGGCACAGGGAGTTATAAAAAATGCACTGAAAGAAAATGTTGGCAGTCAGTTATTTTGTTAACAAAAATTATTTATTCTTCTGCATACTTTTCTGTCAGTGTTCCAAGCTTATGTTTAAAAATCATTGTGAGCATTTCATTTCATTTTTCATAGCGTAGCACTCTTGCCTCCCAAAACCCTTTGTTTAGTGCTTCAAAAGTATGCAGCCATCATATTGGCCATGTTACATGGCGATAAGCGTTAGAAGGAAATATTTTTGAAACATGTGAACGCAACAAAAAAAATGGAGAAACTCAACAAAAGAATAAAATAAAAATGAAAATGAAACCGTGAAAAAAGCAGGAGAAAAAGGAAAGAAATTCAAAACCCAAATCCATATAAAACCAGAAAATGCAACAACGTATGTGATGTGCATTTAAAATCAACAGAAATCAAGTAAAAAACAGCAACACCAACAACAACAACCACAAATGTTAAGTGCATTGTTGCCTTTTTATGACAACAACAATGGCAACACCAACAACAACAACATCTACAACAAAAACCATGAAAAACAAAACAAAAAAAACAAAGAATTTATAGTGGGCCTCAAGCAAAAAAGAAAAATACTCTCCGGATGAGTGTATGTATGTGTGAAAGGATTTCGGTAACGTTATCCACTTTAAACAGCCCAGTATTACTCGCATATCCTTTTAAAAATGTTTTCTGTTTGTTTTTGTTCAGCAAGAAAATAAAAAACGGTGGATACATGTGTATATGTCTGTAGGTATGTATGTGTACGTACAGGTAAACATACATGTGTATGAATTTGCGTGATTAAATGTGAAAACCTTTACTCATATACCATTTTCAGTTACATTATAAGTGTAGTCATAACTATTATTATTAATATGGGAAGGTATGCCTACTAGTATATTTACATATTTTCTTTAAACTCTGCTGCAGGAAAAATTCTTAAATTTAAAAACTTGAATGATTTTTTGCATGCCACGTATAACAATCCCGTATTGTCTAGTGGTTAGGATATCCGGCTCTCACCCGGAAGGCCCGGGTTCGATTCCCGGTACGGGAAATTTTATGCATTTTAAAAGGATATTTTCAATTTTGTCCAAAAATTATTAGAAGATATTTAATATTGCTAGATACTATTATTTTGTCCAGCACATTGGTCAGTTTCATCATATAAAGCAAAATTTTGTATGTCTAAATGGTTTGTTTCTTGACTAAATATTACTTTAAAAATTTGGCCTAAAATGAGGATAAATATTGTTCAAAACATATCCCGTATTGTCTAGTGGTTAGGATATCCGGCTCTCACCCGGAAGGCCCGGGTTCGATTCCCGGTACGGGAAACTAATAATTTTTTCTCTAACCTCCTTGCAAAAAATATTTAAAAATTAAGTTCTTCGTTATATTCGTTGAGTTCAGCATTAGAATAGAAAATAATTATTTAACATTGTTTAAATAATCCTTCTCGGACAATGTAGATCCTAAAATATTTCGTTCATTTACTGGTCTTGAATATTACATTTTATTGGTTTGTGTCTTTGCTAAATTTTACTTTAAAAGAAGCATTAAATATGCCCTAAAATATATCCCGTATTGTCTAGTGGTTAGGATATCCGGCTCTCACCCGGAAGGCCCGGGTTCGATTCCCGGTACGGGAAAATATCCTTTTTTTTTCTAATCTCGTTGCAAAAAAAATTTAAAAGTTAAATTGTTCGTCCAAGTCATCATTAGAATAGCGGCTAATTATTTAAAATTGTTGGAAGAATTCTTCTCGCACGTTCTAACTCCTAAAATAATCCATTTTTTATGGCATCATCAAGATAAGCAAGTTAAAAATTTAAAAGATGATGGTCTTAAATATTGGTTTGTATCTCTGCTAAATTTTAATTTAAAAATAACCTTAAAGATACTTATAAATGTATCCCGTATTGTCTAGTGGTTAGGATATCCGGCTCTCACCCGGAAGGCCCGGGTTCGATTCCCGGTACGGGAAAAAATTATTTTAATTTATAACTTTTCGTAATTAGGTAACCTTCCCTTTGATTATTTAACATTTATTTTTATGCACTATTATACTCCCGTGTGTGTGTTTTGAAATAAAAAACGATGTGTGATAATTTTACTTTTCATTTCCATATAAAATGCCAGCCTTTATTTTAAAATAAATTGAAATCTAAGTGAGCAAAAAAGCAGAAAGCAACACTAACACATAAAATCAACGTGGCAGATTAAAAACATTTTGACATACTTTTCCGTTTTATGAAATAAATAAAATGTGGATAAATTTATTAAAAAAAATATACACAAAAATTAAAAAAAGAAAAGAAATGCAGTTTACATTATGAAAATGGGGGGATAGTAGAGTAAATAATACCAACTGAAAGAGAACTTGGCGTGCAAACATGCATAGTTTACTTTACACATGAGCACCTTTTTACAGAAGGAAACTTATTTAAATTTTTTTTTTTTTTAAATAAAAAGAATTTAATTTAAAATAAGTTTTAATAAAAAAAAATATAAAAAAAATAAAAAAAAATTTTCCCGTACCGGGAATCGAACCCGGGCCTTCCGGGTGAGAGCCGGATATCCTAACCACTAGACAATACGGGATTGTTGTCTACCATAAGCTAAAAGTTGCTTTTAAGCATTTCTCTTGAATGTGATTCATTTGCAAATATTTCTTTACTTCTTTCCCTCTGCGATAATTACCCCTAAAGCGTGAGTAAGCGTAAGTTTTACAATCATCACGTGCTTACAAAATATTTGGAAATTCATTTCAAATTTTCACTTTGTTCTTTAAGTGGAAAATTATAGTTTGAAATGCCATAAAAACAACAACAAAATGAAAACAATACACATACACTGGCGTCAATTTTACTTGCAATAAAAACGTGTATGCTGGTCGTTAACATTTTGACCAACAATGTTACCAATAATCATATTTAAACCTTAATTTCTTTCATTTTTTCAATTTTACTTTAACCAGTCCGAGTGGCACGCGGTTTGACAGTCTTGTCTGGCCGGTACCAGCAACACAACAGCTGTTTAAACAATCATGCCGTGTTGACTCCCGCTCACTTGGTAACTTGGTAAAGTACCGCATTAAATAATGACCCATCCATCCAAACGACCCACTTGTTTGTTTATTTACATTGGGTAACAATAAACAAACATTCCATACCACTCCCCTTACTCCCTAGCTAGCTTAAACCACCTAAAAACCCTTTTATCAGTTACCATACATACATACCTAGTTATTTATATGGCCTGGCCAAGTAGTGTAATAAAAATTCTTTATTTTCCTTCATTAATATTGTATGATGGCATGCAACTTATCCTGTATATATGGGCATAGTATGGTAGGTATCCCTAGTATAATGTAAGAGTTATGGAAGAGTTCCATATAGAGACACGTGAATCACGTGATTATGATGTTACTAATGTTCACTTAGAAAAATATAATCGCTGTTCGGGGAAATGCATTTTAAATTGAAACAATTTGATTGTTATTCACTCATTACATACAATAGAAAAAGAAGAAGAAGCGTAAAAATTGGGTCAATATTTATTTTACCAGGAAAAAGTATTTCTCTAGCATTTTGAACTATTTGCTCACACCCATGTTTAACTTATTCACAGTTCACACAGTTAAACCTATATTACATGGAGTATTCTTTAATTTTAAATGAAAAATAAACTACTTTGAACATAAAAGTTTATCAAATTTAACCAATTAAGTATTATTTTGTACGTTTCGAAATTTCGAACATGCCAAAAATACGTAAAAACCTGATTTACCAACCTTAAATTATGCTAGTTGTAACTGCCATATCTCTCAACAGTCTCAATAGTTTTATGAAGCTGTAGATTCCGACCAGAGGCATGGCCACAATTAAGCACTTAGGCAGCAGCCTTGAAAGTATTCGAGAGAAAAGCCCTACGCAAGATCTTCGGTTCAGTGCGAGTTGGCGATAATTTCCGCATGCGATCAAACAACGACATGGACGTTGTGCAGCGTATTAACATCCAGCTGATAAGCTGGTTCGGCCATATCGTTCAAATGGGGGAGGATCCTCCGGCAAGTCGGGTATTTGATGCGGAGATTTGCCGAAGTCGGTGAAGAGGACGACCTTGATTAAATCGAGGAAGCCCTATTATCGATTGGTGTGACCAACTGGCGTGGGCGCACAAGAAGTAGAGGCGCCTAGAAGTATGTGTTAAGGCAGGACGAAATCCATTAATCGGGTTGTTAATGGCCAGTTAAGTAAGTAAGATACCGCCCAAATCACCTTTGGCTACAAACGTTCGTGTTGATGTGCTGTGGACTCCTCTGCTTCATCTTTACTTAATACTCTGCAGTGTCTTAAACACGGCGTACAAAAAATCTGAGTACCTAATGGTTGCTTTACTGTAAGTAACTACGCATATACACACTTTAAGATCGGCTTCACACAGCGGCAATCTTTACATACATTATTTCAGTTTGAATAGTGTTAAAGATAACCTAAGTTTCTAATGTTCTAAATAATACCCACGCCCTTGTTAATGTCACCACAAAAAACTCACACGCCACTGTTTAGCTGAGTTATAAATAAATATGAGTGAATTCAACGCACAGCACCAATATTGCCTACAGAAAAACAACCACATGGTATAAAAACAACGAATATGGAAACCAGTTCTCTTAATAAAACACAACACATCACTAGAGCACTACTAAACACATGCTAGTCATCTACTAAACCTCAACTAAATGTATACACATCAGCCATTTGTTTGCAATTAAGCTTATGTGCTCGTATATCCCATATGGTCTAGTGGCTAGGATATCTGGCTTTCACCCAGAAGGCCCGGGTTCGATTCCCGGTATGGGAAATTTGTTTTTTTTATATGTTTGATTTTAAATACAAATGAACGATAATTAATTCTTTAAAAAAAACTTCTCTATGATCTTCTAATAATATTGTAACACACGAGGCATAATTTATGCTAACCAAGCATAAATATTAAGTGTTGTTTAATTGTTGTTGTAATTGAGAATTATTTAATGTGTCCGCACTATTTGTTAGTGTACTACTTGGCATTATCAAATAGTTTTGTTATCGTTAAAATATTTGGCGGGCCTTGTTAATTCACCGTATTTTTCTTATTAAATTTTCTTTATAATTCTCATTTAGTTAATATGGTTTTCTAAACAAATACTTCACCTTTTGCCGTTGTTAATTTGTCATTGGTAGCGGTTTGAACTGACGTTCTACCCTATTAATAAGGTCGTGTGATGTTAACAGATTATGATCTCTCGTGATTAGAATCTTCCCACGGTTCCGACGGGGTTGCTCCTGTCTGGGATTTGTGGCTGGACTGACGGCCTAAGACCAAAATCAACCTTTTAATAAAATAAATATCAGAAACAAAGAAAAGTACTAAGAACCTGGATGGCTTTTGTAAAACACTTTATAAAACCACATGTATTTGGTACATTTGTACATATTTGGCTAAATTACTTAACGTTACTTCGTAATAAGTATTGCCACATTTCTGGGGGACTGAGTCACGAATTTGGGGATTCAGTAGAAATCTAAAATTGAAAATAAGGTGTTATGTAGAATTTTCTTATAAGGGGCTTAATTTTATAATATTTCTTCGCTTTCCTGACTCTGTGAATATTGAATTGCCAACTATTCATGTACATATGTATCAATCCTCTCTGACAGCCAAGCGGCTATCAGACCTGCAGTGTGATGTCAATCGCAATTGGTAATTGTGTGGTCGATGAATTTGTTGAGCAGGTAATCTCCTATTGCATACGATTCCAAATATACCTCCGTTATGCTGTCCATTTGGCAGAGATTGCTATTGGCTGTTGACAAATCATGTGCTGTGGCCTGGCCAAAATTGGATAAGAAGCATGCCATTAAACTTTTTAAATTGAGTTGCAGGACATCTTTGTCACTCCATCTATTGCATAATGGGTAGGCATGATTTCTGCAGAGGTTGTATGCAGATTGGTTCAAAAAGATGGAAATATATCGTCCACTTAATTTGCCAATGCCCGTGTTTGGCGCGACACAGGCTTCTCTAACATGGCTCATCTTTTCTAGATAATCTAACGAAGTTATTGTTAAAAAGGTAGCTAACCGATTACTATATTTATTAAACTTTTAGCTGTTTTTCAGCTTAATTCTAAGGAAATTGTATTTTAGATGCCAAGTCCCGATATTAATTGTTAAGACTGGTTAACTAGTACTGCCACGCCCTCATAACCTCCCTAACCTATGCAAGTGTAATACAATTGGTACTTTTTAGAAGTATAATAGAGAATTCGCAAATGAAATCGCTAAATAAGGTTTAAATCTTTAGAAATTTAGTATTCATTTGAAGCTTGCTGGTACTTTTTTCAGAAAGTACTTTTTTCATTTTTCGAAAAAGTACTTTTTAAAAATGTTTAAATAAAAAAATGTTTTCAATTTAAAATCAGGAAGTTAGAAAGTAATTGGCCCAAGCATTCGGTTTTTTTGGTACTTTGACATGACACTTGCTGGTACTTTTTTCAGTAAGTACTTTAAAATTTTTTTTTTTAAGATTTGGAGGTTAGAAAGTAATTGGCCTACGCAAATATTTTTTCTTTTTTGGTACTTTTTAATAGTCTGAATGGGACTTTAGTACCTTTTTCTTGAATTATGTATACAGTACTACTTTTCTTGTATCTTTGAAGTTATTTTAATGAAAAAAAATATCTTTTTTAGAAAAAAATCATTTCGTAGTTAAACTTAAAGTTATTTTTGGCGTACTATCCTGCTATTTTAGATGTACTCGCACCATTTTAAGCAGCGCTGGAAGAAAAACACAAGCATTAGTCATTTGGGAATAATTCCTTAATCTCCCCTAAAAACACCAAAAATGTTTCAAGTCATACTACAAAAAAAGACTGTATTGCAGGCATCAAAGTCAGTCAGTGGCAGGGTAGAATAACAACAACAACAAGAAAGAAAAAAAAACATTATTTGGCGAACACGAAAAATAAATTTACAACTTAAGAAACAAAAATTAAGAAAAATGTCTGAAACAATGGAAGAACATAACAACAACAACAACATATAAAAATTATATGCTGCCGGTAATGTCACCTCAAAACAAAGAAAACAGAAAGGAAATGGAAAACCACTCAGACTGAGTACGTCTGTAAGCATTCAGCATTTTGCCGTGTGAAGGTAATTTTATTAAAACAGGATCATCATCCACATCAAAACAGAGAATGAAATGAAATGTAATGCCAATGAAAGACAAGAAAATTTTAAGAAAAATTTCTCGTCTATTTTTTCTGTGACAAGTTACAAGCGGTTTTCAGTTTTAAACATGTTTTGGTAGAAAGTGTATGTCCTTATGAAACGACATAACGACATAAAACCTCATAAAATATACCCAAAGGACATATTAATGTTAAGGAAAGAAAACAAAGAATATTTTGTTAAGAAAAATATTTTTTTTCGTTCGTTTTTTAGTTCATTTATGAAATTTTATTTTTACAAGGGAAAGTGTTAAAAAATATTTGAAATAATATGGTCTGTTGTAGGAGTCAATAGAATGCCCCTACAGAAGAAATTGGCTTAAAAAATGCTGAACAGTTATGACTCAAACAACAAAGAGGGGACATGTAAGGGACATTCTAAGGCAGTATTCAGTCGAAAAACTGCAAGGAGGAAATGGAGCTGGATCAGCCGTATTTTAGGAAGATCTCCTCATATAAGCCTGCAAGCAAGGCTCCTGTAACTCAGCAGTTAAATGCCACAAGGATAGTTACAGAAAAAAATACTTAGGCCTTCCACATAAAATTTCCATTTGCCAATCGCTAATAAATATGGTAACAAAAAAGGACGTTACACACGATAACCTTAAACGCAAAAGATAGTTCTTGAAGTCCGATTAGGTTAGGTTAAGTTGGAGTGGTAGCTTTGATACCAAAAGCTCAATTGAGCATGCAGGCGTTGTGACGCCACAGGTGAACGCAGTCTCTGTACTGGGCAAGTTCCTCCAAACCAGGGTAGAAAAAGAAATTGGTCAGCGCAAGGGCTGCACATTTAAAGCACGACTACCCCACATTGGAAAACCAGCCCGAAAGTTTGATAAACGAAGCAATATCCTTGACATCAATGGATCGTAGCTCCGTCAAGCTGACAAGGATTGGAGAGCCAAATAACCTCTATCTGCACTTCGCAAGAGATGGGCATTTACAAAAAAGTGGATAACAGTCTCCTCTTACTCAACGGATCTGCACCCACGGCAGAAGTTGTTAGATGGTAGCTGCATTCTGTCAGCCTGTCTTCCCATAACACAATGACCTGTAAGCATGGCCACTGTGATCCACATGACGTTACGACCAAGTCCAAGTAACTGGTTGGTGCGCCTTCTATCCATCGAGAGCCAAGTGAGCCTAGCGGTGGAGTAGGACTCCCCATCGACCCAGGATAGGTTGACCTCTCGAAAAAATTTCCGCGCGATGGCCAGCTTGACCGAGGTAAGTGGCATCCCCAATAAAAAAGATAAGATAAGTGTGACTTGGAGTCCGATGAATAGCTCAAAATGTTGCAAAGCTTGGCTTGAGACCCGAAAAGATTTCCTATAAATTTTGTTTGATTTACATTCTTTATTGTGACCTGTATCCCAAGGGCTAAATACCTTCTTACATTTTCAAAAATTGAAATCTCAGATAGAAGAATGGAAGGAATTGTATCTCAGGGCACCTGGATTTAAATTTCTCCTAGTCATACATCGTTATGGACGACTTATCGAGAAATAGTGGCTGGAAAGTTCCTGTTATTACGAAGAGGCATCAAATGATTCAAATCCTGATGACCTAAATGAGATGAAGAAAAAATTAACTTTCGCTTTTACACCATGTGATGTCCGCTATTTAAACTATCAACCTCACCATGCTATTCTTACTGAAAAAATATATTAAGTTCTTGAAAAAGCTCTCCATTCAGTTTGTAGAGCATATGTATTGTGAATAATTTTTTTAAATACAAATACAAGTAAATTTCCCATTTTATTGGAAAAACATAACAAGTTTTTCTTTCTGTTTTTTCATTCTTTAAAAATAATTAAAAGTGTTAAGACCCTAAATCTTACATGCTATGCCTGTAATCAACTCATAAAACCCCATTATGGCCATAAGGCACCATTTCAAAACTTGTGTCATTTTCAAATGTCCTGTGCCATTTTTGTTCTTCTTCTTTATTTGATGTTGTATATCCAGGCAGTATTTATTTTTAAAGGATGAAAAACGAAAACACAAATCTTGTCTTTTTTTTTTTTTTTGTTTAACCTCCGGTAGTGTAGTGCCATAATGGAACACAACTACTCTCCCTTACACACACACACAATAATATTTTTTTTTAAACAATTTTCATTATAAAATAAAATAAAATTGTCTTGTTTTTAGAATATTTTTTGTTATGTTTTGTTTCTCGAAAAATAAAAATAAAAAGGAAGAAGAAAAACAAAACATTGGAGAAGACATCATTACATTACATTGTACTCGTACACTGTACTACGAATATTGTGTATTGTATTGTATTGTATTGCATGGTACGAGTATATTGCCTTGTTTGTTTTTAAAGGAGTGCTAAAGTATTTGAAGGATGCTGGCTGGCTGGTTGGCTGGCTGTCTGACTGGGGCTATAGTCATAAGGATGTTACTTGTTGAGTATAACTGAATGGTTAAGATATGACATGTTGTTCTTCCTTTTTGTTTTCATTTTTATTTTTATTTTATATTTTATTTTTTAAATTGTGTTTTGTAGTCTTGTTTTTTATTTTTTTATTTCATTTCATTTCATTTCTTTTTTATTTTTACAAGACAAGTTTGTACATTTACTTACTAATGGTCAAATATATTCATTCGTACACACTCTCTCTGTCCTAACAAGGAATAAAATGGAACACCAACAGGATAAATGACAACAAAAAGGCGCCTTGGGTTAGCAACAAGACAACTTAACCCATTTATTTGATTTGAAATGGAAAATGGAAAATTTTTTTATTAAATTTTCAAATGTTTATTTAGAAAATATTTCACATACATACATACGAAAATTTAAAATGTTCAAATTTGAATGAAAATTAAAATCACGTAATTTTTTTTATTTTTTGTTAAATAGACATCCATTCTGAATTTATAAAAAAAACATACGCCTGCACTCTACACGCTGGATTTTGAAGATTGTCTATGTAGTATTACAATAGTTTGGACGTGGAATATACTAAATAAATAGACCATAAATTCCACTCTAGGCAATGAAACAGAATGACAAAAGCATAATTGAGGTCATCCTAAATATATATAATGTCATGTCATCGGGAATATTACTATCTACCTCCATAGATGGTCCTCATATCATTATCTTTAAAGATAGTCTTACAGTGGTTAAGAGTTTGGATTGACAAGTGAAAGGTATATCTGTTACCGTATTCGTTCACTAGAATACCTAACGCATACCGGAAATTCAGATTAGCATTGAAATTAAATGGAATCTATACGACATCTATCCCAGAGAAGGGCATCCAAGTACATATTCGCTAATGGATCCAGATCATGTGACAAAATAGAATGTGCAGTCTTTTCAAGACAACTGAATCGTGGATTACTGTAGTGCTATTCAGGCTGATATGATGGCTATAAGGATTACCGTTGGGCGAATCCAATATCAGAGTATAGTGTGTATTGATAAACTCATATTTAATGACAGTAAAGCGGCCATCACATCCAAGATTGTCCAAGAATGCCAGCAATCTCTAGAGGATATAGTGAGGCATTTGACGGCTACTCGCATATAAGTTCATGGATACGAGGACGTTGAAGGTAACAAAGTGAACACGATGGCGCAAAAACCTTTCAATTTAATTCATACATGGCATTTCTCTACAGATAAACGAACAAATGGTCTCATACATCCATTATTTGTAGAGAAACCAGATAAATCTGGTCCAACCTGAACAGATTCCACCTCAGGAACTTCATAGACCACGCCCTACAGTGGGAACACCTTATACCTACTTTCCGCATAAGCACACAAATCGCCTTCTCGGTCTTTATCCGGCGCTTGGGAACTTAAGAAGTAGAATTCTTAGGCACTGAGCATAACCATAAGCCAATCCAATTTGAATAAAATTCACAACTTCATCAGACTCTCGGGATGGCTGAGAGATACCAAGAAGGAGTTATGATTATATGAGTTATAATTATATAACGGATTGGGTAATATCGGTATTACCATATATGTTACGCTTCGTTACCGAAAGAATAACAAAAATTATTGTATATTCGTCTTGATAGAAATTGAACTGATTTTTATATAAAAACTTGGTTAAGGGCAAAATAAGATGTTAACCTAGCTCAGTGGTCTATATGGTTCTTAACCCAGTTTCATGACGCAAACATATAATACACTCTCTTGCCTTAACACCACAGAGTGTATTTAAAAGAAAAAGTCTCAAACAAATTTTAAATTGTCCATCTATTAGTGCGAGATGTTAAGCACATTGGGGTACAATTTTCCCACCCTCTTATCATAATGGTATCAGACGCCTTGACAGAATACTTATACTCTGAGTCTATTTCTTTATATCTCCAATCAATCTTTACGGCATCTGCTGCGTGATGGAAATCTTTCATGCATGTATTCTTTTCGACAACTTGGATGTCCTTTGAGGTTCTATTATGGGACAGTATTAATGTAATGCTAATGACTTCCCAATAACAATGCCCCCGCAATAGAAAAATAATGAAATTTTTTATAATCGAAGTCTTTAAACGACAGCTAAGGAAATTATATTGGAAGGTTTATTCAAATATTCGATATGAATAGGCCTCTAAATGCCAGTCTTTTCAAAGTATCAGTATTAAGTTAAATATTTATGGCACGAAAAAGATTTTTATCAAATAGACCTACTTTAGCTTTTGATAATAATTTCTCTATTCAGGCCTAAAGCCAGGTCTTAAAAACAAACTGAAATGAAGTGATGTTTAACAAAAGTTTAAATCCTTGAGGTTTTAATTTTTTATTGGATCATGTTTTTTACTTTTTATTAAAAACATAAAAAAACAAACAAAAAATGAACACAATGAAATAAACATACCTGTTCGTTAAGATGTTTATCATGTAAGAAGTCAAAAACTAAGTCAAAAGCAAGAGGAGGAAAAAGAGGAAGAAAATGGTGGGGGTAAGGTGGGTAATTATTGTAACCATTCATACCAACGAAATTCTTTCTTTCTTATCATTTGACTGCAAATTTTGCGGTTTTTATGTGGTGCGTTAACGGCAGCCACAACCACTGAACCTTTTTCTTGCCAACCCTCTTACAACATGCCCCCTTAAGGACTTCCCATTGTCCCCAAGGATATGTTTATACTTTCGTTAGCTCCCATTACGAACATAAAGTCATTTTTGTTGTATTCACTCTAATTATACCAGCTTGTATTTATTTGTAGCAATGATGGCTGGATGCTTGAATGGTTGAATGGTTGGCATTGGGTACGGTACCTCTACCACACAAAGAAAGTACCTTTCGAAGAAAAGTCAAAGAGGGATTGAAAAAGTTCAGCAGCAACAGAGAAATTGTTATTAACTTGAATTATTTAACATTAAATTGTTTTATTGTTGTTGTTTTTGTTCTATTGTATTGTATTTTTTTACTGTTATTGTTACTATTTCTTATGGCGGTTTCCTTGCCATCCATTGTTAAAGCCATGAAAAGAAGAAAAATTAATAAAAATGCGATGAAGCAGAAAAATAGAACTTTCCAGCCAAAAGAAAGTAAAAGTTTTTAAATTGTTTTTGGTGTTGGGGTTTTACAAAAATAAAATTGAATTAAATTTTGTGTTTATAAATAAATAAATTTACTTTGGTGGTGGTTAGCAAAATACCACAGCAAAAAATGCTAGACAAAGTTATTAAATTATGAAATAATTTATTCATTAATAATGCGGCTCTTTTATTCGAAAAAAATCGAAAATAAAAATTAATAAAAAACCACTGCAAACCCTAAACAAATAGCTTAAAGGCAATACAAACAAATATTTAATTTAATTAAAATTAATAAAAAAATATTTTAAAATAAAATATTTAAAATAAAAAAAACCAATTTTCCCGTACCGGGAATCGAACCCGGGCCTTCCGGGTGAGAGCCGGATATCCTAACCACTAGACAATACGGGACTGTTATGTGCAAGCATCTAAATAGGCGTTTTAAACATATACTCTCTCCTTCTCTCGTTTTTATATTCTTGTTTATTTACCATACACACCACTTAATAAGCTGTTCAGTATGCCTACACATTTATAAACTCACCACCACATCTTAAACAGTTTATAAGTATGACGCAGTATATGTATGAATCACCCTCATGGAATTGTGTATTCATCGTCATGTTTAATGTGAACAAACACAACACGTGTTGAGTTGTTTAAATATCTTTTAAATTGAAAAGAGGTGGCCAGGTAAAATCTTTATAAGAAAAAATTGTATTCGAAAAATATATTTTCTTTTATTTTCAACCTAATTGTCTAGGTTTGTGGGCTTGCTCAGCAATGTTTAATATTTTAGGTACCATTCAACTGAATTTAAAAACAGCTCAGATGAAGTTAAATACGATACAAGGATGGGCATTGAGAAGCTGTACTAAAGAGGCGCTAAAGGCTGTGTTGTATTTGGCAGGAAGAACCAGAACTATGGAGACTCTGGCTAGGATAATGGTAGACGTAAAAAATTTACAAACAACACTACAAGAGTAAATGTAAACAAAATAAACAAACAGCACTACACTTCTACACAACGATATTTATATTTGTAGAGATTTCGAGAAGGCGAAGTCATGAACATTCGCCTTCAAGAACATTCATTAGACTGTGTACTCTGCCATATAAAAGCCAAGGCAAAGCAGAAAACTGAGTTAATGAAGTTCAGTCTGTCTTGTGTGTAGACGTGTGTTTGAAAAGAGTAATCGTGGTTTGAAGATCTCCGTTACAAAGATCTGTCGAATAATTGTCTAGGAATTGTTGTTCTTTATGAAAAGGGTAAAAAACAAAGCAATTGTTGTTGTTTACATAAAGTTGTGAACAGTGCCACACAGAATTGTATGAATAACAAAGAATTTTAATTAAAACTAAACACAAATTTATTTTTATTTTATTTGCAATCTACGAGCTCATATTTTAAACGTTTTTAAAAGGTAAAAACGCAACAATATATTCATTGTTGTGCATCTTCATGTGACAAATCCTATGGATTGGAGCTCACTACTTAACCATTCCACTACAGCAGAACAGGTGGTATATGGAGAAGACCTTTTTTGTTTTGTTTTTAAGCTGAGAAGTAAATGTACCTAATTGCACCATAGGGGAAGTCGTCACTGTCCCCCTTGTATGGGACCCTCACCCACTAAATCTCCCCTTCCCCTTTTGGACTCTTTATGCCCATTTCGGGACTACTGTAGTAATACTTCAAAGTCGAGCCAGTAAAATTCTACCACTCTTTAATGCTCCCTCTTTAACTGACCCCTGAACAAAATTAATACAAACCTTTCGTTAAAGTAGAATAGCCAGTGAATAGAGGATACCTATGAAAGCAAGTTAGGACTTATAAAAGCAAATTTTAATACTTCTCTTTCTATTTCGACATAGGAATGTATCAGATGCTCTTATCATTGTATAAAATCTGCAATAGAAAGAACTGCAGCCGTTCTCCGTTTCCGAGAAAATGTCCACCAGACCCTGCCTATGTTGGGACATTGACAGCCTAAAACCGCCTTCAGACAGTATTAGTTCGCAGAGTGAACTGCTTTTTGGCTTTTCTAAAATTATTCACCCTTCCTTCTTCCATCATTCCATGGCTGTTACAATGAACCTGTTAATTCCGTACCAATGCTTCTTGGGCAGTAGCATCATGTACATTACCTTGTTTACGGATTCCATTTGCATTCTATATTTGAACACAACATGTTCCACAGTTTAGTCTTCATTTAGGCATTGAGAATATCATAAATTGTCGTGCCTGAGGCGATAATTACGTAACTTCTATAACCACCACATCCGATCAGGAAGTGTGTAAGGTTTTGTATGGTCTTCAGTAAGAAACTAGTCATTATGGCACAAAACTAGTATGCTACTGAACTAGTATGCTACTGAACTAGTATGCTATTGAACTAGTATGCTACTGCACTAGTATGCTACTGCACTAGTATGCTACTGCACTAGTATGCTACTGCACTAGTATGCTATTGCACTAGTATGCTACTACACTAGTATGCTACTGCACTAGTATGCTACTGAACTAGTATGCTACTGAACTAGAATGCTACTGAACTATTCAGTATGGTACTGAGCTAGTCAGTATGGTACTGATCTAGTCAGTATGGTACTGATCTAGTCAGTATGGTACTGAGCTAGTCAGTATGGTACTGAGCTAGTCAGTATGGTACTGAGCTAGTCAGTATGGTACTGATCTAGTCAGTATGGTACTGAGCTAGTCAGTATGGTACTGAGCTAGTCAGTATGGTACTGATCTAGTCAGTATGGTACTGAGCTAGTCAGTATGGTACTGAGCTAGTCAGTATGGTACTGAGCTAGTCAGTATGGTACTGAGCTAGTCAGTCTGGTACTGAGCTAGTCAGTCTGGTACTGAACAAGTCAGTATGATACTGAACAAGTCAGTATGATACAGAGCTAGTCAGTATGGTAATGATCTAGTCAGTATGGTACTGATCTAGTCAGTATGGTACTGTGCTAATTAGTATGGTACTAAGCTAGTTAGTATGACATTGAGCTGGTCAGTATGGCACTGAGCTAGTTAGTATAATACTGAGCTAGTCAGTATGGCACTGAGCTAGTCAGTATGGTACTCAGCTAGTCAGTATGATGCTAAACAAGTCAGTGGAACACTGAGCAAGTCAGTATGGCACTGAGCTACTCAATGTGGTAATGAGCTAGTCAGTATGGCACAGATGTAGTCATTAGGAGACTGAACAAGTCAGTATGATACTGCACAAGCTAATATGATACTGATGTAGTCAGTATGACTCTAATAAAAAAAATCGGTATGATACTGAAGAGCTATTCGGTATGACCCTCAAGCCGTAGTGAACACAAGTATTGTTGGAGAATACTTTTTGAACAAACTGTATGATGCGTATTTGAAACTGAAATATGAAGGCCTATTTTCCATTTTACAACAATTCACATATTTTGTTCCAATAGACGTTTAAAGAATTCGTCGTTTTTATTGTAAAAAAAAACTCTTTTATGACAGCGTTACTGTATCCATTCCAGACAGTTGTCATGGCCTTATTGTTGCCTTAATTGCCTGTTTTTGAATTTTTGGTAAGAAAACAAAACCACATTTTCATTTATTTATGCCGGGCATATTAAAAATGATGCTGTCAAGTGTCAAAATTGGCTAATTTAGTGTGTGAGATATTAAACCAGGATTCCAGTTTTTTTTCCTTTTTTTTTTTTGGTTTAATTCTAATGTGTTGCTATTGTTGTTGTAATTTTTAGATTGTGGCACATTTGAACATCCTGTATAATGTAAAATACATTTCCGTTTATTTATTATAAACCACTTTGGTTGTTTATAACACCCAGCCAGCCAGTTGGTGTCATAATGTTGGCCAAAATTAAAAACAAAAAAAAAAAAAAAGAACGTGAACGAAAACAAGGTATGGATATGACCAATGTAACGTAAATGTAGTGGAAAAAAGAAAATAAAAGAATGAACATCCGCAAAATACTCAGATATTTATTTATGAAAACAAAAACAAAAAAAAAAGAACGAAATAAAATTGCGGATATACGAGGCTATAAAACCAAACAGCAAACATTACAATTGTGGTGACAAATATGAGAAACAAGAAAAATTAAGTTTCCGCAATGACTGCCTATTTTATGTTAAAAATGTTTGATTTTTTTTCCTGGTATTTTCAGTGTCATAATCATAAAAAATAATTTCCAGTAATTACACGAAAATTTTTTGTTTTATTTTGGCTATGATTCCTCCAATTCTAGGCCTAAAATTAAGCTCCCAAAAAAGAAAAGCGTGCTGGCTGCAGGCTTAAATGCTACAATTTTCAGTTTCATTTTTTTTTTGGTAGAAAATCTTTTCATACTCAAATTTTCGTTTTTTTTGTTGTAATTTTTGTTGGTTTCTAACTGTTTAGGACATTTCGAGTGTGTCAAGCCTTTCTTTCTATTCTTTTCAGATTTTTTTTTGTTATCCTTGTTTGCCTATTGCCTCCACAGCTGCAGAAGTTTAGGTTTCTCTCTTGCTCTGTGTCTTTTGAAGTTATTGTTGTTGTTTGTATTACAACTAACAAACAACAAAAGTTTCGGAATTTGTTTGTTACACATGAGAAAATGGTCAAGGCGTAACGCTTTCCAAACACCAACAACAACAGCAGCAACAGCAACAACAACAACAATAACACAAATAAACAGGATAGGAAAAAATCAAGGCAAACTTTTGATTTTTTACTCTGGTGTTTGCAATAGTGAGACCAACTAAGGGCAAGATTTTTAAAAGAATTTTGCAAAACATCGGCAATTTTTATCCCAAATTTAGAAAGTTCCATCAGGGGTATTTAAAATGGGATTCGCGGTATTCTCGTGAGTTTTCGGTCGAGCTCAAGCATAGCGGCCCGTTATGACGCCACAGGTGAACGCAGTCCCTGTACTGACCAAGTTCTACCAACAGAGTAGTGACAGAAATCACGATAGCTGGTGAGATCCGAGAGGACAGAGAATTCATAATAAATGTTGTTTTAGGGAGTTAGCCAAGATGTGGGATTTTTTTCTAATTTCTAGTTGTAAAGGACTGTATAAGGAAGCAATCGATAGCGGTCCATGGTTCTAACATGCTCATATAGCTGCCTTGATCGGCAGATTACCCAGTTAAAGCTGGCTGCCATGAGGTTGACGTTCGAAGATGTCCTGTCTTCTATTCAGAAAACGTTAGACAAGGTTTGAAATATTTTCCTAATTTCCTGCCTAATTATGGTCAGCAATCTCTAGTTGAAATAACGACAGCTAAGTACCTGTTCAGATAGTTGTAAAGGATTGTATAACCAAACAATCGATAGTGGTCCATGGCTTTAGAATGCTCATGGATCTGCCTGGACCGGCAGATTGATTACCCAGTTAAAGCTGGCTTCCATTAGAAAATTGGTAGGAAACCATTTTAGCATTGCGTCAACAACCCTGGGTAGTGTTGTTTCCAGGACACACGTACTATGCATGGCAGATTGCCTTCTAATGTCGTCTGGCATTGTATAGCCAGGATGGCACAAAGGGTTTGAACTCTCATTTGCTCCCAATGGTTTGTTTACAGATGAAGAGGGCCACACAAGCTTTTAGGTGTCCTTTCGACTTTATTCTGCCTCCATAAGAATTTAGAATAGAGAATAATAGGATATAATAGGATAAGCTGAGCAGTCGTCTAGTAGGTAGTTTGTTGGCTTATTAGACGTAATGCCACGGTTCAAACCCCAGATCAAGACATCAAAACAAAAATATTAAAAAAATATTTCTTCGTCGACTTCCTCTCAGCAGATTTCAAGCAAAAACTCCGAGGGTAGAAAAAAAATTGCCATGAAAGGTTTCTCAAAAAATTTGTCTTTCGGAGTCGACTTTAAATGATTAATCGATAATCCTGATTGAAGGGTTGTAATGACCAATTATGTATGTAAACTGCCATTGTTGCTTTTGTTCCCAGGGAACTGTTAATAAACATGGCAGATTACTTTCTGATGCAGTCTGGCCTTGTATAGGCGGAATGTCACAATGGGTTTGAGCTCTAATTTGTTGCCAATGGTCTGTTTATAGGTGAAGAGGGCGACATAAGTTTTTCGAGGTTCTTCTGCCTAGTCAAGAATTTAGAAACGAGAACAATCGGCTGGTATGAGGGTAAGCTGAGTTCATTTCGATCCACTTCTGGACGATTTATTCTCGGGATCCTAAACTTCTTAGCAAACAGATAATCTTGATTTGGTCCCAGACCGTTTACTTTGCTTCACTTAGAATGAATTACGAAAGTAGCTCTAAAGAGTGTTGCCAGTGTAACCAGCATAACCCATCATTTTAAAACAATTTTTCACGTTTTGCGAATCCAAATTCAAAGGTTAGAGGACGTGTACTTGTCAATTAAGACAAGTACAGTAACCGGAGGTCGAATTGACCCATTGTACGAATCAAAATTCATAGTTGGCTGCATTATTTTTTTAGTTTTTGGTTTTCTTCTTTCTTAAATCCTTTAACCATTCAATGGTCATATGGAGCAACTTTCCATGCATGATGCGCTTTTTGAAAACCAAAAAACAAAAAAAAAATTTTAAGAACCAAAACGACAACAACAAAAGCAACAAAAAAATGTGAACAATAAAGCTTTAGTTTTATATTCCTTTGGTGAATATGGAGAGAGCATGGACCAAACGGATGCTGAACTAAACGGATACACAAAACTGTCCTTAGCAGACTTTATAATTAAAAATTTTTTCTGTGTCTTTTCCCTGCTGCTATACACAGAGTTTATGTTGTGCAACATGGTTTAAATGAGCCCGAAATAAAGTTTTAATTTTAAAGTTTTTCTTACAAAAAAAAAACATAAAAATTTTGCAATAAAATTTATTGTTGTTGTTGCAAAAAAAAGAGAATATTTTCAGACAAATTTTTTTAAATTTTTTTTTAAATTTTTTAAATCTGTTTATCTGTAAAACAAATGTATTTTTATTTATTTTGAATTATTTTTTTTTTTTGTTCTGCACTGTCTGACAATAAACACGAGTCCGAACTGAGAACTGAGCACCACAGCAAATTTTATATAAGTCAGGCGTGGAGTATTGGTTGCATAGTGTGTTGCAACAACTATTATGATGCTTCAGGGCATTTTTGTTATGCCATCCAGACATGGCAACACTTTTTGCATAAAAAAATCACAAACATTTGAAAAAGGTTGTGTTTGAAAAGCTGCCACTGCTACAATGAAAACAACATCGGCAAAAAAAGTATTTTTTTTTGTTTAAAAAAATACGAAATAAAAAGTTAAAAATATTTATGATAAATGTTTGCTGTAAGTTGACTTTCCCTTACTACATTAATAAGCAACATGATATTCTATTGCCAGAGACGTAGGCGAAAGGTTTTAAGAACGCTAGGATAGAAATATTCTCAGTTTTAGCAACTGAATGTTCACCACGACAGCACTTCAGAGACAACTTTTTAAGGAAATTAAAACAACATTAAGTTTGTTTTCTTTCCCTTAGGTTTTCCAGCTCTGGCCTATTGTTTTTATTCTAAAAACTGTATTTAAATATTTAAATTTTAAATGTTTTTATTTTCTTTGCCTTAGTTTTATTGTAATCGAGAGTAGACACATATGCGGCCTTTAAATGTGAGAAAAAAAATCTTTTTTAAGCGAACGTTTTTTTGCATTTCCTATTAAAAAAAATATAAAATTTATTGCAAATCGTTTTGAAACTGTTTGCATTTCATTTGTTTAACAAGGCAGAATGAAATAAAAAATTAAACATTTGCACTGTTATGGTATACTCGTCTGGTGTTCAAAGAACTCGAATTGATAGCCAAACAAATAGGCCGCCAATTGTGGAAAAAAAGAAAATTTGTTCTCGCTATCAGAACTTTTACCACCAAGCCAGTGTACCTACCTACACATAGGTTGGAGTGGTAGCTTTGATACCAAAAACTGACTTGAGCACGCATAGTGGCTCGTTGTGAAGCCACAGGTGAACGCAGTCTATGTACTGATCAAGTTCCTCCAAACCAGGGAAGAAGAAGTTGTTCAACGCAAGGGCTGCACATTAAGGAGCACGACTACCCCACGCTGGAGAACCAGCCCGGAAGTTTGATAAACGAAACTATATCCTGGACATCAATGGATGATAGCTCCGTCAAGCTGGCAAGTATTGTAGAGCCATATAATCTATATCTGCTTCTCGCAAGAGATGGGCATTGACAAAGAAAGTGGATAACAGTCTCCTCTTCTTTGCGGATCTGCACCCACGGCTGAAGTCGTTAGATGGCAGCTGCATTCTTTCCGAGTGCCTTCCCATAATACAATGACCTCTAAGCATGGTCACTGTGATCCACATGACGTTACAACCAAGTGCAAGTAAGTGGTTGGTGCGCCTTCCATACATCGAAGGCCAAGTAAGCTTAGCGGTGGAGCAGGACTCCTAATTGACCCAGGATAGGTTGGCGTCTCGAATGAATTTCCGAGCAATGGCCAACTTGACTGAGGTAGGTGACATCCCCAAGTAGTTTGAAAAGGATTCCGGAAGTAGTGCACCAGCCCTGGTGAGCTCGTCGGCCCTGCAGTTTCCCGGAATATTACTGTGCCCGGGGAACCAGATAAATGTGACACTGAAGCGTGCAGAAAGAAGATCGAGACAGCGGCAACATTCCCTGACGATCCTGGAATTGTTCACAACGTTCGACAGAGATCTTATGGCCTGACTATCAGAATAGATCGAGATACGGAAATGAAAGGAATACTATTGATGAGGATCCACTGAGCAGCCCGAGCCAGTCTTAAATTTGAAACAGGAAAATAATCCAATTCTGCCAAATCTGGCGCATAACAAAGTTAATAAAGCATTTTGAACTTTAATTCACTGATTTTGGTCATTGCCACAGTGAATGTGTGAACTACTGCCATAGAAATAGGTCTCGGCTAGTACCGCCATCTATAAACTCTGCAAATGGCAGGAAATTGATATTCATGTTCATGATGAGCACAGATATGACTGTGCTCGTAAGATATTATTTTAGTGTTTGAGTGACTGCATGTTGCCAGGATATGCGCTAGATCGGAAGCTGCCTCAATTTGAATGCATACTCAGCAATGTAGTCGAAAATGTTGACTCATGTTTCTATTTGAGAAGTATATTCAACACATCAGAAGAAGTAACACACTACTTACTTACTTAACTGCCCACTAACGGCCTTAACACATCCCTCTAGGTGCCTCTGGGCTTTGCGCACCTACGTCAGTTGGTCACGCCAATCGATGACAAAACTTCCTCGATTTGGTCCTTCCAACGCAAACGAGGTCGTCCTCTTCGCCGACTTCCGCAAACCTCCGCATCAAATACCCGTCTCGCCGAAGCATCCTCCGTCATTAGAACGATATGGCCGAGCCAGCTCAGCCTCTGAATGTTAATACGCTGCACAACGTTCATATCGTTAAGGAGCTCATACAGCTCACTGTTGGATCGCATGAGGAAATTATCGCCAACTTGCACTGGACCGAAGATCTTGCGTAAAATTTTTCTCTTGAATACTCTCAAGGCTGCTGCATCAGTGCTTAATAGTGTACATGCCACATTAAGCCTCATGAATAAAGCATTCGAACAAGCATTCGCTTGTTAATTAAAGAATTAAAAGGAGTGTTTACATTCTCTTCTTTCAATCCCGCCATTTGTTGTGCTACCAAGTCCACTCTAACACCGTGTAGCCTTTGATCTAAAAACAGACTAACTGTAGTAAAATTTGATGTTCATTTTTGCTTTTCTTTAAGCAAACTGGAAACTTTTGCCACATGAGAGTCTTATTGAGCTTTTCATAATAGTGTTCATGATAAGAGTCTTTCATCGCGATACCATATGAGATCCACGATCTGAACTCGAATTGTTATTTTTGTTCCTGTATGATCCACTGTGAGGTAACCTTCCGCGGTGATAAGAATTGGTGGTACTTATTGTTACCAATTCTGCAGATACATACGTTGTTCTTACAATATTGGTTCATGTCCTTGGTCGTAATGGCTGGGTGGTAAGGGGAATCGCTTTCTAGAACTACTATTTTGACTCCTGTTATGACATCCTTGT
Source organism: Sarcophaga subvicina (assembly GCA_936449025.2). NCBI lineage: Eukaryota > Metazoa > Arthropoda > Insecta > Diptera > Sarcophagidae > Sarcophaga > Sarcophaga subvicina. Next base: position 112,215,689 of record OW388084.2, on the reverse strand, counting down.
AGAAGGCACTGGGCTCGAATGTTTATATATTCCAATGTTATTTTAACCGACTTCTTGTGATGTTGTGGCCGCTTAAATCCCTTCTTGTTTGGGATTTCTTCGAACGACCTGTGCCTTTTCGGGCGTGGTATAAATGGTTATAAGTAAGTTAATAATATATACGTAATAATTTCTGAGGCAATTTCCTTTTATTTCAATTGATTAACCAAAGTTGACTTATTTTCTTCTTTTTCGCTGTCTAAGCCTTTAAAAACCCTTACCAATTCCTTTCTTCTTTATTACCTTAATAGCAAGCAAAACCTTTAAAAAAACTTATGCTCCGACCAAGAAGTTTTTACAACCTCTTCTAAAAGTGTTACACTATGAAAGAAATTAAATCGAAATGAATTTTTTATTGGGTTCAGATTTATTCCATCACTTCCACTGCCATCCACAGCCATTTCCATTTACATTTGAATTTTATAATCCTACTCTGTCACCATTAATTATTTCACGTTGTAAAAATTTTATTGTGCACTGTTACTGCCACCAAAGAAAGTGAAATTTTAATAACTTTTCCTGCTTCCTCCAATGGTAAACGATTTTATAACCAAACTTTGTCTATGGGCCCATAAAAAATCCTCAGACCATTGATGATTAGTTTCAAAGAACAATAAAATCAAATGAAATAAAAATGTTTGGAAAATGTTGAGACAATAAATTGAAAGAAGAAATGTTGAGACAACGTATACCACAACATAATTTAACATTTTAATAAAAAAGAAAATTGTTCTGATTTTAATTATTAAAAAAAAAAAAATTAAAAATAAAAAAATATGTATTCTCCCCGACGGGGAATTGAACCCCGGTCTCCCGCGTGACAGGCGGGGATACTGACCACTATACTATCGAGGATGTTGTCAATCGCAAGAAAATCACGCGTTATAAATAAATTCCATTAAAATATTGAATAATTGTGAGCAAAATGTTGCTGGCTTGGAAAGTTAATGTTAAAGTTACAGTGCCTTATAAAAGTAAGTTTCGAAGATCGTTTTTCTTTTTTTTTCATCTCATTTATTTAAATGGCTTTAAAAATTAATCAAAAAACCTTCGTTAGAAATTCATTTCTTTCATTGTAATGGAAAATAATTTTTTTTAATTTTCCCATTTTCCTGCTTTCCTCAAGCCAGAAAAACCAAAACCCAGAAAAAAACCCGAGAAAAACGTTTCATTTCATACTCATAAAGTACTTGAAATAGCATTTTCATTACGTTAATTACAATCTACACAAATATGAGCAATTTTTGGAATGTGATTTCATTTAAATACACTCAAACACCCGTAATAAAAAATGTTTGCTATGCCAATAGCCTTTTCTACTGCTCCCTCTAGCTCCTTTTCTCTTACATTTCAAAAACAAACACAATAACAAATACACTTGAATTAACAGAAAAACATTCATACCCATCATCATCATCATCATCATCTATTCATCCAATCCTTGCATTTACATTTGCTTGCTCTGCTCTGCTCTGCTCTTCTTTTACAAATTGTTGTTTAAAACCCGAAAAAAACAATTCGAAAAATATTAGGATCCCTACTTACCACCCCCCCCCCCTTGCCGGTAGAGCCAAAGGTATTAATACTGCACAGGGAACATACATACATGGAGCATTTGATTACAGGACGACTCATAGAATATTGTAAATGTTCAACCGACCACTTGACAGAGAGTATTATGTTGTTTGTAGTATTTGTTAATATTGTTGTTGTTGTTTTTGTTAGAAAGTAGAAAAAAGATGCGAAAATTCGTTAAACATGTATTGATGTTCTCGAACTGAAAAAAATCCACAAAAAAAACTGTCGAATTCATAACAACAATGCATATGTATTACAAGTCCTGTAAAACATTCAAGCAATAACGTAGGCTAATTGAGAATTCGATAAAAAAAATAAATTAATAAAATGACACCAAACAGAATCGATCTTTAGAGTGACAGGCATTTATGGCGCCCACATTACTATTGAGGATAACACAAAACCTTTTAAACTTGAATGTGGCAAGGGCGATCGCTGATTCACGAGGTTTAAGATAGTATTTTCCATCTCCTCAATTTCTACAAATATCCTCCAAGCAAATATAAAGTATATCAGCATGTCATCCAATAGGGCAGTTACATGTGAGAACTACAAAAGTGCGATGAGTGGCCCGGGCCAGTTCAACAGCCATGTAATTTTCAACAATACCTCTATGTTCTTAAACTTACTTACTTACCATTAAGAACCCGATTAACGGATTTCGGCCTGCCTTAACACATCCTTCCAGGCGCCTCTACTTCTTGCACGCCTACGCCAGTTGGTCCCACCAGTCGATGACAGGGCTTCCTCGATTTGGTCCTCCCAACGCAAACAAGGTCGTCCTCTTCGCCGACTTTCGCAGATACCCACATTAAATACCCATGTCGTCGGAGCATCCTGCTAAATCCGAACGACATGGCCGAGCCAGCGCAGTCGCTGGATGTTAATACGCTGCACAACATCTATGTCGTTGAGAAGCTCATACAGCTCACTATTGTGTCGGATGCGGAAATCATCGCTAATTCGCACTGTACTGAAGATCTTACGTAGGACTTTTCTCTCGAATACTCTCAAGGCTACTGCATCAGTGCTTAATAGTGTCCATGTCTCTGCGCCATAAAGAAGCACGGGGAGGATGAGCGCCTATGTTCTTGAGACCTATATAAGAATTATCATTCAGTTACCGATATTTCACTGAGAAATTCGTCGACAAGTATGGTCTTTAAGATGACGTTCGTTTGACGCACTTGATCGCACTTTGACTGTCAGTGTAAATCAAGAGATTTTCAGGAAAAATCCCTTCAATATTGCGCCGCCTTCAATTCGCCCATGACCTCCGGTTGAAAAACAATGCAGTGTACAATGCTATACAAAATTCGAATTGCAGGAATCTTCCAAATATATATCTCACAGCCTACTCTAACCCATCTGTATGCATATATCCCAACAACCGCACGGGGAATTTCCGATTCGTCAAACCAAATGCCCGTATTTGGTATTCTAAAATTAAACCCCCTATCGAGGAAATTACTATGCACCATTTAGTCGATTGGAATCTTAGTTTTACCACCTCAATCTGGTAACAGGGGTACTATCTATAAAACTTTATATCGTAGAGACGATCGCAAGGATACAATAAAACTGTAGGAGTTTTTCCAGCACATGAGGCTTACTCAAGACTCTCGTTATTTTATTTCTAACGACCTGCCGTCCTGCAGAGGTTTATTGCTATTCTAAGAAAACGTATCAAAAGTGCTTTCAAATGTCCTGTAATTTGTTTTTTCCTGATCAATTAAAAAAAAAATAGGGTGCCGTATCGCTACGAATTCTCCCCGACGGGGAATTGAACCCCGGTCTCCCGCGTGACAGGCGGGGATACTGACCACTATACTATCGAGGATGTTGAAGCAACATAGAAATTTTTAATATTTCTAATAAGTTATTATGAGAAAACAAATTTGAAGTGGGAAAGCAAAATTGTACACAATGCAAGATTTCTACAAAGAATTCCTTGGCCTTCTTAGTGACTTTCCATATGCCGAAATGTTGCTTAAGCCCGGATTGAATAACTTGAAAGTCTGCTTAATTGTAGTCAGAGAAAGGCAGATTTCTTTCGCTTAATCGAATATTTTGAAAGAGTTAAGAGAGAGATCTTGATGCTCCTTTAATACATTTAAAAAAATCCTGTATATTTTATGTTAAAACAAAAATAAAAAAAAAAAAATTTGTTTATCTCCCCGACGGGGAATTGAACCCCGGTCTCCCGCGTGACAGGCGGGGATACTGACCACTATACTATCGAGGATGTTGATATGACAGGAAATATTAAAAATGTTGAGAATACTTGACTTGAAAATGTTGCTGCAACATATTAAATAATTAAATCCTTACGATTCGAATACATACATATTTTTTTGTTAACTTTACAATTCTCTCTTTGAAAATAAATATCGCGATGGTCAAAGAAAGGCTCAAATTGCATATGTACTTGTGTATAGAAGGATATATGAATATATTATTGGCATAAGTGTAAGTGTAAATATGTATGTGTCTGACTGTGTGTACAAGAGCATAAACATTTAAATGGTTTAACATACAAAAGTTTTATTTCGGCAAAAGCAAATTTTCTATAACATCCATTATAGTCCAGCATACACGGACAGACGTTGAGCCAGTCAGAGCTATTGTTGTTAAATGAGAATTGTTGTTATAGTTGTATTAAGCTTATTTCACAGAGTATGCTGAAAATTAAAAAAAAAGAAATGAGAACGATGAACAGAATTCAAAAACCCCAATAACTACAAACGAATACACTTAAAATAAAATTCATAGTCAAACAATATTTACAATGACGATGATGATGATGATGATGGGAATGAATATACGTCCTTATTTTTAAATAAAATACCATGTGTAGCACTCAAATGCATGTGTAGAATGGCGAGTTAAAATTCTAGGATTTTACTTGTTAATGATAAAGCTGCAGCAGCATTGATAGTGCTCATGATGGTGATGACGATGCCAATGATTGCTGGCTATACATACATACTACACAACAATATCCCTTGGCCGTGACCGTGGCAACCAAACATACTGCAAACAGACAACAATACGGCCAGCATCTCAGCAATATATATTTATATGAGAGTGTGTGTTATAATACCTCGCCAACAGTTTTACCCAAAATTTTGTTGTTGTTTTTTGTATTCAAATAATTTTTTTTTTGGTGAAAAATTTACATAAAAATCGCATTACACTTAACATCCACTTTGCTTAACGAAGCACACAAAGTTGTTTTCCTATACTTTTGTGAAAATGTGAAAAAGTCTGCATATTTGTCTGATTGTATGTCCTGGCGTCATATACGCACACACAGAGGAGTATAGCACAAAGCATTTTCCCATTTAAAATAAAACTATACGTCAAGTAAGGTACGAATACTTTTGTTGTATAATGTATTATATAAATTGTAGTTTATTTTAATGCCTATGGTACGGTGTAAGTGCTTAAAATACACTGTACATGTAATAAGATTCTTATTTTCAGTGCCCATATTCCAATTGTTGTTCATATTTTCTACCATAATACTTCAGCCATAAAGAGGATTAATTTTTGTGTGGCATTTAATTAAAGTTTCATTGAAAATAAAATTGTAAAAGCAAAAAACAAAAAAAAAATTGTAATCGTTTCTCCCCGACGGGGAATTGAACCCCGGTCTCCCGCGTGACAGGCGGGGATACTGACCACTATACTATCGAGGATGTTGCAGCAACATTGCATACAAACGCTTTTATGTTTACAAAGGTAATTATAATCAATAAATAAGAACAATTCTTTAAAGAAAATTCTAAAGATATCAACTATAACTGTAAATAAAAAGAATTCCAATGTTGCTTCAACATCCTCGATAGTATAGTGGTCAGTATCCCCGCCTGTCACGCGGGAGACCGGGGTTCAATTCCCCGTCGGGGAGATTAAAATTCTTTTTTTTGGTTTTAATGATGACATAGTTTTTTTTAAAGGTAAAGCCTAGCTTGCAGTTAAGGCTCAAGAAAAAATTTAATTTTTGCTGGAGTAAAAAGAGGCGTGTTTTGCAATTCTTGCAGTTATAGTTCTCCTTTAAGGTTTTTTTTAACAGGACTATGATCCCTAGTGGATCATATTTATTTCTTTAGCTATAAGAAATTTATCACTAGAAATTTTTTTAAGGTTTTTAACATCCTCGATAGTATAGTGGTCAGTATCCCCGCCTGTCACGCGGGAGACCGGGGTTCAATTCCCCGTCGGGGAGTAGAAAATCGCTCTATATTTTTTTGTATTTTTCTTAAATAAAAAAATGTCCTTTAATTTCAATTCTCTGTCCTTTAGAGAATGTCTTTTGATTTTTCTATTACAATTTCCTTATTTTGTTTCCTGTCTCTTGTATAATAAAGTCCTGTCGTGCCTTTTGTTTCTAAAACATTAGTCTTCAGCCATAAGTCAGTGTTTATGACAGCCTTATATAAAAAAGGTCCTTAAATATTAACAACTACAGTAAATAGTAACAAATTTCTAAACGTTTTACATGGAATTGAGTGAGAGTAACTTTATGGAGATGATCATAAAAGAAAATTTAATACAAATAAACAAATTAAAGGTTGTTGTTATAAGAATAATTTCAGTTTGTATTGTCACTAAGGGAAATATAATATAATTTAACGTGGGTTATAAAACAATTAAAATTTATGAGGAGTTTTTACAGAAATATTTATAATGATGGGGAATATTAAACCACAGGAAATAAATAAATTAGCATTGCCTTCCTTGTATTATTATTGAGCAAGAATACGTGAAGAGTTCTAATAAATTTCTGAAATATTTTTCTTCTCATTCAATTTTGAAATTTTTGGCTTTGTTAGCTCTTCAACGAAGATTATAAAAACCTAGATCGATAAGCATTCAAATATGGAAAACGAAATAGATTCTGCCTTATCTACTATGCATTTTGAAAGTCCATGGCCTTATTCTATAATAAAATCATCAAATTTAAATTCTGCATGGGTTCAATGCAAAATATTCATTTGTTCTTCAAAAATAATTTTTTTTGCCGTTTTTTCAAATTTAATTTCTTATCAGAATTTAAAAGAATGCAATTTAAGTGCAAAACTGAGGTCAAAGGTTATCTTTTGTTGTATTCAAAATGATGTTGCATCACGTTTTGAGTTTAGCAATAACTTTAATCAATATCCTCGATAGTATAGTGGTCAGTATCCCCGCCTGTCACGCGGGAGACCGGGGTTCAATTCCCCGTCGGGGAGAGGCTAGGCTATATATGGCCAGCATTTTTTAATAGCTCCACTAGAAGTCTTTACTTCAGAGATATGTTATGACCAGTATTTTTTAATAGCTCCAGTAGAAGCCTTTACTTCAGAGATATGTGTATTTTGCCAGTATTTTACTACGAAGCAACCTAAATATTGAATCAGTTCAATAACTATTCTCGATAATATAATGATGAGCTACCTATCATATATAAGATCCATCACTAGTTCCATATTGAAGGAAGTTTGGCCAGCGTTTTCTTATGTTGAATGTTCGTTAAACACTTAAATGTTGAATACATTGCAGCAAGACAGATCCTTCTCTATATATACATAAATTCATCGTATTTCTAAGTAGGCCATAAGGCCTCATCATTTCCTTGTAACCACAATTCTTCGCTGGCTCGAGCTGTTGATGCATCTTTCCGAAGACTGGCTCTGGGAATTCAAGTCAATTGCAGTCCTGATTCTGGCGGTGGTCTAGGCAAAATATGCCCTATCTTCACGTCCGTCTAAGAATCTCGATTTTAATTCGGTTTTTTGTTTGATAAGAAAATTTTATGGTGTGCTGGTCTAAGGCCTCGTTTGACAAAGAACTGTGTTGTGCTGGCTTAAAACAATATCGGACTGAGCGGCATTGGTATTGCGAAGTGAAATGCCAATAGACAGAATGGAGGATGAAATCTCAGGACAATATGCAGCTTTAGGAAGGAAAGTATGTTAAATTTCCATGTGGAAAGACATGCTATCTCTTGGCTGGAGAGAAAACACTACGAGTCGAATCCTTAACTGCCTGCAGTAAATGCCTAAGCAGATTTGGACATTTTGTGGACCAAAATGAAGACGTGAAGATACATACCAAGATTTAGAAATGGTGAATGGATGCCACTTCTCGGTGAAATGTTGAATTCTGAAATTGCAATAGGAGCCTTTTCCGCAGCATAATAAGACAGATTTTTTACAGACTTTAAGTTAACGATTCTTTGAACACCAACTAACGACGGAGTTCTGACATTTTTCATATAAAAACTGAAATATTTTCCATGTTCCCATTACTCAGCTTTTAACAATGGTAAGTACTTTGAAGTAATTTTTACACTCTCCATGGAATTATTGATTTGGGATGGTAAACCATAAATTATGAGCGAAGAACACTTGTTAGCATTTCGATTATAAGGATGCGTGAAAACAGTAAAATCGCATTTAGTAGTTATGTACGGTTGTGTTAATTCAATAAAATGCGTGTGTAATCGAATTTTACAGCAACACTGACTGCTTCATGGCTGGTTAATATCGAACACTGCATACAATGGAAGACTCATAAATATTTTATTTAATTTATTAAATTATGATCAACAATTTTTATTTGTTTCTTCCTAATGCCACTCTACTCATATGCAGAATTTATATGGTTTATGAATATTGCAACCATTGCGTATCTAAAGAGGGGTGGTGGTTGTCTTAATATTTTATACCTATAAAATATATTTGCGGTATTGTATTCGTTCTGCTAGCAGTTTAAAAAAAAGAAAGTTTTCCATTTTCAATATTGAGCATCAAACAAGTCGAAAGCATTCAGCATTTATAAGGGTGTTTGCTATATTCATTGCGTCTATCCTTAGAGATTGAGACACGTACATAGCAAGTGCAGTTTGTAATCATATTTTTTTTTGTTATATTTTTTTGCAATACATTGCAAAATTTATGTTCAGCGGTTTTGAATAAAAGAAAAAACCATAACAGATGTTAGAAATGGCTTTTTAGAGATGGGTTGTTGTCAAATTAAAAACAAAAAAATCCTGGTCGTTTGCGCTAATGTCTTGGCCATTTATTAACTAGATATTACAGACTTATCATACACATATGACAGTTATAATGACCTATAATACGTGTACATATGCTTGTATACATGGTATTAAAAAATAGTTTAAATATACGCGTAGTTTTATTAATGCGTCCCAATAATAAATTACGTTTAAAAATTTTAAATCCTTTTAATCCAATAATATTTTGCAGAATTTTTATTTCCATCTACCATATATCCTCGATAGTATAGTGGTTAGTATCCCCGCCTGTCACGCTACACAGAGGAGTTGAATTCCTTTCCGGAAAGTTCTAGCATGTCTTTTGAAATATTTTCTTATTTGCGACAGTCTTTTTTAAAAATTTCTTGAAAATAGCATCGTGATATGGAACAAAGGGGCATAACAAATTTCTTCCAACTCAATGCGTATGTAGGAGCTATCAACCCAAGAATATGTGAAAGATACACTTAGTCTACATATCATCCATTGTGATACTACCAGTCGTCCATTTGCTATGGAAAATTTCAGAGCTTCTGATGTATCCTCTCCTAGTGTTCATCGTCTAGATCGTCTACATACAGTGGTGCGTGGTCCTCCGACATAGGGCTGGGCATGTATACAATTGGTAAATACTTCTTTCTTCCTGATATTGGGAACAAGTCATCAAATTTAAATCCTGTTTGGAGTGCAAAATGATTATTTGTTCTTCAAAAATAAATTTTTAGTCGTCTTTCAAATTTAATTTCTTATCAGACCGTAAAATAATGCAATTTAATTGCAAAACCTACATAGGTCAAAGGTTAAATTTTTTCTGTATACAAAATGAAGTTGCATCACATTTAGGGTTTAGAAGTAACGTTAATCAATATCCTCGATAGTATAGTGGTCAGTATCCCCGCCTGTCACGCGGGAGACCGGGGTTCAATTCCCCGTCGGGGAGAAGCAGTATTATTTTCTTCGTTTCTACAGCTGCTATAGAGGTCGTTTGCCATGTGTTCAAAACCAATGCATATAATGACTCCAAGAACCATGCGGAACATATACCGTGAGAACTAAAGCAAGTTTTGCGTGAAATCTCTATATAGCTTTGGCCTGAATTGCAGTTCTATTTTGGGCTTATCGGAAGATGCCCACTTCTTGATATAACTTTCGAATTTTAACAATCTTTTCCATATGTAGGCTGACCTTTCCCATCCTTTACTATTTGCGAATTCCCAACAATATCCATTTTACATACATATATATGATGAGGTTACCTCTATCCTCCTGCTATTTCGTTGCGAAAAGATGTTTAGCCTGTTGGTTGCCAGAGGTCTCTGTTGAATATTATATTCGGCCAGCGAGGGACACATAGTTTATTGTATTTATATTAAACTCCGTATATATGCCTCAGGAACTTACTGACTCATGGTTGAATTCTATGCTTAAAAGAAAAAATAAGCTGTCGAGGATATTTGAGGGGTTCGGTAAGCATATTAATGCCATCATTACGTTGCGAATAGATGTTTAGTGTGTAGGTTGCCAGAGGTCTCTGTTGGATATTATATTCGGCCTGCGAGGGACACATAGTTTATTGTATATTTAACTCCTTATATGAAGAACTTACTGCCTCAGGAACTTACTGACTCATGCCTGAATTCTATGCTGATCTGTTTAAAAGAAAAATAAACAGTCGAGGATATTTGAGGGTTTCGGTGAGCAGATTCATTTCGTCATTATGTAGCGGATAGATGTTTAGTCTGTAGGTTGCCAGAGGTCTCTGTTGGATATTATATAAGGCCAGCGAGGAGCCCATAGTTTATTGTATATTTAACTCTTTATATCATGAATTTACTGCCTGAGGAACTTACTGACTCATGGTTGAATTCTGTGCTGATCAGCTTAAAAGAAAAAATAAGCTGTCGAGGATATTTGAGGGGTTCGGTGAGCAGATTCTAGTGAAAAAGTTTTTTTTCTCTGCCAGATAAGATGACTATGATACTGAAAACAAGACAAGATGATCCGAAAATGGTGCCATAATAACAACATTGCGGCAAACCAAGCCTTTTTTCTTGGAAGATATTGGAGTTTTCAATGTGCGGCTGCTTTCCAACAAAATTTTTTTTATTTTATAACAATATCCTCGATATTATAGTGGCCAGTATCTCTGTCAGCATCACATAGGACAGGTAGGGGAAAATTCCGACTTTTTGTTGTTGTTCCAAACATAACTCATATGTATCCCTCATTTACGTATCCTTATATGTAGTATGACATAAAAAGAAAAATCAATCAATAAATATTTTTCAATGCCAACGGCCAGACTGACCATATTTATTACCGTTTTTTTTGACTCTGAATTATGTACACAAAAAATTCTGGTGTCTAATTTATTAGCTTTGGCACATACAACTGTAAGTATGACAGTCATTAATCAATTTATTCGTATATGCCGTGCAGTGGAAGTAAAAAATTAATTACAAACCCTTAAAAATGCATTAAAAAATGTAAGTGCAACACAAAAGATAAACAACAATCAAGCATGTCATTATTTATTACCACCCGGTGGCAGTTTATTTTATTAAATGCAACTTATTAATCATTTCCATTTGGAGGAGAAAACATATACGTAATCTTTTAAAACGTATAAAAAAATATTTTATTTGAAAATTTAAATACGGGAAAATGGTATCATTTTTCAAATTAAACGTGTTTGAAGACAATTTCGATAAAACCCATTAACAGTTATCATATGCAACTTGGCTTGCGTTGTCTCTGTTAAAAGTTAAAAAATGTCAACGACAGACGGTTAAATAACTTTTCTGTTGACAATGCCATAAATTTCCACAATGCCAGAAAACAAAGAATTCTTAGGAAAAACTGGTATGTATTGTCGCATATTTTTCAAGTCCGTAACAACCTTAAATATAAAAGTTAATTTGACTGTTTTAATCATTTTTATTTATACTATCCACTCCATACTGTTTTTAGTCGTATTTTATTTCTGATTTCTTTGAAAATAAAGATGTTTTCCACACGCTATCCGTTTTAAGGCATTGCATGTGAAAGTGAATCATTTTTGTGGATTTTTTCTTTTTCTTCAAATTAATTTTGGAAATGGGGTGAAAATTATTAAAAGATTACTATTAAAATTGATTTTTCTTGTGAAGGGTAAGAGCCTTCGAGAATAGCAATAGAGTGGCGGGTAGAGACTTCCATATGATAATAAAAATGTAAGTAGCAATGCATGTAGTTTAAGTACTCCATCCACAATCAGGCAAATTAAATTATTAACAGGGAGAATAGGAAAAATTGATCCAAATACCTAAGAAAACATACTTATAAAAAGCAGGAAAAGGAAGGGATAATAACTATACTATTGGACCATAGTAGTAGTATAGAAGACTATAGTAATAGTATAGAAGACTATAATAGTAGTATAGTAGACTATAATAGTAGTATAGTAGACTATAGAAGTAGTGCAGTATACTATAGTAGTAGTATAGTAGACAATAGTAGTAGTATAGTAGACTATAGTAGTAGTATAGTAGACTATAGTGGTGGTATAGTAGACTATAGTAGTAGTATATTAGCCTATAGTAGTAGCATAGTAGCCTATAGTAGTAGTATAGTATACAATAGTAGTAGTATAGTAGACTATAGTAACATAAGAAAGTTCAGCCAAATCTGGAAATAAAAAAATGCAACGAGGAATGAGGCAGAAAGGGTGTTGTGAGAACCACGATTTCCCGCGTGACAGATGGGGATACTAATCACTATATTATCGAGGATGTAATATAAAGCAATGCGAACTATATTCTTCAGATCATATTTTATCTGACCATGTCTTATGATTACATTATATTGTGAAGAAAGCTTCAGTAGTAGACTGTAGTAGTCGTATAGTAAACTAAAGTAGTAGTAGTATAGTAGTCTATAGTAGTAGTATAGTAGACAATAGTAGTAGCATAGTAGACTATAGTAGTAGTATAGTAGTCTATAGTAGTAGTATAGTAGACAATAGTAGTAGCATAGTAGACTATAGTAGTAGTATAGTAAACTATAGTAGTAGTATAGTAGATTATAGTAACATAAGAAAGTTCAGGCAAATCTAGAAATAAAAAGTGCAACGAGGAATGAGGCACAAAGCGAATTGTGAGAACCACGATTTCCCGCTTGACAGACGGGGATACTAATCACTATACTATCGAGGATGTAATATAAAGCAATGCGAACTATGATCTTATAATCACATTATATTGTGAACAAGCTTCAGCGGCTTGGCACCTTCCTGTTTCCTGATATAGAATGGCCTTGGTAAGAAAGATGACTTTGGAGTTCGACTAGATTGAAACCAATTGGCGAAAATGTTTAGAAATTGCTGATTTCAAAAATGAAACTGGCATGTGCCCAGATGTATAAGATATCACATAGCCCTGACGGAGTTTGAAACTTGGATCATCCGTGTCAGGTTAGTAATCATCATGCTTATCAATGCCATTGCCATATGGAACAATTTCTATGTGTAGAATTTCTTGAATAGAAAGTAATGTTGTAGAAAAGGTTTCTTTTTCCTTTCCCCTACACTCTACTTGAACGGAAGTAAAAAAATCAATTTATCTCCCCGACGGGGAATTGAACCCCGGTCTCCCGCGTGACAGGCGGGGATACTGACCACTATACTATCGAGGATGTTGAGGCAACACATTATTTAGATATTCTAGAGGTAAAATATTTTTGAGTAAGATTATTGTGATGCTTTTTAAAAATTAGGCAACATGTTGATTTTTAAAAACGATAACAGATCATCTGTTACAATTTTCCAATAAATACGACTATAAAGCTAATTTGTTTAAACAATTTTGAACAAAACCACCAAAACAAATTAGCCTTAAATGACACAAACAGCTGTGTAAATTTAAGGAAAAGCGTTGAAAAGTGGCATTTAAATGCACATGTTCAGAATAAAAAAGTGTTGTGATGGTGCTTTAGAAAAACTACAGGATTAAAAAAGGATAGAGAGAGAGAACAAGTCGCGTACATGTTATTTAAACAAAATTTAATTTATTGATTTCACAATAAACGGCAATATTTTGACATTATTGAACCCAACCCCATTTGTCAATGGAACTTAACGAAAAATCGTAACAAAAAAATATTGAAGGGTTGGCCATTAACATTAAAAAAAAACAATTTTTTTGACTGAAAAAAATTATCTGAAAACCAAATAAACGCTTGTATGACTGTCACTTATAAATGCCAGCCGAGCCAGGTTCCCGGCTAATTTATGCCTAAATGTTATACTTTTTTTCAAAACCCTTTTAAATGCACAATAGTTTCCCACTTTTTCAGATTTTCTAAGAGAGGGGTTTGTTTCTCTGCACACAGAAATTTTATAATTTGAGTTTGAATATCGTTTTTACAGGAATTGAGTGGCATTAGTAAGTAACTTTTTTGTCCTTTTTTTGTTTTCGTTGTGCAGTTTAAGGAGTTACGCAAAATTTATGTGTCTGGTATCTGTAACAAGAACATGCGACCAACCCCTTGGGTGTTTATTTCGTACAAGAATTATTATTATTCAAAAAATATACAACAACAACAACAAAACTATAAAAATAAAATTGGAGTAAATGAGAGTTCCTTCAACCACAAACCAAAGCGTAAATGAGTTAACAGAGCTGGGAGCGATTAAAAGTGTTGCAAATTACCTCTAAATGAAGCACTTACATGAAGTGAACAACAGATTGCAACTAAAATTTGAAATTTAAATGACTTCCTTTCTACCTTAAGTTTTGAAAATAAAAGAGGAGGATCTAAGCTCAAATCCTGCTTAACTTTTTCATAATTTTGGAGCCTTTATGAACACGGACATGTAGGGATAGGATTATACCCTGGAGTTCAAGTGTAATTGTAATCCAGAATCTTAGTTGGAAGTAGATACAGTCATGGCAACCAGGCAACACAACTAGAACCATCAAGGCAATCATTGGTGAGAATGTTTCATCACCAACATCTGGCAATAGAGGCAGCAAAGATATATAATTCGTGGAAGAAATTGAAACCACTTGCAGCAAATAGGGGCTCAATATTGTTCCTCATACGATTAAGTTTCTTGTGCCCCTATTTTCTATGTTTCCGCAACATCCTCGATAGTATAGTGGTCAGTATCCCCGCCTGTCACGCGGGAGACCGGGGTTCAATTCCCCGTCGGGGAGGTAAACAATACTTTTTTTAGATAATCACACAAAGGCAACTATTTTGAAATCTTAGTGTCTAATAAGGGGTTAAGACCCCATTTTATTGTTGTCAGCTTCATTGTCCTCGAGAGTATAGTGGCTAGTATCACTGTTACGTCGGGAACGTTGGGGAGTATTGTCAGATCCGTTTTTATTGCAGTAGATCTTTAGTGTTTGCCAGTGCAAAGGTCAAAGGTGAGGAGGTTAAAGATTCTGTTCCTCATACAATTTAGAGAAGTGTATATATTTCTTGTGCCCCTATTTTCTATGTTTCCGCAACATCCTCGATAGTATAGTGGTCAGTATCCCCGCCTGTCACGCGGGAGACCGGGGTTCAATTCCCCGTCGGGGAGGTAAACAATACTTTTTTTAGGTAATCCCACAAAGACAAATATTTTGAAATGTTAGTGTCTAATAAGGGGTTAAGACCCCATTTTATTCTTGTCAGCTTCATTGTCCTCGAGAGTATAGTGGCTAGTATCACTGTTTCGTCAGGAACGTTGGGTAGTATTATCAGATCCGTTTCTATTGCAGTGGATCTTTAGTGTTTGCCAGTGCAAAGGTCAAAGGTGAGGAGGTTAAAGACGACATCCACTCTCAGAAATTATATTCCTTTAGGATGCTTATCCTCCATAACATTTTAAGACCACAAATTGCTTTATTTCCCGTATTTTACTTCATTTATCGTCTATTTTATGTGATTTTAAATATTTTATAAGCCCCTGTGAATTTCGGCAGCAGTAAATTTGTTGTTTTTGTTTTTTTTTTAATTTAATGCTGCACTGCGTCATATTTAAATACATACGAGATGAGGTCTGATGTCTTAAAACCCATAATAAAAACTGCGGAAATGAATGCGGTTTTAAATTACCCCATAAAGGTACACAGGGCCACACATTTAAAGTTCTCTTCAAAAAAATAAATAAAAACAAGGAAAAAGAAATAAAAAAAATATTGTAATAAACAGTCATAGACTTTGTCACTTACTGTGTAGACGAGAGTATATGGGCAATAAAATCATAAAATATTCTATGAAATGACAACATTTGCTTACCCAGTAAGTGTACTCAGTTACTGAGATGAATATCGTCTTCTGGTTTGCCAGTTTGTCTGGCTGGTTGGTTTGGTTTATTATCGTTTTAATGCCTCTTTACTCCAGAGACTAAATACTCGTGTTACTTTTAATGGCAGTTTGTTTGGCTGTTGTGGCAGTACAATAAAACAAACTTTTACATTTTTAAACACAAGACGCAAAAAAGCAGTTATTTATTGCCAAATACTCGTATTTCGTAGTTAAAAAAAAATAATCTGCGTTTAATTAATTAATAAAATTCGTTTATTTTAATTTAATTGTATTTGAATTCATTGATGCTTTTTACTGTATTTGCAATTGAAGAGGTTGTTTAAATGGTAATTTTGATATATCCTCGATAGTATAGTGGTCAGTATCCCCGCCTGTCACGCGGGAGACCGGGGTTCAATTCCCCGTCGGGGAGATTTTCAATTTTTTTTTACTTCCGCGATAGTAATACAGTTCTGCGACCGGAGAGTATGCCCCTTTATTAAGCCCTGAAACTTAATTTCATTTATAAGACGGGTAGGGACAGGCTCATTTCAGAGATCAAGTTTTTAAATCCGATTTTTTAAAAGTTCTCCTTTCTCATCCTAGATCAACAAAAATTCCACTTTCAAAAAGAAAATACTTTCTCGGTATGCTTGGATTACTAGTGTGGAAGAGGTCAAGAGGTGTTTAAGCTGCTTTTTCAGAGAGTCATTGTGGGCTAATACAAATTTAGACCTCAATTTCCTAATCAAGACGAAAACTTTGCAATATTTTGTGTTACAGTCCCCGCTATTTGGAGAATTAAAATCGAAGTGGCCTATGAAAGTGATGCTGTGCTATCAAAGAAGTCTAGGGGAAACGCTCTTCAAATTTATTTTCTTAATTAAATAAGTACTGTATGTAAATGTCAGAAGTCAGAAAGGTGGCCGTACTGACCATGTGGCAAAGGAAAATTATTGCGCAAAATATTACCGCGGATTGTAAAGTTTTAACTGGGATCCAGCTTGCGTTTATTGGACGTTAGTAATTTGTGAATTTATGAAAAATAAAAAGAATTTCCCATACCGGGAATCGAACCCGGGCCTTCTGGGTGAAAGCCAGATATCCTAGCCACTAGACCATATGGGATATATATACCTTTAACCTTAATTTAATACACTAGTTAAATTAAGTGTAAAATAGCGCCTTTAAAACAGTGGTGAATGAGCAAACATTAGGTACTAACAGATGATCACAAACATGGTGGAAAATATTTTCAAGTGGTGAATAAGATCTCTTTTAACACCATTTTGGTTAATATATTTTTCAATGATCTTCTATTTTTCATGTTCTAAAATGATGTGAGGTGATGAAAATTATATTTAAACCCATAAAGTGGTGAAAATGTTGTGGATCATTTAAAACATTATGTGGTGAATATAAATTAACACGATCATGGATGATGTTTGAAGTTTCATTGTTAAGCAAGAGATGGCGCTGTAAGATAATGTTTAAATTCAAAAATTTCTTTAAATTCTGTTGCGTTTTTTGGAATTTTTAAAACTAAAGAGAGAAATAAAGAATGTTGTTTTATCTTTATCCCTTAAGTAAAATATTTTATTATTGTTTTTATTTTTATTACACATTTGCTAAATTAGTTTATATTTGTTGTCTTTTAAATTTTTACCACAATGTTGTTGTTAACTTTTTTTTAGGTCTTTGGCACAATATTTTATTTTATGCTCACCATTTATATACAATTTTATGATACTTTTTACCTCTTAATATATGTACGTATGTGAGGGATTTTCTTTTTAAAAACATATTCTTCTTACTTTTGCTTTGTTTTTATGATTATAACATTTGACTTTGTGTGCCTCATACTCTTTGCGTTCTTCTTTTTACACTTTTGTGTCACCTGGTATATTAATAAGAGTGTTAGAAAAAATAACAAAAAAAGATGAAGAAATACTTGTAAATTTGAGAGATCATAAAAAGCAAATATGTATGTATCCTGGTCCTATATGTATGTGCACCTCTATCTTGTTTTATTCTCTCTAATGCTGCCATACAATATTTCTGAGGAATATGAGGTTGGGAAACAGGGAATGAAGTCACTCTTTGTGGTTTATGGTGTACTCCTCTAAATATAATATTACAACAACTTAACAAGAAACAAAAGAGAGGCAAGAGGAGCATAAAAGAAAAGCTATAACAATCTTTCATTAAACTTTATGATGCCAACTCTCATAGACCATTTAGTTAAAGACAAAAATACTTACATAAACAGGAAGACAGGTGCATAAAATAATCTTTGTTCCTCTAAGCAAATTCCAGAATATATAATAAATAGGCCTCTTATTGAGAAAAAAGAAGTTCTGCCTAAATTTGGTTGTATTAATCCTCTTTTAGGGTGTTAAATTGAAAGTTTTAAACTGTGAAATAGGCCTCGTATTGATCAACTTTACAATGCGACCGATTCCTGATTCTATAGTATTGTTACGTTTTTATCTTTTAAAACGTATAAAATGTGAGCTCGTAGATTGCAAATAAATTAAAAATAAATTTGTTTTTAGTTTTAATTAATATTCTTTATTATTTGCACAATTCTATGTAACGCTGTTCACAACTTGATGTAAACAACAACAATTGCTTTGTTTGTTATTTCTCTGTTTACACCCTTTGCATAAACAATAACAATTACTAGTCAATTGTTCGGTAGATCTTTGTAACGGAAATCTTCAAACCACGATTACTCTCTTCAAACACACCGCGTCTTTGCACAAGACTGACTGAACTTTACTAAACTCAGTTGGCTGCTTTGCCTTGCCTTTTATATGGCAAAGTAAACAGTCTGATGAACGTTCTTGAAGGCGAATGTTCATAACTTCAACTTCTCGAAATCTCTATAAATGTAAAGATCGTTGCTTACGTTTATTATTGTAGAGTTGTTTGTGTATTTTGTTTACTTGTTTTATGCTGGTGTTTGTTGCTATATTAATTAGTACGATAATTTGTAAACAAGTTTGGTTATTGCATTGTTTTGTTTTTGTAGCTTTTATTTATAATTTTAATGTTAAGCGATGTAAAAGCAAAACACCAGTATCTTGTTTTTTTCATTTTCGTAACAGTATTATACAGTTGAAGTGTTCATTATTTGGTTGGTCCTCAAGGCATTCGAAAGTATGGAGCAGTCTGCTGGTCAAATACACTTCATCGCATTATATCTATAAAAAGTGTTCGTTGTAATTCATCACTAAGATGGTGTTTGTTGGTCAGCATAACCAATTGCTTCAACACATAAGCCCATGAGAGCTGATGATATTTTACATGCCAATCTGTTTATTTAACAGATAAATGTTTGTAAATTATGTAGAGTCTCTCTTAAAACAAAAAAATAATCTAAAACCTGGATTTCTTTTAAAAGTTTTATTTTATGGAGAGCACACAAGCTTAGCACTAAACATCTGAAGATTTCATAGAATAATAAACCAGGATATACTCATTCAAACATACATACCCTTAAGCACAAAGTTTATGTGCAACAAACGAAAAATAAGAAGAGAAATCACTCTCTCTCAAACACACACATTCAATAAATGCAAACCCAAGGAAATGAAATATTTTTCTAAAGTAAACCCCACACGTTACTTGATGAAGAGTATGAAAGCAGGATACCTGTCATAAAGTAAATTATTTTAAGGTTTGCCCAACTGCAAGGAAACCAGATTCCTTTTCCTTTCGTTAACACCAACGAGTTTGGCAATTTTCTTGCCAAAGAACAAACGGAGAATATTTTAATTATGAGTTCTAAAGGAAATTCCCTTTAATAAAGTTTTAATTTAAACCAGTAAAGAACTAAAGATGTCTTTTACAAACCCTGTTTGAGAAAATATTTCGTTTGACAATGTTTGCCAATGTCATGTGTAAAGTTTAGGTGCTGAAATGTGTTGGAAAATAATTGGATTTTTTTTTGATTTTTACAGGTTTGCTACCCTATTGGAAAACTATTTTGTAAAATTAATTTCCTGGGAAATTGAAAGTCCATAGTAATATACATACGTATACGTATGTAATGTAAACTACAAACATATGCTTAGTATTCAATGTTAATGAGATGTTGAAGTAATTATTGAAAGAAAAATACATAAAGAACTATATGTAAAGACTTCAATCACGTCCGAACGAATGTATGTAAGCTCTTTCTGTGAGAGATAAACTTAAGATAAATTAAGCCTAGCTCTACCAGCCAATCATGTAAGGTACTCTCTTTAGTGCTGCAGATCCTAACTGTACGGACAGAGGCATAAAAAGCTGATCTGAAAATCAATAAAAATCAAATGAAAAGACTGGTGAAGGCAGATTCTTTGATGCTCCACAGGCTCCAATAATGTGTTTCAGTGATTCATTCTTTTCGCCGCAAAAACTACATCTTAGGCTAACGACAAAGCCCCTTTCTAAATAATTATACTCTAAGTCTACAGTTCCCTGTCAAAAGATGACCTGCCACCAATTTCAAGTTACTTTTTTGGATAATTTAAAGCATGCCTCAGATCTCCTCTGATTGTAGTTTCCCAAAAAAAGCGATTGGAGAAGAGTCTGCCTATGTCGCATGTTCAAAATATTCTAACGAGTGACAACCACCAATCAGTCCTTGTGGGGCTGAGAACCCTCACAAAATAGCAATTAAACGGAAGTTATACGACTTAAATAGAGACGGATTGAGCATGCACTGTGACAGTTCGATAGGGAAATTGAGAGATCTGCGATAGAGATAAACCCTTAGCAGAGCTGAAGAATTGCGTTGACCATCTTATGCTTAGAGAAGGTAGCGTAAGGGAGCAGCTGCTTTATATCGCGAATGTTCGAAACATACTGTTACGTTTTTACTTTTTAAAAACGTTTAAAATATGAGGTTGTAGTTTGCAAATAAAATAAAAATAAATCTGTATTTAGTTTTAATTAAAATTCTTTATTATTCACACAATTCTGTGTGCCACTGTTCACAATTTACAATAACAATTGCTTTGTTTGTTATTTCTCTGTTTACATCCTTTGCATAAACAATAACAATTGCTAGACAACTGTTCGACAGATCTTTGTAAGGAGATCTTCAAGCCACGATTACTCTCTTCAAACACACCGCGTCTTCACACAAGACTGACTGAACTTTTACTGAGTCAGTTGTCTGCTTTGCTTTGGATAAACAGGATAAACAGTCTGATGAATGTTCTTTAAGGCGAATGTTCTTGACTTCGCCTTCTGGAGATCTCTATAAATGTAAACATCGTTGTTTACATTCATTACTGTTTTTTGTGTATGTTGTTTACATTTGTTCTTGTAGTGTTTGTTGTTGTATTTTTGTTTACTTGTTTACCATTTTTTATGCTGGTGTTTGTTGTTGTATTTTTGTTTACTTGTTTACCATTTTTTATGCTGGTATTGGTTGTTATATTACGCAGTGCGATAATTTGTAAACAAGTTCGTTGTTTTGTTTTTGTAGCTTTTGTTTATAATTTTAATATTAAACGATACCAGTATCAAAATTTTTTTCATTTTCGTAACAATACGAACGGAGGCATATTTTTATTACGCCGTATACAAATGTAATAGCACAGTGCCTTAAGAATCAAAGAGAAAAGTCTTTACACATACATAGTGCATATTGAACAGAAAGAATGCTAGATAGGCTCTTAAGATATTCTACAGAACTCTAGCATTTTTAGCTGCCTAAGTATTTAAAAAAATGGAACCCAAAGTAGAGTCCGGTTTCAACAACTTTAAAAGCAAAAAGATCAGCTTAAAGGCCACTGAATTGGAATTCAATCTACTTGGAATACAATTCAAAGATATTTTGTGTCTCCCACTTTTTGTCTAATTTTGTATAAGAGGCCTATTTTCGAATGTTATCATTCACGTGGTCCTTCAATTCCTTAATAAGCCTTGTTGTTTGCTTTAAAAATGAATTGAAAACTTATTTCTTTCAATTTCTGCTATATTTACTTCAACTTAAATGGCCATTAATAATGCTTTAAATAAAATTAATGGCCTCGCTTTCTCTCTCGAGCAAGAACATCTCTATTTTAAAATCATTTAATATTTCCGCTTTATGGTGACTTGGAGAAAAAACGCTGTGTATGGCTTTGAAATAATAAAGCAAATCAGCACAATGAAATGAAATAAAAATCACCACAATGACCCTGACTGCAGCCATTGTTACTGCAGCAATAACTCCGGTTTAAAACCAAACAAATACTTGAACGCTTACATTTCAACTATTGTTGGCTGTTGTTTGTCGGTTGTTTGCTGTTGTTCCTGAACCCTAACAAAATACACTCAAACACACTTAGAAAAAATATAGAAAATATAGGAGAGACTCCTTCACACAAATATGCACACATACATACATATACACACATACAGATATATATTACCTAAAACCGGATATGCTTGCAACATCTTATTTTCTATTTTTATACTCTCATGGTCAGTTTAAAATAACAACAATTGCTGCCACCACTACTATACACAGGGGCATACATTTTAAAATGCCACTACATTCACAGTAAATACAACTGCAGTTGTAGTGGTAGTTGTAGTTGTTATTGTAGTTGTTTAGAAAGAAATATTTATTGTATAATAACGTGTATCCTTGCAGTTCTTTTCCTGTTTTTTTTTATTTTTTTTTAAAGTTCTATGGCCGGGTATATGCGTTCATATTTATGTGAATAGAAAAAGAGACTTAGAGGTAGAGAGAGAGCGACTAAACTCATTTATTATCACGCAAGTTTTTATTGCTGTCCAGCAAAAATAGAAAATTTATAGAATTAGAAAAAATCGACAACAATAACAACTACAACAATAGCGAACTTACAAGTGTAAGGGAAACTATTTATGATACGCTACAGAAGGTTACAAGATCAGGTAGGGACCTGATGCTAAACTGATCTATAAAGTAAAAATTTTCAACTATGGATTGTAATGGAATCGCATATACAGGTCAATAGTTGACCTGCAAATGCTTTTCAGATCGATAGTCTACTGGGCAGCTGCTGCAAAACAATGTAACCCAAGTTCATAGACAGCGTAAGAAAGTAGTCTGCCATCCTTAATGCCAGTGCCCAACTTTCCCTTATGCAATATTGTTTTCCTACCCATCTTTCCCTAGAGTAGCAAGCAACTCTTGCGGCAGTTAAATAGACCTTCTTTAAGTGTTGATCTAAGCATCTCTTTGTTTGAGTTCCCTATGTCGTGATATGGATTGATTACAGTAATCCTATTTACGTCGCCTCGATGAACGTTGTTTCGATTTACGTCGCCAAATTTTTTGTTCCTCCTAACTTCAATTTGCATCGTCAATCGATATACGTCGCCTATTTTTGGAACCAACTGCGGCATAAATCGAGGAACTACTGTAACTTTTTTAAGTTCCTTGTTAAAAACATACTATTCTGTCGTATGAGCAATATGAAAATCGATTTACGTCGTTTCGATTTACGTCGCCTTTTTTGGAACCAACTGCGAGGTAAATCGAGGGATTACTGTATATGATTCCCCACAGCTATCTGTAAAGGTGCTGAGAAGAATTTACTATAACAGCATATTGACGTTCAAGCTTGTTCATTAAAGGCGTCAATTTCTAGGAGAAATGACGGATTATTTTCATTATTTATTTGTGTCGCTAAGCATAGGGACAGTCCTAGAAACTTTGTTGCAGCTCCATTGCCCAGAACATATTGTTACGATTTTACCTTTTAAAAACGTTTAAAATGTGAGCTCGTAGATTGCAAATAAAATAAGAATATATTTGTGTTTAATTTTAATTAAATCCTTTATTGTTCACACATTTCTGTGTGCCACCGTTCACACAACTTGATGTAAACACCAACAATTGCTTTTCTTTGTTATTCCTCTGTTTATACCCTTTGCATCAACAATAACAATTCTAGACAATCATTTGACAGATCTTTATAACGGAGATCTTCAAACCACAATTACTCTCTTCAAACACACCGCATCTTCACACAAAATTGACTGAGGTTTTACTTACTCAGTTGCCTGCTTTGCTTTGCCTTTTATAAGGCAACGTAAACAGTCTGATGAATGTTCTTGAAAGCGAATGTTCGTGGCTTCGCCTTTTCGAAACCTCTATAAATGTAAACATCGTTGTTTCATTATCGTTGTTTGTGTATTTTGTTTACATTTATACTTGTAGTATTTGTTGTTTATAATTTTTTTATGCTGGTGTTTGTTGTTATATTACGCAGTGCGATAATTTGTATACAAGTTCATTGTTTTTGTTTTTGTAGCTTTTGTTTATAATTTTAACGATTTAAAAGCAAAACACCAGTATCTATATTTTTCCATTTTCGCAACAATAAGTTACAATGCTAACGCTGAACTATACTTTTGGACAGAGATTGCTCCTGGATTGCCTGATGCAAGACTGAAGCCTCCTGCCATTAGAAAATCTAATATACTTTTGATTGCCTAAAAACCTATTCGTCAGATTACAGTCTCTGCTTCTCTGTATCTTCGCTTTTTATGAGTATACATACATAATTGGTCATTACAAGCCTTCAGTTAGGATTACGACCTAGCTTCTCACACCACTTATGTTGTGTGTGTTTATTTTATACATAAGTGGTGGGACCTACAGTTTAAAGTTTATTTACTCTCAGACTTTTTGCCAGAAATCTGCTGAGAGAAAGTCGCCGAAGAAATACTTTTTGTATTTTGCTTTGATGTCTGGCCTGGGACTCGAACCCTGGCTTTACGTCTAATAAGCGAACACACTACCTACTAGACCTATGGCGACTTCATGAGTATACCCTTCCAAATATCTCTTCCTACTCCACAAAAGGATCCTGGCGTAAAAAATCCCCTTCTCGGAAAAGTCATCTTGATGTTCATTGCCGTAAATTCTAACGCGACGTGTGACCCAGTGGTATTTAACCCTATTTTCCTTATCTAGCTGATTCAGCATAACCAGACAGTCCCTAAATCCCTGAGAGCCGAGTGTTTGGATACCGTCCTACCTATCCGATAGTATTAATGGATCCTACCCTTTGTATTCACTGTTAAGTTGAATTGAGCTTATTGTAGAGCTTATCTAAAACAGAACACATTTAAAAAAATATTTTTTATATCACTCTACCTCCTACGCTAACAATTATGCCACCATAATATACCATCACCACTATCACTGCCATCATAATAAAGAGTGAGAGAGAGAGAGAAAAAAATCTGGTTATGCCAGTAAAATAGTTGGCTGGTTAGTAGTTAACAACATTGTTTAGTTGTTTAGTTTTATGCCCATTTATTGTATAGAAGTACATACGCTTTTAACAGTAGTTGTGTGGTGCATCCTTTTAATTGCTACGACTCACTCTCTTCCTCGCTCTCTTGCCTGTGATATTTTTAAAATAGTCATTGCCTACTCCAAGGCTGTACAGATATTTTAATAGGCTGTATTTACTTACTGCAATGCTAAAAAGATGTGTGTGTGTGTAACTTTATTACAGCCATGGCATATGTAATAGCACTAGCGTTTCCCTATTTTTTATTTCCGACTGCTGTTTTGTTTTGAAATAATGAAAGTTGTTTTCAGAGTTTTTCCCAGATTCTCTCTGTGTGTGTGTATGCTTTTTTAATGGCGGTAGTTTTCTATTCATTACTCTCTTTTACTGGCTGTAAATCAGTATAACAAATTATGAGGGAGTTTGTTAAAGTTTGTTTTGTTTTCTGTGCTGCTGTTGTTTTTCCCTCTATTTTTTTTTGCACGATTTTAACTGCTAGTTTTGTAGCCATATTTATGGCCAGTAATTTCTGCTGCCGTTGCATTGTTGTTGTTGTTTTAGTTGTGTTATAAATAAAGGCTTTGATTTAAAGGAAATTAATTAAAATAAATAAAGTTGTAAACCTAAGAGTATAAATGGTTTGTAAATGCCTAGAAAAAAAACGGGAAATGAAAATTGAGCGAAAAGATAAATTAATATGGCAAATTGATACTGATTAAATACAGTAGATTCTCAATAGTGTAACTGAAAGTATATTATGTGTCACATTGTCAAAGGTGAGTAGGAATCTGTAACATAACTTATAATGATGAGAACGATAACATGTCTCAAGAGCAGTACATGCTGAATCTACGTGATGATAAGGTGCCCAATTTTATTTTAGAAACATCTATGCTATCAGAATTAGAAGAAAAGCTCTTAGTTTGGTAGGACGTCATGTAAAGATTGCTTTTTCAATGGGCAGAGAACATTGTCTTCTATTTTTGCACTGGATTCGAATGGATCTGTGACTGCATGATTATGGACTTTTAATGACGATTGTTTTTAGTTTAAGATTAAAACAGTGTATCTACAGGGCCATTTATGAGTTACCAGACCAATTACATTACTCTGTTGAGCTGGGATTGCGTATCTACAGTGAGCGTCAAAAGAAACTGTCCACTAAGCATAAAATTCTAAGAATCACCAAACTCAACTTTTACCACTTACGGAGAGTACCTGAAAAAAATTGTCAAATACTTCGAAATTTTTTTTGAAATTTTTGTTGTTTCAATGTAAAAAACTGGCAATGAAACAATTTTAAAATAAAAATAACGGTAATTTTTTAATGTATATTTTTTTTAATGTACAGTTACTTTTGACGCCTACTATATATTGTAAACTTGACTTGTACCAGACTACGATTCCATCTACGTGAGTAAAAGACGTTTTTTCAGGCAGAAGTATATTTTTTATATAAACTAGCACTTGGCTAATTTGGTTGGAACGCAATTTAATATCTTCATTCATAGCCAGATGGCAATTAAAACTGCGGAATGGAGAGACACAAGGTCTAATACTGTTTTAAATCTCATGAGGTAAATTTGGCAAAATCTATGATATTTGAGCGAATCTAAATTGCAGGTGTTAGCAAATATTTTGCATGAGATACCGTGGAACAACAGCAAAGTAAATAAAATTACCAGGTCACCCTGAAGCTACCAAGATTTAGGTAAGACCATTAGCTTTTTGAGTCTGCATTAGAGTGAACTGAATAGGATTATGGGTATACTTAATATATACTCGGAAGTCGCCGTGGTCTAGTAGGGAGTGTGTGGACTTATTAGGCTTAAAGCCACGGCTCAAATTCCCCCAGGTCAGACATCTCCATCAAAACGAAAATATTAAAAGATGTTTGTTCGACGAGTTCCCTCAGCAGATTTCTGGCAAAAACTCTGAAAGTAAATAAGTAAATAAGCAATGAAAAGTTTCTCAAAAAAATTTATTGTTAGGAGTCGAGTTTAAACCGTAGGCCTCTACACTTATGGATAAAATTAACACACACACAACGTGAATGATGGGAGAAGCTAGGTTATAATCCTGACTGAAGTGCTGTAATGACCAAGTATGTATGTATGTATGTATGTATGTATGTATGTATGTATGTATGTATGTATGTATGTATGTACGTATGTACGTATGTATGTATGTATTTATGTATGTATGTATGTATGTATGTATGTATGTATGTATGTATGTATGTATGTATGTATGTATGTATGTAATATGCAACCCGATTGAAAAATTGCTAAAAAAGACAAATCAAACTGACCTTTATATAGTAGTGCCCCAAATTATAATGTAAGGTGCTTGCCCTACGACTGTTCTGCATGGTCAGGAACTAGTGAGCGATTGCGATTTCATGCTTTATAGGGTAGCTTTCTTACAAGAACTCTTTGGATCATCAGTAGCCGTATAATTTATTACTGATTTGCGCTGATTTATAAGAATTCTTGACAACAAACTTTGAGTTAAACAGGCATCATGAGAAGACAATTTCTTGCAAAAAACGGAGGAGCAACCTCTGTATGTAGTACATATGTATATGTATGTAATACATATTCGGCCAAAGACCGCGTAAGAAAAGCTTTTCGAGGGAAAATATTGGCGAATGCAGGGCTTCTAAGTAGTGAGTAAGTATTGTGTGAGCTAACGAGACGAGGGCTAGAGAGAAAGGTGAAACGAAATATTTCTTTTGGCGATCGAGGTTTGGCAAAAGTCTGATTTAAGGATTTATTTATATTATTGCCAAACCCTGATGTAACCCTTATACAAATTTCATTTGAAGGGCATGAATGCAATGCCACTATTGTTAATTTTTTTTTGTTTAAATGGAAGTTAAAGATGAGATGAGAAATATATGTGAATATAATTCTAAAAGAAATTTACATACTGTTATAGTGTCAATAAATAATCATCATTTATCTTATTTGTCAAAAATAAAAATTCAAAGAAAAACTAAAAGGAAAGAAAAAACCAAAGGAAAGAAAAGCTCATTTCTTTAACACTCATATCAAATAAAACAAAATGTTCATGTTTTTAACTGACATTTGGGTTTTGTAACCCTATACATACGCAAATAAATACTTACGCACACATACTCATACTCTTGCATACACAACAACAACATAACCAACATATAACTTGACATGACATGACATTACAAGCAAAAGTAATCATTCTAAACAGAACGCAAGGAAAAAAGTGTTTTCAAATGCATGTGAAGAAGAGAACAAAAGAAGAAAAAAGGAAAGGAAACGGAATTGAAAAAAGCGTATAGTGAAAACTAATACTATTACACACATACAGAGACACATACAGACGTGCATGCATACGCCAACACTTGTATAAATTTACACTTTATTTGAAATTTTATACAACAAAAGTGAGAGAGAAAAAAAGGAAACGAAATAAAATAAATGTAAGGAGTACTGTTGCAAAGGAAAAAAGGAAAGAAAAGCAAAAAAAACAGCAAGAAAATTATGCAAAAATTGCACCATCATCATTTATCATTGGGAAAAAATAAATGTTTCTGGCTGTTGTTGGTTGTTTTTCTATCATTTCTTTGTGTGTGTTGATGTTTTTGTTGTTTTGATCCTTTACGTTTCATGTTTATTTCTTTAACAGATAAATTCTTATCCTGTTTACATATTTATAAACGTACTATTTTCATACGATATCCGTCTCGTTCGTTTCGTTTTTTTTTTTTTTCGATTTTTGCAAAAATTTACTTCAAATGCGTAATATTTGTTGATTTTGTTTTTATTTTTTTAAGGATATTTCTTTTACTGCTTTTGTATTTGATTGTCTTGTCTTGTAAATATGAATTTTTATTCTTTCCTTTGTTTTTTTAAGTCCTTTTCACCCAGACAAACATTTGAAATTTCAAAAAATCAACCATGTTTTGGCTCAGCAAACAAGAAAAAAAATACTTCTTTGTTTTTTTTTCGTTCTATTTTTCTGTTTTTATTTGATGAACTTTTTATCTGTTCTGTTTACGTTTTTGTCCATTCATTCATATTTCTCGCCCTTTTGTTTATATTCGACTGTCTGTCTAAGCCATGATGTTTCCAAGGCATTATTTGTTTTTTTCTTCTGGTCAAAAATGAAAAATTGTTGAATATTTTAATACGTTTTAGTTCAGAAGAAAAAAATCAAGAAGTCTGGCTTAAATGTTATGAATATTATACAAAAATTTTTATATTTTTTAATAAATTTTAGCACAAACACATAACATAAAATATTAAAACAAAAAACAATAAGAACTAAAGTCCTTTTTGATTAGACCAACAACAGTATGATCTTTCTATTTACGTGCCATCAATCATAGTTATCATCAATAGATAGTTATGTTATCACGTTATCAGGGAGACGTTAGCAATGTTTGCTCCTCCACCTTTTTCTAAGAAATTATCTTTCCATGATGCCTTTTTAAATCTAAGCTTGTTGTCAAAAATTCTCCTAAATCAGTGCAAATCATAAATAAATTGTAAGGATATTAAGCAATAAAAGTCAATCACGCCTTAAACAAATAGAGTTATGAACAATCCAAGGAGTTCATATAAGAAAGTCACCTTCTCATGCATGAAATATTTGAAACTTTTCTTGGAACCATTTAGTTTTCGGAACCATTTAATTTTTAACAGCAATTAACGCTGGATCGATTCATCGGTCCATTAAAAACAAAAAACAAAATTATACCAATTCTGTCAGCACTCCTGGAGCAAGCAGAACAGTCATAGGGGAAGTATCCTACATTATAATTTGAGGCACTACTATATAATGGTCAGTTTGGCGTGGCTTGTTTCAGTAATTTTTCAATCACCAAGATCTAGACCACGCAGAATAGTCGTAGGGGAAGCACCCTACATATTAATTTGAAGCACTACTATACTATATAGTGGCGAGTTTAGCTTGGCTTGTGTGAGTAATTTTTCAATTAAGACGCCATATGTCGAGTGGATGCAAATTATATTGTGTGGCACTTGTGCAGTTTCTCTAAGCACACAGTCAAATTCAACTTTACTAAATCAAAGTACTAAACAGACAACGTGGTGGCTGATTTTGCTTCGCAGTATAAAATTAGATCAGAATCAATACTACCACACATACATACATAAATGGCCATTACAATCTCTTAGCTTCTTTTAGCTTCTCACATCACTTATGTTGTGTATGGCGGGATTCTACAAGAGTGGCGGGATCCACAGTTTAAAATCGACTCCGAACGATAGGTTTTTAAAAAACTTTTCATGGCAATTTTATTTATTCTCAGAGTTTTTGCCAGAAATCTGAAGAACAAGTCGCTGAAGAAATATTTTTTCATATTTCATTTTGTTGGAGATATCTGACCTAGGGTTTGAACCGAGGCCTTACGTCTAATAGAAAACATACTACCTACTAGCCTACAGCGACTTTGTGAATGCAGATTACAGGTTCTATATTTATTGTGCAGTTTTTCTAAGCACACAGTCAAAGCCCACTTTAATAAATTAAAGACAACGTGGTGTCTGATTTTGCTTCGCAGTATACAATCAGATTAACCTCAATACTATCATACATACATATATAATTGGTCATTACAACTCTTCAGTCAGGTGTTAATTTTATACATGAATGGCGGGACCTACAGTTTAAAAAGTCTCCAGCGACAGATTATTTTTTGAGAAACTATTTCATGGCAACTTTTATTTACTCTCAGAGAACTTTTGCCAGTAATCTACTGAGCGGAAGTCGCCGGAGAAATATTTGTTTATATTTCGTTTTGTTGAAGATGTCTGACTTGTGGTTTTATTCGAGGCCTTACGTCCAATAAGCCTATACACTATCTTCTGAACTATGGCAACTGATGTACCTTCAATTGAAAATGTATTGCCATCACATATAGAGCTCTCCGATATTCCCATATTAGAAGAGATGTTGAAATGCAACGTCACCGATGCTGTTGTGCTTGTATTCCTCAGTGGGTGGTCAATCAGAACGAGATGAATATTTAACATCGAAATTATCAAACCGAAAACAAGCCAACCATTGCACTGGTCTGTTAGTGATAGCATCGTTTGCGTAAACTGCTCAATATATTTTCATATGTACTCTGTGATGCGCTCTGACCTTTTCTGTAATTAAAACAAAAAATAATGGCAATGTTTGAAATATTTTTGAACTTTTTAAACGCTAATGACATTGCACTGAATAATGTCTTGTAACAATCTGGAATTTCAAATGTCACACCGACCCATAGTGTTGTAATATTCAATTAATATTACTAGTGTATGCTACGTATTCAAGTCAAGTTATCTTCAAAGAATATGACTAGCTATTCTAGTATAAAGTCGCCGCAGTCTAGTAGGTAGTGCGTTAGCTTATTAGACGTAAAGACAGGGTTCGAGCCCCAGGCCACACATCAAAACAAAATACAAAAAAAAAGTATTTCTTCGGCGACTTTCTCTCAGCAGATTTCTGGCAAAAACTCTTAGAGTAAATAAAATTACTATGAAAAGTTTCTCAAAAATCTGTCGTCCGGAGTCGACTTTAAACTGTAGGTCCCACCACTCATGTATAAAATTAACACACACAACATAAGCGGTGTGAGAAACTAGGTCGTAATCCTGACTGAAGGGTTGTAATGACCAATTATGTATGTATGTATGTATGTATGTATTCTAGTATAAGACCATACATACATATTTTCAAATGTTAGGATAACTTTTCAAAGAGAGTTTTTGAGTCAATTAATCTGAAAATTATCAACCGGAAATTGTCGTTTTTCTTGTAATGCCCTCTGATACAATCGCTCTAATACGACTCATAAAAAAATGAAACTCTTTTTACTAGACCTAATATTTTGTATTAAAATCTCAAAAATTTGTTCATGTGTTAAAACTATCCAGTTTTAAATGTTGATTTTATTTTAATAAAATAAAATATACCATATATGTGTGCACTATATTTCTTTGTATTTTTCTTCCTATAATTGTTTTTAAAATTATTATTTTATAATTATTTTTTTTAAATTAATTTCCTTTAACAAAAAATATTGTATATTAAACGCCAAAAGAAAATGAGAGTAAGGGTATGTGAGTTATAGAAATAAAAGAAGCAACAGAAGAAAAAAATATACAACTTAAACAGTTATATAAATATTTATGTATGAGAGTATAAAATGTATATGAAATAAAAATAAAAATTGAAAATAATAATGAACAACAAGTAAACTTTTTAATTACATTAAAAGCTGACATCACGCACTAAAGGGAATTTTTAATGAAAATAAATTGCAGCAGCAAATGTTTGTGTATAGAAATGGTTTTTGAAAAGAAAAAGAAAAAGGAAACGGCACAAAAAGCAAAATAAAACAAACAAACAATTTGAAAACAAACCCGACAACATCAGCAACATTACCAGCCAAAGCAACAGCAGCAGCAACAACAACAACAACTACTACTATAAAATAAAACTAAAGTTGAAATAAAATACCCCACATGACTAACCATTCTCCGAGACTATCAGCATAGAAATGTTAAAGAAAACCAAAGAAATTTTTATAAAAATGAGCATAGAACGGCAGCAACATATCAACGTAGTGTTAGAGAAAATTAAAAATACAACAAACACTTGGAAAAATATAACGGTAATATGGTTGAAAAGATACTGACAAATATACACAAATGAGCGTAGATAGTTGTGTGAAATATTCCAATACATTTAAATAATTTTACGCATACACTGCGTAGGCTGTATGGGAAATTAGAAATTTAACGAATTTAACTTCTCCTTTAACGGGAAATCTGGCTTCTTCCCTTTACAATAATTCTTGCTGCCATGCGTTTAAAAATTCCTGTATAAGATAAGTTACATGGTAAAGTTTTCCGATATGTTTGAACGACCTTCGTACATATTATCCACTTTTTACTCATACATATTCAAATAGTAAAAGCAAAAAAAAGGAAAAAACTTTCTGAAATACTAGTAAGTTTTGTGATGTTCTTGAAACCTTAGGGGACAAACCAAACATTTTGTAACATTTACTTTAAAACACACACACTTACACACTCTCAAATACACTGCATGTAATATACCCAGTAAAAAGAAGCGTAAAAAATCCATGCATGTGTGTAAATGTATGCTTCAAGAGAAAAACTTGTTCCTTGGAAGACTACTACTACTACTACTGCTGTAACTGCTTTGGCACTTATTACAATAACAGTAACACACTCTTTTAGTCATCATCATGACCCGCAATATCCGTTTTCTTATAAAACATACTTGAACGTGCATATCCCTTTACACACAACACACACTGTTACATGCACTTAAACGAGAGTAGACTAGGCAAGACAAGCAAGAAAAAAACAACACACACATACACAGTAAACAAACGAGCAAATAAACTTTATACTACGAGTATAATTTAAAATGTGCTCACCACACACACACACACACACACCCATACAGACACTTGTATAGAGGAAAACAAATGTGCTGTTACTTTTAAAAACATTGTCTGCAACGGATGTTTACATGAACTGTTTGTTTGGCTGTGTATGTGAATGAGGGTCTGTACATCAGCGTATGGTATACAGTGTAGAAATGAAATATAGATGGAGAGCATTTACAAAATACTCTCTGCATAGTTTTGTAGGTGTATTAAATACAATATTATGATATGACTGTGTTATAAGCAAGTTAAATGAGAGTCTCCGTTGTTTTTTTTATTATTGAAAACAATACGTAGGTCGTCAAATATTTTACAGTAAAAGGCAATACAGAAATATTTGAATAATAAAATATGTTTTCTGGAAATATTTGTACAGATTTTTCGCCTTTTTTCCTCTTCTCTGTGTTTTTTAAAATCTTTTTTATTTTGTTTGGTCTATCAGCGATACTGAGGGGTCTTACAAGTGACCGCTTTTATTCTTTTAGTGGAGGCAATCTTCGTAGCTTGACTTAACCCTCCGGCTCTTGATGAAAAAGTGTAAACACTATTTGTAATGGAATCAATCAAAATAGAGGATGCTGCTATGGAGTTAAAGAATTTGGGCGAGGTCTTATGATATATAAATGGACTTGAAATCCTCTATCAATTAATGTAAAATATGCGGGGAGTTTAAGTCATCCATTTATAGAACGCTGTTATGGGCTTAAAGAACTTGGGTGAGGTCTTATGATATATAAATGAACTTGAAATCCTCTATCAATTAATTTAAAATATGCAGGGAGTTTAAGTCATCCATTTATACGGTTGCCAGAGACGAAATTCTGCCCTTCATTACATTTAGATGATGCAAGTGCTTCTCTAACCGCTGCCATCATATCAACTTTCATATTCTGTGGCCAAAAACTCTGGTCAATCTAATGCTTTAGAGGCAATAAAGCTCTTATCGAATGGAACGAAGGTGGGTAGTAGACCAATAGTGCGGTCTACTACTCGCCGTAAACTAGTAGGTTAGGTAAGGTTGGAGTGGTAGCTTTGATACTAAAAGCTCACTTGAGCACGCACAGGCGAGCGCAGTCCCTTTACGAACCAAGTTCCTCCAAACCAGGGAAGAAGAAGAAGTTGTTCAACGCAAGGGCTGCACACTAAGGAGCACGACTACCCCACACTGGAAAACCAGCCCGAAAGTTTGATAAACGAAGCTATATCCTTGACATCTATTGATGATAGCTCCGTCAAGCTGACAAAGATTGGAGAGCCAAATATCCTATATGTGCATGGGTGTTGACATTAAAAGTGGATAACAGTCTCCTCTTCCTCAGGGGATCTGAACCCACGACAGAAGTTGTTAAATGGGAGCTCAATCCTCAATTCCGCGTGTCTTCCCATAACACAATGACCTGTAAGCATGGCCACAGTGATTGAGATGATGTTACGACCAAGTCCAAGTAACTGGTTGTTACGTGTACCGGCCCTGGCGAGCTCGTCGGCCCTGCAGTTTCCCGGAATGCTACTGTGCTCAGGGACCCAGACGAGAGAGACATTGAAGTACCCAGAAAGAAGGTCGAGACAGCGGCGACATTCCCTATTCCTGGAGTTATTCACAACGCTCGACAGAGATCTTATGGCGGCCTGACTAGTAGGTAGTGTTGGCTTATCACACGAAATATGAAAAAATATTTCTTCGGCGACTTTCTCTCAGCAAATTTCTGGCAAACTCTCTGACAGTAAATAGTAGATTGCCATGAAAAGTGTTTCAAAAATCTAGCGTTCGGAGTCGACTTTAAACTGTAGGTCCCAGCACTTACGTATAAAAATTAACACACACAACATAAGTGGTGTGAAAAGCTAGGTCGTAATGCTGACTGAAGGATTGTAATAACCAAATATGTACATATGTATGTATGTATGTACATATGTAATCCAGGTTGAAAACTTGCAGTCAATAATTCTGATCAGGGTTTTCGAAATTATAAAATTAAGAGGATACAATCCAAAGAAAATAATCGCTCTAGTAAGCCCCCTGATCTTTTTTTTCCTTGAAGCGATGTCATCAACAACTACGATCATAGGAAGTCAGGTAGCGTTACAGCTCGAGATAAAAAGAGTTCGTTGCCAAAAAAAAAATGGGTGCCTTATCGAGTGTATCGTTTTTAAGGCAACGATAGATGGAGCTGCTATCATCTAGGAGTCATGGAAATAACTTGATTAATGAAACTGAAAAAGAAGTAGAAGCACCAGCAGATAGCATGTCTAAACCTTACGCTACTACCTACCACGTTCATTCATTGTTACTTTTCAATATCTCTTTGTTTGTTTGTTTTCTTCGTTTGTTTTTTATGGTGTATGTCTGTGTGAGCACGTGTATTTTAATATCTGTATGAGAGCAAATGTTACAGTCATATATACCCGGGTGTTTTTGAAATGGCAACCGCAACGTGTGTGTAGCATCTTTCATTTACTGTCAAAACTAATTATCAATTTTCTTAATTAAACCGCAATTACAACCACAACAACTAAAATAATAAAAACAAAAAACAACGAGATAAAGTAGAAGAAAAATATAAAACTTTTCAAAGTTTTCATTGGAGTGTTTTTTTGTATAATTTTGGTGTGTTTTTAATTTTAGAAAAAAAAATTAGGAGGAGCACTGAAGGGGGTCTTATATATATGTTGTCAACACAATGAATGGTTGTTTGTAATAGAATACAACAAAGAAAACTCTTCATTAAGTTTTTTATGAATATGAAGGCAATGAATATGAAACTGAAGAAAATAGTTAAATAAAGTAAAATAATTAAATGTCAAGGGAAACTGATGACAGTTGTTGTATGTTAAATACAGAATTTTCTTTAAATTTTAATTTTTAAGGAAAACAGAAAAATTATTAAATTTTCCAAAAAAAAATTTTTTTTCTAAAAAATTTTCAAGGCATTTCCTTTAGGCAAAAAGCCCAGCAGAATCATATTCTTAAGACTTAAAGAAATATTTTTTTCTTCGCCAGGAAAATATATTGCAGCACGTATTGCCATCATCATCATCAATATCGTGTACAAGAAGCTTTACAAAACCAGCAAAAAGGAAACCGAAAAACACAAAAAAAAAAGAAAGGAAAGGAAGAGAATGAAAAATTGTAAAGACGAAACAGATGAAACCCACAAAACTGTCTATACAATTCCCAGCGATACTTTTTCTTCAATTGATTTTAACATATTGGAAAATTAAATATAAACGAAAATTGAATTTCCCCATAGAATCGCGTTAGTTTTTATTGGTGTATTGGCAGGGCTTTGGTGAAATGAAATCGAACAAAACAATCCAAAAAAAATCGAATTGAATTGAAACAACACCAACAAACCCATACAAAATAAATCCAATAATAACAACAACAACAAACAAAAAATAAAATTCACTCTCGAGAAATAAAGGCATACATGTGAAGTACAGTGAAGGCTATTTAAATGGGCCGCCTACTTTACAAGAAATGAAATGAATCGGGATCATATTTTTTATTCCTTTCTTTACAGGTTTGCCTTTGTCCTTTAGGCTTAAATTTAGATACGTTTTTATATGTGTTTATTTCATCATTATAATGAAATTTGTAAATGTTTTGTAGTAGGCTTCCTAAAGGGCTTTTTTCTCACATCACAGGCGCCAGTAGTTTCTATTCAATTGAAAAAATTTGCTTGAATTTTTGTTCTTTTAAATTTTAAGAAATATTCAAAATATTATGGCACAGTGGGGCCAAAAGAACAACTTTATATAGGGTACAGTATCTCGGTTATTTACTAAAAGGCTTTAGGAAACCGTATCTCTTATTAGAATGGTATTGAATCAAGCAGAACTAAGGATTAATAAGCCAAGATTTAAAACTTGTTGATTGAACTCATTTACTAGTTTTCTTATTGTCCTCCTAAAAGATAATTCCCTCTGGACATTCTTCTATTATATCAGAGGATTCCCAAACTCTGTGTGATGTTGACTATATCTCGTCTAAAGCTAGCTTTGGTAGGAAATATTTCATGACAAGGTCAGCTCTTGGGATCCTACAGAAATCTACAGGCAAAGTTGTAAACTTGAGAATAAGTTAGTTTGTGGAATTTTCTTCGACAACAGTAGTGTATTTCAGGCCGAAATAATGACCCTAAATCTAGCTACAGAATAGATCCTTAATAAATACCGCAATCAAGTGACTGTCATTACAGCGCACTTTTTATTGTTCATAACAACCGTAGTACACAACCTTTTATTCGAAAATAAAAAAATAAAGCAATTTCCGAGCAGTGTATTTCTGATACGTCCCCATAGTCTAGAAGTTAGTGTATTCGCTTATTAGACGTAAGGCAACGGTTCAAACCCCAGGTCAGACATCAAAAAGAAAATATAAAAAAAATTTTTCTATGCGACTTCTTCAGCAAACATTTCCATCCCCTCCGACAGCAAAGCATCTATCAGATCTGTAAAGTAGTAGGATACCATTCCACACTTGTACGCACATAGTTATACTTCTTACCATGGACAGATTAAGGTATTAAAATATCGCTAAAATATTTCGGGCTGAGGAACACAGCACAGGCTAGCCTGTAATGCATAGAAGAAGAAGCATACCAAACTACTTCGAATCGTAGGGATATATTCTTATGGGTCATAGAGCAGTTGATAGACATGGAAAAAGACTTCGCTTACGTGCAAAAGGCAGTTGCAGATGTTGCGAGTGATTAAAGTATCATCCTCTTTAATTGTTAATGTCCGGCTCTGGCTTGACATTGATTTCTTGCCTTTGGCATACAATTTTTCGATGCTCTAGTGATAGTCAATCATTATATTCATTAAACTTTCAGGTTAGTTTTCAGTCTGTTTGATTCACAAGTCATAACTTATTACGAAGCCCTGCTGATGCTTGTTAACATCGGCTAGTCACTCTTTTTAGATCATGGCCTCATGCAATTCGAAACTATGATTGTGAAACGTGCCTAACTACAAAAACCCTTCGCTTAAAACAGCAAGGCGTAATAAAAATAGGTGTCTACGCAGTGTTCTGGAAACCATTTCCATGTTCTAATAGTATTGTTACGAAAATTAAAAATCTAGTTACTGGTGATTTGCTTTTACATCGCTTAACATTAAGGTTATGAACAAAAGCTACAAAAACAAAACAATACAGTAAACAAACTTGCTTACAAATTATCGTACTGCTTAATATAACAACAAATACCAGCATAAAAAAAGTGATAAACAAGTAAACAAAATTACAACAACAACACTAGAATAATAAATGTAAACAACGATGTTTACATTTATAGAGATTTCGAGAAGGCGATGTCACGAACGTTCGTGTTCAAGAACATTCATCAGACCGTTTACTGTGCCATATAAAAGGCAAGTCAAAGCAGGCGACTGAGGGAGTGGAGTTCAGTCAGTCTTGTGTGAAGATCTCCGTTACAAAGATCCGTCGAATAATTGCCTGGTAAATGTTATTGTTTATGCAAAGGGTATAAACAGGGGAATTACAAAGGAAAGCAATTGTTGTTTACATCAAGTTGTGAACTGTGACACACAGAATTGTGCGAATAATAAAGAATTTTAATTAAAAACTAAACACAAATTTATTTTTATTTTATTTGCAATTTACGAGCTTATATTTTAAACGTTTTTAATAGGTAAAAACGTAGCAGTATCTTTGTTTTCTCCCAGGGCAGACATCAAAACAAACAAAACAGATTTCTGGCAAAAACTCTGAGGGTAAATAAAAATTACCATGAAAAGTTTCTCAAAAATCTGTCATTCGGAGTCGACTTTAAGCTGTAGGTCCCGCCACTCATATATAAAAAACAAACACAACATAAGTGGTGTGAGAAACTAGGTCGTAATCCTGACTGAAGGGTTGTAATGACCAATTATGTATGTATGTATCTTTGTTTTGTTTCAGTACCTTTAATCAAGTTTTTCAAAGTATATAAGTAACTGATCTACTGCTGAACGCTAGGGTCAATATTTTTATTTGCCAGGCAATACGACCCTTAGTGAAAAAGCATAATATGAGCATTATAGTAACAAAAGCTGTGATTGCTTGCAATAAACCCGAATTTGTAAATGAAGAACTAAAAATTTTTATGCAGATTTTCAGCAAAATTTTTGTGCCACTAAATCACTGTATTTCCCTAAAATTTAACAAATTTTCAAAACATCAGCTCCGCATATCTGGGTTTAGTAAGCTTATGCATATAAATTTTGCTTAAAAAAAATAAAAATTTATGTTCACTTCTCATGTTTTATTTAAACTCCCATGCATTCAAAAACTAAAATTCTGCAGAGATACAAAACAGTTCATATCTTCCTCTCTCTCAGTATGTGCTCTTATCTGACTATATATGTGTGCTAGTATCATGATATTATTTGTTAAATAAGTTTATTTATCATTTTTATTATTTGGGTTCAGCTTTTTTTTCCTTTTTTTTTTAACTCAAAAAACTTTCATGTTTTCCATTGCTTTTGGTGCTGCTTGAACACAACGCTTTTGAATAAAAAAAAAACTAAAACAAAACTGCCACAAACAAAAGGAGAATCTGTTGTCTGCAGTTGTGTTGTGTTGTGTTGTGCTGAGTGTTAGAGATGCCGATGTTTTACTTCCTGTTCTGCTCCTTTTGAAAGTGTTGTTATTCATGTTTGAAATTAAAATGCTGTCTAGTATTGTAGTAGCAGTAGCAGCAGCAGCAGCAGCAGCTGCTATTGTAGTGTTAGTGAATGTGTGTGAATATTTTTATAAAATTTTTACTCTTTGTTTTCCGTGTTGTTAATATCCCTGGGGTGTCTGTCCGTTTATTAATTTAACAAATTTAGTGGTTTTAACACTTTTAATATGTTGGGGGTTTTTTATGTTTCTTTTTTTTTCTGTCAAAAGTTGTTGCTGTTGCCAGTATTTATTATGCTGTTGCTGTGCTGTTTCTGTTTTTTATTTCCTCTTTTTTTCAAAACTATGAAAACAAAAGTGATACATCAAGTGCTGCTATAAATGCTATATTTTTATATGGTTATTGTATTGTACTGCTATACTGTAGTGTTGTTGTTTTATAACTGTTTGCCATAATTATGATCCATAAATTAAATTATAATTAATAAATTAAACGATTTATAATGTGTTTATAGAGTCGTTGATGACAGGCGTGTTAAAAAACAGAAACAGAAAAAAACACGGAGAAAAAATGTTCACAAAAACAAACCATAATTACTGGAGTGTTTTTCACTTTTTGTTATGATACCTATGGGTCGTATGAGTGATGTAGCGGAAATATTAATCATACGCTTCAATATGTTATTAATGCTTGAAATTAATTACAAGTTGAAAGCATATGGCAGCTAAATAATGTGTAGTTATATACATATACAGAGGAGTTTTATTAATTTTAATTTCAACATATTTTAAGACTATTAGAGACTAAATTTAAAAAAAAAACGATTTCGAGCTTTACAAGATCGGAATTAATAGAACAGAATACTTACTTACTTACATAATTGGCCCGGAGGAACCAAGAGACTCCGTACAAATTTACACCGATGGCTCCAAGCTGGAGGGAGTCGTTGGGTATGGAATTTATTCGAAATCAATCAGAATACATCGGTCTATAAGACTACCGAATCACTTCAGCGTCTTTCAAGCGGAAGTGTCGGCAATTCAGGTTGTGGTGAAAATTATTGTGGACATATATGTTCACAGGCTGAAAATCGCCATACTTAGCCAAGCGGCTATCAGGGCATTGGACTCTAATGTAATGAACTCCAGGACGGTATATGACTGTCGCAGATGTTTTAACGAGGCGGCGAATTGATATGATGTTTGTATCACATGGATACCGGGACATAGGGACATTCCCGGTAACTGCAGAGTGGATGAACTGGCCAGAAGGGGCATGACCACCTAACTCTCTGATGAATTCTCTACATTAGGGACCCCTAATGTCACCGTAGTCTAGTAGGTAGTGTGTTGGCTTATTAGACGTAAAGCCAGCGTTTGAGCTCCAGGCCAGACATCAAAACAAAAGTATTTCTTCGGCGACTTCCTCTCAGCAGATTTCTGGCAAAAACTCTGAGAAGTAAATAAAATTGCCATGAAAAGTTTTTCAAAAAATCTGTTGTCCAGAGTGACTTTAAACTGTAGGTCCCACCACTTATGTATAAAATTAACATACACAACATAAGTGGTGTGAGAAACTAGGTCGTAATCCTGACTGAAGGGTTGTAATGACCAATTATCTATGTATGTAGGAATCCCTTTGGGTGCCTGTAAGCTTAAAATCGACAATGTAATCGTCTCTGCTTAAACTCCCAAGAAGTAAGCTCAGCACTGTTATCGGGGTTTTTAAAGGGCACTGTATTATAGTAACGCATGCGAGGCATATTGGTATTGGACATCTTGCAAATGATTTCTGCAGAAGCTGTGGAGATGAGGGGGAGGATAAGACTGGCCTTCACCTAAGGAGTACATGCCCGGTCGAAGGAGAAAGAGCCATCAGGGTGCCTACTATATGGAGGATCTGGATAAACTGTCATGCATAAATATTGGCAGTGTGAGCCACTATATCGAAAGCTCCGAGCGCTGACTGAACTAGGGGAGAATGTGGAACTGTGGTATCACAATGGATCCTGTGTACGGCCTAAGTGTGTCCGCTCACGACTCCATCGAGGGGACAGCCACTTCCACCTACCTACCTACATAATTGGTCCTTACAATACTTTAGTGAGGATTACAACTTAGCTTCTTACACCAACAACTTTGTGTGTGTTAATTTTATGCGTGAGTGGCGGGCAACTTCCCATATATAACTGGTCATTACAACCCTTCATTCAGGATTACGACATAGATTATCACACCACTCATGTCGTTAATTTAATACATGACTGGCAGGATCTACAGTTTAAAATCGCCTCCGAACGATAGATTTTTGAGAAAATTTTCACGGGAATTTTATTTATTCGCACAGTTTTTGCAAGAAATCTGGTGAGAGAAAGTCGCCGAAGAAATATTATTTTTTCATATTTCATTTTGATGTCTGACCTGGGGTTTGAACCGTGGCCTTAAGCCTGTGTTGGCTACTTACTACACTACGGTGACTTTTCTCTTAATCAAGAATATGTTTAAATATTCTGTAGTTATGTT
The DNA here is from genome assembly GCA_936449025.2 of Sarcophaga subvicina. NCBI lineage: Eukaryota > Metazoa > Arthropoda > Insecta > Diptera > Sarcophagidae > Sarcophaga > Sarcophaga subvicina. Next base: position 112,172,844 of record OW388084.2, on the reverse strand, counting down.
GTGCGCAGACCAACTTCTTCGACAAGTTTGATTAAATTTTATCAGTCCAGAGACAGCGGTTATCTGTGGCAACAAATGGGCGGCTAAACATGCTCAAGTTAGCTTTGGTATAACAGCTACCAGTCAAACCAAATGTTAGACATGTTTGATCATGGGTTTGATTCGTGGCCTTACGTCTAATAAGCCAACACACTACCTACTACACTACGAAGACTTCAACTTCATATTGATGTTCAAGCTTATTCATGAAAGACATCTATTTCTATGAGACATGAGGGATTATTTTCATTATTTTATCTGTGTCGCGGGTCATTTTTTGGAAATTGTGTTGTCTCTACAGTATTAACTCGACTTCGAACGACAGATTTTAGGTGAAATTTTCATAGGTAGTTTAAGAGGTAGGCTGCTGAGAGGCAGTCGCCAAAAGGCACATTTTCTCATATTTAGGATGTTTGAGCTTGCGGTTCAATCATGAGCTTGTGTCTATTAAGCCATTACTCTCCCTACTAGAATACGAAGAATTTTTTATTAAAAGCACGGTTAACGTTGAAGAATCTGAGTTTGTAATACAAAACTTTAATAGTTAGATAACCTAAGGACGATGTGGTCACCTATGAATTTTTTAAAAAGGCGAAATATGTAGATAAGCTGAATATAGAATCATGAGGACACATTTTAATTTTACTAATAATGGAATAGAATTGCGGGGCATAGGAAAAGAGGGAGGAGTATTTAAGTACATTAAAACGAATTGGTTTGTTTATAAATAAACAAAAAAAATCCAGCAGGAAATGTGTTACAATTAAGAATAATACTGTTACGAAAATGAAGAAATCTAGATATGTACTGGTATTTTGCTTTTACGTCGCTTAACATTAAAATTATGAACAAAACAAAGCTACAAAAATAAAACAATGCAATAAACAAACCTGTTTACAAATTATCGTGCTGCTTAATATAACAACAAACACCAGCATAAGAAAATGGTAAACAAGTAAACAAAAATATAACAACAAACACCAGCATAAAAAATGGTAAACAAGTAAACAAAAATGCACCAACAACACTACAATAATAAATATAGACAACGCTGTTTACATTCATAGAGATTTCGAAAAGGCGAAGTCATGAACGTTCGCTTTCAAGAACATAAATCAGACTGTTTACTTTGCCATATAAAAGGCAGCAAATCAGTCTTGTGTGAAGACGCGTTGTGTTTGAAGAAAGTATTCGTGGTTTGAAGATCTCCGTTACAAATATATGTCGAATGTTTATGCAAAGGGTATAAACAGAGGAATAACAAACAAAGCAATTGTTGTTGTTTACATCAAGTTGTGAACACTGGCACATAGAATTGGGCGAATAATAAAGAATTTTAATTAAAAATAAACACAAATTTATTTTTATTTTATTTGCAATCTACGAGCTCATATTTTAAACGTTTTTAAAAGGTAAAAACGTAACAATACCGATAAAAAAAGGTATCCCTCTATACAAGATGTCTTTATTAAAGATCTCTCTATTAAAGACCTCTCTAACTAAAAAATGGACCTCAAATGTAGCTGTTTTACAAGTATAACTACTGATAAAACTAATTCCTTAGAGCCTAATATCGTTTGAAATGTTCTTGTTTTCTATCATAAATTGCAATACTATTGGCATTTTGTTTTCCAATATTGCCTGATTACTTCAAAATGTTTAATTATTGCCATTCAAATCAACAAATAAATTCCAATAAACAAATAAAATTGCATTTACTTGAGACACATACAAACGGAGAAGTTTCGAAAAACATTTTAATAAACCATTTAATGAAATTACAAAAAAGCAACAAAAAAAGAGGAAACGGAAAAACTTTTTCCATTTTAATTTGCCTGCAATAAAATTTTATAGAATAAATAGGAAATGAAGTGCCACTTACAAATAAAATCAATACTGAATGCAGAAGAAACTAATTTATTTGCCTTTGAATGAGTGCAGGGAAGATAAAGAAATTTATTTACTACTGAAGGGCAAAGAGGTGAATGGAAAAAACTACAACTGTTTTAAATATTTCTGTTCATTTAATTTCTTTTTTAACTTGTTTTATTAATATTGTCTATGGCTCTATGCTAGATTTGTGAGGACCAAGCAAAACAATTTCAATTTTAAATTACTTTACAAGCAAGCAAAGGGGAGGAGGAAGAATAAAAGGGAATCATAGAAGTCAAATACAAAAGTTAAACACTTGTATAGGAGCACAAAAAGAAAGGCTATGAAATGAATAAATAAAATAAAACAAAAGGGGAAAGTAAAGGGAAATGAAAAGACAAGACTTTTTCCATTAAGTCTGTATGTGTATTAGAGAGCTGGCTGGCATTAATAACATTTTGAAAGTTATACTTCAATAAATTTTATTTGTGAACAACTTATTGTCAATAGCTAAAGGTAGCAAAACAAAAAAAAAACAGAGAGAACACACAGCAGACACAAATACAGACAATAGGGAGAAGTCATAGAATATGCTAAGGAAGCTATCTAGACAAAGTGAAAGAGCAATACCTAACAGACAAACAGTCATTTAGATAGACAGACAGTCATAGATACACACTTTAGTTTCAATGCGAATGCATTTTGCGTTTATTGCATTGCATTTTGTGTAAATTATACGCACAAGGATATTAAATGCAAATTTTAACATACTCTCCCTCTCCCTCTCCCTCTCTCTCTCTCTCTCTCTGTGTCTTGCTTTTTACTATTGCTATATTCAACCTGCTTACATTTGCTTAAGACTTATACATACACTGTACTCGGTACTCCATACTCGTTACTTGTTTAGTATATTACTTTAAGCACTTTAACATCTACATTCTCATGGAGTAAGTTTAACTTTTCACCAGAAATTTGCCAAAAGAGTTACATTAACACATTGAGAATCGATAGCAATTGTCGTTCTCTTTCTCTCTTTCTTGCTGTCATCCTTGTCGTCATCAACTTCATTTCCAATAACTATTTTGTTAAGTGCGTGATAATATTTAAAAAGTTTGTGTGTGTATGTCTGTCTGTATAAGTATCTTCAATATGGTAACAATTGTCATAAAATCCAACAAAACGGAAATAAAACTAAAGTTCATGCATAAAACGTATAGAAACTATAAATATGCATGAGAATAACAGTCGAGAGTTTAATACAAAAGCCAGCCAGTGTCAAGTAATACGAATATTAGATTGAACAATGGAGAGGAAAATAATAGCACGGGTTTAAAAGAAAGATTGTCAGGATATTTTGGCCAACTAGCATAACTTATTAGCTTCAAATCGGTCAGCGACAAAACCATATCGAGATATACATATATGTACATACATTGGTCATTACAACCCTTCAATCAGTATTACGGCATAATTTCTCATACGGCTTATGATGTGTGTGTAATTTTATACATGAGTGGCGGAACTCCGAAAGACAGATTTTTGAGAACATTTTCATGACAATTTTTATTTAATCCTAAGGGTTTTTGCTAGAAATCTCATGAAAGACAGTCCCCGAAGAAATATTTCTTTCATATTATTACGAAAAAAAATCTAGATACTGGTGTTTTGCTTTTACATCACTTAACATTAAAATTAGAAAGAAAAGCTACAAAAATAAAACAATGCAGTAAACAAACCTGTTTACAAATTATCGTACTGCTTAATATGACAACAATCACCAGCATAAAAATGGTAAACAAGTAAACAAAAATACACCAACAACACAACAATAATAAATATAGACAACGCTGTTTACATTCATAGAGATTTCGAGAAGGCGAAGTCATGAACGTTCACTTTCAAGAACATTCATCAGACTGTTTACTTTGCCATATAAAAGGCAAGGCAAAGCAGGCGACTAAGTTAGTAAAGTTCAGTCAGTCTTGTGTGAAGACTCGGTGCTTTGGAAGAGAGTAATCGTGGTTTGAAGATCACCGTTACAAAGATCTGTCGAATAATTGTCTAGTAATTATTATTGTTTATGCAAAAGAGTGCAGAGAGGAATAACAAACAAAGCAATTGTTGTTGTATACATCAAGTTGTGAACAGTGGCACACAGAATTATGTGAACAATAAAGAATTTTAATGAAAACTAAACACAAAGTTATTCTTATTTTATTTGCAATCTATGAGTTCATATTTTAAACGTTTTTGAAAGGTGAAAACGTAACAATATTTTGTTTTGTCTCACTTCTAAAAAGCCTACACAACATCCTAATAGACTACAGCGACTTCATCTCGAGATACTTAACCTAAACTGATGCTAGATTGGGTATACGCTGCATTGGCCTTACGGTAGCATTGCCAGAGCACCTAGTAAATGGAGTCCCTATGATAAAACGCAAAGAATTGGTCATCTGAAGCTCATTTCACGACATCCACTAGTTAGTGAAGGCCAGACAACCGATCTAAGGTGGCTAAAAGTATTCTAACTGGAGAACTCTGGAATGGAATCTAACAATAGCACAACACATAATAAATGGGGCTACCTTGTCTTAAGTTTCTATTATTTTCTTCACAACTGTAAAATTTTACGTATTTATTCAAGAAATCGTTATCGAATCATATTCCATTGCAATCTGTTGTTACTTGTTAAGTTCAAGTGTGTATTCTATTTCTTATTTTTTGTTGTTGTAGTTGTTGTTGTTGTTGTTGTTAAGTTTAAAGGCAAATTCCTTATTGTTGTAGGTAGTAGTTGTACTTGAAAATCTTCAACGTATTGCAGAAAGTGTCAATTAATTTTTATTTTCAAACATTTGCAAACAACAACATTCCCAGTAACTTCCGGAAAATGTAAAAGAATCCATTCTCAACAGAGTAAAATTGTAATAATTGCTGAAGGTTACAAATAATTTTAAGAAATTTAAAATCCATACCTTTAAGCCGCTGCCTTAAAGAAACCTTTCTGCGTTAGATGTACAGATATTGTTTTGTATCGTTTTTTTGCGCAAAGAACCTCTTCCAGGTATTTCTTATTTTGTTTGTTTTTTTGTTTCTATGTATTTCGATAGAAAATTGTATAAATTTTCATATTTTCCTAGGGATAATATGTATGTCTGTTGTTTTGTTTGTGCAACTATTTCCTTGGAAAAGTTTTTAACTTCAATTATGCCAGAAACTTTTATTGTTAAGGATCAAGGATTCCAACAAATAGCAATACAGAGTGCTAGAGAAGGCCATTGACAATGTTTCATTTGCAAAATTTAATAAATTCGTTTCATTAGAAAGAAAACAAAAATTCTTTAATTGTATTAATTGTCTCAAAAGAAACTGAAAAAAGGGGAAAGAAAACCAATTAATTTGTTGGTAAAAATAAAAGACAATTAAATCGACTTGAGACATATTAATGAAATGTCCTGTTGATAGCCACAAATTTAGGAATTTCGAAGAATTTATGAAGTCTGTTATCAACATATCAGTACTTATTGAGACTGGTGTTGTTGTCTAAATAAATTGTACAGTCTGCTTAAAAATTGTTCAGTGTTACAATAGTTTTAAATTTATAAAGCCTAGTGGTGCTTAACTAGAGTTAAATCAAAAAGGGTAATCATTGAAAGAGGAAAATAATTTATTAAGTCTGACATCTATGTTGGCTATTCCTATTTAAAAAAAATTTTATTGATTAAGATTGAAAGTTATTATGTGGAGAAAACTTATGGCGAATACTGTTACCACGAGAAATGAAATTGATTCAGGTTAGAGCAGATATAAGGGTCAGGAATAGGGCAATTATACCTTCCCACTAGGACCGAAAGATTGATATGTCGATTGTTAAGAGCTTATAATATATATTGTTACGAAAATGAAAAATCAAGACACTGGCGTTTTGCTTAACATTAAAATTATAAACAAAAGCTACAAAAACAAAACTATGCAGTAAACAAATCTGTTTACAAACACCAGCATAATAAAATGGTATACAAGTAAACAAAAATACAACAACAAACACTACAAGAATAAATGTAAACTAAACACACAAGAAACAATAATGAATGTAAACAACGATGTTTACATTTCTAGAGATTTCCACAAGGTGAAGTCATGAACATTCACCTCCAAGACCATTCATCAGACTGTTTACGTTACCATATAAAAGGCAAGACAAATCAGGCGTGTGTGTTAGTGAAGTTCAGTCAGTCTTGTGTGAAGACGCGGTGCGTTTGAAGAGAATAATCGTGGTTTGAAGATCTCCGTTACAAAGATCTGTCCAATAATTGTCTAGTATTTGTTTTAGTATTTGTATTAGTGTTTGATTGTATTAGTATTTCGATTGTTGTGACTAACAGCCACAGCCGCACAAAAAGCAGAGGCATCTGGAAGGATGTGATAAGGCAGGCCGAAATCCGTTATTCGGGTTGTTGACCAATTAAGTAATTGGACGACATAAGTCACATAGCGCGACTGATTTTGATTTTACTACATGATCAGTTTCTAGGAAGAGTAATTTCACTTATTGACGAAATCAATTGGCCACCAAGATAATGCTTTTTGATGCCGTTTGACTTCTGTTGTGGTGTTTCTAAGGCTGTGATGTTTAAAAACCAATTTTCGACAGAGTATGGTGGAAATAACACAAGATTTGCTTCTTTCTAAAAACATACATTTGCTGTAAGTAAGTCAGAGGCAGTCATATCGACGCCTCCATTCTATAACGTTCTAAGTGTAAATACTGTCAAAATTTGGTTAAGATGCGCTGATTCGTTCCGAAGTTATAGGGAAAAATCTACTTAAGATACACATATAGTCGTATGTCGTGTGAAAACTTTGAGGGCTCATAACTCAAAACACACTTTTTCGACTTAAAATGTTATAGAACGGAGGCGTCGATATATAATAAAGACAAGGTTCAAGTATTATTGTGAAATAAAAGTTTCATTGAAGTCATAGATTTATGTGAGGTATACTGCAACGGATAGGTAGATCAATTCCTTACTTGGTATACAATTAATACGGTCGTTCTAAGCATACAAAAAGTGTGCTGTGCAGAAAGAAGGCTTAGTATTGTATTTTATTTATTACTGTCATAACAAATATTTATAAATTTAAGTTTTTTTTTTTAATATTTTATTCAAAATTTGTTTTTCAGAAGAAAAAATCGTTTTTTATTTTGTCGTTTTAAATTTTTATTGATAAATTTCAACAATTTATTTTCATAATTTTGTTTTACTCCATTAACTTAAAATGCTTTTAAATTTATAAAGCATTAGGATTTTTATTTATTTTTAAGCCATTTGCTAAATATTTTATAATTGGGCAACATAACAAAAGTTATTTCAATACTAACAACCGAAACAACAACAATTGATTATTGTTGTAAATTTTATTTCCATATTAAAAAAAAAAATTACCACAGTTATAAATATGTTTTTGCTAAACAAACTAATATTCCATGCAAATATCATAACAATAATGAAACGGCTAAAATCCATGAAATAAAATTTGCATTCAATGCAAAACCGTGTGTTGAATATGCTCGAATGATAATGAAAAATAAGAAAAAAGGATAACAAATTTTATCATTTAAAAATTTTAATTACATTTTGCAATTACAATTATTACAATTACCATTCGAGAGAGATAGAGAGAGAGGGAGAGAGAGAGAGTGAGAGAGAATAAATATTGTCCAGTTTCAATATTAAAAATTACAAATCGCATATGAACGTATTACAAAAAAAAAAAGAAAAACATGGGCAATTAAAAAATATGTGTGTAGTAATTGGAATTGGTTTGTAATTAATTGTACATAGAAAAGTCTAGTAGGTAGTGTGTTGGCTTATTAGACGTATGGCCAAGGTTCAAACCCCCAGGTCAGACATATTCAACTAAGCGAAAGCAGATTTCTGGCAATAACTGTGAGAGCAAATAAAATTGCCATGAAAAGTTTCTCTAAAAATCTATCGTTAGGAGTCGAATACACACTTGAACTTAACAAGTAACAACAGATTGCAATAGAATATGATTCGATAAGAATTCCTTGAATAAATACGTAAAATTTTACAGTTGTGAAGAAAATAATAGAAACTTAAGACAAAGTAGCCACATATATTATGTGTTGTGCTATTTTTTAACCATGTTTTGTTAGTATATGTACAGCTTATTGCGCATTCTATCCTAGGGTGTTCTAGTTAGAGACCTTTTAGCTGCCTTAGATGTGAAATGAGCTTCAAAAGAAGAATTCTTCGCATTTTATCATAGGGACTCCATTTACTAGGTGCGCTGGCAATGCTACCGTAAGGACAACGCAGCGTATACCCATTCTAGCATCAGTTTAGATTAAGTATCTCGAGATGAAGTCGCTGTAGTCTAGTAGGTAGTGTGTTGGCTTATTAGACGTGAGACCACGGTTCAAATCCCAGGTCAGACACCATCTTCGTCGCCTTTCTCTCTCAGCAGATTTCTGACTAAATCTCTGAGAGTAAATAAAACTGCTATGAAAAGTTCCTCAAAAATCTGCCATTTTGACTGGACTTTAAAGTGTAGGTCCCAATACTCATGTTTAGAATTAACTCACACAACATAAGTGTTGTGAGAAGCTAGGTTGTAATCCTGACTGAATGGTTGTAATGATCAATTATGTGTATGTATAAGAGATCAGCAATGAGTATTCAAAAAGATAAGTAGAATCGAATTGTACTCATAATTTCTGATACTTATACACATTTATACTTATTTAAATATCATGGAACTTCTACTCATATTCAAAGTTTAAAGTACTCATCATATTCATACTTAACAACACGTATGATGTTGTTGATTTCGACTCCGCCATAACTCAAGATATACAAAAATTACAAAGTAAGTATGAATCGGGTACGAACACTAAACTACTCACCAAAAGGTTGAGTGTTTGCTCTCCTTGCTACTCTTTCTTTATTGCTTATGTGTCTGTTTTCTGATGTTGTAAATGCAACAACAACTAAGAATGTAATTTTTATGAATCATTGGAATCCCCGTTATAAGTATTTTTCTAAAGTTATGAATCTCAATGAGCATGAGCTTATGAATCAAACATATTTGGAATGGTATGAGTTTGATGTCAATGTTGTACTCATACTCATTGCAACCTGTACTTATAAATCAACGTTGTAGCGTAGTACGAATGAATCAGAATACATAGTTAAATTTCAATATTGTTGACTCACTTATATTCAATATTTCATGTATGCTTATGAGTAGCGAGAAAACGATTCATTGCTGATCTCTGGCAGGTACAGAAAATATGGGCATTTATAAAGGCCTTAAAGAATTTTAAAATTAAAATAAAATTGTCTTGAAAAAGAGGAATCTGCTCTAATTTTTATTAAAGATTGTAATATTCTGAATTTCAAAGTCTTATGACATTCTATCACTAACTTAAGTTCATTTCCTGTAACTACCTTAAATTTAAAAATCCTTTCAAAAAAAGAACCTTTTTTCCTTCTTCATTTATTGCAAAGCTTGTTTTGTGTTTTTATCTCCTATAAATGTTGAAAAATAAATAAGTTTTATTCGATTTGTATATTCTAATCTTTTTTTTCATACACATACACCTATAAAACTAAATCCTTTTTTAAAAATATTTAATTGTGTGCATATTTAAATATAAAATTCATTTTAGGATGAACAAGTCTGTGTAACACACATTCATAGAAGAGAACAGAATTTGATTTTGTCCTCTCTCTCATATAATAATTTACCAACACAACTTTATTTTGGTTATTGTATAGTATGTATGTGTGTTAAATGTTAATGACTCATGTTACTGTTTTTGTAGTTCCTTTTTTCTTTTTTGTTGGATTTGTTTGTGTTTTGAAAATGTACTTATCGAGTACGTGTTTTTCAACAAAATATGATAATTGCATATTGGCCAAAAAGCTGAGCAAATCACATACAAAACAACAGTTTTTTGTGCAAAAAATAAAATTTGTGCTCAAATACTAAACAAATACACACAATATGGTTGCAATAATCACCCAAACAAATAACTCTGGCCAAAACTAGTTAGAAGAGGAACTAACATTTTAAATGCCAAATATTCATTACACATACAAACACAATCAAATAGATGAAAAGGAAAGAGGGTGTTACCAACAAAAACTATCTCTAAACTAGAGATTATGCCATAAAGAAGAATTCTTCATTATTTGCACAATTCTGTGTGCCACTGTTCACAACTTTTTGTAAACAACAACAATTGTTTTGTTTGTTATTCCTCTGTTTACAACCTCTGCAGAAACAATAACAATTAGTAGATAATTGTTTGACACATCTTTGTAACGGAGATCTTCAAACCACGATTACTCTCTTCAAACACACCGCATCTTCACACAAGACTGACTGAATTTTACTGACTCACTCGCCTGCTTTGCCTTACATTTTATATGGCAGGGTACACAGTCTGATGAATGTTCTTGAAGGCGAATATTCGTGGCTTCGTCTTCTTGAAATCTCTATAAATGTAAATATCATTGTTTCAATATTGTTGTTTGTTTATTTTGTTTACATTTATTCTTGTAGTGTTTGTTGTTGTATTTTTTTTTACTTGTTTACATACATAATTAGTTATTACAATCCTTCAGTCAGGATTACGACCTAGTTTCTCACACCACTTATGTTGTGTGTGTTAATTTTATACATGAGTGGTGGGACCTACAGTTTAAAGTCGACTCCGAACGACAGGTTTTTGAGAAACGTTTTCATTTTTTTCACTTTTTTCATTAGAATATAAGTGGTTTAAATAGTAAGAAGATCAGATGAAGTGAAGTATTTCTTACACCCTCTTAAGCAGCCAAGGCACTAAAAATTGAGTCGGTTCTAGCGAACATCACACTGAATTTTCATGGTCAGAACGTCAAGAGCTTTTGACTCCTTAATGTTTACACCACCTGTAGATATAGATGATATAATATCATTGCTGGGCTTATACAACAATAAACAACACTGTTATAGATTGTGTAAAGATTTTTCTCCGAAATCTGCTGAGAGAAAGTGGTTGAAGAAATGTTCTACCATTTTTCCTTTTACTTGAGATGTCTAACCTGGGATTTGAACAGTGGCCTTACGTCTAATAAGCCAACACATTACCTACTAGACTACGGCTATTTATCTGTATTACACTGTTCGGAAATTGTTTAATTTTTATATTTTCGAAAAGAATGTTCTGTACTACGGTTGTTTTGCAAAATAAAAAGTGTGCTGTCACGACTGTCACTGGATTAATGGCTTTTTAATGCTATGTTAAACAGAAAGTTGGGTAATAATATTATTTATTTTTATGTTAGCATAGGCAATAATTAGGCTAAATAGGAGGATGTCTAGAATCTACTGATGAGAATGCGATTTTTCGGATTTTTTCAAAAGTTTTTCATTTGAAATCTGGAAAATATATTTTTAAAAAAATAAATATTCGACAATATTTCAATGTTACGTCTAACAGTAAAACCGCAAGTACGGGAACACCCTGTATTTTAACAAAATTTTTGTAATTTAAAAACTCAGACTTACTTACACATAATCAGACAAGTGCGTAAGGTAACTTAGTTATAAAAACTCCAACTCTCGCAATCTCTCTCTTTCTCTCTTTCCAATTTAAAAATACACATTAAAACTTTTACACAAATACCTTTAATTGCATTTGTATAAGTGTTTAGATAGCATATGTATGTGTGTGTGTGTGTGTACGTATATCTGTGTACCTGTGCTTGAGCCATACATAGAAAAATATCGAATTTATAATCTTCCAATTTAGCAACAGAACAAGTACTTTTATTTACAGCCAGACATACTTACATACATGCGTAGTTCGTACATATGTACATATTGTTTGCATGTATTTTTGTTCTATACATGTCTGTGTAAATATCAAGTGTTAGTATAGTAATCCTGTTCTTTTGTTTTTTTTTTTTTTGGGAGGCATTTGTTGTATTTAATCGAAGTGTTTTGATATGTTTTCCATTGCCATTATGCAATACAATATGTTGTTTCTATAGTTATAGTTTGATTTTCTATTATTGTTATGGTTGTTGTTATTGCCTATTGCAAAATACTATTTACTGGGCATTATTTGTTCAAAAAAAAAAACAAAAAAAAAGAGAAGGATAATGAAAACAATTTTTGTTTTGTTGTTCAATGCAAATTTTGTGAATTTTACAAATTAAATGTAAATTTATTGCATATTGTGTAGAGAGTGAGATAGAGAGAGAGAGAGAATTGCAAACTGTAGAGTTATTTATAGTTGAGTGATATTGGTAAGTTTGCCTATTTTGTATTTTTTTTTTGGTATTTGCAATTGCATTTGCAGGATTTTAATGAACAAATAGAGAAGAATGTAATACGATTAAAACAATAATTGAAAATGTGTTAAATGGCAAATGACATGCCATGACATATGTATGGTAGACAGAAATAAATTAAAGAATGGTTTTGAAGGGCATTTTCTCAAGAACAAATTTAAGGTCAGGAAAAAAATTTAAAGCAAGAAGTGCAAGAACACTACCGCCAATCCCTCTGCGCACACGAGCTACTCAAGGAACTCCGTCGATCCAGTGGCAGACACTTTAATAGATCAAAGCCAAAAAGAGGGAACTTAAATACACTGTCAGCCGGGTAGAAAGGGCTCCGTGGAGGAACTACTGCGCGAGCGTGGAATTCTCTGCCGAAACTAGCCGTCTCCATAAAATTCTAAGTTCCACACATAGGTCTCTCGATCGACTTGGTGATGCCACTTACCTCGGTAAAGCTGGCCATAGTGTGGAAATTCTTTCGAGACGCCAACCTATCCTGGGTCAATCAGAAGTCCTGCTCCACCGCTAGACTCACTTGTCCCCCGATGGATAGAAGACGCACTAAACAGTTACTTGGACTTGGTCGTAACGTAATCTCGATCACAGCGGCCATGCTTAGAATGCAGCTCCCATCTAACGACTTCTGCCGTGTGTGAAATTCCGCTGAGGAAGAGGAGACTGTTATCCACTTTTTTGTCAATGCCTGGCTCTTGCGAAGAACAGATATAGGATATTTGACTTTACAATCCTTGTCAGCTTGATGGAGCTTTCATCCATTGATGTCAATCATATACCTTCGTTTATCGGACTTTCGGGCTGATTTTCAAGCGTGGGATAGTGTGCTTTAAATGTGCAACCCTTGCGCTGACCAACTTCTTCTTCCCTGGTTTGGAGGAACTTTGTCAGTAGTGAGACTGCATTCACCTGTGGCGTCACAACGGCCCGCTATGGGTGCTCAAGCAAGCTTTTGGTATCAAAGCTACCACCCCAAACTAACCTAACTAACCTAAGTACAAGAACATCGGACTGAAGAAAAGTTCAACATTCAATATTATTTAGATTGAGTCCCAAATTTATGAAAAAAAAACAAAAAAAATGTTCGGGTCTTCCCCAAAAATATCACCAAAAGTATGGCCGTTAATCCAAATTTGTCAATTGTACGGGGTTGTTGGGCTTACTTTACGGCTGATTATTGCAAATTTTGGTTTGAATTTGCTTCTTCACCAATATAAGAGGTATAGTCGCCTGGTCTAGTAGGTAGTGTGTTGGCTTATTAGACGAAAAGCCAGGTTTCGAGCCCCAGGCTAGACATCAAAATAAAATACAAAAAGTATTTCTTCGGCGACTTCCTCTCAGCAGATTTCTGGCAAAAACTCTGAGAGCAAAATAAAATTGTCATGAAAAGTTTCTCAAAAATCTGTCGTTCGGAGTCGACTTTAAACTTTATGTCCCACCACTCATTTTTTAAATTAACACACACAACATAAGTGGTGTGAGAAACTAGTTCGTAATCCTGACTGAAGGGCTGTAATGACCAATTATGTATGTATGTATGTAGTCACCTGTAGTGGTACATTCTGAAAAGAAAATCAAGTCCAAACGTATCACACACTCGTCTATTATAAGATCGCCTTCGAAGCTTTGATATGAGCCTAGTACTTATGCAAGCTTAAATAGTAGATATTTCTACATTGCCGGCTCTTACAGACATCGAGTGATCGAAGAGTGCTTGATATTGTTACGAAAATGAAAAATCTAGATACTGGGGTTTTGCTTTTACATCGCTTAACACTAAAATGAAGCTACAAAAAACAAAACACCAGATAAAAAAATGGTAAACAAGTAAACAAAAATACAACAACAAACACCAGCATAAAGAATGGTAAACAAGTAAACAAAAATATACCAACAACCCTACAAGAATAAATGTAAACAAAATACACAAACAACAATAATAACTGATGTTAACATTTATAGAGATTTCGTGAAGTTGAAGTCATGAATATTCGCTTTCAAGAACATTCAGCAGACTGTTTACCGCGCCATATAAAAGGCAAGGCAAAGCAGAGACAGAGAGAGAGAGAGAGAGAGAGAGACCTGATGTGAGTAATTGGATAAGAGGCATACATGATCGCTTTTATTTCGTATAATTTAATTACATACATACATAATTGTCATTACAACCCTTCAGTCAGGGTTACGGCCTAACTTCTCAAACCACTCATGTCGTGTGCGTTAATTTTATACGTTAGTGGCGAGAGCTACAGTTTAACGTCGACTCCGAACGACAGATTTTTGAGAAACTTTTTCATGGCAGGTTTATTATATTATTATATTATTATTATATTATTTATACTGTTAACAATTTTAAAATGTTTTTTCTTTTGAATTTTTTTTTCCTTTCAACTGAAGTCAATCAACTTAACGCAAACGTAAACGAAATTTGAAATTTTAATTACCGAAGCCAAATATTTACGTTTGCTTTGACAGGATTTCGAGAATTTTAAATATGTTAATATGCCAGAAATAGAATTAAAATAGAAGATTTCCAAGAATAATTTCTACACAATAATTCATAGGTTTTGTTAAAATCCAATTAAACGTTTTCAATAGAATTTCAAAATGATTGAATGAAAAAATAAAACATTGATTGATAAGCAATTCAAAGGGCTTTTATTGAAAAAAAATGAAAAATGTGCAAATGAATGTAATTTCTTAAGAAAATTTTCTCACTAATAAATTACAAAACGACCTACATAGGCAATTGGCAGCTGTTTGAAATCGCAAACAATTTTCTTTAAGTTCCTCTTCATTTGCTACAAGCATTTAAAAGAAATTAAAAAAAAATTCAAATTATTTTAAAGAAAATAGGGGGCCTGCAAGTGATTTACTGTTGAAATGCATATATGACACCACATGCGGTCGTTATTGTGATTAGAATGGAGGTTTTTTTGTAGAGGTTTTTCTAATGGTGGTCACATGACTAGGGGAAAGGGAAAATTTAATTTCAATTACAAAAAAAAAAAAAATGCCATTTGAAGACTCAACAGTAGCCATAATTATTTTAATTTTTATGGCATTTTAAAACGTTTTCCATTTATTTAAATTAAATTGAAAGAATTTATATTCCATTTAAACACTTTATTTAGCAGTTACCTTAGGTAAAAGCTAAAATTTTTCATACTCATTTTCCTATGATTTAATGTTGAGAGATGGAGGGCAAAAGAAAAAGTAGAAAGAATTTTCATGGCAGGCTTAAATAATTTTAAATTGATGGTGCAAAAATTAAGAGGAAGAAATTTTGTTTTTTAGGAACATAAAAAACACGCTACAATAGGAAATAATATATTCAATCCTTGATAGGCACCTAAATTGACCTTGAAGCAATAAATTGGTGAAGCGAGCCTTTAGCTTCCCAATGCGTTCCGAACATGCTCTGGGATCTTCTCGTTGCTGGCCTTTTGGCACTGTTTTTGATCTACTCGTATACTTGAAATGTAGCCCTTTTAATATTTATTATTTAGTCTTCTTGCAAAGTATACATACCATAACATACATAATTGGTCATTACAACCCTTTAGTCAGGATTACAACGTAGCTGGTCACACCGCTTATGTTGTGTGCGTTAATTTTTATACATGAGTGGTGTGACATACCGTTTGAAGTCGACTCCGAACAACAGATTTTTGAGAAACTTGTTCATTTCAGAGTGTTTGCTAGAAATCTGCTGAGAGGAAGTCGCCGAAGAAGTATTTTTTATATCGTTTTGTTCGAGATATTTCATAGAAATCTGCTGAGAGGAAGTCCCCGAAGGAATACTTGTTCATATTTAGTTTTGTTGGCGATGTCTGACCTGAGGTTTGAACCGTGGCTTTACGTCTAATAAGCCAACACACTACCTATTGGACTACGGCAACTTTGAAAAGCATTTCCAAAACCATAGAGGTTGCTGGTCATGTCCAAAGGTTGCAGGTTTGCCTAATCATAGTTTATGCGACTCTTCCCTTCAATACTTTATGCAACGAGATTAAACCAACACCATGGATGTGGGTAAATAAACAACTGCAATTAATGATCGTGCGTAAGCATAATTTATCCTCGCAAATGAACAGACCATACAATCTATGTCTATAGTATTGTTAGGTTAGGTTAGAGGACGTGTACTTGTCAATCAAGACAAGTACAGTACCCGGAGGTCGAAGTGACCCATTGTACAACGTCCTAGTTTCTCACACCACTTATGTTGTGTGTGTTAATTTTATACATGAGTATTGTTACGAAAAGGATATACGAAAATCTAGATACTGTCGTTTTGATCTTACATTGCTTAACATTAAGATTATAAACAAAAGCTTCAAAAACAAAACAATGCAGCAAACAAACAAATTACCGTACTGCTTAATATAACAACAAACGCCAGCATAAAAAATGGTAAACAAGTAAACAAGAATATACCAACAACACTACAATAATTAATATAAACAACGATGTTTAAATTTATAGAGATTTCGAGAAGGTGAAGTCATGAACATTCGCCTTCAAGAACATTCATCAGACTGTTTACTCTGCCATATTAAAGGCAAGGCAATCAGGCGACTGAGTTAGTGAAGTTCAGTCAGTCTTGTGTGAAGATGCGGTGCGTTTGAAGAGAGTAATCGTGATTTGAAGATCTCCGTTACAAAGATCTGTCGAATAATTGCCTAGTAATTGTTATTGTTTATGCAAAGGGTATAAACAGAGGAATAACAAAGAAAAGCAATTATTGTTGTTTACATCAAGTTGTGAATAGTGGCACACAGAAATGTGCGTACAATAAAGAATTTTAAATAAAACTAAACATAAATTTATTTTTATTTTATTTGCAATCTACGAGCTCATGTTTTAAACGTTCTTAAAGTGTAAAAACGTAACAGTATTATAATCAGTCGGCTTAAGCCTTGAATATTGTGTTTCTATATACACTTAACCGGCATGTTATTTTGAAAATATTCAAAAAGAAAAAATGCTAAGAGAACCCGTTACCATCTTTTCTGCCGCGATAAGTGTGAATGTAACATATTTGACCTGAAGAAATTAGGCAAAAAGAAAAAAAAATTCTCCATAAGAAGCAATCTCTTCTGTTAACTTCATGCTTATCACAAGGCTCCTCAAGTGCATACAGTTCTGCCAAACAGTAAAAGGAAATCCTCTAAGTGTTTACGGTTGCTACTTTGCCTACTTTGCCTGCTTTGCCTAGATTTAAGCTTATCATTATCTCTCCACTTGCAATGAATTAGAAATAAAAAATACAAAAAATTGCGCGGAGTACGAGTAGTCGTCGTTAGCATGGTTTTACTTTCATCTTTTTTTCTTTATTTCTCGCCAGTGACTTTTAATCATACATTTCATACGAATCTTTAGGTAGAGTAGAGTTATCCATCACCATCACCATCACCATCATCATGGTCATTATAAGAAGAGAGAAAAGAAGAGAAAAACGTAATACCATGTAGAAAAGGAAAGAATAAAATGGTAATGAAATTAGATAATGATGTTCATAATGATGACAATGTTTTCTTACTGGGCCTTCGTTTGCTTGTGTTCCTTGAAGACGTAGCAGGCAAGCATTTGTTAGAAAATCAGCGTATGATTTGTGAATTTACCTTTAGGGGGTCAATTGTTTGTGTTGATTTTAAGCTCTCTTATAAGAAGTATTTCTTAAGCCGATACATAAGCATTATACCGTCTGTCTACCTGACTTGCGAGATGCTGCAAATGATGTTGATGCCGATGCTGTTACTGTGACTGTTACTAAATCACAAGCTAATGCCAATATTATTGCATTTATTTGTTGCTGTTGTTGTTGCTTATGCTGCTGATGCTGCTGTTGCATTTAAGGCTAAGTGTGCAATCATCTTGTTAGATAAGGAGAAAAATTGCTCAATGCTAACCGTGCAACCAGCCAGCCAGCCCGAAGAAAATAACATGAGTAAATCAATTTTTTATAGCTAATGTTTCTTGATTCTTCTTCAATTTCTTCTACTTAAAGAGAATTAAATTATTATTAAAAAAACAAAAACAGAAATAAATTTAATATTGAGATATAATTGGCAAAAAAATGACGATGAATTTTTGTAGTTATAGAAACAAAAATCTGTGTATTCTCCGATGTACATATGATCGGATTAGTAGTATCACTTTCAAGGATTTCTTAAATCTCTTAATCAAGAATACATAACATACATACATAACTGGTCATTACAACTCTCCAGTCAGATTTACGATCTAGCTTCTCACACCACTTATGTTGTGTGCGTTAATTTTATAAATGAGTGTCGGAGGACCTACTGTTTAAAGTCGCCTCCGAACGCAAGATTTTTTTGAGAAACTTTTCTTAGCAATTTTATTTAATCTCAGAGTTTTTGACAGAAATCTGTTGAGAGAAAATCGCCGAAGAAATATTTTCATATATTCGTTTTGTTTTCTGACCTAGGTTTTGAGCCGTGGCCTCACGTCTAATAAGCCAACACACTACCTACTACACTACGGTGACTTTTCTCTTAATTAGGAATATGTTTAAATGTTCCGTAGTTATGTTGTGCAGTCCCTGCGCAGACCTAATTCTTCGGCAAGTTTGATGGAATTTGGTTAGCCCAGAGACAGCGTTTATCAGTGGCGACAAACGGGCGGCTATACGTGATCAAGTAAGCTTTGCAATCAAAGCTACCAGTCAAATCTACCTACCATTGTTGTGGTCTTATAGGTGTATAGATATGCGGGCATTTATCAGTCTTTATTCTCTTTCTAAACTTATAATGTTGGAGGGAGAAAAAACAACTTACCCCCTGTGGAAAGAAAATACAACTTTTTGCATTATTAAGCCTGGAAAGGATAACCAGAGCTGTGAGAGAAATTAATCTTCATATCAGATATGCCTGGCAAACAATCAAAAGCGAATGCTTTTTTCTGTACTTCCGAAATGAAAGAATATAACTTCGGTGACTGCCTGTCAGCAGATTTCTGAAAGAAGATAAAATTTCTGTGAAAAGTTTCTTAAAAATCTGTCGTTCGGAGTCGGCTTTCAACTGTAAGTTACTCCACTCATGTGTAAAATTAACACACACAACATAAGTGATATGAGAGGCTAGGTCTGACTATGTCCTGACTGAAGGGTTGTAATGACCAATTATGTATGTACATATGTATGTATGTATGTATGTGGGGTGATATGTTGTGAAGTGCTCTGTTTCGGCAAACGGGTCTAGGCAATCTCACATATGAACTTAACCAAATATCTGAGTTCCATCTTCTTTAACACTAAATTAGCAATCATACTCCGACTGCAATTAAAAAAAAACACACATATTTGGAGGGTAGAAACGATTCCGAAAACATAATGCATTGGTTTGGGGTAAATTCTCTGGTACAATAATAGATTTTCTTATAAGCATTGCATAACCATTATCCAGAAATCATGCACCTTTGGTACATAGACTGAAAGCTAAGACAAGGATTCAATTTCAAACCACGGATTCCATTGCAATCCATTATTGCATGGACGATCTGAATACCATACAACTCGTTGTTCCAGATATTTAGCATCGCATGGAGGTGTGTTTGAAGAGAGCAATCGGGGTTTGAAGATTTGCGTTACAAAGATCTGTCGAATAATTGTCTAGTAATTGTTATTGCTTGTGCAAAAGAGTGCAAAGAGTAATAACAAACAAAGCAACTGTTGTTGTTTACATCAAGTTGTAAACACTGGCACACAGAATTGTGCGAATAATAAAGAATTTTAAGACATACTAAAAACAAATTTTATTTTATATTATTTGCAATCTACGAGCTCATATTTTAAATGTTTTTAAGAAGTAAAAACGTAGCAGTATGTAAGTACATATGTCCTTGAAAACCTGTGCTAAGTATTCAGATTTGTCAGTCAGTAGCTTCACATTTTGGAAGAAAGTATATCTTGCATCTGATTAGGAAATATCATAGAAAATTCTAGAGTTTCACAGCTTTTTCCAATAGAATTCCATTTTTAATTTCCTTCGGATTTATAGCGACCAGTATGCAGCATTAAAGGCAATCAGTTATCTCTTAATTGAAGTTAATATTGTTGCAGAATGTTGTATAAGAATTGAAATTTTATTTCATTCCTTATTTTTAAGCAAATAGGCCTCCAAACAAAACCTACATAAGTATTAAACCAAGTCTGGCGAAATAATAGAAATAAACCAATATTTCAGGCGGTTCCCTCTTAGCCATAGTAACTTGTATGTGAGTAAGTAAAACAATTTAATCCAAAAATAGCTCCCTATGTACATTACATACAGTGAGAGCCAAAAGCAACTGTCTACTAGGGATACAATTCTAACAATCAACAAACTCAACTTTTACCACTTAAGGATAGAGCCCGAAAAAATTGCCAAATACTTCAAAAATTTATGTAAATTTTTTTTGTTTCAAATTTTAAAAACTTGCAATGAAACAATTTTTAAATTAAAATAACGGTAATTTATTAATTTATATTTTTTCTTAATTGTACAGTTTCGTTTGACGCTCACTGTACATATGTATGCATCATAAATTGTTACCCTTTTTGTTGTCAACACCTACACTCAGTTAAATTGAAAAAAAACGTTTTTTTTTGGTTGATTTTACGAATTTTCCAATTTTCCTTTTTTTACAATGTTTTCCATTTTCCCTTTACCTCATAATTTATGGCCTCAAACAGGTGTTTGCTATTGTCACTTTTAGTCATTGAAAATGCTGTTGGCAGAATGAAAAATAAGAGAAACAAATTCCTATTCAGGACAGGACAGAAAATAAAAACAAAATTTCTTAAAAATATACTCGTATGCTATACAGAGAGAGAGCATAGTAAAATATTTTTACCCTACTTTCTATTTAGGGTAAGTGTTATTTGGCCAACAACAACAACAGCAACAAATACAGAGAAAAAATGAGAATAAAAAGTGTTGCATTACATTAAAGTTTGCCCAAAAATATTTATTTTCCTTCTATGCTGTGTGTAATGAAAATTCCAATATTTGAAGTAAAAATCCAGAAGAGAAAAAAAACGAAGAAAATTTTCATAGAAAATAAATTCTATGCAGTCAACCGTTGGTGTTCATGTATGTGCTGCAGAAATTCAAATAAATTTGAGAAAAATATTTCAAAAAATTTAATTTAATTTTGCAGTTGGAGAAAAAAGAACACAGAAAATATTTTCAAATCTAAAGGTTAATAGGGTATTTGACATAGAGTTGGAAAGGAAACTGTTGTTGTTGATAAATTAAATCTCAGGTTAAATAAAGTTGGGAAAAATTCAAATTGTTCTTATAATTGTAAAGCATTTGTTGCTGGTTACACGAGGTGTGTACAAAAAGTAATGAATACATATATTTTTGTTTGTTTCTTGCAGGCATTAATGTTAGAAGTGCATTAGGAGGCATGAACTCGACGTTTTCTAGTAGGTAGTGTATTGGCTTATTAGACGTAAAGCCCTGCTTCAAACCCAAGGTCAGACATCAAAACGAAAGTATGAAAAATATTTCTTCGGCGACTGAGAGTAAATAAAACTGCCATGAAAAGTTTCTCAAAATTCTGTCCCTCGGAGTCGACTTTAAACTGTAGCTCTTGCCGCCTTTGTGTAAAATTAACACACACAACATAAGTGGTGTAATAAACTAGGTCGCAATCCTGGCCATAACCCTTCGGCCAGGATTTTTACCTTTTAAAATCGTTTAAAATATGAGCTCGTAAATTGCAAATTAAATAAAAAAGGATTGTGTTTTAATTAAAAATTCTTTATTATTCGCACAATGCACGCAATGTGAACAGTGACATAGTTCACAACTTGATGTAAACAACAACAATTGCTTTTCTTTGTTATTACTCTGTTTATACCATTTGCATAAATAATAACAATTACTAGTCAATTATTCGTCAGATCTTTGTAACGGAGATCTTCAAACCACGATTATTCTCTTCAAACGCACCTCGTCTTCACACAAGACTGACTGAACTTCACAGAATCACTCGCCTGCTTTGCCTTGCCTTTTATATGGCAAAGTAAACAGTCTTTTGAAGGCGAATGTTCTTGGCTTCGTTTTCTTGAGATCTCTATAAATGTAAACATCGTGGTTTCATTATTGTTGTTTGTGGTTTTTGTTTACATTTATTATTGTCGTGTTTGTTGTTGTATTTTTGTTTACTTGTTTAGCAGTTTTTATGCTGGTGTTTGTTGGTATATTTTTGTTTACTTTATTTATTATTTATTTTTGCAGCTTTTGTTTATAATTTTAATGGTAAACGATGTAAAAGCAAAACATCAGTATCTAGATTTTTTAATTTGCGTACGAATATTTTATTTCGGAATTTGCCAGTTTTTTTCGAAATAAAATCAAAAAAATTCAACAATTGCCCCTTTATTAAAAACTTAATTCATACTGTAATAATAAAAATTATTTTAAAATCTACAGCGAAAATATTATTTTTAGCAGACTGTTTGTCTCATGCACAATTGAATAAATTTTATTATTACGAGCAACAAGAAACATGTTTTCACTTCATTAATTATTTCATATTTTTCCAACATGAATCCCAAAAAATCTCTTACAGAAAAACAACACAAATCATCATAATTTTTGAATTTTTATTAAAAACGAAAAGAATTGAAAAAAGTCAAAGTTGGCAAAAAAAAACTGCAGCTGTTTCCATGACATTTCTTTCAATTTAATTCAACGTTCGTTTTGCGTTTTCATAATTCCTGTGATTTATTTTTAAATATTTTTTTCGTCTTTTTTTCTTTTTCACTCACTGGTTTAATGTCATGCATATGGGCATATTAAGAAGAGAAGAAAAAAGGAAAAAAACAGATGAAAATTGTAAAAAATATTACATTTTCCATCTAATTTACAGGCATACTGTAGTATTAAAACAAAAGCAACATAAGAAACTGATATGAAAATATGGAAAATTGTTTAGTTTGGCGCATTTGGAAGCAGAAAACACTTGGCACTATATTAAGAGACCCTCCTCTGTACATTTCAATGATTGTGTCTGTCTGTAAGTGCAAAATAATAAACCATAAAATGAAACATTTTATTAAAATATAAAAATATTAAAAGAATATTAAAATGAAAATAAAAGGGTACGTAAGTAGCAAGAAATATTTGATTGCAGCACATTTATTGCTTTGTTTCCCTATGGCCACATATGATGCTGCTGCTGCAGCATTTATTAAAGAAAATTGCAAATAAATTTACATCACAGCATATGAAAGAAAAAAAAAACATTCATAAAAAGTTATGAAAAAATTTTCTTTATCTCTTTACATTTGACTCCAGCATTTTTATGAGCGCAACGTTTGATTTTGTCAGTCTGCGCAACACACACTAAATATGTTTTACAAGTGTTTTAATAAACTGCACAAGAAAATCAGTTTCCAGCACTTGTCTTGTCGTTCTTTTATTTCATTTGCAAAGGATTTGGAATTTAACATACAACCTGCTTGCCTGCCTGTTTGGCTGCCTGGTATGCTGCCAGTCTGCCTGAATGGCTGACTGAACTACAATATTAAGTGATGTTTAATGATTTATAACACAGCCTTCATAAGTTCATAAATGTCACACTGAAGAAAGAAGACCTGACTGCCTGCCCGCCTGCCTGCCATACAACTGCTATGACAGAGAGCTGTTCCATGTTGCACGCTAGCTTGCTGGCTGTATATGACAAGAACAATACAAAACAATTTTGCACGTTTAATTAGATTTTTTAACTGAAATAAGATTTTTTGTTTTTGGCTAAGAATTTTCCAATTTTTGAAATGTTTTTGAAATTTTTCTTAAAATTTTCTTAAAAAATCACAAAAAAAATGACGATGATGGTAGAGAGAAATGTGATGGGAATTTCAGGACAAAAATCTTCGTAGTCTGTTGGAAAACACTCTAAAAAAAATTATAAAAGAAGTGAAAGCAAGACTTTTAATGCAAATTGTGAACCAGAAACAGACAGGCTTTCATGGTAAAAATCAATCGTAGGTCATACCAATACGCAAAATGATAACAGAATAGCCGAAACGGTGGCTTTTGTACTTTTGCTTGCAAATTTTGTGCCACTGAAAAATATTCTTTTTACTCAAGCTTCTTACAGGAATATTGTGAAGGTAATGTGGTGGTCCTCATATCGACCGAGGTTGCATTCTATCTTTTCTTCTCTCTTTAAAATTGTTCTTGATTTTATAGCAAAAGCTAACCTTAAAATAAATACACACAAGAGCAAAGAAACGTGCTCCAACACTCTAAATAATTTTAAATTTAAATATAATTTATAATTATATTTATTTATAATTATAATTAAAAAATTTTGATACTGGTGTTCTGCTTTTGCATCGCTTAACATTAAAATTGTAAACAAAAGCTAAAAAACAAAACAATGCAGTAAACAAATCTGTTTACAAATTATCGTACTGCTTGATATAACAATAAACACCAGCATACAAAAATGATAAACAAGTAAACAAAATATTACAACAACACTACACAAATGAATGGTAACAACGATGCTTACATTTATAGAGATCTTGAGAAGGCGAAGGCACGAACATTCGCCTTCAAGAACATTCATTATACTGTTTACGTTGCCATATAAAAGGCAAGTCAAAGCAGGCAATTGTGTTAGTAAAATGTCAGTCAGTCTTGTATGAACACGCGGTATGTTTGAACAGAGTTATCGTGGTTTGAAGATCTGCGTTATAAAGATGTGTCGAATAATTGTCTAGTAATTGTTATTGTTTATGCAAAGAGTGTAAAAAGAGGAATAAAAAACGAAGCAATTGTTGTTGTTTACATCAAGTTGTGAATAGTGGCACGTAGAATTGTGCGAACAATAAAGAATTTTAATTAAAACTAAAAACAAATTTATTTTTTATTTTTTTTGCAATCCACGAGCTTATATTTGAAACGTTTATAAAAGGTAAAAACGGAACAATTTGAAATTAAAAAATTTAAAAGGCTTTAAAATAAATCTTTGTATCCACCTTGTAAGGGATTCCCACTATACTTGCTTCAAATATTTAAAAACTTGTTCGTGTATAAAAATTTTAATCCCCAAACATACTCTCTTGAATATTCATTGAAACAAACACTTCGCATTGTAAATAAAATCACAGGCACTTTGATATCTTCTTTAATCCTGCGTGTGCGGTCTATTTAATCCTTGAGGCTAAGAAGACAACATTTTATCTGCAATAAAAGACACAAAAAAAAATATCTCGTGTGACTTTCATTTCCACCAATACAAAGATAATACGGACGATGATACTCCAACGCCAATGACAATTTGTAACATTCTGTCTCTTGAAGACTTGGCTGAATTTTATTGCCATAGTTATGGATTGTTTGACAGCAGCAGTTATAGTCACAGTCACAGTCACTGTCAAATGAAAACAAAAACAAAAACAAAGGAAAAAATGTCAATATTTGCTACCGTTTAAAGCCATGGTAATACCTTGACTGGCCATTTGTTACCAATATAATGTGCGTTGTTGGGGGACTCTTACTGCCTCACTGACAGTCTTAACAATGTTTGTTGCTTCTTTTATGCGTTTCCTTTGTCCTTTTTCATGTTCATGTTGTTGTTGTTGTTCTTTTTGTTATGGAATGCATAAATTTCAATATTGTCTTGTAAGTGTTTCACTGAATGTTGTGTTGGGTGGGTGTCTGAAGGGTGGGTGTTTCCTTTTCTTTCTTTTAGGGATACGGTTGCTAGTGTTAAACAAGGGCGTTGCTATAAAACTGCTTATTTCCCTTCCCCTGCCTGTCGAAATAGTGTTTGAATTTGTTTGTTGCGGTAAAAGTCGTTTTATAACCTGCAGACATAAATTGTTAGTAAAAATGCGTTAAATATTGTCCCCATGGTATAGTTTAATATCTTAGCTTCATCTTTAGTTCATATTAAGAAAAAATGTTCGTTGGTAAGAATATTAGCAGGGGTTCGATGGTAAAAAAGAAAAATCTCGAGTTTAAATTTCTTAAACTATTGGTAGGGGGAAGGGTTTTGTCATCTGTTGGAATCCAAGCTTTTTGGATGTAGTATTGTTTACATAGGGTTTTTTTGTACTAGAAATGGGAGCTGCCCTAATTTTGTTTGTTCATTTCTTTGTTTTGTTGTTTTATTGTTTGTTGTATAAGCAAAGGACCTTTAATATCAATAAAAAGTTTAAGGAAACATGACACTTGATAGACAATTTTGTAGACGAACAAAATGCACTTTTATATGCTATTTGGGGCATTTATGGACTTTTTAGCAATGCGGCGGAGATTAAATGTAGTTGAGAACTTGATCAACTAGAGCTAGAAAGGGCCTAAACAGAGATTTTGCGATTTGCCAAGGATAAGATGGTTGTTGTACCAGCAGCATGAAGATATGCAATATGGAAACAAGGGTATCTCACTGATTAAACTGCGAATGGTCTCAATGAGCCCTATGTTGGTAAAGCATAAAACATAACGTAAAGTAACTGGTCATTACAACCTTTCAGTCAGGATTACGACCTACCTTCCCACATCCCTTATATTGGGTGTGTCAATTTTATATATGAGTGGCGGGACCTACAGTTTAATGTCTACTCCAAAGACAGATTTTGAGAAACTTTTCATAGCCATTTTATTTACTTCTCAGAGTTTTTTAAAGAAACCTGCTGAGAGGAAGTGACCAAAGAAATATTTTTTCATATTTTCGTTTTACTATCTGAGCCGGGGTTCGAACCGTGGCCTCACGTCTAATAGGCCAATACAATACCTATTACGGCGTTAAAATAAGCTTTACTTCCATATAAGTCAGAAGCGGATGAAAAAACACGGAAGGTCCATTAAACATCGGCAATATGGACACAAGAGCAATATGGACGGCAAACAATATAAGAAAAACGAAACAGGGCAGAAGTATCTAAGCATTTGAAGAAGAGAAGCATTCAGAGAAGAGAGAAAATTCGAAGAACTCTTTCTACATACCCTGTGGGAAATGACAGCCAGAAGGCTAATACTAATACTCCACAAGACGCTCATCCTCCCCGTGCTTCTTTATGGCACAGAGGCATTGACACAATTAAGCACTGATACAGCAGCCTTGAAAGTGTTTGAGAGTACAATCATACGTACGATCTTTGGTCCAGTAAGAGTTGGCGATGATTTCCACATTCGATCCAACAGTTAGCTGTATCAGCTCCTCAACGACATGGACGTTAAGCAGCTTATTAACATCCAGGGGCTGTGCTAACTCGGCCATGTCGTTCAAATGAAGGAGGATGCTCCGGCGAGACTGGAGAACTGCGTAAGTCGGTGAAGAAGACGACCTTGTTTGAGTTGGAAGACGCAGATCGAGAAAGCACTGCCATCGATTGGTGTAACTAACTGGTGTGTAGGCTTGCAAGAAGCATATGCGCCTGGAAGGATGTTTTAAGGCAGGCCGAAATCCGTTAATCGGGTTGTTAATGGGCTTCTTAGAATATATAAGCAGTTCATCTCCATTTCCCACAATTTGGACTTTTTTGATCGTGTTTAAAGTACTGCCTTTGCGATAGAAAAATTACAGAATTCTTCATGACCATATTTTTTTACGAATCGTTGAATAATATTGACGTCTTGCGATAGAAAAATTACGGGATTCTTCATGACCATATTTTTTCACGAATCGTTGAATAATATTGACGTCCTTACGTGACGGATTTCAAATATCACAGTCATATTATAGTGCAGATTTAACGAAAGATTTGAAAGCATCCCACTTTAACCAGCCAGAAATTGTGACAATTTCCACACAACATTTGGTTGCTGCAATGCCCTGCGTGATGTGATGATACACCTTTGGAGATCCTTTAGTCGAATTTAGATTACCAGCTAAGTAGTAGAGATGCCTTGCCCTAACTTTTATATGGCAACGGAAACAGTCTGATGAGTGTTCTTGAAGGCAAATGTTCGGGGCTTCGCCTTCTCGAGATCTCTGTAAATGTAAACATCGTTGTTTCATTATTGTTGTTTGCGTATTTTGTTTACATTTATTCTTGTAGTGTTTGTTGTTGTATTATTGTTTACTTGTTTATCATTTTTTATGCTGATGTTTTTTGTTATATTACGCAGTGCGATAATTTGTAAACAAGTTCATTGTTTTGTTTTTGTAGCTTTTATTTATAATTTTAATGTTAAACGATGTAAAAGCAAAACACCAGTATCTAGATTTTTTTTCATTTTCGTAGCAATAGTGATCGATATTCAATTATAGTTTTAAATAAAATAATTCTAACATAACATTTCTTAATACATTTCCGCACATAAAACCTTTTACATATGCCATCTTCCTGCTCAAAAACCCCGCTTGAATAAAATTCTTTAATACAATATTTATTTGAATAAATTTTCTTATGGCATGTCATAATCTTTATCTCTTTGGCAAATCTTTAGAATAAATGTTTAGACAATTCATCGTCACGGCTGGTTATGATTTACTCAGTATAAATTAAATGGCGCATGAAAATCCTAAAATAAAAAAAATTGAAAAAAAAAATGAATAAAATATTGCAAAGGAAAGTAAAAATAAACTGAAAACGATTTAATTTTGCCAACTTACACCCCATTATGCAAGACTTGAGAATTTGTTGACTTTTAAGCTTTTCTTAACCCTTAAGTGACTGTAGACTTTCGGTTTTACACAATACTGCTGCTGCTGCTGCTGTGAAGTGCAGTTCTTCAAAAATCTCTTGAATTTTAAAAGTTCTTGTAGTTGTAGTTGGTGTTGTTGTTGTAAACTTTTGTATGTATTAAAAACTAAACCAACACTTGAAAACGAAGAAGAAGAAAAAGTATCTCACTTACGCACACACACACACATACACAGTGTTTGATAAAACTATCAGTGGCAAGTTAGAGGAAAAGTAAATTAGATGGAACAAGTCAACAAGCACTCGAGTCATTAGTTGGCTTTTTTTCCATTCGCATCTTCTTTTCCTATTATTTTCATTCATCTTTTGTTACTAATGCACTTACACACATACGCACACTCGTATACACACCCACACTTATATAAACTTGTACTTATGCACCGTTATAATGGTAAACACACACTAACACTTATGCAATCAGCAATGAACTTGTGTCATTAGATGGAAAAACTTCTTTTGCAGCATTTTCTCTTCTATGTGTGGTGTATGTGTGTGTGCAAGTGTTGTGGCAACAATTGATGATTCGCTGTGTTACAAAACTTGTCTTTGTAAGAGGCCACTGCAAACAGATTTCCTAGGTTTCTTTCTTTAACCCGTTTCTCATCTCTACTTTCACAAGTAAATAGATTCTAACACCACTAGTGAAATGAGAAGAAAAAAAAGAGGAAAAAAACTTTGTCTCTCAGCAATTCAGTGAGTTTATCTGAACAGAAAACATTGTCTTCTTAACAAACAAAAATCATTTATCTTTTCCTCAGCTTAAACTTCATGTTGCATGCAGAGATTTTTCTGTGAAAGAAAACGATACCCTAACAGAGGTATTTTCGCATAGAGGTTCCAGTTGTTATAACCCTTAACGTCTTCCAATGTAATTTCCTATTTGATTGTTGAGGTTTTTATTGATAACCTTGATATTATGTTTCTTCAAATCATGGATAATGGAAAAGTCTTGAATCTTCAGCAGATTGGCCTTAAACGGGCCATCCATTGTGACGTCATTTGTCCTCATTTGTTGAAAACAACGTTAGGCAGGCCATCAGTGTCAATAACGGTTACAGATTTTTTTTGAGAAACTTTCCACGGCAATTTTATTTACTCTCGGGAGTTTTTGTCATAAATCTGCTGAGAGGAAGTCGCCGCAGAAATATTTTTTTATATTTTCGTTTTGTTATCTAACCTGGGGTTTGAACCGAGGCCTCACGTTTAATAAGCTGACACAATACCCACTAGACTATGGTGACTTTAATTGCCAGCTTCTTCTGGCCGAAATTAGATGATCTGGACACCGTGTGGCTTCAATTGGGCGGCGCCTTGTATTCCACAGTTCATGCCACATTGGATATTCTGCATGAGCGACTTGAAAGCATGGTCATCTCACATAGAGGTAAGGTGAACTGGTCCCCCGTTATGGTGCGATTTGATAGACTTTTGCTTGTGGTGATTTCTTAAGTTGAAGGTGACTGCGAATAAGCAATCAACCACAGGGGTCTTCAAAACCAACATAGCTCAAGCCATCGTTCAAATACTGCCTGATTTATGCATCAGAGTCATAGAAAATTTAACATTTTGTGGAAGGGACACATGAACTGTTCAATTTACTTTAAAAAACCGATAAAGTGTAGTGCTTCAGAGTCAACGAAAATTAAATATTTCGTGGAAGAGATACTTGAACTGTTCAATTCAGTTCTAAAACCGAGTGTTTTGCTATTCATGCTATGGGGACCTAAAGTAATGACGACAAAGGAGTATATTCCTTGTGTTGACGGGACAATAATGGATTTTCTAAGATATTGAAGAGCAATGTCTGTGTTTTAGGGTACCTTAAAAACGTTCTAACTTTCCCATTAGACTCCGTTTTTTTTTCTTTTTTTGGATTTCCAACTTTTCATCTTCTGAATAGAAAAAGTTTGTTTTTCTTGTATTTATTGTTCTGTTATGCCATCATCATCATCAACACCATTTTTATCCTGCAGAG
Organism: Sarcophaga subvicina; assembly: GCA_936449025.2. NCBI lineage: Eukaryota > Metazoa > Arthropoda > Insecta > Diptera > Sarcophagidae > Sarcophaga > Sarcophaga subvicina. Next base: position 112,141,895 of record OW388084.2, on the reverse strand, counting down.
ATAAAAGATGTTTGATTTTATTTTTTTGCTTGTCTTCTAAAAATAGGAAAAATTTTCCCCAAAAACAACCACAACAACAACAAGAGAAAGTGAAAAGAAAAGATTGAGAATTTCTTCAACTTGGAAATGCAAAATGTATTAAAGGACACGACACAATGATGACGATATGTTGCTGCTGCTTTAGCTGTTGTTGATATTCTCCAAGAATATAAAGATTTGCCAACAGTGTGAGTGGCACAGTAAGTAAATGTCACCACCCATTGGGCTATTTGATGGTATTTATTTATGGTATTTGATAACATATCGTATGTGTTTTTATATTTGATATGGCTGAAGCAGAAAATAATAAACGTTCTTAGACTGCAGGCATCAACACCTTTTCTATCAATCTCTATCAAACTGTCAACATGCTGGATGACATGTAACATTAGGTGAAAATCCCTGGAATATTTATTCCTTATTTTCTTCTCCTTCTCCTTCTCATTTCATTTTAAATTAAATCATTTAAACAAGGAATTTAAAAATTTAATGGAATTTCTTTAAAATGTTTTCCTTTTTTGAAATATTCTTCCTTTAGTTACCTTGAATCTGCTGCCAGTTGTATTTACTTTAACCTAGACTTTGTTGTTTTTTTCTTCTCCTTTTTTCAGTTAGTTTTTCTATTTCATTTTATTTCTTAGTTTTTTATATTTCTTTTTACCCTTTGATTAATTTTGTTATTCATCAAGTTTATTTACTTTTTAACGAGTTGATTTCATTCAATTTGTTTATGTTGGCGAGCAGGTTGTTGCTACTTGTGCATTCCACAGCTGATGTTGCTTGCTGCCTTTACAATTTTTCTCTTTCTAAGCTTTTCATTTTTTTTGTTGTTGCCTCAATTTCTTTTATGAAAAGTTGGGGGAAAAAAACTGTATAGTTTTCCCTCTTAAAATGCGTGCATTGACTTTAAGTATGTTAGATGGCAAACAACAATATGGGTGTTTCCATACATAGAAAATTAACTGAAAAATAGTTCGCGGCAATAGCTTGGAAAGGCTGCAGAGACTTATTGCTAGAGAAAGAAATTTATTCGTAAATAATGAATATAAACAACAATATGGATGTTTCCGTAAAAAAAAATTCGTTGCAAAATAGTTCACAATATTTACTTGGCAAGGCAGAAGAGACTTATTTGTACACAAAGAAATTTATACAAAAAAAAAAATAAAGAATTTTCTACAGAATACATGAATATATTATGTATTATGTATATTATGTATATGAATATATTATATATTCCAATATATAAACAGTACTATTAAATAAGATTAAATGCTTGTTGTACTGAAGTTAATCAATAAATAAATAAATAAAATAAAATAGGGTGTGAATTCCTATATTAATACAACTCTGACAGTTCTATAGCCACCATATGTCGCAGATATAACACAAGGATTAGTAGAATAACGGTCGACGGTTTGTTGTTGATAAGCGAAATTCCGCATTCATATAGCAGCACAGAGAGAACGTTGCTCTCTATTGAAGAGAAGTAAATTTTTAGGCCAGTAAAAGCGGCTTTGCCTATCTTTATTCTGTGTGATATATCAGCATGTGCTCCACTCTCAAATGTAATTTGACTGCCGTTGGGACTGACTTTAAATTGTTACGAAAAATGGAAAAATCTAGATACTGGTGTTTTGCTTTTACATCGTTTAACATTAAAATTATAAACAAAAGCTACAAAAACAAAAACAGTGAACTTGTTTACAAATTATCGCACTGCTTAATACAACAACAAACACCAGAATAAAAAAATGGTAAACAAATAAACAAAAATACAACAACAAGCACTACAAAAATAAAATTAAATAAGCTTCACAAGCAACATTAATAAGACAATGATGTTTACATTTAAAGAGATATTGAGAAGGCGAAACCACCAACATTCGCCTTCAAGAACATTCATCAGACTGTTTACGTGTCCAAGTCGCCGTAGTCTAATAGGTAGTGTGTTGGCTTATTAGACGTAAGGCCGGTGTTCGTATCCCAGGTCAGGCATCAGAACGAAATATGAAAAAAATATTTCTTCGATGATTTCCTCAGCAGATTTCTGGCAAAAACTCTGGGTGTAAATAAAATTGCCATGGAGAATTTCTTAAAAATCTGTAGTTCGGAGTCGACGTTAAACTGTAGGTCCCGCCACTCCCGTACAAAATTAACGCACATAGCATGAGTGTTGTGAGAAGCTAGGCCGTACTCCTGCCTGAAGGGTTGTAATGGCCAATTATGTATGTATGTACTGCCGTCGCCGTGGTCTAGTAGGTAGTGTGTTGGCTTATTAGACGCAAAAGCCTGGGTTCGAGCCCCAGGCCAGGCATCAAAGACAAAATACAAAAAGTATTTTTTCGGCGACTTCCTCTCAGCAGATTTCTGGCAAAAACTCTGAGAGTAAATAAAATTGCCATAAAAAAGTTTCTCAAAAATCTGTCGTTCAGAGTCGATTTGGATCTGTAGGCCCCACCACTCATGTATAAAATTAACACACACAACATAAGTGATGTGAGAAACTAGGACGTTGTACAATGGGTCAATTCGACCTCCGGGTACTGTACTTGTCTTAATTGACAAGTACACGTCCTCTAACCTAACCTAACCTAACCTATGTATGTATGTATGTTTACGTTACCATATAAAAGGTAAGGCAAAGCAGACAACTGAGTGAGTAAAGGTTCAGTCAATCTTGTGTGAAGATGCGGTGTGTTTGAACAGAGTAATCGTGGTTTGAAGATATCCTTTACAAAGAACTGTCGAATAATTGTCTTGTAATTGTTATTGTTTATGCAAAGTGTGTAAACAGAGGAATAACAAAGAAAAGCAATTTTTGTTGTTTACATCAAGTTGTCAACAGTGGCACACAGAATTGTGAGAATAATAAAGATTTTTAATTAAAAGTGAAGAGAAATTTATTTTTATTTTATTTGCAATCTACGAGCTTATATTTTAAACGTTTTTGAAAGATAAAAACGTAACAATATCTTAATGTGATACAGTGCCAGCAACGTTTATATTTAGCGATTTGGATTTGCTAACATTGATCTTGAGAGCATGTTTACTGTGAAAACAAGGTTTCCAGAATTTCAATTTTTATTTCATAGTAAAACACAAGGTAAACAATACCAGCTCTTACCAGAAATCAGACTTGCTGACATCGAAGTGTATCATAATTTTTACTGTACATTTTGTGATCTTGTAAGGGATTTTTAAGCAGCTGCAAGAAACCACGAATCGTCTCTAAATCTTGAAGTAGCTTAGTGCTCTTTTTGTAGGCATTTTAAGTGTGATCTCCGGCAGCAATTAGGTAAGAAATGTGCCTACTGTTCTGTAAGTAGCCTTGAAATTTATTAGAGTTGAATAGCAATATATTTTGTATGGAGTCCCCCATATATTATTTACCTTGTATTTTTGCTTGAATTCCTTTCAATGCAAAATTATGCAAAAAATTATGAAATTATTTTCCATAGTTTGAAAGAAAACTCTTGAATTTTTTATAAAGTTCTTATAGCTGCTCTTGCATTTCCATTTTTCTTTTTATTTTGTTTCAGCCACTTGTCTTTAATGAAAATGTTAGGAAAACACTAAAAAGAAAAGAGCACCGGAAAAAAAGACGGAAAGAAAGAAATAGAAACGACATTTTTTTTCCTATTAGGCAACAGTTTTCTTAATTAAAATTTCGGAAACCATGCAAGAGAGAAGAACAATGTAAATAAAATTAAATAAAAATTAGCTCGTCTGGCATTTAAAATAATTTTTAAAATATTCTTTTCCATAATTTTTCTAGCAAATTGAAGGTTATTTAATAAGAAAATAAAATTTTGTAAGTGTTTTTAAATTCTGTTATTAAATTTAAAACGCCTTAGGCTTTCTTGGATTCTAAGGACATTACTTTGCCGGTAAAGTTGTCAGGCATTCAGGCTATAATGTTGCTAAGATGTTGCTACTGTTGCTTCCTTTCGTTTCTTAATTTCCTTAGCAAATGGCATGAGAAACTATTGGTCTTTGAGTTCTTCATTGTTTTTGCTTTTTATTGATATTTGAAACATTTGAGTTCCTTTTGAAATAGTTGAGCTATTTTATTGCCATGGCAAACAATTTTTGCTTACAACCATTAACATTTTTATGGACTTGTGCTGGAAGTCTTTAGTAACAGTAGCATAAAGTAGTCGTTAACATTAAAACGTTGAATAAAAATTTGTTACTTTAGTGATGAAAATGATGACTAAATAAGCGTGCCAATACGAAATCATCATCACCATCATACGGCTCTTATTATACTGTATACGGACAAGCTACAAGCCTTCACAAATCATGGTGATGTTTTTTAATAGTGGCCTCCGGCATTTCCTTCGACAAACAATTTCTAGGATTTTCCTTGGTAATCATGGCTGTTTACGGATAAATTTTAAAATTTTCGTTAACTTTGCTTTATGGCCGCATATAAAATTTTCTCTGTTAGATTCAGTTTCAGTAATTTATTGTTTTACTGCGAGAAATACTCATAAAATTCTAGAATTTATTTACTTTGAAAATTTAATTTGTAGCCTGAAGCGAATTCAAAATCTATAATAAAATATTGTTTGTTTTTATGTTTGGTTTTGGAAAATATTGTTTCGGTTAATAATTTAATGAATAGCAATTAAGTTGGCTTCACTAATAGAAAGGAAGCAATTTGTTATTAAACAAAAACTCCAGGAACATTGGGTAATTTGGAAAGAAATCAAAAATATTTCCCACAGTTGGTTACACTAACATTTATGGCCGTAAAAGTTTGTAATTAAATTACTACTTCCTTAATAATTTTATAATGGCTTAACTCTGTTCCTGAAATATTATAAGGCTTGATCGCTAGTCAATAACATCCACCACCAAGTCTAACTTCGTTCTTAAGCTGGCTTTTCTAGTTCTTGTATTATTCCAGTGTTTTTTACTTTATTTTATTTAAGTTCTTTACAGTGACTTTCTTAAATCATCTGGGAAATTAAAAACTCCCTAATGTTTTTACAAATCAAAAAAACCATGTGTTACGTTTTTACCTTTGAAAAACGTTTACAATATGAGCTCGTAGATTGCAAATAAAATAAAAATAAATTTCGTGTTTAATTTTAATTAAAATTCTTTATTATTCCTACAATTCTGTGTGCCACTGTTTACAACTTTATGTAAACAACAACAATTTCTTGTTTATTATTCCTCTGTTTACATCCTTTGCATAAACAATAACAATTACTAGACAGTTATTCGACAGATCTTTGTAACGAAGATCTTCAAACCATGATAACTCTCTTCAAACACACGACGTCTTCACACAAGACTGACTGAACTCCATTTTTTAAATTTTTTTTCATTTTTTCCAATGAAATCTTTTTCCATTCCAACAAACGGTGTCTATCAGCATTGAAAAATCCAAGTTTAGAGCGGTAGGTTGGTGAGTTGTACTCCACAGATTTAAACTATCCTGCGATAAAATCGATCGGTACCTTATTGAATAGCACGTCTGCCATCCCGCATTCTCTGCGCTGTCCAACTTTTCCATAGTTTAGTTGAACTCGAGCAGTATAGACACTGCATTTACCTGTGGCTTCACTACGGGCCGCTATACGAGCTCAAGTGAGCTTTTGGTAACAAGGTTACCACTCCAACTTACCTACCTAGCTCCATCTGCCATCTTTTTGCTTCAGCGTTTCATTAGTGGCCCTGCAAAAATATCCATTTTACGGTTTGAAATTAAATCAAACGCACGTTGAGTTACTTTTGTTTACGTAAAATTCCTGGATTTTGCCATTACTGGATTGGTTGTACATAGCTATCCACCCTTTTGAAGTAGCATCTGAGGAAAACTTACGAAAGTTGTCATTGAAATACTTTAACGTTATAGAATTGATGTTGCCAAACCTTGCAATTTTTCTATCGTGGAACTATCTGTTGCGTTATAAGACTTATATGTTTATACGACCATAGCGTTCCGAATTGATAATAACAGTTCTTGTAGTAATATTTTCGAAAAAATGCCGTCCAGTTATACCGCCAGATCATAACCAAACAGTCACATTTTCAGAAGGCATTGGCTTTTCTGTAATCAATTTTAGGTTCTCCGAATCACATGGCTTCATTGCTTAACAAAATTCCTTTAAAAAATCGACAATAAAGCTTGTTGCTGTAGCGTTCAATGAATATATCTACGGGCTTTAAATGAGGCCGACACTATTCTTGAGAACTGCGTGGAAATGATAAACTCGAACTATGTTTCAGGGCAAAAGGTACCGGCCCTATACGGGCACGCTGTTAACTGCAGAGTAACTCTTCTTTGGGAGTTTAAGACATTGAATTTATACTCAGGTGCACAAGATATCTGAAGGGAATAGTTGAATAGAAACCATAGGGGATACAACTTGGAAGATTTTCTTAATTATTATACAAATCAGAACAATCCATGTGCAAATCCAGCAGAATCTGAAATAACTTTTAATATGATTTCCGTTAGAGGCTTCAAACCAATTCATATAATTCATACAAGATACACTTTGGGCCCCAGAGAGGAGAACATTATAGCCATAAGAAGAGATAGAGTAAGAGAAAAGAACAAGAAGAAGGAAAAAATAGGACTGAATTAGCCAAGCTCCTCTACAGCTATACATCTAATGCAACAATTCTATCAGCTTTCGAACTGGAAAGATGGTAACCCTTTCATTCTAAAACTAGCTCTAGTAGATGATTAACTTACTTACCTATTAAATAATGCTGAAACAAAATGAAAAATTAATTAGAAGAAGGAAGATTGTTCTAAAAGAACGAAAAAAAATATTTCTGAAGGAGTTTGAATGCTGGAAACTAAGAAAAGGTGGAATCGATGGCCTACCATTACTATGGTCCACTAGTGTTTGCTCTTCTTACTGCTGGTAAATTTTATGTAGTCATATAGGAATGTCTGGGACTGGATGATTGATTCAACGAATGAATAAAAGTGAATGCAATTAATGCCTCTACAAGGGGCGTCAAAGAGCTTCAATAGCTGCTGTAGTCTAGTAGGTAGTAAGTCGGCTTAAGGTCACGGTTCAAACCTCAGGTCAGACATCAAAACGAAAGTATGAAAAAATATTTCTTCGGCCATTTCCTCTCAGCAGATTTCTGGCAAAAATTCTGAGAGTAAATAAAATTGCCATGAAGAATTAAAAAAAAATCTGTCGTTCGGATTCGACTTTAAACTGTAGGTCCCGCCACTCATGTATAAAATTAAAACACACAACATAAGTGGTGTGAGAAGATATATCGTAATCTTGACTGAACAGTTATAATGATCAATTATGTATGTATGTATGTATGGAATAAATGCCGGTGCTGCAATAGATTAGGATCCTCTGTACTGTTTAATTTTTTCCTTGTAGGCCGTCGGAAATCTTAAAATTAGTGTGGGAAGCGACGACATCAGAACATTAGGATTATAGACTTCGAACACAACTTTTTGCCATCATACTTGAGTCTTAGTGGGCGATCACACAGTGAAGAAAATAGTTATGATTTAGTGATCTAAGATTGTCGACCTTCCATAGTCGGCCTAATGTCTGCTGTGTAAGCTTCTCTATAACTGGTTTACTCTGCTTTTGTTGTAAAAGGTTTCAATTCTTAATTTAGGTTGGTAGCAGAGGTCAGCAAGGAGTATTCAAAACGATGAGTAGATTCGAATCATACTTATGGTTTCTGATACTTATACGCATTCATACTTATTTTAATGTCATACTCATACTACTCATATTCAAAGTTTGAAATGCTCATAGTACTCACACTTAACAATACCCACGGTGTTACAGATTTCGACTCTCCATAACTCATCGTATACACGAATCACAAAATAAGTATGATTCGCGTACGAACACTACAATACTCACATGAACGTTGTGTGTTTGCTCTGTTTGTTGTCTTTGTCTTTTTTGTTTATGTGTCTTTATTCTTTCTTTGTAAATGCAGCAACAACTCACACTGTAAATTTTACCGAATGATTCGAATCAGTAAGTATTTTTCTAATTTTATGAATCTGAATGAGTAGGCTTATGAATCAAACATATTTCGAATGGTATGAGTTTGATGCCAACGTTGTACTCATACTCATTGCAACTTGTACTTATAAATCAATGTTGTACTGAGTACGAATGAATCAGAGTAGTTGGATTTCATACTCAAAATTTCATGAGTAATTATGAGCAGCTAAAATGCGATTCATTGCTGATCTCTGGTTGGGAGTTCCGTCTATATTTTTCAATTATTCCGAAAGTAACTCTTATACTCTGTTCTTTCGCTAAAGAGAGGAATTTCTAGCCAAACTTTTTAAATTCTTTATTGTGTACTGCTTGCTAGTTTAGTGCAGTAATATTTTAAATTACAACTCCTGCCGCTAGGTACATTTTCAAATAATTACTTTGAAAACCATTGGAAATAAAATGTGATGAAAATGAAATGAAATGAATGAACGAGTAAATGAATAAAAGAATGAAGTTTTTTTTTCTTCTAATTTGTTAATTAATGTTGTTGCAAAATTACAAACATTTTAATAATGTTAATGTGTCTGATGCTGTTAATGCTGCTGCTACTGGTTGTAAAAATCATAAAAATAAATTAATTTCCTTTCCATTTTTATACTTTTCAACCAAGAAATATCCTTCTCCGTAACAATAGTGATTCATGGCCAACACCATAATCAAAAAAACTACATGGCTGGCATAGGCCACTCTTTAGTATGGAGTTTACGTTATTTTTTATGATTTTTGAAATAATTTTTTTATTTTTATTTCTTATTTTTATACATTTTATTTGTATTTGGAATTCTTCTTCTACTCCTTTACAGAAATTTTAAGCGAAGCAATTTATTACAGACGTTGTTGAAATGTTATTGTGATTATGGAAAATGTTGCTGAATGTTATTTCATAATGCTTCATTTGTTGTTGGCTGTTGTTGCTGCTGCCATAAAGGCAAAATATATAAAAATCGTTAAACAAGTAAAAAGAAATCATTTGTGAAAACAAAATCAGCCTTTAACCAACCGCATGGTAAACAAAATAAAAAAAAAACAGAGAAATTAAAGAAGAAAAACGTTTAAACAATAAACTCCATTCATTCATTCATTCAGTCATTCATTGCTGTATTACAACCATTGCCATGCTCTTTTACTTCACTTGCAACATCAATACTACGTGTACGCGCCATATCAAATGAATGGCAAAAAACTGCCAAGGTGAGCATTGCCCGTTGCCAGAAATAATTGTAAATTCAAGTGGAAATGCAACGGTTATGGAATGAAATGAAATGCAATTTTTTTTGTTTTTATTTCTTGTACCCTGAACTCTAAAAATTATATGAAAACAGCAAATATTGCGTTGAGAGAGCAGCAGCTTTTGCTGTATCAAAAAAAGGCCATGCAGCATAAACTTAAAAGGGTACAAATTTTTAATTCTGCTGCATATACGATGATGACACATGAATAGAATTGTTTGACTACGTCTGCTATATGGGATTTTTAAATGATGTTTTTACACACACAATTGTTAAATACCTGTACATAAAGAGTAAAAATTACTGGAGAAAATGAAATGCAAAAACAGTTGAAATGTACAGCCTAGCTATGCATATACATACATGCATAGAGACATACGTACTTCTATACATATATATATGTATGGTATACAGATAAATGAGTAAATAAGCATCATCATTATCAACATGATTATCATTGTACGGCTTAAAGTCACTGCATATTTTTGCTTATGAATAATTTCCGGTGTTTGCTTGGATTAAGGTGACCAGACTTTGTTTTTTTTTAGCGACGTACCAATTCGTACGTACCAGAAGTCGCCGTAGTCTAGTAAATAGTGTGTTGGCTTATTAGACGTAAAGACAGGGTTCGAGCCCCAGGCCAGACATTAAAAAAAAATACAAAAAATATTTCTTTGGCGACTTCCTCTCAGCAGATTTCTGGCAAAAACTCTGAGAATAAATAAAATTTCCATGAGAAGTTTCTCAAAAATCTGTCGTTCGGAGTCGACTTTAAACTGTAGGTCTCGCCACTCATGTGTAAAATTAACACACACAACATAAGTGGTGTGAGAAACTAGGTCGTAATCCTGAATGAAGAGTTGAAATGACCAATTACATATGTATGTACCAATTCATCTATGGGAAATTGTATTTCAATTTGATTTAATCCCATTACCTACCACAAAAGTTGGATGAGTACAAATGATATCTGCATCACAGAGTACTCTGTGATCTGCACAAAAGATCAGCAATGAATCGTTTTTTCGCTCATGAAATTTTGAATATAAGTAAGTCAACAATATTGAAAATTTAACTATGTACTCTGATTCATTCGTACTCTTTACAACGTTGATTTATAAGTACAGGTTGCATTGAGTATGGGTACAACATTGACATCAAACTCATACCATTCGAAATATGTTTGATTCATAAGCCTCTACTCATTCAGATTCATAACTTTAGAAAAATACTTATAAATACTTATAAATGATTTCAGGGACTCGAATCATTTATTTAAATTTACTGGCTTAGTTGTTGTTGTATTTACAATAAAAAGGAGAAAGACACATAAGCAAAAAAGACAGAAGAGTAGCTAGCAGAGCAAACCCACAACCCTTTAGTGAACATTTTAGTGTTCCTACGCGATTCATATTTATTTTGTGTATATGTTGAGTTATGGAGAGCCGAAATAAAACAACATCATGGGTGTTGTTAAGTATGAATATGATGAGTACTTCAAACTTTGAATATGAGTATAAGTTCCATGCTATTAAAATAAGTATGAATGCGTATGTGTCAGAAATTATGAATATGATTCGATTCTACTCATCTTTTTGAATACTTATTGCTGATCTCTGAAAGCAATTCCTCTATGAGAAATTGTATTTCAATTTGATTTAACCTCATTACCAATAGTTATGCACCAATAATCAATTATGGACCGATATCATTTACGGCAATTTCTGAGCTGACAATCGGGTACAGAAATCTGGCGCTGAAACCGTTTTTCCAGTTTTCGGATGGAAATGAGAAAACTGATAAACATGTTGTTGAAGTCGCCGTAGTCTAGTAAGTAGTGTGATGGCTTATTAGACGTGAAGCCACGGTTCAAACTCCAAGTTTCAGACATCCCCAACAAATTAAAATATAAAACTCTGGCAAAAACTCTGAGAGCAAAATAAAATTGCCATGAAAAGTTAGGCAAAAATCTGTCGTTCGGAGTCGACTTTAAACTGTAGATCCCGTCACTCATGTATGGTAGGTAGGTAGAGGTGGCTGCCCATCCAAGAAAATTTTTTGGATGGACACACTTAGGCCGCATTGGGCCCGTTGTGCTAACACAATCATCCGTTATCCCCTAGTCTCGAAACCACTCGGAGCTCCTGATGAAGCGATTCAGGCTGCCAATGTCAATCCTTGACAGTTCCTCCAGATCAGCCATGTAGTAAGTACCCAAGTACTTCCTTCTGCTTTGGCAAAGAGCCGGGCATGTACCCAGCAGATGAGGGATAGTCTCCCCTTCTTCCTCATATGTGCAGCTTCTGCAGAAGTCGTTAGCAAGGTGTCCAAGACTAATGCGCCTCGCATGCGTACCCATAATGCAATGCCTCGTAATGACACCGACAACTACACTGAACGCGCTTCTTTGGAGTTTAAGTAGACTCATTGTGCGCCCCTCATCAAGCCGTTCTACCAGTGTCGCTGACGGAATGGACGATCGCATTATCAATTATGAGCTTGCAGGTCCTCATAGGTATGCCCAGATTCGAGAACTCATGGGAGAGTTCGATGGTCGTCACTCATGTATAAAATTGTATAAAAATTGTATGTATAAAAATAGTCCTACGTAAGATATTCGATACCGTAGAAGTTGGCGATGATTTCATAATCCCATTAAACAATGAGCAGTATGAGCTCCTCATTGATATGCATTAACATCCGGCGGCTGTCCTAATTTAGCCATGTTGTTTGGAGTCCGGCGAGTCCTTTATATTCAATGGCAATACATAGTTAAAAGATGTGAACGATTATTTTTATTATTTCGATTAGGCCACCTTTGACCCCATTCGGGAAAATATTTTCAAAAATATTTTGATATCCTGTTCGTTTTCATTTTTTTCGTGCAGCATTGCTTCAGTTTTTTCGTCCTTTTTTTCTTCTTTCTTTGCTTACATTATTGCTGCTGTGGCTGTTGCTGTTATTGCTGTTGTTGATATTGCACTTGTTGTACATAAGTATTGTTGTATCCCTTACTTATTTTTTTTATTTACACCTTTATTTATTTAACATTTCAATCTTTTGTACACCAATGAATTGGTTGCCATTGCTGCATGTTTCATTTCCTTCTTTTATTTTTATTTGTTGTACGCCCAACCCCATCCCATGGATGGAAAACATGAGTCCAGTTTTTTTTGCTGGCATCGTTATTATGTTTGTTGTTGGTTTTGTTGTATTTTAGCAATATTTCTTACTTGACTCGGTTTCAATTTCGCATTCTACAATGTCAATGCCTTTTATGCCTGAAAACACATTCCTTTGCATACTTTGAGGCGTTTTAGCCAGGACTCCTCTTCTTGTTTTTTTTTGTACCAACAGATAGATAGAATTTGTTGCCGTAGTGTAATACAACATTTCCTGATATCCTCCTCTCTCATACTGGAATAAAATTTGTATTTAAATATTCATTCGGCTACGTGTCTTGCTGTTTGTCTGTCTGTCTGCTGGGATATCAGTAGTTTGGCTTGGTATGCAGGCAAATGCTGGTTTGTTTCGTTGTGCCGCGCATACAATCATAATGATTGCAATGCAGCCAATGCTGATAATGATGACGTTGCTGTTGCTGTTGCTGTAGATGTTGCTGGTAATATTTCATTGAAATTATTTGAATTGTTTATGCACTCCTCGCCTGCTGTAACTTTAGTGTCGATGACGATATCGTCATCCTGGCTCCTGGTACTTTTTCTTTTTTTTTTTGTATTATTGCCGTTGTTGTTGTTGTTGTTGCTGGTACTATTTGCTTGTTATTTATAACTTTGTTTTCATTTTTATTATTTGTTTCTCTCCACCGCCATTTATTTTTGTTTTTATTATTGCAGCAAAAAAACAAACGTTGCAAATAGCAAATACAGACTCATTTCAGTCTATGCGAAAAACAACAAAAACAACAACAAAAAGAAAAAGAAGAAAATGTTTAAATAAAAGCGCCAACCATAAACAATATTATGAGCTGAGTAGTGGTAGTAGAGTGGAGACCCCAATCCCACTCACTCTGGGTGTTATACCCGTAAGTTGCAACGACATCATCAAGTTCATTCGGTATTTTTAAGTCGTGGCAAAGCGGCCTAAGGAGTCATTCACTGTGTAAATATGATAAAGACAACGACAACAAAAAAAGAATGAAAATGAAAAAGAAAGAAATGAGAAGAGCAGAATATTTCTGCTGTTTGTCAAGATAAATTGCCGAGTTTGCATAAAAATTGCAAGGATTATAAGGTAAACAAGCTGAAATGAAGTATTTAAGGATGCAACAGCAGAATCCGGAACCCGGAAGATTTGTGTTATTAAACTCATGCATATATATAAATACATACATACATGCATATGATATTGAATCAAGCATTTTAATTAATAATGACTATTTGGTGGTTTTAAAAAAATGAAAATTCTGATTACAATACTCAAGGAGAAGAAAGGATTAAATACTTAAGCATCAGATATGAAAGGATTTAAAAATAAAAGATTGCTTTATTGTGCTTCAGATTATATTTGCTTTCGTCTTGTATTGATAAGTCTTAAAGATATTTAAATAGGTCCATGGAGTTCAATAAACAGAAATGAAAAGGAATTTAAAAATTTGCCTTGTTATAAAGGAGATAATTGGTATGTGGATGTGTAAGAAGTATTGTAAAGCTTTAACTCCAAACAAAAAATACATTTTTCTGGATCCATGCCATGTGCAAGCAAAAAAAAAAAACCGAATCCAAAAAAAAACAAATTAAAATAAATTTGTGTTTAGTTTTAATAAAAATTTTTCATTATTCGCACAATTCTGTGTGCCACTGTTCACAACTTGATGTCAACAACAACAATTACATTGTTTGTTATTCCTTTGTTTACACCCTTTGCATAAACAATAACAATTAATAGACAATTATTCGACAGATCTTTGCAACGAACATAGCAACTTTATTTACTCTCAGAGTTTTTGACAGAAATTTGCTGAGAGGAAGTCACCGAAGAAAGATTTCTTCATACTTCGTTGTGATAGAGATGTCTGATCTGGGTTTTGAACCAGAGATCAGCATTAAATCGTTTTTTCGTTATATAGTGAGTCAACATTATTGAAATTTAACTGCCTACTCTGATTCATTCATACTCACTACAACGTTGATTTATAAGTACAGGTTGCATTAAGTATGAGTACAACGTTGACATCAAGCTCATACCATTCGAAATATGTTTGATTCATAAACGTACTCATTTAGATTCATAACTTTAGAAAAGTACTTTTAAATACTTATAATTGATTCCAGGGACTCGAATCACTCATCAAAATTTACAGTCTTAGTTGTTGTTGCATTTACAAAAAAAAAAAAAAGAAAACAGACGGAGCGGCAAGCAGCACGAACACACAACCTTCTAGTAAGTATTTTAGTGTTCGTACGCGATTCATACTTATTTTGTGATTCGCGTAAATGTTGAGCTATGGAGAGTAGAAATCAATAACATCATACGCGTTGTTAAGTATGATTATGATGAGTATTTCAAACTTTGAATATGAGTAGAAATTCCATGATATTAAAATATATATGAATGCTTATAAGTATCAGAAATTACGAGTATGATTCGATTCTACTCATCTTTTTGAATACTCATTGCTGATCTTTGGTTTGAACAGAGGCTACGACTATTTCATTTACAACATATTCGCACTTAATACAGTTTGATGGTGAGCCTAGGATTCTATGAATCGAGAATATTTGTTTCTCTCATTGATTTTCAATATTTCTTTTCTATTTTCTTAATAAAATACTTCATTTAATTCGGTTAATAATCCTTTTTGAATGCCTTAAATAACAAACGATAAAAGGATTTTTCTATTTAAAGCTGTTAGTTGGGTCAACATTCCTTACGAAAAACAAATACAGAAGAAAAAAAACTCTAGTCAAACATTGCAGTCATTAAGCAAACAATTAATTAAAATAAATTATTGAAATATTTATTTATATACACACACACACATGCACACACACAACCACATGCTTTAATGCTAACATATAAAACAAAAATTTTACAAGAATTTCTATGAAATTTTATAAAAGCAAAGTAAACTTTCAAACAACCACACAATATCCTTGAAAATGTCTTTAAATTTTTTGATGTTTTTATTTTTTTTTTGCAAGAAATCCTTTACAAATTAACACAGTTAATCCTGTATATAACGATGTTAAAAAGAAAACACATACACAAATGCAAATACATATCTAAAGAGTATTAAATTTAATAAAGAATAAATTCTACACATACAGGGACACATATCCCTCTATCTCTTGCATATTTATGATATTCTTGTCTTTATGGCAGCATAAAAATAACATTGCCAGCTATGTTAACCGTCTATCTGTATCCTTTTTAAATGGATAAACTGTAAATTGCCACCGAAAAAAGAAATATAACGACAACGATAACACAAAGCTGCAGCAGCATCCTTAAAAGGTTTACATACCCCCGCTAACTGCCTCCCCTAACCAAATATTCCCCAGGTGAAAATCATGCCAAACTTGTATTTATTTTTCAGCAGACATACTCACAAGACATCAGCCAGCAACCAGCAACATTTTTCATTTATTTTTATGGCATTAAACAAAACAACAACAAAAAAAATTATTTTTTATCACACAACAAAAATACAAAGAAATCATGAAGAACCCAAAAAAAAACACGAGCAAAATAGCAGACAAACACGCGACTTTATGCCACATTTATCGTTCCAAAGCATATTCCCTATTCCTAGCACCGAATAAGATACTTAAACCCAATCTAACATACATACATACACATATGTATGCTAAGCACAACAGCAATAGAGAGCGTTGTATGAAACAGAAAAGAGAAAGAAAAAGGAAACACAAGTATTGTATAAATGGTTTAAAAAGGAACCATACAGATACAGATAAATACTTACCTGCATAGAAGGTAGAATAGAAGTCAAGGTTATCTATGATAGACTCTTTTAAATACAGACAGGAATGAAAAGGATCATCAGTTCATGTACAGGAGCCCAAAATAAAAAAAAACAAATTTAATGGAAAATCAATTGCCAGCATTTGTATTTAAAAATGAAACAAAATTTAAGCCCGAATAACTTACTTAGTATAGATTACATACACATATGTATTTAAATTAGAATTTATTACTGTGGTATACTTTTAGGGATTTTTAAAAATTGTTGCAAATTTTTAGGGGTACTTTATTGATTTACTAGGAATAAATCTTAAGCTATACATCTTGCCTTCATAAGGTATCTATTTTGAAGACCCTCATATTTTTAAGACATTTACATGTTTGTTGTTCTGTTCTCCAGATGCTCATTACAACATTACAACATGTAACTTAGCTCTTGAATATAAAGGGTTTACATGCCGAGTTATCCATGTACATAAATACATACATAACACAGCATTGCATGGGTTTTGCAAATAAGATTGCTCCAGGTGTTTCCGAAGGCATTTTGTGCGCTAAACACGAATCTGGTTTTTGGGGTCGCTGATTACAGATCTTCATTCAGATTTAAAAAATTCAAAATGGCGGATCCAATATGGCGGTCGAGGTTTATAAAAATTAATCAGATGTACTTGACCGCCATATTGGAGCCGCCATTTTGAATTTTTTAAATCTGAATGAAGATCTGTAATCAGCGACCCCAAAAACCCCTGAGTAACAATTTTCAAGTAAATCTGATTAATTTTTAACGACCTCCGTAATGTGTTTCTTTTTCTTTTGCACCCCTTGACATAAACCCACCCCCTACTTTAAGGGTGTATGCAAACAATTTGGCTTTGGGCTCATTTTAAAGAGCAAAGATCAATTGTCAATTTCTAACAATAGCGATGGTTCTAGCACGTCAGTGTTGAGCTCTACAATGTTTCAAAAATGGCCAAAAACGCCTTTTTCTCGAAAACCTGACGTGATGGAAAATTTTTGAAACCAGATTCGTGTTTAGCGCGCCAAATGCCTTCGAAAATACCTGAAGCCATCTTATTTGCACAAAAAAAGTCCAAATTTGCAGGGCTGTGTAATTGGTCATTACAACCCTTCAGTCAGGATTACAACCTAGTTTCTCACACCACTTATGTTGTGTAAGTTAATTTTATACATGCCAGGACCTACAGTTTAAAATCGATTCTGAACGACAGATTTCTGAGAAACTCTTTCATGGCAATTTTATTTTACTTGTAGAGTTTTTGCCGGAAACCTGCAGAGAGGAAGTCGCCAAAGACATATTTTTTCATATTTCGTTTAGTTGGAGATGCTTGACCTGGGGATTGAAATGAGGCCTCACGTTTAATAAGCCAACACACTGCCTATTCGACTACGGTGAGTCTTGGCCTGAGAAATTCCATATAATTCTTCTCCTCTCTGAACAAACTTCATACCAGATTCATCAGTCATGGTGGTCGGCAGCTCAGGCATAGCGATGGAAAGGAGGCATCATTGTTTTATTCCAGGGTTTGTGTGAAATGATGATGGTTCATATTAACACACCTACTAGACTATGGCGACTTCATTTACGTCAGGTTTCATTAATTAAATGCTTAAAAAACTTTTTAAGACTACTGTTGAACATAAAATACAACATTTTTTGTAGCCTTAAAAATGGCAAAATGTTATCCCCCCTTTTGGAAAACTATTTGTCTTCCTTGTATTACTTGTAACAGGCATTTGAGGTCACTAGAATTTTGTATCCCCAACCGAAAGAATTTTAATATTCATTTTGAAAAACTAAACTAAGTAGCTAAACTAACAAACAATTTTCAGCTTCATTAGGTACTTTGAAGAATTAAAAAAACAGAAACTCTCTTCTCCCATAAATACTTAAAACAATATGTTCAATAAGCTATGCACAACGGGGCATAAACTAAGTATTAAAAAAGGGGCCACTGGAACTGTTATTATATGTTACATTATCCTAAAAATACAAAAAAGGAAAGGAATTCTTTACTTCTGCATTTCTTCTTTAGTTCTTAAAAAATAGAAGAAAAAAAATTAAATTTCCATTTAACTTCGTCTATTTTCTTAAAGTAAAACAGCAATAGCAACCCAGAAAGGCATTTGAAACTACAGCCAAGTTATACAGCCATACAGTAAATTTAATAAAGCAGAAAATGCAATTGTAAATGAGAGCCAAAGAAAGAATAGAATGAAAGAAAATAAGCAAAAACTCAATCATGATTTCCAGTCTAAATATTTAAAGGGGAACATGTAATACAACATCCTGAGAAAGTATCAGCAACTAGAACTACTTGCCTCATTTTGAAATGTCATTTGTAAAGCCACCCTTAACGCAACTGAACTGAACTAAAAGTATGAGTTTTGTAAAGCCCTAGTAATTGTAATGCTGCTAATTGCTGTGTGCTACACTTTACTTTACTTTGGCGAATTTTTGCTTTTTTGTGCCCCACATATTTGTGACAAAAATCGATTGAAAAATATTTTTTGTTTTCATTTCTGTTTTAGTTTTTCTTTTTTATTTTTTTTTATTTTTGAGTACCAATTTGTCTGTAAGGGGGTGTCAGTTTATCGGAACACGTGTGTGCTCATGTTGAAATTATCCTTGAAATCTCAAGAGGTCACATGTATAGGCTTATCACTACGGCTGGCAATGCAATTTAAGGGTTTAAAGTGATCACTATTTTTGTTTTTATTTTTTTAAAAGAAAAAAAAAAATGACTTTGAAGGTGTGAAAAAGTAAATTTTAAATAAAAGTGTACTGTGGTGCGACACTCGCATGAAATTCTTAAAAAGAAAAATTGTTAAGAATTCAAAGAATTTAGCACATGAAAGCAATTCATGCTTATGTTTTCATTCTTGCTGGAATCACTTATTCGTTAGTAATTCAAGGAACACAAAAACATGAGTACCTTAGTGTTCAAACTATGCTTTTCTGCATCTTACTAAACACGTCAGTGACCAAATGGGGTGTCTTAATCCTGAAAGAATCTAAGTGCCTTACCACTAAGATTTTGGTGGATGTATGGCCTTAGTATGCAAATCTTCACAAAAAATTCTACAACCATTTTCTTCTTGGTATTTAGTCCATCTCAGTTCAATATTCAAAAATCTCTTTGCGGCAAATATCATTCACATGATTTAAATCCTCGAGAACATACATACATAATTGTACATTGCAATCCTTCAGACAGGATTACAACCTAGTTTTTCACACCACTTATGTTGTGTGTGTCAATTTTATACATGAGTCGTGGAACCTACAGTTTAGAGTCCACTCTGAATGATAGATTTCTTGGAGAAACTATTCATGGTAATTTTTATTTACTTCCCAGAGTTTTTGCCAGAAATCTGCTGAGTGAAAGTAGCAGAAGAAATATTTTTCCATATTTCGTTTTGTTGGAGATATTTGACCCGGGGTTTGAACTGTGGCCCCACGTCCAATAATCCAACACACTACCTATTTGACTACGGCGACTCTTGGCCTGAGAAACTCCATATAATTATTCTTCTCCCTGAACAAATTTAGTTCAGGATTCATCAGTCAAGGTGGTCGGCAGCTCAAGCATTGTGATGGACAAGGAGGCATTATTGTTTTACTTCAGGGTTTGTATGAAATGATGATGATTCGTACGTATTATTTTCTCTCTCTCTTCTCTTATTCTCCTTCGTTTTAATGATTTTCATATTGTAGTTCGTCTAATGGTATATTAGACTTTATTGGAATCTTTTGATGCTTTTGCATATGACAGCATACTAACAGAGCACTGCTTAACTATCCTTCAACCTTCCTCGTTTCAACTTACTGTCCCTATTTTGATAAGTGGAATATGCTGTAAAGTGTTATTTTTATGGCTGCGATATAGGTGGCCTGTTTAAATAAACAAAAACTGTTGGAAACATCAAAACCTCTTAAAAAATTTTTTTTGTAACAGAAATAATAAATATACAGTGAGTGAGAAAAGAAACTGTACATTAAAAAATATACTGTTACGAAAATGGAAAAATCTCGATACTGGTGTTTTGCTTTTACATCGTTTAACATTAAAATTATAAACAAAAGCTACAAATACAAAAATAATGGACTTGCTTACAAATTATTGCATTGCGTAATATAACAACAAACACCAGCATAAAAAATAGTACACAAGTAAACAAAAATACAACAACAAACACTACAAGAATAAATGTAAACAAAAAACACAAACAACAATAATGAAACAACGATGTTTACATTTATAGAGATCTCGAGAAGGCGAAGACAAGAACATTCGCCTTCAAGAACATTCATTAGACTGTTTACGTTGCCATATAAAAGGCAAGCCGAAGCGGGCAACGGAGTTAGTAAAAGTTCAGTCAGTCTTGTGTGAAGACTCGGTGTATTTGAAGAGAGTAATCGTGGTTTGAAGATCTCCGTTACAAAGATCAGTCGAACAACTGACTAGTAATTGTTATTGTTTATGCAAAGAGTGTAAAAAGAGGAATAAAAAACAAAGCAATTGTTGTTGTTTACATCAAGTTGTGAAGAGTGGCACACAGAATTGTGCGAACAATAAGGAATTTTAACCGTAGATCGAGCCTTAAAAAATCTTCATAATTCTAGCTTATGATCACTTTTGATACATACTTGTAGTATATAGAATTGTAATGCTTATTGATAGATTTTGTTAAAGAATTTTAATATTTTAATTCATTTTAATAAAACTATTTATTTACTAGTATTAAATTTTATTATCACTTTTATGAAATTTGTGGCAAAATTGTTGACATGATGTACATGGGCATGGTTTTTTACATAAAAAGCAAGCATTGACACTGTCAGCTTGGTTTTATTTCTTTCTAAATGGTAACAATTTGACGTCTAGCACCCTGCTTTGTGGCGATTTATAAGTTTCCAATTGCTTAGATAGGACAGCTTATTGTCACTCGCATCAGTAACACTCTCAGTTGAGGGCTGGCTGAAACCTGATGGTACAAACCATTCTGGTGATTCGTTAGAAATATTTGTTGTCAACGTCATGTGAGGTAAAAAAGTTTCCTGTTGCAATAGAACATCGATTATGTTAATAACAATTTTCTCTCTTTGATTCCTGTCTGGTTTCCCGGATTCGGGTTTAACCAAATACTGCTGTAAGTAGTTGCTACACACGTATTGTGTACTTGAGACCAAAACTGCCAATTCAACTTCGCTGGACCAAGAAATTTATAACGACCATCAAATTCAATTAGTTACTAATCTACAGCGACAAAATAAAATATTAGTTGAAGAGGTAATAAAACAAAACAAATGGAAATCTCTTTATGATGCTTGATTTATATAAATATCTTAAATTAATTTCCCTAACAATCACTGTAAGTATTCCATCATTAAGTATGAAATTTCAATTTAAATAGCTGGAGGTGATTTTAATTTTTTGAATTCTGTCGCTAAAAAACTTTAATTTGAGATGAAAATATACCAAAAAGAAACATAAAAACATAAGCATCATTATTTAAATGTATTTTCTTTAATTTTCTTACCTCTTAGGCGAAAAAAATTCAATTTTTAAAAATCTTAAAAAAGGATATATGGGCTGCTCTGAAAGTATGATAGCCAATGCCAAACTATTTATACAGTATTATTTCTTACATAAAACTACAAGTTGTGTGATAAAAGTTTTATGAAAATGGTTAAAATTTTCTAACAAAAAATTAAGATAAATATATTTCTTTTTTTTTAGAAAAAAATCCTTTTCATTCGAATTTCAAAAAAAAAGCTTTAAGCATGATTATTAAAGGCTGCAAGATTTTCAGCTCATTTTTCGAAAAGGCGTAATAGGTGTAAATATATCATTATCAAAGCCAATGATTCTGTTATCTCATACGTACGTAGTTGACCGAAATATTATGATCTGTAATAAAACATGAGACGAAACAGATTCTGCTAATGTTTGTCTGTCACGTGAGACAAATATGAGAAGAGCAGTAAGAAACAACTAGATTTTTTCATCCCAAACTACTAAAGGCAGTTTGTTCTGTTCTAAGTAGTACCATCTTTGGCGATAAATATCCTGTTGTCATGTTTGTTGCTGCCAATACTTTCTCCAGTTCATAAGACGAGCTTCTATTTTCTTCTTCTTCAAAACCTTTAGCAGCAGGAATATTACGTATATATAATTAATATATAATCGGTCATTACAACCTTTCGTTATAAATTGGAAATGTCTGACCTGAGGTTTGAACCTTGGGTCTGACGTCTAATTTTCGGGCACTCTCCTTAAGTGGTAAAACTTGAGTTTGGTGATTGTTAGAATTTTATCCTTAGTAGACAGTTTCTTTTGATGCTCACTGTATGCTTAAAAATATGCTTGTAGTTTTGTTTTTATTTAAAAAAACCTTTGAAAAGGAAGTCAAAGATTAGAAAAACATCAGGATTTTTGAAATATGAAACGTATCTGACCGGATAAAATTTCCATGATATTTGAATATATTTCTGTTGTTTTTAATGTCAACTTATTACAGGGGCAATGGGTAAGTAATGATTTGTATTGAAAATACATAAAAAATAATTAAACAGGATATCTCTACATAAAAAACAAGAGAGAGGGAAAGGCTCACATGGTCCATTGAGCATAATTTAAGAGTAAAAAGAAGAAAAACCATGCCGCTAGTATATTAACTACATGCTTA
This sequence comes from Sarcophaga subvicina, assembly GCA_936449025.2. Taxonomy (NCBI): domain Eukaryota; kingdom Metazoa; phylum Arthropoda; class Insecta; order Diptera; family Sarcophagidae; genus Sarcophaga; species Sarcophaga subvicina. The sequence goes on along the minus strand of OW388084.2, from coordinate 112,118,938 downwards.
AGCAATTAGCTGAAGAATTCCTCAACACATGTGTTAATTTTAACAGCCTGTTTTCTTTTAAAGAAAATTCCATGTGTCTTGCTAAGAAAATTACAAAAACAGAAAATTCTCACACAGGTTTTCTTTAAAATAGATTTGAAAGTGATTGAAAATCAAGTGTATCTCATAGAATATATGGCAATGCATTTACTTTTCCAAAGTGTCTTGAGAAATCGTGCATATCCTGCTTACCTTACGTTTTAAGGATATACTTGGCATAACGCTGGCTATAAAATATTAACACACACACATCCTTAAAATGAAAATGAGAAGGCAACTTTCCTTCCATTCCTTACTTGTAATTGGGAGGGGGTATGTTGTAATAATATTTTACATCATCTTGTAGTCTGTCTATATTAAAATTGATGTGAATCAAGGGAATCTATGAAATCTAACTCACATGAAAGATGAGAGCAAAAAACCAAGCCTTCAGTAGTATCACATGTTCAAAATGATAGCTTTTGTGAAAAAGTCATTTTTAAGTTAAAAGTATTGCAAGAAGTCTTATAAGCAGAAAGCAGGAAAGAGACAGAGAAAGAGGGAGCAACGTACAATATATGTTATCCTGGTTACTTTAGATTTTTTACAAGAAAACAAAACGTGCGTATAAAATGACTTGGCAAAAATATGCTTCAAAAAAGGTTTTACTTGTAGCTTTCATACCAACAAAAAAACTCAAAGAAGTTATAAGAAAGCATGATATGGTGTGACGATATCAAGCAACAACATCCTTGACTTGACTGCCTTCAAAACCAATGTATTAATGATATGGATATCATGCCATACAATATCTAATGGTATAAACTTTATAAGTCTGTTTCTTATGTATCGTAGAACATCATATTGAGTTGAAAATTTCTTTCAACTACAATTCAATACCACCACAAGTGCTTTTTTCTTCCTTCCTAACTCCCTCATCTTAAATGCTTTGTAAGGGGGGCTAAAAAGGGTTGATTTTTTTCGTTTCTTAAGGGAGTTGATTGTAGTAGATTGTCGTTTAGTATTAATGTGTTTTTTAAACAAATATTAGTTTTACATCGTTAAGATTATATGGCAAACAACTCGTATATATTTACACATTAAACTTGTATTGTAAGATGATGCTTAAAAAATTTATAAGGATTTTTCCACCATTCGCTATATATTCTGGAAAAGGGATTGGTAAACCTTATTAAACAATAATATTCACAGTATATGAAAATATTAAATATTTTATGCCTAAAAGTAGGCTTCAAATTATGATGAAATGAGTACATGTAAAGTATGCAATGTATATGACTAGCAATCTCTATTTGATAAGAAATGTATACAACTTTGCATATGAAATAATAAATGCTTTAAGTAGTTGTCCACCGATAAGTCCACTCTGAGTAAAAACTATATTTATTTTTAGATTTTATAGCACAAGTACCCCTGCATCTGACAAAAACTTTAGACACTGAAGAAATTGATAACAAATAATCCTTTAGAAGAATTTGCAGTACAAAAAATTTTATTGTTCCTCTTAATATCGAACCGAATTTCATGATAAATGGACTCTGGCGTCCATAACCATGTTTATTTCAACATAAGGCTCGTATGAATTCATATTAAGGGCAACAATTTAGGTGAGTAAAGCAGGAGATGAGTTGGAACTATTTTCCCAACAATTAGGCTGACCTTGTGCCACTCATTTACTCCTCAATTGCTCAATAGGCATATAAACAGTCCTCACTTGCCTCTTGGCCATATAAGCTAGTTTCTACACCTTGGTGTAAATGTGTGGTATTCGGAGTCTTTCACTTTTAGGACAATGGCTGCAAGTGAAATGGTAAAGTTTGTGCAGGAGTTTACTGCAAGCAATTTAATATTTGTATGTCATGTTAGCTTTAAGATTATGAAAGTGCAGTTCATGTTGAAGTCTTCGAATGGAAACATAATATTCTGCATATACATAAGTACTGTTCGGATAACTATGTAGATGAGTTAAAAGCAGCATTTGGGGCTTAGACTCCAATAGTTCCCATTGTTCTTTAATATTGTTACGTTTTTACCTTTTAAAAACGTGTAAAAAATGTGCTCGTAGATTGCAAATAAAATAAAAATAAATTTGTGTTTAATTTAAATTAATTTTTTTTTGTTATTCGCATAATTCTGTGTGCCATTGTAAACAACTTGATGTAAACAACAACAATTGCTTTGTTTGCTATTTCTCTGTTTGCAATCTTTTGCATAAACTACCGTGGTCTAGTAGGTAGTGTGTTGGCTTATTAGACGAAAAGCCAGGGTTCGAGCCCCAGGCCAGACATCAAAATAAAATACAAAAAGTATTTCTTCGGCGACTTCCTCTCAGCAGATTTCTGGCAAAAACTCTGAGAGTAAATAAAATTGCCATGAAAAGTTTCTCAAAAAATCTGTCGTTCGGAGTCGACTTTAAACTGTAGGTCCCGCCACTCATGTATAAAATTAACACACACAACATAAGTGTTGTGAGAAACTAGGCCGTAATCCTGACTGAAGGGTTGTAATGGCCAATTATGTATGTATGTATAACAATGATTAGTCAGTCGACAAATCTTTGTAACAGAGATCTTCAAACCACGATTACTCTCTTTAAATGCACCGTATCTTCACACAAGACTGACTGAACTTTGTTCACTTACTCGCCTGCTTTGCCTTGCCTTTTATATGGCAGAGTAAACAGTCTGACAAATGCTCTTGAAGGCGAATGTTCGTGACTTCGCGTTCTCGAAATTTCTGTATGTGTTTATTATTGTAGTGTTGTTGGTATATTTTTGTTTACTTGTTTACCATTTTTATGCTGGTGTTTGTTGTTATCAGAGGTCGCTTTTTCGCTACTCATAAGCACTCATGAAATTGTGAGTATAAGTAAGCCAACAGTATTCAAATCCAACTACTCTGATTCATTCGTACTCAGTACAACGTTGATTTATAAGTACAAGTTGCAATGAGTATGAGTACAGCGTTGACATCAAACTCATACCATTCGAAATATGTTTGATTCATACGCCTACTCATTCAGATTCATAAATTTAGAAAAGTGCTTATAATACTTATAAATGATTCGAGTGATTCGAATCATTCGTCAAATTTACAGTCTTAGTTGTTGTTGCATTTACAAAGAAAGAAGACAGACACATAAACAAAAAAGACAAAGACAGCAAGCGGAGCAAACACACAACCTTCTTGTGAGTACTGTAGTGTTCGTACGCGTATCATACTTCTCTTGTGCTTCGTGTATATGTTGATTCATGGAGAATCGAAATCAATAACATCATGCGTATTGTTAAGTACGAGTACCATGAGTATTTCAAGCTTTGAATATGAGTAGTATGAGTATGACATTAAAATAAGTATGAATGCGTATAAGTATCAGAAATAATAAGTATGATTCGAATCTACTCATCGTTTTGAATACTCATTGCTGACCTTTGGTTGTTGTATTACGCAGTGCGATAATTTGTAAACAAGTTCATTGTTTTGTCTTTGTAACTTTTGTTTATAATTTTAATGTTAAGCGATGTAAAAGCAAAAAACCAGTCTCTAGATTTTTATATTATCGTAACGATATGTATACATTATGTTGATTCCCGCGCTTGAATGTTTTGGCAGCATAAAAATTTCTGAGTGTTGTTAGACAGACCTGTTTAGGCATCGTGTACGCATGAAGTAGACTTCTCTTCCTTATATTGTTATGCGTACAAACTAATCAGGCATAGATATTTGATTGCTAATACCAGTAAATGAATGAATAGTTTTCTTTTTAGCAATTTGTATAATTTATCAAGGGGGCTACATATTTCAAATAACCTTAAAGCGTTTTTGAATCTAATTTTTTTAAAATTTATAACGCGCTTAATGAATTTATTTGTAAAACATATTTGAAAAATTGCTATCTTAATAGTACATAATCAAAAATTAGTCATATCTCCCAAAATAAAACCAAAGAGAAAAACTATTATTAAACGGATATTAGAGCCGTACAAAACGCTGTCTTTATATGCAAATTTAACACGCAAAAAAAAATTGTATAGAAAAACTTAAACACGATTTGATTTATAACACTTTTGTTAACAAAATACTCGTATACCCCGTAACTACCCGAAAATACCAAACCACACTGACTATAATTTGCATATAAGTTTTAACGCCCCTCTATAACCATATCAGTGTAGCAAATGAAATGCAATAAACTCGATAGAAACCGGAATAAAACCAGAATAGCACAAACAGCTGAAACAGTAACACTAACACTAACAGTCACAGTAACAAATTGCCATTATCACACACCAAAAAAACACAACAAAAAAAAAACACAGAAAACAAGCGAACAAATTGAGTAAAAATCATATAAAAAGCATAAAAATTTGACATGAGTGAGAGATCTCTTGTCCAAAAAAATACAAAAAAAAAGCAATAGAACTTTATCTCCCCTCGCATATTATCCTTGAAATTCTAATATTGCATATAAATGCGAACAAATAAAGGCAAAACCCCTTTTTATATGCAGCAATTTTTTTCTTCTTCGTTTTTTTTGTATCTGGAATTGGGGGTGTTTGTGAACATAAAACAACATGATATACGATTATTTATTTTCACATTTTTTCTCTCTATTTATTCTGCTTCTTCTTTTTCTTTTTTTTTTCTTATATTTTTCTTATTTTTAGGGGACTTCACATATGGTAATTTAGAATAAAAAAGTGAATTTTTATGAAAAAAAACGAATCTAAAAAATAACCCGTAGCAAAAAATGTCTTAATTTGCACAACATTAACTTGCATTTTTCATTTTTATACGCTTTGACTACAACGACAACAGCAACAAAAACAACAGCAACTTTAAAAAATATGTAACCTTATAAAGAAGACCCTTTTCCTTTCGCTTAAAATAAATTGCATGCTTGACAATGACTTTTTTCACACATATGTACGACTACAACACACGCCTGCCTTTTACAATACATTTGTAAAAATTTCTCTCCATAGGGCCTAAATGTATGCTATAAATAATTTTCATACATATTATATGATTTCTGTTTTTAGTGTTGTGTGGATCGTCTGTACGTGGCATAGTCTAACGAGTTAAGGGATATCGTGTAAGGTCATTGAGAATGAGAGTTATGATGTGTAATTAGAATTGAATTTTTAATAAATATTTATGAATTTTTTATTTTTATTTTTATATTTGCTAGATTAAAGTTTTATAGCATAATTTTAGGGTAATAAAAATGAAATTGTGATAAGATTTTTTAAATTTGATAAGATGTAAATTATTAAATGAAATATGTATCGTTTACCTGATGTTCAAAAATAAATAAAAAATATTCTGTAGAAATTAGAAGAAATAGAATAGATTAACAATGTTGCGCCCTAAAGTAGACTTATTTTCTTTTTTTCTTTATTAAGAGTTATCCATTTTTGGGTTTCAAAAGTAAAGTTAAATAAAATGAATGTAAAGTTCTGGTTTCAATGAATCATTATAGTGTTTAAAGCGTGCAATTATGTTTTGTAAACGAAATTGTTTAAAGGATCATCTCGAGTTAGATCTCCGAGGCCCAAATCCTACAATTTATTTACTGAGTCAAACGAGTGAGAAACAAGATTAATCATTCAATAAAATGGTTTTGAGAAATTAGCTTTGAGTACCTATTGTTTTAGCACCAAATCAGCATATCTACGGCGTTGTGAATTATCAGTTGGCTTCAATAAGTGCCTGTGTTAGGCAGTATTTGGATAGCGTAACATAAACCTTATTTCTGAAAATGCAATGAATCGACAAAATTCCGATTATCCGCCACATTTCCTTTAACAAAAGCGAACATTTTCGGCAGTGCAATGATGACCAAGACTGAACTCATCTGTCGTGTTTACAATCTCATGAATTTTTGTTTATATTCCTGACAAATCCTTGCCTGATAATGACAACTGTATATACCTCGCAATTCTCGGAAAATAGTCACGTTTGAATTACCACTCTTTTCTTAAAGTTTTAACTATTTTTACGAGTTTTTCGGCTGCTAAACGTAAATGTGTAGGCTTTTAATAAATAAATTTCGCTTCAGATGAAATATAATTAACAGCTGACAGCTTGTTACACTGGCGACAACACTGAAATCCTTAAATGGCTAAGCTAAGATGCAAAACTGAGACCTTGTGGCAAAATAGGCATTACATTTGGAACTAGTTTTATAATACTTGCAGTCGATTCCGAACGACAGACTTTTGAGAAACTTTTCATGGCAGTTCCATTTACTCCCAAAGTTTTTGCCAGAAATCTGCTGAGAGGAAGTCCCCGAAGAAATATTTTTTTTCATATTTTCGTTTTGATGTCTGACCTGGGGTTTGAATCGAGGCCTCACGTCTAATAAGCCAATACACTACCTTCTAGATTACGCTGACTTTTCTCTTAATCAAGAATATTGTTACGCAAATCGAAACGACCTAATATCGTTTAACAACAAAAACGATAAACAAAAGCCACACGATACAAATACACACTAACACTAAGAATACAATGAACGTGTTGATTATCTAAAGCTGCACATACACATATGTACAACGACCCTGGTTGCGCCTGGTACCAACAACAACATGTATGTGACAAAAAGGGATGGACAACGTAAGCAAGGTACACAAACGATAATGTACTAGCAATATAATTCTCGAGAAGGCGAGAGCAAGAACCTTCCACATCGAGAACGTTCATCATACTGATTTCGTGCGTATATAAAAGGGCAGCAGGGCCAGCAGCGAGTCAGTGATAATTCAGTCAGTCTTGTGTGAAGACGAGTTGCGGTTGGAATGTACAAACGGCATTGCTTGCAAAAAGGTTGTAAGCAGAGGAGATCTAACGAACAGTTGTTAGTGTTAACACGGACAGAAGTGTGAAATAGAATAGTGTACAAGCAAATTTTTGTTGTATCGTTAAGTTGTAAACAGTGGCACAAACGTAGTGTGAATAATAAAGAGTGTAACTGAAAAACTAAACACATATTTGTTTTTACTTGATTTGCATATTTAAACGTTTTTAAAAAGGCAAAAACGTAACAATATGTTTAAATATTTCGTAGTTATGTTGTGCAGCCCCTGGGCTGACCAACTTCTTTGGTCAGTCCAGAGGCAGCGCTTATCTGTGGCGACAAACAGGCGGCTATATGTGCTCAAGAGAGTTTCGGTTTCAAAGCCAAGAGTCAAACGTACCTACCGATGTTGTGGTTCTTTAGGTGTATAGGTGTTATGTCGTGCAAGTCATGTATAAAAATTAGCACACATAACATAAGTGGTGTAAGCAGCTAGGTCATAATCCTGACTTATGTTTGCAACTAATGGAACACTGTGCGGGTGGTTAAGACATGCTAACAACTGATGATATCGTTGCAATAGGACGGAAATTATGTCAGTGTATTGTTGAATTATCACTAGCCGCAATCAAAGTTCAATAACCGCGGCTGATGATGTACAACAGTGAAGAGAAAAAGGACGATATTGACAGAAAATATAGAAATGTTTGAATGCGCCCATAATTTAGTAGACAGTCTGTGATATTATAAGGCATAGAAAGCATTAAAATATAAACCAATTAAACATAATTTTTTAAGGTGTTAATTGCTTAAAATAGAATACAAAACAAAGATTAAGATTTTCATACAAACCGCATGTACGGGCTTACTCGACCATACAAAATAATTTGACTTGTGCCACCCTCTGGCAGGGAATTTCTTTTAATTTGTTAAAAAATCCTTTTAAAAATCCTTTTATCTCCATATAGATGTATGTATATTCGAATGTAGGAATGATTATTTGTTGCATTTAATAAGTCTATTGTGTGTTTCTCCTTAAGTACAAATGCGTACGCATGCAATTTGTAGAATAAAAAGGGGGCCATAATGCGTAAGTATACTTTTGTTTGGCATTGTTCGTTAACGTACATTGTAAACGGGGGAGAATGCTGATTGTAACAGCAGTAAAGGTAACCTGCTGAGCAGGCTATTGTAGTAAACAGTTGCCTGCATATGTACGGAAAGTGTGCGTACAAGTGCAATTGTTCCTGCATATTTTCTCTTTTTTTGAAGATATTAAATGAGTATATATAGGCCAGGGTATTTAAAAGTTTCTATTGTCTTATGCCTGGCATGCAGGCAAGAAAAATCAGAAATAATCATAATAATCATTTGCTTTTTTTGTTCTTATTCTTCTTCTTCTGCTTCTCTTATTTTATATTTAAAATGCACAAATATTTACAACTACAAATAAAACAACAACAACCCCTTATTTAAGGTTGTTGCAGAAACAAAACTCCAATCATGTTTGAAAAGGTATTGGTTAACTGTAAGGGAGATTTAATTAAAAGCATACAAAAATACGGTTACGAAAATGAAAAATCTGGTGATACTGGTGTTTTGCTTTAACATCACTTAACATTAAAATTACAAATAAAAGCTACAAAAACAAAACAATGCAGTAAACAAACCCGTTTACAAATTATCGTACTGTTTAATATAACAACAAACACCAGCATAAAAAAATGGTAAACAAGTAAACAAAAATATACCAACAACACTACAATAATTACTGTAAACAACGATGTTTACAGCGAAGTCATGAACATTCATCAGACTGTTTACTTCGCCATATAAAGGGCAAGGCAAAGCAGGAGACGGAGTTAGTGAAGTTCAGCCAGTCTTGTATGAAGACGAAGTGTGTCTGAAGAGAGTAATTGTGGTTTGAAGATCTCCGTTACAAAAATCTGTCAAATGATTGTCTAGAAGTGTTATTGTTTATGCAAAGGGTGTAAACAGAGGAATAACAAACAAAGCAATTGTTGTTGATTACATAAAGTTGTAATTAAAACTAAACACAAATTTATTTTTATTTTATTTAAAATCTACGAGCTAATATTGTAAGCGTTTTTAAAATACATTCTCTTTCTTAAGTGTCTAATAAAATATTGCTTTTAAACTAATCTCCCTGAGTGTGTGTGCAGAGTATAAAGAAATAAGAAACGTGCCTTCTGTGTGTTGCTTACAATTTAGTTGGTATTGGATTGAGATTTACAAAGATTGTTGTTGTTGTGAGAGCAAGACAAGGCTCATTATTTTAAAGCATTGACTTGGTTATAGAAAACCATTGTTAAACAGAGAGCAACAACAACAAAAACAACAATAGGAAAAAAAAGAAGAATTATTTGAACAAGTGCGTTTTGCTGTGAAAACATCAGGCTTAAATTGCAATGCGGGCCTCATACTACAAAGCAAACAACAAAACTGAATTGTTGTACAGTCAACAACATTTTGCTCATTAACATCGTCATCGTCATCGTCATCATCATTCTTAAAGTCCTTGTTTAATAATGAATCACCCCTTTTTCGGGAAAAAGCTTGCACAGAAGCCTCCTTTAATTTTTCTGCCGTTTACTAATAACTAAACACACACACACTCGCTTGCACTATACCTCCTTAATAGCATGTATATATGTATGTGTGGGGCCATAAGTATACAGGGGATGATTTTTTTCCTTTCATTTTTATGTTTTAAAGGATGTTCATATGAAAACGATCGATCTTATTTGTGTTGTGCTCTACTTTATAACAACAGCCTTTAAGACAATTATTTTTAGTTTTATTTACACATGGCCCTGGCTTTAGAGTATTGTTTAATTGAAAACCGATTTGGTATTCCATTTCAAGCAAAAAAAAGGCTTGAAATTCCTTAAATACTACGCAAATATTAATGATTTAAGCAGAAAATCGCTTTCAGTTTTTTTGCTTATTCTCGTGTGTGTTTATTCAAAAGGGGAATTGAACACAATAAAAGTATGTATGAAGGAAGGAAAGAAAGGGTTCATGCAGTTTTACATACATACTCGTACATATGTACATATGGGCTGATATTAAATTGTCGATAAGATGTTTAATGTTATTTAAATGACATTCTGTTGTTATGGATGATGCTAAGGCTGATGCTGATACCGCTGACGATGATGGCAATGTCGATGACATCGTCAATGATGGTAGAGATTATAAGGATGATGCGTGTCATTCAAATTGACGCCATGTTGTCAAGTAGTAAAATATTTTGAAACTCTAGATGGCCAAAAAATATAAACCAAAAACAACAACAGAAAGCAGATTAATTGATATGAAATGTTGTTATAAAATATTGAAATAAGGGTCCATGCAATAGGAACACAGACTTGAAATTGCCAGTTGGTATACACAATCAAACGGACGGTTCTAGTACAAAAATAGAGAAAATAGTATTGTTTTTCTTGGCATGGAAACCTTGGAATTTTTATTCTTTAAAACCATTTTCAAAACCATGTGTCAAAGTCTCATTTGACATAACGGTCAGTATCAGAGATCAGCAATAAATATTCAAAAATATGAGTAGAATCGAATCATACTCATAATTTCTGATACTTGTACTCATTATACTTATTTTAATATAATGGAACCTCTACTCATATTCAAAGTTTGAAGTACTCATCATATTCATACTTAACAAGACGTAAGATGTTATTGATTTAGATTCTTCATGACTCAACATTTACAAGAATCACAAAATAAGTATGATTCGCGTACGAACCAGGGTTCAGCAATGAGCATTCAAGAAGATGAGTAGCATCGAATTATACTCATAATTTCTGATACTCATTTTAATATCATGGAACCTATACTCATATTCAAACTTGGAAGTTCTCATCATATTTATACTTAACAACACGTATGATGTTGTTGATTTCGACTCTCCATAACACAGCATATACACGAATCACAAAATAAGTATGAGTTGCGTACAAACACTACAATATTCACTAGAAGGTTGGGTGTTTGCCCTGCTTGCTGTTCTATCTTTTTTCTTTTTTTTGTTAATGCCACAACAGCTAGGATTGTAAATTTTGATGAATGATTCGAGTCACTTTATAAGTATTTTTCTAAAGTTATGCATCTAAATGTGTATGAGGCTTATGAATCAAACTTATTTCGAATGGTATGAGTTTGATGTCAACGTTGTATGCATACTCATTGCAATCTGTACTTATAAATCAACGTTGTAGTGAGTACGAATGAATCAGAGTACATAGTTAAATTTCAATATTGTTGACTCACTTATATTCAAAATTTCATGAGCGAAAAAACAATTCATTGCTGATCTCTGGTCAGTATCATGGCTGCTCGCTTCGTCTCAGACGCTGAAATACTGCATTTGTGGCCACTAAAATTAAGGCGATCATAACATCAATTTTCCTTAAATTTTCTTTGAAAGTTGGTCATTGCCATTAAGGAATTGAGATTGACTATTGCGTTGGTTTTGGTAAGTTGCCATAGTCTAGTAGGTAAACGTAAGGCCACGGTTCAAACCTCAGGAGAGACATCTCGAACAAACGATTGCCAGCAGAAGTCTGGCAACAACTAACAAAGTTAAAGTTTCTCTGCCTTTCGAAGTCGACTTTAAACTGTAGGTCCAGCCGCCTGCGGATAAAATTAACACACACAACATAAGCTTTTAGCCGCCTTAGTTCGGTTGTCTGCCCTTCGTTAATAAGTAGATGTGGTCAATTGAGCTGCACATGACCAATTCTCTATTTAGGTGCTCTGGCAATGCTACTCTAAGGCCAACGCAGCGTCTACCCAATCTAGCGTTAGTTTAGGTTAAGTATCTCGAGATGAAGTCGCTGTAATCTAGTAGGTAGTGTGCTTAGGTCAGACATCTCCAACTAAGGGAAATATGAAAAAATATTTCTTCGGCGACTTTTTCTCAGCAGATTTCTGATAAAAACTCTGAGAGTAAATAAAGTTTCCATGAATGTTTTCTCAAAAATCTGTCTCTTGTATAAAATTTACATACAAATCATAAGCGGTGTGAGAAGCTAGGTTGTAATCCTGACTAAAAGGTTGTACTGTATGAATGTACAGCGATATTAATCTTCAGAGATGAACTACAATTTCATGCAGTAGGTTTTCTGCAGGAGAGAGCAACTACTACCTTCTTTAAGACAAACTATATCCCAAGAAAAACCATGATTTTCAAAGCCGACAAGAGAATTCTATTCAAAAATTAAATAGCGACTGTAAAACCAACTCAACACACACATACATACATAATTGGTCATTATAACCCTTTAGTCAAATTTACGACCTAGCTTCTCCCACCACAGCTTAAAGTCGACTCCGAACGATAGTTTGTTTTAACAGAAATCTGCTGAGGTGAAATCAAGGAAGAAATATTTTTCATATTTCGTTTTGGTGGAGATGTCTGACCTGGGGATTAAACCGAGGCCTCGTGTCCAATGATAGGCTTCGCCGGTAGGCTTACTACCGCTGTAATTCTTTTAATGCGGCCCTACAAATCTGGCTGTCCTTTCGACTTGGAGCCCTTAAAACCAATTAAATAACTCTTTACCATATGAACTGAAGACCGCTAAAGAGCCTATAAAAACTGAACTGAAGAACTCCAGACTATACGAACTGAAGACCACTAAATAGCCTTTAAAAACTGAACTGAAGAACTCCTTACCATATGAACTGAAGACCGCTAAAGTGTACCGTAAGTGTAGACTTACAAATGATTTACAGTGAAGCTGCTTTAACAAAATTAAGAAATTCAATATATTTTTCAGTGTAAAGTATACCAAATGAAAGCAATTAAAACACCTTCCAAAACATTGTAGAACAACAGATGCAACCCGACCAAATATTTTCTATAATTTATTTGACAACAATCACCGCCTTTTAAATAAAGTAAAAATTTTTAAACATGATTCTTTAAAGTAAAAATATTTGAAAAAATCCTAAAAAATAATTAAAAAATATTTAAAAAATTTTCTTTTTTACAATGCGTCACATAAGTTTCCACCCCTTTGAAAAAACAAAAATATTTTTGGAATTGATGACTGACTGCCTTAGGCCTTTAATTTTACACCACTTTAATAACTTTGTCAGTGTCATTTGTAACATACACGTTGAATTATCGTTCAGAAAAACAAGATAATTTTTTTTAATTTCCAAATATGACATTAGAATTCGGAATCCAGAAAACACAAGAAAACAGTTTTTTTAACTCATATTACAGAGACGCCAGTATTCTCACCCCTGGCTGTCTTTAATAAATTTCGTTGGGTTTTTTTTTCATTCTTCCTGGCATTGCGGGTTTTCGATTATTTAGACTGAGCGCTTGACACAATTGAGCCAACACTTGCAAGTGACACTATCGCCGCCAACAAATCGATAGCGATGACGATGTGGATGATAATGACGATAATGACGGTGATGATGATGACAATGACTATGATGAATACATTGATGATTGTTCTCCCGCTGTCATAGTTATTTGATAGAAGGACGAGAATGCCAAAGTTAAATGGAATTTGAATAAAAAGCAGATGTTTGAAAGAATGCAAACTTTTAAAAAATAAAAGAAAATACTTAAAGTTCTAAAAAAATCATGCTAAGTAAGGTTCAAAACCCCTTTTGATTTAAGTTGTGGTTTATGTCTACAAAATGTTATCTATCTTAGGTTTTAATTCCTTTAAATGCCTGCCAAAGGAGTAAAAACTGCGATTTAATTTTTAAAAATTAAAATGAACAAAAATGTTGCCGTTCAATTTCTATTTTTCTATTCAGCTTTGGTGTTGTTGTTTTTTTTTTAATTTTTCTTCTTTTTGACATGCATTTGACATTGACAGATCGCAAAACGAATTGGCCGCAATAGGTTGCTCATTCAAAACGTTCAGTCATTTGTGAAAAAAAAAAGAATCCACACCCAACCATATATAAAAAAAATGTAGACAAATACAAACGTATAGAAAAACATGGCTTTTCAAAAAATTCCCAAAAAACAAATTTATTTAAAGAGCATGAGAAAAAAAATTAAATGACGAGATTATTTTGTCCTTCCATAAACGAAAGGATAATCGCTATCGCTAAGTTGTGTGAAGTAATGTTGGTGGTGGTAACTTTAAAAAAAATATTTTATTTGAAATTGTTTAAAACCAAATATGATGAGTATAGGAAAAATCCTTTTGTTATCTGGAAAATTTCACAGTCATGTACATTTGCCTTTATGAGCATGTTTCATATATGGATGACTACAAATTCAAGCAGCTTGTTTGCTGTCCTTTTGACAGTTGAAACATTTTTTGACAGTTTGAAATGTTACCATAAAAATATTATGTACACATGAGTGAGAATCTAAAGAAATTCAGTTTTGCGTATGAGTTTTAAGTGTCAAAATTTTTGACATTTAAAAAATGTTTACAGATCTTGAGCACAAAAATAATTCAACTGAAAAACTCACTGCCAACTTCACTTTCAATTTTAAAACTTTCATCATCAGCAGCCAAATGACAAATGAGTTGCATAAAGTTGTTTTTTTGCATGCTTTTCACAACATATTGTCACGTTTTTACCTTTTAAAAACGTTTGGAATATATGCTCGTAGATTGAAAATAAAATGGAAATAAATTGTGTTTAATTTTAATTGAAATTCTTTATTATTCGCACAATTCTGTGTGCCACTGTTTACAACTTGATGTAAACAACAACAATTGCCTTTGTTTGTTATTCCTCTGCTTACAGCCTTTGCATAAACAATAACAATTACTAGACAATTGTTCGACTGATCTTTGTAACGGGGATCTTCAAAACACGATTACACAAGACTGACTGAACTTCACTCACTCGCTCGTCCGTTTTGCCTTGCCTTTTGTATGGCAGAGTAAATACTCTGATGAATGTTCTTGAAGGCGAATGTTCATGACTTCACCTTTTCGGGATCTCTATAAATGTAGACATCGTTGTTTACATTTATCATTGTAGTGTTGTTTGTGTATTTTGTTTACATTTATTCTTGTAGTGTTTGTTGTTGTATTTTTGTTTACTTGTTTACCATTTTTGTGTGCTGGTATTTGTTGTTATATTAAGCAGTACGATAATTTGTAAACAGGTTTGCTTGCTGCATTGTTTTGTTTCTGTAGATTTTGTTTATAATTTTAATGTTAAACTATGTAAGAGCAAAACACCAGTAGCTAGATTTTTTTCATTTTCGTAACAATATTGCTCCGTTTAATGTGAAAGTGAGAGTGAAAATTTTTCAAATTGCCGACAATATTTCCAAAAAGTTTTATTCCTTTTTGGCTGCAATAAATAACCATCAATGCCATGCAAAATAAAGAAAATAACGAAAACAGTGGCAAATCAATCGTTATATGGACACAAAGTGGTAAAAGTCAAATATCCGAACAAAAAAAATTAAAAGAAAATAACTCAAATGACGTAAAAACGTTGAAATTTGTAACAGCAGAACTGCGTTACTAAATGGCTAAAAAAAGGGCAATTCTAGATAAATTGTTAAGCAACAAGAGGAATAACAACTTCGATACAAAGACAACAAAAAGCGGTGATGCAAAAGGCATTCAAAAATAACATTTTGTTGCCAGAATAGCCTTTGAAAGCGGAAGTATTTCCACCCAAAGTGACAGCTAATAATGTGGCTGTGCGTCATTTATTTGTTTTATTTTCTTTTGGTTTTTTTCAATAAAAGTTTCACTTTTTTTCTATTGCAAGTATGGCCAGGGTAGTGTTTTTTTAAGGGTGTTTGTTTCAAACTCCATGTCATAACGCTTCGAATTGTTTTTGAAATCATTGTGTAATGTAAAGTTTTTCTTTTTCATTTTCTTTTCAATCATTTGTTGTTTTTGCTTTTGACACAACTTCCTGTAAAGCACGCGTTTTAGCGGAAAATTCTGATTTTTTTTCCAATAATAAACAAAAGCCTGCTTGCTAGCCAGTCAGTCAGTCACACCATTTACTTTTACTCTTGCTTTTATTTTATTTTGGCAGAAATTGTAAGAGATGAGCAAAAATGGTATGTTTTTAGCAGAAGTTTTTAATATCGTTACACTTGAATGCATTTCTTTTAGTCTTTCAACTAAATTGACAACTGCATCATACCAAAACAAAGAGAAAAACATAAATGGAAAAAACATAGAAATGGAAATTGAAATAAAATTTTCTTTTATTATAATGGTTATGGGTAGGCTGAGTGCGAATTGCAATTGGCATAAATGTAGCCACTGAAACTAGTCATTCAGAACAAATGTTTTCAAGCAATTAGCGAAAATGTTTTCTCATCTTTTTTTCCTAGGGAAATTCTACAAATACAATATATATATATATATTATAATATTAAAAAAAAACAAACGAACATAAATTATGAGGGTAAAATAATATAAAAATAAAATTTAGAAAACCTAGCAGAAGTATCAAATTTCTTAGAAGGATTTAAGAGAGAAACTATCGGTTTATTTCCTTCATATACAGCCTATTTACAAAGCTGTAAAGACATTCAGATTTACTCAACATTTCCTTAACAAACCTATTTACAGAATAATAACTCAAAGAACGTCATTCACATATAGAATATAACGTCATTTATATATACTTTACTGGCCATTAACAACCCGATTAACGGATTTCGGCCTGCCGTAGCACATCCTTCCAAATGCCTCTGCTTCTTGCGCGCCTACGCCAGTTGGTCACACCAATCCATGACAGGGCTTCCTTGATTTGGTTCTTCCAATGCAAACAAGGTCGTCCTCTTCCCCGACTTCTGCAAATCCCGCATCAAATATCCGTCTAGCCTCCTCCATTCGAACGACATGGCCGAGCAAGCACAGCTGCTGAATGTTAATACGCTGCACAACGTCTATGTCGTTGAGGACATCTGTTGGATCGTATGCGGAAATCATCGCCATCTCTCACTGGGCCGAAGCTCTTGCGTAGGACTTTTCTCTTGAATACTCTAAAGACTGCTGCATCAGTGCTTAATAGCGACCATGCCTCTACGCCATAAAGAAGCACGGGGGGGATAAGCATCTTGTAGAGTATTAGTTTTGTCGTAGGAGAGAGGTCTCTGCTACTCAATTGCCATAGTAGCATCTGTTGGCAAAAGTGATCCGGCGCTTGATCGCCAGACTGACAGCATTTTTGGTGGTAACGGCGCAGCCAAGATAAATAAATTCCTTGACTATATTGAAAGTATAGTTATCAGCCGTTATCTGAGATCCAATACGCCGCACGTCTCCACTTGTCGATAACATACATATACTTCTTCTTGATTTAAGATTTCATTACAGAAACTTAAAAACATAATTACGATGCATAAAAGTATTCCTTCAGAGGCACATTTCTTGATTTTTAATATTATAATAGAACACAATCTTGGACCCAGTGAGGCCCTAATGCATTCCAGAAGGAGATACTTGGTAACATAGCCGTTGCTTGTTGACACCAAGCAGCAGCCAGAAATTTGTCAGGGCAATAGGTTAGGATGAGACTTTATAGGGAAACCCTATATTGATTGAGGTAGTACAGTAGATCGTATGGCTGCACCTCTATGAGGTATATGAGGAAGATACATTTTCTGCTACAAAACAAACAAGATCATAAAATTTTTTTAATCCAATAAAATTCAAGCCAGAATGTGACAGTGTACTAAAGATCTACTAAAATTGGATATAATGCTGCTATCGAGAGGATAAGGTAAGCTGTAATGCTGTAAGGAATCGCAAACTTTTTTATTTCTTTTCGATCCTTTAAGGTTGATACCACGCATCTGCCCTTTTTAGCATTAATTCTTTGCTTTATTTGAGCTTCATTAATAAAGTTCTTCCAGTTAAATGGGTTGGTCTATTGTAACCGGTCCTAGTATGATAACAGCTGTTGCCTAGACATAACACCCCATAAGGAACTGAATTAGAAGTAGTGTTGAGGAAGTTTTTATTGACTAAATTCGTAAACCATGGTGCAAATTTTTTTTTGAATTTTCAAACACAAATAACTGAGTTTTGGAGCCAAGCATTACGATAAGTGCAGGGCTTTTTGCTATTGAAAGAAAGTTTCAGTAAAATTTTGTAATTTTCAAAGCAAATCTTTTTTTCATCAAAAACTATTTTCTTAAATTGTGAATACATAGAACGTGCCTTCGATATTTAGAGAATATTAACTTTTCCTCAAAACAAATTTAAGAATTTGCTCCTGTGCAGAAAGTGCCGAAGATAATTTGATCATATTGTGACAATTCCTTTTGTATAGCTGCTCATTCGAATAATCAATGAAATCAATTTGCTGATACACAGATAGCTTATCCTTCTGCTTATTTAAAACTGAAACGATCGCGATCTATGATCTATATGGCAGGAAAGTTGCGACAGGGTGTCGAATTGTGCTATAATGCAGCACTTAGGCCGAATTTCTTATTCACCACTTGCGTGTATGGTTGTTGCTGCCTCATTGCTGCTTATGAGAGAAGTTGCCTTCGAAGGGGATGCAATTATGTGAATGAGTATGGGTCTATCAGCTACTTCCTCTGCTACTTGTCCAGCTCTGTGGCTTAGCAGATCTGACATCTTTAGGTTCATAAGAACATATAGTTTATGGTTTTCAATGCTTTGAGTCCAGAGTGAATGGGTAGTTAGCCCATATATGTTTTTAATTTAGTTCAAAGCATAACGATGGACCCTATGAGATCATCTATCAAATCTGATAATCAAATCAGAGCGCTGTTGAAGTGCTAGTACAGCACCTCGTAAAAAACAGAATACTGCACACAAATCGATAAAAATGTTTATACTGCCACAAAAGCAATGAGTTTCCACGAAAAACGCTGTGTCTCATCTTATCAATTGCATTGAAATGTTTAATTGATAATAAATTGCATCTGTGTGAGCTGTAATGAACATATTCCCGAAGACAAATCCTGGTAAGTAAACTTCTTGCTATGGAAAGTATATAAAGTGTGAACCGATAGCAAGAATATTCCAGAGGATCGGAAATCGTTGATTCCCAATGTCAGGTTTACTGGCGATTATTTTTCCTCTACAACGCATACGGGTAACATGTTGGAGTTATTAGTACATAACTTGGAGATTGAAAATGATCACCCACGTGGTGTACTCCGTGTCGTGCGCCCCTTGCTCTTATTGCCCCTGTCGACTGTCCCTGGGCGTGAGTAGACATGCGATCGCTGATGGTTTTGAACTGCTGGTTCTTCTGCTCCGCTTCGCCGTTTCTGTCGCTGCTGCTGTTGTTTATGTGCCGGTCCAAATTGCCCCTCTCCTCCTCTCTCGCTGTCATCATCCCCATCGTCTTTGCTATCGTTGGCGTCATTGCTGCCACTGTTGTCATTGCTGCGTTGTTGTGTGTCCTCCTGTTACGTTTTTTTTGTCCACTCCTGGTGCCACACCATGTGGCCAAAGTCTCGTCCGTAAGGACGCTGTTCAATGTCAGTACTGTAAGTGTTGTTCTTTATGTCGATGTATGTTTATTGTGTTGCTGTGGGCCACCAATACCGAACTGTTTGGAGTTCAACTGGTAGTAACCGATTTGATTACGAGGTCTGAGCGGAGACTTAATTCTGGTACCACGAGGGCCAGGTGCCCCTGGAACCTCGTTTCCAGCCTGGCTGTTGGTGTGGCCCCTTTTGGGAGCATCGTGGTGGCTGTGGTTTGGATCCAATTCGCGGGAAGAGTCTAATCAGTAGGCTCGGTATGGAGTTGTATTTTCAACCGGGTACCGTGACCCAAAGATCGGAAGGAGTTTTAGATAGGCTCCGCTCCTAAAAAAGGGGGAAATCATGTCCAAATACATGGTTTCGAATTGGTACTCAGGTGTAGCAGTCTGCTACATTTGGGGGCGTTGGTAGATGCATTGTTTTTCACCCTGTGCGAAGAGAACCATGGGATTTGGTTCACGCCGATAGGTACCCATGTAAACTCCATCATCGTTAACCCAACCTCTCAGTTACTTTTAAGAGAATACATGCCAATTATTTGAAAAAAAAACAAAAATATTTAAAAATAACCATGAAATTAAAAACTATTCTGTTTTATGGAAAAGTCTTTGCAATATTTCTGTACACAACTGTGATTGATTCTCCATGTAATTTCTCATTTTCATTCATATCCTAACGAAAATAGGATGCATGAGAAGAAATTCTATGAGAGTGATTGTGGTCATTATGCCGGAAAAAAATGTTGATTGTCATCACCAGTACTGGTACATAAATTTATCAGACTATTTAAGATTCTTATCTTTGTCTCTACAACTAAAAGCAAACTCCTTAATAAGGCCTCAATTGCATTCATTATCCTGAAAAACACATGCATTTCTATTGTATCAGAAAAAAAGAAAACCTTTTAGGAATTTTGTTTGCCAAAATAGGGAAGAAAAAAGGAAAGAAAATTTGATTTTTATCTTACGGCGGCAGGCAATACAAATATTTTTGAAATTTTTTGGTTTTAATAGGTTTTTAAACCCTGCAGCCTCTTTAAAATTGCAGCCAAGTGTGTCAGAGCTGGTAAATGGGTATGGGGAAATGGTAATGGTTAACACCCCTCGCAAAGGCAATACCATGGAACAAATCTTATCAAGATTTTCTTGATTGTTGAGGCAAAAAGATCGTTTGCGATTTCCGATGTGTGACAATTTTTGTGGCATGATGGGAACGCTGCAAAATTGGAAAAATGGAAAATATTTTGTGTAACTAATCGCGGCATAGGTTCACTTCACTTAAACATCAACTCTTCGGTATTAAAAAGTAATATTTTGTGATTTTTCCATTTTCTTTATTTCGTGTAGCGTGTCTTCTCAAGCAATTACACGTTTAAGGGATTCAGTTTTTGCTTTTTTTACACACCCAGTATTTTCAAAATACACAAACTCAGGGGTGGGGTTTTTTGTATTCTTGTGTCTCCTGCATTAGTTTAAGGCGTGCCTGTGTAAAGATTTCGTTTTTTAATGTTTTTTAAGAATTGATCGTCTTTTTTTTGTGGAAAATTTCAACAGCAGAGGGTGGATTACTTTAGTTAAAAACCTTAAATTTAAATTAAACAAGGATTATGCGTATTAACGATAATAAATTTATGGGTTTGGGAACAGAAAATTCCTTTCTTTCAATCTCAAATATTTTCTCAAAGCCTGGGAATATTTTAATTTCTCTAAAAGGTTGCCTCTTCTATTCAATGGCCTTACAAAAGAGTTGAATGAACAGGAGAAAATCAACATTGTTTAGCGTTATTTTGATTTGTATTTGGACTTGTATGGTATGGTATGGTATTGTGAAAGACCAATTTTGTGTAAAAGTGTTTAACAGCATAAAGGCAAATAGTGCCCCCAACGAAATAATAAAAATAATTTGAAAATGAAATTATTTGGAAATTAAAAGGGGAAGTAAAGTCGACTTAAGCAAGAGTAAGTGCGTCACTATGTGATGAACTATGCCGAAGCATAATCGGAGGCCTAATTTACTGAATAGGATTCAAAAGTTTATTTGGTATTGCTGGACTATGGATGTGTACTTGACACCCTATCAGTTGTAGCTCTCTTGATGGCAAAAAGATGTAAGGCAAGGGAAGTTTCCGAGGAAAATAGCGGGTTTACTCAGATGCTAATGGACGTATTATCACAACAACCAACTCGTAGATAAAGTTGCTGCAAAAGTACGTGTCGAACAGAGTTGTGTATTATGATCTCTACTGTTTAACATTGCCCTGGGCAGCATTACGTTGAAAATGAGACAGTCTAGTATAGGTATTCATAACGCTTGATATTTTCATGCACCACGTATGTTTCATTTGAAGTCGCCGTAGTCAAGTAGGTAGTGTGTTGGCTTATTAGACGTGAGGCCACTATACAAACCCCAGGTCAGACATCAAAATGAAAGTTGAAAAATTATTTCTTGGGCGTGTCCTCTCAGCTGATTTCTGGCAAAACTCTGAGAGTAAACAAAATTTGCCATGAAAAGTTTATCAAAAATCTGTCATTTGGAGTCGACAGTGTACGTAAGTGTCATTTTAAAAGCAGGCATTTCCTTTCAAGACATTTTAAAAAACTCAAAAAGGAAAGGCTTGTTAGCTTTAAATCTAAACAAAGACCCGAATATTTAATACTGACACCAAGCCTGTGCATCTATTTATATGGTCATGAGGCATGAGAATGCCCTATCCAATGATGTCAGTCAGAGCCAATCTTTTGTCAGCCATTATCTTTATAAAATAATGCGAAAATTTTTGCATTTAGAAGCCGAAAGCCAAACACTAAAGTTTCACTAAGTAAGACACAATACTATATAACTACCGAAGAATATTACAGGAACTGCTTTAGATTGGTGCACCTTACATGTTACGACATGTTGGAGGAGAAATAGCTATTAAAAGTAATACTTTAAGGATTTAAGAGGCTCCCATATCCTTCAAATTCATCTACGATAGTAATTTCAAGGTGCCTGGATAAACTAAATGCTGAAAACATGAGCATCACCCGAACTTATTCTTGAAACTTCGGACAAGCCTGTGGACAGTCGTTATATTGGTGGAACTAAGTTCCTCTGTTATTTTTCAAATTACACGGTATATGTGTGGCTTTCCTCAGATCAGCTAATTGTTTTATCAAAGATCAGAATTTTAAAAACGCTTAAAATATGAGCTCGTAGATTACAAATAAAATAAAAATAAATTTGTGTTTAGTTTTAATTAAAATTCTTTATTATTCGCACAATTCTGTGTGCCACTGTTCACAACTTGATGTAAGCAACAGCAATTGATTTGTGTGTTATTCCTCTGTTTACAACCTTTGCATAAACAATAACAATTACTAGTTAATTGTTCGGCAGGTATTTGTAACGGAGATCTTCTTCTTGTTGTTTGTGTATTTTGTTTACATTTATTCTTGTATTATTTGTTGTTGTATTTTTGTTTACTTGTTTACCATTTTTTTATGCTAGTGTTTGTTGTTATATTAAGCAGTATGATAATTTGTAAACAGGCTTGGTTACTGCATTGTTTTGTTTCTGTAGCTTTTATTTGTGATTTTAATGTTAAGCGATGTAAAAGCAAAACACCAGTATCGAGATTTTTCATTTTCGTAACAATACGATATCTATAGATTCCTGGAGTGACCTTAAAATGGGCAGTACTTCTGGCGCGGAATCCATATGTTGCCAGAAAGTTGCCCTATCGAATTGAATGAACTTATATTGTAACAAGACTTAAAGACCTTTTGTTAATCGCATTATTTGCCTTAAATACCCATAATAGCGCAACATAATGCAAATACCAAGGCCTCAATTTGTATTTTTTCCTTAAATTTTTTTCATTTTTTTTCATCTCCCACATATGAATACAAATAACCTGGAAAATGTAAAGCAAACGCCGGAAAAAAGCAATACACAAACAATTCTATAAAAATTGCAACATTACAGAAGGAAAGGAAAGGAGAGGAAAGAAATTGAAGTTTATGGCCACACGTGACTCCACAGGCTCAAGGGATTATTATTTTACAGATTTTTTTTTGGCAAGAAAATAAAAATAAAAACCGTTAAAGGAATAAGAAAGGGCAGCAGCCAAAATAAAATATTGCACTTGGTACACTGTATTTAACATCTCAGACGCCACTATACAAATTACAACATTATGGCCAAATACGTATGTTTTACTTCTGTTCGTTCAACAAACAAACGTATGAATGAATGAAAAATTTCGTGAAATATTTTTTCTTTTCTTTTCATTTTACTAAAGCAAGGTGAGGATGAGGGTGTTTGTAATATTTGTAGCATTTTAGAATTGTTGTACGTATTAATTTTCATTTTATACCCTTTGGGCTTGAAATGATGTGAATAATAAATGTTTAGTTGCTTATGAATGGAGTCTGTCTGTAACTGACTCAAAAACCCACCCTTTCACAGCGTATATGATATTTTGTTGTTAACGAAAGGATACAATAACACCTCCCCTGGTGTACAATATGTGGCTGAGTATTGTGGTAAAACTAATTTGTAAAAAAAAATTAAATTTTTTAGTTATTGTTGTCTGCCCTGTATGCCTACTACAGACAGAGTGAGAGAGGGAGAGAGAGAGACGGAGAGAGATGTTTCATACATTAGAGTTTATTTAGGAAATAATGCGAAAATCACATTACTTTGCTAGAGTTTAAATAAAATTAAAATAAATTACAAACACGTATAGGGCTTTCCATACATGAAGAAAATACAGTTATTGTTAGGTGTTTAAACTGAAGATTATTCACATTGAAAGTGAATGACAGAAATGTATTCCAACACTTTATGCATACATACATACATAATTGGTCATCCTAACCCTTCAGTCAGGATTACGACCTAGCTTCTCACACCACTAATATGTAATCAATGGCGGGACCTACAGTTTAAAATCGATTTCGAACGACAGATTTTTGAGAAACTTTTCATGCCAATTTTATTTTTCTCAGAATTTTTGCCACAAATCTGCTGAGAGGAAGTCGCCGAAGAGAAGGCCTTACGTCTAATAAGCCATTACGCTAACTACTAGACTACGGCGTTTTCGCTTTACATTAGTGAGGAAATAAGATGTTGAAGATATGCGTACTGAAAAATGAAGAAGAAATACGCACAATAAAAAACGAAGAAATTATAGGAATAGGGATAAACAATGATCAAATTGCAATAACAAAACTACATAGAAAGACTACAAAAGGTGGAGGGGAAAATAACAAACATAACAACTCAACAGTATGTTCTAGAAGTTGCCAAATACACAAAATTAATGGGTCTTGTTTGGTCACACTATCAGAAAGAAATCCTATGGTATAATAAGGATGGCTGGATAGACAAATCTTTAAAATATTAAGAGGCTATAGTCACCTGAAGATGCACGTTACTTATATACATACTAAACTGGCTATTAACAACACGATTAAGGATTTCGGCCTGCCTTAACACATCCTTTCAGGCGCCTCTGCTTCTTGCGATTGGTCACACCAATCGATGAAAGGGACTGCCCGATCTGGTTCTTCCAACTCGAACAAGATCGTCCTCTTCGCCGACTTCCGCAAATATCTGCATTAAATACCCGTCTCGCCGTAGAATGCTCCTCCATTCGAACGCCATGGCCAAGCCATCACAGCCGCTGGATGTTAATACGCTGCATGACGTCAATGTCGTTGAGGAGCTCAAACAACTCGTTGTTGGATCGGATTCGGAAATTATCGCCAATTCGCACTGGATCAAAGAACTTACGTAGGATTTTTCTCTCGAATACTCTCAAGGCTGTTGCTTCATTGCTTAATAGTGTCCATGTTTCATGGAGATGCACGTTACTTTAGGATTTCCGATCGTAGTTGCTAACAAGTCAATTTTCGAAAGTACCAGCAGCAAAGTTAGTAAAATCCAGTTGCTTTATGGAACTCTTATGCTTGCATTAGTTGATGGAGGGATACTGCAATTTAGAGACGGAATTATTGTAAATTTTGAATATTTTTTTTTACGATACGTTACCTAAAGTATAGGCAATCATTACCTGCAATACTTACTACCTTACTATCAATTTATGAAAATTTTTTTGGATACACGAGAGCATCAAGTTAATGAAATTAGTATTCGCATAATGAACGATCTCTGTTTCCATTGTACACAATCAAATTTTGGATTGAAGTTCAGTTGTGTTTGAAGAGAGTAATCGTGGTTTGAAGATCTCCGTTACAAAGATCTGTTGAATAATGGTCTAGTAATTGTTATTGTTTATGCAAAGGGTGTAAACAGAGGAATAACAAACAAAGCAATTGTTGTTGGTTACATCAAGTTGTGAGCAGTGGCACACAGAATTGGGCGAATAATAAAGAATTTTTAATTAAAACTAAACACAAATTTTTAAAACGTTTTTAAAAGGTAAAAATGTAACAATTGGTGAAAATTGGCGAAAGTGAGAGTATAGCCAAGTACTACATCCTGTGCTATGTTAAGAAAATGTACTGATCTTCTGCAAAGACAATACGGATTTTTTTCCGTTCAGAAGTATTAACAAGTCGTTCACGAAGCAGACTGCTTCTGTCTTGAGTTGTCTGCAAGCATTTGATTATCTTTTTATATTTTTACTATGGAAACCCCTTTTTTAATTGTAAATCAAATTCAGTTTTTTTTTCGTTTTCTTTGTTTTAATTTTCCAAATATTTCCCATTTTGTAATTAATGCTTGCTTGTCTCTTCACAGTTGGATTTCATAGCTTTGAAATGACAAAAAATAAATAAATTGTTTGCCGAGCTTTAATTATGTTAAAATTTGCTACGCTGAGTTTTTGAAGGCCCCCGCCTTTCTATCTCCCTCAACTGTACTGCTGTAAAGAGTGACACTTACACCCCCTGCCAGGACAATGTCTATGAAACATTTGTCAAATTAAAAGGAAAAATGTCTGTCTCTTAGACAAGATAGAGTAGGACATAGCGAGCGATAACGAAATAAAATAAAATTATGGTTATTGAACTTGAAAGTTAAAACGTGCGGTCATTAAAATAAAGGACAAGACAAAAAGGATTAAGTTTCCATAGATTAAGAAACTTTCTGGAAAAACAAATAATAATCATCATAAATAAGAAAATGGGGAGAAGGGTTGCTTTATGAAAGATACAAGCTAAAGATAGAATGGAAATGAAGGAGTAGGTGCTGGTGTGGGTGTGGGATTTGTTTTGTAAGGCAGTGTAAAATGGGGAAAACTTTGTTGGCAAATCATTTTTTAAATCCGTCTGAGTGTTAAATATTTGAAATCCTTGTGATTTGCTTAAGTTAATCACCTTTTATTAAAAAATAAATTCCCATGTATTTTTATTCGTTATTGTCGTCAAAAACTACAACTCAGCTGAAGTCAAGAGCTTATGTTATCGTATGTTCCTACACATATGTATGATGATATGAGACTTTGTTGCCAATTTTACGATTTCCCATGATTAAGCATAATGTGTGTATGTATGAGAGTGCTTTATAGAGAGCATAATTCAGTTATTAACTTATTTCATAAGCCATGGTGTAGCAATGAAATGACAGTTTTTCTTCAAAATGAGATTTTTTGCAATAAAACATGATTTTTGCCTCATCATTCTGTACTAAGCTGAGCTGAACTGATGAAAAAGTGTTGTAAACAGTGAGAGAAGGCTGTTATAATTGTTAATCTTTTGTTCTCCCTTTTTTTTGTTACGCTGCCACATAATTTGTCATTTTAAGCTGGAGTTCAGTTGTTTTTTGTATTTCTTTTGCATTTTGACTGTTAAAGCCGTTTACTTTTTCGGTCATTAACAGCTGCTCAAAATTTGCTGGCAAGTCAAAAAGTTAATACAACAGCCAGTCTATCTAAACGCTATTTATAAGCTGATCTGTCTCTCCTTCTCCGTCTCTCGTTATGACTCAGTAGAAAATCTATTTGTTTGCTGGGGTTTACTAAGAGTTCATAGAATTTATGTTTTATTTCAGTTTTGCCTTGTATTTGTTGCTGTTTGTAAAGGATTAAGCTGTAATGAAGTAATTGCGTTGTTTCATTTCTTTCTCATTAAGTTTAAATGCTGACAGGTTTTATAAAAAACCAAATGGAATGTTTTAATTAGAATTACTACCGATGTACGTACATAAATAGATGAGAAATGATTTGGAAAATACTTTTCAAAAAGCTAGTGCTGATTTCTGTATTCATGGCATGTCTGTGAAAAATTTTAATTTCTTTATTTAAACTTTTCCTTTCATTAAAGCTTGGCAATATTGTTACCAAAATTTAAATGGTATTTTGCTTTTACATCGTTTAACATCGTTTAAAAATTGTAAGCAAAAGCTACAAAAACAATGAACTTGTTTACATGATAAACAAGTAAACAAAAATGCAACAACAAAAACTGCAATAATAAATGTTAACAGAAATGCAACAATAAACAAGAATAAATGTAAACAACATGTTTACATTTGGGAGAGATGTGATGCATGCAAACAAGGTAAAGTTTCTGACTGTGGCCAACGTGGCGACCACTAGGACGATCCTTGTCTTGCTGTATTCAAGTTGACACGCAGCCTCCTCGTGGCCCCTCCTGGATGGCATTCTAGCACCCGCTAGATGTTAACTAATGCGTGCAGTGAAGTCCAATCCTCTGGATGTTAAATTTGGGTTGTGCGTAGGGCTTGGAACCCACCACGTAAAAATTCTATCCAATGAAAACCACAACAATAGCCTCGTAGGCGCGCAAGAAGCAGAGGCGTCTGGAAGGATGTGTTGCGGCAGGCCAAAATCCGTTAAAAGGGTTGTTATGGCCAAATAAGTAAGTACGTAAAGTAAGTAACATGTTTACATTTGTAGGGATCTCGAGAAGGCGAAGCCACAAACATTCGACTTCAAGATCATTCATCAGAATGTTTACGTTGTCATATAAAATACAAGATGATGAAGTCGCCGTAATCTAGTACTTAGCGTGTTGGCTTATTAGACGTAAGGCGACGATATAAGCCCACAGACATCACAACGAAAATTGAAAAATATTTCTTCGGCGTCTTCTTCTCAGCAGATTTCTGGACAAAAACTTTGGGAGTAAATAAAATTGCCATGAAAAGTTTCTCAAAAAAATCTGTCGCACGGAATCGACTTTAAACCGTAGGTAACGCCACTCATGTGTAAAATTAACACACACAACATAAGTGGTATGAGAAGGTAGGTCGTAATCCTGGCTGAAGGATTGTAATGATTAATTATGTATGTATGTATGCATAAAAGACAAGACAAAGCAGGTAAGGGAGTCAGTAAAAAATCAGTCAGTCTTCTGTGAAGACCCGCGGTGTTTGCAGAGACTAATCGTGGTTTGAAGATCTCCGTTATAAAGATCTGTCGAATAATTGTTATTGTTTACGCAAAAGAGCGTAAAGACGAATAACAACCAAAGCAATTGTTGTTGTTTACATCAAGTTGTAAACAGTGGCATACAGAATTGTACGATTAATAAAGAATTTTAATTAAAACTAAACATAAATTTATTTTTATTTTATTTGCAATCTGCGAACTTATATTTTAAATATTTTTAAAAGATAAAAACATAACAGTATTATTGATTTTTCCTTTTCCATTTCAATTTTCTTCAAACTGTTGAAGGGGAAGGTTTTCTTCTTTCTTTTAACAAAACAAATGAAATCGAAATTTAAACTGCAACTGTTTGGTTTTATTTTCATTTTTTCTTTTACTACGTACAATATGTGTCTTCATTAAACTTTAATAATCTCCCGGCTTACATGTCAAAAAGTTGAATTTTTTATTAAAAAATCATAATGAAAAATGAGCTGCTGCAACAACTTTAGCAAACCTGCTCTAAGATTCTGCTGCTAGATTCCAGATAGACCAAAAAGGGTGTGTGTTGCTCTCTTTTTGTTACATTGAAATTCCCTTTCTTTTCGATTTTATTTCCTTTTATTTCGTATTTTTAATATTATTAGAGCAGAAATAAAAAAATGTTTTTATTGTATTTTTGGAAAATTATCCTCAGGCAACCAGAGCAACCAAATCCGTTTAAGAGTTACAATGTTTTAATATAGCATTCTGCTCAGAACCAAGTAAAAAAGGGGGAAGTTAAAGGGCGGTTTTTGTATTATTTTTTAATAAAAAAAAATAAAAAAACATAATATTTATACAATTGCCAATGGCAATTACATTTAAAGTAATATTTGTGTAATTTATTATTAAAAATAGAGAATCAGAAACAAAAAAAAAAAAGCTTAGAAATTGTAATATAAAGCGGTTATCGTAGATCAAATGTTGCGTTGTTATGGCTATAATTCATTGGATTGAAAGTTTTCTAGGAATTAAAAATAAGAGAAATAAAATAGCATTGGGAAGGCAGTTTTAAAAAGGTTTTCGAACACCAAAAAAAGTGAATGTTACGTACAAGCTACTAGGGAAATGCATCAGTTCCTTTAAAAATGGTTTTGGTGGGTCTTGTAGTCGCAATAGTTTAATAGGTAGAGTGGTAGGTAGGCTTATTAGACATGCACCCACGGTTCAAACAGTCAGACATCTCCAACAAAGCGAATTTTCTAAAAATGTTTCTCCGACGACTGCCTATAAGCAGATTTCAGGCAAAAATTCTAAGAGAAAAAAAAATTACCCTGAAAAAGTTTTTCTGAAATCTGTCGTTCCGAGTCAACTTTAAACTGTAGGTCACGCGACTCATGTATAAAATTAGCACACACAACATAAGTGGTGTGAGAAGCTAGATCGTAAGCGTTTGTGGCAGCAAAAGCATAAGAAGTAGGACGCCTATGAAGAATGAAGTGATCGCAGAAAGGAATATATTCCTTCTGGAAAAAAATCATCACCATAAAAAGGTTTTTGGTTAATGATTTGAAGATTTAAATTTTTCTAGAATTATTCATGGGATATTTTTCGAAAACAACAACATTTCATATATATTTTAGGTTTTTTTTTCTAGGCCGAGGAGAGGTAAATGTACCTAACCGCACCATAGACGAAGTCGGCACATCCTCCGTGTGTGGGGCCCTCACCCACTAAATCCGCCCCCCTCGTCTCCTGTGGACTTGTTTTGCCCACTCCGGAACTACGGTGGTATTACTTCGGAGTGGAGTCCTTTTGGCCCTTTGGCTTCTCCATGTCCATATCCGCGTCCGGATTGCGTATCGAAAATTGAGGAGACATCTAAGCGTCTCCACAATTATTTTCGTCTATCTCATCATTTCGGTTTCGCTTGGCACGTGTGACAGTATCACCTATGCCGACATGCTTACTTGTTCTGCAGCCTCAAGATCTCTCTTTTTCCGCCTCAGAATGCGCTCTACGTAATTCACCACCAAGGTCTAATTTCCACTACTCGCAATCATGACCCCGACAATGTTAGCGGCTGTGATCGTTCCAACTATTGACGTCAGTACAGAGCGATAGATCTGCCAGTGTGCACTTCATCAATTACCTCCTCTTCCGCGTAAAGACAGTAAGGGGAGGCGGTCTTGCCCATTCTGTGCAGATATTTTCTAAAATATCCGTTACCCGATAGCATCTGTGTAACGTAGTAATTTACCTCTCCAAATTTCCGACCAATCCATGGCCTTATGTCCGGAATAAGTCTCGCGGTCCATCTTACTCTATCTTCTTCGTTCCATCGTTGTTGCCATTTAGAAATTGAGTTTTCCCTGAAGTGACCGGTTATGCGATTTCAAGCCGATTTCGCCTTATAAATCTCCATCCGCTCCGCTGCCAGCAGATCCACAGGGATTATGCCTGCTATCACCAGTACGGCTGGAGCGGAATATATATTGTTAGGTAGTCATGCAATACATCTTAATTCCTTCTTTATAAGGGACTAGGTTATACTGGCACTTTTCCTTTCCCAGACCAGTATCATGACCCAAACAACCTATAATTTATAAATCGACATCAATTTGTCATTTCCCGTCAATATATTTTCATTAATAAAAATTTATTGCAAAATATAACGACAAGCATCTGTATTAGCATCTGCATGTGAATAATTATTCTACGACTAATAAATGGTCACTCAACAAGGTTATAAACACTGTCATTACAAAATGCTTAGAGATATGGCATGTAAATAATAATCAAACACAATGAATGCATCACATGCATGTACATACATGCAACAACCAGGCAAAACAAAATGCAGCTGCATTACTTTCAAGTAAGAGAGGGTGAGAGGGAAAGGGAGAACAGCTCATTTTCCATAAAATCAATGACGTATGCAGCTCGTGTTGTGTATGCAGCAACGGAAATAGATGCTCAATAAATACGCACGCGTTTGTTACTGATGCATTGCAACACAACCCACAACAAGCCAAACAAAGTATACAATCTGGCCATCATTGTCGTAGTCATCATCATAGGAGTACCAGCATCAGCATCATCAACAATAAATGCATACAACAACAATAAAAAAATATGCACATTTCCCTTTATATGAGCAGAGAGCATCTCTGGAGTATAATGCTCAACCCCTTTTTGGTTTGCAATATACTCGTACATACAGGGGTTGTATGTACAAGTATATCCCTTTCCTGTATTGACTTTTATTGTTGAATTTTCCTTTTCATTTTCATTTTCTTCTTTATTTTGTAAATATTTTTCCTTCAAAACTATTGATCTTTTCGTCTTATGGATAAGCGTTTAATTTTCTGTGGCAGATACTCAAGAGTATTAATTTTCGTAAGCGAAAATGAAGCACTTCAGCAACACATCCGTATTCAACACTGACATCATGCCACACATTCATTCATTCCTGCATTTAGTGTGTTTTGTTTTCGTTCATAAATATTTTTAAATAAAAACACTTGAAATTGAAATTTAAATATTGAAAATCCATAAAAATAAAAATTCTCTCTCTAAGGAGCTCATTTAATGATACTTAACGGCAAGAGGATGCTGGGGCCTGCCAAAGTGTGAATGTAATGCGCACAAACACATCATTTAAGAAAATAGTCCCGAGAGGAAAAGTTAAACAAATTTAAGGAAAAGATATTAAATTTAATACGCATTAGGAAACGAAAGAAATTTTCTAAAAATATTTCCATCGTTTAAGGCCAAAGAAAATGGATGTTGTGACACTATCTTCCGCTGTAGGGAAGTTCTTACAAACCACTTGGAATACGTCTTGGTAATCAACGGAAAGTGGCGGTTGCTTCGTACTTTTTGCCAAAAATATAACAATCTGCTGCAGAGATAAATTTTGTAACCAAAATATTGCCACAGCCACGGGTGTAGTTTGTCTGCTTATTAGGTGAGGGGTCAGGCCTTAGCTCTGACATCCGTTAAAAAAAAAGTTAGGTTAGTTTAGGTTGGAGTCGTAGCTTTGATACCAAAAACTGATTTGAGCGCGCTTAGCAGCCCGTTGTGACACCACAGGTAAAGGCAGTATCTGTACTGACCAAGTTCCTCCAAACCAGGGAAGAAGGAGAAGTTGGTCAATGCAAGGTCTGCACATTTAAAGCACGACTACAATACGCTGGAAAACCAGTCTGAAAGTTTGATAAACGAAGCTATATTCTAACGGGTAATTTTTTAGCTATTATCTATTTGGCAACACTGGTTTAAACAGCTCACGCACGTTTCGTGTTTTGTTTCACTGTCAAACACCTTCAGTTTGGTCGATAATTTAACCATGAATAGTCTTAAAAACGAACAACGCTTGCAAATCATTGAATTTTATTATCAAAATGCGTTCTCTGTTAAGAAAGTTCATCGCGCGCTTCTTTTATTTTATGGTCAGTTTAATCGACCCACTGAACCTGCTATTCGGTCTATTGTGACTAAATTTCGCACCAAATTTACATTGTTGGACATTAAACCACCAACGCGCTTACGTAGAGTGCGAACTGAAGGAAATATCGCAGCTGTATCGGCCAGTGTTAATGATGACCATCAATTATCGTTTCGTGGCCGTCCGCAGCAATTGGGCCTCTGTTACTCAACAACGTGGAAAATTTTGCGGAAGGATTTAGGTGTGAAGCCTTTCAAAATACAGCTGATGTAAGAATTGAAGCCGAACGACCTACCGCAACGCAGAATTTTTGGTGAATGGGCTCTTGGAAAGTTGCCCGAAGATCCACTTCTTTATCGAAAAATTGTGTTCAGCGACGAAGCTCATTTTTGGCTCAATGGGTACGTAAATAAGCAGAATTGTCGATTTTGGTGTGAAGGGCAGCCAGAAGCATTGCAAAATCTACCAATGCATCCAGAAAAAGTCACAGTTTGATGCGGTTTATGGGCTGGTGGCATCATTTTACCGTACTTCTTCAAAGATGCTGCGAATCGTAACGTAACTGTGAATGGTGAGCGCTACCGTGAGATGATATCCAACTTTTTTTTGCCCAAAATGCAAGAGCTTGACTTGCATGACATGTGGTTTCAACAAGACAGTGCCACATGCCACACAGCACGCGTAACAATGTACTTATTGAGAGGCGAGTTCGGTGCACATTTTATTTTACGTTCAGGACCGGTCAATTGGCCGCCTAGATCGTGCGATTTAACGCCTTTAGACTATTTTTTGTGGGGCTATGTTAAAGCTCATGTCTATACAGACAAGCCCGCTTCAATTGATGCATTGGAAGACTACATTGAAGCATTTATTCGTGAGATACCGGCCGAAATGTTGGAAAGAGTATGCCAAAATTGGACTAAGCGGATGGACCATTTGAGGCGCAGTCGCGGTTAACATTTGCATGAAGTAATCTTCATACATTCAATTATATGGACCGTACTATCAATTCAAATAAAGATTTCATGAATTTTTCTGAATTTTATGTGTTTTTTTTTTGTAAATTTTTCCTATAGCTCTTAAAAAATCACCCATTATATAGATGATAGCCTTATATTAATCGAGGGCCAAGTGAGCCTATTGGAAAGAAAGAATTACCGCGCGATGGCCAGCTTGACTGAGGTAAGTGGTATTCCTAAGTCGATTGAAAAGGATTCCGGAAGTAGTGCACTAGCCCTGGCGAGATCATCTGCTCTGCAGTTTTCGGGAATATTACAGTGCCCTGGCTGGGACAACATTAAAAACATATATAAAAAGTATTCCCTTCGGCGACCCTCTCTCAGGCAAAATGTTTGAGAACCATTCTGGCTGGCTTTAAATTACAGCTAAAGTAAGAAACGCTGTAGATGTAGATGCCTTTTAGCGAGAGTTAGATGCTGATGTACAAGCATCAAATTAGTGGCAATATGAGATCGTAATTATTACTTATGCCCTAAGGAATCTACAATTTATGACAGACCATTCATATAAAAATTAAACTCCTGACATTGTCTTGTTAAAATTCTCCTGCCTTTTTAATAAAATTTGTTTCTAAAAATATTTCAAATACGGGGTATTTGCCTCATAAATTTTAGAAAATAATTTGATTTGAATATCATTATGATAAGCCTTCACTAGAAAGTTACCCTTTAACATTATATGTCCTCCATACATACTCCATGCATGCTTACTGCGAAACGATATCATCTGGCCAACAAACAGCAGTTGTTCTACGTACGGTTTTTCATCATTTTATTTCGACAAAAAATTCCTCAAAAATCAATAAAAATTCTTTTGATCAAATGAAAAATTCTTATTGTTTTTGGTTGAAATTCCTGCGGGATATACAATGACAGCCAGCCAGGCCAACTGTATTACCTGGAAAATTTATTGGATATCCATTCATTCGTACACCCTTTTGTGAATGTTTTGATAGAAAATTATCGAAAAACAAAAAAAAAAAGATGGCATGTTTTCAATTGTGGTGTGGAAACCACACATACACACACATACATACTTATTAAAACGTGATGGTATATGTACGTGAGATGAGCATGGCATTTAGAATTTTTGAAAATTTTAAAAACTGAATAGAAATTAAAAATGCAAAGCGTGCAAATGTCAAATGCGGTTGCATCAACATGATGCATATTATAGGCGTTCAACTATTTCCGTAATGATTAGATCAACTCTTTTCCTTCTTTTTTTGTGTGTGTTATTTCGTGTGTTTGTTTTTATTTTTGGATTTCATCATAAACAAATGACAATGAGAGAGAAAGAATTTTTAATAATTTTTTCATGCGTTCTGTTTATTTATTTATAAACGAAAGGAAAACTATGACGCGTGTTTTAATATGTTTGTTGCAGATTTACAGGCATTTTTCATATAAGTAAGCGTGCCATTGCATGTGCCTTGAGGTTTATTTTGTTATTCAGTCTTTCTCCTGGCAATAATAGACACTATGAATCCCCCTTCCCTCTCATGAAAAAAGAGAATAAAGGCTGCGTGTTTTCATGTCTAGCCTGTAGAATCATTGCCTCTGTCTGCCAGCGAGTATATGGCAACGTATTTGTGGTTTTTAAAGCGTTTGTTTTCCATTTGTTTTGTTTATTTGATTATTGTTATCATTATTACTGTTGTTGTTGCTGTTGTTGTTGTTTGTTGCCTTTACTTCGCTTCATTAGAAGTAGAAAAGCCGAAGTAACACTTCTACTACCACACTCACATCACTGTCTGATTATGTGTATACAGGGTTGACTGGCTGGCTGGCTGGTTGGGTCTCTCACTCTATTTTCTAATCGCCTGCCTGTCTGTACATTTTAAATACGAATATTTCCCTGGAGCATTCATTAATGCCGTATTATGATTATTTTAGACAGTATTTGGTTTATTTTTGTTGTTGTATTTAATGATGAATTATGATTAACATACGAATGATTTATGATAAAAAGTACTTAAAAAATATTTCACGGCTTATGTCTTCTACGGTATTTAAAACGTGCAATTTTTTTATGTTCAATTTTATGATTGAAATTTTATGGAGTGTTTCCATGGTAGCTTGGTATTTAGATCTTAAGGTGGTAGAGTGCCCTTGACTACAAAGTCATTGTTTAAATGGTTCAAATGTTCCCTGAAAACCTATGTATTCTGGGAAACTATTCAATTAGAGCACAACGAAAGACTTTTCTTCACTTACCATTATATTTTGTCATCATATTATTACGTTTTTAACTTTTAAAAAGTCTAAAATATAGGCTCATAGATTGCAAATAAAAGAAAAATATATTTGTGCTTAGTTTTAATTAAAATTCTTTATTATTCTTACAATTTTGTGTGCCACTGTTTACAACTTGATATAAACAACAACAATTGCTTTCCTTTGTTATTCCTTTGTTTACACTCTTTGCATAAACAATAACAATTAGTAG
Organism: Sarcophaga subvicina; assembly: GCA_936449025.2. Taxonomy (NCBI): domain Eukaryota; kingdom Metazoa; phylum Arthropoda; class Insecta; order Diptera; family Sarcophagidae; genus Sarcophaga; species Sarcophaga subvicina. The sequence continues at coordinate 112,082,370 of OW388084.2, read as the reverse complement.
ACAACTGTTCGACAGATCTTTGTAAGGGAGATCTTTAAACCACGATTACTCTGTTCAAACGCACCGCGTCTTCACACAATACTGACTGAACTTTTCCTTTTATATGGCAGGTTAGATAGTCTGATGAATGTTCTTGAAGACGAATGTTCTTGGCTTCGCCTTCTTGAAATCTCTATAAATGTAAACATCGTTGTTTACATTCATTATTGTTGTTTCTGTATTTTTTTTTTACATTTATTCTTGTAGTGTTTGTTGTTGTATTTTTGTTTACTTGTTTATCATTTTTATGCTGGTGTTTGTTGTTATATTACGCTGTGCGATAATTTGTAAACAGGTTTGTTTGCTGCATTGTTTTGTTTTTTTCGGCTTTTGTTTATAATTTCAATGTTAAACGATGTAAAAGCAAAACACCAGTACAGTAATTCTTCGATTTACGTCGCCTCGATTAACGTTGTTTCGATTTACGTCGTCAAATTTTTTGTTCCCTCTAACTTCAATTTGCATCGTCATTCGAAGTTTTTTGGAACCAACTGCGACGTAAATCGAAGGATTACTGGAACTTTTTCAAGTTCCTTGTTAATAACATACTATTTTGTCGTATGAGCAGTATGAAATTCGATTTACGTCGTTTCGATTTACGCCGCCTTTTTTTTGAACCAACTGCGACGTAAATCGAGGGATTACTGTCCCTAGATTCTTCATTTTCGTAAGAATATTATATTATAACTTGGATGCCTCGATGGCCTTATTTCAAATTCTCGTTTTTAATTGATTATCCGATAATAATTCGTATTATTTCATCTCTTAGGTCATATAAATCTTCTGCTTTTTTCTTGTTTTGCTAAACTTTTTCCTTCCTTTCGCCATGGGTTTCATAAGTTTATTACGGATATTAAGTTTTCAATCCTTTCCTTTCCTTTCCTTTGCTTTGCTTTTATCCTTTGAGAAATATTTGCCAACAAAATGAAGCTTAACAAACACATATAAAATGAGTGAAAGAAAACGAAATTCTATTCAATAAATTTTGAAAAGCGTGGCAAATTATGAGCTCATCCATTATGTTTTCTTGTCTTTTTTTTGGTAACAAATATTTGGCCCTAAATAAAGCATACAATAGAAGTGGAAGAAAAAGGACGTTTATTTTTAGCAACAGGACCTAAAGGCAAAGGCAAAGGCAAAGGCAAAGACGGAAGATGCTGTTGATAGACTGTAACAGAATCGTAAATATTTGCTTGACTATAAGGCAAGGCAACAAAATAAATTTTATTTTGTCTTTACAGCTATGTATGTATACAGGCACATCGAATTGCATATTGAAAGATTTATTATCGCTTGATTTATTTTTATTTAAAATGCAACACACACATTCGCACATATATAACATATACATACATATGTATGTATATATGGTATATATGTATGTAGTATGTATATTTATATGAAGGATGTGCAAAAAAGGATTCACATGTTTAATAATACTTTTAATTTCGTTGCGGTTTTTCGAAAAGACTTTGTCTGTCTGTATGCTTACCATGAGTTAAAGTCAAATATTTTCATTGGGTTGCTGCTGCAAGGATTATAGATTTATGAGAGCATATTTTAACTCTTTTTCTGTTGTTTTTTCCATTTTCTTCTCTTTTTCGCAAATTTATGGTATTTATTGTCGTATTGGCTCTTTATTATGGTTAATAAATGAAAGTTTTTCTTTTTTGCGGTAAATGAAAATCAAAGAAAATGAGAAATAATGGAAAATCATGTTGGTTTTTAATTAAGTCAGTCCGTTATTATTTGTTTCTCGCCAAATTAATGCATAGATGTATGTACATATCACTGGCATTTTTCTTTCATTTCTTAAGTAAGGAATTAAAATGTGTCAATCCGGTTAATTACGAAAAGTTATTAAAAAGAAAATGCACGAAAATATGAAAATGGAAATGGAAAATATTACATTACTTAACTGGTGCAATAAAAATCATTAAAAAAATGTCATAAAAAATTATTCATTACTTTTAGTATATTTTTCTGAGGCAAAAAGAGAACTCGAAAGAAAAATTTTTATTAAAAAAAAATTTCGTATGACTAATGAAAATGTTTCCGATTATATGACTGCAAATAAAAAAAACAACTTATGAATCTCATGTACGGCAAATGACGATTTTACTAAGGATGGCAGGCTGTATTGAAAAAACTAACCTTAAAAATGAAACGTATACCAATGAGCCGTAAAATTCATACTTGAGACTTCCATTATTAAATTTTCAAAACCGAAAACCGAACATACGAACAGAAATTGGGAGATCGCCTACTGGCCTGCTCATTAACCTCACCACATCTTAAAAATCGTCAAACATGTCCTTCCAACACAAGTTGGAACGACTCCATTACCTCAAGCCTTCGAAATATAAATCTCACACAGAACTAGTTTTTATGAAAAATTTTTTAAGACCAGTGGGAAGATTACCAGAGCTTTCGCACACGAAACTTCAACGGAACATTTTGACTGTGATTTTATTTCCAGTTTTACTCGAACGGGAACTGAAAAATCGATCATCTTATCTATAGTATATACGAATCAGTAAATTTGCCAAACTTATCTGCATACCATTCGCAACAGGCTCATTACAGGAAATCAAATCAAATTTTCCATATCAGATAGGCCCATGCCATATTTGCCGAAGTGTTCTCTGCTTAGCAGATAATATTTTTCAATTCTGAATTAATTGTACTTCAAGAAAACGTTTGATGGCTAAGACTATCAATTTTTTGGATGCCTTAATTAACCTATGTGGCCGTATTTTAGTAGGTAGTGTGTTGGCTTATTAGAGGTAAAGCCAGGTTTCGAGCCCCAGGTCAGACAACAAAACAAAATACAAAAAAATATTTCTTAGGCGTCCACCTCTCAGCAGATTTCTGGCAAAAGCTCTCTGAGAGTAAAAAATAAATTTTTTCATTAAAAGTTTCTCAAAAATCTGTCGTTCGGAGCCGACTTTAAAACTGTAGATCCCAGCACTCAGCAAAATTAACCCGCTCAACATAAGTGGTGTGAGAAACTAGGCCGTAATCCTGACTGAAGGGTTGTAATGATCAATTATATATGTATGTACGAGAGATGAGTATGGCATTTAGAATTTTTAAAAATTTAAAAACATATGAAATCAGAATGCCAGCACCGCTCCTACTCTAATCATGAAAGAAGTCTAAGGATTATTGTGACATACACTTCAATATCGATTCTGAACGATAATTTTCTTGAGAAACTCTCAGAGTTTTTGTCAGAAATCCACTGAGAGAAAGTAACCGAAGAAATGTTTTTTCTTTTTATTTCATTTTGTTAGAGATGTCTGGTATAGGATTAGAACCTTGGCTAATAAGCCAAAATACTAAAGGGTCCGCCAAATAACTTTCTTTTTGAAAATGCTTTAAAAAAACTACTGAATATTTTCTCAAATTTATTTTTTTATTTGAAAGTACAATCCTTCCGGTTAATAATGGAAATTATTTTAATGCAAATGGCTGCCTCGGCTGGCCATGCAGTAGACTAAACCAGAAGATGCCGATTTTGGCAAAAAAATCATCTTTTCAGTTGAAGCTATTTTTGATCTTGGCGGGTATGTGTAACAAGCAAAATTGTCGCATTTGGGGCACAGAAAACCCGCACGCATACATTGAAAAGCCGACGCACCCAAATTGAGTCACTGTTTGGTGCTGATTTTGGTCCAGAAGCATAATTGGGCCATTTTTTTCGAAAATGAGCAAGGAGTGGCCGTTACAGTCAATGGCGATCGTTATCGGGCCATGTTGAACGTATTTTTGTTCACAAAAATTGAAGATGAGAATATTGGCAACATTTGGTTTCAACAGGACGGCGCTACGTGCCACACAGCCGAAGCTACACTCGATGTTTTGGGCCCTGTTTTTGAAGATCGTTTTATCAGCCGCAGAGCTTATGTCGTTTGGCCACCTCGGAGCTGCGATTTGACACCGTTGGATAAGATAAGTGTTATGCCGACAAGCCAGAGGCAATTGACGCTTTAAAGGACAATATTCGTGAAGCCATTGGTGAAATATAGCTGCACACAATCCATAATTTGCTTAAAAATTGGACCGATCGTGTAGGCTACTGCATGGCCAGCCGAGGCAGCCATTTGAATGAAATTATTTTCCATTATTAACCGTAAGGATTGTACTTTCAAATAAAAAAAGGAATTTGAGAAAATATTCAGTAGTTTTTTTTAAAGCTTTTTCAAAAGAAAAGTTATTTGGCGGACCCTTTATTTACTGGATTTCTCAAATAGAGAAAGGTAAATGTGTAGTAAAAGCAAGGTATACCGAATCGTTGAAATATTTATAAAAATCTTGACATATGCCATCAAAACTATAATGAGCTTAAAACTGTTGATTTTCATAATTCCTAGAAGAATTTTAATCTTATTTATTAAAAAGAACAAAAACAAAAAAGTAAAACCGGAATGATTCTTATTATAATTTCATTTCCTTGTTACTTTTAGGCTTCAGGGTAATTTAAATACGAGAAGTATTTGTGTGCCTGTGACTATTCAGGCATACCTTAATTTTCTATTTATTTGTTATAATTTCATATTCCATTTTATATTTCTTTAAACCTATTTAAGTTTAATCCAATTTGCATAATAAAAACCAGAAAAAAGACACTGTATAACCAAAATCATCAACATTATCAGGCCCACCACAAAAGAACATGTACGAGTACATACGTATGTACCCCCCACACAAACGGAACACGTTACCATTTTAATTTTATTTCGCATATTGCAAGCAACCCTCTTAATAAGTCACTATGGCATCATTACAAATACAAAAACAAATACAAAAACAAGAAGAAGAAGAAAAGGAACAGTGTTTCATCTTTCTGGCAATGAAGGAACAAATGAATGAATGAATGAGGATTTGAATTGAATTGAAGAAGCAACAACGGGTACTTGACAAATGTTTAAGTTAAAATTGCGTAAATCCCTTTAGTGGCGGCACGTTTCCGTTTGTTTTTTATTCACTCATGCACTCATTCCCTCATTCATTCATTCATTCCTCTTTTCCAAAATTTTTGTTTCTTTTAAGTTCTTTAATTTTGTTTTTGTGCCTTTTTTTTGATGAACCGTGAGATATTCTCCGTTTTTTTTTGGCTGTATCCTTGCAACCCTAATGCTTTTTGGTTGTCTCTTTTTAATATCATATAATTTTTTTATTGTTGCTTTTGTTGTTGTTGTTGTTTATATAATTTTAAATATTGTCAATATTTGTTCTGAACAATATTTATACAGCAGAAAAGGGATATGCAATGCATTCAGTGCGTCTTTGGTTACCAACGTTATATAAACTGCAAATGTAATGTGAAACTTTGATTGTTTATTTAATTAAATCACCTTTTTGCTCTCTCTCTCTGTCCATGGAAGGATTGAGTAGAGTGTCTATTTAAATTAAAAAAAATAAAACGTCTGAATATGCAAATTTATTTCAACCCCTTTGCCTAAAAATAATACACAAATTAAATAAATTTACGCATTGTTTTTAGGTTTTAAATTACCAATAAATGTGTTTGAAAAACATTAAAAAAATATAATTCTTGTTTTTCACTTAAAGGCCTATTCATTTTTAGTTGAGGACATTAAAAAGAAAAATCAAAAACAGCTTAGTCATCTTTATTGTTTGTAAGTCTCCTGCAGAAGTAATAGGGCACATTTTGAATGAGTACCCAGAATACCAGGATTACGAACTAGCTTCTTACTTTACTGATGTTGTGTGTGTTAATTTCATCCATAAGTGGCGGGACCTTTAGTTTAAAGTCGATTCCGAACGACTGATTTTTGAGAAAATTTTCATGGCGATTTTATTTACCCTCGAAAGTTTTTGCCAGAAATCTGCTGAATGGAAGTTGTCGAAGAAATGTTTTTCATATTTTCGTTTTGATGTCTGACCATGGGGTCTGAACCATGGCATTGCGTCTAACAAAACAACCTACGTACCTACTATTCTACGGCGACTTAAAGTTTTCTGATTTTATAAATTTGGTAACTATGAAAACCGGTTTTTGAAACTGAATTACTCGGACCGGCAGTCGAACATTTTCACCACTAGACATCAGATAAGGTTGGTAACAATTTATAATGAATGAATTGAATTTTTATCAGCACTATAATAGGCTCGTTTTGCTGGCTATGCATGAAAGATTGAAATGCTCATCTAGCATTGAGACTTAACATTTATTTTTAGAATTATAACAGTTTTTTGTCAAGCTTCCTAGCTTTATTAGAGATAGACTGGCTTCAAAGTTTCATACAATCAAGGGTGAATTTCCAAAACTACCGGCAAACCCTTTTACCTGGGATCTAAACCTTCTATGCATGTTTTATTCCTTAATTCTTTCTCTCAGTGTATAGTAGTAGTACAATACATAGCTTAATAAATTTATTATTAGTCATAAATACATACGTATTCACAGATTATTATTCCGTAATAAAAGGTAATAAAATTTCTTTAAAGAAAAACTTCTTTTTAGATTCATTGCACGTTTGTTTCTTTCTTCTGAACGTATTAAGGCTGATGGGTTTTTTCGGTTATTTTCTTATACATTTTTTTGTTCATGTTTTTTTATTTTTTTTTTATTTTTTCTGTTAAATTAATATTTAATTTCTTTATAAATTATCAACATGTTTAACAAATAAAACACAGAAAAACAAGAAAAAGAACACAACTTGCATATACAAAGTAGATCGAGCACGTACATAAGATATAGTTGTCTTGTCTTTTGTTTTGGCTCTCAAGTATTTTGGCCATCATCTACTTGGGCTTATACCAAATCAAAAAAACAGAAAAAAAAAAATAAATCAAAATACCCAACCCATAGGCCTGAGAGTATAACCAAAGCTAATTTACACAAGATTACAAAGAAAACCAAACCAAAAATTTATATTTATATGCGTGTGATTTCATTTCATTTCATTTCATTGCTGTTATGGAGGCAGCCATGTCCTCCATACGATACAATGTATATTCCCAGAGTATTCATATACGTTTAATACCTTAACACATAAAGGAATGAGTAAGACGTAGAAATAATACTCCGCCAGTTATATCTAAAGGCCCTAAAGTAAGGAAGAAAAAATTGTTGTTACTCATGTAACCTGCCTGCTTACAATAGTTTTCATTGTACGATGATAGATAATGTCAGGTACGTGATTGTGATCATCTGGAGTATAGGAAAAGAAAGAAAAAAAACTACAAAATTACTCTCTCTTTACCTTATAATAATAATAACAACAACAATTATATTTAATTTCAATTGTTTTTTTCTTCTTCTTTTGCTTTTGAGGTTAAATTTGTCACTTGATTTTCTTGATTTGGAATTTTTTTTTGTCAAATTTCTTAAGAATCCTATAAAAAACTCGTGTTTTTTAATTTAATTGCTGTTACTTGCACAAGAAACTGAAAAATAATAAAAATTTTTTGATTAATTTCTGTTCCTTTTTTATTTCAAAATTCTGAATAAATTTTCTTGGAACTTCAAAAATGTTTACAAGACGCTACGTGGCAGAGAATTAAAAACACATCTTTCGTAGGCAATACCACTCACTCCCTCTCTCTCAATTACATACAACCTATCCTGAACTGAAGTCTAGACACGCACTCTCAAGTCAAGTTGAATCTTTTTGTAGCCAGTTATGGAGCATATTAGTCTACAAAGATGGGTTGCTTGCGTACGCTGACGACATTGACGTCATATGGCGTACCAAGCAAGATGTTACTGCTGCCCTTAGTGCTATCGAACGGGTCTGGCAGTCAATGAGGACAAAACGAAGTAAATATTACCGACAAATAGAGATGTGCCGCGTATTGAATCTCAGATAGAAACACTGAATACCTAGTGGAAATGAATGTGGGCAATAAGGACTTACTTGTGTTTGGGATTCCCATATATTGTCTCACATAAGAACAGCGCTTGAACGTACAATCACATTGGCAACTGCAGACATGAGCATACAGAGAAGAGTATAAGCAGCTTCCTACGTTCCCGTTCTGCTTTCCTTGGTAGAGGTTTTACAAGAATTGGACATATTTCTTCCGATGTGGTATCTGAGGAGAGAAGTATAAAATTTGAAACGGTAGAGTATTTATGAATATTGCCGTATATACTACTCGAACAAGAGTTTTGTATGCATGGCTGCAGTATATAAAGTTTGCTTCTCTGGTTAAACTCATCAAGCCGCAAAGGCGTTTGCATGGTCAATAGAGTAAATGAGGAGTAAGTTGTATAAGGAAACGCCAAAAACCCACTAAAAAAATTCGAAAGTACGTAAATGGTTAAGACAATCTTCGATTGTTTGATGCTGCCATTGTTTTTCGTATATAATCAGAACATTCAGCACAGTCTGCTCAAATGCAAAAGCAGTTGAATGCCAACACCGCTCCAAATCTAATCATGAAGGGAGTCTAAGCATTATTGTGACTTACAGTTTGATATCGATTATGAATGCCAAATTTTTTGAGAAGCTTTTTCATGGCTATTTTATGAATTCTCAGAGTGTTTGCCAGAAATCGGCTGAGAGAAAGTAGCCGAAAAAATATTTTTTTATATTTCATTTTGTTCGAAATGTCTGAGGGTTTGAACTATGGCCTGACGTTTATTAAGTCAACACACCATTTACTAGAATTCTCAAATAGAGAAAAATATGCCGTAGTCTAGTATGTAGTGTGTTGGCTTATTAAGGCTTACCTTCAGACCCCAGGTCAGACATCTTTAACTAAGCTAAGTGTGAAAAAAATATTTCTTCGGTGACTTGCTCTCAGCAGATTTCTGGCAAAAACCCTCAGAATAAATAATATTACCATGAAAAAGTTTCTCAAAAAATCTCTCGTCCGCAGTCGACTTTAAACTGTAGATCCTGCCACTCATGTATAAAAATTAACGCACACAACATAAGGGGTGTGAGGAGCTACGCCGTAATCCTGACTGAAGGGTTGCAATTGGCTAATTATCTATGTATGTAAACAATTATCCAGAGCTGTTCACAATAATGTTTGAACCACAATAGCTAGGGCGCTAGTTCTCCAGGAATATTAAAGTGATGATATAGGGTTCAAATCCCTATAGATTGTTGAAATTTCGGCTGCATTGTTTTACTAGCGTAGGGCTAGTAATGCAGAAATCATCATCAACTTCTTCCATTGCCTTGGATCCATCAGATCTGAATCTGATTCCAATAAATATCGGGTCAGCATAACAGATTTGAACGGAAATGTCTTTACTTGGATAATGATATCGGAAGACAATAGTACATATGTATAAAATCTGGCGATATAGAATAGATGAATCATCATATGCCCTTCTAGACAACATCTCCGTGATTTTTGGCCAGCAGTACATGCTCTTAAGGTACCTATTGAAGAGCCAAACAAGCATATAAGATTTAGACCCCAGGTAATAGCGGTTACCCTATTTATGATTGCCGTTGGTTTTGGATATTCTACCTTGAGTGCATGAATCTTTTGACTCGATACAGAAACCAGTCAGTCCACAATAGAACTAGGAAGCTTGGCAAAAAACTATTATAATTTTAAAAATAAATTTTAAGTCTCAATGCTAGATGAGTTCAATCTTACATACATAGCCAGCAAAACAAGCCTTTTATAGTGCTGATAAGGATTCAATTCATTCATTATAAATTGTTACCTCATCTATCTGATGTGTAGTGGTTAAAGTATTCGACTGTAAGCTTGAAAAATTCTGGCTGAAACAAAATTTTCATAGTTTTCGAATTTAACAAATCAAGAGGCCTGAAAACCCTGTAATAGGTAGCTTGTAAATTATTTTAAAAATATTTCTCCTAACAAATGAATTAAAGCACAATGCAAATTATCACATTATGAATACAGTATTACAAAATCATTACAAAAGTGTTACTGAAAACTCCCCCTATTTTTTTTTTGATTTGAAATTAATTTTTCTCACTCGTTCAATTATTTAAAAACCTGCAATTACTAATGAAAATCTCTAGAAAAAAAAGAATTTATTTCCATTTAATTATTGCTCAGCACAACCATAACAATAATAATAAAAAAGAAAACAACAAAAAAAGAAAACAAATGCAACAAAAATAATTTGCATGACAATTGGATAATTTGTGTGTTACGGAATAAAAATTTAATTTTAAAACTCTTTTGTTTCATTTAAACAGCATGGCAACTACCAGCATCGAACGTTGCACTACTAACTGCTACAAAGCACGTCTAGTCAGTTATAAACAAACATTCCACTTGAATACCGTGATATTGCAGGCTCTCTTCTACTCCGTTCTACTCATTAAATATTTTTATTTGGTATTGCTTTTGTATGGATAATTTAGATAATTAGATTTTTTTTAGTACAAATTATATGAAATTTATTTAAATTATCTATTTATACAACAACAACAAAATATATATATGTATAGGAATAGTTACAACAATTAAATATTTTCATTTCATTTTTATTTTTAATTTTTTTCTCTCTCTCTTGAACAATTGAACGAATTGAATTGAAAGGCAGGACAATGAAAACGCAAATGAAATTGGAATATCGACAAAAATAGACAAATTGACAAATGGACAAATTGTCATTTAATTAATAAATTTATAACAATAATAACAAAAATAATAACAATAATGCTTAAATGGAAAAATTATAATCAAATCTATAACGATAATGGAAAGGAAAATATGTTTCAACGAATTAAGTCATGTGTAATGATTATGGAATTGAAAATGAAATCAATTTGTTAAGTAAATTATAGTTAGACAAAGCAGATTCTATGTGACTCTATATTTGAATGTCTGGTTTTCTTTGGGATTACTCGTTTTATATGTAAGAATTTGTTAGGTGCAGCTTTAGCTTTAGAAAAACGCAGTGAAATCAGATCTAGTTGGATTGCTGCATTATAATCTAAGTCACAATATTGTTATGTTTTTACCTTTTAAAAAGGTTAAAAATATAAGCACGTAGATTGCAAATAAAATAAAAATAAATTTGTGTTTAGTTTTAATTAAAACTCTTTATTATTCGCACAATTCTGTGTGCGACTGTTCACAACTTTATGTAAACAACAACAATTGCCTTGTTTCTTAAACAATAACAATTACTAGACAATTGTTCGCCAGATCTTTGTAACGGAAATCTTCAAAACACTACTACTCTCTTCAAATACACCGCGTCTTCACACAAGGCTGACTGAACTTCACTAACTCACTCGCCTGCTTTGCCTTCCTTGCCCTTTATATGGCAACGTAAACAATCTGATCAATATTCTTGAAGTCGAATGTTCGTGGCTTGGCCTTCTCGAGATCTTTATAAATGTAAACATCGTTGTTTCATTATTGTTGTTTGTGCATTTTGTTTACATTTATTCTTGTAGTGTTTGTTGTTGTATTTTTGTTCACATGTTTACCATTTTAAAATGTTAAGTAATGTAAAAGCAAAATACCAGTATCTGGATTCTTTGTTTTCATAACAGTGTGAATTTGTTAGGTGCAGTTATAGCTTTAGGAAATAAGCAGTGAAATCAGTTCCAATCGGACTGCTGCATGATACTCTGAGCCACAATTTTTTTTGTTTGAATGAAAAATTGTTAACAAACCTTCGCACAAAAAAGATGTAGTGAATTTGCTGATATTATCCTGTCCAGAAAATTTCCACTTCTCCAGAGATTCCCAACGAAACACTAGAAAACAGTGTCATTATTTAGGTGTGTGTAGCAGAAGAATTTCCTAAAATTCAAAGGACGTTTTGGAGTAAAATTTTAAACGGTTTAAGAACGTAAAGAAGCCGACGTTACTAGTGGGACTGAGAGCACTTGGTGAAAAGCATTTCAAATAATAGTACAAAGGCTATGTAAATAGTCAGTTTAGGGGAATCACATATAACTTGTCTTTGGACAAGAACTATGGAGGGGGCAACTACAACCACCATGTGATAGTATCCAGAAAATTGTATATAGACATGACGTCTAAATGGAAAAAGATTTTGTTTTGTATACCACACAGCAACAAGTAAGTTTTTCATGCCTGCTTGGAAACCACGAAACCGAGGAATTCTTTTACCATGATTTTCTGTTGCCTCGGTTCGATACCCTGGAAATATTTTGAAATTTTTTCAGAGATATGTTTTGAGTTCATGAACATCTGCAATCCAAATCGATTCTAGTCTTAATAAGACACGTGCACGGAGAGACATTAAATGTCGACGACGCCAGAAAGCGAACCATACAATAATGACAAGAGGAATGGAATACTGAGACGAGTTGTAGATGGACTGAAAAACTTCTCCCAGATATTACCCGCTGGATGGAGAGGAAAATTGGTGAGGTTAAATACTATCTGACACAACTGTTATCTGAATACGGTTATTTTTGTAAGTACCTATTTAAAATGGAGAAGATGACACGACCAAATTGCATCTATGATGCATTTCTTTCATTGTAAGAGATGGAGACTGCAAAGAACGAATCTTGAGGCCAAAGTCGGAGTCTGTACTGTCGAGAACTTCTGCGAAGTAATTCTGAACAGTGAGGAGAATTGGAATAGTATAGTCAGATACGCTGAAGACTTAGTAGAATGGACGTTTAAACACCTTCTCGGAATTTGTTATGCAATCCGGACGCCGATATGGATATGAAGGGGCAAAATGACCAGACGGACTCCACTTCGAAGTCATACCGCAGTAGTTCCTGAGTGGGCATAAGGAGTGCAAAAGAGGAAGGAGAGATTTAGTGGGTGAAGGCCCCACACACGGGGGATAGTGACGACTACCCCTATGGTGCGGTTAAGTACATTTACACCTCCACAGCGTAAAAAAGTCTTAATAAGACATAAGTAAACGAAGCTCTAAGGCAACTAAAGTAAGAGCATATACAGACCACAGGGCGCTGCATGAGTAATAGCCGTGGCTGGTAAGGTTAGTCGTATTTCCTAACACTAATTTGAAGGGGTTAGAGGGTATCTCATGCCATACATTAAGACCCATTCTGTCGGCTTATTGTGAGAGATATCAAACACGTAAATTTGTAGAAAATCTGTATCTTCTAATCCACTACTCTTAGGTCTATAATTCTGGTAAATTAACATCCAAAAGTTCAAAGAAGCAATGTGTCATAATATTTAGTGTTTGCTCAACATGTCCAGCAAGTTTTGTAAGGCCAACATTCTGCTCAGGTTACCCTTATTCGAACTTTACAGGCTCATCGCCTTCATCACATTAGGGTCGTTCCATAGTATTCTATAAGATTTTATCTATTGTAATGTTGTTTTATAGCGTTCTAGGCGGTACTTTACTTTACTTCTGTAACTTGATTTTAGGGGCTCAATATATTTAGACTTTTGCAAGCTTACAGACTGTGAACCTCTGGCTACGTTAACTGGAGCATGTGTGCACGCTATTGCTTCAATTGCCATTCGGCTGCTTGTGACCATGTTTGTATATATTCTAAACTTGTATTAAATAGGCTCGTATACTTACTAATCGCAGGTACCTTTACTTTACTTACTTAATTGGTCCCTAGGTCGTAATCCTGACTAAGGGGTTGTAATGAACAATTATGTATGTAATTGATCATTGCAATACTCTAATAAGAATTACAATTCAGTTCCTCATACTACTCGTGTTGTGTGTGTTAATATTATCTATGTGTCGCGGGACACAATTTAATTTTAATTTGCTCTCAGATTTTTTGCCAGAAGACTGTGAAGAAAAAGTCATCGAAAGAAATTTGGAACCCACGGACTATCGTCTAATACACTACCTCCTAGACTATGGCGACTTCTAACCTACCTTTAGCTGGAGAACTGTATTATGGTTAGGCTGGTGAAGGGATAATTTCCTTGTCTATTTCTATCTTTACGCCTAGAGTAATCTTGGTGCTTCGGGCCTGCATTACCATTGCTTAAATTGATGAAATTTGTCAATTCCGTCTATAATTTATAATTTTCTAATTTATTTCTTCTAAATTGGACATTTTCTTTGATTTTCCCTGCATTATAATAAATTATCAGGCAAGTCGATTATTATTTTTTGCTCTCAGGTCTATTAAATAATCTTATTTTTCTACATATTTTTATTGTTATTAATAGTGGAGATGGTCTTTTAGTATCCTTGCTAGTCGATTACAAACCCACATTGGTGTAAAGCTAGTCACGTAGAGTATTATTAACAAGAGAAACAGTGAGTTATAAAAAGGAAGGGAGAGAAGATGTAGAAATACAAAAATCAAATTATATTAATGAAACTATAAACATTATAGAATAATTTTTGTACGAATACAAAAGCCTCATACACCCATGATACAAAAGCTACAGTATTTTAATCAGTGAATTCATAAAAGTTGGGGAATATGACAGTGGATCCTTGCAAAAATGGCAAGAGAACAGTTGCAGTAAAGATGAGTTTCCTTTTTTTCGTTGTTTATATTGCTACGAAAATGGAAAAATCTAGTTGATACGTTTTGGTATTTTGCTTTTACATCGCTTAAATCTGAAATTATAAACAAAAGCAACAAAAGCAATGAACTTGTTTACATGATAAACAAGTAAACAAAAATACAACAACAAACACAGCAAGAACAAACGTAAACAAAATACACAAATAATGTCGCCGTAGTCTAGTAGACAGTGTGTTGGCTTATTAGACGTAAAGCCAGGGTTCGAGCCCCAGGCCAGGCATCAGAACAAAATATAAAAAGTATTTCTTAGGCGACTTCCTCTCAGCAGATTTCTGGCAAAAACTCCCGAGAGTAAATTAAAATTGCCATGAAAAGTTTCTCAAAAATCTGTCGTTTGGAGTCGACTTTAAACTGTAGGTAACGCCACTCATGTATAGAATTAACACACACAACACAAGTGGTGTGAGACACTAGGTCGTAATGCTGACTGATTATGTACGAGTATGTATGTTAAATACACAAACAACAATAATGAAACAACGATGTTTACAGTTATACAGATCTCGAGAATGCGCAGCCACGAACATTCGCCTTCAAGAACTTTTATCAGAATGTTTATGTTGCCTTATAAAAGACAAGGCAAAGCGGGCAACGAGTCCGTAAAAGTTCAGTCAGTATTGTGTGAAGACGCAGTGTGTTTGAAGAGAGTAATAGTGGTTTGAAGATCTCCGTTACAAATATCTCCATTACAAAGACTAGTACTTGTTATTGTTTATGCAAGAGAGTGTAAAAGGGAATAACAACTAAAGCAATTGTTGTTGTTTACAACAAGTTGTGAAAAGTGGCACACAGAATTGTGTGAACAATAAAGAATTCAATTAAAACTAAACACAAATTTATTCTTATTTTATTTGCAATGCTTTTCAATCCTCAATATTCAAGGGATGTCTGTATTTTTTCTACATATTTTTCTTATTAATGTAATAGCCAAAGCAGACACCTCATATACACGCTATAATTATATACAATTATTATATTATTAATATACAATAACAACAAAAATAATAATAAAAAAATAATAGTAATGGTAGTTGTTGTATTTTTATGCTTTACTCACCATATCGAAACCCTTCTTCTAACTGACATACCAATATTAAATGCCTTAAAGTCTGTATATTGAGTATGCTCTGGCTTTTCTACTTTCCGCTTCTTCTTATTTTTATAGTTTTTCGATTATTCCCTGTTAAAAAAAATTGAAAGAGAATTAAATTTTATTTCATATTTTAGTTTTTATTCACGCCAATAACTGAAAATCGTTAAAAATCGTATGAAAAAAAGCTTAAGAAAGTAAAGCAGCCGAACGAAGCAAGCCTCAGTCACAAGAAAATCCCTTTTTTTATGTTATTGGCATGCGAGCAGGAGAACAGCAGACAGCAGGCAAGCGAATAAGAATAAGAAGAAGTACAGTCAACCCTCCTATAACACGGTGAGTGCGTAATTACATTATATGGAAACTCGGATTTAATCGTACAAAGCAGGCTAATTCGTAGCGTGTTCTATGGAAACCGCATTATATGAGGGTTGACTGTCTACATTAAAAAACCATGAAATATTATTTTAACAAGATGATTATGGCACGTTTATTGCTATGAAGCAAACGTAGACGAAGAAGAAGTGTGTCCAGTCAATATTCTTACGTACGGGTTTCTTCTTATTTAATACTTGAAAAGAGTGCGATGAGTACAATTATACGATAATACAGAGAACATAGCATACAGTTTGTATGTCTTTGTCTGTCTGTCTGACTTTTTGACTCAGTGTATGAATTGTTATTAAAGGGCTTTTTTATGTGGAAAAAAGAATGTTTATAACAATCATATGCTTTTTTTTTGTAGTTCCAAGTATGTGTCTCTATCTGTAAAATATTTATAATGTGTGATGGTTATTAATACAGTGGGACTATAATGTTTGTTGTCAGTGTAAGCCTGCACGCAAAGTACTTAACTTTAATATTTTTTTATATTTCAAAAAATTTTTTTTTTATTGTTTAAATAGCAATTCAGGCTGCGTTGAAAATTATTGTAATGTTCACAGGCAGAAAATCACCATACTTTCCGATAGCTATTAGGGCATTGGATTCTAATGTAATGAACTCCAGGACTGTCGCAGATGTCTTAACGAGGTGGCGAATCGATATGATGTTTGTATCACATGGGTACCGGGACATAGAGACATTCCCGGTGACTGCAGAGCGGATGAACTGGCCAGAAAGGGCACGACCATCGAACTCTTTGATGAATTCTCTACATTAGGGATCCCATTGGGTACCTACAAGCTTATAATTGACAATGCAATCGTGGACGTTGTCAACAGGAGAACGGCGCAAAAAATCTGGCCAAGGCTCTGCTTAAACCCCAAAGAAGCAGGCTCAGCACTGCTATCGGGGTTATTACGGGGCATTACGTTGTAACAACGCATGCGAGGCGTATGAAGTCACCGTAGTCTAGTAGGTAGTGTTTTGGCTTATTAGACGTAAAGCCAGGGTTCGAGCCCCAGGCCACACATCAAGACAAAATACAAAAAGAATTTCTTCGGCGACTTCCTCTCAGCAGATTTCTGGCAAAAACTCTGAGAGTAAAATAAAATTGCCATGAAAAGTTTCTAAAAAATCTGTCTTTCGGTGTCTACTTTAAAACTGTAGGTCCCAGCACTCGTGTATAAAATTAACATACACCACATAAGTGGTGTGAGAAACTAGGTCGTAATCCTGACTGAAGGGTTGTAATGACCAATTATGTATGTATCTACTCCTAGGATGTCCTCTACGTGTGCTGGATTCAGCCACAAGTCTACTAGTCGAAGGGCTGTTGGTTTGGCAGGGCAACCAAAGTGGTGCGCTGTGTCGTATAGTCATTGGTTGCACGAAGGGCAGCGATCCAGGGTCCCCGGAATAATCCTCGCCCTGTAGCTGTTCAGGATGTTCGCTCAGCCAGATTTCAGCTGGGCCAGGATGGTTTTAGTTACCCTGGGTAGCTGCCTTTCATTATTTTTATATTGATGGTGGATGTTGATTTAGAAGCCTGTCGTGGCTGAGTTCGTCCATTGCTGTTGTAATTGCCGATTGGTGTAAGGAGCGTTGCGCCTACCTTGCTGACTTGAGGTTCACTATTGTTGTTATTAGGTGCAAGATGTCCGTGTTGAAGCGTCTAAAGTCTTGTCTCATGCGGCGAGGAGTTGGATTGTCCATGACTATGTGGTGGTTGGGATGGGAGGCTACGATTGATATTGTTTCGTCAAGAGTTCATTGTGTTGTCTCACTGACAGTATTTGGGGTTCTTCGTGAAGATGATCTACATTTGACATCTTCACCCATCCGGTAGCGATACGTAAGGCATTGTTCTGCGCCGTAACGTGTAACGCGCACTATTGTGTATCACTCACGAATGAAGTCCAGATTGAAGCAGCATAATTGAGGAGGGAGCGGCCAATTGCCTTGTAGGTGGTAATGATTGTTTCCTTGTCATGACCCATGTAGTTCTTGAGATAGCGGCTGCACTTTGCTGTTGATGTTGGTCGCATGGGAGGAGAAGTGAAGGAGACTGTCGTGAAGATGATCTACACTTAACATCTTCACACAGCCCGTAGCCATACGTAGTGCGCCGTTTGTAACGCGCATCATTGTGTATCACTCAGGAATGAAGTCCAGATTGGAGCAGCATAATTGAGGAGGGAGCAGCCATTTGCCTTGTAGGTGGTAATGATTGTTTCCTTGTCCATGCCCCATTTAGTTCCTGATAGCGCCTGCAAAACCCTGTTTCTCGTCCTCACTTTGCTGTTGATGTTGGTTGCATGGGAGGAGAAGTGAAGGAGACTGTCGGAGGTAACCTCAAGCATCTTAGAGTTTTTTTTTTACGCCGAGGAGGGGTAAATGTACCTAACCGCACCATAGAGGAAGTCGTCACATGCTCCGTGTGTGGGGCCCTCACCCACTAAATCCCCCACTCGTCTCCTGTGTACTTGTTTGTGCCCACTCCGGAACTAGGGTGGTATTACTTCGGAGTGGAGTCCTTTTGGCTCTTTGGCCTCTCCATGTCCATATCCGCGTCCGGATTCCGTATCGAAGGTTGAGGAAACATCTAAGCTTCTCCACTATTCCTTTCGTCTAAATCATCGTTTCGGTTCCGCTTGGCACGTGTGGCAGCATCACCTATGCCGACATGTTTACTTGTTCTGCAGCCTCAAGGTCCCACTTTTTCCGTCTCAGAATGCGCTCCACGTAATTCACCACCGAGATCCAATTTCCACTAATCTCTAGGATCTTGGGGTTACGTGCCATGGGTATGATGTTACCTTCGATAGCGATGTTGAATGGTCGCCTCACTTCTTTCGTCCACGTTGGGAAAAGAGAAACGGAGGATTTCGGAGCCTTAAGTTCCTACTCCGGAAGTAGTCTACAAATGTCGCCAGATAGTCCGTAATCCTAGCGCTTATGTCATCTATGTGTATACACGATGCAAAGACTGTACAGTAATCTGCATATGATACCATTGATACGTTTGGGGGCGGGTGCGGAAGTGAAGTAAGATATATATTGAATAGGATAGCCTACAGAACCCCACATTGTGGCACACTCAACTTTATCTTTCTGAGGAATTTCAGCGAATGCCTTCAGACCTCCCAGGCGTAGTTAAAGCCTCTTTCGAGAAAAGATTTTTTATTTTTTAAATAGAACAGGCTTAGTTGAAGCCTCTTTCGAGATTTTTTTTATAAATCTTTTAAAACAAAATTAAACAAACTTACATGTTAAAAAAATTTCAAACTTAGAGCTTTGTTTTGATTGCAATTATTTTCTTTAAATAGTTCCACTGTACTTCTCCGCTTTTCATGTGTTGTTGTTTCTGTTGCTTTTCATTTTCGTTGAACTAATTCCATAAATGGTTTTTAGTCAAGGCATGAGAGCAAAACAAGACCTTTTGATTATCTTTGATTGCTATTAAAGGTTTCAACGATTCCATAAAATCCATAAGAACTAAACAGCACAGGCATCAAGCACTATACACTGTGATTATATGGACACCTGTGAGTATATTATTATTACACCTCATGCTCCAAATAAATAAATTTTTTCTTTCCTTTCCTTTATTTTATTTTTTTTGAAGTTAATTTTAGTTTTATTTTTATTTGTTGTTGTTGTTGTTGTTGTTATCATTAATATTTTATTTTAGATTTGCCTTGACCTTATCTTGTGTGTGTTTGAAATGCAAGGAGGGATGATAAGACGACGAGTGTTTCTGTTTAATGTTCAGACTGTTTTTTACAGGTGTTGACAATTTTAATAAATTGCATTTAACGGCTTATTTCTTGTGTTGTTTTTTTATCTTTGTATAGAAATCTAAGGTTATGGATATTAATGATTATTTTCATTTCGTTTTTTTGTTTTTAAAAATAAATTAAAAGAATAATTTATTTGAAGAGTGTTGTGAACGGAACTAAAGGGTCCGCCAAATAACTTTTTTTTTTGAAAATGCTTAAAAAAAACTACTGAATATTTTCTCAAATTTTTTTTATTTGAAAGTACAATCCTTCCGGTTAATAATGGAAAATAATTTCATTCAAATGGCTGCCTCGGCTGGCCATGCAGTAGCCTACACGATCGATCCAATTTTTAAGCACATTATCGATTGGGTGCAGCTGTATTTCACTAATGGCTTCACGAATATTGTCCTTTAAAGCGTCAATTGCCTGTGGCTTGTCGGCGTAACACTTATCTTTGACGGCACCCCACAAATAATAGTCCAACGGTGTCAAATCGCAGCTCCGAGGTGACCAGACGACATCAGCTCTGCGGCTGATAATGCGATCTTCAACAATAGGGCGCCAAACTTTGAGTGTAGCTTCGGCTGTGTGGCACGTAGCGCCGTCCTGTTGAAACCAAATGTTGCCAATGTCCTCCTCTTCAATTTTTGTGAACAAAAATTCG
Source organism: Sarcophaga subvicina (assembly GCA_936449025.2). NCBI lineage: Eukaryota > Metazoa > Arthropoda > Insecta > Diptera > Sarcophagidae > Sarcophaga > Sarcophaga subvicina. The sequence continues at coordinate 112,061,952 of OW388084.2, read as the reverse complement.
TTCAACATGGCCCGAGATAACGATCGCCATTGTCTGTAACGGCCACTCCTTGCTCATTTTCGAAGAAAAATGGCCCAATTATGCCTCTGGACCAAAATCCGCACCAAACAGTGACTCGTTTTGGGTGCGTCGGCTTTTCAATGTATGCGTGCGGGTTTCCTGTTCCCCAAATGCGACAATTTTGCTTGTCTACATACCCGCCAAGATCGAAATGAGCTTCATCTGAAAAGATGATTTTTTTTTGCCAAAGTCGGCATCATCTGTAAGTCGATCGCAGGTCCACTTAGCGAAGCGAAAACGCATAGGATGGTCAATTGGCTTCAAATTCTGAACCAATTGGACTTTGTATGGCGTCATACCAAGGTCTTTATGCAAAATTCGTCTCAATGATGTCTCCGAAATGTTCAATTGTTGAGAATGACGGTGAATTGATGTTGATGGCGCTTCACGCATACTTTCTGCCACAGCAGCAATATTCTCGGGTGTACGCTGTTTTCGGCTTTTCACGCTTTGGTTTATCGATGAGGATGCCAGTTTCTTTCACTTTTTTCACAAGATAACGAACATACGGAGCTGAAGGTGCTTCTATTCTTCCAAAATCCATATGCAATTTTGGCACACATTCTACAACATTACCATGATTTTCAAAGTAATGTCGCAATATTTCCCAACGTTGTTCAAGCGTATACACAACCATATTCGTTCAGCGGAAGGATAAAACTAATTATCTGTCAAATCAGACATGAGCTAAGTGTTACCATCCACGAAATAAGCACTAGTTGAAAAAAAAACGTTAGATGGCGGACCCGATAGCATTTTGGCAATTTTTGATTTCCCCTCTTATATTTAAAATAATTTTTCATTTATTATTGAAAAGAAACGTGTTAGGAAGAGGCCTATTATCTGGGGGTGCTTTTGGAAAAGAAAATTTGAAAATCTTTTTTTTTCAAATTTTTTTGTTTCATTTTATGATTGTTTTAAGAGGGTGTTAAATATTCATTGATTTCCACTGGTGTGCTCTATTATGAGTTTTAAAACTTTAACAAGTTTTCATTATAAAAGCGCGGGTAATTTTCAACATGTAAACCTAAGCACGTAGCAATTGCATTCATTCTCTCTAGGCATACTTACAAAGGCCTGGGAAATTTTATTTAATTTTTCTTTTTTTAATTTTAAAAATTCAAATTCGTTTTTCTATTTCATTTTATTAACTGAGATGAGCATTTGTTTTGAATTTTCCAAAAAAAAAAAAAAATTCTCTAATCATTGTTTGTGCTATGTTTGCTAGTTTCATACCTAATAATTAACCATCATAAATAATAATTTGAATGCTACTTTTCGTTTTTCCTATTTCCTACACTTTATTTCAAACACTATAATTATGTTTTAGTTTTCTTTTGTTCCCCGTTCCTACTTAGAATTTTCCCTTCAGTTACATTAAATAAGTAGCTGGCCGTGGTGTTGCTTAGTTTGTGGCAGCTGTCTTGTTTAATTTTAATTGTTTTGGGCAATTGTCTGATACGAAAATTATTGTTTTTCAAACACTTCAATTAAAAATTCTTGTTAATTTTCTATCTTTCTCTTCTATTTTTATTTTTTTAGAATTTTAAAATACCCGTATGCAAAATTATCAAGTAAGCAGCTAATTTGTATGTGAAAGAGAAAAAAAATTTATTTACATTCATTTACATTTCATTACTTTGGGAAGTGTGAGAATTACTGAGACCCCACCTAACCTGGTTAATGGAAAAATACCATGATTGTTATGATGAATAAGCAAGCACTGGAAAAAAATTTAATTAAAATCAAATGAGATTTATAAACAAACAATTGAAAAAAGAAATTTACTCTCTTAATATAAGGGGCGTATTGAATACTTTACCTAAAGGCATCATAATCGCCCATTAATAACTGGACTCAAGGAGCCCAATTTGTCAGAATAAAATTGACTGTAGATCCTTGGTATTTAAATAGTTACATCCATCCAATTGCGTAATGAAAACTCTTCCTGTCCCAACGTTAAACGTCTGTCTTCTTAGAATTCTGAACGTATATCGTACACCTAGTTTTGTTATATATACAGCAATGAATATTCAAAACGATGAGTAGATTCGAATCATACTCATAATTTCTGATACTTATACGCATTCATACTTATTTTAATATCATACTCATACTACTCATATTCAAAGTTGGAAATACTCATGGTACTCATACTTAACAACACGTATGATGTTATTGATTTCGACCCTCCATGTATGATTCCCGTACGAACACTAAAATACTCACTAGAAAGTTGTGGGTTTGCTCTGCTTGTTGTCTTTCTTCTTTCTTTGTAAATGCAGCAACACCTAAGACTGCAAATTTTGATGAAATGATTCGAATCACTCGAATCATTTTTAAGTATTATAAGTATTTTTCTAAATTTATGAATGTAAATTAGTAGGCGTATGAATCAAACATATTTCGAGTGGTATGAGTTTGATGTCAACATTGTACTCATACTCATTGCAACCTGTACTTATAAATCAATGTTGTACTGAGTACGAATGAATCAGAGTAGTTGGATTTCAATACTGTTGACTCACACGTTTTTCAAAATTTCATGAGTGCCTATGAGCAGCGAAAAAACGATTCATTGCTGATATCTGATACATACATACATAATTGGCCATTACAACCCTTCAGTCAGGACTACGACCTAGCTTCTCACACCACTTATGTTGCATGTGTTAATTTTATACATGAGTAAAGGGACCTACAGTTTAAAGTCGACTCCAAAAGACAGATTTTTGAGAAATTTTCCGCGGCAATTTTATTTCACTCTCAGAGTTTTTGCCAAAAATCTGCTGAGAGGAAGTTGTCTCATATTTTTGTTTTGATGTTTGAACCGTGGCCATACGTCTAATAAACCAACACACTACCTACTAGACTACTGCGACTTCATTTGTTATACGTTTCTTAAAATTCTCTAGCAGAAGTTGTCGATTGTAGTATCAATTAGTCATTCACTGCTCGACACTTCTTAGTGGAAGAAAATGTGAAATCTTGTTATTGAGATTGGAGAGATCAAGAAGAAAAAAAGGTGATAGAAAATGAAGATATAATATCTTCCGCCCGTACATAGTAAAAGCTGAGAGCTGATACATAAAGCAAAATATAGTCTCTTCCCTCTACTCAGATCCACGGCTCCTCAAAATGTCATTCAAAGAAATGTTAACTCGTCGGCATGCCTTCAAAAAGACAGTGGACAGTGAGAACCACAATAGAATGATGGATGCCCATGCTGCTTGAGGAAACAGAAGAAGTAGTCCTTATCTTATCTAGGAATATCAGTACATCAAAGCCTAGTAAAATTGCAAGTAGAACTTCTCCCAATTTACCCAATATAACTGTGGCAAGTGTGGCTAACTTTCAAAATGTATCAATACAAAGTTTGTATGCAGTTCTACTACGGTATATAAATTATGTAGATATGCAAAGTTACAAAACAATGCATCAACTATAAATCCGATGCCTGATTGCTTTTTGACTGCGCTAAAAATACACACTGAGGACGTTTTGAAATAGTATACATTGTAAACATTTTGTACAGCGGCATTATGAAACACGATACTTTGTTCAAACACAAAGCAACTAATATTTTGGAAGGCAGCCTGTATCTCCTACGAAAACCTTTTAATCAGGATTACGGCTTTGCTTTCTACACTACTCGTCTTGTATTTTATTCGTAATTACCAGTAGTAGACTCTGAATGACAGCTTTGAGAAGCTTTTTCATGGAAATTATTCACTAACGACTGTTATTAGCTAACGTCTAGGAATTCAATTTAATAAACTACAGCGAAGGAAAGAACTTCCTTTTCATCATAGTATACTGGAATCAGAGAGCCGCCATGGTCTAGTAGGTACTGTGTTGGCTTATTAGATGTGAGGCCTCGGTTCAAACCCCAGGTCTGGAGATGAAAATATGAAAAAATATTTCTTCTGTTACTTTCTCTCAACAGATTTCTGGCAAAAACTCTGAGAATAAATAAAACTGCCATGAAAAGTTTCTCAAAAATCAGTCGTTCGGAGTCGACTTTAAACTGTAGGTCCCGACACTCATGTATAAAAGTTAACGCACACAACATAAGTGGTGTGAGAAACTAGGTCGTAATGACCAATTATGTATGTAAGTATGTACTGGAATCAAATCAAATTCTAAAGAAATTTTAACATTTTCTATATGAAAAGGGGTCTTAGAAATATTTTAAAGTTTTGAAGATTTTCTATGAAGTATTAGAGGACTATTAGGATATCATTTTTGGGAATTTTAAGCCTGATTTGGCTTCAGAGTTTAAAACAACTTCTGTTAACGTACTTACCCAATTAACCTATTTATCAAGTTTAAGTCTTGAACGAAAAATAATTCCATCTCCTTATTATTATGTTTGTAATTAATGAAGGACTTTAATAATTCGATTCATTTAAAGATAAAACCCGACTTCCTTTATAAACCATAATGAAAGGAATTTTACAAAGAAAATTACAAAACATTTCCTTTCCAACAAAACCCCATTAAAAGTTATATTTTTAATCATCTTTAGTGGCATGAAAAAGAAATCAAATTAATAAGAATTGAAATCAAAACTTATCCATGCAGTTTTTCACTTCAATTATTAATTAAAAGGAAAACGAAAAAAAATCTTGTTTTCAAGAAAAGCGAATCTGAAATTATATTTTTTTAACAAGAACTTCTATAATAAAGCAACAGCAATAACGATAACAAAAAAAAAAAAGAATATGTTGTAAAAAAATACTCATCAATCTCAGAGACATGATGGTGATGAACCTTTAACACAATGCAGCAGCAGCAGCAGCAGAAGGCATTAAGAGACGCAGGTCTCAAAAGTACATCCCCATTAAAAGGTAATTTAGAAATTGCATCAACATGAGTTAAAATTATAAAAATGAAATCATCTTTATCATCAGCGTCATCATCATCATCATCAACATCATCAGCAGCAGCACCATGTAAAACCAGCAACAAGATGGAACAGCATATTCTGCGCATACTACATGCCTCATGCATTTCGTGGCCTGAGTATGGGAAACAATGAGAAAAAGAGCCGCCAAAAGCGAACTTTAATGTTTAGTCAGTCAGTGTAAAAAGATCACTAAAGAAAAAGAGAGAGATAGAGATATAGTAAGAGAGAGACAGAGAGTTAGAGGGCTTAGTGCGAGAAGAGTTACGAGTTCTTTATGCCGTGGTATTACACACTTGAAAAATTTTTAATTAACGATCTAAAAGATCGCGTCAGACAAGCGAATGTACTTAAAAGCAGCCAAGATCACTAAAAAGACGAAAACAAAAAACAAAACAAGGCTTTAAAAATAACACACACACACTTATGTATACTCATACTTAAATGTAGAAACACTTGGCTAAGAGAGCGAGTATATGCCAGGCAAGTATAGATATTAGCCATATCAGCTAACAAATAAACCAGTTAACATAAACAGATCATCAAGTCAAACGTAACAACAAATGAAATGAAAGAAATTCTTTGTTTTCAGACTCAATGTTAAGCTTATACTCATGTGTACGCCATTGAAACTTTGTGGCAAGCAACAATGTGGCTTATTTGTTGGCAACAAGACTTTTTTTTGTTCCTTTTAACAGCTAAAAACAATGAAATACAGGCAACACAAGCTAAAGAAGAAGATAAAAAGGTAAAAATAAAATGAGAACAACAACAAGATGAAGAACATTAGAAGTACTAAAGTGAATATTGTTGTTGTTGTTGTTGCTGTTGCATCTTTAAGCGCACAACAACCAAGTGTTGTTATCAATTTGATCATCAAGGCATCATTATCTTCACATTACTGACCACACCATTTTTAGTCTGAATTGAAAAATAAAAAAAAATTAAGAAAAAAAATTTAAAAGGAAAACATAAACCAAAGCGCATAGAATAATAAAATTGAAGCAGAGAAGAATTAAGAAGAAAAAAAAAACTAATGCAACAAACTAAGAAATTTTGGTTCATAGAAGGCCTTAAGGACTTTCATTTCAATTAAAGAAAAACTAAAAAAGGCAGTCATATTCCACAGAATATATAAGAAAATATTGAAATACCACTTAAATATGTGCTCAATTGAGCCGTAACATTTTCTCAATGTTAGGGTAAAAAATTTGTTCCATCAGGATAGATCTTCTAGATTGTTTAAATGAAAAACTAGTCCAATTTGAAGGACCTTCAACGGAATTTAAATTTTCACTATTAGGGGAGTCCTGCAGAGTTCAAAACAAATGATAATTTAATAGTGCAAGGTTCAGATTATGTTATGGCTTACCAAGCAAAGATCTCTCAGTTTCTGATGGGTCATCGAAGATAAGTAGCTTTGTTAAGATAAAACACAACCCCTTTTCAGTAGACTGAGTTCTAACCGCTTGAATTAAATTGCTTGCTTTAAGCAATACACCAGGTTGTAATAGCAATTCGTCAGAATAACTAATTCACTTCCAATCTCACCAGACACAGCATTATTGTTTGCCCTGGTGCCACCGTCTGTCGATCATAATCTTTCTCAGATATTATTGTGCTCCTCTTTTCTTTGCTCTTAATCTTAATCTTAATACTTCAGAGAATTTGATTTCCTTGCGTTTTTATCATAAATTAACAAGTAGGGCTTGTTTGTGTATTCAAATGGTTAATGACTGTTTGGTGGTGAACGCCTAGTTCTCCAGCAAAGTCTTTACAACTTCATGCCGAGGGCTATACATTCGAATGGATGTAATGCTGGATATTACAAGGCCGTTTAAAAATCTCAATTACTTGAATGATGTATGTCTCTATTCTCAGCGGTATTTTGACCTGCGAGCTAAGATCTTAAATAAACTCCAAGACGGTGTACGACTGACGCATATATCTCAATGAGGTAGCGAACCGACATGAAGTTTGCATCACACGGGTACCGGGACATAATGATATGCCTGGCAACTGCAGAGCAGAAGAACTGGCCAGAAGGCCAGTGAATTCTCTACGTTGGGGATCCCTTTGAGGACCTGCAAACTTATAATTGACAATGCAATCGTAGATCTCGTCAACAGAATATGGGCAACTTCGGATAAGGGCAGAGCGGCCCAAAACATCTGGACGAGGCTGGATAGGAGGCGCACGGCTCAGCACTGTTATCGGGGTTATTACGGGGCATTGCATTATAGGAACGCATGCGAGGCATATTGACCTTAGACGCCTTGCAAATGATTTCTGCAGAAGCTGTGGAGATGAAGAAGAAGATTTCAGCTATTGTGCACATGTCCGGCACTTAGTCGGAGGAGAAAGAGGTACCTGGGTGCCTACTACATGGAGGATATGGATGAACTGTCGTGTATGAATATTGGCAGTCTAAGTCGCTTCATCGGAAGTTCCGAATGGTTCCTGGAATAAGGGGAAATGAGGAACTGTGGTATCACAATGGGTCCTGCGTGCGGCCTAAGTGTGTCCGCTCATGACTCCATCGAGAGAACAGCCACTTCTATCTACATAAGATCTTAAGGATCGTCAACAGAAGTTGGACTTAAAGTCAATAAAACGGAACGAAAATGATGCTCACCAATGTATCCATAATATGAGCAGCCCTTGCGCTGACCAACTTCTTCCCTAGTTTGATGGAACTCGGCTACTGGCTTTACAATGCGCCGCTATGCATGCTCAAGTGTGCTTTTGATGTCGGAGCTACCACTCCAACGTAACTATGTATCCATCATATAGTCATTCCTACTTTGAAATTCGAATATAAAATATGTTACCATATACGATGCATCTCAAGATAGAGATATTATACTATCTCGTGTTGTTCACCTTAGCTGCCCTTCGTCCCCACTCAACGAGTCCGGGAGAAGAAAAAAATAAGAGGCATGGCAGTACCACAAGAATTCCCTTTCACTTAGAAACACATAGGCGCAGATGGCAATCAACTGAAGACTTTAGTTTGGTTTGTTTAGAGCCAAAGCCATGCAGGGAGTTATGCTCTAATATAGAGATTGATTATGTATATAGTTGGAGTGAAAAAGAAAACAACCAAACAGAGTGCTAGGATGGGAAGAAATTTGTTTCTTAAAGAAATTGCGGAAAATCAAAATAATTGGTTGATCAATAAACTGATTGAATTGATTTGCACAAGATGCTATTGAAGGCCATTTTTTATCAACTAAATTAATCGTCATAGAAAGGAGCTGGTGGGTTCTACGCCATGTCTGTACTAAAAGGTAGAAGCCTGAAAATCTTTCAAATACAAATTAAAATTCCTGAAGAGGCACTTTAGAAGTCATTAAAGTGATTAAATCTTAAAATTTTTTTTTAGTCTAAAAACCGTATTTTATTTTCAACAGCTGTTGTTGGCAACCCTTAAATATCTGCCTTATTATTGCACATACCCTGCAATGAAACTGCACTATCAAGATCGTTAAGTGAAGATCATATGTTTACACCAATTGCTGCAAAAAAAAAACAGAAAAAAGCCTTGGTCTTTGCCGTCATTAACGGCGACTTCAACGTTCAAGAGGGCTAAGTGTGTGTGTGTGAAAGAGTGTATAACTGACCAGACAGAATTAACACGTGAACGTGATGCACACCTTTTGTTAATTTTTTATTTTTTTTTATGGCATTATTTGTTGCCTGCTATTTTAAAGGCACCTCTAGTTAAATTTGGTGTTATGAAGAACGTAATAAGTACATACTTTAAGGCTCACACACACACTTATACACACATACACGCATGCGTGCTCAAACAACACTGTTGAACTCAAGTGAAAATACTTAAAGTAAGCAAGCGTAGCTGCAAAATAAAATTGAGTATCAAATCTTTTGAAAAAACACCCAATAACCCAGCAAACATTCTCATACTTAAGACAATATTAGGAAAAATGTTTTAAAAATTAATCAAAAATTAAAGTAATGTAATTAAGGTTTGCTGTGTTACAAAACGAATGAAACAAGTAGTTTTCCTTTTGGCTTCGTAAAGAGAAGAGAGGCTTGCCTGGCCAATACAGTGTGAGTGTGTAGAACAACTGATGGTTACCCATCAGGCGTCAGGGTAATTTAGCTTGAAATTAGTAACCATCTACACTTCGTTTTCCATTTTTTTTTTGTTTCTTTCTGCAAGTGAACCAAAAATAATAACAGTCAGCATTCCTAGGGAATTTGGTTCTGACCAAAGTTACTTTGGATTTCAGGCTGTAATGCGTTGTTGTTATATTGCAGGTGCGCTCGCGTAAAGAGTCTTTTCTTTGGTTTTGTGGTTAAACCAGTTTAAAGATTTTTATTTTTAAATCATCATTTTGTTGTGCTGTGTGTGTGCATGGGCATGGGCTCAGACTTTGGCTCTCACTTAACAAAGTTGTTTGTGGCCATAAAAAGAAGAAGAAAAAGAAAAAAAAGCAGTGAATAATGCCACCTTGAAATTTTGTTTTTGGTTGCAAAGAAGATCAAAACCTTAACAAAAAAGAAGAAGCATAAATTTAAAGTGTGATGGTGGCCAATACAATAAACGCCACTTGCTTATTTTATCACTAGGGGGCCTATTTACCAACTTATAAAGAACACATTAAGTGTGACAATGAAAGTTTACATAAATCTGGTTAAAGTTTGGAAAACATATATTGTAGCAGAGAGCAGGAGTTAAGAAGAATACTAAACAGCCTGAGATACTGCTGAAATATGGATCAAACAGCTCTTTCTACTGAAAATATTTCGGCATAAGATCTCAGAGCATGGATCAGATGACCTTCTATCCGGTTGAGCCTTAATTAACAACCTTTGTACAGAATTTTGGTGAAAGGCTTGTAAATATTACCATAAAAAGCCCTTGCGCTGACGAACTTTTCCCTAGTTTCGTAGTATTCGGCCAGTACAGGGACTGTGCTTTCCTGAGGCCTTACAACCAGCCGCTATGCATGCTCAAGTGAACTTTAGTAATCAAAGCTAACACTTCGACCTAACATAACCAAATGCCAATAATGCATCAGTTGTCGATGGCCACCAAATGCTTGCAATCCCATGGAGAAAACATTCTCTAGAGGAAACTATCATGAGGCCAATATAAATCTTTTTAGTGCAGCAATCTTTATACTAGAGAGCTCGATCGAAGATGCCAAAATGTGAGAAGGTTTAAAACCTATGTCTCTTTAAAACCAGAGCAGTACACTGACATACATAACATAACATAATTGGTCATTACAACCCTTCAGTCAGGATTACGACCTAGTTTCTCACACCACTGTATGTTGTGTGTGTTAATTTTTATACATGAGTGGTGGGACCTGCAGTTTAATGTCGACTCTGAACGACAGATTTTTGAGAAACTTTTTCATGGCGGGTTTATTTACTCTCAGAAGAAGTCGGTCGCCGAAGAAATACCTTTTTGTTTTTTGTTTTGATGTCTGGCCTGGGGCTCGAACCCTGGCTTTACGTCTAATAAGCCAACACACTACCTACTAGACTACGGCGACGGCGACTACGCCAGTATACTGACACATGAGGTAAAACACATTTCTTCCTCCTTCTCAAGCCTACAGCTTCTGCAGAAGTCTTTTGTCGAAATCCCAAGTTTTTCGGCATGGCTACCAAAAGAAAAGTGTCTCTAATGAATCACCACTGTGCGATGGATGGCCATGGGACTTTAGGACAAAAGTCAGTTGGCGCTCTTCTTGTCCATACATATCCAGCAGAGTCTAGCAATGTTACATGTATACTCCTGCTTGGGGATGCAACTTACCTCAGTCAAGTTGGCGGAAATTCTTTCGAGACGCCAATCTATCCTGGGTAAATGAGGAGTCTTGCTCCACCGCTAGGCTCACTTGGCCTCCGATGGGTAGAAGACGCATTAACCAGTTACTTAGATTTGGTTGTAACGTCATCTCGATCACAGTGGCCATGCTTACACGTCATTGTGTTGTGGGAAGACACGCAGAAAGAACGCAGCTCCCATCTAACGACTTCTGTCGTAGGTTCAGATCCGCTGAGGAAGAGGAGACTGTTATCCACCTTCTTTGTCAGTGCATATCCCTTGCGAAGTGCAGATGTAGGTAATTTGGCTCTTCAATCCTTGTCAGCTTGACGGAGCTATGATTCTTTGATTCTTCTTCTGCCGTGGATGCAGATTCGCTGAGGAAGAGCAGACTGTTATCCACATTCTTTGTCAATACCCATCTCTTGAGAGGTGTATAGATTATTTGGCTTTTCAATCCTTGTCAGCTTGACGGAGCTATCATCCATTGATGTCAAGGATATAGCTTCGTTTATCAAACCTTCCAGCTGGTTTTCCAATGTGCAGCCCTTGCGCTGACCAACTGCTTCTTCTTCTTCCCTAGTTTGAAGGAACTTCGTCGGTACAGAGACTGCGTTCACTCGTGTTATCACAACGGGCCAATATGCGTGCTTAAGTGAGCATTTGGTATCAAAGCTACCACTCTAACCTACCTACCTACCTGCCGCCAACGGAATTGAGCTTTACCCGTAAAACGAGTGGACAATATGCAAAATAACTGAACCAATGGAAACACTTAAGCTCTGTAACTTGTCGGAGATTGCTAGCTCACCAGCAATGCAATTTCCAAGCATATTTCTATGTCCCTGAACCCATATAGGAGTAACCTTTAAATGATTCCAAATTGCTCTGAAAAATCTTTGGCATTTATGGACAATCTTCAGTTAAGACTTTCTGAATTTCCTTCACAAGACACATCTCGTTTCATCAAAAAACTTCGAGGCGAGTATTCTTTTTATTTCAGTGAATTCACCAATAAACGGAATTTTGTTTTAGAATTTTGCAGGAAAGTTCGCAGTCAGTTTTAGCTTCAGGATTGGATGTTTTATAATTGACCATCTTCAATATGTTTCTTGGAGGTATTTCAGAAAAAAAATCTCCATAGTTTTTAACTTGGCAACCATGTTTATGATTTCCATCGATCAAACCTCCTCCCTAATGGCCTGCAAACATGAATGCAACAAATAACCAGTAACGCATGAAAAAAAAGAAAGAAAAAAACGTACGAAAACAAGGCGAATCGGGAGAAGAAATATTCATCAACATGATTATCAAAAGTAATGAGCTTGTTATGACTTTTATGGTTACAAACAACAAAACTGGTTACATAAAAGGGCTAAAACCTCTTAGCCTTTTATAACAAGCCAGAAAACAAAAAAAAAACATAAAGCGGCTGGAATTTTAAAAACGCATGGCAGCCAGCACATGTGGTGTGAAATATCATGAGCAAGAAACAAAAAAAAAGAAAATTTGCACTTGCTTTACTTAGTATTTTAAGGCATAATACATATATTTTAATTAAAAAATAAAAATAAAAAATAAATAAAACATACAGGGTGAATTATAGCTTACAAATGATCAATTAAATCAAGCAGTGCTGCAGTGTTACGGCATTACAGCAAGCAGTTGAATTTGAATATTTTGTGTTCAAAGCCTTAAATCATTGACTTGTTAAACCCGACTAGATTTTTTTCTTTAAAACAATAAAAAGAGGGGCGATTAAATTTAAATAGAACGATGAAAGACAAAGAACCCTTTAATTTAAAATGTTTTTCTATTAGAATTTTCTATGAAAAAAAATAAAAAATAAAAAGGACGTCGTATGTGGTAATTTGTGTGTTCATTTAATTTTCAATTAAAATCAAATAAAATAAGTTCTACCACCACCATATAATGATGTTGTACTTTTCAATTTATTTATCGCTTCGATAAACGACTACATATACTACACGCAGCAGCAGCATCAGTATTTGCCTATGCTAAATAGGCCTGTATGCGTCAAATGAGAACGCTGTGTAGTATATGCCAGCCATAGTTGTAGTGGCAGTGCGTATACGGCCTGCTCTCTATTTTGGTTGATTGTTATGCGTTTGGCTATTTGATTTTGTCTAAACAATAACGTAAAAGCTCTTTATTTTGCCTGTGGTTATTTGTAGAGAGTATTAGTGGCCTAAATAACCACATGAAATGTGTACAGACACACACACACGCACGCATATATAAAATTTAAAATAAAATTGAAATCGCCTAACGCTTTCCCCGTCAACTACAAGTTAACATACAGTGGGGGACAAAATCAATTGAATTTAAAGGAGTTTCTAGGCATATCTTAATAACTCGTTGGCGGATAGTTTCGAACTTCAACTAAAACAATAAACGCTTCGAATAGATTCCATGTTTAGCTGCTCTTTTGCTATCTTAAGGTACGGGTGCCTGATTGAGAAATGTGTTTATTCGTTTATAAACTAGTAAATAGACCTTCAAGCATGGAAAACAATTGTTAGTTACTTAAGTGAAATCAATATTCCTTCGGGATAAGTTGTCCAAGCTAATGAATTTCTTTTTCTTAATAATACAGTCGAAGTCGCCGTAGCCTAGTAGGTAGTGCGTTGGCTTATTAAACATAAGCCCACGGTTCAAACCCCCCTGTCAGACATCAAAATGAAAATGTGAAAAAATATTTCTACAGCGACTTCCTCTCAGCAGATTTCTGGCAAAAACTCTGAGAGCAAATATACTTGCCCGTACCATAGTAGGTAGTGTGTTGACTTATTAAGCGTGAGACCCTAGTTCAAATCCCATCCCAGGCATCTCGAAGAAGACAAAAAATAAAAAACCATTCCTTCGGCAACTTCCTCTCAGCATTTTTCTGGCAAAAAGTCGATTTTAACATGCAGATTACACCATTCATGAATAAAATTAATAAACATTACATAGGTGGTATGAGAAGCTAGGTCGGAATCCTGGCTGAATGGTTGCAATGCCTAATTGTGTAAGTAAGTAAGTATACTGTCAGTGCATAATCAAAACCATATTTCATTTTAATTTAAAATATAACCCAGGAGTATTCTTTCCAATCTGGAGATCAAGCGCGGGATCATTCTTGCCAACAGCAGCTACTATGGTCTTAATAGGAAATTGAGTAGCAGAGAGAGAGGTCTCGTACGACAAAGCTAATACTCTACAAGACGCTCACCCTCCCTGTGCTTCTTTATGGCGTAGAGGCATTCACACTATTAAACACTGATACAACAACCTTGAGAGTATTCGAAAAGAAACTCCCACGTAAGATCTCCAGTCCATTGGGAATTGGCGATGATTTCCGCATCAAATCCAACAGTGAGCTTCTCAATGACGTAAACGTTGTGCAGAATATTAACATCAAGCGACTGCGCTGGCTCGGTCATGTCGTTCGTATGGAGGTGGGTGTTCCGACGAGACGGGTGTTTGATGCGGGGATCTGCGGAAATCGGCGAAGAGGACGACCTTGTTTGCATTGGAAGAACCAAATCGAGGAATCCCTGTAATCGATTAGTGTGACCAACTGGCGTAGGCGCGCAAGAAGCAGAAGCGCCTGGAAGGATGTGTTACGCAGGCCGAAATCCGTTAATCGGGTAGTTAATGGCCAATTAAGTAAGTATGTAAGTACATACGCCTTCCTTGTAGCCTCCGGAGTCTAGTAGGTAATGTGTTAGCTTCTTAGGAGTGAGTCCACAGATCAAACTCCAGCTCAGACGTCTCGAACAAAATGAAAAATGAATAATCATTTCCTCGGCGACTTCCTCTCAGCAATTTTCAGGCAAAAAGTCGATTTTAATCTACAGGTGCTGCCACTCATTGATAAAATTAACGCACACAATATATGTGATGTGAAAAACAATGTTGGAATCCTGACTGAAGCGTTTTAGTGTTCAATTGAGGAAGTAGAAATAAGCCTTCTAATGAAGAACCTATAGAACAGCCAACGATCCAGTAAAAGTTTCAAACTGTCAGTGAATACATACCTAATCTCATGGCTTTAGGTTAGGTTAGGTTAGGTTGTAGTGGTAGCTTTAATACCAAAACCTCACTTGAGCATGCTTAGCGGCCTTTTGTGACACCACAGGTGAACGCAGTCTCTGTACTGACCAAGTTCCTCCAAACCAAGGAAGAAGAAGAAGTTGGTCAGCGCAAGGGCTGCACACTTAAAGAACGACTACTCCACGCTGGAAAACCAGTCCAAAAGTTTGATGAACGAAGCTGTGTCCTTGACATCAATTGATGATAGCTCCGTCAAGCTGACAAGGATTTTGCACCTCGCAAGAGATGGGCATTGACAAAGAAAGTGGATAACAGCGGATCTGCATCAACAGCAGAAGTCGTTAGTATGGCTTTCGAAAGTGTATTACAATTGCAGTTTTCTTGGGATCCAGAAATGCCTGAGTTTTGAAACTGTACACCATTTCCCTATCATCCTGATGAGTGAATTTAAAAGAAATTTAAAATTATCGTTGTTTTCAACCACTTTCCATCAATTTTTATTGCCGGCTGTTATAAAAATTTTTTCGTTGACCATTTTAGGAAAACTGTTCACCACTGACATGTAATTACACGCACTTAGGAAATATTCTGATTGAAAATAATTACGAAACCATTAATATGTGTTGTATGATTAAAATAAAAACAGCAACGATAACTAAAAAGAAAGAAAAAAAGGAATGAAAAATAATATAAGCGTTGCCACACAATATAAAATTTATTTTGAAACCTAACAGACTCCCACCACCACCACCTCCTTTGCCATTATCCTTAATAACTTTAGCATTTTAATGTAACATTATTAGAGCCTTATACGATTTATACTCGTATATACAGTCATTCTCCTGCCTGCTATACCCTATACACATACACATACACATAAATAGGTGCTTGTGTGTATGTATGTATATACATATAAGCAGTCATTGGTCATGTATTCCCTGGAGTAGTTTAGGAAACATCAATTGGAAGTGTTGGCTTTGGCGCGAAATATGTTATGGTTTAAGTTCATGTTTAATTTAAAATCATACCACTCATGGGCCATAAACGTTTGCCTATGCTTGTGTGGAAACAGCAACAACAACAACAACTATGACTGTGAACAATAAGAACATCATCATCAACATTTTGGCCATCACTAACGCTTTTGGCTAAAAGCAAAGCGAAACGAAAAAAAAACAAAAAACACCAAATGAAAGTGGCAAAAACGTTTTTGGATACTAAAAACACCGCCTGCCTGATTGAAAAAATACGTTATAAATACGCATTTTGACCAACAAATTAATGACATTTGTAGGGTTTTATATTGTTTTTGGTTATTGTGGCATTGACTGCTTGTGTTTGACAAAAAATACATACTTTAATGCATAAAAGGCCTACGTTTTTCTGTGTACAGTTTAGTGATTGAATTTGATTTTGAATTAAAGTGGTCTGCGCAATGAAAGGAAAACATGTGTTTTATATTGACAATAAAGTGAGTGGAGATTTAACGAGATTGCAGCTTTTTTTCTTAAAAAACCCTAAAAATTAAAAACATGCCATAAAAGATTAAAAGTCCTTGAAATCTGTAACGCAGATCCCGCAGTTGAAGAACCCTTAAGCCCCTTACTTGGACACTTTATAGTTGGAAGAATATAAAAAATATAAAATGATATGAACAACAATACCTCTCTTGCCTCATTTGTACATCACAATACTTCATATACCGCTTCTGGGAAAAAAGCATAGAGGATTCGACTATGCTTATATGACTACTGACAGATAATTGTTCAAAGAGTAGCCACAAATTGTCTCTTAACTCAAGAAGCAGTATTCCTTTCATGAGATCTGTAGTAATGCCAAGCCCTTTCCATGCCAATGTGGCACTCTTTCGCAGTCGTCTTGCATATCCATTTAAGTCCTATTGAGGGTTCCAATTTTATTTAGATTGGTCAACAAACTGTCTGATCATTACTTGATTATGAACGAAAACCAATATCCCTTGACCCCTTTCACAAGACTTCATCTTCAAGGATATGTAAGTTGGAGTGGTAACTTTCATACCAAAGCTCACTTGAGCAAGCATAGCGGCCCGCTATGACGCCACAGGTAAACGCAGTCCCTATACAGACCGAGTTCCACCAAACTAGGGATGAAGTTGATCAAAACAAGGGCTGCGCACTAAAAGCACGAAAAGGGCAATAGTAAACATATTTGACTGAAGGACATTTTCTTGAAGGACAGCTTTTGGTTTTTTCCTCAATACCTCTCATTATAATGCATCGGATTGTAAACAAACATCGTTGCAGCAAGAAAATCATTTTTTCGACTAGTAAAAGCTTCAAGTTTATTTTTAAAGGACAGATGTTGCTATGATTTCTTTGGTTCTCAAATCTAAAGGGGTATTGCCGTTACTATGAGAATTGCCTGGACAACTGATGCAATGTCTACAGTTCTTATTACTTTTGGTGATAGAAAGTCGAATATGAAATCTGCGAATTGATGTGACTAGTAGCAGCTTGAAGTCGCCGTAGTCTAGTAGGTAGTATGTTGGCTTATTAAACGTAAAGCCTTGGTTCAAATCCCAAGTCAGACTTTCAGGTGACTTTCAATTAGCAGACTTCTGGCAAAAATTGTGAGAATAAATGAGTGCCGCCACTCATCATTATGTATGTATGTATGTATGTACATATGTATAACGCATTGTAAGCAAACAACGTAGTAGCAACAAAAGCTTCAAGTATATTGGCATGATGCTGTGACTTACTAGTTATTTCCTTGGTTCTAAATTCTAAAGGGCTATGTCCACCACAATTTACTTGGCAGTCTATCAGATGACGAAGTCTGCAGTTCGCATTATTTTTGATGATATTTCGGAGAGAAAGTTGAATAAGGAATCTGCAAATTGTTGAGACCAGTAGCAGCTTCAAAGTCTCAGATGAAGTTTACATAAGGAACTTTGCTTGAGATTTTCTAAATAAAATTGGACCACCTCACACACATACAGCCTCTTATTAAGAACTATTGGGTAATAGGAGAGTTTAGCATGAAATTTGGCAAACCATAAGCTACGATATCTTATAAGAGCTTCTCATGGCAGTTATTTCTTACATATTTGATGTGAACCGCATTTGTTTTGAATAAGTTGAACTATAATTTTTTTTCGAAAAATCACACGTTGAAGGTTTGTTACTCTAACATCTAATCGCCATATATGTATGTCTATGATGTTACGTAATTGGTCATTACAACTGTTTAGTCAGTATTAGGACCTAGCTTCTCACACCACTTACGGTAGTAAAGGGACCTCCGGTTAAAATTGTATCTAATCGTTTAATTTTTGAAAAACTTTAAATAGCAATTTAATTTTACTCTCAGAATTAGCTTACTCTCAGAGCCGGCTTTAATTGTTGCGTCAGTAGTAGGTTGTCGTTGTGCGAGATAATGAGCCGTATGGTATTTAAACTCGTTCTTCGTTGTATATACACAATGTAGTAGTAAGGTGTTTGCTTCTATGTTAACCAATCGATAGAGTACAACAAAAATGTTGTTTTTTCCAAATTAATTTTAAATCTAAAATCCGTCCTTTACATCCTTAATGCATATCTACATATACCAGAGATCAGCAATGAGTATTCAAAAAGATGAGGAGAATCGAATCATACTCATAATTTTTGATACTTATACGCAGTTATACTTATTTTAATATAATGGAACCTGTACTCATATTCAAAGTTTGAAGTACTCATCATATTCATACTTAACAACACGTATGATGTTGTTGATTTCTACTCTCCTTAACTCACTATATACAAGAATCACAAAATAAATATGAATCGCGTACGAACACTAAAATGTATGAATCTAAATGAGTAGGCTTATGAATCAAACATATTTCGAATGGTATGAGTTTGATGTCAACACTGTATGTATACTCATTGCAACCTGTAATTATAAATCAACGTTGTAGTGAGTACGAATGAATCAGAGTTCATAGTTAAATTTCAATATTGTTGACTCACTTATGTTCAAAATTTCATGAGTACTTATGAGTAGCGAAAAAACGATTCATTGCTGATCTCTGATCCATATACTATACATTGTTGTATTTGCCTCTTATAAAATTATATTTTCCATTGGATTTCTTTTTCTATTCACTGCTGATCAATACGATTTAGAATATGAAAATTGCATTAAAAATTATAATGCCTTTGGTCTTATGGTGGTAGATCCTTCCTTCCACATATTGACCTTTAAATATTCATTATTATTTACATCAATTTCTGTCTTCATGTCTTTTGAAAACTACTGACAATATTTATTAAAATTTCTTTCTTTAACATAAGCGCAGAAAAAATATGCCTGAAAGGCTTGTTCATAACATTTTTTTGTGGCAATTCACCTCGATAAAGGCCAATGATACAACTTTTACACGTTGTAAATGGAATAGAAGTGGGGAATAGTAGAAGAAAAAAAAAAGAAAAACGAAAGAAAAAATTGGAAACCAATTTTGATTTCTGTTTTATGAGGCACAAACAAACAGGCAACATAGAACACGGCATAAGGCAACAGAAGCTTTTATAATTATTACAAGAGAAGTGGCAATTTGTTGCTGTTTTGTTTATTTTTATTTTTATTTTAAGTTTCATTTTATATACGACAACAACGACAACATCAGCAGCAGCAACATGCATAATAGGCCAGATATGCAGATGTTTGATTTAAAGTTGCTTACAACTCCATGCAACATTACGTTGTCAGCAGCATACGGCAGTAGCAGGCAAGCAAGCATGAGTATGAGTAGCAGAATTTGTAATTCAAGTGGAAGTGTGGCAAATGCATTATGACATATGATTACAATTGCCAATGTTAAATATAAGCCTATAAAAAAACAAAACACAAAAACAAAAAAAACAAATAAAAAAGAAACAAAACTGCAACATAAAAATGTAAATGTATGCTCCAATACGATACGATACAATACGTAATACAGCGGATGCTGCATAAAATTTTCTCTAATGCCACCATACACACATACTGCACGACAGCCTACTCGTACTTCGTAACCATACGCTCTCATACATACGACCATCATATTTAATATTCCCGTAGCTATTGCAGCCTTTGGTTGCCGTTTGTCTGTCTCTATCTGTTCGGTTGGTCTATCGTTGCAATCGTTTTGTTTTGTTTTGTTTTTTTTTGTTGTATTCTTTTATTTTCTATGCCTGCCATAGAATTGATGGCTGGCTACTCACAAGGATGGCTATAAAACTATGGAATTGTTGTTCTTTTACTCACTTTACATTACATTTACATTTACATACTCTATATGGGCGATTTATCTGTTGTTGTTGTATGTTGTTTTATAAAGAGTTCTAAAAAAATAAAAAAGATCCTTAAAGTGTTGTTTATAGTTGTTGTTGTTGTTGCTGTTTTTATAGTAGGCCTTTTTTACACCCTACTTGATAGACTGACTGCTGCCTAGTTGCTGTTGATGATGTTGATGATTGAGTGTAAAATATTTGAAATTTTTATTGTTGCATTATATGGCCTTGCAACCATATTAATTCGCTATTAGACATTGGAAGATGGCAGATATCAACCTTTAAGGCAGCTATTCCTTCAAAGGAGCAAATATCATGTGTTCTTCATGACATATGCGATAAGAAATTGTGCCTTAAAAGGGTTTTTTGATAGGAGAGTACAAGTAAAGGCACTTTATTATCTATAAATCTACACTATAAATATGCAAAAGCAGCGTCTATTTATTGCTTTAGGTAGAAGTGACTGTCCCCTCGATGGAGTCATGAGCGGACACACTTAGGCCGCAAACAGGGCCCATTGTGATATTTATTGATTTAGAACAATTTGAAGTGCAAAGCGAATCAGGCGTTTGTGTAGGCCGGAGTTATCATCAAAGAACTGAGTGCGATCTTTTGTCATTATATCGGATGTGAATGGGAGAGATCATACCATAAAAAGATCACCGGGGCGCCTGACTTCTGAAGTTGAAAATTCTTAGTATGGGATGACTAAAACATGTTTGTGATATGATTTCTTGTTATGCTACATACTTACTTACTTAATTGGGCAAAAACAACCCGATTAACGGATTTTAGGCTGCCTTAACACATCCTTCCAGGCGCCTCTACTTCTTCATTCCCAAGCCAGTTGGTCACACCAATCAATGACAGGGCTTCCTTGATTTGGTCCTTTTAACGCAAACAAGGCCATCCTCTTCGCCGACTTCGGCAGATCCCATCATCATATACCCGTCTCGCCGAAGCATCCTTCTCCATTCGAACGACATGGACGAGCCAGCGCAGCCGCTGGCTGTTAATATGCTGCACAATGCCCATGACGTTGAGGAGCTCATACAGCTCACTATTGGATCGCATGCGAAAATCATCGCCCAGTCTCAATAGGCCAAACATTTTATGTAGGAATTTTCTCTCGAATACTCTCAACTGTGCTGTATTAGTACTTAATAGTGTCCTTGTCTCTGCGGGGAGGATAAGCGTCTTAGTTTTGTCGTACGAGAGCTACTCAGAGATCATAGAGATCATAAGCTTTGCAATATTATTCCGTAAAATGTCGGTGTCTTCTGTATTTAGCATTCTGCAGCGTTTTCGTGTTTCTTAACTAAAAAATAAACTCAGATTTTCAACGACTGTTCGAGTTGAAAACAATTTCCACCAAACTAGGGAAGAAGAAGAAGTTGGTCAGCCCAATGGCTGCACATTAAAAGCACGACTATCTTACGCTGGAAAACCAGCCTCCTGAAACGTTGATAACCGAAGCTATATGCTTGACATCACTGGATGATAACTACGTCAAGCTGACAAGGATTGGAGAGCCAAATAATCCATATCTGCACCTCACAAGAGATGGGCATCTTCCTCAGCGGATATGCATCCACGGCAGAAGTTGCTAGATGAGAGCTGCATTCTTTCCGCGTGTCTTCCCATAACTTAATGACCAGTAAGCATGGCCGCTTTGATCAAGACCAAGTCCGAGTAACTGGTTGGTGCGCCTTCTATCCATCAGGGGCCAAGTGAGTCTAGCGGTGGAGCAGGACTTCTCATTGATGCACGATAGGTTGGTGTCCCGAAAGTATTCCCGCGCAATGGCCAACTTGACCGAACTAAGTGGCATAGCCAAGTCGATTGAAGAGGATTCCGGAAGGAGTGTATCATCCCTGGCAAGCTTGTCGACTCTGCAGTTTCCCGGAATATTACCGGGCCCAGGGACCAAGGCAAGTGAGAGCTGGTGTAGGGAAACTGTATTATTTAGTTCTTGGTTTGGTAGCTGGCTCTGCTGTTACCTCATTTTATCAAATCATTTTCCTTTTTCAAAATAGTTGGGTTGTTCTCGTTTTGTAAACTTCCCTTATTTCATTTTCTTTCCGAAATAATAAAAAAAGCTCGTGACAAAGTCGGTGTTGCTGCCATATTAGCTTTTTTTAGAATTTCCATTTATTGCAATCTATGTAAATTGTATTGTAAAACACAGGATATGCAATTTGCTAGAAGGCTTTTTTATTGCAAAACACTGAGTGGATACAGTGGGCCAATGAAGAGAAATATATTTTTGCAAATAAAATTTTAAATGAAGAAAAATTTAAATCGTATGCACATTTATTTAAAATATTTATTTAATATGAAGTAAATCTCTTGATATTTTCTAAGCCCACTGTTTTTGCTATTGTCTATTAGATATTGTTTTATGTCCCACTTACAATTTGCTGAGTGTTAATGTATGGCTATGGCCTTTAAAAAAAAATGCACACATAAAAATGAAAATAAAAACGAGAAAAAAAGAAAAAAAACAATTCCAATAAGAACGGGCAATAAAATGTATTAAAAAACAACAACAACAACAGCGACAACAACAATATGAGAATAACTTTATAAAAAATCATTTGTTTTTTAAAACTGGCAGATGACTTTTAATTTCTTGTCTCACTCACTGCACCATCAAAGCTTTTGAATGAAATGTCCTGCGGCCTTTTGCAAGGAAATTGTTTGCTCGACAAGCCAATCATAACGAGAAACAGCAACAAAATATTGAAACTAATATTTACAAGTGTAAATCTATTAGAAAAACATTAGAAAAAACAAAATTAGTTAACATGGGCTTATTGTCATATTTATGTATGTATGATGATTGAGAGTTTGATGGCAAAGCCCATCAGCAAATTTCCTTTCCTTATTCAATTGATTACTGGACTGATTGTCATATTTTTCTATTTTAAAACGTATGTATGTGTACGAGTACAGCATAGAAATAATTTTTCAAAAGTTTTTTTCTTCATTTTCTGTTAACAAAACAACAAAATTTGTTAACATTCCATTATAGCCAACAATTTATTTGTTGCAATACAATAAGCAAGTGGCTTGAATAGAAATTGTACAGGAAAATAAAATTTTTTTTTCGAAATTGAGATGAGAGATGACAGATGAAGTGGCAAATAATGAAATCTTGTTTGGGGAAATTCTTATAATATGTTGAGGAAATTAAAATTTGTATGCATGGGCTGCTAAAGCGAGTTATAATTGCCAAGGCAAAGTGTATGAGGCTGAAATATCTGAGTGCAATTGTAAATCTCTAAGTTTCCTGGAGGTAGAAAGTAATGGAGAATTAAAGAAAGTAATCACAGCATTCATGCCTCTGCGCCATAAAGAAGCACTGGGAGGATGAGCGTCTTGTAGAGTATTAGTTTTATCGCACGAGAGAGGTCGCTGCTACTCGATTGCCTATTGAGACCATAGTAGCACTTGTTGGCAAGAGTGATCTTGCGTTTGATCTCCAGACTGACATCATTTTTGGTAGTAAGTCGGAGCCAAGATAAATAAATTCCTTGACTATATCGAAAGTATAGTTATCGGCCGTTATACGAGATGCAATACGCCGCACGTGTCTACTTGTCCACAACGTATACTTCGTTTAGCCCTCATTTACTGCCAGACCCATCTTAGTAGACTCCCGTTCAATAGTACTAAAGGCAGCAGTAACATCTCGCTTGGTATGCCCTATGATGTCAATGTCGTCATCGTAAGCAATCAATTGTACGCTCTTTTGAAAAATAGAGCCATTGCGATGCACTCCCTCATTCTGCAGAACACTCTCCATGGATATGTAGGAGAGGTCGCATGATAAATAATCGCCTTGTCTGAACCTCGCACGTCACGTGAACAAAGGTTCGTAGATGTCCATTTCATTGCTGCAAAAACACGATCCTCTATGGGGCTATCGAAGGCTGCCTTATAGTCGACAAAAAGATGGTGTGTGACGACTTGTTTTTAGTGGGTCTTTGCCAGGATTTGACGTAGTGTGATGGTGGACTTGCCACGGCTGCAGCCGCACTGATAAGGTTCAATCAGTGTTTTGACGAGTGGTTTCAGTCGCTCACGCAATACGACCGTAAGAACCTTATATGCGATAGGTATATCGTATGCTCTCCCTTTTTCAGGACAGAACAGAAGACACTGAATCTGTTACCTAGCTTGCACTCTCAACTTTGCAGGAAGACGCTCCGGGCTTAAAACCTATGGTTACTTGCTTAACCTTTTGATAGAATTTTCAGCGTCATTCCTAGATGAAGTCGCCGTGGTCTAGTAGGTAGTGTGTTGGCTTATTAGACGAAAAGCCTGGGTTCGAGCCCCAGCCCAGACATCAAAACAAAATACAAAAATTATTTCTTCGGCGACTGCCTCTCAGCAGATTTCTGGCAAAAACTCTGAGAGTAAATAAAATTGCCATGAAAAGTTTCTCAAAAATTTGTCGTTCGGAGTCGACTTTAAACTGTAGGTCCCGCCACTCCTGTATAAAATTAACACACACACGACATAAATGGTGTGAGAAACTAGGTCGTAATCCTGACTGAAGGGTTGTAATAACCAATTACGTACGTACAATCCTAGATCTATACATCTCGCCATTCCTGCTGCCTCTTCTTGCTTCTGAAAACTCGTCTCTCATCTCTTCTCCTCTCTCTGTAGTTCTCGACAATTTCTCGGGTAGTAGCTGACTACAACGTTTTCCTGTAGAAAAAGCTCTGGTTAACCACCACAGACTATGAGACGACCTCCTCTGGCGAGGAGGTTAACGAGGAGGCAATTCGGCATGAAAAATCGTTGTTGGCTGACTAAGGCTAACACCTCTATTGCGTCTCGGTCATGATTTTATGGGATCTTTTGCTTTTTCCATTACATTATTAAAATAGTAAACCAAAGCACCTCTTAAAATACGTTATAAATACCAGAAAGCTTTCGGATAAAACCGTGTACAGAACTTGTTCCTTAACAAAGATTTCTTTTGATGTTCTATAATTATACTTTGAATTCTTTTAAATCACAAATCTATTTTGAAGTATCGAACACACATTTGAAGAAGGAAAAACTCTCTGACAGACATGAGTGAATTGTGTGTAGGTGTGCCAATTCAATGCTTAACTGTCACATGACTACCAACGAATCAGTTGATTTAATATGAGTATATGGGATCCTTTTTACTTGTCATTTTATAAACAAATAAACACACATACACATCCCTATATAAAGGGTCCGCCAAATAACTTTTTTTTGTGAAAATGCTTTAAAAAAACTACTGAATATTTTCTCAAATTTCTTTTTTTATTTGAAAGTACAATCCTTCCGGTTAATAATGGAAAATAATTTCATTCAAATGGCTGCCTCGGCTGGCCATGCAGTAGCCTACACGATCGGACCAATTTTTAAGCACATTATCGATTGTGTGCAGCTGTATTTTACCAATGGCTTCACGAATATTGTCCTTTAAAGCGTTAATTGTCTCTGGCTTGTCGGCGTAACACTTATCTTTGACGCCACCCCACAAATAAAATACTCCAACGGTGTCAAATCACAGCTCCGAGGTGGCCAAACAACATCAGCTCTGCGGCTGATAATGCGATCTTCAAAAACAGGGCGCAAAACATCGAGCGTAGCTTCGGCTGTGTGGCACGTAGCGCCGTCCTGTTGTTTTTGTGAACAAAAATTCGTTCAACATGGCCCGATAACGATCGCCATTGACTGTAACGGCCACTCCTTGCGCATTTTCGAAGAAAAATTGCCCAATTATGCCTCTGGACAAAAATCCGCATCAAACAGTGACTCGTTTTGGGTGCGTCGGCTTTTCAATGCATGCGTGCGTACTTTCTGTGCCCCAAATGCTACAATTTTTTTGTTTTTTTATATACCCGCCAAGATCAAAATGAGCCTCATCTGAAAAGATGATTTTTTTTGCAAAAATCGGCATCTTCTGGTTTAGGCTACTGCATGGCCAGCCGAGGCAGCCATTTGAATGAAATTATTTTCCATTATTAACCGGAAGGAGTGTACTTTCAAATAAAAAAAGAAATTTGAGAAAATATTCAGTAGTTTTTTTAAAGCATTTTAAAAAAAGAGGTTATTTGGCGGACCCTTTACATATACATGTACACGCTCTTAACAAACATGTGAAGAGGAAAGCTTTCATTTCATTTTGAGTGTGTATGGGTGAACGTACGTACGTACGTACCTTTTTTAATATGACATTTCATATATGAATGTTGACACTCAATTATGTCAATGTTTCATTTCATATACGATATATAATACAATAACAACAACAACGACTATAAGAAAAACATGGCAGCTTTAAGGTAACGGTGCTTGAATTAAAGGCAGTAGTAGCAGTAGCAGCAGTAGCAAAAATAAAAACAAAACAAAACAAAACATAACGACGAAGAAGATTGAATGTTGCATGCGCAAGCATCAATGAATGAATGAAAGAATGAATGAATAAATGACTGCCTCTCTAACAGGCTGTTTATATATGACTGATGCCAACTCTACCCACGGTTATGAGTACCTTTACCTGTTCAATGTTTATACACACACGCCCAAAGCAAAGAGGCATCCAACCTGGCCGAGAACAGTGGCAGCTCTATGGAATTAATAAAAAAAATTTAAAAAAATGAAAAAAAATTTAAAAAGCTTTGACTGTGTTCTTTTTACATGCTATGCTCTTCTGTGTATTGTGTTGTCAATGTAAACGGAATGGTATTGGTATTGGCAACTGTATCAAGCATGATATGCACAAGGTACACAATATAATTGCAACAGTATAGGTGAGTGAGTGACTGAGTGAGTGAGTGCGTTTGTTTATTGTTTGTTATTGGCAAAAACTAATTAAAAATTTTATAATGCAATTGTATTTGTTTGTTTATTTTATTTCTCTTTATATGTTTGCATTCAACAGAGAGACAGACTAAGAGAGAGACAGAGAGAGAAAGAGACGGTGATATAAAGAGCGTGGGTAAAAACAAGGTACACATAATGTAATGATTTAATAAGAAAATTTAATTGGTGTTCTACAAACTGACAAACAAATGAAACAAACAAATAAAGAGACAGACAGACAATCAGCAACTGCTGCAATGACAGCCAGCACTACACTGCAAAATACCAGGCAGGCAGTGGCAACAAAAATTATAACAAAAATATGAAAAACAAATTATAATTTTATTTGTTAATTGGAATTATAAATCATCAATACAATCAACGTGTGCTCATGTAACTGTTTCCACACTTTGACAGATGATTTTGGGAAAAAGAAGAACACATCAGAGTTGCTGTTGCAGCATTGTGGTGTTACGCTGTTATTTTTGCTGCTTTTGTCGTTTTCATTAAATTGTGTCAGTCAGTGTTAAATCCAAAAATTGCCAATGTTTGTAAAGGGTTGCCTGCTACATACACCAACAACTCTCAATTAATTATTGAATGCAATAATATTTTGGTAACCCAATTAAGAGTGAATGACTAATAAAGAATACGAAAAAATTTTGTTGGTTTGATTATGAAAAAATTACAAAGGAACAGACAGTGGTGACTTACACCGATGCATTGGCATATTAGCATATCAAACAATTTGAAATATTATAGTCGTGATATTTTCAAAAATCAAAAAAAAATGTTTTTTTATTCTGTTACTTGCTCTCAGAATGTACTTAGGTAGCTTGGTAGGTAGAAGTGGCTGTCACCGTGATGGAGTTGTGAGCGGACACACTTAGGCTCATTGTAATACCACAGTTTCACATTCTCCCCTAGTCCAGGCAACACTCGGAGCTTTCGATAAAGCGGCTCAGACTGCCATTATCCATGCTGTAGGCACCCAGGCGCCTCTTTCTCCTCCGACTTGCTTCATACATAATTGGTCATTACAACCCATTAGTCAGGATTACGATCTAGTCTCTCACACCACCTATGTTGTGTGTGTTAATTTTATACATGAGTGGCGGTACCTACAGTTTAAAGTCGACTCCAAATGACAGATTTTGAGAAACTTTTCATGGCAAGTTTTTATTTTACGCTCAGAGATTTTGCCAAAAATCTGCTGAGAGGAAGTCGCCGAAGAAACTTTTTTCATATTTCAGTTTGCTGAAGATGTATGGTGTTTGAACGGTGGTTTCACGCCTAATAAGCCAATACAATACCTACTAGACTACGGCGATTAAAAACAGTTTCTTTGCAAATTATCGATTCGTCGCCGTTCGCAGCAATTGGGCCTCTGTTACTTAACAACGTGGAAAATTTTGCGGAAGGATTTTGGCGTGAAGCCTTTCAAAATACAGCTGGTGCAAGACTTGAAGCCGAACGACCTACTGCAACGCAGAATTTTTGGTGAATGAGCTCTTGGAAAGTTGGCCGAAGATCCACTTCTTTATCGAAAAATTGTGTTCAGCGACGAAGCTCATTTTTGGCTCAATGGATGCGTAAATAAGCAGAATGGTCGATTTTGGAGTGAAGATCAGCGGTAAGCATTGCAAAAGCTACCAACGCATCCAGAAAAAGTCTCAGTTTGGTGCGGTTTATGGCCGGTGGCATCGTTGGACCGTACTCCTTCAAATGTGCTGCGAATCGTAACGTAACTGTAAGTGGTGAGCGCTACCGTGAGATGATATCCAACTTTTTTTGTCCAAAATGCAAGAGCTTGACTTGCATGACACGTGGTTTCAACAAGACGGTGCCACATGCCACAGCTATGTATGTTAAAGCTCATGTCTATACAGACAAGCCCGCTTCAATTGACGCATTGGAAGACTACATTGAAGCATTTATTTGTGAGATACCGGCCGAAATGTTGGAAAGAGTATGCCAAAATTGGACTAGGCGGATGGATCATTTGAGGCGCAGTCGCGGTCAACATTTGTATGAAATAATCTTCAAACATTAAATTATATTGACCGTACTATCGATTCAAATAAAGATTTCATGCATTTTTCTGAATTTTATGTGTTTTTTTTTTTGAAAAATTTTCCTATAGCTCTTAAAAAATTACCTATTATTTATCTAGAGAAACTAGAAATTAATAGTGCAGTTCTGTGTATGAAAAGCAGTTCAAATTTTTTTGATTAAATATGCAGGAGATCCTTTGTTTTCCAAACCAATCTTAAACCTTTAATCTCAACATGTATGTCAACATTCTCGTGTATTTATGCTGACAAGCCAAAAAACAAAATCCATTAATTTGTCACTCAAAACATTAAAATCTAATCACAGCAATCAGATGGTACTGTGACAAATTTTATTTGATCCCACTGCAGCCGCAATGAACGAACTATCACAGAGGCACACACACACGCTCCCAACTTAAATGCAATTAAAATAAATCATGAAAAATGCAACAAAAGAACGCTTTTGATTTCAATGGGAGAGCGATAATTTCTCTGGGAACATGTTTACAATGAATAAAAAAAAAAAACAAAAAAGGACAATAGGCCTTGGGTGCTTAGAGCATATGTACACACTTATTCACATACACACTCAGTTTAATTAGAAAACGTGTTTTGGCATATATTTTTGAATGAGTGGTGTAAACACATACACCATTACTGACCATTTGGTGTTTATTCTGCATCACTCTCTCTTTCTTTCTCTCATTTGTTCTCTGTGTAAAACCAATTAATGAAAGTAAGTGTGAAACTTCAAAAGCAATTACCAAAAACTACAATCTACACATACAAGCATTTGTAACAAATACACGATGTAGTGAGTGTTGCTGTTTTCGTTGCAATCATAGAAAGGAAAGTAAAGTGTGTGCACGAAAGAAATGTTTCTGAAATCATTGTAAAAATTTAAAATTTTGGAATTTGATTTGAAAGAAAGTTGCCATATACAATACTGTTACGTTTTTACATGTTTACGTTAAAGTTTAAAATATGAGCTCGTAGATTGCAAATAAAATAAAAATAAATTTGTGTTTAATTTTAATTAAAATTCTTTACTATTCGCACTATTCTGTGTGACACTGTTCACAACTTGATGTAAACAACAACAATTGCTTTTCTTTGTAGTTCCTCTGTTTAGACGCTTTGCATAAACAAAGACAATTACTAGACAATTGTTCGACAGATCTTTGTAACGGAGATTTTTAAACCACGATTACTCTCTTAAAAGGCACCGCGTCTTCACACAAGACTGACTGAACTTTACTAACTGAGCTGCCTGCTTTGCCTTGCCTTTTATACGACAGAGTAAACAGTCTGATGAATGTTCATGAAGGCGAATGCTAATGACTTCGCCTTCTAGAAATCTCTATAAATGTAAACATCGTTGTTTACATTTACTGTTGTAGTGTTGTTTGTGTAGTTTGTTTACATTTATTCTTGTAGTGTTTGTTGTTGTATTTTTGTTTAATTGTTTACCATTTTTTTTATGCTGGTGATTGCTGTTGCATTTTTGTTTATAATGAAGTCGCCGTAGTATAGTAGTTAGTGTGTTGGATTATTAGACGTAAATCCAGGGTTCGAGCCCCAGGCCAGGCATCAAAACAAAATACAAAAAGTATTTCTTCGGCGTCTTCCTCTCAGCAGATTTCTGGCAAGAACTCTGAGGTTAAATAAAAATTGCCTTGAAAAAGTTTCTCAAAAATCATGTCGTTCGGAGTCGACTTTAAACTGTAGGTCCCACCATTCATGCATAAAAATTAACACACACAACGCAAGTGATATGAGAAACTAAGACGTTGTACAATAGGTCAATTCGAATTCCGGGTACTGTACTTGGCTTAATTGACAAGTACACGACCTCTAACCTAACGTAACCTAACCTAACCTTTGTTTATAATGTTAAGCGATGTGAAAGCAAAACTTTAGTATTTAGATTCTTCATTTTCGTACATGCTTTTATAGGCTTATATCTCTAGACATATACTTTCAATGGAAAACGTCTGAATACTGTTGATTAGGTTGCCTATATGGCTTCAAGATTAATCCGATATTTCCTTTGTCGATTAGAATTCATATCAAACCTTTAGTCTGGTCTTCTAGTCTAAATCAAGAAATTTTTTCTTGCATCCATATCATACAAAAATTGGTCATTACAGCTCTTTAGTTAGGTTTACAGCCTAGCTCCTCACACTACTTATGTATGTTGTGTGTGTTCATTTTATACATGAGTATTGGGACCTACAGTTTAAAGTCGTCCGCGAACGATAGATTTTTGAGTTTTTGCAGAGTTTTTTGCCAGAAGACTTCTGAGAGGTAAACACAGAAGAAATATTTTTTCAAATTTTTCCGTGCACTTGCTTTAAATGTCGATGCTTTAATAACAAGAGGCCATTTGTCTTAAATTTAGAAAGTTTTAAGAATATTTTTTTATTTGTTTTTATTACAGTCAATGGGAATTAAATTGAAATTATTTTTATTTTTATTTTTTGATTTGCTTGCAAGTTACAATGCAACGCTTCTACCACCACCACCATCACCACCATATGCATTAGAATGACAACCACCAATTTCCTCCCTCGACAACCATTAACACGACCAGCAACAAAACAACAATTGCCATACATTACAACCAAAAATATTTCCTTTTTGATATTTAACAAAGGAAATGCAAAAAAAAAGAAAATCATTGGGTTTTAGATGCAAGAGTATGATGGTTCCCCTATCCCTTTAGAAGAATACGCATATTTTATGAATTGACCATTGATTCCCATCATTAGTTGTGTCGAACGTGTCAAATTGTTGTCAGAGCATTAAAATATATACGTATGCTTTAACAGTCTGGCTGTTAAGCTTGGGTTGTGCATCCTTAAATGTTTTATCCTTTGTGTGTGTCCTGTGCGTATTTACTTCAATTAATGTTGCTTAAAACCCAATTGACATTTAGCTTAGCCGCGGGTGACAAATTTTAATGGCTCTGTGCATCATACACTCCTTAAATAATAGACGAGACTTTAGTATACTATAGTGGTTGTGAGGCTACAACAATATTTCCAATTAATCCATGCTTGCTGTGTGCTTCAACGTTTGTTTCCCTAGCTATGGCTATTGTTGTTTAGTGTTGCTTTTTATGTTTTATAAAGCTAATGTTGATATTTGTTATAAGGATCTGAATATTTATATTGCATATGAGGATATTTCAATACATAGGCTGGGGTTCAATGGCTGAATGTTTAGGAAAATTTATGAGAAATTAAAGCATTTGTCTGCTTAATTTTGAGTGAGTTTTCTATCTCCACGTGCAATATATTTTTCTTTAATTTGAAATATTTTTCCTTTCGCATCAAACATCAAACTGGATGCTGGATACTGATACTGATACTGATTTTTGAACTTCAAAGCAACAAAGTTGGTTGGTTGGCTGGTTGGTTGGTTTGGAATACAAAAATAATTAACGCTCCATCAAATCAATGTCACGTCCATGTACGTGAGAATCATTTAGTTCACCTTGATTCTCTCTGTTGCTTTATAATGTGTAACAACAATTGTTGTTGTATGTGAATTTGGCTTGGTACGGTATGGCAAACCACAAATATCATCCGCATTTAAAATACTGGCTGGCAAAGCAATACAGTTTAAAAAGCAAAGTCAGAAATCATGACTATGACGACGGTGTGGTGTTGCAGATAATGATGAAATTACGCCAGCCATAGTTTAAGCGGGCAATTGTATGTTTTTTTCTGCGGTTTTTTCGCTAAAATAATTCTTAAGTTAAACTCAAAGCATTTGCAGGAATGGCTAACCGTCTGACTGATAGGTATACATACATGTCTGTTTAAAGCTACAAACAGTCTGACGAACAGTTGTACCGATTGACTTTGAAAAATAAAAGCAATCATTCACTTAAATAACAGTGGCTTTATAACTTTAACTAAACTTTAGCACTTCCAGTTTGTAAGTTAATATACTACCGCGTGTACTACCTACCATAACCACCATACTTTCATTTCTTCTCTTTATGTCTTCCGTCTCCTTACCCGATGCTGATTCTTTCCAATAACATTGTATGTTTCAGTTGTAATCACAATTGCCTTAACGCATATTGCTCTGCACGATGAAACAAGATTACAAACGTTGGTTGCATCTTTTGTGGCAAAAAGGAAGAAAAAAATTTGTATCGTTCATATGATCAAAATGATGAGCACATTTCAACATTCCAATTATTATCTAAACTATGGCATCAGTAGCCTCTGTTTTCTGTTTTTTTTTATCTTCTTCTTGCAACAGAATTAACCAGACATACTTAATCAGGCTGTTGAAATGGAAAGCGAATTTAGTCGATTCTACAGATAGTTTTTGGCGTTTTTCGAACTAAAATTCCTCTACCATTCGATATTAAGTCGAAAGCACTTTCAAAGGAACATAAAGCGTATGTGACATAACTTACATAACGTAATTGGTCATTACAACCCTTTAGTCAGGATTATGACCCAACTTCTCAAACCACTTATGTTGTGCGTGTTAATTTTTATACATGAGTGTAGCAGGACCTACAGTTTAAAGTTCACTGCGAACGTCAGATATTTTTGAGAAACTTTTAATGGCAAATTTTATTTATTCTTATAGTTTTTGCCAGAAATCTGTTGAGACAAAGTTGCCGTAGAAATATTTTTCATATTTTGATTTGATCGATTTCATATTCCAATTTGCCTGAGCTGGGGCTTGAAACGTGGCCTCACGTCTAATAAGCCAACACACTGTCTACTAGAGGCGACTTCTAATACAGGTTAGAGGACGTGTACCTGTCAGTCAAGACAGGTACAGTACCCGGAGGTCAGATTGACCCATTGTACAACAACTTCTAATACAACTCTTAATTCAATTCAATTCATTATCTCCAATCAGTTACAATTAGAGTTGATCACTTGATTTATATTGTTACGAAAATGAAAAATCTAGGTACTAGTGTTTTGCTTTTACATCGTTTAACATTAAAATTATATACAAAAACTACAAAAACAAAACAATGCAGTAAACAAACCTGTTTACAAATTATCTTACTGCTTAATACAACAACAAACAAGAGCATAAAGTAAATGGTAAAGAAGTAAACAAAAATACAACAACAACACTACAGGAATAAATGTAAACAACGATGTTTACAACGATGTAAGCAACGATCTTTACATTTATAGAGACTTCGAGAAGGCGAAGTCATGAACATTCGCCTTAAAGAACATTCATCAGACTGTTTACACTGCCATATAAAAAGCAAGTTAAAGCAGACGACAGTGTTAGTAAAGTTCAGCCAGTCTTGTGTGAAGACGCGGCGCGTTTGAAAAGAGTAATTGTGGTCTGAATATCTTCGTTACAAAAATCTGTCGAATAATTGTCTAGTAATTGTTATTGTTTATGCAAAGGGTGTAAACAGAGGAATAACAAAAAAAGAAATTGTTGTTGTTACACCAAGTTGTGAACAGTGGCACACAAAATTGTGCGAACAATAACGAAGTTTAATTAAAACTAAATACAAATTTATATTTATTTTATTTACAATCTACGAGCTTATATTCTAATAGTTTTTAAAAGGCAAACACGTAACAATATTTGACTTTAATTTTCTTTCATTTTAAGCGCGTTTCTTTATAAGTTGTTGGCAATACTAGTCACCAAATTACAAAAGTTCTTCACCAATTTTATAGCAGTTACATTCTGTTGCAATTTCTTAACAACACCCGACTATTTCTTCGTCATACTCTCTTGCATCATTGTCGTTTTGATTGTCATCAGGCTCATCAAGCCTCATCATCGTGGTTAGTGTCCTCGTCATCAGTAGAATAGCATCAGAGTAGCATAGCATCAGCGTTATTTAAAGAACAATTGATGGATTATTTTATACGCTTAACGCCAGCCCAGCAGCCAGCCATCCAGCCACTCATTGTTTCATTTTGAAGTGTTTCCATCATAAAATTGTTTTCCTGGTCTAATGCAGCAGAATATTGTATTACAACTGAGAGAAAAAGAGAGAGAAAGAGAGAGAGAAGCAGTTCTATGGAAACGTGTATCAGAGTCATTGTTTTTAGACTTGTTTGAAGGAATTTTTCATTTAATAAAAAGCGATTCTGCCGTCATATTACACATTTTGTTACACATAGAAAAACAGGAATCGTATAGTAGAATAGAATTCAACGAGTCTACGAGAATATTCAAGCAACCAGAGTCATTATTAGCAATTGGTGCAGCTATGGCTTGCTTTGACTTTGACTGTGGCGACGTCACAGTCATCAGTATCAGCCTCATTGCCGTTGTCATTACTGTTGTTGTCCTCATCATCATCATCATGTCATAAGTATTTTGTTGTGGTATTTTTGAAGTATCATTTCTTATTATTTTATTATGATTTTTCTACTTTTTTCTTCTTCTTTTCTTGTTGTTGCTATTCTGTTCTCATATGTATGCGTTCTAAAGAAGTTTTTGGTTTCAATTGTGGTTTGAAATTGTTTTTCTGTTTATTACCACACCATACTCACACAACACCATTATCACGATTATAATGATGATAATGATGTTGATTATCATTACATACTCGTAGCGTTTGTTGGTGTTATTATTTATTAAGACTGTGTTTATCCATTTAGTTTATAGGCGACTCTAGTTTTGCTCCAATTGCACCACCATAAGCGGTGGTTTCTTCTTCCTTTCTGTTGTGATGTGAAAAAATTTACAAAAAAAATTAAATTCACTCATAAACTGTAAACAAAGTGGTTTTTGCAATTGTGGTTTAAAAATTTAATGTTCATGGTTGTCTTCGGCCCGGTAAAATGATTTGAAAATGAAATTATGAAAATTACAATTGACACACAATTCAAGTCGATTTTTATGTGACAAGATGACATTTATGGGGAACTTATTACGTCTGGCATTTCTTTGGAATAATTATAGGTATTTATACGGAAGGAGCTATTGCTTGCGTTACACTGAAAGATAATAAAGAAAACCTCTTTGTTTCCTAAAGAAACGAAATGTGTTCATTGGGATTACTGACTGAAGGGTTGTAATGACCAATTTTGTATGTATGTATATATGTGTAATTGGACCTAGGCTTATCTGACTCTGTTCTCTTTAGAGCCTACCTTCTAAGTCGTGCGATTTCAAATATATTTCACCCGCCTAGTGGTTGTACATGGTGTTCTCTGGCAAATATTTATCATTTTAAAGCCTTATAGATGTACGATCGGTTCTAAATGTATGATACGTCACAGGAAAAGCTCTTCTCTCAAGGCAAACTACGCTTATGACTTCATCCAGCACGATGGTGATAGCGGGCGTCCTGGTTTGTATAAAAGGGTTGACTGTTATTCCTTAGACTTCTGCATTCGCGTACCGAGCTCTGATGATTCGAATTATATTCTGGGGTACTATTTTTCGTAATAAATCTACTTTTCTGCATAAAGTATTGACCTGCCTCAATACAGTTTGAAGTCAATTCCGAACGACAGATTTTTGAGAAACTTTTCATAACAATTTTATTTACTTCTTAGAGCTTTTGCCAGAAATCTACTGCGAGAAAGTCACCGAAGAAATATTGTTTCATATTTTCGTTTTGATGTCTGCCAAAACACTACCGGCAACTACAATAAAAAATATCTCATGGAAATCATGCAGCCTTTTAGTGTAACAGAGATAAGATAAGACAAGAAATTAAGAAATTATATACCAGCATGTAAAAATGGAATTCTACGATCTGTCATCGAACCAGCGGAACTTCTACGACTTTGCATCACATCATTCTAGGAAGAAGAAAGACTACATCCACCAATGTTAAGCCATCGGTTGCAACAACTGGAAAATGCTTCAAAATAAAACACAGTGAAATCGATGAAGTGTGTAGTCCTATTAGGCATGAAGCCTCGATTCAAACCCCAGTTCTGACATCCAACAAAATGAAATTGAAAAAATATTTCTTCGGCGACTTCCTCTCAGCAGTTTTCTGGCAAAAACTCTGAGAATAAATAAAATTGTCATGCAAAAAATCTGTTGGAGTCAACTTTAAAACTTTAAGTTCCGCCACTCTTGTATAAAATTAACGTACACAACATAAGTGATATGAGAAGCTAGGTCGCAATCCC
The DNA here is from genome assembly GCA_936449025.2 of Sarcophaga subvicina. Classification (NCBI taxonomy): domain Eukaryota; kingdom Metazoa; phylum Arthropoda; class Insecta; order Diptera; family Sarcophagidae; genus Sarcophaga; species Sarcophaga subvicina. The sequence continues at coordinate 112,024,786 of OW388084.2, read as the reverse complement.
GACTGAAGGGTTGTAATGACCAATTATGTATGTATGTATGTGTCTGGAACGGGTATCTATTGTTTGTGAGCTGTCGTACAGTAATTTTCATTCTAATGAATATTAATATTCAGACAGGACAGTGTCGATCCAAAAACACAAGTTCGAAGGATTGTTTTAACCTGTAAGAAGGCGACTAACGACTATGGTTGAAAATGGAATGCTACAGAAATAGAGTAAAATGCCATGTTTTTGAATAGTAAGGGAGTGGAATTATTGAAGTCTATTGGAAGAATATATGGATTTCGTATGAAGTTTTAAGTGATGGGTTTAAGGCGATGAGTTATGGAACAATCCAATCAGTTCAGTTTACCTACTTATCATGATATTCAAGGCAGCAAATAAATGATTTGATTTATACAGTGGTGGTAAAGTAAAACCAGTTCAAAAATTTAGTTTTTTAAATAAAAAATCCGTGCCTTCTTTAAATATTGTTTTATAATTTCATTTTAAATTTCCTTTAATTCGACAAATAAATAGGGATACAGAAAAAAAAGAAAAATTCAATAACTTTTTATATAGAAATAATTGAACAAAATAACAAAAACAATAAAATAAAAAAAAAAATATACAAAATAAAATTCATGTCTATTGAATAAATTTCAATTTTGTTTAAAAACAAACCCAATCATACATACATATTCATAAAAGAAATGGCATGTTTTTCTGTTATTCTGTGCTGTACTGTTCTGTTCTGTTCAATACTGGCATTGTGTTGTTCGTATTCCTTTTCAAAAATCAATGTCAATTGCATATTGAGTCTGAAAACGAAAATAATAATAATTTCTGTTATTTAATCGATATTTTTTGAATGACAAACAAACAAAAAAAGTGGAAAATAGAACAAAAACGAAACGAATCTCATGTTTAAAATGCTTTATGGCCTGAAGGCAAAAACGAAAACGAAAAGTGGCAAAAAAGTGACTGTTTTCACACAAATGTACACAAATATAAGCAAAATGAAAGAGAAAATGATTACGGGAATACATGTTCAACTATTTAATATGATGGTTAAGCTTTAATAGAATTTTAGCAGGAAAATTTTTTTAAAAATTTTTAGAATTTTTTAAATTTTTTTGTAAGAAATTTAAGAATTCCGTTTTTTTTTATTTGTTTAATTTTTTTTTTTGATTTTCATGATTACGCGAATACATCTTCAACTATTTAATGCAATGGTTAAGCTTTAAAAGAAATTTACCAGAAATTTTTTTTAAATTTTTTTAAATTTTTTTAAATTTTTTGTAAGAAAATTAAGCATTTCGATTTTTTTTATTTTTTTTATTTTTTCATTTTCTATTAATTTTCTTTTAAAGGTTTTAAATTACTAATGATGTTTTGTTGCTTTTATTATTATTTGAAATAAATAATTGATGTCTTTGCTTTTGGGGGAAAGAATTGAAAATTGTTTATCATTCTCCATGTTTAGCTACAAAGCATCACAACCATCAGTAGCTGAAAATACTTGGTACTCTCTGTTGTCTTTTCTTTCTTTTTTTGGAACAATTAATTAAAGACTGTTTCCATGGTCTAAAAGAGCCAACAAAATGTAAAATGAAACCTTTTTGAAGTTTCCAATACCGCGCTTTTTAACTGCAGGCCTGTTAACATTAATCTCCCTCGCTCGCGCTCTCTCTCTCTTTCTAACTCGTGTTTTTTTTTCTTCTTTAACTTTTAAAGTGTTTTTTTTTTCAATTTAAATTTTTTTTAACATTATCTAGGTAATGATGTGTTAAAACATAAGAAGAAAAAAAATTTGTGTGATGCTTATGACGATGAACCCTTTTATTGTTTTTCCATTAAATCGTATCTGTTTTCTTATTCTCTGCTTTTTTCTTTCGAAAATGAAATTTCATTGTAATACTAGGCATCTTTATGTGAAGAAGTTCCATACACACACACACTCTGTAGCTTGTAATAGATACCCAGCGGTCATTATAACAGCCAAACAACATCAAGTGTTGCAAGTAGAGTTTGCTGCTGCATGATGATTTAAGTATGTGGCATGATTGCCTCATTTATCTTTTTTGTTTTTTTTTGTGGGGTTTTTCAATTCTTTTGTTTCATTTAACAAAGTAACCGATACCCATACATGTACTCCATAAAACCATGGCTATGTTAGCTACAGTTTATGGTGTGAAAGTACCATCAATATTATAACACACATACGGAGAGTGTATGTTACCCAAAAAAAAAAAAAATTATTGAGTTTCACCTTTAATGCCAAGCTATTATTGATAAGGCTAAACTGCTTTATCATGTTTAAACAAATACCAAAACAAAAAAAAATGATTAAATTCCCTGTTATAACACTTAAGCCGCTAAGAATCATTGACTTAAATAACCAAAAAAATAGGCCCACAGTTGAAAAAAATCAATTCGAAAAATCAAAATTTTCCTAGCAGTAGGTTATCAAAATTATTGAGTTTTTAATTGGAAGCCTGTTAACAAGAAGTAGACCTTAGAGGATTGTGATAAGATCCCTTGAGTCAGGTTTAGAAAACTACTAACGTATAATCATGGATAAGTGTGCAGTATAACAGACACAATCTTAAGTTTTTGTTTTAATTCAACCATCAAGTTGAATATTCGAACAGAAGACACTGAATAGTTAATCTCCCTCGTTAAAGTAGCTCTAGAACTTTTCACTTCCCAAAGGTGATAAGATTATGCTCTGTAGACCATAAAAATTTGCAGAACCTGCCGATTGATCCAATTGGCCCCTTTCTGTTTCCAATCTGCTTATGGTCATATGTGAATATTATTCAATAAATATAACAAAGGAGTTCAAGAGGTAGCTAGTTAGCCGATAGTGTAATTGGACACTAATTGCCACTAAAATTAACACACCCAACATGGGTGGTGTGAGAAGCTAGGTCGTAATCCTGACCGAAGGGTTATAATGACCAATTATGTACGTATCTTTTTACCAGAAGACTGCTGAGAGGAAGTCACCGAAGAAATATTTCTTCATATTTCGTTTTGTTGGAGAAGTCTGACCTGGGCTTTGATATGAGGCCTCACGTCTAATAAGTCTACTAGGGTATGGCGGCTATACAGATATTTTTGCGTAAAATTTTTATATTTATTTTTATTTATTTTATTTATTAATTACAATATGCTCGGTGTAGTGGCACAGACCAGAGTCTCTGATGGGAATCGAAACCACGACCCTCACGCTAATAGTCTAGCGCACTACCCACTAGACTATCAGAGAACCCTGGAATTTTTTGGATTGTTTCTAATACAGCCTAAGTTAATAATAAATAAAAAATATGTAATAAAATTTATTATTTAATAATAATATTACATCGTAGTGGTATTACAAAATGTAGGCTCATGAGTAATATCTCGTAATTATACTTTCCAGATCAAAATATCAAAATCAAAGACTTAAGCAAAGCAACAAGAAAATGAATTTATTTTTAATGTGCCACACAAAAAGATGTCCGTGTTATGATAGTATTTCAACAAAAAAGAAACCAATTCCCCCTTACACAGTACATTTGCAAAATGGAAAAAGAAAAAAATCTCTTGCAACTAAAAGGATTATGAAAGCGGAGGCGAAAGAAGCATAGACAGCCTGCAACACACTAATAAGCAAGTGCCTCATTCGTACATATATGGCAAGAACGTGGTAATAAAGTTTGCTTTTCAACTAAAACAACTGCTGTGTGTGTTGTAAAAGGCGGCTTTCATAAAATTTTTCTCTTTACAGGCACCTTCTTCTGTTTTTGCTTTCATTTCGTTGATGACCCCATCATAGGCAGACCTAGCGTTAGCGTACGTGTGATTTAAATGGCACGAAATTTTTGATAATTTCAACAGAATGCTGTGTTAATAATATACCCCCCCCCATCTATCGTATGTATCCATCGTACTCCATATATACCTAGTTTTTATGATGGGTTTTTATAATTTTCTAGATTTTAATTTCATTCCATGTGCGCCTGCCTTTGCGTACCAGCAAGGCTAGGCAGTTATTATTATCTTATAAAAGAGGAAAATAATAAAAGAGTTGTTAACAAATGGGTTTTAGACGCTTTTTTATCTTAAACTTCTAGCTTTTAAGCTGTAGACAGCGGTAGATTTAGAGAACTAGGAATGTGTGCTGGTATGTATGTGTGTGACATGAAGGGCGTTTAAGGTTTGCTTTTTTTACTTTGTATGTGTCAATAAAGTGGAAATAGTTGCGATATTTTGTTTCATTTATTACTTAGAACTAGTACAACTGTGAGAGAAATGACTAAGTAAAGTAAAGGACTGGGGTCACTGGTGGGAATCGATCTCTTAAGATATATAATCCATGAGTATTAGACTAATTTAGCTGGAATTAGCATTGCCTAAGAAAATTTGTATTCAAACAATAGATATTGCTACGTTTTTGCCTTTTAAAAACGATTAAATTATGAGCTCATAGATTGCAAATGAAATAAAAATAAATTTGTGTTTAGTTTTAATTAAATTTTTATATTATTATTTGCACAATTCTATGTGCCACTGTTCACAACTTGATGTAAACAACAACAATTGCTTTTCTTTGTTATTCTTCTGTTTACAACCTTTGCATACACAATAATAATTACTAAGCAATTATTCGACAGATCTTACTCTCTTCCAGCACACCACATCTTCACCCAAGACTGACTGAATTTTACTAAACTCAGTTGCCTGCTTTGACTTGCCTTTTATATGGCAACGTAAACAGTCTGATGAATGTTCTTGAAGGCGAATGTTCGTGGCTTTGTCTTCTCGAAATCTTTATAAATGTAAACATCGTTGTCGACTCTTGGCACTATATAATGTCTAGTAGGTAGTGTGTTGGCTTATTAGACGTAAGGCCGCATTTCAAACTCAAGGTCAGATATCAAAACGAAATATGCAAAAATATTTCTTTGGTGACTTCCTCTCAGCAGATTTCTGGCAAAAACTCTGAAAGTAAATAAAATTGCCATGAAAAGTTTCTCAAAAAATCTGTCATTCGGAATCGACTTTAAACTGTAGGTCCTGCCACTCATGTATAAAGATTAACGTACACAACATCAGTAAAGTGAGAAACTATGTCGTTAGTAAAGGGTTCGCCAAATATCTGTTTTTTGAAAATTTCTTTTTTTATTTGAAAGTACATTCCTTCTGGTTAATAATGAAAAATAATTTCATTCAAATGGCTGCCTCGGCTGGCATTGCAGTAGCCTACACGATCGGTCCAATTTTTAAGCACATTATCGTGTGTGTGAAGCTGTATTTCACCAATGGCTTCACGAATATTGTCCTTTAAAGCGTCAATTGCCTCTGGCTTGTCGGCGTAACACTTATCTTTGACGGCACCCCACAAATAATGGTCCAACGGTGTCAAATCGCAGCTCCGAGGTGGCCAAACGACATCAGCTCTGCGGCTGATAATGCGATCTTCAAAAACAGGTCGCAAAACATCAAGTGTAGCTTCGGCTGTGTGGCACGTAGCGCCGTCCTGTTGAAACCAAATGTTGCCAATATCCTCCTCTTTAGTTTTTGTGAACAAAAATTCTTTCAACATGGCCCGATACCGATCGCCATTGACTGTAACGGCCACTCCTTGCTCATTTTCGAAGAAAAATGGCCCAATTATGCCTCTGGACCAAAATCCGCACCAAACAGTGACTCGTTTTGAGTGCGTCGGCTTTTCAATGTATGCGTGCGGGTTTTCTGTGCCCCAAATGCGACAATTTTGCTTGCTACACATACCCGCCAAGATCAAAATGAGCTTCATCTGAAAAGATGATTTTTTTTTGCCAAAATCGGCATCTTCTGGTTTAGGCCGCTGCATGGCCAGCCGAGGCAGCCATTTGAATGAAATTATTTTCCATTATTAACCGGAAGGATTGTACTTTCAAATAAAAAAAGAAATTTGAGAAAATATTCAGTAGTTTTTTTTTAAAGCTTTTTCAAAAAAAAAGTTATTTGTCGGACCCTTTATTTTAAAAATGTTGACTTTTGATTTTTGGTGTAATGATTCATATTTGGTGTCGTATTGATTTAGAATTTTCGTTAGTATTCCTAACAGACAACATTTGTCATGTGACGGCTTATTTTTTTATTATTAAGATTTCTATCTCTCAGGAAAACTCAAAAAAACAATTTTCTGGGAATTTTTGGGAAAGAAATCGTAGAAAAATAAATGACAACCTGTTTCCTTACAAACAATTATAATTTGTCCATGATAACTTATTACCAAGTCTACGAAGTTTTTTATATTTTGTATGGAATAATGTATTTTGTATTGTTATCTTATCAAGATAATTAAAAATCGTTTAGTGACGATTTCTTTAAAGGCACAATGCAATTTGAAATTTTGTTTCAAATGCATGGAGAAACAAATCAGTTGATAGACTCAAAAATACAAACAAATTTTGGATAATAAATCATGTTACCTGGTTATATAGAGACAGAAAAAATGACACGAATTGTAATCGATAAGATTTTTGTTAAGGAAACACACTCCCATACAACTTAACAGCAGAGATTTGAAGTTATCGGGCCTAAGCATTTTTGTATTGGTTATGCCTTTACAACTAATTTAAATGCAGGTCTCTATTACAAAAACAGACAGAAAAGAGAGAGAAAAGGGTAGGGCTTGATATATTGTAATGCATCTCATATTTAAGGCAACTATAAATCACTTTTTGGTACAAAAAATCTCCTTAAGTTCATTGCTCTTTGGACAGGTTGACAATTCTTATAAAATTCAAAATAAAAATACCTTCGAACTTATTTTTGTTTGTTTGTTGTTTTTGGTACCTTAACAAGCATCAAAATGTAGAGGATTTTTATCTTATTTAAAGCCCTTTTCTTTCATATCATGACTCCATCATATTCATATCAGCCGTCTGTCTGGTTAAGACAAAAGAGACACCAAAAATTCAAAGATTTTTTTTCGTTCAGCTACTTTGCATTGAAAGGTCATTGTATAGAAATCAGGAATTGGTAAGTAAAAATGGTCGTTTACAATGTATGTATTTTGAATACCAAATCATCAATGATGCATACAAAATCCGCCAAAAAGATAACGAACGTAGGAACAAACAACCAAAAAACACTTGAGCTCTTACTATAGTTTGCCTGCAATAACCGCCAAAAATATAAATAAAAACCCCATAGAAAATGTCTTAAAAGAAAAGCCAAAAAACCCTTCAAAAATGAAGCTCCATTCATTTAAGAAACAGAGCTAACGTTCCAAACAATATGCAAAATAGCCAGTCTTACCAATCCAACCATTCCAACCATTCAACCAACTTGAAGAGAAAATATCACATGAATGATGGAATGCAATCGTTTTGAAAAGTGTCACTTGAGTTATGGTTTCATTGTTTCTCCGTTCTGTTTCTCTTTTTCTTTATTGTAGTTCATCATCCTTCTGTATTGCTGCTATTCTTTCTTTGGTTTTCTTTACTCCTCCAGTTCTGTGGAAACTTCATGAAAAAAATACATCAAGAAATATGGTTTTATTGTCTGGTTTTTGTGTTCAAGTTTAATGGGAAATTTATAACACAAGCCATGGAACCATGGCCATGGTGTTGTATTAAAAGTTACTGGTTAGTTGGTGATGCTTCAGAGGTCAAAAGAATTTGTTTAAAAGAAAAGCAAAAGTTTAGTGTAAGGCAGCACTGAAACAATTTGTGAAAAAAAGAAAATCTAATTATTCAGTTTACTTTCAAAGACATTCAGCTTAAAGAGACTCAACGATTTTATTAAAGAATTCCAGCCAATAATTTTATGTAAATTTAGAGGCTTAGAAAAAAGGCCTGCAACTTTGAAGTTGATACATACATACATACATAATTGATCATTACAATCCTTTAGTCAGGACTACGACCTAGTTTCTCACACCACTTATGTTGTGGGTGTTAATTTTTATACATGAGTGGCGGAATCTACAGTTCCAAGTCGACTATGAACAACAGATTTTTAAGAAAATTTTCATGGTAACTTTATTTACTCTCAAAGTTCATGCCAGAAATCTGCTGAGAGGAAGTCATTGATGAAATATTTTTTCATATTTCGTTTAGTTTAGCAATGCCTGACCTGGAGTTTGAATCGTGGTCTCATGTTTAATAAACCAACACACTGCCTACTAGATTACAACGACTTGCAAACACTACAAACAGTTCCTTGCTAATAGATTTACTTCTTTATGTAACAAAAATCAAGATTCTATCAACATTTTATTCGTAAATATTGTTGTTTTTACCTCTTAAAAGCGTTTAAAATATGAGCTCGTAGTTTGCAAATAAAATAAAAAATAAATTTGTGTTTAATTTTAATCAAAATTCTTTATCATTCGCGCAATTCCGTGTGAACACTGTTCACAACTTGATGTAAACAACAATAATTGCTTTTCTTTATTATTCCTCTGTTTATATCCTTTGCATAAACAAAGACGATCACTAAACAATTATTCGACAGATCTTTGCAACGGAGACCTTTAAACCATGATTACGCTCTTCAAACGCACCGCGTCTTCACACAAGACTGACTGAACTTTTACTAACTCACTCGCCTGCTTTGCCTTCCTTGCCTTTTATATGGCAGAGTAAACAGTCTGATGAATGCTCTTGAAGGCCAATGACTTCGACTTCTCGAAATCTTTATAAATGTAAACATCGTTGTTTACATTCATTACTGTTGTTTGTGTGTTTTGCTTACATTTGTTCTTGTAGTGTTTGTTGTTGCATTCTTGTTATCACTTTATTTATCACTTTTTTATACTGGGGTTTTGTTGTTGCATTTTTGTTTACTTGTTTATCATGTAAACAAGTTCATTGTTTTTGTTTTTGTAGCTTTTGCTTACAAATTAAAAGATGTAAAAGCAAAACACCATTTTCATTTTCGTAACAGTAGACTATAAATAGTTCCTTGTTAATAGACTTGCTTCATTTCCAACAAAAATCAATATTTTAATTGTATATATTATCGCCGTATTACCGGTATAGGGCTCTCTATATGATTGGCTGATATGTTCTACCCGCAAAAGTTTATATTGAGCCCCCAATTCAGTATCCGGATCTTAGATTTCACAAGCTTCCTGCAAACTACTCAGCAATTCCATGCGAAGTGTATTTAGTTGGGATTCAATGGTGTTCAGCTTTGTTTCCGGACTTAAACTCAAACTTTTAATGATAAATTCTGCTTAAAATTACAGAAAACTTTTTATTTCCTTTTTAGATGTTCAAAATTTAATAACAAAATCCACCCCAAGAACTTTAAAATCATTATCAAGTAAATTCAGACTCCTCTAAGCATTTTGCACAAATAAAATTTATTTCGAATGATTTTCAAAATTAATTTGATCAACACAAATGGATTTCGCCACAACATTAATCTTAATATGCGTTAATAATAATGTAACCGAAAATTGACAAACTAAAACAATACAATACAATACAAATGCAACAGCAACAACAATAGCAAAAGCACTACAATAAAATAGACAATAAAATATAACAACAACAACAATGCCAAACAACATGCACAATGCCTGTATGCATGCAACATATGCAAATAATGCAAATCCAAGTAAAATTAACAATTTGGTATCACAACAATTAAAATCTCTCATTCACACACACACACATACATACCATATACTCACATAAAAGGGAGGAAGAGGAACAGGCAAAAAGGGATGATGGCCGCTGGGTAACGGCACTGGCACTTAAGCCAATTTAGGGGTATGTTTAGAGGCAAAACTGAACACAATTTCATTTTATTCATACGTATACGACGAGTTAGGGATTCGCCCAAATTGCAAAATGTCTATGCAAAGTCCTGTCACTTTTAACCTTTAAATAGTAAATTAAAGGCAAAATAACATCGTTAACGTTAAATAATCAGCATAAAACTTGTTATCGCAAACCAACATAATAAGAAATACAATAACAACAACAACAACAACCAGCAGCATTAGTACCAGCACTGTCACTACCTTGTTAGGCGGATAAATTATGTTGCAAGAAATTAAAATTAAAATTAAAAAAAAACATACGAATACAAATAAATTAAATGCAATTGTACAATTGTAGAGAGAGTACTCCTAGTTTTCTTTTCTTTTGTGATTTTTGTGCATAGAAGGGAAACATTTGTAAAATTATATGTTCCATGAATATTCTGTTAAAAGACTTGAGCATTTTTAGGGATGGAATTGAAATGTGCGAAAAAATAAGTGAAAATTATTTAATGATATTGACTTGTACACCCACAAAAAACTGTCTGTAATACAATACAATACATGCTACCAAGTGCTGCCCACAGACTAACTGAAGAAGCTCACATATGCAGCAGTCACATAAATGGTCTTCAACAATGAAAGCTGAATTATACATTGAATCGTCCACAGAATTATTTAAATGGGAAAAATATGTTTTTATTGTTACTTCCAGGCAAACATGGTTTGATGACTACTAGATATGAAAGATTTGAAGAAATCATACGAAATTAGATAGGATAACTCAACCCATTATTATTACCTTGGATGGAGTTATGAGCGGACACACTTATACCACTTACAGAGCCCATTGTAATACCCACAGTTTCACATTTTCCTTTAGTCCAGGAACTACTCGGAGCTTCCGATAGAGCTTCTTATACTGCCAATATCAATGTATGACAGTTCATCCAGATCCTTCATATAAAGGGTCCGCCAAATAACTTTTTTTTTTTGAAAATGCTTTAGAAGAAAAACTACTGAATATTTTCTCAAATTTTTTTTTTATTTGAAAGTACAATCCTTCCGGTTAATAATGGAAAATAATTTCATTCAAGTGGCTGCCGCGGTCTACACGATCGGTCCAATTTTTAAGCGCATTATCGATTGTGTGCAGCTGTATTTCACCAATGGCTTCACGAATATTGTCCTTTAAAGCATCAATTGTCTTTGGCTTGTCGGCGTAACACTTATCTTTGACGGCACCTCACAAATAATAGTCCAACGGTGTCAAATCGCAGCTCCGAGATGGTCAAACGACATCAGCTCTGCGGATGATAAGGCGGTCTTCAAAAACAGGGCGCAAAACATCGAGTGTTGCTTCGGCTGTGTGGCACGTAGCGCCGTCCTGTTGAAACCAAATGTTGCCAATATCCTCCTCTTCAATTTTTGTGAAGAAAAATTCGTTTAGTAGGCACCCAGGTGCCTCTTTTTCCTACAACCAAATGCCAGTCATGTACACAGTAGATGAAGAACAGTCTCATCCTCTCCCTCATCACCACAGCTTCTGCAGAAATCATTTGCAAGCTTTCCAGGTCCAATATTGCCTCGCATGGTCTTCAAGAATGAAAGCTGGAGCAAACTGAAAACGGTAACTGGAGGTAAAATTTATTTATTTAGTCCCTAATTGGGATGCAATGGGGAAATCTCAAAATCCCGGCATATTTCAGAATTAAGGGATTCCCAATTCTCTTGAAAAATCCCAAGAATTCAGGATCGAAATTTGAAAAGCGTGAATTCCGGGATTTTTAAAAATCAATTCCGTTTGCCATCCCTAGTCCCTATACTCCTTCTAAAATTGACGCATAAACTTACCAACCTATACAGTGTGTAGTGCAATAAACCAAAGCCTATTGTAATAATCAAACTCACAGAAGCACGGTAATGACTAGCTGCCCGCTGTGGCAGTGAGCCTTAATACTACTCTACTTACTTACTTGGTTATTACAACCCTTTAGTCGGGTTTACGACCTAGCTTCTCATGTTGTGTGTGTTAATTTTATGCATGAATGGTGGAAGCTAGAGTTTAAAATCGACTCCGAATGAAAGTTTTTTTTTTGAGAAACTTTTCATGGCAATTTTATTGACTCTCAGAGTTTTTGCCAGAAAACTGCTGCGAGAGGAAGTCGGCGAAGAAATATTTTTTATATTTCGGATTGGTCGAGATGTCTGAGTCAGGGGTTAACCCACGGCCTCACGTCGTAATAAGCCAAAACACTATCTACTAGACTACATATATACATAATTGGACATTACAACCCTTTAGGCAAGAATACGACTTAGCTTCTCACACCACTTATGTTGTTTATGTGGCGGGGGACCTACAGTTTATAGTCGGCTCCGAACGACAGATGTTTTTAAAAAACTTTACATAGCAATTTTAGTTGCTCTCCGAATTTTTGCCAGAAATCTGTGAGAGGAAGTCGCAGTAGAAATATTTTTTTATATTTCGTTTTGATGTTTGACCTGGGATTTGATTTGATTTGACCAACACACTAGCTACTAGACTATGCATATATAGGCTTTGCAAAAATGTCACTCAAACCATGGACGGATGGAAACAGCTGCCTGATATTCAAGAAATGATTGCCAAACGTTGACAGTAGACACACTGGATGCCTTATGAAAACGAATATGGACAATGAGGCCTTATTTGTGTCTGTAATTTCCGAATATTGTCTCACACGGGAACATGCGCAGCTCTTGAACGTACAATCACATTGGCAACTGCAGACATGGGGATACACAGGAGAGTATAAAAAGCTTCCTACGTTCCCATTCTGCTTTCCTTGGTACACGTTTTAAGAGAATTGGATATACATCTTCCGATATGCTATCTGAGAAAGAAAGTCTGGGATTTGAAACGAGAGGACATTTACGAATGTAGCCGTATATGCTGGTCGAACAGGAGTCTTGTATGCATGGCTGCAGTATACCAAGTTTGTTCATCTGCTCAAGTCAGTAAATTATTATGACCTTCTAATTATGCAATCCAGGACTGTTTGACTATCTCCTCTATGAAATCAGAACAATATGTACCGTCTGCCCAGATGCAAACACTGTGGAATGCCAGCACCGCTTCTATTCTAATCATGAAGGGTGTCTAAGCATAGAAGTGGCCTACAGTTTAAAGTCGACTCCGAACGACAGATTTTTGCGAAATTTTTCATGGAAATATTTATATGTTCTCAGAGTTTTTGCCAGAAAACTCCTGAGAGAGGAAATCGCCGAAGTCGTCGTTTTGGTGGAGCTGTTTGAGCCAAGGATTGAATCCAACCTATTAGACTAAGACGACTTAATATTCTACGATTCAAACTAAGAACCTATTTTGCGTTTTAGAAAACAAAAAATCTCTTCTTTTACTAACTTTATTTGTCGAGTGTAAAATAAAGCAATAGACACATGCATTTAGACATACATTTTACAAAACCTATGATTAAAATTGTTATTATTGCTGGTGTATGGAGTATGAAAATGTATAAATTTAACAATTGTCTGTGAGATATTCTAAAGTGGTCGTAGCCTAGCAGTCATTGTCCCTGTCCACATCATATACAATGTGGAAGCATTTAAAATGGAAAAGAAGAAGAAATATAACAGCAGAGGTGGTTAAATATTCAACGAGGTGGACAATTGCAATTACTGCTGCTGCTGCTGATGCTAAGCAATAATTGTTTCTTTTTTGTTGTTGTTGTTGTTTTTGTATTGAATTTAATTATAGTAATTCTCTAAATTCTGTCAGTCACAGTCTCGGTCTCAGTCTCTCTGTCTGTTCACAAACTGGTCAAATGTATTCCCCCTGCCCTCCCTTTGGAATGGTGAGTCTCAATTGCATACATGATTTTTGTTGTTGTTGTTGTTGTTGTTGTTGCTGTATTATTAATACATATTCATAGAAAAAAGAGCTTTGCGATTATCTGGCCAGGGTTGTACATATTTTAGTAGCAAAGGAGGAAAAAAATGCACTTGAATTCATTATCAGGTTTAGAATGAAATTTAACACTCCAATAAGTGTTTAAAATCTGTTGAGAAGGCAAACCAATACCCAGGCACATACCAGCATATCATACACATACATATGCAGAACATAAAGTTTAAACCCTAAACTCATACCAAGTGGACAACAGCTAAACCAGGGAAACTGGGAATGCAGAAACTCTGTCAGTTAGACAAGTCCATCTCTTGCAAAAGCCATCATCAAATGTGAGCAAATTTTTTTTTTTTGTTGGTTAGGGCTTATCATTTTGTTAAACAACAGCAACAACAATGTTTTCTTTTTTGCAAATCTTTTTGATGTTCTTTTTTGTCTCAAAATATTTTATTGTCAGGAGGGGGGCGAGCCTGTTTCCTTTTGTTAAAGGAATGTAATTTTATACTGCATTTGCTGCTTTTATAATGAAAATGCTGATAAAAATCAATGAGTTTTACGCTAATTTCTCGTAAATATAAAAGGAAATTATTCATTAAGCTTGTAAATAAGGGTTTTGATTTGTTATGCCTGCCAAGGACATCAAAAGGATTTAAATTTTTCAGAATTTTTTTCACAACTCATCTCATTAAGGAAACGCAAAAAGCTGGGGTTTTTAACATCTTAACATATGCTGTTGATTTGATTAGAAATGGGGGAGTAATTTTTCATTGCCTTAGAATGTTTCAGGATTCGCAAAAAAGAATTTTGCCGAACTCTGAACTTACATTAGAGCTTAAAGGCAGATTTTAAATTTTTCGAAGGGCACTTAACCACGTTATTTAATTCTTAATATGCCATGAAACTCAATCCGATTGACTTTCTCGCTTTCAAACAAATAGCAGGATTTGAAGTTATTAGCTGCAGGATAGTTCGTTTGAGTACATTCTTCTCTGGTTTTAATATAAATCCCAGACGAGCTACCTTCTTATTTACTTGATTTGTCATTACAACCCTTTAGTTAGAATTACGACCTAGCTTCTCTCTCCCCCTATGTTGTGTGTGTTCATTTTATTTATAAGAGATGGGACCTACATATTGTATTGTATTTATTCCCAGCAGTTTTCTGGCAACAGTTTTTGTAAGTGCCAGAGTTTTTGCCAGAAATCTGCGGAGAGGAAGTCGCTTGATAAATGTTTTTCATGCTCCGTTTTGTAGTAGATATCTGACCTGAGAGGTTTAATGCGTGGCCTCACATCTAATAAGCCAACACACTACCTACAGGACTACGCCGCACATTACGCTGGGCCAAGCTATTGTCTTAATCCTATAATAAAGCGTCCACCGAATTATTTAAACGGGAAAAATATGTTTCTGTTGTTACTTCCAGGCAAACATGTTTGGATGACTACTAGATATAAAAGATATGAAGAAATCGTACGAAATTAGAAAGGATTACTAATCCTATCATTATTACAATGGTAGGTAAATCGCCATAGCCGTAGTGGTAGTGTGTTGGCTTATTAGACGTGAGGCCACGGTTCAAGCGTCAGATCAGACATCAAAACGAAAATATGAAAAAAATAAAATGTTTCTTCGGCGTCTTCCTCTTAGTAGATTTCTGGCAAATATTTTGAGAGCAATTAAATTGCCATGAAAAGTTTCTCAAAAATCTGTCGTTCGGAGTCGACTTTAAGCTGTAGGTCCCACCACTCATGTATAAAACTAACACACACAACATAGGTGGCGTGAGAAGTTATGTCGTAATCCTGACTGAAGGATTGTAATGACTCGATGGAGTTATGAGCGGACACACTTATGACACACTCAGGGCTTATTGTAATACCACAGTTTCACATTTTCCCCTAGTCCAGAAACCACTCGGAGCTCTCAGACTGCCAATATCAATGCATGACAGTTCATCCAGATCCCCCATATAGTAGGCACACAGGTACCTCTTTCTCCTACAATCAACTGCCAAGCATGTACACAGTAGGTGAAGAACAGTCTCATCCGCCCCATCGTCTCCACAGCGCCTCGCGTACATACTTACTTTTTACTTAATTGGCTATTAACAACGCGATTAATGGATTTCGGCCTGCCGTATCATATCCTTCCAGACGCCTCTGCTTTTTGCGCGCCAACCAGCGTAGACACTACTAGTTACACTAATCGATAACAGGGCTTCCTCGATTTGTCCCTTCCAATGCAAACAAGGTCCTCCTCTTCAAATACTCTTCTCGCCGGAGCATCCTCCTCCATTCGAACGACATGGCCGAGCCACTGCAGCCGCTGAATGTTAATACGCTACACAACGTCTATGTCGTTGAGGGGTTCATAGAGCTCACTGTTGTATCGGATGCGGAAATCATTGCAAACTCGCAATAGACCGAAGATCTGTCTTTTCTCTCGAATACTTTCAAGGCTGCTGCATCAGTGCTTAATAGTGTCCCTGCCTCTGCGGCATAAAGAAGCACAGGTTGAGTGTGTTTTATGGTATTAGTTTTGCAGTACGAGAGAGGTCTCTGCTACTCAATTGCCTATTGAGACCATAGTAGCATCTGTTGGCAAGAGTGATTGTGCATCAAACGCACAATCAGACTCACATCATTTTTGGTGGTAACGGCGGAACCAAACGGCGTGTGCATGCACGCAATATAAAGTATCTGACTTCGGTCAACGTGGGCACCTCCAGGACGATCTTTGTCTTGCTGTATTAAAGCTGACACGCAACCTTCTCGTTGCTCCTCCTGGATGGCATACTAGCATCCGCTAGATGTTAACTAATGGACCTTGAATTTGCGTTGTGCGTAGGGCTTGGAAACCACCACGTAAAAATATTATCCAATGAAAACTAAAACTCAAGCCTCTAGAAAATACGCCTCGGATGCGTTCTTATAATACAATGCCTAGTAATTATTATTACCATTCTCGTAACAAAAAAAAAGAAATTTTGTTTTAAATTTCTCCTAAAATTTCTTACTTCACAGCTGCTTTTCTTCTTCTTCTTTTTATTATCAAAATTTAATCCTTTAAAATCCTTTTTAAAAACTGAAAACAAGTCTTTCTTAATCATAAAATTCCAGCAGACAGCAGAACATAATTAAGCGGCAATTATTTATTTTCCTTTCTGCTGATCTACTCTATAGACACACATATTTTCTTTCCTTCTCGAAATCAATTATAGAGCACGCAGCAGAGAAAGGACAGGACCAGGAAAGATGAAGAAATAATATTTATTTGCTCTACTCAATCATTTTCAATACCACTGACACTGAGCTGGTACGAGTATTTGATTATATAAACTGGTAAATGGAGCAATGGAATGCCACCCACATGCTGGTCGAACATTTTTCTCTTGGAATTGTTACTTCATCAGTTTAATTCAATTCTTATGTTTATTGTTGTTGTTTTTATCCTTTTCAAAATATTTATAAAGAAAATAAATAATCGATGACAAAGGATAAAAGAAATGCTCAAGAAAAAAGGATAATTTATACGTCTTTTTGTTAAAACACAAAAATTCGTATTGTTTTCCTGGGCTGTTTTTGCTCAGTTAGAAGGATATTCTTACACTACACGCACACACATACATACATATATTTTGTCTAGGCCTTAACTAAACCAAAATATTGGTAAAATTGTCTAAACAATGTTAACAGACATTAACAGAAAATGAGCTATAAAGGCACACACACACGCACATACCATATCATACCATACAAGACAATAGCCTTCAAGTCTAAATACATACAAACAAACAAGAGAAAATTGCTTGAAGAATTGCTTCAAATAATAGAAATAAAGAGGAAAAGAAAAAGAAAAAGGAAAAAGAAAAAGAAAACAGGAAGAAAAACTAAAAATTGTTTAACAGAAGCTACAAACTTACAAACGACAATGGCTGAAAATGATAATGAACCTATGCTAAGTATTACCAAAGGCTGGCTTTGACTGCCTTACAGACAAATGCTTAAACAGATATTGAGTCCAGTAAACATTACAGTGCAGAAAAAGTGAAATTACTTTACAAAACAGGCAGCAATATGTTATTGTCATTAGACAAAGAGAATTAGAAAATGTAAATAAACAAACATGCTTCCACAGAAGAATGTAATGAATAAGGGAGAAAAACGGCCTCTAAAGTACCCCTACATAGTTGAATCGAATTTTTAACAATCATATGTAAATGCCATGAAAAGTAATTCTCATTCTTTCAAATTTAAAGCACAGAATTTGTATATTTAAGCAGCATCAATTTATGAATGTTGGACCAAAAAAAAGTACCAGAGAAAAAGTACCAACTCAAAGTACTTTCTTGTAAACTCTAAACAAAATCTAAAGCTTTAATTTAAAATACAAAACATTTGCCTTAAAATTCAAACCATTCGATAGCTAAAATCGCAATATGGTACTTAAAAAGTACGAAATGGTACTAAAGTTTCAATTAGAACCTACAAAATGTTCCAGTAGTTTATAACGCCGTGATTGTTTCATGAGGACTATGATCTAAGTACCAGAAAAAAGTACCAGAAAAAGTGCCAGATAAAAAGTACCAAGAAAGTATTATCAGAAGCTACACAAAAATTCTTATAAAATCTAAAAATGTTGCAAAACCCAAAACTTTGCTTTAAAATACAAAACATTTGATACATAAAATCACAATATGGTACCTAAAAAGTACGAAAATGGTACTAAAGTTTCATTTAAGGCCTACAAAATGTTCCAGTAGCTTACAGCACTGTTAAAACTCTTACAGACCTGGTTGTCCATTGATCTAGAGTACCTGAAAAGTATTTGGGTTCTTGAAGAGAACCTGGGTACATAAAAATCACCAGTAGTTTTGATTCTATTTTTTTCTCTTCCAAATTTAAAGCACAAAATTTGTATATTTGAGCAAAATCAATTTATAAATGTTGGACCAGAAAAAAAGTACCAGAAAAAAGGACCAGAAAAAAGTACTTTTAGAAGCCTTACAAAAATTCTTATAAACTTTAAAGATTTCACAAAATCTAAAGATTTGCTTTAAAATACAAAACATTCCTTACATTAATTTACAAAATGGTACCTAGATAGATAGGTAGATAGGATGGAGCGGTAGTTTTGATACCAAAAGCTAACTTGAACACGCATAGCGGCCCGTTGTGTTGCGACACGTGAACGCAGTCGCTGTACTGACCAAGTTCCCTCAAACCAGGAAAGAAGAAGAAGTTGGTCAGCACAAGGGCTGCACATTTAAAGCTCAACTACCCCACACTGGATAACCAGCCCAAAAGTTTGATAAACGAAGCTATATCCTTGACATCAATGGATCATAGCTCCGTCAAGCTGACAAGGATTGGAGAGCCAAATAACCTGTATCTGCACTTCACAAGAGATGGGCATTTACAAAGAAAGTAGATAACAGTCTCCTCTTAATCAGCGGATCTGCACCCACGGCAGAATTCGTTATATTGGAAGCTGCATTCTTTCCGCGTGTCTTCCCTTTACACAATGACCTGTAAGCATGGCCACTGTGATCGAGATGACCTTACGATCAAGTCCAAGTAACTGGTTGATGCGCCTTCTATCAATTGAGGGCCAAGTGAGCCTAGCGGTGGAACAGCGCTCCTCATTGAACCAGAGTAGGCTGGCGTCTCGAAAAAATTTCCGCGCAATGGCCAGTTTGATCGAGATAAGTGGCATCCCCAAGTCGATTGCGGAGCATGCCGGAAGAAGTGCACCAGCCTTGGAAAATGGTACCCAAAACCGTTAAACCTATTTTATAGAAGTGATTGTTCCATAAGGGCTATGGTAATTGATCTAGGGTACCTGGTATTTTGGCACTTAAAAAGTACCTGAGTGCTTGAAAAGTACCTGGGTGCCTAAAAACATGATTAAACTGTTTTTGCTTAACGGCTTTCTGAGCTGTATTCTGATATTCTTATAACTTCTGTTGATTTTTAGCAAAAATTCGAGTATGTGGCTGCCGGATACAATGTACCGTTAGCTCTGTAACTTCCCTGTATTCTGTTCCAATATCTGTACTCAACAAGTTATGCCTAAAGTCGCCTTAGTCTTGTAGGTAGTGTGTTAGCTTGTTAGACGTGAGGCTTCGGTTCAAACCCCTGGTCAGACATCTCCAACTAAACGAATTTCTTGGGCGATTTCCCCTCAGCAGATTTCTGGCAAAAACTCTGAACCTAAAATAAAATTGCTAAGTAAAGTTTTTTAAAAAAATCTGTCGTTCGGAGTCGACTGTAAACTGTAGGTCCCGCCACTCAATTATAAAAATTAACACTCACATAACATCAGTGGTGTGAGAAGCTGGGTTGTAATCCTGGCTAAAGGGTTGTAATGACCAATTATGTATTTATGTTATGCCTACAGTAGCGTACTTTCTTTCAAGCTGCCACTAATATTGTCCTTCTTTTCTATTCCTGGATTCGCCATCATATCACCTCTGCGAAAGACACTATTTGCCACATTCATGCATTCATTCCATTCACTGTTTCATGCCATTTCTTCTGTGTTTTTCAATTTCTCATCATAAGTTGGCTTATCTGTCTGAGCTGAACTGAACTGGCTACATCACTATTCTTATGATTTCTTTTGTAACATTCCTTGAAGGTTTTCAATGACAATAAAAATGAATTATGCCAGCTAAAATGGCCCAATCTATGGCAGGTGTATGACAAAAAGACCTACTAATTGAACAGAGCTACTGTAACTGCTGCAGGGTAGAGACAAGAAAGTAAGTTTCCAATGCCTGATGATGGCGAAATGTTGAAACAGGTTAAAATCTTGGCAACACAACTGTTATGCTGAATAACCAATAATAGTACAACAACATCAAATCATTCTATTCTATTGGTTTTCTATTGTAAAGGCTTGGGTTATTGTCATTTTCCTTATTTCATTTCTCTTGTGTTCTTTTTTTTCGTTTGTTTTATTACTACTAGTGGCTGGCTGGTTGGCTGCCGGCCTGGCTGTCTTGCCGGGCTGGCTGGACCGACTCGACTGTCTGTTTGTCTGGCAATACTACTGAAAGGTATAATTCATTGTCAAATGCATTGTTTTGGCCTGATTTACATGTTTATGAATGTTCTTTCTCTGTCTCTCTCTTTCACGAAAATTTATATATTCTGTGGAACTTAGTAGCTTGATTTGACTTGGGCTCACTTCCTTCCTCTCTTCCTCTCTCTGTCAGAGTCTCATGAGGTATATACAGGTTCATTTGATTTGAGTGCTTATGGCTTTTGTTGGCGTTATGACTGTAAATGGTGAATATGTCGACGAATGTATGCCAGTGACAATCAAGTACTAGTACTCGTACATTTTGTTCAAATTGTTAAAAAGGACATGGTTAAGAACAAACCAAAAGAGAGAGAAAGAAAGAAAAAAATAATAAAAACAATGAAAAGACAAAAGGCCAACCAACGTTAATGAGGCACAAAAGGCAGCAAAAAATAAAAAACAATGAAGAGAAAAATAAATTCACAATTACAAGTACTGTGCCATAATAACACACATAAACAGTGGCAGCTCAAACAAAAGGACACTCTCCTCGTATAGTACGATATAAGCTTCTCTAAGCCACAAAAATTTAAGTGCCTTAGAAAATGTATGCCAGCCACTCTGTTAAATCATCATGAATTGGCAAAAAGGCGTATACAGGCAATTTGCTTAAGTTGAACTATCCATGGAAAGATGGAAAAACAATGGCCCATAAGCAGCACTGTAAAGGTGAAGGAACTGTTACAAGTTGCTGTGAAGCATACTCAATTCAGTTGATGCTTCTTTTCAAGTGACAATAACGGAGTGGAAAATAATCAATACGAAGAAAATAATGCTGAAAAGTGGAACTTTAAATAACAAAATTAAACAAATTTAATTGCAAAATTTTCGTAATCAATTTTTATACGGTAGAAGAAGAATTTTTGAAATAAAAATTGCAGAGGACTTAAGGGAACCATCACCAGAGTGCAAATCGAAATACTTCAGATTCGGTTCAGGGAGAAAGCGTATTTCGATTATGATTTGCGAATTTTAGAATCGAAGAGGCTTAAGTAGAATGAAGTCGCTTTAGTCTAGTAGTTCGTATGTTGGCTTATTAGACATGAGGCCTCGATTCAAACCAGAGATCAGCGATGAGTATTCAAAAAGATGAGTAGAATCGAATCATACTCATAATTTCTGATACTTATACGCAGTCTTACTTATTTTAATAATATGGAACCTTTACTCATATTCAAAGTTTGAAGTACTCATCATACTCATACTCACACTTAACAATATGTATGATGTTATTGATTTCAAATCTCAATAGCTCAACATATACACGAACCACAAAATAGGTATGAGTCGCGTACGAACACTAAAATACTTACTAGAAGGTTGTGAGTTTGCTTGGCTTGCTGCTCTCACTTTTTCCTTTTTTGTAAATGCAACAACAACTAAGACGGTAAATTTTGATGAATTATTCGAGTCCCTGGAATCATTTTTAAGTATTTTAAGTATTTTTCTAAAGTTATAAATCCAAATGAGTAGCCTTATGAATTAAACATATTTCGAATGGTATGAGTTTGATGTCAACGTTGTATGCATACTCATTGCAACCTGTACTTATAAATCAACGTTGTAGTGAGTATGAATGAATCAGAGTACATAGTTAAATTTCAATATTATTGAGACACTTATATTCAAAATGTCATGAGTGCGTATGAATAGCGAAAAAAGATTCTTAGCTGCTCTCTGGTTCAAATCCTAGGTCAGACATTTCCATAAAAATGAAAATATGAAGAAATATTTCTACGGCGATTTCCTCTCAGCATATTTCTGGCAAAAACTCAGAGCGTAAATAAAATTGCCGTGAAAAGTTTCTCAGAGATCTACAATTCGGATTCGACTTTAACCAGTAGGTCCCACCACTCATGTAAAAAATGAACACACACAACATCAGTGGAGTGAGAAGCTAGGTTGCAATCCTAAATAAAGGGTTGTAATGAACAATTGTGTATGTATCTAACTCAACGATTTCGATTATTCAGATAACATATGTCCTCTTGATACACAATTCGACATGTAGATTAGCGCGTAATGATGAGATATTAAAGACTACTAACAATAAAATCAAAACCGTGGGCTTAAATAAACTTAAGACAGTGATAAGCATACATAGGTAGCTACTTTTATCCAGGATATATAGTGACAATAAATTATGGAACAGATTCAGATTAATACAGCGGACTCAACGCATCGAAAATGGCATACAGAGGACAACATTAACTAACATTAACTGTCACTATATCGTAACAGATATTGAACAGAATCATTCATACATGCATACATTATTGAACATTACAACCCTTCAATCAGGATTACGACCCAGCTTCTCACACCACTTACATATGTTGTGTGTGTTTATTTTATCCATGAGTGGCGTGATCTACAGTTTAAAATTGATTCTGGACAACAGATTTTTAAGAAACTTTTCATTATTGTCAGAGATTTTGCCAGAAGACTGCTAAGAGGAAGTCGCCGTTGAAATATTTTTTCATATTTTGTTTTGTTAAAGATGTCTGACCTGGAGTTTCAACCGTGGACCTTATGTCTAATACCCCAACACAATACCTACTAGGCTACGGCGACTATAGAGTAACAATAAATTATGTGGCAGATCCAAATTAATACAGCAGACTCAGATTAACGAGAATGGCATACAAAGGACTGCGTTCAATTTATACATATCGTAACAGATATGCAGCAGAATCAGGCTTGGAATATTTAATGCATATAATAATCCTCCCTGTAGTTCAATAGCAATTTTCCACACTTTATTCTCTCTTTCTTTCTTTCTGAAACTCAACAACTGCTCGAATGGAGGCCAGTCTTACTGGTAACCTCAGTCAAGAAAAAAAATTAGAGGAGTTTCAAATATATTAATGCCGGGATATTCTAGTCCAGCTACATCAACTACACCGATGTCTATAACTTAATGCAGTTGGGAAAACACATGATAGCATGTCCGAGATAGTGTCCTCCTGAAGGCACTTAAAAGCGAAGTTAAACAAAGAACACACGCTACTAGCAATAGAGTTAGTGTAGGACGACCATACATAAAGACTCGTAGCAAAACCTGTAAAATCCTCATGCTCTTTGCAGACCACATGCTTCATCAACTGAAGACACACGTTACTCTTATAGTAATAAAGTTAGTGTAGGACGACTATACATGAGGACTCGCAGCAAATCTGTAAGATCCTCATGTTCTGTGCAAACCATATCCTTCTTCTGTAATCATGCTTCTTACAGAAACAGTAGGCTTATTCCTAAATTTGCTTCATATTTTTCAAGTTGCATATAAAACACAAGCAAATCGATTACTGTTTACATACATACGAATATAATTGACTTCCTTAGAACATTGTATTCAAAAACAGTTTAAAATCTTATTTCTTGGAATAACATTTAAGGGATTTGTTTGCTACTAAATCAGTAGTAATTTGCTGAAACTAATCACTCCCTTAAAGGTTGCCCTAAACAAACCAGAAAAATTTACCACAAATATTTGGTCACATGGTTTACAAAAGATTGCTAAAGAAAACCCAGCCTATTAGCCAATAACTTAAAACAATACTTTCTCTACTCTGTACGATTTATAAAATTATTCCCCTGAGAATGCTTGACCTATACAGCCATAAAAGAGGAAGAAATTAAAATTCTTTGTTTTCCCAGAAAACCAAACACATTTGGTAAGACAATGAATTCTTTTCTTTAGCAAACCAATCAATTAAAACCAAAATTGTCATACAATCCTAGCTAAAATTGGAAAAAAAGGACAATTGTTAAAAATTTTATTTGTCTTAACAATTAATTTTTTGCCTTAAAAATAACGTCGTATTTGAGGTTAAAATTCAAGCCACAAAGAAAAGGACAACAGATGACTTTAAGAAAAAAGAAAGAAAAAAGAAGGAAAAGAAGCATTTGGTAAGAAAAGGTTTCAAATGCATGTGAAAGGAAGACTGTGTTAAGTAAATCCCTTAGAAATTGAAAAGGATGTGGATTCATACTGAGCACTGGATTGACGCCTAAACTGACAAATGTTTTACCAAAACACACAGCTGGAGTTTTAACACATTTTTGTTGGCATTTTACAAAATTTTTATGATCGTTTTTGTTTTGGAAATAATTTTTTTCTTGTTTGTTATTTTCAATTCCATAATAAATGAAATAAAATTGTACACAAAGTAATAATTAAGAAGACTACCAGGTGGAAACTAAGAAGAAATCACAAGGCGTCATTTCAAGGCTATAATTTCATGGAATGGCAGTCTGGAAAACTCCGGTTATGAATTTAATTGGGTAATGCTGCTATGCGCTCTTTACTACGTATGTTTGATGTCAATGGGAAAAATAAAATCTGATCTGATGATTTTTTTTTCGAGATCTTAATGATCGGTATTAATTACTTAGAGGGTGTGATTCTGCCACAGCCACGTATCGTGCTTTAAGAGGAGATTATGGTTTACATAATCGTCCAACTACGCAAGCAAAAAAAATTGGTAAAATTGTGGAGAAATTTGAAGAGACTGGATTGGTTACAAATATCGAAAGGCCTGTGCATCATTGCTATTGTAAGTGAAAGTGTTGCTGAAGACCCGAAGAGGAATTAGGACTGTCTTACGGAACATTATGGCGTATTTTGCATTTAGATCTACACCTACATCCATATACAGTCCAGCTTACGCGACAACTGAAGCCAGCTGACCATTCACAACGTCGTAGATATGTGGAATGGGTGCTTGAACAACAGGCGGTGGACGGCAATTTTTCGAACAAAATTTTCTTCAGCGATGAAGCACATTTCACACTCCCTGGGTATGTTAATAAACAAAATTGTCATATTTGGGGTTTTGAGAATCCTCAAGTAACTGAGGAGAAGCCATTACATCCAGAAAAAGTCACTGTTTGGTGCGCTCTTTGGTCCGAAGGTGTGATTGGACCTTACTTCTTCGAAAACGACGATGGAACGACTGTCACCGTCAATTCGGAGCGTTATGGTCATAGATAACCGACTTTTTTTGCCTGCTATTGAATAATACGACTTGGAGAATATGTGGTTTCAACAAGACGGTCCCACATGCCACACAACTCGAGTGAACATGGCTTTATTGCAAGAGACATTTCCTGGCCGCGTAATTTCTCGTCGTGGCGATAGCAACTGGCCACCAAGATAATGCAATTTTGACAATTTGACTTTTGTTTGTAGGGCTACGCGAAAAACCGTGTTTATGCAGATAAATCTTCTACTCTTGAGCACTGAAAAACCAACATTCGTCAAGTTAAGGCTGAGATAACGCCCAATATGTGTAAAAAAGTGGTCGAAATTACCTCATGCTTGCAACACTTCGCGTGGAGGTCATTTAAATGATGATGTAGTGTTTCACACATGACGTCAACGTTCAAACTTTAAAAAGAAATATCATGACAAAAATATTTTATATGTGTTTTATTTACGTTTACTTTTGACACCACGAAATGGATAACCCGTTATATTTTCGTTTTGTTTCGTTCGTTTCGTGGAGTTTGAATCGAGGCCTCACGTCTAATATGCCTACACACTACCTACTTGACCACGGCGACTCTTACTGTGTTAACTTTGTTTATATTGATTTGATTGCTATTTATCTCAAGTCCAACATTACGTGCAAAACTGTATGTTGAAGCTCTTGCATGAGAGTAGACGTGGCTCTTCGGCTTCCTTGAGTTAAAGAGAGTTGAAGACATTCTATGCAAATCCTCTTCTCTCAAAAGATCTGGTTAATGATGCTACCCAGCACCATGGTTTTATGATAAGGTTTTAGAGGGCGTACTTGATTTTCTCTAGCATTGATATAAAATGATTCAATAATGTTTCAATTGAGATTCAACGATGCTTGTATAGAACTAAGAGCGTAGTATAGCTGTAATGATTTCAATTATTTACTGGGGACAATTTTTTCTTCTCCTTTTTTCTATCTTCCCTTCTTCATACATACATAATTGGTCATTACAACAGTTTAGTTAGGATTACGACCTAGCTTCTCACTTTACTGATGTGCGTTAATATTTATTTATGTGGTGGGACCTACAGTTTAAAGTCAACTCCAAATGCTGTATTTTCGGGAAACTTTTCATGGCAATTTTATTTTACTCTCAGAGTTTTTGCCAGAAATCTGCTGAGAGGAAATGGCCTAAGAAATATTTGTTCATCTATTCGTTTTGATGTCTGACGTGGTGTTTGAACCGAGGCCTCACGTCTAATAAGCCAACACACTACACCTACTAGACTGTCGCAATGGGCCGCTATGCGTGCTCAAGTGAGATTTTGGTATCAAAGCTAACACTCTAACCTAACCTACGGCGACTTCAACCCATCATTTATATGAAATGTTTCAATTATGCTTCTATTGAGAAGAGGTAAGGATGCAGTATAGCTGATTCCATTTTCTTAGTGGAGAATTTTGTTTCTTCACAATTTCTTCTTCTTTTTCACTGGTGGGCTTGAAGGCTTCGATGTAATGAAGGACTTGATTCTTCAATTTAAATATGCACACGATTAAAATTTATGCATACATGGATTTGCAATGAAAATTACTCTACAATTTGTACTTTTCTTTTTTTTAATTTAGGCAGAGTTCTGGAAAAATTAATTTTCTGTGTCACAAAAATGTTACATGGGAGGAAAATGACTTTCGTTGACATTCTAAAGATTTTCTCAATTTGAATCGTTAAAACCAATTTATTTTTAAAATCAATTAAATTATAAACCTTTAGTGAATAATAAAAAATATATAAATTTTAATATCATTTAATTAATGTCACAATGAATAACAAAAACAAATTCATACAACCGCACAAATTATCTTAAATTATTTGCTGTTTTTTTGAATTGTTAACTTATTTGACACCCTACCACACCCACCCCCATATATTTTGTTAATAATTTTATAATTATTTTTGCTGTTAAATTTGTACAAATAATAGATAATTTAATTGCACTTAATGAATGTCTAAATACAACAGAATGACAACGAAAAATTTATTTTTTTATTTGAAACAAAAAAACAGAAAATAAAAATTAAAAAAGAAAATCAGATCGTAAAGCCACATTTACAAAATAACCACAAAACGAATTGTTATAGAAAACATATACATATGCAGACATACATACATACATATTTGCATTGTTTTGTTTTGTTTTGTTTTGTATAAAATAATTAACAAATATTTTCGAAATTAAATTTAAAAATTCAATTCAATTTCATTGGCTTTGAACACAATAATTGCATTTATTAATAATAATGAATGGATTTTTTCTATTTTTTATGGTTTTACTTTGTCTATGTGTATGAGAAAAATAATCGCGGCTGGTTTTTATCAGCATTAAACAGCCAAAAGGTTTTTGGGAAATTTATTGAAATAATTTCAATTAAAACCTAAAAAAAATAGAACAATTTAAACGTATAAATATTAAACATTTTTCCCTATAAATTCATTACAATTTTGTTAGGGAAACATTAGTTCTGTTTTACAATTCCATAAGAACACTTTCATTACAAAAAAATTGAATAAAAAAATGAAATCCTTCTTACTGATCGCAGCTTTGGTGGCTATGTTTATCACCATTAGCCAAGTAAAGGTATTTCAATCCCCAAGTATAAAAACACACCAACTCCTAAAACATTTATTTTATTTCAATTTCAGGCCGATTGGAAGGATGACCTACGCAAAGTGGATGAAGCCTGTCGCCAGGAGACCCGCGTCAGCGAGGATGAAATAAAAGCCTTTTTCAAAGGCGATGACAAGGATCCCAAGGAGTCATTGAAATGCCATTTGAAGTGTGTCATGGAAAAGCAAGGCCATTGGAAGAATGGTGCCTTTGATGATAATGCAGCCAAAAAGCAAATGATGACCATACCCGCTTTAAAAGAAAAACAAGATGAAATCAATAAAGCCGTTGATGAATGTAAAACCAAAAAGGGCTCCAATGAATGTGATACCGCCTATTTGATTACCAAATGTTTCAGCGAACATAAAGCCAATGTTATGTAAAGTTGCTCCCTATTTCGCTTTTAAAAATTTTAAATTTTACTTTGCCTTGTTAAAATCCTTTCTCAGTAAAGCAATATTCAGTTAAATGAACATACGACACACGTTTATGATTTCACAAAATAGTTTCCTTCAAGTCAGGATTGCGGCCTAGCTTCTCAGAGCACTTATGTTGAGTGTGTTAATTTTATATGTACATGAGTGGCGGGACCTACAGTTTAAAGTCGACTCCGAACGACAGATTTTTTGAGAAACTTTTCATGAAAGTTTCATTTACTCTCAGAGTTCTTGCCAGAAATATGCTGAGAGGAAATGGCCGAAGAAATTTCTTTTAATATTTTCGTTTTGATGTCTGACCTAGGGTTTGAACCCGGGCCTTAAGTCTAATAAGCCAACCCACTACCAACTAGACTACAACGATTTCACAAAATGGAAGAATTTATTTGCAATTTGCTTGGAAATTGAAGAATATTTTCAAAAACGTAGGTGAAGAATGAGCAGCCAGTGCTGTAAATGCATCCTGAAATATTTCTTCAGAAAATAATTCTACCAGTCAAGGTATCGTGCCATGATTACGGATATATTTTTCCTAAAATTTAAAAATTTTACGTGGTAGACATGTAGTTTCAATACTGCACACGATTTTGTAGACATACTGGGAGACAAGTTTTGGTGAGCCGTGAATCGCACTTCAGTACAGTTATTTAGTGGGGATGACGGTGAAATAAACTGCACTTCAGTATAGTAATTTCGCGGGGAAAACGGTGAAATAAATTGATGACACCGGCCGAAATGCTTAATAAATTATGACTAAATTCGAGCTTTTGGATGGATCCTACTACCACGTAGGTAGTAGCGAACAATTTTTCCATAAAGTAATCTTTAAAAGATAAAGCAAGTAATTCTCCAATAAATACGTCATCATCAGCAAAAACATCACCTGGTTTTGTATCTTAAACTATAATTTCCTATACTTTACTCTCTTTACAACAACTGCTCATTTATTTTAATCCAATTATAGTCGTATGACAATTAAAAATCCAATGACAACATCTGCCTTCAGCTTCAACAACAAATCAAAAAAAAAAAACAAAAAAAACCTCCTGAATATGCCCTAAATAGTCTCCTCTTTATAGAACAAAAAGGTACACAAACGAAAAAAAAGAAAAATTCAATTTCACGAATTATTTACGCCTAAAATTACGCAAATTTTGAAACAAATTTTATCAGCTTAAAAGTATACAATTACAAAGCAAATGTACTCACTCACCCATACACATCCATACATACAAAGAGAATGATGCTCTCATATCATGCAATACAATGCATAATACAATGCACGAGCCAAACAAAGAAAGAGGAAGAGAAAAAAACTTAAACAAGAGATTATAAATGCAGAGCTGGATAACAGTGAACAGTGAACATTTAAAGTGAAAAGTGTAACAAACGCATTGACAAACGGTAGGCAGGCCTTACGAATTGTGGCAATAAATGAATTAAAAAAAATGTTTCTCTCTTTTCATATGACTTCAAAATTACAACAACAACAGCAACAATAAAACAAGCAAATCACTTTCAGCTGTTTGTTATAAAAGAAAATGAATGAAAGCCAATATTGGAAGAATATGTATATACAGTGTGCTTTAAAAGTGGAAGTAATACAGGAAAAATATAGAAAACACTAAAAGGAAATTTTCAAACTCAACTTCGACTATCACATTCAATTCAAAGATGAATTCGATTATTCATCATTATATTGCTTTCGGTGCTGCAGCAGGGAACACTCCTTTGAAGCGTCATTAAATTGCATATGAATACTAAGCTGACGACAGTTGTCAGCTCTTTTATGACCTTTTTTTAAAATATCGCTCAGGTTCGTTCAAATACTGTAGAAAGAGCAGGCAATGACGAACTGAATACTAACTTACATCAAAACAAAGACATTGTGTGCAATGCCGTGCATTCTTCCATGTTCATAAGCAAAAACAATCGAAGATATTCAGCCATTCTGTTGTCTGGCAATTAAAATCACCGCAGAGCACCTTAAAAAACAATGATGCCTTGATGTAAGTCGTGGAATTGTTATTATTATCCTAAGTCAAATAATAATACCATTAATCTTTCAATCCAAGGTCTTTAAGGATTCCAAAACTAGCCGGTGTTTCATGCTATACAACATAAGTGGCACTACGGTGTTACTAAGTCGGTGGATTCTTTGTTTGACGATTGCAGGCAAATCATTAAAAATATGCCCAGAGTTCACAGCTTCGCTTTCACAACGTCTGTACAAGAGTTGGAACGGACTAAAATGGCACGTAAAGTATTCAGTTTGTAGGTTTAGAGCTGCTTCAATTATCGCTTGGAGTCGTTCGAGATCCTTTGTTATAGATTGAGAATCATTTGACTTAACAACCCTTCAGTCAGGATTAGGAGCGAGTGTCTCACACTACCCATGTTTTTATACATGAGTGTTGGGACCTACCAGATTTTTGAGAAACTTATCATGGCAATTTTATTTACTCTCAGAGTTTTTGCCAGATATCTGCTGAGAGGAAGTCGCCGAAGAAATATTTTTTCATATTTCGTTTATTTGGAGGTGCCTGACCTGAGGCCTCATGCCTAATAAGCCAACACACTACCTACTAGACCACGGCGACTTGATATTGGCCTGTATTATTATGTCAGTCAACAGAAAATTAACTTTCACATAGTCTCTCTGTCTATGATTATGTTGCGGAATACTTGGCGGCACCCAGATATTACTTTACAAATCAGGACATCTGACGTCACTTCCCAATAAACGGGCCTTATGTGGTATGGAAACTAAATGTCTTTTAGATTTAGGACTTGTTGCTTTAGAATAGTTTGTTTGGTTCTGTCAATATGATTCTAAGACTGACGTCCACATCCTAATAATAGACACTAATGTGTCCCGATTGCGTTTTTTTTAATTATTTCTCCCTGCAGATCGACTAACTACTTAATCTAAAACAATAGGAATCCGATGAAGATCTTTACATACATACAGAGATTAGCAATGAGTATTCATAAAGATGAGTGGAATCGAATCATACTCATAATTTCTGGTACTTATACGCTTTCATACTTATTTTAACATCATGGAATCTCTACTCATATTCAAAGTTCGATGTACTCATCATGTTCATACTTAACAACACGTATGATGTTGTCCATTTAGACTCTCCAACTCCAACTCAACATATACACGAATCCCAAAATAAGTTTGAATCGCGTACGAACGCTAAACATCTCACTAAATGCTTGCGTGTTTGCTCTGCTTGCTGCTCTGTCCTTTTTTGTAAATGCAACAGCAACTAAGACTGTAATTTCTGATGAATGATTTGTGTCCCTGGAATCACTTATAAGTATTATAAGTATTTTTTAAAGCTGTGTATCTAAATGAGTAGACTTATGAATCAAACTTATTTCGAATGGTATTAGTTTGATGTCAACATTGTACGTAATGAGTATTGCAATCTGTACTTATAAATCAACGTTGTAGTGGGTATCGAGATCAGCAATGAATCGATTTTTCGCTACCCATAAGTACTCATGAAATTTTGAGTATGAGTGAGTCAACAGTATTGAAATCCAACTACTCTGATTCATTCGTACTTAGTACAAGATTGATTTATAAGTACAAGTTGCAATGAGTATGAGTACAACGTTGACATCAAACACATAACATTCGAAATATGAATTCGAATCATACTTATTTTGTGATTCGTGTATACGATGAGTCATGGAGAGTCGAAATCAATAACATCATGCGTGTTGTACCATGAGTATTTCAAAATTTGAGTATGAGTAGTATTAGTATGACATTAAAATAAGTATGAATGCGTATAAGTATCAGAAATTATAAGTATGATTCGAATCTACTTATCGTTTTGAATACTCATTGCTGACCTCTGGTGAGTACGAATGAATCAGATTACCTAGTTAAAATTTAATATTGTTGACTCACTTATATTTAAAATTTCATGAGTGCTTATGAGTGGCGAAAAACGATTCATTGCATATTTAAAAAATATTCCCCTTTCGATGCACCCTATAGATTTTGCTAATATTGCAATTGCATCTTAAATTACCATAAAATAATCAAAGAGAAGTCCCTGTTACTCCCGCTCTCCCTATATTTCTCTTCCATTTTCTCTATTGAAAACAAAATCTGAGTTTTTAAGCTCTTCTCTCGTTTTCAGTGTTTTTTGTTTATAAATTTTTGCAAATCTAATTTCGAATCTTTTTTTTTGTTATTTTTTTGTTATTATTTATGCACATATTGTTGTTGTTGTTTTTCACAATCCTTTTTGTTTTTGTCAAATTTTTTTTTTCTTTCTAGAATTCATAAATTTATGAGATTTCGAATCGATTTATGTTTTTATGTGTATGAGTTTATAAGATTGAGGGCCATGGTGTGTGTATGTGTGTGTGTCTATAGATGTGAGCATTATTTAGAGATCCTGTTATGCTATACTGTACTCTGTATATGAATATGAATAAATTTCACTCGTGTTATTTTTATAGAGATTCTCTTGCTTCCTGCTTTGTTAAGCGTATATGCACTATGACTGCTGCTGCCGACTAGTGCCATTGTTAGTCAGTCAGTGTGTTATATATTTTGTTTTTATTTTTGTATTGTTTTATGGTATATGTTTGCATGTAAATTTTACTCATGCATATGCATTTTATTGTTAATCAAGCATAAAAATAATTGAATTTTATCTACTCCATCATATGAAACAAAAAATCAATCTATTATACCCAATAGATTCTCATATAATTTCTCTCAATTTTCTACAATATTTTATACGTATTTTTTTGTTTTTTTTTTTTGAGAATTGAGAGAAAAACCTTGACTTTTTTTTTCCAAATTCATGGCGTTGGTGTGCGTGCATGTCCATTTTGATGGACAGCTGTTATGTGAATAGTTTTTTTATTTCACATACTTTTTCGCTGAAAACAACTGAAATTTGAATTTAAATTTTCAAAAAGTCCCCCAATTACATGCTCATGTAAGTGTTTGTGTGGGATAAACTACCGTATTATTTATGTAACCCCATAATTGTTACAGGTTACAGCTGTTTTGTTTTGTTTTATTTGAATTTTAACCCTTTCTGCTGTGGTCAGTTTTTTTTTCTCATTTCATTTCAAATACAGGCAAATAAATTAAAAAAAAATTTTTTTGTTTCGTTTTGTTCATTGGTTGTGTAACAATTTGTTCGTTTATCTACCATGTTTAAAAAAAAGTTGGCTGATAAGCAAAAAAAAAAAAACACGAAAAAAACATTGTTTTTGGTAAGGAATGATGACTGCCATAAAAATTTATTTGTTAAACAACATTTAACAAGCGAAAGAATAATTAAACATGTTGTTTGTATATCCAAAAAACAATTATGATTGAGGGGAATTAATTTTGTGGTCAGCTTAAAAGGATGTGATCCAGCAAAACAAAAAAAAATTGTTAAACGATAGTGATAATAAACAATTGAAAAGGGTTTCAAAATGAATTATTCATTTAGTTTCCATTGATGAAACACAAATTTTGATGGGAAAATTAGAATTCAGTTGTATATGCTCATTATAGAAAGCATTTCCCTTATTATGACAGCAAAACTTAGATATGAACTGAATCTTTCATTACATTTAACTTGTTAAAGTAAAATTTTAGTTGCACTGAAATACACCTATTTAAATAGGATTAAAAATGTCACAAAGGAATTTGTATTACCATATACCGACTGACGTTTTTATCTGCAGTAAAATCTCAGACTCTAGAATATAGTGCAACTAAACCTTAAGAGATGTTGCACAATCTTCTTCCTGCTTCATCACAGATATTCCATACATATCTGTCATCTTAACGTACATAGTCTGAACGGATCTTAAATGCTTAATGCGTATGTAGGTGTTACGTTTTTACCTTTTAAAAACGTTTAAAATATGAGTTCGTAGATTGCAAATAAAATAAAAATAAATTTGTTTTTAGTTTTAATTAAAATTCTTTATTATTCGAACAATTCTGTGTGCCACTGTTCACAACTTGATATAACAACGACAATTGCTTTGTTTGTTATTCCTCTTTACACTCTTTTGCGTATACAAAGAGATCTTCAACGATTTTTCTCTTCAAACATCGGGCGTCTTCACACAAGGCTGACTGAATTTTTACTGACTCCGTTACTTGCTTTGTCTTGCCTTTTATATGTCAATGTAAACAGTCTGATGAATGATCTTCAAGTCGAATGTTTGTGGCTTCGCTTTCTCGTGACCTGTATAAATGTAAACATCGTTGTCTCATTATTGTTGTTTGTGTATTTTTGTTTACATTTATTCTTACAATGTTTGTTGTTGTATTTTTGTTTACTTGCTTATCACTTTTTTATACTGGTATTTTGTTGTTATATTTTTGTTTACTTGAATATCGTGTAACAAGT
Organism: Sarcophaga subvicina; assembly: GCA_936449025.2. Lineage (NCBI taxonomy): Eukaryota > Metazoa > Arthropoda > Insecta > Diptera > Sarcophagidae > Sarcophaga > Sarcophaga subvicina. Next base: position 111,989,577 of record OW388084.2, on the reverse strand, counting down.
TCATTGTTTTTGTAGCTTTTGCTTACAATTTAAATGATGTGGAAACAAAACACCACTTCCATTTTTGTAACATAGGGCATTATCTTTACTTGGTCCTAATATAGCTTTTCAACCATTCAAATGAATGCCATAATGTATCTTAAGTCTCCATACTCTATATACAATACGATATAGAACTAGTTCTCCAAGTTACCTTACGTACAGCATATTAAACAAACCTTGTCAAAAGAAGAGAAATTGCATTGCAAGTTTGAATGCAGAAAAGTGGAAGCTGCCTGTCAGTGGTCTCATTCTGGACTTCAAATAGGCATGTTGTTCATGCTGTATATGCTTGTTGAAGAGAATATGATTTAAACCCCAGATGATCGCTATGGCACCTCAACATGGTATGTATTGTTAGTTTTGTGGCTGTCATTTGAAAAGGCTGTTAACAGCGATAAATAATATTTCGGGCAACTCTGATTTTAAAAGTTATCTTAAACTGGCTACTTGTTGACCTGGTAGTAAAAAAAAAGTAAATTACATGGAGGCTGGGAATGTGATATGATATGACACATAGGCGAGCTTTTATTCAAAACCCGTAGGCTCATACAAATAACATGGACTACTGTTCCGCGAATACTCTTCTTCGAAATTATTTCTCTCTGCATATCTGTATTGTTCAATAAAAGGGAATCGGATGTTCAAGATGGTTTCAATATCAGGGGTATAGAAAAAAAGTTTTCCAAGCTGCAAATTTTAGAGCTGTGAACTGGCTGGGACTTTACTATACTGGGACCCTAAAATTTTAGTGTAGTATGTCTTGTAAATAGCATCCCTATTAGAAGAAGATAGTTTGCCTTGGTTTTTATTCATTTACTGGAGCTATTATTATTTTATTTTGAATTTACATTTTATTAATTACACCATAACCCCTTATGTATTTGGTTTCTTTGTTTCATTACAAGACTGAGGAGAATTTATTTATTTTTTCAATTATTTTTTTGCATATCTTGTTAGTTTTTTTCTCTCTCTTTATCGCAACAAAATAATTGAATTTTTTAAATTATTTTCCATTTGAAATTTGCAATTTTTTTCTCTTGTATTTCTGTGATTTGCATGCATTTTGCATGATTTTGTTTTTTTTTTCTACAATCTTTTGTGTTGTTTCCTGTTTAACAATCAGTCACAATGCTGCCACAAAAAAAGAGAAAAAGAATCGCATTTTTTGACTAATTTTCCTTTATAAAATTATCCACTTATGCGTAGCCAGTCGTGCGTTTCTATAGAGTTGAGTTTGCGGGTTTGAAAGTTATTTGAGAATTTTTTTTTTGGGAATTTGGGAAATCTAACAACAAAGCTAATGATGATTGCATTTGAGAGAATTTTTAGTTTGATTTTAAAGTAAAAAAGAGTTGCGAAATAATTTAGTTTTTGGAAACAAGCCTGCAAAATTTTCTTTTTTCTGGCCCACTGTGCAGTTTATTGGGGAAAAATTATTTGGGATTTTGTCAAACAAATTTATTTTTTATTTCATTTTGTTTTTTACAAATTTCAAGTTTATTTCTCAACAAATAAGCAAAACTGCTAAACAATAAAGGCAGGCATTGAGACTTCGTTAAGTGTGTAGCAAAGAGGAGCTCTTATTTCCTACGTCTTTATGGCAGAATTGAAAGCGCGTATGTTGTCTAAATGGCAACGGCAACGGCAATGCCAATGATGGCAAATTGTATTGATGATGATGAGAATGACGAGGATGAAAAATGATTGCCAAACGAGATAACACGGTAAATATAATCACAAAAGCAACAACAACAACAATTGAAAAGAAGAAACAAAACTAAATTCAAGTACGTTTACCAAAACAGACTAGAAGTGCGTATGCATTTGTCAGAATCCAACAAAAAAAACAGAATTTAAGAATAAATTGTCAACCTTGTTTGCCAAGCAAGGGAGAGTGTATTTGACAAGCTCAGAGCCAGAGCCACAGCCAGAATTTAAACATGGTCTCAGCCAACCTACATATGGTTTGTTTTCCTTTTGTGTTGTTGCTTTGTCTCTTTGGTTACATCAAACATTTATGCATGTGCCTTACAGGACACAAAACAATACAAGACGCATCTTGTTTATCTCACATCAAATATCGGAAAATAAAATTTTATTTCAAGTCTCTCTTGTACGTACATGTGGTTGTCGAACAGAAATTCCTTTTCAATGATTTGTCTTTTGATTTGTTTTTTTAGTATGATTGTCCCGTAACTATTACCACAGATTTATCGTGTACTAAGAGACAGAGGGCGATAGACAATATGAATTAAATAAATACTGGGGTGCAATCTGTTTTTAAAAAATTGTTCATTTCACTTTTTTCAATACAAAAAGTATTTCCTTTTATAAGGATTGCTGTCTAAAAAATACATCACATTTCAGCTGCTCTTGCTTAATAAATAGCCCGCATATCGATTTCTACAGGAGTTTTTTTTTTTAAAGTATCCTGAGGCCTTTTTCTGTTTCTCTACCTCTCTTTAATACAAACGTAATTTTGTTTTGAATTGAAATGAATAACTCCTGTGACAATTGTCTTAATGTCTGGATTTCCCTTTTTTTCCATCAAGAGATCAAAGAATCTTAATACGCTTAAATAGGCTGCATTGCTCGAGAGAAGGGGCCGAAGTAAAAACTAAGCTAATTTGTTTTACAAGAAATGCAATTCACTACAAACTTCTAGGCAGATAAGTCAGCTATACTGTAATTTCAAGAGGTATTTAGAAATGGGCTAATCCTTAACTGAACTGATTTATATTTAAATCGGCAACCACTCACAAAGTTCCTAGAAATTCTCTTTTTAATAAAATATAAACCCCATTCGGCATATATTGTATAGGCATTCGGCACAAGTGCATTGGCGGTCTTCTGTGTCAAAAATACCAGCTTCATTGCATTCGTTTCAGAGATCAGCAATGAGTATTCAAAAAGATGAGTAGAATCGAATCATACTCATAATTTCTGATACTTATACGCATTCATACTTATTTTAATATCTTGGAATATGAGTAGATCATATTCAAAGTTTGAAGTACTCATCATATTCATACTCAACAACACGTATGATGTTGTTCGTTCCGACTCTCCATGACTCAACATTTACACGAAGCACAAAATAAGTATGAATCGAGTGCGAACACTAAAATACTCACTAGAAGGTTGTGTGATTGCTGCTCTGTATTTTTTGCTTATGAGACTTTTTTCTTTCTCTGTAAATGCCTACTACTAAGGCTGTAGAGACCCGAATCATTAACAAGTATTTTTCTAAAGTTATGAATCTAAATGAGTAGAGGCTAATGAATCAAACATATTTTGAATGGTATGAGTTTGATGTTAACGTTGTATGCATACTCATTGTAACCTGTACTTATAAATCAACGTTGTATTGAGTATGAATGAATCAGAGTACATAGTTAAATTTCAATATTGATGACTCACTTATATTCAAAATTTTATGAGTGCTTATGTGTAGCGAAAAAAGGATTCATTGCTGATCTCTGACTCGTTTATCCCGGTCCACTATATTGATTTCCGTAATCTAGTACACCTACTTTATTTTGATGACGATAGTGTGCTTCTTTTAACTGTTTCCTAAATGCCACAGTAGTTGAGATATGTCAGCCAATACTGATTGAAAATCTCCAACATTTCTACTGTTTGCCCGTCTCGATATTGCTTTGCTTCAAAGTGGCTTAAACTTTGGCTATTTCGTTCTATGATTCTGTTCTACTTGCAGGCAATGCTCTGTTAGTAGCTGCTCGCAAAAATTTGTGACATATTTTCAGTACTCTTTTCCTCCAACATCTTCAGAATATTTTCTTGCATTAGAGGCTGAATTCTTAGATGCATGTCCTTCTGCTCGTTTTGTAATATGTTACAGTATTTAAATATAATCTGATATATCCATAAACTAAGAGCAGCTACGTTATGTAACAAATTTTAGCGCCAGGTTTCCTTTTTATCCACGAATATCGTGGATGTAACGAATCTCATGTTGAATTCAGAGATATGGTTTAAGGATAGATTTTTGCTCATCTTCTAATGTGATCTGCCCTTTAAAGTACCATTATTTAGATTGCTATTCACTTATTCAATTTATTTAAGTCTCAAAGATCGGTTAGAATTTGCCATAGTCTAGTAGGTAGTGTGATGGTTTTTTAGACGTAAGGCCACGATTCAAACCCCAGGTCAGACATCAAAACAAAATATGAAAAAAACAAAGAATATTTCTACCGCGACTTCCTCTCAGTAGATTTCTGGCAAAAACTCTGAGAGTAAATAAAAATTGCCATGAAAAAGTTTCTCAAAAATCTGTCGTTCGGAATCGACTCTAAGCTGTAGGTCGCGCCAGTCATGTATAAACTTAACACACAAAACATGAGTGATGCGAGTAGCTAGGTCGTAATCCTGACTGCAGGGTTGTAATGTCCAATTATGTATGTGTGTAAGGATCGGTTGACCTACTTTTTCAGTGGGCTTGATTCTCCACAGCATACCGAAAGCTCATGAGGAAAATATAGATATTCTGTAGCACGTTCAATATCTAAGGTCTTAATATTTAGAAATTCTTTCTGCCTTTTATTGCCGTAAATATCACTTTGTCTCCGTAGCGAAGTTTGTCTCTAATATTTTTTCCTTATGACGTTAAATAGTTTGTGTACTGCAGAATAGCTGCTGTATATATGGCGAAATACTTTAGTTTTTCATATGAAACTAAAGGATGAAGTTTCATTATCAAACACACAGTCCTACGAATAGGCCCACACCATCTTTCTATCATCAAACTTAATCATAATTTTTGTATACCAAGTTAGAGTGAAGAGTGACTTTTAGAGGCTAACGTTCTTTCTGAGATTTAAATCTTCTTTCAGAGATCTTAGAACCTTTCTTGGATCCGTTCCAGTCGCCTATATCCCTAGGATTTATAAAATTTTATCTATATAAACTCTGTATTGGATTATATTAGCCATTATAATCCTTTTTATTTCAAATTATTATTGCTTTCCTTTTTGATTTTATTTCATTTTTTCTAAGGAACCTTTTGCTCTCAATGATGTCCTGGCATCTGACTGACAATCCTTATACGACCATATAAAGACATGATGTTTTATCACTTCTCTCTGATTCTCTTTTAATTTTTTATTATTTTTGCGTGATTTAATTTTATAGGATTTTAAAAGACACAACAGCAACAATAACGACAACGACTGCAAACTAAACATAGACAATAAAAATCAAATGACATTTAAAGTAGAAAATGATCTGCTCCAGCCACAATTGTTTTCCGCACTGAGAGGCTGAGGCTGGAGACTGAACCCGTAACAACATATTCGCCTTGTAAAGCAAACAATCATTGCAGATTCCAGGGATTTGATTTCTTTCTTTTTTTATAGAGATTTAGTTGGCATTACAAGGACAACGCTAGACAGATAGAAAGACGGGTTAGAGACGGCAAACACTAAAAGGATTATGGAGGTTTTCTATTAAAATGTAGGAAAACGAATCAAAAAAAAGGAACGAAAAAATAAAATAAAAATTAAAAAATCTGATGATATTTCAACAGACACAAGGCACACACAGTCACAGGCACATTCAAGGACAGAAGAGTACACATTTTGATGTGTTTTATTTTTATTTTTCCAATTTTTTTGTAGAAGAAGAAATTGTTTAGAAGGTACGTAATGTCTTTCACGTGTTTGAGGTTAATTGCGAGTTGTACAGACTTTTGCAAAAAGAAAAAGAAAGAAGAAGAAACAACACTTAAAAACATAATGGCCGGCATTATATTGTCTGGCAATGGGATTTGGATTAAACGAAACCCAATGATGTGTAAGTGAGAGGAGCTAATAAAAGTCAGGCAAGAGTATGATTTTAAATTTTATTTGAAGTAGGATTGTGTTTAAAGGATTACTTAAAGGCTACTTATCCTGGTAACCAGGATATTTGCAGGTTTAGCCGACTTCTTTTGCTATTCCACAGCCATGGAACATGATGCTGTGTGACCGGTGGGATGTGAAAGAAATTCTACTGTTTGATCTAACGATTGGGTTTGATCTCTACGGTCATAAGTAATGATTTTTGATCTTAGCTAGCTTCAAGAAGCAAAAATTGGCTTAGTTTAGAGATAATTGGATTAAAGTTTATTGACCACATCCGCAACTATAATGATGTGGAACAGCAGTAAACAGACCATCACTTTCTGTCTGGCTAACCAATGTTGAAAAGCCATTGTTGCAGCATATTTTGAGGGTGCTTCTCTCATGATATCTTCAGGCAACACCAACCAGTATGAAAAAAGCTGAAGAAGGTTGGTGTTTAGGAGCCATATGAATAAACCGTTCAATGGAACGCAACTGGAGGCTTTGGATTTGAAGCGCATAAGTACGCACAGGGGTCATTGGATCACGTGAGACAATAATGTGTGGAAAAAATCTTGACAGACAAAGCTAGTATTTATACCAAGGAAGCTGATGCAGTGTGTCTGGTTCGAAAGGAGTTCTACTATTTGAGTAGACAGTAGGTCAAATGGGCTACATTCTAAACATATTGTTACGTTTTTGCCTTTAAAACTTCTTCAAGCACACCGCGTCTTCACACAAGACTGACTAAACTTCACTAACTCACTCGCTTGCTTGTCTTGCCTTTTATATGGCAGGGTAAACAGTCTGATGAATGTTCTTGAAGGCGAATGTTCCTGACCTTGCCTTCTCGAAATCTTTTAGACGTAAACATCGTTGCTTTCGTTCATTGCTCTTGTTTGTGTATTTTGTTTACATTTATTCTTGTAGTATTGTTTGTGTATTTTTGTTTACTTGTTTACCATTTTTTATGCTGGTGTTGGTTGTTATATTAAGCAGTACGATAGTGTGTAAACAGGTTTGTTTACAGCATTGTCTTCTTTTTGTAGTTTAATGTTAAGCGATGTAAAAGCAAAACACCAGTATCTAGATTTTTCATTTTCATAACAATCCTGTAGTAAAGTTGTCATATTCGTTATACCTCAATAGAAGCTGTAAGTCTTTGGTTTTATATTGATTTGCAATATTCTTGAGTAGTTTGGGCTACTGCCTGTAACACTTTCGCTTCTCAAATATTTCAAGTTTAATCTCGTGTGCTTAATGTTAAGCAAACTCATTGAAAACTATTCAATTAAATTTCTAAATTATGAAAATTAATGGCATTTAATATGCAATTGAAATGATTATTAATTAAAATAAATTAAAAACAGCACAAGGCCTTTATATTGTTAAGATTTTATTATATTTAAGCGGGCGCCGAGGGTATATTAAGAAATAATCTTCTTAAATTTTAATTTGTATTAATTTTTGCCGTCATTACGTAATTTAAACGTAGTTTAATTAAAATAATTTTTTCTCTTTAACAACGCCTATAATGCTTATATTTTGTATGCCTTTTAAGCTTTTTTGCCAGTGTAACTGGGTCATAAATTTAAATTAAAAAAAAAACGTGAGAATGCAAGTGTACATACATTTGTACGTATGCAAAATGATTTATGAAAATTAATTACTTTTCATTTCATTATCAATTTCATTATATTTATGAAATTTTTTTTATTATTTTTCTGAAAATGCCTTCTCTTGTATTATTGTATGGCGCTTAAATATGCCTGTAAAAATATAAAACTCATGACATACAAATGCGTATGTAAGTATGTATGTATGTTGTTGTATAATTAAATTAATTACAATTCTTTTGAATTGTTTTGTTTTTATTTCATTTTATATTCCTCTTTTGCTTCTTCTTTTTTTTTGTTTTTTAAATTATATTTTATTTTAATGCCTGGCATTGGTTTTATGAAAATTATTTCATTCACAGGGTTTTTAAGCTTTTTAACCCTTTGGCCGTATTCCTGTGCTGAAAACAATACAAAAAAAGAAAAAAGAACTGAAAACTTTATTTGGTTCAGAGCATTTTGGATTATTACCGGCAATATATTATTTTTTTTTCTGTTGTGTTTTTGTGGCTTAAATATTATGGTAACAAAGGTGTCATATGCAGTTGTGGCTCCTATATATTCAATTCAACTTTTTTGTTTGCTATTTTAAGCCAAGTTCGTTGCTGTATGTATTATATTCAATGTGATGTTTTAATTGATAGAAATTTGTCTCTTTTTTCTTTTGTTTCTTTACAACATTTGTTGTTGTATTTATTTTTATGTTGAAATTATTATGACCATGTAATGTTATAAAAAAAAAATATACAAAGATGAGAGATATTTTGTAATGAAATGAATGAATTGTTATATCTGATTGCGCATACATAATACACTCGAAGAAATGTGATAATTCAAACTATCATCGTCAAAACAAAATCACTTATTAAACAAAATGTAACGAAAATGAAAATTCTAGATACTGGTGTTTTGCTTTTACATCGCTTAACATTAAAATCATAAACAAAAGCTACAAAAACAAAACAATTCAGTAAACAAACCTGTTTACAAATTATCGTACTGCTTAATATAACAACAAACACCAACATAAAACAAAATGGCAAGCAAGTAAACATAAATACAACAACAACACTGCAATAAAACATGTAAACAACGATATTTACCTTTATAGAGATTTAGAGAAGGCGAAGTCATGAACATTTGCCTTCAAGAACATTCATCAGACTGTTTACGTTGCTATATAAAAGACAAGACAAAGCAGGCGACGTAGTTACTGAAGTTCAGTCAGTCTTGTGTGAAGACGGGGTGTGTTTGAAGAGAGTAATCGTGGTTTAAAGATCTCCGTTACAGATATCTGTCGAATAATTGGCTAGTAATTGTTATTGTTTATGCAAAGGGTATAACAGAGGAATAACAAAGAAAAGCAATTGTTGTTGTTACCATCAAGTTCTGAACAGTGGTACACAGAATTGGGCAAATAATAAAGAATTTTGGTTAAAACTGAACACAAATTTATTTTTATTTTATTTGCAGTCTACGAGCTCATATTTTAAACATTTTTAAAAGGTAAAAGCGTAACAATAATTTAAAACGGAATTAGTATATTGCGATGCTTGCTTTACATTTAGTGGTCCAAAAGACTGAAAGAAATCTTAAGATATTTACAGAGGCTTATATATACTTTCCTTAGAATGATATCTTCTTATCTAGCATTTTCATACTTATTCTGAATGTTGAGACATTAATTTGGATAAATACAGAATATTGAATTTCTTATCTCTCAAATATTGCTTAAATTCAAAGACCTTACTGATCAGATTGAAGAAAATAATTCTTTTAATACGGGGTCCTTATACTTCAACTGGACAGAACTAATTTCTTATAGATTGTACATCGCTATTGAAAAGTTTTGAGAAAACCTTGGATATGATAGATAATTTAAGTTCCAAGCTTTTATCATTGATGTATTTCATTTGGGTTTGGTTCTACTCTAGCCATGTGTAAATAACTAAGGCCTTTGAATTAACCTGCATAGCATCTAATAAATAATGACGTCGTAATCTAGCAGGTTGAGTATTAACCTATTAGACGCAAGGTCACAGTTCTATTCCCAGGACTGACATATCTTTGGTGACTTTCTTGCAGCAGATTTCTGGCAAAAACTCTGAGAGTAAAACAAAATTTGCCATGAAAAGTTTTTCAACAAATCTGTCGTTCGGAATCGACTTTAAACTGCAGCTCCTGGCACTCGTGTATGAAATTACGACCCACAACATAAGTGGTGTGATAAGCTAGATCGTATTCCTGGCTGCTTTTGTTCCATTCCTTTAATCATTCCTCTTTTCTTTGAGTGTAAACACTGCGTTACGGTCAGTTTTATATTGTATTTCATAATTTTTATGTTTATAACATTTATAGTTACGATATAACAATTGTTAAGTGTACATATACGTACATTCATACATATTTGTGTTGCATTTAAACTGTATAAATGAGTGATGAAAAGTTTTTTAACCTTATTCCGTTTTTTTTTTATTATTTTATTTGTTCAATTTCCATTGTACAATAATTTTACCATTATGGTAGATTGGCTTTTGGTTTTAATTTTATTTATTTATTTGAGTACATACGTAATTATACGACATTTATGAATATAAACAATGCCAGTGAGTATTGACCGTAAAGGTGACTTGACTTGAACTAGCCAACGAATGTTTATCATTTTGACGTTGTATTACGGGGAGGTCATCAGAAATAATAACAGAAAAATTGTAAGAGATTGATAACAAGTGATAGGAAAAAGGACAATAAAAATATGAAAATTAAATACAACCATAAAGTCAGAAAATATTAATCCTTTTAGGACCCTTTTTCAAAGGAAAAAACAAAATTTTTTAAAGATTCTTGATTCATAAAAAATTTCTAGAAATTCTTTGTGTGACCTTTTTATAGAAAAACAAAAAGAAAAGCGGGGAAAAGGAAAAATTTATTATTTTGTTTATTGCATTGAAATTTATTTTTATTTTTTTGATTGCATTAGAAAATTTAGGTTTCTGGTGGCATCTTTTCCTTTTCAAATATGTTTGTGTGTAGGAGTGCGTGTTTTTTGTTGTTGTTGTGTTTGAGCCAGCATTTTTACGCATTCGTGCGATCATTTTGGTAGTTCATGTTCATTTTCATTGAAAACTGTGTGCATTATTATGCAGTTAACGTTTTGGTAACATACAAAACAAAACGAAGAGAAAAAAAATTACCCCGCATTTTATTTGTTAGAATTTGTTTCTTTGTGTTTTTGTTATTGTGTTCCTAGCCACGATTTAAAACTAGTCGCGTTTTACTCTAGTTTATGTAGTTTATTTTGCTGTTCCAAATGAATTGCCCATTATTATGCAACACGTAATGCTTGAAAGTCATGTTTTTAAAGTCTTTTTCTAATTTAAAATTGTTTATAATTGTTGAGTTACGTTATTTCTTTTGATTTTTTTGGATAAAATTTAAAACATTGTTTATGTTTAAAGGAAAAAGAACGTGGAATTCTATTTGAATTTTGAAAGGCATTCGGTTTTTTTGTTACCAATCCCAACTAAAGCTAACAAGAGTTGTTCAGTACATACATACATACATAATTCATAATTGGTCATTACAACCCTCTCACATCACTTATGTTGGGTGCGTTAATTTTTATACATGAGTAGTGGGAACTACAGTTTAAAGTCGACTCTGAAAGACAGATTTTTTAGAAACATTTGCATGGCAATTTTATTTATTCTCTCAGAATTTTTGCCAGAAATCCGCTGAGATGAAGTCGCCAAAGAAATATTTTTTTTCATATCTGACCTGGGGTTTGAACCGTGGCTTTACGTCTAATTAGCCGACACACTACCTACTAGACTACGGCGACTTCTATTGTTCAGTAATTTATTTAAAAATCGTATTCGATCAGGGCTCTCGATACACTTAGCTTAGCAAGTTGTGTGTTGTCTTATTTGACGTGAGGCCAAGGTTCAAAACCCAGGTCAGACATCTCGATCAGAACGAAACATGAAAAATATTTCCTCTCGTCAGATTTCTTACAAAAACTCTAAGAGAAAATAAAATTGACTTGAAAGAATTTCTCTAAAATCTGTCGTTCGAAGTCGACCTTAAAACTGTAGGTCCCGCTACTCATGTATAAAAATTAACGAACCCAACATAAGTGATGTGAGAGAAGCTAGGTTGTTAACCTGACTAAAGAGTTGTAATGCCTAATTATATACGTATATATTATATGTATAGTATTATATGTATGTCTCCATACACGTAATGTTGGTGAATGCATGGTGTTTTTATCCAAGCTTGTTGCGGAATGTTTGCCTCCATTGTTAAGGCTCATAACTTAAATTATGTGAATTATCGCTGCAAACCAACTGCTGGAAGAGCTGTGACAATGTGGTTTGGAGTTCTTTATTTATATGAACGATTTGGCCATTGTGGTAATAGGATTTGATATGCACATGCCTTAAAGATTATTGGAATGTGGAGCAGGTCCTGTGGTTTAGGCGTCAAGCCTTGTAAAGCTCAAATTAAACACAAGATATCTCAGTAGGCACGCAACTGTTCTGATTACCACTATACGCTGTTCCACTGCAACTAAGGCATTAGTTGCTGTACTCAATTGGGTCCCTCTCTGACCTTTTATTGCAAGAGACAGCTAAGCTGGTTGTCATTACAACCCTTCAGTCAGGATTCTCGCATCACTTTATCGTGAATGTTACTTTTATTGTATATGAGTGGCGGAATACATTCAATATCGATTGATTTTTCAGAAACTTTTCATGGCAGTTTTATTTGCTCTCAGAGTTTTTACCAGAAATCTGTTGAGAGGAAGTGGCCGTAGAAATATTTTTTCATATTTCGTTTCGATGGAGATCTCTGACTTGGGGTTTGTGCCGTGGTCTCAAGTCTATTAATGCTCAATGCTATTAGACTACAATTCTAATCAACTATAGACAGCCCGCCTGCGATCAAGTGCCTCACAAACTTCAACTGGATGGCTGCCATCGTCCATAATTGCCGTGAGTTTCAGTCTTGTGTGAAGACACGGGGTGTTTGAAAAGAATAATCGTGGATTGAAGATCTCCGTTATAAACATCTGTCGAACAATTCTTATTTTTTTACGCAAAAGAGTGTAAAGAAAAATAACAAACAAAGCAATTGTTGTTGTTTACATCAATTTGTGAACAGTGCTGCACAGAATTATGCGAATAATAAAGAATTTTCATTGAAGCTAAACACAAATTTATTTTTATTTTATTTTCAAGCTACGAACTCATATTTTAAACGTTTTTAAAAGGTAAAAACGTAAGAATTGGTAAAACGTTCAGGAAATATCGGATCATTGAAGAACTCACAATATGGGTCAGGTTACTGGGCATATGTAGACATTTCGATTGCTTGAGTATTCTTTAGTTTTTCTATAGGCATTTTTAGCTTAGTTGGCAGCACGAAGACCCGTGCAATGTAGGCAGATTCTGCTGAACTGATATGAATAGTAAAATGAAGGATTGTATTATTTTAAGCAATATTGGGATTCTCGCCACCCACTGTTCAATTGGAAAGCAAATGATGACACTATATTGGTGTCCGTAATCACTCTTATTGTGATAAGTCCACTTATGCTTGCTTTTTTAATTTGTTTTCCTAAATTATGAAGAACATTCCTTAACTGTCGTTCACATAGACAAATTATTTTGCCAAACTTGCGTAGCTTATGAGCACATACATACATATCTAGAGTGTCATAATAATTTCAAATTAGAAATACACACCCAGATTCTTATCTTTTCTAATATTTAACACCTTGTTTTTGTGCAAAAAAAAGAAAGGAAAAGTTAATTCCCTAGGAAAAGAATTACATTACAAAGGAGGAACATTAAAATTGATAAGAATACAAAAAAAAGGAAGAATAACACACACGCCAAAAAATGATTTCCTTTCGTTCTAATGACCATTACAGTGAAAAAATAAAACACCTAACAGACAAAAAAAAAATTTTGTTTTAAGGGAAAAACTACAGCAAAATTAAAAAAATTCCATCTTTTTTGTAACATTTTTTCATTGTTTTCATTACAAAAAAATTAATGAAAGAATGAATGAATGAATGCACTCAACCGTGGGTCTTTAACTTAACGGGCCATTCAAAGTACCCTCGGTACGGTTACAAACGGCCTCACATATGTGTGTTAAAAAACATAAAAGAAACGATTATGAAATGTTAATGACGACCCTTTTTATTTTCAAACATTTGCGTACTTTGGCGGTACTTTTAACCAGAAATGAAATGAAACTGATAATTGCTATTTGGTGTGCGTATTTTCAACAAATGAATGTCAAAGAGAGAGATAGACTGATTAAGTATCATATTTTTAGAAGGCAAAACATAGTTTCTGTACTCACCAAATGCAAGGGTGAGTTTATGTATTTGAAAGCACTTGGAAATGAAATGAATGAAGGTTTTTTGGTGACAAAAACCGTGGTCTATTAATAGGCCATTTAAGCAAATTTAATGTGTTTTTCTTTCACAATTCAAAATTAAACAAAAGCGAATTAAAACAGGAGTATGTATAATAATAATGAAGGGAGGGCTTTCTAAATATATACAACAAAAAAGGGAAATAAAAATAACATTAAAAGCGTCAATAATTTTTAATTAGTTCTAGTGAGGCTGCTGATTAGTTAAAGAATTTAAAAAAATTCGAATCATTTTGAATAAGGCACCGTACCATGGCACAGCCCTGAAGATATGCGGCCAACATATTGATACGAAAATGGAATATCTAGATACTTACGTCGCTTAATATTAAAATTATAAACAAAACGAACAAACACCAAAACAATGCAGTAAACAAATCTGTTTACAAATTATCGTACTGCTTAATATAACAATAAAACACCAGCATAAACAAAAAGGTAAACATGTAAACAAAAGTACAACAGCAAACACGAGCATAAAAAATATTAAACGAAGTCGCCGTAGTCTAATAGGTATTGTATTGGCTTATGAGACGTAAAGCCAGTGTTCAAACCCCTTGCCAGACATCAAAACAAAATGCAAAAATATTTCTTCAGCGACATCCTCTCAGCAGATTTCTGGCAAAAACTCTGAGAGTACATATATAAAATTGCCATGAAAAAGATTCTCAAAAATCTGTCTTTCGGAGTCGACTTTAAACTGGAGGTCCCGCCACTCATGTATAAAATTAACACGCACAGCATAAGTGGTGTGAGAAACTAGGCCGTAATCCTGACTGAAGGGTTGTAAGGACCAATTACGTATGTAAACAAGTAAAGAAAAATTCACAACCAACACTATAAGAATAAACGTAAACAACGATAGAAATTTCAAGAAGGCGAAGTCATGAACATTCGCCTTCAAGCACATTCATCAGACTGTTCACGTTGCCATATAAAAGGCAATGCAAGTCAGGCGAGTGAGTTAGTGAAGTTCAGTCAGTCTTGTGTGAAGGCGCGGTGTGTTTGAAGAGAGTAATCGTGGTTTGAAGATTTCCGTTACAAAAATCAGTCGAACAATTGTCTAGTAATTGTTATTATTTATGCAAAGGGTATGAACAGAGGAATCACAAACAAAGCAATTGTTGTTGTCTACATCAAGTTGTGAACAGTGGCACACAGAATTGTGCGAATAATGAAGGATTTTAATTAAACTAAACACAAATTTATTTTTATTTTATTTGCAATCTACGAGCTCATATTTTTAACGTTTTTAAAAGGTAAAAACGTAACAGTATTCTACAAATACATCTGATCATAACAGGCTAATTTAGAGTGACAACAAGCCCAATGCGATCTTAACCTCATTCATCTTAAGAGGCAACAAATAAATGTTACTTTACACTCCAGTCTGTGTGTGATATATCCACGAATTTTTTTTATTCATTTGAAAGGCCTATTGATACCATTATATGTGGAATATAATGTCGTTAAATGTCTTCCACGGCTTTTCTGGGTGAAGCCTATTCCAAAAGCACAATTCTCCATAACTCTGGCATCTAAATCAGGCTGAATTTGATCGATGGTATGGGTTATATTGGCTTTGTGGACTGATATTGTATGTGGCTAATTCGCATATACATGCGAGTTAAGAAAATGCCACAAGAAAAAGTCATGTGGGGTCAAATTGCACACTCTTGGTGGCCAGTTCACATCACCTCCACGAGAGATGACCTGGCCTTTAAATCGTTTGTACGGAATTTCTAATGAGGCATGAGCTGTGTGGCATGTAACTCCCTCTTATTGTTAAAACCACATGTTGTTGGTGTCCAGACCAGCCAATTTAAACAAGTAGATGTTGCTATGCAACGATGTATAGGAGACTCACTATTGACAGTGATGGCCTGGTCAATGTCGTCCTTAAAGAAATATACACCGATGATGCCGCCAGCACAAAATCCACACCAAAAAGTGACTTTTTGGGAATGCATGAGACGCTCTTGGATCTCATGTTCTCAAATTCGAAAATTTTGTTTGCTTACGTATCCATTCCACCAGAAATTGACCTAATAATTCAATATGATTTTTTGAGAAAAATTAGGGTCAGCTGTCCAGTATTCCAGAGCCCATTTAGCTACTACAGGTCATTCTGTATTGTCGTTCACCTTCAGTTCCGGATTCAATTGAATTTTGCACGGTTGGTGGTCCAAATTGCGACGCAAAATTCACCAAGTTGTGGTCTGCGAAATGCTCAGAGTTTCCTGCATGCTCCCCGGAATACAGGCGATATTTTCTGCAGAACTTGTGTTTCGTTGATATACGGATGTTGGTTGATAGTTTTTGGAACTAGGGGACTCGAATATATTCACCACAGTGCGAGTTGGAGGAGAAATGTTTGAAAAGGTCGTAAAAACGTACAAATTTACAAGTGGAACTAACTCCTCCAAAAAGACGGAAATTATGTCGACTATATCGCTAACTTAGCATGCTGCAGCAGCAGTAAAGAAAATATCGAGTCACATTAGAGAAGCTGCTCATTCTGTAGGCATTAACCTTAACGGGACCATTAAATTCATTCAAAATCAATAGGAATGTTTTTATTTTTTTAATATTTTTCTCTCACACACTACTTGAACAAAAATCCCCTTCCTTCCAGTCTCTAAGGTGAAGAAGCAATTTGTTGGCAACAAGCAGGATATACAAATAAACATGACAATTTAGCAAAATATTGCTGCTGCTACACGCACTTGCTAACAACAACAGCAAGTGGTATGTTGTCATCAATATTGAAAATTTACTGTTCCTCACATGACAACAATTTTTGCAGTCAGATGACAATCGACTGGCAAAAGTACTCGTATATCTTAACAGTAAATTGCGTACACATTTACAAGGCTCTTCAGAGCACAGTCTACAACGCCCAAACTCGTATGAAAAAAAATTTGTTAAACCATGAATATAAGTCAAGTACTCTATGCACAGCCAGCTTGTCTAACAGCTTGACTGTTAGCCGGCCCGACTGCCTGCCTACCTGCCTGCCCTCCTGATGAACTGTTAGCTTCACTAGATGACTGGTTGAATGGTTTTGGTTGCGTCAAATGCTGTAACATTTGTCCGTCAGCCTGTGTGTTGATTTTTATTTTCGTTCAGAGTATGAGTTTGACAATCAATGGGCTTTTGTTGTCAATTTCAGGTGTTTACCTCCCCAAAAAAAAAGAACTCAAAACATAAAGAAAGAATATCGAAAATATTACAGAAGAGTTGGTAAAACATTTGATTGTCTATTTGGAAGTCTATAAATACAGGGTGTAACAAATGCTGTTGAACAACTCATTGGAAATTTTTCTTAAAACTATTCGTAGCAAAAGCTCAAGGAAAAGATAAGAGCGATTAAATGTCGAGCAACAATATGTCGCCCCTATAGGAAAACCCTGTTTAATATTTGAACCTTAACAGGGTTTCCATTCATGTGACTTTTTCTCTCTTCTACTACATATCTGTCTTCTGTGTATCTCTCTTATGCGATAAGTTTATTCAAAAGCACATACATACATACATACATATACAAGTTTGATGGGCTTTGTTGCGTGTACATACATATGTATGTATGTGGGGGTGCAGAGACTATTTTACAGTTTGTTTTTTTAATATATCTATGTACGTATGTAGAGACTGTTGTTTGTCTGTCTGTTTGTATGTATGTACAACGCATACGTAAACACTAAAATACTATAGAAGAGGTTTGTTTATTTGTTAAACACAACATACACAACAAATTTCGAGGCATTCTATGAATATGTATGTATATACGAGGGTAGTGAAAAAGGTTTTCGATACTCCACAGGCGATATATTATACTTGATGTGGTTATGACACACTTATGCCCAGTGACTATCTGTCCTACGCTATTATTTGATCAGTTTAGTGCACTATTCGTAGCAGATGCATAATGTTGAGGAATTTTACATACCTTAAGTATATTCTCGTCTCAGATTACGGCCGATAAATATAGATGCATACATACATACATAATTGGTCTTTACAACCGTTCATTCAGGATTACAACCTAGCTTCTTAGCACCACTTATGTTGTGTGTATTAATTTTTATACACGAGTACAGGGACCTACAGTTTTAAGATCGACTCCGAACGACGGATTTTTTTGACCAACTTTTCATGGCAATTTTATTTAATCACAGAGTTTTTGCCACAAATCTGCTGAGAGAAAGTCACCAAAGAAATATTTTTTTTAAATTTGGTTTGATGTCTGACATGGGCTTTGAACCGTGGCCTTACTTTTAATAAGCGAACACACTACCTACTAGACTATGGCGGCTTCTCTCAGATTACGGTCGATAAGTATACTTTCGATAAAGTCAACGGATTTATTTATCTTGGCTCCGCCAATACCACCAAAACTGATGTCAGTCTGGAGATTAAGCGCAGGATCACTCTTGGCAACACGTTCTACTATGATCTCAATAGGCAATTGGGTAGCAGAGACCTCTCTCGTACTACAAAACGTCTCTATAAGACGCTTATCCTCCCCGTGCTTCTTTATTGCGCAGAGGGATGGACCCTATTAAGCACTGATGCAACAGCCTCGAGTGTATTCAAGAGAACGTAATATCTTCGGTCCATTGCGAATTGGCGATGATTTCCGATCCGATCCAACAGTGGGCAACATGAGCTCTTCAACGGCGTGGACGTTGTGCGGCGTATTAACATACAGCGGCTGCAACGGGTCGGCCATGTCGTTCGAGTGGAGGATTATGCTCCGGCGAGACGGGTATTTGGTACGGAGATCAGATCGCAGACCTTGTTTGCGTTGGAAGGCCAAAATCGAGGAAACCCCAGGTGTAGACACTCAAGAAGCAGAGGCGAATGGAAGAATGTATTAAGGCAGGCCGAAATCCATTAATCGGGATGTTAATGGCCAATTATGTAAATAAGATTCAGTATATTCTTCTAGGATTTGGTTTAATTGCCCCAAGGTAATGTATAACAATTCGTAGAAATGTAATTTTGCATAGACAACCTCTTGTCCAAGCTAAGAGCTGTCATTTAAATAAGAGCACATGGTCTAAGAACTATTGCCATGATTGGTGTTTTACAACCTTTTCAAAAGCAGAATTTTTTTTGATTTAACACTGGCCTCTAGGAGGCCTTCGTTTCTACTGGCAAAAGCTAGGACAGTTTGTTTCCACAAGCTTCAGTTGATTGGGATTTTGAAAGGTTGACTTTGGGCAGAGACCTCGTCTAGTCCGGATATTAGGTGGCTGCATTAGTTCTATGAAATCGCAAACAGCTTCTGTATAAAGGATGAATCAAAATTTTGTTTCATCAATGAATGACGAGAGCATAGACCTGAGATAAGGGTTTAGATGTAAGAGACCACTCCTCAAATCTATTTACCCTCCGAGTTTTTGCCATAAAGTTGCTGCTGCATATTTTTGTTTTGATGTTTGACCTGGGGTTTGAACCGTGGCCTTACGTCTAATAAGCCGACACACTACCTACTAGCCTATGGTGACAGTCAACAGGACATTACCTAGTCAATATTCGACTTTGACGTTCATTCGATGGGTTATGCTAGCTTCATATACGATCTCTTTTTCTTCGAATTGCTAGTAGCTAACCTATCTACCATCGACAATATCGCTCCTATGCTGAAATAACATCTTTCATTGATAGTCAATTGAAGCTTTGGACATGACAAAACGTCTTTAAATATTTCTCGACTCCGATTTGGTTGGCATACAATTTCCATGTGTTTGAGCGAATCTTGAAGCTTTAAATGGTTTTGAATGTGCTGGTTTTGCGGCTTATAGTGTGAGAATTCAACCCAGTAAATTTATGCCGACATTCAAAGGTGCAATCCTTACAAAACCATCAATTAAGTATTACGCCACGACTGTATTCATTATAGTCCAACTGAACGGCTGTCTATTGTCGTTGTAAATCCAGTTGTTACAATGCTTTAAATCCACTTTCAAATATGCCGAGTCCGAACAAACTATAGGGACTATGAGCGAGTGAAGAACTACATACATAATGTACATAATTTGGCCATTACAACCCTTTAGTCAGGATTACGACCTAGCTTCTCACACGACTGATGTTGTGTGTTTTAATTTTATACAAGAGTCGCGGGGCCTACAGTTTAAAGTCCAGTCCAAACGACAGATTTGTGAGTAACTTTTTCATCGTAATTTCTTTTTACTCTCGAGAGTTTTTGCCAGAAATCTGCTGAGAGTGAAAGTTGAAATTTTTTGCATAGTTGACCTGTTTGATTTATAATTTGAACCGAGGCCTCACGTCTAAACTACGGCGATTTTCACTCAGGCTTATAGTGAATCATATATTTTCTAATACTTCGCAGTTGTTACCTCGTATTTCATGGCATGATGTGGTTGATGTGGATTTAGAGGAGGTGGAGCTTAGACAGAAAGCTAGCCTAGTCCGGCTGTAAGGTTGTTGCATTGGTGGTATAAAATCCAGATACCTAGAGCTTAAGACAGCTTCTGCAAAAATGTGGGTTCGAAATTATGTTTGATCAATGAATGACGACAGCATAGGCCTGAGTTAAGGGTTTAGATATACAATACCTTTCCGTCTACCTCAGGTTTATAGTGAAAAATATATTTTCTAATACTTTACAGTTGTAACCTCGTACAACTCATGACATGGTATTGTTTTCTTTATTTTGCATGTCTTTTGCAGTATTATCTCTCTTTTTTAGTTTTTTTTTTCTATTAGTGTGAGTGTATGTCTGTGTGTGTGTATTGATATGTGTGTGGGTTTATTTGAAATACAACTTTTATAAATTCTATGGAGAATAAATGTGATGTTCTTTTTTGGGTACAAACAACATGCAACACAAAACATTACGAAATAACTTGCAATCATACTGGGAAAGAGAGACAGAGAGCGCTAGAGGAAGAGAGAGAGGGAATAAATCTTGTTTATTATTGTTATGAATTGTTCAATCGATGATTTCTTTCATTCTTTCTTTCTGTTATTTTTTTTTAGGCCGAGGGGATCATGGTAGACCATTTTTTTTATCTGAAAAAAAAAAAGGAAAAATTCCCAACTGTTTTTTCAATTTCATGTACAAAACTATGAATAAATTTTCTTTGTATTTTAAAAATTTATTTAAGAAAACTTTGTGTTTAATTTTCCAGATTTTTTTTTAAGGAGTGTTATAAATTGCACACCTGAACAAGCTTTATACTCATGGCCAATTATGTTGAACACAAAATTTTACTTACAACTAGAGCTGCTTCCTAAGCCAGTTGCCAGTAGCTGGCAACCTACAACTACAACATTGTGTTCTGTGTGTGTTACAGTGCTTAACAACATTGTTCATTGGCATAAACACACTGTAGTTGAGCTGTTGCTGCATGCTTCTGCTGCATTCTACTACTGTTGTCTACATTGCTGTTGTGCTTGCCCGTAATATGCTTTCAACTTGTATTACAACGCCAAGATATGGCAGATAATAATGATGATCTTGTTGTCATATTTAATGATCATCATCATTTTCATTCTATTCTTTCTGTATTCGATTTTGTTTTTGTTTTTTACTGCTTTTGTTTCAAGCTGTATATGGCAGTTTAACGTTTAAAAATTTTTATGCTGCATTTGCAAAATGTTGCACTTGCTTGTGCCATATTCTAGTGCGTTGTGTGTGTTGTGTTCTACAATGCATTATGCAAGCAGTGCGTTTAATAGCCACTCTTTCGTCTTCTTTACTTTACTATTCAATGAGTATGAATTTTTGTTACTGGCCACCTAGCCAAAGCAGTTATCAGACTATCACCATTGTTCCCGTAAATATTTGCCGCCTGTTTGCTATTGTTGTTGCTGTTGTTGTTGTTGTTGTTGTTCTGTTGGTATTGAGCAAATTATCAACTCAGGTGGAAATCTTTCCTTAAGGTTGTAAAATAATTCTTGCAATTAAATTGCTTTACATTGTATTCCAATACAATGCAAAAGCGAAAAAAAACACAAATTATGGGTTTCTAATTGAATGGCTTTTAGGATCATATAAAATGGAAATGCTTGACTAAATTTGGTTTCAAACACAAAAAATTTTTTTTCAGAATTATGCCTAGGAATACTGATGAGTTTTTCAAATTCAAAGGCAACAGCCACATACACTTGTTGAAAAAATTTGAAATCTTTCAACGGCGGAATCTTTATCACTTCAAGCACTGTAAGTCTCCAATCCCACGTAGTCTCTTTAGTTAGCTCGGACGCTGCATAATCGAGAGCGTAACTGGATCTACAAGAAAATCTGCAGGGTCCGATACCGCGGTGATTTTAATGGGTGAAACTCCCACAATAACTGTGGCTTTGAACTGCTTCATGCTTTGGAAAAAAGAGGTAAAATAGACAAAAAATCTTCATTCATTTCTACTAACAGAATATTTTTTCGTTTTTATCGACTTCTGTCAAGCCTTGTAGTTCGACTGATGCTTTGTTCAGGAAGTCTAGATCTACTAGGCTAGTTTGTAGACATTATTCCATAAAAATTTGTTTCAAAACCATGAAGTACTTTTGGAATCATAGAGCACCACCAAACCAAATGTTTCAAAATCTTCTCAAGCTGCAGGATTCGTTCAAACACATGGAAATTGGATGCCAATCCAAGCATTGATGGCCGTAGTCTACTAGGTAGTGTGTTGACTTATTAAACGTGAAGCCACGGTTCAAACCCTAGGTCAGTCATTAAAAGCAAAATATGAAAAGAATTTCTGTTACAACTTCCTCTCAGCAGATTTGTGGTAAAAACTCTGACAGTAAATAAAATTTCAATGGAAATTTTCTTAAAAATCCGTCGTTCGGAATCAACTTTAAACTGTAGGTCCCGCCACTCATGTATAAAAATTAACACACACAACATAAGTGGCGTGAGAAGCTAGCTTGTAATCCTGACTGAAGAGTTATAATGACCAATTATGTCTGTATGTATGTAGTTCTTCGCTCCCTCATAGTCTCTATAGTTTGCTCAGACTCGGCATAACTGAAGGGAAATATAGAGCATTGGAACAACTGGATCTACAACTACAACTGTATGGTCGTTCAGTTGGATTGTAATGAATACAGTCGTGAAGTAATAGTTAATTGATGGTTTTGTAATGATTGCACCGTCAAATACCGCATGACTACGTGGTGGAATTCTCACACTATAAGCTGTAAAACCAGCACCTTCAAAATCATTTAAAGCTTCTAGATTCGCTCAAACACGTGGAAATTGTATGCCAACCAAATCGGAATCGAGAAATATTTTGGAAGATTTTTTGTCATGTCCAAAGCTTTAATTGACTACCAATGAAAGAAGTTATTTCAGCATAGGATCGATATTGTCAATGGCAGATAGATTAGCTACTAGCAATTCGAAGAAAAAGAGATCGTATAAGAAACTAGCATAACCAATCGAATGAACGTCAAAGTCCATTATTGATTAGGTGATGTCCTGTTGACTGTCGTAGTAGTATGTAGTGTATCGGCTTATTAGATGTAAGACCACGCTTCAAACCCCAGCTCAGGCATCAAAACTGAAATATGCAGCAGCAGATTTCTTACAAAAATGCTGAGGGTAAATAAAACAGCCATGAAAAGTTGCTCAAAAAATCTAGCGTTCAGAGTCGATTTAAACTGTAGGTCCCTTCACTTATGGATAAAATTAACACACACAACATAAGTGGTTGTAATCCTGACTAAAGGATTGTAATGACCAATTATGTATGCATGTGTAATACCTCAGACAGCATACGCGAGGGAGTTCTTTTTATTTGCTTTATACTTAGTTTTGATGCACAGGCAATGCTTCAATAGACCTGTTGTGTCGGATACCAAAGAGACAAGTTCAAGCACTTGTGATTTTCTTTATTTTTCTTCAGACTAAAATGATTTCCCTTTTTTTTTTTTTGTTTTAATATTGAACTTTAATAATCTAATAATATTAACGATTAAAAAAATAATCGCTTTTTAAAGTACAATAAAGAAAAAAAAAAACATTTTCATTGTTTTTCCATTTAAAAACAAAGAGAAACATCTTCAATCATGTCTTTTTTAATTTCTACAGATAAAACTCAGCTTCGTGTCATAAAGGTTATCAGTTCTCTGGAAATCTTTTACAAGTGTGGTTGAACAACAACAAAAAAAACATAAAAAATATAAAAAAACTATACCATTATCTTGTGTTTTTTAAATACAGAAACAAAAACAAAATAAATGTTTTTTGTTTTTTATTTCTTCTTTGATTTGTTTTAAAGAAAAACTGAAACTCGGCTTTATGCTGACAGTTATACGAGTTTAATTATTTGTACTTTAAAACTAAAAACAAAGGCCTATCTTTAACGGGGATGTATAAGCTATACAGACTAGACAATGCCCCTACAACTGTTAACATACTTACGTAAAAATATCTTCAAACGTTCAGGACTTCGCCTTCTCGAAATCTCTACAAATGTAAACATTGTTGTTTACATTTATTCTTGTAGTGTTGTTTGTGTATTTTTGTTTACTTGTTTACCATTTCATTTATGCTGGTGTTGTTGTAACCTGTAAACAGGTTTGTTTACTACATTGTTTTGTTTTTGTGGCTTTTGTTTCTAATTTTAATGTTAAGCGATGTAAAAGCAATTTATGCTGGTGTTGTTGTAACCTGTAAACAGGTTTGTTTACTGCATTGTTTTGTTTTTGCAGCTTTCGCTTATCATATTAATGTTAAGCGATGTAAAAGCAAAAATCCAGAGTCTTGATTTTTTTCATTTTCGTATCAATATTTTAAAAATATTTCATATTTGGTAGAGGTATTGTAGGGTGCCACTTTTTCACATTCAATACAAATCAATTGCTTTACAATACATACATACATACATATATCACTGTGTACTTCATTGTTTTCAGGGCAATAATCTCTTGTAAATGTTGTCGTTCGTTGCTGTTATATATATACTTTCCCTCTCTGTTCGTATACTTTTCCCCCAAAGCTTAAGGCTGCAACGACAAATCGTTGAAATATAAAGTACGGATCAAAGGTTCTTTCTTCGACTGCATTCAGCACTCCATTGCACCGCACTGCACAGTACTCCACTGTTTCTTTCTCTTTATATTTCTTACTGTATTACAACTGACGATAATAATGAATGTTTTTTCTTTTATTTTCTTGAGAGATTTTGTTCTTAGAAACTGCATATGGGTGGAGTACATATGTGGTGACATGGGCTGTGTGGTGTGGTGTAGTGTTTTAAGTGTTGAAAGTTATCAAAAAGTAATAAAATGCAACACGCACATGCATTATTCGTTTGGATTGTAACAGATTTCTTTAGAATTTTCTAAAACAAAAAAAGGAAAAAAACTTAAAAATTTTAAAATTGTGTCAGTAAGATAATATGTTGGGGATACATATGGGGGGGATACATACATACATGAGTTTAATGCACAAAACTTATCACAAGTTGTCGATTGTGGGACTTTTTCATGCAATATAAAGCCTAAAAAACTTACTAAATAATCACAAGTATTTTGCAAGAAGAGGCCTATTTATTAAATAAGAAACAAAGTTTTGTTTATTCCGTTTTACTTGCAATCATAAGGATTTCGATCATAATCATACAACGCATTAAACCAATTTCGAATACCTTGTATTTCAAAGAGAGTGATTTGATTCAATAGTTAAAGAGAGTGATGGGAAAAGCAGGGCATTACTTCCCAAACAATATTTTCAAAATGTATTTTAACTGGGTCTTATAATATGTAGCCAAGCATTTTAATGAAAAAATATTCCGGATTCAAGACTAGGAACATGTACAGCTCTTTTATCACTCAATGCTTATCTCAAACTAATCAATTAAGTTCATTTTCTACATTATCGGCAATCTCGATTTCAGCAGCTAATACACTGTCATACCAATACATTACATATATATGTACATAATTGACCATTACAGCCCTTCAGCCAGAATTACGACTATGCTTCCCACACCACTGTGTATGTTAATTTTATACATGAGTGGAGGGACCTACAGTCAATTTCGAACGACAGATTTTTGAGAAATGTTTTCTTGGCAATTTTATTTATTCGCAGAGTTTTTGCCAGAAATCTGCTGAGAGGAAATCGCCGAAGAATTATTTTTCATACTTTCGATTTTAAGGTCTGACCTGGGGTTTGAACCATGGCCTTACGTCTAATAAACCAACACACTACCTACTAAACTACAGCAACTTCAAGGAGAGGTCCCCATTTTTTTTCTTTTTTAATTGCATATCCATGTCTATGAAATCATATTCAATTAAAGTCGATTAAAGGCTTACAACTGCGTAAATATACTGTCTGAATGCTAGAATAACAGCTTTTCAATGCTAATTTTTCGAACCAAATTTATTTCAGCAATGGCGCTCATTTTCCATTCGGTGGTTACGTGAATGAAAATAATTTTCGTGTAAAAAACTTGACGAACGTAAAATTGATTGTGGATAAAGTCAGTGCATTTGGAAAAAATGGCTGTTCCGTGCTTATTGGATCCAGAAGGGACAGTGTATTTTGTCGAATATAACCATGGAATAATCATTACCGCCTGTTCGTAGTGCTACAGTGGTATGATGCTTGGCTTCTCTGATCTGCAATTGAAGAATATGAACCGGACGGTATGTGGCTTCAACACAATCGATTTTGGTTTAATTGAGTAACAAGTTTAATAATCTTGGCTGTACTTATTGGTCACTTATACATGCATTTTTTAGTTTTCGTTTTAGATAAAGGCTAGAAGTACGATTTACTAACTTGGTATGATTGGTTCTGTCTCTAAGTACTTTACATGAACTGTTTCTGACTGACATTGTAAAACACTATTGTTATGGAATCAGCTGATTTTTGTAAAATAATTAACAAGGCTATACAAGCTTCTGATCTACAAATTATTCTGGAGAACGTTCTCTCATGGCTTCATAATATAAATCGTTGGCAGTTGTTGTTGCCAGTGGAACCTAGAACTCCCCAACTGTTTTCTATTGCCGAATCTGAAAATACCTATAAAGTTATAGAATTTTGCCACTGTTCTGCATGAAGTAAGTGCTCAGTAGAAGCATTTTACGTACGTACATACATAATTGGCCATTACAGCCCTTCAGACATGATTACCGCCTAGCTTCTTACACAACTTATGTTGTGGGTGTTAATTTTGTACATGAGTGGCGTGACTTAAAGTTTAAAGGCGATATCGAACGACAGAATTTTGAGAAACTTTTTCATGGCAATTTCCTCAGAGTATTTGCCAAAAATCTTGTTAGAGGAAGTCACCGAAGAAATCTAGTTTCATATTTCGTTTTGTTGAAAATGTCTGACTTGGGGTCTGAACCTCACGTCTAATAAGCCAATACGCTACCTACTAGACTAAAGCATTTTAAAATTTGATAAAGCATTGGCCCTAGGAGTTACTACTTGTACGGGCTAAGTGATTTGCTTCAACGGTTCATGACGTTAAGGACTAAGCCTAAACCGATGTTTAAGTTTTCATGGACTGCAATTAAAAACCCCCTATAATTAATATTTCAATTTGAGTGTATTGTGAATATGTAGGAGGAATAAATATCGGTTTTTTTTACGACTGTCCACAAACTCTATGGTTTAATGGCAATAAATTATTCATATTCTATTCTTTAGTCTTTCTTTTTTCTTTTTTGTTCTTTTAATAACAATAAAAATAAAAGCAGAAACAAATATTATGTCATTTTTAATGTAATTAAACAAATGCTGTTTTAATGGTCTTTTTTCTCTTGTTGTTTTTTTTTTACAAAAAAAAATATAAATGGAAAAACAATAAAATCGTATAAAAGCCTTTTACTCGTAATAAAAATAATATTTCAAGTCATAAAACCTTTTTTCTTTTAAATGCCTGGCTTTTCATTTTCTAAAATGCGGTTACACGGACTGACAGACAGACAGACAGACAGCCAGAACACCCATAAGTCAGGCCATGAACCTCCAAAATTTCGAACCAAAAACGAAAAAAAAAAATCATCATGTAATAAAAGCAGTTAAAACAAAAGAAAACTCTTAAACTTTTAAGGCCTAAAGCATTGCTACGAAAGCCGTAAAAAAATGTAATTTTTATTACCTCAACTACAAAGAGAATACAAACTGAGTATGGAAAATGAAATAAAACGTTCGTACGTACATTTATGAGTTTCATATTTTATTTCTTATTGTTTTTCATTTAACATTTCTTTTCATTTCTTCTCTTTTCTATTGTTTTGTTTTGTTTTTGTTTTGTTTTATTAAAAGCGCTTAGGTGATAATATAGTGTATCTAATATTAATGGCAATAAAAAAAAACAAAAGAAAGAAATTTAAAACCAAAAAATGTTTGGCCTAAAAATCAATAAAAATGTGGTTAAAATAAAAATAAGAAAAGCGAAACAAAACAAAAAACTATCCTTGAAAAATTTTAAAAACTAAACACAGCTCACTTTTTTATTTTTATTAAACGACCGTAGATAATGTTAAAGGAATGGCAGTCTGTTATAGTCTACATAAGTTACGCTTGCAAGCCATTAAAAAAGAAAGCTTGTAAATACTTTCGGTATGGTCTTGGTGGTCAATTAACATAACGAAACGTTAAAGCTTTTTATGCAAAATGGCAAATTGATCTTGATGGCCAGTTAACATAATGAAACGTTGAATGTTTTTATGCATTTAAAACAAAATCGATCGTTTTTTTGTGTGGCTCGTGATACTGCATTATTAAAATCATATATGTCCAGATCTTAGTATTCAAAAACTGGTCAAAACAAGAGGCTTTTCATACGGCCATGGCATGGTAATTATTCTTCTAGAGTTATACGGCTCAATTATACCTTCAAGCCATAATACATATATACATTCATAATTGGTCATTACAACCCTTCAGTCAGGATTACGACCTAGCTTCTCGCGCCACTTATATTGTGTGCATTAATTTTACACATAGGTTAGGTTAGGTTAGTGGACGTGTAATTGTCAATTAAGACAACTACAGTACCCGGAGGTCGAATTGACTTATTGTGCAACGTCCTAGTTTCTCGCGCCACTTATGTTGTGTGTGTTAATTTTACACACAAGTATCGGGATCTTCAGGTTTAAAGTCGGCGCTGAACGACAGATTTTTAAGAAACTTTTCATGGCAATTTTTATTTACTTTCAGAGTTTTTGCCAGAAATCTGCTGAGAGGAAGTCGCCGAAGAAATATTTTTTTCATATTTTCGTTTTGATGTCTGCACTGGGATTTGAACTGTGGCCTTTCGTCTACGGAACCCGCACAATACCCAGTAGACTACGGCGACTTCAACAAGCCATACTACTAATACTCCAGGACTAAATTTTTCCCGATCCAATAACTTTTTCACAACCTCTAAGCATTCTTCGAGTTTAAAATTTATTTCTTAACGTAACCTTCGAGTGTTATGAAGTGTCGCCGTAGTCTAGTGTAGGTAGTGTGTTGGCTTATTAGACGTAAAGCCCGGGTTCGTATCCCAGGTCAGACATCAAAACGAAATATGAAAAAAAATATTTCTTTGGCGACTTCCTCTCAGCAGATTTCTGACAAAAACTCTGAGAGTAAACAAAAACCTGCCTTGAAAAAGATTCTCAAAAATCTGTCATTCGGAGCCGACTCTAAACTGTAGATCATGCCACCCATGCATAAAATTAACGCACACAACATGAGTGGTGTGAGAAGCTAGGCCGTAAACCTGACTGAAGGGTTGTAATGGCCAATTATGTATGTATGTAACCTTCGAGTAAGAAATCAGCTTCATCGCTGTAGAAAACTATGTTCGGCATATCAGAATGGCAAACCTATTATTCTAGCACTTAATCAGCATATCTATGGCATTAAAAATGACCAGCCGGCTTTAATTGTTACTTGAGTTGATCTGTATATGGATGGAGATGGAAATTCGAATGCAAATAATGCCAAAATAAGCCGTGAGATAAAAGTATTTGCTGAAAACTGTGTGGAATCGACAAATTTCAGTTTTCTGTCTAGCTTTTATTAACAGAATCGACAATTTTTATAAGTGCACTGATGCATAGACTAGGCTACGTCTGTAATGCTTTCAGTCTCTTACAATTTCTTCCAAAATCTTGACAATTCTTTGCATACGAAAGTCAAACTGTTGAAAATGCAATGGAATCGACAAGTCAGAATTATCTGCACAAGCTTTCTCTAATTTTTTTTGGAAAATGCTGTATGCATTCGTGACATGGTATTTCGGACTCTCCCACTGGGTATACCGACTAAAAACCCGCCTTGTCTCCTCATCGGTGTATCATTCCACCTTGGAATCACGGTTGTATTACTTCGAGGTGGACTCCTTTTTGGCAACTTTGCCAGTTCCATCATTGTCAGCCTGCGTCCAGGCTCCGCTCTTTTCTTATTCTACTGCATTTAGGTCATAATTTTTCCTTCGCAGGACATAGTGCACAAATTGTTTTAATGCGTTCCAGTTTTCTCTGCTGTTTGTCATTTTCAGCACTACGATTGCAGCACTAATAATGCCTATTTCAGCCTAGAGAACCAGACGATTTTCGGCCCAGCGACTGCAGCCGAAGAAAGTGTGTTCGGCATCGTCTAACATTTCCTCCTCCTCGTAGATGCAGAATGGCGAGCGACATTTCCCCAAGGGATGCAGGTACTCTCTGAAATATCCATGACCGGTTAGCATCTGGGTTATACAGTAGTCTACTTCGCCGTTTTTTCTGTTTTTCCACACTTGCAATTCTGGAATCAGTTTATATGTCCACCTACCATGCCGTTCATTTTCCCAGCGACATTGCCATTTCAAGAAGACTTCGTGCTGTATCGTTTCTATGCTCAGCGACTGATAGAATCAATATTTTCAACAGTGCATACATAGCGATTATGCAGAGGTCTATAAAGCTTTAAGTCTCTTCATATTTCTTACAAATCTTGCCAGGTCTTTGCATACGAAATCGATTATGTTAACCTTAATCCTCGAATATAACCTATAATGCTCGAAAAGTATATATCATTACTTTCATTCTCTATTTTAACTATTTTTTGCGATACATATTCGTAAATAGATCGCCTTTCACAAAATAAAGGACACTCGGAGGAAAGATATTTGACAGCTGACAGCCTTTCCATTACAATGGTTTTGAAACCATTTAATGGATAAGCCGATACTAAGCCAAGTCTTACTCATTATAATTTTTAGAACTTTTTTCCTGATGTTATATACGTAATTAAGAGACTTCCAATCATTCTACTTTTGTGTGCTTTTGTTTTAATTGCTTAAACAAAAGCAATTATGAGAAAATAAATGAGAAATCAAAGCAAATTTTCATAGATCCTGCAATCTTTTTTTTGTTGTCCAGTGTATTTAAATTCACAACATATCACACTATGTACTCATGCCACTCAACTAAAATCGCCAGAAATATTCTCTAAAATTCACTGCCAATACTGCACAACACAGCAAGAGAACAAACTAAAGAAAAGAGTAACCAAGAGATTGTTTTGGTTTTTCTTCTACTAAACACGACTAAACACTCGGAAGAGTTTTACTTCTTTACCTATGTGTATGTGTTTGTGAGTATTGTTTTGATTTGTTTTGTTTTATTTTAACTATTTATGCTGTTGTTGTTGTTTTTCTTGTGTCGGCTATTGTTTATGTTGACTTTGTTATTGTCTCTTATGGAGTTTTATTATGGGATTGGTACTGAAACAGGTTTTTGCAATGTTTGTTTACATTTCAACCAGGTTTTGTTTTTAATAATAAACAACATCTATACACACATACACACACACAAGTATGCTTGTGAGTGCTATAGGATTGCACATTTTTAGATTCAAATTCAAGTTAAGGTGTGTGTGCATATGTAGAAGAGTAATTGTAGTCTCCTTTACTCTTATACTTCGTAAAAAAATATAAGAATTGCTTGTGTACGTAAGCGTATGTGTGTTTACGTTTTAATCGGTTTGTTTATTGGCGAAGTAATAAGATTCGGTGCAAAACATGTGTACAAAAACAATCTTTTTTGTTGTTGTTGCTGTTATGTACCCGTATTAATTGTCGTTGTTTAATACTCTCTTAATGGTGTATAAGGCTTATATGCAGACACTTGTGTTTAGAGTGCGAACTACAAAGTGTTGTTGTTGTGTTGTTAAGGCATCTGTTTTTGAAAGGTTTTTAGTTTCTAAGAAAATCGATCAATTATATGGGAATGTTTCTTTGATTTCAAAAACAAACGTGATTTACAAATTAAACGAATATTTGTTACAACACTGCAGTTTTGTTTTATTATTTGTAGAGGTTCTTAGTGAGTCCAACTCATGCCACAATCAAAAGCTGGGTGACCATTCCCATTGCCCTACATTTGACGATTGGGTGCTAGAGCAATAAACTTTTCTAACAGATTTTTGGAAAAACAAATTTCTGGAGCGAGTACGTAATACTAGATATGACAACGAAGCAAAGGTGTTGCATATGTGGCTCAGAGAAACCAGAAATGATTGTGGAATAATCTTTAAATCTTAAAAAAATTACTGTTTGCTGCGTATTATGGTCTGGTAGTGTTCTTGGTCGGAATTTTTTCGAAAATGCTGTTGAAAGAACCATTACCGTTAATACAGAACATAGCCTTCTTCTTCATAGCCCAAGATAAATGAGTTTTTTGTATGCAATTGAGGATTATAAACTGGAAGCATGTGACTTCAACAAGATAGTACCACGAGCATCACAAAACATCGTTACTATCAATAAAGTATTCAAGAAAACAATTTTTTTGTCGGAATTCTATAGTTGTAACGGACCTGTGACTATCCCGTAGATTCTTACCATGTCTTTAAATTTTTTCCTAGAATGCCATACATGCCACATGTCATCGTTTAAAGAAATGTTTAGTACTGTAACGTCGCCGTAGTCTAGTAGGTAGTGTGTTAGCTTATTAGACGTAAAGCCACGGTTCATATCCCAGGCCAGACACCAAAACAAAATACAAAAAGTATTTTTTTGGCGACTTCCTCTCAGCAGATTTCTGGCAAAAACTCTGAGAGTAAATAAAATTGTCATGAAAAGTTTCTCAAAAATCTGTCGTTCAGAGTCGACTTTGAACTGTAGGTCCCGCCGCTCATGTATAAAATTAACACACTCAACATAAGTGGTGTGAGGAACTAGGTCGTAATCCTGACTGAAGGGTTGCAAGGACCAATTATGTGTGTGTGCCTATTATGGTCTGGTAGAGTTCTTGGTCGGAATTTTTTCGAAAATGACTATGAGCCCAAGATAAATGAGTTTTTTTTTTGTATGCAATTGAGGATTATGAAGTGGAAGCATACGATTTCAACAAGATAGTACCACGAGCAGCACACGACATCGTTACTGTCTTTAAAGTATGCAAGAAAGCAATTTTTTTGTTGTAACGGACATATGACTTATCCCGTAGATTCTTAACATGTCTTTGAATTTTTACTAGAATGCCAGGGATGCCACATGTCATTGTTTAAAGAAATATTTAGTACTGTTGTATTCGCGATATTGTTTTGAATTACTACATACACTGAAGTATGCAGACTATTTTCTTTGACTGTACCATTCATTTCTGTTGCATTTTCAATACAGATCTATGTATTCTAACTCAAGAAATTGTTCCAACAATAATTTGAAATCATTTTTAATTTGTTGGTAACTTATTTTGGTCAATAAATTTTTTTCCAAAAATCAGCATTTGCAGCAATTTCATGCCCAGCATATTCTATTAAATTTTTCTTTAAAATTTAAAAAGAAAATTCAAATCTTTTCGAAATTTTTCCGCTTAAATGTATGCTTTCAGCGAAAACTGTATTTAATTTCGTAGGCCTTTCTTTACTGCAGAAGTGTATTCTGAACATTTTTCTATAATTTCAGTAAATTGGCGATAATTTTTGTTCCTTTTTTTTCTTATTTTTAATGAAAAAAATGATACGAAAATAAATCTCTTGTTATCGTTAAACGTTGTTATTTTTCGCAGCCATTAATAAAACAACACCAATGGTGTTGTTATATATTTTCTGTTAATGTTGTTGTTGTTACTATTTTCCTTATATAAAAAAATTGTTGTATGGTGTACTGTGTTGTGTGTAGATGCGGGAACTTATTATTAAATTGAACAAGTTGAACCAGTTCTAAAACCCATTATTAAATAATACTTTACCGACAACAACACTGGCAATACATTAAACATTACAATGAAAAAATTAAGAGCAAGAATCTTAAAAGAGAAGAGAATTTGAAAGAAGCGCTCAAGAGTGTATGATTACGAAATGAAGAGTAAATAGCATGTGAAAGAAATTTGTTTAAAAAAGTATTGAAAACTCAAAAATAAAGAAACAAACTCTTGAGTAAAAGAGCATTTTTAGTACTAAAATAGTTTGATTTGAACAGAATAAATGAATGAATGAATGACTGAATGGCAAGAATGTGTGTAAAAGCCCCAGTGTAGGTCGTTTATAATACAAAAAAAAAAAACCCAGAAAATTAAAAATAAAATATAAACAAAAAATAGTTTCTTTTCTTTTTTTTAATGGAGACTTTGTTATAATAAAAGCCTATTTTATAGCTTTTCATTGTTAGTGTTCATCACAAAAAATGTGTATTAATTTCTGTTTAATAATCTGCCGTCTTATTTCGAAGTCTCTTTAACCCTAATATATGCACAAGACTTAACAGCCCATTATTAACGTTTTTATTTTGGAAATTTCAATTTCTAAAGATTTTCCAAAATTTTCTTAATATTTATCCACTGAAAGTATAACGCGTGCCTTTAACAAACCAAAGGGAATTTAAAAGAAAATCATCAACAAAAAATCCATCCCTAGTACCCTTGAATTGAAGAAGACAATGTTGCCTTTGGAAAATCAAACAATTTCAAGTGGTTCGTCTGCTCATCTACTCTATAAACAAGAAACATGATAATAATTTGAACAACAGCAACAGCAACAACAAATTAAAAATAAAAAACTAAAAATAAATTTTTATATTTATTATCTTGAAAGGTAAAGAAAGATTTGCTGAAAACTCATATCAAAAAACAAAAAAAAAAGGAAACTCTTTTATTAGTAGCGTTTCGAGAGGATTAAGAAAATCTATTGCCTTTGAAAAGATTTTCCGTTGTGTGTTCCTTTATTCTTCTCACTTAATTTTCTATACAAATTTTTTTTTTTTGATTAATCGTGAAGCAATGTGTTGAAAATCTTTCAATACAAATGACATGACTATGGAACTGGAAATAAATGGGGAGTTTAACCTTTGCCGTGACTTTAAGGGAAAGTAAATAAAAATGGAAATTAAATTGTTTTGTTTTAATTAAGAATTGTTATGTTTTTCTTCAAAAAAAGCTTCGAATTATTCAAAATTCGAGGTAAGAGTGTGCCAAAATTTTCGTTTTGTTACCCAGAGTAAGATTTCTTGAAGCCCTAGATACTTATATCGGGTATTCTCCTGTCGGTGTAAAAGTAGACTAAATTTTATTGAAGGCATAAGCGTACATGCAGTGTGTGCATCTTAGCTATGCTGCGTTAGATTAGAACAAGAAGAGGAACTTTTTTCATTGAATCGCATGGTAATCCGTCGCGCTATTTTTTACATATTTTACAATCCATTGCCTACTTGGAAAAGATGCCTGGAGAATCAAAATTCTCTGGCATGATTTTTGCAGGAGCTATAGGTTAGAAAAGAAGATTATTTTTCAGCACATAGGTCACAGCCTAGCTCTTGTTATTAAACGGAATTGTTTCTTGGTATCTTTTACACAATTATTCAAAATAAAAATTGCTGTCATACCAAGATTTTACTGGAGTCGGGATAGTTTCCTGGAAGAACTGTTTACAACATAGCATCTCACACGATCCACATTGCGTGTCAAGTCAACTACAAGTTTAAAGTCGACTCCGAACGACAATTTTTTGAGAAGTTTTTCATAGCAATTTTATTTACGCTCGGAGTCTTTTGCCAGAAGGCTGCTAAGAGTAAGTCGTTTCGTTTTATTCGAGATTTCTGAGCCAGGGGTTGAAAAGCGATCCTTTGCTTAATAAACCAACATACTACCTACTAGACTGCGACATTCTTATCCAAATTGAACAAAAAGATTTGATAATTACATAAGGCACACACTTGGTCTGGTGTGTTTCGAAAACGTTTCTTATTAGAGCCTGGTAATACATATATACATACATAATTGGTCACTACAACGCTTCAATTTTATTTACTTGCAGAATTTTTTCAGAAATCAGCTGAGAGAGGAAGTCGCCGAAGAAATATTTTTGCAAAGTTGACCTGTCTGACCAGGAGTTTGAATCGTGGTCTCATGTCTAATAAACCAACTCACTATCAACAAGACTGCGGCAACTAATAGCTGTTGGATACATTGATTTTATTTAAGCCTGCGGACTTAATCCTTCGTGGACTCTCCCAGCAAGCCTATAAGACCTAATCTATTAGTCACCTATATAATATGTACTCAGAGAAAGATAGGCATGAGAACTTACATGGACCACAGTAAGATGTGTTTGATCTTGTGGTTAAGGTTGATTGGAATACAAGTTCTTTTTTAATAAGACTTTTCTAATAGCTGCTAAGGACTTACAGAGGCAAAAAGTAGCAAATATTTCTTGTCGATTCCTGAGCTATAGGTAACAAGAAAAATATTAACATGCAGCACCTTTATGGATCAATTTGCATTTATTGGCATCATTACACGATTAGTTCCCTTATGTTCTATCCATTATACATACATACAAACATAATGGGTCATTACAATGCTTCAATTAGGATTACGACCTAGCTGCTCACACCACTTATCTTGTGTGTGTTAATTTTTAGACATGTGTGGTGGGACCTACAGTTTAAAGTCGACTCCGAAGGACAGATTTTTGGGAAACTTTTCATGGCAATTTTATTTACTCTCAGAGTTTTTGCCAGAAATCTGCTGAGAGGAAGAAGAAGAAATACTTTTTGTATTTTATTTTGATATCTGGCCTGGGGCTCGAACCCTGGCTTTTCGTCTAATAAGCCAACACACTACCTACTAGACTACGGCGACGACATAACTGTTAGATACCTTGATTTTATGTAAGCCTTCGGGTCTAAACTCTGGCTTGTGCGGGATTTAATTCTTCGTGGAAAAGGAAAGATAACTATACATACATACAAACATAATTGATCATTACAACCCTTTAGTCAGGATTATGGACCTAGCTTCTCACACCACTTATGTTGTCTGAGTTTATTTTTTACATGAGTGGTGGGGCCTACAGTTTACGGTCGTTTACGAACGACAGATTTTTGAGAAACTTTTCATGG
Organism: Sarcophaga subvicina; assembly: GCA_936449025.2. Taxonomy (NCBI): domain Eukaryota; kingdom Metazoa; phylum Arthropoda; class Insecta; order Diptera; family Sarcophagidae; genus Sarcophaga; species Sarcophaga subvicina. The sequence goes on along the minus strand of OW388084.2, from coordinate 111,952,299 downwards.
CAATTTTATTTACAGTCAGAGTTTTTACCAGAAATCTGCTGAGAAGAAGTCATTGAAGAAATATTTTTTATATTTCGTTTTTGTGTCTGACCTGGTGTTTGAAGCGTGGCCTCACGTCTAATAAGCCAACCAACTAGACAACGGCGGTACCCTGATTTTAAGGGATACCCGCACTTCATATAATCCTCTGGAATTAATCGTACGGGGAGTGTCCGCAAGCCTATACAACCTATTTTATTAGTGACTAACATAATATTGTGAAAGAAAGTTGGGCCTGCTCTTGTGATTGGCGTTGATTGGAGTACAAGTTCTTTCGCAACAAGGCTTTTCTAACGGCTGCTATTGACGGAAAGAAGAAAAAATTAGCAATAATTTCTTGTCATTTTTTTCCTGCACTATTAATAAAAATGAAAAGATTAATATGCAGGAACTTTATGGATCAATTGGCAGTTATTGGCATCATTAGACGTTTTATGTACTTAATGGATTGATTAAGCTATAAGGATAGTGCTCCTATGTTATGCAGTGGATATGCCAGTTTCTTTTATCTTCTTATTATACATTATACTTATCATAACCTGGTCTAAGTTATAGACAATGAATTCCAAGGAATTTTGTATGTGTTTAAAAGACATTCGTGGCATGGTTTATAATATTAAGTAATGTAAGGATTTTCTTTTAAAGCAATTGAAGGCAATTCCTTAGTAACAATTTTATTTGTGACACGTGACGTCATTTACTATTTTTGAGGAAATAATTTTAAAAGATTTTTTTCAAAAATTTTTAAATATTTTATTTAATATTTCAGGTCTTAAGGCCTATTCATCATTGGATTTCTTTACAATTTTCTTTTGCTTTAGAAAATGTCTTTAAAATTTAAGATTTCCTTTCATTTTTTTTTTGTATCAAACACTTCATTTATTGCAGAGTACAATACACACAATCGAATTAAAGTTCAAAACTCTTTGGCAATTAATAACACTTAATAAAACACTCAATTTATGTGGAAAAATAACTCAAAGAGAAACGAATATAAATAAAGAGAAATTTAGTAAGAATAAGTAAGAGAAAGCAAATGTAAGAAGAGATTTGTTGAACAGGGATTTTAGCGCCATTTCTTTAAAGGGTGGCAGGATTTGTTACTACCACTTTCAAAGGGAGAGAGCACCAGAGAGAGAGCAAGGATATTAACAACTAAAGAAGTTCCATAATATGCCGTTAGGACAACAGCGCCACTAAAGTAAGTAAGCAAAAAGGATTTTAATTGGAATCAAAAGAATACAAAGAAAAATTTTTTAATTATTTGCATACATGTTTGTAAAAGGGAGTAACGGTAATATGTATTCTATTTAGTATTTAAACTCTTATATTTGTGTTTGTGTTTTATAATACCGTTGTTCTCAGTTATCTTTTTAATAAGAATTTGAGGGTGTTTGTGTGTGTTGTTTTATTTTCTCAATTCAATGAGTAATTTTGTGACTCTCTCTATCTGTCTCCCTATTTGTGTTCTCTCTTATTATACGTTATGTTTTGTTTTGCTTTTGTATAATTTCTTTGTGTATGTTTGAGTGTTCGGTCGGACGAAGCAATTGTTGTTGAACAAAATTCATGGCATATTTGCTGTGTGAAATTTTTAAAATCAGTTCGAGTCCGAGCCTTTATGAAAGCGGACGTGTTATGACGCGCGTTAATACTTTATTAAGCATTTAAAAATCCATTGAAAAAATCGGTTTTTTTCAACACAAGAATAAGAAAAAAAAACAACAGAAGAACGAAGAAAAATTTTGTTCAACATACACACATACACATTAGCTTATAGGAAAACCGAAAGAAAAATCCATTTTTCCTTCACAACAACAACAATACAAAGTGTTAAAACAAGTGAAAAACCTAAAAGCAAGAAACCAAAAAAATTAATAAAAATTTAATAAAAAATTGAAAAAATTGTAGAAAAAAGCCAAATTAAAATGAAAATCTTTAAATAAAACAAAAAAAAAAAGAAAATTAAAATGTGCTTAAAACTCCAGCAAAAAAATAAAATTTTAAATAAAAAATTTAAATAAAAAAAAACCAATCCACAACCCTCTAAACCCCTTTGCTGAATAGAAAAGAAAAGAACTTTTAAAATAATTTCATTAAAAAAAATACGAAAAAAATAAAATCAAACAAAATTAATGAATTGAGTAAAAACATGCTGGAAGTGGTAGAAATCAAACCCTATCGTCGTACTAATGAGGAGGTCAAACGTTTGTTCCCCCAATTATGGAGCTGTTTTTTAGTGTTTTGCCTTTACATGGATTATAAGGGGACATTAGCCGCAAATTTGGCTTTGACTTCCTCCAACACGAATGCTCAATTTACTTTGACTACCCAACAGGCGGCTACAAATCAATGTTCCTGGCAATATAATGGCACCACATCGGTTAAATGTAATTTACGTGTGATAGAACGCAATTTGGCATTGGATTTACAGGGAGCAGATGGCTTTACACAATTGGAAATAAAATGCAGTGACGTTTATCTCTTTGAATCCCAATTGCCACAGGCTGCCTTTGCCCGCCTACAGACTTTGGATGAGTTAAAGCTGGCATCCTGTAAGCTGTTGCAGTTGCCCAATAATGCCTTTGAGGGCTTAAGTGCCGTTAAATCATTGGCCATCAATACACACAATTCCGAATGGGGTGTAGGCAAGACTTTGGAACTCTTTCCCGACTCCCTAAATGGCCTGAAGCAATTAACTTCATTGGATTTGGCTGACAATAATTTAAGAGCCTTGCCCTCTGGGTTTTTGTGTCCTGTTGGCAATTTACAAGTATTAAATTTGACTCATAATCGCATTAGGGCTGCAGAAAATTTGGGTTTTGCCGATATGATGTGCAATGGTGGCAGTGAATTGCAGATTTTAGATGCCAGCTTCAATGAGTTAAGATCGATTACCGAGTCGTGGGGCATATCACGCCTTAGGAGAATACAGCATCTTAATCTGCAGCACAATAATATATCTGAGCTTTCGGGTGAAGCCTTGGCGGGCTTGTCTTCTTTACGCATAGTCAACCTAAGCAATAATCACTTGGAGACCTTGCCTGAAGGTCTGTTTGCCGGCTCTAAGGAGTTAAGGGAAATACATTTGAAAAACAATGAACTGTATGAGCTGCCCAAAGGCCTGTTTCATCGTCTAGAGCAATTGCTGGTAGTGGATTTGTCTGGCAACCAATTGACCTCCAACCACATAGACAATACCACCTTTGCCGGCTTAATAAGGCTTGTAGAACTTAATTTGGCTCATAATGCCTTGACACGCATAGACTATCGCACTTTTAAGGAGCTTTACTTCCTGCAGAATCTCAATCTACGCAATAACTCCATAGGCCACATAGAAGAAAACTCATTCCTGCCTTTGTATAACCTGCACACCCTTAATCTAGCTGAGAACCGTTTGCATACATTGGATGACAAGCTGTTCAATGGCCTCTACGTCTTGTCCAAGTTAACATTGAACAATAACTTGATTAGTGTCATCGAGCCTAATATATTCAAAAACTGTTCGGATTTAAAAGAATTGGATTTGAGTTCCAATCAATTGAATGAAGTGCCCAAAGCCATACAGGATTTGGCCATGTTAAGGACTCTGGACTTGGGTGAGAACCAAATACGTGCCATAGACAATGACAGCTTTAAGAACCTGCATCAGTTGACGGGCTTGCGTTTGATTGACAATCAAATTGGCAATATTTCTGTGGGCATGTTTGTTGATCTCTCACGTTTAAGTGTGTTAAACTTGGCCAAGAATCGCATACAAAGCATAGAGAGAGGCTCCTTTGACAGCAATTATGAACTGGAGGCCATACGTTTGGATCGTAATTTTCTTTCGGATATCAATGGTGTGTTTGCCACTTTAATGTCTTTGCTGTGGCTGAATTTGTCTGAAAATCATTTGGTTTGGTTTGATTATGCTTTTATACCGGCCAACCTTAAATGGCTGGACATACATGGCAATTACATTGAGGCCCTGGGCAACTACTACAAATTACAAGAGGAAATAAGGGTCAAGACCCTGGATGCTAGTCATAATCGTATTACAGAAATAGGGCCCATGTCCATACCCAATACCATTGAGCTGTTGTTCATCAATAATAATCTCATCAATACCATACACCCCAATACGTTTGTAGATAAAATGAATATGGCCCGTGTCGATCTATACGCCAATGCCATGACAAAGCTGCAACTACAACAGCTGAGAGTGGCTCCGGTGGGGCCTCACAAACAATTGCCAGAGTTTTATTTGGGCGGCAATCCATTCGAATGTGATTGTACCATGGATTGGCTGCAGCGTATAAACAATCTTACCACTAGACAGCACCCCAGAGTAATGGATCTCAATAATATCGAGTGTGTTATGCCCCATGCAAGAGGAGCTCCTGTCCGACCGTTGGCTTCTCTAAAGCCTCAAGATTTCTTGTGTCGCTATGATTCGCATTGCTTTGCTTTGTGTCATTGCTGTGATTTTGATGCCTGCGATTGTGAAATGACGTGTCCCAACAATTGTACCTGCTATCACGATCAAATTTGGTCTACAAATGTGGTCGACTGTGGTGGCCAGCAGACCATGGAACTGCCTCGCCGTGTGCCCATGGACTCTAGTGTGGTGTATTTGGATGGCAATAATTTTCCTGTGTTAAAAAATCATGCCTTCATTGGACGTAAGAACCTCAAGGCTTTATTTGTCAACAATAGCAAGGTAAACAGCATACAAAACCGTACCTTTGCTGGTCTTATTTCACTGCAGATTTTACATTTGGAAGACAATTTAATGCAGTCCCTGCAAGGCTATGAATTTGAACATTTGGCCGCCTTGAAGGAATTGTATTTGCAAAACAACCTGTTGACCACTATCGAGAATGCTACCCTGGCTCCCTTACAGTCTTTGGAAGTCTTGCGTTTGGATGGCAATCGTTTGGTTACTTTGCCCATATGGCAGCTGCAGCTCAACCAATTCAAAAGTCTGCGTACTATTGGCTTGGGCCGCAATCACTGGTCCTGTCGTTGTAAATTTCTGCAGGAGTTGACATCCTATGTGGCCGAAAATGCTTTGATGGTTTTAGATGCCCAAGATATTTATTGCCTGGAGGAAACCACCAGCAGCTATTCATCCTCCATAAGTGGCAGTTTGGCCAAAGGCTCGGGAGGTGGTGTTTTAGCGGGTGCCCGCAAGCGTGAATTGGATTTCAATGTTACAGCAGCCTGCAGTGATTATTATGCTGGTGGCTCAATGCTACAGCATGGCATACCCAAGACTTATATTCCCTTATTGGCAGCTGCCTTAGCTTTGGTATTTCTACTGATAGTGGTCATAATAATTTTTGTTTTCCGCGAATCTTTACGCATCTGGCTGTTTGCCCATTATGGTGTACGAGTGTTTGGCCCTAGATGTGAAGAATCTGAGAAGTTGTACGATGCTATACTGTTACACTCAGCCAAGGACTCGGAGTTTGTGGGACAATATTTGGTAGCTGAACTGGAGACGGGCAGGCCTCCTCTTAGGATTTGCTTGCAGCATAGAGACTTATCGCACGATGCCACTCATTATCAAATACTGGAAGCTTCTAGAGTATCAAGAAGGGTGGTTATATTGCTGACCAGGAATTTCCTGCAAACCGAATGGTCTCGATGTGAATTAAGACGAGCTTTACATGATGCTTTAAGGGGCAGGCCGCAAAAACTGGTTTTAATAGAAGAGCCAGAGGCTGTTTTCGAAGCTGAAAACGATATAGAATTGCTGCCTTACCTAAAGACTTCAGCGGTACATCGTATACGACGCAGTGATCGCCATTTCTGGGAGAAATTACGCTACGCTTTACCGGTGGACTATCGCGCAGGCAATAATTATACTTTGGATCATAATCACGAACGCATTAAACAGCCTGCTAGTCCTGGCATATTGTATCGGCCAGCACCACCTCCAGCCTATTGTCCCGAAGGCGAAGGTGAACAAAATTATTCCTCAGCCACTACAGCTACACCCTCGCCACGACCACAACGTAGGGGAGCAGAACACAGCAATACCTTGCATCATGCACACAACAGCAACCATTTGCATCCTAATAATGTGCCACAAACACACACACAACAATACTATCATCATCAGCCTGTACAAGGGGCAGTTGGCTATGTGCAAAGGCCCCCTTCAGAACACATATACTCCAGCATTGATTCAGACTACTCAACGCTGGACAACGAACAGATGTTGATGATGCCGCCAGCACCACCATCGCCTTCAGCTGTTAATACAACAGTAGCAGCAGCAGCAGTGGGAGCCATAAATAGTCTGCATCGCAATATGCATCAGCCACAGATACAGCACCAGCAACAGCAGCAGCAGCAGCTGCAGCAGCATGCAAACATGTCGCAAACCTGGCGACCTCAACCAAATCAAAAACAAAGGGCCCTTAGTGTGATCGATAACCCGCAATTAAGTACAGCTCAAGCAACTCTAAATGCTGGCAATAATGTTGGCAGCACTAACAGTAATACAATTAGCAGCACAACAACAAGCAACAGCAACAGCAGCAACAACCAAACAATACAACCAGGCCAACAGCAAGGACCACATGTGCAGGCCTATTTAGTGTAATTTTATTCCAACAAAGAAAAAACACAATTTTTTTTGTTTTTTTTTTAATAGTCATAAAAACAACAACAAAAACAAAACAAAAAGAAAATAATAATTTTTACTAACAACAACAAAACAAAAATACCACAACAAAACGTACTGAGCATTTAAATTTAAATTAATTTCCGTAATTTTTATATTCTAAACAAGCAAGACAAGAAAAAAAACGAGTGTAAGAGAAACGAAAGAGAGAAAGAGAGAAAGAGAAATGAAAGAGTATTTACAAATTTAAGGACTGGTTCCTGTTTAATTTTAATTTTTATTTTTAATTTTATTTTTAAGTTAAACAATTTGTTTATTTGTATTATTTTTTTTTCATAGAATAAAAGTGATAATAACAGTAATTAAAAAAAGAGAATAAAAATAAAAAGAGAAAAAGAGTGTAAAATTGAAAAAAAATTAATTTATAAAAATAAATTCAATACAAAACAAAAGGAAAATGTAAATAAAATGAGAATAAAAACAAAAATGCAAAAATTAATGACACAGTGTTTGTTTTTGTTTTTCTTACTTATTCCATGAAAAAGGAAAATGTGTTCAAGAAAAGTGTCAGTTTTTTTATAGGTTTTAGGCAAAAAAGGAAGACAAAAAATTGTTTCAAAATTAAGCAGAGGTCAGTTGAAATTTACTTTTTGGCTATACAAATGAAATTAAAATTGATATTTTCTGATTTAAAAAAATTTTTTTTCAATTTAAAAAATCCTGTTCTAATCATAAGACAACCCAGTAAACAATTTTTCAAGAAATTTGAAATATTAATATCAGACAATATATACAAATTATTTCTTAATCTGAGCCTGATTCAGTTCATTTATATTCTTTCGGACTTAACTTTCATTGCAGACAATTTTACCAAAAAATTTCTGTGACATTTATTAATTGAAAAAATTATTTTCTTTATTCTTTAAGACTTTTCTGACTAAAAAATTAGTCCAAGTGCTATTAAAAGGTTCATGTATTTAAAATTTTATTTTAAGGCAAAATATTATATAATTTTACTGTCATAATAGTGACAATTGTCATCCGAATTGTTTATTTGCTACAAACTTGATAAACAACATTTTTAAAAACATTTTCTTTTACTCTCTAACTTTAGCCTTCATAGTAAATGAAGACAAATTCATTCTGTTGTAATAATATAAGACTCAAGCTCATAAAATAGCAGCTTCTCATGATATGGTGGAAATAATATTTAATGATTGAAATTTAATAAATTAAATTAATATTTTTACAACAAGACTGACTAGCTACACCAACACTTCATGATTCGTATTAACATGAATTTTGCTTAAATATTTCCTTACACATATTGCATGAAAAATTACACAAATGTCATCGATGTCATATTCTTAAAAAATAAAAAAAATTTATTAAAATTTTACAGGTAAACTTTAATATTTTTTTTATTATTATCACTAACATGTCTGTTTTTAAAAAAGAAATTATTGTCAGATAGATTTCTTTAACCCACATGAAAAATATAAATTTCTGATATTCCCTACTGACATAAAATACTTGTAATAATTATGACACCTGTCATCATATTACTTGACAAAACTCAAAACGCCATATTACCTTAAGTTTAAGTTTAATATGAAAAAATATTTCTAAACAAAACTATACAGTATTATATGTCATTTATCATATAATATATCATGATTTTAAACTGCTTTTCAAGTAATAAAAGCCGATATTCTTTAAAAATTAAACTTTACAATAATTGATAAATAAATTCTTGTTTACACCTTTAGAAAGCCCCACAAGCCTGTCTTGTAGAAGCATTCAAGAAAGAACGATTTGTCTAACTTCTTAAAATAGCCATCAACAGTTTTTCTAGAGATAAAAGCCCAGGGAACTTAATCTGACGAACAAGCTGGCTGGCAAATCGCTTTAATTTATAGAGTTTGGCCATGCTAATGCTGCATAGAAGCCTTTCTTTATTCATTTACATTTAGGGCATTACAGGAGTAACACAACTGGCTGTATATAATATGATATAAGTGCCATCAAGGAAATAAAATGACTAACATTAGGACACTTTAGTTTTGACAGGAGTTTCTTGAAAGGAAAGAATAGCAAAAGCTCAACATCCACCTTGAACACCATTTTAAAAAAATATTCAACTTCAAATCGAGGAGAACTCACTATTGCAGTGCATGCAATAGGATGTATAAAATAAGGTTAACAATTTCAAGGGATATACTAGCCAGCAATAAGCACCTGCATCGAATAGCCATATTCGATATTACCAATCGCGAATTCTGCTGAAGAGGACAGGTCGACATCAGGTCTTTTAAACACATATACTCATGGTGAACACGAGTTTCAGTAGCTGATTCGGTTTCTTGACGTAATAAGACTATGATCGACAACGGAATCGCAGTGTAGAAAGGTGTCTTGGGCTTGATCTCATTTTCATTACAGTATTTTACATTGTAGTTCCAATACACCAATAAAATTTAATGCAATAAATATCGCCCTTCTTCGAACACAGTTCTTTAAATTTCAAGCACTGCTGTGCTATTTTTGTTCAGGTAGAAAGTGTTGAACTAAACTTCTCGTCTTTATTTAGGAAAAGATTAGAATCTCGCCTTTATTGCGATGAAATATTATCAAACACTCTGTTTAAATAACTTCCGGAAGCTGTTTTTTGTTTCATTGTTATCGCAAACGATGAAGTCGTCGTAGTCTAGAAGGTAGTGTGTAGGCTTATTAGACGTAAAGCCAGGGTTCAAGCCCCAGGCCAGACATCAGAACGAAAATATGAAAAATATTTCTTCGTCGACTTCCTCTCAGCAGATTTCTAGCAAAAACTCTGAGAATAAATAAAATTGCCATGTAAAAAGTTTCTCAAAAAATCTGTCGTTCGGGGTCGACTTTAAACAGTAGGTCCCACCACTCATGTATAAAATTAACACACACAACATAAGTGGTATGAGAAACTAGGTCGTAATCCTGACTGAAGGATTGTAATGACCAATTATGTATGTATGTTATCGAAGATGGCAGTCATCTTGGGCATAGCTATCTCCAAATTTTCGTTCAATACAGTAGGCATTAAACGAACGAGCTGATGAGCTATGAGTTTTAGCTATGACATCTAAATAAAAACGAAATGGCTTTCGGGAGTCTGCTGGCAATCTCATGGCTATTTTCCAAGCCAACGTTTAAAGTATAGGCACCGAACTTATAGCATAGACTTCAGCGGAATAAAAATCTGAGTGTAAGGCATTTTAATGACGAATACCGACAAGGAACAGTCATTTACTGATATTTGTTTGATTATTTCTTTTAACATATTCCCGCTAGTATAGCCTGAATAGTAACTGTTGCTTTGTTTATATTGGCAGCTCGCATGGCCTTGATTAAAGTCTGACATCCAGTGTCCTGCAGAATAAAATATAGATCGTGTTTAATATTATATAGGTACCGTATTGAATTCCTTAACGAAGATCAATTTTAATGGACATGGTTTAATTTTTAATGGCTTGTTTTAAAAGTAGTTTCTTAAACTGTTTACTTAATGCAATGATACATACTGATTACTGTTTAAATAACATAATAATAGATTTCTTTTTACTACACTTTATATTGTATTTGTTGCAATGATTTATATCTGGTATGAGTATCAACCCTTCATTTACGTCTGGGTTTCATTATTTACATTTTCCTTTTGGTTTAATTTTCCTGCATGAGGAAAATATAATAGAAATGAAAAAAATTTCAAACACAAAAAAAAAAATCTGGAAAAAAGCAAAGAAAATTATACGGGCTGCTTTAAATTAAAATTAAACACACAGACACAGCTGCAACTAAAGAGAGATAGACAGAACACTACTTAACCCCAGTGACTAGAAACTAGGATATGTAAATTTATAATAAATTTAAAATGAGAAAAAATTTGAAAAAAATTGAAAAATATATAAAAAAAACAATATAATAATAATAAATGTATTAACGTATATATATTTTTCAATAAAAAAAGGAAAAAATAACTTAAAATTGAAATAAAAAAAATTCTGTGTAAAACAACAGGCAGAAAGAATTAAAACAAAAGGCTCTTAATGAAAAAAAAATTATTATATATACACACAAACTCAATATAAATATATACAATAAAATGAAATGAAAAAAAGGATAAAATGCTATAAAAATAATTGTAAATATTTATTTTAATTTAATTATTTATAAAACCTATAAACAAAATTAAATAAAGCAACGTCTATATAACAAACAAATAAAACAAAATTAAAAAAATATAAAACATGATTTTTGTCAAACTACTGCCTAAGTATTAAACTAATTAACATATAAAAGAAGAATTAATATAATAACAAATAAAAATTATAATTAAAAAAAGAAAAGCCTAAAATAAAAACTAAACATTTAATTAATTTAAACTAAACAAACTAAAAACAAATTTAATTAAAAACCACTGCTGAGAAAACTGCCTGATTTTTTAAGATATTTTTTTTTAATATTTTTATTTTATAAAAATATGGTTGAGATAACTATATACATACTTGGGACAAATATTGAAATTAGTTGCAGCAACTAAAAAGAAATGTCATAAATATGTTAGGCTTTATTAATTTTATATACGTATTGTTGTCACAACTAATTTATTAATAAACCAGCTTTATTTTATTTGAGACAACCATTCAAATTAGTTGCAAAAACTATAAGCAGTTGAGACATTATAATTTTATTAAAATATAGTTGAGACAACTATATGCATATAGTTAACTATATACGTAATTGGACAACTATTGAAATTAGTTGCAGCAATTAAAAAGAAATCTCATAAATATAGTACACTTTCTTAATTTTATAGTTGTCTCAACTATATACGTATTGTTGTCACAACCAATGTGAATAATAAATCAGCCTAATTTATGTTGAGGCAACCATTCAAATTAGTTGTAAAATCGATAAGTAGTTGTGACATTTTAACATCTTAATTTTATAAAAATATAGTTGGGATAACTATACGCATATAGTTAACTATATATGTATGTACTTGGGACAAATATTGAAATTAGTTGCTGCAACTAGAAAAAAATCTCATAATTTTATAGTTGTCTCAACTCTATACGTATTGTTGTCACAACTAATTTCAATAATGAGCCAGCTTTATTTTAGTTGAGAAAAACATTAAAATTATTTGTGGAGACGATAAGTAGTTGAGACAAACATTTCAATTTTATAAAAATATAGTTGAGGTAACTATATACGAATAGTTAACTAAGTACGTATTGGGACAAATATTGAAATTACTTGCAGCAACTAGAAAGAAATCTCATAAATATAGTGGACTTTACTTATTTTCATAGTTGTCTCTACTACATATATACGTATTGCTGTCACAACCAATGTGAATAATAAACCAACTTTATTTTAGTTGAGACAACCAGTTGAAACGACCAGTAGTTAAGAAATTTTAAAATCTTAATTTTTTTAAAAATATAGTTGAGATAACTATATACATATAACTATATACATACGTACGTACTTGGGAAAAATATTGAAATTTGTTGCAGCAACTAGAAAGAAATCTCATATAAAGTAGACTTTATTAATTTTTTAATTGCCACAACTATATACGAATTGTTGTCCCAACTAATTTTAATAATAAACCAGCTTTATTTTAGTTGATACAGCCATTAAAGAACGATAAGTAGCTGAGATATTTTAACATTTTAATTTTATTAAAATATAGTTGTCATAACTATATACGTATAGTTAACTATATACGTACTTGGGACAAATATTGAAATTAGTTGCAGCAACTAAAACAAATCCCATAAATATAGTAGACTTTACTTATTTTCATAGTTGCCTCTGATACATACGTATTGCTGTCACATAAAATTTTAATAATAAACCGGCTTTATTTTAGTTGAGACAACCTTTCAAATTAGTGGTAAAAACGATAAGTATTAAAATTAGTTGTGCCTGCTAGAAAAAAATGTTGACTCAAGTAATTTTAATAAAATAGCAGCCACAATGTAATTGCCTGACATAAACATTGAAATTAGTTGCCCCAACTATATACATATTGTTGTCACGACCAATTTGAATAATTAACCGGCTTTATTTTAGTTGAGACAAGTAATTCCAAGTAGTCCTCACAAGTAATATGTATATATATATATAATAATATGTCAACTAGAATGATTTGACTGTCATAAACATTGACTTTAGTTGTCCCAACCATATTTTATGAAAAGCCATTTTGTTGTAACATTTAAGCCTTATTAAACCCTAATAAAAATGGCTTATAGTTTTTAGTATTTTCTTTAACTTTTCCCATCCCTGTCTAATATTAATCTAAAAACAAAACAAGTAAAATTATATATAAAAACCATTAAAAAAATTAATTTGTAAATGTGTAAAATATTTAAATAAATTAAATTTAAACAAGAAAAAAACTTCTACAAACAAAACTTCCTTACTACTAAACTTTTTATAAAAAAAAATAAAACTTAAAAACAAATTTATGTAACAAAAACAAATTATTGTAAATTTTATAAAAAAAAAATTCTAAAACAAACTCGATATATTTTTATTTATTTTTTCTTCTTTTAATAATAATAATTATTTTTTTTAAATTTATTATATAAGAACACAAAAATATTATATATTTTTTTTATTTTATTTTTAAGTTTAATTTTATTATTGTTTTGAAATTTAAAATTTAAGTGAAAGGAAATCTAAAAAAAATAATAATAATAAATAACTAAAAATAATTATTAATAATAAAAAATAATAATAATAATGATAAAAAAAAGAAAAATAAATATTTTAAAAAATATGCAAAAAAAATGACTGAAGTTTTATTAGCAAAGGAAATGCAAAGGAAATATAAGCAAACAACAGGCAAGCCGCACAAACTGGTAATAAAATGCTATTACAAATTTTAATTTTTATATTTGTAACTCATATTTCAGTTTAAAGAGCAAATTTTAAATAATCTTTAACCTGTAAGAGAAAAATTTCAGTCATTAATTGATTGTTATTAGCAACAGAGATCAGCAATGGATCGTTTTTCGCCACTCATAAGCGGTTATGAAATTTTTAATATAAGTGGGTCAACAATATTGTAATTTAACTACGAACTCTGATTCATTAATAGTCACTACAACGTCGATTTATAAATACAGGTTGCAATGAGCATGCGTACAACGTTGACATCAAACTCATACCATTCGAAATATGTTTGATTCATAAGCCTCATATAAATGACTCGAATAATTCATCAGAATTTACAGTCTTAGTTGTTGTTGCATTTACAACAAAGGAAAAAAAACACATAAGCAAAAAAGGAGAGAGCAGCAAGCAGAGCAAACACACAACCTTTTAGTGAGTATTTCAGTGTGCGTACGCGAATCGTACTTTAGCAACATAGTTATACTTAACCATGGATTTGATAAGCATTTACGATAACTTGAGGTCTTAAACAACAAGTGTTTTGAATCTCTTTGCACTGATAATCTACTTAGTGGTGCTCATTCTCAATTGTTAATAATACCACAACATCAGCAATCATCTGTTTAGAGCTTACAACGAGTAAAACATTGCTTCTGCAAAAGCCATTTGACAAAAAATATGTAAGAATTGAAATGAGAGCGTTTTCTAAGTAGTTATTGGCATTCATATTCGCAAGAGTTTGGTAGCAGCTTGACGTATGTATATCTTTAGATAATCTTTTAAGTTGCGGTAGTATGCTAGCGGGCGATGAAGAGAGCCAAGGACATTCGAATACAACAGATGCAACTGTTGAAAGGGTTTGGGCACACTGACATTCCAAGACTTTCAATATGCTTCTCCATCGTTTATCAATTGTCTTTATTTGTTCTGATAACAGCGGACTGTACTGCAGTAAGAAAATTGTTCTCTTGATTGTGAAGTGTTAAGGCAAAGATTTTTTGGTAAGCTTTCTACAACCGATTGTTGTACGCCTGAACTTGATTTTGATAACTGCTTTAAGATTAAAATCTCTTTGCGCTTTGAATGAAATCGGAACAATTTATTTAATTGTTTTAATACCAGGGTCTGCGTAGATAACCCACAGGTGAATTATGGAATTGTAGCCAGTACTTTCTCAGTCGAAGTCGCCGTAGTCTAGTAGAAGAAGGCTACGGTTCAAACCCCAGGTCAGAGGTCAAAATAAAAATATGAAAAAATGTTTCTTCGGTGGCTTTCTCCCAACAGATTTCTGCCAAAAACTCTAGAGTAAATAGAAAATTGCCATTCTCAGAAAATCTGTCATTTGAAGTCGACTTTAAACTGTAGGTCCATTCACTTATGGATAAAATTAACACACACAACATAAGTGGTGTGAGAAGCCGGGTTGTAATCCTGACTGACGGGTTGTAATGACCATTTATGTATGGTCAGTCGAATTCAACCTGAATCATCACTTAAATCTACTAAAAAGCTCAAAAGTGTCCTTCAGGTGAAAAAGGAGTACACCGCCCATTATCTCCTCTCGGTATGTAAGGGAGTACAAGCATATCGAGAGGAATGTACCTGCTGTTAAGCGGGTAAGCGGGAGATCTAAATGAATTGCACTCAGGATGAACCTTGCAGTTCCTATTTCAGTATACATTTCGGCCTCGATGGTGTTACTTTTTAAAAGAGGTATTCTCGACAATTAGTTTGAAAAAGCACATTCCAAGTGGACGTCTCAGTAAAATCGCGAAACTGACAAAAATGCGTGAATATACTTATAATATATGGCGATAGTTCCGTTCACAGTATATGGTATGCATTCAGACTGATGCCTGTATTTGCCGATCACTAACCGATTGAAAATCGTATCCAAAGTATAGGAATTCAGCAGACGACCGCTGTCGTAACTATGACGGTGTAGATTATTCAACGCAGTAGAGTTCTTCAAAAGCCATCTAAGTAGTATCTTCGTGAGTAGTTTGTGCACAATATAAATGGGATTACGTCACGTGTCATAAATTAATCTCAAGATAACGGTCCAGATTTAAAATACACATGGTCTTTAGCTGGTCTAGTGGTTTTTAAACACTTTAAACGATGTGAGAAGCTAGATCGTAATGCTGACTGAAGGGTTGTAATGACCAATTATGTATGTATATACATACAATACAACAATATCCAATGACACTATTATGTACTTGATTTTCGTTAAACTAATTAAACGAATGTATTTAAAAATGTAATGAAACTGTGATTATCCATTAAATATCAATAAAGATGCGATTTCTTGATGCCAAAAATATCATTTTATTGCAATTGAAAGCTATTTACCTATTTTGAATTGAATTTTAAAGCTCTTAACAGTCTATTGAATGTCTAGGTTATTAAAATGTATTAAGGTTTATGTATGTATTTTCCTCAGTTATTTATGTACATAGACTTCTTTGGTCTACATTAGTCGACTAATGACCCCCCATCTGTTTATAATAAAACAATTTAAAGTAAATCTCTAGACGGCCTTATTACAAATAAAAATAAAGAATAATTTGGAAATAAATTCGAAAACAAGAAAAAAACTTCCACTAAATCATTTCAGTAATCCGCTTGTCGAGTTATAAAAAATAAAAAAAAAAAAATAAAAAAAAAAAATTAAGAAAAATAGCAGAAGAAATTTATTGACTTTTTGTGGTTTTTAAAAGAACCTCTAATAAGCACGAAGTATTTTTTTATTTATTTTTAAATAAGAAGCCAAGAAATTGGAAACAGTCTATAAAAAAGTAATTTTTTCTTCTCTTTGAAATAATTTTCAGACGTGAGTAGGTAAAGACATACAAACAAAAAATCGAAAAAAAATAAGAAGAAGAATTAAATTTTAATAAATGTTTAAATAATAATATATGTGCTGTAGTGAGTGACTCAATATAATGATTTATTATTTAATTAATAGGTTTCAGGTATAAATTACTATGCTTGGAGATGCTTAGTTTACTGGCTGTTTTAATTAAAGCACACAAGCATTTGAAAAACCAAACAAAATATTTTTATTAAATAACAATTCATTCTAATACTGTATAGAATACATTACTCTTTTTATTTATAAAAAATTTTTAATATTTTTTGCTTTAATTTTCAATTCTTTGACAGATTTATTGGGTGCAGTTTTCTTCACTTTACCATTATTATGCAAGTATTTTGCATTTTAAATTGCCAGAATCATGACAATCATTAGGTATTCTTTAAAGGCTCATAAAACCTTTGGTGTTATTGTTTAAAGGTTCAGAGGTTAAATTAAATAAAGAGAAAAAAACATTAAATTCTTAAACAAAACATAATAAAAAAACAAAAATTCTATCATATCAGCTATAAACAGATATTCCGCAGATACATGACAACAATGACGGTGAACTGTTTATGAATAAAAAGGAACACAGAAGAAAAAAATTAAATACAAACCGTATTACAGTCAGTGACAACAAAACAAAGAAACTGAAAAAAAAATTAATTCAGCATTTAAATAAATTTCCTATAAAACATATTGTCACATTTTAATCTTTTAAAAATGTTTAAATTATGAGTCAATAGATTCCAAATAAAATGAAAATAACTTTGCATTTATTTTTAATTAAAATTCTTTATTATTCTTTCAATTCTGTGTGCCACTGTTCACAACTTGATGTATACAACAACAACTGCGTTTCTTTGTTATTCCTCTGTTTACACCCCTTGCATAAACAATAACAATTACTAAGCAAGTATACGTCAGGTCTTTGTAACGGAGATCTTCAAACCACGATTACTCCGTTCAAACACACCGCGTCTTCACACAAGACTGACTGAACTTCACTAACTCACTCGCCTGCTTGTCTTACCTTTTATATGGCATGATAAACAGTCTGATGAATGTTCTTGAAGGCGCATGTTCGTGGCTTCGTCATTATAACCCTTCAGTCAGGATTACGATCTAGTTTTCTTACACCACTTATGTTGTGTGAGTTAACTTTATACCTGAGTGGCGGGACCTACAGTTTAAAGTCCTCTAGGATCGACAATTTGTTGAGAAACATTTCATAGCAATTTTGTTTACTGTCAGAGCTTTTACCAGAAATCTGCTGAGAAGATGTCGCCGAAAAAATATTTTTTTCTTCATATTTCATATTTTCGTTTTGTTGTCTGACCTGGGGTTTGAACCTTATGTGTAATAAGCCAACGCCCTACCTTCTTCTAGAGTATGACGTCTTCATTCATACATGATTTCAATTTCTATAGAAATCAATATCATTATGTGCCCAGTTGTTCTGCACATCAGCAGCTATTTAAGGTAAGGCTCAATAGTTTGTAAGGCTCGATGACTGCAACAAGACTTCTTAAAACAGATATTCCTTGTATGACGTCTTCATTCATACATGATTTCAATTTCTATAGAAATCAATATCATTATGTGCCCAGTTGTTCTGCACATCAGCAGCTATTTAAGGTAAGGCTCAATAGTTTGTAAGGCTCGATGACTGCAACAAGACTTCTTAAAACAGATATTCCTTGTATCAGTATATAGCTGAGATTCCAATGATTTCTTTTCTAGGAGATCCTGAGAGACGTCTACTTATAATCGTCTCTTTCTTTCCCTGGTAAAGTTGGCTGTTCCATTTGGGTGCCTTACATTACTTACATTAGATTCTAAATTTACTTCTCTTTTATGCGTCTTATTTACTTCACTTTGGTTGTTTTCCAGTTAAGCAGGGAATTGATATTCTGTAGCAGGCCCTAGGAGGATAGCGAGTCAGTTTTTTATGCCTAGAAAATGAGCTTTCTGTTAGAAAGTGTTGTGTACATGTCGCGAGCAACTTTTGATGATTGTGTGGTCTTTTTTAAGAGGCGGTATGCCATACATACATAGGTAGGTAGATATGTAGGTAGGCAGATAGAGGCAACTGTCCACACTTATGTAGCTCATACAAGGCCTGTTATGATCGATGGAATATGCTGAAGAAATAGTTTTCCTTAATATTTCGTTTCGCTGGAAATGTCTGACCTGGAGCTTGAAACGTGGCCTCACGTCTAATAAGCCAACACCCTACCTACTTAGCTAAAGCGACTTTAGTCGGTTTTGTTCAACGTGGATGACCTTAAACAACGACGTGTGTGCGCTGAATGGTCTCTGCAGCAGTCGGCAGTTGACCATAATCTTCATTGAAAAATCATTTTCAGGCATGAGACCACTTTCTGGATGAATACACTTTCTGTTAGCAAGTGTTGTGTGCATGTCGGGAGCAACTTTTGGTGATTGAGAGCCTTTTCTCAGGAGGCGATGTTGTCACCAAAGTACTTTTACAATACTACCTACGCCGTACATAGGTAGATAGATAGGCATATAGAGGTAACTGTCCACGCTTAGATCATAGAACGGCCGTTATGATCATATTTCCTCATTCTCCACTGGTCTTTGAACTATTCAGAATATCTGTTGAAGTGACTAGACTGCTAATAACCGTCAATGACAGTTTGTTCAAATGTGTTATACGCTAGACTCCAAGATGATAATGGACAACCACTTCTGATTCAATTCTTGGCTCTCAATTATTCAATAATTTTGAACAGGAGTTATACAAGTTATGATGTTGCCGTAATCTAATAGGTAGTGTGTTGGCTTATTGGACGTAAAGCCACGGTTCAAACCCCAGGTCTGACAGCAAAACGAAAATATGAAAAAATATTTCTTAGGCGATTTCCTCTCAGCAGATTTCTGGCACTCTGAGTCCACCACTCATGTATAAAATTAACACACACAACATAAGTGGTGTGAGAATCTAAGTTGTAATCTTGAATGCTGGGTTGAAATGACCAATTATGTACAATAGTGGCCTTATAATTAGAAACGATGTTTCTGAAACAGAGTTCTCTGGAATGACGAATTTAAGTTTAATTTGTCCCAATCTGATGGAAAAACGTATATAAGACGTCCTCCAAACAAAGCCTTCGATCCCAGGTACACAGTGAAAACTGTAAAACAAATTAACAAACATACACGTTGCTAAGTCGTTTCTAATTATAAGTCCACCACTGTATGTATGTATGTATGTCTGTTATAAAAATCAATATCTGGACTGTAGAATATCCAGATCCAACCTTTTCTTAGCATATTTGACTAAACGTAGTACAAGTCCCTAATGCTCCTGATATCTGCCTGCAGACAAATTTCATTGTCGGTATTACCAGGCTCTTTTGTTCGCCACTAGTTGTATAACGAATGCATTGCAATACCAAAAAAATAAGGTGTGTGCGTGGGTTCTTTTCTTTAGAGCGGCTTTAATAATCAAAAAAGAATTTTCAGTATAAATTTTTTTTGTTTTTTCTTTTTTATTATGATAATGTTTAAAAGCTTTCTTTATTTTGCATTTAATTCGGTATTTTGAAATCTTTTTTTTCTTTCTTTTTTTGTATTATTTCATTCAATTTTTTGACAACAACACAACAACAAAAAAATAATAATTCATTGTGTGTAGGCTTTATGAAAACGTGACAAAAAGTTGATTTTTCTCATATGCAAGATGCGAGACAAACAACCAGCCATTCCACCAGCACTCATTCCCCAACCAACATCAATGCATTCATCCATCCATCTATCCATTCATCTTCAACATTTATTGTCAACATATGAGAATAAAAAAATATAAAATTTGAAGCAAAAAAAAAAAAAATTATTTAAAAAATAAAATAAAAAATCCGATTTTTTTTTGGTTTGTCCGTCAGTTCTCCATGGCTGTGATGCAAGTTTGTTCGGTGTTTACATAGAGAATGTTTTTTATTCTGTGTTTGTGTATGATTTCAACAAAAATTTTGTATTTATTTCCGTTTTTTGTTTTATTTTTCAGAAGAGAATTAAAATAAAAAAAAATAAAATTTGAAGAGGATTTTTTTCTTTTTTAATGAAACAAAGAAAAGTAGCACTTGAATAAAAAATTATTCATTTTATTTAAAAATCTCTTGAAATACAAAATGAAACAAAAAATAGAAATTCTATCAAAATAATTGCAAAATATTTATTTATACTCTATGAACCACTTGTTATAAAAAAAATTCTATAATTTCTCTAGTGATGCTTTTTATATAAATTGTGGCCAATAAAAATCATATTTTTTATTTGTTTCATAATATTTGCAAACGTATACATTTTATATATTTACATACATATTTACTATATTTATACGTACTATATATATATGTATATATTATGATATATTTATGTAAACTTTTTAAGTACTTTTTCAAATATCGTTTGGCTTTCTTTCTTAAAAGGCATTTAAAAATATTGTGCATAGAGCATCCATAGCATATTTATGTACATGAAATATTTATTTTTTAATCAATATTTTAAGGTCATGACAATTTTACTGCCCGAAGCATTAAATATTTAAAAAAATTAAAATAAAATTTAAATGAAATCAAATAAAATAAAATAACGTTTCACATAGAAAATGTTCGAAATCAGATAAATTAAACATGCAGCAGCATGGATTTATATTTTTTTCTTTTTCAATTCCATCAAAAATAGCCTTTTTGGGAATGCATTCAACACTCTTGGATCTCTTGTGGATTGTTATCATGCTGAATTCAAACATTTTTATTTTTTCGCGTACCTATTCATCCAGAAATTGGTCTCATGCCTGAAAATAATTTTTCAATGAAAATTATGCTCAATTGCCGACTAGTCCAGAGACCATTCAGCGCATACACGTCGTTTTCTAAGGCCATCCACGTTGAACAAAACCGACTAAAGTCGCTTTAGCTTAGTAGGTAGTGTGTTGGCTGATTAGACGTGAGGCCACGTTTCAAATTCCAGGTAAGACATTTCCAACGAAATGAAATATAAAGAAAAATTATTTCTTCGGCATATTCCATCGAACATAACAGGCCTTATATGAGCTGCCTTTATCTGCCTACCTATCTAGCTACCTATGTACGGCATAGGTAGGATTATAAGACTACTTTGGTGGCAACACCGCCTCTTAAAAAAGACCACACACTCACCAAAAGTTGCAAGCGACATGCACACAACACTTTTTAACAGAAGGCGTTGTTCCTGGGCATTAAAAACTGACCCGCTATCCTCCCAGGACCTGCTACAGAAGACCAATTCACTGCTTAACTGGAAAGACAAACAAAACAAAGAAAATCAGAAACATTGAATATTTAAGAATCGAATGAATGTTTAAGGTCATGAGGCAAACGAAAAATAATAAATGGGACAACCAACTTCACCAGAGAGAGAGTGAGACAAAGAAACGGTTGTAAGGAGAAATCTATCAGGATCTTTAAAAACAGAAAACCTAGGAATCTTGTCTACGTATTGATAGAAGAAATATCTGTCTTACAAGTTGTGTTCCAATCACAAACGATTAAGCCTTGCCTTAAATAGCTGCTGATGTACAGAAGATCTGGGCACATTATGATACTGATTTCTGTAGAAATTGAAATCATGCATGAATGAAGTCGCCGTAGCCTAGTTCGCAGTATGTTAGGTTATTACACGTAAGGTCTTAAGTCAGATATCAAAACGAAAATATGAAAAAATATTTCTTCGACAACTTCTTCTCAGCAATTTCTGGCAAGAACTCTGAGAGTAAATAAAATTGCCACGAAAAAGTTTCTCAGAAGTCTGTTGTTCGGAGTCGTATTTAAACTGTAGGTCCTAACACTCATTGTATATTAAATTCACACACACAGCATAAGTGGTGTAAGAAACTAGTTTGTAATCCTTAGAAAAGGTTTAGAATGAAGGATTATGTACGAAATTAACAAATTTGATAGATCGAGTCAGACATGCAACTCACAGTCGTGGAGGAGATATGCCGCAAATCATATTTAAAAAATAAGTGCCATTATCAAACAGTTTATAATAAAAAAAACTTCATTCCATCTACATTTCAGTCATGTATTATCATTTTAAGACCCTACCTTATAGGAATATATAAAAGACTTTTGAAACTCTTCGATTTTAAGAAATGAAAGGAAAAAATCATCTTCATTTGAACACATGCTAATGCTAAACAGTTTAAAATAAAATAACCTTAAGAGTGTAGCATACTTTTGAAGCATACTGTATGGTTAAGTGTTGTATTCAAAATACACGCGTAAACGTCTAGATGCGTATCTGGTTGCATTAATTTAAGAAGTACAACTACTGTTTCCTACAATTTTTTTGTATTTTTTTCCAAACTTAAAAACGAGGGTAATTGCTGCTGTTGTAAAACAAAAAGTACTAAGTACTTAATTAATAGAAAATATATGGAAAAATTATGTCAATTTCTGTAAACTATGATTATAAAAAAGACTGTGTTTTGTGTCACTCTACTTTATTTACATTAATTTTGTTGTTGTTGCAGCAAAAGCAAATTAAAATTTTGTAGTTCCCATCCTATTTTTTTTCTTTATTTTTTATCTAAAATCTTGTAATAAGAAAAGTTTTTTCTTTCTTCATATTCTCTTCATGAGCTTGTTTGCTCATTCAGTCATTCATTAATTCAGTCATTCATTCATTCATTCATTCGTTTGTTCTTTTTCTTACAGTTAATGCAAGCAGAGTATGTATGTTTTTTCTCTTGGCGTTTTCGCTTTCCGTCAGTTTTATATGAATTTAATTTGTTCTCTTTTCATGTTTTAGTTTGGTTGTTGTATTGCATTCAACATGCTTTTTGCTTCATCGCTTGTAATTCTTCTTTCTTTTTCTTTAAAGCGTAAGAACAAATTGCATTTGTTTTAAAAGTCTTTTTTTTCTTTTTTTTTGCTTTTTTTCTTAATTAAAAAGTTCTTAAGCAAAAATTTAAGAGGATTTCTTTACCACTTGACTTTCTTTCATTCATTCATTCATTCATTCATTCATTCTATATCTATTGCCTTAAGACAATAAATCTATCGAGTAGCACAGCTCAAGAAGCACTACAGGTTAAACTACTTGGAGATTAAAAACGTACTTTGGCTTGTTTAAGGTTAAACTCATGTCAGAAATTAAATGCATTTTCATTTAAATTGGGTTTTATAGGCGTTTTTGGCAAAAACAACGAAAAAGAAAAAAGGAAACAACAAAAAAACACTCAGAGAATGTTTAAAAAACAAAATTAATTGAGGTTTTAACCTAAAGTGGATTAAAATTTTGTAATAAAAAATTGCATTTCAATAAAAAAAAAGCTTATGGAGAAATAAGCCTTTTTATTTGAAATTTTAATTGTTCTCCTCTAACTAATAAAATAGGCTGACAAGTGACCGGAAGCCGGTATGTTTTGATGGACGAAATCCAAATCTGGTCTCATAATTAATCCATCATTCTTGGTTTTCGAAATATCCTCAAATAAAAATGCCAATGAAGGTCATTACAACCCTTCAGTCAGGATTACAACCTAGCTTCTCATACCACTTATGTAATGTGTAATAATTTTCTACATGATTGGCAGGATCTACAGTTTAAGTCGACTTCGAACGACAAATTTTTGAAAAACTATTTCATGGCAATTTTATTTACTTTCAGAGTTTTTGCCAGAAATCTGCTGAGAAATATTTTTCAAATTCGTTTTGATGTCTGACCTGGTGTTTGAACTAATAAGCCAACATACCACCTACTAGACTACGGCGACTACATTGTATATTTAATCTTTAATGAAGGTTCCTTAGATCACTTCAAAAGAACCATAAAGATGTGTATAAGTCAGGGCAATATGAAAACTTCTCTTCAGGTCAGATTGGAAAACTTCTCTGAGTCTTTCTGTAAGAAAAATCTTTCAGCAAGAACGCTTACAAAGACTGTTACTCGGTTAGCAATTAGAACAACACTTAGCGGAGTTCGATGGAATTCTCTTATTGAGTACTTTTTCTTCTGAGTTGGATTATCCCAGAACATAATAAAGTACCCGATGGAAGTCTCTCATAGAGTACTTTTTCTTTTGTGTTACTAAAGTACTAAAGTATTCTAGCTTTTTGGTACTTTTCTACAATTGTAAAAATCCAGACAAAGTAAATCTTAATTAAAAGAAAAAGACTTTAGTACTCTGTATGATATTTTAAAAGTACTTTTTATTTCATGCTTTTTGTTTAGTACTTTTTTAAATTTATTCTGAATTTTTGTTAAAGAACCACTGTTTAGTTTCCATCTAACCTCGTATATTTTTTAGTTGTAAACTTTAAATGAGACATACCCCCTCCGTATGTCCCCTATTTGTTTGATATCTAAATAATTTAATTTACTTTATCACAGATATACAGTGAGAATCTGGTGTGGGGGAAAAGTGTTTCTAACCCCTTCTCTTTATTTTTTTTTGAACAGAATTCTGCTCTTTTTTATTAATCCATTTTTTTAAATGCAATTTAATGAATTGCATGCGTTTCATTACGTCTCTTTTTTTGTGTTTTTCTGTTCATTTTTTATGCGTTTTTCTGGTGTTGGTAGATGGATAATGATGGTCTACCAATGGCATGCTTATCATTCTCTGCATATCATATGATATACAATTACTTGAAAGGGGTGCGGTTTTAATTGTTTTCAAACAAATTTTGTTTTTTTAAATTAAAACAAAAAAAGTAATAAAAAACTACTGTTCGTCTTACTTACACATGAGGTTCATTTAAAGAAATGAATAAAAATTTAAAAGCCTCGCATTTATTTACAAAAAAAAACCAACTGAAAGTGGTTAAGCTGGCCACAAGGTTTTATATTACATGGCATAAGTTCATTATGGTTTTTCTCATTTTCCTTTCAGTTTCTTTTTAAAGTTGTTGTTGCAAATACAAATAGAATTTATAATGTAATTAATGGCGTAAATTAAAGTGAATAAATGATTTGAGACAATTGACACCCCATACTTTGTAAAACAAAAAAACAGGGAAAGGAAACAAAAGTAATGTAAACCACAATACATTGAAGGACGTAAATTTACAATAAGGAAGGGGTTACGTTTGTATTATTGTAGTGGTTGTCATATGGAAATTGTATTCCCATTTTATAAAACAAATCATAAAATACTGTGTGAAATAGGTTGACCAGTGAATTGATAGGTGGGTGTTAAGAATTAAAAGGTGCAACCAATATTGTTTTAATGGTCGTTTTCAATGAAAAAACTGATGATGAAAGATCACACATTGTAAGTCACACGTTTGCATAACAAGTTTGTTTTAAGCAATCCCATCACCAGCAATTTGTTTGATTTGTACTCATCTACAGCCAGATGGTGTAACCCTTTACAGTCGACTTTCCTTAGGTACAGGTCTTCTAACATGTCTTTGGTTTACATACATACATAACATACATAATTGATTATTGCTACCATTCAGTTAGGATTACGACCTAGCTTCTCATACCACTCATGTTATGTGTGTTAATTTTATACATGAGTGGCAGGACCTACAGTTTAAAGTCGACTTCGAATGACAGATTTTGTTGAGAAACTTTTCGTTGCAATTTTTATTTACTCTCAGAGTTTTTGTCAAAACTCTGCTGAGAGGAAGTCGGCGAAGAAATTCTTCTTGTATTTTTTTATGTCTGGCCTGGGGTTTGCAAAGTGGCCTTACGTCTAATAAGCCAACACATTACCTACTAGACTACTGCGATTTCGTCTTTGGTTTAAGGATTTTTAGCTCAGGACAGATCTTATAATATTCCCCGATTTGTCTCAAAGAATGTGTTCCATCCAACGTCAGTTACTTGTAGGGAATTAAACTTTCAAAGGACCTTGGAACATAGCAATCGAGAGGTCTTTTTAAGATATATGCAGGCTAGTAGATTACCAATAATCAACGAAGATAATTGATTACAAATGAATGAACTTAACATTCCTTTCGGTGTAGTCTTAGGTGGAACTCCAACCGCCTTCTTAAGAAAGGCAAAACCAATTTTGTTGAACGGAAAGTATGGATTTCTTTAGTCATACAACGGAAAAACATGTTTTTCTTTTAGGTTCCCTTCTTATTTTGTATAACTATTTGAATTCACATAAATTTTCCCCAAAACTGTATAGAAATTCCGTATGCATACGTACTTGATTGGCCATTACAACCCTCCAGTCAGGCTTATGCCTAGCTTCTCATACCACTCACGTTTGGTGTGTTAATTTTATACATGAGTGGCGGGACCTACAGTTTAAAGTCGATTCTGAACGCCAGATTTTTTGAGAACCTTTTATTTATTTTTTTATTTATTTATTTTTTATTTACTCCCTCAGTTTTTATCAAAAAGACTGCTGTTAGGGGAAGACGTCGAAGAAATATTTTTTTGTATTTCGTTTTGATGTCTGATCTGGGTTTTGAATCTTGGCATTACGTCTAGTAATCCAACACACTACCTGCTCGACTACTGCGACTCCAAATTGTCATTTTAAAGTGGACAAAAGCAATGGAAAATCCAACTCTGGCGAGTGTTGAGATGGAATAGGACTCAATGAGCAACATTCCTTGCCAGCGCCAAGGCCTTACGTCTAGTAAGCCAACACACTACTACGACGACTCCACATTCAGTATATTTTTAAATATTTCAACATCGTCGGTTTTCGCCTGCCATTGTAAAGTGGATAAAGCATGGGAAAATCCAACTCTGACGAGTGTTGAGAGGAAGGAGCACTTAATGAGCAAGATATCTTGCCAGATCATGCAATACAATAACCGAATATATTTACACGGAGCGTTGTTTCAATGCAATGCCAGATGGAACAAAACTATAATCCCACGATCTGCTAAAGTAAATAATTAACTTTTTGGCTAGAAGAACTTGATTAACGACACAATGGAAATACAAGCCATTTACTCGTAGTTTAAAAAAAGAGCAAAAAAATCAGTCTTTGAAGTCGTAAAGGCAGGACAGACATCAAAACAAAATACAAAAAGTATTTCTACGGCGACTTCCTCTCAGCAGATTTTGGGCAAAAACTCTGAGATTAAATAAAATTGCCATGAAAAAGTTTCTCAAAAAACTGTCGTCCAGAGTCGACTTTAAACTGTAGGTCCACAGGACCACTCATGTGTAAAATTAACACACACAACATAAGTGGTGTGAGAAACTAGGACGTTGTACAATGGGTCTATTCGACCTCCGGGTACTGTACTTGTCTTAATTGACAAGTACACGTCCTCTAACCTAACATAACCTAAAAACGGAGTCAAATCGTTCGTCTTTTTTGACGGATAGTGTTGTTCCTGCATAAACTACATATTCTCATTTACATAAAAGCTTACCTTTGCACGGGCTGAACTATTTATTTTCAAAAAAAAAAAAAAATGAGACCATAACAGAAAAGTTATTCAATTGAGAACAATTAGAACCTTAAAATGCTTCTTATTGGTTGTGGTATTTACTAAATAGTATAGACATGAACCTTACAGAACACCATAGGCAATATTTTTCAATTAAACTGTTTTTGTTTTCAGTTAAACAACAACATTTAACGCCTTGCCTAAGAAAAAAACAACTTACAACAGCAATAACAATGGCTTAAGGTTGGTGTTGGTTTTTTCTCTCACTCATAAACCCTCTTTTTCATGCACCAGTAAGAAAAGAAAACAAACAACGCAAACGAAACAATTAAAAAATCTAAGCAAAGTATAATAAAAAGAACCACAGGCTTAAAGTAATAGCAGAGACCACACACACGCATCAACAGAAACAATAACAACAACACTTTTGGAAATCACAAAAAAACCCCCCTCCTAAGCAAAGGAAAAGTAAAACTAAAGCTCTTTTGAAAAAATACGAAAGAAAAACACGTTTAAAGAAGTGAGTATAAGTGAGTATAAGTGAGCCCAAAACTAAACACAGGCATATAAAACATGAAAAGAGAGAGAGAGAGAGATAGAGAGAAAAGCAATACGAAAACAATAACACAAAAAGGAAAAGGACGCTGAGAATGTTGTAACAAACAAAAGAGAGAGGGGTTTGTTAGGAACAAAGCAAATAATTAACACAATACACCATATTTGAAGCAATAAAAAACACTTACAAAGAAACAAATGCCAACAACAACAACAGCAATAACACATTAAAACACACACTACTTACATGTACAATACTTACGAACGTGCATTAACACGAGTAGCTTATAAACAAATAAAAACAAGCAGCAGCAACAGAAGAAAAAAACAAACAAAGAAAAACACAAAAAAGGAGTAAATGTAGTCATAACCAAAAACAACAATAGTAACAAATAATACGAACACCACCACCACTACCACCAGCAACAACAATAACAACAAAAAATGCCTTTATTTACAGCCAAGTATTCTATACGGAAAACACATTCATAAACAAAACACTCGCACTCTCATAAACAACAACTAAAACTAAATAGAGCAACTGCAAAAGACCGCAAGTGAATGAAAGCAAAAATCATGAGAGAGAGAGGGAAAAGAGAGAGTGAAGAGAAAACGAAAAAAAAACTTGTTTTTAAAATGACAAAATACGCATAATAAAGCCAAGCCAAACCAACAAAAAAAAAAATGAAGACGAGTTAAATGCACTCTCTTGCTCTTTCTTTTGTATTTTTCAAAAATAATAGCTTCTTGCTATTAAATAAAAGGATATGAAAAGGATAATGTAAACTAAAACAAAAACAAAAACAACAAAAGAGAATGGTAATATTGAGGTTGTGTTAAATGTTATTTATGATGAATTAATGTTTTGTTGTTTTTGTTGTAATCTCTTATACAAAATAAAAATATATTGTATGTGGTGGCAAAGAATACAACACTATTTTTAATGAATTTTATTTGTAAGAAACATATGGCAACTTATGTTAAAAAAAAGATCTTCAGCATGAATAAAGTGATATTTTTGAAGGGAAAACAGTAGTAAATCTATGTTAATAATAAAGATAAACCTTAAAAATATGAATAAACAATTAACTTGAACTTGAAGTCAAAAATTAGAAAATCAAAATTAATTCTTCTACAAAATCTATAATTGTTAATATTTTTCTTTGAAATTAACAAAAAGAACGTGTAAGGCTCTCCTAAAAAGAATAAAACAAAAATTTTAATAAATGCTCTGTTTTTGGAAGAGCCGTTCATATATCCTTTTTTGGGCTTTTTATAAAAATTTTTCCAAAATCGTTTATCTAATGGAAATTTTAAATAAACTGAGAAAACAGTAGTAAATCATTCTTAATAGTAAAGATAAATCTTAAAAATATGAATAAACAAACAAAAATAAACTTAAAGACAAAAAATAAAAAATTAAAATTAAGGCCTCTACAAAATCTGAAATTGTTAATATTTTTCTTTAAAATTAGCAAAAGGAACGTGTAAGGGCCTCCTAAAAAGAATAAAATAAACATTTTAACAATTGCTTTGTTTTTGAGAGAGTCGTTCATATATCCTTTTTTTGGCTCTTAACAAAAATTTTTTCAAAATCGTTTATTTATTGGAAATTTTAAATAAACTGAACTGAAAACACAATATTTTCAAATCTAATTTCAATGTTTGTGTTTGTTAAAACAAAATCCTATCAAAACTATTCATATCAATACCGGTTTGAGTCAATAGAGCAAAAGCCTCTCAAATCAAAATTCGTTAAGAAAATAGAACGGAATGAACGTAGTAAAGTATGTTTTAATCTTAGAGACTTACAAATTTTAAACCTGTGTTGTTTTAAAGGACCTGGTAAAATATCCTTTTTTTGAAATTTAATTTTCATCAAAATTTTTTGCTTGACTATGAAAAAAAACGTGCAAAACAAAACCTGCCAATCGATTTTTATTAAAGAAGGGAGTTTTTAACAACTTAATGTTTAATGATGTGTAAGCTGGGATAGAAAAATGCTTTAATGCTTCTTTATTTTATATATTGTGTTGGACTTTAATATCCTTTATGCTTGTTTTTTGTTTCATTTTTTTCTGTTGTTTATAAATGATTTTTACTTAATGAAATTTCATTGTATAGTCCTGTGAATGTAATACAGGATTTCGGTTTTTTCCCAATTTAAACAACAATTTGTGAAGGTCCTGCTTGTATGTACCGTAGCGATATTAAATTTTATATTGTACTTGTACATACATATCTAAAAGCCATTACTGCTATTGCTATAGGCCACCTTAAACTTGAATACATGCTTACTTAGTTGCTTGTGCAAAAAGGATGAGAAAAAATATAAGAAAACAGGTTCAGACATTACAGCTAAAAAATTAAACTTTTTTCTTCTATGTCTACTGCTGCTGTTGTTGCTCCTGGTTTTTTCTTGCTTTGGTTGGAACAATAAAATCAAATTGAAGAGAATTCAATTGTAAATCGATCGATAATCATTGTTGACCACATAGCCTAGCTACTTTCTTTTACTTTCTTTAATTTCTACAAGCTTTTGTTGTATTAAAAAACTTAAGACAGGCCAAATGATTCCTTTTTTATAACAAATTTTATTTTAAAGGACTTATTGCCTTCTTCTGTTTGTGTTAAGCTACTGTAAAGGACAGGCTTTCGGTTTTTGCTTGTTTTTAATTTTTTATTGCTTAAAAATTACTGTAAAAACATTTGTAAAGAAAAAGAATCCTTAAAAATATTTAATGAAGTAAATGTTAAAAGGAAAAAAAGGATGTTTTTTTATATATGTAAACACTCTTACTTATGTATATATGTATACTGAAGGAAAAATTGAAAAAAAAAACAATTTAGCAAAAGGAAAAGAAGCAAATAATATGTATTTATGTGTAAAGGATATATAAATAAGTAAACAAGCTGACAGGATAATGTATGTAGATGTATGTAATTGGGGTATGTAACAGTATGTTGTGCTGTATACATTGGGTATAAGGGTAATGCATTTTGTTTCCCAAGTCCTAGCTACGCTTCTTTAAGTTGATGTATTACTTAAGCAACAACATAAAAACAAGGTTACAAATATTTAAAATGTATAACATTTTCCTTGGGATGGATACCCTACTGGTGGTAAAAAATTTTCGTAACATTTTTTCCTTTGGTTCACATTTCTATGGCATTGACTAGGAAAAAACGTAATTATAAAGGGGCCGCCAAGTAACTTTTTTTTTGAAAATGCTTTAAAAAAAATTACTGAGTATTTTCTCAAATTTCTTTTTTTATTTGAAAGTACAATCCTTCCGATTAATAATGGAAAATAATTTCATTCAAATGGCTGCCTCGGCTGGCCATGCAGTAGCCTACATGATCGGTCCAATGTTTAAGAACATTAGCGATTGTGTGCAGCTGTATTTCACCAATGGCTTCACGAATATTGTCCTTTAAAGCGTCAATTGTCTCTGGCTTGTCGGCGTAACACTTATCTTTGACGGCACCCCACAAATAATAGTCCAACGGTGTAAAATCGCAGCTCCGAGGTGGCCAAACGACATCAGCTCTACGGCTGATAATGCGATCTTCAAAAACAGGGCGCAAAACATCGGGTGTAGCTTCGGCTGTGTGGCACGTAGCGCCGTCCTGTTGAAACCAAATGTTGCCAATATCCTCCTCTTCAATTTTTGCGAACAAAAATTCGTTCAACATGGCCCGATAACGATCGCCATTGACTGTAACGGTTACTCTTTGCTCATTTTCGAAGAAAAAATGGCTCAATTATGCCTCTGGACCAAAATCTGCACCAAAACAGTGACTCGTTTTGGGTGCGTCGGCTTTTCAATGTATGCGTGTGGGTTTTCTGTGCCCCAAATGCGACAATTTTGCTTGTTACACATACCCGCCAACATCAAAATGAGCTTCATCTGAAAAGATGATTTTTTTTTTGCCAAAAGCGGCATTTTCTGTAAGTCGATCGCAGGCCCACTTAGCGAAGCGAAAACG
Source organism: Sarcophaga subvicina (assembly GCA_936449025.2). Lineage (NCBI taxonomy): Eukaryota > Metazoa > Arthropoda > Insecta > Diptera > Sarcophagidae > Sarcophaga > Sarcophaga subvicina. The sequence goes on along the minus strand of OW388084.2, from coordinate 111,919,901 downwards.
CATTATACACAACCGTATTCGTTCAGCGGAAGGACCCCAAATACGACAATTTTGTTTATTAACATACACACCGAGTGTGAAATGTGCTTCATAGCTGAATAAAATTTTGTTCGAAAAATTGCCGTCCACTGTCTGTTGTTCAAGCACCCATTCCACGTATCTACGATGTTGTGAATGGTCAGCTGGCTTCAGTTGTTGCGTGAGCTGGACTTTATATGGATGTAGGTGTAGACCTAAATGCAAAATACGCCATAATGTGCCGTAAGACAGTCCTAATTCCTGAGAACGATGAGGAATCGACACATTCGGGTCTTCGGCAATACTTTCACTTACAATAGCGATATTTTCAGCGGAACGAGCGAAACGATGATGCACAGGCCTTTCAGTATTTGTAACCACTTCAGTCTCTTCACATTTCTTCACAATTTTGCCAATTGATTGCGTAGTTGGACGATTATGTAAACCATAATCTTCTCTTAAAGCACGATACGTGGCTGTGGCAGAATCACCATTTTTGTAGTAGGTTGTAGTAGTTGTAGCGCTCCATTTTCGTCAATGACAGACTTTCAACTGAAAAGAAACAAATTTGTTTCACAACTTAGTTTGACAGATGTCGAATTCCAGTCCCATACTTTTGAAACCACGAAATGGATAGCCCTCTATTTCGTTTTGTTGCAGGCATCTGATCCTGAGGTTTGAACTGTGACCTCATTTTTAATAAGCCACCACACTACCTACTACACTACAGCGACATGCATACGAACCAAGCTTAGGATATTCCTTGCATGTACATATGAAATCCACTTTGTGGTACGGAATTGAATGTACGCCAAAGCATCATCTACTAAAGCAGCTGAGAAATACTTCATTAAAGGATACATGTCAGTCGCATTGCCTGCCATAATCTTAAAGCTTCTTTATTTCCCTTTCTATAAAGACTTTATTTGAAATTTTAATTTACTTTACTAAACTACTTACAGTTGAAGAAAAAACGAATTTGGAATTGAAAGAAAAAAATAAGAAATTAAAGTATACATTAACGTTTTCGTTTAAAAGGATTTATTTTTCTTTTGGTAGCCAGCAACCAATGAAAAAAAAAGGATTTTCTTAAGGAAAATCTGTTTGAAATTTTAAATAAAATTTAAATTAAGTTTTTAAAAATTGCCTAAGATTAGTAGGTATTTCTTTTTCTTTGTGCCTTTGAAATTTTATTTTATAAACTGGTCTTAAAGAAATCCTTTTTTTCTTGCTTCTAAAGAACATTCCTTTTAAAAGCTCTTTGTTTTTTTATATGTTTATATGTTCTAAGTAAAGTAAAATGTAAATTTATTTTTTTTCTGTATTTTTATATATAAAATCGTGTTTATATTGTGTTAATTTGTTATAAGGATTATTAACCCTTTTTTAGGACATTTACTGTTGCTGCTGCAGGTCTCAAAAAAACAGGGAGTTTTTTTTCATTTCGTTTCAAATATAGAAATACGGAGAAAAGGAAAAATGTTTTTGAAGCACCATTTTTACAGTTACAGCCAAAAGGATTCCTGCTTTTTCTTTTTTGCTTTTTATTGCTTTAACTCTTTGTATATTGTTGTTGTTATTGTTGTACTGTTGAGTAGTACCCCTTGTTGTTGGCTAAAAGTAAAGTAAGTTCTACTTTCAACTTTTACTTTAGTTTTGTTCATTGTTTGTCTGAAACATATTTTAAGCAGCCAGTTCTTTAAAGAAAAAAAAATCGTATTTTTTTCTCTCGTTTTTTGAAAAACTTTTTCCTTTTTTTCTTGTATTTTCCATAAAAGTATACATAAGTGTGTGTGTTTGAAAAACAGCCTAAAGGATTCTTTTTATTTTGTTTTCTTTTCTCTTTCTTTCTGTTTTGTATAACAAATAAAAGTTTTTTTTCTTTTTCAAAATATTAAATAAAAAATTGTGTAGGTAGACTACAGTCAACACATACGTCACAGGGAGCAAACGATTTAAAGAAGACATTTTCCAATTTAGAAAAAAATCATTCCTTAAATATTGTTACGTTTTTACATTTTAAATACGTTTAAAATATGAGCTTTAACTAAAAACCATACAATTCTGTGTGCCACTGTTCACAACTTTATGTAAACAACAACAATTGCTTTGTTTGTTATGCCTCTGTTTACAACCTCTGCAGAAACAATAACAATTAGTAGATAATTGTTCGACACATCTTTGTAACGGAGATCTTCAAACCACGATTACTCTCTTCAAACACACCGCATCTTCACACAAGACTGAATTAACTTTTTTCTGCTTTGCCTTTTATTGGGTCCGCCATCTAACGTTTTTTGTTTAACTAGTGTTTATTTCGTGAATGGGACACTTAGCTCATGTCTGATTTGACAGATAATTAGTTTTATCCTTCCGCTGAACGAATATGGTTGTGTATAGGCTTGAACAACGCTGGGAAATACTGCGACATTACTTTGAAAATCATGGTAATGTTGCAGAAAGTGTGCGAAAATTGCGTACGGAATTCCGTATGTTCGTTATCTTGTGAAAAAAGTAAAAGAAACTGGCATCCTCATCGATAAACCAAAGCGTGAAAAGCCGAAAACAGTGCGTACACCCGAGAATATTGAAAGTGTGCGTGAAGCGCCATCAACATCAATTCACCGTCGTTCTCAACAATTGAACATTTCGGAGACATCAGGTTAGGTTAGGTTAGGTTAGAGGACGTGTAGTTGTCAATTAAGACAAGTACAGTACCCGGAGGTCGAATTGACCCATTGTACAATGTCATAGTTTCTCACACCACTTATGTTGTGTGTGTTAATTTTATACATGAGTGGTGGGACCTACAGTTTAAAGTCGATTCCGAACAACAGATTTTTGAGAAACTTTTCATGGCAATTTTTTTATTTACTCTCAGAGTTTTTGCCAGAAATCTACTGAGAGGAAGTCGCCGAAAAAATACTTTTTGTATCTTGTCTTTGATGCCTTGCCTGGGGCTCGAACCCAGGTTTTTGCGTCTAATAAGCCAACACACTACCTACTAGACTACGGCGACTTCTTTCGGAGACATCATTGAGACGAATTTTGCATAAAGACCTTGGTATAATGCCATACAAAGTTCAATTGGTTCAGGAGTTGAAGCCAATTGACCATCCAATGCGTTTCCGCTTCGCTAAATGGGCCTGCGATCGACTTACAGAAGATGCCGATTTTGGCAAAAAAATCATCTTTTCAGATGAAGCTCATTTTGATCATGGCGGGTATGTATAACCAGCAAAATTGTCGCATTTGGGGCACAGAAAACCCGTACACATACATTGAAAAGTCGACGCACCAAAAACGAGTCACTGTCCAGAGGCATAATTGGTCCATTTTTCTTCGAAAATGAGCAAGGAGTGGCCGTTACAGTCAATGGCGATCGTTATGGGGCCATGTTGAACGAATTTTTGTTCACAAAAATTTAAGAGGAGGATATTGGCAACATTTGTTTTCAACAGGACTGCGCTACGTGCCACACAGCCGAAGCTACACTCGATGTTTAGCGCCCTGTTTTTAAAGATCGCATTATCAGCTGCAGAGCTGATGTCGTTTGGCCAACTCGGAGCTGCGATTTAACACCGTTGGACTATTATTTGTGGGGTGCCGTCAAAGATAAGTGTTACGCCGACAAACCAGAGACAATTGACTCTTTAAGGACAATATTCGTGAAGCCATTGGTGAAATACAGCTGCACACAATCGATAATGTGCTTAAAAATTGGACCGATCGTGTAGGCTACTGCATGGCCAGCCGATGCAGCCATTTGAATGAAATTATTTTCCATTATTAACCGGAAGGATTGTACTTTCAAATAAAAAAAGAAATTTGAGAAAATATTAAGTATTCAGTAGTTTTTTTTTAAAGCATTTTCAAAAAAAAAAGTTATTTGGCGGACCCTTTATAAATTTAATACGTATTGCCTTATTTCCGTTAAGCCTTATTTTTAAAACTGTGCTTGTCCTTTTTAAAATGTCTACACCCTGTTTATTTTTAATGAAATTTTATAAAATTCTTATTATGTATGTATGTAAAGTTTATAGAAAATCTTCAACAAAATGTTCGACATTATAATGTGAAAGCAAGTTTTCCTTTCGTTTCTCTTTGTTGATCCATATGAACTTTTACGTGTTGTTAAGACATAAAAAAGTTTTTTCTTCTTTTTTATTTTCTTTAATAATTTGTTTATTATTAAATAAGGTATTAACAGTTAATTAATAAAGGATAATTACTACAGCATATTAATTAGAAATTCGTACTGAAAAAAGAAGTTCAGGTAAGTTAAAGAGGTTTTTTATTATTATTTGATAATTGCCTGTAAACTAATTAAATATGCCTCCAATATCGAATATACTATAATGCAACGAAGTATTACAGGCATTAACATTGCAAAGCTGCTAAGTGATCCTATTACTACCTTACCTCTGTTATAATATTTCCGTTATAATTTAGTTGAGGTTAGATTGCAGACTGCAAGTAAAGATTGATGTTCCATTTACAGCAAGAACTCTGTTCTGCAAAAGCAACGTCTTTTCATGGCAAGAACCCCTTAAATCACGCCAATTCTTAGTCTATCAGAATGATATCTAATAGTAAAGCATGCAGCTTGAAAACCGCATCCGGATGATAGATGGCGACCGATTTATGGCTTTTAGTCCAGGACTTTACGTGAGTTTCGATGCTCAAAGCACGGGTGGAAACTATGCGTCTACCAGCTCCCCCACGCACATAAGCATATCATTGATTGCATCACCATACGTGAGTACCAATTCGAAGCCATGTTTTTGGACTTGACTTGTCTCTTGGTTAGGGGTCGGAGACTACCTAAACTCTTTTGTGGAAGTGGTTACACTACACATTGTAGTGTTACACCTACCACGTTGCTCCTACAAGGGGGCCGCACCGTTGTCGGGCAGAGACAAATCTCTTGCGATTTGTGGCCAGTAAACAATCAGTCTTCTTCTTATCCGTGTCAATTATGAAATATTTTACGTTCGCTCCCTTCTTACTGTTGCCAACACTGTTAAGCCTCCGACTAGGAAATACTCAGTTTAACTAAAACAATCGGAACATCTGTGCCTTTTTAAAATCGTTTTCTGTCATATAAAAATTGCTTTCGAACCACTCGTAATTTTCTTGATAAATCTCCGTCGTTTATGGACTAGAGTGGTTGATAACAGATGTTATGGCTGTGCGAGAAAATGAAGACATTTTCAGGGAAATTCCCATCACCCAACAAGCATTTATGGTAAACACTGCAACTTTAATTGATAATTGATATCAGAAATCTTAATGTACCTCTGTTTGGCAATCAACTTTGTACAGCATTTTGTAGTCATCGGTACCATTGGACCTTCAGACATTCAGCCCAGAATTTCCTAGTTGGAGTTCTAATATCAAATTTTCTATTTAGAAAATTTTAAGGAACCAAATAGTCAACTCGGGCCGACAAGCTCACCAGGTTTGGTGCACTCCTTCCGAAATCCTCTTCAATCGACTTGAGTATGCCACTTACCTCGGTCAAGTGGGCCAGTGCGCGGAAATTCTATCGGGACGTCAACATATTCTGTGCCAATGAGGAGTCCTGCTCCACCGCGAGACTCATTTGGCCCTTGTTGGATAGAAGGCGCACCAACCAGTTACTTGGACTTGGTCGTGGCATCATCTCAATCACTGTGGCTATGCTTACTGGTCATTGTGTTATGGGTAGACACGCGGAAATCATGCAGCTCCCATTTAACGACTTCTGACGCATGTGCAAATTCGCTGAGGAAGAGGAGACTGTTATCCACTTTCTTTGTCAATGCCAGTCTCTTGCGAGAAGCAGATTTAGGTTATTTGGCTCTCCAATTCTTGTCAGCTTGACGGAAATTGATGTCAAGGATAGAGCTTCGTTTAACACACTTTCGATCTGGTTTTACAGCGTGGTATAGTCGTGCTTTAAATGTGCAGCTCTTGCGGTGACCAACTTCTTCTTCTTAGCTAGTTTGTTAAACTTTGGTTAGTACAGGGACTGTGTTCATCTGTGGCGGCACAACGGGCCGCTATGAGTGCTTAAAAGAGCTTTTGGTATCAAAGCTGCCACCTATCCTATAACCTATCCTAAATAGTCAACCCAGATATGTCTTTGTATTTCGAGAAGATTTCAAAATGTTCATAGGAATTAATCGCTTTCAGACTGACCGCTACCAGTTGAGTCTTTCGTTTGAACTGAAGATTAGAGGAAATCGAAAGGAATCGATTTTTTAGTTGCAGTGTAACAGATTAAACATGTGATCAGGATATCTTATTACCTACTTACTGTGCTGATTGATTTGCAGTGACAGCGCCTTTTAAACATGAGCACCGTAAAGCAAGATAAGGCTCGTTAGAGCTAAAATAGGTGGCGCTCTAAACTTTCAAATCTTGTGCATAACTTTTTAGATATGAATAGCATAGGGGTCGTTATCTTTGATGCTTAAAACTAGGTAAATAGGCCACCAACAGTACTCACACATGTGTTTTATTGATGACTCCTTTGTGAAGGCTTAACACTTTTGACAAATTGTCTTAATAGCCGCGATTTTTTATTTGTTAGCATCAAAAAGAACAGAAAAGTCACAAGTTTTTATTGATCAACAGCCACAAAATATTATTGTGTGATAATTTTTCTTCTTTTCTTATTTAATTGTTGTTCATAAAAAAGCGTGGTGGTAAGTAATAAAATATAATACACCCTCTTGCCTATAAAATTTTCTTTAATTTTATGACAATTTTATTGTCATTAAAATATGATAGTTTTTGTTATAACATATGAGTTCACCAAAATAACATCAAAAAAACACCAAAAAATTATTGCAGGTTGATTGCTGTTACTCTCTTTATGTGTTGTTCGATTTTTATTACAAATAAATTCTGTCTAAAGACCCCAGTGATATTTTTCTTTTATCTTCGATTATTTTCCAAATAAATATTTCATTTTATTTTTCATTTTTATTTTAAAATTTTAAATTTCAAAATGTCTTATTGATGTTTAGTTTTTGCCTTTTGTTCACTCTTAACTTTTCTATGAGCTGTTTAACAATAAAAATTTATTTTTTTATGGCCAACACCGTAGCTGGAAAAACGAAGAAAACCTTAAAAATTTTTACGAGAATTTTTTATTATAAAAAAATATTAAAAAATTAAACGAAAAAGCAAGAAACAAAATAATAATTTTGTATGGAAATTTGTTTGCCGCCACTGTCATGTCTATGTATGTCAAAATTTTAAAGTCTCTTGATGGCACGCTACCCTAAGCAATTAAAAATATTTTAGAAGCATCATTAGTAATGTTATGATCTATTTTACTGCCCTCAAGCTACCATAAAATAGTTTCCCAAAAACCCTTTGCTTTGATGAGTCTTAAAATGCTTTCCCGAGGCAGTAAGGATAACCCTTTGTTAAGTATTTCCTTCTACACATACATGCATACATAATTGGCCATTACAACCCTTCCTTTAGGATTATGACCTAGCTTCTCCTACCACTTTTGTTGTGTGTGTTAATTTTACACACAAGTGAAGGGACCTACAGTTTAAAGTCTACTCCGAATGACAGATTTTTGAAAAAATTTTTCATGGCAATTTTATTTACTCTCAGAGTTTTTGTCAGAAATTTGCTGAGGGGAAGTCGCCTTAGATATATTTTTCATATTTCATTTTGTTCGAGATGTCTGACCTGCGGTTTGAACCGTGGCCTCAGGTCTAATAAGCTAACACACTACCTACTAGACCATGGCGATTTCAATTTTCTTCTACAATATATTTATACGAAAATGGAAATGGTGTCTTGCTTACACATTGTTTAAATTGTAAACAAAAGCTACAAAAACAAAAACAATGAACTTGTTTACATGATATACCAACAAAACACCAGTGTAAAAAATAGTATACAATTAAATAAAAATGCAACAACAAACACTGCAAGAATAAATGTAAACAAAAATACACAAACAACAATAATGAAACTACGATGTTTACATTTATAGAGATCTTGAGAAAGTGAAGCCACGAACATTCGACTCCAAGATCTTTTATCAGACTGTTTACTTTGTCATAAGAAAGGAAAGGCAAAGTAGGCAACGGAGTCAGTCATGTGTGAAGAGGCATGGCGTTTGAAGAGAATAATGGTGGTTTGAAGATCTTCGTTATAAGATCCACGAAGAATCGTTATTGGAAAGTGCAAAAAAGAATAACAAACAAAGCAATTGTTGTTGTCTACATCAAGTTGTGAACAGTGGCACACAGAATTGTGCGAATAATAAAGAATTTTGATTAAAACTAAACACAAATTTATTTTTAATTTTATTTGGCCTCAGGCCAGACATCAATACAAAATACAAAAAGTATTTTTCGGCAACTTCCTCTCAGCAGATTTCTGGCAAAAACTCTGAGAGCAAATAAAATTGCAATGAAAAGTTTCTCAAAATCTGTAGGTCCCGCACCTCATTTATAAAATTAATACACACAACGTAAGTGGTGTGAGAAACTAGGTCGTAATCCTGACTGAAGTGTTGTAATAATCAATTATGTATGTATGTATGTTTACTTGCAATTCACGAAACTCTTTTACACAACTTAATTCTATTGCTACTGTAATTACGTAGCAAATCTTGAGATTATTTCAATCCCATCTGATGTGGAAAGAGTGTTCTGCTGGTCTCTATTTTCCATATTACAAAGTATGCCCTTGTAGACCTTTTTTTCTTTTTCTCAGAAAGTTTCTAGCCCCATTAGTCATGTGTAAGGCCCTCTTCCGGTATGCTGGTCTGTCTGTTCACTGCCTTGAACTATCAAAAGACTTAAAATTCAGAAAGGAGAGAGTAAGTTTGGTTTTTTGCTTCTCAACTTTTATATTTTAGTGTAGGGTCCTCAATGGTTCGTTTAGTGTTCTATTAACACTACCTTGTAAAGACTTGTCATTGGGTCATTTGCTACTTTTGTGAAAGATAATAAAAAGCTTCATTGTGTTTAAGAACCATTTTATGGACACTTTTTTAAAGTTTAAGATCTATGTGTTGTAAGGTAAAAGAAAATTATTTGCAATAAATTTCAACGTATAGAAACGCTCAAATGGCAATTTATGACTTGGTCGTTGCAAAACCAACATAATTTTGTATAGTTTGTGTGTTTGTTTGTTTGTTTTTGTTTATTAACTTTAACTATTAATAACCGTATTTATATGTATTATTTAAACCGTTATGTATAAATTAAATAATGTTTATTTTATGCTTTGTTTTGATTTAATTACCAGGCCTTTAATTATGCTGGTCGCACCTTATTATTTTTCCTGTGCGTGTGATATTAAATTGGAAATTATTTTCATTTTATTCATATTCTTTATTAATAATGATTCTTAAAAGCTGTTAAAAATAATATTTTATTTTAAATATTTAACAAAAAAAAACAAATTAATAATAATCATCATATATTTCACTAGTAGGTGGCTAGTAAAATGAAATAAAATAAAAAAAAAATATTTTTATTTTTTATTTTGAGTAATTAATATGTAAATATAATTATATTCCTTTTTTTAAAGTTTTATTTTTTATTTATTTTTTATTATATTGTATTGCATGGTGGTTAAACGCAAAGTAAATAAAAGTAATTAAAATTTAAAGGTTTTGTATTATTATGATTGTATAATTGATTTCAAGTCCTGTGTTCATTTTATTATTTTTTTTTCATTCATTTCATTTGCCATCCATTGCGATTACGATTTGTTTTGTTTTTATTATAATTGCACTTTATTTAAATTTAAATAAATATTTATTTGTAATAAATTATTAATTTTCTCTGTTTCCACACAAAAACCAAGGTGGTGCAATGAAAATTGGTCAAATGATTGAAATTGGAAAATTGACATTCTAGTAAAATATAAGAATATCATCTGGAGAGAAAAGAAAGTACACAACCTAATACACAATCGCACACTGTAACCGTTTTCATACATGCATACATATATAATTGGCCATTACAAACCTTCAATCAGGATTACAACCTAGCTTCTCCTACCACTTATGCTATGTGCGTTAATTTTGTACATGAGTGGAGGGACCTACAATTTAAAGGCGATTCCGAACGACAGATTTTTTTGAGAAACTTTTCATGGCAATATTTATTTACTCTCAGAGCTTTTGCCAGAAATCTGCTGAAAGGAAGTCACCTAAGAAATGTTATTTCATATTTCGTTTTGTTGGAGATCTCTGAACTGCGGTTGAAACCGTGGCCTTACGTCTAATAAGCCAACAAATATAAGAATATCATCTGGAAATAAAAGAAAGTACACAACCTAATACACAATCGCACACTGTAACCGTTTTCATACATGCATACATATATAATTGGTCATTACAACCCTTCAATCAGGATTACAACCTAGCTTCTCCTACCACTTATGCTATGTGCGTTAATTTTATACATGAGTGGAGGGACTATACAATTTAAAGTCGATTCCGAACGACAGATTTTTTTGAGAAACTTTTCATGGCAATATTTATTTACTCTCAGAGCTTTTGCCAGAAATCTGCTGAGTTCCTCTCACCTAAGAAATGTTATTTCATATTTCGTTTTGTTGGAGATCTCTGCACTGCGGTTGAAACCGTGGTCTTACCTCTAATAAGCCAACACACTACCTACTAGACTACGGCGAGTTTAGTTTTTCCTTTCACTCTAATATGCGTCGCATGTTCTTTGTGATATTCAAACCAACAGGAACAGTTTATTTGTATCGACAAAATGACAAAACGGCAGACACTCAGATCTAAAACCAGCACTGCACGCAATCAATTCAGTCCCTATAGAGTATAATATCAAGTAAACCACAATCTCCCACTCACATGTTTCGAACGACATGTTGAAATAGCAATATCTCCGCTATCATAAGGAAGTCTGGTGAAACGTGGATAAAAATAGATATGATTTCCCTAAGATCCAATTGATATACATTTCACGCCATCTAGTCCTAGAGAGAGCAATACAATTGCACAAAATGTTGTCTGTAGCTTCTCTCTCTGCTCCGGACAACTATAGTATACAGTATACTGTACTCCGTCTCAGCCAGAAGTAGTAGTATGTATTGTAAATAGTAGTGTCCCGATAAAATGACACATACTATCCTATCAATGTTCGCCTTTTGTAGTTTTCATATTTCTTCTGAAGAAGAAATTTCCTACTCGGCTACCCTTTCAGTGGCCTATCCTAAGAGTGTGTTTTTAACAGTCGATACTTGAAATGATTTCTGCCCAATCAATCTCACTACAGCGCCCGGAATTATTGAAGTATAATCAGGAGAGCACAAGTTGTTTGAAGACGATTAAAACACTCACTCCTCCTCTCGTGACATCTTTGTTTTCATTTATGGATACTGCCTTATTATATCACTTGTATGTACGGGTCTAGTGTCCTTTGCCCTTTTCTCCATCCATATTTTTGTTTTTCTAGGTTGATTAAAAGTTATCAAATGGGATAAACGTTGAATATGCTACATTTCTGGCCACATATGACCACATTCCAATTCAAGGAATTTTTGGAGGAATTTTTGGAGAATTCTTCACAAATTGATAACGTTGCCACCAACTTATCAGGCACAACTGATCATGATGCTAGAGTCACACTTCCATTCATTCAGGAATTTAAGGGGAACGGAAGTTTTATCATTAAGCTGCTGGAAGATGTTGAGCAAACCTTCAACAACTAAACCACTAAATTTGTTTGGAATTCGCTGGCATATGAAGAAAGTGCCCATTGGACTGTATATCCTATAACAATCATCAGCTTGTCAAGAAAAAGTGTGTTAATTGAGGTTGAAATACTGCAGATAATTAATAAAAAATGTTCATTCAACTTCAACTCATTTGTCCTAACAAGGGTTTTATAATACATTTCCTCTCATAGAAACTGTTGTAAGGCATTATTCAATAAAAATAAGCCCGAATTGATTATTTATTTGCAATTTTCAATTTTAATTGTACCACACTTTTACAATAATACGTTCAAAATATTGAATGAAATTGAATATAATAGAATTAAATCATAATAAAAAAATGAGAGAGAGAAATAATAAGTTTAACAAATAAATTTTTGCAAACATTTGTTGTTTTTGTTTTAACATTTTTTCTTTTTAATCTGGAAAAAATAAAAAACAAAAAAACATTTTTAAATAAATGATATGATAAATTTCCAATTATAAAATAAATATGAAATTTCATGTTTATATTACAGCTTTAAACAAATTAATAAATTTTTTGTGATAAAAAAAAAAACAGAAGTAAAATGAATGCGACTTACAACAATTAACACCAATGGACAATGGACTCTGCACTAGACAATGGACTCCACAATTGTGGTAACCACGAAATTGTTGAAAGGTCTGAATGAATGAGAAAATTTCTTTGGAAATGTTACACAAACCAAAACGATCAATATTGAATTTCAGATAGCATGGCTAAAATTTTCAGCCAGCAAGAACAATTATTGATATACAGTCACACAGATAATTAAACGTAGCGCCCTAAAAATAATTTTTTAAAATGATAATATATGGACAAGTCAACTGATTTTTGCGCAAATTTTTTTGTTTTCCGTCACAGCCGAACAAATCATATTTTATTCGCCCAAAAATCCGTTGACTTGTCCATATATTATTGGGCAAATTCCAATCGTGGCTTTCTTTCTCGGCACTAGGCTGCGGAAACCGTTCTTTCTCAAAACACTTCGAACTGTTTCGGAATGCACAATAACATTGTGGTCACTTTCCGAGGTATTTCGTATTTCTACGGTTGTAGTCCTAGGATTTTTATTCACAAAACCCTTTATATACCGGGCTACCCTTGGAGACATTTTATACGAAATATACGTCGTGTTTATAATTTTCCGTGGTGCCATATTGGTTTTAAGCAAACTGTAGTCACAAATTCTTAGATTTTGGGAATCTTTTTTCTTTATTTAATTAACGTGTCGTTACAGACGCTAATGTAAAGAAATTTTAGATTAGAAGTTCATTACTTTTTAAACAAATCATTTTTAGGGGGTACGTATAATTTTCTGAATGACTGTATGTACGTGGGGCTACTTGAAATAAATATCATCTTTCGAGGAGGATCAATAGCTTAGTCATTTAGACTATCTAACATGCAAAGATATCGTTTAGAAAACTTAGGTTGTAAAAGCAAAGTTTGACGCTGTCATTTTAAGTCAGAAAGGTATGATGATATATAAATAACTTATAGAATATGATGAATTTGTTACGTTTTTACCTTTTAAAAACGTTTAAAATATGAGCTCGTAGTTTGCAAATAAAATAAAAATAAATTTGTGTTTAATTGTAATTAAAATTCTTTATTATTAGCACAATTCTGTGTGACACTGTTCACAACCTGATGTAAACAACAACAATTGCTTTTCTTTGTTATTCTTCTTTTTACACCTTTTGCATGAGCAATAACAATTACTACACAATTATTCGACAGATATTTGTAACAGAGATCTTCAAACTACGATTACTTTCTTCAAACATACCGCGTCTTCACACAAGACTGACTGAACTTTACTCACTGAGTTGCCCGCTTTGCCTTGCCTTTTATATGGCAGAATAAACAGTCTGATGAATGTGCGAACGAAGGCGAATGCTCTTGACTTCTTCTTCATGAAATCGTTATAAATGTAAACAACGATTATTATAGGACTTGACTTCGAAATCTTGATAAATATAAACATCGTTGCTTACATTTATTATTGTAGTGTTGTTTGTGTATTTTAGTTTACTTGTTTACTATTTTTTATGCTGGTGTTTTTTTTCGAACTTCACCTTTTATTTTTATAATTTGTAACCAGGTCTGTTTACTGCATTGTTTTGTTTTTGTAGCTTTTGTTTATAATTTTAATGTTAAGCGATGTAAAAGCAAAACACCACTATCTAGATTTTTCATTTTCGAGACCTAGACGCTAATGCTGACAATAATTGAAAAAAATTCCCTTGTTTTTGCCATGATTTTTTTCATATGTATTTAATCCTCTTGTTGCCAATTTGATTATCATTTAATATTTTATGTTTTATCCTGCTTATTTTTTATATTTACGTTCTCTTTTTCTCTTGTTAATTTATTTGTTAGCAAAAAAAAAAAAAAGAAAAAAATGTTAAAAATATCTGCGTTTATTTTATCTAATTTCAGAGTTCATTGAAATTTACGCTCATTACACATGTTTTTTCGCAATCGAACTTCAAAAGTCATTACCATACCTTAACGTACACAACTTTACAACTTTACATACGCAGCGTAGCATATAGACAGAGAATGAACTTGTACATGCGAAAAACAATTGACACCTTTTGAAAAATGTAATCAAATGAAAAACAATTTAAAAAAATGAAAACAAAAAAAAAAAGAAAACACCTTCACACACACACAGAATTTTCTCCAATAACCTGCTAAAGTTAACAACAATTCAAAGTAAACGCTTCAATTGACAATTATGTTAAACAATATTATTAAATTACATGCAGATAGAAGAAGCAGCAGCAACAAACCCAGGGGGTGGGTGTATGACTACAAATACAGGTTAAACACCTTTGGCGGTGTTACAAAATGGAAAGAGGAAAATTTTTTTCTTTTTCTTCTCTTTTAAATCAGCAGCATTAAATACCGGCAAGCATGACTACCTTAAATTTTCAGATCCTTCTTTAATACATAGTGTGTACATAACCCACACATTATGCATACATACGTATGTACGTACATATTTTCGTTTTTTCTTTCTTTACACCATAAGCCATATTTAAACAATTTGTTCTTAAATTTTAGAATTTTTTTTCTGTTACCCTGGCATTTAACAATTTTTCTTGGGTCTTGTACTTCAAAAAAAAAAATTAAAAAAAATTATTTTTGTCTTCAGCCTGTTCAAAAATTCATGTCCTTGTTTCATTTTATTTTTAGCAAAATTTTATTTTCTTTCTTTTATTTTCGTATATAAAATGTGATGAAATTCACGGCATATCGCCTAAAAAATGTTGCCTTTAGTCTACCGTTCGTGTTGGCATCTTTAAGCTTCTGCTACAAATTTTCAGTGAAAATATGTTTCAGGAAAAACTGAAAAAAAGTAAAAAAAACTCCGTGAATAAAACAATAAACTTGTGTTGCGGTAGGTAGTAAAACCTAATAAAGAATGCAAATTTTCCTTTTACAAGAACAACAAAAAAATTTTATGTAGGCTTAGGAGAATATGCAGGGGGACCCTTATAAAGTAGTAGAAAACATAAAATGTTTGAAGGCAAGTTTAAGTTTAAAAATTTAATGGAGAACATAAATCCAGGCTTTTAAGTTAAAATTCCATTACTTCAGAGCGACAGTCACAATAAATTCTAAATATTAATAAACCAGTTGCCTATCAATTGAATCCCCCGACAATAGTGTCAACCTCATAAAGAAGAAAACGCAATCAATTTGGGTAATATTTTCCTCATTCATCAATTGCCTCATTGCCATTTAAGTCGATACACATTTCTCGGAGTTATTTAACAGCTTCGACGCCATTTTTAATTGAAAAATGTAGTCGCGATAGTGTAGTAGTGTCTAGGCTTATTATACGTGAGGCCTTGGTTCAAACCTTAGGTCAGACATCAAAACGAAATACGAAAAAATATTTCTTCGGCTACTTCCTCTGAGCAGATTTCTTGCAAAACCTCTGAAAGTAAATAAAAGTTGCCATGAAAAGTTTCTCAAAAATCTGTCGCTCGAAGTCGACTTTAAACTGTAGGCCCCGCCATTCACGTATAAAGTTACCACATCCAACATAAGTGGTGTGAGAAGCTAGGTTGTAATCCTGACTAAAGGGTTGTAATGACCAATTATGTACGTATGTATGTAAGTCGTAAATTTTAGCAATTTGTTGTTGACAAGTCTATTTCCACAGAGCCACAGGCACTCTGTTCTCCTTCTTTGGATTAATGTCAGTGAAGGTTTATGTACGGTCGCCGTTATATGTAGTCGCCGTAGTAGGTAGGGTGTTGGCTTATTAGACGTAAAGCCGGGGTTCGAGCCTCAAGCCAGACATCAAAACAAAAATACAAATATTCCTTCGGCGACTTCCTCTCAGCAGATTTCTGGCAAAAACTCTGAGAGTAAATAAAATTTCCATGAAAAAGTTTCTTAAAAATCTGTCGTTCGGAGTCGACTTTTGTTATGTGAAGGTGGATAACTTATATTAATTCGTGATAATGGACTCAATATGGAGTATAATCAGTTCACAAATCTTTAAATGAACTATGTGAGCATTTATCAAACTATTTGGTATCTCCAACTATTGGAAGGCGACATCTAGTACCATTTACTTACTTACTTAACTGGCCATTAACAACCCGATTAAAGGATTTCGGCCTGCCTACCACACCTTCCAGGCGCCCTTGCTTCTTGCGCGCCTACGCCTGTTGATCATACCAATCAATTTCAGGACTTCCTCGATCTGATCCTTCCAACGTAAACAAGGTCATCCTCATCACCGACTTCCGCAAATCTCCGCATCAAATACACGTCTCGCCGGAGCATCCTCCTCAATTCGAACGCCATGGCCGAGCCAGCGAAGCCGCTGGATGTTAATACGCTGCACATAGTGCATGTCGTTGAGAAGCTCATATAGCTCACTCTTAGATCTGATAAGGAAATCATCTCTAACTCGCACTGAACCGAAGATCTTAGGTAGGACTTTTCTCTCGAATACTCTCACGGCTGCTGCATCAGTGCTTAATAGTGTCCATGCCATGGTGCCATTTAGAAGCTGCAAAAACTCGATCTGATACATATAAATGTAAGAATTGGTCAGAACAATCCTTCAGTCGGGTTTACGACCTATCTTCTCACACAACTTATGTTGTGTGTGTTAGTTTTTATACATGAGTGGCGAAACCCACAGTTTAAGGTCGATTTCTAACAACAGATCTTTGAAAAACTTTTTCATGGCAATTTTATTTTACACTCAGAATTTTTGTTAGAAATCTGCTGAGAAGAAGTCACCGAAGAAATATTTTTCATATTTTTGTTCAGTTGGAGATGTCTGACCTGGGGCTTGAACTGAGGCCTCATATCTAATAAGCCAACACATTACCTGCTAGATTATGGAAACTTCAAGTCAATTTGAGATGCGCCAAACAAAGTCTACTTGATGCTGGCACTGGAACAATTATTCTTACGGTCTGATGTGTGCCATGTTGCTTAAAGTATGAAAGAAGAAGTTGCTTAGACATTTCATCCTAATCCCTGCGAGTACTGAACACTCCATAAGCGTTTTGTCAGCGATTATTCACTGCCAATTGCTGCTTATTTCCAACTGAGGAAGCTATTGTCTGTTATGCCAATAAAGTTTGTTCTCACAGAGACCAGTACGGAGTATATATTACACCGGCTTTGGAAATGCTTCTTCATATTGCTTCATACGAATGTTTATAAAGCTGCGGCCAATTATATCAAGAGATGGAATACATTCTAGAACCCCCTTCATCTGTTGATGAAGTTTTTCAATTTCTAGAACCTCCTTCATCTGCTTTTGATCTCACATATGAAATAATGTCATGGTTTTTGTTAAATGACATGCAATATGCAATTACAACCTATAATTGCCTTTAATGCTTTAAAATGTTTCCTACACAGGCAAATTCAGTCGACATTATAATCCCCTGGAACCGATGCATTAACTTCTCCTTGTATCTTGTGCCTGTCTTTAAAACAATTTGATCTGTTGTCTGGTTTGTTACCGAAGACAATATGTTGCCATTTGGCAGATTCTAGAGTGGTAGGTCTTAGAGGCATGGGTTCTAGGGAGATACGTTCTAGGGAGATATGTTCTGGAGATAGGTTCTAGAAATATAGGTTCTAGGAACATAAGTTCTAGAGATAGGTTCTAGAGAGATAGGCTCTAGAGAGATAGGTTCCAGAGAGATAGGTTCTAGAGAGATGGGTTCTAGAGAGATATAGTCTAGAGACATAGGTTCTACGCAGATAGGTTCTAGAGAGATAGGTTCTAGAGAGATAGGTTCTAGACAGATAGGTTCTAGAGAGATATATTCTAGGGAGATATGGTCTAGAGAGATAGGTTCTAGAGAGATAGGGTCTAGAGAGATAGGTTCCAGAGAGATAGGTTCTAGAGAGATGGGTTCTGGAGAGATATAGTCTAGAGACATAGGTTCTACACAGATAGGTTCTAGAGAGATATAGTCTAGAGACATAGGTTCTACACAGATAGGTTCTAGAGAGATAGGTTCTAGAGAGATAGGTTCTAGAGAGATGGGTTCTAGAGAGATATGCTCTAGAGACATAGATTCTAGGGAGATATAGTCTAGAGAGATAGGTTCTAGAGAGATAGGGTCTAGAGAGATAGGTT
This sequence comes from Sarcophaga subvicina, assembly GCA_936449025.2. Classification (NCBI taxonomy): domain Eukaryota; kingdom Metazoa; phylum Arthropoda; class Insecta; order Diptera; family Sarcophagidae; genus Sarcophaga; species Sarcophaga subvicina. The sequence goes on along the minus strand of OW388084.2, from coordinate 111,901,494 downwards.
CCAGAGAGATAGGTTCTAGAGAGATGGGTTCTGGAGAGATATAGTCTAGAGACATAGGTTCTACACAGATAGGTTCTAGAGAGATATAGTCTAGAGACATAGGTTCTACACAGATAGGTTCTAGAGAGATAGGTTCTAGAGAGATAGGTTCTAGAGAGATAGGTTCTAGACAGATATGTTCTAGAGAGATAGATTCTAGGGAGATATGGTCTAGAGAGATAGATTCTAGGGAGATATGGTCTAGAGAGATAGGTTCTAGAAAGATAGGGTCTAGAGAGATAGGTTCCAGAGAGATATGTTCTAGAGCGATAGGTTCTAGAGATATAGGTTCTAGAAAGATAGGTTCTAGAGAGACTGGTTCTAGAGAGACAGGTCCTAGAGAGACAGTTTCTAGACGGATAGATTCTAGATTCTAAAGAGATAGATTCTAGAGAGATAGGTTCTAGAGAGATAGGGTTCCAAGTTATTATTGACTACAAATGAGGTGCTCTGTGATAATATATTCGTTTGATCTATTGGAGCGAGGCAGTGCAAGGGATACAAGGAAATATTGTCTTTCCTTTCAAATAAAATGTACAAAAATTAGCCTCAGAAATTGGAAAACAGGCTTATAAATTAAAATTTTAAACGGATCACCTAGTTAGACTTAATTAGCTTCTTACTTATATTCGCAATGGTTTGAAAAAAATTAAGATTTTTTAAGAAAAGCCATATCATTTTCCATAATTCCATACTAAAAGTAAAAATTAAACGGAGTTGTTTTAACTAATTATACTCAACCATAAGTGAACTACTTACGTATCCATAATATTTACTAAATTTTATGTTTTTTGGAATAAATTTCTCTTAAAAATATTTGTAATGGGGTAAATAAAGTTTGTCATAAAAAGCTGTTAAAGATGACACGGAGAAAATAAAAATTTTTGGAAGTAAAATTTATTTTTAAAAACTATTGAAACTAAGTTTTCAGAACCATTATATTCATTGTTATGTTAGAATATTTCAAATAAAATGTTCAACTCTTGTTTGTTTTAAAAGAAAATTTCTCTCAGTGTGTATAAAATTCATTTTATTCCCAACCGCAGTTTTCTTCAATGCTTTTGTATTGAAATGAGTTGTCGTTTCAGTGCTCCAACGCAAACACTCTTCTTACCCACCACATGTTTGTTCTTCTTTGCTGTCGTCGTATGTATCTTGATGTTGATATTAGAAAAGCTGGGCATAAAAAGAAGAAGACGAGAAAAACTGCCAAACCATACAAATAAATCAACGAAGCTGAAAAAATAAAACCAATTTTGCCGCCTTTACTAAGCTACAGCACTGCTCTATCTCCCCCGCCAAAAAAAAACTCCTTGAAATCCAGTTTTAGCATGAGATGGAAAGCAGCAGCAGTCAGTGTGGTGGAGTGGTGGAGCAGTTAGCATTAGGAAAACACATGTTGCCATTTTTTCAATTGGTTTTTAGGTGGCTGTTGAACGCATTTTAAGTGGCAATCATTTACGCTTCCGAAAAATAAAAATTCTATTACCCAGAGACGGATAGACAGCAGTAGCAGCAGCAACAGCAGCAGTAGTCTTCAAGTACTGCTTGTGTATTAAGGAAAGAGAAATAATTTGAATAAATTTTTTCGAATCCTTTTTTTTGTTTGATTCTGTCGTTTTGTCTCTATTATTTTGGGCGACCAAAACAATGATACAATAAAACACCCAGAAAAAGGGGAAAATCTCAAAATGGGGCTACTTTTGCCCGGGTGTTTATTTAGAGTTTTATTTATTGGTGCATAAAGTTATCAGGGTTTATTTGATGCAAAAACAAACAAACAAAATTTATGGGTATTTAATTAGGTTGAGTTTGTATAAGAAGGAAAGAAAGAAAGAGAGAGAAAGAAAGAGAGGAAGAAAAAAGTAAGTTTTTGATGGTAATTACAAGTTTTAGAGAGCTCAGATGTTTTAGGTTTTAGTTCTTCCGAAATTTATGATAACTTTGCGATTTAAAGTTTCTTTATTCTAAAATCTAAAGCTACCCTTAGGTAGTTAGGTTGGAGTGGTAGCTTTTATGCAAAAAGCTCACTTAAGCACGCATAGCGGCCTGTTGTGACGCAGGTAAACGCAGTCTCTGTACTGGTCAAGTTTCTCCAAACCAGGGAAGAAAATGAAGTTGGTCAGAGCAAGGTCTGCATATTTAAAGCACGACCCCACGCTGGAAAACCAGCTTTGATTAACGAAGCTATACCCTTGATATCAATGGATGCTAGCTCCGTCAAGCTGATAAGGATTGGAGAGCCAAATAACCTGCATCTGCACTTCAAAAGAGATGGGCATTCACAAAGAAAAGTGGATAACAGTCTCCTCTTCCTCAGCGAATCTGCACTCACGGTAGAAGTCGTTAGATGGGAGCTGCATTCTTTCCACATATCTTCCCATAACAAAATGACCTGTAAGCATGACCGCTGTGATCGAGATCACGATCACGATATTGAGACTCAGTGATTGCTTGGTATGTGCAGTAAGCACTAGAAATATCTCTGGTACTTTAGTTGTGATATTTATTATCCAACAGAAAGAAAAGAAGGCCCCTATGGCGAATGGCTGCTTTGCTACCACTATGGATGGTATAGACATTATAGAATCAGGTTACCATCTGCTAGGTCCCCGTACTTGTGGAAATTCTTAGCAATAAGCAACCAAATGAGCTTGAGAGGAGGGCAGCTTCTACATCGTTGATTTAGCCAAAACACGTCTGTGGAGTGAAGGCGGATGTTTTGAAACTGATTCTCATCGAAAGGGGAAATAAAGAGCAATTCCTGCAGTTCCGTCAAGGTAGGAAAGGACCTCTCTGAACCTTTTGATACCGTGTGAGGTGGCTATGTCGTGTCTCTATTCAAGTGAGTTCATTCTCTTCTCATTTTTGGATGACTAGAGGTTCTGTGAGCCTCTCCCTTATCATGCAACCTCTTCAACTTCGTTATGGAGCGTGTTCTGTGGAAGGCGTGAGAGCATCGCAATGGCACTATTTTTTAAAAAAGGTTCCAATTGCTTGGGTACGCAGACAACATTAACTTCATAGGACGTACCAAGCGAGATGTTACTACTGCCTTTAGTGCTATTGAACGGGAGTTTATTAAGATGGATCTGGTAGTAGATGAGGGCAAAACGAAGTAAATGTTATTGACAAGTAGGATGTGCAGCGTATTGAATCTCAGATAACGACCGATATACTTTCGGTGTAGTCAAGGAATTTATTTATCTTGGCCCCACCGTAACCTCCAAAAATGATGGGAGTCTTGAGATCACACTTGCCAACAGCTGCTGCTATGCCCTCAATAGGCAATTGAGTAGCAGAGACCTCTTTCGTACAATAAAACTAATAATCTATAAGCCACACAGCCTCCCCGTGTTTCTTTATGGCGCAGAGGTATGGACACTATTAAGCACTGATGCAGCAGCCTTGATAGTATTCGAGAGAAAAGTCCTACGTAAGAACTTCTGTTCCGTGTGAGTTGGCGATGATTTCCGCATCCCATCCAACAGTGAGCTGTATGAGCTCCTCAACGACATATACGTTATGCAGCATATTAACATCCAGCGGCTGCACTGTTTCGGCCATGTCGTTCAAATGGAGGAGGATACTGCGGTGGAACGGGTAATTGATGCTGGTATTTGCGGAAGTCGGCGAAGAGACGACCTTGTATGCGTTCGAAGGACCCAATCGAGGAAGCCCTGTCATTGCTTGGCGTGACCAACTGGCATAGGCGCACAGGAAGCAGAGACGCCTGGAAGGATGTGTTAAGGCAGGCGGAAATCCGTTAATCGGGGTTTTAATGGATAGTTAAGAAAGTAAGTAAGTAATTAACACCCAGAGTGCAGTCGCCGTAGTTGGCTCATTAGACATGAGGTCTCAGTTTAAACCCCAGGTCGGATATCTCCAACTAAACGATGTATGAAAAAATATTTCTTCGTTGATTTCCTCTCAGCAGATTTCTGGCAAAAACTCTGCGAATAAAATAAAATTGCCATGAAAAGTTTCTCAAAAATCTGTCGCTCGGAGTCGACTTGAAACTGTAGCTCCCGGCACTCATGTATAAAATTAACACATGCAACATAAGTGGTGTGAGAAACTATTTCGTAAGCCTGACTGAAGGGTTGTAGTAGTGAATTATGTTTGTAAGTATGTATGTATATATGCATTAGCTTACAAAGAGGGGAGCTTCCTCGCCGTTAATTGGACCAGAGCTCTTCTGTGGAGTGGGATCGAATGTTTTAAAACTAATTGTCAATGAAAGGGGAGATAACGAGAGGCGAAAATTCTTCTCAAACCAAATGTGTTTAGGCAATCAAAACTTTTGAAGGGAAATAACAATAAGAGGAGATCTGAGCCGTGCATCAAACTACTAAGAAGTAGCATGAGCTTGATAACCGATCTGTAAACTTACAGTACACTTATTCAGAAACGTGGTTGTTCTGAGCCCAACATGTGGATTCTATGACGATGAGAATTAATCATCCGAGCATACTCTTGAAACCATTTGAACAGCATGCTGAGAGTAGGACACCGTAAACTCAGAGTACACTTGTGCAGAAAGGCAGTTGTTTTGATCCCAACAGATTCTGTGATGATGAGAATGAATCATCAGCGCATACTCTTGAAACCTGTAAGGCGTTAAAATATTTCGGAAGGAAACATTTGAGCAGCATGCTGAGATTTCTCAAGGCAGTAGAGTAGGGCTTAAGCCTGGTTGGCCTTATGCCTGGTTTTCACCTATTCTTCACAATTATTGTGCATATAAGTTTATGACATAGGCTAGGTAAGAAATAAATGCCAAGACTTTATTTGAATTTCTTTGTGTCTTTTGATCTTTTTAATAAATGGAAGTTAAGCTAATGTTTGGCATCTCAAAAATAATTAAAAAACATTGTTTTTACATACAAAGGTTATACTAAAGTATTCATTTTAGTTACGGCTTATAAACAATTAGAAAAATCTTGGTTTAATGTTAATCAGATCAACAATTTTTAATTCTTAATAAAGATTTTATTTAATTAAATAAGAAAAAAGAAAGGAATTAAAAACAATCCAGGCATTGGTATGGCTTGGCTTGTTATCGGTTTAAAATGATTGAAACCCTCCTACCTTATACGATAATGATAAAAAACGCGTTCAAATTCCAAATTGAAAAACGAGCGTTAAAGAAATGAAACCACCTTTAAAAGAGCAAAGCATTTTAACCTAATTTAAACAATTTTTTCCCCAGATTTTCTTCAAATATTTAAATAATTTTGAGATAATTTTCCAATATATTTCAATTTCAATTTTGATTAGAAAATTAGTTCGGGGGTTTTTTTTAAAATTAATTTTTATAAATTGTTACAAATCTACGGTAATCTTCACATAATTATTTACCACAAAAAATGATTCAAAACTGAAGAAAAATATTTCAAACCATGTGTGAGAGAGCGGAATACCAAACAAAGGCGGTCAACATCAAACACGAAATTTTTTTTTTTCTTTTTTTTCTTTGTAAAGATTCTTCCGTTTCTACCCACTGTGCCATTGTGTGAGTATGCATTCCTATAAGAGAGAGAAGGAAATCTTTGATTTAAATGAATTGTACAATATTTTATAATTTTATCAATTCTAACCAACCCGTACAAAAAAAAAAGAACAAAAAAAAAACAGTGGCTGTATGAGAATGACTTTGTTAGACTCTGTCTGTTATAATCTTAAGTTACCTACAGCTTTACAACGGGCCTATTCACGCAGCTACAATATTTTGAGTCAAATTTCGTTTCGGTTCTTAAATCGTTTCCATTATTTTTTTGTTTTTGTTTCTATCTTTTAAACACATTCTTGTTTATTGTTATAGCCATTGGCGGTGCTGTTTCATTTGACCAACAAAAAAAAAGAGAAGAAAAAAATCGAAAAATTGGTTTAAAAATATTTTTTTAATTGTCATGCCACCTGATGATAAAAACGAAACCAACTCTCTCTGGCTATCTGTAGACAAAAAGTGAGAAAGTAATTTACCAAAAACAGTCAAAAGATATGTGGTAAGCTGGTATCAGTGTGAGCTCTAGTTGCTCTGTTGTGTTGCAACGCCCTTATGTTCCGTAAGAAGTAAAACATCATGCAACGAACGAACGTTATGAAAACAATTATAATAAGCGAGTGAAAAACGATTTTTCCATTTTCAAAATGATTGTTTTTTAACGATAATTGTCATTTCATTTCATTCTATTTTTCTTTGTTAATATTCTTCCATTGTCGGTTGTTGTTCTTTTCATAAACCTTTGCCCTTGTTTTTCTTTTGTTTTTGAAAGGCGGCTTATTTAAGATTTCAAATATAAAGCCCTTAGGCGTTGTACCAAGCTATTTAGCGGTTTTATTGATTTTAATTATTAAATACGGATTGCCTTCGATCACAGTAAATGATACTTCCGCATGGCTGTTATACTTTATAATTCCAAAAAAAAAATATTTTTTAAATAAAATTCCAGGAAATCAATTGTAATCACAAGCTATGTGAGTTCAGTTTAATCCTAGATTGTCCCCTTAAGCTACTCGAACGAGATGACACAATTCAAGATGAAATACAAGCATAATTGGTCATTACAACCCTTCGGTAAGGATTATGGACCTAGTTTCACACGTCCTCTAACCTATGCTGTGTGTGTTAATTTTTTTTATATATGAGTGGCTGTACCTACACTTTAAAGTCGACTTCGAACGACAGATATTTGAGAAACTTTTCATGGCAATTTTATTTAATCTCAGAGTAGTTTTTGCCAGAAATCTGCTGAGAGTAAGTCACCGAAGAAATACTTTTCGTATTTGGTTTTGATGTCTGGCCTGGGGCTCGAACCCTGGCTTTAAGTCTAATAAGCCAACACACAACGGCTGCCTTCTAAAATGTTAGTTGCTTTGTGTTTCAACAAAGTATCGTGTTTCATAATGCCGCTGTACAAAATATATACAATGTATTCCATTTTAAAGCGTCGTCAATGTGTATTTTTAACGCATTCAAAAAGCAATCAGGCATCGGGTTTATAGTTGATGCATTGTTTAGTTACTTTGCATATCTACATAGTTTGTATACCGTAGTAGAACTGCATACAAACTTTGTATTGATACATTTTGGAAGGCAGCCTACCTACTAGACTACGGCGACTTCAAGATTCATTCATTTAAGATGAAATATAAGCTATTTTAGCTATGTTTATAGCTTTATAAAGATGGTCCGGAAAATAAACCTACTTACTCCCTTACTTATTTAGTCATTACAACCCTTTAGTCAGGTTTACAACCTAGTTTCTCATACTACTCATGTTGGGTGTTTATTTTATTCATGAGTAACGGCACCTACAGTCTAAGGTCTCCGAATTTTTGCTAGAAAACTGAAGAAGAGGAAGTCAGCGAAAGAAATATTTTTTTATTTCGTTTTGTTCGAGATATTTAAGCCAGGCCTTGAACCATGGGTTCTTGTCTAATACAGCAACACACTACTTACTAGACTACGGCGACTTCTAAACAAACAAACTCACTATCAAAATATATTGGATAGGAATACCTAGATACATATCTGTTATTGTCAATGAGACCATTAGACCCTAGAGAACGCACAACAGATATTGTGTAAGAAAGTCTGGGGTCAATAATCAATTGTTATCCTCAAGTGAGTTCCTGGATTTCGATGCCCAGAAGGTAGAAGGTTGACGTGACCGTCGTGTTTTAGATAGTGTGTTGGCTTATTAGACACAAGGCCATGGTTCAAACCCACGGTCAGACAACTCCAACTAAACGAAATATAAAAAAATATTTCGACGACTTCCTCTCAGAAAATTTCTGGCAAAAAACTCTGAGAGTAAATAAAAATTCCATGAAATTGATTCAGAAAAAACCTGTCGTTCGTAGTCGACTTTAAATTGTAGGTCCCACCATTCATGTATAAAAATTAACGCACACAACATAAGTGATGTGAGTAACTAGATCGTAACCCTGACTGAAGGGTTGTAATGACCAATTAGGTATGTATTGTTAGCAATGAGACCATTAGATCCTAGAGAGGGTATATAGCACAACAGATATTGTGTAAGAATGTCAGGGCTTAGGGGTTAATATGTTGTTAGGCATGAGACCCTTGGATCTTACAGAGGGTATATAGCACAACAAATATTGTGTAAGAAAGTCAATTGACCCCTGAATTCGATGCACTGAAAGTAGAAGGTTCAAGCAAATGATTGCACACAGGCTTTACTCATTAACAGTTTTGTTGAGAAGCTTGGTCTGCCACCAGGATTACTGCCGAAGCTGCCAAGATGTGGAGCAGACGTAATCGATGCAACACCTTTTACCTTTTAAACCTTTAAGCCTGCTCTTCAGGACAGACACTATCGATTTTTGGTTGACAGAACGTTTTAATTTTTGGGCATGGTGGTCGTGCCACTAAGGGAAGTGGTCGGTTTTATACGGAACTCGTGGTGGTACAAACCAGAGATCAGCAATGAATCGCTTTTTCGCTACTCATAAGTACTCATGAAATTTTGAGTATGAGTGAGTCAACAGTATTCAAACCTTCTTGTATTCACAACCTTCTTGTGAGTATTGTAGTGTTCGTACGTGAATCATACTTATTTTGTGATTCGTGTATACGATGAGTCATGGAGAGTCGAAATCAATACCATCATGCGTATTGTTAAGTATGAGTACCATGAGTATTTAAAACTTTGAATATGCGTAGTATAAGTATGACATTAAAAGAAGTATGAATGCGTATAAATATCAGAAATTATAAGTATGATTCGAATCTACTCATCGTTTTGAATACTCATTGCTGCCCTCTGGTACAAACCCACCACTAAGAGGCAAGGAGAGCTTCCGTACACTGGGAACGGCAAACTAGGCATTAACATTAGTAGAGGAAATGTGGGAAAATTAAACTGCTTGCAGAGAAAGTGGCAAAAAATGCAGACACATTTATTTTGGTTATATGGAGGACATGAAGGACAGCTTAAACAGTATCTCAGACTATCCCGCTATGAAGAGAATAGGTATTATGTTAGGTATGATGTGGAGGAACCGGAATCGGTGCAACACCCCTTTATGCAAGTGCACTTCATGACAGTCGTCATCAATATTTGAGTGACAGAAGCATGGTGGCGAATGTGCTACTAAGGGAACTGGTCGATTTCATCCGGAGCTCGTGCCACTAAGAGATCATGACAATGGGGCTTACCTTACACTGGATAACACTATGGCCATGTATGTAGGAAAATAAAACAGCTTACAGATAGAGAGAGACCATGAAAATGGGGAGACACAGTTATTATCGTTATATGGAGGAAATGAGAATATTATATTTTTTTGAACAAAGAGTGGCTTATTAGACATAAGGCCACGGTTCAAACCCCAGGTCTGACATCAAAACAAAAATATGAAAAAAATATTTCTTCGGTGACTCCTCTCAGCAGATTTCGGTCAAAAACTCTGAGCGAAAATAAAATTGCCACGAAAAAGTTTCTCAAAAATCTGTCGTTTGGAGTCGACTTTAAAGAGTAGGTACCTCCACCCACGTATAAAATTAACACACAGAACATAAGTGGTGTGAGAAACTAGGTCTACAATCCTGACTAAAGGGTTGTAATGACCTTGCGTATGTGCATAACATTATCTCAGCTTGTTCCGCAAAGAAGGGAATGGGTATTCTGATTCGATGTTCGGATTCCGCAAGCATCTTTCGCTACAGTAGAATACAAAAACTTAGTTCTGCTACCCGGAAAAATGAAAATCAATTTAAAATTAAGGGATCGAAGAGTCTTCTTCATTATGAGTTTGAAAATCCTGGTATTACTATCGTTCGATTGGAAATTGTTTCCGGTAATTTGGATTTAATTTACCTGCTTTAACTTCCTATCCCTGTCTGAGTTAAAAATTTGTTTTCAATTGTTCACCTCACCTAGACTAAGACTTGAATTATTTATACTCATACGTTTTCACAGATAATTTGTAGTTCAACAAAATATTTAATTAAGTTTTCTTTCATAATTCCTAAGAAAGACAGAGAAAAACAACGCTCATTCAATACTTATTTTAATTACTTATTGATCTTATAATTATAATTTGTTGTTTTTTGTTTGTTGTTTTAGTCTACAGACCCATATATCATGATTACATACATACATATAATACTTGAAGGTCTTTGCTGAGATGTTGTAAAGACAATCAGAGGGCTAGCCTTTAATAGAGAAATATGTGTAGTATTGGCTATTGGCCATGGCAACAATACGATGCAATACAATGACTATTCAGAAATTAATTGCCTTTTTTTCTATAATAAGACGTTAAAATAAAGATGAAAAGGCAAAACAAAAATGAAGAAAAACTAAAGTCAGTAATAATTTACACGTGTTGTTAGTATTTGTAGGCCAAAAAAAAATATTGGAAGGAAGGTCTTTTAGGATTTTAAATGAAAGGGAAAAATTAATAAGACTTGCAACATAAATCATGATCACTTTTTGTTGTTTTTTTTTTTTTTGTTAGAAAAAAAGATTTGCATATCATTTTACAATACAATACAACAATACAACAATACAATACTAAAATTTATTACATTTTTCCTCGATTTTTTTTATCAATTTGTCTTAGAACATTTTTTCAAAATCTTCATTTTAAATTGAAAATCATAAAAAGAAAAAATTTAAGAAAATAAAGGGGATTGTTTGAAATACAATTTAAATTATGTTTTGACCTTAATTAGTGATGCTTTTAATTAAATGCATCAGCATCAGCTTTAGCTTTAGCTTCAGCTTTAAATTTTCCTTTAGTTTTCTTTATTTTTTGTAACAGAATTAAAGAGCATTTTATTGCCGCATCCAATTTAGTCGTATATCTTGGCTTCATATCTATTAGTAACGTATGGTATTTAAACAAACTTAAATCATCATCAGATGCATGCATGCATATACTGCAATACTTACATATATGATGCTTATACTCAAATCTAAAAGATTCAAAATTCAAATTCAAATGATTTCTTTTACTTGGTTTCTATTTAAATTAAAAAATTACAGCAACAACAGTGTACCAATGACTACAAATTGTTATTTAGTAGGGTAAACTATAAAATAAATTTGCATCAAATAGTGAAGGGTAAAGAAATAGCAATGAATACAATAAGAAGCTCGACTCAACCAACTGGTTCTCACATGGGTTTGTGGAGTATCAAAGTATTCAAGAGAATTGAATGGACACACTTAGTTCGCTTATACGGTGTTCAGATATGCACCTTTATTGCGTACATCGCAATAAACGCCATTATTTAGCTCAATATTTCATATAAAGTTTCAATTAATTATTGCGCAATAAATACACAAATTGTTATAATATTGAGTAAAACTTAAAATACATCACTGTCATAAGTACGCTCAGTGAGCATATTACAAATTACCGAACACTTCCAAACACGACAAACAAAAAACAAAAAAAAAATTAACAATGTTGTTGAACATGTCTGAACACTTAAAATATTGTACTCAATAAACCGAATATTGACTCATTAAAAGTGCATATCTGAATATGGCAACACTGGTTTAAACAGCTCACGCACGTTTCGTGTTTTGTTTCACTGTCAAACATCTTCAGTTTGGTCAATAATTTAACCATGAATCGTCTTACAAACGAACAACGCTTGCAAATCATTGAATTTTATTATCAAAATGTGTGCTCTGTTAAGAAAGTTCATCGCGAGCTTCATCCATTTTATGGTCAGTTCAATCGACCCACTGAAGCGGCTATTCGGGCTATTGTGACTAAATTTCGCACCAAATTTACATTGTTGGACATTAGGCCACCAACACGCTTACGTGGAGTGTGAACTGAAGAAAATATCACAGCTGTATCAGCCAGTGTTAATGATGACCATCAATTACCGATTCGTTGCCGTTTGAAGCAATTGGGCCTCTGTTACTCAACAACGTGGAAAATTTTGCGGAAGGATTTACGTGTGTGAAGCCTTTCAAAATACAGCTGGTGCAAGAATTGAACCCGAACGATCTACCGCAACGCAGAATTTTTGGTGAAGGGGCTCTTGGAAAGTTGGCCGAAGATCCACTTTTTCATCGAAAAATTGTGTTCAGCGACGAAGCTCATTTTTGGCTCAATAGATACGTAAATAAGCAGAATTGTCGATTTTGGAGTAAAGATCAGCCAGAAGCATTGCAAAAGCTACCAATGCACCCAGAGAAAGTGGACGTACTTCTTCAAAGATGCTGCGACTCGTAAAGTAACTGTGAATGGTGAGCGCTACCGTGAGATGATATTCAACTCTTTTTGCCCAAAATGCAAGAGCTTGACTTGCATGACATGTGGTTTCAACAAGACAGTGCCACATGCCACACAGCACGCGTAACAATGGACTTATTGAGAGGCGAGTTCGGTGAACATTTTATTTTACGTTCGGGACCGGTCAATTGGCCACCTAAATCGTGCGATTTAACGCCTTTAGACCATTTTTTGTGGGGCTATGTTAAAGCTCATGTCTATACAGACAAGCCCGCTTCAATTGACCCATTGGAAGACAACATTGAAGCACTTATTAGCGAGATACCGGCCGAAATGTTGGAAAGAGTATGCCAAAATTGGACTAAGCGGATGGACCATTTGAGGCGCAGTCGCGGTCAACATTTGCATGAAATAATTTTCACACATTAAATAAGATTTCATGCATTGTTCTGAATTTTATGTGTGTTCTCTTTTTTGAAAAATTTTCCTATAGCTCTTAAAAAATCACCGATTATTAGGTCCCACTGTATTACCATAGTTTTTCGATATCCCCTAGTCTCGGAACCATTGGGAGCTCCTTATGAAGCTATTTAAACTGTCAATGTCAACCCATGCATAGAGCATCCATATAGTAAACACCTAAGAACTTCTTTCTCCTCTGCCAAAGAGCTGAGCATATACCCAGCAAGTGAAGGAAAGTCTCCTCATCTTAATCATCACTGCAACTTCTGTAGAAATCATTAGCAAGTTGTTCAAGACCAATACGCCTCGCATGCGTAATGACACCGCTCCTTTGGAGTTTAACCAGACCCTTTGTGCGCCCTCCATCCAGCCTTGGCCAGATTTTACGCGCCGTTCTACTTGTGTCTGTTCGTAATCTCTTAGAAACCTTGCATTCTACCTATTTTTCTTATCACCACTGTTTTAATATCACATTCAGTTTAAAATGTAACACAGTGGCATTTCTCTCTTTCTATATTTTTTCTATGTTGTAGTTGTTGTTGTTTTTATTTTTATTTAAAAAAAATGTTTTTCATTTCTATGTTTAACTAATTTATATGCAGTTATGAAATAATCATTAAATTCAACTCAACTGAACTGAACTGAACTCAACACAACTCAACACAACTCAACTCATCTCTGCATAATATTTTCCATGTTGACGTTTTTTTTTTGTTTTTTTCTTTTGATTCTTGAGAATAAAATTATTGTTCTTGTGCTTGTTTTCTTTATAATTTTTTGTTTTTATTTTGTTTTTATTTGTGATCATTCGTTTTTCCTTTTATTTGTCTGTTTATTTTCTACAAAATAAACAAATTATTCTGATGTTGTTGATTTAAACTCTCCATCTCTCCCTCTCTGGTCTTAGTTTGTATTTGTCTGGTTATTCAAGTGTATGAATGAATGAAGAATCAGTCACATACAAACGGAGGGGAATATCATAGAAAACAACATACAACTGATTTGAATATTTTTTTTATAATCTTTTTTTTTTTAAGTGACAGTTACGAGTATGAAAAAAAGCATTCTCAAAAAAACAAGAATAATTTTCATTTCTATTATTCATCTGTGTTTGTGGTTATAAAAATCATAACTTTTTTGTTTTTCTTTTTTTAAGCTTTGTAGCCAAAAGATATTAACTTACAGAGGAAAAGAGAGAGGGTAATAATAAATCCAAATATATGACACTATTCATGTGTGTTATACCATATATTGACATACATATATTTATATGTATATGAAAATAACCTGCACATAGCTTCGCATACATGTCTAATGGTAAGCATGTAAGATTATCGGTAATTTGTTGTTTGTTGGTCAAATATGCCATGAATGCGAGTTTGTTCAAATCTGTAGCTGATGGAATTTGCCAGATTTCCCGATCATAATAAGTGATAATTCGTTAATCCCGACTGTAAGATTTTTAATGCCTTTATCCTTGGTATTTAAAATGTGGCATACGCATGTATACCATAGCTGGGGGGCTTACTTCGGATTCGGAATATTATATGATCTTCGTTGACAGTCAGACTGCCCTAAAGGCCATACGTACGTAACGTAATTGGTTACGACCTAGTTTCTCACACCACTTACAATATATTGTGTGTGTTAATTTTATACATGAGTGGCGGAACCTACAGTTTAAAGTCGACTCCGAACGACAGATTTTTGAGAAACATTTCATGGCAATTTTATTTACTCTCAGAGTTTTTGCCAGAAATCTGCTGAGAATCAACTAATTGTAGCACAATTAGTCCTAAAGGCCATTGCGTCGGCAAATCACGCAAGGAGTGGTTAAGGAGTTTTGGACCAGACCGAATCCGTCTATGGTGGGTGCCGGGTCATAGTAGAATACTCTATAATAAGACGGCGGATGCTCTCGCCTTTCTGGGGGCGATTTAATAGTTGGTCCTGATACCTCAATCTGTCACCTCTACGGCCTCATTAATGGATAGGTCAGGGGGAAGAGCAGAGGTGTTGGGGGAACGGATCGGGCTTTTGTGCTTTTAGATGTCTATGGCCTGCTATAGACATTGTAAGAACAGGTTGGCTGCTGGGCTTGGATAAGGCCAGTTTAAGGTTAGTTATTGGGTTTATTACGGGGCACTGCGAGATTCCAGCCGGACTATGGCACGGTATGTTGCGATGAGGAGGATTTTGATACTATCAAACACCTCCTCTGTAACTGTTCAGTCCTTAGTAGATTGAGGTTGAAGAATCTTGACAGGGACTTCTTTGAGGGTTTGAATTCTGTGTCGAGAGCCGACATCACGGCTTTCCATAGATTCTTTATTAGTATGAGCTGGTTGAGAAGTACAATGGCTTTATTAGTATAGTCGCGCTCTGTTGTGTATTTTGTTAGTCTGTGTAATTCGTCTGCTTCTTTATTCTCCCTTTCCTAGTTCCTCTCCTTTTTTCGTATCTCCCCTATTATTCTCTTCCCTTTAGGTCGTTTGCACAATGGGTTAGCTTGACCTCCGGCTATTGCACTTGTCTTAATTGGTAAGTACACGTCCTCTAACCCAAACCTAAACCTATGTGTACAATTCATTATTTCCAGCATTCAGTACAGTTTGAATTTGTACTTTTGTTAGCTCCACGCTTCTCGGCACATAGAAGGTGACATACATGAACTTTCACTCCATTCATTTCGAAAGTCTTGATGTGGCTATCTTCATACATTCAATCACTTGGTCGTGCTTACAGCTGACCAAAATGTACTTGAGTTCATAGCTTTGCAAACTCGAAAATTATTGCCTCCTCCAATGAAATTAGCTTAAAGGGCGTCTCGTTGACTTTAATGTAATTGACCGCCAGTGTAGTGCTTACTTGTAGTTATTTCTCCCCGTCTCGCAGAGTTCTTAAAAAACTCTGCAGATGCTTATTTTTTTTTATTTTAATCCTTCAGTTCCGCTTAATGACTTTGACACCTCCTGTACCCATCGTTATTCCTTCTTTGGCCCTGTATTCTTCGACCTCCTCCCCAGACTCCTTAAAGGTTAGCTAGCTAGACCCTTTTATTGGAATCTTATATAAATAGGACATGTTCCACACAGTAATTTGCGTAGGTTAACAGGAGGTAATGTACTCGACATGCAACGAATGTTATGTGTTCGTACTCACTCTCTCATTGCGCCTTCCTCGGTGTTGGTTTTTAATTACCAGTTGATGCTGATGGAACCTATAGTAAGATCTAATTACTCATGGCTTCCTTTTCTACTAGCTTGTTTAGCTGTCTTCTCAGTACAGGTCGAACCCTAGGACAACTCTTGGCTTCTGTTTCTCAACTATCTTTCTGCATAAGAGACTTTTTCCAGAAATCGTATTGCCTTCTGCCAGTGTAGCCATTTGAATCCTTTTGCCTACAATCAGGTGACTTTTTTCATTCGTGAAGGCTGATTTGAAGCAAATGCTGCAGAGAGAAGATATTTTCTTTCCAGGAGATTGCTGTACTTTCTTGTATGAGGCCCTATTTACCATCGTCTACAGGATCAACAGAGATGTTAAATAATCCTCTGTACACTGCTGAACGTAGTTTTAAATACAGTCCTTAGTTTCCTTATTTAAGGGCCTATTTACATAAAAGTTATTAAAGAGTTTACAGAGATAAAGATGTCCATTTAAAGTTTTGCTGTACATAGTTGCCTCCTTTTGTCACTTGTGATGCGTATACAGATGGATATTTAAAATTAAATTACCGGCACGCAAATGTATTTCCTTCAAAAAAAGAAAAAACAGGCTGACATGCATAATTTTTTTCAATAATTTTCATTTCATTTTACATACAAATAAGGCCGCTCGTTCTACACAAATAAAGATGAGTTGGTTGGTTACTTGTTTTATTTTTCTAAGCAACACAACAACAACAACAGCATTATGAATTTTTTTTTATTTATTTACATGTTTTTGCTGTTGTTGTTTATTTTGTTAAAATCCCATGTTGTTGTTTTTGTTATTGTTGATGTTGCTACTTTTTCCTTTTTGTTTCTCTGAATGACTACAATGATTATGACGTATTTTTTATTCGTGATGTTTTTGTGGTGTTTTTGGATGACGATTATTATTTTTGATGACTTTGTTTGTGTTGTGTTGATTTTTTCCAAACATTTGATTTCATGCCCATGATTCTTTAGATTTATTTCGACTGGATGGGTTGCGTGTGTGTGTGTATGTGTGTGTAGGAAAAGTCATGATGTTGCGTACGACGATGACGATGATCTAAATTTGTATAGACACTTGCACACATACACACATCTTAGTTGAGTTGTGTATAGAAAATTGTTCTCATAGAGGAACACTTGTTTTAGTTTGTGGCTGGCTGACAAAGGCATAATATGAGCAGCTAATTTAAATAATTTTATGTTGTTGTTGTTGTTGTGGTTGTAATTTTAAAAATTATTAAAGGTAGTCGTTGTCGTCTGTCTCTACAAATGACAACAGCAGCGTTTTTTTATTAAATGAATTTTTAATTTAATATGACAGGCCACTGTTAGCAGACAGACGATGATGATTAGTTTGACTTTTTTGAAGACTTTGTTTCTTTTTTTCCAAAATTTTTTATTTTTAGATTTCCTAGACGATTTTTGTTAGATTGTGTGTAATTGTATGGGTATTGTAGGGCAACAATTATGGAAGAAAATGATTTAAATGATAAGAGAGTTCAAAATAATGAATGAATTTATTTTCAATTGCAATTCTTAAGTAAAACTTGGCCACAGTACTGGAAGCCTATTACTGGCTAGAAAGATGTTTTTGTAGCAATTCTTTGATTCTTCTTTCAACAGTGGATATCAGATTATAGGATCACAAAGGTGTAATACAGAGTGCACGTGGCTACCGGGCCGTAGAGACATTCCGTGTAGATTTAAGTTTAGGTTAGTACAGTAACCGGAGCTCCAGTTGACCCATTGTACAACGTCCTAAAAAGGAGAGGATAAGAGAGGAAGTAGGAAAGGGAGAATAAGGCAGCAGAGGAATTACACAGACTAACAAAACACACACAAAAGCGCGACTACACTATTGAAGTACTAGCACTTCTCAACCAGCTCAAACTAATAATGAATCTATTGAGATCCTTGATGTCGGCCCTCGATACAGAATTCAAACCCTCAAAGAAGTCCCTACCAAGGGTCAACCTCAACCGACTAAGGGCTGGACAGTTACAGAGGAGGTGTTCGATAGTCTCCAACTCCTCCTCATCACAACACACCCTACCATAGTCCGGCTGGAATCTGTTCCAGATCCTTGTCAGCGATCTAATCTCGAAATGCCCCATAATACACAATAAGTAACCTTAAACTGGCCTTATCCAAGCCCAGCAGCCAACCTGTTCTTACACTGGCTATAGCAGGCCATAGACACCTAGAAGCATAACGACCCGATCCATTCCACCAATTGCTCTGCTCTTCCCTCCTGACCCATCCATTGATGGGGCCGTATAGGTGGCAGAATGGGGGATCAGGACCAACTGTCACATCGCCCTCAGAGGTGAACATAGAGCTTTGCGTGTAGGTGCAGAGCGGATGTACTGGCCAGAAGAGGCACGACCTCACGTACTCTGTGATGAATTCTTGGCATTGTGGATGCCTTTCTGTACCTGCAGGCTTATAATTGACAATGCAATTGTGGCAGCTTCGGATACGGGTAAAACAGCGCCGAAAATCTGGCCTAGGCTGAACATAAAGCGCATGGCAGCTCTGCTTATACTCCAAAAAAGTAGGCGCAGCACTGTTGTCATGGTTATAGGAACGAATGCGATGCATATTGGTCTTGGACACTTTGCAAATAATTTCTGTACTAGCTGTGGAGATGAGGAGGAGGATGAGACTGCCCTTCAGCGACTGTGTACTTTCCCGACACTTGGGTGCCTACTTTATAGAGGATCTGGATGAACTTTCATGCACGTAAGTACGTACGTAATTGGTCATTACAACCCTTCAGTCAGGATTACGACCTAGTTTCTCACACCACTTATGTTGTGTGTGTTAATTTTATACGTGAGTGGTGGGACCTTCAGTTTAAAGTCGACTCCGAACGACAGATTTTTATTTATTGAGAAACTTTTCATGGCAATTTTTATTTACTCTCAGAGTTTTTGCCAGAAATCTGCTGAGAGGAAGTCGCCGAAGAAATAATTTTTGTATTTTATTTTGATGTCTGGCCTGGGGCTCGAACCCTGGCTTTTCGTCTAATAAGCCAACACACTACCTACTAGACCACGGCGACTTCCTGAACTGTCATGCATTGATACATATTGGCAGTCTGAGTCACTTCATTGGAAGCTCCTAGGTATTCCTGGATTAGGGGAAAATGTGAAAGTGTGGTATCACAATGGGCCCTGTGTAGGGCCTAAGTATGTTCCCTCAAAAATCCATCGAGGGGTCAACCGCCTACCTAAGTTATACAGAGTGAGAAAGCAAAACCCATGAGGCATTGTTTTATTGTGTTAAATTTCCCACTGTATGTTAGGTTTGTTTTTCTTTGAACATTTCCTATTTATTTTCCTTTTTTTCCATGACTTTTCTTTCTTTTTTTGTTATTCCATTCAATTCCAGTGCATCATCTCGGTGTGGTTGAAACATATTGTAGTCGTGACTTCATTTATTTATTTTTTTTTTTGTGGAAATTGAATTGTAATTATTTGTTTAACAATTAGTTAACATATCATAATTATTGGTTACAACGATAACATTTTCATTATTGGTTTGGAAAATCGTATGCGAGTGTATTTAAACAACCACTTAACAATACCAACACCCAACGGTAACGTCAAAGACACGCTGCAGCAATTGTAGCACAAAACAAAGAATGAATTTTCGATGGGAAAACAAACAAAGAAAATTGATTTGTCTTGTATTAAACAAAAAAACAAATTCTTGAAGAAAAAAAAAATAAGAGACTGACAGAAATGAAAAGTCTAAACTATGTATACCGTTAAGTAAATATTTATTCAGGTATTGTAACGAGTTGTTCCTTTCATACGTACGGTGCCTCATGCTTATTGACTGAATCAATATTGAAAAATTTTATTTGTCGTGTCTCGATATCAGGCATAATTGGTGTCACGAGGTGTATATTAAACAATTCCATGATTATTTATTTAAATAGTGTTTCTGTTTCTTGTTTTCTTCACTCTTCAGTTTTATTTATTTATTTAAGGTTTTTTTGTATTGTATTGTTTCTTGTTAAATATTTAATTAAATATTTAGAACCTGTGCCATGGGTGCCTATGTGGGTTTGAAAGTGTGTGCTTGTGTGTGAAAATATTTTCTTTTAATTTGTTATTGAAAAATCAATATTTGATTTGTAATTTGAAAATTTTTGTTACAACTTAATTAAGTTTTTTATTAATTTTTTATTTTTTTAATTTTTTTATTTTTCCAATGTTTAAATAAATTAAAAACATATAAAATTTTAATTTAAATATTCAGAGGATTATTATTATTAGAGAATGTTTAATATTTGATTTGAATAATTTTTACAATTGAATTTTAATCGTAAATTAATTGCACAGGATTTGTATTGTGTTTGAAATCTTTAAAGATAAATTGAAATTGCTTTACAGGAAAAGAAAAAATAAACATTTTTAAGTATCTTAAGAGTATTGATGGACTCTTATTCTATTACGTTTAGAACCTTTCTTTCTCGACCACTGAACATTACTGCACTATTCCGGCATTTAACAATACATTACGGGTACAAGGTCGTTGCAACATTTGAAGAAGATTTTGAATTGATTTTAAGCACTATTCCATGAGAAATTCGATCCATATGCTGTGATATAACTTTCTCAAAACTCTAGCAAGGCTCTTTTATTTATTTATTTATTTATATAAGTCGATGGACAAATTCCTTACTGATGAATAACAAAAATAGGTACGAATAAAATTAAATAGAATTACAAACAGTTTCTTCAAAAATACAAGTAATTGTTACAACACAAATATGAAAAGTTATGAATTGAGAAAAACAATAATGTTCCGTTTTATAACGCAAGAATCAACAAATTCTGTCAAATATTTAAATTGACGGCAAATTCTAGTTAACGGATCCGCAACAGCATAATTAGTTCTGCAGAATTGAATATAAATAAGATTATAACAGCGGAAGTTACGACAAGGAATATTGAATTTAACAGATCTTAACAGAAATTCACAGCAAATATTACCATTGATCAGGTTAATCATAAAGGATGTATTTAACATTATTCGACGACTCTTAAGGGTAGGCAGTTTTATTAAAGCCAGTCTGCTATGAAGATATGAAGGCACATCCAAATAATTCCATCCAAGGCCACGCAAACAGAAGACTAGAAATTGTTTCTGCACAGATTCGATGTCTTCGCTGTAAACATTATAGTGATCCCATACGATGGATCCGTACTCCAAAATTGGTCTGACAAGCGCTACGTATAGCTATTTCGTAATAAATGCATCAGAAAATCCTTTGCACAACGTTTTATGAAGCCAAGAGTGCTTCTTGCCTTATTTACAGTCAAAGTGATACGATCATTAAAGTTTAATTTTGTGTCTAATAGGATCCCAAGATCAATAAAAGAGTCCACTATCTCCAGCTGATGACCTCCAAGCATATTACTTTCGACTATTACTTGCCGTCGACGTGAGGCAATGGTTCCAATACCAGGTGAGACATCAAAGCGAAATTTGAAAAAAATACTTCTTCGGCGACTTCCCTCAGCAGATATCTGGCAAAAACTCTGAGAGTAGAAAAAATTGCCATGTTTCTCAAAAATCTGTCTTTCGGAGTCGACTTTAAACTGTAGGTACCGCCACTCATGAATAAAATTAACAAAAACCGCATAAGTGGTGTGAGAAGCTGGGTGGTAATCCCAACTAAAGGGTTTTAATGACTTATTAGGTATGTGTATATGCATTTCTAGACTCTGATAAGAAATGTATTCGAAACACACACAACCGAGGGCTATAATCCGTAATGTGTCTTCTGTGATGAACAATTATTTTTGTTTAATTTGTATAAGAAGGCCGTAGTCTAGTAGGTAATGTTTTGGCTTATTAGGCGGTTCAACCCCTGGCTCAGACACCTCGAATAAAACGAAACGACTTCCTCTTAGCAGTCCTCTGGCAAAAAAACTCTGAGCGTAAGAAAAAAATTGCCATGAAAAGTATCTCAAAAATCTGTCGTTCAGAGTCGACATTCATTCATGTATAAAAAAAATAACACCCGCAAAATAAGTGGTGTGAAAAGCTAGGTTCTAATCCTGACTGAAGAGTTGTAATTACCATTTATGTTTGTATAGGAGTAATACTAGGCTCTGATAAGAATTGTATTCGAAATACCCTCGACCGAGGTCTGTAATTCCGTTGTGCCTTATGTGATTACCAAAATTTGTTTGTTTAATTTGTATAAAGAGGTCGTAGGTAGTATGTTAGCTTATTAGACAAAGGCCCGCAGTTCAACCCCTGACTTAGACATCTCTAATAAAACGAAACGACTTCCTCTTAGCGGTCTTCTTGCAAAAACTCCGAGCGCAAAACAAAAAATAAATTGCCATGAAAAGCTTCTCAAGAAATTGTCGTTCAGAGTCGCCTTTAAACTTGTAGTTCTTGACACCCATGTATAAAAATTGACACACACATTATGAGTTGTATGACTAGCTAGGTTGTAAACTTGCCTAAAGGGCTGTAATGGCCAGTTATGTGAGTTCAGTAAGGCACTATTTTTTTTATAAATTTCATTAGGAATATATACAACGCAAAATCCCATCAAAATGTCGTCGAATACAATCAGGAGTAGTTGTAGTGAGAAGCTAGGTCGTATTCCTGACTAAAAGGTTGTAATGACCAGTTATGTTATGTATTTATGTCGAAGTCGCCCTAGTCTAGTAGGCAGTGTGTTGGCTTATTAGACGTAAACCCAGGGTTCGTACCCCAGGCCAGACATCAAAACAAAAATACAAAAAGTATTTCTTCGGCGACTTCCTCCAAGCAGATTTCTGGTAAAAACTCTGAGAGTAAATAAAAATTGCCATGAAAAGTTTCTCAAAAAATCTGTCGTCCGGAATCGACTTTAAACTGTAGGTCCCGCCACTCATGTATAAAATTAACACGCACTCAACATAAGTGGTGTCGTAATCCTGACTGAAGGGCTGTAATGACCAATTATGTATGTATGTCTGTATGTATTTATGTAGTTGTAGTTCGGACAAGCTTCGACAAGACAATTACGGCTGGTTACAACAGAATTTTTTTAAGGCCAAACCAACCGCTCATTACTGGGTAGGTTGATACACTGAGCGTCAAAAGAAACTGTACATTAAAAAATATGTATTGATAAATTACCGTTACTTTTATTTCAAAATTCTTTCATAGCCAGTTTTTAAAATTGAAAAAAAAAATATTTCGAAATATTGTAAAACTTTATTGGGCGCTCTCCTTAAGTGGTAAAAGTTGAGTTTGGTGATTGTTAGAATTTTATCTTTAGTGTACAGTTTCTTTTGACACTCACACTGCATTTAGTCCTCTGGCGACAATGACCGATAATTCTATTCTCTAAGTATTGATAGTTTCGTACAATATCTTCCGAATTTTTTTTTTAATTTATAATTAGCTTCCATCATGGGTGCCTTTTTTAAGTTTATAAATTACTTAAGACGCGATGTAATGTAAATTCTTATAAAATCGTTCTCTATTTCTTGTCTATTTTTAGAAAATAGAACTTTTGTAATCCGATATGGTTATTAATATAGAGGGCGTTATACTCTATAAATATAGAAAACACGTCAACATTGCTTATTCGTTTACATAGATCAATACGATGTGATCATTTACACTTCAGTTTCATTACAATTTATTTAAACAAAATCTATGAATGATTGCAACTTAATATGCCATAGCACCGAAAAAATAAACACACAACGAAAGCGACAGCGGAGCGACACTCGGCCTTTGTTTGTATGCCTTGTGTTATAAGTTGCTATGTGTTGGCATCAATTTGTTCTGGTTTACATGAGGCATAAAGAACGAATTGACGCTGTCTTACTATGTAGTGTGTGTGCGACTGTCAACACAAGTGTTTGTCTTTGCCGTCTAAACCGATTTATTTGTCTTCAACACTTCAATGATCTGGCGTTATATATATGTATGGTTTGTATACATGGTCCGTACGACCATATTGGTGGTGTAAGGGAACAATTATAATTATTATGAAAATAAAATCGGTTTTTTTTTTGTTGTTAAACAAATAATGGCGATTAGGAAAGGGCCTTTAAAAGCTTTAAAATATTAAAAACACAAATAATGGAAACGAGTAATGTAAGAAAATGATGAAGAAAGAAAAAAACGCCGTCTGTCATGTCAAATTCAAGCATAAAAAAAAAGACGACCACACCCTTTAATTGAGTGACTTGACTACATTGCGGTTTTGTTTAGCTAGGTCCATGGTTCTCCATATGTACATATGTATGTAGGCAAAACCACAATTATTTTGTATACCATTAATGCTACAAGTGTGTCATTTCTTATTGGTTTGTTTGCCCTGTATTAGTTTTAAAACAATTTTTCATGAAACCGCATTTAAGAGTATGAATAATTCTATTTCACATGAGTTTAAGCCACAAAAAATCTCTGATTTAATGATTTTTATTAAACTTACACACACACATACCTACATATGTATGCTTACTTACTAACATAAAATAATTTAAACTTCATCCACCATAATGCCAAGTTTAAGGTGAGGTTTTCTTGGTCAAAACACAGTCGAACGTTTTGATTTATTTTTTTTTGTTTTGTACATTTTATAAACGCTTTAAATCGTAAATCGTATATGACGGCATGCTTTTAAAATATTCTCCGCAACTTTAATTGTTCGTCCGTCTGTCTGGTCGTCTATCTGCTGGTGTTGATTGTTTTATATCCAAAAATTTATATCTTTTTCTCTCCTTCAAAAACATAAAGTGCAGCAAATCATGTAAAAACTTGTTGTTGTTGTTTTATTCACATACTCCACAGACACACACATACACAGTTCAAGGTTGATTTTAATGTCTTTTTGTTTGAAGAAAAATTAAACACTTGAAATACTAAATACTATGTTGTTTTTGTTGTTGTTGCCATTGTTTTCTTTTAATAACAAAAAAATATAATTTTTTTTTAAAACAAGGCTATTAAACTTTAAAAGAGCTGTGAAATAAAAGTTAATGAGATTTCTTCTAAGAAAAGCTGCTGTTGTTGACTTTTGATTGTTGCAAGAATGACAATTTCGGGCGAAAGTATTTTTTTTTTATTTTTAAGGTCAAAAGAAACACTTCTTTTGTGGTTTAAAAAGTTCACAAATTTTGGTATTTGATTGTGGTCATCAGATGAAGTTGACGTGAACCAAAAAAACAATCCTCAGACTTCTTTTTTTAGAGAAGAAAGTTCTTTAGTTCGTCACTTTGAAAAATTATGCATTATTATGGAGTTCGGAAACGACTTTAAGCTGTAGGTCCTGCCACTCATGTATAAAATTAACACACACAACAGGTCGTAATCCTGACTGAAGGGTTGTAATGACCAATTATGTATGTATGTATGTAGTTTTTTTACAACAAAAAAGGATAAAGAGTGCATGAAAAGCATGCAGATAATATTTTTAAAATGTAAGGAAATCGCAGAGAAAGAACGTCTTTAAATATCAAACAATCCCCAGACTGTGTAAGTCCATATCAGAGATCAGCAATGAATCGTTTTTTCACTACTCATAAGTACTTATGAAATTTTGAATATAAGTGAGTCAACAATATTGAAATTTAACTATGAACTCTGATTCATTCATACTCACTATAACGTTGATTTATAAGTACAGCTTGTAGAAAGTTTGCGTAGAACATTGACATCAAACTCATATCATTCGAAATATGTTTGATTAATAAGCCTACTCATTCAGGTTCATAACTTTAGAAAAATACTTATAAGCAGTTCGAAGGACTCGAATCAGTCGTCAAAATTTACAATCTTAGTTTTTGTTGCATTTACAAAAAAAGAAAAAGGCACGTAAGCAGAACAGACAGAACAGCAAGCTGAGCAAACACACAACCATTTAGTGAGTATTTTAGTATTAGTACGCCATTCATACTTATTTTGTGATTCGTGTATATGTTGAGTTATGGAGAGTCGAAATCAATAACATTATACGTGTTGTTCAGAATGAATATGATGAGTACTTCAAATTTTGAATATGCGCAGTATAAGTATGACATTAAAATAAGTATGAATGCTTATAAGTATCAGAAATTATGGGTATAATTCGATTCTACTCATCTTTTTGAATACTCATTGCTGATCTCTGGTCCATACACTGAACAACCCGATGACACTGACACGGTATAGCAGAGACCTCGAACATAAACTACGTGAAACGTCTAAAGAAGGCGGCTTATTATTATCTCCCAGATCCCTAGAGGATGAGTGAAATTGCTTACACTCTCATTCCCATACCACACATATTGTATGTGTTTTTCTTATCCATAAGAGTTTTGATCAAAATTTAACATCGACTCCGATGAACAGATGAGAAAACTGTTTTCATGGCTATTTTCTACTCTTAGAGCTTTTGCCTGAATACTGATGAGACAACAAAGAGAATGATATAGCAAAGACACGGAACATAAACTACGTGAAGCGTCTTAATACGGTGACATAATATTCCCTCTGCAGACTCTTCAGATTACTAGAGGATGAGGGAAATTGCTTAGACTTTCACACCATCCATGTTGTATGTCATTTTCTACCATAAACGTTTGCACCAAAATTTAACATCGACTCCGATGGACAGATGAAAAAACTCTTTTCATGGCTATTTGCTACTCTTGGATCTTTTGACAGAATACTGATGAGAGAAATATTATTTTTACTTTCCATGTTATATTTTGCTGAGACGGGGTTTGAACTCTAAGTTTTTGTCTACAACATGCTACCCACTAGACTACGCTATTCGAACAATATAGTCATGGTCGTGGAGAGTACAAACATTGAATATACATGAATATTCCTTTGGAGGAACATTTTGCAAACTCAAGTTTCAAACATTTTGGCGGCGGTTGGATGTTTTTGTTTTTTTTTAAATATTTTTTTTGTCGATAAAGCATATCTGAAGTCGTCATAGTCTAATAGGTAGTGTGTTGGCTTGTTGGACGTGAAGTCAAGGTTCAAACCTCAGGTCAGACATTTCCAACAAAACGAAATATGAAAAACAATATATTTTCGGCGACTACCCCTCAACAGATTTCTGGCAAAAACTCTGAGAATAAATTAAAATGGCCATGAGAGGTTTCTCTTAAAATCTGTTGTTAGAAGTCGGCTTTAAACTGTAGGTCCTGCCACTCATGTATAAAAAAATTAATACACACAACATATTGTTACGTTTTTATGAGTTCGTAGATTGCAAATAAAATAAAAATAAATTTGTGTTTAATTTTAATTAAAATTCCGACTGTTTCCAACTTGATGTAAACAACAACAATTACTTTTCTTTCTTATTCATCTGCCTTTGCATAAATAATAACAATTACTAGAAAATTATTCGACAGATCTTTGTAACGGAGATCCTCAAACCACGATTATTCTCTTCAAACACCGCGAGTCTTCACACAAGACTGACTGAATTTTTACTGACTCTGTTGCCTGCTTTGCCTTGCCTTTTATATGACAAAGTAAACAGTCTTATGAATGTTCTTGAAGGCGAACGCTGATGACTTTGCCTTCTCGAAATCTCTATTATTTATTATTGTAGTGTTGTTGGTATATTTTTGTTTACTTGTTTACCATCTTTTTATGCTGGTGTTTGTTGTTGTATTTTTGTTATTAATTTTAATGTTAAGCGATGTAAAAGGGAAACACCAGTATATATGTCCTTCATTTCCGTAACAATACGTTCTGTGAGAAGCTAGGTCGTAATACTGACTGAATGATTGTAATTATTATGTATGAAAAGGCGTATAAGGTGCAGCTTCCAGCCCCACAACTGGCACGTAGTGATCCAATCTGTAATCAGCTTTTGAAAGTTTCCTTGTCTGTATCCTGCTTTCTCTGGAATGTTAGATACAGTTTATCATTCTTGGTTTAGTATTTATATTCCAACGATTGCTGTTCCATTTTTATTTGAAAAACTTAAGTTCTTTTTTTCAAATAACGGCCTCCGTTATTTTACTTTCCGAATACCTAACCCTTTATTTATTTTAGTTTCAACCTATAATTCATGTTTTTATATGCCTTTTAATTCCCTCTGGTTGTTGCATAAAAAAATATAAAATTTTAGTTTTTATTTCAAATGTTTTATTCGCTTCTTTTTTTTCCTGTGCACTCTTTGAACGTGTGGCTGCCTATCTAAGTAAACCTTTTTATATTCAAACATTTAACTATTGACCACTGGACTAATAAACTGCAAAAGGAAGAGACGTTGGAAGAGTAAACGAAATGCACAGAAATCATAAAAGACTGATAATTTATGAGCTCAATTTCATATTTTTTGGGGAGTCTTCTGCCACAACTGAAGCTGACTGCTGTCTGGTATTGGCATTAAACTCTGGTGTTTTTCTAAAGAGTTTTGTTGTTTCAAATGGCGGAGCAAAAAAAAAACTTTATTTTCTGTTGTATGCTTGAAGAATTATTTTTTTTTTGTTAGTTTCTGCAGTTTGGTATGAAAATAAAAAATAAAAATAAAAAACTGAAATAAAATGTGTATTTTGTTTTAAATTTTATGCCGGCATTTGACTTTTTGATTTGTAGTTTTTCTCTCCTTTATTTTTTTTTATTCACATTTTAAGCTGTTTGTTTCAAAAGTTTTGTAGTTTTTTTTTTCTCAGTTTTTCCGTACCCTTTCAGAAACGTTTATGTCCTCTAAAAGCTGTGTTTTTTTTTTTGTATATAATTTTGTGTTTTGTGATACATATTTATTTGTCTGCAAAAAAAAAAAGCAAAAGAATTTAAACTCATATTTCAATCTGTTTTTTATTTTTATTTTTTGCTTAAAGATTTCATATGAAATGCTCCAAAAAAAAAAGAAAAAATGCTTTTAAATTAAATCGTTAAATGCTTGTTAGGCAATACTGTGTGTTAGTTTTTATCTTTATAGTTCTCTTGAAATGATAAATAGCCAATACAATAAATAATATTTAGCCATCTGAAGGTTAAAGCACATGAACGATGGAGGGGCATATTATTTAAAGCATTCTCGAATACTATGGTTATGCAGTTACAGATAAAGAAAAATAAAAATAAAAATTAAAACTGAACAAAATGATAGAAGGTTTTTTATGAAGTAGAGGAATAAATCTTTGGTTATGCAAGGTATTAAAGTTATAAAGTTTACTTCCAGATTGAAGGCCTGACTCTCGTATCAGAGGCGCTCAAATGCTCCTTATGCTTCCTCTGTTGAAAGTTCTTAAAATAACTACCAGGAAAACATATTAGAGTGCAATTTGTTCTCGTTCATATTGCCATTTGAATGTAAAATTTAGGTGGATATGACATACATACATACATAGTTAGTCATTACAACCCTTCAGTCAGGATTACGACGTAGCTTCTTATACCACTTATATTGTGCTCCTTAATTTTATACACGATTCGCAGGACCTACTGCTTAAAATCGATTCCAAACGATTTTTTAACGAGATTTTTAAGAAACTTTGGCAATTTAAAATTTTTTTTTTGCCGGAAATCTGCTGAGAGCAAGCCTCCGAAATTTTTTTTTCATATTTTCATTTAGTTGGAGAAGTCTAACCTGCAGTTTGAACAAGGGCCTCTCGTTTAAAAGCCAGCAAACTACCTGATAGAGTAAAGCTACTGCTAAACTTTATCATTAGTTCATATAAAAATGACTTGCGGCTATATCGCCAGCTCCTTTTTTAATATACTTCTTCCAGCTTTTCTGTCGATGTTCCATCAATGACAGCTGTACTGCTGCCTTCAATTGCTGAAATTGTTGGCGTATGATCCCTATATCTGCGAGAGTTCATATATCCCAATGCATGATATTTGCAGACAATCTACTTCCATAAAACGAGATATTAATTGATGACCTATTTTGCCCATCAATATGTCAATGGCATCGTGTGTTGTGTATCATTCGATACCGTCTTGTTGAGACCACATGTCAGCCAAATCTTCCATTTTATCTGCTAATGATGGTTCTACAACCTGTTGTTGATATTACTTTGCTTAACAAATAATTTCCAAAAACATAATATTCTGCCTGCTAATTGGAATTGCTTCTAATTTGGAATACAACTGGGTTCTTCCATTTTCTTTCAACTCGTTCTTCTAGCAAAGGTTCAGTCTTCATTGTACTTTGTTTTCTTTGGTATGATCCTCTAATATCTTCTTAGCATTCCTTTTAATTTAATTGAAATGCCATAGCCAGTGCAATCGCTATACAGTTAACCCTCCTATACGCGGTGCTCGCAGAACGCGGTGCTCTCAGAACGCGGTTTCCATATAACGCGGTAGCCGGTTTTATCAATCCTTATATGAACTCTTTAATGCAATAAAAAATTTTTATAATATATCTTGTCTTTTGTATTTCTTGGTCTTCATATAACGCGGTACAAATGATTTGATTTGTGCTAATTCTGAGTTTCTTATAGCGCGGTTTCCATACAACGCGGTAGACGTTTTCGATAGAACGCGCTTGGTTTGTACGTCTAAATCCGGGTTTCTTAAAGTGCGTTCTTTCCATACAATGCGGTAAGCACTTATTGCGTTATAGAAGGGCTGACTGTATTTCGTTGCGCTTTACTATATCTTAATCGAGATACAGAAATAATTTTTTGAAAACTAATTTGACAATTCAACAAGTATTTTTTATTATTTATTTCAACATCTTTATCTGTTATTAGAATGCTAAGGCTAAGGCGTTACATCGACAATCGTTCACTGTTATCTTTCCAGCCTTCTTGGAAGACTTTGTGCATTGCATTCCTCTTTTAAAATGTTTCCTTTTAATCAGGCCTTACTGATTTCGTTTCTTGGAAAAAATAGAAATAGATTCTGATTAAAAACAATAGAACCAAGCGTAAGTATGTACATGGCACTTCATTTAGCATAACAATTTATAGGCATTCATATGCCAGTTTAAACTTTAATTCTGTGTGTTGTTTTTTTGTAAGAATCTATCAATTTCAATTTACAACAATCATGTTGTCAATGCGGGTTTGTTTTGAGTTTCATTTTTTTTTTCTCTCTCCGGGTTTTCTGCTCATTTTGTAAAAAAAATAATTATTGAGTGACCACTTTTAAAGAACAGCATGCAACATGCAGCATGCAACATATACATTTACTATGTGACACTCACTTAACTTAAACTAAATTCATCTACAAATAACAACAAACATTTGATTTTTTTCATTTTATTTTACTTTTCATGATTTTTCTTACTCTCCACTATAAAATTCCCTTTGATTGTGTATAATTTTTTTAAATGTTTTTGTTGTTGCTCTGGGGACAAAATTATTTAATTGTAAGTGAAACCTCTACGACTATCAGGCACACGAGGAGAACAATAGCAACACAATTCTTTAATGGTGGAGTAGTAAGAAGAGTAGGAGATGTATTGCATTTTGTTTAAAGGTTAATAAACGTTGAAATTTATTTATTTATTAAACACAATACCATGCATGCATGTACTTGCAACAATGTCAGGCATAAATAATCCTATACTCATATCATGTATATGAGTACGTATGATTGGTATTAGTGTTGTGCTCTTTTATAGCTGCTGGTACGTACGTACATAGTTGTTTATGACCACCAATGCCGGTATGTAACGCTTCGCTGGTGTTGATATGTTTGTAACTGAGAAATATCAACACTTTAGATCATCGTATTGTACTTTTTTCGGGTTTTTTTCGGTCATAATGGTTTATTATTGGTTTTTGTTTTGTATCGCGCATCGAAATAAGTTGTCAAAATAATGTTGAAACTGTTTTTCATTAAAATTTGCATTTTTTTCTGATGGGGGAGGGGGTTGAATTCTATTTATAGAATTAAAAACACATTAATTAGCTTATCAAAGGCAATGAAATTAATTAAGCTGGTCACAGAATATGACATTTTGGTGGCAGTAGTAAGGCAAACGAGGTATAAAGTATTGCGAGAAGTAATAAAGGAAATTATTTAAACGCAGTTTATCATTTTATATAATAAAAGTTGAATACAGTTCTATAAGGTTTGGATTGGTATAAGGATTGTTAACCAAAATAGCCACCTTGGTGATTAGGTAGAGGTACGTGGTATTTTGAGAAAAGTTGCTTTGGTAAAAATGGAAACTCAATAAAACATACAGACATACATATGTTTTAAATCCAAATGTGGTATGTTGTTTATATACAATCAACACTCGGAAGTTATAGAGGATATTGTATTGAAATTTGAAAAATTGATTCTGGATATTCGCCTTAACAACTTAATGTTGTAAGCGAAACATTCCACAAAAAAGAGATTTCCTCATAGGGATCGTGTGGCTATAGAACGCAATACTTCTTTAATGCCTTATGGAATGCATTGGCCACTCTACCACGAACTTACATGGTCTATATGAGAAACTCTGACAGGATTGCAAATGCGTTTCTGTAGAATTGAGAAACAGTTTCATACTTAGGCAAGATCATGGCTTCTGTTTTTGAAATGCATGTGCAATGATTTCTATTGATTGCCTTCAAAAGTTAGAAATAAAACTCGATTAGTTCTATGAAACCCGTTGCCAAGCTTAAAGTATGAAACTAAGGCATTTTACAGTTTTTACTTTCAAATTGAATTGGCCTTTACAATCCTTTAATGTCACGCAGTTGAACGTCTACTATGAACAACAGACTTGAGAAGTTTTTCCCACAAGACTTCTAATAGGAAGATGCCAAAACAAGCATTTTTTTCATATTTCGGTTTGTCCTAGATGATAGAGCTGAAATTCGAACTAATAAGCTAAGGTCTAGCAACCCACACTACCTACCAGAGACTAGGGTTGTTCATATCCTTAATTAAGATGGTTTAAATTAATAAGTTAAACAGTGAATTGTGACTAGTGACTAGTCACCCTAGCCTAGTAGGTAGTGTGTTTGCTTATTAGATGTAAAGCCACGGTTCAAACCCCAGGTCAGACATCAAAACGAAAATATGAAAAATATTTTTTTGGAGACTTTCTCTCAACAGATTTCTTCTCTGAGGAGTAAATAATATTGCCATGAAGAGTTTCTCAAAAAATCTGTCGTTCGGAGTCGACTTTAAACTGTAGCTCCCGCCACCCATGTATAAAATTAACACCGCAGCCTTAAATTTAATAATGCACGTCTAATAAAACCAGTACAATGCGTCTCCTAAATTGAAAAAAGTAACTATCGACACCAAAAGCGATAAGCATTTGAAGCAGCTGAATACCGTAGTGATTAACCAATTAAGGTCTTTACATCAGTTTGTGGACAACGCCTTTTTTGTAATATAGTCCTTTAAGAACGATGAAAATCGCAGTATTATATGTAACGATGCAAGGAACCATGCAATGTTTTCTCAGTTTTATGTGACTTTTGGACTTGGCCGACATGTGGTCTCAACAAGACGATATCAAATGATACACAACACATGATGCCATTAACATATTGATGGGCAAGACAGGTGATCAATTAATAAATCGTTTTATAGAAGTCCATTGGCTGCAAAGACCATGCATTGGGATATATGAAGTCTCTCAGATACAGGAATCATACATCTACAATTCCAGCAATTGAAGACAACAGTACAGCCGTCATTGATGGAACATCGACAGAAAAGGTGGAAGAAGTATTTTAAAAAGGGAGCTGACGATGTAGCCGCAAGTCATATTTACATGAACTAATGGTAATGTTTAGCAGTCGCTGTAGTCGCTGTATTTCTACGGCGACTTCCTCTCAGCAGATTTATGGCAAAAACTATGAGAGTAAATAAAACTGCCATGAAATGTTTCTCATAAAAAATTTGTCGTTAAGAGTCGATTAATGTAATGACCAAATTATGTATGTTGTGTATGTGTGTATAACCCGCCAAAACAGAACTGACCAAAGGGAAAACGATTTCATTGTAAACAGTAGCCTGAGAATTTTAATTAAACGATCGTCTATTAGTAATTGGCTTTGGTCAATATAAGAGAAATTGTTTTGCTGAAAATTTGGTTCTAAACTGAACTAACGAAACAAAATGAAACCAAAAAATAAGTTAAACCAAGCAAAGATGAGACAAAGCATTTAATTTTTCGATTTCAAAGATAAATTGCATCAGGAGTAATTGCTAAAGGTAATACTGTCTATGAGAAGAACTCAGTCGGAAGTAACTCGGCTTATTATGTGCAATACTACACCAATTATTTGTCGTGATTAATTTTTGAAGTACTATACTCCTGTATTCGGAAAGAATGCAGCTCCCATCTAACGACTTCTGCCGTGGGTGCAGATTTTCTGAGGAAGAGGAGACTGTTATCCACTTCCCTTGTCAATGCAGATATAGATTATTTGGTTCTCCAATCCTTGTCACCTTGACGGAGATATCATCCATTGATGTCAAGGATATAGCTTCGTTTATCAAACTTTCGGTGTGGTTTTCCAGTGTGGGGTAGTCGTGCTTTAAATGTGCAGCCCTTGCGCTGACCAACTTCTTTTTATTCCCTGGTTTGGAGGAACTTGGTCAGTACAGAGACTGTGTTCAACTGTGGCGTCACAACGGGCCGCTAAGTGTGCTCAAGTGAGCTTTTGGTATCAAAGCTACCACTCCAAAATACCTACTTATACTCCTGCATTTTTCATCGAATTTTGACCTCAAAGATGTTGACTGTCCGCTAAGCTAAGGAGACTCCTTAAATTCCCGAAATTTTGTGGTAATTAACTGCATTGCAGTAATTTTGAGGAAATATGTTGTAAAGCCTCAAAAAAGGTTTGAAATTTATCATATAAAATTCAACTTGAAGGGCATGAATTAAACACCGATGAATTAATGAATTTTAATTTAATTTTTAAATCAAAACTTATACCACAATAAATTTTCTAAAAATCTTCCCAAAATATTTTATATTTTAGGATCTGATTTAACGAGTTTGATGCTTGATTTTATTGCTTTTGAATTTATTATGCAAAACAATTAAAGCTTTGAAAGAGAGATCACTTAAGAATCATTTTCCCTTGCTTACAAGCTTTTACAAAGGCCGATTATAAAAGCTGTTGATTATGAAACTGATACTACGTTTTGTTTTTCTCTGTGAGTTTCTTTTTTTATTTCGTAATAAATTTCGATTTTCTCATTCTGGTGTAGTATTTACGATCATAATTTCTCATATAAATGTTAACAAGAAAACAATACTTCCTTTAATTAGTCATATGCCAGACAATTAAGAGACTCTCATAAAATCAACATTATATAACCAACAACCATTCATAAAACTGTTTCCCTGTGTATACAAAAGGCCTACAATGTTTCTCTACTACACTACACTACATCGTTGCTTTTGAGGCAAACATTTATCATTTTTAGTGAAGTGTATGTAAAATACTTGTATACAGCACACACAGAGTAAATAGTAAGAATAGAAGAAAACAACAAAGTTTTCTTTACATTTTAATGCCTATACTGTCTGTCAACACCCGACTTGAATTGTTTTTGTTTTACCTTCATTGTTTTTAAATACAAAAATAAATAACAAAAGAGAAAAAAGAATACGAGCCATTGTTCTTGAAAAAAGGAGATCTTTTGTAGGTTTTATTTTCAAAAACTAATTTGTGTAAAAACCATTACTTCTCTGGCTTTTAGAACAATTGTGGCCATATAGGCAGGCACATACAAAACGAATTATTTTTTTCTGTTTTTTTTGGCAATAAATTTAAATAAAATGTTGACAACAATAATAAACATAAATTCGAAACCGCATAAAAGTAAGCAATACAACAACAACAAAAAAGTGAAATAAAATGAAAACCAAGGAGACAAATTACTGGCCAGCCGGCTGGTCTGCAGGCCAAAACAATCAATTCAATCATATACAGACAGTAGTCTTTCATTCATTCATTCATTCAGTCATTCACTTATTCAGTCAGTCAGTGAAGTAGGCAGTCAGCTAGCCAGCCAGCCAGTCAGCCACTACATTATAGAAATGATTGTTTGGCAATCAATTGAATTTCTATATGAATATGAGTGCAAAAAACAAAAAAATGTTGAAAAAAAGAAAAGGCCGGAAATAGATTCCAAATGCATTTATTATTTCAGTTGATTTCTTTTGATGACATTATCAACGCATCACTACACTTACATCCCCAAAATATAGGCAACCTTGTCAAGGCATATTAAGTTGCAACAAAATATTGGAAAATAATCATCAAATGAAAGCACCCATCATAGACCATCATCACTCGCATGGTCATTGCCTTGTATACATTATAATCGTGGTTGGTGGCAGGCTTGTTGGTTGTTTGAATAGTCGTATGATTGTATAGGCGCACGATAACTTTTTTTTTTTTTTTTCTCAAAAAGTCAATCAAATTAATAATTATTTTAATGTCACATCACATCACATCACATCTACAATATAACGAATAATAAAAAATAATTCAATAATTATTGTATTTGATTTGACCAAAACTAAAAGTGAATAGGTGAGGAAGTAAAAAAAACACGATAAAAAAACATGGTCAGTTATTACTTGTTAAGCCAGTGTAACGAATGTTGAGGTTCATTTATGTGAAGTGAAGTAATTTTTTAATGTCTTACTATCATAGAAAATAGCTAAGCGTCAAACTTTGGTAGGTTAAATAACAATGTATGAGAAATAGGTAGATAGGTTGGAGTGGTAGCTTTGATACCAAAAGCTCACTTGAGCACGCATAGCGGCCCGTTGTGGCGTTACAGATGAACGCAGTCTCTGCAGTGATCATGATCCTCCAAACGAGGGAAGGGCTGCACATTAAAAGCCCGACTACACTACGCTGGAAAACCAGCTCGAAAGTTTGATAAACGAAGCTATACCTTTGACATCAATGGATGATAGCTCCTTCAAATTGACAATGATTAGAGAGCCAAATAACCTATATCTGCACCTCACAAGATATGGGCATTGATAAAGAAATTGAATAACAGTCTCCTCTTCCTCAACGGATCTGTACCCACGGCAGAAGTCGTTAGATGGGAGCTGCATTCTTCCCGCATGTCTTTCCACCACACAATCATCTGTAAGCATGGCCACTTTAATCGAGATGAGGTTATGACCAAGGCTAAGCAACTGGTTGGTGCGCCTTCTATCCATCGAGGGCCAAGTGAGTCTAACGGTGGAGCAGGACTCCTCATTGACCCGGGATAGATTGGTGTCTCGAATGAATTTCCACGCAATGGCCAGCTTGACCGAAGTAAGTAGCATTCCCAAATAGATTGAAGAGGATTCAGGAAGTAGTGCACCTGCATTGGCCAGCTCATCGACTCTGCAGTTTCCCGAAATGCGTGAAAAATACTACCATATCCTTTACAAATATAAAAGTTTAAGGTCCGTTGCCTTTATTAGAGTCATAAGATCCAAGCCGAAGTCTAGGCTTGACATTCAAGGCGGACAAGTCGGTACTGCAAAACTAGAGCAGTCTGGAAAACAATATTGTCCCTCGTCATAAGAAAATTACATTCAAAAAAACATAACGCTGACTTTAATAAGGGGCAGAGGAGAAAGACCGACCGTTTCCACAAACAACACATTACATACATAATTTACATAATTGATCATTACAACCCTTTAGTCAGGATTTCGACCAAGTTTCTCACACCACTTAAGTTGTGTGTGTTAATTTTTACACATGAGTGGCGGGACCTACAGTTTAAAGTCTACTCCGAACGACTGATATTTGAACAACTTTTTCAAGGCAGTTTTATTCACTCTCAGAGTTTTTGCCAGAAATCTGCTGAGAGGAAGTCGCCGTAGAAATATTTTTTCATATTTCGTTTAGTTGGAGTTGCCTGACCTGGGGTTTGAATCGAGGCCTCACGTCTAATAAGTCAACACCCTACCTACTAGATCACGGCGACTTCAACGCAGACAACACATTCACAATTTATAACTGACCATTTTTACTTTGTCCTCCTGTTGCAGTACTTTATGAAGGAAATGTTCTTTATAAAGTTCATGGCAGATTGTAAATTAAGAATGATTAGAACTCTTTAGTACCCATAAACCATTCCGTAGGTTTACCGATAGGGAAATACTTTATTATTTTACTTTTGGGCCTTTAACAAACTTTCAGGCTGGTGATTAATCTCGGACTCTTTCATTAGTAGCAATGATATGATTGAAGCTGCAACAGATACCTGATGTAGTAAACATGGGTGGCTTTCAGCGGTCTTATATTAACAAAATTCTGTATCATTGCGGCTAAAGATATTCTAAAGTACTAAGCCATAGTGGTCGCGACAACTTGCTGTCGAGAACTTGCTATGAAGAAAAGAGTAAGTTACAGTTGATGTAAGTTGGTAGTGTATAGTTCAAGCCCCAGCCCAGCCCTCGCGAATAAAACAAAATATTAAATATTAGGCGACTTCCCCTTAACAGTCATCTGGCAAAACACTCTAAGAGTAAACAAAATTGCAAGTTTCTTAAAAATCTGTCCTTGAAAGTCGTTTTTAAACTTGTAATTCCTGTCGCTTATGGGTAGAATTAAAACATGCAACATGGGAGCTGTGAGAAGCTAGGTTGTAATCCTGACTAAAGGGTTCTAAAGACCAATTATGTATATGACAGCTGTTGTCATAGAATTGTGGCTGAGAAACTTTAAGTATCCCATTGCATGATCAAAATTATAGTTCCTGTCTCTCATGGATAAAATTTAAACACTCAACATGGTTGGTGTGAGTAGCTGGGTCCTACTCCTGACTAAAGGATTGTAATAACCAATTCCAAAAGGAAATGAGAAAAAGGCAAGTAGAATGGAATATACGTTCAACTCAAAACATTTCTCGGATGGAAAACTATGGCAATGGTAATCAGAAAAGTCGCCGTTGTCTAGTATATAGTGTGTTGGTTTATTAGACGTACGGCCACGGTCAGACATGAAAACGAAATTTTGAAAAAATATTTTTTCGGTGACTTCCGATCAGCAGATTTCTGGCAAAAACTCTGAGGATAAATAAAATATTGCCATGAAAAGTTTCTCAAAAATCTGTCCTTCGGGTCGACTTTAAACTATAGGTCCCGCCGCTCATGTATAAAAATTAACGCACACAACATAAGTGGTGTGCGAAGCTAGGTCGTAATCCTGACTGAAGGGTTGTAATGGCCAATTATGTTATGTACGGTATATGTGTACGGGATTATTATACGTGAAGTTGTGGTTCAAACCTTAAGCCAGACATATCGAATAAAACGAATTATTTAAAAATATTTCTAAGGCGAATTGTTGGTCCCGCCACTCGTGGACAACATTAACACACATAACCTCAATGGTGTAAGAAGCTAGGTTGTAATCTTGACTAAAGAGTTGTAATGACCAATTAAGCAGGAAAGAAAGAAACTGCCAACTCAGACAAAAAAAATTATGCCAATATTAATTAGAAATATTGTTATGAATGCCTTCTACTTTCGGGCTAGGCTTTGTAATATTAGTCGTGGTTGCTGTTGACATAAGGGCCGGTTGAAGCAGGCAATAGAAGCGGAAAATAGAAAAGAGATGGCTATCTAAACCTGATCTCCAGTTTAAAGAGGTATTCTCAAGGGAATCATGGATATATAGACTGTAATCTATCACAGCAGTTGTCTGGTGGTCTTTGCATGGTCTCTAGCGACTATATTTTCATCGTTAAGGACATCGTAGATTACGTCGAAGTGATAGCTTTGATTAACAAAGCACATTTGAGCACTCATAGCGACCCGTTATGACACCACAGGTATATGGACATTGTAACTAAATAGGCAATATAATGGTTTTAATAATGATGGGATAAGTTTGATTGACATTCCCAAACTAAAATAAACGTCCATTTATTGCAAGATTTTGTTCAAAGTGGTTCGATTCAACTGAATTGGATTGTTGAAATGTTTTTGAAGGGCTTAAAGTCCTGTTCAAAGTCCTTTGATTAATTCGCATTCCTTTACAAATACTTCTATTATGAACTGAATGAAAAAACTTGTGTTATTTGTCAATATTTCATAAAGAATTTTCTAACAAATTTTATGTTTATTATATTCATTCTAATATTTTTTTTGCTTATTTGTGTCCTTTTGAATTTATAAGGTGTTAAATTGCTACAAATTTAAATGTTTTTTTCATCAACTTTTTTCCTTTTTCCATAATCTCAACTTTTTCCTTTTGACCATTGACAATGACATTTCATATCCAATTTATTTAAAGGCCAGTGAAAGGCCTGCAGCATATCTTTCATTTCATGGCCCTTGTTTTCTTTCTTGCCATGTATAAGAGTAAAAGTTTTTGTTTGTTTAAATTAGAAATGAAGGTTTGTTTATATTTTTTTCTTTATTTTAATTTTAACCTTTTAAAAAAGTTATAATTTTATGACGTATTAATATTGTGAAAACATTAATGTCTTAAAGGCTTTGCGTGCTAATTTTTAGTTGAAGGCTTGAAATCTATAATTGCTCATCAGTTCAAGGTTTTCAAATAAAATTTTATGAAAAAAAAGCTGGCATAAAATTAATATTAAATTATTATTTATAATTTATTTGTATACATAATTATGGTAAAAAGAGTTTGGTTGTGCTTTAAAAAAAATTAAATTTTAAAAATTCCAAATTGCCTCAAGTAAAGTTTGTAATGGATTAATACCCATAAAAGTTATAAAAGATTTTAGAGAATTGAAACAAAAGCCTAGTGATTATAAAAATAAGCATGAATATGAATTTAACACAAAGGAAACAACGAAATTTTTTAATTTTCAGGTCCTCTCGAAAGATCTGGCTAGTGCCACATCAATCTTAGTGTTCTCAAATATTAACTTCTGCACGATGGATGATCGTAGTCGTCATAGTCTAGTAGGTAGTATTCTGGCTTATTAGACGTGATACTACGATTCAAACTCCAGGTCAGACATCACGATCAAAACGAAATATGAAAAATATTTCCTCGGCTACTGCTTCTGAGCAGATTTCTGGCAAAAACTCTAAGAGTAAATAAAATTGCCATGAAAAAGTTTCTCAAGAATCTGTAGTTCAGAGTCGACTCATGTATAAATTTATACAAACAGCATAAGTAGTGTGAGAAGCTAGGCTAATCCTGACAAAAGGTTTGTTTCATAACAATATGATATAATTTCCATATTCTGCTTAATTTTATGAGTTCAGTACGATTTGTAGAACGTTTCTTAATGAGAAGTCGCCGTAGTCTAGAAGTTAGTGTGTTGGCTTATTAGACGTAAAGCCAGGCTTCGAACCCCAGGCCAGGCATCAAAACAAAATACAAAAAGTATTTCTTCGGCGGCTTCCTCTCAGCAGATTTCTGGCAAAAACTCTGAGAGTAAATAAAATTTCCATGAAAAGTTTCTCAAAAATTCTCGACTTTAAACTGTATGTCCCACCACTTATGTATAAAATTAACACATACAACCTAAGTGGTGTGAGAAGCTAGGTCGTAATCCTGACTGAAGGGTTGTAATGACCAATTATGTATGTATGTATGTATGTATGTATGTATGTATGTATGGTAGATGTAATTATTTTGAACATAAAATAATTTAGAAACGTTTTCAAAATTATTTAAAATTATTGACCAATACTTATCTGTGCAATAATAAAACAATTTCCTTTAAATATGTCTTTCCATTTCCCAATATAAACTGCTATTCGACCCGTATAGCAACAAACTTTTAATTTGTGTAACTCCTTAAAAAAAAAAATTTGCAATAAAATTTTATGTGCCCAATAAATTGCAGCAATAAGGATATCTGCTGTGCTCAATTATGGCAACGTTTCTTATTTATTTAACAACTTGAGTCAGCAGGCCATTGAAATTTGTTCATTAGTGGGTATTGTCTTATCAAAACATAATTAGAAAACCAAAGTTATTCTTACTTTTTGTACTACTTTTTCATTCTCTTCTAAGGACAAATAGTACAAATACAAATCCAATGAAAAACAAACAATAAAAATCCTTAATAAGAAAAACAACAAAAATAACACAAAATAACAAGAAGGAAAACACATTAAAACAATATTCAAAAACCATAATTTTCAGTTTTATCTTATAATTCTGTCGGAACAAAATACAAAAAAATACGAAGAAAAAATTTATTTTCCATGTTCAATCCCCAATCAAAATATGGTACATTTGGTAACAAGTCTGTTATCATTGATAAACCAACCAGAGATGCTACAAGAAAAAGAAAATAAACTAATTACCAAAACAAACGCACTTAGAGATATATGGCTATGGCCTTAGCATAGATTAACTATGTATGTGAAGCAAAGTAAAACTTGATAGAATTATTAGGAAAAACAGAAGAAGAGAATGAAAAAAACTTGAGAAGATTTAAAGAGATCTTATAAGAAAATCTATGAAATTGATGAAGGATTTACAACATCTCTGCTACTTTTTCATGTTTTTTTATCTATTTTCTCTTCTTTTTTTCTTGTTCTTGTTGTTTTACTCAGTACAAGAATGTCATTTTCTATTGCTCTATGGCATGCATAAATATTAGTTTTGGGCACTCATACGAGTATGTGGGTGATTGTATGGGAAAGTCAACA
Source organism: Sarcophaga subvicina (assembly GCA_936449025.2). Classification (NCBI taxonomy): domain Eukaryota; kingdom Metazoa; phylum Arthropoda; class Insecta; order Diptera; family Sarcophagidae; genus Sarcophaga; species Sarcophaga subvicina. The sequence continues at coordinate 111,859,026 of OW388084.2, read as the reverse complement.
TTTTAGAAGCAGAATTTAGTTGTAGAGTAGGTGAAGAGATGGGTGACCATCAAAAGGAGAGACAGTGATACCATATTCCTTAAATTCTTGAGCTTCTAATGAAACCATCAAAACTCCCAATCAGAGATCAGCAATGAGTATTTAAAAAGATGTGTAGAATCGAATCATACTCGTAATTTCTGACACTTATACGCATTCATACTTTTTTATATCATGAAACCTCTATTCATATTCAAAGTTTGAAGTACCCATCATATTCATACTTAACAACACGTATGATGTTGTTGTGTTCGACTCTCCATGACTCAACATATACACAAATCTTAAAATAAATATGAATCGCGTACCAACGCTAAAATACTCACTAAAAGGCTATGTATTTGCTCTGCTTGCTACTCTCTCCTTTTTTGCAAATACAACAAAACTAAGACAAAAGTTTGATGAATGATTCGATTACAAGTATTTTTTCTAAGGTTATGAATCTACATAAATGAGTAGGCTTATGAATCACACATATTTCGAATGGTATGAGTTTGATGTCAACGTTGTACTCATACTCATTCCAACCTGTGCTTATAAATCAACATTGTAGTGAGTACGTACGAATCAGAATACATAGTTAAATTTCAATATTGTTGACTCACTTATATTCAAAATTTCATGAGTGCTTATGAGTAGCGAAAAAACGATTCATTGCTGATCTCTGTTGTAGAGTATGTAAAGAGGTGGGTAGGTAAGTAAGCAATAGTGGCTGTCCAACAAGAGGATACACAGTGATACCACATTAAACTCCCAATGTTCTTACCTTACAGATCATTCAGATTAATTTTCTAGTAAAAGCCCAGCTGCTTATTTTCTCTCTCGACATAATGGTGGACATTTACCCAAAATGTAAAGAACAGTTTTCTCCTCTTCCTTGTCTCTAAAGGTCTTACAGAAATAATTGGCCATGTGGATCAGGGTACAATGTCTAGTAAAAATTCCCACAACTATACTACATGTAATTTGGAGTCTGAGTAGTATTTCCGTGAGCCATTTATTTATCCTTGTGCCAGATTTGTTGCCTGTATTACGCATATTGAGAAATATTATTCAGACCTTGCACCTGGAATGGTTTGAGCTATTACCAACGAAAACGTCGATATACGACAGTTTCAAGGCGCCGGAGTCTAGTAGGTAGTGCGTTGGCGTATTAGACCTGAGGCCACGGTTCAAACCCAAGGTCAGCTATTTACAACAAAACAAAATACGAAAAAGAAAAAGTTTATCAAAAAATCTCGGATTGGACTTTAAAGTGTAGGTCCCGCCGCTCATGTATAAAAACTAACACTCACAACATTAGTGGTGTGAGAAGCTAGATCGTAATCCTGCCTAAAAGGTTGTTATTATGCATGTATACGACAATTTCATTCCAGAATCAAAACGATTATCATGGAATGGATTGCAAAGTCTACAAACACGTAACAGTTACCTTCCAAGCTTAAGGGCATCAGTATGTTAGGATGCGCATTGAAATATGATATGTATCGACTAACTTTGAAAGTAGAAAGTAACCAGCAACGACTGGTACATAGTACCATAGCGTTATTGGAGTGTTTTCTCTATGTTAGCCTGTGAACCTTTCAGCCCTAACTACTAGATGGCTTTCCTCTTTGTAGGGAAGAAGAAGGTAGACTTTCTGTATCTCATTCCTTTACTAAAGAAATGAGTCATCGTAAACGTATTCTAAAATCCTTTCAGATGTCTTGTTTAGGAACATAAGTTCTCTTCATTTAAAAAATTTACACTTTTCGATCCGATTTTCCTGTTGTAGGCTTATTAGACGTGAGGCCACGGTACAAACAGGAAAAAAAAATATGAAAAACATTTCTTAGGCAACAATCCCCTCAGCACATTTCTGGCATAAACACTGAGAGTAAATAAAATTGCCATGAAAAAGTTTCTCAAAAATCTGTCCTTCGGAGTCGACTTTAAACTGTAGGTCCCACCACTCATGTATAAAATTAACCTTACTTATGTGCTAAGGGGAAGAGTCTTAGGAAGCGTATTTTAAATTCCTTTTAGATGCTTTGTTTAAAGGAAAAAGGTATGCTTTTCGATCTGATTCTCCTTCATTTCTGAACATAAAAAACTTTTCTTTAAATAAGTGAAGATGTTTTAAAATCTTCTCCAATGTATTGTTGGGAAACAAAAGTTCCTTTTGTAGAAAAAATTTTTACTTTATAACCTCCTTTCTCTTAATTTTGATTCCTTTTTCATTTTTTTTCAATCCGGTACTCATTAAAATCTCGTAAATTTCTTTCTTTTCTTTGCCAATTCAGAGAAATCAGCAAAAAATCCCATAAAAAAATCCCATAAAACTGCCTTTTCTTATGGCATGACCCATATATGACTTTTATTTCTGTATTTATGTTATGCTGTGGACAAGAAAAAAAAAAACAGAAAAAAATATAAAACTTATGGTCAACACAATTAGTTAATTTAAGGGTCTTATAAATATTTTTTCTATCTCCCCTTCTATACAATACAAGATATTTCTTGAAAAAAAAAAATGTCAACATAATTCTCTTTTACTGGTTCTTAAGACAAGTTTTTCTAACTGCTTTTACATACCCTGGTCACTCAACGCCTCTTCCTTATATTTTTCGTTTTCTTCTTTTTTTTGTTTGTTTTTTCTTTAACATGTAGGGGCTCATATTGCCCAAAAACATGGGTAATTAAAAATCTTGATAAGGAAATTTGTAGATATTTTCCTTTTTTTTTCTTCAAAAAAGAAACAGAAGATACAACACAATATAAGATTAACATTAAAGACGTTTAAATATGTTTGTATGTATGTTTATATGTATTCAAGAAATATAAAATGTATTGTTTTTTTATCTCAAATAAGTTTTTATTTTTCGTTGCTTTGCTTTTGGCCACCACTGTTTGTGTGACAGTGTTATAAGATAATGTGACAATATATGGAAATATTTATTACAAGAGTTTATTGTAGCTTTAATTGTTGTTTTTGCCTATTTTTATCTTATTATTGTGCTGAATTGTAGTCTTTATTAAGACCAGGATATCGTTTAGCTGGCTAATGTTTAAGTCTGAAAAAAGAAGAAAACAGCAAGAGGACATAAATGTTTTGTACTTAAATGAAATTTAATTAATGGTAGTTTTTAATACCCCCACACTACTACACATGTATATAAGGTTACATACATAAATAAAATTGACAATACCAAGCAGCATATATGTATCCGCTTCAATTTCAAATCATTTTTTGGATAACTGTGCTGAATCCAGAACAGATATAAGCAATGAATCGCTTTTTTTTTTTGCTACTCATAAGCACTCATGAAATTTTGAATGTATGTAAGTGAGTCAACAATATTGAAATTGAACTATGTACTCTGATTCATTCGCACTCACTACAACGTTGATTTATAGGAACAGGTTGCAATGAGTATGTATACAATGTTGACATCAAACTCATACCATTCGAAATATGTTTGATTCATAAGCCAACTCATTTAGACCCATAACTTTAGAAAAATACTTATAATACTTATAAATGATTCGAGTGACTCGTTTTTGGTATCAGGAGAATGGAGCTTCTCATCTCATTCCATGTGTTAATTTTAACAGATGAACATTGGATACCTCAAAGAGTACTATAAGACACATATATCTTCAGCCAGTTTAATGAAAACTAGCTAGGAACTGCAAATAGATATAGCAACGATAGCCATATACCGCAGTTTATGAAGAGCGCGGTAGCCGGTGTTTCAGTGTTCTATCGCTACTAGATTTTTCTAGAGCGAAATAAGAGATCCTATTGCTGAGAATCAAATACTCGTATGTAGCACTCGTCAGCCAGTGGATCCCATAGATAGGTAAGTTGGATTGATAGCTTTGATATCAAAAGCCTATTTGAGCACGCATAGCGGCCCGTTGTGACTTCACAGGTAAACGCAGTCCCTGTACTGACCGAGTTCCACCAAACTAGGGAAGAAGTTGGTCAGCGCAAGGGCTGCACATTAAAAGCACGTCTACCCTACGCTGGAGAACCAGCCCGAAAGTTTGATAAACGAAGCTATATCCTTGACATCAATGGATGATAGCTCCTTCAATCTGACAATAATTGCAGAACCAAAAAATCTGTATCTGCACCTCGCAAGAAATGGGCATTGACAACGAAAGTGGATAATAGTCACATCTTCCTCAGCGGATCTGCAACCACGGCAGAAGTCGTTAGCTGGGAGCTGCATTGGATCCCATACTGGATAACAGACAGAATTCGTTCTTTAGACAGAGTATCTGTGTGTGGAACTCCGTTTCTGCAGAGGTCTCTCTCCTAATATACTACTCTCACTGCTACCTCTTTCCTCCTTCCGTATTGTTAAGTTTTTATCTTTTAAAAACGTTTAAAATATGAGCACGTAGATTGCAAATAAAATAAAAAATAAATTTGTGTTTAATTTTAATTAAAATTCTTTATTATTCGTACAATTCTGTGTGCCACTGTTCACAACTTGATGTAAACTACAACAATTGCTTCTCTTTGTTATTCTTCTGTTTACACCATTTGCATAAACAATAACAATTACTAGACAATTATTCGACAGATCTTTGTAACGGAGATCTTCAAACCACAATTACTCTCTTCAAACGCACAGCGTCTTCACACAAAACTGACTGAACTTTACTAACTTACTCACCTGTTTTGCCTTGCCTTTTATATGGCAGAGTAAACAATTTGATGAAGTAGTTGAAGGTGTATGTTCATGACTTCGCCTTCTCGAAACATTGTTGTTTTCATTTATTCCTGTAGTGCTGTTTGTGTACTTTTGTTTACTTGTTTACCACTTTTGTTATGCTAATGTTTGTTGTTATATTAAGCTGTACGATAATTTGTAAACAGGTTTATTTACTGCATTGTTTTGTTTTTGTAGCTTTTGTTTATAATTTTAATGTTAACCAGTATCTTGATTTTTCATTTTCGTAACACTATTTTCCTAGTTCCAATATAATGCACTGCATAAAGGGATGGCTCCTATCCCCTGGTTAGTCTGCTTTATGTGAAATAAAAACATTTTTTCCATCATTTCTTGATTTATTTGCTATTGGCCCTCTTAATACAGCTCATGTTGTCTTAAGAGTATTTAAAAAAATATTCAAAATGTCCTTTAAGGTCCTTTGAACCTATTTACATAATAATTTGTCACAAATTGTTTTTGTATAAGAGTTTTTTTTTCTCAGCTCAGCTTTTTTTTTCTTTAAACTTCATTGAAATTCAAAGCCATGCCTTTGAAGATAGAAAAAAAAAGGAAAAGTTTAAATATGTTACACACATGATTTCGTCTTTGATTTTATATCCGTTTTAATTCATATAAAAATGAAAACAGAAAAAGAAGAAAATCGAAGAAGAAGAAAAAAATATGACAGAAAATAGGAAGTAAATCATTCATATTATTTATTGGCATCTTTTGATGGCAGAATATTTTATACAACAAAATGCTGGAAGAGTAGTAGAGGAGCATGTATGGGTATGGTATGTCTCCAAGGAATATATTAAAATCACTTAAGATAACATAAATTCTTAGAAAATAAATACACACTTTGGTACATACATATAAATCATTGCCTTTTTCAAATATGCTATATACCATATATATTAACATATATATACTCTCTATATATGGTATGTACATATGTATATATATGTATAGAATATATGCTCAAGCGTTAATATGTATATAACATAATAAAATTTAAATAGTTTTTCCCTTTAAAAACAAGTGTATTAAACAAGTAAGTATGTGTCTATCCTTTAAGGTTTTCAAGAGCCTTTAAAATATTTTATATGTATATAAAGCATACATACATATGTAGTCATATGTATGACATATAAAATCCATATGTCATCATAAACAAATTTTCGCATAAATGTCACGTACATTTAAAATTTCTTGTTTTTTTCTTTGCCATCCAGTTTCAGTTTCCTGCCCCACTCTGTCCCCTATCTGTTGGGGTTTGATTTTGTTTAATCATGTGGTTTTTTTCTTCCTGCTTTTCTTGTATTTTAATTTTCCTATTGAATAATAAATATTGTTTTTACCATGTACATACATACATACATATAATACTAGCATAAGCATAAAATTAATAAAATTTATTGAAAATTAGATTAAGTTTGTTTGGTTCGGTGCATGGCAAAAATTTTTAATGGATTTTATGCTTATCCTGCTTGTTCCGGTTTTAATTATTGTTGTCTTTGGAAGATAGAACTTATTATTGGAATATAATCCTTTAAGTAAAGAAATGCCGTAAAAGGAATTTGGTTAAAAATTAACTTTAAATATGTACAATTTTTATTAAAGATAAGGTTGTCATAGTCCACATAGCGTAGTGAATAGAGTGTTGCCTTACTAGGCAAAAATGCCGAGTTAAAAAAAAATTATGTCTTCTGGTAAATGCTCTGAGAGTTTTTAATTGATATGAAAAAGCTTTTTAAGTCTGTCATTGGAAGTTGACGTAAAACAGTAGGTCTGATCTTACATGGTTAAGGTGGTTTGAAAAGCTAGAATGGACACCCCGCTATATACTGGATTGAAGTGGCGAAGTGGCTGGGTATGTCAGTGCAAGAGAATCGGGTTCCTATCTCTCAAAACTATATAAAATTGTAAGGTTCACCACATTATCTACAACAGTGGTGCTCTATACCATGTGATTATTGTCGTATAACACAGAGATTCGGATACATACATAATTGTCCATTACAACCCTTCAGTCAGGATTACGGCCTAGCTTCTCACATCACTCATGTTGTGTGTGTTAATTTCATCCATGAGTGGCGGGATCTAAAGTTTAAAGTCGAATCCGAATTTTTTTGAAAAATTTTTCATGGCAATTTTATTTTGCCAGAAATCTGCTGATAGGCAGTCGCCGAAGAAATATTTTTTCATATTTCGCTTAGTTAGAGATGTCTGACCTGGGGTTTGACCCGTGGCCTTACGTTTAACAAGCTAACACACTACCCACTAGACTACGGCAACTTCAGATTCTGAAAACCTGCTGCATTATCTTATGGCTTATGAAACCATACTGGAGACACTAAGGTAAACAATTTAAGATATGCACACGAATTGTAACCATTGGACTAAGCACTCAGTATATAGGTACGTAACCCTTCATATATCATAGAAATTGAAGCAGGATCATGTCGAAATGTGGGTATGTATACCTACGGGCTACACCAAACCTTAACCTGTCTTGGTTAATTTTGGTTACACATCCAAATATCCCTTGATGTATTTAGATCTCGTTTCTTTAAGGGTGATAATGAAATATCCGATGGTTACCTAAAATGGAATTCTGGAGACACGGTCACATTGACCGCAGAATGCAGAATGGCGAACAAATGATCTCACAAAACCTCTTACATACTTACTTACTTTACTGTCCATTAACAACGCAGTTAAGGGATTCCGGCATGCCTTAATACATCCTTCCAGGCGCCTCTGCTTCTAGATAGCGCAGCCGCTGGATGTTAATACGCTGCCATGTCGATGAGGGGCCCACTGGATCGAATGTGGACCGAAGATCTTACGTAGGAGTTTCTCTTGAAAACTCTCAAGGCTGCTGTATCAGTACTTATTAGTGCAAATGCCTCTGAGATATAAAGAAGCACGGGGAGGATGAGCGTTTTGTAGAGTATTAGTTTTGTCGTACGAGAGAGGTCTCTGCTACTCAATTGCCTATTGTGACCATAACAGCACCTGTTGGCAAGAGTGATCATGGGCTTGATCTCCAGACTGACATCATTTTTGGTGTTAACGCGGAGCCAAGATAAATAAATTCCTTGACTGTATCGAAAGTATATTTATCGGCCGTAATCTGAGAGCACTAAGGGCAGCAGTAAAATCTCGCTCGGTACGCCCTATGATGTCAATGTCGTCAGTAATTCTATTCTATAGGTTTAGGTTAGAGGACGTACACTTGTCAAATGAGACAAGCACAGTGCACTGAGGTCAAGTTGACCCATTGTACAAACGTCCTTAAGATGAGATAATAATAGAGGGTATAGGAAAAAGGAGTGAAAGTCGGAAAAGGAGAATAAGGAAGCGGAGGAATTACACAGATCAACAATCACACAAGAGAGAGTATGACTACACTAATGAAGCCCTAGCACTTCTCAATCAGCTCAAATTAATAATGAATCTATGGAGAGCCTTGATGTTGGCCCTCGACACAGAACTCAAACCCGCAAAGAAGCCCCCGCCAAGGGTCTTCAACCTCAACCTACTAAGGGCTGGACAATTACAGAGTTGGTGCCTACAACTCCTTCTCATCGCAACATACCCTGCAATATTTCGGCGGGGATCTGTTCCAGATCCTTGTCAGCGACCCAATCTCGCAGCGCCCCATAATAAACCCAATAACAAACCTTAAACTGGCCTTAATAAAGCCCAGCAGCCATTCTGTTCTTACAATGTCTATAGCAGGCCATAGACATCTGGAAACATAACAATCCGATCCATTCCCCCAACGTGTCTGCTCTTCCCACTGATCCATCCATTGATGAGGCCGTAGAGGTGGCAGATTGGGGCTCAAGACCAACTATCACATCGCCCTCAGAAAGTGACCGTAACCTAGCAAGAGCATCCGCCCTCTCATTACCGAGTATTCCGCTATAACCCGGAACCCAGCATAGGGTTCGGTAGGTTAGGTTAGAGGACATGTACTTCTCAATTAAGACAAGGACAGTACCCGGAGGTCGAATTGACGCATTGTACAACGTCCTAGTTTCTCATACCACTTATGTTGTGTGTGTTAATTTTAATTTATGAGTGGTGGGACTCAGAACGACAGATTTTTGAGAAACTTTTCATGGCCATTTTATTTACTCTCAGAGTTTTTGCCAGAAATCTGCTGATATGAAGTCGCCGAAGAAATATTTTTTGTATTTTGTTATGATGTCTGACCTGGGGCTCGAACCCTGGCTTTAAGTCTAATAAGCCAACACACTGCCTACTAGACTACGCCGACTTCTATTCCATAGTTTATACAGGTGCAGGTATTTAAAGGAAAAGTTCTATGAGGAACAAATCCAAGAAAATAGGAAACACCTTTAGTAGTCTAAAGAAATCAGTTGACCATTTTTTTACCTTTCATCTGTAATAATAAGTTTAGTTTTGCTCTGGATTAGTTGAATTCTGACCATTAGTTAAGAGAAAGTGTATCAAAATAAGAAAAAAACGTCAGCTTACTTTTGAATACACCTTGTTGGTCGCCTTTTTTATCCCATCGTTATAATAAATTCTGTATTGTAGGTCTCTTGAACAAGCCTTAAGTGATCATAAAAGATTTAGTTCAACAGTGATTAAGAATTTTTTTTTAATTTTTTTTATTATAAAATTAATTTAAAACTAATAAGACATGGTTAAAGATAATTTGATCGATATCTTAAATTAATTGCATATAAAAAATAAGTTTTTAAATGCTTTTCTACAAAGCATTTATTGCCCAGACAAACATAGAAAAGCTTAAGCATTGAAGAAACCTGCCTGCCTGCATTTATGTTCCCCTTAGTCATGCATTTCTGGCTACTCAATCATGCCAATTAAAGTTTAAAAATAAAAAAATTAAAAAAACGTTGAAAGAAGAAAGAAATCTTTAAATTGGTTTGATTTGATAATTGGTTTATTTGGAAGAAATGAAACAACAACAATTAAAGAAATATTTTCAAGTCTGCATTTTTGTCTTCTTACTCCTCAATAACAGAAATCATAAGAAAGAAAAGAAGAATTTCTCTGTCATGTTTGTATGAAATGTCATAATTTTTTAAATATTTCTTCAAAGCAAATGCTTTTCTCTAATATTTCAAGCAAAAGACAGGGGAAATGATGCATTTCTTTGTGGCATTTTCAAAATGTATTGAAAATTGTTTGTGTTTTTTCGTTTTTTTTTATGGCATTTCATAGTCATCATCATAGAGTTGGAAATTGATTACCCCTGAAAAGAAGAAATTCTACGTTGTTTTTTAATTGCTGGCGCCATTAATACTCGAAAATAAAGTTTTATTCTTTCCAAGGCAAACTAGAGAGCAATGGAAATAAAGAAATTATTTATGTTCCACCTGCATTTTGAGAATTTATGGTTTTTAATGGTATTTCGATAAAAACAGAAAGAAATTATTTTCTTAAGATTCTGTTTTTATGGTCTCTTATGAGATGAGATTAGGAAGAGATGTTAGAAGATGATTTAGTAGCCTACATAGAGAACATTAGATGGGTGGGCAATTTAGTTGACAACAAAGTCATAATAAGCCAGTCATTTATTATTATTGTGGTTGTAAATAATTAACAATGATTTAAAAGCACAAACAAGATTAAGAGTTCGGAGAAGGAAGTGTATCTCTTAGTTTCGAGTTTAGTTTTTAATAAGAAGAGCAAAAAAAAATCGAATTCTTGGCGGAATGTGATTTTCTGTACTGGATTAGAATATAACGACATACATACATACATAACATACATACATAGTTGGTCATTAGAATCCTTTAGTCAGGATTACAACCTAGTTTCTCACACCACCTATGTAGTGTGTGCTAGTTTTATACACGAGTGGCGGAACATGTACAGTTTAAAGTCGACTCCGAACGACAGATTTTTGAGAAACTTTTCATGGCAATTTTTTTTTATTCTCAGAGTTTTTTTCAGAAATCTGCTGAGAGGAAGTCGCCGAAGAAATATTTTTTCATATTTCGTTCAGTTGGAGATCCCTGTTCTGGGGTTTGAACTGACGCCTAATAAGCCAACACACTAGCTACTAGACCACGGCGACTTCATCGTGAGTTAAAATAAATTTTCTTGTTTATTAAACTGTAGTCGTTAGTTAAACGTTAAAACTGTGTTTGGATTTATGCAGCCTTTAGAAATCATTGGGACTTTGGGACTTACACTTACACAACTAGAATAATATCTGTTCTGTTTCTGTTTCTAGAGAGTGTGTCATAACCTCGGAGCATCTACATTCTGGATTACCATTTTCTCAAATAAGTTTTGCGAATTTTGTTATAAAATACGAAGAAGATAAAAGGATACCCATAGTAGAGTTAGGCAGGTAGGTAGGTTGGAGTGGTAGCTTTGACATCAAAAGCTCACCTGAGCACGCGTAGCACGCAGTCCCTGTACTGACCAAGTTCCACTAAACTAGACAAGAAGTTGGTCAGCGTAAGTGCTGCATATTAAAATCACGTCTACCCTACGCTGGAAAACAAGCCCGAAAGTTTGATAAACGAAGCTATATCCTTGACATCAATGGAGAATAGCTTCGTCAAGCTGACAAGGATTGGAGAGCCAAATAACTTAGATCTGCACCTCGCAGTATATGAGCATTGACAAATAAAGTGGACAACAGTCTCCTCTTTCTCAGCATATCTGCACCCACGCAGCAGTCGTTAGATGTTTTTTTCTACACCTATACCTCTAAATATTGCCACTGTGATCGAGATGACTTTACGACCAAGTCCGAGTAACTGGTTGGTGCACCTTCTATCCATCGACGGCCAAATGAGTCTAGCGGTGGTTGGATATGTTGTCGTCTCGAAAGAATTTCCGCACAATGGCCAACTTGACCGAGGTAAGTGGTATACCCAAGTCGATTGAAGAGGATGTGCGGAAGGAGTGCACCAGCATTGGCGAGATCGTTGGCTCTGCAGTTTCCTGAAATATTACTGTGCCCAGGGACCCGGACAAGTGAGAAAAGATAATAAAGGACTCAGCGGAGTGATTGATGATTGTGGCATGCCATGGCCAGTTCATTTACTCTACAGTTAACTGAATAATCACTATGGTATGTCTAGGTACCTATATGATATGACTGTCGTATCATTATGATATCATATTGAGTGCTTTACTTCATTTTTAAATCATCTTGGAGTTCGTTGTGATGGAACATGGCTGTCAGAAATTATTCTAGTATCCTTTCCGTTCGCCTGGGAACAGCCTGCAATGATCCAATAGCATTTATTCCATCATCTGTAAATTATGCCCGGCATCTCTCAACCATCCTCCTATCAAGCTAGAAATGGTCTCTTAAAAAATCTTGGGATCCTACGTTTCAGGTTCCCATATGCTCAGCAAAGACAAACAATTTCTTTCATGTCAGTTTAGCTTTTACGGAAGGCATTGTGAAATTTCTTCAGCCTCTAGGTGAGACCTCTTATCGCAAGCTAGAAAAGGCCATAAATACCAGTGACAAACTTCTGATTCGAAGAATATTTCCATAGTTTGACGCCGTAATTAAAATGTTTTTAAGCCCGCATATGCTTTATGAAATACCTGCGATGTATTTTACTCTTTAAAGTTGTTTTTCTTTTTCGTAACATTTAATTTCCATGTTAAAATATCCATAAGATTGAGTCCATGTTTTGAGAATGTCATCATCACTATTTTTTTCTGTTCATGCTTTTCACTTTCTTTCTTAACTTGTTAGTGAAATTGGTTTGAACTTTTGTATGTTTGTTTTTGTTTTTGTTTCTTTTCTTCATTCATTCTCATTCGCCTGACATATTATGATAAATTACGCTTTAGTTCTGGTTTGACATTCGGGTTAATCTTTTTAATATAAAACATGTAGAAAATGATGCTTTTAACATGTCATTCCATTCATTCCATTCATTCATTCACTCTGTCTGTCATTCATATATACATTCGTCTGTTCATTTATTCATAAACTTCATAAGAAAAGAGTAGAAGAAGCAGAAAAACAAAACCTTTAATACTAAGTTGTATGCGTGTCTTTCTGATACTTCCCTCGTTTATTTATAAGTTTTCTTGTTCAAAAGTGACAAATACGAATGTTTTCCCTTTTTTAATTTTATTCCCCATTTTATCTTGTCGAAATCAAGTGAAATTTATTCAATTTCATCATCCATTTGAGGTGGAATAAATAGTTTCTGGCATCATAATTAGTTTTCTAAAATTTCTTAAATATTTTACCCACGAAAATGTAATCGTAGGTCTACTTTCTCAATTAAAATCAATTTAAAATACTTGTGTTGTATTCATGTACTTCATCTGTCTTAAAAAGCTTGCCACGTAATTTTTTATTCCTCATGCTTGTTCTTTAAGCATTGATGCAGCAGCCTTCAGTGTATTCGAGAGAAAAGTCCTACGTAAGATCATGGGTTCAGTGCTAGTTGACGGTGATTTCCGCATTCGATCCAACAGTGAGCTGTATGAGCTCCTCAACGACATAGACGTTGTGCAGCGTATTAACATCCAGCGTCTACGCTGGCTCGGCCATGTCGTTCGAATGGAGGAGGATGCTTCGGCGAGAAGGGTATTTGATGCGGGGATCTGCGGTGAAGTCGGCGAAGAGCACAACCTCGTTTGCGTCGGAGGACCGGATCGAGAAAGCCCTGTCATCGACCGGTGTGACCAACTGACGTAGGCGCGCAAGAAGCCGAGGCACTTTGAAGGATGTGTTAAGGCAGGCTGAAATCCGGTAATCGGGTTGTTAATGGCCAATTGGTAAGTAAGTAAGTAAGCTTGCTCTTTGTATAAATACCTCAAAGCAAAGAAGTTGTGGACCCGATTTCGCCATGCAGAAATGGTAAGGCCTCTGGTATTGATGAAATCCACGTTGAATTATGCAAACATAATACCATTGTGCTCGTTGACATCAATTTGAAGTCATCTCACAAGACTGAAAACACAGTTTGATGGTTAAGAGACCAAAAACGTGACAAGCAATCAATGAACAATGTGAACTCCTTCTATTGCCTCGGAAGTATTGTTAAGGAGGAGAATTATATTTGTTACTTGGATTGCTTCATTACCTAATGGAGAGATACTGTACAGAGCGTTCCAAGCAGAATTTAGCCAAGCTATGGCTATTCAAATAAAGGCTATTCTATTCGAAGTCTAGTAGGTAGCGTGTTGGCTTTTTAGACATGAGGCCTTGATTCAAACTTCAGGTCAGACATCTTTAACAAAACGAAATAAGAAAAAAATGTATTCGGCGACTTCCTCTCAGCAGATTTCTGGCAAGAACTCTGGATCAATCGGGCCGCTATGTGGTCAATATTGAGCTTTGATTTAACAAATCTATCACTCTCTCCTTCTCGACCAAATCGAAATATGAAAAAATATTTCTCCGGCGACTTCCTTTCAGCAGATTTCAGATTTACTCCGAGAATAAATAAAATTGCCATGAAAAGATTCTCAAAAATCTGTCGTTCGGAGTCGACTTTAAACTGTAGGTCCCGCCACTCACGTATAAACTTAAAACACGCAACATATGTGTATGGTGTGAGAAGCTAGGCCATAGTCCTGATTGAAGAGTTGTAATGGCCAATTATGTATGTATGTATGTATGTATTCTAAGAAAAATTAAAGTATGTTTATACGTAGGTAGTAGGCTTGTGATGGTCAATGCTGAAGTTGAACGTTGGTTACAAGCACGCAATAGGTACCTGTACACATTTGATGACCTTATTGCAACCATGAATGTTATCAGCACACCAGGAAACATGCAACCCTCTTGTTTATATCCGCCTTTCAATGACAGGACTTCAAAGATAGTTCCCGTCTTTCTGGAGAAGTAGCATTTTAAATGATATTTTTTAACGAATTCAGATTATTAGCTTAGATATCCAGTAGGAATTGAACTAAAAATTTTCCGTTTTCATTTGAAAGAGCTTAAGTTAACCTTTTAAAAATCTCTTTAGATCTCCACATTTTTATTTTCTTTATTAAAGGCCTATTTACCGAAATATAAATTGTATTTTATTTTTAATATTTAACTGTCCCACATTTAGACTCCAAGCAGGTACACATTAATATCGAAACTATTATCTGAGAACACTTTAAAGAGAAATGCTTACACTTTTCTTATATACTCACTCGTAGGCCCATAAAGATTCATAAATTTTGTTTTTTCGTAAGTAATACGAAACATATACACTTACACACAACCATTATCATTACAAAAGTCACTAGAAATGGCCTAAAACTACCGTTACGTTTCATTATTATACATTTTAAATGTCTTTTTCCCCGTTTGTTATCTCTCTCACATATTGTTGTATTATTATTGCTACACACTCTTCTAAACAAAAAAAAGGTGGCAATACAACAACAACAAAAATATATTATTATCCTTTGCGACATCATTATGATCTTGTACGTGTTACTACAACAATTACTCAAACATTCATGCGAACCCAAAATACAAACACATTTTACTTTTGTAATCCTGTTAATGGTATTGCTTTGACTACTCTCTCTCTCTCTCTTTGGGAAGTTTTAAGCGATGCTGGCTTGTGTGCATTCGTATGTTGGTATTATACACGTGAATAACATAAACGTATACAAACGTAAACATAACCCAATAATAACAACAACAACAATAATAATAACAAAAACAATATTATACTTTTAACATGGGTTGCAAAAAAAACTTAAACCCTCTACAAAACAAAAGATAAAACAAATAAAAATTGAGAGGGGGCAGGAGGAGAGAAAAGCTTACTTTTTCATAGGGAACGAGAGCATAAAATAATACTACAAAGGTACGATTATTAGTAGGAGAATAATGTGGCAATAGTAGCGTTTAAATAAAAGCGACGCAACCCTTCAGTCAGGATTACGACCTAGCTTCCCAGACCACTTATGTTGTGTGCGTTAATTTTGTACGTGACTGGCGGAACCTAAAGTTTAAATTCGACTCTGAAGGACAGATTTTTGAGAAACTTTTTCATGAAAATTTTGATTTACTTTCAAAGTTTTTGCCAGAAATCTACTGAGAACAAGACGCCGAAGAAATATTTTTTCCTATGTTCGTTTAGTTGAAGATGTCTCACCTGGGGTTTGAATCGTGGCATCACATCTAACAAGCCAACACACTTACCTTCTAGACTACGTCGACAAGAAATAAACGCGATAATATCCGTAAAAGTTAAGAATTAACCTACAACTACTCAAGTATCTAAGAAGATTACATGGTCCATGCTGTCTTCCTGTTCTGAACAAGATACCACTGATAACTCTGTGTGTAATTCCTTCATTTTCCATACTCTATTAAACAGTTAAGTCCAGTAATAGGCGACGGTTTACTCACCTCTTTATATTTGGAATGAATTTGAGTGTCCATTTTTGCCACTTTACGTGGATAATCATCTTTCGATTTGTCAAATGATTCTTCGATTCGGGATTTTCCTTTTCCTGATGTTATAAATACGAAAACTACGGAAGTATTACGTATGATGCTTCAAGAGACTTAGTTAGTATAGGCTATTCACCACAAACAGGACAATACCTCCTTTGGAAAACAGATGTTCTTTAATATACAACTTCATTACAAATTAGCGACCCAATCGAATGGTGTTACTGCCAGTTCATTAGCCAAAAAAAGGGGGAACTGCCTCGTGCAACCCAACTGAACGGTGTTACTACCGGCTCATTAGCAAAAAATGGAAGAACTGTCTCGTGCAACGTAACTCATGACCTACATATCGTACATTCTCCACGTGCTTCTCAAATGCGCAAAGCTTGAATGTTCTTATCAATAAATGTACCTGCCTTGAAAATATTGAAGAGAAAAGTTTCACGCAAGATTTTGAGTGCCAACAGTAGTCGGTATGAACTCTTAATGAGTCATAGATCTTCTTTGGTGTTTTAATATATGGAGCTTCTGCTGGCTCGACCATAAGTAGGAAACGACCTTGTCTACTATAAAAGAACCAAATAGAGGCAGCCCTGTCATTGTTTGCTGTGACAAACCATAGAGGAAGTCGTCACATCCTCCCTGAGTGGGGCCCTCACCCACTAAATCCCCCTCCGTCTCCTGTGGACTTGTTTGTATCCACTCCGGAACTACGGTGGTATTACTTCGAAGTGGAGTCCTTTTGGCTCTTTGGCCTCTCCATGTCCATATCCGCGTCCGGATTGCGTATCGAAAGTTGAGGAGACATCTAAGCGTCTCCACTATTCCTTTCGTCTAAATCATCGTTTCGGTTTCGCTTGGCACGTGTGACAGTATCACCTATGCCGACCTGCTTAGTTGTTCTGCAGCCTCAAGAGCTCTCTTTTTCCGTCTCAAAATGCGCTCTACATAATTCACCACCGAGGTCCAATTTCCACTACTCGCAATCATGACCCCGACAATGTTAGCGGCTGTGATCGTTCCAACTATTGACGTCAGTACAAAGCGATAGCTCTGCCAGCGTGCACACTTGAAAACAGTGTGCTCTGCGTCTTCAATTACCTCCCCTTCCTCGTAAAGACAGTAAGGGGAGGCGGTCTTGCCCATTCTGTGCAGATATTTTCTAAAATATCCGTGACCCGATAGCATCTGTGTAACGTAATAATTTACCTCTCCAAATTTCCGACCAATCCATGGCCTTATGTCCGGAATAAGTTTCGCCGCCCATCTTCCTCTATCTTCCTCGTTCCATCGTTGTTGCCATTTTGAAATGGTGTTTTCCCTGAAGTAACCGGTTATGTGATTTCCAGCCGATTTCGTCTTATAAATCTCCATCCGCTCCGCTGCCAGCAGACCCACAGGGATTATATCTGCTATCACCAGTACGGCTGGAGCGGACACTATATGCCGACGCGATACGCAATGCAGCCGTCCTCTGTACCGATATAAGTGATTTTGTATTGGATATTATATATTCGGCATCCGTCTAGCTAACAAGTTTGATATACCGTTTAATGTTTAATGTGTAGTCGCTGTAGTCTAGTAGTTATTATGTTGGCTTATTAGACATCAGATCATGGTTCAAACCCCAGGTCAGACATCAGCAACGGAACGAAAAATATTTCTTCGGCGACTTCCTCTCAGCAGATTTCTGGAAAAAAACTGCATTTAAATAAAATTGCCATGAAAAGTTTATATAAAAAAATCTGTCGTTCGGAGTCGACTTTAAACTGTAGTTCCCGCCACTCATGTATAAATATTAACACATACAATATACATAAGTGTTGTGAGAAGCTAGGTCGTAATCCTGACTAAAGGGTTGTAATAGACAATTATGTTTTTCATACGTAGCTTATAGCTGCTGTAGCTTCTGTAAAGTTATGCAGCCGAACTATTCGAACCCCCAATAAAACGAAAAAAAACTATTTTTAAGAAACGCTTGCTAAGCCACACTTTTCTTTTAACTTTCAGACATAGTTAAATACATGTATGTATGTAATGTACATATGTATGTGTAGTCGACCGCCATAGTGTTTTTATTTGAGACAATTTTATTACGATATTGATAAAATAACATTAAAAGAAGTCGTGACAATACGGCCATTATTATTTTTACCACCTCATTTTTTGCCATTTTTCGGGGGGAGAGAGAATAAACCCAAAACACAAAAGGAATGTTTTTTTGTTTGTTTTTGCAATTCATACACACACAGGAAAAGTTTCTTCTTTTCTTCTGCTATTAGAGAATAAAAAATACTAAAAAAATGAGAGCAACTCTTATACATGCATACTCGTATACGTAACATAAATATACAAACGGCTTTACCAATACAATGATAATGCAAAGAACAATAGTTGAGCACTTATGGACAAAAAATAAAAGAAGTACAAAAGAATGTTTGTGTATATATGTATGTATGTATATGTGTTTGTGTGTGAATATGTAACATATAAAAAGAGAGTATTATTATTATGCGGCATGTTTACCGTTTAATGTTCTCTACGATATGACTTTCTATACAAATTTTCATGCAAACAAACAAAAGAGTCAACACATGTACTCATATGTACAAGTATGTGTTTGTGTTAGGCCCATTTGATTACATAGAGGTATTTGACATTTTTATGTGTATGGGTACCATAAGGCTATACTCCTATGCATGCATGTAAGGATGTGTGAGAGAAAGTGTAAGTAGTTGTTTTGAAATAATCTCTCTCTCTCTCTCTCTGTCGTATTACTTTTTTATTAATTTTTCTATAACACCACTTGTACATGTATTTCTGTTGTTGTTGTTGTTTTTTGTTGTTGCTATTAAGCCTTTGTTTTTGGTAGGGTAATGTAATAAAAGTTATACTTTTCAGTTCACTCACTCTAAACATTTGTTATTGTTGCTGTTGCTGTATCTGTGTATGTATATGGTTTCTGGTATTTGTAATCAGTTTTTATTTCAGTTTTAAATACAAACGAAATGAATTTAGTTACGATAAAATCTGTTGAATTTGTTGTTGTTTATTTTAGTTTTAAATGTTGTCGTTGTTTTTATTGCAAAAAAATTTCTTAAAATAATAACAAAAAAACAAAAACAAATCGAGTATAAAATGCCTGTGATTATTATTTCAGCATAATAATATGAAAACACATTTCATTTGTACATATAAAAACAACAAAAACAAAATAAATAAATTATTAAAAACATATGTATGTTGTTACTGTAAAATAAATAAATACCATACCGTGCAGACATACACACGTACATACATACATATTTATTTTGTATTGAATATTTTGCAATAATAATATAAAATTGTTATTAAAAGCCTGAAATGTAAACAACAATTTATGTTTTTATTGCAAATTAAACAAATGCAGAACGTTTCAAAATTGCGGGGGGGGGGGTAGATTAGAAGGAGTTTGGTAAATGATTCACTTGCTTGTTTGTGTCATTAATTATTTTTATGTAATTATTTTTATATAATTAGATCACATGAAGCTTTTTTACTTATATTACAAGATGTGGTTTAATCTGACTCAGAGATCAGCAATGAGTACTCAAAAAGATGAGTAGAATCGAATTATAGTCATAATTTCTGTTACTCATACATATTCATACTTATTTTAATATCATGGAACCTCTACTCATATTCTAAGTTTGAAGTACTCATCATACTCATACTTAACAACACGTATGATGTTGTTGAGTTCGACGCTCCATAACTCAACATATACACGAAGCCCAAAATAAGTATGAATCGCGTACGGACACTAACATACTCACTAAAAGGTTGTGTGTTTGCTTTACTTGCTGCTCTGTATTTTTTCCTTTGTTGCATATGCCTAACAACTCAGACTGTACATTTTGATGAATGATTCGAGTCACTGGAAGTACAAGGATTTTTCTAAAGATATGAATCTGAATAAGTAGGCTTATGAATCAAACATATGTATTTCGAATGGTATGAGTTTGATGTCAACGTTGTACGCATACTCATTGCAACCTCTTCTTATAAATCAACGTTGTAGTGAGTACGAATGAATCAGAGTACGTAGTTAAATTTCGATATTGTTGACTCATTTATATTCAAAATTTCAAGAGTGCTTATGAGTAGCAAAAAAATGATTCATTGCTGATCTATGATCCACACCATATGGCTTATGAATCAAACATATTTCGAATGGTATGAGTTTGTTGTCAACGTTGCAGGCACAATTATTGCAATCTGTACTTATAAATCAACGTTGTAGTGAGTACGAATGAATCAGAGTACGTAGTTAAATTTAAATATTGTTGACTCACTTATATTTTAAATTTCATGAGTGCTTATAAGTAGCGATTTATTGCTGACCTCTGATCTGGCAGTGTTATACTTAATTGGTTCTTCAATCTTGTCATTGTTCAGCAATGTAAGTTCTTACATGTCTTTATGAGAATACGAGAATTAAGCTTCTCTAGAATGGAGTCACCATAGTCTAGTGTTGGCTTATTAGACGCAAAGCCGTGAATCAAGCCCCAATTCAAACATCGACAAAATGAAATATTAAGAAAAATTATTTCTTCGGTGACTTCCTCTCAACAGACTTCTGGCAAAAACCCTATGAAATAAATAAAATTGGCATGAAAAGTTTCTCATCTCCCGCCACTTATGTGCAAAATTAACGTACACAACTTAAATGGTGTGAGAAGCTAGGTCGAAAGCCTGACTGAAGGGTTGTAATGAGCAATTATGTATGTATGTATGTAACTTTTGCCCCAAGTATACTGAGAGGAAGACGAATGATATTTCAGATAAAAAAATTATCTGACAACCTTGACATCGTGGTCGGCCATTTGGAAACCATTAAATGGTTCACTCTATATTTTATCTAAAATTTTATTTTCTCATGTGATAAATTTTATTTTTCAGTCAATAAATTTTTTTCGAAGAAAAACGAAAAAATAAACCATAAACCAAGAGACACAATTATTATGACCAAATAAATGTTATTTTGATATTGTCCGTATTTAATAACTTGCCATGCAGCAATTTGTTTAAAAAATTTTTTTTGTTTTGTAGAAAAATAAACCAAAAAAAAAAATAAAAAAAAATTGTGTCCATACTTTTCCCGCACCACATGTAGCCGAATGTATACGTATAAGGTTTCTGGCGGAAAAAAATTATGGAAATTAAAATATCATCGGTTAGATAGATGGTGGTGGTTTTGGATTTTTATTTTTATGTTTATGTTCTATCATTGATTTTATTTACAACTAAATAAACTCATTCATCTATTGTTATTAGTTTATAAATATAGAAAATAAAACAAAAAAAAAAATAAAAAATAGAATATGTGAACGTGAAAATATATTTCATTTAGGCGACTGAGGCTGAGTTATAATTTATTTGGGATTTTACAATATTTTCGAAAAACTTGTGTTTATTAATTGGATTTCAACACACAGTGTTCAAAGTGTTATTTTTCTATTTCAATTTAAAATTTTTTTTTATTATTTTTTCTTTCTAACACAGTGAAACTCGAGAAAAAAAAATCGAATGGAATGGAATGGAAGCAAGAAAGAATTTAATTTACGAGTATATATGCTCGCTTAAAACCAAAAATATTTTTTCATTTCAATTCAAAATTTTATGGTTTTCTTTTGTTGTCAGTGGTGTTGGTGTCATTATGACATTTTCACTTTGGTTTTCTTCTGTTGGCTTATTAAACTGTAACTGAGGGATTTTGGTTTACGAAGCAAACTACAGGGGTTCCTACAGACCATTGCCTGTTTCTCTTCATCTAGTAAATAAATAATAAAAATATTTTTATTTATTTTGTTTGTTTATAGTGATGTCCACTCTTTCTTTTTGTTTGGAAATTTATTGGTTTTATTAAAAATTTGACAAATCAAACGTATGGTTTTTGGCGCCAGTCCATTTAAATAAATTATGATTGAAAAATATTTCTGTATACAAAATAAGGTATCACAGAGTGATGCTTATTAGTGTGAAAAACAGGTGGTTAAAATTTATCAACAAAATAGAAAAAACTCCATGGAAATGTGAAAAATTAATTTTGAAATATGGTCAGTTCCATTTGATCTTGAATAAATTTATGTGGTTTCTTTACCACACTGTGGGGGCGTTGTTCCGATGACAACTATTTTGTAAAAACAAATCAATTAAATTACTTCATCTAGAATAGCATAACGTTAAGAGAATATCAATTATGCGCTTGATATTCATATGTTTCCAACATGCCAGTATTTCTGCTATGAATTACTTTCCGGTATTCCAAAATAATGCCACTCAATCTACAGTTTCAATTCAATTCAAATTCAAAGCAGATATTAACGTGTAATATTGTACTTGAGATAAATTAAAGGAAAACTATGAAATTTACCAATAGAACATTCTACTACATGGATAATCAGTAGAATATATATGTATGTACGTATATAGCTTCGGTTTTCTGCTTAGTATGGTAACAATGACTAGGGCACAGTTACAGACGAAAACAGCTGGCTCAACAGATTGGGAGCGGTATTAAGACGACTGCAGGAAGAAGCTTTAAAATATGCGAACTAATCAAGATTTGTATATTTAAAGTCTGCCAAAGTAAGTATAGAATATAATCGCAGAAAACCTCAGGCTAATATGCATAATATCATGCTCCAATGCCATCTGTGACACGAGTTCCTGTAACTTAATAGACGATGAATCTACATTAACTTAAATTGAGAATAAAGAAGTGGCTAGCCAATTCATTTTGTCTAATGCTAGTAACGTCAGCTCATTCGATGATTTATTCCTTTACTTTCTATGCCCCTATTTCCAGCTGTCGGCAGCAGGTATGGCTTTGGCAGTTTTTCCGACGGTTGCCAAGAGGATTCCACTCATTTGAAGTTCATATTGTATCAGACAGTGGTCACTACAGAACATGCCCGAGCCAACTCCACTTTCGCCAGCGTTTCGCTAAAAGGTAATCTGATTTCCATAACTTGCATTCTCACAAAACTACTGATTTCACTACTGATTTCTTGCAAATGTTCGGTTAAGTGTTCCACGAGGTGTGTCATGAGTTCCAGAATGAATGGATTTGATCGTCGGCTTATCTGCACTTATTAATGCATTTTTCAATGTGCTATTTAGTGCCATCGCTCGATGCAATAATGCTCCCCATATAGCAAAATGATACAAAGTTTATTGATCTTACAACGTTTAGATGATGGTGTTTCTCTTGTGAAAACTCAAGGCCTGGGTTTTGGGCTACATAATGCCGGAAACCAGTCTTCAATCGCTTGAGTTTCGCCTGCATATCACTAAGGTTGTACCATAGCAGAATTATATCGTCATCATTGTATAGATATTCGAGTCTTTAAAAGCCATGTTATCCACTTTGTCAGTGATGTAGCTTTTGCTAGAATGCTGTCAAGAGTAAAGGATATAATGGACAGCATTGAGACTTATCATATACATACATAACATAATTGGTCATTAAAACCCTTTAGTCAGGATTACGGCCTAGTTTCTCACACTACTTATGTTGTGCGCGTTAATTTTTAAACATGAGTGGCTGAACCAACAGTTTAAAGTCGACACCAAACGACAGATTTTTTGAGAAACTTTTCATGGCAATTTTATTTTACTCCCAAAATTTTGCCAGAAATCCTCTGAGTGGAAGTCTCCGGTGAAATATTTCTCCAGATTTCGTTCGTTTTGAAGATGTCTGACCTGGTGCTTGACCAGTAGGCAACACACTACCTACTATACTACGACAGCTTCACACATTTTTTAATAATATTCAGTTAAGTGCTTAACAAGGTGTGTTAGGAATTCGATAATGAGTGTAATTGGCTGTAGGCTTGTTATTAATGCGGGTTTAAATGCGTTATCAAGAGACATGGTTCGTTGTACTACTGATCCCCATCTACGTACGTAATTGGTCATTACAACCTTTCAGTCAGGATTACGACCTAGTTTCTCACTCCACTGATGTTGTATGTTTTAATTTTATACATGAGTGGCGGGACTACAGTTTAAAGTCGACACCGAACGACAGATTTTTGAGAATCTTTTCATGGCAATTTTATTTACTCTCAGAGTTTTTGCCAGAAATCTGCTGAGACGGAGTCGCCGAAGAAATACTTTTTGTATTTTATTTTGATGTCTGGCCTGGGGTTCGAACCCTGGCTTTTCGTCTAATAAGCCAACACACTACCTACTAGACCGCGGCGACATCTAGCAAAGTGATAAAAAGTTTTGTTGATCTTACAACGTAGAATTGATGGTATTTCCTATATGGAAACCCACGGTCTGGGCTTTGGTATATTTATTTAGAAATATTTATTTCAATTCCCTAATTTTCGTCTGCATATCACTGAGGTTGTGCGATAGCAGAATTAAATCATCCTCATTGTATAGATTTCAAGGCTGCCCTTTAAGCGCCATGTTATCCACATTGTAATTGATTTAGCTTCCGCCATAAGACTATCAAGAGCAAAGGCGATAATGTGAAGCATACACATATACACCGAGGGCTTATCAATATGTACATACTCCTGCGAAATCGCGCAGCATGCTCTTCTATGCAGAGATAAAATTAAAAATATGAATCGCTCTGGTATTACTCTGAAGTGAATGTAGAATGTCTCCTCAAAGTCGTCAAATATCCGGTACACATAATGAAGACGTTTGTGACGTGATAATGCTTAATTCCATGTTATGATGAGTGCCAGACTAGCCAGGATGAAACCCCCATCGATTAAAGCTGTGACTTTTGAATTTACGCTCTAGAGGATGTAACAAAATATTTTAAAATTCTCACATTTTATTGCAAATATGTTAATAAGACGATTGACTCAAAACTACTGCTTATAAGCAAGAAATGTTGTTAAAAATTTTTTTGTAATTTCATAAAATTGTTCCCTTTTGTTTTGGTATAAAATTTAACACTTTCATTAGAATTCCCTTTCTTTAACATTTCATTTCATGCAATCATGAAAATAAGTTATTTTCGCTTTAATTAAACAAAAAAAGAGTATCGAAAAATTACTTTTAAAGTATAAAACAAGCAAAAAACAACCGAATAGAAAATGAAACATATTTTACTGATGGAAATTATGAAAACAAAATTGTTTTGTTTTACATTTTTAATGAATTTAATAGATTTAACCTTAAAAACCAACAACAAAACAAAAAAAAAAAACAGTAGCAGTAGTAGCAGCAACAAAAACAAATTAAAACTAAAAAACTAACGATAACACAACGACACCTAAAAAACTAAAACTATAACAGCCAAAACCGTAATAATAATTATTAACTTTTATTTAATTTTGAAAAATACACACACTAATACACACATAAACACAAGCACAAACCCATCTCGACAGACATCCCATCCCTGGCCAGTTACGTAAATCAAAATTTTTAAAGTTGAATGGAAATTTAATTCGAAGGTTTTTCAAATTCGTATATAATTTGTTGTATGGTATGTGTATGTGTGTGTATATAAGTATGTATGTGTGCGTGTTACCTTATTTAGTTATTATTTTGTTTTTCTTTTGTGTTTTTAATAGAGAGGGTTATACTAAATGTTTAGACGCTGGTGTTAGTTGGGTCAAAACACTTTTTGATAAATTTTTTTTAACAAAAAACTAAAACAAAACAAAAACTATGAAACAATAACAACAACAGCAAGAAAAATAAAATATATGAGATTAAAGAGCAAAAACTAAATTGAAAAGCATATAAAATTTCTAAATAATAAGTACGTACGTAGGTCATATGAAAAGTTCATGGAAAAAGTGTACAGTTCTTGTTGAGAGGTGGACATTGATTTTGGTAGAAATAGAAGAGGCCTATTTAAAGCCGCCGTAGTCTAGTAGGTAGTGTGTTGGCTTATTAGACGTAAGGCCACTGAGAGTAAATAAAATTGAAATGGAAAGTTTCTCTTATTAGACGCAAAGCCAGAGTTCGAGCCCCAGGCCAGACATCAAAAACAAAATACAAAAAATATTTCTTTGGCGACTTTCCCTCAGCAAATTTCTGACAAAAACTCTAAGAGTAAATAAAATTGCCATGAAAAAGTTTCTCAAAAATCTGTCGTTCGGAGTCGACTTTAAACTGTAGGTCTCACCACTCATGTATAAAATTAACACACACAACATAAGTGGTGTCAGAAACTAGGACGTTGTACAATGGGTCAATTCCCATTGACGTCCTCTAACCTAACCTAACCTAACGTTCTCAAAAAAAATCTGTCCTAAGGAATCGACTTTAAACTGTAGGTCCCGCCACTCATGTAGAAAAAATTAACGCACACAACATATTGTAGTATTACTTCGAAGTGGAGTCCTTCTGGCCATTTGACCCCTTTATATCTAAATCCGTGTCCGGAGTGCGCAACGAGATCTGAAAAGGTGTTTAAACATCTATTCTAATCCTCTCATCCAAGTCAGGTTTTTTATATTTCAACAAGGCTTCAGTATAACTGGCTATGCTATTCCAATTTTCTTCGCAGAAGTTTTCGACAGTACAGAGGACGACTTTGGCCTCAAGATTCGTCCTTTCTAAACTCCATTTCTCACAATGAAAGAAAGTGTGTTCCGCGGAATGCAATTTGATCGTGCCATCTTCCCCATTTTTAACAAATATTTACAAATATAACCGTGTGCGGATGACAGCTGTGTTAAATAGTAATTAATCTCACCGAATTTACTCCACATCCAGCGGGTAATACCTGAAGAAGTTTTGCCGTCCATCTGTCACTTGTTTCAGTGATCCATTTCTCTTGCCAGTTTTGTATGGTTCGCTTTCTGGAATCGTCGACATTTACTGTCTCTTCGTGCACGTTTTTTGTCTCCCACACCCTATTCCGCTCGCTTGCCTATAAACCTATAGGTATTACACCACTGATTACCAGTTCTGCTGACTTAGATACAGTTATATATGCCGATGTCACTCTAAATGCAGTGGTTCATTGTACCGATGACCAAATTTTCATTCTGCAGTCCGCCTTTGACGCTTCTGCCCAGGTCTCACTGCCGTAAAACAGAATAGAGACTGTAATTGCCCTCAGTAATATGCGTCTGCTTTGTACAGGGCCACAAATATTGGCAATAAGCTTACTAAGTAAGGAGGTGACTCCCTATATGTATATCAAAAACCTTCATTGAAACTTAGAGGCTCGTACTTAGGATTTGTTCACTCTTTAATATCTCTGGTGCGTCCTATATAAGTCAGACCATTATTTCGCCTCTAGTAGGGATACTAGGATCTTGTATTACTATCTTAACCCATCGTTCCAAGCCTAACAATATTGCTACAAAAATGAAGAGTCTAAAAACTGATGTTTTGCTTTCGCTTAACATTAAAATTATATACAAAGGCTACAAAAACAAAACAATGCAGTAAACAAACCAGTTTACAAATTATCGTACTGCTTAATATAACAGCAAACACTAGCATTAAAGAAATGGTAAACAAGTAAACAAAAATACACCAAGAACACTACAATAAAAAATAAAACAGATTTCGAGAAGGCGAAGTCATGAACGTTCGCCTTTAAGAACATTCATCAGACTGTTTACTTTGCCATATAAAAGGCAAGGAAAAGCCGGCAAGTGAGTTAGTAAAGTTCAGTCAGTCTTGTGTGAAGACACGGAGTATTTGAAGAGAGTAAACGTGGTTTGATGATCTCCGTTACAAAGATTTGTCGAATAATTGTCTAGTAATTGTTATTTTTTATTCAAATTGTGTAAACAGAGGAATAACAAACAAAGCAATTGTTGTTGCTTACATTAAGTTGTGAATAGTTGCACACAGAATTGTGCGAATAATAAAGAATTTTAATTAAAATTAAACACGAAATTTATTTTTATTTTGTTTACAATCTACGAACTCATATTTTAAACGTTTTTAAAAGGGTAAAAACGTAACAATATTATCGAAAGTGACCCTCGCATTATAATTTACTCTTATTTTAACACTTTCTACCGCATTCATATAACAATACAACAAAATACGATACAGTGAGTGAGTGAAGTGAAGTGAAGTGAATGAAAATAAAGTGAAAACATAAACTAGAACATTGTAAGCAACAACAATAACAACAACAACAACAATAGAAGCAATAATAATAATGTTTGTTGGTTTGACTGTTGGCTGGCTGTGTTTGAATGGCTGGCTGGATGGATGGCTAGCGGTTTTAAATGCTTTATTTTGGCTGTTAAGTTGGTTTGAATAGACGATGATGATGATGATGACGATGATGTTCAGTATGGCTGGCAGTGTTAGTGTTTGGTGTTGGTGAATGGTTTTATAAACTTTTTGGTGTTGTTGTTAATTTAGTTTATAAAAAATACTTAATTTTTATTGTTCGGTTTTGTTGTTTGTGTCTGTTGTTGTTTTAATATTTTTGGTTGCTATTTTGAAGTTGCTTTAGTTTTCAGTTGAATTTCTTTTCAACTCGTTACAATACAGTGCATATTTTGGGTTAAGTTTTTGTGTGTAAGTATGTGTGTGTATTGTGTATTGGATGTTAAACTACAAAAAGATACATACATATATAATTACCACAAAATGTCAAAATTAATTATGACAGCTGTCAGTGCTATGGTCGCTATCTATTAAACGCGTCAACGACAAAGAATAAGAATGTCAAGCTTTTTTTTCTTCTCTCATTGTTATTATGGCTGTTGTTTTCGTTGTTGGTGTTGTATGAAAAAGCTGACACCATCAACTGCCACAACAACAACTACAATCACCATCATCCGTATGTACGTTTGTCCGTCTGTCCATTTTAGCTGTCATCAGACATATAATGGCAATTTAAAATCTAAAATATACGCTCACTCATGCTGTTTAAACCATATTCTTGGCTTTCATTCATTCTCATTCGTATGCTCATTCTGTGACTGAAACCTACATAAATGTGGCTTTAAGTCTTTGAAATAGTTTTCTGTAACACAGTTTGAAGTATCAGGGTAAGGAAAACGAGGAGTTTTTTATTAACGTAAAGCAAGAAGACGTTACCATGTGATAAAAACAAGTTATCTGGAGAGATTGAAAGAGGCAAAAATATGAAATTCTAGAAGATGTTGACATGACAAGGCTATTTAAGCCATAAAACTCTCATATCCATACGTACATATGTTCATACCATGCATTTACACATGAAGAGAGGATGTCTGAAAATTCTGTTATGAATTCTGGTGAAAAAAAGAAAAACAAAGTTTTAGAAATTCTTGTGTGAGCCTAAGTTAAGGCTAAGGTGTCTTCTTGCCTGTGTTTTTGCTGTTTTAAGCCATTAAAAAAATTTCAAATCTTTTTTTTTTGTTTGTTTATTTTGTTCATTTAGTTGGTTTACGATACTCTTTTAACTTGTCAATTAGAATTTTTATGAGTTTTTCTTTCTAGTTTTGACTTTATGACTTTACAAGTGTTACAGTTTTTTTCTCTTTCTCTCTCTCTCTCTCTCTCTTGTCTGGTTTAATTTCTTCTTTAATAACCATCTTAGTTTAGTGTGTCTTCGTTTTATGTTTTTAATTTAAGAACAGCCCACCCATATTTCGTTTAACTGCCATTTACGACACAATGTCAGTCAGCCGAAGCCAAAGTCATTGAGTGAAAGGTGATAGAGATCTTAAGCATGTTTTAAAATTTTATGTTTTTGTTTTCTTTGTTAAGATAAGATTTTAAATTTAGTACCAGTATCTAAACAGGCAAAACACAACATTGCTTAGTTCAAAGTAGAATTACAGAAAACCCTTTTAAAAACAAAATTAAACAAGAAAAAATTAATGGAATTGAAAAATTAAATGAAATCTATATTTTGTTCTTAGAAGATGTCTTTAGTTTGCCTATCTCACTTTGAACAGTTGAAGTTGGTTTAAGTTTGATGGTGTTCAAAAGATAAGATTTCGAACAAGTGAAACTTCTTGATGCACTGTGTGATTGCTTAACTTAGAATGGATGAAATGTTCATGAATCCCAAGATATTTCTTTGCTTTTCTGGTACAAAACTAAGCCAGAATTGTAAATTATATTCAAGATTTTAATATTGCGTGAGTCTAATACTCAAAGTACAAATCGCAATTAAATAGAACCGTTTCCTATGTATAGTTCACGTCAAACTTTTGTAATTGCATTTCGGCATATCAGTGCATACGTTGCCAAAGCCAATCTAGACGGTCAGCAATATTTTACTATAAAATTGGTGATATTTTAAGAAGCATTCCAACTGGACTTTCTGTAGTCCTTGTCAGGGAGTATTTAAGACTAGCTCATATCTTACAAGACTGCTTTGAATGATGACACAGGGGGTGTCCTTACACAGTTTATGACTTAAAATGATATCAAAATTAAGCATTTTGATGGAAATGTAAGGAAGTGGTTGGACAAAGTGGAAACTGAAGCAAGGCTGTCAAATAATAGATTGAAATTAACGTTTACTCTTGCAATTGTCAATCCTTGTTGAAA
This sequence comes from Sarcophaga subvicina, assembly GCA_936449025.2. Lineage (NCBI taxonomy): Eukaryota > Metazoa > Arthropoda > Insecta > Diptera > Sarcophagidae > Sarcophaga > Sarcophaga subvicina. Next base: position 111,828,375 of record OW388084.2, on the reverse strand, counting down.
AAAAATGGTTCTAACGACAGGCAAGCAGGAAGGCTTTATAATGTGTTTGGTGGTGTTTCCACGGCATTATGAAAAATTAGCAGGTCCTTTCATGCCATGCTTTGTATCTAAGCTTGTGAAACCCGAAAGCCAAAGGAAAACACAAAGAAAAAAACATCAATAGTAGCGTATCTGACGCTCGGTAAGCTATATTGGCGATTTCTCTGACGTCCACCCTATAGTCTAGCTTCGGCAATATTTCTTGAGTTTCGTTTTGATGAATAATTTTGTTAAGGAAACATGAGGAAATAATTTTTTTTTTTTATTTTTTTTAGAAAATTAACACGCGCAGCACAAGTTGTCTTATAAACAATAAAATCCCAAAAATACGCGTAATTATGCGTATTTAAAAATTATGTCTTCATTAGCTGTGCCTTAAGCCAATGCTTGTGTAGATGTTCGTTCCTCAAAGTTCCTCAAACTCTGTAGCCATTTTCATTCTAAAAGAAATAAAGTCGGAGTTAAGTTTCAGCCAAGTGTGTCAAGAAAATACTACAAAAAGCTGTCAAACATCAAGGGGTGTGATGTAATGGGGTACCATGTTATGAGTTTAGGCTAAATACAAATTATCATAGGGTGATATTCTATTATGGTGTTCGATTAACAATATGGCCTTTGGAGATCAAAGCGAAGGCTTCATTTACATCTGGCCTACTTTAAATAGCCGTATGAATAGATTTTAATAATATATAATAATATAATAAACAAAAGCTACTAAAACAAATAAACAAAAATATACCAACAAACCACCAGCATAATAAAAAAATGATAAACAAGTAAACAAAAATGCAACAACAAACAGTAAAAAATAAATGTAAACAAAATACACAAACAACAATAATGAAGCAACGATGTTTTCAGTTATAGAGATCTCGAGAAGGCGAAGCCAAGAACATTCGCTTTCAAGAACATTCATCATACTGTTTACGTTGCCATATAAAAGGCAAGGCAAAGCAGGCAACTGAGTCAGTAAAAGTTCAGTCAGTCTTGTGTGAAGACACGGTGATTTTGAAGAAAGTAATCATGTTTTGAAGATCTCCGTTACAAAGATCTGTCGGTCAATTGTTGAGTAACTTGAATCATTCATCAAAATTTGTAGTCTTAGTTGTTGCTGCAGTTACAAAAAGAGAAAACAGACACATAAACAAAAAAGACAGAGCAGCAAGCAGAGCAAACACACAACCTTTTTGTGAGTATTTTAGTGTTCGTATGCGAATCATACTTATTTTGTGATCCGCGTATATGTTGAGTTATGGAGAGTCGAAATCAATAACATCATACGTGTTGTTAAGTATGAATATGATGAGTACTTCTAATTTTGAATATGAGTAGAGGTTTCATGATATTAAAATAAGTATGAATGACACGCATTCAGTATCAGAAATTATGAGTATCATTCGATTCTACTCATCTTTTTGAATACTCATTGCTGATCTCTGGTCCGTATGTCCAAGTGGAAAGCCCTTTATATTGCGTCGTGTTCCAGCTGTCATACCTTAGCAAAACTCGTTAAAAAAAGTCTTACCCTCTTATCTCTTTACCACCATCTTCACCAGAAGTGTGAATGCTTATAAGTATCAGAAATTATGAGTACGATTCGTTTATATTCAACTTTTTGAATACTCATTGCTGATCTCTGTTCGGGTCACAAGAATCACATACAAAGTTCACTGCAATCAATGACAATTCTGCTCAGTTGTGCATTTAACTGCAGGTCGTATTACACAAATTAGTTGATAAATTCGTGCTCTAAACTGGTTATGTTATGGGATATATATTGCTGGCTATGATTAGCCACCTAATTTATTTTTTGTTGGTATTATATAATGGTATCAGACTGAACTGTTGTAGCTGCTGTAATTAATTCAATTTCAATTATTTTTTCAAACAAAAACGCAATAATGTTTTGAAATATTTTTTTTTATTTTTATTAAATTGGCATAATTAGGTTCCAGTCTGTCTCACTTATATTTCGCCTGACTTAATATTGTAATTAAAAACAGATCACCGAAAGTCCAATGTAATAAGTAACAAACAAATGGAAAATTATGTGTTAACACCGGCAAATACCTTGACTTCAAATCAAAACAAAACAAAACAAAAAATTATGAAAATCATTATGGAACGAACGGCAACATCAAAAGGTTTAATTTAGCTGAGGTACTTAATAAAATGTTAATATTTTAGATGTACGCGAACGAGCCTATTCACAAGTATAATTATGACGCTTCTATGATTTTTATTATGAAAAACAGAAAAAAAACGCGCAAGTTATTATTTATGATGATTTAATACAATCACATGCAATACATACACACGTACATACGTACTTATATTTATTGTATTATGATTAATTACATCATTTTGATATAAGTAGGTATGTAAGTACATGCATAAATCCATAAAACGTATGTAAATACATTAACATAATGAATAAGAGTAGAATTTAGTATGTATTTACGTATTTACGTATTTACGTTTGTAAGTTTAATTGTTAGCCAGCCAGCCAGTCCGGGGGTAATAATATTGACATTAATAACTAATTACACCATAATGATTATGGACAAGTTAATAAGAAATGAAATGAAATGAAAACAGGAACATAAATTAATGCCAGCACGAGCCGTAACTAACAAATTATCATAATAAAACAGCAAAATTTGAAGAAGAAAAAAGCAGAAAAACAGGAGAAAAAGCCACATAAAATTCCTTGATTACCAGATTTAACCGATTTAACCCTTGTTAATATAGCCCAGTCGTCATAAAGCTAGATAAACGTGCCAAACATTGTAGAGGAGTTAACCAACATTAAACCAAACATACCTTAAAGACAAGCAACACAAACAAAAACAACAATATGCAGAGAGAAAAAAGGAAAATAAAACTGCAGACATTGCCTGGAAAATGTTAAGGAAAACAAATCATTTTGAATGTTTGCAACTGATTTAAAAGCATTTATTGGTATTTAAATAATTCCTTGTAAATACAATTTCTTTAAGCAGCTACTCCTTCTGTGCTGTGTTTGCTGCTTGTGCCATAAATATTTCGTAAAGACATTGAAAAAAACGTCTACGGAATCCTTCCTTTTTTAAGTAATAAATCCCATCGTTTACATTTTGTTGTTCTTTAACTCCTTCTTTTTCTGTTTTTCTCTGCTTGTCTTAAGCGTAATAGGCAATGGGGCAATAACAAAAAGAAGGCACAGAAAAGAATTCTTATTATTTGGCAGAAACAAAAAGAAATACTTCATCTGATTACTAATTATGCCCTATAGATGGCATACCAGACATAGACACACATTTTGGTAAGGTTTTTCATATGCAAACGATACTTTAAGGGAAGTTCTTTGCTATTGCATAAGAAACGAATAAATTTAGTAAGAATAGCGTTTACGAATTGCACAGCTAAAGAAAGATTTTTCTTTGTATAGACGTGGGCAATTAACTCAGAAACCAGAAACCGGTGTATTGTCCATTACCTTCAAAAAGGTTGGTCAAACCAAACACGGATGTTACAAAAAAATTAAAAGAAATATAATAGAAAAAGGGGAGAGGTAAGATTAACGAATGAAGAGAGGGAGGCCGAGAAACAGCGTAGTCGCACTAGCCTTCTAAGACGATATATGAAATCCTGGCAGTAGCTAACTCACCAATCCTACTGAAGGAATCCCGTCGAGCAATATTATGTATTCATCTTTACACGTAGAGATGCAGAAGATGTTCAACAGTCTTCAGCTTCGGCTCTACTCTACAAAACCTGCAGAACGGAAAAGAGCTCCTGTACCTTATATTGGTCTTTGCGCTAAAGGCGAATTTCTCCGATTGATAATGCATAATCCATTCCATTTTCGAATGGACATAACGATGGCACGAAATCCCAAACTGTAGCATTATGTTTCTGCTCAGAAACATAGTCAGGGTCTTTATTCAGACTGAAACCAATTTCGAGCACCTTTAAAGCATCTTCACTATCCATCTATATAGCCATCATATCACGTACATAATTGGCCATTACAATCCTTCAGTCAGGATTACGACCTAGTTTCTCACACCACTTATGTTGAGTGTGTTTACTTTTTACATGAGAGGCGGCCCCTACTTTTTAAAGTCGACTCCGAACGACAAATTTTTGAGAAACTTTTCATGACAATTTTATTTACTCTCAGAGTTTTGCCAGAAATCTGCTGAGCGAAAGTCACAGAAGAGATATTTTTTTCATATTTCCGTTTTGATGTCTGACTTGGGGTTTGAACTGTGGCCTTACGTCTAATAATCCAAAACACTACCTACTAGACTGGGACTCATAACGATAACCCCAAATCCAAAACTGCACCACTATGTTCCATAGCATGCTTGTCAGACAGACGACCTATACCATGTCATTTATTTGTCTGGAAAAATCATATAATCCGTAAAGCCTGGGTCCCTATCAGAGATCAGCAATGAATCGTTTTTTTTGCTACTCATAAGCACTCATGAAATTTTGAATATAAGTGAGTCAACAATATTGAAATTTAACTACGAACTCTGATTCATTCTTACTCACTACAACGTTGATTTATAAGTACAGGTTGCAATGAGTATGAGTACAACGTTGACATCAAACTCATACCATTCGAAATATGTTTGATTCATAAGCCGACTTACTCAGATTCTTAACTTTAAAAAAATACTTATAATACTTGTAAATGATTTGAGTAACTCGAATCATTCATCAAAATTTGCAGTCTTAGTTGTTGTTGCGTTTACGAAAAACGAAAAAAAGACGCATAAGCAAAAAAGACAGACCATCAATCAGAGCAAACACACAACCTTTAAGTCTAGTTCGTATGCGATTCATACTTATTTTGTGATTCGTGTATATGTTTAGTTATGGAGAATCGATATCCACAACATCATACATGTTGTTAAGTATGAATATGATGAGTACTTCGAACTTTGAATATGAGTAGAGGTTCCATGATATTAAAATTTTGAATGAATAAGTATAAGTATCAGAAATTATGAGTATGATTCGATTCTACTCATCTTTTTGAATACTGATTGCTGATCTCTGGTCCGTATGTCCAAGTGGAAAACCCTTTATATTGCGTCATGTTCCAGCGCCCTCGTTTAAAAAAATAGTGTCTAACCCGCTGGTCTCTTCACCACCATCTCCACCAGAAGTCGTCTCAGAATCATCTCTAACGATATCTGGATGGTGCTTCTCATGGCGCTCATTATAACCAAAGAGACGCATATTTACAGCTTGTCCAGCAGCTTCCTCTAACTCGCCGTAACCAAAAAGCGTTTTCAAAAAACTTTAGAAAACATTTACGGTAGACTACTAATCAGTGTCTGCTAAATAGCACTCTTTTAACTTAGCTTCACTACAACAAACATAAACGGAAATAACGAATTTGAAAAATATGCTGCCAAAATGAATCGTGATTTTAAAAGCGACAAAAAAACCAAAAGCGAAACGAAAAGTAAAAGATATGAAACGGAAATAAAAAAGGAAAAACAAAAGTAATAAAAGCATTAACAATAAAACCCACAAAATTATATTTAAACAACAACAATAACAACAAACACAAAATATATCAATGCGATCCCTAAACTACTCCCTTAACATCCACACATATTTTCACACTCAAGGAGTATAGCCACCCTTCTTTCATATACAACGGAGACCTTAATATTCATTCCAACATTCATTCGTTCCCTTTCCCACTAAGACCCACTAAAACCCGTTATTTAAACTGAAATTCAAAGCTTTTAAATTATAACCCAAAGGGTTATTTAAGTATAAAAACAACAACAAAAATACTTTTACAGGGTTTTTTTTTATCAATTTTGGAAACACATTTCTGTGCTAAAAAGAGGCAAAGCGGCTCAAGGATACGGAGGTTTGCATAAGCAAAAGGGTGGTTTTAAACCTAACTTCTCTTTCGTTTGTTTTTTTTTTCGTTCAGGGATATTGACTGCAATTATAAGTTTTGAAAAATGTTTTCACTCGTTAAACTTTATTTTGTTAATAATTGCTTTTGATTGTATGTTATTAAATGCAAAGACGCTCGGTTAGGAGACGCTCGAACAAAAAGTTCCTTTACCCAAACAAAAATTCAGTTTTTGTTGGCGATTTTAATGGTTCTGCAAAAGTAATCGATTATTTGGCAACAACAAAAAAAATTAAGGGAGGATTTGGGGAAAAAAGGGTTTACATTTAAACTTAAAGTTCAATGAGTTTAATTTTTAATTTGTTTTTTTATCACTCTGGAAGTACACTTCTTAGGCAGGCGAAGAGACTGACTTTTAATAGGTAGGTTATAGACCACTACCTGAATAACAATTAAATGCCTTGTTATCAGAGATAAGTAATGAGTATTCGAAAAGATAAGTAGAATCGAATCATACTAATAATTTCTGATACTTATACGTATTCATACTCATTTTAATATAATGGGACCTCTACTCATATTGAAAGTATGAAGTACTCATCATATTCATACTTAACAACACGTATGGTATTGTTGATTTCGTCTCTCCATAACTCAACATATACACGAAGCACAAAATAAGTATGATTCGCGTACGAACACTAAAATACTCACTAAATGGTTGTGTGTTTGCTCTGCTTGCTGCTCTGTCTGTCTTTTTTGCTTGTGCGTCCTTTTCTCTTTTTTTGTACAAGCTTGTAAATTTTTATGAACGATTCGAGTCACTCGAACCATTTATAAGTATTGTAAGTATTTTTCTAAAGCTATGGATCTGAATGAGTAGGCTTATGAATCAAACATATTTCGAATGGTATGAGTTTGATGACAACATTGTACTCATACTCATTGCAGGTTGTAGGGAGTACGAATGAATCTGTGGAGTTAAATTTCAATATTGTTAACTCACTTACTATATTCAAAATTTCATGAGTAATGAAAAAACGATTCATTGCTAGTCGCTGCTTCTGATACAAAAAATCTGTGATGTTCAATATCGGGATCAGCCAGCTCCTATAGGAAAGCATTTCAACTCCGAAGTAAATTTGCTTCAATCAGAAATCTTTATTTTGGGAAGTTCACACAATGAAGCAAATGAAAATCCAAAAACCCTCGGCGTATAATGAAACAAGCTGAATACTGATAGATGAGGTGTATGGCAGCTTAATCCTCTTCCACAGACTGATAAGCCAAAAACCGTCGACGTATAATGACTCAAGCTGAACACTGACACATGAAATGTATGACAGCTTAATCCTCTTTCACAGACTGATAGCTGCTGTAATGGCATTCTTTCCAGTAATTTAATATCTTGTGAGGATCACAAAGGTCTAGTGAATGGCATTAGGATTCAAGGAAATCAGAAAATCAGTCCCCTTTTCTCCAGTTCCGTTCAGCAGAGCCTAGCAATACTACAAATAATCTGATTTTAATACCGAAGTTGAGACTGTGCTACGACCGGAGGATACTCCGTTTACGTGGGGGAATCGTGGAAATTGTTCGGAAATTGCAATCTCTATACTTGCTCTTCGGCGACTTTCTGTCAGCAGATTTCTGGCAAAAACTCCGAGAATGAATAAAATTGTCATGAAAAGATTCTCAAAAATTTGTTGTTCGCTGTCGACTGTAAACTGTAGGTTCCGCCACTCATATATAAATTAACATATACAACATAAGTGGTGTGAGGTTGTATCCTTGACTGATGGGTTGTAATGACTAATTATGTATGTATGTATGTATGTATGTATGTATGTATGTATGTATGTATGTACATATGTATGATTACTCACTCTCCCCAGTCCATCAGTAAGGAAGTTAGTGGCTATATTTTACATGCCCTAGACCTCATGTGAAGTTTGCATTCGATTGGTTCGAAATTTCCCTAGAAAACATTCTTTCGGGATTCATAGACAAAGAAAGAAGTTGATTGCATCTAATTGTGCAAGTAAATCAAAAGATTTTTTAAGAAAGCTTCACTACATACATTGCACAACTTTATGTATGATCATGTTTTCCGCCTGACATACACTCTAGTGGTCAGGCAGCTATACGACATCTGACATCCTTTATAAGTTTGTATCATACATGTGTTCATAATCCAGGTTGGGCTAGGAATTATTTTCATTTCATTAGAAGGTCGTAGTTAAGCTAATTAAGTGTAGCAAATATGGCTAAATTGGTGTGCAACAGAGGGCATAGGACAACTGATTGTCTCTCAACGTACAATGACATTGAAATTTGGACTCTATATGTCAAACATGAGCGTAGTGTAGTAGGTAGTGCGTTGGCTTATTAGACATGAGGCCAAGGTTCAAACTCCAGGTTAAGTTAAACACTCTTTACACTCAGGCTGCTTTACGAAAGTCTGACATCTTTATGAGCGTGTAGTATGCATGTGTACATAACCCATGTTGTGTTAAGAAACAATTTCATTTCATTAGAAGGTCGCAGTCAAACTAATTTAGTGTAGCAAATATGGCTCACTTTGATGTCTAACAGAGTGCATAGGACAACTGATTCTCTTTTAAATTTGGCTTCCGCTCTTGAAACATGAACACTGCAAAGTAAAGTAAGCTCCAGCACTGTCTGATAGAACCCACAGTTCTAAATCTTGCTCAAGGTGTTCTAGTCGATATAAATTGCTGAATTTGCTTTTTGCAAAAGAGTTTTGCTTTTCAAAACTATATGCGACTTCTCCTAATACATTAGCAAGAATATTGCGTATGTACGTATATATAAGCACTTGGCTGGTGTGTAAAAATTTTTAAATTAAATTTTAAAATATTGAATGAAATTAAGGCCATTGCCATCCTTCCCTTAATTAGACTCATAAGATAAATTTAAATATCAAATAAAATAATCCTGGGGCAATAATCCTTTTAACTTAATATTCCAACATAAACGATGTTCAAATAAAATAAATTTCCACAAAATTAATAACCTCAATTCAAATCAGATTCAATCTCAATTTTATTATAATTTCAGTTTAAAAAACTATTATTTTACGAGAGCGAAGGCCTATGTGCCTATGTGAAATGAAATTGCTCTAATGAAAGTTAAAATCTTATCGCAATAATAATAAATCCTTTTAGTCTTTTGCTCAATAAATTGTTAATGAAGGATTAAATTGAAATTACCGTTAAAGATTAGAATTTATAACAACAAAGTTGAGATAATCATAAAACTTATTACAAACACTATAGCAATGACAGGCACACACATACATATGTACATAAAATAACTAAACGTAGACACGTACACATCCACATACATACATACAAAGTGAAAGGATAATAAATATACGAGTTAAGTATTGTTCGCTTTACTTTTCTATTACATTTACAATTATCTTGTTGCACGAGCGTAATCAGCAAAGGGGGGTAAGGGAAATGGATTTGTCGTTTAAAACTGATTTGTTTGAACTAAAAAATGTGTTTTATTTTTGCAATTCGAGGCCTATTTATAAAGCTTCACGTAAGCATTTAAAAAGAGTGTTTCTGAAAGTCAGTAAAACGCCTGGATATATCATCTGTATCAAGAGGTTAGGTTATGTTGAATGGCCCGTCTGCAAAGCCCAAGTACAATCGAAGACCCTGTGTTGTTTTAAATATCAATAACAGATGAGTTAGTTCTATAGGTCTAGACTTGAGATTGTTCACCAAATAATGGCTCCTTGAGCACAACAATTCTTCCTCAAAAGGCTAACCAACATACGCTTCTGCCTTGCTGCTTAAACACCTACATACGTTTGTACATATTTTGCAGAAAAAAATTTATTCGATTATAGAATCACATACACTCTCATAAACATAAATTAAAGACTATTAACTTTAGATAATAATCATTGAAGATCTTTATTATATTCAATGTAATTATACACAAAGTATCCTTGCTAAGGATACAAAATATATACGAGAATACAAATTATTTTCAAAAATTTCAAAGAATATTTTGTACAATTAAGTCGTATGGAAAATATATTCCTATCGGCATAAGAGAATGTTAATTCATACAAAAGTTTGAAAAAGTTTAAGCAATTTTGTTAACCCTCAAGCTGGAGATTTTTCAAAATATTTTTGTGGTTCGATTGGTAGTTGTAGTGAATATAGAGCGCAACCTTTTAATTGAGTATGCTCAAGCCCTTTTTTGCATCTGGACGAGCTCTAGAGTGACTTTGTGGCATTTTAGTTTTCTGCTTCGACCACACATGTCATAACTTCTTGGAAGGCTCTTTTAGTGATTTTCCTATTGATGTTCTGGCCGAAAAAGATTTCATTACTAAAAACACAGGCTACTGAGTTCGTTCTTCTGCTTGGGACAACACAGCAATAATGATTCTTTATATATTCCCAATCAAGGCTCATAAATAAGTGAAGGGAATAGCGAAAGAGGGGACGTAGACAACACGTTCATGAGAGCCATTGTTTAGGCCTAGAAAGAATTGAGAAGTCGGAGTGAAAATAAACACTGAGTGAGAGAGGAAGTGACACAAAAAAGCTACACGTGGATGGATATACATTCCATACTCAAAATTATTCTACAATAAACCTAAGGAGAGATTCACTTAGGTCCTTTCAGAGCATTAAACCTTTAAATTCCTTATAACAAAAGCCATATAATCACAGAGGAAACCAACTACGTTCTTCTCCACATATCCTGTCGAAATCCAGTTGAGATTTATTTATGATTACTGCAAGTGATCTTATATGACAGGGTCCCGTTCTTTTTAATTTTTTATTTTTTTGATTCGTAGTAGAGATTGCTCCCTTAATTGCGGATTGGCATGCTAATCATTAAGTCTACTGTTACATACATACATATTATTGGTCATTACAACCCTTCAGTCAGGGCTACGATCTAGCTTCTCAAACCACTTATGTTGTGTGTGTTAATTTTTATACATGAGTGGCGGGACCTACAGCTTAACATTGACTCTGAACGTGAGATTTGAGAAACTTTTCATGGCAATTTTCTTTTACGCTCAAAGTTTTTGTCAGAAATCTGATGATAGGCAGTTGACGAAGAAATATTCTTTCATACTTCGTTTTGGTGGTGATGTCTGATCTGGGGTAAAAACTGTGGCCTCACATCTAATAATTCAGCACACTACCTACTAGACTACGGCGACTACAACTATTGCAAACAGTTAAAAAACAGATTGGTAAGTCTCAATTTAAAACCAAGGTTGCCTTAAGGTAGCGTTTACATCAAAATACGGAAGGCAAAATACGCTGCATGGTATAAATATTCGCAATGATACAGAATCCTCCGACGAATCCATTATTCAACGAATGATTTAATTGTCAAAATATTCTAAATTAACATTTGACAGCATAAAGGACTATGACATAAAGACAAGGATATCCTATCTAACTCGTTTATAGAGTAGGTTAACTATGTGTCTAGAATAACGACGTAAGTCATATGGTCTTTGGAGTCATAAGCTGAGAGGACGTAACAAATTTTAGTTGCAAACCAATATTTGGAAAACCCACCATCTATATAACAGAGATCAGCAATGATTTGTTTTTCCGCTACTCATAAGCACTCATGAAATTTTGAATATAAGTGAGTCAACAATATTGAAATTTAACTATGTACACTGCTGCATTCGTACTCACTACAACGTTGATTTTTAAGTACAGGTTGCAATGAGTATGCGTACAACGTGTTGACATCAAACTCATACAATTCGAAATATGTTTGATTCATAAGCCTACTCATTTAGATTCATAACTTTAGGAAAATACTTACAATACTTATAAATGATTCCAGGGACTCGAATCGTTTATCAAAATTTACCGTCTTAGTTGTTATTGCATTTACCAAAAAGGTAAAGAGACAACTAAGCAAAAAAGGAGAGAGTAGCTAGCAGAGCAAACACACAACCTTTTAGTGAGTATTTTAGTGTTCGTAATCGAATCATATTTATTTTATGATTCTTGTATATGTTGAGTTATGGAGAGCCAAAATCAACAACATCGTACGTGTGGTTAAGTATAAATATGATGAGTACTTCATACTTTGAATATCAGTAGAGGTTCCATGACATTAAAATAAGTATGAATGCGTATAAGTATCAGAAATTATGAGTATGATTCGATTCTAATCATCTTTTTGAATGCTCATTGCTGATCTCTGCTATGTACGGTATTGTAAGAAGTCGCAGTAGTCGAGTAGGTAGTGTGTTGGCTTATTAGACGTAAAGCCAGGGTTCGAACCCCAGGCCAGACATCAAGACAAAATACAAAAGTATTTCTTCGGCGACTTCCTCTCAGCAGATTTCTGGCAAAAACTCTTGAGAGTAAATAAAATTGCCATTGAAAAAAGTTTCTCAAAAATCTGTCGTTCGGAGCCGATTTTAAACTGCAGATCCCACCACTCACGTATAAAAATTTACACACACAACATAAGTGGTGTGAGAAACTAGGACGTTGTACAATGGGTCAATTCGACCTCCGGGTACTGTACTTGTCTTAATTGACAAGTACGGGTACCTAACCTAACCTAAGGTATTGTAAAGCGAAGCTAGTGAATCAATGAAGTGAAGTGAATCGAGAAATATGGTTGTATCACCAGCATGAAAATATTCCTCGCATGCCCTGCATTTTCTAGGACTAAATTGCGATTTCTAAATGAAATATTTTCTTTGATTTATGATTTATGATATGGCTTTATGAGTTCATAACAAATTTTGGTTGACTGTGATTGAGAACTATCCTGCAGAGCCCAAGTAATTTCCTTTAAAGACGGTTAGCTGTTTCAGTCATACGGGAGTAACAGTGGCCCTATACTCAAACTAACCTTGTATGATAATAGATTTTATTAACCCAGTAGTATTTCTATTTTATATGTTTCCATAACGTTAGTCTTCCACCATTATTATCTCCATGGCAAATGAACTTTTAGCATTTCAGATAATTTATTACTTGAAACACAAACAAAATATGCTCAAAAAGAATTCAAATTTTTGTGTAAAATGTCAGTAGTTTTGAATACAAAAGGAAAACCTCTTATGATTAGCATAATTACGAATAAATTAAATGAAGAAGACAGAAAAAAAAACATGATTAAACCTACACACTGACATAATAAAATTATAGGTTTTTACGTTAAGAAACTCATTTTTTATCTGCATAGTACAACTAACTACCTGTTCTATTATTACAAAGAAAAAATTAACAGAAAATGAAAAACTAATATTTTTTGTTTATTGGACTCTACAGAAAAATAGAGACAAGAACAGGGTAAATAACACGCTTCATATTCATAAAAATAAAGAACCTACGAAAGGTCCACAAATGATTATTCTATTGTGATACTGTCTACACCCGCATTTCATATGACAGCTGCTAACTGATGAATGGACAGCAAAACGGACAGAGACAGAGTCTCCAGAAAAAAATTATTTCTGTCTGTAGCTCAATGGTTAAACGTTTGATTATGTTTTTTGGGAAATGAAGCAACGTTGGCCCATTATAATGATGCAATCGTATACAACATACATCAAAATGTCTCAGGGAAAAACAAAAAATGCCTAAAATGAGCACCAAAAACAAAGACCGTATTATTGTAATGACTTAATTTTATTAAAACAAAAACAATAAAAACAACAACAAATAAATTTCCAAAAATTATTTTTAAACATTTTGGACACCATAAAGTAGAAATAGACAATGGAAATAGAAGTAGACAAGACTGTCTGTCTGTCTGTCGCGCACTGTAATGTTTGTCTTGACTTGACTTGTCTTGGCTTGTCTTGTACGAGTACATGTGTTTGATGTCTATTTAAATAGATGTCTTGCCAAGTGGCAAAAAGACTGTGAATGAACAATGTTGGCATTAGAAGAGGTGTTGTCAGTAGTTGTACTAGTCGTTAGTAGTTGTAGAGTAGAATACTTGGTATCATGTTGTAGGAGTTGTCTAGAATAATAAGAACAAAAAGATATTTATCGCAGACACATAAAGCAACTCCGTTGATTAGAATTATTAAAAATGTTTTTACGCTTAATGAACATTATGTATGAATTATGGTAATTCTACCATACACCATACCCCAATACAAAGGTAGAGATAAGGAAGTTAGTCAGCTAGTCAGTCTCTCTTATGCTATTAAAATCGCATAAAATTTTGTGGAAATAAATTTTTGAAGAAAAATTACTGTTTTGTTATGAAAACTACAATTGAGTTGTTTTATGTAAATGTTTATGAAATAAATTAACAAAATATATATGGACGTACATGCCTACAGAAATTATTTCTAAAGGGAAAGAAATTGCCTCAAAACAAAGGTAAAATAATTATTAAAGAAAATATCGCATATGCCCTTAAACGTCACAGTACGCATCACAAATTTCAAACATATTAGGAATGAAGTTCTTTAATTGGAAAATACGAAATAAATTTCTCCTTAAATATTTTGTGTGGGATTTTCCGCATCACATCGATGAAAGTATTAATTTGAAAGACAATTAGACGTTCATGAAGGCGTTTAGATAAGGAATCAGAAATATAAAGAACAAATACTGCTTCTTTCATACATACATACAAAGAATATAATTGATCATTGCAACCCTTCAATCATTTAATTTTTTATGCATAAGTAGGAGGTCTGTAGGTCCCGATCAGAGATCAGCAATGAGTATTCAAAAACATAAGTAGAATCGAAGCATACTCATTATTTCGGATACTTATACGCATTCATACTTATTTTAATATCATGGAATTTTTACTCATATTCAAAGTTTGAAGTACTCATCATATTCATACTTAACAACACGTATGATGTTGTTGATTTCGACTCTCCATAACTCAACATATACAAGAATCATAAAATAAGTGTGATGCGCGTACGAACACTAAAATACTCACTAGAAGGTTGTTTTTGTACGTCTTGCTGCTCTGTCCCTTTTGCTTATGAGTCTGTTTTCTTTTTTTGTAAATGCAACAATAACTAAGACTGTAAATTTTGATAATCGATTCGAGTCCCTGGAATCATTTATAAGTATTATAAGTATTTTTCTAAAGTTATGAATCTAAATGAGTAGAGGCTTATGAATCAAACATATTTCGAATGGTATGAGTTTGATGTCAACGTTGTACGCATACTCATTGCAACCAGTACTTATAAATCAACATTGTGGTGAGCACGAATGAATCGCTGTAGTTAAATTTCAATATTGTTGACTCGCTTATATTCAAAATTTCATTAGTGCTTATGAGTAGCGAAAAGACGATTCATTGCTGATCTCTGGTCCCGACCTCCGAACGACAAATTTTTGAGAAACTTTTCCCTGTCAATTTTATATATTCTCAGAGCTTTTGCCAAAAATCTGCTGAGAGTAAGTCGCCGAAGAAATATTTTTCATATTGCGCTGAAAAATCAAAATGTCTGATATGGGTTTTGAACCATGTCCTCACGTGGAATAAGCGAACATACTATCAACTAGACTACGGTGATTTTAGAAATTCTTTCCCACTAGTGTTAAATAGTTTCACTGTCAAATCCATGTAAAACAAAACTAACCTAACGATAGTAAACCTAAGTAAAGAAAACAAAAGATATCAGTTTATTAAGGCTTAGGACCTGCTTGAAGTTGTTAGAAGGCCATAGATCTCGAAAAAGTTCCAGTCATTTCTCATATGTCAGAAGGATCATACTTTTAATAAAAAACAAAATCATTTAATTTAGTAGAGAAACAATAAAAAAAATTTGGCCAAAGTTGTATGGACTCGTTCTCTTATTTGGCTGCAAAGCTAATACCAATCCGCGCTAATACCAAACCAATGATGTCAGTCTGGGGATCAAGCTTAGAATCACTTTTTTCTCAATTGGAAATTTGGCGCAGAGGCATGCACACTAATAAGCACTGATGCAGCAGCCTTGATAGTATTCGAGAGAAAAGTCCTACGTAAGACCTTCGGTTCAATGTGAGTTGGCAATAATTTCCTTACCCGATCTAACAGTCAGCTGTATGAGCTCCTCAACAACATGGGCGTTGTGCAGCGTACTAACATCCAGCGTGTCTGTGCTGGCTCGGCCATGTCGGTAGAATGCAGGAGGATGCTCCGGCGAGGCGGGTATTTGTTGCAGAGATTTCAGGAAGTCGACGAAGAGGACGACCTTGTTTGCGTTGGAAGGACCAGTATCGAGGAAGCCCTGACATCGGTTGGTGTGACCAACTGACGTAGGCGCCTGGAAGGATGTATTAATGCAGGCCGAAATCCATTAATCGTGTTGTTAACGGCCAGTTAAGTAAAGTAAGTAAGTAATCACCCAGAATATAGTGGCCATAGTCTGGTAGATACTGTGTTGGCTTATTAGACGTGAGGTCACGGTTCAAATCCCATGTCAGACATCGCCAACAAAACGAAGTAGGAAAAAATATTTCTGCGGCAACTTACTCTCAGCAGATTTTTGGCAAAAACTCAGAGCGTAAAATAAAATTGCCATGAATGTAAAAGTTTCTCAAACATCTGTCGACTTTAAACTGCCCCGCAATTAACACGCACAATATAAGTGGTATGGGAAACTAGGTCGTTATTACCAGGGTTGCAATGACCAACTACATACCATAACTTAGAGTAGACGGCTGATTTGATTAATTGGTAAATGCAGCGTACAACAGGTTAATATGTTATGTTTGAGTACATGGAAGTAATATAAAGCGTGTGGCCAATATATTTGTAAGGAAATATGTGCCTTAAAAAGATGACACATACAACAGCTGTCTGGTGGTTTCGCAGAGAGAGGAACCTGCATGTCAATGTTTTACGAATGGTTTAAATGGGTTTGAATTTCCTTCGAGTTTAGCTTGAAACCATAGAAGGCTGCCTGGTAGACAATTTCCAGTCATAGGAAGGAACAACTTAAGGCAAGGAATCTAACTGATTTCCGAAACCCAAGAAATGGGGAATATATGATCCGAAAGTGGGGCAAAGTGTGTCTACTTCTTATATTAGGCTTTAATAGGAGTTTTCTGAAAAAATGGTTAGGAAAGGGGCAATAATAATCATAAGAAAAAATTAGGATTCAACCAGTGCTCTGCACAATAGCCAAAATGTTTTCATGCGCGATGCTCTATTAGCGGACGTTGCCTTAGAAATTGAATAGAAAAAGCTACAGAATATTTTCGGTGGCACTTACAGATCGCTATGAGTAGAATAAGTCTCTTATAGAGAATGAGTATAACCGATACAATAATCTAGAAATTCTGTTGTGTGAGAGAACACCTCCTGTGAAGTTCTAAAGCAGGCTACTATAGGTTTACATGCTGGTTGCACTGGGCTTGTAGCTTGTTCCATAGACCCAACATGTATCTTTTTTGTGACGGCAGACAGCCTTGGAATAAATTTTTTAATCCTCAATATATATAAAAACTACTTGTTACAGAGTATAATTGAGCCAATAAAATAAATACTTTACTGGCTCATTACTTAATGTATTAAATAGGCCTTCTCTATGAAAGAAACACACATTTTTTATTTAAAAAAAATAAATTTTTAATTAAAGAAAATAGGTCTGCACTAAAGAGTGTTTATGGTATACCACCTATGGTGGCGTTAAGCTATCTCAGCTCCTATTTACGTAATTATTTGATTGGTCAAGATATGAAATTAAAAAACTAAGGCTTTCAACATCTAACAGATACAATGAGAGCAACATTTTCGTTCATTTAAACCGGTACCATAAATGGCTTGATTTTTATTGAGAGAAAATTTTTTTTATAATTTTCGCACGCGAATATTTTTTTCCTACTTTTTTTGTAAAAAGATTTGCTTTTTTTTGCTTTCCACAGAAAATTACCTTTCAGATCTCATGTCTGTTGATTTTCTTTCTTTTTTTTTTTGATTGCAACAGGTTTTGTTTACTACCAGAGCACATTGGCTTTTGTTTGTTGACTTGGTTGATGGTGGTGTTCGTACGTACGTAGTACGTTTGTTGAAAAAAACCGTCGCCAAAGTGTAATTGAATTTACCGCCAACCAAATGCAACAATTGCGAACACAAAATTTTTCATTCAATTTAATGTGGAATGATTAGTTTTACATGTAAATCTAGAGGCAAAACAAAAAAAAAACCAAACAAATTCGTTATTAAAAAAAACGAAAAAACCATAAAAAAATCTCAGAGGTGGTGGCAGTTTGACTACAGCTGATGATGGAAGGTAGCACAGCCATATTTTCTATCACAACAAAAATTACTTCAGTTTCAGGAAAAAAAGGAAAAGCGTACACAGTAAATCAGTTGAATTTAGCCTTTCGTTAAACATTTTGAACAGCTATAAAGCTATGAAATATAAATGCTATAAACAGTTTAACAGTGCTGCCTAAAAATATAGGCATGCCAAGAGAAACTTGTCTTATCCAAATATAATGCCATTTCTCTTGCCATTGCTGTGTTAAGGAAATTCAATTAACTCGAATTTGTTGCACATTAATGACGTGACAGTGTTCGTTATTGTTATCCTAGCTTTGCCTGTATCTTGTTTCTGATTATCTGTGTTGCTTGCAACTGCTTCTTGGTCATGCTGTTACTGTTACTGTTGCTGCAGCAGCTCAACAATTGCTGTTACTGATACATTTGATGTTGTTTGCATATTTCATCACCATCATCATCGTCAGTACCAGCACCAGCACCGTCAGCAAGTATCGGGAACATTAAGTGGTTACAGTGGAGACACATTCGTTCAGGCAAATTATATTCAACTGTTACAGTAAATTTCTTCTTATTTTTTTAATTCAATGCAGGCTTGTATTGCATTTTTTAAAAGGAATTTTAATGGAATTTGCAAATGAGACAAATTACATTAAAGTTTACAAGAATTGTTAAAGGTTTATGAAAAATATTTATTGTTTTAAGCAATCTTTGAGATTTGAACCTGGATTACTTAGGTTTGTAATCAAATACTTTAACCACTTACCCATTCGCGTCAGGAAGGGAACCACTTCTGGTTCTTTCTTTGCTGAGATTGGTGACCAATGCGTGTGCTTATCCGCAGTCCACAATGGTTCAAATAAGTCGAAAAATATCATATATCCATTTCTTGGGTTTCTCAAACCAATTAGATTCCTTGAGTTAAGTTGTTCCTTCCTAGGGATGAACATTCTCTACCTAGCAGTCTTCTACTGTTTTGGGCTAGACTCGAAAGAAAATTCATACCTATTTAAGCCGTTCCTAAAGTTTTGACATGCAAGTTCCATTCTCCATGAAGCCACGAGATAGCTGTTGTATGTTTAATCCTTTTAAGCAGCATATTCGTATCCTTAAAGCTTTATTCGCCACAACATTTATGGTACTTCCATGCGTTCAAACATAGCAGATTTAGATTTAGATTATCCTCTACATTAACCAATTAATCAAAGCAGCCGTCTACTTTGGGTGATTGTATGTAGTTGGTCATTACAACCCTTCAGTGAGGATTACAACCTAGTTTCTCACACCACTCATGTTGGGCGTTTTAATTTTCTCCGAACTACAGATTGTTTGAGGAACTTTTTCTTGACAATTTTATTTTACACTCAGAGTTTTCGCCAGGAATCTGCTGAGAGACAGTCTCCGGAGAAATATTTTTTCAGACTTCGTTTTGTTGGAAATACCTGATATGGGGTTTGAACCCTGGCCTTACGTCTAATAAGGCAACAAATTATCTACTAGACTATGGCGACTACATTCTGGATGCTTACTTACTTACTTTACTTAACTGGCCATTAACAAACCGATTAACGGATTTCGGCCTGCCTTAACCTATCTTTCCAGCTGCCTCTGCTTCTTAAGTGCCTATGCCAGCTGGTCACACCAATAGATGACAAGGCTTTCTCTATCTGGTTCTTCCAACGCAAACAAAGTCGTCCTCTTCGTCGACTTCCTGAAATCTCTGCAACAAATACCCGTCTCGCCGGAGCATCCTCCTGCATTCGACCAACTCCGACGATTCCAGCATTAATTACACGTCTAGACGGAGCATCCTCCTGCATTCGAACGACATGGACGACATTCTTGTAGATTATTTTTTTTTATCGGATGAGAGAGGTGTCTGCTGCTTTATTTCCAATTGAGACCATAGTAGCAAGTGTTGGCAAGAGTAATCCTAAGCTTGACCTCCAGACTGACATCATGGGTTTGGTATTAGCGCGGATTATTGAATGAGTCCATACAACTTTGGCCAAATTTTTAAATTTTTTTTTTTTTAATAAAATGATTTCTTTATATTTTCAAATGACAACTGCCTCTAAAGAAAACACTGATAATAAAAAAAGAAAATATTTTTCTAATAAATATAAACGAAGGAAAATTGCTTCATAAAAATGATGAAAGTTAAGCAAAAATTATCAAAAAAAAAAACTTGTTTTCTTTTTTTTAAAAATGCTTGTAAATTTATTTCATTTTTATTATTTTACTTTCATAAAGTAACAGAAAAAATAAAAATAAAAACAAAAGCAAACAAACTTTTAAAACTGCTCCCAAATGACCAATTTTCTGTAGATACCCAACATCATATACCAACCACATCAACCATAAACCGACAGTCGTATAAGGCCTGCACTTTTAATATTTAGTTGAGTGTATATTTTAAAATGTTTTTTTATCTTTTTTAGTTTATTAAAGCAACAACAATAATAAAAAATATTATTTTCATTGAAAATTGCTTTTTTTATATGAATTATGGCAGTTTTAATAAATTGTAGCAACAGCAGCAGCTATGTTATCTATCGCAACTATTAAAATGTATTTTGCTTAACACACCTTTGGGTTTTCATTTTTTTTAATAAAAATTGTTTATAAATTTTATGAAGTTTTAATAAAATTGAAATGAAATGATCGAAAATTACTTTTGCTTTAGAGAGTGTGGACAAGATAATTTTGAAATTATTATGCGATGATAAGAGACAAAAATTAAATTTTTCATATGAGACATGAAAATTGTGAATTTTTTTCTTTGCAACAATGAAAGATAAAAAATATGAACAGAAATGCTTCATTTAATTATAGAAATATGATGTGTGATGAAGTGATTCCATATTTTTGTAGCATACCATGCGCCTTTATAAATCCATACAGACCGCTGGTTAGGTGTCAGAAGTGGGATTGCAAAATTTACAAATAAAAATTCAGTCAGTCTTGTGTGAAGAAGATGAAGTCATGAACATTCCCCTTCAAGAACATTCATCAGACTGTTTACTCTGCCATATAAAAGGCAAAGCAGGCGACCGAGTTAATGAAGTCAGTCAGTCCTGCGTGAAGACGCGGTTTGTTTGAAGAGAGTAATCGTGTTTTGAAGATCTCCGTTAGAAAGATCTGTCGAACAATTGTTATCGTTTACGCAAAAGAGTGTAAAGAGGAATAACGAACACAGCAATTGTTGTTGTTTACATCAAGTTGTGAATAGTGGCACACAGAACTACTAAACACAAAATTTATTTATTTGCAATCTACGAGCTCTTATATTAAACATTTTTAAAAGGTAAAAACGTAACAATTACATACATAAACACAATTGGCCATTACAACCCTTCCGTCAGCATAACGACCTAGCAGCACTTGTGTTATGTGTGTTAATTTTATACATGAGTGGCGGCAGCACCCTGTGTGATCCGAACGTGAGATTTTTGAGAGACTTTAGATGGCAATTTTATTTATTCTCAGAATTTTTGCCAGAAATCTGCTGAGAGGAAGTCGTCAAAGAAATACTTTTTCAGCTTTTCGTTTTGATGTCTGGCCTGGGGTTTGAACCGTAGCCTTAGATTTTTACGTCCATGAACTATGAAAGATGTTTTCCAGAGATATTTTAAACCAATCGAAGGCAAACGTCACACGGGATCCAGGACATAGAGAATATCGGTGGTAATTTCCTTACTGATGAACTGGGGAGAGCGAGTATACGCACATGATTAGTACAACCCATTAGTTAGGATTAAGATCAGCTTCTCTCGTTTAGTTGGAGATGTCGAACCTGGGATTTGAACCGATTAAGCACGTCTAATAAGCCAACACACTACCTACTAGACCTACTGTAGGTATCATTGCAACTAAAATCGGCTGTGATACTATATTATAAACTCTTTTATGCTTTTGTATAAAATATACAAGTTTTGTTGTAATATCCTTGAGTTATATTTCCAATTCGCTTTCATTACAAATATTTTGTATTTTTAAGTACGTACACAAAAAGCAAATAATTCATCTGGTCTATATAAATGCATCTCTCAATGTAATGAATGTATGATTGTAAGTGATGTTTTTCTTCATTTTTCAAGAGAGCAAGTGAGTATGTGATAAACAACATGTCAGTTTTGTAGACATAAACCATAATCTAGCGCAACCATAACAACGCATTCGTCAGAATAGCAAATACATGCGAGCCGAGAGATCTAAAGATGGAATATGTCTCCTGCATTTTTACACATCAAAATGATAAATTCTACTACAAAACTTAAAAGAAAAGAAAACAAGAAATGAAGTTAAAATGTGAAGACAAATTTAAAATTGTGTTCATTTCATTGCATACTGATGGCATGATGATCCATCAGCTGGCTGGCTGACTGGCTAGAGTAACTGACACACAATACTTAAGTGCAATACTTACAAAGAAAGTGAAACTGAAACTTTATTACAAAAATATTTTTGTTTGTATGTGTAATAAATAATAAATAAGAAATGAGAACAAAAAGTAAGGCGTGGAATAAAAGAATTTAAAAATATTTTTATAATAAATTGCCACCAAGGAAGTGTTGTTTGGAATTAAAAAACTAAACACATGTTATTCGTATAATATACTCAGAAGAAATTCTTACAAATAATTACTACCTCTTGGCTTTGTTTTCGAGAACCTGTCTAATGGCTTGAATGCTTTCTCGTTACAATTTCAAATGCCAACTGTTTTAGCTGAAAGCATTTTCCATCAAGTGAAACATATTTTTCAAAATGATAAAATATTCTTTAAATTTTAAATTAAAGTAAGCAAGTATATGAGGGTGGAATTTTATATTTTAAAACATTTTAAGGAACTTATTAATTTTCTTAATTATTTTAATGCGTCTTAATGCACACGAATTGTGAAACTGCATTAAGACATTTGAAGAGAGGGAAGTACAAAAAGGAAGTAAATAATTAATTAAACTGTATATATGACTTTATTTTAAGGAGTAATACACACCAGAGATCAGCAATGAATCGTTTTTTCTCTGCTCATAAGCACTCATGAAATTTTGAATAAAAGTGAGTCAACAATATTGAAATTTAACTATGTAATCTGATTCATTCGTACTCACTACACTCACTTGATTTATAAGTACAGGTTGCAATGAGTATGCATACAATTTTGACATCAACTCATACCATTCGAAATATGTTTGATTCATAAACGTACTCATTTAGATTCATAACTTTAGAAAAATACTTATAATACTTATAAATGATTCGAGTGACTCGATTCATTCATCAAAATTTACAGTCTGAGTTGTTGTTGCATTTACAAAAAAAAAAGAGAAATGACAAGCAAAAAATACTGAGCAACAAGCAGAGCAATCACACAACCTTTTAGTGTGTATTTTAGTGTTCGTTCGCTAATCATACTCATTTTGTGATTCTTGTAAACGTTGAGTTATGGAGAATCGAAATCAACAACACCATACGTATAAATATGATGAGTACTTCAAACTTTGAATATGAGTATGATATTATTAATCGCCGTAGTCTAGTAGGTAGTGTGTTGGCTTATTAGACGAAATGCCAGGGTTCAAACCCATATACAAAAAGTATTTCTTCGGCGACTTCCTCTCAGCAGATTTCTGGCAAAAACTTTGAGAGTAAAATAAAATTGCCACAAAAAGTTTCTCAAAAATCTGTCGTTCGGAATCGACTTTAAACTGTAGGTCCCGCCACTCATGTACAGATTTAACACACACAACATTAGTGGTGTGAGAAACTAGGTCGTAATCCTGACTGAGGGGTTGTAATGACCAATTAAGTATGTATGTATATGTTGAGTTGTGGTGAGTCGAGATCAACAACATCATACGTGTTGTTAAGTATGAATATGATGAGTACTTCAAACTTTGAATATGAGTAGGGGTTCCATCATATTACAATAAGTATGAATGCGTATGAGTATCAGAAATTATTAGTATGATTTGATTCTACTCATCTTTTTGTATACTCATTGCTGATCTCTGATACGCACACAGAACATGATATAGTAGAGGTCAAGCAATAAATTGAACTTAAATAGTTTAAATAAACGAGTAAATCCTTTGCGAAATTCTGCGACAGGCCAAAATCTTTATGGACTTGCAGGACATTACGTACCACAATTGGCTGATCTCTTGCAAATATAACTGACTAAAGACATATAGTGGATTTGGGGACGATATTGCCTTCGTGGTAAGGGGTAAACATATTGATGAATTGGAACGAACGTGCAATGTAGCAGTTGGCAGAGTTATAGTCTGGATCCCAAGTATAGGTTTGAAACTTGCTGATCATAAAACGGTTGTCGTATTGGTAAGCAGTAAGAAGAAAATAGAATTCATCACCATAACTGTCGGCGGACAAAGGATAACATCAAAGCAGTCAATCAAGTATCTGAGAGTTATGATTGACAACAGACGCACATTCAAGGAACATCTGGCGTATATTGGTAGGATGTGTGCGGTTACAACGGAGTGCGCCCGTTTGCGCGGTTTGACTCCAGATAAGAGGGTAAACTGATGCTAACATCATGCGAAAACTGGAGCGCGATATGTTTCTTCGCGAAGGAAGTTCTAATACAACAAAGAATAAGAGAGAGAGAGCAAGAACAGCAGAAATAGATAGCAGCACTCGCTGAATCTCTACCCGTAATACTAAATTATGGATCCGTGGAGATGGGGGAGGCGGCTTAATGGAAGCGTGACGAACTAGGTTAGATTTAGCACGTATGCGCTTAGCAAGCCAAGAGTAAGTCTTGCACAGCCCGGGCTGCCAATGTCTTTTGAAGATTCCCAGCCTTTAACTCGGGAAAACAAAAAAAAACATCATACAGTGAGCGTCAAAAGAAACCGTACAGTAAAAAATATACCTTAATAAATTACCGTTATTTTTATTTTAAAATTGTTTCATTGCCAGTTTTTAAAATTAAAACAAAAACAAAAAAAATACAAAAAAATTTCGAAATATTTTCAAATTTTTGCGGGCACTCTCCTTAAGTGGTAAAAGAAGAGTTTGTAGATTGTAGAATTTTATCTTTAGTGTACAGTTTCTTTTGACGCTCACTGTGTAGGATTACAACCCAGCTTCTCACGCCTGGTCATTGACAAAGAAAGTGGATAATAGTCTCAATTATGCATACGACTTAAGATTTCATAAAGTTTTCTTCTTATTCGGTTCATACATACATACATAATTGATCATTACAACCCTTCAGTCTGGATTACGACCTAGTTACTCAAACCACTAAGTTGTGTGTGTTAATTTTATACATGAGTGGCGGGACCTACAGTTTAAAGTCGACTCCAAACGATAGATTTTTTGTGAAACCTTTCATGGCAATTTTATTTACTCTCAGAGTTTTTGCCAGAAATCTGCTGAGAGGAAGTCGCCGAAGAAATACTTTTTGTATTTTGTTTGATGTCTGGCTGGGATTTGAACTCGGGCTTTACGTCTAATAAGCCAACACACTACCTACTAGACTACGGCGACTTATACGGTTCCTATTTATTACAAAACAAATTGAGTTCATAGATTATTATTAATCAACGTTTGTGGATTCCCCTTGCCTCTACACGCTCCTCTTTGAGCAGCTCATTGCAATGATAAATTTTTCCTAATGAAACTTATAATGGCTACGAATTCATTTAAAACGTACTCATGAATTGTACTTGAAATGACTGGATTTTAAAATCAATTTGAAATTGTGGTCTAAAGCCATATGTCCCAGACCCTTTCTTTTGCTCTCCAAAACATTACCATCACTTGTAAATGTCGGTAAAGCAAACTGCAGTAAAAGTTGCAAAAGAAATGCACACACACTGAAATGATGCTGCATTCAAGTTTTATGCATTCCTATGGTGATGTGTTCCCAAATAAAATAGAGAACGAAATCGTTCAAGTTAAGATAGACAAGAAGTTGTTTAACAACAGTTGCCAATCCACTACCATAATGTGGCTGTGACTGTTGCTATTGCTGATGACTATGATGTAATTTTGAAATCATAGAACAGATGACGTCCAAAATGATGATGATGATGATGTCGATGATTATGGTGATGAGCATGATGTTGTTGTAGATGAGTATGATATTAAGGACTTTAAATGCATGCAATAAAACAATTGTGATGAGTTTACAAAATGTTTAAGTGGATTTTGTTAAAAACTCAGGCAAAAAAAGAAAGAGAAAAATTATGGTAAAGGAAATCGTGTTGCCAATATAAGAGACGTTTTTGGTTTAGTAGTGTGGTCATTAAAGACATACGAAATTAGAAAGAAAAATCATTTAGGGGCACACATACAAAAATATTGTTACGTTTTTACCATTTTAAAAACGTTTAAAATATGAGCTCGTAGATTGCAAATAAAATAAAAATAAATTTGTGTTTAGTTTTAATTAAAATTCTTTATTATTTGCACAGTTCTGGGTGCCACTGTTCACAACTTGATGTATACAACAACAATTGCTTTGTTTGTTATTCCTCTTTACACACCTTGCATAAACAATAACAATTACTAGACAATTCTTCGGCAGATCTTTGTAACAGAGATCTTCAAACCACGATTACTCTCTTCAAACTTCTTCATACAAAACTGACTGAACTTCACCAACTCACTCTGATGAATGTTCTTGAAGGCGAACGTTCATGGGGGCTAAGCCCCCAATTCAAAAACACTAATTTTTAATTGAGGCAGCAACTGCCCTTTTTTAAAAATTTGTGTCATTGAAACAACTTTACGAATTCAAAGATGGTATTTGCCTGAAAGTAGTCTTTATAAGATCACTAGTAATGGATTTAAAGATTTGCTCAGTTACTCTCGATGGCTCGAAAATGGTGGATGCCACTGAAGTTTATAAAATGTGAATACCATGCGTGCTTTGTGTTCTCGGGTGAGGAGTAGGTGTTCATCAAGGCAGTGAAGCTGTCTGGAAATGGATTACGTGGGGGCTACGTTGCCTGTCTATGTGCATAATCATGCTGCCTTAAGAGGCACTGTCTCGCAGTATGTTAACTTAAGATTTGTTGATGTTTGTAGGAAGGCCTTGCACTTGAATTGAAACAGTGTAATAAGTCTACAAATGTAGTGACAAGAGAAGAAGTTGTAAGGGCGCAAACCTGATAGATCACCCGATAAGATCTCCCCTAGAATACTTCTTCGGGTTGAACGATCAGGGAATAGAGGTGACTGCAGAATATCTAGGCTGTTTTGGGCCATATTGGACTCCTGTACTGAAAAGGGAGGAGGTTTGTGAGGTTGGAGTTATTTTTGTTTTGAGAAGACATTGCGTCTTGAGGCGTCTTAGACATGGGTACCCCTCCTTTCTGCAGGATTTGCATTAACTTGAATCCGTTAAGAATGTCTGTCTGGAAATCAAGTGCAGGATCACTCTTGCCAACAGCTGCTACTATGGTCTGAATTGGAAATTGCGGATCAGAGACCTCTCTCCTACGACAAAACTAATCCTCTACAAGAAGCTCATCCTCTCCGTGCTTCTTTGTGACGCAGAGGCATGGACACTAATAAGCTCTGATGCAGCAGCCTTGAGAATATTCAAGAGAATAGTCCTACGTAAGATCTTTTGTCCAGTGAGAGTTGGCGATGATTTCCGCGTTCGATTCAACAGTGAGCAGTATGAGATCCTCAACGGCATGGACGTAGAGCAGCGTATTTACATACAGCGGCTGCGCTGGCTCGGCTATGTCATTCGTATGCAGGAGGATGCTCCGGCGATACGGGTATTTGATGCTGGGATCTGAGGAAGTCGGCGAAGAGGACGACCTTGTTTGCGTTGCAAGGACCAAATCGAGGAAGCAATGTCATCGATTGGTGTGACCAAATCGATTGGTGTGACTAAATGGAGCGCAAGAAGCAGAGGCGCCTGGAAGTATGTGTTACGGCAAGCCGAAATCCGTTAATCGAGTTGTTAATGGCCTATTAAGTAAGTATGTAAGACGAGTTTGTTAACCCTATTCTGTGTATTTGTTCTGGTGTACAGAACTATAGTGTGGTTTGTTCTTTAGTAACCTAAGTGTGTTAACTTCTGCGGGGATTAAGAGTTTCGTCGTTGTTATTTGCCTGGGCCTCTCTGCCTTCCTTTCATACCCTTTCCTCTCTTCTTTAAGTTAAATAACTATTCTTTGTTTTTTTCTCTCACCTCTTAGTAACTATGTTTGGTGAGATCCACTTTCATAAAGCTTCTGGACAGCTTCTGGTCTCCTAGTGGCTATTCCTTTGATCATTTATGCTGTGAATAATTGAAGAAAATTTCATCACAATTTCATATGTTAGAGAATGATAATTGAAATGTGTATGCGTGTAAGTGTTTTCTTAAAATCATCATTGTTGGGATTTCTAATTTTCTACACATACTTGGGATTATTTTATGGCAAAACAATAAGGTCGTTCGCAACCAAAATAAAATTAAAAAAAAAGTGCAAAATGACTAGAAAAAGAAGGATGTCCCAAGGACCTGGAAAATAATAAAGAATTAAATTGTTTTCCAAAAGTTTAAAAATATTTTTTTAATTTATTTTTCTGTTATTGTTGAGCCCCCTAAATTATTGTCAATAAAAACCTGCAATTGTAATCAAGTGTAGTTGCTGTTTATATGTATGTTGTAATGTATGTAGTGTATGTATGTATGACTGTATTGTACTCATTTGTATTACAAGCAATCAATAAATGTTAGATAAGTATTCATATAAATTCTCATACACTTACTAACATACAAAGGTATAATCCATTGGACATACATATGTACGTATGTATGCATGTACATTGAGTCAGATAGTCAGTCAGGCATCTACTTTTTTTTGATTTTATTTTGTGCTTAGCATGCAGGAAAAATCAATCAACATCCCAACATGTCCGTCTACAATAAAATTTACTTGCCAGAATTGTTTCTCAGAAATACTAAAAAAACTTGTTACTGCCAAAAATAAAAGAAGAAAAAAATATGAAGAAGAAAATTATTTTCAGAAATCAGTATCGAATGATATTGTGTAACAGTCTTCTTAAGTGTATGGTATTCTACGTATGAAATTATTTTAAAACTCAAATGAGAGAAACTTTCAATATTAAATCTTGCACAAGAATTTTAAATCTTTAAGACCAGTAGAGTACCCAAAAATATATTGGTATCACAGTGTGGTATCTTACGTTATCATATTGTTACGTGTTTACCTTTTTAAAAACGTTAAAATATGAGTTTGTTAATTGCAAACCAAGTAAAAACAAATATGTTTAGTTTTTCTTAAACTCTCTTTATTCTTTACACTACTTTTGTGTGCCACCGTATACAACTGAATGATACAACAATAACAATCTGTTTATTCACTTTACTAGTTCACAAAAGCATTTACTGGATCTTAACAACCACGACTTATTTTGTTCATACGCAACTTCACACAAGGCTGACTGAATTCTTACTAACTGCTGCCTGCTTTGTCCAGCTCTTTTATAGTCCGACACAACCAGTCTAACGAACATTCTTAAAGTGGAAGGTTCGTGTTCTCGCTTTCTCGAGAGTTTTATTGCTAGTTTGTGTACCTTGCTTACGTTGACCATCCCTTATTGTCACATACATGTTGTTGTTGGTACCCGGCGCAACCAGGTTCGTTGTACATATGTGTGTGTGCAGCTTTAGATAACCAACATGTTCATTGTCTTCTTAGTGTTAGTGTATATTTGTATCATGTGGCTTTTGTTTATCGTTTTTGTTGTTAAACTATATTAGGTCGTTTCGATTTGCGTAACAATATTGTCATTAATCTTGATCGTTAGCAATTGCTTTACGATGTATTCCATTGTCCAGTTGCTCAGAGTTTTAGCTTCTAAGTCCTTACACTAAAGGTCCATTGAAAGATTATAACCGTCGCCGACATATGTGTAGTAGATCAGCTCTTTTTTTTTTGGTAAGAAAAGGGTGGCATATGAAGTCGCCGTAGTCTACTAGGTAGTGTGTTGGCTTATTAGACCTAAGGCCAAGGTTCACGTTTTCTTTACATAACTTAGTTGTCTATTGGCCTGCGGAGTGTATAAGATATTAAAAAATGCGAAGAGTTCTGTGGTTCCTTCTCCCCCTCTTTCTTTAACTTTTTTTTCCTAATTTCAACGTAATCAGCCGCAATAGTAAAAGGGGGGACATTTTGTAAAAATGTCAAAATAAATACTCAAAAGGATTAGTATTTAAAGTGCGGTTGTTATTGTGCGCACTTCTTGACATTTATTTAGTGATTCCTTCATGGTAAGGGGCTTAGGCCCTCTTCCATTGCATGTCCTGTTGATTGATGGCTTCTAACACGGGCTTCCTCAATGATGCCTCTTGGCCAGGCGGTTATCCACAAAGATGGTGCTTCTAGAATTTTGAGTCTTCTAGGAGTGCTGAGTGTAGTTCACCAGTCTCCTGCGTTCCTTTTGGAGTGCTAAGTATAGTACAGCAGTCTCCTGTGTTCCTTTTGGAGTGCTAAGTATAGTTCAGCAGTCACCTGGCAGGATGCCATGCAAAACTGATATAAAACACAGCTTATGGCATAGGAATCAGCAGTATTCAAAAAGAGGAATAGAATCGAATCTCATACTCATAATTTCTAATACTTATAAGCATTCATACTTATTTTAATATCATGGAACCTCTACTCATATTCAAAGTTTGAAGTACTCATCATATTCATACTTAACAACACATATGATGTTATTGATTTCGACTTTCCATAACTCAACATTTACACGAAACACAAGAGAAGTATGAGTCGCGTACGAACACTAAAATGCTCACTAGAAGGCTGTGTGTTTGCTCTGCTTGCTGCTCCGTTCTTTTTGCTTATGTGTCTTTTTTTGTTGTTGTAATGCCTGCCTAACAACTAAGGCCGTAAATTTTGATAAATGATTCGAGTTACTCGAATACTCGTTTTAAATACTGTTGGCTCACTCTTATCAAAATTTTCTGAGTGGTTATGAGCAGCGAAAAAACGATTCATTGCTGATCTCTGATAGGAATCTTTTGGAATATCCTGCGAAAAACTTTGTTGGAGAGCCCACAGCTATTAAGATGAGTATAATAAGACTTTGTGCTGACGAACAATCATAATTGTAATTCTCAATCTGTAAAGCCCAGACTGTTCAATATTTAATATTCCCTTTAACTTCACTTTAATTTCTTTTACTATTTTTTTTTACTTTTATTTGCACAGACAATATTTGTCTAGCACTGCTTTTCCCACGTTTCAATACATTGGAGAGTTATAAGTTCTAAAGATGAGTTCAAGTGCTATTTAATAATAATGAACGCATACGCAAAATACTGGCCACTTGTCGTTATAGTAACAATTGTTGTTGTTGTTGTAGATTTTTACTTGTAATAGAATTACATTCTATTTGTTGTTATTATTGTTGTCTTTTCGTTTTTTGTTTGTCTGAATATGAATATGAGAAGAAAAACTACTGACCATTATGAACACACATTCCATGAGTATAACTATCTGAACTTATTTGTTTAATAAGAAGGTACTTTCAGTTTGTGAACAACAATAGCAAGTCAAGCACTTGGACTTGGACTGTCAATATAATAAACATACAGACAATCAATATATACAAGTTTCATATAATTTTCTATATTTGTTTACCAACAAAAAAAAAAACATACTGCTCTAGTAGGAGGGAACACTGTGCTCAGGATTTTATTAAAAAAATGGAAATTTTTGATTTTGATTATGGAACATCTGTGAGTTATTCCATACGCCTTAATTCTATCGAGTTTAAACTACAAGATGGTCGGAATTATTATCCATAAATTCATTCAGGGGTTCAATTTTAATGTCAAAAATGCTGAAAGTCTTTGAAAGAAAGCAAATATCCAAAATTGAGCCGTTCTGCAGGGATTATTAACTGCCAACAAGTAGATAACTTACGACAAAGACAAGCATAAGGACCATTGTCGAATCACTAGTAACCCAGATAAATGGTAGCCAATACAGGAATAATAATCAACAAAGTTTGAATGAACATTTGATTTAATTGGCATGAAGTCCGACTGCCAAAGCCTTACTGTGTACTGTCAGTAACTAGACCAATGGAAAAAAGAGGCCGAAAGTTAGCTTAGGTTGTATACGCTACTGATAAGTTTACCTCGCGTGTTAGCTTGGTGCTCCATGTGATACCCCTTAAAATTTTACTCCTTTAAGTTCCTACCAGTACGCCTGGTCGATGTTATTGGATTCGACAATAAAACATTTCCAAAGCAGTTTGTTCCTGAAAATTACTTTCTTCGTGGCAACATTTTCTAGTTTCCCGTGAAGCAATTATCTTTACTTACTACCAGAAAGGAGCTCCTCTAATACTAATACCATACTCCTAGCCGTACATACGTTCAATTATTTAATGTCCAGTAAATACACGTGGACCAACGTGGATCAATACTTCCTTCAGACTACCTACTGCCCATGTAGTCTTCTTATGGCTAGCAGGTCAACCGCTGCTGAAACGACATTTCAATCTCAGTTAATTAAAATTAGAAAAGCAGATATCGTGGATATCAACAACCAAAGTTTTGAAATTTAATAAACGAACACAACTCGCGACATTCTCAATAGTATAAACCTTTGCTTCATTTAAGAGTGGCCAGAAATCAAGTTCATCCATATTTGTGATTGTTTCTGTGTTCTAGTCATCAAAGTCTGGCTGCCTTCCATAATGTATCAATACAAAGTTTGTATGCAGTTCTACTACTGTATATAAACTATGCAGATATGCGAAGTAACCAAACAATGCATCAAATATAAATCCGATGCCTGATTGCATTTTGACTGCGTTAAAAATACATATTGACGGCGTTTTAAAATGGAATACATTGTATATATTTTGTACAGCGGCATTATGAAACACGATACACTGTTCAAACACAAAGCAACTAACATTTTGGAAGGCAGCCTCTAGTTGGTAGTGTGTTGGTTTAGTATCTTTGAGAGAAAATAAAAATTGGCATACAAAGTTCCTCCAAAAAAATCTGTCGTTCGGAATCGACTTTAAACTGTAGACTTTAAACAGTCGATTTCAAACATGTATAAAATTAACACACACAACATAAATGGTGTGAAAAGCTAGGTCTTAATCCTGTCTGTTAGCAAAGATTATGGTACGCTGCCCTGAAGTAGTTTTTTATTTCGTGGAAGGTATTCGAATTACCACAAGTTCTATCAAACTTCAGAGTAGTATTCACCAAATTTTGTACTTACACCCAAGAAAAATCCACCCGCTGTTGACAGAATATTGCCGTCACCAAGTATAGAAACCGAAGGCCTAGTCAGAATTATAGACCTAGTTTCCCACACCACTTATGTGTGTGTGTTAATTTTTTTTCGCATAAGTGGCGTGATCTACATTTTAAAGTCGACTCCGATTTGCAGATTTTTGAGAAACTTCTCATGACAGTTTTTTTTACTTTCAGAATTTTCGCCAGAAATCTGCTGAGAGGAAGACGGCGACGAAATATTTTTTTGATTTCGTTGGTTTCTGACCTGGGGTTTGAACCGAGGCCTCACGTCCAACAAGCCAACACACTACCCACTAGACTAGGGCGAATAGATTGAAAGCGGAAAGACATTGTCTACCAGCAGGAAAATATAAGGGCACACATAGGCTGATAGTGATGTATTGGTGCATAACATACATAATTGATCATTACAACCTTTCAGTCAGGATTACGACCTAGTTTCTTACATCACTTATGTTGTGTGTGTTAATTTTATACATGAGTGGTGGGAGCTGCAGTTTACAACTCGACTCAACAGTTGACAAACGACAGATTTTTTGAGGACTTAACAAGTATAAGAGATTAAATTACGGGTTTCATGAAAAAGGCCTGTGCTTTAAAAGGTACGTATGATCTTTGGAGTTATTAGCTACCGCTGAGACAAGTAGACCGAAGGAAAACTGGTATGTGATCACGGGTCCATCTTAAAGTCTAACGATTATAAACTGGAATATTTAGTTGTCTCAACTAAACAATGATCATAAACCAACTTATTTAGTTAAACACACTAAAAATAAAAGAATATTTAGCTACGTGATTAAGAAATTTGTTGTTCTGTGTATTTGAATTACTTTTGGACTTAAGTATCTTATATTTGTGAATAAGTTTTTCTTCTGTTGATTGTTTGGATTGGTTGGCTGGTGTATTTTGTATATAAAATTACAATTTGATTAAAATGATATTCTGTTGTGTAATGGTCAATGACTTTCTCTACTTCAAATATGTATTCGGACGTACGTATATTCATTTATTTTATCTTTCTTTATGTAAATAGACACGCATAAATGAGAGGTAAAATAAATTGTCCTTAGAAAACAAGAACAAAAAACACTTGAGAATTGTTTTGTTTGGCCAAGTGTTGCGTATATTATTTGAATTAATTTTCGTTTCCTTTTTTTCTATTGGAAGGTAGGCTTTTAAATCAGCCGTAAATTAAAGGAATTTTCTTCCAAAATAAAGGAGGAAATGGGTGCCCTGGTAGTCTAGTGAGTAGTGTGCTAGACTATTAGCGTGAGCGTCGTGGGTTCGATTCCCACCAGAGACTCTGGTCTGTGACACTACACCGAGCAAATAGTCAAGTTACTTCGCTCGTATATAATTAGGATATAATTTGCAATTGTATTGTAATTAATAAATAAATAAATAAATAAATAAAGGAGGAAATATAATTCAATTAATTTAAATATTTCAATGAGGAACTTAGGATTTTGCCTTTACATTTTCCTATCAAATACAATATTTAATTTCTATTAAAAAGTGTTTTCAATTCCTTTTTATAAAATTTCTATTTTTTATTTGAAAATTTCTTCAAGAATTTCTTTTTTTTTTTGAAAATCTTTTTCTTTAATTTCCCATATAATTTGAAATATTTTCTTTAACACTTCACCTCTCAATAGACAAGCGAACAAACGCGGATTCTTTTTAATTTTTCGTTTAATTTTTTTATTTTATTGCGTATGAACATTTACGACATGTGTAAATAATCGAAGGCGTTGATGGATTTTTAGTCGTTTTATTTTTCTCTACATTTTTAAAATGTTTTTTTTTTGTGTAAGTACAGCCAGGGTGTACTAACATTAAATATGCTGCCAGTATATTTTCATGCACTAACTATTAGGGCGATAACATGCAGGAGGAAGAAATAATTTCTATTTATAGATCGACTAAGAATTGTTAATTTTTTGTATTGTGACCAGAGATCAATAGTGAGTATTCCAAAAATTATTCCACATATTAATAACATGGAACCTCTACTCATGTTCAAAGTTTGAAGTACTCATCTTATTCATACTTAACAACACGTATGATGTTGTTGATTTCGACTCTCCATAACTTAACATATACACAAATCAGAAAATAAGTATGATTCGCATACGAACACTAAAATACTCACTAAAAGATTGTGTGTCTGCTCAAATTGCTGCTCCTTCCGTTCTTCTTATGTGTTTTTTTTCTCTTTTTTTTAAATGCAACAATAACTAAGACTGTAAATTTTGATGAATGATTCACTGAGTCACTCGAATCATTTATAAATATTTACTCTAAATGAGTAGGCTTATGAATCAAATATATTTCGAATGGTATGAGTTTGATGTCAACGTTGTACTCATATTCAAAACAACCTGTAGTTATTAATCAAGTGAGTGTAGTGAGTACGAATGAATCAGAGTACATAGTTAAATTTCAATATTGTTGACTGACTTATATTCAAAATTTCATGAGTGCTTATGAGTAGCAAAAAAACGATTCATTGCTGATCTCTGATTGCGAACTAAGTCAGGACAGAAACCAACAATTTATCCAAGAAATAAACCCTCCAGTGGGAACAAAAATTATAAATTCATAGCAAATGCCCAGACTTTGCTGAGGCTGAGAAAGGAAAATATTTAAATGTGCTTCCGTTCCTGAACCGCTAACTGTATATAGAGGAACGAACAATTATAGGCCAGAAGCAGAATAATGTCTTATCCACTTAGCTAAGAGTAAAAAGTGTATAAATCACTTGTACTACAATCAAAAAATGACCTCGTATTCCTATTTCAAAGCCTGCATACAATGCACGTCCCAACTCCAAAGTAATTTGAACCTTAGGCATAGAACCTTAAGTCAGGCACAGAACCTTAAGTCAATATGAGTCAGTCTATTGCAAAAGTGAAGTCGTCGTAGTTTAGTAGGTAGTGTGTTGGCTTATTGAACATAAGGCTGCGGCTCACACCCAAGGTCAGACATCAAAACGAAATATGAAGGAAATATTTCTCAGCAGATTTCTGGCAAAAACTTTGAGAGTAAATAGAATTACCATGAAAAACTTCTCAAAACATCTGTCGTTCGGTAGCGACTGTAAACTGTAGGTCCCGCCAGTCATGTGCAAAATTATCATGTGAGAAGCTAGGCTGTAATCCTGACTGAAGGGTTGTAATGGCCAATTATATTATTTTTTTATGACTAGCAGCCACCGACAAGTTCATGATGTTGCGAGCAAATATCTGCAACGAACAAATATCTGTAAAAAATATACAGTGAATCTCTTGGCTTAAATAGCACTCGCATCTTAACTGCAACTGTGGTATGACTAGTTATTTTTAGCGAAACGCGTGATTATTAGTTTCATTACCACCCTAATGTTTAAGGCATGCATGTACTATTAATAATTTCATACTAAACATCTGTTTCCTTATGTGACATTATTCTACATACATGCGCGTACTCACATATAAAAATATCATCTTTAAAGCAAAAATCTTTACAACAACAACTGAAGAAGAGTAAAAATATAAAATCAAATCGTTGACGATGACAAAAGATGCACATGCCTCAGAACGATAAAAAAATGATAATGCCAACGAACAGAAAGAAAAACAGAAAACACTGATCATTAAAACATAAGATCTTCTTTATAAATATAAATGAAAGAACTGAAGAACGTCAGTGAAAAAAATAAAAATCACAGAATATAAGTGGGGCAGCAACAAGATGGTAAATATCAAATGTACTAAAAAAAATAAAAAAAAAACAACAACAACAGATTTGTCATCCAATTAAAACAATGAGCAATTGAAAGAGAAAATGATTTTCATACGCTATTTACGAGAACGAATTCTCGGGACAAAGGGAATCATGATCATGTTGTGATAACGAAAATTTTGATAAGAATTTCAAATAAAAAAAGAAATCACGATATATGTCCTTTGCCTATAAATGAATAAAGAGAACGTAATCCTTTAATTATAAAAAAAGAGAGAATTAAACCGACGTGTCCTTTATGCTACTTATACGCCTCACTTGAGATTATCAAAACCTAAGTCTAAACAAAGGTTAGATTGTCAATATTTGTCATTACAATGCCAACGAAAAAAAGCGAAAAAAACGAAACAAAACAAAACACAAGAGAGGACAAGGTAGACCAAACAATAAAAAAACATGACTAACCTGATCATTATATCTGCGCTTGAATAATTTTTCAAGAGCCTTATTCTTCTTTTATTTTTATGTTTTGTTACTACTTAAGGGACTATAACAGGACTATTGCAGAATTTTTATCATCATCATCATCATTCTCTACTTCTCTCTTTCTTTCTGTGTTTTTTAATGCTTCGTTGATTTTTGTCTTTAGAAAACAAAATAAAGGAATATTTTTACAGGAGTCCTAAATAACCAGATAATGAACGAGAAAAGAAAAATAATTCCATTGAAAATATTTTTTTTATTTTATTACAAAACAAAAAAAGTAGGCAGGATCCATTAAGTGTCCTTAATATTTTTGCAGTTGCTGCAGTTTTACAAACAACTTCATTTTTTTTTTGTTAGATTTTCCTGTCCAGATAAAGAAATTTCAATGAAAATAAACAATTTATGGGAATATTTCGATTCAAAATATCAATTGTTTGGTTTCAAATTTCATTCAAGTAAACATCTATCAAATCATTCATAAACAATATGAATATTCTGTCATGCATTTGGATATCAAATGTTAGCATTTGCAATGAAAGAAACACAAAATTTCGTGATCAGCTGGAGTGTAATTTTCCTTGTTGATATGTGCGCTTCAGCAGCATTTACTACAGCTTAATTCTCTTGCCTGCTACCATTTTAATAACAGTTCTTAAGCTCTGTTAAATTGTTTCTCAATTCTTAGCTCAATAAACTGAGCTTTCACGGACGAACTAGCTAGCCTGAGTACATAAACATTATGCCTATCAATCACTTTTTTCTATACTTGCAAGTGGCAAAATATGAAAAATATTTCTTCGGCGACTTCCTCTCAGCCGATTTCTGGCAAAAACTCTGAGAGCAGAATAAAATTGCCATGAAATATTTCTCAAAAATCTGTCGTTCGCAATCGACTTTAAGCTGTAGGTCCCACCACTCTAGCACAAAATTAACTCGCACAACATAAGTGGTGTAAGAAGCTAGGTCGTAAGCTTGACTGAAGAGTTGTAATGACCAATTATGTATGTATGTATGTGTCAAGAGACGTGTATCCGCTGCCTTCATTATTATAGAACGAGAGCCATCTAATATGGGTCTGGCAGTAACTGAGTGCAAAAGGAAGTAAATGTCGAAAGGACAAGAGGCTTACTATGCATTCAATGTGGTCAAGGAATTTATTTACCAGCGAAAATTATGCCGGTTGGAGACTAAAGCACAAACTCACCCTTGTCAACAGGTGCTTTTATCGATTCAGTAGACAATTGAGTAGCAGAGACCTCCCTCGTACAATGAAATAAATGCTATAAAATCTCCTTGCTAATCTATAACGTGAAAGAGTAGAATCAATGATTTTCGCATCCAAACTAATAAGGGATGGTGTGAACATAATCTTCTAGAACTAAGTTCATACTATGTATTATGCCAGGTAGGTAAGTAGGTGGTAGGTGAGAGTGGTAGCTTTGATACTAAAAGCTCACTTGAGCACGCATAGCGGTCCGTTATGACGCTACAGGTCTGTACTGACCAAGTTCCTCCAAACCAGGGAGGAAGAAAAAGTTGGTCAGCGCAAGGGCTGCGCAATTATGCCAGAGACCGTTTAGAGCATCATCTTCGCTGCATGTCAGTTGTCTCCGTACATTTATAGTCTTCCTCACACGAATGTCCAATCAACTAGCAAGAACTCTTTGGGATAAAAGAAAAGTTTCCCATCACATGAGTGTTCAACATGAGTGGACGTAGAGAAGATGACCCGACAATTATGTCAAGTCTTGTGTGATGCAAAACTCTCTCATAATTTCAGCTGTGCTGACCAAAATGAATGAGTAATAGTGTATCTCTTATGGCTAAAAGGCATTCTAAAAGAGATTTTTTATTTACAAAATTTTCAACATTTTCTCTGTGATTATGAAATTAATTTCTAATAAATTGAGGTGCCATAAAAATCTACGAAATTTGTCAACACTTTCACAAACCACAAGTGACATTGAATTGTTATTCTGGCTGTGCCTATTCCTTCTTTATCATGTTTTTTATTTGTTTTTTTGGTGTGTTTAAAGAAATTTTGTCATTTTTGTATAATTAGCAACGCTTGAGGGAATTTATATTTTCTTGCCTCTAATAAGATGCACACACACCGCGTGTATGTTAGCAATCAAAGGCCACTAAAAATGTTTCTTGGGCTTTACCACCGCGAACATGTTGGCATTTTGTGTTGTTGCGGTAGTTGCTGTTATGGTGTGACACACTAAGGCGCCACGTATTAACACGCCTCAAAGAACTGTAAGCAAATGAGGACACTGTGAGCATACTCTCTGGATTTTTTAGTTTTTCTTTTCGTTTATACCACAGCCATATCGACAACAAGACAACATTTTGCATTTAAAACTAAACGCGAAACTTGCTTTGATTTGTCTGTATGTCGTCATATGCCTCTACCAAAATCACCTCCAGCTCTCTATACTTGTACTCCACTATTAGTTTTTGATTTTAAGTCGTCATTATTAAAAGGAGCCTCTTAATAAAATCATAACTTTTTTGTTGCTGTTGTTATGGTTTTTGCATTTATAATCACATGGTTTTTATTGGTAGTTTTCGCTTTTTCTTTTGGCTTATACGGATGGCCTTTTTAATATTCCAATCATTTGTTATTATTGGTCTGCCTGCCCCACCAAATGTTTAACTAGAAATCGTAGGAAAAACAAAAAACAAAAATCTCTGGCTCCGTTTATTGTTTGTGTCCAATTCATGGTAAATTTCTTGAAGGAATTTTTGTGAAGAAAAATGTTGTTTTGAATTTAAAAATCGCCACTTTGGCGACATTAAAGCCCCTCAAAGAATTTTATGAAATAAAAAAACAGACCAACTCCCATGTTATGATGGAGTGGATGACAGCATATGCATGTAAGTTGCCTTAGAGGAAGATTTAAAAGCTCTACGGCAGGAAACTATGAACAGAAATTTTTTAAAGTGAACATAAGAACGTAAAAGAGGCAAAACCAAACACTCAAAGGAAAAATGTATTCTGAAAGCCTTAGAGTTTGAAGACTTACGTAGAAGTCTCGTTAGATATGAGAGTATGAACGACTTGTTCTATTTCCCAAGGCCCTGATTACCCCTTACACATCATAGACTACTACGTTACATTCCGCAAAAAAACCCACGAAAATCAATTCCACAGGCAACAGTTTTTTTTGTCCAATATAAGGAAGTCGCCATAGTCTAGACGTGAAGTCCACTGGTCAAACCCCAGGGCAGACATCTCCAACAATATGAAATATTTGAAAATTTTTCCTCGGTGACTTCCTCTCAGCAGATTTCTGGCAAACACTCTGGGAACCGGGAATACCGAGCTTAGACATAGCGGCTTAAATGTGGTTCGTTATTAGTTCATCGAATGCTTCCTTATACATACACATACATAATTGATCATTACAACCCTTCAGTCAGGATTGCAACCTAGCTTCTCACATCACTTATGTTGTGTGCATTAATTTTATACATGAGTGGCGGGACCTACAGTTTAAAGGCGATTCCGAACGACTGATTTTTGAAAAACTTTTCATGGCAATTTTATTTACTCTCAGAGGTTTTGCCAAAAATCTGCTGAGAGGAAGTCGCCGAAGAAATATTTTTCATATTTTCGTTTTAGTGTGAAGACGTGGGGATTGAAGACGTAATTGTTCGTATTACTGTCCAATGGCTATGATGGCTAGTTAGGGTAGAAGAGGGTGTGCCCGTGGAATGAGTATTTGATGTAAATGTCAGCCGATGTTGGAGTAAAGTACGCCTTTGTCTGCGTTAGAATAGAAAGTCCAAAAATCGTTTGGGGTGACCTACAGGAAAAGATACGAAAGAAGTATTAGGTTAGGTTAGGTTAGAGGACTTGTCAATTAAGACAAGTACAGGACCCGGAGGTCGAATTGACCCATTGTACAACGTCCTAGACTCTCACACCACTTATGTTGTGTGTGTTAATTTTATACATGAGCCGTGGGACCTACAGTTTAAAGTCGAATCCGAACGACAGATTTTTTGAGCAACTTTTTCATGGCAATTTTATTTTACTCTCAGAGTTTTTGCTGCTGAGAGGAAGTCACCGAAGAAATACTTTTTGTATTTTGTCTTGATGTCTAGCCTGGGGCTCGAACCTTGGCTTTACGTCTAATAAGCCAACACTAAAACTACTAATACTAACTAATAAGCCAAAACAAAACTACATACTAGACTACGGCGACTTCAAAGAAGTATTAAGGAAACCGAAATCCAACAAACGGGGTCAATTAAGAGTAAAAGTGAGCTCTTTCTACTTAGTGTGATGCCTTCATGTGGCCTAAGACTGTGCTAGAAGTGCAAATCGAAAAAAATCTGCCACCGATTTATATGACCAACAGGAAAAGACACGAAGGCAGTACGAAGGCAAACCGAAATCATACAAACGGAGTGAATTAAAAGTGAAAGTGAGGTCTTCTACATTGACACACAGACTGGTTTTTAGTAGTGAGGTCTTCATGTGCCTAAGACTGTGTTAGAAGAGCAAATCGATTTATATGACCAACAGGAAAAGACACGAAGGAAGTGCGAAGATAAGCCGAGATCCTATAAACGGTTTGTTAAGGCCCAATTTAGAGAGAAATCTAGCTCTTTTCACATTGACACATAGACTGGTTTTTAATGGTGATGCCTATGACTTATTAAACAGGCTTCCATTCAAATAGAATTTTTTTAAATTTAATTTCTTACAAGCAAAGTAAGGTAAAGAATTGTAAATTGAAAATTAATTTCGTTAACAATTATCATTAGTAGACTGTAAATAATTTATCATAAATTTTGTTATTTATTTAATTTTTAAAATCATGCATACAAGGAACACAATGGCTACGCTACCTACCATGACCCATAATTGTTGATCGTTAAGAAGAATTTTGAATAGAATTTTATTTCATTTTTTTTATGTTGTATTTTTTTGTTTTTGTGTAATAAAAATATAAATTTCTATTGATTTTTTATGCTTTAAGGTTTAAACAATTCATATACCATATAGAGTGGATATCATTTATTGTTTTATTTCTTTTTTTTAATTTTAATTTTTTTATTAACGCTTTAAATATTTTATAATTTGAATTGCCTTGAGGTTCTCTTTTTATTCATTCTCCCAATAGTGTCTTGTAATGATCGCATTACAAATATTTTTTTTCATTCTTTACTTTTTTATTATTTTTTATTGACGTCTCACGCACATAGTTTGTTTTCTTTTCAATTCGAAATAGAATTTTTTGGTTTTCATGGTGCGTGTTGTATTGGAATTAGTAATTGAAATTGTTTTGAAATGAAAACCTTTCAATATTTCACTATTGGCCTGGTTCTCCTATTTTTTTTATTGATTTTTAAAAATGAATTGTAAAAAAAAACAAAAACAAATGATGTGTGAGTTTTAAGGCAGTATTTAAGCCTGCTGAGCCATGTGAGCTTCTCTTTGTGAACGATTTATTTTTTTTGTTAATGTTTTTGGCTTAAGGGGAGCTTTTTAAAATATTTTTTAAGACTTGGCATGGTTGCCTTTTGTTATGAAATTCATAAATTTTTTATTATTTTTCTGTTGTATACAAAAGATTTATTTTGATTAATTTTTAATTGGCCTGTCTTATGGTAGCTTAGATTTCAAAGTGTGGTAATGCAGGTAAATCGAAAACAACAATTAAAATGGGAATGTTTTGCTTAGACATGTAATAAAATAAATACAAACATATGCTGAAAGTATGTTAAAATATTACAATTTCGTAAAAGTGCTAAACTGTCAGTCTCTGTAATCGTTTCCATGATTCATCAATGCATGGTGTAAACATTCTCTGTAACAACTGACTCTCAAAACATTAGATCGCTTGAGTTTTCTTCAAGCTCATGGAACTTTGAATGTCAACTCTAGAAATATGATCTAAAAGGAGAACATCTTCAATACTAGTTGATCTGACTCTTTCGACAATTAAACTATATGATCACATCAGCGTGTTTCCCAGTGGCGCTCCCCTAACCATCCTATTCAATTGTCTTCCTAATGCAAAGGGGAAAGCAAAAAGGCAAATTTAAACAACTATTTTCCATTCTCCAAATGAAAATATGTAAATCTCTGATCTTATTTTCCCTGAATACAATCAATTACGAGCATCAAGATGGTTTATAGCTGTCGCGAGGCACTCAATGAGATAGCAGAACGGCAGCATATTTATTTCATATGAGTATTGGAATATGGGGATATTTCAGGTAACTGTAGTCTGGCTTGGCCCAACCATCCAACTATTCGTTAGGGTCTCTACATTACGAACAGATTTTGTTTTTTTTTTGTCAGGTAGTGTGTTGGCTTATTAGACGTGCGGCCATGATTCAAAACCCAGCCAGACAGCACAACGAAATATGAAAAAATATTTCTTTGGCGACTTTCTCTCAGCAGAGTTCTGGCAAGAACTCTGATAGTAAATAACAAATGCCATGAAATGTTTCTCAAAAAAGCAATTGTGATCAATGCTGGATAGAAAGCGCACAGAAAGTTTGCTCATACACCGAATGAGTAAGTTCAGTGCAATTGTGGCAATCTTTACTGGATTTTTTTTTTCATCAGGAACCAACACTCTGGGGATGTCCCCTAC
Organism: Sarcophaga subvicina; assembly: GCA_936449025.2. NCBI lineage: Eukaryota > Metazoa > Arthropoda > Insecta > Diptera > Sarcophagidae > Sarcophaga > Sarcophaga subvicina. The sequence continues at coordinate 111,784,076 of OW388084.2, read as the reverse complement.
TTATGCAGTACATTGTGTTGAATCTAGGAAAATAGATTGAGAGATGGGAGGAAAAGGTGTGTAGTGTTTATGGACGTTAGGTTTAAATCCAACTCTATTGTATGTGATGTTAAGGAGTACAGCGGGTAGAGCGTTTCACATACGATTACTACGGCTAAGGAACGAATTCTGTCTGTAATGCATTGTGCTTTCTACGGGCCAATAGCCACAAGCGGAACTGCTCCGTGAGAAAGATGATTATTACGTAGGAATATATCCCTTTCGGTAACAAGTCCCTTGACAGTATTATGGGCACTCGTATAAGAATTTAGACATATGGCAAATGCTTTCTTCATGATACGTAGGGAAGAGGAGGAGGAGGAGGAGGAAAATATTCTTTACCTGGTGGATACATTCCCAGCAATATATTAAAGAAAGAAAAGGCCCTTTGGTGCAGAAGACACCTAAAACTATTCAAATAATGCGTCAGTAACCGATATTAGGAGTCTAAGTTGCTTCCAAGTCGCCATAGTCACCCCTAGGCTCAACCCCAGACAACACTAATTAAACGAAATATGAAAAATATTTCTTTGGTGACAACGTGTCATCAGATTTCACACAAAAACTCTGAGAGTAAGATAAAATTGCCATGAAAAGTTTTTTAAAAATTAGTAATTCGTAGTCGACTTTAAACTGTAGGTCCCGCCACTCATGTATAAAATTAAAACCTTCAACATGGAAGGTGTGAGAAGGTTAGAGGATTAGGTTACAGGACGTGTACTTGTCAATTAAGATAAGTACAGTACCCGGAGATCGAATTGACCCATTGTACAAGGTGTGAGAAGCTAGGTCGTAATCCTAGTAATCGTAATGATCTGTATGTTTGTAGTCTAAGTTACTTCACCCGAAGCTTAATTAATTAATAGATAACTATAGTGTCATAATAGAGCTGAAACTTATTCAACCCAACTTCTTGTAAGAACGGCCTTATCCACTAGCCTATCTAAGGCTGGTTTTAAAGCAGGGGTAGCAGAATCATACTAAGATCAGCAAAGACCCCTAATATATCCTCTTTGAAAGTTATAAATACATATAAGACATCGTGTGATTAATGATACGGCTATAATCCACAGAAATGTTAGGGAAATATTGACTATATTTTAATTCCCCTACCTTCCCCCGCACCCATTAAAATTTTTTTTGTTTTCATTTCGATTTTTTTCGTATTTTTTTTTTTATTTCTAGAAAACAATGATCACCACTTGATATCGATAATTTAGCTGTTATTTTTTTCATTTTTGTTGTTGTTTTTTGTTTTGTTTTGTGGATTTCTTTTATTCAATAAATGATTAAATGATCGAAAATCAGTTTCATTTCATTATTAATTGCTTTGTAGCATATCAAGTGTGATTTCCTTTTGAAATCTGTAGCATTTGGAGATGTTTTAATACAATTTTAATTGATGATAATGTCACTTGATGTAGTCGTTGACGAATTGTGTTTAAAACTTTAAAAATATCGAGTGTCTCCAGGCCATTATAATTTTTAATCATTGAAAGCATGTGTATAAAGCCCCCACACACATTTGGATTCTTTTATTTCGATCATGCCGGCATAGACAGGCACTTGTCTACGATTTATTTTTGTTTGCCTTTATTTTTACACTGTTTCCAATGCTAGACTGGGATTTATTTTTTATTTTTTTTTGTTTGAAAGAAAGAAAATTTATTGTGTGGCTGTGGTATTTAATATTGTAAAATGTGATCGAAATAAAACTTAAATTTATAAACTTTTAGTTGACAAACATTAATCAAGCAAAGTGCTCTTTGCTTGGCTTTCATGTTTAAATTTTATTTTTTTATATTCAAATTTAATTTGATGTGATGCTTATTTGTATGTCTCAACTTTTTTTTAGTTTCTTTGCTTAAATATGTATTTTTGTGTAAATCTTTTCATAAAAAAAGTTTTAAAATAAATTGATTTTTGTTTAACGTTAAACGTACACAAATATTTTGAAGGTAAACACATGTTTTTCGGATCACCATATAATTTGTCTTCTGAAAATTTTATTTCTTTTCGAATTTTTTTTGTAGGAGTTGAACAAAAAATTTCTTTTTTCTTTAATGGAAAAAAAGCTTGAACTTATAAGAGCAGGCAGAAGACGTTACAAGTGACATGATGAAATATTATTTGCGGTTACCCAAAAGAAATAATTTTTTTTATTTTATGTCAAACGAGCCAAACATTTATAGAAATTTGTTTAGGAAAGCGTGTATGTTTGGGTAAATAAAATTTTATTTAAAGAATGAAAAATTTCAATATGAGTGTGACTGTTGGGTTTTGCATCAAATTCTGTTACATCTCCTCTAGAAAAAGAGCATTTGTACCAGAGATCAGCAATGAGTTTTCAAAAAGATGAGTATAATCGAATTATACTCAAAATTTCTGATACTTGCTGGATGCGAGACTGCGCGGAGTTCCGATCATTATCGGAGCCGATGCCAACTCCCACCATACGATGTGGGGCAGTACCAACGAACGTGGTGAGTGCCTCTTTGATTTTATTATTAGTAATGGCCTAGTTATAGCTAATCGGGTAGATGAACCAACCTTCCTTACTTCGAACAGAAAGCAGGTGCTGGACATCACTCTGGTCAACTCCAATTTCTCTGTGATCCTTAGGGACTGGTTTGTATCCCGAGAATGCTCCGTTTCGGACCACAGGTACTTAACCTTCAACATTGACATAGAGGAATCTCCGGTCAATAGGAGGAACACTAACTGGACTAATTTTAGGGAAAGACTGCACAACAGCCTTCCCTTGACCCCCCGACTATTACGATCCGAATTGAAGTGGATAGGGCTGCGGACACACTGTCGGCGGCACTCAGGTTGGCAGTCATATCCTCTGTCAAACCCTCTACCCACAGATTCAGGGCGAAACCGCCCTGGTGGAACCAAGAGATCGATGATCCGCATCGATCCAATGGCACACCCTTTAATAGGGCAAAGGCCACTGGCGAATGGTCGGCCTATAAGGCCAAAAAGAGGAAACTTAAATACGCCGTAAGACGGGCGAAGAGGGCTTCGTGAAGGAACTACTGCGCGAGCGTGGAACCCACTGCCGAGACTAGTCGTCTTCGGAAAATTCTAAGTTCCACACACAAATCCCTTGACTGCATTCAGCGACCTGATGGAGGCTGGACAGCGTCTAGTCTAGAGACGATCGAGCTTCTCCTCGGTACTCACTTCCCAGGGAGTGTTGCTCACGGTGACCGGGCCATCTACCAGGTCAACGAATCACCGCCCGGGAACTATACCCCCTTGACCGTCACCCCTGACCAAGTTCAATGGGCTGTTAGGTCCTTCAAACCATTCAAGTCCCCTGGACCGGATGGTATCATCCCAGGTGACATTCAACATGGGAAGAATATAATTCTTCCCTGGCTGTTTGCCATCGACAATGCTAGTCTCACGCTCCTTTATATCCCTTGGAGCTGGAGAATATCTAGGGTGAACTTCATTCCTAAGGCCGGGAAACCGTCGCACATCAAAGCCAATGACTTGAGACCAATCAGTCTATGTTAATTTCTTCTGAAGACACTGGAAAGAGTCCTTGATGTTCATATTAGTCTTAGTCCCTTCTCTATTGCAAAGTTCATGAACCAATAGCCTGATGAGGAACAATCAATCTCTTTCTATCTGCTATTTTAAAGGAACTCCACAAAAAGTTGCTGTCTCCAACAGCTGTGCGAACGCTCACCTCTTGGCAAGTTTAAGAATAACTTTTGTGGACCATATTTGTCATCGTTTTGTGCATTAAAAATTCCATCATACTTCACTAAAATTTTTGTATGGAAAACCAAGCATAAATCTTTCAATTATTTTTGTTTGCATTTCTCACTCACTCTCTCATAAACAGAAACAACATTTTTTTCTTCTTCAAATATACTCTTCATAAAAACACATTTCATATCCTTAATCCAAAAGGATTTTAATGTTTTTCCAACAATATTTGATGTTTTTAAAGTTTATCTTCGTTTTTTCTTCTGTCTCTCGTCTTGTGTATTGCTGGCTAAGCCCAGACAATTTGAATGTGAAGGTTTTTTTGGTGGTTTTAGTAAAGCAGCGTCTCGTATGATTGTGTTACTTTTAACACCTGCCTCTTATATTGTTTTCAATTCATCTTCAAAGTCAAGGCGTTGTTTTATAAATAAACATGATTTTTTATTTTATTTTTGTGAAAATTTCACGCCTGTAGATGTTTAAATAAAAAATCTGGAGTTCACTGGGCATGTGTTTGCAGTAGAAATCAGTTTTAATGTGATTTTACTTCGCAAGTTAATGTTTGGGATTATCCTTAAAGAAAATATGAAAAAAACAACATCTTTAAATAACAAACAACTCTCTCTCGTTGTCTGGCTCTCTGTGTATTTATGCTCGCACTAACCAAATTCAATTGCTTTACAAGGATATGTTTGCATATGCCAAAGCATTTCAACTTTAAGGATAAAACGAAAGAAAGTAAAAAAAAACACAAGCACAGCCTTAAGAATTACAAAAAAAAAATACAAAAATATAGGGAGTAAGACATATGAAATAAAGAAAACAACAAACACATCAAGATGGATAAACACACACTTCACGCATATCCTTCTACATATCCTTAACAATACCTAAGTGTAGGTGTACATGAACATCAAGAACAACAACAACAACTAAGGTATCTTAACAAATAAAAAGAAAAGGAAGATGCTTTTAACTCAATATTGTTAAGCGTAGTTCAATGGCTGTGCCTTCAAACAACAAATCGGAAGTGTATGAAGAGCAAGGTATGCCATCCTGGCTGGGTTTTCTAAAGGAATTTTCACACTTTTTAAAATAACACAATTACACATACACGCACACATACATATGTACTTATATGTATTTAAATACGCACTTTATGTGTTTTTTTCTTATAAAAATAAAACAGATTTTCTTAGTTTTTGTTAGCAACGATAGAAGAGAGCGAGAGAGAGAAAATCTATAATAATCCTTAAAGAAAATAATCATAAAACAACCTTAAAAAGGTTTTTCTTTCTTCGTTCGTGTTATTATTTTTGGAAAAATCTTTGAAAAATAATAAAAATTTACTTAAAAAGTTAATTTTTTTTTTCGTTTGTTTTTTGTTATTCCATTCTAAAGGTAACCGAATTAAAGGATTTTTTATTTAAATTTTATGCTACAGCAAGTAAATCTTGATTAATAGGCTGGTTTACTTAAAAAACATAAAATTTTTATGACAGGTTTAAGACTGGCATTAAGGGGAGTAAAACAATTACTTAATTTCGCTTTGGAAAACTTTTATATCCTTAGAAGGATGCCAGGTTTTAAATAAAGTAATAGAATTCTCTACAGATTTAAAAACAAATAAGGAAGTTTATTGTCAAATATTATTTCTAAATAATCAACAAATGCAATACAAGTGCAACAATATTAGTATTGTTACGTATTTACCTTTTAAAAACGTTTAAAATATAAGCTCTTTATTATTCGCACAATTATGTGTGCCACTGTTCACATCTTGATGTAAACAACAACAATTGCTTTGTTTGTTAGTCCTCTGTTTACACCCCTTGCATAAACAATAACAATTACTAGACAATTGGCAATTCGACAGATCTTTGTAACGGAGATCTTCGAACCACGATTACTCTCTTCAAACGCATCGCGTCTTCACAAAAGACTGACTGAACTTTACTAACTCTGTTGCCTGATTTGCCTTGCCTTTTATTTGACAGATTAAACAGTCTGTTGAATGTCCTTGAAGACGAATGTTCATGACTTTGCCTTATCAAAATCTCTATGAACTTAAAAATCGTTGTTTACATTTATTTTTGTAGCGTTTGTTGTTGTATTTTTGTTTACTTGTTTACATACATAGCTTTTCACATGAGTGGCGGGACCTACAGTTTAACGTCGACTCCGAACGACAGATTTTTGAGAAAGTTTTCATGGCAATTTTTTATTTACTCTCAGTGTTTTTGCCAGAAATATGCTGAGAGGAAGTCTCCGAAGAAATACTTTTTGTATTTTTGTTTGATTTCTGGCCTGGGGTTTGAACCATGGCCTTGCGTCTAATAAGCCAACACACTACCTACTAGACTACGGCGATTGGTTTACCATTCTTTTTATGTTGGTGTTTGTTGTTATATTAAGCAGTACGATAATTTGTAAGCAGTTTTGTTTACTGCATTGTTTTGTTTTTGTAGCTTTTGTTTATAATTTTGATGTTAAGCGATGTAAAAGCAAAGGAACCAGTATCTAGATTCTTCATTTTCCTAACAGTATAACGCTGTCGTTGGTGTCCAGATCATCCTATTCAGACCAAAGAAAGTTCGTAATAATCGACCTTTAGTGTTAGCCGTTGACAGTGATGGCCTAGCCAATGTCGTAAAAAGAAAAATATGAGTTGACACTGCCAACCAGAAATCTACGCCAAATAGTGACTTTTTCGGACTGCATTTGAATGCTCTTGGAATTTATGTGGCTTGGTACCGTCTTTAATTCAATAGTTTTATTTACTCACATACCTATTCATTCAGAAATAGCTGGAGAGGATACTTCGATGTTCTCCAAAGCACATTCAGCGAAAACACGTCACTATCTATCTGCGGTCGTTTACCTTAAATTCCTGGATCAGTTGCTTTTTGTGCTTTGGGTGCAGGCACAAGTTGCGACACAAAATTCATAAGGGAGTGATTTGTGAAATGATGAGTTCTTGTGACACACTTCGTCTGAATACTCTCATGGATGGCGGCAATGCTTTGAGCAGGTCTTGCATTACGTATTGGCAGATTGTATCATATTATGGCAATCGTAAAATAGGCAAAGGGCACGGTATGTGAAGCACCGATTTTGACAAAATAATTTCAATATTTGCCCGTATTGCACGTATTCCATGATAGTTTGGCAAAACAGATTGAATAAACGACAACTAGATTGACAGAGAAGTAGCTTCAACAAGCTTGGCTTATCAGCCTTCAAACTTCGAAAGTCCCTGCTATAAGACCTGATATATTTGTAACATTCTGTGTCTCTATTAGCTTCCTAAGCCAATTTTTTTCCAACGCATTTTAGGCATTTTCGTTAACATAACAAAAAAGAAAATACTTTTTCGATATGCACTCTACGTCAAGCTAGTCATTGACTGAATATTTTTATGTCTTCACTGTTAAAGATTAAAGGGCCATATCGCTGCCATTTCTTTTAAGGTAAAATTATACGTTAGATCATTAGCCTCTGTCATGGTGGAAAAGTATTACTTAAGCAGTCTGAATGACTTTAAAATCCATACGTTTTCGTCAAATAAAGTCATAATGAGATTTCCTATTTGTATCTACGTAAAATCCTTGAAAACTGTTACCATTTTACAGCAGATGAACTAGTCTTCTATCTGGTATACTAAGGGCTGATCTACGTCGTACGATTTATTGTATACCCCAATAGATTCGAAGGAAAAGAAATTACTGTAGTCTAGTAGGTAGTGTGCTGGCTTATTAGACCTAAGACCACTGTTTAAGCCCCAAGTCAGATATCAAAACGAAAATATGAAAAGAATATTTCATCGGCAACTTCCTCTGAGCAGATTTCTGGCAAAAACTCTGAGAGTAAATAAAATTGCCATGAAAAGTTCTTCAAAAATCTGTCGTTCGGAGCCGACGTTAAACTGTAGGTCCCACCACTCATATATAAAATTACCACACTCAACATCAGTGGTGGGAACAGCTAGGCCGTAATCCTGACTAAAGGGTTGTAATGACCAATTATGTATTTATGTATGTATAGTAGACACGAAGGCATATTTCTATGCATCCTAAAGTACTTTTTGTATGGGAGTCGTCATGAATTGCTGCACATTTATGTTATATTTCAGGCCTTATTATACCAAAAACATTTGTGAAAACAGCCTACTATTCTTGATAAGATAAGAACGCATTTGTAATCTCTAACACACTACATGCTGTATTAATCCATGGAATCTATTTTAAAAAAAATTTCTCTGCCTACAAAGAATCTCGTTTTTCCAGTCCCCCCCGTTACATGTCTTAACCTTTTGTGTTGACCCCTGCAAGTGAATCCATCATCATCTTTGTCGTCACCATAGTCGTCATTATGTTCTTAAATAAAAAGTTTTTATTGTTCAAAAAAGAGAAACATTCATGTTCTTAAAAACTAAAAAGCTTTTTCAAAAAAAATACATATTTTTTCTGGTCAGTTAATAAAACTGTCACCACAAATAAAAATTTATTTTAGAAACAATTTTTAATATTTTTTTGGTTTACATAAAAAGCAAAAACAAAAAAATATTTAAAAATATTTTCCATAAATCGTCGAAATTTGCGTTGAACAGCAAAATGAGAAGAAGAAGAAAAAAATTTAGAAAAACTGAAAATATTGTCATAAAAAATAATGAATAATGACTTTGTAACAGGCGAAATTTATAAATCTTTTTCTTCTTTTTTCTATTTTTTTTTAAACAAGAAATACATTGTATGTACAACAACAATATAATAATTATTTTGTATATAAATTTAAAAAGAAAAAAAAACACTTCAGTTTAGCTACTGTAAGTGACCTTTGTAAACAGTTTTGTTTACAAAAGAATTTCTTTTTTCGTAAAATTGTGGTTCTTTGATAATGGCCAACCCCACATGGTACTTTGTTAGTAAAGTGCCATAAAATCAAGCGTGAAAGATGTACTAGAATAACATTGGTTTTCTTTTTGTTTTAATTTTCTTTAATGTATGAAAGTAAATAAAAATTAATATTTGAAAAGCAAAAACAAAAAAAAAACAAAAAATCAGAAAATGTAACAAGTGTTTTGGCACTGTAAACATAACAGGGATTAAAGCACTTGCAAGCCTAGACGCATAGCAACTTAAATGAGGGGAAAAAATTTCTATTGACATCTAAATTTATTCGTTATAGGTTTTGAATATTGTTTTAAATGACTCTTTCAAATGCTATAAGTCTATTAAAAATATGCCAATAACATCAGCCATAACATTAGCATTTAGAGAGATATTCAAAACTTCATACAGCGTATATTTGGCTTTGAGGAGAACTCTATCATATGAAGCTGCCAGGACAGCCACAGACAAAATAACTAATTTTTAACAGTCTTTACTACGAAGTTACATGCATATTTACCCGGTAATGCGATTTCTGTCAGAAAAGATTCCAGAGAGAGAGCATTATTGTCGCCATTATTTTTACAACATTCTGGCCAGTGGGTCAGTGCCAGTTGTCTGGGATTTCCAGGAGCACTTGGAACGATTTTATTAAGTGGATGCCATCTTGATATCATTTTACATTTTTACTCAATGTGACGTACACTTTGGTATAGTTAACGGTAGTTATATCTTACCTTAGCAGCTATCTACACTAAGATAACATTGACAATAAACTCGAGGCATAAATATAAATGCGAAGTAGATGGACAGAATTTTGCTCGGCTTTGTAAGGTGGTTGAACTCAGAGCACCATGATTCTAATCTTATTACTACCATCTAATGAAATCTTTTGAGTCAAATATTTCGCACAATCATAAGCAGAATGGCGACACTTGCCGAAACAAAGATTTCGCAAAAAATAATATCAAATCCAGTTACGCTATACAGCTTTTTGAAATTATGTAAACAATATATTACTTACAGATTCAAATCCATACTTCCACCTGCTTGATTAGATGCCACCTCCTTAGTAAAAGACGACAGATTTATTCGAAAACTGAGGAGAAGCCTAAAGTGATTTTTATCATAATGAGCTTCAATGCTGACCTCTTTCTTTAAGGGGGTTGCCATTTTACTTTACCTGCCATCTCCTGAGTATTTAATTTAAATATACAATCTAAAATGTACATGCAAGGTGGCAAATTACATATTTTAAGCACATTCTGGGCCCAGGTAATATCAAACGTTAATCTTCTGCGTGCAATGACATGCATACATACATGGTTGGTCATTACAACCCTTCAGTCAAGATTACGACCTAGTTTCTCACACCACTTATGTTGTGTGTGTTAATTTTATACATGAGTGGTGGGACCAACAGTTTAAAGTCGACTCCGAACGACAGATTTTTGAGAAACTTTTCATGGCAATTTTATTTACTCTCAGAGTTTTTGCTGAGAGGTAGTTGCCGAAGAAATACTTTTTGTATTTTGTCTTGATGGCCTGGGGCTCGAACCCTGGCTGTACGTCTAATAAGCCAACACACTACCTACTGGACTACGGCGACTGCTGCGTGCAACGAGTCAACTGAATGTTATATCCGAAATATATTAAAGGAAACGACAGCACATTAGGTCTGTACTTAAACGTGATGCAGAAAACTGTGCCATTTCCTACCATGAGGCGAGGCGTAGTGTTTGTTTGTTACGCCAATTTTTGGGAAATCTTTATGTTCGTTGTGGAATGAACTAGGAAGTAAAGGCCAAATCGAGTTTTATGAAAAACGGCTATTGTTGATGTTCTATGATATAATAGGAGTATATGGTATATGAGTGCATGTGCATCAGAGATCAGCAATGCATCGTTTTTTCACTACTCATAAGCACTCATGAAATTTTGTATATAAGTGAGTCAGCTATATTGAAATTTAACCATGTACTCTGATTCATTCATACTCAGTACAATGTTGATTTATAAGTACAGGTTGCAATTAGTCTTTGAAGTATGTTTGATTCATAACTCATTTAGATACTCATTTAGATTCATAACTTTAGAAAAATACTCATAATACTTATAAATGATTCGACTGACTCGAATCATTCATCAAAATTTACAGTCATAGTTATTGTTGCATTTACAACAAAAGAAAAAAGACACATAAGTAAAAAAGACAGACAGAGCAGCAAGCAGATCAAACACGCAACCTTCTAGTGAGTATTTTAGTAATCGTACACGAATCATACTTACATATTTTTTGATTCGTGTATGTGTTGCGTTATGGAGAGTCGAACACAACAACATTATACGTGTTGTTAAGTATGAATATGATGAGTACTTTAAACTTTGAGTATGAGTAGAGATTACATGATAATAAAATAAGTATGAATGCGTTTAAGTATCAGAAATTATGAGTATGATTCGATTCTACTCATCTTTTTGAATACTCATTGCTGATCTCTGTTGTGCATAAAACATAGGGACATATTTCATTATATTTTATTTATTTTTTTACTACAAATTGTTATTTTTTCATAAAGTCTTATAAATTAAATGAATATGTATGCTTATTTATGTGATTGTCATTAACATTTACATTTTATTTATTTATTTTATTTTTTTCTTTTGGTTTAATTAACAGACTTGTTGTAACTTAAACTAGTTTTTTTTGCGCGTATAAAACAATAATTAAATTTCATTAAACAAATAATCATGTTTGTTTATATCTGCTGGTCTGGTTTGCCTTTCCAATGGCAACATTTTCGTTTCGTATTGGTTTAATGAAAGCCCCAAAACCAACGCTTAGATTTGATTGATCATACCGCTTTGCTTAGTTAAGAAGGCAACAACATTGCTTCAACCATTGCTTGATTCAATTTTCAGTTTTTTTGTTTCTATTTTTTTGCTTAAGCAAGTAAGTCTAGTAATTTTTTTCAATTTTCATTTGAAAAATACATTTTCATGTTGCTGTTGTTATTGTTATAAATTTCATGTACTTTTTTACGGGGGGGGGGACTAACTAACTAACTGCTGTGTGGAGTATGCTTGCAAACACAATAACAGCTGCAGAGTTTAGTTTTTTTTCCTGTTTTTTTATTTCCATAATGAACTCTAATTTATTAAGCAGAAGAAGTAGAAAAAAACAACTGAAAGAAATCATCTAAAATACCACACTAACGTATCATAATATGAAGTTAACAAGATTTAAACATCTTGTTAAATTAAATACGACTTCATGCTTTAAAATAAAATGAGAAAAATAAACTGAAAAAAATCTGAAACTAATGCACTCTTTATTTCCATTTTTTTTATATTTTGTGGTGGCTTTTAATATAAAATGTGGGCATCATTAAGATTTTTTTTCTTTCGAACAAACTTCCAAACGAAAACGTTTTTAGTTGATGGCTGTTAAGCAGCCGTGCTCTATGCTCTGTGTTATAAGCACCTGGCCAAGGAATACATTGCAGTGGAGGGTATGGAGACAGACTGGGACAGACAGACAGCTGGAGAGAGAGTGTAAGATTTAGTATAAAAATGTTACATGATGGCAACAAGTGTATAATTATTTCACAAAAAAAAAGGTAAATTGTTTGATGATTTAAAGAAAATCATTTAAAACATAAATTGTTTAAAATTAGAAGATGAATGTTATTTGTACATATAAAACATGAATAAAACAAAAACAAAAAAAAGCATGTTTAAGGAGCCACAATTTAAGATTATTTTTCTGTTGTTGTTGCGACTTTAAATGGTAAAACGTGAGCTAAAATTACAACAAATAATAAAATGATTATACGTGTATATTATGGTCCCCCACTATAACACAAATTAGACTATTTAATTGGCTTTAACAAAATGTAAGACAACTCTTGGTAATTGCTTGTAAGAAAAACTAAAGTTTTATTTCACTTGTATATCTAACATAGAGTAGAAAAATGTTAGGTTAAGTTAGCTATAATGAAGGGAAAGGGATTGGAGAACATGGCTCTTATCGTTAGTACAGCTGAGTTCATTCACACTGGAATAATATTGTTAAGAAAATCAAGAAGCTAGAGACTGGTGTTTTGCTTTTACATCACCTAACATTAAAATGATAAACAAGTAAACAAAAATACAACAACAAACACCAGCATAAAAATTGGGTAAACAAAAATACAACAACAAACACTACAAGAATAAATGTAAACAAAATAAACACACAACAATAATGAGATAACAATGTTTACATTTATAGAGATTTCGAGAAGGCAAAGCCACGAACATTCGCCTTCAAGAACATTCATCAGACTGTCTACCCTGACATATTAAAGGCAAGGCAATGCGGACGAGTCAGTTAGTAAAAGTTCAGTCAGTCTTGAGTGAAGACGCAGTGCGTTTGAAAAGAGTAATCGTGGTTTGAAGTCGCCGTAGTCTAGTGGGTAGTGTGTTGGCTTATTAGACGAAAAGCCAGGGTTCGAGCCCCAGGCCAGACATTAAAATAAAATACAAAAAGTATTTTTTCGGCGACTTCCTCTCAGCAGATTTCTGGCAAAAACTCTGAGAGTAAATAAAATTGCCATGAAAAGTTTCTCAAAAATCTGTCGTTCGGAGTCGACTTTGAACTGTAGGTCCCGCCACTCATGTATAAAATTAACACACACAACGTAAGTGGTGTGAGAAACTAGGACGTAATCCTGACTGAAGTGTTGTAATGACCAATTATGTATGTATGTTATGTAATCGTGGTTTGAAGATCTCCCTTATAAAGATCTGTCAAACAATTGTCTAGTAATTGTTATTGTTGATGCAAAGGATGTAAACAGAGTAATAACAAATAACAGCAACTGTTGTTGTTTACATCAAGTTGTGAACAGTGGCACACAGAATTGTAAGAATAATAAAGAATTTTTAATTAAAACTATTTTTATTTTATTTGCAATCTCCGAGCTCATATTTTAAACGTTTTTAAAAGGTAAAAACGTAACAATATAAAAGATTTTAGGAATCCATAGTCAAGTGACTTCAATAGACATTTGTTTGATCAAAATATTCAGGATGCCTTTTACATTTAAATGGTTTTGTATTGTGCTGGTTTTATCTTTTCTTCGGAATCGGAATCAGAATAGAACTACAAGTTACTTACACAGTTATGAAGTCGCCGTAGTCTAGTAGGTATTGTGTTGGCTTATTAGAAGTGAGGCCTCGGTTCAAGCCTCTGGTTAGACATATCCAAATAAATGAAATATGAAAAAAATATTTCTTTGGTCGACTTCCTCTCAGCAGATTTCTCTCAAAAACTCTAGGAGTAAATAAAAATTGCCATGAAAAGTTTATAAAAAAAATCTGTGGTTCGGGGTAGACTTTAAACTGCAGGTCACGCCACTCACGCATAAAATTAACACACACTCAACATAAGTGGTGTGAGAAAATAGGGGGTAATCTTGACTAAAGCCTTGTAATGTCTAATGTATGTATGTACTTGCGCAGTTTCCTGGTAGGTAGTTACCAAAGGAGAAATATTAACTTTATTACTCAGTTATTTGAAGTGTTTTTCATTACTCAGGTTGATGAGATTTTGCAAATCTGTGCTTGTAGCGAGATATAACTCTCTATTGGATGGAGAGACAGGCCAGGTTAGATTAGAACACTACCTATTACTACATGCTTCCTCATGCTGAAATCTATAGAACACATTCTGAATGAGCTTCAATTAGCAATCGAAGTGATTTTGGTAGAGAAATTGAACTTTAATGAGAATAATTGAGTGATAATTACCTTCCAAACTGCCATAGAAATTATAAAAGAAACAAATCAGGTGTAAAAAATATGTTATTAGGTATGAATACCATATTGTATAATAATACCATTTTAATGAATTTTTTTATTTTAATTGTAATTGAAAAACCGGCCATTTTCCTAACTTATAAATGCGATTTAGAATTTCCAACTAAAATATAAAAATTTATTTGTAGAGAATCATATTTAAATTCCTTTTAATTTCATTCGAATTCCCATTCCTAATAAAGATATCAACAGTCAAGAACAATAATCATCTTGTTAAACAGACTAACCAGGCAAAGTGAGGGAGTCTTTATCAAACGCAGATCAGTTTCGTTTTCTTGTATGGCTGAATACACTTGTGATCTGCAGCCATAATGCAGGCATTATTACAGCAGAAGTAAAATGAATGCTTTTTACTACATAAAGACCTCCAGTCATTTTTATACTTTTTTTCTTTCTTTCCATCACATAGAAAATAGAAACTAATAATGGAACAGGCGAGATCGTCTTATTATTAGTCTTAATGTTTTTCTCTGTTTTTTTTTCTTTCCTTCTCTTAAAATTTTTTCCTGGTTATTTTGCTATTTTGATTATTTCTCTGTGTTGTTGTTGTTGTTGTCGTTGCTTTTTTTTGAAACTGCTGAAGGAAATATTGCATCGTTAGCATTTAAATGAACGCAAAGATCTTTGAAATGGATTTCCTTTCCTTTCCTTTCCTACTTTTCCTTACGATTTTGGCGTCTGTACGTACACTACAGTGCCCCGTTGTAATTTAAAATTAGCAGTGATGCTTAACAAATTACTCAATATTGAAATAGTACAGGAAGTAATTTAAGATTAAATGTAAAGAAGAAGAAATAATCAAAGATTTGAACGAAAAAAGAATCGAAGCAAAAGCAACAAAAGAAATGCAAACAACAAGAAAACAACGAAATTTTTAATGAGTTTTTCAGAAGATGACATAAAAAATGTAAACAGGCCTAGAGATGAAGAACAGAAGCAATTCGGGAACACTATATAACATTTTTATTAGCAATAATATCGTAATTATTCCATTGTGATGTATTAATTATTGTAGTTAAATACTTGTGCTGAGGGTAAGGAAAGAGACTAAACAGTGACAGATTAAGATTACTCGAGTACAGCATGCTATAGAAGTTATATGATGATTGAAACCTAAGTTTTATGTAGGTTTCCGCCAGAAAGATAGAAAATAATGATGACTACCAATATTTTTTATTACAAAAAATATTGCCAAAAATCACTAAAGGTACACATTCCAGTTTTTCAAGAAGGGACTTCCCATAACTTTGACTTTGACAGTTGATCCACTCGGCCATCAATTGTTGAAGCTTAGATCTACGAAAGTAGTTGTCTTTTATTCAGTCTGTTTTGTCAATTCACAGTGGACAATTCACATGTAGCATTCAAGAGCATACATATCAAATTGTTTTACAATTATGGATGTTCTGTCCGGGCAATGTATCGAATGCATTTTACACACGTCATATTCGTCATCATCTTACGGAGAGTGGTGCTCACAATGTGGTGGATAAATTTCAGTTCAATCGTACTTTGAAGAAACCCATGATTTGCAGAAAACATCGCCGCTGTCCGTTAGAATGTGATGAAGATTGCGAGAATGTTGATTTTGAGTCGCACATATGAACTCAGCCTTTAGCAGCCATCGACTTAATGAATTTTACATCATAATTTAGGCTCTTAACTGTGGAAAATTTAACTGATGCAGCAACTAAAGTTAATCGACCTTAGACAACGACATCATTTCGCTGATCGTGCTCCTCAGCATTTATTATCGCAAAATCATCTTCAGCGATGAAAAAAATGCAGAATTTGGGACGATCCAAGAATCCACATGCGATTCAGTAGCGTCCAATGCATACCGCAAAAGCCAGCGTTTGATGTGCTTGGTTGGCGACTTCATCGGTCCTTTTGGAAACCACTTTGCATGATTCATCTAAAGGCTTAAAAGCCAAAAAGAAGTCGTTGTCGCTTCGATTTATTACTGCAGATGAGAAATTAAAATTCTAAGACGAAGAATTTTTTGTGGAGCTCGACTTACCAGCCTTGTAGGGCAACTTTTGATTAGTTTTCAGTGATTATTATTTGATTTTCCTTTTTAGCATTTGAGGTACATACATATTGTTACGAAAATGACAATTCTAGATACTGGTGTTTGGCTTTTACATCGCTTAACCTTAAAATTATACACAAAAGCTACAAAAACAAAACAATGCAGTAAACAAACTTGTTTACAAATTATCGTACTGCTTAATATAACAACAAACACAAGTATAAAAAATGGAAAACAAGTAAACAAAAATACACAAACAACACTTCAATAATAAATGTAAACAACGGTGTTTACATTTAAAGAGATTTCGAGAATGAACATTCGCCTTCAAGAACATTCATCAGACTGTTTACTCTGCCATATAAAAGGCAATTCAAAGCAGGTGAGTGAGTAAATAAAGTTCAGTCAGTCTTATGTGAAGACGCGGTTTGTTTGAAGAGAGTTATCGTGGTTTGAAGATCTCCGTTACAAAGATCTGTCGAATAATTTCTAGTAATTGTTATTGTTTATTTAAAGGGGGTAAACAGAGGAATAACAATTAAGTCAATTGTTGTTGTATACATAAAGTTGTAAACAGTGGCATACAGAATTGTAAGAATAATAAAGAATTATAATTAAAATTAAATACAAATTTCTTTTTAATTTATTTGCAATCTATGAGCTCATATTTTAAAATGTAACAATATGTATGTATTTCCATTTCATACATTTCTTATTGACATGTTGCCCTCTTTACAAAATTTATTTATTTAAATACAAATGACATTTGTTGACACTCTTTCATTTTAACGAAAATGTGAAATAAAATCCCCCTTAGTTTAATAGAAAATAATGCAATATTCTCTAAACTATACAACTTAAAATCGTGCAAATATTAATAGAATTACAAATCATTGTTTTGGTGCAAGAAAGCAGAAAAAACAAAGAATTTAGAAAACAGCATACAAATCGGAAATAAGTTTTACTAAATGGATCCACCAACCCCTCCAATATTTCAACACATATCAACAATAATTCTTCAACATATGAAATCAGAGCATATGTGAGTGAGTGACAAAAGTATCAAATGTCATCAAAATAAACTGCAAATGGAAATCTGAATACCGTACATACGTATGTACATACATATTTGTTTTAATATTGTATTGCAATGTATTGTGCAATAATATTTATAAACGAAAAACATTTTTTAATGAAATGAAAATCATTGTGATTTTTGTTGAAATACAGGGGTGTTGTGTAAATAGAAAATGTATCAAAACAAATTGAGAAATTGGTAAACAATTATTTACTTTCATTCTCTATTTGTTGTATTACAATTCGTTTGTGCAATATTTAAACAAAATCGTATTTGTTTGTAATGTTTTTAAAACAAATCATTCTCTTTTGTTTTTAGGGGTTTTTTTCATATGAACAATATCAAATATCGCTTTTATTTCATTGGAATTCGATTTTAAATATGAAACTTTTGTTGTCAGTTTTTACTAGAATTTACTGCAATTTACTACCATTGTTTCACATGTCAAATGATACGCATTAGAAATTTTAACAAAAATTTGTTATAGGGTGAGCAACTTACAAACGACCCTTCTGATGTTCTGATGAAACTTGAAGCGGAATTGGATACGTTCTATGCAACCGGTTCTTACAGGCGTCGCTTTTAATATTGTGATGAAGAATGTTACAGAAATCTGAGGCGGAATTGGACACGTTCTATGCAACCGATTCTTAAATATGTCGCTCATGATATTGTGATGAAGAATGCTACCCAAACTTGAAGCGGAATCCGATAAGTTCTATGCAAGCGGTTCTTTTAAACGCCGCTTCCGATGTTCTGATGAAGAATGTTACAGACACCTGAATCGGAATCAGATATGTTCTTTACAAGCGGCTATGCTAACTTTTGTATGCCATTTGCCAGTTGTCACGTTGTAGGTGACAACTACAGCGGGACCAAATAATATTCAAAGTTTGCAGTATGGTGCCATGCTTGAAGATGTTGATAGACAGACAGACGGCGAGTAGATACATACACAACATACACAATTGATCATTACAACCCTTTAGTTAGGATTGCCACTTAATTTCTCACACCACTCATGTTGTGTGCGTTAATTTTTATACATGAGTGGCGGGACCTACAGTTTTTAAAGTCGACTCCGAACGACAGATTTTTTTGAGAAACTTTTCATGGCAGTTTCATTTACTCTCAGAGTTTTTGCCAGAAATATACTGAGAGAAAGTCAGTCTGACATGGGGTTTGAACCGGGGCCTCGCGTCTAATAAGCCAACAAATTGCCAAGTAGACCACGGCGACTTCAATCGACAGACGGCGAGTATCACATACTAAATACCGGTAATGGCATCAACAGACATTGTACGTAAACCACGATTTTACCCGTACGGACGTACTGCAGCTGTGAAAAGCCTTTAATGACCATAAAGATGTTTGTCAGTTTTGTTAAATGATACAGAAATCTAAATTGATTCTAAGAAAAGCTCGGAGTCGATGTGAAACTGTAAAAGTGTAGGTAACGAGTTACACTCAAAGCTTTTCCACAAGTCTACTGAGATGATCCACAAAATTTCAAGCACTGGACCATCGGCTTGAGGAGCTCAAACAAGAACGACAATTTGTAGGAAGATGCTCAAACCACAACGATAATTTAAAGGAAGATGATCAAACCAAAACGACGATTTGAAGGAAGATGCTCAAACCAAAACGACAATTTGAAGGAAATGCTCAAGCTAGAACGACAGTTTGAAGGAAGATATTCAAACCAGAACGACAATTTCAACGAATTGCACTCAAAGCTTTTCCACAAGTCTACTTTGATGGTGCACAAAATTTGAAGCATTGGACCATCGGCTTGAGGAGCTTAAACAATTTAAAGGAAGATGCTCATACCAGAACGACAATTTGAAGGAAGATGCACAAACCGGAACTACAATTTGAAGGAATACGCTGAAACAAGAACCACAATTTGAAGGAAAATGAGCAAACCAGAACGACAATTTGAAAGAAAATGCTCGAACAAAAACGGCAATTTGAAGAAAGATACTCAAACCAGAACGACAATTTGATAGAAGATGCTCAAATCAGAACGACAATTTGAAGGAAGATGCTCAAACCAGAACGAGAATTTGAAGGAAGATGCACAAACTAGAACGACAATTTGAAAGAAGATGCTCAAACAAAAACAGCAATTTGAAGGAAGATGTTCAAACCTGAACGAAAATTTGTTCATAAGAATTCTGAGCTTCAGATGTGCGCCTCGCACTATAACAGTAAAATAACGTCGTATTTTAACGCAATAAAGTCTAGTCTTTTAATCGTACATCAGACTTGAACCTTCTACTTTAAAGCTGAAACTGATTAAAAGAGTGCAATGGTGTGAGAATATTTTGCGTCATGGGATCTGTTATTAAGGAAGGATCTTAAGAGAGGAAAATGGCAACAACTGCGCTACATTATTGTGAATCTTAAATGATAAAACTATGCAATAAACGCTCTATGTGAAGCAAAACAAAGTGTTGTTTCACGTCCACTTATGAATATTTGGGATGCGAATATCCCCAATGGAAACATCATCATACTCTCCGATAGCGAGGCGGTTATTAGGGCTCTGGACTCCAATGTGATGAACTCCTGGACGGTCTACGGCTGTCTAAAATACCTAAGCAGGGTGGCGAAGACGTATAATGTACACATGATTTGGGTTCTGGAACTGCAGAGCGGATGAACTGGTCAGATACGACACGACAATCGAACTCTCCGACGAATACTTGAATATTGGAGTCCATTTGGGAATCTGCAAGCTCATGATTGACAACGAGATCACGGATTCTGTCAACCGCAGGTGGGCAGCTTCGGATAAGGGAAGAATGGCGCACATAATCTGGCCGAGGTTGGATGAAGGGCACAATGATATCCCAGGAAACTGCAGAGCAACTGAATCGGCCAGACGCGGCACGACCATCGAGCTCTCCCTTTGGCTCATGATTGACAACGTGATCACGGACTCTGTCAACGCAGGTGGGCAGCTTCGAATAAGGGCAGACTGGAGCGGATGATCTGGCCGCGACTGGATAGAAGACGGACTGCAAGGCTGCTTAAAATCCAAAGAAGCATGCTCAGTACGATTATCGGAATCGTGACGGCGCATTGCATTATGGGTTTCCACGCGGGGCACATTTGTGTGGGAATGATTTCTGTAGAAACTGCAGGGATGAGGAGGAAGAAGAGACTGTTCTTCTTCTGCTGGTAACATGCCCGGCACTATGTCAAAGGAGAAAGCGACATCTTGGTGCCTACTACATCGATGATCTAGGTGATCTGTCGAACATTGACATTGGCAGTTTGAGTCGCTTCATTGGAAGGTCAAATTGGTTCCAGTACTAGGGGATAATTGATATTGATATTACAATGGGTCCCATGAGGCCTACCTTAACATCCAATGGTTTAAGTATTCCTCACGGAGATGACCAAAACTACAGTAATCCTTCGATTTACGTCGCCTCGATTAACGTTGTTTCGATTTACGTCGTCAACTTTTTTGTTCCCTCTAACTTCAATATGCGTCGTCATTCGATTTACGTCGCCTTTTTTGGAACCAACTGCGACGTAAATCGAGGGATTACTGTAATGTATTAAAGTTCGAATTGTTCCATTATGCACCTTACATACCAGAAATATCTTCCTTGGCTTATTTTCTAGTAAGTAACTCTCAAAATAGAAGATCTGAAGTCTTCAGCAACTTTGGTTGGTAAAACTTAATTTTGGTACCTTTTTTTCAAACTGATTTTCGAGTTTGGTACCTTGTGCAATTAATTTATTTATCATAAGGCCAAATATGTATGTATTTTTGTATGAAATGTTGTTTCAATTGCTATCTGAGGTATTTTTCTAATTAAAATTCTTTTAAATTGTACAACATTTTGTCTTCCCTTTTGGATTTTTTTATCGATTATACGATCTTTTCACACCTTCAGTCGTTTGTTATTAAGGTTGTGGCTGATCAAAAAGAAAATAAAGAAAGAAAAATCAACACAATAAAAAAGTAACACAATGTTTTCTTTTAAATTGTATTCCAAATGTTTTCAAGATTCGATTTCTTTCTTCTTTTTTTCTTTTTCAAAGCAATTGATTGTTTATTTTACCTGTTTTTTATAGAGATTTCGATTTCTGTGTGTATTTCTGTTGGTTTATTTTATGCAAAATTGTATACAAAAGTTTCCAGGAATTTTGTTTAACTTATTTGTATAACAGATCAATCGGTTGCTTACAATGGCTATAAAAGGGCCAGTGAAACTAAAAAAAAGAAAAAATTACTTGGCAAATAAATAAGAAGAAATCGAGTCACTAGGATGATACAAGAAAAACAATTTTTTTTTTAATTTCAAATAATTTTAATTTACAAGGAGGGATGGGGTTCAATAAGAGAATAATTCTGTCACATGAGAAACTATTCCAATTATTTTGACATGCTAACAAATGTTTTCTGTCAATTTTAAAGACATTAACATGCATATTTTGTCTATGAAATCGAATGGAAAAGAGGAAAAAAAAACAACAAATAAACTTCAAAGATTTTGACATTTAAACACCACTTGCTGTACATAACATGACATACCCAGTTAAACTGTATAAAAAAAATACCTTAAGTAACCACTTCCCCTTCCTATCTGCCTATTAAAGCATGCCACCAACACCCTTTTTTCTTGCTAGTTTGCAAGAGTAAGACAAAATCCCCATTTAATTCGTATTTTTTTATTGCTTATAATAGGTCCCCAAAGACAATTTTAGTGTTTGTTTTGCCTGAGCGTATATCCGTCCATTGAGTAATAAAAGTTTGAAGAAAAAGCAACAACAAAAAAAAGAGAAAATAAAAATTGAGAAAACATTTTAAAAACTAAACAAACAATTACGCGATTTGTGTCTGTATTTAAAATGACAGAAGCTAATGAGTGAGGTCATCCTGTATACATATTTCCCGTTCGGGCCTATGCAACAGTAGCCTTAAGTCGTAAGTATCATCATAAAACCTCCTCCTTATTTTTGTGTTTTGTATACGAAATGAATGACATGCTGTCATTCCTCCGTTTGTTTATATTCCCGTAAAATGTTTGTTTAGATTTTTAAAACAAAAAAACAAAAAAAAACTAAAAAAAATTCCGAATAATTATCGTCCGCTCTATGGCATGTCTTTGGTTGTCATTTTCCAATGTCTTTATATTTCTCTTTGATTTGTTTATTTTCCTGAAATTGTTTTTAATTTTGTTTTTGGAATTTTTTGTTTGTTTATTTGTTTAACTAAATGTCAAGTTTATGTTCGTTAGTTCCGCTTTTTATTCCACAACTGTATGCATGATTGAAGCCACATTATATTGGTGGGATTTGCAGCATATGCTGCATATGAAATGAAAACAAAAATCTGAAACAGCAAAATGCGTAATGCTTTAGAAAGGCTCATCATTAACTTGTCACACACACAACAAATTATTGACAATTTAAAACACTTGCATACTCACCAATAATACTCCGAATTGTTGCTCATTTTTTTTTTTTGGTTTAAAATTAGGGGGATAGCAAAACACAAAACACTTAACTTGCAATCTCAGAGTCAACTTTTATTTAACTGATTAACTGGGTAACAGATATCCAGTCGTGTAAATAGCGTGGTAGACTTTTGAAAAACTAAGAGTTGTCTTACCGCTCCAAATAATCCATCTTGAAGTCCTTTGCCTAACTATTGGGTACAACTTTCGTAACAAACTTCAACACAGATTTCAGACAAGGCGATCCCTTATCATGCGACCTCTTTTACTTCGTCATGGAGAGTGTTATGAGGAAGACGAGAGTGCATCGCAATGGCCAGTTGCTTGCGTACGCTAATGATATTGACATAATAGGGCGTACCAAGCGAGATGTAATGGCGGGCTTTAGTGCTATTGAAAGGTGAGTCTACTAAGATCAGTGTGGCAGTAAATGAGGTCAAAACGAAGTAATTGTTATCCACAAGTAGAGACATGCGGCGTATTAAATTGACGGCCGATAGGTTAGATTAGATGACGTGTACTTGTCAATTAAGGCAAGTACAGTACCCGGAGGTCGAATTGACCCATTGTACAACGTCCTAGTTTCTCACATCACTTATGTTGTGTGTGTTAATTTTATACATGAGTGGCGGCACAAACAGTTTAAAGACGACTCTGAAAGGCAAATTTTTGAGAAACTTTTTCATGGCAATTTTATTTACTCTCAGAGTCTTTGAAGAAATCTGCTGAGAGGAAGTCGCCGAAGAAATACTTTTTGTATTTTGTCTTGATGTCTGGCCTGGGGCTCAAACCCTGGCTTTACGTCTAATAAGCCAACGCACTACCTACTAGACTACGACGACTTCGGAATAACTTTCGTAACAAACTTCAACAGAGGTTTCAGACAAAGCGATCCCTTATCGTACGACCTCTTTAACTTCGTCACGCAGAGTTTTCTGCGGAAGGCAGGAATGCATCCCAAAGGCATTATTTTTCAGAAAAGCCTGCAGTTGCTTGCGTACGCTGATGACATTGACATTATAGGGTGCACCAAGCGAGATGTTACTGCTGCCTTGTGCTATTGAGCTGGACTCTACTATGATGCGTCTGGCAGTAAATGAGGGCAAAACGAAGTAAATGTTATCAACAAGTAGAGACGTGCGGCGTATTGGATCTCAGAATACGGCCGATAACTATATTTTCGATATAGGCAAGGAATTTACTTATTTTGGCTCCGCCGTTACCACCAAAAATGATGTCAGCCTGGAGGTCAAGCGCAGGATCACTCTTGCCAACAGTTCTTACTATGGTCTCAATACGCAATTGAGTAGCAGAGACCTCTTTCGTACGATAAAACTAATAGTCTAGAAGACCCGCATCCTCTCCGTGCTTCTTTATGGCGCAGAGGCATGGACCATATTAAGCACTGATGCAGCAGTCCTGATGGTATTCGAGAGAAAAGTACTACGTAAGATCTTCGGTCTAGTGCGAGTTTTTGATGATTTCCGCATCCAATCCAACAGTGAGCTGTATGGACTCCTCAACGACATGGACGTTGTGCAGCGTATTAACATCCAGCGGCTAAGCTGGCTCGGTCATGTCGTTCGAATGGAGGGGGCTGCCTCGGCGAGACGGGTATTTGATGCGGGGATCTGCGGACATCGGTGAAGAGGACGATCTTGTTTGTGTTAGAAGGACCAGGTCGAGGAAGCTCTGTCATCAATTGGTGTGACCAACTGGCGCGCAAGAAGCAGACGCGTCTGGAAGGATGTGTTACGGCAGGCTGAAATACCTTAATCGGATTGTTAATGGCGAATTAAGTGAAGTAAGTAAGTAAGTTGATGCCGCCGTGGTCTAGTAGGTAGTGTGTTGGCTTATTAGACGAAAAGCCAAGGCCCCAGGCCAAACATCAAAATAAAATATAAAAAATATATCTAAGGCGACTTCCTCTCAGCAGAATTCTGCCAAGAACTCTGAGAGTAAATAAAATTGCCATGAAAAGTTTCTCAAAAATCTGTAGTTTGGAGTCGTCTTTAAAACTGTAGGTCCCGCTACTCATGTATAAAACATGAGTGGTGTGAGAAACTAGGTCATAATCCTGACTGAAGGGTTGTAATGACCAATTAGGTATGTATGTATGTATGTAAGTAAAGTAAGTTAGTAACAAACTTCATAGCAGAGTCAGATAGCGTTTATGAAAGAATTAGAACTCTCCAGTATACCCAATAGAATAATACGAAAGACCCCTAATAGATTGCATAAATATCCTTTCGCCTTCCACTTAGACTTTAAATAGAAGTTCATGAACTGCAGTATAACGTGGAGTATTGTAAGAGGCAAACTAAAGAGTTTGGAAGTAGATTTTAACTTTAAACAATTTAACTTCTACCACTTATTAATAAATCTCAATTTTGCCTAAAACTAGGCAACATATTTTGTTTTTCCCAAGCCTTTAAATATGCCTTAAAATTATGGCAGCATATTTTTAATAGCAATTTCATTAAAATAAATTTAATTAAAATATTTACCGACCTTTGCTAATTAAAACTACAGAATGAAAAAACCCTGAAAGAAGGACCTTGTCTTTGTTTTTCTCTCGAATTTTTTCTTATTGTATTTCATCAACCAAAAACCATATGTTGTTTTCCTCTGGCCTTATCAGCTGAAAATACTTTTTAATAATGTAAGCCTATGTACGTATGTACATATATACATATGTAGTGGTAAACATATGTGTATAAATGTAGATGGACGTGTATAATGCGCCTTAAGTTATGTTGTATTTAAATTGTTTACATTAAAAATAACATAAAATGTCAAAGGCTGGCTTATAGCCTCAACATGTGTTAGTCAAATATGTGCAAATGTATGTGTAAGACTAACACAATGAAAAAGAAAAAAACTAGACAGAGAGAGTATTGTATTGTATTTAATTTGAAGAAAAAAATATTTCTACGAAAAAGAAAAAATCGTACTCAAAACACATGACGAGAAGAAAATATGTTTCATACGGAAGACATACACGCACTCACAATGTCTTACAGCAACTGGAAATTCCAAATAAATAATGTAAGCACACACACACACACTTACCTCATTACAACATACCAAAACATTGTAAGTATGTGTTTACCTACTATTACCCATACACATATATACATATGTACATACACTTACCTACAACACCTGTATTTATTTTTGTATTTGTTTTAACAGAATCAAAGAAAATTTCTTTCTTTGTAAAAGAAAATCAAAAAAAATATCCTTGAATTATTATTGTTGTTGTATTCTTGTTGTACTTATAAAAAGCAAAAGTTAGCAAATAAAATTATACAGTTTATAGGGGCGTAGAGCAAGAGAAAAAAAAAGAAAAAACAATTTAAGATGAGCGTGAGTGAGGTTACAAGGTAGCAGTAGTAAATGACTGTAGAAAAAAAGCTTCAACTCAAAGGGTTTATACACATATTGACTTATTTATACACACACACATGTAGTCATTTAAGCTAATAACCCAGGGTAACAGTGGGGAATAAAATTATGTTTCGTTGGTTTGTTTAACGAGTTTATATTAACATCAACAATAGTGGAGGTAAAGTATTATTACTTTCGAGAAGTTGACAAAGAACTCAAGCAAGGCCATGTGTTCTTGATTTACGCACTCCGGATGACAATAGTTTCAATGAGTTAAAGGCCACTGTTGCAGAATAAATAATTTGATTAGGTGTCGATGTAACAGCATATTGGGATCCCCTATATTCTTAAAACCATTCTGATGTTTATAGATTTTTCCATCGCCGGCCGGCATTCTGTGGAGTGTGTGTTGGTCTTATTATGGACTTTTACATGCAGTGGTCTAGCTCCAGAGGCAGAAAGCCATTATTTAGAGGCTGTTATTAAGAGGCTGTTATTAAGAGGCCTTAAGTTTCTCCATTTTAATACCGAACATTTAACTTAGGCCTTCTTCTTTCAACGTTGCATGTTGCAGTTGCAGGTCAGTTTCGGTCATCGATTCAGGCGTAGGTATTAAACATACTCAGAGAGTAGCCAGTTATGACCACATATTCTGGACAGTCTGAAACTCATCATTTTAAATCTCCTAGTAAACAATAGTCGTCGCTCGTTGCTCACTTCACTGCCTAGAGGGTAGTATGTTGGCCTATTTGGGAGAGAGTTCCGATATCGAAAAGATAAAAGACATAAAAAATATTCCTTACGATGTAAAATCTCTGCACATATAGCGGCGCCAGGGACTAATTGACAACCAACAATAGAGCTTGAAAACAAATAAAAAATAGTTTTTATCCTTATTAGTTAAGAATTGTTACGAAATTCCTTTTCGACATTATTTTATCGCACACTGTAAACCTGTGCTGTTAAAATTTATGCATGTGTGTATGCGTACACACTACGAATACATACATAAACGATATGACCTAAACTGTTGTATATCCTTGGGTGAAAAAACTTAAAGTTAAGGTTACCAGCCTTTACACAAAAACACTACAAATATATGTGAACACACATGCAATACATACATATATTTTGGAAAATATATGCACTTAATATAAAATAACCCAGTGAAAAATTCAAAACTCTTAACGAAAGTTGAATAAAAACTTTTTTTGTATTCAAAATAAAAACAAACCTTTTTTTGTGAAAATGAGAAATCCAGATACTGGTGTTTTGCTTTTACATTGCTTAACATTACAATTCTAAGCAAAAGCTACTAAAACAAAACAAAGCAGTATAATAACAAACACCAGCATAAAAATGGTAAATAAGTAAACAAAATTGCAGCAATAAACACCAACGTTAAAAAGACTGGTAAACAAGTAAACAAAGATCCAAAAACATCACTACAGGAATAAATATAAACAAAGTACACAAACAACAATAATGAAACAACGATGTTTACATTTATAGAGATCTCGAAAAGGCGTAGCCATGAACATTCGCCTTCAAGAACATTCATCAGACTGTTTTCGTTGCCATATAAAAGGTAAGGCGAAGCAGACAACTGAGTTAGTAAAAGTTCAGTAAGTCTTGTGTGAATACCCGGCGCATTTGAACAGAGTAATCGTGGTTTGAAGATTTCCGTTACAAAGATCTGTCGAATAATTGTCCAGTAAATTTTATTGTTTAGGCAAAGGGTATAAACAGAGGAATAACAATGAAAAGCAATTGTTGTTGTTTACATCAAGTTGTGAACAGTGGCAAACAGAATTGTGCGAATAATAAAGAATTTTAAATAAAACTAAACACGAATTTATTTTTATTTTATTTGCAATCTTCGAGCTTAAAGATATTTAAACGTTTTTAAGAGGTAAAAACATTGCTGGGTTTTTATGGAAACATAAGTCAAGTAATTTGTCTGAATATGAGTTTATCATAGTGTCTGTATATATTTTATACAACAAAAGATAAACATGTATGTATTGTTAATATATAAATATTTTAAAGGTATTGTGTGTATGTACATACATACGAGTATACATACATATATGTACATACAGTTTTCTTGCAGTGTGCAGGTGACTTTGAATGGTTTTTAAATGTGATTTATAACATTTTACCAGCATAAGTGCGAACAATTTACAACAATGTGTGTAAAATATAAAACAATATATTATTTTACATGGAAAATTTAACGATTTTATATTCTATGACATACAATACCCTGCCATACAATATAAAATATCCACGAAATATACTATATGTACATATGCATGCAAGTGTATGTTATTCTGAAATACTTTAAATAAGATGTTCAAATAAGCAGCGGGGACAAGGACATTTACTAGGACATATTGTGACAGATTTACCTGCCTCAAGATTAAATTATAGTGTTTAAGGCATTCACTTACGAAACAGTAGCGAAACAATTAATGAGAAATTGGGTAAACAGGTAAAACCACAAAAAAAAAAAACAAAAACAGAATATGACTTAAAGCGTAAAGGCAAATAGAATGAAGGTGAAAATATAATCAAAAAAAGAAGGTATAAGAGTTTACTGTTATTAAAAAAAATTATAAAAAATTAAACAAAATAATGAAATTTAATATGGATTTGCATACATTATGGTAGACACGGCTATTCATTTGAAATGCTTTTATACAGACATTGTCCTATATTTTGTATACTCAATACACCTTGTAAATGTACCATTTTGCACCTGTTTTTTTAGATTTACTGCAGAGTTTTGGCAATGAAATTTAATCTTTTATTCATTTTAAAACTTTGTACACCAGTGGATGCTACCTATATTGCCGAAAATTTCAATTCTTCAAGGACCTGCTACAGGACATATGCATGACGGTTAAACTTCTGACAGATCCTTTATTACTTACTCTTTCCCACTAAGGCCTATTTCTTCATATCAATTTTTAAATAAATTTTAACAATTTCACAGGCAGCCATGATGCCACAAACCAAAGTAGGAAACTGTCAATGGTTATGATTTCTACCTGAGACTTACTTCTATTTGTAGTACCTAACCTAACAGCATCCTGTGAATATAAATACCATTTCCCTTTAGAATAGATTTTAAAATTCTTTAATCGCTTTCCCATCTCGCATCAGATTAGCAGATATTGCTCTCCTAAGACACTAGAATAAAGGAACCCCCAATAGAAAATTTATAAGCCCGTGTTACCCAAGTTCTCCTGCTCTCTTCTCCTTAGAAAACTATGTACGGCCCTCTGAAATATGGATCGTGAGATTGGAAATGTATCCCCCTCACTTATACGTATCCTCTGTTTGTGACCTTCACATTCCTATCGAATTTCAATTATCGCTCTATAATTCAATATCTCAGACCTGTTATATAGCGGTTGAATGCTTTAATTTAAGATTGGCTATAAGCAAAAACTGTGTTTATCTTTTTCTCGAAAAGAAGTGCTTACCACAGCACTAAGAATAAAAGACAGATACTCATGGTAAATTACTAAAGACGACATTACGCTGCTGGCCTTTCCCTTGCTTAGAAAAGAAAAAGCCACATCTTCCAATAAAAATTTGAGGCTTTTCAGCAGAGGTAAGATGAGTCCATAGTCCAGTAGGTAGTGTGTTGGCTTATTATATGTAAAGTCACGGTTCAAACCCTAGGTCAGACATCTCCAACGAAACTAAGTATGAAACAATATTTCTTCGGCGACTGCCACTCAGCCGATTTTTGGCAATGGCTTTGAGAGTAAAATAAAATTGCCATGAAAAGTTTCTCAAAAATCTGTCGTTCGGAGTCGACTTGAAACTGTAGGTCCTCTGCTACTCATGAATAAAATTAACACACCTAAGAGAAGTGATGTGAGAAACTAGGTCCATAATTCTGACTAAGGGGATGTAATGACCAATTGTGTATGTATGTATGTATGTATGTATGTATGTATGTATGTATGTATGTATGTATGTATGTATGTATGTATGTATGTATGTATGTATGTATGTACATATGTATGTGTTTCACTCTCTCCTGTTTATTTCTACGCACACAATGTTGTTGGGTTCAATAAAGGGCCTAGCTTCTGACACAAATCAAATGATGTGCATTAAGTTCTCACCACGACTGGAAAACATTAACAAACCTAGCAACCTAGGGTCTGCATACAACAGATTTGAGAAGCTTTTTATTCCAATTAACTACCCCCAGATATAATATTTTTTATCTCTTTTATCTTTTCGAAATCGGAACTCTAGTCCAATAGGCCAACATACTTCCCTCTAGGCAGTGAAACCAGCAACGAGCGACGACTATTGTTGATGTTAATTTAAACACCAGGCCCTAAGCAAAAAAAAAACTGGTAAATTAAGTACGTATGTAACTGAAAAATGTTGCAGTTTTTGCATTCAAATACGGCTTGTGTTGACTACTAAAAAATTTGATTCAAAATTGTCCGAAGACAACATAACACTACTGGTCTTTCCAATTTTCTTCAGTATAAGCTTGAGGCCTTACAGCAGAAGTATACTTACTTACTTAATTGGCCGTTAACAACCCGATTAACGGACTTCGGCCTGCCGCAACACATCCTTCCAGTCGACTCTGCTTCTTGCGCGCCTACGCCAGTTGGTCACACCAATCGATGACAGGGCTTCCTCGATTTGGTCCTTCTAACGGATACAAGGTCGTCCTCTTCGCCGACTTCCGCAGATCCCAGCATCAAGTACCCGTCTCGCCGTAGCATCCTCCTCCATTCGAACGAGATGGCCGAGCCAGCGCAGCCGCTGAATATTAATACGCTGCACAACGTCTATGTCGTTGAGAAGCTCCTACAGATCATTATTGGATCGAATGCGGAAATCATCGCCAACTCATACTGGACCGAAGATCTTACGCAGTACTTTTCTCTCGAACACTCTTAAGACTGATGAATCAGTGCTCAATAGTGGCCATGCCTCTGCGCCATAAAGAAGCACGGGTAGGATGAGCGTCTTGTAGAGTGTTAGTTTTATCGTACGAGAGAAGTCTCTGCTACTCAATTGCCTATTGAGACCATAGTAGCAGTTGTTGGCAAGTGTGATCCTGCGCTTGATCTCTAGACTGACATCATTTTTGGTTTTAACGGTGGAGCCAAGATAAATAAATTCCTTGACTGTATCAAAAGTATAGTTATCGGCCGTAATCTGAGAATCAATAGGCCGCACGTCTCTACTTGTCGATAACATATACTTTGTTTTGCCCTCATTTACTGCCAAACCCATCTTAGTAAACTCCCGTTCAATAACACTAAAGGCAGCAGCAACATCTCGCTTGGTACGCCCAATGATATCAATGTCGTCAGCGTACGCAAGCAACTAGACCTTTTTTTTTAAATAGTGACACTGCGTTGCACTCCACCTTTTTGCAGAACACTCTCCATGACGAAGTTGAAGAGGTCGCATGATAAGGGGTCGCCTTGTCCAAAACCTCGCACGGTATCAAAAGGTTCGGAGAGGTGCGTTCCTACCTTGACGGAGCTTCAGGAATTGCTCAACGTCATTCTGCATAGCCTTATCAGCTTCGCAGGTATATCGAGCTTAGACATTGCGGCAAATGCACGATCCCTTATGGGGCTTATAGTCGACAATAAAGATGGTGGGTGTCGACATGTTTTTCGTGGGTCTTTTCCAGGATTTGACTTAGTGTGAAGATCTGGTCGATGGTAGACTTGTCAGGTCTGAAGCCGCACTGATAAGGTCCAATCAGTGTTTTGACGAGTGACTTCAGTCGTTCACACAATACGCCTGTAAGAACCTTATATGCGAACCTTATACCCCTGTAGTTGGCTCAACAGAAGTATACGCCTCCTAAAAATAATCAGATAGCCTTTCGAAGAAAAATCGCTAAAATCGAAGTGTTATTATACAAGTTATTTGAATAGGTTTTAAAGAAATCCTATACGACATGAGCTCGACTTGGTGTATAATTGACTCTCACAGCCAAGCAAGGCTTTTCCCACATTCTCATATTTCCGCCGCCACACTAGAAATTGTATACGTTTCTTATTTCATTCCGAATACCGCCAATTGATTCAATAAAAAAAATTTAATTTCTATTGCGTATATCCTTTAAACAATAAATTTCAACCACAATTATAATGCATAACGTATGTACATACTCGTATGCATGGAAAAAAACGAAAAATTTCCGTAGTCCATAGGAATTGTTGCAAATGTCTATTAAATTAAGTAATTGCATAATTGCTGTATTACTATTATCGGTTTTTATTTGTTTTTACTACTGCTCCCCCACTCGGCTTCAACATGAGAAAAGTTCACCTTTTTCATACGTGCATATATGTACAGACGGTAGTGACTGTAGAAACGAATGGCAAAGGAAACACTCTTGACTTGCATATGATATTTTATTCACAATAGTTCTACGGGTTTATAAAATAAAAGTTCTAAAGGTTTTGCTTAAATTTTCTTCCTTTTTTGTCTTTCTCTCTCTCCCTCTATCTCACCCCCTTTATTTTTTATATAATTGCGGTTGGAAATATAATTTTTTTCTTTCTGTATTTCATACAGTAATTGTGGTTAAAACAATCAAGAAGTTTAAGGATACCATTTGTGGATATAAAATGATAAAAACGGGTAAATGGGGAAGAAGATAGCACAAGTAATTTATGATGTCTTTCTAAGTAATAGTTATATAATATATGTATATGAGGGGAGGGGGGCTTTATTTTATATACATATTTAAAACCATATGATAATATCTCTCTCTGTGCATATAAATATTCCTTTACTTTAGAAAAGGAAGTTCAAATTTAAATTAAAATTCTTAAATTATTAAATCACTGGCATTCTAGACTGCAGAAATAAAGGGAATCAAGGTAAACATAGGAACATACTTTTGTAATTTCAATTGGAAAAAGGATTTAAACATGTATGGTCACCAAACTTTTGCTAGCTCTGAATAGAAAGTTATTGCTCAGTTTGGCGTCTACCATATAAACACCAGCTCTGAAAAGAAAAGGATGACTAAGGTTGGCTTCGACTGTGAAAGCTTATCAGCCATCACTATAATTTATCTTCTAGTCATTCGTCATGGACTCTGATATTAATGGCATTACTAGGATTGCCTCGTTCTTATTCCCAGGGATTAAGGGATTTTCACATCGAAACTATTATAGAAGGTAAGTTAGAGAGTAAAGTATTATTACTTTCTAGAAGTTGACAATAACCTCTGGCAAGACCACACATACATAATTTGACCATTACAACCCTTCAGTCAGGATTACGACCGAGCTTCTTACACTACCAATGTTGTGTGTGTTAATTTTTTACATGGGGACCTAAAGTTTAAAGTCGGAACTGTCCGAACGACAGTGCTTTGAGAAACTCTTCATTACAATGTTATTTACTTTCGAGAGAAGTCTTCTGAGAGGAACTCGCCGAAGAAATATTTTCAAATATTTAATTTTGTTAGATACGTTTGACCTGGGGCTTGAACCGTGGCCTCACGTCTAATAAGTTAACACACTACTACTAGACTATTGTGACTTCAATAGAGACTGCAGATTGAGTATTATTCGGAACAACACTGTTTACTGTGAGAATATTGGAGGACCAATTCTTCAAAAGGAGAATAATTTCGTCAATAGTAACGATAATGCTGTATGCTTGCCCAATATGGTCGGAGGCGCTCTACGTGGGGACGACAAGGAGGATACTGTCCTCTATGTATCGTCTAAGCGCCATGAGACGGATAAATGGCTTCAGGACAGTGTCTGGTATTGGCAAAGACAATACCGATAGACATATTGGCGGATGAGATGAGGCGGATATTCTTTCGCCGTCTCGAGACAAATGCCAGCTATAAAAGCGGAGGAACAAATGGCAGTCACGATGTGAGAACGATTTAAAGGGACATTTCATGGACATTTCACCTTACCTGATGTAACCCTTTGGATGGATAACAAACATTGCGAGCTGAACTACTACGTGACACAGTTCCTAACTGGTCATGGGTGCTTCAGGAAGTACCTGCACAGATTTGGACATCATACTTGCCCTTTATGCCCAAACTGTGTAGATGAGGTGGAAGATGCGGATTAGATGGCCCGGGGAAACGAGTTTCGGACCAACTCGGCTTATCGAAGAGGTGTTAAATTCTAGGATTCTATGGAGCCAATACAGTCGGAGAATGGCTGAAGTTATGCAAGAACTCCGAAGGCTAGAGGAACGGAGGCGAAATTTAACTTAGTGTGACAAAGCTTTAAAGCTAACCAGCCCTCCGCAAAGTAATACCTTACGGCAGTCCCGTTGAGGGAGAGTGGTTGAAGTGTGTAGGGGATGTGTTTTGTACGTAGGCACCAGTGATGGTGAATTGTGCACTCTTTTGTTGGAACAAAAGTGTCTTTCGAAGAATCTCACCACCGGCCTAAAACAAAAAAAAGTATGTATGTATGTATGTATGCATGTATGTATGTATGTATGTATGTATGTATGTATGTATGTATGCATGTATGTATGTATGCATGTATATATGTATGTATGTATGTATGTATGTATGAATGTATGCATGAATGTATGTGTGTATATATGTATGTATATATGTCTGAATATGAATTTTTGAAGCCGCAAAAACGTTATTAGTTAAATATTAGTTCCGCAATAAACCCCTAAAAAATTTTAAAAAGTCCTCATTGACATAATTTGGCACACTTTCAAATTGTAAATAGTTTCTCCAAAAAGTAATAAATTTGCTTTAACACTTGTTTTTAAGAGAACTTCGATGCATATTAGTTATTAGGATGATCTCTAACCGTGAAGATGTTTTACTGTTATTTTTAAGGAATTTCATTTACATTCATAGTTTGTTTTAAAATTTTTTTTTACCTTTTTTTTGTTTTTTTGAATATTTTTCAAGGCTTAAAAAATTTATTTTTAGTTTCAGACTCATTTTTCAAGACCAACATGTGCACACAAAAGTCTTTTATTTTATTAAAAATTTCATTTCTACTTGGTTACGTTTTTTTTTTTTGTCTTTTTAGCGATTTATTTTTTGTTTTATTTTCTGTTTTTTCTTCTTTTTTTAGCATTTATTTTCATAACCATTTTACCATAAGGAAGTAATAAATTTTGCCAGACGTCAACACATGTAGGGAATTGTATGCAAAAAAGCTATGTTTTATGCGCTTTTTATCCTCTTTTTTTACTGCTTTTGTTTCGTTTCTTCTACAAACGACATGGATTTTTTTTACACAAAAAAGGCATTCATATTTAGGCCTTATTTTAGTGTAACAAGCAAGAAAGAGTGTAAAAATGTGTAGAAAAAAAAATAAAAATTTTAAAAAAATGAAGAGAAGAAACAAAAGACAGCAAAAGTTAAGCTGTTTTAAGGATTTTTTATTTTTTTGTTAAAAAAAAAAAAACAAAAAAAAATCAAAAAATATAAGCAGTTATATATATATGTATGTACCTATAAACCTAAGCAATTTAGACGGCATGATGATGGTAATAAAGCCAGAAGGTTGTCGGCATTTTAAAATGTATTTTCTTTGCTTTTCTTTTTGTTTTAAAAAAAATATTTTTTTTATTATTTATTTCAACATAAATTCCCATAAAGAAGTTGTAGTAAACAAAAGGTTTTTATTTCAAATAAAATATAGAGACGACAAGCTGATGGCAAAATTATTTTTGACATTGATTTGTTTTGGGTA
Source organism: Sarcophaga subvicina (assembly GCA_936449025.2). Lineage (NCBI taxonomy): Eukaryota > Metazoa > Arthropoda > Insecta > Diptera > Sarcophagidae > Sarcophaga > Sarcophaga subvicina. Next base: position 111,747,849 of record OW388084.2, on the reverse strand, counting down.
GACAATTTAGGAACTTCGCGCAAAATATTTCAAATTCATTATTCAAAAAGAAGTTTTAAAAAAATGGAAGGCTTTATGGGATATTTTATAGCATTTCAGTTGCAAAGTTTCTTTTTTTATCATATGAAACATTCTAATTTTTATAATAATTTAGAGAACTTTGAACTCCTTTGCAATTTATTTCAATAATTGTAATAGAAAAAAAATGTATTCGAAAAACTTTTGGTGTGCAATTACATGGTTATACCCAAATAGGGCCATTGGACTGATATCATATGTGAAACTTTTTAAAACATTCCTTTCTGCCGCACAGTGCTTTGGTGAATTTCTAACAAGCCAACAGATATACAGCACGTAGTTGGCTTGTCAGGCTTTCATAGAAAGTATCCAGCATTCTCCAAGTTCATACCAAATTCTCCTTATGAAGTCTTGCACCGCCCTCCATCAACTTTTCATCATCGAAATGTTTTAAATAATTTCAGAATAAATACATATCAAGACAACAGCTGTTGGTCCATACTCTTATTAACTCCAACAATTAATTGAGCATTCGTACATTGACACGTTGGCTGCCGACTACGAGATAACTCGTAGATTACGTTCCCTTCTAGGGAGCCAACTACAGGTTATCTTATACTCACTAAACCTGCCATTTTGTGTAGCTACGAATAAAATCGTATTATATCAGTGCTAGTATCGATAAATGGCTTCTGGGAAAATAACAAAAAGCCAATGTTGGCTTGCTCTGGCCAGTTTTCTGATAATTGCCGCGTCAGTCAACGTGTTAGGAATAAATTAAGATTGTTGTGGTCCTGGAAAAATCGATTTTGTCGCAATAGTCATCTAATGTGCTTAAAGTCACTTTATGATGGAATTCATTTGATTACAAGGATGGAATTGGTATCAATTCTGCAGCAATTTATAAGCAACTGTATCACAAAGTAGTCGCCGTAGCCTAGTAGGTAGTGTGTTTTGGCTTTTTAGAGGTAAGGCCACGATTCAAACCCCAGGTCAGAAAGCTCCAACAAAACGAAATTTGAATATTTCTTAGGCGACTTCCTCTCAGCAGGTTTCTGGCAAAAACCGTGGGAGTAAATAAAATTGCCATGAAAAGTTTTTCAAAAACCCATCGTTCGGAGTAGACTTTAAATTGTAAGTCCCGCCACTCATGTATAAAATTAACACACAAGATAGGTGGTGTGAGAAGCTAGATCGTAATCCGGACTGAAAGATGACCAAATATATACGTATGTATGTAAATATAAGATTGAGACTATGGAGAGTATTTTGTGCCTCTGCCACTGGCTCAGGTTTGAGTTATGCCAGAGCTTCTTTGCTGGCCTTAATGAAATTTTAATTGGATTTCTGGACGGAAAAACTTCATATTTTAGCCATTCCCAGCTTTTCTTCCCTTTATCCTTTCTCTCTAAGAAAGTCATTCAATTTTTAAATATTTTTCTATATGACTCGACTATGTCACCTGGGTTCTGCTTTAGGCATGAAAAATATAGTCTGTCTGAAGAGCACAGCATGCCTGAAATGCCCATGAAGTGGAGCTAGTTACGAAATGTATTGTACCGGAAGAAAAGGTAATTAAAATCATCCTTGATAGCACTGTTTGAGTACTATGAAGACTCCGCAGTCTGCAGTAAGGCCCTCTTAAGAAATATGGACATGCTCAGTGTGGTGCTGTATATTGTTTCAGAGCATTGTAATGTGTTGGGTAATTTGGCTGCGTATGAGCCCAGAGATCAGCAATGAATCGTTTTTTCGATACTCATAAGAACTCATGAAATTTTGAATATAAATGAGTAAACAATACTGAAATTTAACCATGCACTCGGATTCATTCTTACTCACTACACCGTTGATTTAGAAGTACAGGTTGCAATGAGTATGAGTACAACGTTGATATGAAACTCATACCATTCGAAATATGCTTGATTCATAAGCCTACTCATTTAGACTTATAACTTTAGAAAAATACTTATAATACTCATAAATGATTCGAGTGACTCGAATCATTCATCAGTCTTTGTTGTTGTTGCATTTACAGAAAAAGAAAAAAAGACAACCAAGCAAAAAAGACAGAGCAAACACAGAACCTTCTAGTGAGTATTTTAGTGTTCGTACTTATTTTGTGGTTCGTGAATATGTTGAGTTATGGAGAGTGGAAATCAACAATATCATACGTGTTGTTAAGTATGAATATGATGAGTACTTCAAACTTTAAATATGAGTAGAGGTGGACATGATATTAAAATAAGTATGAATGCGTATAAATGTCAGAATTTATGAGTATGATTCGATTCTACTCATGTTTTTGAATACTCATTGCTGATCTCTGGTATGAGCTGACAAGAAATTGCGCTTAATTTGGTTGTCTACGAAATTTTACTGTATCCAAAACGACCAGAGCAGACTAAGACTATAGCTATTAAACAGTTGAAAGTGCATAAAGGTTTGGAAAGGCTTATGGAGGCCTTACTTAATTGGCCATTAACAACCCGATTAACAGATTGCGGCCTGCCTTAACACATCCTTCCAGGCGCCTACTACAATTGTTCACACCAATCGATGAATCCAATGAAAACCAATACACAAGACACCAGAAGGATGGAGACGCAAAAACATTCACTTAATTGTGGAAGAACGTAGCCTGTGATGACTGCGCTTCTGTTGGATGCTGAGGCTAAATGTCTGTGTCCTATTCATACATACCCATACTAGAACGTTTTGTAATTTCACTGTAGTCGGCTTAAATTTTATTATTTTTGTTTTATTAACAGCGTTTAGTTTTTAATAAAAAAAACTTGCTTTTAATTATTTTACAAAAACTAGTCATTAATTATGGAAACTTAAAATGTTTTTTTTATTGTCCTTGACAATATTAATTTCCATAAAATACTGCCGTACTCTAAAGTTTTTTTTTGTATATACACACAGACAAGATATAGGTGTGAAGGTCACTGGGTAATATAATACTTTACACATAATCGTTTATTTATGGTATATAGACACACATACACACACAGTCATTTAAATATATATACATACATCCATATGTACCCTTTTTAAAGACAAGATATTGTCAAAATAAATATACACGAGCATATGCAAACTCTAGCAAAAATCTTCATGCTTAGTTTATGGAGTATAAAACAGAGACTTTTATGTGACACCGTTTTAGAAAACTCATATTAATCTTGAAAATTTATGATGTGGTTGTGCATTTCGAAGCAGTAGCTTAGCAAAGAAGAAGATGGAAAAAAGGGTAAGAAAATCAATCCTTTATAAGAAGGATATGTATGTGTGAACGTTTGTGTTTTGTCTTAAAATATAAGGCAGATGCTAGTGAGTGAAGGGTTTTTCTGTTTTTTTTTTGCTTGGAAATAAATTCTAAACATATTTTATGGATAGTTTTTGTTTCACCTGACAACTTTTTGTAGCTTTTTTTTTTTGTCGCCAACTTGTTAAGTATTCATTAAAAATTGTTGCCAGTTTAACAATTTTTATGGGTCCTTAAAAAAAGAAACATGCATAAACACACACTCAAACAAATTATTTCAACAGATTCAAGTTGTTAAAGTTGTGCTTAGCTAAGCCAAGCTGAGTTTAGTTTGGTTTTTTTATATATTTTAAGGACAGTAGTTGCTGTTGGTATTGCTGCTCAACACTTCACCTTGCTTCACTTTGCGGCTGTTGGATGCTGCTAACTGCTGCCTGATGTTGATGTTGATGATGATGATGCTGGTGCTGTTGCAAGTGTTATTTGATAGTTTCTCCGCTTGAAAAAGACAAATTTCATAATAAAGCTTTCCACAAAGACTAGAATAAAATAAAAATAAAAAATACCTCAGCTCGTTAAAATAAATTTATGTTTTCAATGCCATGCAATTAAAGTTGTGTTTATAGCTGAATCAAAGCCCTGACTATTAAAAATATAAAAAAAAATTTAAAAACTAAAAATGCATAAAAAGAAATAATTATAGATGTACCCTATAGAATACACATTGTTACAAACAGGGAAAAATCTATATACTGGTGGTTTGCTTTTACATCGTTTAACATTAAGATTATAAACAAAAGCTACAAAAACAAAACAATGCAGTAAACAAATCTGTTTACAAATTATCGTAGTCCTTAATAAAGGGTTATCCATTTCGTGGTTTCAAAAGTAAACGTAAATAAAACACATATAAAATATTTTTTTCATGATATTTCTTTTTATTGTAAAGTTTGAACGTTGGCGTTATGTGTGAAACACTACATCATCATTTAAATGACCTCCACGCGAAGTGATGCAAGCATTGATTCTTTTGAGGTAATTTTCGACCACTTTTTAAATCATATTGGGCGGTATCTCAGCCATAACTTGACGAATGTTGGTTTTTAAGTGCTCAAGAGTTGAAGGTTTATCTGCATTAACACGGTCTTTGGCGTAGCCCCACCAAAAAAATCTAATGTTATCAAATCGCATGATCTTGGTGGCCAGTTGATATCGCCACGACGAGAAATTACGAGGCCAGGAAATGTCTTTTGCAATAAAGCCATATTCGCTTGAGTTGTGCGGCATGTGGCACCGTCTTGTTGAAACCAATCTTCAATAGCAGACAAAAAAAAGTCGGTCATCATATGATCATAACGCTCCGAATTGACGGTGACAGTCGTTCCATCGTCATTTTCGAAGAAGTAGGGTCCAATCACACCTTCGGACCAAAGAGCGCACCAAACAGTGCCTTTTTCTGGATGTAATGGCCTCTCTGCAATTACTTGGGGATTCTCAGAACCCCAAATACGACAATTTTGTTTATTAACATACCCACCGAGTGTGAAATGTGCTTCATCGCTGAAGAAAATTTTGTTCGATACGTGGCTGTGGCAGAATCACCATTTTTGTAGTAGGTTTTGATAATTTTTATGCGTTGTGTGATAGTTAAGCGATCCATTTTCGCCAATGTCAGATTTTCAACTGAAAAGAAAAAATTGGTTTCACAACTTAGTTTGACTGATGTCGAATTCCAGTCCCATACTTTTGAAACCGCTAAATGGATAACCCTATACAACAACATACTCTACAAGAATAAATGTAAACAAAATACACAACCAACAATAACGAAACGATGTTTACATTTATAGAGATGTCGAGAAGGCGAAGCCACGTACATTTGCCTTCAATAACATTCATCGGACTGTTTTCGTTGCCATATAAAAACCCAGGCAAAGCAGGCGAGTCAGTTAGTGAAATTCAGTCTTATGTAAAACCACGGTGTGTTTGAAGAGAATAATTGTGATTTGAAGATCTCCATTACAAAGATATGTCGAACAATTGTCTAGTAATTGTTATTGTTTATGCAAAACAGTGCAAAAAGGAATAACAAACAAAGCAATTGTTGTTGCAATCTACAAGCTTATATTTTAAACGTTTTTAAAAGATAAAAACGTAACAATATCTATTAATTAATAAATTCAAAATAAAAAACAAATTTAAATTATTGCACTTGTTATCTATTACGTAACGAAAGCATTATAATGATTACTTATGCCCTGGTGCTATGAACTGCAGGTAATTGTTTCCACAAATATTCAACATTGAAATAAATATTCGATTTACCTGTTTGAAACGTAAGGAACATTTGTTGCAATGTTTGTTTATCTTCAAATGTAATTAATGCATATATTTGCCTCATTCATACAAATACAAATATAGGAATGGTTTATCCTCTTATAGTTATAGAGACTCTCCAATAATACTTGAAAATCCCTTGTTCCTTAGTTATGGCCCCCAAAAACCAAGGGAAAATATTGTCTAGTTTGTCTAGCAAAGCTGATAATTTCAGTTTCGTTTCTCTCTTTTCTCTGTGTGGGGGTAGACTTAATAAATACTCATCTACATATGAAATTGAAAATTCTTGACATTGATTCATTACTCAATGAAATATTCGTACATTGAAAGACAGACTCTCTCTCCTACAATACTTACATATGCTTTCATATTTTCATAAATTTATATTAAGGTTTAAGCCATAGATAATGGCAAGTAAATGTGTGTGTGTGTCATCATCATCATTAGGTCCCCAGGTTTTAGCCGTATTTGCAAATTCCTGTCTATGAATTATAATGTTTTCTTTAATTTTTGGTAGAATTTGCCACACAACCAAAAGTAACCACCATTCAATACTAGTCTGTTACAGTACAATTCTGCCAACAAAAACAACGACAACAACTCTATGAATATTGCAGTTTTGTTAGACAATCGGTAATTATTCGTTGTTGTTAAGCCAGGCATTGGTAAGGGGGAATTTAAGCGGTTACCTGTAGCACAGTGCGTAAGCATTGCATAACTCTGTAGGGCTGTTTTAGTTTTACTGTTTTGGCTTTAGATGTCCTAAAGGGGCAAATGTGTATAAGTGTTGATGTTAAGAGTTAAATACAGTCTAAGCTTGCTAATTAGTAAAGACAATAAGAGCCTTGAAGTCGCCGTAATCTAGTAGGTAGTGTGTTGGCTTATTAGACGTAAGGTAAGGTAAGATCAGCCATCAAAACGGAAATATGAAAAAATATCTCTTCAGTGACTTCCTCTCAGCAGATTTCTGGCAAAAACTCTGAGAGTAAATAAAATTGCCATGAAAAGTTTCACAAGAATCTGTAGTTCGAAGTCGACTTTAAACTGTAGGTCCCACACTACATAAGTGGTGTGAGAAGCTAAATCGTAATCCTGACTGAAGGGTTGTTATGACCAATTGACTGGTTAAATACATGCTAAGAAGGCTGCACAAGTCGCTGTCTGACTTGGGCAGCACAGCTGGTGTCCATCTGAAGCATGATCGGCCAGATGTGAGAGGAAATTTGTATTTAGTTTTAATTAAAATTCTTTATTATTCGCACAATTCTGTGTTCCACTGTTCACAACTTGATGTAACCAACAATAATTGCTTTTCTTTGTTATTCCTCTGTTTACAACCTTTGCATAAACAATAATAATTACTAGGCAATTGTTCGACACATCTTTGTAACGGAGATCTTCAAACCTCGCTCTTCAAACACACCGCGTCTACACACAAGACTGACTGAACTTCAATAACTCACTCGCCTGCTTTGCCTTGCCTTTTATATGGCAGCGTAAACAGTCTGATGACTGTTCTGGAAGGCGAATACTCATAGCTTCGCCTTCTCGAAATCTCAAAAAATGTAAACATCGTAGTTTACATTTATTATTGTAGTGTTGTTGGTATATTTTTGTTTACTTGTTTACCATTTTTATATGCTGATGTCTGTTGTTGTATTTTTGTTTACTTCCTTACAATTTTTTAAGCTGGTGTTTGTTGTTATATTAAACAGTACGATAATTTGTAAACAGTTTTGTTTACTGCATTCTTTTGTTGTTATAGCTTTTGCTTATAATTTTAATGTTAAGCGATGTAAAAGCAAGACACCCGTATCTTGGTTTTTTTCTTTTTGGAACAGTATACTCTACAGAGTTCAGTGGAATAAATAATGGGCGGCACTTATTAAAGAATTTAATAACTTGTAGTTCTCATCGTTTTTCTATGTACTAGTATCTAATAGTTCTAGCCATTTACGATTCATTATACTAGGCTGTGTCGAATAAGGCATAGTTCCAAGTCTTTCTATTTAGTTTACCATTGCTGTACATAACATGCCATGACTACGCCAGTGCGTGCAAGAACCTTTTGTATATAAAACGTCCAGTTTGTTTATGGAATTTAAAGTCTAGTGAAACAGAGTTACATTTTGCAATTTGTTAACCCAAGAGATTTCCTTTTAAACTCAACACTACCAACTTTCATTACTAAAGTGTATACAGCCATATATCCAAAAACATATACATATATTCAACATTGCCAGTAATAATACATGCACACATGTATGCATGTGTAGTTAACTAACGCTTAGTAAACACCTTCTATTTAAACATACTTTTGTGTCTGCAAACTCTTACATTTTCATTCTTTATAAATACATGTACTTATGTATGTATGTATGTATGTTTGCATGTATGTACATGTTTATGTATACATTATATAAACAATACTACATAAATTTCTTCGTATTTGCTTTTCTAAGAGTTTGTAAAGTGTAAAGTCCGAAAATCCTTATATTTTGGTTGCAGCAAAATGTGGCAATTAAAAGGGATTTATTCTTTGCTTAACTCAATTTCCCAATGTGATGTTTGATTTGCTCTCCCTCTCTCTCTCTCACTTCCTTCCCATTTTTTGCGTTTACGTCAATCATCATCCCTCATCTTTAAATAAAATGTGTGTGCAAAAGTCCTTTTCAACTCTCCTACTACACATGTAAACAATTATTCCCAGGGCTGGCACGCATATTGAGTGGGTGTATGAGGAAGTTTAAAAAGCAAATATTTGTAAGCAAAAATACCCTACAGACTGTGTGTATGGTACATCGTTAAGTACAGTATTGAAGATTGTTTAGTATTAAGTTAGGCTACCTCTGTTAGGATAATGGTCTGCAACTGAATATAAATTAGAATGGAATTGCGGGTGGCTTTGCCTTCAGAGGAAGGACCAGAGAATAAGTTTTATTTTGTTTTCCAGCACGTTTATTGTCCTATTGCTTCTCTAAGATGACAAACTGTATTTTTAAGGGCTCTCTCTATGAGTTCTTAGTTATGTAGGTTGATAAATCTTTATGTCAACCCAGGAAAGTGGGATACACACACTTTATTTTAGTTCTGGAACTACCCAGAGAATGTGACTAAGCCTCATAGACATTAAATGTCTATTCTCGACAAACCACAAAGATGAGTTGTATATAACAAAAAGAGGAGCTTGCTGGGCTGTACTCATCCATGTCCATTAACTGTCTTGTCACTGTAGTTTCTGCAGAAGTTATTTGCCTATGACCAAGACTAATGAGTCTCGCACGAGTGTCTATAATTCAACGCCCAGTACTGACGCCAATTAGCATGCTAAGCTAGCTTTCATCCAGCTTCAAGTCGCCGTAGTCTAGTAGGTAGTGTGTTGGCTTATTAGATGTGAGGCCTCGGTTCAAATCCTAGGTCAGGCATCTGCAACTTTAAGCTGTAGGTCCCACCGCTCATGTATAAAATTAACGCACTCAACATAAGTGGTGTGAGAAGTTAGGCCATAATCCTGACTGAAGGGTTGTAAGGACCAATTATGTAATGGGACCAATCAGCATGCTGAGCTTGCTTTAAGCAGACTTTCCGCACGCCATCCACGCAGCTTTATCTAGACCTTGTCCGTATCGAGTCGTTGAGAGAATCCTTTACCGTTTTGTTAATATGTTATAAATTCGCAGGAATTTAATGGAATGCCCAATGTAGAGAATCAATAGAGAGTTCGATGTTTGTAGCTCATCTGGCTTGTTTATCTGCTCTGCTGTTTTAAGGAATACCACCATGTCCTGGTACCCATATGAGAGAGTGTTGTGTCCCTATGCCTTTTTGTTGAATGGTTCGCGGCAGCTGTCAATCGTATTAGAGGTTACCAAGCTAAAACCCACACGCTTTTCTATCAGAAAATATGCTAGTATTCTCCCAAGAAATACTTAGAGTGTCGTGTCCGTATGTCTTTTTATTAAATGGTTCGTGGCAGCTGTAAATCGTGTTAGAGGTCGTCAGGTTACTACCCATGCGCTTGGCTATCAGAAAATATGCCAGTATTTATTCAAGATATTTATCGCAGTCCGGGAGCTGAAATTTCCAAAGTAGAGAATTCAATAGAGAGTTCGTTGTGTCGTGCATCTTGCCTGTTAACCTGCTCTGCAGTTTTACGGAATACCACCATGTCCTGGTAACCATATTAGAGAGTGTTGTGTCCCTATGCCTTTTTGAATATTTGCGGCAGCTGTAAGCCGTCTTATAGGTCATCAGACTAAAACCCACGCGCTTGGCTATCAGGAACTATGCTAGTATCCTCCCAAAAGATATTTTCAATTCTAATAATCCCTACTGCAGTCCATAAGGCGGACCAACCCGCCTAGAGAATGTTGCAGTGGTACGATAGCTTTGTCGAATGAGCTTCAGCTATCGACTCAGGAAAGATTCCTTGATTTACAGTTTTTTTTTTCTCTGGATACTTCCCGAAAAGTAAAAAATATTTTTTTTTTATTCAACATTTCTTTATACAATTAATTGCTATCGATTTTGCTTAAAGAACAATTTTTTTATTGTTCTCGAAGAAAATAAAATACAACTCTTATGAAATGAAATGGGCAAACAGCTCCTAAAAACTTCCTCTGTTTTAAACGTACATATGTATGTATGTGATGTGATGTGTTAATGAAAAAGTTTATGTTTGAGGTTAATTTAGTAATTACTTTTCCCTTTATGGTGGACTCTAACATATTAAGTTCGAAAACAAAAGAAAAAACATCGAACAAATCTTTCAAAGCAAACTAAAATCGATAAACTTGTGTTTCAAGTTCATGTCGACGATATCAGTTACCAATTGTGAAAGGTTATTCAACCTTTTTGCTGTTTTTTTTGCTTTTCTTCGAAAACCTGTACATGAAAATGGCAGAGTTTACAAAAACTTAACAGCTTAAAGGTAATACAATAAAGCTGTTTCAAAGGCCAGCAATAAACAAAACAAAAGAAAGAAAGGGAAAAGCTAAAGTTAAGAAAATATCTGTTAACATACTTTAAGGGGGGGTTTTCTTAAAGAAAACTACGGCATAGTTTTGGGAGCATAAGGAAACGAAACATAATAACAGATTTGGTAGAATTTAAAGCATAATTTAAGTGGAATTAAATTATTAAAGCTTTTTTAAACAATATTAATGGACAATATTAAAGAAAAATATTTAATAAAAATAAAACAAAATCACTGTAGTACAGTATACAATTCAGATATTATTCTGTTGTAAAGGGAAATGGCATCCTTAGTCCAAAGAAATTAGGTCTATAATTAAAGAACCGATAGATTTACTCTTTCGAACACCATTCCTTACAGGGCAAGTTGTTTAGTAGGTTTTGAACATGACTCAATGCCATAATGCCCTTAATTGTAATAACCTGTTAAACGATCTTCAATTCAAAGAACGTCGAATGTAATAGAAGGGCAAACAATGAATGATCTTTGCAGTAGCTATTGCTGATGCGAGATATTCTTTTCATTTCAATTATTCCCAAAAATAATCCATTATGGAAGATCTCTACTCCCAAAAGAAGATATCATCAGTAGTTGATATCAAAAACAGTAGGATCTGGGAAAACCTCTGAACCACTTCTTATATATGTATGTTCACAGATTCTGTAATTCTAAACAATCTTATCGTCCTAAGGCCAGTTAAACTAGGCATCAGGACGTTTAGGGTCTTTCGAAACCTCCTATACAGACCAATTCATAACATTTCGTTACTAAGAACACTTCTCAGTAGAAACATCAATGACCGTGAATATTTAATGGCCATCCAATTTTGAAAATCTATTCCAAATCCATTATTGCTAGTAAAGCGGCTTTTGGGACTTTTAGGGTTCCTTGATAAGAGTATTTTAAGGAAAGGGTTTAGTGAAATAGTGGACTATATGGCAAAACGAGGGAATCTCTTTCACCTAAGTGGTCAACAGTCATGCCCTGGGCTTACAAAACGTGAAACGAATGCAATAAATTTGGAACAGGGAATAAACATATATGCAAGGTTATTCCAAAAGCTTTCTAGTTTCTGACAGAGGAAAATCAGGTAAGTGGTTTCTTTCTAAGAGGAGAGAAGACTTAAACCTTTAGGTATCGTAACATACCCTACGGGCCGTTGACCCCAATATCTATCGATGCCTTTACTTCGTTATTACTCCTTAAAATCTTTAAAATGGGTAGCTAATGAAATAGGTTTCCAATATTCCTTGGTAACAGAGTTCTCTAGCCTCGGCCTAGGGTCTAGAGTCTGCCTGAGAGGAATAATAGAAACAGGAAATAATTTTGCCGGCATTGTTTATGAAAATAACATTATATTTTACATTTCTAGGCTCTAAAGCCTAGACCTCGAGAAAAAAAACGATTATATGATTATGATTGTAGCATACCTCAAGGCTGAGCACTTGAACAAGTTTCATGGTCTATGCTAGGGATTGTTTGTTTGCTTAAATTTAAAACAAGTTTTGTGAATGATTAACTTTGAATTTAATTTAATTTTCTAAGTAATTAAATCGCCTTCAATTCGTTTTATGCTTTTAAATTGCAAAAATTAATTTGTCAAAAATTTTAATACAGATTTTAGCCTTCTTTTAGGACATTTAATACATATTTTTTTAGGTGAACAATAAATAGTTTTGTTTTGTGCCTCTGTTTTTATCTCTTGACATATAAATAAGGCTTTTATCAATAAATTTCATTTCCAATGTTTTCTTAAGTATTTAAAAACAAAAATTAATTTCCGTTTTTGTTGAGTAAATATTCTACATAAACATGGCTAAAGTTTTCGTAATGTTTTCTTATCAACAACCTGCAATATGTTTTAATTTACCATCAAACATTAACAACTTTTAATTTGCTCCCCCACCATTATAAATGAAAACAACAACAGCAGCAACAAATAGAAGCATTGAAAAACAAATTTCAATGACCCAATATACCTGTAAACCAAACGCCCCCTCTACGCTAAAGCAGTCAATAGCCTGCCTTACATTTACTGGGGTATTGAATATCTAGGCAAACACATAGACACATAGTCCGTTATAGACTTAAGTTCTCTAAAATCGTTTATTTATTATCAAGTCCTGCTTTGCTTTTCTTTTATCAGATTTTCTGTTTTTTTTTTGGATTTTGGCATCAGTTGTGTAGTGGTGGTGGCAGTGGCAATGGCAGCATGCAACATTAGTGAGGAGTCTGTATCACAGAGAACGACAATAACAGCAAAACGTTAATATTGCGAACACATTGATTACATGGGGCCAAAAACATTTTGAAGAGCCAAATAGCGCTGGCCAGCCAGCCAACCACAAAATTACCGATGAGTTTGAGTTTAAACAACAACGGCAACAACAACAGCAACACAACTACAACAGCGTTGATAGAACATTAAGCAAAAAGGAAAGAAAAAAAGTGGAGAGACAAGTTTTGATACTTTTTGTTTGCTTTCGGAAAGATGCCTAGAGTACGGGGAGGGTAGGAAGTATTTATAACGGTCATAGCGTTTGTTGGTATTGATGTTACAGGACTGACACACTCACACCTACTTACACGTATACAAGAGCACAGATCCTTTATAAAAAAAATGAGAAAAAAACTACAAAAAAATCTCTTATCGCGCCAAACTGTAAAATTGTCATCCTATGGCGCCATTTTAGCTCCTAAAAATATATAATGGTCTTCGGTTACCTATAAATATCAACATACATACATACATTCATACCATCTATATAAACTTTACATCTCTGCAAACATTTTCTAGATGGCCATGGCGTCGTCAGTGACAAAATAAAAAAAACGAATTCGAAAATATGAGGGAAAAAGTATGCAGGCAGACAGACTTTCTTTTTTCCAATTTATTGTCATAATGTTGAGCAGTTTTCTTCTCTCCTCTCAATATTCTAGGCTTTTACAAGCTACGAGTAACAGTACTTTTTTTTTAAATCGCCATTTCTTTTTTGTAAACTTTTCGATTTCCGTTTCTGTTTCTTTTTTTATTTTTTTTTTGTTCCTTGAATTTTTTGTGTTTTTTCAAGGGGAATAGTAATGGAAAATGCAGAAAAAATAAAATTATTGGCGGTAGTATTAAACACTCTTGAAATCAAATTAAGTGGGTGGTTTTTACTCTTCAAAGTGCCCTATATTTTGTCAAGAAAATAGATATACTGGATTACAGCAATCAGAGGTAACATTATATACCAGATGAGATAAGTTAGGTTGGATTAAATTCACATTCGCCTTCTAAGTCATAGGATAGTTGGGTCCTATAAGGTCCTTGGTTAACATTCCTCATCCATATCAATCCTCTTTCGCTAGACATAACCTGTCCATGAAATATAGTACTTACTTTACTTACTTAATAGGCCATTAACAATCCAATTACCGGATTTTGGACAGCCGCAACACATCCCTCCAGGCGCCTCTGCTTCCTGCGAGCCTACGCTAGTTGGTCACACCAATCGATCTCTGTTTGGTCCTTCCAACGCAAACAACGTCGTATTCTTCGCCGAATTCCGCAGATGCCCGCATCCAATACCCATCTCGCCGGAACATACTCCTCCATTCGAACAACATGGCCGAGCCAGCGCAGTCGCTGGATGTTAATATGCAGCACAACGTCTATGTCGTTGAGGGACTCATACAGCTCAGTGTTCGATCGAATGCGGATATTATCGCCAATTCGCACTGGACCGAAGATCTTACGTAGGACTTTTCTCTCGATTACTTTCAAAGCTGCTGCATCAGTGCTTAATAGGGTCTATGACTCTGTGTCATAAGAAGCACCATGAAATATAGGTGCTCAAGAATTCCTCCCCTCAGGTTCTTAAGTGTCGGACAGTGATAAGGGAGATATTCAGTGGTCTTCTCTTCTTTCTCGTCATTGCAGCTGCTGCAGAATTAGTGAAGAGTTATTTCCAGCCTCCGCTTGAAGGGCCAGTGACTTGTTTCAACTGCTATGAGCTTCCTTAGATGCACTCCATTTAAGTTTTAAGTTTAATCAATAGCGGGCTAGATTTTCTGGTCAGGTTACAAAAGGATTCATTATCACATCTCCATTTGGGAGAGGATTAAGGTCAGTCTGCATCTCTTCAGAACAATGACAATTCCATGTACGAGTTCATTTGAATTTTCTGCTCTGGTAACCTTCTGAATTGCTTCTGAATTCCTGAGATATCTGACCATCCCGGACAATAACAATTGTGGTTTACACAATCTCTAGGCATCGGAAGCTCGGTTTGTAGCTCATGTATTAGCTTAAATAGAACTACAATAATCGAGTATTATAAGACACGATCTATGATTCATGTATTCCCAAGAGCACGAACTTTATTGTGTCTCCTGGATCCGTGAATACCTGTACTATATTCTCTAAGTTCTATTCAGTATTTTTATAGTTTTTATTATTACACCATTTCCGAGTAAAATGTCCGGACGAATGAAATGTCCAAAGCGTGACGCAAGTAGATGCCTTTGCATTAATATCTGTGGCCGGAATGCTGAACGCTACAATGCAGATTGTACGGATTTATTGACTACCTTTCATTGGCTTCGAGAGAGTTTTGTTTTCCTTTTTTGTTTTTTTGCTCATGACTTTATCTGAAGCTCCAATTTTTAAAACAGAATTAGAGACTGTAAGAACGATCTGTGAAGTCGTCGAAGTCTAGTAGGTAGTATGTTGGTTTATTTAGACGTAAGACCACGGTTCAAATCCCATGTCAGACATCTTCAACTAAGCGAAGTATGAAAAAATATTTCTTCGGCAACTGCCTCTCCTCAGATTTCTGGCAAAAACTCGAAGAGAAAATAAAATTGCCATGAAAAGTTTCTCAAAAATCGGTGGTTCGGAATCGACTTTAATTGTATGTCCCGCCACTCATATATAAAAATTAACACACACAACATAGGTGGTGTGAGAAACTACGTCCGTAATCCCAACTTAAGGGTTGTAATGACCAATTATGTATGCATGTGTGTAAAAACGATCTGTAGCATCCTATTTCCAGTCGTTGTCATCATCGATTTCCATGTTGGTTCCTTCCCTTTTGATTTTTAAGAAAATCTATTTTCATTTTGTAAGCAAATGTTGCCAAGGATTTTTATAATTTTCTAAGGAAGTCCTTTTTAATTTTTTTCTTCTTCTTTTACTTTACAATTCAAACAATTTCTTGTCACATTTATAATATTTGCTTATGTTACTTGTGTTCCTGCTGCTTTTTTGCTGACTTTTTAAGTTGAGTTTCTCTTCTTTTTTAATTCTAAAGTTTGTAGTCATTTTCTTCTTTTTTTCTCTTTTTTGTTGATTATTTGTAGTCATTTGCTAGATGTTCTACGTTTGCCAAGTACTTCTTTCGGGGTTTTTTTTAATTTATTTTTTTCTTTCTTTCTTTCTCTAATAATTGTTACTCTTTCGTAGAGAAACCTAAAGAAATTGTTATCGGTGGTGGTGGCATTGGTATTGGCTTTGGCAGAGAATGTCCTTTGATGCGTATCGAATTTCTTAATAGCCTTTAATTTGTGATTGGAAAGTCCTTTTATGTTGCATTGCTAAATTAAGGACTCCTCCACGAATATTATGGGGTTTTGTTTATGGCCAAAGTTTTTCGTAAATTTTTTTATTACAACAGCCGGAGCACTACAAGTCTGACCACTTCCAAGGGAAACTGTGATTTTGAAGGAGAAAAAAAATACATGTTTCGTAGACAATTTAAGCCATTAATGTTTTATTGTTGCTCTTATCGTTTAGAGAAAAAAAAATGTATCGAGGGAAAGAAAGTTTTCCCCGGCTATCTTATGTTACCAGGGTATTAACTTTTAACGGGTCTGCCTTCTATTGCTACAGCTACTGCTATTGCTTTATGTTTAATATTCAAATAATGATTCCCGTCTTTATTTTGTTTTGTTTTTCTCTCATTTTCGCAATTATAAATAATAGTGTGGAGTTTTTAAAGTAGGGGTGGGCCCTGCTCTTTAATTAGGCCGTCTTGCGTGGTTTGGCTGCTATGGCGTCAGTGCTTGTAATTGTTTAAAAAGTAAAATGTAAATGTTGTTGGAATTTATTGTTTATTACTTCATAAGCTCTTGAAAGTAAAGGGAGTTTCCCCTTTCTCAGTGGTGGTAGTAAAATTCAAAAATCGATTGTTATTGAGAGCAAAGCAAAAGTCTATGCGTTGCTTAACTAATTAATGGAAATTTATGGTGAAATGAAGTAAACAGAAAAAGGTTGAAATTGCTCTTTTACTACAAGCTTTCAAATATCTAAGCCATCAGAAATGCCCTTTTTAGAAGCATAGAAACTCTGTATGATAATATTGTTACGTTTTTACCTTTTAAAAACGTAAATTGCAAATAAAATAAAAAATAAATTTGTGTTTAATTTTAATTAGAATTCTGTATTATTTCCACGATTCTGTGTACCACTCTTCACAATTTGTTGTAAACAACAATAATTGCTTGGTTTGTTATTCCTCTGTTCACAGTCTTTGCATAAACAATAACAATTACTAGACAATTGTTTGACTGATCTTTATAACAGAGATCTTCAAACCACGATTACTCTCTCTTCAAACACACCGCGTTTTCACATAAGACTGACTGAAATTTTACTAACTTTGCCTTGCCTTTTATATGGCAGAGTAAACAGCCTAATGAATGTTCTTGATGGCGAATGTTCACGGCTTTGCCTCTCGAGATCTCTATAAATGTTAACATCGTTGTTTACGTTTATTATTGTAGTGTTGTTGGTATATTTTTGTTTACTTGTTTACCATTTTTATGCTGGTATTTGTTGTTGTATTTTTGTTTACCTGTTTATCATTTTTTATTCTGGCGTTTGTTGTTATATTAAGTAGTACGATAATATGTAAAAATTTTTGTTCGCTGCTTTGTTTTTGTTTTTGTAGCTGTTGTTTATAATTTTAATGTTAAACGATGTAAAAGCAAAATAGCGATATGTTTTGCCATAATTTTTAAAATTACTTAATAAATATTGTTTAAATCTTGTGGTTAATAATAATTCTTTAAATAATCGTCATATAATGCCTAATCGTATGCTTCATTTATGTTAATGATTTTATGTAAGAAACCGCAATTGTATTTATAGGGCTCATTATAATAACAACAATGATAATAATAACAACAACAATATTAAAATCGTGGCCATGACCAGATGCTTGAAAGGAATATGTATGAGAAAATGATAGGACAGGAAAGAGGGAAGAAGGAAAACCAATGGAAAAAAACAAGAGACAATATTTTAATTGATAAAGTGTCGTTAACACATGGCTCCATTTCTATTTAATATTAATCTAATTAAGTATTCACCATACTCTCTCTTTGGCTCTCTTTCTCTCCCTCTCTCTTTATACCTAAGTATCTTTTATTACAAGTGTATAGGTAAAAGTGTAAAAGAGACTGAAACATTGTATAAGAATGTGTATGTATATGTTGTTATAATAATTTCCATTCGAATGTTGTCTTATGGTGGTATGGTATGGGTAGAGAGTAAATGCGAGAGTATTGAGCAGAAGAGAGTCATTATCATAAATTGTTATTAAAAACAATAATTGATGACATTGTTATTTTAGGTGTCATCTGTAATTAAAACTCAAAATTGATTATGAAAATTTATGGAATATTTGTAAGTGGAATTCAAGAGAGCGAGTACGGTAGAGAGAGAGCGAGTACGGGGGAGAGAGTGAAAATGTGTTATGCTAATGACGTCTGCTTTTTGAAAAGACAGTATGGGTACGGGGTTTATTTATAATTTATAAAATATGCAAATATCAGCGTTTATTTCTTTTAATAGCAGGAGTTAGAAAAATATAAGAAAACGATTTAAAATTCAATTCATTTAAAGAGAGAAGGTGAAGGATGAAAATTTCATATTTTCAACATTTAATTTCAAATATTGGTGCCACATTAATGTGCTCAAAGTATTGGGCACCACATTAGCTGCAAGATTTTAATTTTTTTTAAACAACAGAACTCCAAATAAACCTTGAATGAAGGAAGTCGATCTCTGATATTATGTTCTAAGTAAGATGTAATATATTGGGATTATCGCACACAGATTAAAACAAATGCAATACGCAGGGTGCATAACAGAGATCAGCAATGACTTCTTTTTTCGCTACTCATAAGCACTCATGAAATTTTGATTATAAATGAGTCAATAATAATGAAATTTAACTATGTACTCTGATTCATTCATACTCGATACAATGTTGATTTATAAGTACGGATTGCAATGAGTATATGCGTACAACGTTGACATCAAACTCATACCATTCGAAATATGTTTGATTCATAAGCCTACTCATTTAGATTCATAACTCTATAACTTTTACTTATAATACTTATAAGTAGTTAGAATGAATCGAATCATTCATCAAAATTTGCATTCTATGCATTTACAAAAAGACAGCAGCAAGCAGAGCAAACACACAACCTACTGGTGAGTATTTTAGTGTTCGTGCGCGATTCATATTTATTTTGTGATTCGTGTATATGTTGAGTTATGGAGAGTCGAAATCAATAACGTGTTGTTAAGTATGAATATGATGATGAGTACTTCAAATTTTGAATAGAGGTTCCGTGATATTAAAATAAGTATGAATACGTATAAGTATCAGAAATAATGAGTATGATTCGATTTTATTCATATTTTTAAATACTCATTGCTGATCTCTGGTGCATACTCTTGACTATAAGACATTTATGATAAAAGTTCAACTTCATTGCAAAAATGTCTTCTTTTTTAGAATTTAAGCAAAAGTTTTATATATGCAATGTACATACATGCAGACATAATTGATCATTACAACCCTTTAGTCAGGACTAGGTCCTAGCTTTTCATACCACCGATGTTGCGTCTGTTAACTTTATACATGTGTGGCGGGTGCTACAGTTTAAAGTCGATTCCGATCGACAGATTTTTGAGAAACTCTTCATGGCAATTTTTATTTTTACTCTCGGAGTTTTTGCCAAAAATCTGCTGAAAGAAAGTTGCCGAAGAAATATTATTTAAATTTCGATAAGCAAATATATCAGCATTGCCCGTTTGCATAATACTGAAAACTGAAAATAAGTTGCATTAAGGACGATCCAAAAATGTATGGATTGAATTCGTTAAAAACCTTAGGCTTTAAATGACATGAATTATGAAAATCAAATCAAAAAGAGCAATCGTTGCGTCTACCTACGGCTGTAAAAACAAAAAACAAAACCACAATTAAAATCTAAATTACTCGAGGCCAACCAATGGAAGGTTCAACCTACTAAACAAACATTAATTAACAGGAAAAGAATGCTCATTTGGAATTAATCCTCTTAAAAAACCTACTTTCAGCATTAAAAAAAGAAAACGCATACAGCGTTTAAGATTAGTAGCATTTAAAACGCTTTGGAGAAATGCAATGTTTATGCAACTGGGGTTTTTAAAAATGTAAAATCCCTTTCGAAACCTAAAAACACATCCTTCCTTTTCAATTATTTTCCTTTTTTTTAATTGTTAGCCTTTAGTTGTGTCATGCCATCACTGCTATTGTAAAAATGTCTGTGTGTGTGCGTGTATTTGTAAGAAAATTGACATGGTTTTTAAACAAAAACGCTATTGTTGGATAACCAAACCAAAGAAATATTCTGTCATTCATTCTTTCATTCATTCTTTCATTCATACAACAACGACAACAATAACAAACATTTTCAAAAACAGATAAATTCCTTTTCTTTAAAAGGATTTATTGTAGTATTGTTTGTTTGTGTTTACTTATGTGTTTACAACACATAAAAGAATGTCCTTTTTTTTCTTCCTTTACTTGTATTTGTCCTGGTTATCTATTGTTAAACATTTATACACACATTACTGTGCTGTTTATTTGTGGTTCTTGTATTATTGCAAATCAATTCGCATACAAAATGACATAAAGACCATAAATATGTGCATGTGTAAGTATTTTACAATACAATGTATTTGTTTTTGTTTAATTTTAATTGTTGTGGGAATACTCACACACAAATGGCGACTGGAATTTGAGAAAAAAAAAAAACAAGAAACCATTAAATCTAAAAGGAAATTTAACATATTGTTAGGAAAATGGAAAAATCTAGACACTGGTGTTTTGCTTTTACATCGTTTAACATTAAAATTATAAATAAAAGCTACAAACACAAAACAATGCGGTGAACAAACCTGTTTACGTATAACCGTACTGCTTAATATAACAACAAACACCAGCATAAAAAATGATAAACAAGTAAACAAAAATACAACAACAAACACTAGCATAAAAAATGGTAAACAAGTAAACAAAAATACAACAACAAATACTACAAGAATAAATATACAAACAACAATAATTATTGTAAACAACGATGTTTACATTTATAGAGATCTCGAGAATGCAAAGTCACGAACATTCGCCTGCAAGAACATTAATCAGACTGTTTACTTTGCCATAAAAAAGGCAAGGCAAAACAGGCAACTGAGTCAGAAGACATTCAGTCAGTCTTGTGTGAAGACGCGGTGTGTTTGAAGAGAATAATCGTGGTTTGAAGTTCTCCGTTACAAAGATCTGTCAAACAATTGTCTAGTAATTGTTATTGTTTATGGAAAGGGTAAAAGCAGAGGAATAACAAAAAGAGGCAAGTGTTGTTGTTTGCATAAAGTTGTGAACAGTGGCCTTAGAATTGTGCGAATAATAAAGAATTTTAATTAAAACTAAGCACAAGTTTATATTTATTTTATTTGCAATCAATGAGCTCATATTTTGAACCTTTTTAAAAGGTAAAAACGTGACAATAATTATATCTGTCAAAAAGGCAGCAGATCATTTCGATTGAAGTCTGGTTTCAAGAAATTTTAAGAAAAGCATCATAAAAAGTCTATTATCTAGAGGCTTGAAAGTCTACATTACTTTAAATGGATGAACTCGGAATAAAATTATACTTAAGTCAGTGCCACATATAACTCAAGTAAAACTTGTATGCAAAGTAGCAAAAAATCTGAGGGAAGAATAGGCAGATATTCAAATATCTTAGTCAGTTAAGTATACTGTCCAGCGATTTACAGAAAGCTTTCGGTAGACAAACAGACAAACAATCGTCATCATGCGAATTACATGCGAAAACGCAATTCTCTTAGTGCTATAAAGCCAAGAGTTTCAACCATTTCTACACTGAGTTTTAAGTTTAAACTCTTCATTACCTTTTTGGATGATATTATAATTGTGGTTTCTTCAGAGAAGTCACCGTAGTCCAGTAGGTAGTGCGTTGGTTTATTAGTCTTGAGGGCTATCGGTTCAAACCCAAGGTCAGACATCTCCAGGATAACGAGACAATATAAATTGTAAAAACGTTACAATATAACAAATGGCGATCCGCAGCAATGAAGGACTTACATGAGGCTTCAATGGATAATGAAAACCTAGCTGATATAAATCCATATGTTGGAAAAACTCCATACTTTCTTATCAAGTAACTCGAATTGATTAACGTTATGCTATGAGAATGAGAAATTAGCTTGAAAATATTACCTCAAAGGACTCATAAAATGGATGGATGTGGAAATCTTTTCAAATTTCATATTTTTTTTAATGTTTTTTTATTTACTCTTTGCAGTTACGTATTCGCAATGCTTTTCAAATTACTGTTATACCGTTATGGTAAATTTCTTTGTCTTTTAATTGTTATTTGGCATACTTTTACAGTCTCTAACTGTACTTTATGGAAAATTTAAAAATAAATTTCTTTATTTTTCTTTAGTTTATGCATGAAGTGGAAAATATACTCGTATTCCTCTGTCTTGTTGTTCATTTTTTTATTACAAATTATGAGCTCCTGCAATAAATTTATTTGCATTTTTTTTATTTTTATTTTTATTTTTATTTCGTTTTGCCACAATGTCTAGTCTTTTTAATGATCGCGTTGATTGTTTGATGTACAACTCAATTATTTATAGCCTTAAGCTTTTAATGATCGCATCTTACATGTGTTGTTTTTGTATGCAAAATAATCCATTAAAATTCTTCGTTCCTTTTTCAAAGTGAGAAGAAAAATAATTTATTTTTGAAAAAAAAAAAGAAAACATCATGTAAGTTATGACATGTTGTGTATGCCATGAAATGTTATTTAATTTTAATTAAAAATGATCCGTATTAATTTGGTGCAAAAGACATCTAATTTTGCAGTCCAAGTATTACTAGGCCTTTTTGCATTTTATTTTAAAAAAAAAAAAACCCAAATAATTAATGGCAGCACTTAAAATAGTTGTTGAAAAATTATGCGCTCGCTTTACTTTAATGCAAACAAATTAAGGCAGTTTGTCAATGACGCACATACGGTTTAAAATTAAATTTAAAAGTAAAAGAAAACAAGAAAATATCTTAAAATAAGGAAAAGAGATTTTGATCTTCTATAATAACTTAACCGACTGACTGAGTATACCATAAAGAGAGGTGAATATCTGTCCTTTATTCAAATGAAATCTTTAAATAAAATTTGCAATCAACAGATTTTTGTTCATATTTCATAATGTTGAATCAAAATTTAATAGGGCTTGGTTGTTTCTCTTATAAATATATTTTCGTACATCCAAATAACTTATAGCCACTACTCTAGATTGAGGTATCATAACTGCATTCCTATCGAAGCACAATACCGCCACAATCTCCTCATAAACCAGCTTCCGAAGACTCTATGGCTGCTACAAAGGAAGTCAGGCAAATACAACAGAAACGTTCTACTGTCTTCACCACATCTTTAAAAAAAATTCTACTTTTGCATAATGTAGGCAGTTTATCTGTTATCATTTACAGACCATATCTGTCTTCAGATTCTACAGACATGGACTGTACCCACCCCTGCTGGATTTATCCAAATGAGAATGGAAGGATGGCTTTCTTTTAATAAATTCCACTGAATTGAAACATTCTGAGTCGAGATGCAGCTGTGGCTGTCACCTGACTTACATAACATACATCATTGGTCATTACAATCCTTTTGTCAGGATTACGACCCAGCTTCTCACCCCACTTATGTTCTGAGTGTTAATTTTATACATGAGTGAAGTTACCTAAATTTTAAAGTCGACTCTCATGGCAATTTAATTTATTTTCAGAGCTCTTGCTAGAAATCTGCTGAGAGGCAATCGCCGAGGAAATATTTGTTCATATTTCGTTTTCCTGGAGATGTCTGTCCTTGGGTTTGAACCAATAGGCCTCAAGTCTAATAAGCCAACGCACTACCTACTAGACTACGGCGACTTCTCTGAAGAAACCTCAATTATATTATCATTCAAAAAGATAATGAAATGTTTAAGCCTTAAAACGAATGCTTATTGTACCTCAGTGTAGAAATGGTTGAAACTCTTGGCTTTATAGCAATAAGATAATTGCGTTTCCGTATGTAATTCGCATGATGACGATTGTTTGTCTGTTTGTCTATCGAAAACTTTCTATAAATCGATATACTTAGCTGACTATGCTTTTCGGAAATCTGTATGTTCTTCTCTAAGACCTTTTGTTACTTTGTATACAAGTTTTACTTGAGTTATGTGCGGCACTGCCTTATGTGTGTTTTTATTCCGAGTTTTTCCGTTTAAAGTGCTATAGACTTTCAAGTGTCTACTATTTGCAGGCTTTATATGAAGGTTTTTTTAAAACATTTTTGAAACCAGACTTCAATTGAAACGTTCTGCTGAATTTTTAACGGATATAATAGTGTTACGTTTTTATCTTTTCAACACGTTTAAAATATGAGCTCGTAGATTGCAAATAAATTAAAAACAAATTTGTGTTTAGTTTCAATTAAACTTTTTTATTATTCGTACAATTCTGTGTGCCACTGTTCACAACTTTATGTAAACAACAACAATTGCTTTATTTGTTATCGCTCAGTTTACACCCTTCGTATAAACAATAACAATTGCGAAACACTTGTTCGACAGATCTTTGTAACGGAGATCTTCAAACCACAATTACTCTCATCAAACACACAGCCTCTTCACAAAAGACTGTCTGAACTTCACTAACTCAGTCGCCTGATTTGCCTTGCCTTTTATATGGCAATGTAAAGAGTCTGATGAATGTTTTTAAAGGCGCATGTTCATTACTTCGCCGCCTCGAAATCTCTATAAAAGCTAATATCGTTGTTTACATTGTTGTAGTGTCGTTTGTGTATCTTGTTTACATTTGTTCTTGTAGTGTTATTGGTGCATTTTTGTTTACTTGTTTACCATTGTTTTTATGCTGGTGTTTGTTGTTATATTACGTAGTGCGATAATTTGTAAACAAGTTCATTGTTTCTGTTTTCATGGCTTTGGCTTATAATTTTAATGTCAAGCGATGTAAAAGCAAAACACCAGCATATAGATTTTCCATTTTCATAACAATATGAATAAAAAAAGCTACCATTAGAATCGATTTTAGTAATAAAAAGGTTTCCTTAGAAGTATATTTTTATAAAAATTAATTGAATTTAATTTTCTAAACGAAAATCTAAACTTCTCACAAATTTTTCCCATAAAAAAAAAATTTTGGTTTCCCATAACCTTGCTTCCGATATGAAAAAAATTTTGCATTCCTTTATTCAACTATGAAATCTTTTAATGAAGAAAACTATACATTGTAACAAAATTTAAATTTTTCCTTCGTTTCGCTTAATTTCATAATCCAATGCTTCTTTCCCAAAAAAATAAGGCAAGATAAGCCATCAAGGATTATTTAACGCTGAAAATTGGCAGGCAATCGCTAATATTGCCATGAAACAAATTTCTTTGTCTGTTAAAAATTAAAAAAATTTCTTTTTTTGTAATTAGCTTTGCCAAGGCAGTAAAAAGACTTAATTTTGGAAAGACATTAAAAACCTTTTTTGTTTTTTTTTCTTGTGGAAAATAATTTTGAAATTTGTTCTACCTTGGCCATCGCCAATTGATGACCAAAAAATATACATTTGTGACATTAAATTGTTTATTGTTTAACTCTTTTGTATCTGTTATGATCGTTTTTCTTGTTTTTGACCATAAAATTTTTGCCAAAAATTATTAAAATTTTCTTGATCTCTCATGCCAATAAAAAAAATTCACAAAAAAATTCGATTTAACAGCCCTTGAAAGAAAAAAAAAAAAAGGAAACCGAAAAGGACTGACTGACTAACTCTCTTTGAAGTTAAGTTTTATTTATATTTTTCGGTCATCGTTTTTATTAGATTCCATAAAATTGTTTTTGGTAAAATATTATTGTCTACCCATGCTCCCCTGGTGGTTGAAAATTTTAAAGTTTTTTTTTTGATAAAAAAAGCAATCCCATATTGCTTTAGAAAACAACAATTGCAGACATAATCATCAATAAGAAGAATTCTTCATCACAAAAATGTCTTATTATGACAAAACGATCGCAATTCAAAAAAAGACGAAAAAAACGAAAGACTTAAGAAACAAACTTTAAAGAAAAAATATCAAAAAAAAACGAAAGAAACAAGGCATTAAAGTATGAAGACAAGACGATAATATTTTTATGGTGGCAGTAAATGTGGCTTGGCCTGCTACCACTGGATAATATTGAATGTTGTTGTCATCACATAAATACCAGACTCATTGTGTGAGACGGCCAGGATAATGATCATTATCATAAGACTGCTGCTTAAAAAAAATTCTTCTTTAGCTTGACTTGTGAATTAAATGCCCATCCTTTTAATATTTGTCGTGTTTATGCTGTTGACGCTTCTTTTTCTTCTTTAACTACTTCGTCTCCCTCTTTTTTTTTTCGTCTTTTTTTGAAGACAAAAAGTTGGCAAAAATAAATTTTTCATTTACAATATTCAGACATGATTTGTTTGCAAACATTTAAGCAGACTTTTAAGTTTTTTTTTTCTTTTTTTTTTTGTTTCATTCAGTACTGCTTTTGATTTGCCAAAATAAGATTCTAAAGTTTTGTGTCGAGGCATTTTCTGTTGAAAAGAGATCGTGATAAACATTTATATTTTGTGTTTGTTAAGGATCAATACTTTAACATGATTTTATTTCAATACGTTTTTATTGTTAAAAATGTCTCTCCCGTTTAGTTCGGTTTGCTATAGTTTAGGCTCCTGCTTAAAAAAAGATAGCAGGGGCTTTCGTTGTCTGGGTTTTGTTTACGTCCATTTGTTCTCTTCTTCGTTTTACAATTTCAATTAAATTTTTTTTTGATTCTACCAATCACGATGACAAAACTAAGTTTAGAATCAAATCAATTTATACGAGGGCTGTTATAATTTAGAAATTCAAATACTCCAAAGGGACTACAAAAAAGACTGTCCCCTCAACTGTCATAAACGTATTGCAGTCACCGTAGTCTAGTAGGTTGTAGGTTGGCCTTTTAGACCAGAGTCCGGGGTTCAACTCCTGATCCAGACATCTCGAACTAAAAAAAAATTTTTGCGGCGAATTCCTCTCAACAGACTTCCGGCAAAAACTCTGAGAGTAAATAAAATTACCCAGGAAAGTTTCTCAAAATCTGTCGTTCGGAGTCGACTTTAAACAGTAGGTCCCACCACCCTTATAAAAAACTAACACACACAACATAAGTGGTGTGAGATGCTAGGTCGCAATCCTCAGTAAAGGACTGTAATGCCAATTACGTGTGTATGTAAACATATTGTTACGTTTTTACCTTTTAAAAACGTTTAAAATATGAGCTCGTAGATTGCAAATAAAATAAAAATAAATTTTGTGTTTAATTTTAATTAAAATCCTTTAGTATTCGTACAATTCAGTATGCCACTGTTCACAACTTGATGTATACAACAACAATTGCTTTTCTTTGTTATTCCTTTGTTTACACCCTTTGCATAAACAATAACAATTACTGGACAATTATTCGAGAGATCTTTAAACCACGATTACCATCTTCAAACCACCGCGTCTTTACATTAGATTGACTGAATTTTTACTGACTGTGTTGCCTGCTTTGCCTTGCCTTTTGTATGGCAGGGTAAACAGTGTGATAAATGTTCTGGAAGGCGAATGTTCGTGATTTCGCCTTCTCGAAATCTCTATAAATATAAACATCGTTGTTACAATATTGTTGTTTGTATATTTTGTTTACATTTATTCTTGCAGTGTTTGTTGTTGTATTTTTGTTTACTTGTTTAACATTTCTTATGCTGGTGATTGTTGTTTTATTACGGAGTGTAATAATTTGTAAATAGGTTTGTTTACTGCATTGTTTTGTTTTTGTAGCATTTGTTTATAATGTTAATGTTAAGCTATGTAAAACCAAAACACCAGTATCTAGATTTTTCATTTTCGTAACAATATTTTTTTTGGCGATTTCCTCTCAGCAGATTACCGGCAAAAACTCTGAGAGCAAAATAAAATTCCCACGAAAAGTTTCTTAAAAATCTGTCTTTCGGTGTTAATTTTAAACGGTAGGCCTTGCCACTCATGTATAAAATTAACACACACACAACATCCTGAGTAAAGGTTTGTAACAACCAAGTACGTATATATTAAAAATATTCTGAGACTCTTGGTCATGGTGGTTCCTTTCATACTTTCATATAAAGCACATGTATTACAAATTCTCAGCAAGATTTCAGCGCACATGGAACTAAATGGCAGGTTGAGGTGGCAGCGTAAAACCTCTCTTAAAACTTTTTCAGTTTTGCAATCATTTAATTTATATAACGACCCTCGCAAGAGAAGCTCATAGAATGTCATGAATCATGATTTATTTAAGCGCATAAAACAAAAACTCCCGTCTTGTTTAAACGTTTAGTTTCAAAGGACTCTTCTTTTGTTTTTGTTTTAAGGGCCTGCTTCTTAGACCAATATGTCTGTGCATCTAGACGAGTGTTATAAGCAAAACCTCTATTACAAGAACAATAACAAACGAATAACGAGATATACACTCGTATTAAATTTAACGTTTCAAGCTTCTGCAGATTGTCTCTCATTTTTTGTGGATTGTTTTTTGTTTGTTTTTCCTGTAGAGAACCTGATCCAATAGTCGTCTCTTTAACTTTAAATATCGTCGTTATTTAAGGCATCTTCCCTACTTTGTCTGTGTTTTTTCGATCGATTCTAGCCAGTAGCTTAACTAGTTATTTGCTATTGAATGGCGTTCTATAATCAGTAACTGTGTTTCTAGATACGAAAATCTCTCTCTCTCTCTCCGTCTCTCTGTCTCTCTGTGTCCCTATAAATAAATATAACGACACACTATAGGAGTCATAATAGGCGTAAAGGTGTATACGTGTGTGTATAGTGGTGTATAGGGTTCTGCCAACAACATTTAGTGTCGTTTAGTGCGACAAAAATGGTTTAAGTACCTTTAACGCCAAACATGATGACGTTCTGTTCTTCTTCTGTTCTGTTCAGTTTTTACTTTTTTTTTCCTTTGTTTTAAACAAACAGAACCTCTGGGAAAGTGTTTTATGTAAAGTTGGTCTAAACGAAAAGGAAGTCTTTGTAATGTTGATCGAAAAGAAAAAGAAAAACGAGAATAAACGCTTCGTGATTTCAGCATTTTATTGTAAATTCATAAGAATTTCAATGTTGTTCTACTCTTTTGTTTTTTTTTTTGGAATATTTGTTTAGAATTCGAAAATAGATTTTGTTTATTACAGTTTCAATCATTTGTTTCAAGTTCATGCATCTTTGCAAAGAAAAACCAAAAAAGTTTTTTATGGAATATTTCCAGATGATAGGGAAAAAAGTTTTTGAAAACCAAAATTTGAAGTTATCGAAGAAAAGTTTGATTTTTTACTTGGCCAACATATTTTCAGATAATTTCTAAACTGATTAAAAATACAACAAAAACAATATCAAAAATTATTAGCACAACATACTGCTGATAGTAGCAGTTGAAGAAATTAAACTCCTAGTGAGCCTCTATTAATTTGACATTAAACCAAATTTTAGGAGTATATTTCGAATGTTGTCTTGGCTAGTTGCTGAAACTAAATTCATTTGTATTCCTATTTCAAAAAACCGCATCAAAATTTTCTAATCTTAAGCCATCTGGGGTTGTAGAGAGTACTCCACCGTCTTCTATAAACGCGAGGTTTCATTCTATCAAGTTTTTTGTTTATCGTCCTAAAATTTTTCTTAAAATAGTGTCATCGATCCAATATTTTTCCTTTACACAATATAGTTGGAGATTTATTTGAATGTTTGACATGCGTATCCTCTGCTTCCTCATTCTCCCTTTCCGACTTCCTCTCCTTTTTTCCTATATCCCCTATTATCCTCTCCCTTTTAGGACGTTGTACAATGGGACAACCGGATCTCCGTGCACTGTACTTGTCTCAATTGTCAAGTACACGTCGTTTAACCTAAAACCTTGATATGCATATTTATGTGTGTATGTTCTCGATCGATCAATCGCTCCCCAAAGATACTTCTGTCATATACCAACCCTTTCCATCACCTTTGAGGGGACATACTTCTTCGACTAACTTTTATGAGTAGCAGTCTATGAGGTTGTTTCATAACCTACTGAACATACAGCAAATGCACCACCATTTACGCCTTTAAACTGTAGGTCCCATCACTCATGTATAAAAATTAACACAAACGACATAAAGTGGTATGAGAAACTAGGTCGTAATCCTGACTAAAGAGTTGTTATGACCAATTATGTATGTTAACACATCCTTTCAGGAGCCTCTGCTTCTTGTGCGCCTACGCCATTTGGTCAAAGCAATCGATGACAGGGCTTCCTCGATTTCGTCCAGCCAACGCAAAAAAGTCGTCCTCTTCTCCGACTTCCACAGTTCACCACATTAAACATCCGTCTCGCAGGAGCATTCTCCTCCATTCGAACGACTTGGCCGTGCCAGCGCAACCGCTTTATGTTAATATGCTGCACAACGTCCATGCCGTTGAGGATCTTATACAGCTCACTGTTTGTTCGGATGCAGAAATCTTCGCCAACTTGCACTGAACCGAAGATCTTACGCAGGACTTTTCTCTCGAATACTATCCAGACTGCTCCATTAGTGCTTAATAGTGTCCATGCCTCTGCGCCATAAAGAATCACGGGGAGAATGAGCGTCTTGTCTTTCAAGGTATTAGTTTTAAACAAATAAAATGAAATAAAAAACTTGATACCAATTAAGCCGTCATTATTAGTTTAGTCGGTAATAATTTCAATCTCTTTTTCTGAAATACGCCACACGATAATAGATGTCATAAACATATAACATGTCAGATACCTAAATGATTTCGAAAATTATTAAGAAATCCTTACGAATAAAGAAAAAATGAATAAAAGAAAAAATGTGGAATAAGTAGCATCCTATAGCAGCGATAACACGTAAGTAAAGCCTGAACAAAAGACACAGCCATACATCCGTTAATATATACAATACTTTGTAAGCTTTCTTCTTTTTTTTCGTTTAAAAGAAAACCAATATTATTACAACAGCCTACACAGCATTATACACCCCAAAAAAAGGTGTTAGTAATAGACAGAGAACAGCAATGAATCGTTTTTCGCTACTCATAAGCACTCACGAAATTTTGAATAAAAGTGAGTCAACAATAATGAAATTTAACTATGTACTCTGATTCATTCATACTCACTACAACGTTGATTTATATGTACAGATTGCAATGAGTATGCGTACAACGTTGACATCAAACTCATACCATTCGAAATATTTTTGATTCATAAGCTCATACTCATTTAGATTCATAACTTTAGACAAATACTTATAATACTTATAAGTAGTTCGAATGACATACATACATAATTGGTCATTACAACCCTTTAGTCAGGATTACGACCTAGTTTCTCACAACACTTATGTTGTGTGTGTGTTAATTGTATACATGAGTGGCGGGACCTACAGTTTAAAGCCGACTCCGAACGACAAATTTTTGAGAAGCTTTTCATGAAAATTTTATTTACTATCAGAGTTTTTGCCAGAAATCTGCTGAGAGAAAGTCGCCGAAGAAATACTTTTTGTATTTTTATTTTGACGTCTGGCCTGGGGCTCGAACTCTGGCTTTACGTCTAATAAACCAACACACACAATACCTACTAGACTACGGCGACTTCATGATTCGAATGACACATAAACAAAAAAGACAGTGCAACAACCAGAGCAAACACACAACCTTTTAGTGAGTATTTTAGTGTTCGTACGCGAATCATACTTATTTTGAGCTTCTCGTAAATGTTTAGTTATGGGGAGTCGAAATCAACAACATCATACGTGTTGCGAAGAATGAATGTGATGAGTACTTCAAACTTTGAGTATGAGTAGAGGTTCTATGATATTAAAATAAGTAAGAATGCTTATAAGTATCAGAAATTATGAGTATGATTCGATTCTACTCATCTTTTTGAATACTCATTGCTGATCTCTGGTAACAGTATACTGTCTGTGAAAAAAAATTCAAACTTCTTGTAAATTTTCTTTTTTCTGTGAGTGTTCGATGGCAGAAAGCGTCCTCCTTTTCAAATGCCTGACATTGTATTTGCTTTTATTCCTTTTCAATAATTTATTCCCCCATGTACGTACTGAACAGCCTATTTCTGTACTTTGTGCCAAACACCAACTCATACTTGCCTTGTGATATATATAACAGCTACTTTATTACAAAAACAAAAAAGGAAAAATAAAAAAAATTCAATTCAATTACAACAACAAAAAATCTTAAATTAGAAAACAACAACAACAACCACAATAGTATAAAACAATTTTAACAAACATTTGTAATGATGACGAGATGCTGCATAAAGCATGAGAGAGTGGCGTAAAGGCAAAGGCGTTGAAATTAATTTTGCTTTTAAACTGGCAATACGTACGTTATTATAAGGAATTAATTTTCATGTGGTTTAACTAATCGTAGGCTAAATATGCTTACATATACACACACAAACCCATACCCATACGTACAACAACGTTAAAGAATTCTAAATTGTAGGCTTAAATTCATACAAATATGACTGAAATATTGGAGGCAATTAAAGGTTTAAGGCAGTATTTTAAGGTATTTTATTAGAAATTAGGCTCTGGGGCGGATTTAAAAATTGTATTCGGCTTATAAATTAAAAACAGTTTAAATGCATATGTTATGTATGTGTTATATATGTGGCATGATTCTATTTATAAGGTTTTTAACAGGTCAAAGCCATTTTAGCAGTTCATAAAAAAACTTTTTTTTTTGTTTAAATTGGTGCTCAATCAACACTTGTTTCATTTTGTACTATTTTTTAAGAAAAACAAAAAACTGTTTTTGTTTTATGATTTCATTTCATATGAAGTGATGACATAAACTCGGTTTCTTTTAAATAAAAAAAACTTAAAATTTCATCAACATCATCATTGTCAAGCTCATCTTCAACGACTGCATAATTTAAAGGCGGCTTATTTAGTATTTTTGCTGTAATCATATGCTGAAAAGCATATGCGTTGCACAGTGGTTCAAAAATGTGGTTCAACATTCGCCTTCAGACTGTTTACTCTGCCATATAAAAGGCAAGGCAAAGTAGGCGACTGAGTAAGTGAAGTTCAGTCAGTCTTGTGTGAAGACGCTGTGCGTTTGACGAGAGCAATCAAGGTTTGAAGTTCTCCGTTACAAAGATCAGTCGAACAATTATCTAGTAATTGTTATTGTTTATGCAGGGTGTAAACAGAGGAATAACAAGTAAAGCAATTGTTGTTGCTTACATCAAGTTCTGAACAGTGGCACATAGAATTGTGCGAATAATAAAGAATTTTAATTAAAAACTAAACACAAATTTATTTTTATTTTATATACAATCTATGAGCTCATATTTTAAACGTTTTTAGAAGGAAAAACGTAACAATATGTTCTTGAAAATGTTCTTGGAATAATGTTCTTGGAATCTAGTTCTTGGAATCCTGTTCTTCGAGTCCTGTTGTTGGAATACTGTTCTTGGAATCCTGTCCTTAGCATCCCGTTTTTGGAGCCCTGCTCTTGGAGTCCGTTGCCGTAGTCTAGTAGGTAGTGTGTTGGCTTATTAGACGTAAAGCCAGGGTTCAAAACAAAATACAAAAACTATTTCTTCGGCGACTTCCTCTCAGCAGATTTCTGGCAAAAACTCTGAGAGAAAATAAAGTTTCTCAAAAATCCGTCGTTTGGAGTCGACTTTAAACTGTAGGTCTCGTCACTCATGTATAAAAATTAACACACACAACATAAGTGGTGTGAGAAACTAGGTCGTAGTCATGACTGAAGGGTTGTTATGACCAATTATGTTATGTATGTTCTTGGAATCCTGTCCTTAGCATCCTGTTTTTGGTATCCTGTTCTTGGAATCCTGTTCTTGGAATCCTGCTCTTGGAATTCTGTTCTTGGGATCCTGTTCTTGGCATCCTGTTCTTGGCATCCTGTTTTTTGGGAATCCTGTTTTTGGTATCCTGTTCTTGGAATCCTATTCTTTGAATCCTGTTCTTGGAAGCCTATTATTCGCATCCTGTTCTTAGATTCCTGATCTTGGACGTTGACTTTGAACGAAATTCTAATCTTTTTGCCTTATTCTCACAGATGAAACAATTTATGGCAAGTATAACTCCTTTATTTTGAAATCAAAACTCTCTGAAAGTTACATGTCAGGCCCACTGTTAGTTTTTATTTCTTTTGCGGTTGTATTTCTTCTTTCTTCAGCAACATCAATAGGAATTCTTTTTTGCGTTGCTTTACCATGCTCATCACCAATTTATGCCAGTTTTGGTATGTAAAATTGCTTGTGTTTTTTCCTCTTTTTGTTGTTATTATTGTTGCTGTTGTTTTATCATTCATTCATTCATTCATTCACTACACTTATACTCAACCAGTCAGTCATTCTGTCATTCGTTTATATTTGTCGCATCTCTCAATACAATTTGAGGGCAAAAAAAAAGAAGAAAAAAATTATTTTTTTCCGTCATACAATTTCTTGCCTCCTTTTTTTATAGGCTCAACTCATTATGATTTCTTGCTGTTGCTGTTGACAATGTGTTGTTGTTGTTGTCGTTTTTATTTTCTTATTAAATTTTTCCTCACTTTTTTCTCTTCCTTTCTTTTGCTTTTTTTCTAAGGAGGCCTATAATAAGTTTTGGGGTAGAATGGTAGTGTGCATAAATAATATGTGGCTGGTGGTGGTATGAAATACCGGCATATGTAAATGTATATGGAGAGTATGTATGTGTGTGTGTGTGTGAGTGTTGTATGAGTAGCAATTTGTTGTTACATTTGCCATTTATGACAGTTGAAATGTCAGGCGTATATGTTGGTTTGTTTTGTTATGATTGGCAGCAAAATGTTGATGATGCTGCTGCTGCTGCTGCTGTTGCTACTGCTGCTGATGATGATGATTTGCTGTTTGCTTGTAAAGTGTTAAGAATGAATGAATTTCTGTTATTATTGTGGTTAAGGTTTATTGTTGTTGTTTTTGTTGTTTAGGTATTATTAGCATGTGTTTGTTGTTATTGTTTATGTGTCTCTGTGTGTCTCTGTGTGTGTGTTTTGTTTTAAGTGAATAAATGAGTAGACAAGTGGGCTTATTAATTTTCTTTTATAGTCATGGTTATGACTTGTTTTTCATCAGGAATTCATATATCAAAATAATGAAACATATGGGCATAGTTAATGTTGATCTGCATACAAGTCTACATACATACATATTTGAATTTATTATGGCAAAGCAGGTTAGTTGGCTTAACAAACATAACAAATAAAACAAATCGTAGAGCAGTAATTGGAGTTAAATTGTGGAAGAAATAGGTTTTCTTTTTATAGGAACTGTGACCTAACTTATATACTGTTAGGTTTTTACCTTTTAAAAACGTTTAAAATGATGATTAATGAGCTCATAAATTGCAAATAAAATAAAAATAAATCTGTGGTTAGTTTTAATGAAAATTCTTTATTATTCGCACAATTCTGTGTGCTACTGTTCACAACTTGATGTAAACAACAACAATTGCTTTGCTTTGTTATTCTTCTGTTTATACACTTTGCATAAACAATAACAATCACTAAGCAATTGATCGACAGATCTTTGCAATGGAGATCTTTACTCTCTTCAAACACACACCGTCTTCACACAAGGCTAACCGAACTTTTACTAACTAACTCGCCTGCTTTGCCTTGCCTTTTTTATGGCAGAGTAAACAGTCTGATAAATGTTCTTGAAGGCGAATATTCGTGGCTTCGCCTTCTCGGTATCTCTATAAATGTTGACATCGTTGTTTCATTATTGTTGTTTGTGCATTTTGTTTAAATTTATTCCTTTAGTGTTTGCTGTTGTATTTTTGTTTATGCTGGTGTTTGTTGTTGTAGTTTTGTTTATAAATTTAATGTTAAACGATGTAAAAGCAAAACACCAGGATCCAGATTCGTCATTTTCGTAAGGATACATTGTTTTGAATTGATTTTCATTTAGTTTAGGTTAGAGTTTTAAAGTAGAGGACCCTTGTCTGTCATTGTCTTGTAATTTCCATCCAAAAACCTTCAATTTAGTGGCGCTTATAAATATTGTCACTATCGCCGTCGTCACTAACTGTTATTGGAGTTGTAAAGTTTTAGAGATATTGTCACTTTGTGTTCATGCTTATTTCCCTTTCACAAAATGAAGAAGAAAGAAAAAAACAGAGACTTTAGACCTCCCCAAACACCCTTTAGATGTAATGGCAGCAACTACTATTAACAGCAGCATCGATATTAGCAGTGGTAGTGCATTTAGAAACACAACTATCAACCAAAAACTTTAGTTAAGACAGCAGAAACGCTTAAACATCTGTTTGGCTAAGTTGGGATTGGGATTGGATTGGGCAAAAGGAAAGTGCTAGCAAATGTCATGGGTTTGTGTTCTTATTTTACATGATTTTTCCTTCCTATTTTTTTTCTTTCTTGTCACTGCAATGCAAAATAAATGTTTCCATATCTCTCTCTCTCTCACTCTCTCTTTTTATTACCATTTTCTATATGCATTTATTTTAACTTCTTGTCTATGTTTTCCCTTCCGTTGCATCGTCTATAACAGTGTGTGTCTGATTGCGTTTGCCAAAGTTTAATGTTTGTGGAAGTCGCAGCAGGAACGCAGACATCATCATCAGCCAGCCAGCCAGCAGTTACATTCACTAATTTAGCCACTTTAACGTAACGTACCATTAGCGTTTTATCTCTGTTTGACAAAATTTGTTGCAACAGCCAGAGCAACAGTAACAACATCGACAGCAACAGCAAGCAACATCAACTACTTATAGCTAATTTTCGTAAATTTTCAAGTTGAAAACATTTTTTTCGTAAATTATTTATAATTTTTATTAGGCGACTGGCAATGTCAAGATAATGTTAAAATTTATTGAAATTATTCGAAAGGAAATGCTCAAGAAAATAATGTAGAAAGTCAAGTAAAAAAAAACGAAATTAAATTCAAATTTATTGGGGTTTTCTTTTAAAGCAGCAGAACATTTAGAATCTCATTACATTTCTTTGTAACTTTATTCAGGAATTAAATTTAAAGTGATCAGCCTTAAGACACAATGCAGGAGAATTACTTCCTTGATGGGAATCTGACACTAAAGTCGCCACTGATAGGTATACGAAGAACTGAAATTTTCTACGAACTCGCATTCATCGCAGTATCCTTCACACTACTGGAGACTTCTATCATTTCCCAGGCTGTGTAAAATACTAAGTTATGGAAGTTATGCAAAGATTTGAATTTTTTCTAATAGCCAAGCTGCTATCAGAGTTCTGATGGCTACGATATGAAGTTAAACTCTCCAGAAGATCTCTATCGAGCGTTTTGATTAACTCCAGGATCGTTTGGGAGTATCGCCTCTACCTCGACCTTCTTTCTGATCGCTTTAGTGTCTCACTTGTCTGGGTCCCTGATCAAGGTCCCGGTCCCGAGAAACTGCACTCCTTGACGAGGCTTCCGGAAGGGTTAAACTGGCCATTATACAGAAATTCTTTCGGGACGTCAACCTATCCTACTCCACTGCTTGATGGATAGAAAGCACAATAACCAGTTACTCGGACTTGATCGTAACGTCATCTTGCTCACAGTGGCCATGCTTACAGGTCATTGCGTTAAAAGAAGACACGCGGAAATAATGCAGCTCCCATCTAACGACTTCTGCCGCGGGTGCAGATCTGCTGAGGAACAGGAGACTCTTATCCACTTTCTTTTTCAATGCCAATCTCGTGAGAGGTGCTCCAATCCTTGTCTGCTTGGCGCAGCTATCATCCATTGATGTCAAGGATATAGTTTCGTTTATCAAACTTTCTGGCTGGTTTTACAGTGTAGGGTAGTCGTCCTTTTAATGTGCAACCCTTGTGCTAACCGGCTTCTTCCCGAGTTTAGTAGAACTCGGTCAGTACAGGGACTGCGTTTAGCAGTGGTGCCACACCGGGCCGCCACGCGTGCCCAGTGTGTGCTCCATTGCATACACTGATAAAAATTAAATCACTAACGAACTTCCTAGACGGATCCTAAATGATAGTTTTCAAACTCGTCAAAGGGGAGGACACCGAAATTGTGGAGATCCATCTTCTGGACTCGTAATGACAAGAGCAAGATATTGAAACTTTGATACTCTATATTCGAACTCATGACGGTATTATTCCATATTTGACAATCGGTACTCAACTGATAAATTATCACAGCAAAAGTACTTTCGAAATGGAAACCATTATTCGTTTACTTTTGAGACATCGAGGTAAAGCGGCGGACTGAATAAGGCTTCTTTGGATGCTTTTCTTCAATAGGTTGGCGCCAAGCACAAGCTTGAATTCATTCGATTCTTTCCTCTTTATGCCATAAGCTCATAGGGTTGGCTGTTTTCCATTTTCTTTCCTCTTTACTGAGGGGGATTCTTTAGATGTGGTCTCAAGTTCGCTTTAAAACGGCCCTCTAGTGTTAATTATATCTTTTAAAATACAGGTTCTTATGGTTCAAGAATACTATTGTACTCTAGTACGAATCGAAGCTGATTTTCTATTTCTACTTGAATTTGGTACCAGCTAATGTTTTCGAATTAAACCCACATACGTATGAATTTAAATTCGATACAAGAAGATGTAATATTGTCTACTTCACTGCCAGTGAGCACAATAATGAAAATAGTTTAAGATTACCAGGAGAATCTTCGCAGAGCGGATATGTGTTGGTAATAAGGGAAAATTAATCGTTTGGAAAACTTAACAAAAACAACGGAGGTCGAATTGACCCAGTGTACATAACGCCCTCATGAAGGAAGGATAAAAGAGG
Source organism: Sarcophaga subvicina (assembly GCA_936449025.2). Taxonomy (NCBI): domain Eukaryota; kingdom Metazoa; phylum Arthropoda; class Insecta; order Diptera; family Sarcophagidae; genus Sarcophaga; species Sarcophaga subvicina. Next base: position 111,709,001 of record OW388084.2, on the reverse strand, counting down.
GGATAGGAAAAAGGAGCGGAAGTAAGAAGGGAGAATGGGAAGCGAAGGAAAACATAAGCATATCTAAGTTTACAAGGAAAATATTGGACATTAAAGTTCCTCGCGACGGCACTTTAGCCAAGCACAGACTTAGACCACAGAATTGTATTGTGCTGAAAGAATGTCGAATGAATGACTGAACTTTTTTATTGAACTCAGCTTTACTATTTTAAACTCGCATTTTATCTTGCTTCATACGTCTCATTTACAAACATATGGTATAACTTTAGCAGTTTGTTTAATTAAAAATAAAACAAAGCCTACAGATTTTCCTTTTTTCCTCTTTTTTTTATTTTAATAACATTGAGAGAAGAAAAATCATTTTCTCTTGTATTTTTTTTTTAATATTTAATTAAAAAAGAAAATCGTAAATACATACATACGTACATACATACAAAAGCATAATTTGCTGTCGACATCAAAGAGTTTATCATGCTCATAGAAAAGGCATAGTGTTGGTGGCATTAATAATCCTTTTTCTGTGGCTGTTTTTTCCCATCTTTTTTTGTACGATTTTAATTTCAATTCATGTTCATCATGTTGGGCACTATGCTGATGATGATGATGTGGAAATAAACGTACAATAATAATGAACAGAATTTTACGTTTTTCACTGCCTGTTATTTTTTTTTTTTTATTCAAAAGTTCAATTAAATTATTGACGAATCAATAAGCATTGCCTGGTTAGTGTACAACTTCAATGCTGTGTATAGTTTTTTTATTCTTCTTCTTGTTGTTGTTGTTTAACATTTTTAACATGTGATTTTGTGTTTCACTGTGAACGCAACAACATTTTTTAAATGAACATTTTTGTGTTGAAAACAAAGAAACAAAAAAAAAGCACAAACACACACACAACAAACGAAGTGGCAGAAACCAAACCTTGAATTTCAATAAAATGTCAATTACAGGAATGAAAATTCAACACACATTGAATTATAAATACAAAACAAAAAAGAAATGATTTTAACACTGCCCGCCATACAAATCATCTCCGAATGCAGGATAATTGTGGTAAAAACAATGCCAACAACAAGACAGAGCAAGTCGGCCGCTGCAATAACCAAACAAATTAAAAACACCAGAAACCAGTTAAAAGTGTTGATGGTCATACACTCCCCTCAATAAATAATTTTCAGAAACGTTTAAGAAATTATTGCCCAATGAAGCCGAGAACAAAAAACACTGAAGTAAAGAGAAGGAAAAAAATTTAAATCCAAATTAAGAACAGGTATTTAGAGGACACTTTTAAATATAAACAGACACAAAGCTTTGTCCAATTTTAAAAATTAAAAGTATTCGCTGTTTTTGATAAGGTTTTCGAACGACAAATTTCTTATTATTACATACCAGAGATCAGCAATGAGTATTCAAAAAGATGAGCAGAATCGAATCATACTCATAATTTCTGATACTTATACGCATTCATACTTATTTTAATATTATGAAACCTCTACTCATATTCAAAGTTTGAAGTTCTCATCATATTCATACTTAACAACACGTATGATGTTGTTGATTTCGACTCTCCATAACTCAACATAAACACGAATCACAAAATAAATATTAATTGCGTACGAACACTAATATACTCACTAAAATGTTGAGTGTTTGCTCTGCTTACTGCTCGGTTTTTTCCTTTTTTTGGAAATGCAACAACAATTAAGACTGTAATTTTTGATGAATGACTCGAGTCATTCGAATCATTTATAAGTATTGTAAGTATTTTCCTAAAGTTATGAATCTAAATAAGTAGGCTTATGAATCAAACATATTCCGAATGGTATGAGTTTGATGCAAACGCGTTGTACGCATACTCATTGCAACCTGTACTTATAAATCAATATTGTTGACTCACTTATATTCAAAATTTCATGAGTGCTTATGAGTAGCGAAAAACGATTGATTGCTAATCTCTGTTACCTACACGTGTCCGCACTTCGAAGATTCTCCTGGTAATCTTAAATTCTTATCGTTATTGGTCTCGTGTTCACTGAAGTAGACAATACTGCATCTTCTTGTATTGAAGTGCACAGGTTTAATTCGAAAACATAAGCCGAGAACAAATTCAAGGAGAAATAAAAAATCAGCTCAAATTCGAACTAGAGGACAATAAGTTTCTTGAACCATAAGAACCTGTATTTTAAAAGGTACAATTAGCACTAAATTGCCGTTTTAAAACGAACTTGGATTCTAAAGGATCCCCCTCAGTAAAGAGGAAAGGAAATGAAAAACAGCCATCTTTACGAGTTATTGCTATAAAAAGAAAAGAATAGAATGAATTAAAGTCTGAGCTCAGCGTCTACTTATTGACAAAAAGTATTTCAAAAAATCTTAATCATCCCTGATGTTCCAAGAGAAATAAGTAATTTATTCCATTTCGAAGGTGCTTTTGCTGTGAAAATTTATCGCTTCAGTACCGACTGTCCAATAACGAGTAAATACCGCTATGGCTTCGAATATAAAGTATCAAACGATCTTTAGAAGTTTCCTGCTCTTGTCATACCGAGTCCAGATTATCTTATGCAATAGCGCCGTCTAGAAAGTCCAATAGTACTTTCATTATCGTCTAGGCCTGGGTAGCATGCATACATACGTACATACATAATTTGGTCACTACAACACTTTAGTCAAGATTACGACCTAGCTTCTCATGCCACTTATGTTGTGGCGGAACTTACAGTTTTAATTCGACTCCAAACGACATATTTTTGAGAAACTTTTCTCAGTTCTATTGACACTTCTAGGCTTCTCTTTTTTTGTGATCGGATGTAAATGCGCAAAAAAAGGCAAAATCCGTATGTGGAATTTTATTCCTCCAGAACTACAGTGAGTGTCAATCAAAACAATCACTTAACTTTCAGCACTTAAGGAGAGTGCCCTAAAAAACTTGATAATATTTCGAAATATTTTGTAATTTTTTCTTTTTTGTTTCAATTTTAAAAACTGGCAATGAAAGAATTTTAAAAAAGAAATAACGGTAATTTATTAATGTATATATTTTTTTAATGTACAGTTTCTTTTGACGCCTACTGTATTTCCTAACACTTATAGTAAAAGAAGATTGAAACCTAACTAACTCCTTTTTTCATTTTCACACAATTTTCTTTGTACTAACACAATGCACAATTGCATGTTTAGGGGTCTTAAAATTCTTGACGTAGTGTATTATTATTCTGTATTGCCTTGCCTTATTAATAACACAACAACCGAGTATATTTGGCATCTTCAGTGATTGATACTGATTTGATTATTGTTGATCTGATGAATGTCAAGGCACCAACAACACCACCACACTATCGTTATTAAATAATGCCATATCATCATGCTCAATAGTAATCAATTTTTATAATTTTCCATATTCAATTAGAATGTTAAATGACATGTCCTCTCTATTTGCTACTGTCTGTCTGTCATCATTCATCAAAGAGGAGCCTTTATTCTATATGGCTTGGCTTTACCCCTCCCAAAAAACAAAACAAAAAAAAACGAAGAAACAAATTTCAATTCTTTTGAAATCCAAGTGCTATGGCAATATGACTCTTTAGCTCATCATTTTTATGCACATGTCTGTCATTTTTATTGCCTTTAAACAACTCTTTTGCAACAAACAAAAAAGAAAAAGAGGAGAGAAACAGAAAATGTGGAAGAAGAAAAAAGAGATACAAGAGATGCAGTAAATGCAGTCAGCAAGAAATGTGTGACACTTAATGCTGTTTTGTTTTCATCAAAATTACACATTATGGACAATATTATTATGCCATGTGTCAAAAAAGATGAAAGTCGTTGCTCGTTGTACGTTGTTCGTTTGGTTTTAATGGAAAACAATCTGTTGCCAGCAACAAGCAATGGGCTGGCTGATGCTTAAGAAGAAGAAAAACAGAAAAAAAGATTTCAAAGAGAAGCCGCCTCAATTGGAACAGCAATGACAGGAACAAGTAAAGAAAATAAGATCATAAATATAGAAGGGATTTACAAATGACAAGCTAGTTTGTACAAATATGACATAAAGTGCAAATAAATGTAAATGGAATTGATTTACAGGGCGATTGTAAATAAAATCCGCAACAGAGATCAGCTATGAGTATTATACTCATAATTTCTGATACTTATAGGCATTAAAATTTGTTTTAATATCTGCTCTGCTCATATTCAAAGTTTGAAGTACTCATCATATTCATACATAACAACACGTACGATGTTATTGATTGCGACTCTCCATAACTGCACATATACCGGAATCACAAAATAAGTATGAATCGCGTACGAACATTAAAATACTCACCAAAAGGTTGTGTGTTTACTCTGCTTACTACTCTGTCGTTTTTGTTTATGAGTCAGTTTTCTTTTTTTGTAAATGACTGTGAATTTTGACGATGAGTCACTCGAGTCAACTAGAAGTACTTTTCTGAAGTTATGAATCTACATAAATGAGTCGGCTTATGAATCAAACATATTTAGAATGGTATGAGTTCGATGTCAACGTTGTACTCATACTCAATACTTATAAATCAAGTAGGCGTAGTGAGTACGAATGAATCAGAGTAGTTTAATTCCAATATTTTTGACTCACTTATATTCAAAATTTATGAGTGCTAATGAGTAGCGAAAAAACAACTCATTGCTGGTTTTTGATCCACACCAACTGGCTTGTGTATCAAACATATTTCGAATGGTATGAGTTTGATGTCAACGTTGTACACATACTCATTGCAACCTGTACTTATAAATCAACGTTGTAGTGAGTATGAATGACTCACTTATATTCAAAATGTTTGAGTGTTTATGAGTAGCGAAAAAACGATTCGTTACTGATCTCTGATCCACACCAACTGGCTTATGAATCAAACATATTTCGAATAGTATGAGTTTGATGTCAGCGTTGTACTCATATTCATTGCAACATGCACTTATAGAATAACGTTGTAGTGAGTACGAATAAATCAGAGTACGTAGTTAATTTTCAGTATTGTTGACTCACTTATATTCAAAATTTCATAAGTGTTTATGAGAAAAAAAAAACGATATTGCTGATCTGTGGTGTGCATCAGAACTGGCTTAAAAAAAATTCCAAATCGTAGGAAATAATTCATGTTACCCTGTGGTATGTAGCGTTTATGAAATGTATGTATTTCATCTCAAGAGCTAAGTATATTCTTTTTTTTTTGTTTTTAGATGGCAATAAAATTTATTTAAATTTTTATGTGATGACTTTTTAAAAGGCGCCAATGATAAATTTGTGACAGGCCTTAGCTAGCCGGGTACTTAATTGCAAAAATAATTGCTAGAGCCTAACATGTGATTCTAATTTCCTGCATAATTTTCTTTTCCGTCTTTCATGGTTTTAAAAATTTATTACCGGTAGTTATGGTGGTAGCCTTTTTAACTTTTACCAGAAATTAAATATTTTTGTTAAAGAAATAAAGAAAACATTCCAACTAGCAAAACAATTTCTTTTTATTGTTAAATATTTACGTGATTTTGTTTGCCTAACAACAAAATCATGACCTTTAAGGTATGTTTCTTCGGTTTTTCTAAATTAAAAATGTTCATAATTTTCTTTCGAAATATTAAAAGAAAAAAAGTAGGTAACCAAAAACCTTATGATTACTTTAATGTCAGTTAAAATTCCTTTAACTAAAGCACGTTTCAAATTTTAACACAAACATTTTTTTTGGCAACTCTTTCACAAAAGAGCATTACAACCGCAACAATTTTGTTTTTTCTGCCTTCCTGTTACCCTTTTCACTACTTTTTGTTAAAAAATATTTCTTTTATTTTCTTCTTCTTTTTTTCATTTGCTGTTATTAATATCATGTTTATAACAATTGCTAAAAAAAACCATTTAATCCTTTATTGTTAACAGAAAAATAAAGTTGAACTCAAGAGGAGGCTATAAAAAAATAACAACAAAAAAACTTTCCAGTCAATGAACAACAATTACAATACCAGTGATGTCTATAACAATTATGGCAACAATAATAATAAAAAAATGTTGCAGTAAAACTAACAACAACAAGAAAAACAAAACTTCACTTTACGTGCAATTGAAAAATGCTGCTTAAGGTACGCTATAAGACGACATATGAATCTCAGAAGGCCTGTATCTCTTATCTGGTTTAATGTTGTTATTTTCGATTTTAGAATTCTATTCGAACAGCATTCTTCATTATGCTAGTATAACCGACCCGTATCTAGATCTAAGCTTCATTCTCTTCAGGATAAGTTCCCCGTTGATTATGTCCAAGAGATCAGAGTTATTGATGGTGCCGATCAGAGATCATCAATGAAGCGTTCTTTCGCTACTCTTAAGCATTCACGAAATTTTGAATATAAGTGAGTCAACAATATTCAAATTTAACTATGTACTCTGATTAATTCATACTCACTTCAACGTTGATTTATAAGTACAGGTTGCAATGAGTATGCGTACAACGTTGACATCAAACTCATACCGTTCGAAATATGTTGGATTCATAATCCCATAATACTCATTTAGAGTCATAACTTTAGAAAACAAACAAAACAAAACTTTCAGTCTTAGTTGTTGTTGCATTTACAACAAAAGAAAAAAGACACATAAGCAGAAAGGACAGAGCAGCAAGCAGATCAAACACACAACCTTCTAGTGACTATTTTAGTGTTCGTACGAGACTCATATGAGTAGAGGTTCCATGATATTAAAATAAGTACGAATACATATAAGTATCAGAAATTATGAGTATGATTTGATTCTACTCAGCTTTTTGAATACTCATTGTTGATCTCTGATCCCTATCTAGCTTCTACGCTTCATTCTCTTCAGGATAAGTTCCTCATTAATGATTTCAAAGAGATCAGAGCTATTGGTGGTGATACCAGTCTGTATGCTTGTTGAACTAACTAATTGGTATTAGCACTAGAGTTCTGTAAGGATACAGTTATTCAACATTGCCCTGGTTGTGTAAAATTGGCATTATTTAATAAGGCAAGTAAGTGGTGGTGGTGGTGCCTTGACATTCATCAGATCAACAATAATCAAATCAGTATCAATCACTGAAGACCCCAAATTTTTTTGTTTTATTTTTGTATTATTAATAAAGCAAGGCAATACAGAATATTATTGCTACACTATGCCAAGGGTTTTGCTAAATGTAAGGTTAAGGTTAAGACCCCTAAATATGCAGTTAGGCATTGTGTTAGAACCTGGAAAATGGGTAGAATAGTAGCAAAAAGGGGGTACACTCTTATGGGTGTTAGGTTTCTATCTCATTTTACTGTAAGTGATAGGAAATACAGTGAGCGTCAAGAGAAAATTTACATTAAAAAATATAAACATTAATAAATTAAAGTTATTTTTATTTTAAAATTCTTTCATTGCCAGTTTTTAAAATTGAAACAAAAGGAAAATTACAAAAAATTTCGTAATATTGTAAAAATTTTTCGGGCACTCTCCTTAAAAGGTAAAAGTTGAGTTAAGTGATTGTTTTGATTGACACGCACTGTACTTCTGGAGAAATAAAATTCCACATACGGATTTTGCCCTTATTTTGAGCATTTACATTCGATCGCAAAAAAAAAAACGAGAAGCCTAGAAGTGTCAATAGATCTGAGAAATTCAAAACTTATTGCGACAATGCTGCAATTAATCAATAGAGTTGTATATCCTATACTATACAGTACAACTAGAGTGAAGTATTTCTTACCCTGTATTAAGAAACCCAAAGACTTGAATTCTTATTCCGACTCATGGAAAATGTGATTTAATAGAATTGAATTTCAGAACAGATATTAATGCCATTCATAGGAACAGATGCAGCAATGAATCAACAGGGTTGGATATCCTACGCTACACGCTACAACTTGAGTGAAGTAAATATTTCTTGCATCATATTGAGAAACCCAAGCACTTGAATGCTTATTCGGACTCATGCAAAATATGATGGGTTCCTCTACACTTGACATTGAAATTCAGAACATAAAAGTTTTTGTCTTCCAGACATTTATGCAATCCCTAGTTGCAGATGGAAGTCGACGCTATCCAGTAGGTAGTGTGTTAGCGTATTAAATGTAAATACACGGTTCAAACTCCAGGTCAGACATTTCTGACAAAACGAAATATGAAAAAATATTTCTTTGACAACTTCCTCTCAGCAGATTTCTGGCAAAAACTCTGAGCATAAAATAAAATTGTCATAAAAGAGATTCTCAGAAATCTGTTGTTCAGAGTCGACTTTAAACTGTAGGTCCCATACTTATGTATGAAATCAACACTTACAACATAAGTGATGTGAGAAATTAGCTCGTAATCTTGACTGAAGGGTTGTAATGACCAAATATGTATGTATGTATGTATGTATGTATGTATGAGACTATACTTTTATTCCTATATTAATTTATCGTACTCAGGCCTAGGGAGAAGAACCTAAAGTACGGTTGCTAGTCCGTAAGGCGTCATGTAAGAAGACCACATGTTTTCAGAAGTTATTAACTTTTCCTAAAAATCTATGCAGTTTGTAAAGGCGTACGTTTTGAGTAGTTGTCGTAAGCATTAATTTTTATTGTACTCTGGGTAATCGTGCAACGTTCGGAGATCTTGCTCACGTGACATAAACAGAGCTGTGGAAGAAGAAAATATCTTAAACTTACCAGATACATGACAAGCGTTATATCGAAAAAAGGGAAGAAGGCTTCTACTTACTTAACTGGCCATTAACAAACCGATTAACGGATTTCGGCCTGCCTTAAGACATCCTTCCAGGCGTCTCTGTCTGTTACGTTTGGCTCAAGTAACTTTATCTCGTTTCTAATTTTGCGAGAGACATCAAAACTCTGTTTTTATTCCACATACATGATATCAAATCAGCCCTATGCGTCAGGTATTTTGGCAAAATTTAAAAAAGCCTGACGAAGGGCCGCAATGCAATTAAAAAGAGTAAAAGCACTGCCTGGGATTCCTTCAGGATGCAAAACAAGTTGCATTAAAAAATTTAATTTTTTTTCAGTGATTTTTGAAAATATGCCCATTGTAGAGTGGTACTCTTTATTTACTGCAATATATCGCTCAGAAAAAAAAACTTTTCTTTTTGTTTTTCAAAAACTTTAAGTGCCTTTTTTCTTGTTGTTGTGTTTTTGCTTTAAACAAAACAAGAAGAAGAAAATAAATAAATAAATAAACTGCACACCTATATTTTGTTTGTATGTTTGTTTCTTTTATTGTTATTTTGATTGTTACTCTGTTCAAATCGTTATTGCCACAAACAATATCACGTGTTGGTGTAGAACATTGACAATGTCTATTTTAAAGCATTTTTTTTTTGTTGTTTGTTCTTCTTCTTAATATTTTATTGTTAAGACAACAACAACAATAAGAACAACAACCTCAACAAAAAAACTAACTGTTAACAATAGTTATGGTTTGTTTTTCTGTTGCAAGTTTTCTAACGACAACAACACAACACAACACAGGAATAAAAAATGTGAAAAAGTGGTTCCAGCATACTTTCTACGATTGCCGCAAAAATTATGACATGTTTATGGTGCATGTGCGTTCTGAAGTTGCACACAAGTCAGCACAGCAAAGTACTTTATAACTGAGAAATGTTACAACAACAATAACAACAGCCAACGACAATGACAATAGAATAACAATAAAAAAGTAGACAATAACAACATTTTGAGCAACAAAAAGAAAAACCTCATCATCTATCTAACAACAACAACAATAGTAGCAATAATAACAACAACAACAACAATACTAAATAATAATAATAATAGAAGGATGATTTAAAAGTTTAATGACAGTTCAAGTAATAAGAATGAGTTCTTTAAATGACAAACAACAACTACCGTGTGTTGTTTATGCAACACGTCAACCTAGAGATGACTGTGTGTTGCTGCCGGTTGCTTGATTGTTTGTTGTTTGCAACACGTTTTTCAGTAACAATAAGGCAATGAGGGAATTTCAAAGAATGCATTCATATTCGTAATGATGATTGGACGAGTGGTATTAGAGCAAGGGAGAAAGTTTTTCTCTGGAATTTGAAAGGACAAGTTCTAGGGAACCAATTCATTGCCTAGGAGACGTTTATTCAATGGAAAGAATATAGTAACACCGGGTTTTTAAACACAAATTATTCTCTACTGGAGAAGGAAGAATATTATTATGTCTTTAACCTTTAAAACGTTTAAAATATAAGCTCGTAGATTGCAGATAAAATGGAAATAAATTTGTGTTTAGTTTTAATTGAAATTCTTTATTATTCCCACAATTCTGTGTGCTACTGTTCACAACTTGATGTAAACAACAACAATTGCTTTGTTTGTTATTCCTCTTTGTACTCTTTTGCGTAAACAATAACAATTACTAGATCTTCAAGCCACGATTACTTCCTTCAAATACACCGCGTCTTCACACAAGACTGACTGAACTTTTACTAACTTGTGGTCTAGAAATCGTGCGAGCGGTCTTGTGGGCTAATGCAATTCATTTTCTTTGTTATTCATCTGTTTATACCCTTTGCATAAACAATAACAATTGCTAGACAATTGTTCGACAGACCTTTCTAACGGTACTCTCTGTAACGATTACTCTCTTCAAATGCACCCGCGACCTTTTTACGAAACTGAACTGAACTTCAATAACTCACTTGCCTGCTTTGCCTTGCGTTTTATGTGGCAGAGTAAACAGTCTGATGAATATCCTTAGAGGCGAATGTTCGTGAATTCGCCTTGTCGGAATCAATGTAAATGTAGACATCATTGTTTCTTTTACAGTTGTTTGTGTATTTTTGTTTACTTGTTTACCATTTTTTATGCTGGTGTTTGTTGATATACTAAGCAGTTCAATAATTTGTAAACAGGTTTGTTTACGGCATTGTTTTGTTTTTGTAGCTTTCGTTTAAAATTTTAATGTTAAGCGATGTAAAGCAAAACACCAGTATCTAGATTTTTCATTTTCGTAACAATGTGAAGTCTATTTGACAGTCCCTCAGGCTCCCTGTAGCTGTCGCAGAAGATGCCCTACAATAGTTACGCGGCGCTCTATTTCCATAATATCGTTAACTTCTGTTACACACTCGAGTATCCATTGTTAGTCTTAAAATCAAGAATTGACGGAGAAAACAATAGAATAAGATACAGTGGCCGCACATTCTAAGGACCAGAATATCTCTATAATGTCATCACTATGGCTTACTGATATCACATCTAATATGCCAAACGCTGCTTGATCAAAGTCTCTTCTACGGCAGTTAAGTGCAGTATAGTAAGGTTTAAATTTCATTGAATTGGTAAGGCAATGCTTCTCCTCATAGTATTCCTTGCTGTGGGATTTCGTATCTGTCAGAGGAAAACCGAGAGTAAATCTTTAGTTTGCTTGGGCCCATTAGAGCTAGCTTTTTCTCTATTTATTCCTAATGATATATGGCGTAGTCGTACTCGTAGTAGTCATACTTACTTACTTAATTGGCCATTAACAACCCGATTAACGGATTTCGGCCTTCCAGGCGCCTCTGGTTTTTTCGCCAGTCCATTATACTACCTCTGCTTGATCCTTCCGACGCAAACAAGGTCATCCTCTTCGCCGACTTCCGCAGATCCCCGCATCAAATACCTTTCTCTCCATTCGAACGACATGACCAAGCTAGTGTTGAGGAGCTCATACAGCTCACTGTTGGATCGGATGCGAAGATCTAACTTTTCTCTCGAATACTCTCAAGGCTGCTGAATCAGTGCTTAATAGTGTCAATGCCTCTGCGCCATAAAGAAGCACGGGGAGGATGAGCGTCTAGTAGTTGTCCTCGTAATAACATTCTATTCGACCAGTATTCTTCAATGTGATAATATGGACGATTGATTATGTTCCAGATATCAGAGTTATTGATGGTAGCTATGCCAGCTTGTAGGCGTGTTGAACGATCCAATTGGTATTAGCACGGGATTTGTGTAGAGGTTCAGTTATTCAACAGTTGCACTGATCTGGGTTTTGTAGCAATCAAGGCTCAGTTAGCGATTATCCCATAGTGCATATATGGTTAACTGGAGGATAATAACTAAGCGGATGTCATTTGTCTGCTCACATTGAGTTTAATAATATATTTGGGTGGCTGTAGTCTAGAAGATAGGGTGTTGGCTTTTTTCATAAAAGGCCAAGGTTCAAACCTCTGGTAAGACATCTCCAACAAAACGAAATATTTAGATATATTTCTTCAGCGGCTTTCTTCAGCCTCTCAACAGATTTCTGGCAAAAACCTTGTGAATAAACGCAATTGCCATGAAAACTTCCTCAAAAATCTGTCGTTCGGAATCCACTTTAAACTGTAAGTCCTGACACTCATGCATAAAATTAACACACACAACACATGTGGTGTGAGAAGCTAGGTCGTAATCCTGATTGAAGGATTGTAATGACCGCATTTGTATGTATGTAGATATGTGCTTCTGTCATGTACTAACTTTGTATCTTCTCCACTTCTTTTATCCATTTCTGGCTTCTCTATTTTTAAGAGCTCATGCTTCTTTGGCTTTCTACGAGTAGGAGTCTACAGACCGTTGTTGTTGTTCCATAAGCTTCTTAAAGTACGGCAAATGCACCACCATTGAACCATTTATTATCAAAAGTTCGTTGGTTGTTTATTGAATTGTTCCCAATACCTGTTGTTTGACATGAATATCCGCAAGATCCATGAGCTTCTTAAAGTACGGCAAATGCACCACCATTTGCGTGTTTCTTATCAAAAGTTCGTGGGTTGTTTATTTAATTGTAAACAGTAGCAGTTGTTAGGCAAGAAAATCCTCAAGATCGGTTCACAAACACTTGAATCTTCTTAGAATTCGAAGCTGTATGTTCTAACGAAGAGTGAACCTGTTGTTTGTGTCAACTGTCAAACTCGTCGCAATTCTTGGTGACGACTGTTGTTTGTTACGTCGACTTGAATCCGACTGATTTCTTTCCTTTAAATCTCTGCATTCCGGAAAGTATCCCATCGCATAACTGCAGTACTTATTTTTGAAATATTACCTTAAACTATAAAGATGGCATAATAAAAATATTTTCAGCCACCATCCTCTTCATTATGTACGTAACATTTTGAGTTTTTCATCTCGTACTGGTAGTGGTGCCTACAACATGTCATATTTTCCTGCTCTCTTTGAAATCTGATTTTTTTTCTCCTTTTAACAGAAATGTTTGTATTCTTTACTTCTCACTTGTACATGCTGCACCTCGTACATTAAGAATATTAAACAAGAATTTTTAGTACCTCTAGACGTGTGTGGCTTGTGTGAAATGTTGCAAAAAAACAAAAAAAAAGAAGATGAAGCAGAGAACAAAAAGGCACAACTATTTTTAAAAAGGTATGTAAAATACGTACTCAAGAAAGCAAAAAAAGTATGAAATAAATATAAAAGAATATTAAACGTAAATAAAAAAGGAAATGTATGTCTTTTGCATTCATAAAATGTGATGCATTTGTCTCCAAAAACAAAATTAATGTGACAATAAAGACTGAAGAAGTCTTTATACGGTAGAGTGTTGAAATTTATGATGAAAAATAATGACATTTAAAGAAGAAGTATGTATGTATGTTTTCTTCTTCTCCTTTCACAAATGCTTCCTTCATATCTTTTTCAATTAAATAGAAAAAAAGGAATATTTTAATAAGAAATATTTCAATCGAAAATAATTAGTAATGAAAAGCTATAAATAAATTAAAGAAACATTAAAAAAACAATAATTAAATAACGGTTATCTATCCAGGAAAACCATCGAAACCATTACAAATTTCAATGGTAATTAATTTTAAAATTTTAATTAAAATTTGTGAAAAAAAATTATTCCTATAAAATTTAAAAAAAAGTAATTTAAAAGCAAACATAAGGAAGCCAAACATTCTCTATGAAAGCTGGACTTATTCTATTGAAAAAACCAAGTACATACATAACATACGTACAAAAGGGTTGTAACTTCAGTCAGGATTACGACCTAGTTTCTCACACCATGTTGTGTGTGTTAATTTTATAAATGAGTGGCTAGACCTACAGCTTAAAGTCGACTCCGAACGCCATATTTTTTGAGAAACTTTTCATGGCAATTTTTATTTACTCTCAGAGTTTTTGCCAGAAATCTGCTGAGAGGAAGACGCCGAAGAAATACTTTTTTGTATTTTGTCTTGATGTCTGTGCTATTCTGGTTATGGTAGTTAAAAAATGCTTATTTCTGATAATTCTGTTCCATACAAGTAGTATCAGCATTGAAAAAGTCTGCTGCCTCCGCCTAACGAGTGCAAGACAATCATAAATAATGTGTTTGAGTTCTCATTGTCAGAAAATTTTAAAACATAGCCATACAGTTCAGGTATTACCTTAGACTGCAACCTTCAAGAAACTAAAGTCCGCTCTACTTGGCAAAAGCGTTCCCTTATTACAAAACTTTTAGTATAATGTTGACCTAGTTTAAAGCACCAAATTCTTTCTACTTCTAGTTCATAACAGAGATCAGCAATGACTAGAATTTAAATATACTCATAATTTCTGATACTTATACGCATCCTAAAGAGAATGAAGCGTAGAAGCTAGATACGGATCAGAGATCAGCAATGAGTATTCAAAAAGATGAGTAGAATCGAATCATACTCATAATTTCTGATACTTATACGCATTCACACTTATTTTAATATCATAGAACCTCTATTCATATTCAAATTTTGACGTACTCATCATATTCATACTTAACAACACGTATGATGTTAATGATTTCGACTCCCCATGACTCAACATTTACAAGAATCGCAAAATAAGTATGAGTCGTGTACGAATACTAAAATACTTACTAGAAGGTTGTGTGTTTGCTCTGCTTGCTGCTCTGGTTGTCTTTTTTTTGTCTTGTAAATGCAAGTATTTTTCTCAAGTTATAAATCTAAATGAGTATGAGCTTATGAATCAAACATATTTCGATTGGTATGAGTTTGATGTCAACTTTGTACGCCTAATCGTTGCAACCTGTACTTATAAATCAATGTTGTAGCGAGTACGAATGAATCAGATTACATAGTTAAATTTCAATATTGTTAACTCATATTCAAAATTTCATGAGTGCTTATGAGTAGTGTAAAAACGATTCATTGCTGATCTCTGATTCATAAGTATTTCATTCCTGTGGTGTTTTAAGTCCACTGAATGGCTGAGAAACAGTTAGAGAACTTGCCTTTCACTTCGTCAGATCGTCAGCCCTTTTATTTTTTTTGACAGCCCTTATTCTAGAAATACAATCCCATGCAACAGTTTTAAATTTCCTGGTATTGACGAGGAGGTCTAGCTACTCATATACCAATTAAGAGGTTACTGTAGTTCATTAACGAACTTAGAATCAATACAGTTGAGTTCCATTTCCTTCTATCTGGGCTGCATGTGGCTTTTAATATTTTTCTGCCATTAATTTCGGCAGTAGGTTCCAGGTAGTTGCCGTAGTCTAGCAGGTAGTGTTTTGTCTTATTAGACATGAGGCCGCGGTTTAAACCCCAAATCAGACATCAAAACGAAAATATGAAAAAAATATTTCTTTGGCGACTTCCTGTCTCAGCAGATTTCTGGCAAAAAGTCGGAGAGTAAATAAAAATTTCCATGAAAAGTTTCTCAAAAATCAATCGTTCGGAGTCGACTTTAAACTGCATTTCCCTCCACTAATGTAATAAATTAGCACGCACAACATAAAAGGTGTGAGAATCTAGGCCGTAATCCTGATGCAAGGGTTGTAATGTAGTTGATTAAATAGATTCAATTGACATATGAAGTCTAATAGGTCGAACGCCCTGTATGTTGGCTTATTAGCGTGACGTCGTGATCCAAACCCAGATTGAACAAAAACGAATAAAACGAAGCATGAAAAATATTTCCTTGGCGGCTTTCTGGCAAAAACTCTGGGTATAAATAAAATTGCCATGAAGAGTTTCTTAAAAATTTGTCGTTCGAAACCTACTTTAAGCTGTAGGCACCCATCCATGAATAAATGGATACAACATGTTTGGTGTGAGAATATAGATGATTGTAATACTGACTAAAGGGTTGTAAAAAATAGACTTTTGACTATTCGAAAATGTATTTGCAGGACTTTTCATTCATGCTTTAGTGGCATGAATTTTTTACACGATTATCCCCATTGACTGTCCCCTTATTCCATACTTTTTAACTTGGATTCAAATCATACCATAGCCAGGCTCGAAATTGTTAGAGTCATTGAAGAGAACTATTCTTGTCATTGTAACATTATCGATATGAAGGATTGGACTTTACTGTCAAATAAGAGCTCAATTATGTCAAATAACGAAAGGATAAACGAAATATTATGCAAATTCCAGAGTAGAGTAAAAAACTTCTCGCAGCAGTATTTTGGCAAAATTGTGAGTGTTACTAAATACCATATAAAAGCCTTTGAAATTTGTCATTCGGATGCAATACATACGTACATACATAATTTGTCATTACAACCCTTCAGTCAGAATTACGACCTTGTTTCTCACACCACTTATGTTATGTGCGTTAATTGTTATAAATGAGTGGCGGGACCTAGAGTTTAAAGTTGACTATGAACGACAGCTTTTTTGAGAAACTTTTCATGGCAATTTTTATTTAGCCTCAGAATGTTTCCTAGAAAGAGAAGCTGAGAGGAAGTCACCGCATAAATACTTTTTGTATTTTGTTTTGATATCTGGCCTGGGGCTCGAATCCTGGCTTTAGGTCCAATAAGCCAACACATTACCTAGTAGACTACGGCCACTTCACTTCTTCGGATCCAATAGTTCTCTCTAATAATGGGTGGTGTAAGAAATTAGGCAATAACGCTAATAATGTAATGCAGTGTCTTTCGCTATGCACTCATCTTTAAGTCCTCATTGATACGGCACAAAGGTACAAGAAAAACCCCGTCTGTCCTGAAATGAACACATAACAATTATTGAAGAAGTTATGCCAATCTCCCATAGCTAATATGGCTTTTAAAAACAGACGAAAATTAATGACAAAATTGTAAGAGGAATACTGGGGATGACGGCATGACAAGTGTGACAGTGGAGTTAAAATCAATTTCCTATTGCTGGCTGCATTGGTGGCATTAACTGCCAAGCCTGTTGAAACGAATTGTTGGCATAAAATCATACGGTGGCATAGGGACTTAGGTTCTATTTCAAAACTTTATTTCCTTTTTTTTAATGGCAAAGAAAATTTTCTTTGTTGCCCAATATTTATCGCACATTAAAATTTTTATTTGTCCATCATTTGGTGCCACTTGTTGCCTCTTTATGATGCCATATGAATTATGAATTTTAATACAAAAGAAAATGTTTTTTTTATTACAGTCACATAAAAAGTATTTTGTAAAGATTTTAAATAGAAAACAAAACGAAAGAAAAATAAAAATTATTAAATTAAACGAAACCCCACAAGAGATGCTTAAGACAGTTCCCAAGGAAACATTAGAAATTTTTTGTCTTTTATTTTAATTTTTCTATGTAGCAAAGAGAGAGAAGATAAAGTTAAAGGTCAGTTAAATATTTTTTTATTGCTTAACAGAAATTTAAACATAAAAATAAAGACGACAAAAAGAACGAAAGACAGAAAATCAGAAGCTAGAATAAGTTTCTAGCAGCTGTTATTGTTTACAATTCCCAGCTCCATAGGAGGAAGACTATAAAAATGGAGTGAATGCCTGCCTATGCATGCATTCAATGTACGCGATCATTGTTTCCAATTGCCGGAGATGAGATGAACAGAATATTGTGGTAATAAAAATTAAATTGTAAATATGTATACATGGCGAATGTGGCATAGAAAAAGAAAACATTCTTTTGTTTTAACGAGGGCCATTGGCTGTTAAATATTTTGGGTGTGTTCGTTTTTTTTTCCTTTCATTTTATTACAAACTCTCTACGCTTCATACTTCATAATATGATGTGAAAAATGCAATTTTATTACTTGTAAAACATGCATATGAGATGTTAAATTTGTTACTTGTTGGCTGCCTAGCTGGCTGGTTGCTTTTATGCCTGCTTTCTGTTGTTTATTTGCTGCTGATACGACTGACTACTTGTGTTGTATTAAAATAAACATGACGATAAGATGAGATTTCCTTAAAATACAAATTTTATCAGTATTATATGGTAGACATATCACAACTCTGACCTGTGATATTCTTCAAACTGTATGCTGTTTGCTGTTGTTGACAAACATTGTTACAATAATTTTATTTCATCAGATGCTGGCTTTAAAATGAAGGCATTAAATAAGATTTTCTGTTTATAGTTGATATTGTTGTTGTTGTTGTTTTATCACACAAACGTGTTAATATTTCAAATTTTTGTACAATTTTATTATCATGATCAACATTGCCTCTAACGAATGTTATTGTTTGAACTCATATGTGAAGTATTTGTCGTAAAATTTTTTTCAAAAAAATTAAAAATTTTGTATAGAGGACCAATAAGGTCGTCTTGTGAATACCCTTAGTGAGGGGGATAGGTGGCATAGGATTACAGTAAAGTTTAAAGAAAAATTATGCATAAATATGTGCCTTTCGCTTCCCTAAATGAATAAAGAAAATGTGTTGATTATGGTATCTAACAGAGATCAGCAATGAATATTCAAAAAGATGAGTAGAATCGAATCATACTCATAATTTCTGATACTCATACGCATCCTGAAGAGAATGAAGCGTAGAAGCTAGATACGGATCAGAGATCAGCAATGAGTATTCAAAAAGATTTTTAGAATTGAATCATACTCATAATTTCTGTTACTTATACGCATTCATACTTATTTTAATATCATGGAACCTCTACTCATATTCAAAGTTTGAAGTACTCATCGTACTCATACTTAGCAATACGTATGATGTTGTTGATTTCGACTCTCCATAAATCAACATATACAAGAATCACAAAATAAGTATGATTCCCAGACGAACACTAAAATACTCACTAAAAGGTTATATGTTTGCTCTGCTTGCTGTTCTGTCTTTTTTGCTTATGTGTCTTTTTTCTTTGTAAATGCAACAACAACTAAGACAGTAAATTTTGATGAATGATTTATAAATCTAAATAAGTACGCTTATGAATCAAAAAGATTTCGAATGGTATGAGTTTGATGTCAACGTTGTACTCCAACTCATTTTAACCTGTACTTATAAATCAACGTTATAGTGAGTACGAATGAATCAGAGTACATAGTTAAATTTCAAAATTGTTGACTCACTGTTCACTCACTGTATTTAAAATTTCATAAGTGCTTATGAGTAGGAGAAAACGATTCATTGCTGATCTCTGGTTTCTATACGAGGCGAAACCATGATAATGAGCAATAGATCTTAAACAGCTTGTACCAAACTTAAATTCTCAGTAATCATAGAGACTAGCCATAAATATAGCAGGACATCTAACTGCATTGATTCATTAGAGCACGCTTTTAATGAGCCTTGTGTTTTTCTCTGTTTTATTGCTACTCTAATGGTCTCAGCTCGAAGGAAATATATAAGTATTCGGAGGCGCAAATCCGTCATATCACGTAGTTTACGATTGCCACCTAATATATATTCCTTCGTTGTCCCTTGGTTAGCGTCGTATCCACAATACGTTACAGAGCCGGATTGTTCTTGAGCCGTGCTACCCATATATGGAAAAAATGGAATTGGTACAACACCTTTTATGTGAGTACCCTGCACTTCAAAACAAACGTCATTGATTTTGGAGTTTAAAAATCTCGGCATGATGGCGAACGTGAAACTATGGAACTGGCCGGTTTCATCAAGGGCTCGAGGTGGTTCAAACCCACCACCAGCGGCTCATAACAAAGGGCCTTATCTCACACATTCTAACACAATGGGCCATAGGAGCCATCGAGTGAGCTTGCTAGTAAACGGCAAGCTACCCGTTAAATTAGCTTTAATCCTAACTCTTATACGAAACTGCAAAAGATTTTCCTGTATAGAAATAGGTTTAAATCTAATGCCCATAAGCGCTATTTCGTCCTTCCGCCTTCCCAGAGTGAAGTATCCTAACATATTGAGCGTTAGTGAAGGGAAAAAATTGTTCAATGCTAGTCGTAGGTAGCCCACTAAGCTTATTAAGCAACAAAGGTTAAGGAAACCCTAATTAGTTCGGTTCTAGGCATATTCAATCCGTGTTTACATTCATGAATCCTCCACAAAAGCCTTTCACGCCAAGACTCGATTACCTCGCATGAGTTCCTACGATCAGAAAATTCACCAAATACAATTTACACCAAGAGCGCCTTACTCACACCCACTTATACATACATACATACATACATAATTGGTCATTACAACCCTTCAGTCAGCAATAAGACGTACCACTTATGTTGTGTTGAAGTCGCCGTAGTCTAGTAGGTAGTGTGTTGGCTTATTAGACGTAAAGCCAGGGTTCGAGCCCAAGGCCAGACTTCAAAACAAAATACAAAAAGTATTTTTTCAGCGACTTCCTCTCAGCAGATTTCTGGCAAAAACTCTGCAAGTAAATAAAATTGCCATGAAAAAGTTTCTCAAAAATCTGTCGTTCGGAGTCGACTTTTAACTGCAGGTCCCACCACTCATGTATAATAACATTGCATTAGTCCCTTTTGGAAATTATCAAAAAATTCTCCAATTAAAATGTACACCCCTTTATAAGCTTCTTAAGTACATCCTGCGATCGAATCTTTAGAAATGACAACAGAGTCTACTACTGTGCATTATTATTTAGAAGAGGTGATGGTTTTCCGCCCCAATTGCTTTCCCAAATTCAGTAAATCGAATATAATTAAACGCAATTATTCCAGTGATTAAATTTTATCATTTCAAATTCCTTTACTACTTGATTTCCATGACGAATCAAATTGAACAGAACAGAAATTCCACATTCTTATTTCCTAAAATTATTTTAAGCCTTTCAGAGAAATTAATATCCAAAAAAGTATTCCTTTACCTCTCTTCGAAAAAATCTTTAATTGCTGCAACCTTGTAATGCCAGTGACTTTATACAGTCACTTGTCATCATCATCAGCAGCATCATCATTGCCATGCAATTAAATGTAACGTAAAGTAATGACACACGTGCCGTAGACATTAAAAACGGATCCAATTCAACGGCTGAAATTCAACCAAAAATTTCAAGACAAAGACAAAGTCTCTGTAGATAAATTTGAGAACGAAAGTGTTTAAATGATTAGCTTGGAAACAATGATGCTATCTTCAGATGGATGCTTAATTTTTGAGTATTTTAGGAAAAGTTTTCTTATAAATTTATTGTCATTGAGTTGGAAGTCATCGCTTGCAGGGCTGGGGGTAGGTTAAAGGATATTCTTACAGAGTATTTGTCACATGCCATGTATGTATGTAAGTAAGAAGAGAATTGGCCTTACGTTTGAAGCTTATAATTAAGACATAAGATACATAAGCAAATTAACGTTATTAATATTTTATTGTCATTTAGTTAAAGGGTATGTAAATTTGTAACACAGTTCATAGATACAGAGTTGCCCCTAAGGAAACACAATAGGGTGGCACGTATTTAGAGATTCTAAGATGAGCCGTTCATGAACTTGGTATTATTTTTGTCCAAATGACATAACAAAAGCCATTTTATCTAAGTCGGTTCTAAAATTCCATCCATAGACGACAAAAAGGAATTGCCAGCCTCTATAAACAGCTATCCTGCCACAATACTGAAGTATTGCCGGATCTCTGCAATATAAAAAAGATGTCACATTCTGTGAGGATAGGTAGGTAGTTAGGTTGGAGTCATATCTTTGATACCTAAAGCTCTCTTGCGCACGTATAGCGGCCCGTTGTGACGGCACAGGTGAACGCAGTCCCTGTACTGAACAAGTTCCTCCAAACCAGGGAAGAAGAAGAAGTTGGTCAGCGAAAGGGCAGCATATTTAAAGCACGACTAACCCACGCTGGAAAACCATCTCGAAAGTTTGATAAACGAAGCTATATCCTTCACATCAATGGATGATAGCTCTGTCAAGCTGATAAGAATTGGAGCACCTCGCAGGAGATGAGCATTGACAAATAAAGTGGACAACAGTCTCCTCTTTCGCAGCATAACTGCACCCACGGCAGCATTCGTTAGATTGGAGCTGCATTCTTTTCGCGTGTCTTCCCATAACATAATGACCCATAAACATGGCCACCATGATGGAGATGGCGTTGCGACCAAGACCAAGTAACTGGTTGGTGCGCCTTCTATCCATCGAATGCCAAGTTAGTCTACTCATGGAGCAGGACTCCTCATTGACCCAGGATAGGTAAGCGTCTCGATAGAATTTCCGCGCCATGGCCAAACTTGACCGAGTCAAGTGGTATCCCCAAGTCGATTGCAGATGATTCCGGAAGTAGTGCACCAGCCCCGGCGTGCTCGTCGGCTCTGCAGATTCCCGGAATATTACTGTGCGCGGGGCCCATATAAGTTTGACTCTGAAGCACCCAGAAAGAAGATCGAGATAGCATTCATAACATTCGACAGAGATCTTATGGCAGCATGACTATCAGAAAAGATCGAGATGCGGGTGAAAGGAACATCGTCAATGAGGACCCATTTAGCATCCCGGTAGTTTCTGTGGGGATAGTGTGAGCTACTATGCAACTCAGACCTTTTCCTTTACTTATCTCAATCTTGACCAAGCTGACTATTTAATATGTATCCTTCATGGATGTTATAGAGCGATTACATTTTCGATATCTTTCGTGGGGTCTTCCATTCTATGCCAATCCCAGTAATTTTGCCAATTCAACGTTATTTGCATCTTCTTATTTTATTCCATAAAGGCTGCTAATCTATTCCTCGCTAAAATACAAAGCTGGTCAGAGATCTAGGCCATAAGATTCATAAGATCTTGGGAAAACAACTCTCAAGCAATTCCATCGTCTTTAAATTGAAAGAGGCAGTATCGCATAGCACTCAACTACGTAATGGTGAGAGTTTTATATTGCATACGAATAGAAAACGAATTCTAAACAAGTCCTAGATGATCAAACTGTTGTGTGGTTTTCTCTAAACAATCATTCTTCGTTTCTCCGTTTGTAGACACAATGCTTCCAAGTTTTTTGGGCAAGTGCCATTGCAGGGAGTTCATAAATATTGTTACGTAGCATTAATATTGTTACGTTTTTACTTTTTATATACGTTTAAAATATGAGCTCGTAGATTGCAAATAAAATAAAAATAAATTTTGTGTTTAGTTTTAATTAAGATTCTTTATTATTCACACAATTCTGTGTGCCACTGTTCACAACTTTATGTAACCACAGTAATTGCCTTTTTTGTTATTCCTTTGTTTATAACCTCTGCATAGACGATAACAATTACTAGACTATCGATCGGCAGATCTTTGTAACGGAGATCTTCAAACCACAATTAGTCTCTTCAAACACACCGCACACAAGACTGACTGAACTTCACTAACTCTGTTGCCTGCTTTGCCTTGCCTTTTAAATGGCAGAGTAAACGGTCTGATGAATGTTCTTGATGGTGAATGTTTATGACTTCGCCTTATGGAAATCTCTATAAATGTAGACATCGTTGTTTATATTTTATTATTGTAGTGTTGTTGTTGTATTTTTGTATACTTGTTTGCCATTTTTTTTATCCTGGTGCTTGTAATTATATTAAGCTGTACAATAATTTGTAAACAGGTTTGTTTACTGCATTGTTTTGTTTTTGTAGCTTTTGGTTATAATTTTAATGCTAAGCGATGTAAAAGTAAACCACCAGTATTTAGATTTTTTGTTTTCGTAACAATATGAAGTTTTTGTTTTTATTATTATTGTGTTACACTCTATAAGTTCCATGTTAAGTCTGAATATTCTGAAAGACAAATATCGAAGTAGGCTCCAGCATTCTAAATTTGTTTTGTAATTATATTTGTCATGTGAATTTTCATCAGATTAGAGTTTAAATGTTACCACCTCTTACACGATAACTTATCTTTACATCAACTGAGCCATTGACTGACTGTCTGTCTTCAAAAAAGTCCGTATTTCAGTGTTTGTCTATCAGTCTGGCAAACTTTTTTCATTTTTTTGTTAAGAAGCAAACACGAACATAATGTAGGTTGTCTTCAACAACATCATGTACATGATGATAAACTGTGTGTGTATCCATGAGAAAGTGCGATTGAAGGGGATTGGGATTTTCAATTAATTTTCAAGCTCAATTACGTTTTACCCTTTAATTTTTCTTAATTACCAGTATGAATAATAGAACAAAAAAAAGAAAAGAAAACTTTTCCGAGTTGTGTGTACATAAATGCATGGAGGAATACCAGTAGCTTAAGACAAATTAACTGATATTATCAGCAAATAGGCCCGATTAAATTAAAACACAATAAATTGTTCCATTTCACTCCTCCATCAAATGTTTAAATGTTTTATGGATGTCATTAGAGAAGTTAATAATTCCATTTTATTTCATTTTAATTTCCATTTTTTTCTAATGAAGTAATCTTTAATGAACTTGATTGTAATTGTTTATCTTGTTGCAACAATGAATGACACTTTTTCCTACTGTTCTTTGATGTTTTACTTAAAATATTTAAACAAAGTTTTCTTGATTGTCAAAAAGATAACACCCTGTATTTAGAAAGCAAAAAAAATAGTTTTTAGTTTCCTTTTTATTTTTTTATTTACCAAAGGAGTTAAATTACAACGAGAGAAAGTTTAAGCGAAAGTGTAGGAATTTTTAGTAGCGTAGTAGTATTAAAATATGACAATAATTACGTTTACATATACAATATTTACAATAAAGAAAATAAGGGCATGACAAAAGCAGCATTACACTGTTTCTATAAGGGAATTATAAAAAGAGATATAACAATACATACATACACAATTGGCCATTACAACCCTTCAGTCAGGATTACGGCCTAGCTTCTCACATCACTCATGTTGTGTATGTTAATTTTATACATGAGTGATGGGACCTACAGTTTAAAGTCGACTTCGAACGACAGATTTCTGAGAAACTTTTCATGGCAATTTTATTACTCTCAGAGTTTTTTCCAGAAAAACTGCTGAGAGGAAGTCGCCGAAGAAATACTTTTTGTAATTTATTTTGATGTCTGGCCTGGCGCTCGAACCCTGGCTTTACGTCTAATAAGCCAACACACTACCTACTTGACTAGTATAACAATACATCGCATAGAATATTCTCAGACAATTCTATCAGTGAGTAGGGATTTAATTGCCCTGAGTATAACCATGTGTGGAAGGCACTACAATGATCAGGTAGTTTAAATGGGTTCCTGATACTCAAATTCCCGATAAACGTTTTTAGATTCTAGTGTGCCAGTGGTCACTGGTCAAGGACTGTAACTTACAGCAAAAATATTAGAGGATCTACGCGCAGCATATCCATGTGTTTTATTTAACTTAGAAGTGTATGCATAGTTGATTAGTATTATATAAAGATTGGCATGACTTTGTTATCGGTTATATTGCTGCGAAAATAAAAAATCTAGACACAGGTGTTTTGCTTTTACATCGTTTAACATTAAAATTATAAAAAAAATTATATTACAAAAGATCTAAAAAACAAAACAACGAACTTGTTTACAAATTATCACACTGCTTAATATAACAACAAACACCAGCATAAAAAATGATAAACAAGTAAACAAAAATACAACAACAAACATTACAAGAATCAATGTAAACAAAATACACAAACTACAATAATGAAGCAACGATGTTTACATTTATAAAGATTTCGAGATGTCGCGGCCACTAACATTCGCCTTCAAGAACATTAATCAGACTGTTTACTATGCCATTCAAAAGGCAAGGCAAAGCAGGCGAGTGAGTTATTGAAGTTTAGTCAATCTTATGTGAAGACGCGATGTATTTGAAGAGTAATCGTAGTTTAAAGATCTCCTTTACAAAAATCAGTCGGACAATTGATTAGTAATTGTTATTGTTTATGCAAAAGAGTGCAAAGAGGAATAACAAAAAGAAGCAATTGTTGTTGTTTACATCAAGTTGTGAACGGTGGCACACAGAATTTTGCAAACAGTAAAGAATTTTAATTAAAACTAAACACCGATTTATTTTTATTTTATTTGCAATCTATTCAAGCTCATATTTTAAACGTCTTTAAAAGGTTAAAACGTAACAATAATCTCAGTGATTAGGGATTTAATTGCCCTGAGTATAAGTATGACTCGAAAGCACTGAAATGGTCAGAGAGTTTGTATGGGTTCGTGATATTCAAATTCTCGATAAACGTTTTTAGATTCCGGTTATTATTGTCGGTTAGTATTGTATGCACTACTCCTACGATCGCTCTGGAGATAATCTTATACCTTCTGCCGCTTGACCTCTACTGCAGGAGCGTGGCGGCAGAGATTAGCAGGTGCCTCTGGGCTACTGGACAATGGCATGCATCGGGCATTGGCCATACAAAGATACTGGGAGAAATTGATATTGTCCGAGGCATAACACCGCGATATGACTTCTCAATGAACTATGGGACAGCCATTCCGGAATGGGAGGTTTAGTAAACCTCCCAAGCGACTTCGCACAAATTTACACCGATGGCTACAAACTGGAAGGAGCCGTTGGAATTGGTATCCATTCGGAATCAATCGGAATATCCAAGTCTATAAGGCTACCAGATCATTGCGGCGCCTTTGAGGCGGAGGTGTCAGCAATTCAGACTGCGATGAAAATTATTGTGGACACAAATGTTCATGGACGGAAAATCATCATACTTTCCGATAGCCAAGCGGCTATAAAGGCAATGGATTCCAGTGTAATAAACTCCAAGACGGTGTACAACTATCGCAGATATCTCAATGAGGTGGCGAACCGATATGATGTTTGTATCGCATGGGTACCGGGACATAATGATATTCCTGGCAACTGCAGAGCGGATGAACTGGCCAGAGGGGCATGCCCATCGAACTCTCTGATGAATTCTCTACGTTGCGGATCCCTTTGGGGACCTGCAAACTTATAATTGACAATGCAGCCGTAGATCTCGTCAACAGAATGTGGGCAACTTCGGATAAGGGCAGAGCGGCGCAAAAGACCTGGCCGAGGCTGGATAGGAGGCGAACGGCGACTCTGCTTAAACTCCAAAGAAGTAGGCTCAGCACTGTTATTGGGGTTATTACAGTTCATGGAATTATAGGAGCGCATGCGAGGCGTATTGGTCTTAGCCACCTTGCAAATGATTTCTGCAGAAGCTGTGGAAATGAAGAGGAAGATGAGACTATTCTTCACCTATTGTTCACGTGTCCGGCACTTAGTCGGAGGAGAAGGAGAGATAACTGGGTGCATACTACATGGAGGATGTGAAGGAACTGTCATGTATGGATATTGGCAGCTTGAGTCACTTCATCCGAAGCTCTGAATGGTTCCTGAAATAGGGAAAATGAGGAACTGTCGTATCACAATGGGCCCTGTGTGCGGCGTAAGTGTGTCCGCTCATGACTCCATCGAGGGGACAGCCACTTCAACCTACCTACCTACCATTGTAGGCCCATAATTTGTTACACTGGAAATGGTGTCCTCTGCTAAGTGTCATATATGTATGTATGTACACTCATAAAACTTTTATTAAAACGTAAATCTTTAAGGACACGTTTACTTCTACTTTGCTCACTGAAATCTTTATCTTTACTGCCTTTGGCTATCAGTTTTAAAAGCTTTAGACAAAACGGAAAAACGTACAATCATTCTATTTGTCTGTCTGTCTAAAAGAAACTCTTCTCTTTTTTTCTGAAAATTTCATTTTTAGCTTGTTTTTTACTTTATCTAAACGAGAGAGAGAGAAAAAGCAACACCAACAACCTAAACATTTTAAGTTAAACAACTTTATCTGGTCTGTGCATTTAAGTTTCAAATTTTTTTTTTTGTAATTTTCCTAGACTTAATTACTTAATTTTTAAAAAAGAGAAGAGGAAACCGAAAATGTTTAAAAACATTTCGTATATAAAAATTTACATTTAAAATAACTTCCACAGTAATTTGCTGAAATTAAATAAGAATTTAAAATTCTTATACGAATAATTTGCCTGGCATTCTGTAATTAAATTATTACAACACATTGAAATTCAGAAACATTTCTTAAATGCATTCTACATCTACAAAACGAAACGAAATTCCCACACAATCAACTTTTAATTCATTTTTATAATGTTGCTCTCCATTCATAACAAAAAATAGAAAAAAAAAACCAAGAAAAGAACGCAGTATATATGTATGTATGTATGTATGTCTGGTTTCTCTTTATAATTATTTTGTTGTACTCTGTCTATACAAAAGTTCTCAAAATTCAACCGCAAATTATGGACAGTAAAAAAGCAGAGTGAAAAAGAATGACAATCTCAATTAAGGCCACATACAGATTCAAAATTATTTAATGGCATCCGAACATAGAAAAAATTAAAAAAATTTTAAATAAAACTGAGACTTTCAATTTCATTTCATAATTATGCTGAAGCAGAAAACTTTTTTGTTCTTTTTCCAATTTAATAATTATGTGTGTGTGTTATTTTAATTTAAATGTATTTAACATACTCTAACTTAATAAACAAAAGCATACGAGTATGTTATAATAAATATTCTAATAATTTTAATTGTCAATGACCTACTTTGGATATTAGAATATTTAGAATCGTTCAGATAAATTAAAAGACCCAATGGGAAAATTTAACAGGGAGCTGCTATGAATCGTGTTTTCGCTAATCATAAGCACTCATGAAATTTTGAATAGAAGTGATTCAACAATATTGAAATTTAACTATGTACTCTGATTCACTCATACGCACTACAACGTTGATTTATAAGTACAGGTTGCAATTAGTATGTATGCAACGTTGACATCAACCTCATACCATTCGAAATATGTTTGATTCATAAGCCTACTCATTTAGATTCATAACTTTAGAAAAATACTTATAATCAAATCATTCATCAAAATTTATTCTTAGTTTGTATTTGCAAAAAAGGAGAGAGAAGCAAGCAGAGCAAACACACAACCTTTTAGTGAGTATTTTAGTGTTCGTACGCGAATCATACTTATTTTGTGATTCTTGTGAATATTGAGTAATGAAGAGTCGAAATCAATAACATCATACGTGTTGTTAAGTATGAATATGATGAGTACTTCAAACTTTGAATATGAGTAGAGGCTCACTGATATTAAACTATTGAATGAATAAGTATAAGTATCAGAAATTATGAGTATGATTTAGTTCTGCTCATCTTTTCGTATACTCATTGCTGGTCTCCGCTTTGTAGAAGCAAAAGAAAATCCTTTTCAAACAGTCCAACAAGGAAAACTTTTAAATGTAAGAATATCTATTGAAAACAGTATAATAACGTTAGCTTTCCCACTGAGAACCTAAAGCCTACTTTATAAACCACTAGCTATACCATGCGCGTGTTGCTGCGCCACCAACTAAATTAAATTTGAAGGAAAGACATTACACAAATGTCCAATTAATTTTGAATCATTTTATTGATTTTGTTTCCCATTGTCCTGATGATTCCGATGAACGGGCCTGAATAGTACGCATTCGATCAGTTTCTAATCTCACTTCGCGTTCTTCAAGTTCTCGAACGGGTCTCAGCGGCATATACTCGAAGATTTTCCAGTCTCAATGCTCGTCTGATTCTGAGGCTTGTAATGCTCTTATCTTCCGTGCTTGAGGTGTAGGTCGACCAATTGCTTGTCATTCATTTTGAATAATTTTCAGTGACGCCATCCATCGGAAATTAATCGCACCAACCACCGTCGACTCATGCGCAACAGCTTCGTTAAAGAATACACAGTTTACGATTTAATTGATTTTAAGTAATTTTCAGTGGCGCCACCTGCCGGAAATTAGTCCTACCAACTTAGAAACCTTCCCCGGATCATGCGCAACTACTTTTGCTAAAGATCATAACATGATCAAATGCATAGTTTACGATTTAATTTATTTTGAGTAATTTTCAGTGGCGCCACCTGTCAGAAATTGGTCATACGAACTTAGAAACCTTCGTCGGCTAATGAGCAACAACTTTGCTAAAAGTTAATAACATGATCAAATGCGTAGTTTACGATTCTATAAGGTACATACAAACAAACATTCATTTTTATATATGTAGACTATGGGAGGTGACACGCCCACTATAGCCAATCCGTCCATTTTGTTCATATATACGTCAAAGTTGTCCATATAAAATTTGAGGACTCTAGCTGGTGCAGTTTATGAGATATGCGACATTAAATACTTATTGGGTATGTGGGCGTGGCACCTCGCCTACTTGCAATTTTAAAATAAAAAGTAGCATATAGTTCCTTCCAGACATACAGAAAGGTACTGTTAAAATTTCAAGAAAATCGGTCCAGCCGTTTAGCCGTCTATAGGCTTCAAACAAACCCACAAACAAATAAGCACACCTCCATTTTTATATATAAGACTGAAACCCTTTAGTCAAAATTATGGTCCAGCTTCTCACGCCACCAATGTTGTGTGTGCATTAACTTTATCCATGAGAAGCGTAATCAACAATTTAATATTTTCTTCGACACACAGATTTGAGAATTATTTAATTTCAGAGGTCTTGAAGAACACTGATCAGAAAGGTATTAATTTTTCTCTCGAGACGTCAGAGCTATTTTAAGTCAACATATTTACCGCTTTACTACTAGTCTAGTATAGTAGGTAGTGTGTCGGCTTATTAGACGTGAAGCCAGTGTTCGAGCCCCAGGCCAGACATCAAAACAAAACACAAAAAGTATTTCTTCGGCGACTTTCTCTCAGCAGATTTCTGGCAAAAACTCTGAGAGTAAATAAAATAAGTGGTGTGAGAAACTAGGTCGTAATCCTGACTGAAGGGCTGTAATGACCAATTATATATGAAGAGTGTACGTATAATGCTGAGATACAGCTCAGAATCAAGCATATTAAAAACCACAAATTGCATCACTCTGATAACAGATCGATAATCCTGGTGAAATTGATTGTTTTGGCTGCCTGTGGAGTTGTTGATACTAGTACAGCTCCAAACGTGGGTATAGAACTCTACTTCTACATAACAGTAGTACGGTTTACAAGCAATCAGGAAGTGCGGGAGAGTGCATCACCACAGGTTTAGTTGAAATGGATGAAAATATTTATACTGACGACCAGATGATAAATGGAGTAGTGGAGTCGTTGGATGCAAGGCTTTGCACTTTTTGGAACTGTAAAATTCACCGTGTATATTACCAGTGACGAATACTTAACTACCAAGCAGCAGAAGTTGGAAATCAGGATGTAGTTAACATAGCTAAGGTATCAAATAATAAACCTAGATTATCCATGCCCATTCCAAAGTAAGAGGATCGCATGGAACACTACACAGAATTACTAAAATACTCTGTGGTGATCTAGAATTGGGAAAGATAAGGGCTTTTAAGATCGGATAGAAGTGAGCTAGACTTCTAAGCATGATAGATGGCCTTAAGACATATTCGAATATACAGAGGAATTTGAGCTGTGCAGGGACTATATGATGGTGGGCAGCTGTTATATATTACGGGACATTAGATACGATTTTAAAAATCAAATTTTGATAGTAGCCATAACTGGTAATTATTTTTGAGCATTAGCTTAACACAATAAATTCCTAACAATTCGGATCGAATGCTTGATACTAAATCTCTCTGCTTTTGAAGGTATTCGAGTGTTTTTAAAGTCTTGAAAACTATTGTCTTCAACCATTCTCTAAGCATCCTTAGCTTCTATCATAAGTCTTCCCTTAACACATAAATTTCCTATTGGGTCTGGCAACTCATTTAAAAATCTTGCTTTAAATTAAAAGGCCGTATAAAACATTGTCTCCAGAGATAGATTTTCATGCAATCGAGTAATTTGATAAAATTACGAGAGCATACAAGAGACTCACTGACTGATTAATGAGTGCATAAATGTTAAAAACAAATGCCGCATTAATAAAATCAAATTATATGCACATATGTGTTGAAAATTTAATAAAGAAATGCTTAATGAATGCTGTAAATTAAAATAGAAATTATTTAAAGCATCGAAGAAAATAGAAAGCAAAAGTTTAAGAAAAAAAATTAAATATGTCTTATCTAAGTTATGAAATATATGTTTAGAGAGTATCATTTTACTTGAGATTATATTTTTGATTTATTACCTGAAAATTTTTTCATTTATTGTGTATCTTTAAAAAACGTTCTTTCTTTCTTATGATTTTAGTTTGCTTGTTGCCTCTTCCTTGCGATATCGGAGATAATTAAATAAAAATATTTTCTTAAATTTGTATTAAAAATAATTTTTTTTCTCTGCTCTTTTCTTATAAAATCTATGCAGCTTCGGTAGGGCAAAAAAGAAATCTTATCAAATCCCAAGACTCCTTAAAAATTGTTTTGTCCCCTTTTTATATTTTTTCTGACAGTAGTTGTTCGTCTAGGAGGTAAACAATAGCGCATTACTCATACTAATGTGATACAAGACTAAAAAAATAAGAAAGTGAACGATAACCATACACAGATATAACCCAGTAAACATTTTGGTTGTATTTTAAGCCCTCAATCAAATCGATACTAAGGGCCAGAGAAGCGGATAGACAGTGCATGACGGTTCGACTAGGTATGGTAGATCGTGGGATGCCCTTCGATTATAACGGGTGATTTTTTAGCTATTATCTTTTTGGCAACACTGGTTTAAACAGCTCACGCACGTTTCGTGTTTGGTTTCACTGTCAAACATCTTCAGTTTGGTCTAACCATGAATCGTCTTACAAATGAACAACGCTTGCAAATCATTGAATTTTATTATCAAAATGCGTGCTCTGTTAAGAAAGTTCATCGCAGGCTTCTTCCATTTTATGGTCATTTTAATCGACCCACTGAAGCGTCTATTCGGGCTATTGTGACTAAATTTCGTACCAAATTTACATTGTTGGACATTAAACCACCAACACGCTTACGTAGAGTGCGTACTGAAGAAAATATCACAGCTGTATCCGCCAGTGTTAATGATGACCATCAATTATCGATTCGTCGCCGTTCGCAGCAATTGGGCCTCTGCTACTCAACAACGTGTAAAATTTTGCGGAAGGATTTAGGTGTGAAGCCTTTCAAAATACAGCTGGTGCTAGAATTGAAGCCGAACGACCTACCGCAATGCAGAATTTTTGGTTAATGGGCTCTTGGAAAGTTGGCCGAAGATCCACTTCTTTATCGAAAAATTGTGTTCAGCGACGAAGCTCATTTTTGGCTCAATGAATACGTAAATAAGCAGAATTGTCGATTTTACAGTGAAGAATTGTCGATTTTACAGAAGCATTGCAAAACCTATCAATGAATCCAGAAAAAGTCACAGTTTGGTGCGGTTTATGGGCTGGTGGCATCATTGGACCGTTCTTCTTCAAAGATGCTGCGAAACGTAACGTAACTGTGAATGGTGAGCGCTACCGTGAGATGATATCCAACTTTTTTTGCCCAAAATGTAAGAGCTTGACTTTCATGACATGTGGTTTCAACAAGACGGTGCCACATGCCACACAGCACGCGTAACAATGGACATATTGAGAGGCGAGTTCGGTGAACATTTTATTTCACGCTTGGGACCGGTCAATTGGCCGCCTAGATCGTGCGATTTAACGCCTTTAGACTATTTTTTGTGGGACTATGTTAAAGCTCATGTCTATACAGACCAGCCCGCTTCAATTGACGCATTGGAAGACAACATTCAAGCATTTATTCGTGAGATACCGGCCGAAATGTTGGGAAGAGTATGTCAAAATTGGACTAAGCGGATGGAACAGTGAACAGTGGCACACAAGATTGTGTGAATAATAAAGAATTTTAATTAAAACTAAACACAGATTTATTTTAACAGATCTTGAATTGCCCTTGGATTATATCTCTCCTATCATTCACTGTCTTTACACTCTAAATAATGAACTGATGGCTCGACGAAGACTATGAACACTGTTGCTGCGCTGTTTAGTTGCGATATAGGGAAGCAGATTTCTGGCAAAAACTCTGCCATGAAAAGTTTCTCAAAAATCTGTCGTTCGGAGTCGACTTTAAACTGTAGGTCC
The DNA here is from genome assembly GCA_936449025.2 of Sarcophaga subvicina. Classification (NCBI taxonomy): domain Eukaryota; kingdom Metazoa; phylum Arthropoda; class Insecta; order Diptera; family Sarcophagidae; genus Sarcophaga; species Sarcophaga subvicina. The sequence continues at coordinate 111,674,890 of OW388084.2, read as the reverse complement.
CGCCACTCATGTATAAAATAAACACACACAATATACGTGATGTGAGAAACTAGGTCGTTATCCTGACTGAAGGGTTGTAATGACCAATTATGTATGTATGTATAGGGAAGGTTTATACAATTGCTTGACCTCTCGGTTTATTGGGTTATCATTTGTTGTCTTGTCTTGTGCAAGCTGGTACATTAAAAAAGTATGAAGAAAAACGTACATACGTTGAATTTCTTTGTTTGTTTCCGTGTCTTGTTCATTAAAAATTAATATTTCAATCAAAGTTGAAAAAGAAGACAAGAAAAACAAGCAACAAAATACAATAACGTATAAAATAAAATGTAATAAAAATAAAAATAAACGAAAAAAAAAGAAATAAAAAATAAAACATAACACAGAACACAGAGTTCAGCGAACAGAGTACAGCGTACAGCGTACGGAGTAAAAAGAAAAGCTCAGCTGTTCTTAGAAGAATTTTAACACACTCCCCTAATGCTGTAGCAGAAATAAAAAAAAAACGGAGAAAACTGATGCAATTTTTATACTTAAAAAGAGTCCTACAAAGAGAAATAAAAAACAGAAAAAAAGAAACAAAAATAATGCTCAAGTATTTTCCTTTGGCCTGATTTATAAAAAAAAACGAAAGAAAGAGAAAAGAACCTGATGCTGTTGTTAAGCTGGCCTGTAATAAGCTTCGCTATGATTTCTTCAAGTATTTGGCAAAAAAGGCAAATACAAAAAACGGCATTGAAAATCTTATTTGATTTTTTCCTTTTTCATATTCCGTAAAAATAAAAACGGAAATAAAAGGAAAAAAATTGTTACTTTCTGCCTTGATTTGTCCTTTGGGTGCTCCAAAAGCCAGTGGAGAGAACAAATATTTCATTAATTACAAGCCGCCTTTGCTTTTTCTTATCTTTTCCTTTGAGTTTAATTTTTTGTTTCTTCTTTTTTTAATTTCAATTCCTTAGAGACTTTCATTTTCCAAGGAATTTCTCATATTTTTTTCTTTTTTTTCCTTCTTTTTGAAAATATTTTGTTTTCCTTTTTATTTTTCAATTTTCAAGTATCGATTTTAATTTGTGTTGTTGTTGTTGTTTTTTCTTATTTCAAGTGTTGGAAATTACAATTTATTGACAGTGTTGTTCCTGTTGTTGTTATTGTAAATTTGTTGATTTATCCTTTTTTAATGTGCTAATAATCCTGCTTTACTTATCACTTGTTTTAACCCATGTTTTACATTCGATTTTAACTTGTTTTTCTCTCTTCAGCTCTAAACCTAAAGCCAGAGCCAATATGCCTGTGATGGTGTATATGATTGTTTGGTTTTTATAAAGAGTGTCTCTATCTCTTTCTCTCTGTCAAATGCTACAATTCCAAGGTAATATGGGTTTAACAATGGGTTTGGTAAACTAGCAATTTATGGCTCTCGCTGCTGGTTTATTGCAGGCTGATATGTCACACAGATCAGCAATTAATCGTTTTATCGCTACTCTTAAGCACTCATGAAATTTTGAATATAAGTGACTCAACAATATTGAAATTTAACTATGTACTCTGATTCATTCATACTCACTACAACGTTGATTTATAAGTACAGGTTGCAATGAGTATGAGTACAACGTCGACATCAAACTCATACCATTCGAAATATGTTTGATTCATAAGCCTACTCATTCAGATTCATAACTTTAGAAAAATACTTAAAAGAGTATCATTCAATAAAATATATAGTCTTAGTTGTTGTTGCATTTACAAAAAAAGAAAAAAGAGACATAAACAAACAAGAAAGAGTAGCAAGCAGAGCAAACACACAACCTTCTAGTGAGTATTTTAGTGTTCGTACGCGAATCATACTTATTTTGTGATTCGTGTAAATGTTGAGTCATGGAGACTCGCAATCAACAACGTCATACGTGTTGTCAAGTATGAATATGATGAGTACTTCAAACTTTGAATATGAGTACAGGTTCCATGATATTAAAATAAGTATGAAGGAGTATAAGTATCAGAAATTATGAGTATAATTCGATTCTACTCATCTTTTTGAATACTCATTGCTGATCTCTGGTATGTACATATGTATGGTAGAGAGGTTTGGTTTTAGCCAAACTTTTAGATAAACTTCTTCTCTTTCGGCAAGACTATCCGATTATCGGTGCAAAACCCTCTTATTGGAATATGGTTTACGTCAGATCACAGTATCCTATGCTTATTAAAATAAGTATGAATGCGTATAATATATATAAGTATAATACGTATCTTGTTGAATACTCATTGCCAATCTCTGATATGTAATCATAATACAGAGTGTAGTACAACCGCATCAGGTATTAGAGGAACGTTTAGCAAACTTTCAACGAAGTTTTAGAATTTTTAAGCGAATCACTGCCACTACGTATAGCTTAGAGTTGCCTTTAGCTGTTCATAGCTTACTTTTTTTGGTGATTAAACTCTTTACACAGTCTGCTGATAATCAGTCTGTATATTGATGTCTTCAAAGGCAGGAAAACTTTGATGCTACTTGCACTTGATTAGATTTTTTTCTTCGAAGTTCGAAAATGGAAGCGATAAAATCAAGTCAGTCCTAAAACAATATCTTGAAGATATATGCCAGGCTAACCTTATATAACTTCACATTTCTTTTAATAACTTAGTAGTGGGTAGTTTGCTAGCTTATTAGACGTGAGACCTCCATTCAAACCCCCAATTCAGACATCAAAACAGAAATATGAAAAAATATTTCTTCGGCGACTTTCTCTCAGCAGATTTCTGGCAAAAACTCTGAGAGTAAATAAAATAGCCATGAAAAGTTTCTCAAAAATTTATCGTTCGGTGTCGACTTTAAAGTTTAGGTCCCTCTACTCATGTATAAAATTAACACGCACAACATAAGTGATGTGAGGAACTAGGTCGTAATCCTAACCGAGGGGTTGTAACGACCAATTATGTATGTATGCATGTACTTAGCTCAATCTTAAGCTCACTGCTTCTACGTCACTGTCGTCTAAAGGTTGAAAACCGGAATCATGTGCTTACTTTATGTTGCGATTGTGATGAATGATGAGATTTTATGAGGCCTTTGGCATGACTTGGGTTCTGTATTTAGAGCAAATCATTGTAATGACTCTTATTATGGTTTTTTTTTAGTCCTGTGCTCCGCAAAGGACTGTCACAAAACGTGTCGTATTTTAATTTCTTTTTTTTTGGTTTGAGATATCTTCTCTTGCTTTGTTTTAGTTTTATTAACAATAGCGAATCTGGAATGATAGGGTTGCCATCGAACTCAAACAAGAATCAAAAGAGTATGTGATCATCTAGCTAGCTTAACCGCTTAAAGATTCCTTAATTAACGTTCGCTTTGTAGGGCATCTCATAACTTTAAACAACCTTTTATTTTTTAAAAATCTGTTTAACATACTTCTCACTGTAATACTGTCACGTATTATTTTATTCACAATATTACGACATTTTCCTTTTTCGTTGTTGTTTTTTTTTCTTTGGGCTCCATCTGTAGCACGAAAATAAAACAGTTTTTCAAGCTTTACGCGCGGCGCATCCTGTGTAAATATTTGTCAATTTGTTGGCACACGTTCTTTGAGAGCAGACGGTGAAAAAAATAACAGGAACTTATACACACAAACACACAGACATTATGCTGTGCTCATGTAAATTATTATCATAGACGTTATAAAATGACATTACAGGGAATACCGGAAAAGAAAATCACTACACACGGATAGCATCTATGCTAACCACAGGTTAGTTTGGCTGTACCAAACCAAACAATCATCCAAGCTCCTCTCCAACTCTAATAAGATTTTAAAGTGTTTTCAATATGTTTAAATTGTTTGCTTATTTTATGGCAAAGTTTTTGATTTTATTTTAATTCTCTAACGATATACGTTCGCATATACTCTACCATCCAATTACCATTATAGCCAGCTAGTGATAGCAAAAGGTGATGGTGGTTGCCTGGGCTTTAGTTTATTTTAAAAATTTTTAATTATTAGCACGTGACTGTGGGCATAAATCTGTGTGAGTTTGTTTGGTTGTTTATTGAGTGATTATGTTGTTCAAATTAAAAATAAATATTTATTATAAATCTTATACGTTTTTAAAATCAATGTTAAAAAAATCATGTTAAGTCGTTTATAATGAATTATTTGATTATAAAAACAAGAACAAAAAAAAAACAAATTCCATGAATTATTTTCCAATTCCCGGATGCATTAGCAAAGAACGGAATAGAAATTAAGAGGCAAAAGGATAAAACAAAATAAACTTGAAATGTTGATTGGTTACTACAACCCTTCAGTCAGTATTACAACCAGAGAGCAGCAATAAGTATTCAAAAAGATGAGTAGAATCGAATCAGACTCATAATTTCCTGATACTTATACGCATTCATAATTATTTTAATATCATGGAATATCAAAGTTTGTAGTACTCATCATACTCATACTTAACAACACGAATGATGCTGTTGTGTTCGACTCTGCATAACTCAACATGTACACGAATCACAAAATAACTATGATTCACGAACGAACACTAAAATGTTCACTAAAAGGTTGTGTGTTTGCTCTGCTTGGTGTTCTGCCGTTTTTTGCTTATGTGTCTTTTTCTTTTTTGTTAATGCAACAACAACTAAGACTTTAAATTTTGATGAATGATCACTCTAATCATTTATAAGTATTATAAGTAACATAACTTTAGAATCTGAATGAGTAGGCTTATGAATCAAACATATTTCGACTGTTATGAGTTTGCATGGTATGCGTTTGATTTCCGGGATCGTCAGGGAATGTCGCTGCCTCTTTTTCTTGGGCGCTTCTGTGTCACATTTAGCTGGGTCTCCGGACACTGTGACATTCCGGGAAACTGCAGAGCCGACGAGCTAGCCAGAGCTGGCGCACTACTCCCGGAATCCTCTTCAATCTAATTAGGAATGCCACTTACCTCGTTCAAACTGGCCATTGCGCGGAAATTCTTCCGAGACACCAACCTATCCTGGATCAATGAGGAGTCCTGCTCCACCGCTAGGCTCACTTGGCCCTCAATGGATAGAAGGCGCACCAACCAGTTACTTGGACTTGATCGTAACATCATCTCCATCACAGTGGCCATGCTTACAGGTCACTATGTTATGGGTAGACACGCGGAAAGAAAGCGGCTCCCATTTAACGACTTCTGCCTTAGGTGCAGATCCGCTGAGGAAGAGTAGAGTGTTATCCACTTTCGTTGTCAATTCCCATCTCTTGCGAGGTTCAGATATAGGTTATTTGGCTCTCTAACCTTTGTCAGCTTGACGGAGCTATCGTCCATTGATGTCAAGGATATAGCATCGTTTATCGAGCTTTCTGCCTGGTTCTCCAGCGTGGGGCAGTCGTGCTTTGAAATGTGCAGCCCCTGCTGTCACCTGTGGCGTCACAACGGGCTGCTACTTGCTCAAGTGAGCTTGTGGTATGAAAGCTACCGACTAACATAAGCTAACCAAACCTAACCTATGAGTTTCATGTCAACGTTGTAGTCATACTCATTGCAACCTGTACTTATAAATCAACGTTGTAGTGAGTTCGAATGAATCAGAGTACATAGTTAAATTTCAATATTGTTGACTCACTTGTATTCAAAATTTCATGAGTGCTTATGAGTAGCGAAAAAACAATTCATTGCTGATCTTTGATACGTACACAATTGGTTATTATAACGCTTCAGTCAGGATTACGACCTAATTTCTCACACAACTTATGTTGTGTGCATTAATTTTTATAAATGAGTGGCGGGACCTACAGTTTAAAGTCGACTCTGAATGACAGATTTTTGAGGAACTTTTCATGGCAATTTTATTTTTTACCCTCAGAGTTTTTGCCAGAAATCTGTTGAGAGGAAGTTGCCGAAGAAATATTGTCTCATATTTCGTTTAGTTGGAGTTTGAACCGTGGTCTCACTTCTATTAAGTCAACGCACTACCTACTAGACTACGGCGACTGCTTTGTTAATTTCATGGCGGAAATATTGAATTGAGTGAACAATTGGGCGGTTAATCAAAAATGTGCATACATTTTAAAACTAAACTTCACTTTAAGGGGAACAATTCTTTGCAGAAATTAAACTCTAATCATGACAGGCCGTCGTTGGCCTTTGGTTGGCATTTAAACTTCAGATTTCTTCCACACAAATAGTTTGAAAACTGTCTTAATGAAACAAAGTCTATCTTTTCTATCCTTTTTTTCAATTTACAGCACGACTTTTTTATTTCGTTCCTATTTTTTTTCTTGTCAGTTACCCACTGACATTGTTTTATTTTTTAATTTCCTTTCAATAAATCCCTTAAGTTTCAATAAAAGAAAATTCAATTCCTTTCAACTAAAGTTTAAAAAAATATTTAAAAAATTTCGTTGCATAACAAATTTAAATCCTTAGTTTTCCATACAAACTAAAGAAGCAGACCAAAAAAAAAACCAAGAAATTACACTCAATGCTCCAGTTTATTATTGTGGGAAACCAAAGCCATGCCAACCTAAATAACTCCACAACAAGACACGGGAAAAATAAAAATAAAATTTCATTAACATACGAAAATTTTGTCATTTGAAATAATTTGTTTTCAAAGGATTACATTTTTAATAATTTTCTCTTTTCTTTTTAAATTAGAAAGTTTTTAAAAATTAAAAAAAAAAATATTTCTCTCAGTGTATGCATTTGTGTATATTATTGCTGCTAAGTAGGTAAAAGTAATCTCATTATAATAATGGGAACAATTGATTTCTATTTATTTGCTTGCAAATAAGTCCTTTAGTCCTTGTAAACTGTCGTCATTTCCATGCATACCCATAGCCTGTACAGCCAGCCCATCTAATAGAGCTCAGTGGCATTGCTTTTAGCACAATCCGCAAATACTATTCGGTTAGAAAATGCTCCAATTTTCTTCCACTTTTTTCTTCTCCCTTGACTTTTATGTTGTTTTCTATGCTGATTCTCTTTCTTTTTCTGTGTGCTATTTTTATTTTTTTCTTTATCCTGCTGCCGTTTTGTTGTCGATGATGATTACGTTGACAATAATGATGAAATTATAATCAGGGGAGTTAGTCTAGTAATTTTATACACCAGGTAACATTTTCCTTAAGCCAAAGCGGTTGTTTCTTTTCAGGTTTTTTTCCTTTTTAGTTTTCCTTGTTTCCTTTTTATTGAATTGTTGTCTTTATTTGTTCGTTTACGATTTAATAATGCCAGCCAGCAGAGGAATATTCAATTGGTTTCGAGTTTTCCCTGCCTCTGTTGCTTTTTATTTTTTGCTCCTATTCGTGCCCGTGTCTTGCTGAAATGTAGGTCCTTGTCGTTGTTACAGAATTAAATCGCAGAAAATTTTAATACTTTGTTGTAAGGCAAATAATCTTTTATGTAAATGGCATGATAATCTATAGTTAGTGGGCCTTAGCTTAGTAGTATTGAGTGTAACAACGTTTATTGAAAAGAAAGTGTTTCTTAGTCTCTGTTTTAATATTGATAATATGCATTGCCCCTGAAGGATATTGGCAATGACTCAAAAGGAATTCTTAAAGATTTTGAGGGATTTAAATATAGCTTAAAAGTGAACTTTAAATTTTGTCCAGGATTGGTTGTCGAATAATATCAAATCAATTAAGACATTGAAGAATTTAAAACCACGAAGTACAGGCAACATTGGGCCTTAAATGTATGGAAACAAAGCGCCCTATAGTGCAGGAATAATCACATTTAACACGTTCGCGTACCACCGGTGGCCCGCACTAGACTGCCTCATCAGGCGGTGCGTACTACCGGTGGCCCGCACTAGACTGTCTCCATTGGTCGGCATGTACCCACGGTGGTACGCAATTGATCAGGCTATTAGACGTTACGTAATACCATATATTTAGATCTTTAACACTTCAACTGCCGAAAAAAAATACCTGAGAGTCACGTTCTCTTAAAAGCATTTATTTTTAATAACAATTATAATGAATAACGTCTTAAAGCATGAATTAAAGCACTGGCGTGAAAGTGAATTTCTGATCATCTTATTCGTCTCTATCCGAACAAAGTGAGTGAAACATAATTAGGCACTGCATCAACGAAAATCGTATGGCTGCCTTCCAAAATGTTAGTTGCTTTATGTTTGAACAAAGTATCGTGTTTCATAATGCCGCTGTACAAAATATATACAATGTTTTTTTTTTTCTAAACATCGTCAGTGTGTATTTTTAACGCAGTCAAAAAGCAATAGGCATCGGATTTATATTTGATGCATTGTTTGGTTACTTTGCATATCTACATAGTTCATATACAGTAGTAGAACTGCATACAAACTTTGTATTGATACATTTTGGAAGGCAGCCTATCAGCTGCATAAACTGAACAGTTATTACAATTATAAAAACGACTAAAAAGTTGATAACTAGGAAAAAAGCTCGAGGGCCACAGAACACACTACTGATGTGTTAACCACACTACGACTATGATCCATAAGTTAGGCAAAACCGTTAAGTCCGCTTACACTTGAATTACAAAATGAACAAGTTGTCTACAGAATACTCGACTGTTGCACTAATAATGCAAATAATTTTCGTACGATTGTGGAGAAATCAGTTAAATTCCCCATTATAGTCGCCATTATAATGGAAACTATAGTTTGGTTTTGTAAAATCACTCGATACGATATGGAATGAACTTCCATTTGAAGGAGTATCACTGTATCAAAATTGAATATGCCTTGTATTACGTGAATGCTTATTAAATGAAACCATTTGACTATAAGAGGGCGATCGCATGGAGAACAAGACAAGTGTAACAACAGTTTACTACTTACAAACAACATCGTAGTCGCCGCAGTCTAGTAGGTAGTGTGTTGGCTTATTAGACCTAAAGCCCGGGTTCGTATCCCAGGTCAGACATCAAAACGAAGTATGAAAAAAAATGTTTCTTCGGCGACTTCTCAGCAGATTTCTGGCAAAACTCTGAGAGTAAATAAACCTGCCATGAAAAAGTTTCTCAAAAATCTGTCGGTCGGAGTCGACGTTAAACTGTAGGTCCCACCACTCACATATAAAATTAACGCACATAACATGAATGGTGTGAGAAGCTAGGCTGTAATCCTGACTGAATGGTTGTAATGGCCAATTACGTATGTATGTATGTACTTACAAAAACATACAAAACCCCAATTCTCCACGAAACTATCAACATAAAATAAAGTTTGATTAGCAATGCTTCAGAAGGACATATCAAAGGTGGTATTTGGTTGGAACTGATGAAGTAAAAGCAGTAGAACAACTGTCAAAATAGGAGGAAACAATGAATATATACTCATATATATGCTTTATCGTTTATTGAGTTAACTTGGCAAAATTAAATAACGTTTTGGTTATAATTCATTCAATCGTTTCTGGTTTGGCAACTTCTAGAATCATAGTGCTGATTTGTTATTGTTGTTTTAGTTTTGTTATTGCAATTTGATGTTTCTTTATCACTGTTTTCGTTGTGCTCTGCTTTTCATGGATTTTATTCATGTTTCCAGAGTTAGCATTGAGTGTTTATCCCGACTAAAAGACTGTAATTTTAATAATGCACATATACTGTGTAGAGCATCAAAGGTACACGAATATATTGTAAAGAATATTGCTACATTTTTACCTTATAAAAACGTTTTATATATAAGCTCGTAGATTGCAAATAAAATAAAAATAAATTTTTACATTTAGTTTTAACTAAAATCCTTTATCCTGTTCACAACTTGATGTAAACAACAATAATTTCTTTGTTTGCTACTCTCCTTTACACTCGTTTGTGTAAACAATAACAATTGTTCGACAGATCTTTATAACGGAGATCTTCAAACCACGATTACTCTCTTCAAACGCACAGCGTCGTCATACAAGACTGACAGAACTTTTACTAACTCAGTTGCTTGCTTTGCCGTGCCTTTTATACGGCAACATAAATAGTCTGATCAATGTTCTTGAAGGCGAATGTTCGTGACTTCTCCTTCTCGACTTCCCTATTAATGTAAACATCGTTGTTTCATTATTGTTGTTTGTGTATTTTGTTTACATTTATTCTTGTAGTGTTTGTTGTTGCATTTTTGTTTATTTGTTTATCATGTAAACAAACAAGTTGATGGTTTTTGTTTATAATTTTAATGTTAAACGATGTAAAAGCCTAGATTTTTTAATCTAGGTTTTTCAATTTTCGTAATAATATGATAAATTACCGTTTAGGGATATGAAAGGTGTCTAACATGCAATATAATAGGTTTTGATAGTTAAAAATTATTTCCAGAAATTTCTTTAAGAACTAAAGATAAAAATAATGCAATATTTTACTTGTAATTAAAGAATGGACTTTACGCTGTCAAATTACAAACTAAAATTCAAGATGCTTACCAATAATTTCATATAAAAGCTAATAATAGTTATCAAATAATTTCATTTACCAAAAATAGACCTTGAAATGACAAAAAAACGAGATTTTCCATTTCTTCGACCATTCATGCCATTAATTAGAACATTTTCAATTTTATACATCCCATGTAATTATGGCTGTGCCACCACCATTACCATCGCATATCAACGCCAATAAAATATTCTCAATGACAACTATTTTTTAACACAATCAGTGATTTCTTGCTTTTCACTTTTGCTTTTCTATCTTTCTACTGCAAATAAGGAAGTGGTAGTGGTAGTGGTAGTGTAGTATATATAGCAACCAGCGCTTTTAACTTAATTTCTAACATTTTACTTTTGGCCATATTAACAATTCATGTCCTTTCCAACTGGCTGTCTCTCTCTGTCTGTCTGTCTATCTGACTGCTTGGCAGCTGTAACAATTTCTATAGTTTGGAACATTTTTTTTTTGGGGGGAGAAAAAATATAAACTGTCACTGCTACTTTACAATGTGCCTTACATATACATTTTTCATTAAGTATTTGGTTTTATTTCATGATTTTTTCCTCTATTTTTCCTTCTTTTTTTTTCCATTAGTTTCTCTCGAAAATTTTTTGCATAGAGAAGATGAAAGAAAAAAAGAAACTACACGATAGATAATGGGCAAAATGTATAATAATTTATATATAGATTCCCTTTTTCCACTAACAACGCTATTATATACGTTATATACTTGCATATACATATATATATGGTATATAGCAAATACCAGTCTCCTATATACAATACAGGCATACATAACACGAGTATATATAGTGTAATACCATGGCTATAAAGTAACTATAAATGGTTAAAGGAACAAGGACATCGTTATGCAAATATGCCTGACAACAATAACTGTAATATGGCATAAAATTCAACGATAGTTGTTGGTTGATTGTACTCGTGTAAGGCCCATATAGCACAATGCAATAGAAGTCTTTGCTTACACTTACATATACTGTAGCAGTTAGTTTGCCTATACAGTTATACCTACCACAAGTACTGCAAATACATTTACATTTGCCTAGTTACATACATACACACCATTTTACCACTACATTTACAATCTCACAATGACCCAGAATTTCAGTATCCTAGCAAATCGTTCTACAAAAATAAAAAAAATATTAAAAAAAATATATCATGTACATATCTGTGTATATCTGTGCATATCGTTCGTTCGTTATAAATAAATAAAAAGCCAAGAGAAATATACAAAAAAAAAACAAGAAATTTCTGCATAAAAATCAGCATGAAAAGGGAAACAATTTTTACATAAAATCAATAATTTTAAATGCTTGGATGCCATTGCAATGCAATGAAGAGCAGAAATTAAATGCCAAACAATTTATGTTGCAATCTGATAAAGTTGTTTGCAAAATATTTGTAAAAAAAAAGAAATCCTTTTTTTAATATGTATTAAAATATCCGTTTGGTTATATTTAAAAAGATTATCACCATAAATATTCAAGATTTAATGGTAATGCCGATAGGAAACATTAAACGCAGGTTGTATGCTACCATCACATCAAAATATAGACAACAGCTTGGGTAATAATATTGTGCTATAGCTGCTTAACAACATATGTGATATTTATGACTGGCATATCAATTACCAGAAAATTATTATAAAATGGTACTTACCATGTTTCCCTCAAAACGTTACAAGTAGGCCAAACAATTAAAAAATAGAAAACAAAAGAATTGCATTCAAATATTTCAATTCAAAACAATTCTATTACCAAAAAAGGCCCCTAATAACATTTGAAGTCACCGTAGTCTAGTAGGTAGTGTGTTGGCTTATTAGACGTAAAGCCAGGTTTCGAGCCCCAGGCCAGACATTAAAACAAAATACAAAAAGTATTTCTTCGGCAACTTCCTCTCAGCAGATTTCTGGCAAAAGTTCTGAAAGCAAATAAATAATATTGCCATGAAAAATTTCTCAAAAATCTGTGGTTCAAAGTCGACCAATCGTGTATAAAATTAACGTACACAACACAAGTGGCGTGAGAAACTAGGTCGTAATCCTGACTGAAGGGTTGTAATGATCAGTTATGTATGTGTGTGAAGTGGTACCACATATTTCATTCATGTTTAGCTTACGACAGAAAAGCTTGGCATTTTTATGTTGAAATAGTCTTCCCAAACTCTCTATCAAAATACATGCCGGATATATGCACGTTTGTTCTTTTGAAGCTTTTCATATCCAAAATGCCGATCAATAGGAGATGTACAACAGATTTTGAAGACCCTATAATGTCATGATACCTTCCGTCGGGTATCATCCAAGTACTATTAAATGGGTTTACTACTTTCTTAGTGGACATCAGAGATCAGCAATGATTATTTAACAAAATGAGTAGAATCGAATCATACTCATAATTTCTGATACTTATACGACAGGGCAACAAGCATTATTCTGTGATTCGTGTTTATGTTGAGTTATGGAGAGGCGAAATCAGCAACATCATACGTATTGTTAAGTATGAATATGATGAGACTTTGAATATGAGTAGAGGTTCCATGATATTAAAATAAGTATGAATGCGTATAAGTATAAGAAATTATGAGTATGAATCGATTCTACTCATCTTTTTGAATACTCATTGCTGATCTCTGGGACAACCCTGTGCTAATTACAGGGACTTTAAATAATGATGAGATAAAGAAGAAGTGATAGGCCCTTAACTCTTTTGTATCATTCAGGAGCTTAATTTTGAAAAAATTTATTTCCATTATTTTTTATTTGTTTTTGTATCTGTTTTTAATACTTCATGGCCTATTTAGTAAATGATTTACATTTACACTCTATTTCGAGTCATTTTACTGGAATTTAAATGTCATATTTCTCTCTTTTTCTGGTGTTTTTTATTCTTTTTCTTAATTTTTTTTGTTTTTAAGTGGCTTATAAATGATTTCATTTTGGTTGCGTGTTAATGGATTTTTAAATATTTTTCTTTTATGGCTTTATTAAATTCATATTTCCCACAGCCGTAATACTATATTTCAACAAATCAAATTGAAAAAGAAAGAAATTTTCTTTCAGTGAAAAAAAAAAAAACTTAAATTTATTGTTATAATTTTAAGAGGTACACTTAAGAGCCGTAAATAAAAAAATTTTTATGGTATTTGATGATAACGAAGGAAAGCTTTCTTTTTAGCATATTGAAGTAGAATTTTCACTTTTACAGGCCTACCATATATTCAAAAAAAAGTCAAAAACAAAACCCGCATTTTGAATTAGAAACACCTTCTTCGTTATCATAACTATCAAGCATATGATGTGTTTATTAAAAAAAGAAATTTTATTGAAAAATGTAATTTATCTACACAATGGACATTTCATATATCAAAAAAAGCAATTCTTTTTAAACAAAAGACACGTTGTTTTTTTTCGATTTTATTAATTTTGGTTTTTTAATTTAAGAAGAAACAAAAATTGAAAGTCTAGATTATGCCAAATCATGGTTTTCTTTTGTATTCTTTTGTTGTTCAATCAATTTCAATTTCTTATCTCCCTAGCTGGGGTTGTAACTAATTAAGTAAAGTGTGTTTAAAATATTTCTTAAAAAAAATTTATTTCAAACTTTCTATTTTTCTGTGTTTTATTCTTCTTATTTTTTTTAAATTTCTTAAGGGTCTTTAAAGGTTGACACTTGTCCAGTTTCTTCTTATTTTTTTTCTCCAATTTCTTGAACAAAAAAAAATAATTTTTTTTCTTCTTTCAAGAAAAGTGTCAAGTACAACACGCATTTGAATTTGTTTTCTTTCTTTTTCGCTTCGTTCATTTCGAGATGCTCTAGAGTTCAAATACCGTTTAAACTCGTCGTTCTGTTTATTTTCTTGTAAATTTAAAGCAGTTTTCTTGTGTTGCTGCAATACTTCTTCTTTTCTTCTTCTTATTTTTCTTTTTTTTTGTGTTAAAAGATCACTTTTTACAATGTAGTTGTAGTTGTTGTTTTTGTTTGTTGTTAATTTCGAAAAAAATACCATTTAATTAAAATTTGTAACAACTACAACTATTTTAACTAATTTTAACCCATTTTGTTAATGTTTTTCTCTCTTTATTTTTGGCTATAACAGGGCAAAGAAAAAAACAACAAAATTTGTACAGAAAATGCACGCCAAACACATCCATGCATACACATACAGCTTTAAAGTGACACATACTAAATGGATAAGCTACAGTGGACAAAAAGCAAGATAAGCACTGTCAGAAATGCTAAAGAATTGTTTATTTCAAGTGAATTTGAAAGCAAAAGTTAAAATTTAAAAAAAGTCGCAGGAAATTTAAACAAAATTCCTTGGAAGTGGCCATTGTCTAGTGTGTGGTGGCTTATTAGACGTGATCCACGGTTCAAAAATCGCTGATCATATATATAAAATAAAATTTCCATGAAAAGTTTCTCAGAAAATTGTCGCTCGGAGCCGACTTTGTGGGACACAATTATTTGAACCCTTTTTAAATTAAAAACCATGGCCGATAACCATACTCTCTCTAGATATTTTCAAGGCGTTTGCTTACCATAAGTCGTCGCCCTAGTCTGTTAGGTAGTGTGTTGGCTTATTAGACGTAAGGCCACGGTTCAAACTGCAGGTCAGACATCTCCTCCAAAACGAAATATGGAAACGAAATATTTCTTCGCCGTCTTCTTCTCAGCAGATTTCTGGAAAAGCTCTGCGAGTAAAATTTCCTAGAAAAGTTTCAAAAATCTGTCGTTCAGAGTCGACTATAGATCCCGGCACTCAAGTATAAAATTAACACACACAACATAAGTGGATGTAATCCTGACTGCTTCTTACGTGCTTATGCCAGTTAGTCACAACAATCGATGGCAGGGCTTCCTCAATTTGGTCCTTCCAACGCCAACAAGGTCGTCTTCTTCGCCGACTTCCGCATATCACCGCATCAAATACCCGTCTCGTCGGAGCATCCTCCTCCATTCGAACGACATAGCCGATGGATGTTAATATGCTGCACAACGCCTATATCGTTGAGGAGCTCATATAGCTGACTGATCAGATGCGGAAATCGCTGGACCGAAGATCTTACATAAGAATTTTATCTCGAATATTGCCAAGGCTGCTGCATCAGTGCTAAATAGGGTCCATGCCTCTGCGCCATAAAGTAGCACGGGGGGATGAGAGTCTTGTAGAGTATTAGTATTATCGTACGAGAGAGGTCTCTAGTATACAGTTGCCTACTGAGACCATAGTAGCATATGGTGGCAAGAGTGATCCTGCGCTTGATCCCCAAACTGACATCCCTTTTGGTGATAATGGCAGAGCCAAGATAAATAAATTCCTTGACTACAACGAAAGTATAGTTATCGGCCGTAATCTGAGATTTAATACTTTGCACGTCTCTTTGATGGTGAGGCTATTCGCAATATATGTGGTCCTGGCAACATTGCCAAACAGAAACTGTATGGGGTCTTTAGGTGTATGGACGTTACTCAGCACATTAACATATAGCGGCCAAGTCGATCGAAAGCTCGAGAGAATCTACTGTTGATACGGAAGTCAGTGAACTTCTGCCGTCAGCATTTGTGATCAATTGGTGAGGGAACGCGTTTGTTTAAGGCTCCTGGTGAGAAGTACAGAGGCAGGTCGAAATCCGGCAATCGACGTTGACTACGCCATTGTGCGCTTTTAAGAAATCTTCACAAGCTATTTGGTCCTATCACGCGTACACACTTTTGACTGTATGAAGTTCTCAGGTGTATGAACGTTACTGAACACATTAATATCCAGCGGCCAAGTCGATCAAAACCTTGAGAAAAACTACTGTTTTTTGATACGGAAGTCAGTGAAGGCGTTAGTATAAGGTACCTAGAGAAAAGTGTAAAGGCAGGTCGAAATCCGGCAATCGACGTTGACTATGCGATTGTTCGCTTTCAAATGTTTTAACTTTTGCGAATTACTCGCATACAGATGATATTCACAGTAGCCTTACGAAAAAACTAGTTGCCCAATTGGTGTCGACAATACGAGAACTTACTCCTTTTGGAAACTTACTTGAATTGACGATGATTGTTCCTCTAGGCCATAATGCACAATAAATAGTTTTTTCTGAGGAGGTAATGACTTTTCCACAATTACTGAAGATTCTCCGGGCTAAATATTCATAGAATAATTTATATATTGTAACTAACATTTTGCTCCTTTGACGCCACTGTCTTTCATTAACTTCAAGAGGAAAATAAAAAAAAATGGAGAACCCTTATCTTAAAGTATCTTTTTTGGAAAACTTAAATTTGCCGTTTTGTTGTCGAAAAACACTATTTTTCTGTAACGTTTTTAGTTTCTTTTTTTTCAAAAAAGTTTTTGTGGCGTTATTTCAGCTGTTTTGAAAATACTTTATAATGTGCGCTTAAAGTTAGTTTTATGGGTCTCTGAACTTATTTCTTCCTTTGGTTTCCACAGCTTTTTTTCCAGTTGGTGTTTCTTAAAATAGATGCATGTATTACGCTGACTGTCTCGTAAGTTCAATTGCAAATTTTCTTTTTTTCTTCTTCTTATTTTTACACAGTAATTAGCAAAGACATGCAATATAGAGTAACAAATAACAATAGCACCACCACTGCCATCACCACCAACTGCATTACCATTAAACCATTGATCCTGTTAATGTATTATAAAGAATGTATGTAAGTATCTGAAGCTAGTTAAGCTAGTTAAGTTAGTTAGTTAGTTACTAACAGTCTACTTGGTTGGCTGTTTACTCAACTTAAAAAAGTCAAAGGTATTTAAGTGCCTGTCTATTGTCTTTTTTCGTTCCTTTTTTCTTTTTTTTTTTTGGTTTCTTTTTAGGCCAAATATACAACCAAAATTTTAAGCTTAATTGACATTTAACTACAGTTTAAAATTTTTTCTTAAATAGTCTCCAATTTATTTCGTTTTATTTTTCTTGCACCAAAACCGAAACTATTTGTTACACATACATTTTAATGGCTTTGCAAGACAATACATACCTACAAGGTATTCATTAAAGCCTGGCTGCCATATTTTTAAACTCCATAGAAAAATGAAGTTACAATCATGAGAATATTTCTTTAATTAATGAAATTATTTCAAAATGTTTAACGAATTCTATTGTGGGATTTAATTAAAATTGAAATTCATACAGACATATATACATACATAATTGGTCATTACAACCCTTTAGTCAGGATAACGACATAGCTTCTCACACCACTATGCTGTGTGCATTAATTTTATACATGAGTGCTGGGACCTGCAGTTTAAAGTCGATTCCGAACTGCAGATTTTTTAAGAAACATTTCATGCCAATTTTATTTCCTTCACAGGGTTTTTGCCAGAAATCTGCTGAGAGAAAGTTGCCGAAGAAATATTTTCATATTTTCATTTTGATGTCTGATCTGGGGTTTAAACCGTGGCCTTACATCTAATAAGCCAACACACTACTTACTAGACTACGGCGACAGTTGAAATTCGTTTTGTAAAATTCATTAAAAATTGTTTTACTATGCAAAGGATGGAAATGGGGACACCACTTCAAATTATTGGATTATCTAAATCAATCGGTTTGCAAAAGAATCAAGATTTTTGAGTAGAGTCAGGATTTCGAAACAGAATTTTTAAGTCTTCTAGTTTCTTCAATCCTTGTCAGCTTAACGAGGCTATCATCAATTGATGACAGTGCTATAGCTTTGTTTAGTAAACTTTCGAGGGTAAGCGTGCTTTTAATGTGCAGCCCTTGCACTGACCAAGTTCTTTCCTAGTTTGATGGAATTCGGTCAGTACAAAGACTGCGTTTACCTGTGGCCTCATAACAGGCCGATATGCGTGCTCAAGTGAGTTTTTTTTCAGCCTCCTGTTTCCTTCACCAATTTGATGCTCAATTTGCATTTCCTCTCTTTAAGATTTCTGGAATAAAATAGCATTCAGTGGATATTGGGAACCGGTTATCAGCTCGCAAGCTGATTAAAGCTCTGTTTAGTTCGACTTTGAAATTTCTATGGTATATTTTTGCACAGAAAACAGTTCTGAAAACCGGTTATATTCCTTAGCCTTTCATATGGTATACGCATACATGCATGCATACGTTATTGGCTATAACCATTCTTTAAGGTTTCTTTTACGGCTTCTTACGCCAAGTTAAGTGAGATCCAAACTATAAATTTCACAACATTTCTGTGTACCTATTAATTTACCCTCAAAGCAATTGCCTGAAGACTGAATTACAAATCTTTAGTCGGCTTCGTACCCTAAGTTGGGTGAATTTATTCTATCCACGGCATTGCTGACGACAGATTTCACAAAATATCTGTGTGCCCATTAGTTTACTCTCAGAGCTAATGCCTGAAGATTCAATTACAATTCTTCCATCGGCTTTTTACCCTATACTAGCTTAATTTATTTTGTCCACGGCGATTGTAATGCCAGATTTGTATGAAAACTGCTGAGAGACGATGGCCAAAAAGTATTTCGTTTTTGCAACAAACCTGAGCACAGAACTTTGAACACTCGAGCCTTTATGTAGTAAGCTAAGTCACTAGACTATGGTGAGTACATATTCTCTAGTCGCTGTTCTATAATATATAATCTGTGGTCTTAGATCTTAGCTACACTCCGTGAAGTTCTTCCTCTAAGCCTTAATAGTTTAAGTCAATAAATTTTTGTCCTAAAAGTCCAGGCAACACTACGGAGCCCAATGAAACCTTTTTTTATTGTTAAGTAACCACAAAGGGGCCTGTGTCCGGCCTAAGTGTGTCCGATCATGACTCCATCAAGGGGACAGCCACTTCTATCTATTAAGTCACTAATTCTAGATACGAATTTGCCAGTCATGTAAGTATACGATCAATTTCGTGGCTTTTATTTTTTAATCTTCAACATGATCTTCACAACTGGCTAGCCGTATGACTTTTTGATCCTTTGTTGCTCATTCTCTCACGTATGAACTGTTTTACCATTTTTGACATGCGAATTTCTGCTGCTGCTAAAAAGTCCTATTAACAGTCTTAGGTTCGTGAATACTCCTCTACTCGTTATTGATCCTTTTGCACAATAAACACTATAGGATAAGCAAATTTGCTATACAGCGCCACTGGAGTACAGCGATTAAATGCTTCACATAGGTTGTTTTAAAAGGAATTGATCTAAAGACATGTATTCTCCTGTAATTGTTCTTACGGATTTAAAGTCCATTACGATTTCAAATTTATAATTTAACTTCAACCAAAAACAGACTGATTTTTGCCTGAAGTTCTGTATATTTTGATCAGTCATCGACTAAGAAAGTTACACTATATTGTTAAGTATTTTCAATTGAAGACTCTTCCACTGCCGCCTTTTTCTTCGATTCATTGCAGGCGTTCACCACCTATGCCTCTTGGTGGGGCACATAAAAAAATAGAACAAATTTGTCTTAACTTCTTCAGTTTTTATTATTAAACAATGAACATTATCTTTAACGATGACATTTTAGTGTCAAACTAAATGGTACTTTTGTTTTGTCATTTCAACCAAATGAGTATATTATTTTTTACAACAACAACAACAACTATACAACATGTATAACTTTACTGTATGCTGAAGCTAAAGACTATTTAGGATAATCATCTTAAAGAGAAATGAAAAAGAAACATCATTGACGAGGTAATTAGAAATAAAGCAGATCTTTATTAATCTTATAAGAAATCATTGCAATCATCTTGAAATATGTAGAGCTTGCATTCTCTTGAGAATTTTATTTTGTAATTATAGAGAGGAAGGGAGATAAAATTTCAATAGGATTCAGATTAAGATTGAGTCATTTTAAGTCGTTTTCTCTAATATGGTTTGTAATACTTAGTTTAATAATTCTAAAATTGTTGCTATCTGCCACTAGCTCTCTACATTTATTTTCCTGCAGAGATCGTTTTCAATGGGTTGGGTTAGATTTAAGGACGTATACTTGCCCAGAGGTCAAAATAACCAATTATAAATACGTCCTAGAAGAGAGAGAGAGAGAGAGGATAGTGAAGGAGATAGGGAAATTGGAAAACGAGAAGAGTTAGGAAAATGAGGATAAAAGAATCGTAGGTTTAATAAATTAAATTTATTTTCCATTAATGATGTTAAAACCACTCGCCACACATGTTAATTATCTCAATTTCATCCATTGGTGGCGGGACCTACGACAGATTTGAGAAACTTTTCATGGCAATTTTATTTACTGTTGCAGTTTGTGCCACAAGACTGCCGAGGTTGACCATAGAAAATTTTTTTTCAGTATCACTCTTGCCAACAGGGGCTACCATGGTGTCAATTGGAAATTGAGTAGCAGAGACCTCTCTCGTCTGATAAAACTAATATTCTACAAGACGCTCATCCTCCCCGTGCTTCTTTATGGCGCAGAGGCATGGACACTATTAAGCACTGAGTCAGCAGCCTTGAGAGTATTCGAGAGAAAAGTCCTACGCAAGATCTTCAAACCAGTGCGAGTTGGCAATAATTTCCGCATCCGATCCAAAAGTGAGATGTATGAGCTCCTCAACGACATGGACGTTGTGCACCGTATTAACATCCAGCGGCTGCGCTATCTCGGCCATGTCGTTTGAATGGAGGAGGATGCTCCGGCGAGATGGATATTTGAAGCGGGTATCTGCAGAAGTTGGCTAAGAGGACGACCTTGTTTACGTTGGAAGTACCAAATCGCGGAAGCCGTGTCATCGATTGGTGTGACCAACTGGCGTAGGCGCGCAAGAAACAGAGGCGCCTGGAAGGATGTGTTAAGTCAGGCCGAAATCCGTTAATTGGGTTGTTAACGGCCAATTAAGTAAGTAAAGTAAATATAGTACAAGGTATGTTTTGGACTGAAGAGGTACAAAGAAATGCCATTTTTAGAGCTCTTAACTAGCTACAGTAACGATGCTTGTATTCTTATACTTATTCAAACAGTTTTAAAGGCTTTAGAAGAACAATAATGAAGGTATACCAGGCAAATGTAAAAAATATGTTGACATCTTACATACTTGGCTAAAAATATGGCGATCCAAGTAATCTAATAGGAGCCACGCCTCTCAAATCCTGGTTAACTACTTCGTATAATGGTTCAGTGTTTTATGAAAGAACTGGCAGCCTTATAATCCAAAAATATGTCTTCACTAACAAATATTCAAAGAAATATTTCTATCTTATAAGGTCTCAGAAAGCCTATTATAATGTTAATTAAATGAATGTATGTGCTGGCATGTAGTCGCCGTATCCTAGTAGGTAGTGTGTTGGCGTATTAGACGTTAGGCTATGGTTCAAAACCCAGTGCACACATCTCCAACAAAACGAATTATGAAAGAATATTTCTTCATCGGCTGCCTCTCAGCAGTTTGCTGGCAAAAACTCTGAGAGTAAATAAAAAAATTGCCATGAAAGTTTCTCAAAAAATCTGTCGTTCGAAGTCGATTGAGCTGGGCTTTGAACCACGGGCTATCGTCTAATGAGTCAATACACTATTTACGGTGGATACAAATGCTATATTGTGTCTCAGTGTTCTCTAAAGCAGACTCAATTCCATTATAGTGCCTAAAGCCTAAATTTTTTAGGCTGAAATACCGAATTATAATTCGTTGGGAAATATTTGCTTTTCTTTCTCTTTAAACTACCATTGCTGTTTGAGAAGATGTTCATATATATGTATATATATATTGTAGTATCACATATTCAAGTGTTAGTCTGTCATATAAATGCATGACATTGTGTATGTACATATATAAAAATGCTAGTGGGTTAAATCCAATTGTTATAGCCCAGTCAGTTACTTCGCTTTACTTTACTTCCACCATGTATGGCATGGAAGAAGTTGTTAGTTTTAGAACTCCATACAAAATTCAAACTGATGTGTTATTAAGATACAAATGGCACAACGCTAAGAGAGATACACAGCGAAACATATTAAATGCATAAAAAATTAACACAAAACTACAAGAACATACATATGTAAGCATCAAAGTACAAATAAGTAAGTAAGTGTGGCGATTGGTATATTAAGCTGTAATATAAGCATTTTTATGATAATGATTATGACTTAGAAAAAAAGCTAGGCAACTAAATTAAAACAAGATAATTGAGCTGAAAACTATCTGTATCCGTATCTGTGTCCATAACTGAATTCCTGAATAGCCACTAAAGAGAATAGCCAACCAGCGAAGCAGCTTTATAATAACCATGAATCATTTCGAAATTATTTCGGTGTGTGTGTGTAGTTTTTTATGATTTTTTCGGCATTTTAGTCGAACATATGATTATAATCATAAATTACTCACCACATAAGAAAACAACAAAAATATTTTTTATTTTTTTCTTGAAAAGTAAGAAAAACCTTTAATTTTAATTTTTCTTCTCCATTTTGTTGTTGTTATTTTATTACAACTAACACGTTCATGTTAAAATTTTGTACGCGGTGTAAAGCAATGAAACGAGGAACACTAACTCAGTCATGCTATGTGTGGCATATAGATTGTAAGTGTTCAACTAATAAGTGATTGAAAATGTACCGCATAAAGCATTACATCGTAGTTTTTTTATATGTTAAGGCTATAAAGACAATAAGATCATCATCATTATCATCTGCTTTAGTGAGAGCCCAGGCAACACTTTTACAACAAGATAACTGATTGAGAGAAAAACAAAAATAATCGTGAAATAAATGAAAAAAGAAGAAGAAACTTTACAAATACCGCCAACAACGACTGTGTTTTAGTATGATTTTAACAATATTTTTATGATGTCTTTAAGACCAGGCAATTTTCACAGGCTGGAACATAATTTATAAATATGTACAGTAAGGAACAGAAAAAAATGGATAACTGCACATACATACATACATGCATACATAATTGGTTATTACAAGCCTTCAGTCATGATTACGACCTAGCTTCTCACACCACTTATGTTGCGTGCGTTAATTTTTATACATGATTGGCAGGATCAACGGTTTAAAGTCGACTCCGCACCACAGATTTTTTGTGAAACTTTTTCATGAAAATTTGTTTTAATTACTTTCAGAGTTTTTGCCAGAAATCTGCTGAGAGGCAGTCGCTGAAGAAATATTCCTACATAATTCAATTTTTTGGAGACGTGTATCCTTAACGTCTAATAAGCCAACTCACTACCTACGACAAGTTCATGCCTCGGTAGTTATATTAAGAAAAAGGGGCATACACTTCTGAGAAGTTTAACTTTACATCGTATACAGAAGCCTCCAGTAATGTAAAGGATACTGCGATATGTGGGAATTCGAAGAAAGTTTCAGTTCTTCCTACATCTATCAGTGGCCACTGTAGTAGCAGATATTGAAGAAAGCCAAACCTTTCTCAATTGTTCGCTTTCAGAGATGTAATAATGTCCCGAAAGAATCTCTGTACAATGGCCAATTTAACCCAAGTGCGATTAACAAGGATTGCGGAAGGAGTAACCCAGCTCTGGGGAGCTCGTCGGCTCTGCAGTTTCCCGGAAAGCGATCGTGACCAGGGACCCAGACAAGTGAGACACTGCAGCACCCAGAAAGAAAGTCGAGACCGAGGCGACATTCCCTAACGATCCTGAAATTAATCATAACGCTCGATAGAGATCTTCTGAAGAGTTTAACTTCATATTGTAGCCATCAGAACTCTGATAGCAGCTTGGCTATTAGAAAAAATTCAAATCCTTCCATAACTTAGTATTTTACACAACCTCGGAAATGACAGAAGTCTCCAGTAATGTGAAGGATGCTGTAAGGTTTGTGAATTCCAAAAAAATTTCAGTTCTTCGTATACCTACCGGTGGCGACTGTAGTGCCAGATTTCCATCAAGACAACAATTCTCCTGCCTTGTGTCTTAAGGCTGATGGCTTTAAATTTAATTCCCTAAAAAAGGTACAAAGAAATATAATGAGATTTTAAATGTTCTGCTGTTTTAAAAGAAAATCCCAAAAACTTGAATTTAATTTCGTTTTTTTTAACTTGACTTTCTTCATTATTTCCTTGAGTATTTGCTTTCGAAAAATTTCAATAAATTTTAACATTATCTTGACATTGCCACTCGCCTAATAAAAATTATAAATAATTTACGTACAAAATGTTTTAAAGTTGAAAATTTACGAAAATTAGCTGAAAGTAGTTGCTGTTGATTTTGCTGTCGATATTGTTACTGTTGCTCTGGCTGTTGCAACAAATTTTGTCAAATAGAGATAAAACGCTAATGGTACGTTACGTTAAAGTGGCTGAATTAGTGAATGTAACTGCTGGCTGGATGGCTGGCTGGCTGATGATGTCTGCGTTCCTGCTGCGACTTCCACAAACATTAAACTTTGGCAAACGCAATCACACATATACAGTTTATTTATTTATCTTCACCAGAATATTGAATATTATAATCAAGCTTCTTCTAAAATATTTGAAACAGTTTGATTAAATCTAAGAATACAGGCATCGTTACTGTAGCTAGAGAAGAGCTCTAAAAATATAATTTCTTTGTACCTCTTCAGTCCAAAACATACCTTGTACTCTAATTACTTTACTTACTTAATTGGCCATTAACAACCCAATTAACGGATTTCGGCCTGCCTTAATACATCCTTCCAGGCGCCTCTGCTTCCTGAGCGTCTACGCCAGTTGGTTACACCAATCGATAAGAGGGCTTCCTCGATTTGGTCCTTCCAATGCAAAGAAGGTCTTCCTCTTCGTCCACTTCCGCAGATCCCTGCATCAAATATCCATCTCACCGGAGCATTCTCCTTCATTCGAACGACTTGGCCGCTTAATATTAATACACTGCACAACGTCTATATCGTTGAGAAGCTCCTACAGCTCACTGTTGGATCGGATGCAGGAATCATCGCCAATTCGCACTGGACCGAAAATCTTACGCAGGACTTTTCTTTTGAATACTCTCAAGATTGCTGCATCAGTACGTAATAGTGTCTATACCTCTGCGCCATAAAGAAATACGGAGAGAATGAGCGTCTTGTAGAGTATTAGTTTTGTTGTGCGAGATTGGTCTCTACTACTCAATTGCCTATTGAGACCATAGTAGCACTTGTTGTTGCACTTGATCTCCAGACTGACATAATTTTTGATGGTAATGGCGGAGCCTAGATAAATATATTCCTTGACTATATCGAAAGTATAGTTATCGGCTGTTAGAAGTCGCCGTAGTCTAGTAGGTACTATCTCGGCTTATTAGACGTAAAGCCCAGGCCAGACAACAAAACAAAATGCAAAAAGTATTTCTTCGGCGACTTCCTCTCAGCAGATTTCTGGCAAAAACTCTGAGAGTAAGAAAAATTACTCAAAAATTTGTCGTTCGGAGTCGACTTTAAACTGTAGGTCCCACCACTCATGTATAAAATTAGTGAGAAACTAGGTCGTAATCCTCACTGAAGGGTTGTAATGACCAATTATGTATGTATGTAGTTATCGGCCGTTATCTGAGATCCATTCTATTCTGTTTATCTCATTAAAACAGGTTCCAACTTTCATCCATCAAAACTTCTCCCGAATCCGTTTCATTATTGGGTGTAGCCAGCAGGAATCTTTATAAAGTATACCTCAAAAATTTTTTGCTGAATACTTTTGTCTCTCACTGTCTTTGCTTCATTACGTTTGTGTTAATACCTAAGCATGTGAAATCTTTCATACGTTTATAGTAAAAGCGAAATAGCACCACAGTTAAAACGTCATTCATTATTAAAGCCGTCCATCTATATAGTTATAGCTATTGTTTGTTATTGTTGTTGTTCTTGGCAATAAATATTTGGTACCCTTTTTTTGTCTTAAGCCTAAGCCTCCCAACGAAATAAATATTTTCAAAATCATTCCCAATGCTTAGTCTTAGCCACATACGATGTGATGATGTAGCCGCGCGAACAATGCAACTGCACGTGTCTATTGTCCGAAAAATATTTTTCAAAATCGAAAAAAAAATTAAATGGGAAACGGAAAAATAAAAAGAGAAACACCTAAATTTACTTTTCACAGCCATTTTTGTTGTTTTTTTATTGTAAATATTTTTTTGTTATTGACTGTTTATTATGTTTTGCCGCCCGCCTTTATTAATGCCTTGGCTTAGCTACAGTTTAGTTGTGATTTTGTTTTTTTTTTTCTCGAAGCATTACATATGGATGGGGTGTTGTAATTTAGGGCTCTTTTGTTTTTACATTTTTTTTCTGTATGATTAGTTAAAGACCGTAAAGGAAACTAAATCATCTCTGGGTGTTAATGCATGCAGCATACAGCATATGTTGCATTCATTGTATTGGCCCAACGACCTTCAATTATGAACAAAATCAGTTGAACAATAATTATGATGGAGAAATCATTTTCGTTTAATGATTACCTATTACTGTAAAGGGCTTTAATGAGATTTTCGATTTCAATTGTTTGAGATTTTTTCCAATGCTTTTAATAGGCACTTGGCCTAAAATGCAAAAAATTCAAATCAAATTCATAAAATTTTGAAAAAATTTGTCAACTTTTAGGAACATACACTTCAATAAGACCTTTAAGCATAAAATCTACAAACGCACTTCAAATAGGAAATTCAAATGCTAGTAAAAACTATTAAAGAACCATAAAAGAAACGTTGCAAGCTAAGCTAATCCAATAGGACAAAACCAAACAGCAACCAAAACCAATTTACACACCACACACAGTATCCAAAACGTAAAGGAAAAAGGACATGGAAAAAATTAAATTTAAATAATGCAAAAAACAAAAACCATACTTGAGAAAGCGGAAATTTGAATTTCCGAAAAGGTACTTGAAGCCTCTTTTAAAACGAATAACCAAAAATAGTTTATAGTTATAGCAGAGAGCCACACACACACGCACACACACAACCACATAAACTTTCGTATATTTTAAGTAAACCATCACCATACCTAAATAGGTAATAGATTGGCAGCCATAGAGCCAAGCAAAAAGCAAAAACAAACAAAAAATATGTATCCATCTATACCAACATATTTTTAAGAACCTTAAAGCAATGAGTAAGCAATTTTCATGTTTTTTTCTATTGCCAAAAAACAGAGAGAGAAAACGTTATCAACTATAATGCAAAGGAAAATGTTGTAGAGGGGAGAAGCCAGTGAAAAATTAAAATCATGGTCGACTATAAAAATATGCTCAAAAAGGGAAAATTGAAAGCTAAAAACTGAAGAAATATATGAGTACTACAGCTACTAAGAACCCCCTATAATGGAGATGTCCATTACAGAATCAATAAAGAAAATCCATAAAAAATTAACTGAAATCATAGGGTCTTCAAAATCTGCTGTAAATAGCCTATTGGATATGAAAAGCTTGTATGCAAAAAATGCTTCGCATTCAAAGAACATACGTACATATCAGAGATCAGCAATCAGTATTAAAAAAGATGAGTGGAATCGTATCAAACTCATAATTTCTGAAACAATACGCATTATTTGAATATCATGGAACCTCTACTCATATTCAATGTTTGAAGTGCTCATCATATTTATTTTTAACAACATGTATGATGTTGTTGATTTCGTCTCTCCATAACTCAACATTTACACGAATCACAAAATAAGTATGATTCGTGTACGAACACTAAAATACTCACTAAAAGATTGTGTGTTTGCTCTGCTTGCTGCTCTGTCTGTCTTTTTTGCTTATGTGTCTTTTTCTTTTTTCCGTTTTTGTAAATGCAACAACAACTAAGACTGTAAATTTTGATGAATGATTCGAGCCACTCGACTCATTTATAGGTACTATAAGTATTTTTCTAAAGTTATGAATCAGAATGTTTAGGCTTATGAATCATACATATTTCGAATGGTATAAGTTTGATGTCAACGTTGTACACATACGCACGCATTGCAACCTGTACTTATAAATCAACGTTGTAGTGAGTATGAATGAATCAGAGTACATAGTTAAATTTCAATATTGTTGACTTACTTATATTCAAAATTTCATGAGTGATTATCAGTAGCGAAAAAACGATTCATTGCTGATCTCTGACGTCCACTAAGAACAAAGAAAATCCATAAAGTCGTATTGGATCATCCTGGACTGAAGGTATACAAATTAACTGAAATTATGGGGTCTTCAAAATCTGCTGTACATCGCCTATCGATCGGAAATTTTTATATGAAAAGCTTGTGTGTAAAAATCGTCCCGCGTTAGAAGAACAAACGTACATATATCCGGGGAGATATTAAAATAAAGAGTCTGGACAAAGCTATTTCAATACAACAAAGCTCTGTTTTTCTGTCGTAAGCTAAACATGAATGAGATATGTCACAATACCTCACATACATAATTGGTCATTACAAACCTTCAGTCAGGATTACGACCTAGTTTCTCAATACTTCACAACTAAAGAAAAAAAGAACACTGAAGTGGTCGTAGTCTAGTAGGTAGTGTGTTGGCTTATTAAACATAAAAAATATTTCTTCGGCGACTTCCTCTCAATAGATTTCTGGCAAAAACTCTGAAAGTAAATAAAATTGCTATGAAAAGTTTCTGAAATAAAAAAAAATCCGCCGTTCGGAGTCGTTCTTAAACTATAGGTCCCGCCACTCACGTATAAAATTTACACACGACAAAGCTGGTGTTCGAAGGTAGGTCGTAATCATGACTGAAGGGTTGTTGTGACAATTATATGTATGTGTATGCAGTACTCTGGTTCAGTATCCAAAGAAGACAAAACAACATGGCATGACGTTAAATTTCAAGTCGATATGTATGCAACCTTTTCAGACTGTGTTTGGCGAAAAGGAAAGTGTTTCCTTTTTCATTAAAACACTGTTGCAATGTCCAACATTGATGCAATAATGTTCGAATTAAGTTTGAACAGAATTTTTCAACAGAACTTAAACCAGAGTTTTGAACAGATTGGCCTGTTGTCCAGTTCGTGATAATAAAGGCTCTTCGGCCAGTGGTTGTAAACTTTGTTACTCTACGTAGCACCAATATGAAGATACATATAAATTCATTGTGTGCAACAGTCCCTTATTCAAATAGGGCAGATTCCGAAGAAGCTATTGTAGTATAAGGGAAGATGTAACAAATCTGAAAGAGGGCCAACAGTACAAAAATCAGAGGAGGACTCAAAATGTATAAGAGAATGCTAGCAAAGGTGGGAAAGGCAGCATATCAGTAAGTAGAATGAATCAGAATGAAGTCGAAACAATACAGCACTTAACTTTTATGTGCAACAGATTAATCGAACGGCATCGGGCTTTAGAAGAAATCCAATCGGGTTTGAATTATGGAATACCATATAAATGAGTCTACCAGATAAGTTTTATGCTAACTCGGTATAATTTAAAGAAAACAAAGGGCACAGCAGCAACTCGCAATTGACAGCTGTACAGAGAAAACTACACAAATACCCCGAACTATTTATGTTTCATAGACATTATGTAGGGTATCAAAATATGTGTGTGGTTAGGAAAACTTTTTTCATAGCTTTAGAACAAGGAATATGCAATAAACTTAAAGTTAAACACATACAAATGTATATGATTATACGTATATTTTAGCATAAGGGGGAAGTGTAGCCAACTCTGGGATTTGGTGACAAAATATTCAATATTAAAAACTTGGTTCTTGGATATGATGCCGATGCCAATGCTACATAGGCTTTAAATTTGTAACAAATAAGCCCACAAAACCTCCCTTGATATAGTATGTACATATGTCATCAGTAAAAGGAAAAATGTGCTAATCATAGGAAATTTATATAAAAATTATTCTGAATTACTATTGTTACTTTTTACCTTTGAAAAGCGTTTAAAATATAAGCTCGTAGATTGCACATAAAATAAAAATAAATTTGTGTTTAATTTTTAATTAAAATTCTTTATTATTTGAACAATTCTGTGTGCCACTGTTCACAACTTTATG
Organism: Sarcophaga subvicina; assembly: GCA_936449025.2. NCBI lineage: Eukaryota > Metazoa > Arthropoda > Insecta > Diptera > Sarcophagidae > Sarcophaga > Sarcophaga subvicina. The sequence goes on along the minus strand of OW388084.2, from coordinate 111,644,591 downwards.
TAAACAGCAACAATTAATTTGTTTATTATTCCTCTGTTTACACACTTTGTATAAACAGTAACAATTACTAAACAATAGTTTCGACTTTGTAACGGAGATCTTCAAGCCACGATTACTCTCTTCAAACACACCGCGTCTTCACACAACACTAACTGAACTTTATTGACTCACTCGTCTGCTTTGCCTTGCCTTTTATATGGCAGAGTAAACAGTCTGATAAATGCTCTTGAAGGCGAATGTTCATGGTTTCGCCTTCTCGAGATCTCTATAAATGTAAACATCGTTGTTTTATTCTTGCAGGGTTGCTTGTGTATTTTGTTTACATTTATTCTTGTAGTATTTGTTGTTGTGTTTTTGTTTATTTGTTTACCATTTTTATGCTGGTGTTTGTTGTTGTATTTTTTTTTTACTTGTTTACAAAATTTTTATTCTGGTGTTTGTTGTTGTATTTTTGTTTATAATTTAAATGTTAAGCGATGTAAAAGCAAAATAGCAGTATCTAGATGCTACATTTTCGTAATACAATGTTTATCAGTGTCAGAAAATTCTGCCTTATGAATGGGTATCATTCCTTAATTTGCAACATCTTTTGCATACTTATAATAGTACAAAGACTTCCAAACGCTTCTATGCCCGCCACCATAACCGCCACTATTAGCTGTGCTGCGCTTGTTGCCAAAGAGAACTTCAGTTTGTGAAAAGTAGTCGAATTCTGTAGCTTTTCGAAGTTCTTTGACTTACTTTGCCTCCTTGTTTTTTCGGCTGTTTTAGGTTGGTTGGTTGGTTATGTTGAATAATGCACAAAATTGAAATAATTTTCATTTTCAATTCGTTTTTCTTTTTCTTCTTCTTGTTCTTCGTTTTTGTATTTAATTTGGTTACAACCTGTTTTTATTTTTTGGTAAACATTTTTATTTTGCCAACGAGTTGCTGTAGCTGGAATGGATTTTATTTTTGCAAGCAATTGTTTCACTTGCAAGGAATAACAAAATGCAGTATGCAAAGCAGTTGAATTGTTTTTTAAGGGTTTCTCTTGGTTTTTTTTTTGCTGTTTTTTTGGTCTGCAAAAACGTCAACACAATAATGGCAAATGATGGTTGGTCTTGTCTTGTCTTTTTGAGTAGCTATTGGATTATTTTTTTGTTTTTTCTTCCTAGTTTTTTTAGAATGCCTAAGAATGTCTTCCTAGTTTAACAACACTACATTACATTTTAACTATTTTTTACGGATGTTTTTCTTCGTTTGGCCAAAAAGAACTAGAAGTCGTCTCTGTATTTTAATTTAATTTTAAACTGCGTTTTTTTTTTCTTTGGTAAATAAAATTATTATTTAGTTTGCATAACAAATTGCTAGAAATTTATATTAGAATTGTTTTTCGCCTTCGCTTCATGGCTCTACAAAAATATGTTTTAATTAAAATTTTTTATTTTTTTTTTTGGCTTTTTTTTGAAATAGAATTCCAAGTAAATAATTGTTTCAATTGCAAAAGACTATTATTTTTTGCCAGCAAGAATGTCTAATAGAATTACAGAAATTATTGTTTAAAGGAAAAAGTGTCAAGTCTGAAGTACTCGTAATAGTACGGAAAAGATATTCGTAAAAAACATTTTATTTGCAAAAAAAATTTTTGTTGTTGTCAAAAGCGCCTAAAACCGGACAGATTCTGTTTGAGGTAATAACCCTGATCATTATCTATCAAGCGATATGCTGGCTTTCCCACCTTTACTGCCATTCTCAAATAGATTTTCTGTGTTCCTCTGATTTCTGGTTCTTGCGATGTTGTTGGCCTTATTAAGCCACCTCCTTCATCTCTTTCCAAACTTTTGTCGACATTTTCCCGTATAAAATAACAGCATCTTCGAGTACTGGATTATTTGAACAAGAGGCTTTTAACGTAGAAAATCTATGAACCTTTATTATCAGCCTTACACAATGGATTTCTATATTTCTGCACATTGGTGCCACGTAGAGTATGACAAAATTCACAGCTTTTGGCAGAAGTGCCTTTATTATCCCGAAGACCATCAGCATCCGATATTAAACTGGACAACAAGCCATTCTGTTCGAAGTTCTGTTTAAAGTTCTGTTTCCAAATTCTGTTCGCAGCTCATTCTTTAATTCATTGATTTTGGACATCGCCACAGGGAAAACAATTTCTTTTAAGCCAAATATGGTCTGAAAAGGAAGCCAGTAAAGGTTGCTTAAATATCAACTTGAAATTTAATGTCATGCCCATGCTTGTAGATGAAAGGGTTCTGGCCTCTTTGGATACTGAACCAGTGAACTGCTTCCACATACATAATTGGTGATTACAAACCCTTCCGTAAGGATTACGTTCTAGTTTCTTACACCACTTATGTTTTATGTGTTAATTTTATGCATGAGTGTCCTGACCTACTCTTTAAAGTCGGCTTTTCATAACAGTTTTATTTACTCTCGAGAGTTTTTGCCAGAAATCTGCTGAAAGGAAGTCGCCTAAGAAATATTTTTTCATGTTTCGTTTAGTTGGAGATGTTTGACCTGGAACCTGAACTGAGGTCTAATGAGCCAACACACTACCTACTAGACTACGGCGACTATAATATACGAATATTTACGGACAGTAAAGCGACCATTAGATCCCAAGAGAATGTGTACACCACATCTTAAATTGTCCAAGAATATAGAATGTCTCTGGAGGAGATTGTCGAACATTCGATGGTTAACCTTATCTGGGATCCTGAACAGGGGGAGATAGAAGGTAACAACAAGGCTGACTTACTTGCTAAAGCTAGCAGCACTGAAAATTCAAATAAATTCCTATATGAGAAAGGCTCTTCTCTGCAGAGGCAGCATTTGGCATTCATTTGCAAGGGTAAGCGCACTTATAAAAACACCAGAGAAATCTGGCCTGACATGGATATATGCAGAGAACAGAATTTGCATTAAACCTAACAAGATTACATCCAAGGAACCTCATAGCAGTTATAACAGAACACTGAGCCCGAGGTGTTCAGTCTGGAAGACATGGATATACGCAGAACAGAATTTATATTAAACCTAGAAACCATCTAAAGGACCTCATAGCAGTTACAACAGGACACTGAGCCCTGGGTGTTCACTCTGGAAAACTGGGAATACGTCATAATGACTTGTGCACGAGCTGCAACAACGATAAACAACAGCATCTCTGCTCTATCATCGTCCGTGGCTTGGGAACCTGAGAAGTAGAATTCTTGGACACCCAGAATTAAGTGACAAAACATCTAGACAAAGCCGATTTGAGAAAAATCCTTACCTTCAGAAGACTCTCGGGATGGTTGAGATATAAAGACTAGGATCTATAATTCTATGGCTGGCGGAATAGGTATTTAAGCGGGACCTTACAGGACCCGTATAAGCTGTAACCAGTGAGGCGGTTGCCAGTTTAACCTAACCTCACCTCATTTATGTTCCAAATATCACATGTTTTTATAAATTATGCTAAATTCCAACCTTTCCAGGCAGACATTAAAAGAAAACATATCTAAAGCCTGTACATATTGACAAAAATTACAACTAAAATGTTGATTAATTTAAAACAATGTCCAATGTCCTTTCATTAAGCAAGTATCCTTTGTATGACTAAATACAAGCCACACTAAACTAAACTAAAACTATACCTTTTTACGTTTCGTCCTTCTGCACAAATTAAAGCTGTTTCTAATTCAATTACGCCCCCTTTTTCTTTGCAACATTGTGTCTTCCTTTTTTGCAATTATTGTTGCAATTTTCAATGCCTTTTGAAGCAATTAATAACGAACGTTTAAAATCAAAAAGCATCGAAAATTGATCAGGTTTGCGAAACTATTTTTTTCTTTTTTTTGTGGTTGAAAACACTAACAAAAATCCAGTGTCTGTATACATAACTATAATGTATGTACCAGAGATATGCAAACATTGTCTATCATGGCTGTATATATAGTATAAATGTATGTGTGCTTATACATGTGCTTAGGGATGTCTTTTATTTGTAATAAATGTTTGACATTATTTCCAATTATATTCACGGTTATATAAACACAAATACTCCTCTATTATGGCTGACTGACGGACTGACTGTCGAGTCTAGTTGGCATAGAAAATTATGCATGTTTTTTTGGGATATTTTTTGTTTTCTTCCAGTCATTAATTGTTTATTATTGTTTCGAATTGAGTAATTGTCATGTAAAACATGATATTGAATTGATTTTATAGACAATGTTTTTCAAATATAAAGCGCAGTACTTTTAAAAAATATGCCACATTTATTAGAGTTGGAACAGCGAATAAAGTTGTTAATATTTTAGGAGAGCTAATCAGCAATATGTCCTGATGAACAAATAAAATTTTAATGTTTTTGTATTAGAATATGGAAACAATACACCATTCAGCACTCGATGTTTGGTAGATTTTTTGTAGTCAAAGCTAAGGAATCACTTTTTGATAGCATTAGATTTGGTATACGTACATATGTATCAGAGATCAGAATCGTTTTTTCATTGCTCATAAGCACTCATGAAATTTTGATTACAAGTGAGTCAACAATATTGCAATTTAACTATGTACTCTGATTCATTCGTACTCACTACAACGTTGATTTATAAGTACAGGTTGGAATGTGTATGCGTACAAAGTTGACATCAAACTCATACCATTTGAAATATGTTTGATTCATAAGCTAGCCTACTCATTCAGATGCACAACTTTAGAAAAATACTTATAAATGATTAGAGTGACTTGAATCATTCATCAAAATTTACAGTCTAAGTTGTTGTTGCATTTACAACAAAAGAAAAAGACACATAAGCAAAAAAGACAGAGCAGCAAGCAGAGCAAGCATACAACCTTCTAGTAAGCATTTTAGTGTTCGTACGCGATTCGTACCTATTTTGTGAGTTATGGAGAGTCGAAATCAACAACATCATACGTGTTGTTAAGTATGAGTACGATGAGTACTTCAAATTTTGAATATGAGTAAAGGTTCCATGATGTTAAACTAAGTATGAATGCGTATAAGCATCAGAAATTATGAGTATAATTCGATTCTGCTCATCTTTTTTATAACTCATTGCTGATCTCTGATGTCCATTAAGAAAGTAGAAAACCCATTTAATGGTATTTGGATGATACCCGACGGAAGGTACACATATTAACTGCCATTATAGGGTCTTCAAAGTCTGCTGTACATCGTCTATTGATCGGCATTTTGGATATGAAAAGCTTCAAAAGAACAAACCTACATGTATTTTGATAGAGAGTTTTGGAAAACCATTTCAACATAAAAAAGCCAGGCTTTTCTTTCTTAAGCTAAATATGAATGAGACATGTATGTGGTACCACTTCACATACATATATAGTTCATCAGTACAAACTCTTCAGTCATGTTTATGACCTAGTTTTTCACGCCACTTATGCAAAAAATACAGAGTAGCAAGCAGAGAAAACTCTGTAGTGAGTATTTTAGTGTTTGTAAGCGAATCGTACTTATTTTGTGCTTCGTGTAAATATTGAGTTATGGACAGACGAAATTAACAACATCATACGTGTTGTTAAGTATGAATATGATGAGTACTTCAAACTTTGAATATGAGTAGATGTTCCATGATATTAAAATAAGTATGAATGCGTGTAAGTATCAAAAATTATGAGTATGATTCCATTCTAATCATAAAAATACTCATTGCTGATCTCTGGTACACATGTACATATGTATGTAATAAACAGTGAACGTTAAAAGAAACTGTACACCATGCATAAAATTCTAACAATCACCAAACTCAACTTGTACCATTTAATTTTTTATTTTTACCACAATTTGACAATTGATCAGTTCAGTTCTTTTTATTCATTGTATTGTTGGACGACAATAGAACAGTGTATGCTTGTTGTTGATAATTTTCATGTAAAAATCCGATACACTTATACAAATTTTTTCATATATTTTTATATTGTGTGTATATGTGTGTATATTTTTATATATGTGTGTATATGTTTGTATATGTTTTTAATAAGTTGTGTTGGTTTCGTGCTATCAAAATGTTTGAATACCAAAGATTATGAAGAAGAATACGAAATACACAATACAGCATAGCATTGAGCATTCACAAACAACCAAGTGTATTCACAACAACACACACGATACAAAGTCGTGTGAATTGGCCAAATATTTCGAATTTTTTTGTCTTTTTTTGGTAAATTTAAAAAACTGACAATGAAACAATTTTATAATAAAAATAACGGTAATTTATTAATGTACATATTTTTTTTAATGTACAGTTTCTTTTGACGCCGACTGTTTAGGGATCCTACGTATCTCATATAACCTTAACTAACCTCATAAATAGGCCTCAATTTAAAAAAATTAAATGTATTTTTTTTACATTTTATTGCATATAATTAAAGGCATTTTAAAATTGTTCTGTTGCCATATAAAAAAAACTAAATTTATTTTTACTTTCCATTTTAATGCTCATAATGACTTAATTTTTCTCTCTCGCTCTCTCTGTCCATGTTTTTGTAGACAATTTTCCACATCAACTAAAACGTATGCCTGACTATTTGAAATTACGCAAGTATATACCTGATGTGGCATTAAAATTAAAAGTTAAATATTTAATTGTTATCTAACACACACATACAGAGACAGAAAAGACAATCTAAAACTGCAGAAAATGGATAATAATTGTTTCAACCGGAAATAGGGGGAAAAAAAGAGAGAGAACTGGCTTACACAACTACACTGCAGTAGAAGTGGCAAAAAAAAAGCAGCAGCATTTGACCAACGTAATTTAGGTGAAAATGTAACATACTAAACACTACCACTGGTTCCATATAATTTTGTGCGGCTTTTTTTTTCTAACTGAATGCAGCATAAAACAGGACTCATGCATACATTCACAATCATTTGCTATAACGCACACATGCATACAACGAAAAAAAGACGTAAGACTAGCGCGTACATGTAAATGTTTCTAATGAAATTTCAAATTCCAAAAGCCGCTTTTTCCAGTTGCTGTGACGGTAGTAGAAGTGTAAGTGTAAGTGTAAGCGTGTGTATGTGTAAGTGTTAATGCCAGCTAGAATAATAGGTGAACTATACAACAATAACAATAAAGCCTAACGTGTACGAAGAAGAGAATCCCAACTAAAAGTGACACAAATTTACATGACTATTAAAAAATATCGTGTAACATGTATGCATTAAAGCCAGTGTGTTTGTAGGCTTATGACTACAAAAAGGATTTTTAGCATGAAGGAAGCATAGTAGTATGTATGTAGTTTAACAAATAAATACCTCAAATGACCCAAATTCCCTTTTGGAATAACAATTTCACCAGTTTTTTGTGTTTTTTTTTTTTTTTTGGGTACAAAAGCTAAATTTTCTATCTATTCCACGCCGCTAGTAACACTCACCTGAATGTCTGTTGAGCATGTGATATAGAAAATCCTAAATGGTGGTTTAAATATTTTTTTTTTGGTTTCCTTTAACAAAAACTAAATCCATGGTGGAGTTTTTCTTCTTTCCCAGAAATATCAAAGGGAATAGGCTATGCCTGGCAAATGGTTTCTTTTTATTGTGTATAAAATTTAGGTTATAAATTGTGGTTAAAATGTGAAAAACCTTTATTCAAGGTTTTAAATTTGGTTGGAATTTTTGTAATTGCAGAAATATTTGTGGAAAATAATTCTGTTTGGTTCTGGAACAAATAAGTTGTGGCACCGGATGAAAGAAAAATAATTTTAAAATTTGTTGTATCCTACTCCTTCATTTGAAGACCTCAAGAGTTTTGCAGCGGTTGTCTTTAATGTGAACAGTAGGCTAGAGAGCTGACTGTATTATAAAAAGATGCCTCTAGGTCAAGTGATCCATGTGATAACGAAAACACGAAACGTTTAAGCAGCCGCTTTTACTGCATACACTATATTTTCTACAATCACTGCCAGCGATAATTTAGATTGTTGTAGTCACCATCGAGTGTGGGATGATCTTCATGGCTGAAGAAATTATTGATTCAAAAATTGCTATTGAAAACCTAAAGGACCCAGTCAGCATATCTCATACAATTATAACATAATTGGTCATTACAACCCTTCAGTCAGGATAACGACCTAGCTTCTCACACCACTTATGCTGTGTGCGTTAATTTTATACATGAATGGCGGGACCTATAGATTAAAGTATACTCTGTACGACATAGATTTGAGGATCTTTTCATATCAATTGTGTTTACTCTCAGGGTTTTTGCCAGAAATCTTCTGAGAGGAAGTCGTCGAAGAAATATTCTCATATTTTTGACCGGGGGTTTGAGTCGTGGCCTAATAAGTCGACTCACAACCAACTAGACTATTCAGCAACTATAGTTATCAGCATATATACTGCGTTCTTAATGGTCTGTCGGCTTTAATCTCAGAGTGACTTGAATTTTATTTCAATGGAAATGGAATTTTATTTAAATGGACGTGCAAATCTAATTACAAAATACACGATATTAAGTAGTAGGATAGTCTCAGCAAGTAAGACTACTGTAGAATTGATAATTTCCAATTTCCATCAGGCTTTCAGTAACATGATTGATTTTTTCAACAGTGCATGTAGTTTGGTAATGAACAGACTTGATCACATTAGTAATGCTTGCAGTTTCTTCATATTGTTACGAAAATGAAGAATCTAGATACTGGTGTTTTGATTTTACATGGCTTAACATTAAAATTATAAACAACGAAATACAACAACAAACACCAACATAAAAAATGGTAAGCAAGTAAACAAAAAGACATCGATAAACACAAAAAAATTGATAAACAAGTAAACAAAAATACACCAACAAACACTTCAAGATATAATGTAAACAAAATACACAAACAACACTACAATAAATGTAAGTATTTATAGAGATTTCAAGAAGGCGAAGCCACGAAAATTCGCCTTCAAGAACATTCATCAGAGTGTTTACTCTGCCATATAGAGGGCAGCAGGCGAGTGAGTTAGTGTATTTCAGTCAGTCTAGTGTGAAGACACAGCGTATTTGAAGAGAGTAATCGTGGTTTGAAGATCTCCGTTACCAAGATCTGTTGAGCAATTGTCTAGTAATTGTGATTGTTTACGCAAAGGGTATAAAGAGGGGAATAACAAACAAAGCAATTGTTGTTGTTTACATAAAGTTGTGAATAGTGTCACACAGAATTGTGCGAATAATAAAGAATTTTAATTAAAACTAAACACAAATTTATTTTTATTTTATTTGTAATCTACGAGCTTATATTTTAAATGTTTTTAAAAGGTAAAAACGTAACAATGTTTTCTTATAATTAATACAGTCTAAGAGAATACTTTCGACTTCACGACGTTTGTAGAAAGTTTTAACTAGTTTCACGTATTGATCTGTTGCTATACAATTCATATTTATAAATGGCAAGCCTTCTCCTGAATCAATAACACTTCAGAAGAAAGTTAACTAACATCGGACAGCCTTACGAGATCTAATAAAATAAATGAATAACCCAATGCCATATAAAATATAATGTATTTATGGAGCGCAAATTAGACATTCGTATGAAGTCGCCGTAGTCTAGTAGGTAGTGTGTTGGCTTATTAGACGTAAGGCCACGGTTCAAAACCCAGGTCAGACATCAAAACGAAATTTGAAAAAATATTTCTTCGGCGACTTCCTCTCAGCAGATTTTTGGTAAAAACTCTGAAAGTAAATAAAATTGCCATGAAAAGTTTCTCAAAAATTTGTCGTTTGAAATCGATTTTAAACTATAGGTCCCGCCACTCATGTATGAAGTTGACGCACACAACATAAGTGGTGTGAGAAGCTACGTCGTAATCCTGACTGATGGGTTCTAAAGACCAATTAGGTATGTAAATTAAACTTTACTTGCATATATTTATTCTCAATAACTTTATAAAATAATTCCGAAATAAACAAACCTTTCACAGCTAAAAACCCAAACGTATTCTGTTTTCATAATATTAAATAACGTTCACTTTAAATGTTAATAAAAAAAATTTAATTCCTTTTAACCTCTCTATAAATAATATCGACTACATAGTCCTTGTATGCATCAATAATAATAAAATAAACACAATAAGGACTGACAATAATATTCTTCGTATTATGGAAACGTAAAACAAACCCTACGTATTGCATGCTCAGGAACTGTATAATATGCATATACACCCAGTTGTTTAGAAAATAACGCATTTATTATTAAACAGTTATAAGTAAATACACCTCTACGTATTGACGTATCAACTATACAAATATCACACATGCACACACACACATACAATAGATGACTTTAATAACATTTTGTTCTTGGAAATCTCATTCAGGCATTTAGCCAACTCAGCTTTAAAATCGATAAACTATCAAGTGACAACATCAATAATACGATTAACATCGATGCACAACAATATTGGCAACAAACAACAGCTACGCCAGCAATTTAAATAGCAATAATAATACAACAACAACAACAATACGACTATATATATACATAGTATATCGTGGCATTATATATGTAGTATACATATGTATATAGTAGTAGGCTTGTAACCGTAAAGCCTATTATAACACAAACAATTATGTTCGCCTATGAATTTATATACACGTATAGTTTCATGTGTTTGCATGAGTTAATGTGTGTGTGTACGTGAATGACTATGAGTCTAATATATAGAGCCGAAGAGGGTATTGACGTGGGAGGGAGGAGGAGAAGGAGGAGTATTAAGTGTAGAAAATATGGTATATACATACATTCATATTTAAATTTAACTCCTGAATCAGTTATTACTATGTCTATGCAGAAGTGTAAAGCAATGTAATCGTCTAGCACAAGCAAATACTATGCTCAGAATAGTTTGGTAGGAAAAATGGTCCAAGACGATGGTTATGCAAGGCAGTAAGTCCATTTCTAGAAAAAATTTGTACTAATTTGTTCGTAGATTTCAAATCTACGCTACGCTAGTCAAATTTTCTTTTCGGAATATTACGCTGTCAACGATATTGTCGCTGTAGTCTAGTGCCAATATTCAAACTCCAGGTCAGACATCTCCAACAAAACGAGATATGAAAAAATATTTCTTCAGAGACTTCCTTTCAGCAGTAATCTGGCAAAAACTCTGAGTGTGAAATAAATTGCCACGAAAAATTTCCCAAAAATCTGTAGTCCGGAGTCGACTTTAGACTGTACGTTCCTACGCCTATGTAGAAGTGTAAAACAATGTAATCGTCTAGCACTAGCAAATACTATGCTCAGCATAGTTTACTACAAAAATGGTTCAAGATGAAGCTTTTGCAAGGCAGTCAGTCCATTTTTAGAAATAATGTGAACTGCTTTGTCCGCAGATTTATTGTTCAGACTCTATAGTCAAATTTTCTTTTTAGAATATCGTGTTGTCAACGATATTGTCGTTGTAGTCTAGTAAGCAGTGTAAAGTCTTATTAGACATGAGGCCACGGTTCAAACTCTAGGTCAGACATCTCCAACAAACCAAAAATATAAAAAAGATATTCCTGCGGCGACGTCCTCTCAGCAGATTTCTGGCATAAACTCTGTGAAGTAAATAAAAAAATACCGTTCGGAGTCGTCTTCAAACTAAAGGCCCCGCCCCTCATGTATAAATTAACACACACAATATGAGCGGTGTGTAAAGCTAGGTAGTAATACTCAGTGTTGTAATGACCAACTACATACAATCACCCAGAGTAGACGGCTGCTTTCACTAATTGGCCAATGCATAGGTTAATAGGCAAATCTGCTGTGTTTGAGCACAAGGATGGATGGTACATAATTGGTGTGGCCAATATATCTGTAAGATCAGAATATCCGCCTTAAAAATATTAAACATACAACGGCAATCTTGTGGCTTCGAGGAGAATGAAACCTGCATGTCAAAGCTTTATGAATGCTTTGTATCAAAAATTATACATTTAAATTTTTGACACGATATAACTTTAATTCAGAAAAAGTTAGATGCCTGATATTTTTATAATTCGTTAGTATTGTTACCGCCATTATTTTAAACCAAATAAAAAAGAAAATTTCAAACAGGCGTTACAAAATTCAAAAACTTCATAATTCTGGCTTATGTATCATTTTCGATACATACGACTTTTCTAGAGATTTTTTGGTGTCCTGTATGTAATTTTTGTTAAGATTTCAAAGATTTTGTAAAGTTTTATCGTAAATAATACAATATATATGATTGTTGAGAAAGAATTGAAAGTTAAGTGTGTAACGAAAGTGATAAGATTGAATTTTCTATTCTTGATATGTTCTTGATATTGATTGAAATAGTCGTAGTCTAGTATGCAGCGTGTTACCTTAGTAGATGTCAGACCAAGGTTCAAACCTCAGGACAGACATTTCTAATTTATAACGAAAGATTGTAATGACCGATTATATATTAATTATATATGAAATATCCCTGCTGCTAAAGGCTTTGAAGAAGAAGAAAATAGAAGCTCGTGTTATAAACTGAAGAAAGTATTGGTTGCAACAAACATGATGACAGGATGTTTATCGCCAAATATGCTACTACTTGGAACAACACAAACTGCCTTTAGTAGTTTGGGATGAGAAAATATGAACAATTTTCACGCAGATTGCTAGCAGCTGTTTCCTGAAATGTTGTAGAGTCTTTCTTACTGCTCTTCTCATATTTATCTCACAAGACAGACAAACATTAGAATAATGTGTTTCGTCCCATGTTTTATTACAGATAATAATATTTCGGTCAACTACGTACGTATGAGATAACAGAATCATTCCCCTTAATAGTGATATATTTACAGCTATTGCGCCTTTTCGAAAAAAAATAATCATGCTTAAAGCCTTTTTTTTTGAAATTCGAATGACAACGATTTTTTTCAAAAAAAAAAATATATGTATTTATCAAAAAATTAAGTTAGAAAATTTTAACCATTTTCATAAAACTTTTATCACACAACTTGTAGTTTTATGTAATAAATAATACTATATAAATAGTTTTGAGTTAGCTATTATACTTTCAGAGCAGCCCATATATCCTTTTTTAAGATTTTTTATAATTGAATTTCTTTTTTGCCTAAAAGGTAAGAAAATTAAAGAAAATATATTTAAATAATGATGCTTCTGTTTTTATGTTCCTTTATGGTATATTTTCATCTCAAATTAAAGTTTTTCAGAAACAGAATTCAAAAATTTTTTAGTTTTGTTGTGGAAAATGAAAATTACATCCAGCGATTTAAATTGAAATTTGATACTAAATGATGGAATACTTACAGTGATTGTTAGGGAAATTATTTTAAGGATATTTATATAAATCAAGCTTCATAAATAGATTTACAAAGTAATGCTTGGTATTGATTTATGTTTTCTTTCCTTTTGTTTTGTTTTATTACCTTTTCAACTCATATTTAATTTTGTCGCTGTGGATTAGTAACTAACACTCAACTGAAAGTGTTACCGATGCGAGTGACAATAAGCTGTCCCATCTAAGCAATTGGAAACTTATAAATCGCCACAAAGCAGGGTGCTAGATGTCAAATTATTACCATTTTGATTTTTATGTAAACAACCATGCATCATGTCAAAAATTTCGGCGCAAATTTCATAAAAGTGATAATAAAATGTAAGAATAGTAAATAAATAGTTTTATTAAAATTGAATTAAAATATTAAAATCTATCAATAATCGTGACAATTCTATGTATTACAAGTATGTATCAAAAGTGATACATAAGCTAGAATTGTGAAATTTTTTTTAAAGGTCGATCTAGGGTTAAATAGATATGAGCAATAGAAGACTGCTTGTTAGACAATCTCTATACATAGGCATGAACAACTTAAGGCAAGCCAATCTAATTGATTTCTGAAGCTCAAGAAATGGCGTGTATATGATCCGAAAGTGGGGCCAAGTGTGTATACTTTGTATTTTTGCCTTCAACACGAATCTCTTGAAAGAAGAGAATAGAAAATGGTCATGAACAAATACTAGAATATCGCCATTGCTATATCTGCAATAGCAAAATATTATTCATTTTCGATGCTCTACTAGCGAACGTTGCCATAGAAATTGTACAGAAAATGCTAGAGAATATTTTTGGGGGGCACTTACAGATCGGTATGACTAGAATAAGCTCTTGTATAGAACAAGAATATCAGCTACTAGTATCTAGAACTACTGGTGTGTGAAAGAGCATTTACTGTGGAGCACTAATACAGGTCACTCACTATAGGTCTAGGTTTTAATTCTGACTGAAGGGTTGTAATGGCTAATAATGTATGTAGGTATGTAATATCGTGCTAGTTCGGTTGTAGCACTGCTTAGTGCACTGTTACTGAATGTATTTGGTTAGAAGTATCAGATAACAGGCAGCAAACATCAGTTGGTGAAGAATGAAATCGCTCTGTTGACAAAGCTGGACATTTGAATCCTGATATCAAGAAATTTTCATATCACGGCTTAATCATGAATGGTGCGCTTAAGAGCAAAGCTACCTTCCAATATGTTAGTTGCTTTGTGTTTGAACAAAGTATCGTATTTCATAATGTCGCTGTACAAAATATATGCAATGTATTCTATTTCAAAACGTCGTCAATGTGTATTTTTAACGCATTCAAAAATCAATCAGGCATCGGATTTATAGTTGATGCATTGTTTGGTTACTTGGCATATCTACATAGTTTATATACAGTAGTAGAACTGCATACAAACTTTGTATTGATACATTTTGGAAGGCAGCCCAATAAATATCTTCTTACTGACTCAGGAAAGTCTATCAATTGAAGCATTTTCGCCTTAACTTTTCATGTCCTGTGAAAATCTTTTAAGAAATATTTGAAAGCGATGAAGTTCATGTTTAACTTCAAATTCAGCTCATCATCGCTTTTAAGCACAAAGCCTTGTATGCTAATAAAGCACATTACTTGGCCTAGAGTACCTTAGAAATTCAGCACTGATTTGTAAGAATCAATTCCTTTAAATAATTTGTTTACAACAGCCTTCGTTGCCCCAATAACACCCTGTAACTGCTGTAACAATTGCAACAATAACTTCAAAATATTAAATTTAATGCCTTATGGGACTGTATAAAACAGTATGACATGTAATAATTCATACAATGTTAAAATACAAAGAAAAAAGGAAACCAAAAAATTTTTAATTGGAAAAAAGGTTCAAAAATTCAACAGGAATTCTTAAAAAAAATAATTTTTTCTTACTTCGTTTTCAGTGTAAAGTCAGCATGTTCCCTTAAAACTATTCCACACACACACTCATTTTCATACAAAGATTTCATGATGAATAAGCGCAAGCAGTAAGGATCACAAGGATAACATTTTCATGTATTTTTTTATGTGATATTCGTTTATTTTGCATTCAGATTTATTTATATTTAAAAACTATTACAATAACAATAAAAACTGGGTCATATTATGACTTAACAATAACTGCAGCAACAACAACACCAATGACAATAACAATAACAACTAACTTGTAAAAAGAAAAAAGTGTCGCAAAATATTTTATAAAATATTTTCATTCCCATATTTTTTTTTCCAACAATTCATGATTTTTTTTTTTATAAATTTTATGATTATTTTTACGATTATCACAGGCTGAGTAACAGGTGGTTGCAGCGTGTGGTGTAGAAAGGCTTTAATTGTATAGATCAGAGATGCCATAAATCAGTGTTTGGCAGTATAATAGGCTTCTAGGCACATAGTCTAGTAGGTAGTCTATCGGCTTACCATGTTGTTCGAACCTTCATTCTGACTTTTCGAACATAAAAAACCTCTTTCCACATCTTCGTTTCAGCAGTCTACTGGCAAAAACTCAAAGTATGAATAACACTGCTTTGAAAAGTTTTTCAAGTCTGTGTTACAGAGTCGACGTTAAGTTGCACCATTCATGGATGCATATAACACACAACAAGGGTTGTGAGAGATGATGGGTTGTAATCCAGACTGTTGTAATGGCTAATTAAGTAAAGTAATAAAGTCGCTGTAGCCGAGCAAGTAGTGTGTTGGCTTTCTAGAAGTGAGGTCTCGGTTCAAACGAAATACGAAAAATATTTCTTCGGCTTCGTCCTCTCAGTCGATTTCTGGCAAAAACTCGGAGAGTAAAATAAAATTCCCATGAAAAGTTTCTCAAAAATCTGTCGTTCGGAATCGACAGAGGTTCAGCCATTCATGTTTAAAATTAACACACACAACATGAGCGGTGTGAGAAGCTAGGTTAACATCCTTACTGATGGGTTGTAATGACCAATTATGTTAGGTATGTATGGGTCAATTGGACCGCCTCAATTAAGACAAGTAAACGTCATCTAACCTAACGTCCTCTAACCTAGGTATGTATGCAAGGAATTACCAAATTTTCACTGCATTTAAAGCATGAGGTCATCATAATTCTGCCTGTAGAGACATTTGTTGCATCACCAAGTAATTTCGAATGCTTTCCCCTTCAAGAGATTACCAGAGATGATCATACGCCTTAATAGCATCAATACTCTTGGTTTGCGATTCTCATGTACTTAAATCTGCTCTCCATAGAAATGCTGAAATTGCAAGCATAAGGTCCAAATCCATTATCGCTATAAATGTAAACATGGTTGGTTACATTAATAATTGTTGTTTGTGTATTTATTCTAGTAGTGGTTGTTGTTGCACGGGTTATCCATTTCGTGGTTTCAAAAGTAAGCGTAAATAAAAATACGTATAAAATATTTTTTTCATGATAACTTAACGAATGTTGGTTTTTAAGTGCTCAAGAGTTGAAGGTTTATCTCCATAAACACGGTCTTTCGCGTAGCCCCACAAAAAAAAGCTAATGGTGTCAAATCGCATGATCTTGGTGGCCAGTTCATATCGCCACGACGACAAATTACGTGGCCAGGAAATGTCTCGTGCAATAAAGCCATATTCGCTCGATTTGTGTGGCATGTGGCCGTATTCTTCAATAGCAGGCAAAAAAAAGTCGGTTATCATATGACTATAACGCTCCGAATTGACGGTGACAGTCGTAAGTAAGGAGTAATCACACCTTCGGACCAAACAGCGCACCAAACAATGACTTTTTCTGGATGTAATGGCCTCTCTTCAATTCCTTGAGGATTCTCAGAACCCCAAATACGACAATTTTGTTTATTAACATACCCACCGAGTGTGAAATGTGCTTCATCGCTCAAGAAAATTTTGCTCGAAAAATTGCCGTCCACCGCCTTTTGTTCTAGCACCCATTCTACGTATCTACAACGTTGTGAATGGTCAGCTGGCTTCAGTTGTTGCTTGAGCTGGACTTTATATGGATATAGGTGTATATCTAAATGCAAAATACGCCATAATGTGCCGTAAGACAGTCCTAAATCCTGAGAACGACGAGGAATTGTCACATTCGGGTCTTCGGCAATACTTTCACTTACAATAGCAATATTTTCAGCGGAACGAGCGAAACGATGATGCACAGGCCTTTCAATATTTGTAACCACTCTAGTCTCTTAAAATTTCTTCACAATTTTGCCAATTGCTTGCGTAGTTGGACGATTATGTAATCCATAATCTTCTCTTAAAGCATGATACGTGGCTGTGGCAGAATCACCATTTTTGTAGTAGGTTTTGATAATTTTTATGCTTTGTGTGATAGTTAAGCGATCCATTTTCGTCAATGTCAGATTTTCAACTGAAAAGTAAAAAATTGGTTTCACAACTTAGTTTGATAGATGTCGAATTCCAGTCCCATACTTTTGAAACCACGAAATGGATAGCCCTTTATCTTTGTTTACTTGTTTACCTTTTTTATGCTGGTGTTTGCTAAGCAGTACGATAATTTGTAAACAGGTTTGTTTACTGCATTGTTTTGTTTTTGTAGCTTTTGATTATAATTTTTATGTTAAGCGATGTAAAAGCAAAACATCAGTATCTTGATTTTTCATTTTCGTAACAATATGTTTTGAGGTTGTCATTGGCTTTTATTGGAGATTATTTTAAGTCAAAACACGCTTATAATTCTGCTCATATAATGATTTTTAAAGCTGATCAAATTATTATTTTCACAGATGCTATAATACGGTGAACAGATCTTCAATTCCTTTTTCAAAGATTACAATTATTACACCTTTTTGAGCAGCCGCCTGTATTCCTACAGGTATGTTGTCATTTATATAACACAGAGTAGTAAAGCGCCATAACGCTCATAGTTATAAAGCACAGATTGTCTGCATATGTTGCATCCGTTGGTATTTTGCCTCAAAATGCAGCAAAAAAAAAGGCAAAAACATTAAAAAAAACATGAAAAGCAGTAAAATCGAAGCAAATCAAAGTTTGATTGTGTGATGCAAAATATTTTTTTAAAACAATTTTTTTCATTTTTTTTAATGGTTTATACGGCTATATAGATATGTATGTATGTATGTATGTATGTAGGTATGCATTGGAAAGACATGTTCTGAATTTAACTACATGTTAACAATTTTGTTCGCAAACGTTAAAAAAACGAAATAAAAATATCAACACGAGCAGGCAGAAAAAAAGCAGAGTAGAACCGAACGCATTCAATTCCGTTTTCACAGCGACAAATAATACTAAAAAAAAGAGAAACAAGAGGGGAGAGAGAGAGCGGGGGAACAAAATAAACCTATAAAAATTTTAATTTAATTTCTTTTAATATTATCCTCTTAACACATGTATGTGTGCGTGTGAACAGGGCTTATATGCATGTTAGTTAGTATTGCCATCGCCATCGCCATCGCCATTGCCATGTGCTTGACCATTTGTTTGTAATTGCGTTTGCGTGTATTAAAGTGAACTGTATGCGTTGCGTATATTTGCAACACAGATTTCCGTTGTTATTAAAGCTTGTTTCCTATATTATTTTGTGTACAAAAGCAACAACAAAAATGAACATTTTTTTATTTTTTGCATCTTCTGTCGTTATGCAGATGTGAATGCTTTTTTTTTGTTGTTTTACAATTTTTTAGCTTCATCTGTGCAATTGCTTTAACTTACAATATATTCTCGATTTTATATTGTGGGTTTACAAATTAAATTGGCTTTTAGAGTTGACACCTTTTTTTGGTTTTTCGGCTGCTCGCTGCTCTCTTTTTGTTGTAACTTTTTTCGTTTCGTTTCAGTCTTTTAATGAAACCGCCACAGAGAGTTACAAATTCATTGCAGCATTTACCATAAACTTTATTAAAGGGATTGTTGTTAAAAAGTTTTTAGGCCTTTTCAATGCAAACAAACAAAAAAATCATTTTATATTGTAAAAATGTAAGCCAACTATAGGTTGGCAATGTTTTACAAGGACTCACTATCCTCGTTATGTTCAAAATATTTTCCCCTGAAGTCGCCTTAGTCTAGTAGGTAGTGTGTTTGCTTATTAGACGTAAAGCCCGGGTTCGTATCCCAGGTCAGACATCAAAACGAAATATGAAAAAAAATATTTCTTCGGCGACTTCCTCTCAGAAAATTTCTGGCAAAAACTCTGAGAGTAAAGAAAATTGTCATGAAAAACTTTCTCAAAAATCTGTCGTTCGGAGTCCACGTTAAACTGTAGGTCCCGCCACTCACGTATAAAATTAACGTACCTAACATGAGTGGTGTGAGAAGCTAGGCCGTAATCCTGACTGAAGAGTTGTAATGGCCAATTATGTATGTAAGTATGTATTCTCCCCTGCTGTTATCCAATAGTGCCCCTATAATAAGGTTTTGAACGGAACTAAATTGTTCCCGATTATCCAATTATCAAGTTCTTCTGCAATAGCCATGAATTTCAGAAACAATGCAATGCGGGATTGATTTACTCGTACACCCAAATTGTGATTAAGTCTCAAACCAATGTAGTTTCAACATTCATTCTTGCACTTGAATCGCGCGGACTTATAAGGAATTTTCGGATCTTTCGACGATAACCTTTATATGGGTTCCGGAACAGGAATATCGTTGCAATTGCATTCCTGATGAGCTGGCCAATAGGGGTAAGCAGCCCAAATTATCCGATATATTAAAGGTTTATCGGTATTCCGATTACGTATTTATTTCATTCGTCATTACTACCCTTTTGGTTAGGATTACCACCTAGTTTCTCACCCTACCTAGGTTGTGTGTGCCTTTTTTATTTATAAATGGCGGGACCTACAGCTTAAAGTCGACTGCGAACGGCAGTTTTTTGAGACCCTTTTCATGACAGTTTTTGCAAGAAGACTACTGTAAAGTAGTCGCAGAAAGAAATGTTTTTTCCAGCCAAGGGTTGAAGCTTGGTAATCCGATTGCCCAGTTGATTATTCACTCATTTTACAGGGAGCCTCAATATCATTGACAGCAGAAGGGTACGTGCAATTTTACTAGACTCTGTGTGGGTCACAAATGGATAGGAAGAGGACTAAGTCACTTCTATTCTCAAATCGATTCGATTAAAACGATTCTCACGGGCCACTGTTTCTTTTCTACGTACATAATTGGTCATTACAACCCTTCAGTCAGGATTACGACCTAGTTTCTCACACCACTTATGTTGTGTGTGTTAATTTTATACATGAGTGGTGGGACCTACAGTTTAAAGTCGACTCCGAACGACAGATTTTTGAGAATCTGTTCATGGCAATTTTATTTATCCACACAGTTTTTGCCAGAAATCTGCTGAGAGGAAGTCGCCGAAGAAATACTTTTTGTAGTTTGTCTTTGATGTCTGGCCTGGGGCTCGCACCCTTTTTTTACGTCTAATAAGCCTATACACTATTTACTAGACTACGGCGACTTCATGTTCATGTTTCTTTTCTAGGCAAGTCGAAATATTTTGCATTCCGGCAAATGACTTCTGCAAAGGCTATATGTCAGGGCAGGCTAAAGTGACCGTCTTTCACCTCATGTGTCAGTGTCCCGTTCTTGTCGTGAAAAGACACTGTTTTTGACCTCTGAATTTCTGACATATTTGACCGAGCTTTAAAATATAATGATTGCTTGGTCTCGGGTTGGTTTCCTTGAGGGAATGTTTGGTCTCCGGGTTAAGTATTGATTGTGGTGACACAATGGGCCTAAATGCTAGAACATCTTCCCTCAGGTGAAGGCGCTAAACCCCACCTATATATATTTTATAAACAATAAACAAATCTCCAGCAGTGTGAGTTGTATGCAACCAATTTGTCAAACATTTGGTCAATTCACACAAGCCGTTAAAAAGCTGTATTGGTTTCGCGCTATCAAATTGTGTGAATGAAATAATGTGTATATGTTTTCGTATGTTTTTAATAAGTTGTGTTGGTCTCGTGCTATCAAATTGTTTGAATGCCAATAATTATGAAGAAGAATACGACATACACAATACAATATAGCAATGAGCGTTTACAAACAACCAAGTGTATTCAATACAACATACACGATACAAAGTCGTGTGAATTGGCCAATTATGAATCTCGGATGTTGTTCCATTGCAATTGAGCCTTGGCCGTACGCTTATAAGCGGCTTGAGTTTTTAACACAAATTCGTTAATAAATCAATTGTACCGGCCTTAAAGCTGTAGTGTACTAAAGAAATAGCGAACAGCTGCGTTTATATGGTACATGGCGTTTAACAATAACAACAAAAAGAAAAGAAAAAAACAAAAAAATTTTTGCAAAAAGGACTCGTCGGCAATACAATTATTATTACATTTTTCACACATTGACACTTTAAACGGAAGTTTAATTAACAAAACTTTTATGTGTTGAACAACATTTACAAGAATTTCCATAAAATTGCAAATTTACAGAGGATTAAGGATATGAAAGGAAAAAACAAAGCAACAAAAATATAGAACAAGAAGAAGAAAACAACTTTAATAATATGAAAATAAAATTACAAAATTAAAGCCCAAGTAACAATTACCATCCTTTACTGGCAGCAGAAATAATGAATAAAATGCCACAACATGCTTACAACAATAAAACACTAATTTTGTACCTGGAAAAACTTTCATTCCATTGGAGGGCACAATACAGCAACAATAGAGCAACTAATTAAAAAATTAATCTTATTTAAGGAGAAAAAAGGAAGAAAATAAAATAAAACTGAAGGGAATAGAACAGAGAACAAGAAAAACCATAAAAAATGCAAAAGAAAACTGCTGCTGTTGCTGCTTTAGATTCTAAACTCCAACTAAAATTAGAAGGAATCAGAACGAATGCAAGAGAAAGTTTTGCAGTAAATTTTTCCAAGAAACTTTGTAGCGAAATTAAGCCAGTGAAACGTAATTGTGCAAGAGAAACAAAAGAAAGGAAAATAACTCTAAAAAATGTCCTGCATTAGGATACACTTAGCTTGGCAATCGCTTAATGAAATTTATAGACAGACAAACAATATTTTTTACTTAATGGCGAGAAATCTTTTCTTGTTGTTTGTTTTAATAAAATTCATTGAAAATGCTAAACAATGGAAATAGAATGGAAGGAAACGTGACAGCATATTTTATAGTTTATTGTCAAAGGACTGGAAAAGTTAAGAACATAATGGAATTAGTTAATGGCGGGCATAGGAAGTGTTTACGTGCAATAATTGTGTCATTAGATTAAAAAACGATTTTTTGAAAGGAAAGGATTTAAATATTGTTAGGAAAATGAAAAAACTTGATACTAGTGTCTTTGCTTTTACATCACTTGACATTAAAATTATAAACAAAAATAAAACAACAAACACCAGTAGAAAAAAATGGTAACAAGTAAACAAAAATACAACAACAAACACCAGCATAACAAATGGTAAACAAAAATCTACAAACAACACTACAAAAATAAATGTAAACAAAATACACACACAACCACAATGAATGTAAACAACGATGCTTACATTTATAGAGATTTCGAGAAGGCGAAGTCAAGAACATTCGTCTTCAAGAACATTCATCTGACTATTTACCCTGCCATATAAAAGGCATGGCAAAGCATACGAGTAAGTTAGTGAAGTTCAGTCAGACTTGTGTGAAGACGCGGTGCGTTTGATGAGAGTAATTGTGGTTTGAAGATCTCCGTTATGAAGATCTGTCGAACAATTGTTCCGAAGAATAACAAACAAAGCAATTGTTGTTGTTTACATCAAGTTGTGAACTGTGGCACGTAGAATTGTGCGAATAATAAAGAATTTTATTTAAAATTAATTGCAGTCAAGTAAGTAGTGCGTTGGCTTATTAGACGTAAGGCCATGATTAAAACCCCAGTTCAGACATCATAACGAAAATATGAAAATATTTCTTCGGCGGCTTTCTCTCAGCAGATTTCTGGCAGAAAACTCTCGAGAGCAAATAAAAATTGCCATGAAAATTAACTCAAAAATCTGTCGTTCGAAATCGACTTTAAACTGTAGGTCCCGCCACTTATGTATAAAATTAACGCACTAGGTAGCAATCTTCACAAATGGGCAATAATAACTAATTATGTTTGTATGTGTGTATTGACAGAAATCAGGACATATTTATTGATTTTCGACAAAAGCTTACCCTAATATCATCAGAGGACTGTTTGCGATCTTTCTTGAATGACCTTTGTAACCCGCCCGATCACATGTAAATTTTATACCCTAATCTGGAGTGTTAGGCGGCCGACTGTGTTATAATGGAGTCTCACTTATACCTGGGCACCGCAGTGACTATTAGGTTTTCTACCAAGTCCTTGTCATGCTAGCGGGGGCTATGGCATGACCCCCTTACTCGTGAGACTTACATGGAAGACGAACAAATAAACAAGAACTTGAACATGATGAACGGTGATGACGACCTGACTTTTGAAACTGGACGAGTCGCGTTCCATATCATTGCGCGAATTCAGACGAGCATTGTTGAAAACAACAATGAGATCGTCATGAATTTCGCCTCAAGTGGTATGAAGCTGACGACTGCTTCGGCAATACCCTCTTCGACGGAAGATGTGTACGTGGAGTCAGACTCTGTCTCCTCACTATCGAATGAAGACGGTGATAGTACAATTATCGAAAGGCTCTCCCTTACTCATATCCAGATTACTACTGAGAGCAATTAGGTGATGACCTCACCATTTAGAAATACACTTGTTAGATGCTTCAAAACCCAATAGTGCAATCAGCTAGTGATTCGGACTGCGTGTAGAAAAGCATCTCGTCTGACAAGGTAGATAAACGTGGGCGGAAACATTGCGCTTTGCATACGGAGAGGGATTCGCATGGCAGGGTTTGAACTGTCTTGAGGAGATTTGCAAGCTGTGATGTGGATTCCCTCTCTGTTAAGGAGCAGAAGATGCTGGCTCGACGCAGAACCCCACTACTAACGATAGTAGCCAAATAGGAGGGAAATTTCATCAGAGTGTTACTTTGTATTCTTTGTTTTCTTGTTGTCCTTTTTTAGAAATAAAAAATTATTTTATTTAATTCAAAACCGGCACATTTTCTTAAAATTGTATTAAACAAGCTATTCAATTAACAGGTTCTAATCCTTATAACACCTAACAACACCTTATTACTCTAATAAATTAACAAACACTCTGTGATGTATGCTGGTGTGTACATATACATATCTTATACATACTAAAACAAACGTATATAATTCACAGGTACATTTTCATTAAAAAAACCAAACTTTTTTGTTTTATTTTGAATTTAAAAAAATTGAAAACAAATTTATTCTATTGAATACAATAATAATTTCGCAAATAATCATTTATCACAACATGCAAATGAGACAAATTTGCGTTTGTCTCAAGATCTGTTAAACAATTTAAGGAACACAATTGAACACAGCGAAACAAATAAATTCTCTGGTACTTGAGTACGTACGTACGTTGGTACACTGGCACTGGAAAAAGGGGGAAAAAATTTTTGATATAAAAATTGTATAAAAAATCAATTAATTTTCTTATTGTCTGGAGTTTCCTTAACGGGGGAACACGAAATGAATTTTTATTTCAATTTATTTTAACATAATGGCCCTGTCATTAGTAATGGTTTTAAGCAACAACAACGGTTGGCATTAAAGAGAAAAAAACTTTTTTTCTTGGTTTATAAACACGAACTGATATTTACAGATATAATATTGGTATGCAGGCTCTATAACAGCCCTATTGAGTAGGCCCTTGTTGTTAAAGAGCCATTGAAATGTCCGCTAAAATTAGCAACAACTGCATTTTTAAAATTTTATTCGTGGATATAATATGTTTTTTCTTCTCATTTTTCTGCTGTATTTCATTGCCATCTCTTAATTCTGTATCATTTTGTGAAAAGCAGGCTTGTTAAACTCGTTAACAATTTAAGTTTATTGTTGCCAGGCTTGGCTTGGCTTGACTTGACTTGGGTTGACTTGGTGTACATATATACGACGCACATGTTCATTGGTCAATTTCAAAGAAATAATGCCATTTAAAGTTAATTTCTGTCGCTGGTAGAGCCCACAAATGTTGGGAATGTGTTGTTCATAAGTTTTTCACAGGCACCTGAATTAATGTGCGAATTTTGGTTTGTAGTTCTGTAGTTTTTTCTGTTCTGTTTCAATTTTTTTTCTTCTGTTTTTTTATTTCTTATTAAAGCACAGGTTGTTATGGCATTAAGGAAAGGGTAAATTGCCTTGCCGGTGTTATATACATTCTACCTGTATATGGATATTATCCAAAATGGATTGTTAAGTGATTAATCAGCGCCAACAGTAATTTAGATCTTCATATGTTATAGTTTTGTTTTGTTTTTTTTCTTGTTATTATTCTCCATTCTTTTTTCTTCTTCTTGTATTCAAGGTTAACAAACTTGAAATTTCGGAAATGACATTCAGGCTTAAAAAGGCCGATTAATTTTTTTTTTGTTTCTGCAACTTGAATTTGTTAATCATACCTGACAGCATTTAATGAAAATAAAAAATTGTTTTATGTTGGCAAGATCTTATCGATAAATATACACACCAGCATATATTACAAAGTGTTTGTTAATTTATTAGAGTAATAAGGTGTTGTTAGGTGTTATAACGATTAGAAACTGTTAATTGAATAGCTTGTTTAGTATAATTTTAAGAAAATGTGCCTGTTTTGAAACAAACAAAATAATTTTTTATTTCTAAAGAAAGGATAACAACTCTCATCAAATTTCCCTCCTATTTAGCTACTAATCATAGTCGATATTACTACTATCTCCGCTATCTTTAGTAGTGGCTCTGTGTCGAACCAGCATCTTTTGTTCCTTAACAGAGAGGGAATCCATATCACAGCTTGCAAATCTCCTCATGACAGTGCAAGCCCTGCAATGCGAATATCTCGCCTTAAGCAAAGCGCAACATTTCCACCCACGTTTACCCACCTTGTCAAACGAGATGCTTTTATCAACGCAGTCTATCTGATTGCACTATTGGGTTTGAAGCATCTAACAAGTGTATTTCTAAATGGGGAGGTCACCACCTCATTGCTCTCAGTAGTAATCTGGATACGAGTAAAGGGTAGCCTTACGTTGAATGTACTATCACCGTCTGCATCCGACAGTGAGGATACAGAATCTGACTCCACGCACACATCTTCCTCACTAAACGACTCCTCCACAGTCGTTAGATTGAGGCGAAATTCATGACGATCTCATTGTTGTTTTCAAAGAATCTGACTCCACGCACACATCGTCCGTCTAAGTGGGGATTGCCGAAGCAGTCGCCTCACTAAAGAACTCCTCCACAGTCGTCAGCTTCATACCACTTGGGGCGAAATTCATGACGATCTCATTGTTATTTTCAATAATGCTCGCCTGAATTCGCGCAATGAGTTGCAACGGGTCTTGTCCAGTTTCGAAAGCCAGGTCGTCATCACAGTTCATCATGTTCAAGTTCTTGTTTATTCGTTCGTCTTCCATGTAAGTCTCACGAGTAAGGGGGGTCATGACGTAGCCGCCGGTAGAATAACAAGGCGCCCAGGTATCAGTGAGGCTCCGTTATAACACAATCGGCCGCTTAACACTCCAGATTAGGGCTACAGAAATTATATGTGATCGGGCGGGTCGAAAATGTCACTCAAAAGTGTTCGAAAACAGTCCTTTCACGATATTAGCGTAAGTTTTAGTCGAAAATCAATAAATATGTCCTGAATTCTGCCAATACATATAGACAAACATAATTAGTTATTATTGCCCATTTGTCAGGATTGCGAACTAGTTTCTGACACCATTTATGTTGTGTGCGTACATTTTTATACATGAGTGGCATGACCTACAGTTTAAAGTCGACTCCAAACAACAGATTCTTGAGAAACTTTTTCATGGCAATTTTATTTTAAAAGCAGAGTTTTTGCCAGAAATCTGGTGAGAGGAAGTGGCCGAAGAAATACTTTTTTGTATTTTGTCTTGATGTCTGATCTGGTGTTTGAGCCGTGGCCTTACGCCTAATAATTCAACATACTACCTACTAGACTACGGCGAATTCTGCAATTCTTTACACTTGAATAATAATACGCAGTTTTTATTACAGATTCTGCCCAATATTTTCCTTTTCTTTTCCTAGAAAATCTCATCCTGAATTCATTGGCCAAAGCCTCTATTATTATTAAATATAACGTACTTGATTTCAATTGCTTTTTAATTGTGATTTATTTTACACAAACAACAAGAACAATAACAACAACAACAATGTGTATTAATTGTCATTTTTAATTATAGTATATTGACATTTATATGGCATTTCATTACCCTGCAAACGAATATTACTCGACACATGTGAGTGTTATAAAATCCATGGTTTTTATTTCGTTTTGCTTTCACCAGAAAGTAAAAATAAAAAGAATTTCTATGAACAAAAGCATGCATAATGGAATTAATGTGGAGCAATAACAAGGCTCTTGAGGTAATATGATATTTCTATTGGAATACAATACAATAGAAATCTATTAGAAAAGCGAAACACAGAGAATGAATTTAAAATAGAATGAAAGATGAAAGAATTTAGACAGGGACACACCTTTAAAAAAAACTGTCCTCTATTTGATGACAATTTTTTCTTTTTTTTCCTTTTGGTTTAAATAATTGCTTTGAAAATAAAGGCATTAAACTACGCCTATTTATTGTTATTGTAAGGATATTTATAAGGTCTTTTAAAAGAACATTTTTCTTTTCTATTTGGATTTGTCATTTGTCATGAAATTTCTAAGGATTTATAATTCTTTGGAATTTTAATTTGCAATTGAATTTTCGGTTTATTTTTATGATTTCCAAGAAAAATGTTTCTGATTTAAAGAAATTAAATTAAAAACGTATTTTTTATTATTATTATTATGCACAAAAATATTTAATTTTAGAAAAGCCTAGTAATCAGAGACACCGCAGCATTACTTGCCCACTGGAATCAGAATATAAGACGCTTTTAATTTGATTTTGCCCTCAAAAATAATATTCTGTGGCTTAAGTGCTAAGCTTAATCTCCTCCAAATCTGTTGATATGCCTTAGAGTTAATTGTAGATCAACTGGTCTATTTATGGTGATACATACATACACACATAATTGATCATTACAAAACCCTTCAGTCAGGATTACGACCTAGTTTCCCACACCACTTATGCTGGGTGCGTGCTAATTTTAAGACATGAGTGGGGGGACCTACAGTTTAAAGTCGACTTCGAAAGACAGATTTTAGGGAGTTTTTTCATATTTCGTTTTAGTTGGAGATGTCTGACCTGGAGTATGAACAGAGGCCTCACTTCTAATAAGCCAACACACTGCCTACCAGCCCACGGCGAGTTATATATATATATGGTGAATCTACTCTGAAATCTCTCCCCACAAACAGAAAAACAATGGATAGGGGCATATAAGATTAATAATGGAAAATAATTTCATTCAAATGGCTGCATCGGCTGGCCATGCAGTAGCCTACACGATCGCTCCAGTTTTTAAGCACATTATCGATTGTGTGCAGCTGTCTTTCACCAATGGCTTCACGAATATTGTCCTTTAAAGCGTCAATTGTCTCTGGCTTGGCGGCGTAACACTTATCTTTGACGGCACCCCACAAATAATAATCCAACTGTGTCAAATCGCAGCTCCGTGCTGGCCAAACGACATCAGCTCTGCGGCTGATAATACGATCTTCAAAAACAGGGCGCAAAACATTGAGTGTAGCTTCGGCTGTGTGGCACTTAGCGCAGTCCTGTTGAAACCAAATGTTGCCAATATCCTCCTCTTCAATTTTTGTGTACAAAAATTCGTTCAACATGGTCCGATAACGATCGCCATTGACTGTAACGGCCACTCCTTGCTCATTTTCGAAGAAAAATGGCCCAATTATGCCTCTGGACCAAACTCCGCACCAAACAGTGACTCGTTTTGGGTGCGTCGGCTTTTCAATGTATGCGTGCGTGTTTTCTGTGCCCCAAATGCGACAATTTTGCTTGTTTACATACCCGCCAAGATCAAAAGGAGCTTCATCTGAAAAGATGATTTCTTTGCCAAAATCGGCATCTTCTGGTGTAGGCTACTGCATGATTAGAGGGATTACTCAACAGTATAAAATCATTTCAGAGGCACTAGATCAAGTGTGGTTCAGTAGCTTTTCTATTAGTCGTTATTTATTATATGGGCTGTGTTACCCTAATAGCTTTATGTATTTTTCTCTGCTTCTTACAGTGCTTTGTTGTGTGGTTAAATGAAATTCTGCACCACGGCCCAGTTCATTTGGGATAGGAGCATTACGAGCAATGTATTCTCTGCCATTAGGACTAGGCCGTTCACGAATTTCATTTACATTCGTTTTGTTTTAGGCACTAAGACATCTTAGTGAGATTTCGAGCACGAAGTAAAGAAGTAGGGTCTGTAATCACTACGTCCCTTTAAGTACTTAATTCCGGTATAAATAGACTCCCCTTAAATAAATAGATACATAATTGGTCATTACTGCATGGCCAGCCGAGGCAGCCATTTGAATGAAATTATTTTCTATTATTAACCGGAAGGATTATTTGAGAAAATATTCAGTAGGTTTTTTTTTAAGCATTTTCAAAAAAAAAGTTATTTGGCGGACCCTTTATATGTTTAAATGCCTAATACTTCCATGAATATTTTTGGCAAAGGATTAATTAGTCTTACTATACTTGCTAGTTGGAGGTGTTTAATTTGAAATTCAAAAAAATTTTTATTCTGCATACCCAACCAACCAACCCACCCCTTTGCTTAACTCGAATGGCTATAATTTCGTTTTAATTTTGTTTTCCAAAATTTGATTTATCTGCATGATATTCATGTACTCTGTAACCATATGCTTAAACATTCATTTTACATTTTTAGTTGCTGGTATATTTATGCTGCACACACATGCATATATATATATATATATACATGCTTTGAAAATTTTAACCTGTCGATGGTAAATTATACGTTTCCCCCGAAAAAATCTAAAGTACAACTTAAAACACTTCCTTTGTCAATTTCTCAACACTTAAAAAGAAGACACACTCGCGCGACGAAAAGACGAATAAGAAAAGAAGAAAAAAATGGAAGAAGAAATTATTCTCATTATTGTTGTTATTCATTGAAAAATGTCTTAAAGAAGAGCCACAGAAATACAGGAGGAACCAGGAATTAAAAAAAGGAAAAAAAAATATGAAGAACAGAAATTGGATGGAAGAAATGTATGCGGCATTATATTTTGGTGCAAATTTTTCGCATAAAACACACACTTAGTAGTAGATAGGTTGGCAGACAGACAGACAGACAGTCATCATGTTAAGAGAACGAACCAAATGATATGTCATCATGTTGTCAGTTGCCAATAACAGAGTTAAAAATATACCTTTAATATCAGTGTTGAATATATTTCTTCTCCTTTTTTCAAATTTTGTTCTTTGGTTGTCTTTGAGCCACACAGTACACCAGATAGCCAAGAAAGCATAAAAAAGGAAAAGAATATTTTTTTTAAAACTCTTGTGCCGTCTTAAAATGAAGACGAAGTAAGAAATAATAAAGAAATGTAAGTTTTTGTTATTATATTGGTTTGTGTTGAGGTATGTACGTGTATAAAGTAATGCTTGCAACACCCCAAATTGCAATTAAAGTTAATTTCAACAAATTGCATGCCACAAAGTGTTAAAGGGAATCTGGAAACAACATACAAGCGAAATAAGGTGAAAAATTTCTTTAACCCTTTGTAGAGCCAATCAAAATATTTGATGACGACATATTATCAACTTAACACTTAAAAGAGAACAGTTTTCATATAACATACATACATACATACATAATTGCTCATTACAATCCATCAGTCAGGATTTCTCTCATAAATATATTTCCATACATGCAAATAACTTATAGCCACTACTATAGATTCAGGTATCAGCACTCTGCATTCCTATCGAAGCACAATTTCTACACAATCTCCTTATAAACCAGCTGCTACGAAGTACGGTAGGGCAACTGCAACATAAACGTTCTACTGTCTTAACCATATCTTTACAAAAAAAAAAAAAAAAACAAAATCTTTGCATGATCTAGGCAGTTCATCTGTTATCAATTAAGGGCCATATCTGTTTTCAGATTCTACAGACATCAACTCTACCCACCCCTACTGGAATTATCCAAATGAGAACGCAGGGATGGCTTTTTTAATAAATTCCACTGAATTGAAGCCTGCTGAGGACAATTTGTTAGCAGTTGAGGTGCAGCTGTGGCTGAGCTTTGTACATGGAGTATCACCAGACATACAGTGGACAGCAAAAGTCTTAGTAAGGCAATATACATATTTTGACAAAAAAAAGTTCCCACAAGCTTAATGCTCTTGCACAAAGTCCCGATATGACTTCAAGATAGTATTTACGAGTTCATTTGAAAGAACGGTTACGTAATCGCTAAACCTCAAACAAAATTCAACCGAAAAACTTGCTCATGGTGCCACCAGAAAACACTAAAGAAAACTTATACATTCAATTACAAATGGCTTAAATGGAGTGCTTGACCTTAAATGATATTCTACTAAATATAAGGAATAACATTTTCATATATTAGGCCTTGGAATTTTATATTTACTCAGGGTTCTTCTAGGGGTACCTATAGAGTCATCTGAAACTTTTCCTTATTTTTCTCTTGTTTTATGAAAAACATTAAAAAATTGTTTATTTTATAATAAAACAAAAATAAATTAATAAAATAAATATATGGACTATAAATTTTTGTAAAAACTATTCGCTAAAATTCATGAAAGCGCTAAAACATATTACGCAGTACTAAGACTTTTGCTGCCCACTGTACATAACATACGAAATGGGTCATTACAACGCTTCAGTCCTTTTTAAGGACCTAGTTTCTCACCCCACTTATGTTGTGAATGTTAATTTTATACATCTGTGGCGGGACCTACAGTTTAAAGTCGATTCCGAACGACAGATTTTTGAGAAAATTTTTATGGTAATTTTATATATTCTCAGAGTTTTTGCAGGAAATCAGCTGAGTGGAAGTCGCCGAATAAATATTTTTTAGTTTAGATGTCTGACCTGGCGTTTGAACAGTGATCTTACGTCTAATAAGTCAACACACAACCTACTAGACTACAGCGGCTTCATATAACATCTTTCTGAATTGGTCGGAGAGTAACGCTCTTGACGATTTGAATTTTACCCGCACTCTCTTTAACAGGAGCATTTTCTTTGGTTGTGCGTACATAATGTACGAAGCAGACTTCACCTTAAAGGCTTTTTAGAACAATAACTGGTTTATGATGACCATCATCACCACGTACATAACATAATTTGTCATAACAACCTTTCAGCCAGGATTACGACCTAGTTTCTCACACCATTAATGTTGTGTGTGTTAATTTTTATACATGAGTAGCGGGACCTACAATTTAAAGTCGACTCCGAACGACAGATTTTTTGGAGAAACTTTTCATGGCAATTTTATTTACTCTCAGAGTTTTAGCCAGAAATCTGCTCAGAGGAAGTCGCCGAAGAAATATTTTTTCATATTTTCGTTTTGATGTCTGACCTGGGGTTTGAATCGTGACCTTACGTTTAATAAGCCAACACACAACATACTAGACTACGTCGACTTCATATAACATCTGTCTGGATTGGTAAGAAAGTAATGCTCACGAGTGATTTGGATTTCGGTATATTCGGTTATGCGTACATAAAGTACGGGGCTCACATCTCCTTAACACTTTCATGCCGGCGCTTGAGTTCATGCCTCTCAGGAATTACTTTTTTCGGCAAACGAAGCGTATTGAAGTCGCAGTGGTCTAGTAGGTAGTGTGTTGGCTTATTAGACGTAAAGCCACGGTTCGTGCCCCAGGCCATACATCAAAACAAAATACAAAAAAAGTATTTCTTCGGCGACTTTCTCTCAGCAGATTTCTGGCAAAAACTCAGAGACTAAATAAAAATTGCCATGAAAAAGTTTCTCAAAAATCTGTCGTTCGGAGTCGACTTTAAACTGTAGGTCTCACCACTCATGTATAAAATCAACACACACAACATAAGTGGTGTGAGAAACTAGGACGTCGTACAATGGGTCAATTCGACCTCAGGGTACTGTACTTGTCTTAATTCACAAGTACACGTCCTCTAACCTAACCTAACCTAAGTGTTAAGGGTCTAAATAACTTGTATTACATATCGTCTAATAGCATAATCAATTACTGCACTATCGGGCGGCGTATACCACCGCGCCGGTGTAGTCCAGTGGTGGCCAGGGGTGGGAACTTGTTAAATGCTTTTTAGAACAATAACTCGTTTATGATGACCATAGACACATAATGTATGAAAAGTAGACACGTCTAGATCACCATTTTCACCTTCTTCTGAAAGAAGGTAGTTGAAAGGTATTCTACAGGCGACAGTTTTGCGATACTGGCAGGATTAAAGCCAATACGAAGATAGTACGATGGTCGGAGGCCTATTTTGCATCATAAATTTAAAAAAAATCAACAAACCCTTCCTCAAAGTGCTTCTTACAGGAGCATATAAAGTGTTGTTTATGTAGGGGCAGAAATGTAGAGAAGTAAAGAGAGACAGGGAGAGAAAGAGACAGCTTATCGGCATTGGTACAATTGTTACCCAATAATGTTGAAATTTTCTTGAACATTCGTTTGAAGGGTTAATTTCTGTGTTGCTCTAGACAGAAAAAAAACCTTAAATTCAATGGCTGGAAATACAACAACAAAAACTATATAAAAAATACAGAAATAACACCCGAAGTGTTTAGATGTGATATGAACAAAACAAAATTATACAGACACACAGGCACACACAACAATACATAAAACACTAAATAAGGAACCCGGGCTAAAATGTTCTTGTTTCTTTATTTTCAACCAAAAAGACTAAATGGAATGGAAAAAATAAAGAAAGAAATGAAAAATTAAATTACACCTCAGAAATTGCCTCTTTTCTGTCGTTTTTGTTGCATTGTTACGTTAGAATTGCTGCTGCTGTTGCAACAGTTGATGTCTACTTAAAGCAAATGAAGAGCGAAAAAACGAAAACGAAACAGCACCAGCAATAAGAGCAAAATGGCAACAGCAAATGAAATGTTTTAAAAAATTATGATAAACTTTAAAACTGACTGACTCACTGACTGACTCAATGACTGACTCAATGGCTGACTGAGTAAATGCTTTGGTGGTGGTGGTGTTTGAAAACAACAGTCGAACGAACGAAACATTCATATATTGGGAGTTTAAAACATGTTCCATCAAGAAGGAATCATTAAATATTGTTGATGTTTGTAGCCATTTGTAGGAAAATTGTTTGGTATGAGTAACAGCTCATGATTATCATTCCATAAAAGCAATGAGGCACACACACACACAGTTCGTTCGACAGTCAGTCAGCTATGCAGCCATACAGCCATGCCAGCCATTCATTTGCTGTAACTCTAGCAATTGCTGTGAGTTCCTTTAAAGACAATGATGACGACGTTTTAAGTGCCCCCATCGGTGCTGGTGGTGGTTGTTACATTGAATAGATGGATGGATGGACGGATGGATGGCTGCTTGGTTGGTTGCCTTCATTGCCTGGTGCTGCTACAACTCCGCCCTAAATGTTACTTTTGGTAACTTTTTTTTATTTTGTAGTTGCACCAAGAAATATTCTTTTTAGTTATTTGCTCTTTTATATCAAACAGTTTCTTTTCTCTCCCCCCTTCTTTTTTTTCTTTGTATCTTCAACTTAATTTTTTTTTGAATTTTTTTCTGAATTTTTTTCCAACATTGATCGCACGAATCAAGCGCGAGATTACTCACGCGAACCCAATTTGGCAATTGCTTATTAGCGCTGCCGCTATAGCACCATAAGCACAGGTTGGCTTGTAAAAGAACAAGAAAAAGAAGAAGAAAAAAATTTCCTTTTGGTTTTTGGTTGGCAACATCAGCCCATTCGTCTACATTTGTTTCGGAAACAACACGGCAGCAAGAAAACATTAAGCATTACGTACCACTTATATCACCTTCTTGTTAGATTGTTACTTAAAAATCGAAATAAAAAAATAATACAACAACAACAACAACAATAAATGAGGGCGAAAAATTCAGCCAACAATTGTATACGAAAAATTGTTGCATGCCTAAAAATCAGAGGTGGAGCTGAAGCAGATGCATTAGGGAAAGAGGGCATAAAGAATTTTTAATAGACATGAAGTCAATTAAAATGAAATTATTTAACAAATGAAAGTGGGTGGGTTTTAATATTTTTACAAGACAAGGCCTATTTAGTGGAATTAAAGTATTTAAACAAATAACTACTAAAAGGCCCTCAAATGATGTCAGTCTAATGATTCAATGGCCAATTGAGGTCGTTTAACCTCTCCGTGCTTCTTTATAGCGCGGATGAGCAATTGAGCAATGAAAAGCTTCCTCGTGTGATGTAACTTTTTTTGTAGAAGTCGGTTATACTGCCCGCCATTCTCTATTGAGCGGTGGACTGAATTTTGTTACTCATTAATGCCTCTGACTTGGGAGAATTCGAGAAAAAAGTTCCTCTTCTAAATCTGCAGTACATTGTGATTTGACAACGATTTCTTTATCCGAACCAACAATGAGCTGCATGAGCTTCTCGCTGATATGAACCATGTTCAGCGCTTTAATACCCAGACGCTATGCTGATCATGTTGTTCAAATGTTCTAACGAGATGGGCATTTGATGGGGATATAAGCGTATGTCGGCATATACAACCTCCGCCGCATTAAATGGACCAAATTAATGATGCCTTGTCATCGATTGATGGAAATAAATGGTGAGGGAGAGTGCGAAAAAGAGGCTCTTGGAAGGAAATGTTAATTCAGACTAGATACGGACAAACCGGTTGCCAATTTAGCCATTCAATAAGCCTTTTATCAATTAAAAGAGTTTGTACTTTCATAAAATCCCTCGAGTTCATTTGATGCTGAGAATAAAAGGAGGAGAGTAACTCCAATTGCCGCCTGTGTGTTGAAGTAATACGGCCCCTCTAAGAATGCCTTTAGACAACCAACTAAGGCAGACTGGAGTTCGTGAAGCTGCTTAAGATAGTCTTTGAATATCAAAAAGTTGCTAATAATACTTACTTAATTGGCCATTAACAATCCGAATAATAGATTTCGGCCTGCCTAAACACACTCTTACAGGCGCCTACGCCACTTGGTCACACCAATCGATGACAGGGCTTCCGCGATTTGGTCCCTCCAACGCAAACAAGATTGTCCTCTTCGCCGACTTCCGCCGATCCCCGCATCAACATCAAATACCCGTCTCGCGGAACATGCTCCTCCATTCGAACGACATGGCCGAGCAAGTGCAGCCACTGGATGTTAATACGCTACACAACGTATTTGTTGTTGAGGAGGTCATACAGCTAACTGTTGGATCGGATGCGGAAATCATCGCTAACTCATATTGGACCGAAGATCTTACGTAAAACTTTTCTCTCGAATACTCTCAAGGCTGCTGCATCAGTGTTTAATAGTGTCCTTGCCTCTGCGCCATAAAAAATCACGAGAGTCTTGAAAAGTATTAGTTTTATCGTACGAGAGAGGTCTCTGCTACTCAATTGCCTATTGAGACCATAGTTGCACCTGTTGGCAAGAGTGATTCTGCGCATGATCTCCAGACTGACATGATTTTTAGTGGTAACGGCGTAGCCGAGATCAAAAAGTTGCTAAGCTGCTTTAAAACTTCATTGATTCACTTACGAACAATTGAAAGCTCGGCAGCCTTTTGAAATCTATCAAAACTAGATCGCTTAGGAAAGACGCCATGTGTCCCTAATTGCTAATTCTTTGAAATGCTTATTAAAGGCCTTTTAGGACTACATAACTAGTGCACTCATATGCAACATTATCTCTGTAAGAGACAGAGTATCCAGATTTTTTATCAGTGCTCATTGGGTTTACTTAAGAAACGAAACGTTTACATGTGGAGATATTGACCCAAAAGTTCTTTTTA
Organism: Sarcophaga subvicina; assembly: GCA_936449025.2. Lineage (NCBI taxonomy): Eukaryota > Metazoa > Arthropoda > Insecta > Diptera > Sarcophagidae > Sarcophaga > Sarcophaga subvicina. The sequence goes on along the minus strand of OW388084.2, from coordinate 111,607,250 downwards.
TAAGTGCTTATAAATAAAGCAAGATTGCTGAGATTTTCAACTCTTAATGCCGATAATATTTTAGTACTTCTGCCATTGTCCCTATTTACTTAACGGCGAACATTTTAAAGAAATACATTTGCATACAAAGATTACGTTCTAGTCAATACAAAATGTTCGATTAAATAATATCTGAATATCTTAAAATCATGCGTTGCTGTTGAGGCAAGAAAATCAAGTTCGTTGCTTAAGTCTTTCGTTTTCACTTTCAAGTCTCCGTGGACAAGCATTATTACTCATCGCTACGATTATTTGCAGGGAAAATTAAACGAAATAAAAACAGAAAATTATGAAAAAAAATAAATAAATAATTTTTGTGCTATTATTTTGACCGCTTCTATATAAAATAATCTAGTACATACCAAGCTTGTTCCAATACTGCAATAGTTTTTGCCCCACAGTTCTAATATCCGAACAATAAAAATCATGCGTTGCTGTTGAGGCAGGAAGATCAAGTTCGTTGCTTAAGTCTTTCGTTTTCACTTTCAAGCCTCTGTTTAAAGGCATATCGCTACGACTATTTGCAGGTAAAATTTGAAGAAAAAAAAAAACAGAAAATTATGATCTTTAAACAGATGAACAGAAGTCAATTGAAGTATTCGATTACAAGACAAGTTTTTCATTAAAAACCTCGTATATAACGTACTTTATTGCCACAGAAACCGGCTAGCAATTGGAAACATAGAAAATCTTTACATTTGAAAATGAATGGCAGATAAAATTGATTCATTTCTTAAGTCAATACAGCCGTTGTCAAAAACATAAGAACATGTATTTATGTTTCTGAATTACCGAATGATGTTAACATGCTTTCCAGTTACAAAATAATGTGATGACATCCTTTTGTTTTGACTATAAAAATTCTAAGGTCTGCCTTAGGCTAGGCTTACTTCTATGCAATCATACATGCGATCCATAAGGCAGATATCATGGGCTTTGTGCAGGCATAGAAGAGTTTAGAATTGAAGTTATTGCCCTGCCAGTGTATTCGGTCTGTTTGCTGTTGGAGAAAGAACATATCCTTGTATGATAGAAGCCTCAACGATAAGCGGACGGCTTACATTCTCTCCTATCCTCCCTTAGATAAGAGGATCAGCAATAACACAAATGCAGGAGGAAATCCTATGAGCTTCTTCTTTGAACCCAATCAGAGCTGTAGGAAGCTTTATATTGCAATTGCAGAGGAATTTCTTAACACATGAGTTATTAAGAGTTTAGTGGGTATTTTTACAACCAGAATGTAAATGATTTGCCATCTTCCAGAGGATATCAGGCATCCAAAAATTAATAACACGTTGGACGTTACTGTTATTAACAATATTGCTTAAAGGCCTATGCATTCAATAAGAAATTTTCTGTTTATTCCCCTCTTTTACACTACGCTTTCCGAACTAAAAAAAATTCACAAATTTCTTTAGAAGTCAGCTGACTGTTATGAGCTGTATGTGTGGCTTGTATTTTATATGATTTCTTATTATTGCTGTTGTTGCTATTGGTGTTGCATGGGTTCGCTTGTTTTTTGGGGGTAACATAACATAGAATTGATCGATCGATCAGTTAGTTGGTTGTTAGTAGAGAAGTAGAGAAGACAATCAAAGAAACAAAAAAAAAACAGAAAAAGACTACAGAAACAATAGTTTCTGTAATAATAACGATGACTTTGCCGGCAATAATGATGACGGCGATGGTACTGTTGTTTAATGCTATTGCCAATGAAAAAGATGTTGCTGTTGCTATTGTTGCTATTGCTGTTGTTGTTATATTAATGTCTGTTAAAGGTATTTTGCCATACTTTTATTAAAACTCCATCCAACATTATATTTCGATTTCTGTTTTTTTTTATTTTCTTCATTTGATTTCTTTAGTGCTTGTTTCCTGTTTTTAGGCCCTTAAGTAATGATGACACTGACTGATGTTGTTAATATTATTACTTTTACCTTTACAAAAAAACAACAACAACAACAACAACAAAAATAAATGCAAGCGACCAGTCTTTAACATTAGGCTTCAAAACATTGAAAATAAAACCAAAAAAAAATCAGTAAAGAAATCTTCGTAACGTCTGTTGCTTTTTAGTTTGCAGAACGGTGGGGAAAGAGTTTAACCAGACCTACGCCATAATATTTATTAGTTTGTTAGCAATTTGCCATTATTATTGCTGGCTATTGCTTTTACTTTATAGTGTCGTTGTTGTTGTTGTTGTACGTAGTATTTCTTATTTAAAAGTTCAATCAACACTAGTTTTCTGCTTGTTTCTGTTCTGTTGTGTGCTGTTGTTATTCGTTGGCGTGATGTCTTAAAAGTCAAATATCTTTGGCGTATAATTTAATATTATGAAGTAATACTAATCAATTGCCATCTTTTGTAATGTGCCATGGATTTCTTCTTCGTTTTTTTTCTCAACAAATTATTGCCTTAATAATGAAAGGGCCTTCTTAGTGTTTCGTGGAGGTTGTGTATGCCACTAAAAAGCCATAAAAAAACATTTTTCCCTTTTTTTTCGTTTGTCAGTTTGATTTTCTTTTTCTCTGATTTCGATTATTTCACACTTTAGGGCATTTAGTATGTAGCAGAAGATTGACGTGGGTCGTGCTGAGATATTCATATTATTGTAGGGGGAGTTATTGTACCTCTTCTACCAGCGTAAAAGCAGAAGGTTTAGTAGGATTTTCACTAATGCTTGTTAAAAACTTTGGCAATGCAAATCGTAATGTAATCTAGTGGATCATATAGTTCTGTCTCGAAAGTTTTGGGGTCACGTTAATAAATTCTGTTACGTTTTTTCCTTTTAAAAACGTTTACAAATAAAATAAAAATAAATTGGTGTTTAGTTTTTAATGAAAATTCTTTATTATTTGCACAATTCTGTGTGCCACTGTTCACAACTTGATGTAAACAACAACAATTGTTTTTCTTTGTTATTCCTCCGTTTACACCCTTTGCATAAACAATAACATTTACTAGACAATTGTTCTACTGATCTTTCAGATTTGAACGGAGATCTTCAAACCACGATTACTCTCTTCAAACACACCGCATCTTCACACAAGACTGACTGAATTTCACTCCCTCAGTCGCCTGCTTTGCTGTCTTGGCTTTTACATGGCAACGTAAACTGTCTTATGTATGTTCTTGAAGGCGAACGTTCACGACTTCGCTTTTTCGAAATCTCTATAAATGTAAACATCATTGTTTACATTAGCTCCAGCCAATGTCCCTGTAGCCGTAACATGTCCCTGTATCTTGCGGGTTTTATAGTAATGAAAACCATGGGTTTGCCAGAAGATTGAAACCTCCAAGACGCTTAAGAAATTAACATAGAGAGAATGGAAATAAAAATGGTTAATCATCATTTCTTGCATATGAAAGAAATAAAAATTCTCACGAAAGTCATAATAGCCTATCTGTCAGTAAGATTTTGAATAGCAATAACCATAAATAACAACGGGCCGTTATGCGTGTTCAAGTGGAGTTTGGTATCAAAGTTCTCACTCTGATCTAACCACCAACGTGTTATTAATATTTGGATGCCTGCCATCTTCTGACAGATGGCAAATCATTTACATTCGGGTTATAAAAATACGCGCAAAATTCTTAATAACTTATGTGTTAGGAAATTCCTCTGCAATTGCAATGTAAAGCTTTTATACAGATCTGAAATGGTTCAAAGAAGAAGCTTACAGGATTTCCTCCGGTATTTGTGTTATTTCTGTTCCTCTTATCTGAAGGAGAATAGGAGAGAATGGAAGCCGTCTGCTCATCGTTGAGGCTTCTAGCATACAAGAATATGTTCCTTCTCCAACAACAAACAGACCGAATACACGGCCAGGGTAATAACTTCGATTGTAAACTCTTCTATGCCTTTACAAAGCCCATGAGATCTGCCATATGGATCGCAGTTATGATTGCATAGAAGTAAGGCAGATCTTATAATTTTTATAGCCAAAACAAAAGGATGTCATCACATTATTCTGCACCTGGAAAGCGTTTGAACAATGTAGAGGGATTCAATAACATTATTACGCTTCTATTTTTTGACAACCGTACTCTAGTAGGTAGTGTGTTGGCTTATTAAACGGGTTTGGGTTCGAGCCCGAGGCGGCTTCCTCTCAGCAGATTTCTGGCAAAAACTCTGAGAGTAAATAAAATTACCATGAAAAGTTTCTCAAAAATCTTTCGCTCGGAGTCGACTTTCAACTGTAGGTCCCGCCACTCATGTATAAAATTAACACACACACAACATAAGTGATGTGAGAAACTAGGTCGTAATACTGACTGAAGGGTTGTAATGACCAATTATGTATGTCTATTGATTTAAAAAATGAGTCAAGTACATCGGACAGTCATTTCCAAATGTAAAGATTTTCTGTGCTCTAAATTGCTAGCCGGTCTCTGGTGCAATAAATCACATTATAAACGAAGTTTTTAATGAAAAACTTGCCTTTTAATCGAATTCTCAAATTATTTTCTGTTCATCTGTTTAATGATCACAATTTTCTGTTTTTATTTCGTTTAATTTTCTCTACAAATAGTCGTAGCGATGAGTAATAATGCCTCCAAGCAAAATCTTGTAAGTGAAAACGAAAGACTTAAGCAACGAACTTGATCTTGTTACATCAAGAGTAACGCGTAATTTTAATTGTTCGGATATTAGAACTGTGGGTCAAAAACTATTGCAGTATTGGAACAAGCTTGGTATGTATTAGATTATTTTATACAGAAGTGATCAAAATAATAGCACAAAACTATTTTTTTTTAGTTTTCTGTTTTTATTTCGTTTAACTTTCCCTGCAAATAGTCGTAGCGATGTAATAATACCTCTAGGCAAAGTCTTGAAAGTGAAAACAAAAGACTTAAGCAGCGAACTCGATCTTATTGCCTCAACATTAACGCATGATTTTAATTGTTCGGTTATTAAAATTGTGGGGCAAAAACTATTGCAAACATTATAAAAAGCTGAGTATGTACTGTATTACTTTATACAGCGGCAGTCAAAATAATAGCACCACAAAAAAAATTGTTTTTTAATTAGAAGCGTGAGCTGCAAGATGAAATTTCTTTAAACAAATCCTGGTATTAAAGCAATATTTAAAGGGTTTTCTTACGGCAAGACATAGATTTTCTTGCGAACTTTTTTTAAAATCTAAACTAGGACTGTTTATTTCTTAGTTGTTAAGAAATATTGGCAATTTTATATTGATTTGCTGGATTAATTACTCTTGTTGATAGAATTTTATTGGAAAACAAAAATTAATTACTTTTTAAGAGCACAAAACAACAACTACTACAACAACAAAATAAAAATATTTATTAAAAAAAAGTCAATTCTTGGAAAATAGTGCAGGAGACTGTTTTAAGTAGAATAATAAATGAGATTATTTAAAATAGATTGAAGTAAAGTACAGACAGAAAAAGCGCAATAAAACCTGTTTCCATTCTAAATCATGATCATGACAAAATGCTGTGCGCTGATGATGACGATGATGATGGCTTATGCTGTATTGCTAATGCCTTAAATTGTTGGCAACATGTAATTGACTTTTAGAGATACTTTTCAGTCTTTTTAGTTGTGTTTCTTATTAAACTCATCGATCTTATAAATTGGAGCGTGATTTGTAAGGTCATCACTCAGAAGGCATCTTCCTTTTGTTTTATTCGTATTTTTTTCATTTCTGGGTTTGCATACAACATTTATTGTATGTGACAGAAGAACTCTAGCTAAAGATCATTTCATTAAATAAAGCAAGGAGGGAGGGAAAGTAAGAAATAAAGCAGAAGTCAAGGTAAAACCAAAAAGCTATTGCAATATGCAAAATCAATTGTATTTAAAATCAAAATGGACAGACATGTTTAGTTCTTCTACCAAAACTCAGTTGGACAGACAGACAGACGTTTAACAATAAAAATCCTGCATAAGATCTTGATATTTCGGTTTGGTTTGGTTTTTTTTTATTTTAAAGATTGAGATTATTGAATCGAAATAAACAGCCAGTTAGGCTTTCAATAAAAAAGGTTCTGTTCTGTTCTGATCTGCTCCGTACTGTTTTGAGCTCTGAAGGTAAAGTGCTTTTTGTATTTTATGGAATACCTGGTGTTTCTCTTCTCTTCTTTTTTTCTTTTTTTGGTATTCTTTTATAAGATTGTTTATGGTCTGGCTGACATATCAGCTGAAAGAAATCTTTAAAGTTTGTAACTTTTTCTTTATTTTTATAAATAAACTACAGCAACAGCAAAACTCCAAAAAAAGTTTGACTTAAATTTTATTTTTTTTTATAATACGTACGTACGTATGTATTTAGATAATATAAAATAAATCCCTTACACTCCCTCCTGCCTTTGTATGAATTGTAAACAAAAAAAAAAAATAAATAAAACAGAAGTTTATTTCAGTTCAGCTTTGATTTTTGACAATTTAGACACCAACAACGAAACCCACAAACCAACCAACCAACGAATTTTTTCTTTTTTTTGCTGGAGAGTTTAAATTTTGACATGATCTTTAAAAGATCAAGATTCGTAAGAGTTTTTTCTTTTAGATTCTTCTTCGGGTTCTGTCTTGAAAAGAATTCTTAGAATTTCATCGTTGATATGCAAAATATGTACGTTTGAGTCACAGAGGTTCATTGAACTTTAATAGGACAGTAAATATTAGGATTTTAGCATTACAAAGAAAGAAACTGGAATTTATGACGTCACATAAAATAATTTCTTTTATTTAATTTGTGAATTACAAGGGCTACTCTACAATCATGACACGTTATAAATCTATACAGATCCCTGTAGACTTACTTACTTAGCTTACAACACAAAATTATTAAGAGGCCAGTTTTAAGCCCGTCATGGAAGTCATCTAAAGTACATCCGGACTTGCACGCTGAAATGCTAGGATGCATGCACTAGCATATTTTCAAATACAATGTATGCCCAACGATTGCAATCTCAATCCTGCAAAAAGGTAAATCCCACGATATGCGTCAACTACTGAATTATAAGGCTCTAGCAAACGACTGAAGCTACTCTTCAAAACACTGATTTTACTTTATCAGTGGGGCCTTAGACCTGGTAAGTTCACCACCGAACAGATCATCACACAACGTGAAATCCCGGCACACGCCATCACCAGTCTGCCCCTAAATAATAGCAGTTTTACTGCAATGTATGCTCTCAGTATTCCTACGGAGCTGATAAATCTATACAGAATGAATTAAGGTAGGAATAGATCCTCTACGAACCTTTTGATAGCGTGTGAAGTTTGGGAAAAAGCGGTCTCTTTACATGCAACTCCTCCAACTTCGCCATGGAGAGTGTTCTGCAGAAGACAAGAGTGCATTGCAATGGTACTATCTTCCACAAAATTGTCCAGTTGCTTGCGTACGCTAACGATATTGACGTCATATGGTGTAGAGCGATTTGTTACGGCTATGTTTAGCGTTATGGACTCAATAGGCAATTGAATAGCAGAGACCTCTCTCGTACGACAAAACTGATACTCTACAAGACTCTTATCCTCCTCGTGCTTGTTTATGGCGAGGAAGCATAGTCGTTAAGCACGGATGTGTCAACGTTGAGAGTAAATCCTACGTAGAATCTTTGGTCGCCGTGCCCTAAAAGATACTGTGTTAGCTTAGTAGATGTGAGGCCTAAGTTCACACCCCAGGGTCAGGCATCTCCAACTAAACAAAACATGAAAAAATATTTCTTCGGCTACATCCCTTAGCAGATTTCTGGCGAAAAATCTGAGAGTTTTGCCATGGAAAATTTCTCAAAAATGTTTCATTCGGAGTCGACTTTAAACTGTAGGTCGCACCACTGATGAATAAAATTAACCCGCACAACATAAGTGGTGTGAGAAACTAGGTCTATAATCCTGACTGAAGGATTGTAATGACCAATTATGTGTGTATGCATGGACGGCTGGTAGGGTGTATGCACCAACTTATTTACAAAACATGGATAGAGGAACGTTTGCCCAACGATTGGAATCTCAGTGTCCTCTTAACTGTGCTAAAAATGGGAGACCCCTTGATACGCAGCAACTATTGAGGTCTAAGACTTCTCCCTATCGAATATCAGATTCGTACGAGCGTATTTTGTGAACGACTGAAGCTACTCGCCACAGATTGGACGTCATCAGTGTGGCTTCAGACCTAATAAATCCACCATCAACCAAATCTTCATCTCACGCCAAATCCTGGCAGGACTCATGAAAAATAAGTCGATACACACCATCTTTTCGTCAACTACAAGGCAGCCTTTGTACTAGCCCCACTAGGAATCGTGGTTTTGCTGCACTGTCCGAACTCTGTATTCCTGCGAAGCTGATAAGACTATGCAGAATGTCATTAAGATATCTTATCCTATATCTCCGTCAAGGTTGGAATGGGTCCTCTCCTTATCATGTGATCTCTTCAACCTCGTTATGGAGAGTGTTCTGCGGAAGGCGGGATGGCATCACAATGGCACTAGCGTCCAGTTGCTGGCTTAGGCTAACGACATTGACATGCGATCATAGGACGTTCCAAGTGAGATGTTGCTGCTGCCCTTAGTGCAATTGACCGGGAGTCTACTAATATGGGTCTGGCAGCAAATGAGGGAGTATATGTTATCGACAAGTAGAGATGTGCAGTGTATTGGATCTCATCTCGATAACTATACTTTTCATATAGTCAAGGAATTTATATATCTTTGCTCCGCCGTTACCACCAAAAATGACGACAGTCCGGAGGTCAAGCGCAGGACCACTCTTGCCTACAGGTGCTACTATGGTCTCAATAGGAAATTGAGTAGCAGAGACGTCTCACGAACGACAAAACCAATAATCTACAAGATGCTCATCCTCCCGATGCTTCTTTATGAAGCAGAGGCATGGACCGTATTAAGCACTGATGCAGCAGCATTGACAGTATTCGAGATAATAATCCCAAGTAAGATCTTTGGTACGAGTACGAGTTGACTATGATTTCAGCTAGCTATAAAGACCCTAGATTGTTAGCGAATACTCTACATGACGCTCATTCTCCCCGTGCTTCTATATGGCACAGACACTATTAAGCACTGATGGCAACAGCCTTGAGAGTATTCGAGAGAAAAATACTAGATTCAAACATTTAAAGAAGGCCCTGCCAAGAGTCCTCAACCTCAACCTACCAAGGGCTTGGCAGTTACAGAGGAGGTGTTCGATAGTCTCCAACTCCTTCTAATCGCAATATTCCCTGCAATAGTCCGGCTGGGACAAAAGTACTAAGTAAGATCTTCGGTCCAGTGGGAGTTGGCGATAATTTTCGCATCCAATCCAACTGTGAGCTGTATGAGCTTCTCAACTACATAGACGTTGTGCAGCGTATTAATATCCAGGGGCTGCGCTGGCTCGCCCATGTCTTTCGAATGGAGGAAAATGCTGCGGTGAGACGGGACCTGTGGAAGTCGGCGAAGAGGACGACCTTTTCTAAGTTGGGAGAACCAAATCGAGGAATCCATGCCACGGATTGGTGCAAACAACTGCTAAAAGCTTGCAAGAAGTAGAGCTGCCTGAAAGGATGTGTTAAGGCAGGCCGAAATTCATTAATCGGGTTGTTACTGGCCAGTTATGTAAGAAAGTAAGTTTAATGGTTGATTGAAGAAGCTACACATAGGTTATCGAAACGTTTTAATATCTCTGGGAGAAGTTACATACATATGTAAGTACATAATTGGCCATTAGGATTACGACCTAACTTTTCATACCACTTATGTTGTGTGTGTTAATTTTATAAATGAGTGGCTTGACCTACAGTTTAAGTCGACTCCGAACGACAGATTTTGGAGTAACTTTTCATGGCAATTTTATTTTATTCGCAGATTTTTTGCCAGAAATCTGCTGAGAGGAAGTCGAAGGAGAAACATTTTTTTATATTTCGTTTTGATGTCTGACCTGAGGTGAGAACCCTGGTCTAATAAGCCAACATAGTACAGTGGTGGCCTTATAATTAGAAACGACTTAGCAACAAGTATTGTTAATTTGTTTTACAGTTTTCACTGTGTACCTGGGATCAAAGGCTTTGTGTGGAGAAAGTTTTTCCATCAGATTGTGACAAATTAAACTCAGATTCATCATTCCAGAGAAGTCTGTTCCAGACACATCGTTTCTAATTAAAAGGCCAGCACTGTACCTACTAGACTACGGCGACTTCAGTTAGAAGGGAGAAGTTAACATAGTTAAAAGGAGATAATGTTAGAAAATAAAGAATATTTCTTCAAAATTGTTTAGTTTTTCAGCTAATTTTTCGGGACCACCATCGTATCGTCTCTGACCTCTAAAATAATCAAATTTAATTGCCTTTTTTTTCTATTTCAAAATGGAAATGTAAAGCACGGTTTTTAATTATTTTGAAATAAATTTTCTGTTTTATGGCTCTTTCATCACCTTTTTAGTGTTTTTGAAATTAATTTTCATATGCAATAACGACCAACACGGAACAGAGTTCTTAAAAAAATCATTTTTTTATTTGTTTTTCTTCAGATTTGCTTTTGTTGTTTTGTCTTGTTTTTACATAAAATTTTATGCTAATTTTCAATTAACAAAAATTGTGTTGTTTGTTGTTATAGTTGTTGTTTTAATAAAATCATCCAAGCATTCAAAATGTTGCATAAATTTAATAATGCATCGACTGTAATGCTAAGAAGGTTGTACATATAAAAACAAGAAAAAAAGGAACACAACACTATCTCTGTGAATCGATCTACATGATGATGTTGGGGGGGCTTTTCTGTACTTCTGTTCTTTTGATTCTGATGGTATGCAGATGAAGTGTATGCAGATGATGCCTTACTTGTCGGGCATAAAGAAAAGGGAATTTTATGTTCGTTTTTTCGGTGTTTTTTTGCTTTCAGAAAGAACATGTTGTTCTGTTGTTTTGTTGCTTAATTTTCAGAGTCATAAATAATTTGTTTAAGTTTTTAATAATTAAGACATTAATACGTAATGAGAAGCATACCATGACAATACCTTCGGAATTCTCTTCTTTTCTCTTCTCTTTTTTTTGTATCAGAGATAAGACTTGAATTTATTTTTTATTCAATGTTCTGTTGTTCTGACTTCCTGCTTAACTTGGTTGTTTTCTTTTTTTTCTTCTAGCATGCTTGACAATTATTTATTTTGTGTTACCAAAACCTTTCATTATTTTCATTTAAATTTTATTCTAAGTGATGTTGTTGTTGTTTGTTAGTTATTGCTTTAATAATCATATAATATTTAACACTATTTCTTGTAACTTATCATTATTTATTGCATTTAGGAATAACTATTGCAACCAGTTTTCCATTTTCATTCTTGGCGATAATTTTCTTTATCAACGTAATTCATTGGAATTTTGAGATGCGGATGCGTCGTTACCCATGATAATCGCTGCCTATGCCAAAAGATTGAAAAAAACATTTTTTCATTTCGTTTTTTTTATGATCTATTCTAGCAAATGTGAATTGACTGGTGGAACGCACAACAACTGTAGGTTGCCGTTACAAAATATTTTAAAAGCCATTTATTATCGAAGAAATAAAAAACAAATACTTGCACTCGCATTCGCATTCACATTCAAAATAACCAATAACACCACATAGTTGTATGTATGTTTTTAGTGTTACTATTGTAAAATAGTTTTCGATTATACTCGAGAAATAAATTTGTGTAAAAAATTAAAAAGAAGTTTTAAATTGATAATCACTTGAATTGTTATGTTTTTACCTTTTCAAAAACGTTTAAAATATGAGCTCGTAGATTGCAAATAAAATAAAAATAAATTTTGTGTTTACTTTTAATTAAAATTCTTTATTATTCGCACAATTCTGTGTGCCACTGTTCACAACTTGATGTAAACAAGTTGTATTCGTCTGTTTACGCCCTTTGTATAAACAATAACAATTACTAGACAATTGTTCGACAGATCCTTGCAACTGAGATCTTTAAACAACTGTTACTCTCTTCAAACACACCGCGTCTTCACACAAGACTGACTGAACTTCATTAACCCAATCGCCTGCTTTGCTTTGCCTTTTATATGGCAGGGTAAACAGACTGATGAACGTTCTAGGAAGCGAATGTTCGCCTTCTCGCGATCTCTATAAATGTAAACATCGTTGTTTCATTATTTTTGTTTTGGTATTTTTGTTTATATTTATTCTTGTAGTGTTTACTGTTGTATTTTTGTTTATTTGTTTACCATTTTTTATGCTGATGTTTGGTGTTATATTTTTGTTTACTTGTTTACCATTTTAATGTTAACTGATGTAAAAGCAAAACATCAGTACCTATATTTTTTATTTCCGTAAGAATATCAACTTGCAAAAGCCTTATTCAAACTTTCGAACTATAGGTTGCTGTTACACAAAGGTAAACTTTACAATTACGGCCCATAGAGACGATGTCTGTTTTTGTCTAGTTTTTAATAACACCGCCAATCTCGGATGTTACAATCACTTTATATACGTGATTTTATATCTCTGCTGGTAATAAATAAGCTTGTTATGCTACTCACTGCTTTCTTTCTTTCTGAGTAAAGATCAATCATATTTGTGTCTACGCATTACCCTTTTTTACTTAGATTGAGCCTAAAATTTTTGGAGTACATACCAGAGATCAGCAATGACTATTCAAAGAGATGACTAGAATCGATTCATACTCATAATTTCTGATATGGTTAGGTTAGGTTAGAGGACGTGTACTGGGCAATTAAGACAAGTACAGTACCCGGAGGTCGAATTGACCCATTCCACAACGTCCTATTAAAAAAAAAAAAAAAAGAAAAAAGACAAAGCAGCAAACAGAGCCATACCACCTTCTAGTAAGCATTTTAGTGTTCGTACGCGAATTATACTTATGTTGTGCTTCCTGTATATGTTGATTTGAGGAGAGTCGAAATCAACAACGTCATACGTGTGTTAAGTATGAATATGATGAGTACTTCAAACCTTAAATATGAGTAGAGGTTCCATGATATTAAAAAAAGTGTGAATGCATAGCCGTAAAGCCAGGGTTCGAGCCCCAGGTCAGACATCAAGACAAAATACGAAAAGCATTTCTTCGGCGACTTCCTCTCAGCGGATGTCTGGCAGAAACTCTGCGAGAAAAAAAATTGCCATGAAAAGTTTTTCAAAAATCTGTCGTTCGGAGTGGACTTTAAACTGTAGGTCCCGCCACTCATGTACAAAATTATCACACACAACATAGGTCGTGTGAGAACCGAGGTCGTAATCCTTACTGATGGGTTGTAATGATGAATTGTGTATATGCATGATTTATCTGTGATTGGAAGAGTGTATAGTAGCCTTTAAAGAGAGTTTATCTTGGTAGAAAAAACTCTTTTTCTATGCACAGCCATAGTCATTTCGCCGGGGATTTAAATCGCTGTAGTTATCCAATAAAGAAAGCATTTCATGGTCTAAATTTAAAATATAAATAAAGAAAGTGTATAATAGTCATGGAAAGAATTTCATATAAAATGAGAAGCAATATCAAAAAACTGCAACAAAGACGAAGTTAACGTGAAATTCTGACTCTTCCTGTAATAACACAGGGAGAACTAAAGCAATTATAAGACATATCACGTCTGAAAAGCACAGTAAAACCAAATGCTTGAGCCACTCAAGCGCAGACAAAAAAATAAAAGACAGATGTCTGCTAATACCAGATAGGAACCTTTAATCGCAATAGCTGGGTATAGTAAATCATTGGTCATACCAAAGAAGGTGCTGATGATGGTTTTAGTCGTATTTCACACCGATATAGCTGCCTTGGAGGTATTATAATGAAAAATGCTACACAAGTCCTTCAGAATAATGCGAGTTGACGATAATTTTCTCATCTGATCCGCAATTATGTGGACGTTTTTAAGTGGTTTAACATCTAGTGACTAAGCTGACTTCACTATGCCATCCTTATAGGGGAGGAAGAACCGACAAGAACCGATTTAATAGACGTCAGCTCAGGGACTGGCCTTATCTGAGTTGAAAGGTCCAAATTAAGATAACTTCCCTTCGACTGTTGTAACCAACTGGCTAAGGTGCCCATGAAGCAGTGGCCTTATGGAAGAAAGTGCAAGCACTGCTCGAAATCCGACAAACGGGATGTCAAGGCCTATTACGTAAGAACGGAATGATGCAGGATAAAAACTTCACTCTGAAGTAATGCATGAGCGATCCCGAAGTAATTGTTTCTTGTGCATGACCACTACTGATATAGAGCTATTGTTTCATCCAGAAAAAAGGTACATATCTTCCTATACGTCTATCTATCTACCTATTTACCTACTTCCTGACGTCCATATTTTCCCAATAAAATTTCCAAAAAAAAAAACTTTTTCATTTCAATCACGACTTCTAGCTTCATTTGTTTATATATTTCCCAACAATATTTTTGCTTTGTTTTCCATTAACTAACCGTTTTTCCGTGAGTGTATATTTTTATTTTAACTACTTTAACTATTTAGAGTCTTATGCTGTGAAGAGTCTTGCATCTGTAAAGATAAAAAAGAGTAGGAAGTTGCTTTATAGTTAAATATATACCAGAGTTTTTTATTATTCTATATCGTATGTTGTTGTTGTTATTGTTGTTGCTATTTTTTATTGTTGTTGTTGTATACTAGTTATATAACAAATATTATTAAAAGTTCTAGTTGGCAGTAACACATCTCACTTGTTATAAATGAAAAGAAGCCGCCAACGTCTAAAAAATAAACGAATGAAGTTGGCTGCGATTAAAGCTGAAATACAGAAAACTACTGGGAACTGGTAACTGGTTGCTAGCTATAAACCATGATATTTAAAGTTAAAATAGTTGAAAAAGAAATAAAGAAATATAAGAAGAGTGGTTAAAATAAAATTAAATTTAATAAGTGTGTACTAAAGAGCATATTTTTGTTAAGAAATTGGATGCTAAGGTTCGTTAAAATAGAATTGAAATTAAAAAAAAAAAAAAAAAAAAAAAAAACATTTACAAGGACTCGACACTATAATAATTCTATAAATAAAGATTTTTATTGTCTATTTAAGTTTTGATTTCATTTTAGTTGTTGTAGTTCTAATGATAACAACTGCTGCCTTCAATCATTTTTTTTATTTTCCATTTTCTAGTATTCAAAGCCTTCGAATGAGACAAATAATTTGCCAAAGCTTAGATATAGAAAATCCTTTTAAAAATTAGAACTAAAATCTTTTAATAGAATCCCTACTTTCAAGAACGTAGGCAGTAGCAGCGTCTGTAATGGTAGCAGTATTAAGACCGCCTTTTGTTTGTTTAACGTCATCTAATATGCTTGTTATTCCCTTTTCTTTGGCATCCTACTTATAAACAGCAGCCTTTGAATACCCGTAAGAAGGTTGACAATTTCCTTGAAACCCTTTTATGTTCTTTAAAACCATTTTTTGCCTTCGTTTATCAAAATAGATGTTTGAAGAGTGTGTATGTGTGTGTGTAAGTATTTCATGTCAATACCCGTGTAGTGTTATAATGCGCCATAATATGTATATTTCTTCCAAATTGTAAATTTTTTCTTTTAATTTTATTTTTATTTGAGGTTTTTTAGGCGTTTATACCTGTGTTTTATAATTTTTGCGTATTTTTTCTTTTTTTTCTAAACCGTTCCCCTTCTTCAAGAGGCGTTACTTATGGTTTGTAGTTGTTTATTAAGGGCGTATTATGTGACATTTTTTTTCCCATTTTACAAACAAATTAAAGGGTTTAAGGATTAAGAACCGCCAAAGGAAAGTTATACTTATGCATGCCTACGTAGATGTGTGGATTTTTTGAAGAACATCAAAGGAAACGCAATAAGTTTATAGAAAAAATAGGTTCTATCTTTAAGGGTGTGGCTTTTTAAATCATAGAATACTCTTTGGTTGATAGCAAGAGCAATTCTGTGATAGCCTTCATTAAAATTTATTCTTAAACGGCGCTTAAGCTAAAGCTTTTTATATAAATACTTTGAAAATATAACTGAGAATTTATAAAATCAAGATCAAGCATAAGAGAATTTTTTATCAAGAAAAACAATAAAAGTCGTGCCTAATTTTGTGTTAAGAGAGTCCACTTAGTAGATACACTACTTACTCTGTGGACGTATGTGGTTTATATGCATGGATTTGAACGTGACTGGAATCAAAGAATATCCAACCCATTCCTGAGATATTATTGGATCCTTCGCCAGAGAAATTTGACTCCTTTGGTACGAAACTGATATCGTCTCCCCAAATTATGTCCCCATAAGAAAAATCCACTGAGGAGAGATAAAAGCTTCTCCTATTTGGTGGAAACCAGAGAAATGAATCTTTTGGAAGGATAATCGGAGGCAGGCCTAACAACGTGGGAACAGGGAACAACGTGACTGGCAGTTCTCACCTTAACGATCTACTGGGCGTAACCAGAAAACTTCATGATATTGGTAAATACTTCGCAACGAGAGAAGTGAAAGAAGCACTTTTGAAAGCGGCACCATTCTTACGGTATTGGGATGCCTCAAAAACAGATAGAACGCTATCAAATGCAGGAGTTTTTGCCATCGAAGGATATGCTTAATTCTGTTTATACATGAAGAATTGAGGCCAAGATATATCACAACAAATATTGGCAATCAGGCCACCACCGAACCGAGCACAATCAGGACACCATCGAGCTTAATCAGGCCACCACCCAACCGAACGCAACCTGGCCACCACCGAGCACTTATAAGACTGACTGGATGTCTGTATAGTAGGGTCTGGTGTAGCTGACTAAGATAGGCTGGTTTCATATAAGAATTCATGACTCCGAGTAGGCAGATGAGCTTGCCAGAAGAACACCTTCCAGACCGCTAATGATGCGGAAAGCGGAATTTCAGGAGTTAAACTGGGACCTGCAATGAGGACCTGCAAGCTCATAATTGATAATGCGATCGTCGATTCCGTCAACGACAGGCCTCGGACACAGGTAGAACGGATCGTAAAATCTGGCTAAGGCTGGATGAGGGGCGCACAATGAGTCTGCTTAAACTCCAAAGAAAGCAGAGATGAGGAAGAATAGGAGACTGTCTCTCATCTGCTGGGTACATGTCCGGCTCTTTGCCAAAGGATAAGGAAGTACTTGGGTACTTACTACATAGATGATCTGGAGGAACTGTCAAGGATTGACATTGGCAGCCTGAATCGCTTCATCAGGAGCTCCGAGTGGTTTCAAAACTAGGGGATAACGGGCCCATTGCGGCCTAAGTGAGATCTACCTACCTGACTTGGAGATGAGGTATAAAGATGAGGAGCATCGTCTCTTAAGAAACTGCGACCTTATACTGGGTGACTATAGTGGGAAGAGATTTGATACTGTCATCAGACTATCCAGAAATAGATGGAGAATAGAAACTGGCTTTCTAATCGATCATTGTAGACTCAGAATAGAAACACCTTAAGAATAATAAGAAATTAAAGAAATAAGAGTCAGTTTTGGTGAAGAAGATTGTTAGATTCTTGGAGAATCTAGATACTGGTATTTTGTTCTTACATTAAAATTTTAAACAAAAGCTACAAAAACAACTAAACTGTAGGGCCGACGAGCTCCTTCCGGAATCCTCTTCAATTGAACTGGGTATGCCACTTGCCTCGGTTAAGTTGGACATTGCGCGGAAATTCTCTCGGGACGCCAACCTATCCTGGGTCAATGAGAAATCCTGCTGCACAGCTAGACTCACCTGGCCCTTGATGGATAGAAGGCGTACCAACCAACTGCTTGGTCTTGGTCGTAACGTCATCTCAACCACAGTGGCCGTGCTTACAGGTCATTGCGTTATGGGTAGACACGCGGAGAGAATGAGGCTCTCATTTAACGACTTCTGCCGTGGATGCAGATCCGCTGAGGAGGAGGAGACTGTTATCCACTTTCTTCGCCAGTGCCCGTCTCTTGCTAGGTGTAGATACAGGTTGTTTGGCTCTCCATTTCTTGTCAGCTTGACGGAGCTATCATCTATTAATATCAACGTTCATCAAACTTTCTGGCTGGTTTTCCAGTATAGGGTAGTCGTGCTTTTGATGTGCAGCCCTTGCGCTGACCAACTTCTTCCTCTTCCCTGATTTTGGTGGAACTTGGTCAGTACAGGGACTGCGTTCACCCGTGGCATCATAACGGGCAACTATGCGTGCTCCAGTGAGCTTTGTGAAATCAGAGCTACCACTCCGACCTAACCTAACCTACAAAAACAAAACAATACGGTAAACAAAACTGTTTACAAATTATCCTACTACTTAATATAACCACAAACACCAGCATAAAAATAATGGCAAACAAGTAAACAAAAATGCACAAACAACACTACAAGAATAAATGTAAACAACGATATTTACAGTGATGTTTAGTGAAGTTCAGTCAGTCATGTCTGAAGACGCGGTGTGTTTGAAGAGAGTAATCGTGGTTTACATCTCCGTTACAAAGACCTGTCTAGTAGTTGTTGTTGTTTTGCTAAGGGTATAAACAGAGGAATAACAAACAAAGCAATTGTTGTTGTTTACATAAAGTTGTGAACAGTGGCACACAGAATTGTGCGAATAATAAAGAATTTTAATTAAAATTAAACACAAATTTATTTTTATTTTATTTGTAATCTACGTGCTCATATTTTAAACGTTTTTAAAATGTAGAAACGTAACAATATTTTTGCGTGTTTGGCATCATCTTAAAAATTGATACTGAGACACGTTTAAATTTCCTTGAAAATCGATTTTTCTTCTCAATTCAATAATTTAAACAAGGCAACTGGTTTCCAATCGGAAACTGTCGTTAGAAGCGAATTTGAGCTGTAGCAGTATTATTGAATGATTAAAAAACATAAAAAGATTAGCATTACAAAGCAAACCCTAAAGACAGGAAGAATATTGTTGGAATTTTCAATTGACATTTTCTTATGCATACGCTGAATGGATCATTTGGTGGTTTTCTTCATTTCCTTATTCTATTTCGCTGTTGTCATATGATTTCGTATTTCATTTCCATTCTGTTTTATATTCTTTTGATTTGTATGTATGATTTAATGATGTTTTCTTGCTTTTGTCTTTATGCAAAGGAATAAAGAGGAGAATTTTCCCTATGTCTTCTAATGGCGTTTCCTTTAATAGTGTACTATACATACCATATGTTATAAATGTCCTTAAAGGTGCTTTACCTTTTGCTCGTATGCCATAATACTTAATCCTTAAAGCGTGTGGAAACTTGTTAACAGAGGGATGTTGCATAGAGGATGCCAAAGAATGCTATGATATTTCTTTAAAAATTTTCCTTTTAAGTATTCAGTATTCCTTATCACTCTGTATGTTTTTGAATAATTTTATGTGACATTTTTTCTTTCATTCGGAATTCTTATAATATATCATACGTATGTAAATCTGCAATGTTTTTCTTAATTTAACTGCCTATTATTCGTGGATTTTTACACTTCATTTCATTTGTTATTGTTTAGTGTGTATTATTCTGGTTTTAAACAAAATTTCTGTTAAAAAAATATGTTTTTTGCTGAAGCATGTTTCTGTGTTTTTCTACGTTTTATACACATTCAAATAACCCACGGAACTAATTTGAATATTTTTACCCCAAAGGCTTAAAATAACAAAAGCGGAAATTAACGTTAAAAAAATATAAAAAACAATGAATGCTTTTAAAAAACAATAACAATTTTCACTTGAATAATTAATAAACATTTGCAGAAATACTTTAAATGTTAAGAAAACAAAAAAATGAACAGCGAAATAGTATTTGGGTCATATTTTCAAGGACTTAAGCAGGATGTTTAAAAAAAACATTTCGCACAATGCCACAACTTTTTGAATAAAAAAAATCGTTTTATTTTGTCATCAAGTCTCGACTAAGCTTAATAAACTTCATCTAAAATAATTAAAACTCCTTCGGCTGAACCATTGCTGCAGGACAAGGATCTCACTGTCTTGGATGGATTATATGAAAGGCAATGAGTTCGGACATGTCGTTCAGGGGGCATATGATGTTATAGCGAGACGAGTATTTTATGCGGAGATCAGCGGTTATCTTTGTAAAACACTTGACAAAAATACAACAAGAACACTACAAGAATAAAAGTAAACAACGATAGAGATTTCGAGAAGGCCAAATCATGAACCTTTGCCTTCAGGAACAATCACACTATTTACCCTGTCATATAAAAGGCAAGGCAAAGCAGGCAACCGGAGTTAATGAAGTTCAGTCAGTCTTGGGTACAGACGCGGTGCGTTTGAAGAGTGTAATCGTGGATTGAAGATCTCCGCTACAAAGATCTGTCGTATAATTGCTTAGTGATTGTTATCGTTTATTCAAAGGGTATAAACAGAGGAATAACAAACAAAGCATTTGTTGTTGTTTACATCAAGTTGTGAACAGTGACTTACAGAATTGTGCGAATAATAAAGGATTTCAATTAAAACCAAACAGAAAATTTATTTTTATTTTATTTGGAATCTACGAGTTCATATTTTAAACGCTTTTAAAAGGTAAAAACGTACTAATATACTTCGTTTTACTGTAACATTCTGCATAAGAATTAATATGACTATCACGGATTTATCACTGCTTTATGTATTCGTATATATATGTTCATTAAATTAAAAATGCCTGTGATTATCTAAAAATATAAAAAAATTGTTTATTTTTCTTACAAATTAAAACAAAATTTCTTTCTTTGATTTCTTCACTACACCATCACCCTTTAAATTTACAGATGTACGCAGCGCCATCTATTGCAAAACACTATGCCTTACTCAAACATCTGTAAGACTTTCTTTAAATTCTTTACGAACTTACATGCATGTTTACATGCTCAGCATAACATCGTTAAAACCATAACAAAAACTTGTTTTCATTAATAAAAGAGCAACACACACACTCGCCAAGTCAAACCAAACCAAACCCAACACACTTAAACGTATGTATAAACAAACAACATAACAGAACAACAAACACAATGCATAGCCTAAAGAGCTCACTCTCATGTACTAACGCACACAACAGCAAATCACTTTCACTTTCACAAACAATGGTGAAATGCAATAACAATACTTAGGTGAGTTGGGTTTCTCCATGCAGTAGTGGTGAATAAACCGAAAGAGAGTGTGAAAGAAGAAATTGTAGAAATTTTACATATTTTTCTAAGGCCTTAAAATATGTGAAGAAAATTTAAGAAACAAAACTTTCTTCGTTACTCAGAAGAAAAGAAGAAAATGTTTGTGAAAATTGTGTGAACAAAACAAAGCAAAGAAAGAAGAAAAGCAAACGAAATGAAAATATTTCTAAAGTCTACTTTTGAGGTCAGGGTAAATGTGCCTGTGTGCCTGTGTGCCTGTGTGCTTTAAAATAAAAGTAATTGCAGGGAATTTCTTTTTTTATTGTTTTCTAACCACAAAACAATTAAAATTTTATAAAATTTTTAACGATTATTTACCACACACAAAGAGAAATGCTTCAAGAAAGTAAAAGAGACAGACGGACTGACAGACAGACGTAGCTTTTTTTAATTATTAAACAATTTATCAAAGGCAGTTTATAAAATACAAGCAAGGTAAGGTAAACGCCCTCTTTAGACATGCAAAAATTTTTGTAAAAATTTCATAGTCTTTGCCATGCATGTGCTAAAGTCATGGCAGTCAGCCAAAAAGTTTTAGAATGAAAAGAAAACAACCTCAAGAAAATTTTTGCCAGCCAAATGAAAAATCAAAACATTCAGGAATAAAGACATTCATATTCATATACATTTCGTTTAGCCTATACCCACTGGCTGACCATATAATGTCTTTATTTAAGTGGCCAACCTTTAATAACTTTTCCTGTATTGACCCAATTTTTGACAAAAGAGAGTGTTAAATTTTAAACAGATTTAAATGCATATGTCAATACATATATGCATTAGCATATAAATGCTCGTATGTACATGTAAGCAAATAACCAAAAATCGATCATTTTGCGTTTGTATATTTATGTGAGTTGCCTTAATGCATTTGTGTTTGTTTGCATTAGTTTTTGGGTTGTTATACACGTTTTTATACATACATATGTATGGTTGTCTCTTTATGTATACATACATATATGTGTACTTATGTATGTGTTTTAGTATTTCTGTATGTGTGTGTACGTCCATTTTGGTGTTACACATTTAGTGGTTTTGTTTAATCTAAGGTTAATTTAACCTCAGGTCAATTTCGCCATAAAACCTCTGTTATAAAAGCATATTATAATGCACAGTTATGTAAAGGAATGAATTCTTAAAATAAAAAATTTCCTTTTATTTAAAAAGTAAACACTTTTTGTATTAATAGGCAATAATTTTTGGGATTTTCAATAAACATAAATAACTGGTCATTACAACCCTTCAGTCAGGATTACGACCTAGCTTCTTACACCATTTATGTTGTAAGTGTTAATTTTATACATGAGTGGAGGGACCTACAGTTTAAAGTCGATTCCGAACAACAGATTTTTGAAACAAAAATTTTTTATTAACTCTCGAGAGTTTTTGCTAGAAATCTGCTGGAGGGGGATTTTGTTTCGTTTTGTTGGAGATGTCTGACCTGGATAAACCAACACACTACCTACTAGACTACAATATTACTTTAAATAATTGCTTTAATGAAGGATTTGACTTGACCTAGGTGAATAATTTTTTAGAAGTCGCCGTAGTCTAGTAGGTAGTATGTTGGCTTATTAGACATAAAAGCAAGGGTTCGAGCTCCAGGCCAGACATCAAAACAAAATACAAAAAGTATTTCTTCGGCGACTTTCTCTCAGCAAATTTCTGGCAAAATATCGGAGAGTAAATAAAATTGTCATGAAAAAGTTTCTCAAAAAATCTGTCGTTCGGAGTCGACTTTAAACGGGACCTACGGTTTAAAGTCGTATATGTATAAAATTAACACACACAACATGAGTGGTGTGAGCAACTAAGACGTTGTACAATGGGTCAATTCGACATCCGGGAACTGTACTTGTCTTAATTGTCCTCTAACCTAACCTAGGTAAATAATTATTTATTTTTGCATTCACTATGCTTATCTGAATCATGATGATATTGTATACCTTGGGTTTATAATGCCTTACTTCTGGCCAAACACAACAAACTAAACCAGCAGGTCATCCTGAGAAGCATTCTTTTGGGATTCTTTCATTGGGATCCATCAAGTAGATATTTAAAGCTAAACAACCTTTAAGACATCCACCATAAACTCCATTCATCCCTGATTCATCAGTTAATATCGTTTAACAAACGTTGATGAGGTGGGTCATACTATTTTCATATTTATGCATGCCTTAAATGGTTGCCCAGAACGTCTTTTAGAAATTTGCAAATTTAATGGTCCCATAATTTTATATTTTCGTCAGGATTCTCTAGTAATCTGTACTACTTCCAGATTCAGCCCAGAGATTTTGACGGCTTCCCCAAAGCTCTCACTTGAAACAGAGACTAAATTTATCCGTTTTTTATTGTTTTTTGAAAAGTTCATTTTGCGTCCTTAAAGTGTCACATTTTTCGGTTTCTCCTCTCTAGGTTAGGTTAGTTTTGAGGACGTCTACTTGTCATTAGGACAAGTATAATACCCAGAGAACAAAGTCACCCATTGTAAATTCGTCCTAGAAATTCTTTTCTCTAAGAAATGTTTGAAAATAATTGCGTATTTTGAATTCTTCTACTTTAAAAATTTTTTTTACTGAGAACCTTTAATTTTCATTTAAAAAAAGTGTGTCTTATAATTCGGAAAAAAATTCCATCACTATCTTAATGAACTCATCACTTAACATCTCTGCCATCAAAACTATTTTAATGTCTCGTTTATAGGCCTATAATGTTTAATGGCGATGTGTCAGTGTTTATTCTAATTTTACGTGCTTGCATGTGTTGTTTGTGCCTTTTGCTTTAATGTTTTTTGTTATTGCCTATTTATTTACATTTCTTTTGTGACACAAAAAGCTTTTGTAAAACACCACAAACACACGTAAATGCACACAAACACATACACACAGAGTGTAACTTTATCACCACGATTTGAAATTGATTGATATGGGATTTTGGTCATTTGCCAGCAAATCCACTATTTACATGCAATTCTTTACCTCTATTGCTTTCTCTCTCTCTATTTCTCTTTGTATTAGGCTCTCATTTACTTTAATTCACTAACAGCTGTAATATTTCAGTAAATTTACTCACTAATACTACTACCACTACTACTACTGGTATTACAATACTTTGCTGAGTATCAACTACTTTGCAATTCTCTATTTTAACAGTTACTTATTTTAATGCGTGCTGCTGATGTTGTTGAAGTTGTTGCTGTTGTTGTTAATACAGGCTTTTTTTGTTTTGTTTTGTTTTGCTTTGTTTTGTTTGGTTTATTTGAGTGTGGGTTAGTTTGAAAGTAAATTGTTTGCTGCTGGTATTGTTTTAATGGTGGTGGCATTAAAGTTTTTCACCATCATTCCCTCAATAGCTTTCTCTCTCTCTCCAACACTTTCTTTGTGTATATTTGAAATGCGTGTATTTGAGTACTTGTATTAGCGTGTGTACTACTGTTGCTGCCGCTTCTTCTGCTAAGGTAAACTAAGTTAAGGTGAGTGTGGTATTGTATTGTGTAGCGTTTAATAGCCCATTTAAATATTTATTGTTTTAAATTGCAATACTTAATTGAATTCATTTATAAATTGTTTCGCCAAAATATGTAGTTGTTCTCTTTATACATACAATACAATACAAACAAGAAAATACACCTGTATATGTGTATGTTTGTGTGTTTGTGTCCGTATAAATGTCTAAAGTTTTTGCTTATTGTATTGTATCGTTCTATTGTTTTAAATAAATAATTAAGTTTTTAATGCCTTTTTTGTTGCTTTTTGTTTTGTTTTTCTCCTGTAGTCAGTCGTTGGCTGAAAACGTAAAGTTATTGGAGTGTTTATTTCCCAGGAGTTGCAATTATTATTGTTATTATGATTATTAATACAATATAATTAACAAATTAAGTCATTTAGCTGGAATGGAGTTTAAAATGGCGTATTTAAGTCGTACGTATCTCAAGGGAAATTGTTGCAGAAACAAAAATTTCTTTGAATTTCTTTTGTAATTTATAATTAAAAATTTTAAATACTTTGACTTAATGTTTCTAAAGAAGGGATTTTCTTAAGGCTTTAATAAGAAAATGTTGATTTTGATAGAGGCTATGCATATATGTATGTATGTATATTAAAAAGGTAATGAAGTCAGTAGGAGTGTTATGCTGTTATTATTACCTTGATTTTTGTAAGATTCCCTCTATCTTTTATTCAGCTTTATTCACACAACAGCTTTCTTAAAATATTAACTTGGGAACATTAAAATTTAATCCTGAGGAGCATACACGAGATGTTATATGCTCTTAAGGAAGATAATTGTTTCCTAAGGTAATATCCTACATCACATTTCCAGCGATTGAAAAACTGATGAAAGTAAAGGTTAGGTTAGGTTAGATGACGTGTACTTGTCAATTAAGACAAGTACAGTACCCGGAGGTCGAATTGACCCATTGTACAACGACCTAGTTCCTCACACCATTTATGTTGTGTGTGTTAATTTTATACATCAGCGGTGGGACCTACAGTTTAATGTCGACTCCGAACGACAGATTTTAGAGACTTTTCATGGCAATTTTATTTATTCTCGGAGTTCTTGCCAGAAATCTGCTGAGAGAAAGTCGCCGAAGAAATACTTTTTGTATTTTGTCTTTGATGTCTGGCCTGGGGCTCGAACCCTGGCCTTACGTCTAATAAGCCAACACACTACCTACTAGACTACGGCGACTTCTGGTGGTCTTGACATCTACTGGAGATAACTAATTAAGAATGGTCAAAGAACAGACACTCAAGCTCTTTGACGTACCTTGTAGAACGTAGATGAAAGTAAAACTTGAAAGAAAATTGTAACTGATAACATCGTCTGCATTTCAATGCTCTGCCCAGCAGATATAAGAACTGTTTATTAAACTCCATAATGGGTGAAAGGTATGCCAGGGGAATATCGAAATTCCTGACACCCAATCATAGCCAAATAAGCATTCAGATAGATTGCCATTCAAACAGGGCTAGACACAGAGCTGGACAGGTAATGCTGGAGAATATACTGAGTAACGAACTATTAACTGACGACTGGTGTTTTGGAAACAAAGGTTAGGATAATCTGAAGCAATAAGATAACGAGAGACAAGTATAACACAGGACTCATCAGTGCTCATCGTGATATGATACCATAACTTCTGTCCTTAACTGTCTTCTGGGAAGAAACGGTAGATCTTATTAATTTGGAAAATACTTTGCAACAAGACTTAGTCATAAGGATGCGTGGGTCAATTTGTAGGTTACATACTCTTTTAAGAAGGGAAAATATTATCAAACTGTCTGGGAAAGCTCCAACAGCTAGGCAGAGGAAATAGGGACACTATACGGAATAACACAGCAAATGAGAATTTACGGTAATAAAAAGGAAGAAGAGCTTCCCGGTAGAGGAACGTCCTCATTACTGATGAGGCCAGAACCCATTTGTATAGAGAAGGAAAAGATCTTTGGAGGGTTATACTCAGTGAAAGTAAAGATAAAAACTCTTTTCAGGTCTAATGTATTTTGTTCGACGATATTTAGCATGTGGATCAGGATATCCATGAGCAATGCAATGTTAGGTTTCTGGTTTTTGACCTGCACAAGGGAAAGAAAGTGATTTTGTTCAGCATGGAGATCTCCTCAAAGCCAATATGCATGTAAATTATGTGACAACCATGTGAGTCGCATACATACATAATTGGTCATTACAACCCTGTCACGATTAAAACCTAGTTTCTCACAACACTTATGTTGTATGCGTTAATTTTTTATACATGAGCTCCGGGACCTACAGTTTAAAGTCGACTCCGAACGACAGATTTTTGAGAAACTTTTCATGGCAATTTCATTTCAATCTCAGAATTTTTGCCAGAAATCTGCTGAGAGGAAGTCGCCGAAGAAATACTTTTTGTATTTTGTTTTGATGTCTGGCTTGGGGCTCGAAAACTGGCCTTACGTCTAATAAGCCAACACACTACCTACTAGACTACGGCGACTAAAACATCCACAACGTAAATAGTGTGACGTGAACGAACAACTTGTAGTTCAACTTGACGATGTTTTACAAACTTTCTAATGGTTATTGTTATTTAAAATTGCCTTAGGCGAGTAGGTAATGTGTTGGCTTATTAGACGTAAGGCTAAGCTTCAAACCGGACATCTCGAACAAAACAAAATATGAAAAAAAAATATTTCTTCGGTAACATTCTCTAGATATTGCCAGAGTGGAATCCCCAGGGCTCAAGAAAAGATAGCAGACCAAAAAACACCTGGAGACGCACGGTCCTGCAAAAGCTAAGGCTTAATGAGCTGACATGGGAAGGCGCAAAAACATCGGCGGAGAATCGTGTCAGATGGAGATGCTTGTGTACCCCTAGAGGGGTAATGGAAAAAGAAAAACATCTTAGCAGTCCACTGGCAAAAGTTCTAGGACTAATTAAAATTACCATGAATACTTTCTCAAAAATCTGTCGATCAGAATCGACTTTAAACTGTAGGTCCCACGACTCATAGTGACAGTACTGTTAGTTGTACAACGATTTTCTGTAAATTGGGAATGGCACTAAAAGTGTACATATGATCCGTAAGAAGTTTCTTGTTATTCCTTCAACTGAGAATTGATTTGGTTTCAGGAATTTTCGATTCCGATTTTGTTTACGCGGTACATTACATAAGTTTTGTATCAAAATTATTACAATTATTAACAATTATTTCAAAAATTTGTTATTTTAACCATCTTAACGTAATAATCGATCGTGATATTTATAATCTTTGGAAAAAATCTTTCATATAAGGCAAGAAAAATTTTGTTTTTGTTTCCTTCTGGCATAAATTTTGTTTTGAATCTTGTTAGACAAAAATCATATTTATTCATGCAGCAAATATTACACAACATGATTATTTAGTAATGTTCGACATTTTGATTAACATATCACGTTGTTAGGTTTTTTTTTACAAAAAACGAAAACAAAAAAAATCTGATTCAAAAACTTATGACAAGAGTCACACCAAAAATACCACCAGAAAACATGGTGTAAAGCACACAACAATTTTTTTCTTCTCGTCTTTTTTTTTGTTTTTGGTGGAAAAGATTTGCTATTTTATTATTAGTTTTCGGGTGTTATGACTATAATAACAACAAACAAAACAAAAAGAAACAAAAAAGAGGGAATAAAATGCCTCTTTTTTTCTTGTGGTGTTGGTTGTTACTTACTGACTAACTGACACATCAATTCCTAATAGGCAACTAATATGCAACCAAACAACTAGGCAACCAACAACGAAGCAACCAGCCATTGAATGAACAAACGAACAACAGAAGAGAGACAGACAGCCAACAAACAACTTTAAGAATAATAGCCCAACACCATCAAAAGCATTTAAAGAGTCATGCTGGAGAAACTAACTTTAGTTACGAAAAGGAGAAACCAACCAGAAGAAGAAGAAAAACAAAATAAAACTTTAAACACGAATTATGCCTAAATGCACGATTTAGACTCCTTGGAAATAACTCTTTGCCAGCATAACCGTATAGACTTAAAGACCACTCTTTAAAAGACCAACCAACACCTTTTAGCCATCATACGTTAAGTCATACATACATACACAGCTATGAGCACGTTCATATACATACATAAATAGGTATTTATAAATTGTTTTTGTTCAGATGTTTTTGCTTTTCACATAACAATACATTAAAATTTTATTTCTCCCTCCTCCCCCCAAAACACCATCCATAAAATTGCCAATGAAAGGAAAATTCATTGCAGTATTGCAGGAATTTTGAAGGGCGGTATGCAAACTATGGATTAAAGTATTTTAAGTGGCTTTGATCGCTTTAAAGCGGCTCAATTTTTAGGTGCACTTTTCCCAATTCATACAAGTTTTAAGGCCAGTATAGAGCTTTTCAGGTCAGACATCTCTAACCCCAGGTCAAAGCTCTCCAACAAAAGAAATATTTCTCCGGCGACTTCCTTTCAGCAGGATACTGGCAAAAACTCTCGAGAGTCAAAAATTACCATGAAAAGTTTCTCAAAAATCTGTGGTTCGGAGTCGAGGTCCTGTCGACTTCACACAACATAAATGGTGTGAGAAACAAGATCGTAATTCTGACTGAAGGATTCTAATGACCAATTATGTATGTTTGTATAGAGCTTTACAGTGTTTAATAATTTGTAATCAAAGTTCTGTCATTAGTACCCATATTTTTGGAAAGTTCAAAAGGATCACAGGGATTTAAATTCTGGCAAAATTGTTGCACAAGAATATTTGAAATAACTCCTCATTGATGACAGAGATAAACCTTCTCCGAATTTACCAACATTCCTTTCATTTTCAAGAGAGGCAGCAGATGCATACGAATCACTTACACGTACTGAAGATGATATGTGGACTAGGAGGCTGGTGCAGCCCTTGCGCTGAGCAACTTCTCCCCTAGTTTGGTGGACTGCGTTTAATTGACGCGTCACAACGGAACCCTAGGCGTGCTCAAGTGAGCTTTTGATATGAAAGCAAAACAACAATATAGCTGGAGCATATAATATTGCCTACGGAATACATGAATGTATATGGCGAATAACTTGTTGATAATCTCACAAGCTATCTCTACAAGGTATTGCGATGTAGAAAGGGGATGCCAGAGAATATGGAAGTTGCAGACTCATTTTTGTATTATAACATCGTCTATAGATATTATCCATCATATTGTAACAGCCTTTCAAACCACATACGAGAGATATCATCACCACTCAGCTGTTCATTTTGAAGCAAATTCTTGAATGAAGGCACGAGTATTCAGCCGATTCATACCAACTATTTCAGTAGGCATATGACAGCATCAGATAGAAATAAAATTTTGAAATTATAACAGAGTTTTGCACATAGAGTTTGACAAAACTAATCACTGCCTTTAAAAAAACCATTTGGAAGACTACCTTGATAATTAAAATGTTAGTTATCAACTTTATTTTATGACAACTAGAAGCTTCAGATAAATGCGGTGGCCCATCAGTAGAAGTTGCCAGTCGCAGCGAGCAGTGCTTTTGCACCTTGTTTGGAAATCGCCTTACATATCGAGATGCTCCAAAATTAAAATTTTCAACTTCAACATTAAATCCACATTATACTATACGGTTGCGAAATGTGGAATATGACACCGCACGATTTCAAGTCTCTTCAGATATTTGTTAACAAATGCCTGCGTCGAATCTTGCGTGTTTACAGGACCTCCGTAATATCCAAGATACAAACCAGCAACCAATTGAGAGGGAAATGAGGAGACGCAAGTGGGAATGGCTTGAGCACACTCTTCGCAAGCCATTAGATGACATCACAAAGAAAGCCATAGACTGGAACCTCCAGGGAAGCAGGCGCATCACACATCTGGAAACGCTAAATCGCAACCAAACGACGTCTACAGTGGAATGAAGTCAAACATCGCGCAGATGATCAAGCTCTTTGGAATCAACTTGTTGCGGCCATATGCTCCCTAGAGGTGTAAATGAAACATATATAGAAGCTTCAGAGAACAGGCTATCATGTGGAGTAACCAACGCCGATGCTACGTGCGAACAATGCTAATCACTGTAGGCAGTATAGTAGCTACAGCTGAAGACGCAAATAGCAAGCAGTACATTTGGGGATTGACAATTCCGGTATCAATCCTTTTGATACCGTCCGAGGTTTCAGACAAGGCGATCCCTTATCATGCGATCTCTTCAACTTCGTCATATAAAGTGTTCTGCGGAAGGCATCGCAATGGCACTGCTTTTTAAAAAGCGTCCAGTTGTTTGCGTACGCTAACGACATTGACATCACAGGGCGTACCGATGGTACTGCTGCCTTTAGTACTATTGAACGGGAATCTATGAAGGTGGGTCTGGCATTAACTGAGAGCAAAACGAAGTATATGTTATCGATAAGTAGGGATATGCGAGGTATTTGATCTCAGATTAGGGCCGATAACTACACTTTCGATGCAGTCAAGGTATTTACATATCTTGGCTCCTCAGTTACCACCAAACATTATGTCAGTCTGGAGATCAATAGAAGGATCACTCTTGACAACAGGTGCCACTATGGTCTCAATAGGCAATTGAGTAGCAGAGACTTCTCTCGTACGACAAAACTAATACTTTTCAAGACGCTCATCCTACCCGTGCTTCTTTATGACGCAGAGGCATGGACACTATTAAGCACTGATGCAGCAGCCTTGAGAGTATTCGAAAGAAAAGTCTTACCTAAGATCTTTGGTCCAGTACGAGTTGGCGATGATTTCCGCATCCGATCCAACAGTAAGCAGTATGAGCTCCCAAACGACATGGACGTTGTGTAGCGTATTAACATCCAGCGGCTGAGCTGGCTCAGCCATGTCGTTCGAATGGAAGAGGATGCTCGGGCGAGACACGAATTTGTTGGGAGGATCTGAGGAAGTCGGTGAAGGGGACGACCTTGTTTGCGTTGGAAGGACCAGATCGGAGAAGTCCTGTCTTCGATTGGTGTGACCAACTGGCGTAGGCGCTCAGGAAGCAGAGGCGCCTGGAAGGATATGTTAATGCAGTCCGATATCCGTTAATCGGGTTTTTAATGGCCAATTAAGTAGGTAAGTAAGTAATACCAATCTGATAGAGAATTAATACATTCTGGGTCGTATGTTACCTTTAATAACAATGTAACAGGATCGTTGTCTTTTGGATTTCATAAATATTGCCGAAAAACACACCTGATATTACGTGCGTTCCATTACGGTCCGTAAACGTTGGGCTAATTCTATCTTGTGATTTTTATTCTTCATTTTCTGTGTCAAATATTCTTTGCTGTTGCCTTGTGTAGGGTATTGATAGCAAAGTTCTTTTGTCTACTTAAGAAAAAAAATCAATTTTTTTTGTGTCTCCCTTAATTTTCCTAAAAATAAAGGAAAAAAAGAAAAAAAAAGTTTTTTTTAAGGAAAAAGCATTTTGTTAAACAATAATCGGCATGATCACGAGTAGGTGTCAATAACTTTCAAAATACATGTTGTTTGGTGTCTATTTCCCCCCCTCTGACTATCTGACTGTCTGTCTAACTCCTTTTCAGATGTGATTTCTCTGTCTGCTGTGCAACAAAATGTGGTAAACATGAATAAGCCACATAATAAAGTATGTATTTATGCATAAAAATGCAGCAGCAACAATAGGAGAAGAAGCAAAAAAAAGGAAATATTTTATGCATTATTTAACTCTTTGTTAAAGAAAAATGATGCAAAAAAAGACTCTTTTTTTGTATTCATGATCGTTTCGTTTTTTGCTATTGTGGCTGTGTCTGTTATTTTTTCTCCACGGCTAAAACATTTTTATAGAAAACAAAAGTGATTTTTCCAAAGAAAAGCAAAACTTTATTACGAATAGCACAGCAGCACAGCAGTGTAAAGCAATAGTTTCTACAAAAAATGTTCGCAACAAAGCAAAGCAACAAACACCAGGAAAGTATTGTGAAACCACCGGCCATTGCCGATGTAATATTTCTTTTTTTAATTTTTCTTGTTTCATATTTTCTAATTAATTATTTCGTGGTAAAATACATTTATTTCCACTTTATATATGATTTCATAATGAAAAAAAATGCTTTACTTTGTTAAAAGAAAAAAAACCACAAGAAAATCCATGTTTTCCTGGCATATTTCTGCATTCATTTGTTATCATTAAACCACACCGCCATTACAAATCATAGCCAAATGAATTGTGAAACAAACTGCAATTCCGCTAAAAAGTGCAACCTGTCCTAAGTTTTAATCATGTTTAAATAGTCCACGATTGCAACAATAGAGTTAAACTTTAATGGTGTTGCATTACGCTCTCTCTCTCTCTCTCTGTCTGTTGCTGTTTATTTCTTTACAGTTGTTTGTTGTTATTATTGTTATGTTGCAACAATTGCAAGTAATTGAATCGCTATTGGCATTTTCATAACGATTTTATTATCCATTTCCATGCAACAACATTGTTTTCTGCTTTTCCTTTCCATGGAAACGAAGCGGTGTGGCAAACATAACAAATTAGTTTGGAATTTATTTAATGAATTTCGTTACGTTGATGATTTCAAATCAGAATTATTTTCTTATCATTAAAAAAAAAATGAAATGAAATGAACGTGCAACTAATAACCTAATAACACTTACATTAAGTGGAAAGGATTTCATTATTATTAAGAAGGCCTATCACTATTATTGAAAGTAAAACGATTCATTTTCTTAAAAGAAATCATCAACTAAGTACAGCACACTTCTCTTATTCTTTATTTATTCGATTTCGTAGCTTGAGCCCTCAATAGGATACGTGGACTTTTGTTTCCTTAATATTAAGGTTTGGGTGCTCAGGTCGTCTTTTTGTGTGTCTTTTTGGCACCGAGTTTCTACTACATTAGAGATTCCATTTCTTATTATTATTACTCTTGTTACATTCCGTAGTTCCGTATTTATAATCGTGTTAGACAAGATAGCCCCATAAGGGATCGTGTTTTTGCCGCAATGTCTAAGCTCGGTATACCTGATAAGGTTATGCAGAATGACGTTGAGCAATTGCTGCAGCTCCGTTAAGGTAGAAATGGACCTCTCCGAACCTCTTATCATGCGACCTCTTCAACTTCGTCATGCAGAGTGTTGTGCGAAATGCGGGACTGCATCGCAATGGCACTATTTTTCAAAAAAGTGTATAGTTGCTTACCTACGCTGACGACATTGACATCATAGGGCGTACCAAGCGAGGTGTTACTGCTGCCTTTAGTGCTATTGAACTGGAGTCTACTAAGATGAGTCTGGCAGTAAATGAGGACAAAACGAAGTATATGTTATCGACAAGTAGAAACGTGCGGCATATTGATTCTCAGATTACGGCCGATAACTATAATTTTGATACGGTCAAGAAATTCATCTATCTTGGCTCCGCCGTTACCACCACAAATGATGTAACTCTAGTCAGTCAAGTCTCAATAGGCAATTGAGTAGCAGATACCTCTATCCTACGACAAAACTAATAATTTACAAGACGCTCATCCTACCCGTGCTTCTTTATGACTCAGAGGCATGGACACTATTAAGCACTGATGCAGCAGCCTTGAGTGTATTCGAAAGAAAAGTCATACATAAGGTCTTCGGTCCAGTACGAGTTGGCGATTATTTCCACATCCGATCCAACTCGCTGTCTCGGCCATGTCGTTCGAATGGAGGATTGATGCTGCCATATGCCTACTGAAATAGGTGTATGAATCGGGTGAATACTCGTATCTTTTTTCAAGAATTTGCTTCAAGATGAATAGCTGAGCACTCGTGGAGCTAAACAGTGAAATCCAAACTTGTCATGATATCTCTCGTATGCGGTTTGAAACGCTGTTACAATATAATGTATAATATCCACAGGCGATGTTATAATACAAAAGCGTCTCAACTACCATATTTTCTAACATAACATTATTACATACTTAATTGGTCAGTACAACTCTTCAGCCAGCATTACTACCAAGCTTCTCACACCACTTATGTTGTGTGCGTTAATTTTTTTATACATGAGTGGCGGGACCTACAATTTAAAGTCGCCACCGAACGAGAGATTTTTTGAGAAAATTTTCATGTCAATTTTTTATTTACTCTCAGAGTTTTGGCCAGAAATCTGCTAAGAGGTAGTCGCCGAACTACTGCTAGACTACGGTGACTTTTAATTTATTATACAAAGCATGCTCTATTCCCTCAGCTGCTGGCATTATGCAACCAAGGTAGTTATATGAATCAACACACACATTAAACCATGAACCACATTATCCAATGTAGCATGACCTATGTGCCACAAATCAGGCCAAAAGAAGATGGTAAGGTTTGCCGTTGACAGGGATGGCCTTGCCAAAGTCTTTCTCAAAGAAATATGTTCCCAATATGAGCATCCAGCTCTATATCCTCATCAAACAGTAACTTTGTCGTAAGCCATTGGACGCTCCTGACAGTTTTGTTTCGTCACGTACCTAATCGTCCAGAAATACACGTGGATGATTTTTCGAAGAGAAGTAAGCGGTATGTTGCGCTGGTTTAATGACCACTAATTTGACAGATATGGCTTCAACAAAATGCTTCTTAACAACTGTCAAAGTTCGGAAGTCCCTATCAGAGTCTCTAGATGAAATCGAAACCCCACAATCCCCACTGTTGTAAATTAACACGCTACTGTATCACTCTGGACTTTTTGGAAAATTTCTAAAATAATTTTCTAAACAATGCTTAGAAAACTTCAGCTCTTTGATTGACCACACACTTAATGTCAAAATACAATTTAAATGTTCATGGCCATGTGGCATTTGTACCATATTTCTGCCCCTTCTCAGCAGTCTTACCTGATAAATTATTCTCAGTTTGAAAATTAAATTTTTCAATGACACTTCAATTCATTTCAAAACATTTATTACCTGTTATATGACCATTAAATAATTGTTGCTGCTGTTGCTGCCACCATTGTTGATATTGCTGTTGCTGATGTACGTTTTAAACATAAATGCCAACAAACAGAACACAAACAGAACGCTTTTGTTTAAGATCCCTAGTGGCTTTCTGTTCAATGTGAATGGGAAGAGCAAAAAAAGAACGTTTTTTTAACGAAATATGAGAATTAAAACAACCATAACAACAATAATGCTGCAGTATTTGTAATAATGACAACAACAACAACAACAAGAAAATTCTTGAAATAATAAAAGCCGACAAAAAAGTTTAAAAACGAATATATTTTCTTCTGTTTTTCACAACAAAAAGCTACACTTTTTTTGCACAAAAAAACACAATCTAAGCGCCCTTTTCTATGCTTTAGAAATTAAAAGAAAAAAAAAACAACAAAAATTCAGTTGTAGTAGTGCAGTTTTATTTTTGGAAGCAAAAAGCAATTGCTTAGGTTTGAAAGAGAGAGGGACTAAGTGAGAGAGAGCGACTAGAAAAAAACTTAAGTGCAGTAGTGAGCACTTTACTTAACAATAAAATTTTCAAAACAACAACAAAGCAATTGCATTGCATACAAGCAAACAAACAAAAAGTCCTTGTTTGTTGTTTATGAAGTTATGGTAAGTATGCATGTATTAGTGAGCTGCTGAGCATAAAGAGAAAGACACCATTTTTTATTTATTTCTGTTTTTAGTTGTTTTTTTTTTTTTTGTTTCTATGGTAGTTAGGCCAGTGTATGTGTGCATTTGCAATATAAAATTGCACATGGATGTAGAGCCCATGTCGCTCTCTCCCTCTCTATCTGTATGGCATGTTAAATGTCATGGCAAATTTTAAAGTTTGACAGCTTACATGTGCCTTTAGTGGCGCTTCCTTTTTTTTTGATTGTTCTGCTGTTCATCTTCCTATTGTTGTTTTGTCTGACTTTGCTGACGTTGCTGTTGTTTTGGTCACTCACTGATTTCCCATACAATTCTTACTGATTATTACTGCCGTTTTATGCTGCTCTTTTTTTTTTTTCTTCATTCCTTAATATTGTTTGTCCATTTCATTGGTTTCTTTAAAAGTCTTGTTATTGCCGCTGCTGTTTCTACGTTCTCTGTTTTACAATGATTATGTTGATGACCATTATCATTGCTGTTGTTCTGTTCTGTTATTCTGTTGCAGCCGCTGTGTTGTTACAGCCTTTGTTTTCATTGCTTAGAGTTAAAATGACCAGCACTTGAGTTCTGGTTCGCTTTTTATTGTTATTAAAGCCTTACTTAAAAATAAATGAACATTTTTCTTTAGAATAGCATTCATTTAGATCAGCGTACTAATGCTTTAGGAAGTTTTGTGGGCACTTTTAGTGCCACAGTAAGCAGGTAAAAAAAAACTAATACTCTACCCATTATAATAGGTAAATCGAAGGAAATTTTTTTGTCTTTAACCAAGGTTCTTGAAACGTATTTGATTTTACAGATACATTTTGGATAAACTTGGACTTGATTATAGGGAGTGCTTTACTATTTTTTTTATCCAAAATTACATGGAAATCAATATATTGTTACGTTTTTTATATAGCAGTGTAAACAGCCATCAGATGAATGTTCTTGAAGGCGAATGTTCGTGGCTTCGTCTTCTTGAAAACTCTATAAATGTAAACATCGTTTCATTATTGTTGTTTGTGTATTTTGTTTACATTTATTCTTGTAGTGTTTGTTGTTGTATTTTTGTTTACTTGTTTATCATTTTTAATGCTGGTGTTTGTTGTTGTATTTTTGTTTACTTGTTTACCATGTTAATGTTAAGTAATGTAAAAGCAAAACACCAGTCTCCAGATTCTTCACTTTCATAACAATATTCTATCAGTTTAATGTAGTTAAATTACCTTGGAATATAGAACGTATAAATGAATCCGTAATTGATCCGTTTTTTGAAATCATTTCAAAACCAAACATATCACATGCTGCCTGGGTATGATAGCTAATGCCAATGCTAATTTAACTACCTATTGCCTGAAATCTCATATGAGTATATCTAACAGAGGTGTTGAACATTATCTATTCAACATACGTATGCTGTGGAACACTGTAAATACCGATTCAGCTTCACTGTACACCTGCCGGACGACTTTCCGAAGTGTACTCTACTTTATGAAATGGAAAATTTGGAGGAACTTTTCTGATGTAACTTCAAGTGTAGAACAGCAGATTGGTAGAATCGAACTGTGGTATTATCATGCCCTATAAGTATACTTCTTAGACCTTTGTTTGAGTAGCGTGTTTGAAAATGTTCACTAGTCCGGTAGAACGCCAATTACAAATTTAAAGCTCGTTATTAGTACCTACGAAGTTGCCGTCATCTCGTTGGTAGTGTGTTGGCTTATAATACCGTGGTTCAAACACCAGATCAAACATCTCGAGCAAAACGAAGAACGAAAAAATATTTCTTCCACGATTTCCTTTCAGCAGATTTCTGGCAAAAACTTTGAGAGGTAAATAAAATTGCCAGGAAAAGTTTCCCAAAAATCTGTCATCCTGAGTGGACTTTAAACTGCAAGTCCCGTCACTCATGGATAAAATTTAACACACACAGCATCAGTGTTGTGAGAAGCTAGGTCGTAATCCCGACTTAACAGTTGTAATAACCAAGTATGTGTGTATTTATGTATAATCTGCAATGTTGTTTAAGTATCTATAACAGAGACATTGAACATCTATTCAACCTACATATGCTCTAGGATCAACATTGTAAACACCAATTCAGTTTCAGTGCACACTTGGCGGGCTGCGCTTTACATATGGAAATAGAAAATCTGTATGACCTCTTCTCCTGTAACTTTTAGTTTAGAACAGCAGATTGGTAGAATCGAACTGTGATATTATAATGTTCTATAGGTATACATTTCAGACCTTTATTTGATTAGTGGTTTTTAAAATTTCCACCTGTCCAGTATGATACTAAGTATCATGGAAAATTAAAAATTTAAAACTCGTGATTAGCCTAAGAAATCGCCATAGTCTACCAAGTAGTGTGTGGGCTTATTGGACGTGAGGCTGCGGTTCAAAAGTCAGCCCAGACATTTGGAAGAAACTTAATTCCGTAAATATTTTTCTTTTAACTATTTCCTCTCACCAGTCTTCCGTCTAAAACTCTGAGTGTTAAAAAAATTAACATGGAAACTTTCTCAAAAACCTGCTGACCCGAGTCGGCTTCAAATTGTAGGTCCCATCACTCATCGATAAATGTACTACAAACAACATAAGTGCTGTGAGGAACTAAATCGTAATCCTGACTAAAGGGTTGTATACCAATTTAATAAGTAGGTAAGAATTCTACTGAATTTGCATTTCTCAGCCTTCTAGTGATGTTCTGTATAGCTTTATAGCATGTGTTTAAGGAATCTAAATAGCTACGTTAAGCAAAATGGTCTTACTACAGATACTTTGTGCGGATCCATTTGAGAATAGCTTAACCTAGCCGCTATTATACTTAACAAAATAGATGGTGTGAGAAAATAGGTCGTAGTCCTGACTGGATGGATTTAACGACAAAATAAGTAAGTAAGTGTGCCAGAATACTTCGTAATTTGCATTTCTCAGCCAACGGGTGTTGTTTTGAATAGCTTTGCAGCAAAATCAACATAGTTTCGTTAAGTAAAATCAACAGATCCTCTGAGAGGATCCAAGTAAGTAAAGCTTAACACTTAAACACTTTTATATTTAAACTGACCTTTGGATAGACAATATAACTGCATTGCATTTTAAGTCACACTCTTTTGTTTTTAAAAATATATTTTTAGATAAGATTGTGTAGTTGCGTAGTCTAGTTGGAAGTTTTTTTGGCTTATTAGACGTAAGGCCACGGTTCAAACCCTAGGTCAGACAGCAAAACGAAAATATGAAAGAAATATTTCTTCGGCGACCTCCTCTCAACAGATTTCTGGCAGAAAACTCGGAGAGCAAATAAAATTGCCATGTAAAGTTCAGAGTCGACTTGAAACTGTAGGCCCCGCTAGTCATGTATAAAGTTAACGCCCACAACATAAGTGGAGTGAGAAGCTAAGTAGTAATGCTGACTGAAGGGTTGTAATGACCAATTATGTATGTGTAGAGTAGACTGTTGATTAAATCTGTATTTGCTTTAGGATATTACAGAGATGGTTTTGGTTTCTATAAATTTTTTATCTTTCTTTTACTTATGCTTGCATAAGTTTACTGACATTTTGCTTTGGGTGTGAATGTAATTAAATTAAATGAAAGTAATGAGAACAGCCTGTACAGTTTCCGTTATTTAGCCAAGTGTTTATAAAAATTCTATTTTTTATAATTTCTATCCTGTTAGAGAGGAGTACGGGTGTAATGGTTGAAACCTATTTATTGAAAAAATTACAAATTATTTAAAAAAATTATTTAAAAAAAACTAAAACATTTAATTAAATACCACAAAATTTTAGTGTCACTGCGTTTTTTTCTCTCCTCTTTTTTTGCTTTTTTTGCCTTTGAAGCGGAAATAAATTTTAATTTATAAGCAACACCTGCTACAATTCCTTTCATTTCATTTTATTTAATTTTTTTGTTTTCTTCTGTAAAAACAGCATCTGCAACAGTTGTTTAGTGGAGGTTGAATTGAATAAAAAAAGAGAAAATTATCAATTCAATTATATATTTATTCTGTTGGGTTTTTTAACGTGGCTAAACTCCAATGATTTTTTCTTTTTGTTGTTATTGTTGTTTTTGTATAGAAATTGAGCTGATCAAGCTATAATTTGTTAATGTTTGAAAATTTCTTACAAATTAAACCCGCATATATTTTTCCCAATAATCATAACTAACGAGCCTCACGTGCCACGATGTATTTTTTTCCTTTTTTTTGGTTGAAAATTTTAACAAGATCTTATATTTGGAATAAACAACCGTAGGACGTTTTATTGTAATTAGGGTTTTCAACACCTGCTGGGTTTGTTTGCTGTATAGTTGGTAGAAAAAGGGAAAACTCTGTGCTGAGGAAATAAAATCGATGGCAGTATTAATATTCATAAGGGCAGCAACTATACAAACCACAATTTATGGCCACAAAGGCAGCTTATTAAAGACCAAAGTTTTTGGTCAGTGTGAGTAAATATAAGTTCTACAGGCAGCGCCAAATAGCTTCAGAAAACCTTCTCAGACCGTCTGTTCTTTGACAATTCTTAATTATTTATCT
The DNA here is from genome assembly GCA_936449025.2 of Sarcophaga subvicina. Classification (NCBI taxonomy): domain Eukaryota; kingdom Metazoa; phylum Arthropoda; class Insecta; order Diptera; family Sarcophagidae; genus Sarcophaga; species Sarcophaga subvicina. The sequence goes on along the minus strand of OW388084.2, from coordinate 111,566,484 downwards.
CCAGTAGATGTCAATACCATCAGATTGTTACGTTTTTTACCTTTTAAAAACGTTTAAAATATGATATCGTAGATTGAAAATATAATAAAAATAAATTTTTGTTTAGTTTTTAATAAAAATTCTTTATTAGTCGCACAATTCTGTAAGCCACTGTTCACAACTTGATGTAAACAACAACAATTGCTTTGTTTGTTATTCCTCTGTTTACACCCTTTGCATAAACAATAACAATTACTAGACAATTAATCGACAGATCTTTGTTACGGAGATCTTCAAGCCACAATACTATTCAAACACACCACGTCTTCACACAAGACTGACTGAACTTCATTAACTCACTCGCAGGGTACACAGTCTGATGAACGTTCTTGAAGGCGAATGTTCATGACTTCGCCTTCTCGAAGTCTCTATAAATGTAAACATTGTTGTTTATATTTATCCTTGTAGTGTTTGTTGTTGTGTTTTTGTTAACTCGTTTACCATTTTTTATGCTGATGTTTGTTGTTGTATTTTTGTTTATTTGTTTACCATTTTTTTATGCTGGTGTTTGCTGTTATATCGGGTCCGCCATCTAACGTTTTTTTTGCAACTAGTGCTTATTTCGTGAATGGTAACACTTCGCTCATGTTTGAGAGATAATTAGTTGTATCCTTCCGCTGAACGAATATGGTTGTGTATACGCTTGAACAACGCTGGGAAATATTGCGACATTACTTTGAAAATCATGGTAATGTAAAGATGCCGATTTTGGCAAAAAAAAAAAAAAAACATCTTTTCAGATGAAGCTCATTTTGATCTTGGCGGGTATGTAAACAAGCAAAATTGTCGCATTTGGGGCACAGAAAACCCGCACGCATACATTGAAAATCCGACGCACCCAAAACGAGTCACTGTTTGGTGCAGATTTTGGTCCAGAGGCATAATTGGGCCATTTTTCATCGAAAATGAGCAAGTAGTGGCCGTTACAGTCAATAGCGATTATTATCGGGCCATGTTGAACGAAGTTTTGTTCACAAAGCCGAAGCTACACTCGATGTTTTGCGCCCTGTTTTTGAAGATCGCATTATTAGTTGCAGAGCTGATGTCGTTTGGCAACCTCGGAGCTGCGATTTGACACCGTTGCTATTATTTGTGGGGTGCCGTCAAAGATAAGTGTTACGCCGACAAGCCAGAGACAATTGACGCTTTAAAGGACAATATTTGTGAAGCCATTGGTGAAATACAGCTGCACACAATCGATAATGTGCTTAAAAATGGGACCGATCGTTAGACTACTGCATGGCTAGCCAAGGCAGCCATTTGAATGAAATAATTTTCCATTATTAACCGGAAGGGTTGTAATTTCAAATAAAAAAAGAAATTTGAGTAAATATTCAGTAGTTTTTTTTTAAAGCATTTAAAAAAGAGTTATTTGGCGGACCCATTATTAAGTAATACGATAATTTGTAAACAGGTTTGTTTATTGCATTGTTTGGTTTTGGTAGCTTTTGTTTATAATTTTAATGTTAATCGATGTAAAAGCAAAACACCAATATATTGATTTTTCATTTTCCTAACAATATTTTCCTGTAATAAAGTCTCTAGTTTTTTTGAATTTTTTCCTTTAGAAAAAATGAAGAATTTTTATCACGAAGAACAAAACGAGGTTAAAAATTTCTCCATAAATATTTGACAGTGCAAAGGCCATCAAGTTCCTTAGCAATATGTCAACATCACTTTTGGCCATAAAACAAAATCACACCTCTTAAGCCATTGTTTTAAGGTGCGTCTTCAGTTTCTTATAGAAAAAAGAAAGAAATTAAAAAAATCAAGCAAACGAAGATCTAATAAATCTAAAACAATTATTAACAAACATCAACCAACATATCAAATCTTTTCATCTCTCTTTCTCTCTCTCTGTGCTAAACTCTATTGAATGATGATGTGAAAGTTTAATGGGACAAAAGCGTTACAAGCGTTGAAATCATTTTCCAATAACGATTCCTTACAAAAAATTTGAAAATATCTGGGGGAGTACAGTACGTTTTATTTCGAAAGATGAGCTGTTTTCCAATGCAATGCCTTGGCAAAGTGCTAAAGCAGAAGGTGGCTCTTGAACAATGATTGAAAAAGAAAACTCCTTTCCTTATTGATGCTTTCAAAAGAAAGAAAATAAAATAAAATCTTTAAAAAGGTTATCCAGAAAAGAAAAGAAAATAAAGCATCGCATCGCATCGCATAACATAGTTTTCGCCATGATTTTTGTCGTATTGCCTGCCACCATACAAACAGACATTTAACCCAGCATTGCAGTGCAGTTAAAGACTTGTTGCCTGATGTCTGTTGTTTTTGGTCATATTTTACAACAATGTTGTCTAAAATGGTCACAATTTTCTGTTGTTGTTTTTCTCTCTTCGTTTTTGTGCTTTTATTTTCATAGTTTATGTGACTTTAGTCTGCCAAGACTAAATAAATGACACTTTGGGAATTTTATTGTATTGTCATAAGAAGATTTTAAATGACACTATTAGAACGCCAACAATAAAACGGAACAAAAAAAAATAAATAAATTACAAAGCCATACAATAAATACAATAGTAGAGGATTATCAATACCCTACCCAAAGCAAAGTATTTTGAATAGGGTTTGTGAATAGACAAGGTCTTAGTCTTGATATATTAAGATTGTGAGATATCTTACTAGGTTTTTCAAAATACAACAATAATGAATGTGGAGAACGATGTTTACATTATTAGAGATTTCAGGAAGCCGAACTCACGAACATTCGCCTTCAAGAACATTCAGCAGACAGTTTACCCTGCAATATAAAAGGCAAAGCAAAGCAGGCGAGTGAGTTAGTGAAGTTCAGTCAGTCTTGTGTGAAGACGCGGTGTGTTCGAAGAGATTAATCGTGGTTTGAAGATCTCCGTTACAAAGATCTCTCTAGTAATTGTTATTGCTTATGGAAAAGGTATAAAGAGAGGAATAACAATCAAAGCAATTGTTGTTGTTTACATCAAGTTGTGAACAGTGGCACACAGAATTGTTCAAATAATAAAGAATTTTACTTAAAATTAAACTTCAAATTTATTTTATTTTATTTGCAGTCTACGAATTAAATATTTAAAAATTTAAAATGTTTTAAACGTTTTTAAAACGTAGAAATAAGAAAAGATATTCCTCCGGCGACTTCCTGTCAGAAGATTTTAATAAAATTGCAATGAAAAGCTTCTCAAAAAAACTGTCGTTCGGAGTCTACTTTAAACTGTAATTTACGAATTTAACACACACAACATAAGTGGTGTGAAAAACTAGGTCTTAATACTAAGAGCTGTAATGACAAACGGCATACAATCACCCAGAGTATACGGCTAAATTGATTAATTGGTAAATGCAGAGGATAACAGGCAAATCTGCTGTGTTTCAGTACATGGATGGATGGTACATAAATGGTAGGGCCTATATATCCATAAGGATCAGAATATCCGGCTTAATAATATTAAACATACAAAGGCAATCATGTGGCTTAGAGGAGAATGGAACCTGTATGTCAAAGCTCTATGAATGGTTTAAATAGGTATGGACAGTAGAAGACTGCTTGTTAGACAATCTGAATGAACAACTTAAGGCAAGCCAATGTAATTTATTTCTGAAACCCCAGAAATGGCGTATATATGATTCGAAAGAGGTTCTAAGTGTAACTCCTGAAAAAAGAGAATAGAAAATGGTCATGAAGAAATACTAGAATGATGCCATTGCTCTCTGCAATAGCAAAATATTTTTCATATTCGATGCTCTACTAATGGACGTTGCTGTAGAAATTGTACAGAAAATGCTAGAGAATATTTTTGGGAGGCACTTACAAATCCGTATGACTTGAATAAGCTCTTGCACAGAATTAGAATATCCGATACAAGTATCTAGAACTGCTGCTGTGTGAAAAAGTATTTACTGTGGAGCACTAAAACAGGCCACTATAGGTCTAGATTGTGGTCCTGATTGAATGATTGTAATGACCAATTATGCATGTATCAGAGATCAGCAATGAATCGTTTATTTGCTACTCATAAGCACTCATAAATTTTGAATATAAGTTGGTCAACAAAATTGAAATTTAACTATGTACTCTGAATCATTCGTACTCACTACAAGGTTGATTTATAAGTACAGGTTGCAATGGGTATGAGTACAACGTGTTGACATCAAACTCATATAATTCGAAATATGTTTGATTCATAAGCTCATACTCATTTAGATTCAAAACCTTAGAAAAATACTTTTTAATACTTATAAATGGTTCGTATGACTCAAAATATTCATCAAAATTTACGCTCTTAGTTGTTGTTGCATTTACAAAAAATAAAAAAAAAGACTCATAAGCAAAAAACCCAGATCAGCAAGCAGAGCAAACACACAACCATTTAGTGAGTATTTTAGTCTTCGTACGCGTTTCATACTTATTTTGTGAATCGTGTATATGTTGAGTTATGGCGAGTTGAAATCAATAACATCATACATATGTACGTGTTGTTAATTATGAATATGATGAGTACTTCAAACTTTGAATATGAGTAGAGGTTCCATGATATTAAAATAAGTATAAGTTTTAGAAATTATGAGTATCATCTCATCATCTCATCTTTTTGAATACTCATTGCTGATCTCTGGTCTAGATCAGTCAGGATTGTAATGAACAATTATGTATGTATGTTTGTTATGATAGGGATCGTAATTTCTCCACACTCGAGGACCAACAGGCGTGAAGGTGGTATTTGCCAAAGACTTCATCTATATTATCATCAATAATTAGTCTTGATCTCTGAAATGTCGGAAAATATGTTATGGGACTGCTTTCTTAATATTTAATTGCAAACCTTTGTCAGTCAAAATTACATTCCCTTTCCCAATGTAGAGATTTCCTTTGTAATCTTGTGGAAATTTCATAAATATGCCATCACTTTTCATTTTGGGGTTATTGGGCTAAGCGAAATCAACCACAAGGATGTTTATCAAGTGTCTCGTTGTAAGGTTTTTTTTGACAAACCACAACACGATGTAAAACCATATTTCATAAACAATTTCTACGTTTTAATTTATTTTTTCTTTTTTTTTTGTGGAGTAACACGATTCTTTATTTTATTGGAATTATTTCACAAGAGATTGTGGAACAACAAAATTCTCACTATTTGGGTTTTAAAACAACAAACAATGTTTTTTATTATTATTGTTGTTGTTGTTGTTTTTATACTGTTAATGGCATTTTAACAATTTTCTACCAATTAAATTTTTTTGACATCAAATTGCTTGATTTATTTGTTGCTTTTTCAAGAAGACGACTGACTAATAACAACAACAACAACATCTCCTTTAAAAGAAAAACCTGAAATAACCAAAAAAAATTAAAAAAAAATAAACAAAAATTTGTTGAGAAAAATAAGAAATAAAAACTACACCCCGATATCAATGACAATTGATCTACAATGACCCACATTGTTAAAGGAAAACAACAAACAAAACGAAAGAAGCAGCAAGAAAAACGACATGTTGCAAAGGAGACCTTAAAGTAACAAACAACAATAACAACAACAACAACATGAAATGCAGCATAAACATTTTGGTGAAAACCTCATCAAAACAAAAAAAAATTCATTTCTTCGTTTCTTCTTTCTTTCTTTCTCTACCAACTTCGATGCTGGTGTTTCTTTGCTGCAACATAAGTCAGCATTAAGCCTGCACTGTAAGAGTACAGTGCTTCACCAAAGGGGGCGCTACGCAATATCATCAGCGTCAATATCAACAACAACATAAATTCTGACTCATTTGTTGGTTGTTAATTACGTAAAGCCGGTGTTTGTCTAACTGTCCGTCCAAGAGTTCTTCCTCCGGCCATTGGTCTTCTGTATGTTCAACTGTCGTGTTTAAGTCAAGTCACTTTACAACAACAAAAACTGAATAAAATGCCTGAAATAAGAAAAAAGAAATTAAAATCCATCCAGTTTTTTTATGGCCATACATGCAACATTTTAATATTCCTGGTCGTATGAGAGTCCTTTATTTTTTGTTTGGTGAAAAGCTTAATTTTTTAAGTAAACCAAAAGAAGGGTTGCCATGCTCAACTACAGGGGCCACAGAATCTACACAAACTTTTTTGTATTTGGAACTCGTATCGAAAAACAGAATCTTCTTTTTTAAATACATAGGATTTTAAGTTCAAAATTTTATTTTCTTTAAATTAAAAAAGCCTTGGCTACTCTGGCGAGTCGAATAATATATAATTCTGATACAGGGTGCATTATTATAGCTATCAAATTAACTTATCTTTTAAAATCAAAACATTTTATGGATAAAAATTAATAAGGGCTTCAACCTTGTACTCAACCAATAACTCATCTTGGAAGAGCGGATAACATCTATAACTAAGTCCATAGCAAGAGTAAGCAGAGCCTCTATCGCTGAATGTAACCTTCTAAGCATCTCTTCCAACTATTCAAACATGTTGTGAGCTAAGCATCTGCAAGAAAGCTCCCGTCATCGCCAAGCTCATCTACCAGATGGTCTTGTTAATTATTTGTGGATGTTAATAACCTACTAAACAGGACGAACTTGAGCAATGAACAATCGATGGCTGTGGAGAGAAAATTGAGAACTGTATTAACAGATACAAACAAACCTAGGGCCTACATCCTACGTCCAGTGTGGAATTCCCGCTACAGCTGTGAGAAGTTAGTTACCTTGAATGAATGCGAATCACGGCATGTAACTCATTGTGACTACCCTCTGGACAATTCAGATCTTTGTCAATCTCGGCCTGAGACGATTCCATTGGACTTTCTTCACAAAAACTATCACAAATAGTCAACTCTGGGTACAAATCCAACTGAACCTAATTGAAAGCGAGATAAGTAGATGGTAATGCATATAGGTCAGGCGTGTGCAGGAAAGCCCGTTGCAATTTTGAAAATTAACTGCAATTGACTGCAATCCACTAGCCAGCAATTGGACGGCTCTCTTAAGCTATACCTGGAGCCTACATACATAATTGGCCAAACCAACCTTTCAGTTAGGATTACGACCTAGCTTTTCACACCACTTATGCTGTGTTAATTTTATACGTGAGTGGCGGGACCTACAGTTTAAAGTCGATTCCGAACGATAGACTTTTGATGAACTTTTTATGGTCATTTTATTTACTCTTCGACTTTCTCTCAGCAGATTTCTGGCAAAAACTCCGAGAGTAAATAAAAATTGCCATGAAAAAGTTTCTCAAAAATCTGTCGTTCGAAGTCTACCTTAAACTGTAGGTATAAAATGTATAAAATTAACACGCACAACATAAGTGGTGTGAGAAACTAGGACGTTGTACAATAGGCCAATTCGACCTCCGGGTACTATACTTGTCTTAATTGACAAGTACACGTCCTCTACCCTAACCAAATCATGTACGTTGATTTAGAAATTCAGGTTGCAATGAGTATGAGTACAACGTTGACATCAACATCATACCATTCGAAATATGTTTGATTCATAAGCCTACACATTTAGATTCATAACTTTAGGGACTCGAATCATTCATCAGAATTTACAGTCTTAGTTGTTTTTGCATTTACAAAAAAAGAAAAAAGACACATAAGCAGAAAAGACAGAGCAGCAAGCAGAGCAAAACACAACTTTTAGTGAGTATTTTAGTCTTCGTTCACGAACCATACATTTTGTGATTCGTGCATATGTTGAGCTGTGGAGAGTCGAACTCAACAACATCATAGGTGTTGTTAAGTATGAATATGATGAGTACTTCAAACTTTGAATATGAGTAGAGGTTCCATGATAATAAAGTAAGTATGAATGCGTATAAATATTAGAAATTATGAGTATGATTCGATTCTACTCATCTTTTTGAATACTCATTGCTAATGTCTGGTGTCTATACTTATGTTATGCTTTGGGGTCAAGACCAACTTTGTTGAAGTGTGGAAGCTGAAGTGTCCTGCTATACCAAGTTAAAGACGTCGAAAACTAGGCTAGAGTTTATTTATTTGAATGCCTGTCTGCTATTTAATAAAATCGAATGCCTATTTTGATGTTTAAGGACCGGCTACTTTCTTAAAAGCCCTATCAAAATAACAAATTTTGATCTAATTTTCTAAAAATAAACCTCTCTTGGACATAACCTGTGGAATATATTCCTTTTCATTTCATTTGCTTCGTATTACTTTATGTTTTCATTTCTTTTTTAATGTTTCTTACATTGTTGTTGTCATTGTTGTTGTTGTTGTTTTATTGTATTATTTAGCCTGTTATTTTAAAATTTATTACCTTAATTAAAATAATTCTTAATTAATAAGGAACAGATCTCCTGCTGTTGATATAAAATGCTTACAATATTAACCATAACAACAACAACAATAGCAACAAACAAAAGACAACAACAACAATATTAAACGTTTGCAATAACATATACGAACCAACAGAAAAAAAACCCAAAAAATAAAGAAAGAAAGAAAAAAACGTCCAGCAAAAGCAGTAGCAGCAGCAGCAGCTCATAAGCTGCACTAAAAACGTTCAACATTTTCCAGTATTTAACTCAAGTATTTTTATTGTTTTCATACACTTTTCTTATTGCTTTTGTTTTCACATTTTTTTCCCTGTACAAAACGTTTTTTTCTTCTTTTTTTTGCAAATGCGTTGCAAATCTGCAAGAAGGATGGCAAAAAAAATAAATGCAGCAGCAGCCTTTTGTTTTTAAGCTGATTTGTTTGTAATGAGTTTTTATGGCGATTGTTTTAAAATTAAATTTATGAATGCCTGTGTAGTGCTCCACAGATAAATTACTGTGCAGCCAATATACGAAAAAAAAACAATGCGATATAATACCGGCCAACTAAAGTAGTTTTAATTAGAGTTCTTGTATGAATTATTAAAATTAACAAAAGGTATTATACACGACTTAAATGGCCATACCATAAACAATGCAATTCACTAGGCCACACACACAATAAGTCATAGGTGGCATTTCCAGTTCATTTTTTTTAATGGAAGACTAAATCGCTTGTTATATTACAAGTGGTCAGAAAGCATTGAAAAGCTAAAATAGAACTGGTTTTTTATTAAAGCGGTCTACATAGCAATTAAATTGGGCATAAATGCCCGAGTATTTCGAAGCCAAACGCAACAGACCCTCACGTAGTTGTTCTAAAGGACTCTCAATACACATCCGTACATACATACATAATTGGTCATTACAACCCTTCAGTCAGGATTACGACCTAGCTTCTCACACCACTTATGTATGTTGTGTGTGATAATTTTATAAAAACATAAAACATAAACATCCTTAGCCCATAATCTCAAAATGAAAAGTGATGGTATATTTAGCAATTGTCTATAACATGTTTTCCGGCATTTCAGAGATCAGGTCTAATTATTGATGCCAAGTTTGGAGGCAAATGTCATCTTTACGCCTTATGGTCCTCGAGAGTGGAGGAATCTTTACCCCTATTTCTATCATAACATACATGCATACATAATTGTTCATTACAACCGTTCAGTCAGGATTACGATCTAGACCTATAGTGGCCTGTTTTCGTGCTCCACAGTAAATGCTCTTTCACACAGCAGTAGTTCTAGATACTAGTATCGGCTATTCTCATTATGTACAGGAGCTTATTCCAGTCATACCAATCTGTAAGTGCCCCCCAAAAATATTCTCAGGCTCTTTCTGTCCAATTTTTACGGCAACGTCCGCTAGTAGAGCATCGAGGATAAAAAATATTTCGCTATTGCAGAGAGCAATAGCGTCGCTCTAGTATTTCTTCGTGACCATTTTCTATTCGGTTCTTTCAGGAGACTCCTGTTGAAACCAAAAATATGATGTAGACACACTTAACCCCACTTTCGGATCATATATGCTTTATATCTTGGGTTTCGGAAATCAATTAGATTCCTTGCCTTAAGTTGTTCATTCCTATGTATAGAGATTGTCTAACAAGCAGTCTTCTACTGTTCCTACTTATTTAAACCATTCATAGAGCTTTGACATGCAGGTCCCAATCCCCTTCGAAGCCACAAGATTGCCGTTATACGTTTAATACTTCTAAGCCGCATATTCTGATCCTTTCAAATATATGGCCACACCATCCATGCGCTCAAACACAGCAGATTTACCTATTATCCATAGCATCCGTCTAATCTGGGTGATTGTATGTAGTTGGTCATTACAACCCTGAGTATTAGGACCTAGCTTCTCTCACCATGTATGTCGTGTGTTCTACTTTTATATATGATTGGCAGGAGCTAGAGTTTAAAGTCGACTCCGAACGACAGATTTCTGAGAAACTCTTTCATGGCAATTTTATTTATTTTACGCCCAGAATTTTTGCCAGAAATCTGCTGAGACTATGTAGCCGAAGAAATATTTTTCAATATTTCGTTGTTTGTTGGAGATGTCTGACCTGGCATTTGAACCGTGGCCTCACGTCTAATAAGCCATCACACTACCTACTAGACCATAGCGACCACAGGTCAGCAATGAATCGTTTTTCGCTTCCCGTAAGTACTCATGAAATTTTGAATATAAGTGAGTCAACAATATTGAAATTTAACTATGTACTCTGATTCATTCGTACTCACAACAACGTTGATTTATAAGTAGAAGTTGCAATGAGTAAGCGTCCAACGTTGACATCAAACTCATACCATTCGAGATATGTTTGATTCGTATGCCTACTCATTTAGATTCATAACTTTAGAAAAGTACTTATAAATGATTTTAGTGATTCGAATCATTCAAACAAAATTTACAGTCTTAGTTGTTGTTGCATTTACAATAAAAGAAAAAAGACACATAAGCAAACAAGACAGAGCAGCAAGCAGAGCAAACACACAACCTTTTAGTGAGTATTTTAGTATTCGTACGCAAATCATACTTATTTTGTGATTCTTGTAAATGTTGAGTTACGGAGATTCGACATCAACATCATACGTGTTGTTAAGTATGAATATGATGAGTACTTCAAAGTTTGAATATGAATAGAGGTTCCATGATAAGTATAAATGCGTATAAGTATCAAAAATTATGAGTATGATTCGATTCTACTTATCTTTTTGAATACTCATTGCTGATCTCTGATTGCGACATCAACATCCATCGTTAATTGTTATAACAGAGTCATCCACAAAAAATCGGGTTAAATCCACAAAATCATTTTTGTTTTTACTCTTATTCAACCTTGAACTTGTTTCCACTCCTCTTTACTCTACTCTCTTCCTCTTTATTCAAATTCATACAAACATTTTTTTATTTATTTTTCATTTATTTGTTGCCACAAATTTTTCAAAATCTGTCAAAATACTTATAAAGACTTCCGGTTGGCATAAATTTCTTTAAAGAAAACGAAAACCACCGCACTTTTATATCGTCGTTCACATAAAGTAAAGAGGCTCTATCGCTTTGTCGCTTGATTTCAGCAGGCATGGCATGGCATGGCGCTTAAGTTCCTATACTTATTTATACTCCAAATTATCTTTATTGTCCTTAACCACTGAGCAAGAACAAGAAGACGAAGAAGATGAAGAAGAAATAGGGAGCAGCCAGTGGTGCTGTTCTCAGTTCATTTATTTATTTATATGATGCACAAGGAAAATAAACGGCCTTCATGAAAGAGACCCAAAAGACGATTGTTGCTGCCGCATAAACCAGGCAATACAATAAATATTTACGTTCTGGCGTTTTCGTTTTGTTTTACCTTTAAGTTATACGCTGGGCATTGCATCTCTAGACAAATAAAAGCGCCACCAAAAAACCAAAAAAATGAATTCATTTTTAAAGAGATTGCAGACGACCAAAAATTAACAAAAAAATGGAAAGAAATCCCGCTTTATGGCTTGCTATACGTAAATGTTTGTTGTTATTTCTGTCTGTCTGTCGCTATTGGAAGTTTGTGCATATTCATAAAATACTCTCCTCTGCCAATGCATGAAGTTCTTTTGTTTGTCATGCATCTGCATTCATTCATTCATTCATGTTTTTTATTTTTTTGCGTACATCTGCAGTAGAGTAGGATTGTTTTTTTGTTGTTGTTGTTGTTGCTTTAACACCGATATCATATTGCACGCTGTTAACATTTTATATTTTCTTTAATCGAAACTATTAAAATGATATCGCTTCGAAAAGAAATGGCCGGCAAATAAATGGAGATACAACAATACTCATCATATTGACTGCGGATATACATATGTATGAAGTCAAAAGAGAAGCATTGGATGTAGCTTAACAGGTTACTGAAATATAACATAAAAGCCATAGGGCCAGTGTAAATCATAATACTTTTCTCTGCGTAATGGTAAACAAATGAAGGAATGAGTCACTTCCTTCGTAACCCAACAAATCTAGCAAGCTATGAAACAAAATAATCCTTAAGGAAGTTCACTGGAGCTATAATGTGACACTAGACTCTAGGTATATATGCTCAAAGGCTGTAAATACCTCAAAACGACATCTACAGAAGCTGTTTTGACGAAGGAGCACTTGAAATTCTAGATGAAATGTACTGGGTATCCAGAATTTATTAAACTGTCAACTGCGATTTGAATAAAATCTATACATTAGTACACGCAATAGGGTTGATTGAGAAATACTAGCCAGGAATGAACGAAGTATGAAGAAATAGGTAGTATAGCGCAAGCTTTGATGACTCGAAAAAGAGGACTTCTTGAGGGGGCTAATATCAATTTAACTTAATATAACTTATCATTTTTGAAGTAGCCGTAGTCTACTAGGCACTGTGTTTAGTAGACGTGAGTTCACGATTCAAGCTCCAGATCAGACAACTCGCAAAAAACAAAATATGAAAGAAATATTTCTTCGTCGACTTAAGTTCAGCAGATTTCTGGCAAAAACTCTGTGATTAAATGAAATTGCGATGAAAAGTTACTCAAAAAATCTGTCGTTCACAGTCGACTTTAAACTGTAAGTCCCGCCACCCACGTATGAAATTAACGCACACAACATAAGTGATGTGAAAAGCTAGGTCGTAACGTTATGACCAATTAAGTAAGTGACCTAATACTTTATCTTCTAAACTAATGTAGTGTTTTTCATTACGTAGTAGGCTGTGGAATTAATTCTGAATAAAGAAGCGTTTACCACTAGTGTCCCTAGTAATACACGCATCAGATGTCCGATAATAGGAAATACTCATCACCTACAAAAATATGTATATCTGCGTAAAATTATCTATCAAGGAAAAGTGCCAAAAAGAGGAATGCTACGCTCGCATACATGAATACATAATTGGTCATTATCACCCTTCAGTCAGGATTATGACCTACCTTATCACACCACTTATGTTCTGGGTGTTAATTTCATACAAGGGCGGCGGTACCTACAGTTTAAAATTGGTTCTGAACGACAGATTTTTTCGAGCCATCTTTCATGGAAATATTTTTTAACTCTCAGAACTTTTGCCAGAAATCTGTTGAGAGGAAGTAGCCGTAAAACATTTTTTTTAATATTTTGTTTTGATCGAGATGTCTGACCGTAACCTCACGTCTATTAAGCCAACACACTACCTACTAGGCTACGGCGACTTGAGCACGCATATTTCTTTCTGAATACCCATCAATGTGTAAAAGTATGCATTCCCCTGGTAGGCTATTTATCAAGGAAAAGTGTCAAAAAGGAATCTTCATTTAATGCTGCAGTCACTTAATTAAATTGGATAGAAAGCGTACTAAATTAAAAAAAAAACATTTTTAAAGGCTAATTCTCCTAGTCTCTTACAGAGGCGTTAGACCTATTTACCCCAACTGTTATACTAATTCTTTCAGCACGTAATCATAATTTAATTTAAATTTTATCCTCTTAACGAAGGAGTTATTGGGATGACACTAAACACCACCAAGTTTAATAATAATTTGTATGAATTATGCACCTCTATAAAACATCTGAGTCATTAAAACCTTTTTAAAATATTGGAAACCAATATGACTCAATTCCCTATGGCCATAGTAAATTCAAATGAATTCAATCCAAATTGAAATGAAATGCTGTTGTATTCAAGAATTTTTCATAATTTGTACTCTTAAGATATGAATGGAAATATTTTTATTATGATTTTTCATTTTTTCGATTGATTTCAAATGAAATAGAAAGAAAATATATGATCTACACATACCCATAAACAATTGTGAGCAAATATTTAGCAACTTAAAAATTTAAAAGAAAAAATTAAGGGCCATGAACATATTATCTACAATGTAAACATAGGTTTATTGAATAAAAAAACAACAGCCTCATGAAGTTGCCGTAGTCTAGTGTTGTTGTGTAGTTGGCTTATTAGACGTGAGGCCTCGGTTCAAAGCCTAGGTCCAGGCATCTCCAACTGAACGAAATATGAAAAAATATTTCTTCGGCGACTTCCTCTCAGCAGATTTCGAGCAAAAACTCTGAGAGTAAATAAAATTGCCAGTCGGCTTTAAACTGCAGGTCCCACCACTCATGTATAAAAATTAACACACACAACATAAGTGGTGTGAGAAGCAAGCTTGTAATCTTAACTGAAGGTTTGTAATGATAAATTACGTTAAGTCTGATAAATCAGAGATCCGCAATGAGTATTCAAAAAGATTAGTAAAATCTAATCATACTCATAATTTCTGATACGCATTCATATTTATTTTAATATCATGGAACCTCTACTCATATTTAAAGTTTGAAGTACTCATCATACTCATACTTAACAACACATATGATGTTGTTGTGTTCGACTCTTCATGGCTCAACATTTACAAGTATCACACAACTAAGTATGATTCACGTACGAACACTAAAATACTCACTAAAAGCTTGAGTGTTTGCTCTGCTTGCTGCTCTGTCTGTCTTTTTTGCTTGTGTGTCTTTTTTCTTTTGTTGTAAATGCAACAACAACTAATGAATCAAACCTTATGAATCAAACCTATTTCGATTGGTATAAGTTTGATATCATCGTTGCGAGCATACTCATTGCAACCTATACTTATAAATCAACGTTGTATTGAGTACGAATAAATCAGTTTACATAGTTAAATTTCAATATTGATGACTCCCTGATCTTCGAAATTTTATGAGTGCTTATGAGTAATGAAAAAAACGCTTCATTGCTGATCTCTGTTTAGAATCTTATGCTATTTTACTGCTCTCGCATATGTTTAAATATTCATACATAATGTACATTCTGAACAAATGAATCAATAAATGTATGTGTGAATGACGGGTATACATCAGCATCAGCGTCAGCAACAATAGCTATAGCAATAACAATAGCAACAGCAATAGCAATAGCAAATCGCATTGTTGTTGTTAGTTTTATTGTATAAATGCGGCAATATTCTGTATAGGAAGAGTGTGTGCATGTGTATGGATTTATGTTCGTTGCATGTACTCGCATGCCACAATGAATAATAAGCTTTAAATCATTATTCCCAGGATAAGGTGCGCCAATTCTGTATTATTTTTTCTTTCTTTTCTTGCTCTCTCTCTCTCTCTCTCTCTCTTATTCTTGCTTTTATAGCTGAGGAGAATGCATTATAGTTGCTGTTTTATTGAAGTTATTATTCGTAAAAATATTGTACGAGTATATGACCTCCTAAATATGCCGGAGGCAACAAGTTACTGAGTATAACCGTTGCTAAGAATTTCAAATACATTCTAGCCATTGCTAAGCCAATGCTTTATTGTAACGCCTTGTTAGTTTTTAATATTTTCTTTATTTACGTTTTTTGTTGTTGTTCTTTTTTATTATTATTGCCACTACTTTTGTTGGATTTTGTTGCCAAGATTTTTTGTTTTTCTCTATTTTAGAGTTCAACTAATGAAAACCGTTAACAATTTTTGGTTGGTATTGTTTAAATAAAGAATTAAAAAAAGAATAAAAAAAAGAATTACGAAAAGAAGAATGTATGGAATTGAATTGTTATAGATTAGTAATGCTTGTTGTAGGTTTATTGGTTTCATTGTATTCAGAGAAAAAGAATGAACGGGCTTGGCCATATATTGTGTCCTAGTAGCCTAATAAAAGGTAGAAGATATTTTAAATATTTTTATTTGCTAAGATTAAAGATTATTGCGTATATTGTTAAACTACAAGTGTGTTAAATTACAGGCTACAGATATGATTGCAAGTTTTTTTTTTAAATTTAAAGGTATACACTCGGCCTTATTTTTAGTTTTGAACACTGTGCCTTCAGAAAAATGCGTTCTGTAAAGATATTTTATAATTAGAGCCTCAGAAAGCTAGGAACCACGGACCAATATTTTATACATATATACATACATACATAATTTTTCATTACAATCCTTCAGGTAGGATTACAAACTAGCTTCTAGTCAGGATTATAACCTAGCTAGTTGCGTGTGTTAATTTTACACAATATTTCAATCCTCTTAATGTCGATAGACAAACATAAGTGTAAATCCATACAGAAGAGACTTGGTACTTTTCATTAGCCCTTTCACCAACCGTTTAGTCAGGATTACAAGCGTGGTTCTTATATCATCCACTTTGTATGTGATAATTTCATTCAAGAATTGCAGCATCTGCAGTTTAATGTTGACTACAAACGACAAAAAGTTGTTCTCAAAACTTTTACGGAAAAACTGCATAGAGAGCCTCGTCGAAAAAAATAATTTTCTTTAGAATTTTTTCTCTTTAGTTTAACTCAAACTTCTTACCTTAGTAGGCTAACATACTTCCTTCTAAACTACCGTTATTACAAATACAAAGTAGTGGATGAAAATAAAAACAGTCTTATAAGACTAAGTATTGAGGACACATTCTAGACGCAAACCCTCCAACGTTCTCTCTTCATCATCTTAGTAGGCCAATACACTTTCTACTAAACAAGGATAATTACAAATACAAAGTAGTGAACTTTCCGCTAATCAATGTGTAGGAAGTGAAACCAAAAACTACCTGATAAGGCTAAGTATTGAAAGCATATTCAAGACTCAAATCCTCCAGCGTAGTCTCTTCATCTAGAGAGTAAATAAATTTACTTGTGATCTACATTCCAGAAATTCATCGTATGGTACATTATTTTCATGGTCGTCTCTTGAGTAAGCTGATCATTGCAATCGATTGGACACAATCTTAAGATCATCTTCCATACTGACTATCAATGGGCTTTGGAAAACCCGTACTCAGCTACTATTAACATACATAACACAATTGATCATTACAACCCTTTAGTCAGGACTTCAACCTAGTTTCTCACAGCTGTTAAGAGTAATTTTATATTGTCTACCTATTAGGTTTGATGGCTGCAAAAGGGGCTTGAACTTCGGCTTAGGACTTAGTATCAAAGAGATGAGGTCTGCTGAGGTAAATATGTATGTATGGTGAGACTCCTCTATTCTAGAAGATCCCGTAATATCTGGTAGACTACTACTTAATATTTCCCTCTTTCAGTAACTCAGTTCACTTAGGGAATGATAGTACATTTTACTGCACTCCACCCATTTATTTTATGGGTGGGAGAAAAGAGTTCCACTTAGTGATAATGCGGCTTAAGAAAGAAGTCATTCTGTAATGCATTGCACGGTTCACTGGACAAGCAATCACGAACGGATGTACGTATCTATGACGTGATAGCGCAGCTTAAGAACGAATGCTCCTCTCTCTAATGCATTGTGCGATTCACTATACAATCAACCACAAACTGATGTACGGATCTATGATATTGTTACGAAAATGTAAAAATCTAGATACTGATGTTTTGCTTCTACATCGTGTAACAT
Organism: Sarcophaga subvicina; assembly: GCA_936449025.2. Lineage (NCBI taxonomy): Eukaryota > Metazoa > Arthropoda > Insecta > Diptera > Sarcophagidae > Sarcophaga > Sarcophaga subvicina. The sequence goes on along the minus strand of OW388084.2, from coordinate 111,548,735 downwards.
TAAAATTATAAACAAAAGCTACAAAAACAAAAACAATGAACTTGTTTACAAATTATCGCGCTGCGGAATATAACAACAAACATCAGCATAAAAAATATGATAAACAAGTATACAAAAAAACAACAAACATCAGCATAAAAAATTATAAACAAGTAAACAAAAATACAACAACAAACACTACAAGAATAAATGTAAACAAGATACACAAACAACATTAATGAAACAACGAAGTTTACATTTATAGAGATCGCGAGAAGGCGAAGCCACGAGAATAAGAACATGCATCAGACTGTTTACGTTGACAAAAGTCAAAGCAAAGCAGGCAACTGGAGTTCGTAAAAGTTCAGTCGGTCTTGTGTGAAGACGCGGTGTGTTTGAAGAATGTAATTGTGGTTTGAAAATGTCCTTTACAAAGATCTGTCGAACAATTGTCTAGTAATTGTTATTACTTATGCAAAATGTGTAAACAGAGAAATAACAAACAAAGCAATTGTTGTTGTATACATAAAGTTGTGAACAGTGAACAGCACACATAATTGTGCGAATAATAAAGAATTTTAATTAAAAACTAAACACAAATTTTATTTTTACTTTATTTGCAATCTACGAGCTCATATTTTAAATGTTTTTAAAAGGTAAAAACGTAACAATATCAAAAAGTATACGGTTTTCGGAAACAATACCGTTTTTATTTTTTTTATTCTATCTATATTGTGACGGTAGTCTAATGATATTACACAATAATAATAATCCAACTGCTATCTTGTAAATTTGTTTTTTTTAATAAGAGAGAGGAATACTTGCATATCTATCACCGATTTAGAGCAACGATCATGTAACGTATTTAACAAACCATTTACCATGAGCCCTAATTTTCTTAACGTCGTTATTTAAAAATTCCCTTTTAAAGATCGTATAACAACGCTTTTGATTTTCACCTTGATTTCCAATCAAAAACGAAAATATGTTGTGGCTTCCTATTTTTGTCACTTCGAATTAAGTTGTATTGTGGCGTATAGAAGAAATACCTAAAATTGTTCACTTACAATTTATACCTTCATTAGTGCGAAAAAGCTAAAAATAAAATTCAACCAACGAACCAACCAACCAGCAACAGCAGAAGCAGCAGCAGCATCAGCTAAAATAAGAAGAGTCTGTAGAATTGTAAAACATGTACTAGAGGCAAGCATGCAAGCAAATTAAAGCCTGATTTTTATTACAGACATGATCATAAAACCACAAAAGAATCTCAAAAGGGAATTCATGATATGCAGTGATGACAATACGATTACAGACTGTCTAAATGGCTCGATGGCTGACAAAACGATCTTCTTCTTAACGAAAAATGCTTGTAATGCAACAAACATATACGTATGTATGTACGTACGTAAGTACGTAACAGCAACATTAATAGACGAGCATAGTTAGCCAGTAAGGCTTTAGTTTTAAAATATATGAACAGACATGTGAAGCTGTGACAAGTCTAAAACACAACAAAAAAAAAACGACAGAAATAATGGAAATATCCAATGCGAAAAAGTGTCGGTCATTAACGCCATTAAACCAGTTCTGACATTTTAATTAAACTACACGCAAGGAAATACATTTAAACAGCGAAAACAGAAAAAAACACATAAAAACCAGAACATCTACAAAACTAAAGGCTTTCTGGCCTTAATGCAAACCTAAAATGACAGCCAGTAAAGACTATTGCTGGCTTAAAGGATCAAGCAACAAACAAACAAACACAACCATACCGTAGCACACATTCTAAATAATCTGGGCTCATGCCCAGTGCGCACATTGCTAATGTTGTTTTAGAAGAATAACTTACGCATAACGACAAAGCCTCGTCTAAAGCTCACGCATGTCTTAGTCAATATAATCAAAGCAGCAATCATGACATTTTACGGAGTACAGACAACAAGCTTAAGCTTTAACTGCGCTTGATTATAATAATAAAATAAGAAGAACAAGAAGAGCCCTTTTTCAAACCGCTAACAACGATGATGATGATGATGATGATGATGATGATGTTGGCTGGTGGTGTATAAAATTTCGTTAGAAACATTAGTAAAAGACATAGGATTTGTTAAGAAATTCCACTGTAAAGCATATTTTTTATTATTATAGTCTGTGAATGGGAGTCTACTAAAATGGGTGCGGCAGTAAATGAGGGCTAAGGATCAGATCATATCGAAATTCACTGTCCTCAGTAAGCAGATGAGAGTGCGAGGAAGGGAGTTTGCATGCCACCGATAAGGCCAATTGAACGGGAGTCTACTGAAATGGGTCTGGCAGTCAATGAGGGCAAAACAAAGTATAAGTTATCGACAAGTAGAGCGGCGTATTGAATCTCAGATAACGGCCGATATCTACGCTTTCGATATAGTCAAGGAATTTATTTATCTTGGCTACGCCATTACCACCGAAAATGATGCCATTCTGGAGATCAAGCGCAGGGTCACTCTTGCCAACAGCTGCTACTGGTCTCAATAGGCAATTGAGTAGCAGAGACCTCTCCGGCTACAGATAAACTAATCCTCTACACGATGCTCATCCGCCCCGTGCTACTTTATGGCGCAGAGGAACGGGCACTATTAAGCACTGATGCAGCAGCCTTGAGAGTATTTTAGAGAAAAGGCCTACGTAAGATCTTTGGTCCAGTGCGCGTTGGCGATGGTTTCCGCATCCGATACAACAGGGAGCTGTATGAGCTCTTTAACGACAAAGACATTGTGCAGCGTCTTAATATCCAGAGGCTGCGCAAGATCTTCGGTCCAATGCGAGTTAGCGATGATTTCCGCATCGGATCCAAGAGTGACCTGCATGAGCTCCTTAACGACATAGACGTTGTGCAGCGTATTAACATCCAGCGGCTCGGCCATGTCGTTCGAATGGAGGAGTATGATCCGGCGAGACGGGTATTTGTCGCGGGGATCTGCGGAAGTCGGCGAAGAGGGCGACCTTGTTTGCGTTGGAAGGACCAAATCGAGGAAGCCCTGACATCAATTGGTGTGAATAACTGGCGTAGACGCGCAAGAAGCAGAGGCGCCTGGAAGGATGTGTTAAGGTCGGCCGAAATCAGTTAATCGGGTTGTTCATGGCCAATTAAGTAAGTAAGTGGATCAGTAGATAATAGATGGATATGAAACCTATAAGCCGTAAATAGACGAAAACTCGTTTAAAATTTTCTTCATGTTACCCCAAGTGAAATTCTAATTTATCAGCTTAGTTGTCCTATTCCAGCGAGAAGTTGTGCTATTCTAGAGTAGAGGTCCTACTTAATTGGCCTACTAGAAGAGCCCGCTAAAGCTCTAATATCCTGGCAACCAGTCTTCGAGCAAAAGGTGTGATAGTAAACCAGTTGTCATGACATGAAGCTTCTCATCTGTCCTCCGATTTCAACTTTAAATTGTAACACAGTTGATACGAGAAACCCGGCCGTCATTACGAAAAGAATAAAAGGATTACGACCTACTTTCTCACACCACTTATGTTGTATGTGTTAATTTTATACATGAGTGGCAAGACCTACATTTTAAAGTCGATTCCGTACGACAGATTTTTTGAGAAACTTTTTCATGGCAATTTTATTTACTCTCAGATTTTTGGCAGAAATCTGCTGAGAGGAAGTCGCCGAAGAAATATTTTTTCATATTTTCGTTTCGATGTCTGACCCTGGGTTTGAATCATGGCGTTACATCTAATAAGCCAACACACTACCTACTAGACTACGGCGATTTCTTTGGACATTTATTTTGATAAACTTTATCTAACAGTCTTTATTACAGTGACTACATTGGGCATATTCGCAAGGAACATTCGAATCTGGAATTCGCTGTTATCGGTGCCTAATTTCAATGTAGTAAGATTGAGACTTTCTGCAGTTACTTACGGGTTCAAATTGAGTGACATCTTGTTAAACTAATGTGTGTACCAAGTCATTCGAATATCTGCTAAGTGTAGGGGGGCTCTTATGAAGAGGAACATATGTCCCACTTTGGCGATTCTCTCTTCTGAGAAAGAATCAATTCGGCTTCTAATATAATTACATTTCTTACGTACTTAAGTGGTTATTGCAACCCCTCAGTCGGGATTAGGACGTAGCTTCTCACACCACTTATGTTGTGTGTTTTAATTTTTGCCAGGAGTTAAGGGATCTACAGTTTAAAGTCCACTTCGAAATCATATTTTCTTGTTTTTCTGATCTTAGTCCTATACTTGCCTTTAAAAAAAGAAGTAAACTTAAAATATAACTGTAATGCAAAAATACTGCTCATCAAGCACTTAAAACTTAAGTCTTCTCCCAGTATTTACCTTTCAAAGGAACACCACACAGGAATTTTGTTTAGCAAAACATCGTGTAAGAATACAATGTTTCAGCCTTAATCAGACACTCATTAAAGTGATACGAAAACATTTAAACAAATGTAATTTATATTTACAACAACAACAACAATAATACAATATATTACAATAACAACAACAGCAAGCAAAATCCCATAAATTTCTAAAACCTGGTTCATATATTTTAAAACCGGCATTTAATCTCTAAAAGCGCATCTGCTGATTTACGCACATGACAAGAAGAGTGCCGTGAATGAAAGAACAACAAAAAACGAAAAAGAACAAAAACGTAGCAAAACATGTGTAAACCATAAGCAGATGAAAAGGCTAAAACCTCAGCTCAAACTTGACAACGGGACAACAACAGCAACTGCTTTAAAACTTAAGTTTTAAGCCAGGAGTGTTCTTATTCACTTTTTTCGCATTTCATAAGCGGTTTTAGAAGCGGTCTGAAAAAAATAGAAATTCTTGATGGTGATGAAAAATTTTGCTTTAAAATATTCCATCTTTTTAGTCTTATCAAGTTGGAGGCCTATGCGCTGATGATGGCCACAAAATGTCTTATAAAACAACAAGTGCTGAAGATTCAATGTCATCAGACAACATCATCACTTCTTTTTTCGCAAAAAACAAAAAAGAAAACCAAGAAGTTTTCTCTCATCTTGTGCTATTGCAGGCAGGCAGCATCATCATCATCATCTTTGAGTTTTACATGGGTATACGCAGTATTTGCTGTATCTGGTGGCTGCCTTCAATAGATGCTGGCCATGGTTTTCATACTGATCATGCCATATAAACATTTTAGCATGGGTTTATTATACAAAAATGTCGAAGAATTAGCCATATACGAGGCAGTTTGAACATTTAGTTTCATAAGCTGCATAGATGAGCAAAAATAACACCGTTTCCAAAGAGAAAAATTTTAAAAATTTTTTAATTATTACGAGCTTCGTAAATTGAAAGAAAGGCGGGAATAAAACTGTGAATACCTTTAACGATTTCTACCATAAAGTACATGATTCTGATATTAAATGGGAAAAGTTGCTCAAAAATTTGCCGTTCGGAGTCGACTTTAAACTGTAGATCTCGCCATTCATGTATAAAAATAACACACACATCATAAGTGGTGTGAGAAACTACATCCATAAACCTGGCTGATGGGTTGTAATGACCAATTATGTATGTATGTATGTATACTTTCAATAATTACTACCAAAAGTACATGATTCTGATATTAAATGGGGCGTTACCCAGGAATGGTATTTTGGTTCTATGCAGGTGGTGTGGTCGTCAGTGGATAGGAAGTCTAATAGCTTCAGAAGACTACAAAGGCTTCAAGGAGTATCTATATGGAATGCATTAACTAGACACGGGTTCCGATGATGTGTTCTGATCATTCATTCACGTAGTCATAGAATCTGTGAATTGGCTTCGAGGTGAACACCATTTTAAAAAGGTGTGCCAAGTGCCTGCAGCGCCAATTTAGAAAATCTGTTACTTTCCTCAGTTGACTTGAGGATAGTCTGATGCATAGATCAAATTCCCTCCTATAATGATTGCCATAACAAAAGTTTCATTTGAAAATAGTCCTCGTTTTCTTTCTAAAGACCTCAACTCAACCCTAAGAAAGGTTTTTACCACTTCTTACTTACTTAATTGGCCATTAACAACCCGATTAACAGATTTTGGCCTGCCTTAACACATCCTTCCAGGCGCCTTTGCTTTTGCGCGCCTCCGCCAGTTTTTCACAACAATCGATGACAGAGCTTTCTCGATTAGATCCTTCCAACGCAAACAAGGTCGTCCTCTTCGCCGACTTCTGCAGATTCCCGCATCAAATACCCGCCTCACCGGATCATCTTCCTCCATTCGATCGACATGGCCGAGCCAGCGCAGCCTCTGGATATTAAGACGCTGCACAATGGCTTTGTCGTTGAGGAGCTCATACAGCTCACTGTTGTATCGGATGTGGAAATCATCGCCAACTCGCACTGGACCGAAGATCTTGCGTAGGACTTTTCTCTCGAATACTCTCAAGGCTACTGAATCAGTGCTTATAGTGCCCGTTCCTCTACGCCACAAAAAAGCACTGGGAGGATGAGCGTCTTCTAGATTATTAGTTTTGTCGTACGAGAGGGGTCTCTGCCACTCAATTGCCTATTGAGACCATAGCAGCTATCCAGACTGACATGACTGACTGGTAACGGTGGACCAAGATATATAAATTGCTTGACTATATTGAAAGCATAGTTATCTGTCGTTATCTGAGATCCAATATGCCGCAAGTCTCTACTTGTCGATAACATATACATTGTTTTTGCCCTAATTTACTGCCACACCCATCTTAGTAGACTCCCGTTTAATTGGCCACATCGGTGGTGTGTTAAAGCTCCACTCCAGGCGCTTTCATCTGCTTGCTGAGAATAGTGAATTTCAATATGACATGGAACTTACCACAGGTGATCCTATTTCCACTTCCTAGCTGATTTCGATTCTCCAAATAGTCCCATGCTTTCAGTGACTGTATAGGGTCTGCAACCGTACGTAACGTACGTAATTGGCCATTACAACTCTTCAGTTAGGGTTACGACCTAGTTTCTCACACCACTTATGTTGTGTGTGTTAATTGAGTGACGGGACCTACAATTTAAAGTCACTTCCGAACGACAGATTTTTGAGAAACTTTTCATGGCAATTTTTATTTACTCCCAGAGTTTTTGCCAGAAATCTGCTGAGAGGAAGAGGAACGAAATACTTTTTGTATTTTATTTTGATGTCTGGCCTGGGGCTCGAACCCTGGCTTTTCGTCTAATAAGCCAACATACTACCTACTAGACCACGGCGACCACAGGGTCTGCAGCCACTACACTTAATAGCTGCTCTAACGTACACTTTGACAGTTCTTCCATTTTCACAATAAATTGTGCAAATGTATGTCCTTTTGGCAACAGTGTTCGCCCCTAAGCTAGTTAGTTTCGTTACGAAATCATTTTTTTTTTCGTTGCCAAACATGAATATTTTTAAACATTTTACCAAGGTTTTCTATGCAGTTATAAGCACTTGTCTTTGTCTATCTGTCTCTCTGTCTGTCTGTCTGTCTGTTTATCCATACTACACATGGTCATGGTGGCTGTCTATCTGTCTTCCTGCCAGTAATCTTTTGTGCGTTTGTCTCAATGTTGTGGTCAATGTTCAAAACTTTAGAAGTCATTTGTTTATTATTTTATTTCAATACTGGATGGCTGGTCACTCTTTTTTATTTATTTTTTAGCTGGTTTTTGTTTTTGTTTTTTTATTTTTGGAGATAAATAAGCGATAATGTTTTATGATTATGGTAATAATTGCTAAAGCTGGTTAACAGCAAAAAAGACATCATTTTTATATCGTTAAAAAGCAAAACGAGAAGAGAAAAAACATGGCAAAAAATATTATGCGATAAAACAAATTGGGTGGCTATTAAAATACTCACCTAGAGACAGGTATTAACATGATATTTGACTTTGAAAAGTTTGAAATTCTTTTTTTATGGCTTGGCACTTGAAGAAAAGCGAAACGGTTTGGCTTGGCTTGAGTTTAGTTTGACTTGGGTTTGGTTTGTCTGTTTGGTAAAATGATCTTTTAGAAGTTGAGAATTTTATTGAACACCATTAGAATGCAAATACATAATTAATAGGCAGATTGAATTTAATATTTTAAGTATTCCTAATGTACAGAAATTAATAATTATTGCCTTTTCAAGTTTCCTGTTATTAAGAAAATAGACTTTCTTAAGCCCACAATTACTTCGTATCTTTGTGGGAAAGTGTTGGAAATTTTTTCAAAGGCTTTAAGCTATTAAAACTACTGGCATAACCAAATGAAATATTGTTATTGCTTACGAACTAAAATGGTGCATGTGGAATGAGTAAAAGACACAATAATCGGTCTAATACGGCAACTGTGAACTACAACATATTCTCTTCCGTAGTACTCAAAATATAATTCCAATATTTCCTCATCTCTTCTCTTTTAGAGGACTTTCATTGAAACCGAAACATGGAGTGGTTCAAATAAAATTACCTCCTTCCGTCCTTTTAACATAAATCCCCGCCTTTTTATATCCTTAGTGCCCCTTATGTCCTGGCTCTCATATGAAATAAATTTATTCCTGAATTGTCAGCTAATTGACCAAGTTCCAGTACAACAGTAAAGCCAGGAAATGAAATATTCAACTGCTAAGATCCTTGTGAGTATCGAGTTAAGGTTATATTAGTATCCTGACCTTTTCTTAGAGAGATTCAGAATATCTATTCTGGGTGGAGTACATACATACACAATTGATCATTGCAACCCTTCAGTTATGTTTACTACATAGCTTCTCACACCACTTATGTTGTGTGTGTTATTTTCATACATGATTGGCGGAACCTACAGTTTAAAGCCGACTCCGAATGACAGGTTTCTGATAAACTGTTCATTGAATTATTAATTACTTCACAGAGTTTTTGTCAGAAATCTACTGAGAGGAAGTCGCCGAAGAAATATTTTTTCATATTTTGTTTTATTGGAGATGTCTGACCTGGGGTATAAACCAAGGCCTCACATCAAATAAGCCAACACACTATCTACTAGACTACGGCGACTACCAGACTGATATACTGCCAATGAACTCTACTTGAGTTGTAGAGGCTAAAAACAGGAACAAACTTTTGGGTCTTAGTCAAGGCGGTTTTGGCCTGTTCAACATGCTAAAGTTTCCAGCATGCTGCATATATTTTCTGAGTAGGTCCCACTGAAACTCGATGTATTTGTCCAGCCTTTTCCATAGTAATTGTTATCAAACTACATTCTAGTTGAAGTATTAGGCGGTCAAGACCTAGCCAGCGCAGGGGATAGGATTGTTTAAGGCATATATCTCTTGAATATACACATGTGTACAAGCCTAAGCTTCAGCTTAAGTTTATTTGTTTAATTTATAGTTTAACATCGTTAATGTTATTATCTGGTATCTGGATAGATGAAGAGTTTTAAATATTTACACTCTTTAGCCAATCATTATATTGTTTCTTCTTCTTTTTAAATCTTCAAACATATCTTCTATGGATCCCTCGTATGATATCCGTTAATAATGGGTGATTTTTTTAAGAGCTATAGGAAAATTTTTCAAAAAAAAACACATAAAATTCCGAAAAATGCATGAAATATTTATTTGAATCGATAGTACGGTCCATATAATTTAATGTTTGAAGATTATTTCATGCAAATGTTGACCGCGAGTGTGCCTCAAATGGTTCATCCGCTTAGTCCAATTTTGGCATACTCTTTCCAACATTTCGGCGGTATCTCACGAAAAAATGCTTCAATGTTGTAATCCAATGCGTCAATTGAAGCGGGCTTGTCTATATAGACATGAACTTTAACATAGCCCCACAAAAAATATTCTAAAGGCGTTAAATCGCACGATCTAGGCGGCCAATTGACCGGTCCCGAACGTGAAATAAAATGTTCACCGAACTCGCCTCTCAATAAGTCCATTGTTACGCGCGCTGTGTGGCATTGCCTTATTAGTTGTAGAGTTCCGACATAATCAATCAAATATTTCTGGTATTTTGCTTATAAAACTCTACAAATAGCCCTTCCATTGAGAATTTTTAGTATGAATTCAATTAAAATTTCTTTTATTTTTCTAAATTATAAAATGATTCTCTAAGAATTTCGTATTTCTCTTGAATTTTTGTGTCCATTACAACCCACAATTTGGCAAAGCTCCTTTTCTTTATTGACAATGTTTTTTCTTAGGAAAACTAAATAAATAAAGAAAAGAATGAAGAAGAAAAAGACAATAAAAAAATAAAAGAAAAATGATGTTGTTACTCATCCTTTGCAGTTAATCTGTGTTTGAGTTCAAATTTAACACACATTTATATTCCTGTCGCCCACTTAATTACAAGATTTCTTCCTCTTCTTGTTCTTCTTTCCAATCTATACACATCTCTCTCTCCATCTCTACCTCTCTGTTGCATTTCTTTTGAATACACATTTCATGTTTCGCTTAATTTTCCAGTACATTTTTCCATAGCAATTGCAGAGCCTGGGTACTTCTAGTACTTCTGCTAAGTTCTTTTCCTCCTTTTTTCTTACAATTTGTGCATCAAAAGAAAAACTATTATAACTTTATTATGTAAGTAAGTACATGTGTAACTATATTAAGTTGGTTGTTGCATTGGAATGAAGCATTCAAAGCTACAAAGAGAGAGGCAAGATGCAGTAGAGGAGGCAGCATGTAAAGTTTTATGGAAAACTTACAAACCGGGTTTGGGTTGTGTTTTTCTCTGTGTGTGTTTGTAATTTAAGAGAGCAAGATTGTCAGTGGATTATTAACATAACCATTGACGGTTTGAGACATTAGAACCACCAGCACTGGCAACAGCAACAGCAACGGCCCGAATGTCAGTTGCCAAACAATCCAACCAGCCAACCATCGCCACCAACATTCAATGACAAGTGTATACAAGTTTTCTTTGCATAAGTTGTTTATCAAATAATGAACAAAAACAATAACAACAACAACACTGAGAATATGAAAAATTACACACAAACAAACATAAATAAAGTTAGAGTCGAGGCATAACAGTGCGTTCTAACGTCCCTTCTTTTCAAACATCCATGCCTCAAAGTCTGTCCACTACTTTGCCATTTCGAATTCGGTTCATGAAACGTTCATATTTGTATTTCGCTGTTTGAAACTGTGTATGCGCTTGTATTAGCGTGAGTGTGTGTGAATGTGTTTATGGCACTTCCTTGAACTGTTTTTTTTTTTTTTTTCAAAAAAATTTTATTTTATTTGGTATGAAAACTTGTCTGGAAATATTTTTAAACAAATTATTCAACACTTTGCATTTGTTCTTGTTGCTGTCTTTCATACTGTTGTTGTTGTTTTATATTTCTTACACTTGCAGCATAACATGTAGGAAATTCTGTAGAGGACATCATTTGCTTTCATGCACTTCAAAGCAAAAGTATTTCGCTTAATTCTCTAATCATTGCAAGCAAGTGTAGTAGGGGTGCAGTACAGACGATTGTAGAATGAATTGGTGACAGACAGATACTTAATGGGGAAACATATTTTCGAACTACACAAGCAAAAATAAATTTTTATCACAAAAATTCAGAATAATTTTTCGATTCTTCTAGATTGAAGGCCAACTTCTCTAGCTAAAGAGAATAAAGTTTACTTACATGCTTGAAGAAGTCGCCGTAGACTAGTAGGTAGTGGGTTGGGTTATTAGACGTAAAGCCAGAGTTCGTGCCCCAGGCCAGACATCAAAACAAAATACAAAAAGTATTTCTTCGGCGACTTCCTCTCAGCAGATTTCTTGCAAAAACTCTGAGAATAAAGAAAATTGCCTTGAAAAGTTTCTTAGAAATCTGTATTTCGGAGTCGTAGGTCCTGCCACTCATGTATAAAATAAACGTGTGAGAAACTAGGTCGTAATCCTGACTGAAGGGTTGTAATGACCAATTATGTATGTAAACGCTTTAAGAATTCCATGGATAAGCTTGTAAAGGCCTTTCATTCCTTAATATTCAGCGTATCAAGTCCCTCAGTAAGCTAAGAATGGCTAATTGGCCGCCCGTTTGATTTCTTATGGGCCAACGAAAGTTCATAATCTAAATAACTATGAAGACCAATTTCTAAAAAGTATTGTTACGAAAATGGAAGAAATTTATATACTGGTGTTTTGCTTTTACATCGTTTGACATTAAAATTATAAACAAAAATATACCAACAAACAGCATCATAAAAAATGATAAACTAGTAAACAAAAATACAACAACAAACACTGCAAAAATAAACGTAAACAAAATACACAAACAACAACAATGAAACAACGATGTTTACATTTAGAGAGATCTGGAGAAGGCGAGACCATGCAAATTCGCCTTCAAGAACATTCATCAGACTGTTTACCCTGCCATATAAAAGGCAAGGCAAAGCAGGCAACATAGTTAGTAAAAGTTCAGACAGTCTTGTGTGAAGACGTGGTGTATTTGAGTAGAATAATCTTGCTTTGAAGATCTCCATTACAAAAATCTGTCGAGCAATTGTCTAGTAATTGTTATCGTTTATGCAAAGGGTGTAAACAAAGGAATATCAAACAAAGCAATTGTTGTTGTTTACATCAAGTTGTGAACAGTGGCACATAGAAATGTGCGAACAATAAAGTATTTTAATTAAAACTAAACACAAATATATTTTTATTTTCAATCTACGAGCTCATATTTTAAACGCTCTTAAAAAGGTGAAAACGTAACAGTATGTATATTTAAAGACATGTCCTGTAATTAGTGCCTTTACTTCAAACTAAAATATAAGGAATCACCCTGTTAGCGACCATGATGATATGCAAATAAATTAAAGGGCTTTTCACTTTCGCTTATGCTGAACACAATTATTTTGCTAACTTTCTTCTCTCCTCTTGTGTTAATGTTAGGCTGCAACAGCAGAGAACAGAACAGAGAGAAACAAAAAAATTTGTTACCAGAAAGGCGTTATAAATGAATAAAATGAAGACAAGAAAAAGAACTTTTAAGAATTATACGCATAGAGGTAAAGCATGAAATTAATTCTGCCGTAATTCCCATACCCAACCACCATCGTCACCAACATCAACAACAACAGCATTCAAGAATTGCATCTTTGCCTTCATCATCATCAACAGCCATCACCAAGCCAAGTAAATGGTTAAGTGGACAGACAGACAGTCAGACGTTATACATATTCATGCTCATTCTTCAACACCATACAACATTATTTTCTCTCTGTCCGTCTCTCTAGCTCTATACATACGTCCGTATGTCTCTTTGTCTGTCCTTCGTGTTATTTTGTCAGCAATTGTGTGTAACGCCGCCAACTCGTTATGTTACGGATTTTTGTTTAACATGTGTTGCTTGTTCATGTTGATGCCTATTGCTGGATTTTGTCTATGACTTGATGTATACATATGTATGTATATAAAGACACTTGCACTGATACAACAACAACAACTACAGCAACATTATTTGTTGCTGTCTTCCTTTAGAAACTTAACTTTTCTATGCCTTTAGTTTTCTTGCCATCCTTAATTTTCTGTGCTGCTTCCCTAAATACTTACATACTTGCAGGTTGTTCTTCTTTCTTTCTTTCGTTCTCTTGCTTTGACTGATTTTGTGCAGCCTTCTTTCTTTCTTTTTTTTCTATTGCCGGTTTTTGTGTTGTTGTTGCAGTACGTATCTACCTTGTGCTATTTGTTACAGGTTGACAAGTTTTTCTTCTCTAAGTTTTCGTATTGCGCTAGGCAAGCAATGAAGGTACATACATATATACATACATATTCATATCGTACATTTGATTTCTTTTTCCTTCCTTCATTCATTCATCCGTCTGTCTGTCTGTTTCCACTTACATCTCTTTGTGTATATACGGCATTGCCGTTGTATTTGTCTGTCTGCATGTCTCTGGCTGACTGCTTATCAGTCAGTTCGCTTGTCTTCCTGTGTGTTTGCTGGTGTGTGGCTTTCGTTGATTTGTCTCTACGGTAATCGTATAAACGTGGGTGGGGTGTTAAGGATATTATTGCTAAGCAAACAGTAAATTTTGCAGAGGCAATTAAAAGGAAAAAACGTTTTTGGAAGACCAATTAGTAGAAAGAAGCTGGAAAAGAACTTCAGTCAAAGCTACTCTTACTCTTTCGGAGAATAAAATGCAGGCTTAGTATCAGAGATCAGCAATGAATCGTTTTTCGCTACTCATAAGCACTCATGGAATTTTGAATATAAGTGAGTCAACAATACTGAAATTTAACTTTGTTCTCTAATTCATTAGTAGTCACTACAATGTTGATTTATAAGTACAGGTTTCAATGAGTATGCGTACAACGTTGACATCAAACTCATACCATTCGAAGTATGTTTGATTCAGACGCCTACTCATTTAGATTCATAACTTTAGAAAAATACCTATAAATGACTCGAGTGACTCGAAAAAAGAAAAAAACACACATAAGCAAAAAAGACAGAGCAGCAAGCAGAGCAAACACACAACCTTTTAGTGAGTACTTTAGAGTTCGTACGAGAATCACACTTATTTTGTGATTCGTGTATATGTTGAGTTATGGAGAGTCGAAATCACCAACATCATATGTGCTGTTAAATACGAATAAGATAAGTACTTTCAAGTTTGAATATGAGTAGAGCTTCCATGATATTCAAATAAGTATGAATTCGTATACATAAGTATCAGAAATTATGAGTATGATGAAGCTTTAACCAGCCACTCACTGGTGGTGAATGGTGTGAGAGCGACATACTTCAAATAACAATACTTCCTTTAAGACAAGCTATTTCTAATTACAACTCAGATGGAAAAGAGATACAAGTGTTAACACAGAGTTAAAGACAGACTTATGCCAAAAGTGTGGTGTTAAATATACCAATAGATTGTTGGCCTTTTCAGAACTGATGTCATCGGTTTTTGGGTCACACAAAGTTTGAAAATTCGGGCATAATGGCGAACATGCCACTAAGGGAACAGGCCGGTTTCATCCGAAGCTCGCCGTGGTTTAAAACTACCACTAACGAATCATGACAAGGTGACTTACCTCATAATGGGCCCACATGGCAACCGAGTGAAGATGCCTGTGAATGCAAGCTACTCGCTAACCTAACCTAACCTAACTCAATCTAACCTTGTTGGTCCAACTATTAGCTGTTGTTCACCAAATGATTTGTCCATCTATTTACATCTCCGAGTATATATTCAAAAGACCCAGACACAGACTTTAATTTCGAATTAAATGACATCCAACCCGGGGTATGTACAAAACACAATGCTGAAGTGCTTAAGGAAATGATTTTAAAGGCAATGGCTTCTTGATTGCATAAACACTGTTTTCAAGTTGATAAATAGGCCACTAGACTTACATTTCAAAAGAACATAAACTATACTTTCTGTAGGTAAGCTCTATAAAAAAAGAAATATAAACTGGTTCTATGTAGTCGCCGTAGTCTAGTAGATAATGTGTTGGCTTATTAGATATGAGGCCACGTTTCAAACCCCTGGTCAGACAGAAGAACGAAATATAAATAAAATATTCCTTCGGCGTCTTTTTCTCAGCAGATTTCTGGCAAAAACTCTGCGAGTAAGTAAAAATTGCCATGAAAATTTTCTCAAAAATCTACATAAGTGGCGTGAGAAGCTATGTTGTATTCCTGACTGATGGGTTGTAATGTATCATAATTACATACACATGTTAGAGAATATAGAAGTTGCAGACGCATTTGTATTGTAACATCGCCTATAGATATTATACAACAAATTAGGAGAGTGTTTCAAACCACATACGAAAGATATCATCACCAGTTTGGATTTCACTGTTAAGCTCAACGACTCAACGGTTTAGATTAATCTGCATCTTTCGGCTACAAGAGAGTTTATGATCAAAGAGAACGAATACTCGCGATCGGAACCTTTGCTCTATAGGAATCCCAGGATAGCGAACTGCAACAGTTTTGAAATGCTTATAGACGGGCTACATCCCTTTGCGAAAATGGGAGCAGTTGATGTCGCTCACATTGAAGAATCTGTCCATCCCAGCGGTGATCTTAGAAGGTCCTTTATCAAGTTATGGCCAATAATGCTGCCCAGCGAGCATGCACTGCACCGTGGTAGTCATCGGAGCTAAGGCATCTTAGGACGGAAATGAGAAGACTTTTCAATAGGGTGAAAAAGCCTAGGGAGGATAGGGACTGGGCTTGGGTGTGAACCCAGTTAAAACGGAATTTGTCTTGTTCACTTGGAAGTACAAGATCCTGACCTTCACCATTCCAATTATGAACGGAACAGCTCTGAGACACCAAAAGGAGACAAAGTTCTTGGGTATTATTCTGGACTCCAAACTGTCATGGAGCAGGAAGGCGATGAATGCCTTCTTCATCTGCAAAAGGACGTTTGGGAATAGATGGGATCTGCAGACTCGTGTCATCCACTGGATGTATACAGCGATTGTACGGCCTACACTCTCGTACGGGGCATTAGTATAGTGAGAGGTCCCTGGCTACACTGAACAGTGTACAAAGATTGTCATGCTTCAGCATCACGGGTGCTCTGGAGTTTCACGCCACATCGAGGTAATCTTGACCCTACAGCCATTGGACTTCTTCCTCCGAAATGTGGCTGTTAGAAGTGAACTAAGGCTTAAGTTCTCAGATTTGTTTAGGCCACGTACGGTGTGCAATTCAACACTGCATGAAGTACAACCGAATCACCCAACATTTAGATGTGACTACAAGGTCAGTCCCTGGCTTCGGATGAGCATACATAACTCACACTCCCATACGGAAAGAATGGGTTGCTGAAGCTGTTCTTCTTGAAGCAAATTCTTGAAAAAAGGCATGACTATTCAGCCGATTCATACCATATGAAGCATATGACAGCATCAGATAGAGATAACATTTGGAAATTATAACAGAGTTTTGCACAAAGAGTTTGACAAAACTAATCGCTGCCTTTGAAAAAACCATTTGGGAGACTACCTTGGTAATTAAAATGATAGGTATCACCATTATTTTATGACAAATAGAAGCTTTAGGGAATATGTATGTATGTACAGTGGTGGACATATAATTAGAAACGACTTAGCAACATGTATGTTTGTTAATTTGTTTTACAGTTTTCACTGTGTACCTGGGATCAAAGGCTTTGTTTGGAGGACGTCTTACATATGTAAGTTTTTCCATCAGATTGGGACAAATTAAACTTAGATTCATCATTCCAGAAAACTCTGTTCCAGAAACATCGTTTCTAATTATGAGGCCGCCACTGTATGTAAGTAAGCTAATAATTTTCCAAGTTCTTACATTTCAAAACAACATAAAACATACTTTCTGTAGATCACTTATTTTATTTTTAAAACTTATCTCGCCACCTACCATTTTACCCACATACTATTACTATATTTCTCATATAAATTTTCTTTTACCGTAAATCATGCCAATTTAAATGAAATTTGGATTAAAGTTGACTTTTTTTACCTACCTTGTACAAGATGTTGCTATTTATTTACAAATACAGCAACAACAACACAAACAACACCAACACATTTAAATACAATAAAACATTTTCCAAAACATAACCATACAGTATGTTACGATTGCTGTTGCATTCATCATTCACACATGTTGCATTTATTTTGCAATTTATTACACACAATGCAAGTGTAGTGAGTGTGTCTTTCCATATTTCTTTTTTGTTTTTGCAGGCTTCTTCCGTTTTGTTGCTTTGTTTGTTGTTGTTGTAGCATTTGTGTTGAAATTAATCGTTATAAAGTAATATACGAGTATACGTATATGTATAGTTTTCGTCTTTTAGTCTAGTTTTTTGGAGGTTTTTTGCTTCTTGCCATTCGACAGTTAGTGGAGGGAGGAAGGGGTATGTTAAATAAATTGCTTTCTTGTTATTAGAAAAGTTTATGTGTGAGAGAGCAAAAAAAATGAAAAATAAAGTGGGGAAAAACTTTTCAAATTTGAGGTATAACCACCACGTTTTTCATCACAAACATACGTTGATTTAAGTTGAAAATAATTTACTGTGCGGTAGGTCAGGCAATTAATTTAAAGGGGTAGGCGTTAAATTTAGAAAAGGCTTAATAAAGGCATTTAAAATCATATTAACACATACATTCAAATCTAAAATCAATCACCAAAATTTTTTTTATTTTTATCGCCATATCTTAACAAAATTCTCAAATACCACCCACATTGCAATGCCAAAGCAAACTTTAAATTGTTTTTCAAGATTTTCTGCCTACAAATTTATCTAAAATTTCTTCAAACCATGTATTGCGTATTGAAAATGCGGCATAACTCTTAAGAAAAATTGCACCAAATATGTACGTACGTAACGTACATGACTCAAAATATAATCACATCACTTACCGCCCGAGCAATATTTCACTTGTATAATGTGGCAAATGACTTTAAAAACTCGCAACACATTTTATATTTATGAGTAGTTTAACAACCTCAATATCATACACATATACCCAGCTTTACTCAGAAAAAAGTACAAAAAACCAGAGCAGAGAAAACCGCCAACTCCAAAATCCATACTTAAGACGTACTCCAGCTCACAGGCAGTGGAGGTTATAATTCAAAATGTTTTTTTAAGAATAGCAAGGAATCCAAAAAAGCAAAAAGAAAAACGACGACAAACTTTAGCAAATAGTCGTAAAAGGATAATGCCATTAATATTTGTGTGCCGCATTAGAATCGAACAAACCTTTGGCTATACAATCATGAAATGCAGGAGAGATAGCGCGGGAGTGTGTACAGTATAGGAAAACATCCGCTTAATGCTGTGTGTGTGTGTGTAGCATACTTTTTGGCCTGAAAACGTTCCGCGTAATGAGCAAATTTATGGGCAATTGATAATTTAGTGGCATTCGGAAACATCAATTATTTTCTGTTTCTTCGATTCACATTCTTTTTTTGTTTTTGGTTTTGGTTTCTTTCTTTGTGGTACCACGGCATCTTTTGCACCAGCAGCTCAATTTTTATTGGTTTTATAGGCAGATGTTAAAAAGAATGCAATCTTAATTGGTTTTATAGTAAATGTTAAAGCTTTATTTGGTACAAAGAGACTCATTTCATTCAGATCTAAGCTTCTTCTACTCCATCCTTCTTACCTCATCTTCTACTGAAGATTTTTGTCAACATTATAAGGAGGACCTTGCTACTAAGTACATGCAGCTTCAGTTTAGCCCTGGAGTTATTCGAATAAGACACAGTTTTCCACCAAATCATGCTAGGTTATGGCACAAATATAGCTGTAATAAAAGCATCTCTACACAGAGATTAAACATGATTTAATGGGGGGATTAAATATATGAAAAGCAGTATAGAAAGGGGTAGAAAGTCTTCTAACCAGCCATCCAGTATCCGAGGTGAATCGTTAACTCACTAAACCTTTTACAGAAGGCGTAGCATAATTTGGGCCTGCAGTTCCGAATTTCAGGTACAAGAAGGACATAAACGGAAGAGACATAAACAAAATTGTCAATTAGAAATTAGTCGTACTAGACCTTAAGAGGTTCTCTACTCAGTACCTATATCATTCTGGAACGATACTACATACATACATAATTGCTCATTACAACCCTTCAGTCAGGATTAAGGCCTAGCTTTTCATACCTACGCTTTAAATTCGATTACAAACGACTCTTTTTTGAGAAATATTTCATGGCAATTTTATTTACTTTCAGAGTTTTTGCCAGAAATCTGCTGAGAGGAAGTCGCCGAAGAAATTTTTTTTCAAATTTCGCTTTGATGTCTGACCTGGGGTTTGAACGGTGGCCTTACCTCTAATAAACCAACACACTACCAACTAGACTACGGCGACTTCTATTCTCTGTTGCCAGAAAACATCAAATTTCTGTTTAATAAATTAATCGATCGATCCGTTCGTTAGGTTAGGTTAGAGGACGTGTACTTGTCAATTAAGACAAGTACAGTACCCGGAGGTCGAATTCACCCATTGTACAACGTCCTAGTTTCTCACATCACTTATGTTGTGTGTGTTAGTTTTATGCATGAGTGGCAGGACATACAGTTTAAAGTCGACTCCGAACGACAGATTCTTTAAGAAACTTTTCATGGTAATTTTTTATCAGAGTTTTTGTCAGAAATCTGCTGAGAGGAAGTCACCGAAGAAATATTTCCTCATATTTTTGTTTTGATGCCTGACCTGGGATTTGAACCGTGGCCTTACTTCTAATAAGCCAACACACTACCTACTAGACTACGGCGACTCCTATTCTGTTTTGCAGGTAACATCAAATTTCTGTTCAATAAATTAGTCTATCAATCCGTTCGTTAAATTCAAGCACATTGCGGCGTCCTCTGCAATTTCAGCACCTCAGTGGGAACACAACACAGTTTATCTCCATACTTATATAGCAGGAGCAAGATGAAGGTAGACTCCAGTTGACATGATGTCCAGTCAGTGCTTTAAATGGAGTTTGATTATCCACATATATTATCAGCCTTTGACCCGAAGCGATATAGTGAACGAAGCCTTATACTATGTTCAGACATGTACTTATATTGAGTAAATCGCAATAAACGACATTGTTGATCTCAATATTACATATAAAATGTCAATTGTGCTCAATGCTCAATAAATTCATAAATTGTTATAATATTGATTAAAACTTGAAATACAGCACTGTCATAAGTACGTTCAGTGCGCATATTACAATTTTCCGAACACTTTCTATTGATATTTGACAATTCAAATATCAACAACGAACAAAACAAAAACAATATTGTTGAAGCAACCAGCTGTTTTGTTTACCAGTTGTCAAATGAATATTGAATAAGCATCTGAACTGCATGTATTATTATGTCTGAACACTTAAAATATTGTACTCAATAAACTGAATATTGACTCAATAAAAGTGCATATCTGAACATAGTATTAGTCAACGCAAAATCCTCAGATGTTGTGAGCATGGATACAGGATAGTTTATTTTACAATTTATTTTAAGAGCCATCTGTGAAGGTCACAGGCCTACGTCCGTAAAACGCTGTTTCAATATTCTGTGAAGGCTCAAATCTATTTCGTTAAGATTTTTGCAAACTCTACCATCATGCAGCCCCTGCGCTGACCAAATTCTTCTTCTATCCTGGTTTGGAAGAACTTGGTAAGTACAAAGACTGCGTTCACCTGTGGCGTCACAAGGGGCCGCTATGAGTGCTCAAGTGAGCTTTTGGTATCAAAGCTATCATTCTACCTACCTACCATTTAATTAAGACTCCTAGTGGAGATTCTCAAACGGTTTCTGGCCATTATCCACTGCGTTGCTTCCTCTGTAGACATTCGACGCAATAGAATTACAAAGCTATGCTTATGCACCACGAATCACCCTAGGATTATACCCCAAATATGAAATCTCCTGCATTATTTGGTTTTCAGTAGCGAAGGTCAGCTAAAACATCGAAATTCCATAAAGGAAATGATGCTAAATAGAGCAGAATTTAAGCAGACTCCAGAATATGTCTGACAACGTGTAGATATTGCGAAACGAGAAGGATCTGTCTGCGCTGTAAGCAAGAGAAGACTTTTTCATGCATCGTTGTTTGTACTTAAATCAATGCATTCTTTTACATTTCTGTCTTCAATAAAATTGCAAACACACATACAAAGAAACACGGGTTTCTATATGATGTTTAATCAGTTTTTCTTCAGATGATATTGCCTCGTTGATGTTAAACTCATTCATACATGTGCATACGCAATTAAGTGCATATGTGTTCGTGTGTGTGTGTGTGAGGGGTTTTTTAAGTTTTTCTTTGTGGCAATTTCTTCGCAGTGAACGTATGCAACATTTTGATATCATTTTGCGTTTTCTGGTGTTGTTGTTTTTGTTGTTGCTAAAGCATTCAATTTTTTCACTTCATTTTCGTTTCGTTTTTTTTTCGTTTCGTTTTTTGTGGCATGAAGGTTATGAATCTTTATGTATGAAGTAGAAAATATGTGTTGCATAAACGTATAGGCTTCATTTAAAATGAAGAATTGTTATTGAGACCAATGAGGCACAAATTGTGCAAAATGTTTGGCATTTCGTTTCAGCTCTTTTAGAACGCGAGTTTTTTTTTTCTTTAATGTTTAGTACAGCTCTTCCTCTTGCTTTACAAATTGAGGGCGCAGAGAAATATTCTCGATGTGTGTTAATAGGTGCACGTGTGTGTGCATGTGTCTGTGTATGAGCAGCAAGTGTTGTAGTCTCAAACAATTTGTTGCATATTGCTGTGATGTAGAGTACGACGACGAGCTTAAATTGTCATGAATTATAGTTATGGTGGCATCATTAGCGGGTTTTCGTTTTTAATTTTTTTCTCTTCAACGTTTTCTTCATTTTTTCTTTTCGTTTTTTCTTCTTCGTCAGTGACCATTAAACAATTTATTTAATTTTTGTACGTGGCAGATGAATTGGAAATTAAATGAAAACAAAAATATCATTGGTTACTCACATACAAGTACATGCTCACATACATGCAAGATAGTTTAACCTTTTTCAAGTATGTGTTCTGGGGAATTTCATTTATGTTATGCTGAAAGCATACATACATATGTACATATGTATGTTATAAAGGAATGCATATGTTGCATTATGGATTCTCTACATTTGTTAAATGTGGCATAACCAATAACGTTGTTGTTGCCTTTTTTATTTTTTTTTAGCAAATTTCTGTTGTTGCTATGAAAACGAAATTTCTCATGATTTGTTGAAAACTTTCAAGCATATTTTCAATGAAATTTTTTCCATTGAATTAGAAATTCCCAAGCAATAATGGAAATTTGTTCACACTTTATTATTTCAAAATGCTTTAATTTGAAAATAATTTTGAACATCACAAACCGAAATTTTTGGTGGCCTTTGGGCCAGCATTTTTGATGGTAAATTATCATATCAAAATAACTGATAAGGGGTTAGACGTGTTGGCATTTAATCAAACACTATTTTACTTTAATGTCATGTTGCTCGTTATTCAGGCTTACAATATAGAAAATAAAAAAACATTTTAATGGCAGGTATCTTGTTATAGAAGCTCCTTAGAAACTGAAGTCTTGTTTAAAATACCGACCGCCATATAGACCATGGGAGTTATGAGGAAGCTGTTGTGGTGGCATTCATACACTCTAATGTACCATTTCCGAATGCGTAAAGGTCAGAAGGTCTTTAGCATTGACATACATTCGGAGAAAGCTTGTAAATAGTAATGGGATTCCTTTATAAGAACCTCTGTGAAAGGCATAACGATTATGGCAGTTGTCTGTTATTCAAAAATATTTCCAATTATTTGAAAAATCTACTGAGCCAGAGACCAGTGACATAAAGCAACTCTGTGACTCGTTAAGACCTTTAAAATTATGTTTGTGTGACTCTGAGCATATTCATGGTTTTTTATTATTCAGAAATAGTGTTTCACGTCTGAACTTTCAGAATATATGCCCTAAACAGCAACGACATTATAGTCAAATACACTTTGAAAGAATCGTTTCTCTCTTACTATAACAGGAGCCGTCAAATCTATACCATTGTCTAACCTGGCTTATATTTCATTGTTTTATTGTTTGTAAAGCTACTCAAGTACTGCCACAAAACGGTGTACTGTACTGCACTCAACTTTTATCCCTGCTTTCATGATGAACGGTATGATGTGTCCGGTCTCAATCCAAATAACTCCTCTGCTAATACTTGGTAAGACCTAATGTTTCCTTCTTAAGTACTGCACAATTTCTATGTATGTGTTGTGGTGATACCTTCTTCCCCTAACAGAATCTTGAGATTTCTACTCTGTACAAATATTTTCATGTTCTGGCCGCTCCTGAGTACAATTATGGGAGAAGCAAATTGTTTCCCACCATAATTATCAAGTCCAAGTTTAATATGCCTCAATGCCTTTTCATCGGTCGACCAATGGTGCAGATGTTCTTCTCGTAGTAAGTTCATTAATGTGCTGATTTCCCTTAATTGCCATATGATTTTAGATCCTGCAAAAGGCGGCCCTAACGCCTTAACTTGCCTAGATAGTCCCACTCTAATCTTGAGACAACCTCATAAGGTCTACATAATCATTACAACCCTTCAGCCAGGATTACGACCTAGTTTCTCACACTACTTACGTTGTGTGTGTTAATTTTATACATGAGTGGCGGGACCTACAGTTTAAAGTCGACTCAGAACGACAGATTTTTGAGAAACTTTTCAGGGCAATTTTATTGCTCTCAGAGAGGAAGTCACCGATGAAATATTTTCATATTTGATGTCTGCCCTGGGATTGAACCGTGACCTTACGTCTATTAAGCCAACACACTACCTACTAAACTACTACGACTTCGTGACCAGATACTATTGCTATATTCAGTGAATTGTTTTCATTTTTCGATAGAGTAAACTAGTCACACTATCGTTCAGATTACAATGAACTTTACGCAGATTCTACTGCGTTGACATGCTATCCGGTATGAACAACAAAGCAATCTATTTTCCTGAGGAGAAGCAACATTTACAATTTAATTAACATCCGGAAAGAAATGATGGTCCAAGTACTATACAAACTTTTCTTCAGAACGATGTTATTAGTGATAAGATTTCATTTTCAATCAGACATAGGAGATCATATGAGGTGGAGTATTACTCTCATTGTTCTGAAGCAACGTTTGTATAGTGCTTGGAATAGCATTTCTTTCCGGATGTTAATTAAATAGTTCAATGTTGCTTCTCCTTAAGAAAAATAGGTTCCTTTGGAGTTAAATGTGGTTTAAAAAGGATTCAATCTAATTTCTTGAATAGTTAATCGCCTTTGAGTAACAGCTCTATTACTAGGTAACACCTGCAAGGACCCTGATGGGTTATATCAATAACGACACTAAGCAGCCAGTCAGTCACTGCCATATAAAATAGTTCTCGTAGACAATATAATTATCTTAAATGAATTCCAATTTTATACTTAAAGCCACTACACAACACGGCACCAAATGAAAAAGAGGAAGAAGAAAAAAATGGAATTCAGTTTTTATAGGCACCTTTTAGAATCTTAAATCTTTATCAAATCAAATAAGCAGCAATTCCTCTCTTATGGATTTCTACACTTTTTGCCTTTTATATGGAAGAAGGAGAAGACGATCAGAATAGAATTTTAAACTTTTTCTTCTTGTTCATCTTGATGCAACAAACAATATGCATAACTAAATTATGGCATAAAAATAAAAACAAAAAACCAGAAAAAACAACAAAAAAAAAATATAAAAAATATTCACAGAAAAAAAATGCATCATATGATGAGGATGATGCTGATGCGGATGATGATGATGATGGTGGTGGTTATAAAAACAATTGGTTTGGTATGGCAGCACCATATTTGTATTGTGACAGCGACAGAAAACGTTTTATAAAGATGTTGTAATTAGACATTCTTGACTAGTGATTTTAGCCTTATTACATGTATGGCATACAATATGGTATGGCATGGTATGGCATGGCATGGTATGGTATGGTCCTGTGTAATGCTATAAAAATTTTTCTTTTTCTATGGTTTTTGTTGTATTAAGCTGCTGCTTTATTCTTAAGGAATTTATTTATTGATTATTTATTTTCATTTTTTTCTGTTTTTGTTTTTACCTCCGTCTTGCATTTGTTAAACACAACAACAAAAAAGTAGGCAAACAAAAAAAAACAGAAGGAAAAAATTCTATATTAAATTAAAATTTATAAAACCAAACTCTACTACTAGGAAGCCTTTAGACAAACAACAGCAACAGCACTAGCACTAGCACTAGCACTAGCAACAAACAATAAACAAAGGAAACTTAAGATGAGAATTTAAGCTCAAGAAGCATACGCGATATATTTTTAGTTGAAAACTGAAACAGAAAAAATATCAAATAATACATACGTCCATAGCTGCAACAAACAACCTGTGCAAGTGTAAGCTTAAGCAATGTCTTGGCTAATAAAGTCAAACATAAGTTAAGCAGATATGGCTGAGAAATAAAAATAAACAAAAAAAGAAATGAAAATGAAAAGAAAATAAATATCAACAACAATATAAAAACACAATATGCAACAGCATATTGCAACGGAGGAGAAAAAATGGCTTACAATATTGGAAACTTTGCAACAATAACCATATAACTTTACCTATATTTATAACGCTAAGCATGTACTTTTGGGTTGAGCACCAGGAGCCCAGCAAAAATTGTAAACCCCTGTTAAAAATAAAGAATCGAGATAACTAGAATTGACGATGTGGTGGTCTAGTAGGTAGTGTGTTGGCTTATAAGACGTAAGGCCACGGTTCAAACCCCAGGTCAGACATCAAAACGAAATACGAAAATATATTTCTCCGACGACTGCCCTTCAGCAGATTTCTGGCATAAACTCTGAGAGTAAATAAAATTTCCACGGAAGGGTCCAAAAATCTGTAATCATGCGAAGACTATTAAGAAGAATTAAAAGAACGAAGCGACACTAGTCCGTAGGGCCACATGAGTTTGGAAGTTATTACCTTTTGCTGAAAATTTACTCAGTTTGTAAAGGAAGTCGCCGTGGTCTAGTAGGTAGTGTGTTGGCTTATTAGACGAAAAGCCAGGCTTCAAGCCCCAGGCCAGACAACAAAACAAAATATGAAAAAATTTATTCGGCGACTTCCTCTCAACAGATTTCTGGCAAAAACTCTGAGAGTAATTAAAAATTGCCATGAAAAGTTTCTCAAAAATCTGTCGCTCGGAGTCGACTTTAAACTGTAGATCCCACCACTCATGTATAAAAAAATTAACACACACAAGATAAGTGGTGTGAGAAACTAGGTCGTAATCCTGACTGAAGGGTTGTAATGACCAATTATGTATGTGTGTTGTAAAGGAGTACATTCTGAGTAGTTATCGTCGGCATTAATTTCTATTGCATTCTGAGAAATCGTGCAAGGTTCAGAGATCTTACTCACGTGACATAAACAGAACCGTGGAAGAAGAAAATATTTTACACTTACTAGATACCATGACAAGTATTATATCGAAAAAAGGAAAGCATGCTTCTACTTACTTGCTTAATTGGCCATTAACAACCCGATTAATGGATTTTGGCCTGCCTTAACACATCCCTCCAGGCGCCTCTGCTTCTTGCGCACCTACGCCAATTGGTCACACCAAGCGATGATAGGGCTTCCTCGATTTGCTCCTTCCGACGCAAACAAGGTCGTTCTCTTTGCCGGCATCCACAGATCCACGCATGAAATACCGCTTACCCGGAGAATCCTCCTCCATTCGAATGGCATGGGCGAGCCAGGGCAGCCGCTTGATGTTAATACGGTGCACAAAGTCTATGTCGTTGAAGAACTCATACAGTTGGATTGGATGCGGAAATTATCGCCAACTCCCACTGGACCGAAGATCTTACTTAGGATTTTTCTCCCGAATACTCTTAAGGCTACTGTATCAGTGCTTAACAGTGTCTGCGCCATATAGAAGCACGGGGAGAATGGGCATCTTGTAGAGTATTCACTAACTCTCTACGGTCTTCATAGCTAGCTGAAATCATAGCCAATTCGTACTGGACCAAAGATCTTACATGGGATTTTTCTCTCGAATACTCTTAAGGCTGCTACATCAGTGAGGCAGGCTTCTACTACTCATATAATCACACTGAGCTGTCGAGCATTAACTCGAGAGTTTAAAAAACTGTGTATGTTTCCTGTACTAGAAGAAGTAAGTGATTATGGTATCACAGAGTCGCCGTAGTCTAGTAGGTCGTGTGTTGGTTTCTTAAGGATTCAAACCCCAGTCTGGACATTAGTCCAGGGCTTATCGTGAGTTTCGCCATAATGACACACCCCACAGTGCTCTAAGCATGGTAGGACACAATCAACCACTCACGTACAATGATGCAACCTCATGGTAAAACTACCATAAGTCGCATCACCGTACGTCAGTACCATTTCAAAACCAAGCATTTGGACATTATTAGCCTCTTGGTTGGGGGTCGGAGCCTAAGCTCGAACATTTCGAACTAAACGAACAAATATTTTTTTGGGAAACTTATACTCAGCAGTCTTCTGGTAAAAACTCTGAGAGTAAATAAAAAACTGCTATGAAAACTACTTCAAAAAATCTTTTATTCGGAAAAGACTTTAAACCATAGGTTCCGCCACTCATGGATAAAATTAACACACGCAACACAAGTGGTATGAGAAGCTACGTCGTAATCCTAAATAAAGGGTTGTAATGAGCAATTAAGTAAGTAAGCATCAGCGTCAACCATACTCTGTCCATTAGATTTCTGCCTGTAGATAGAGAGAACCAAGGAATACAATTCTATCCTAGCTATTGGACGTAATACAGGTTAGGGAAACTTAGACCTTCACTCTGCTACATCGAGCGACTTCAAAATGCCAAAATCTAGAACAATGAGTGGTAAGGTTACCACCTTTAGATACTGCAGGGGGATTTTATAAAAAAAATAATTCGAGACGTAATATCCATTCCAGAGAAAATATATATTTTTGCTTTTTTTGGTTTCAATATCTGAAAACCTAGCATGTTGCAGCAATTCAGAGGTTGAATACGGATTCAGTGCCTTAAAAGTCTTTAGAAAAGTATTCAATAGCTAGGTTTCTGAGGTAAAAATCTTGTCTTAAATAAACCGTAGACGATGCTTATTTTGAAAAAATTTGAAGCCTTCACAAATTTAAGTTGAAAACAAAAACTTTCGCTGGGTTATGTACCAGAGTCCGCGCATATATATTCTACTGCCTACATATGAACACAATTTAAGTCACTAATTGAACGCTTTATTTGACACATCAAATAAATCACACAATTTCTTGTGGTATACCAAAAAACAAAAACCCAACCGACTTAACACAAACAATTTTTACAACAACTGCCATTACAATAACAACAAGGAGGAGAAAAAGTAAGAAGAAAACAAAAAAATTATGGCTATTATAGCGTTAAGGAATATAATACAAGGTTATATTTCTGTTAAAGCACTTACTGTTTAAATATTGGCAACAAACATCATCAGCACTCAATATGCCACAGCATAAGAAGCTACAAAAACCAAAAAAAAAAACGAAGGAAAACGAACAGCAGCCAGTCATACAGGCATTGAAGTAAGCAATAAGCCAGTAAACAACAGCAACAAGCCATATGAGCCAGTAAAGCTAGTCATGTAGTCCACAGCCACCATAGAGTAGAGCCACAGTAAACATTCAAAGACATCATCGTCAAGCAACTGCAACATCAGCAGCAGCAGCAAAAGCAGCAGCATCTTCATCCTCATCATGTTGGCAAGCAACATGCTGTGTGTATGTCAATTTTTATATGAGCACTGAAGAAGATGCCATTTTTTTTGCTGCTGCTGCTGCCCCATTCAATATAACCCTGTATACAGTCATACAACAAAGCTTCCCTAGAATACTAAAGCAATGCATGTGTATGATGGTACCACTGTTAATGCTGTTTGAGCACTGATGTTGTGTTGTTGAGTTTGGCAAACAAAAGAATGGCACACAGAAAAGAAAGAAAGGAAGGCAAAAAAATGCTCTTTGAAAATCATGACATTATTGTAAAGAATGATGCACAGTTTTTAGGAGTAGAAAAAGGCAAAAAAACAACAAACCGAGGAAAAAGACAATCCTGGACAATGCTGTTTAACAATGAATGCAAGGTGCATCTTTAAAATGCAATCCAGCAATTGAGCTACTCTTTGCTTGAAAATATCGATTTTTGTCCGTGCATTCTACACGCTGAAAACAGTTTATGCCAATAATATCCCATAAAATAACAAAAATTCACAATCGTTCAAGATATACTATAACTTTGGCTTGTAGCTTGAAAGAAAACAGGCCTATTGGTTTGCTGTCTGCCTACTTTGCCATGAAGCTTCCCATATTTATGAGCATTTGATGAACGCTTAACTAAAGTTACTAAAACATCCGAACGCAGCTTACAATCCTAAATTATGAGACTCTTGTTGATGATGATGATGCTGGCTGTTGCTGCTGCAATTGCCAAATGGAATTAGAAGTTTTTTCTTTTCTTCTGCTGTTTTTGTTGAAAGAGTGGTGTTGGTATTGACTAAAAATGGTTTTATTGCTCCAACTATTGTCCAATAAAACTTAAGTGGACATTGGTGTGATTTAAAAACTCATGAAATTTGACTGTTTTTCGCCAAATACAATACGTACACGTACTGCAAAATGACAAGTGGATTAACAGCCAGTATTTGATGGAGAAGACAATAATGATTGAAGGTATCAGGTGTTTAGTTAGTGTAGCTAGGGGTTGCTAAGAAACAAAATAAAAAGAAAGTTTCAGGTTTGTTGCTTTATATAGAGTTTTGGAAGTGTGAATGGATCATATAGTTCCGAATTAAACCTTTTTTCCCTTTATGTCGATAAGGATTTCAGTGCAATTATGACGCTGTAAGGTTCTTTAAATGGATTATTTTTAGGTTTAACACACCATTTATTCGGCGTATTCAATATCGAGCCACATTTCTTGGAGTTAACTTTCTCTAGAGCAGTTCGAATTACTAATGCTAGGTAGGTAAGTAGAAGTGGCTGTCCCCTTGATGGAGTCATGAGCGGACATACTTAGGTCGCACACAGGGCCCATTGTGATACCACAGTTCCTCATTTCCCCTATTCCAGGAAACATTCGGAGCTTCCGATGAAGCGACACAGGTTGCTAATATCCATACATGACAGTTCACCCATATCCTCCACCCAGGTACCTCTTTCTCCTCCGACAAAGTGCCGGACATGTGAACAATAGGTGAAGTCTCATCTTCCTCTTCATCTCCACAGCTTCTGCAGAAATCATTTGCATGGTTTCTAAGACCAATACGCCTCGCATGCCCTCCTATAATGTAATGCCCCATAATAACCCCAATAACAGTGCTGAGCCTACTTCTTTAAGCAGAGTCGCCGTGCGCCTTCTATCCAGCCTCGGCCAGATCTTTTGCGCCGCTCTGCCCTTATACGAAGTTACCCACATTCTGTTGACTAGATCTACGGTTGCATTGTCAATTATATGTCTGCAGGTCCCCAAAGGGATCCCCAACGTAGAGATTTCATCAGAGAGTTCGATGGTCGTGCCCTTTCTGATCAGTTCATCCGCTCTGCAGCTACCGGGAATATCCTTATGTCCCGGTACCCATGTGATACAAACATCATAT
This sequence comes from Sarcophaga subvicina, assembly GCA_936449025.2. Taxonomy (NCBI): domain Eukaryota; kingdom Metazoa; phylum Arthropoda; class Insecta; order Diptera; family Sarcophagidae; genus Sarcophaga; species Sarcophaga subvicina. The sequence goes on along the minus strand of OW388084.2, from coordinate 111,517,622 downwards.
CGGTTCGCCACCTCAATGAGATATCTGCGAGAGTCGTACACCGTCTTGGAGTTTATTATACTGGAATCCAATGCCTTGATATCCGCTTGGCTATCGGAAAGTATGATGATTTTCCATCCGTGAACATTTTTGTCCACAATAATTTTCACTGCAGCCTGAATTGCTGACACCTCCGCCTGAAAGACGCTGCAATGATCTGGTAGCCTTATAGACTTGGATATTCCGATTGATTCCGAATAGATACCAATTCCAACGGCTCCTTCCAGTTTAGAGCCATCGGTGTAAATTTGTGCGGAGTCCTTTGGGAGGTTCACTGAACCACTCCTCCAGTCCTCCCTTTTCGGAATGGATGTCCCAAAATTCATTGAGAAGTCATATCGCGGTGTCATGTAATCATTGCTTCCGACAATATCAATTTCTCCCAGAATCTTTGTATGGCCAATGCCCGATGCATTCCATTGTCCAGTAGCCCAGAGACGCCTGCTAACTTTTGCCGCCACGCTCCTGCAGTAGAGGTCAAGCGGCAGAAGGTATAAGATTATCTCCAGAGCGATCGTAGAAGTAGTGCGCAGAGCACCACTGACAATTATACAAGCAGATCGTTGTAACTTGCGTACAAGGCTCGTTGTCCTATTCAGGGATTCCCACCACACTAGGCATCCATAGGTAAGGATGGGTCTGACCACCGCTGTGTAGATCCAGTTAGTTATTATAGGTTTCAGGTCCTTCTTCTTCCCCAACACTTTGTTGCATGCGTATAGGGCGATATATATAATGCTAACATGCTCTTGGTTTGAATGCTGTAGTCAATCCAATTTCATTGAATTGAAATAAATTTTTGAGCTTGATATTGGTGCAACACTTTCCTTAATCGCCTTGTTGACCGCAATATTGTATAGTAGGCAACTTTGATTTTGGGTGTTGGCTAGTCTGGCATATGAATGAGTAGGACATACACTTACAGATCCCCAGACAGGGTTTCGAAGTTGTAATTGGGTACTGTACCCTAGTAAACACTTGTAATTGCTGTAGCTTGACTAAGTCTATGTATTGTGGCTTGAAATTCTTTACAACCAATATCATTAAAAGGATGCACAGGCGGGTATGCCTTTGTGCATGAATTACGTTTGAATTTCCAATTGATGTCGTGATGTTTTACCTTGACTTTGAGGAATGTTGCGGTTTGTGGCCCACTTGCATAAACTAGCGACGTACAAGGAAAAGTCTAACAGGATCTAACAGCACGATATCGTTGCCCAGTTCACATCAATTCCACTTGAAATAGCCAGGACTTCATAACGTTCATGCAGAATAATCAATGTGGCATGAGCAGTGTGGTACGTAGCGCTCTCCTGCTGAAATTGGAAGTCATTGGTGTCAAGGTTATCTAATTCAGATTAAATTCATTGCCCTATAGTGCTTACCATTGACAGCGATGGTCCGGCCAAAGAGATCTCAAAAATATAAGGACAGATGACGTCATCCACGTCCACGACAAATGGTAACTTCTTTGGTATGCATTGTGTGCTCTTGGATTTCATGGGGATTGTTTGTTCACGTACACATTCGTTCAGAAATGGGCCTCTTCGCTGAAGATGATTTTGTTTGAAAAGCATATATGTACAGTGGTAGTCTTATAATTAGAAACGACTTAGCAACATGCGTGTTTGTTAATTTATTTTACAGTTGCCACTGTGTATCTGGGATCAAAGGCTTTGTTTGGAGGACGTCTTACATACTTTTTTTCCATCAGATTGGGACAAATTAAACTTGGATTCGTCACTCCAGAGAAATCTGGTCCAGAAACATCGTTTCTAATTATAAGGCCACCACAGTATGTCCACAACAAAATATCCATTCTGATAAAACAATTTTTATACTTACACGTGCTGCTGAATACTATATCGTTGCATGCTAGTTGGACAAAACAAACTGAATAAATTGCAAATAATTTGCCAGACTTGACGGCTTCAATAATAACGGCCATTTTATTGAAGCCGTCAAGTCTGAGAAAGTCAAGTCATCAGAATTTGTAGCAACGTAGTGGAAGACCCTTTATAATGCAATCTGACATACATACATACAAAATTGGTCATTATAAGCCTTCAGTCAGAATTATGGACTTAGTCCCTCACACCACTTATGAGTGGCGAGACCTAGAGTTTAAAATCGATGCTGAACGACAGATTTTTTGAGAAACTTTTCATGACAATTTTATTTTTTTAATCTCAGAGTTTTGGCCAGAGATCTGCTGAGAGTGGAAGTCGCCGAAGAAATATTTCATTCATATTTTCGTTTTGATGTCTGTCCTGGAGTTCGAACAGTGGCCTCTCGTGTAACAAGCCAACACACTACCTAGTAGACTGTGGCTACTGCTATAAGATGGCTGTTCTACGCCATCAAAATTCTTAAGACCCTGCAATCTTTAGTTGTTTATTGTTTCTGCAACCCTAAAAATACCTTAAATTTGTATTGCACTTCCACTCCCAATACTGGAACCCCTTTTTTCAGATTTTTATTTCAATTTTTTATTCATTTTTTTAATTTTCAAAAGCCAGCGAACACACATCAATTTGTAACATATTTTCTTAATGTTTCAACATTTTATCTTATACAAGTAAAGCGGCTGCTGTTGTTTTACAATATTTAAGCCTTAAATTTTTATTTACATAAGCCATGTACAACATTTTCTTTGGTTTTTTTGCTGTTGTTCCCTCGATCTAGTCATATAATCTCGGTTGCGGTTAGTGACTGCTAGCGCTCTTATTGTTGTTGTAGTTGTGGTTCTTGTTGGCTTTTGTTGTATTTGAATTTGTATTTATGCTTGTTTAGATAATGTCAAGATTAATTATCTTTCCGCTAAAAGGTATTGTCTTGTCAATAATTGTCTTCCTTTAAAACACCACCACATTTATTTAATGACACACATTTTTTCTTCTCAACTTTTTTTTTGGTTTTTTATTGCAAAAACATTTTTTTTTACATACTGCTGTTGTTGTTGTTGTAGTTGTTGTTTATATTGTATGTTACATGACATACATATGGACAGACAGACAGACAGACAGACATATGTATGTTTATAGTCATTTGAGATATGCTTTGCATTGACTAGGCTGGCGGTGGTGGTAAAGAATTTTCAAAAAATATTTTCCATGGCATGTGGAAATTCATAGTCCTCCTCGCCATTTATTTATTGATACTTTGTAAGGAGTACATAAAAATAAAATTTTTTACTTTTTTTTTATTATTTTATGCTTTAAAATTAAATAAAAATTTATGGCCCTTTGCTTAAAACCGTCTTTTTTTGTGGAAATTCTTTATCGCGTTTGATTAACTTGATTTTAAAACGTCGTTTTTAAAACTTAACCTTACGACCTTTGTCTGATGACAGTCTATAGAAAATTGCCTGTATTGTTTTCAATTCCATTGGACAATTAAGCGAACCAAAAATTAAAAATCTGTTCAATTTAACCGCCACCCATCCTTAGTTTAAATACTTTTGAGCTTTAAAATAAAGGAGAAAAGTTGAAGTTCGGGTGATATTCGCTTACATGATGCTCTACATTGCATTACATTTGAGACAATAATACACAAAATTCGCTGCATTGATAAGATTGTGTCAGCAAAATTAATTTTCCATCGAGTTTTGGCTAACCGCAGTTGTGACTCAATGATTTTCGACTTGATTTCGATTCAAAGTTGCAAAGTTGAGAAGCAAATCATGCTTCTTGTCAGTGCTCTGCATATTCACAAGCCATGTCCTAGAGCTGCAATTTTTTTTTCACGCCGAGGAGGGTTAAATGTACCTAACAGCACCATAGAGGAAGTCATCACATCCTCCCTCACCCACTGAATCCCCCCCTCGTCTCATGGACTTGATGTGCCCCCTCCGGAACTACGGTGGTATTACTTCGGAGTGGAGTCCCTTTGGCTCTTTGGCCCCTGAATGTTCATATCCGCGTCCGGATTGCGTGTCGAAAGTTGAAGAGACATCTAAGTGTCTCCACTATTTCCTCCATGTTCCTGCTTCGAATTTCGCTTGACACGTGGGCCAGTTTCATCTATTCCGGCGTGCCCACATGTTCCGCAGCCTCAAGATCCCTCTTCTTCAGTTTTAGAATCTTCTCCACGTAATTCGCCACTGAGGTCCAATTTTCCCTACTCGCGGTCATAACCCCGACAATGTTACCGGGTGTGATCGTCTTAACTATCGACGTCAGTGCAGAGTGATAGCACTGCCAGCGTGCACACTCGAAAACGGTGTGCTCTGAGTCATCAATTATCTCCGCTTCCTCGTAAAGACAGTAAGGTGAGGCGGTCTTTCCCATTCTGTGCAGATATTTCCTAAAATATCCGTGACCCGATAACATCTGTGTAACGTAGTAATTTACCTCTCCAAATTTCCGACCAACCCATGGCCTTATGTCTGGAATAAGTCTCGCCGTCCATCTTCCTCTATCTTCCTCGTTCCATCGTTGTTGCCATTTTGAAATGGTGTTTTCCCTGAAATGAGCGGTTATGTGACTTCCAGCCGATTTCGCCTAATAAATCTCCATCCGCTCCGCTACCAGCAGATCCGCAGCGGTACGCAATGCAGTCGTTCTCTGTACCGCTACCAGTGCGTTTGTCCGCTTCTTAACATCCAGTGTTTCAGCCCAAATTTCGCTCCCATAAAGCATAATGCTGTTTCCAACCTCCATCAGGAGTCTCCGTCTCGCCGGTAGCGGGCCTCCAATGTTCGCCATTAATCTACTACCTAACCTAGAGCTGCAATAGGTAGTTAGGTTGGAGTGGTAGCTTTGATACCAAAAGCTCACTTGAGCACGCCTAGCAACCCCGTGTGACGCCACAGGTGAACGCAGTCTCTATACTGATCAAGTTCTTTCAAACCAGGGAGAAAGAAGAAGTTGATCAACGCAAGGGCTGCACATTTAAAGCACGACTACACCATGATGGAAAAGATGGGCATTGACAAAGAAAGTGTATAACAGTCTCCTCTTCCTTAGCGGATCTGCATCCACGGCAGAAGTTGTTAGATGGGAGCTGTATTCTTTCCGCATGTCTTCCCATAACACAATGACCTGTAAGCATGTTCACTGTGATCGAGATGACGTTACGACCAAATCCAAGTAACTTGTTGGTATGCCTTCTATCCATCGAGGGCCAAATAAGCCTAGCGGTGGAGCAGAACTCCTCACTGACCCGAGATAAGTTGGCGTTTCGAAAGAATTTCCGCGCATTGGCCAACTTTACCGAGGTCAGTGGCATCCCCAAGTCGATTGAAGGGGATTCTGGAAGTAGTGCACCAGCCTTGGCGAGCTCATCGGCTCTGCAGTTTCCCGGAATATTACTGTGCCCGGGCGAAGTAGACTACTACATAACCCAGATGCTGATCGGTCACGGATATTTCAGAGAGTACCTGCATGGCATGGGGAAATGCCGCTCGCCATTCTGTATCTATGAAGAGAAAGAGAAACGTTAGATGACTCCGAACACACTTTCTTCAGCTGTTGTCGATAGGCCGAAAGCCTTCAGCGATTCGAAGCTGAAATCGGCGTCATTAGCCCTACAAACGTCGTGCTGAAAATGATAAACAGTAGAGAGAGCTGGAACACTTTGTATACTATGTCCTGCGAAGGAAGAAATTTGACCTAGACGTAGCAGAATGAGAATAGAGCGGAGCCTGGACGCAGGCTGGCAACGATGGAACTGGAACATATGCCAGAAAAGGGGTCCACCTCGAAGTAATACAACCGCGGTTCTGAGGTGGAATGATTCCCCGGTGAGGAGACAAGGCGGGTTTTTAGTCGGTATACCCAGTGGTAGAGTCTGACATATCATGTCTGGTGACGACCATCATGAATGTATAAAGCATTTTCCCTCGTTCCCGCAAAAAAAAACTGTGCCCGGGGACCCAGGTAAGTTCGAAAGCGGCGACATTCCCTTACGTTCTTGGAGTTATTCACAACGTTCGACGAAGATTTTATGGCAGGCTGACTATCAGAGAAGATCCAGATGCGGGTGAAAGGAACATCGGTGATGAGGGAGCCCAGTAGATGGCCATTACTTCCGTGAGCTGCAGTACTTTCGAGCTCTTTCAATTTTATTGACTTATTTTCTATGAACAACGATATTTATTTCGCTTTAAAATTCGTTTTTATAGGTCTGTAGGGTATAAATTGTAAAACAAAAAACTCCTGACTACGATATTCATATTCATGCACATACATAAGTAAAGATTTCATATTAAAAATCACTTTTTAACGAACAAATTTGCTTTTACATGTTATTTTATTGTTAATTGCATTTGGTTTGGTTGTGATTTTCCTTTTTATTTCGTATGATTTTTTTTAATTTCAACTCCATTTTTTTGTTGCGTTCTTTTTTTGCAGTCCCTTTATTATTTCTCTTTGTATTTCAGTTTCAATAATTTTCAGTTTTTAATTCTTTTTTTTAATATTTTTTCACCCTTTTTTTGGACTCTTGCATGTATGTATGATGCTAGTGATGTTGCTGCTGCTGCTGCTGTTGCATTGAATGTAAAGTTGTTGTGATTTATTAAGGCAATGATCCAATTTTATTTCAGATTTTTGCAATTTGTTTTTCTGTTTCTGTGTTTTTTTATGCCCCGTTTCTTTGTGTTCTTTTATTATTATTTAATATTAAAACATGGCCTGGGCATTTAATCGAAATGAAAACAAAAAAAAAACGAACCAAAAACTGAAAACTGCAATTGGTCTTTGAATAGTTGATATGAATATGGTCAGTTTAATTTATAAATCAATACAATTTTTAAAAGTACAATACCAACATATATATACATATATATGTGTGTGTATATGACGTATAGTCGTATAAAGGCTTTTGGACTTCAAGCTTGATCTTAATACTGCAGTGAGGGAGAGAAATTATGCAACAGTTGTGCTCAAAATACATACATGTCTTGATTATTCTTAATTTTTGATAAACAAAATTTTTTTTATTCTTCCAAGAAGTCGCCGTAGTCTAGTAGGTAGTGTGTTGGCTTATCAGACGTAAAACCAGGGTTAGAGACATCAAAACAAAAATACAAAAAGTATTTCTTCGGCGACTTCCTCTCAGCAGATTTCTGTCAAAAACTCTGAGAGTAAATAAAATTGCCATGAAAAGTTTCTCAAAAATCAGTCGTTCGGAGTCGACTTTAAACTGTAAGTCCCACCACTCATGTATAAAAAAAAAATTTAACACACACAACATTAGTGATGTGAGAAACTAGGTCGTAATCCTGACTGAAGGGTTGTAATGACCAATTATGTATGTACTCTTCCAAAGTTGTAGAAAGTGCGGTGGCAATCTAGTTGGTTGAAGTCTGAATTATCGAAACTAATAGTTTATGGCAAATCACTGTCGATGAGTGTGACTTGACGTTGTCCTAATGACCTCTTCTGTCGATCACTAGTCTTTCAGACGTACTTCTATTCCAGTAAACTTATCACTAGAAGTCAATTAGGTACAGTCAACCTAATTTCTTTCTTCAGCTAAGTTTTCCCGCGAATTCAATGACCCTTCAATACAACTCCCAAATTATAGGTTTCAGTCTAAGAAAATTTTTCTAATATCCCGAAGTGGGTTCTTCATTTAGCATGGGTGTGTTCATCACCGTTTACATGTGCAGAGATGAGCTTTCCACACTGTTGGTACGTAGTGATCCGAAGCATTTTACTATTAATACGTTCATAACAAAATATAACCACTATTCTGCTAAGACATCAGCTGGCAAGCGGTCTACATCTTTTAGCATCATGCTGATATACTTTACGGTCACAGTGCAGTTGTTATGTCCTTTCTGTGAAGTGGGAAGAGAATTTTGTATGGGTATTCTGGCACAGTTGCCGTACCCTAGTTGATACTGTGTTGGCCCATTAGACATGAGAATACAGTTACAACATCTTCAACAAAACGAAATTAAAAAACATTTCCTCGGCGACTTCCTTTATGCAGATTTCTGGAAAAAGGGCAATTACGCTTTTAATAAGCTCACGTTTATTATTGGATACAATTATAGAGCCCATGGCAGTATAGCTTTTAAAAGTGTTTAATTTTATGTTTCTGTAATCTACCGTTGTTGATTCGTCTCGGATCCATTAGAGCTATGTATGAAATGTGGTAGCTTTAGACAGGTTTTTTGATACACAATTCATGCACAATCGAGTATAACCACATAAGACATGCCAAATTATATCTACAATACGTCCGATTCGCTGAACTCAATGACTTTCTAAATATCTGTCTTTACGAAAAAGAGCCAAGGTTTGTATTTTTAACCCATCAGACCTAACTGGTGCTATGCGTGACTGCTACAAACACTGGCTTCTAAGTGGAAGGTCCCAGCACAGTAGTCCAAAACTCTAATCAGCACAATACTATCTACAAAAATATCAGTTTTCAATGTAAATATTACCTCAGCTGATATTTTGAAGTTGCCGTGAGGCCTTGGTTCGAACTCCAGCCCAGACATCTCCAACAAAACGAAATTGGAAAAAATATTTTTTGACGACATTCGCTCAGAAGATTTCTGGCAAAAACTCCGAGAGAAAATACATACATAATTGGTCATTACAATCTTCAGTCAGGATTACGACCTATCTTCTCACATCACTCATGTTGTGTGCTATAATTTTATACATGAGTAGAGAGACCTACATAGTCCCCTTATGGGATTATGCTGAGATCCCTTGAGGCTTCCACGGCGCTGATATATTTTTTCTGCGAAAAGGAAGGAGATGTTTGCTAGTGTACTCGGCGGATACTCCCCTAGTTAAATGGATTGAAGGCAATTCAAAAATTTTGCTGGGCAGTTACAATAGTAAGATCTTCCATTGAGTGCGAGTTGGCGATGATTTGGAGCTGTATAAGCTTCTCAGTGTATGAGCTCCTCAACGACATAGAAGTTGTGCAGCGTATTAACATCAAACGGCTGCGCTGGCTTGACCATGTCGTTCGAATGGAGAAGGATAGCCGGGTATTTGATGCGGGGATTTGCGGAAGTCGGCAAAGATGACCTTGTTGGAAGGCCTGTCATCGATTGGTGTGACCAACTGTCGTAGGCGCGCAAGTGGCTGAGACGCCTGTAAGGATGTATTACCGCTGGCCGAAATCCGTTAATCTGGTTTTTAATGGCCAGTTAAGTAAAGTAAGTAAGTTACAATAGACAGATATTTGAATTATACCTCAGGCTGTGGAAAAATTGCCTGAGGATATCGAGTGGCCTTCAGACATTGGACTGTCCACTCGCAGAGTACTTTTTAAGAATCACCTGTAAATATACTTGACATCTGTGCGGTGGAAGTGAATCTCACACAGAAACTCTTGGGTGCTTATCAAATTCTAGGCAGTACTGTTACCGAGCATCTACCAAAAGTTCATCAGTGAAAGCAGGACATGGGAAGACATTATAAGGGTATTGGGGCCTATTGATAGTATTTTTTTAACAAATTTCTTGCAATGAGTCAACAATATGCCCTTCACTGTTAGATTTAAACATAAATATGACCAAAAATAATCTGTAGACATAATAAATTATCAAATTATATTCCTTCAGTTCATATTTAAATAAATAAGTCAACCAAAGACTGAAGTAATGAAAAAAAACCAAAGAAGAGAAGAAAAAACACGAACTGAAAGAACTGCAAGAAATAAATTTTTATAACAAAAGAAACGAATATTTTTAATGGCCATTGATTAACTATTAAAATTCGTCGGGGCTTAATGCATTGCACATTGTAGTACTTGCAGTTATCCATTGATAGAGCCTAGCATGGTTGGGTTTTTATTCCTTTTTCAAACTCATTACCATGCAATTACGGCTGTTGCTTATTTTTACCATTTTTTTGTTCGTGGTTTTATTTTGTTTTCTGCTTCCACCACGTTTTTAAATGCCTTAATTTGTTGGCTTTATTCGATTTTATATTGTATTGTTTCAGTTTTTTGACTGTTTTTGTTTGTTTTTATTTTTAAGGTGTCTAGGCATTTACTTTCTAGATCCTGCATACATATTGCCTGACTTGGCCTATGGATTACTTTGTTTTGTTTGCAATTGCTTGCCAATGTCACCACTTACTGGCTGCACTTACTGGGCTGTTTAAGCTTGTGTTTGCTAAAGCTCTGCCTGTTTAACTTTATATGGTAAATTGATTCTAATATGTTTTCTTTGTTGTTATTTTTTCTAAGTTTTTTTTTGTTGCTTTTTTTTTTGTTAATTCACCTGGTTGTATGCTTAACTAAATAAGGTATTTTGTATTCTATAAATAATGGCACCTCCTTTAACTTTAACTCGAGATTTTTTCCATTTTTCTTTGGAATAGTATTTCTAACCAAAAGCCAAAGCACTTGGATGATGCGTGAGACCACAGCTGTTTGCATAATCGTCGAAGACCAAAAACAGTTTAAAAGCTTTCACATTTTCAATGGCAATAATTTGCAATTATAATTTTGGTCTCTCTTAGACTTGCTTTTTCCAGTTTATTTTCATTTTTTTTTTTTGTTATGAAACTAACCAAGAGATGGTATTGAATAAGAACTGTTTGCCTTAATAAAATATTCTGTTCAAAATATATTAAATAAGAGAGAGAGGCGGATAATAAATTGATAAATTAGTTACAAATAATCAATTACTATATGATAATACAAAAGGAATAATTAAAAAGAAAAAGCATAGTATTATACGATAGCATTTTCAAATTGTAATCAATTCAGATCAACTTGTTGATGCTCCATCTGTATTAGTCATGAGTGGTAAGTTCCAGTTTGATATCAGGAAAAGACTTAAACTCATCTTATCCGAAAGACGTGTGGCATATATTTTTGATATAATAATTCCCTAAAGGCCATTATTTTAACTTGCCTTTAATTAAAGGCAGTATTCTAACGGCCAGACAATTTGTTTTTTATTATTATAAGTGGACAATAAGGTAGAAGTGAGCATTAAGCTAAAGGGAGGATCATCCTACCTTTAACATTTAAAGGTCACGTTATGTTTGAACTTGCCATATTATATATTATTTTCAATATGTCAACTTCAAATATAAATAAAATGACCAAATACAATAAAAAACAAGAAGCTCGTTGTTGGCACTGCGTTTAAAAAAATTCTTCGGCATTGCCATATTTTTGAAAAAGTAAACTTTATTTTATTTACCGGTTGTAATAATGAAAATATGTTAAAGCTGACTTTAAAGTTCACTTTAGCTAAAGTTAACTTTAACGGCAAGCTGTAATAATGGCCCCAAGTATCATACAGTTTAATGCAATGTGAGCAAAGAGGGAATAATGTTAATGACTATTATAAATATTTAAATATATTTACAAGTAATAAGGAAAACTTTATCACAAAGAGTAATCCACATACGGATTTTGGGGCATGTAAACTAAGTCTTACTCTTATTCATTGTTCGATCCACTATCCATGAGCTGACATGCTCTACTAGACAGACGATTACTACATAAAAATATTTTATTTTCGTTAATAAGTTCCTTAATTTAACTGGAAAACAATCCCTTGTAATACTGATAAAACAATGACAAACAAGTAACAAGAGGGAGGTGCTCTAATAAATCTGTTAAACAGTTACAAAAAAACTTTACCGAATTTCAATGAACCAATTGCAAAAACTTCAATATTTTCTTAGACGTTCGTGACAGAAACATATCGAACCGGAGAAAATAGAGGTCAACTCATGGCTTCGTTATGTGTGTGCAAGTGCTTCAGAGCCAACATTGCCACATGTGGCCAATAGCAGAAGTTTTTATGCACCTAGTGTTTCTAGTAGTCAGGCGTAAAACAACTTAAGACCGATGGTCTCTTGACTCTTCTCCGTCGAGAAAAATATTCAGAAGGTCATACGTACATACATAATTGGTCACTACAACCATTCAGTCAATTTTACAACCTTCTCACACTACTTATATTGTGTGTGTTATTTTATACGTGACTGACTGGACATACAGGTTAAAGTCGATTTCGAATGACAGATTTTTGAGAAACTTTTGATGCCAATTTTATTTACTATCATAGTTTTTGCCAGAAATCTGATGAGATGAAGTCGCCGAAGAAATATTTCTTCGTACTTCGGTTTGTTGGAGATGATCAGACATCTCCTACTTGTACCTACTAGACTACGGTGACTGCAAAATATCAGCATATGTAATATCTACATTGAAAACCAATATTTATGCAGATAGTCTTGTCGTGATTAGAGCTTCGGACTATTGTGCTGGGACCCTCCACTTATAAGGCAGCGTTTGTGGCAGTCATGCATAACACAAAATAAGTCCGATGGGTTAAAAGCACAAACCTTAGCTCTTTTTCTTAGAGAAAAATATTTAGAAAGCCATTGAGTTCAGCGAATCGGACGTATTGCAATTATAACATTGCACGTCTTCTGTGGTTATACTCGATTCTGCATTAATTGTGTATCAAAAAACCTGTCTAATGCCACCACGTTACATACCAGAGATCAGCAATGAATCATTTTGTCGCTACTCATATTCACTCATGAAATTTTGAATATAAGTGAGTCAACAATATTTAAATTTAACTATGTACTCTGATTCATTCGTACTCACTATAACATTAATTTATAAGTACACGTTGCAATGAGTATGAGTATAATATTCACATCAAACACATGCCATTCGAAATATGTTTGATTCATAAACCTATTCATTTAGATTCATAACTTTAGAAAAATACTTATAAGTGACTGGAGTGACTCGAAAAAAGAAAAACACATATAAGCAAAAAAGGCAGAGCAGCAAGCAGAACAAAGACACAACCTTTTAGTAAGTATTTTAGTGTTTCATACCTATTTTATGCTTCGTTATATATGTTGAGTTATGAAGTGTAGAAATCAAAGCATCATACTTGTTGTTAAGTATGAATATGACGAGAACTTCAAACTTTGAATATGAGTAGAGGTTCCATGATATTAAAATAAGTATTGAAATAAGTATGAATGAAAGCAGAGGTCGCCGTAGTCTAGTATGTAGTGCGTTGGCTTATTAGACGTAAAGCCAGGGTTCGAGCCCCAGGTCAGGCATCAAAACAAAATACAAAAAGTATTTCCTCGGCGACTTCCTCTCACAGATTTCTGGCAAAAACTCTGAGTGTAAAAAAAAATTGACATGAAAAAGTTTCTCAAAAAATCTATCGTTCGGAATCGACTTTAAACTGTAGATCCCACCGCTCATGTATAAAATTAACACACACAGCATAAGTGGTGTGAGAAACTAGATGGTAATCCTGACTGAAGGGTTGTAATGGCCAATTATGTATGTATGTATGAATGCGTATAAGGATCAGAAAATATGAGTATGATTCGATTCTAATCATATTTTTGAATACTCATTAGTGATCTCTGTTTTATACATAGCTTTAATGGATCGGAAACGATTCAACAATGGTAGATTACCGAAATGTAAACTTAAGTTCTGTTACAACTAGGCTGCCATGGTCTCTATAATTGTATCCAATCAAAAATGTGAGTACATGCAAAAGCCTAATTGCCCTCGCTGATGTCAAATATTAACCTAAAAATTTATTAAAGTTATCTTATACCTGTTAAAACAAAAAGAAATTTGTTGTAGAAAAAAATTTTCGTCAACTTTTGTTTGCTTTCAATGTATGTTTCCATTTTAACTGGAAATTAGTGGAATATTTTGTTTCAATAATTAATTCTTTGAAGAGTATCAAATGGCCTTATTTGACTGATTTTAAATGATTTTTCTTTTTCATTGTCTGTATAATTGCTAGAGTATCAGTGTTATAAACAGATTATTTTTTATTGTTTAAAAATCCAGGTTATTTTACTTTCAAACCGCAAAATTCCATTCCATTCCATTGCAAACCTATGGCTTTACAATCTTTTAACTTTTTGAGTGCTCTACATCACGTAAATCCTTAATTGTTTGTATTTTTCATTTTCCTTTAATCATAATGAATTTTTTTGCTTAAAAGAACAAAAGGTAACACAGAAAACATTCATAGTTTTTTATAAATTTTATGTTAATAACTAACTTTTTACCACACAGCTATGCTCTTTACTCCTTACCTCCTCCACCTCCTCTCGTGCTTGTGGAAAAATCACATTCTTTGTCAGAAAACTTGTCAAAACTCAATAACCATACATATTCGAATTCCAACACACACATAGAAAAACAAAAAATTGAAATAAGTTTTCACAAGTAAAAGAGTTTGAGTTTGATTATGATTTTGACTGTGAGTTGAGTTGAGTTGAGTTGTGTAGAAGAGTAAGAAGAGTGCTTTGTGCAGAGTAGCATATTGGATGGTTTTTTTGTAGTTTTTATTGTGTTAATGTTTTCATTACAACTTGATAATACACTTGAGTTCGTTCTCTAGTTACTCGAAAGACAAGTGGCTTTGCGTGTTATTAAAACGTAAATCAGAAAATTATTTGGGGCCAAAACAATTGATGCACTTTTAGTAATAAAATTCGCATTCGAAGAAACCAGAGAAGCCAAATGAAAAACTTACAAACAAAAAAAACATCAAAACTCACTACTAAACTTATCGATTTAGCCCCGGAGAGATACAGATACACAAAGCAAAAGTGTGTGTGTTTTTCTTGTTGTTTTTCTGTTAAACAATGGCAATTAATTTATTTTCATCATCATAGCTGAAGTTATAAAGAAATTAAAAAGAAAAGTTTTAAGCGTATACGAAGACCCGGTATCAAATGATGTTGAAAAAGGCAAAACAATCTGGATTACGCTTAAGGGTTAAAAGCAAATGTAGAATTTTACTACACTGCAGTGCACCATTTAACAAGAAAGAAAGTTATAATTGGCCAGGGATACCCTACAGCAAAAGATATATTACAAATATTCAGTTACTTACTGAATTCTCTAAAGATTAGCAATGGTTTGATGTTTATAAGATTAATGAACTCGGCATTTGTATTGTTATGAAAATATAGAATCTAGATACTGGTGTCTTTGCTTTTACATCGCTCAATATTAAAACTATAAACAAAAGCTACAAAAACAAAACAATGCAATAAACAAACCTGTTTTCAAATTATCGTATTGCTTAATATCACAACAAACACCTGCATAAAAAAATGGTAAACAAGTAAACAAAAATACAACCACCATAATGAATGAAAGCTACGATGTTTACATTTACAGAGATTTCAAGAAGGCTAAGTCATGAGTCTTGTAGTCGCCGTGGTGTAGTAGGTAGTATGTTGGCTTATTAGACAAAAAGCCAGGGTTCGAGCCCCAGGCCAGATACCAAAATAAAATACAAAAAGTATTTCTTCGCAGATTTCTGGCAAAATCTCTGGGAGTAAAATAAAATTGCCATGAAAAGTTTCTCAAAAATCTGTCGTTCAGAGTCGACTTTAAATTGTAGGTCCCGCCACTCATGTATAAAATTAACACACACAACATAAGTGGTGTGAGAAACAAGGTCGTAATTATGACTGAAGCATTGTAATGACCAATTATATATACGTAAGTCATGAACATTCGTCTTCAAGAACATCCATCAGACTGTTTACTCTGCCTTATAAAAGGCAAGGCAAAGCAGGCAACTGAGTTAGTAAAATTTCAGTCAGTCTTGTGTGAAGACGCGGTGTGTTTAAAGAGAGTAAGCGTGGTTTGAAGATATCCGTTACAAAGATCTGTCGAATAATTGTCTAGTAATTGTTTTTGTTTATACAAAGGGTGTAAACAGAGGAATAACAAACAAAAGCAATTGTTGTTGTTTACATCAAGTTGTGAACAGTGGCACACAGAATTGTGCGAATAATAAAGAATTTTAATTAAAACTAAACACAAATTTATTTTTACTTTATTTGCAATCTACGAGCCCATAATTTAAACGTTTTTAAAAGGTAAAGACGTAACATTATATTATGGCAGAGACTTATAGAGAAATTTCCATAATAAAGTTATGTAAAGCTCGGTTGGGTTAGATAAACAAAAAACCTCTTTTACAGGAATCTTACATACTTACAGGAATACGACGTAGCTTCCCCCACCACTTATTCTGTGTCTGTTGATTTTATACATGCGTGGCGAGACCTTCACTTTAAAGTTGATTCCGAATGACAGATTTGTTTGCCTTTCTCCAATTAGTATTTCGGTTTCCAAGGTTGCTGCATGAAGAACACTAGTGGAGGTCTTAAACAAAACACCACCTTTAATGTCCTCAATGGTGGACATCAGAAAACGCTCAGGGTTGGAATATTCATTCCATTTCGAATCAGGTGTATTTAAATAAAATCATCATTGATCATTACAACTCTTCAGTCAAGACGACAACCTAGCTGCTCACACCATTTATGTTGTGCGTGTTAATTTTATACGAGAGTAGCGAGACCTACAGTTTAAAGTTGACTCCGAACGACAGTTTTTAGAGAAACTTTTCATGACAATTTTATTTTACTCCCAGAGATTTTGCCAGAAATTGGCTGACAGGAAATCGTCGAAAAAATATTTTTTCATATTTTCGTTGACCTAAGGTTTGAACCGTGGCCTCACGTCTTTTAAGCGAACACACTACCTACCAGACTACGGCGACTTTGTTAGTATATCCATACAAAACTCTCTTCCCACTTCACAGAAAGGATATATCAGCGGCGTTGAAGCCCTAAAGGATATCAGCATAATTCCAAAAGATGTTGACCGCTTGCCAACTGATGTATGTATGTCTTGGCATAAGCGTTTTAATATGAATGTGCTTCGGATTACAAAGCACCCCGGCATGGAAAGCTCAAATCTATACTAGATAAAATTAATATTAGACTGCGGCGACCTTTAACTTAACTTACTTAACATATCAGAAAACTGCCAATATTTCTTTTACAATTGATGAGTCTAAGCCTGAAGACGCCTTAATTAACAGGTAGTGTGTGGACTTATTAGGTGCGAGGCCACGCCTATATATTTACATCATGCGTACATATGCAAATACAAGGCGACCTTTACTGTTTATAGCGCACTTTATATTTGAGTTACAGAAAATATCTGAAATACCTTACAAATCCAGTAGAGTTGTTTGGGGGGAAAAGGTTAAGCAGTGCAAACCTTGATATTTTAATTGTTTATTTATTACTTTACAGCATGAATTTATGCGGAATTTGATGAAAAATTCAAATCAAGTAATTACGACGAGCATTATTCACAATTCAATGAAGACACTCTTGAAACATCCTTGAATAGTTGAACGTAACGTTAACTGCCAGGGATTTGCAACAGGAGAAAAGCAAAAAAAAGAGAAAAATTTGAAAGAATTCATGAATTAATTTCAAGTATTTCGTAACGAAATTTGTAAGATTTGTACCAGCAACGTTACAATAATGTTAACGTTTACATTTACGTTAACGTTAATGCCAATGCTAATGCTGATTGTTATTGTTGTAGCTGTTGTTTAGGATTTAAGTAATTTCATTGGAAAATATTTTATTTAAATCCGCCAGCCAGTTAAACTGCTGCCGGTGTTAGACTATAGAACGGAAGTCTCCATTACGGAGGCGGAAATATAAAATTAAATTCGTTCGCATAAAAAATAAAATAAAAAATGAAAAGGAAAAACAAAAAATATTGCATTAAATGAAAAACCATGCGGACCTTTTTCTGTGAACCAAACAAAAAAAAATAAATAAAAAATAGAGAGGAAAAAAAAGGTTGGAATAAATAAAAAGGTTGACAGGATATACGGTATTCAAATGATTTCAAAGAATAACAGGCATTAGGCCGTGGCATTATTAAATAATTTCATTGCTCACCCCCAAGCCTAACCTTAAAACAAGACCTTACTAGTGTTAACTGTTAAGCTAGTGTTAATATTCTATGTCTCGCGTAATATTAACTTAAAAAGTTTTTTTTTCTTTTCCATTTTTTGTCCTTTCAAGTCCTTTTGTTTGTTTAGCTTTTATCCCTATTGTTTGTTCTCATGTTGCAGAGTTTTTCTTTGTTTTTCTTGCGTAAAATCTTGACAATGTTGTCCACAGTATCTTTATGTCGGACAATGGCTTTTTAACATTTTGAAATTGTTCGAGTTTTATAGCGAAATACTCGTACTTATTAAATTTGTAGTGCAGTTTGATGATTGCTGTTGTAGATGAAGGATATGACAGGATTTCCTCTGTACTTATGTGTCCATTATGTTAGTATACAATGCTTTACAAAAGGGAATGTTAAGATATTTAATATTTGATTTGGGAAAACATTCAGGTTTTCAAAGACTAGAGGTCAGAATGAATGGGAAAATTCTAATAGGCAGTCGTACTTTACTACATAGGTCTTAAGGCACAATAATGCGAGGATTTTGTATATGCACGCCTCGGTTTTAGCCGTGTGTGCAGTGTCATATATGGCAGCCGCTGCAGCTTAATGGATAGTGTTTTGATTTACTAGATCATATCTCACAGTACCTTTAACCATAGATCGAGCCTTAAAAAAACTTCATAATTCTAGCTTATGTATCACTTTTGATACATACTTGTAGTACATGGAATTGTCACGATTATTGATAGATTTTGTTACAAATTTTTGATATTTTAATTCATTTTAATAAAACTATTTATTTACTATTATTACATTTTATTATCACTTTTATGAAATTTGCGCTGAAATTTTTGACATGCTGTACATTGGCATGGTTTTTTACATAAAAATCAAGCACTGGCACTGTCAGCTTGGTTTTATTTCTTTCTAAATGTTAATAATTTGACGTCTAGCATACTGCTGTCTGGCGATTTATAAGTTTCCAATTGCTTAGATGGGACAGCTTATTGTCACTCGCATTAGTAACTAATCTACAGCGACAAAATTAAATATGAGTTGAAAAGGTAATAAAACAAAACAAAAGGAAAGAAAACACAAATCAATACCAAGCATTACTCCGTAAATCTCTTTATGAAGCTTGATTTATATAAATATCCTTAAATTAATTTCCCTAACAATCACTGTAAGTATTCCATCATTTAGTATCAAATTTCAATTAAAATCGCTGGATGTAATTTTCATTTTCCACAACAAAACTAACAAGTTTTTGAATTCTGTTTCTAAAAAACTTTAATTTGAGATGAAAATATACCATAAAGGAACATAAAAACATAAGCATCATTATTTAAATATATTTTCTTTAATTTTCTTACCTTTTAGGCAAAAAAGAAATTCAATTATAAAAAATCTTAAAAAAGGATATATGGGCTGCTCTGAAAGTATAATAGCTAACTCAAAACTATTTATATAGTATTATTTACTACATAAAACTACAAGTTGTGTGATAAAAGTTTTATGAAAATGGTTAAAATTTCCTAACAAGAAATTAATATAAATAAATATATTTTTTTTTTAAATCATTTTTATTCGAATTACAAAAAAGTCTTTAAGCATGATTATTAAAGCTGCAAGATTTTCAGCTCATTTTAGGCATAATAGATGTAAATATATCATTATAACGTAGTTGACCGAAATATTATGATCTGTAATAAAACATGAGTCGAAACACATTTTTCTAATGTTTGTCTGTCACGTGAGATAAATATGAGAAGAACAGTAAGAAACTACTAGATTTTTTCATCCCAAACTTTAAAATCTAAAAAAATTACATGTACGTCACTAGAAAATCTCTAGGAAAGTCGTATGTATCAAAAATGATACATAAGCCAGAATTATGAAGTTTTTGAATTTTGTAACGCCTGTTTGAAATTTTCTTTTTTTATTTGGTATAAAATAATAGCGATAACAATTCTAACGAATTATAACGAATTATAAAAATATCAGGCATCTAACTTTTTCTGAATTAAAGTTATATCGTGTCAAAAATTTAAATGTATCATTTTTGATATAAAGCTCGATCTACGGTTAAGAAGCTTAGATTAACTTAAGATGCACAGCGTGCACATTAGCTAACATCACATGTTACAACTTTATGAATCCAACAATAATTTGCTTTATTCATTATTATTCTTTACACTTCTATTCGCATACATATTTACAAATGTTCAGTAGATCTTTACAATGACGATCTTCACACCACGACTGTTCTCTTCACATGCAACGCGTCTTCACACAAGACTGACTGAATTCTTACTATTCGTTGCCTGCTTTGTCTTGCCTTTTTCTGTGCTCACGTAAACAGTCTGATAAAGGTTCTTGAAGTAGAATGTTCATGTTTTCGCCTTCTCAAGAACTCTATTGCGACTTCATTGTTATTCGTGTATTTTTTCACATTGCTTGCTTTTGCGTTCTCGCTTACTTGTTTATCCCCGTTTCTTTCATACCAATATTGTTGGTTTACTTGTAACAAGTTCGTTGTATTTGTTAGTGTAGCTTTTGTTAATCATTTTAATGTTAAACAATGTTTTCATTTTCGTAACAATATCAATGTACGAATATCCGCCATGGATTCTCTGGGTAGAGTGTATCCTAAATATTCAATTTTCCATGACTCTGGCGTACAGACCATGCTGAACTTGACTCCTGCCATGGGTTATGTTGGCTTTGAGTACCACTGTGGTTTGTGGCTTATACACATTAAAATCACATGCATTTGGTACCAATCCCGTCACTTCCTCATTTTGACATTTATTTAATTTCAGAATGAAGTTCGTTTCAACATATCCCCAAACACAGTGCTCAGTAATTATATTCCTAAGAAGACTTTTCGAAATGACAAGAGATCTTTTCATTGATACAAAGAACCAGAGAATTCTGGACTTCTGTAAATGGTGATGTCTGTTTACTCTCTCAAAACCCATAAAACTATGATAAAAGATTTAAAACACGGAAAATATAGGGCCGCTATTTTGGAGGCAGATGTTAAGCAAATTATGAGTTAGACTTGTAAACCGGAACAGAAAACCAAGATGCAATTTCTGCCGCTCTAAACTTAGCCACAGACTGCGATAAACGCAACGTAGTGGACAAAGGCTCTATAGAAGCCCTTAATATAGGAATAATGACTACCAAAAGAAAATGGTTATGTGCCCACACACGCTTATTATATGGAGGACAGTTTATATGAAGTATGCGACCCTCAAATCTCTGCACTGTTCCCGAAAGCTCAAGATGACTACTCATAGCAGGACAAAAGTAAAACAAAAGAGATTCAAAACTTTGTTTGCTGTAAGGAAACTAGACCTTATTCATTTTGTTGGATACATTTTAGCGTTCTGCATAGCCTACTAACTTGCCAAAGAATTTTAATTAATTTAAGCTGTGAATACTTCAAGATTATATCATCAAATCTATAAGCAATCTTGGCTATTTTCTGATATGACAAGTGAAATCAGGAAGACGTATTACTTCCAAGTGATTCCTTTAAAAGTCGCTGTAGTCTATTAGGTAGTGTGTTGGCTTATTAGACGTAAAGCCACGGTTCAAACCACAGGTCAGACATCAAAACGAAATATAAAAAGTATTTGTTCGGCGATTTCCTCTCAGCAGATTTCTGGCAAAAAACTCTGAGAGTAAATGAAATTGCCACGAAAAGCTATTCAAAAATCTGTCGTTCTAAGTCTAAACTGTAGATCATGCCACTCATGTATAAAATTAACTCACACTACAAAAGTGGTATGAAAAGCTAGATCGTAATCCTGACTGAAGGATTGTAATGACCAATTATGTAGGTATGTAAACTGTGAACACCCTGAATGCCCACATTTTATCGCACAGACAAAAAAGAACTCATGCCACAGTTAAAATGGATTTGTGATATTTGAAACAGGCCACACACACACATGTACATATAAATTTATTTATTTATTTTATATCACAGTGTGTTTATAAACAATTTAATTTTTCTTTTTTTTTATTTTTTTTTAGAAAATATTTCAACTTTTTTGTTTTGAACTAAATGGTCAGGGAAAAGTAAATTTTTTTTATAAAAAAGAAAAGAACACAAGCATTTTGATAAAAATATGCTTTTGTGAAGAAAAGAGCAGAAGACAAAAAAATGAAACGAAGCAAAAATAAAAACTGACAGTTTAAAATGTTTCTATGGTCAGTGTGGTTAAACTTCAAATACTAGGGTGTATATGTGTATGAGTATGTAATTGTATAAGCAGGAGCCAGTAAGAAGTCTCTAGCGTATACGTATACATACGTTTTCTTATGTTTGTGTATATGTATGTATGTCCTTGGCAGTCTATTGTTCCTGTTTAAATATTTGTTGTTACTTTTTTATGTCAATTTTTTTTTTGTTCGTTATTGTTATTGTTGTAAAGCCATTGTATTGTTGCTTAAATGTTTATAAAGTTATTTGTCATATAGACAAGTGGAAACAGCGTCTAAAGCATGTCTTAAAAGGCAAGCATTTAAAAGCTGTTACTGCATGGATCCCCAGTGTAAATAATAACAAAGTTTTGTTAACAGATTTTTTAAAAAGGAATACTTTATTCTCTTAAGAAATATTTTAAATTTTTTTTTGCTTTGTTTGTTTATGTATTTTATTAGTGACATATCTTAAGAGTGTCATAATACATACAAAGATATTTGTTTTCTTTTTGTTAAATGCCCACGATTCAGCTTAAGGGCATAATCTCTAAAGAAAAGAAAATTATTTGCAAATAAAGTTTTTTAATTTTTTCGCAGTATTTTTAAGTCATTGGGGAATATTTGAAATGGGAGTTGGAGGGTGATAAGAAATTAATTACGCACCAGGCAAAATGTTACTGAAACGCGAGGAGGCACTTGGTCTTTTTAGTTTACGATCTGTAGCAGAGATCAGCAATGAATCGTTATTTCGCTACTCATAAGCACTCCTGAAATTTTGCTCAAACAATCATGAAAAATTGCGTGAAACGTTTCCCAAAAATCTAACGTTAGGACACGGCTTTAAACTGTGGGTCCTTAGACCCATATATAATAAATACTTTTGTTGGTTCTATGACAACAGAAAAAACCTCCAGGTTGCCAGCAGTCAGAAATTTAAAGCCTGTGAAAGAGTGGAACAAAATCCGTAAAGTGGTTAGAGAAGGTGTTGTTTTTAAACAACTACAAGAAGCTGCTGCAGTAGACCGAACAGCTGCAAAAACTTAAGTAAAATTCTACTATGTTTTGAACGAGAGACGTGTATTAAAGAACTACCACATTAACATTGATCAGGAACCGTAAAACTGCTTTGTTACTCTGTATTTGATGCGTGCATTTCCTTTAGTTGGCGTAGAGGAGACAATTGTGTGATTGGAAGGACTAAATCGATGTAGTTCTGTTAACGATAGCTAGGACCAACTGGCGATGATAAGTAAGAAGCATAGGCGAATGGAAGAATGTATTAAGTTTGGTCTAAGACCGATGAATGGGTAAGTAAGTACCAGAGATCAGCAATGAATCATTTTTTCGCTACTCATAAGCACTCATGAAATTTTGAATGTAAGTGAGTCAGCAATATTGAAATTTAACTATGTACTCTGATTCATTCATTACTCACTACAACGTTGAATAATAACAACAGGTTGCAATGAGTATGCAAACTCATATCATTCGAAATATGTTTGATTCATTAGTCTACTCATTCAAGCTCATAACTTTAGGAAAATACTTAAGGCATGGACACTATTAAGTACAGATGCAGCGGCCTTGGGAGTGTTTCAGAGAAAAGTACTACGCAACATCTTCGGTCCAGTGCGAGTTGGCGATGATTTCCGTATCCGATCCAACAGTGAGCTGTATGAGCTCCTCAACGACATAGACGTTGTACAGCGTATTAATATACAGCGGCTGCGCTGGCTCGACCATGTCGTTGGAATGGTGGATGATGCTCCGGCGAGACGGGTATTTGATGCGGGAATCCGCGGAAGTCGGCGAAGAGATGACCTTGCATCCGTTGGAAGGACCAAATCGAGGGAGCCCTGTCATCGATTGGTGTGACCAACTGGCGTAGGCGTGCACGAAGCAGAGGCGCCTAGAAGGATGTGTTGCGGTTGTTATGGCCAATTAAGTAAGTAAGTAAGTAAGTAAGTAAGTAAGTAAGGTTGCAATGAGTATGAGTACTACGTTGACATCAAACTCATATCATTCGAAATATATTTGTTTCATATTTTAGTGTTCGTACGCGAATCATACTATTCGTGTATAAGTTAAGATATGGAGAGTCGAAATCAACAACATCATACGTGTTGTTAAGTATGAATATGATGAGTACTTCAAACTTTGAATATGAGTAGTATTAGTATGATATTAAAATAAGTATGAATGCGTATAAGTATCAGAAATTATGAGTATGATTCGATTCTACTCATCTCATTTCTGATCTCTGATCTGTAGATCTTACTGGCCTTGAGGAGAACAGATCTAAGGAGACTCCTTAAATAGTTTTGCAATTTACAGTCTAATTACAGAATTTTATGCAACTATTAATGCACAAAATTGTTTATCATTTGTTTATACTCTCTCTCTCTCTTCTCTCCTTCTTTCTCTCTCTATCTGGTATAATTAAAATTTAATATGCATGGCATGCAATCAACTCTTTTGCATTGGCTTCTGCTATCTAAGAAGTCTTCCGGTATTAACGTACGCATATCATTATGATTGTAAATGAAATTTTATACGATAAACAAATGTAAAATCTAACATTCCTATGTATTTTTCTTTGTATCTCCATTTTAATATGAGAATTTCTACACTTGTCGGTTTAATAATATTATTTAGCAGAGGTTTTCCATTTAAACTACAAACAATTTACGTTTTTGAGAATATAATTTAATAAATTTATAATAGATAAAGGCAAATCTATTAACCCATAAAATATGTAAAAGGAATTTTATTTAATTTCTCAGTAACGTACATACATAATTGGTCATTAAAACCCTTCAGTCAGGCTTACACCATAGGTTCTTAAACCACTTATGTTGTGTGTGTTAATTTTATACATGATTGGCGAGCTCTACAGTTTAAAGTCGACTCTGAACGGCAAATTTTTTTGAGAGACATTTTCGTGAGAATTTTATTTACTCAGATTGTTTGCCAGAAATCTGCAGAGATGCAGCCGCCGAAGATATTGTTACGTTTTAAAAACGTTTAAAATATGAGTTCGTTGATTGCAAACAAAATAAAATATGTGTTTAGTTTCAAGTAAACTTTCACACAAGACTGACTGAATTCTCACTATTCGTTGCCTGCTTTGTCTTGCCTTTTTATATGCCCACGTCAACAGTCTGATGAAGGTTCTTGAAGTCGAACGTTCGGCATTTCGCCTTCACGAGAATTCTGTCGCAACTACTTTGTTGTTTGAGTATTTGGTTCACATTACTTGTTGTTGCGATCTCGCTTATTTGTCTATCCTCTTTTCTTTCATACTGATGTTGATGGTTTACTTTTAACAAGTTCGTTGTATTTGTTTGTGTAGCTTTTGCTCATTTTAATGCTAAAAGACGATACATCTTTCCTATTTTCGTAATAATATCTCTTTTCATATTGCGTTTTGTTTGAACTGTGGCCGCACGTCTAATAAGCCAACACATTATCTACTGGACTACGGTGACTTTCGATAGGACAGTGATCAATGAAAATCACAATTATGCGTAGTACAGTACATCAGAGTGTAGCAATATGGTATGCATCTTCATAGAGTAAAGAAAGTTGAGAAACGAACGAAGCATACCTGGTTTAACTGAGTTTTACGAAAAAACTGTGCGATGTAGTATTTCGTAGTCATTTTCTTTAGGAACTTGTTCGTCCATATGGTGGTCAAATGCATACATATCTGAAGATTTACGCCTAAAAGAAATCTTATTACAAAAGCAACAATTGATCTGCTTAATTTGGAAGAGATTCAAAGAAGTACAACCAGTTTCTAGTTGCTTACTAATTACCAAACCTCCCCCCAAAAGGTTAATAAGGATTTTGTGATAATTTTAATCACTTTACCCACACAAATATACATATATGTGGCATAACCATACACAAGTGTTTTTCAAGTGTTTGTACGAAAATTTTAAATATTAAATACAATTTACTAATACAGCCACAAAATGTAGT
This sequence comes from Sarcophaga subvicina, assembly GCA_936449025.2. Classification (NCBI taxonomy): domain Eukaryota; kingdom Metazoa; phylum Arthropoda; class Insecta; order Diptera; family Sarcophagidae; genus Sarcophaga; species Sarcophaga subvicina. Next base: position 111,491,630 of record OW388084.2, on the reverse strand, counting down.
CTCATTTTGGTCACAGAACTTTTGCTAGTATGTGTGTGTGCTTCAATTGCTGTGTAACTATTCCAGCTGTACTGTGTAAGCAATTGCTGTTGTTCAGAAACAAAACTTTATGAAGCATCAAAAAGTTAAATGCTAATTACTCTCCACATACAATGGTCGTGTAGCCATCATCCATACACGTAGTAAACATTATTTCCAATTCAGCTCATCTAATGTTTTATACTATGACAACAGTCATGAGACATAAAGGCTGCATTACCTAACGTATAACAAGCAGTTCCAGCCATATAAATACCCATGCTATTGGCCTTGTAAACCTTATGCATAGAGAACATCCCGGTGCCTGTCCCTGGTCTTTTTTTTTTGGCAAAAGAGTAGTTTTGTGGTTGCACAGTTTAAGGTAAATATCATTTGCATATTATTTGTTATTTTTGGTTTTTCCGCCAGTTCAAAACAAAATATTATTATTGTTCAATGCTATTGCATACAATTAGGCACTGAGCTGCTAAAGGGAGGACGTTTGGGGATGTAAGAGAAAACCGTAACGATAGTTTGATGGCTTGCAATATTTGAAGACAGCCAGCCAATGTATAAAACTTACGAAAAACAAGCAGAAATAATTGTAATTCAAGCATAAAGACATAAGTAAACAACTCTAAAGAAAATTCTGCCTTAAAGTATGCAAATTATTGTTTAATAACAAAATAAAATGGATATTGAAATTGCTTAAGAAAAATAAAACTGATGTCATTTTTGTAAAAACAAAAACCAAAGGAAAAAATAACTTACAAAATGTTTTTGTAAAATTCTTACAATTTTATTTTATTTTTAAAAGCTTTTTAAGTGTCTTCTTTCAGGCGTAATTTAAGAAAAATTCTTATTTCATAATGAAAACAAGAAAAGGAGAGAAAAAAGAGAAAATTGCCAGCTGTATTCTTTAACTTCTTTAAGTGCTAGTTTTTTCCTACTTTCAAGGCTATTTTTTATTGCCTGAAAGTATGCAAGATTTTTTTTAAAACATTAGCCTACTTTTAGGTATTTTTAAAATGAATAATATTTTCTTTCTTTCTTTTTTTCAGCAAATTCAGCTTTAAGCAACAACATTTTATCAGTTTTATTACATTTACAATGATTTCTTGTACCCATTTAGAAAATAATTGCATACTATTAGGCGAAAGAAGTGTAGAAAAAAGAAGTATACTTTAAGGCCTTAAAAGTGCTGAAACTTCATTGGATATCTTTTATTCACTTTCGAAACTGGCTAATGGATAGGATAGATAAGATAAGGAAAAGAGATCATTACTATCTGCGTGATTTAGGCATCATTTTGGTTAAACCCAATAAATACAACAGATGAGATTTAATACCTATAAATTTCTATTTAAGCCTGCTTTAAATTCCTCTTGACACTCTTAACCATGCTGTTAATAAACCAGGTTAATACTGCCAATATAAAATCGTATTGTATCCATTTAAGAGATAATTGCATACTATTAGGCGAAAGGAGAGAACAAGAAAGAAATATACTTTAAGGCCTTAAAATAAGTTGATAAGTTCTGAAAGTTCATTGGATATCTTTCACTCTGTTTCGAAACTGGCTAATGAATAATAAGGTAAGGAAAAGCGATCGCTACTATCTGCGGAATTTAGGCATCATTTTGGTCTAACGCAGTAAATAGTACGGAGGAGATTTAATACTTTTAAATTTCTATTCAAGCCTGCTTTAAATTCCTCTTGACACTCTTAACCATGCTGTTAATAAACCAGGTTAATACTGCCAATCTAAAATCGCATGTAATTATTTCTGCCAACAAACACTTCTGGCGCGCTCTCTCTCTCTCTCTCTCTCTCTGTTTAAAATTCCTTAACAAAAGTAACCAACCAAATTAGGCTCCATATTTCAAAATGAATTGCACTGAGTGCCAGTGACTGAGTTAGTGATTGAGTAAGTGTGTTGAAACATAGACCTCTGGATGCATTTCCTTTAAACATCAAATTGACTTTGATATGCCAAGTCAAGTCTTATTTCCGTAATTTACCCTTAACAACTAAACTTGAGCTTATTTTGCAGTTGAATTGTTGCCGCAACTGGTAAAGAGCTTTACTTCAGTTGATTTTCTTTTTGTTTCTTTTACATTTTTTGTGCATTTTAGCCATATGTAATTAGCACCTATTGCAATTTTGGTATCAAAGTTACAAACGGCAACAAAAATGGCAAAAGATAAAAAATTAGCTGCTGCTGCTGCTCTTTTTATCGTATTTTTCATTTTACTTTTCATCATGCCATTTCAGTCTTGGCCTATGCAAGTCGTCGTGTGTGCATGCATACGGCCATACTGAAAGTTAAACAGACCAAGACAAAGTCATCGCATATTCGAACCAGTCATTTGGCCGTAAATGCGTGGTGTTAAATGGCAGATCTATCTATGCTTCAGGTATGAGCCATTTGTTCTGTTTTTTTTTTTGTTGTCTTTCATACCGCTTGGCATTCGTTTCGCCTTGATGAAGTCTGTAATTGCCTGTTAGTCAGTTTGACATGAAAGGTGTATAGTTTAAAGCTTTGACATCTATAATCAGTGGTCGCAAAAAAACACAGACCAGGCGGAATAAAATACCGAAATACAAGTTCTAACCACACATGTAGGGAAACAAAGGCAATAACCGTCTTTAGGTAACAATTTTAATCTTGTTAAAATAATCTTAATAAGGTTTTATTACATGCAACTAAGCTTAGGTAAGAATATCTTTAAGAAATCATCTTCTTTTCTGCAATTTATACCAGCAAGACCGTATATCATATTCTGCTATAAGAGCAGAATTTTTTTTTTTTAAACATTTTCCCACCATCAATCATTCTCAACGCCCTCTTAAAATTATGAACCAAGAATATCAAAAGCCAAAGCAAAAGGTAATCTTTGATTAAACCATGGTCTTTAAACTTTAATAAAATTAAATTCTCAATTTAACAAAGCATAGGCTAAGGTATCATAAACCATGGAAAATAATTTGCATATTTTAAGGGATGTCTTGTTTTTTTTTTTTTTTTAATAAAAACCCATTTATTCATAGTAAATTACACTTTAATAAAGATTTTATGAATTCTCTTACTACGGCTTTATTTCTGGGAAATACTAAGAGTCGAATGTATAAAAAAAAATTACAGACACGTACCATATGTTGTTGAGAATGACCGGATGTATTATAATTTTTTCTTTTCATCACAATGCTAACCATTTATTAAAAAATTACGCTTCAGTAATAATGTTTAAGCTTTTAATATAAAAAAGTTTATTTTTGCCCTAATATAGGCAATTATTTAAGAGCAAATCAAACACCCTAAAGTAGATTCTAGAAAAAAATTAATTAATTAAAGAAAATTATAAGAAATTTAAAAGTATGTGTAAACTGTACTAAAATGTATGCGATATCAATCCCCTTAAGTAGGCTTTAGAAACGCCCATGTAGGTACGAGAGATCAACAATGAGTATTCAAAAACATGAGTAGAATCGAAGTTGTCGTAGTCTTGTAGGTAGTGTGTTGGCTTATTAGACGTAAAGCCAGGGTTCGAGCACCAGGCTAGACATCAAAACAAAATACAAAAATTATTTCTTCAGCTACTTCCTCTCAGCAGATTTCTGGCTAAAACTCTGAGAGTAAATAAAATTCCCATGTAAAGTTTCTCAAAAATCTGTCGTTCGGAGTCGACTTTAAACAGTAGGTCCCACCACTCATGTATAAATATTAACACACACAACATAAGTGGTGCAAGAAACTAGGACGTTGTACAATGGGTCAATTCGACCTCCGGATACTGTACTTGTCTTAATTGACAAGTACATGTCCTCCAACCTAACCTAACCTATCTGAAGAATGGAAAGAAATAGGAATCACTCCCCTTAAGTAGGCTTTAGAAACAACCATGTAGGTAACAGAGATCAGCAATTTCTCATACTTATACGCATTCATACTTATTTTAATATCATGGAACCTTACTCATATTCAAAGTTTGAAGTACTCAATATTCATACTTAACAACACGTATGATGTTGTTGTGATCGACACTGCATAACTTAATATATACACGAATCATAAAATAAGTATTGTTACGTTTTTACCTTTTTAAAAACGTTTAAATTTGAGTTCGTTAATTGCAAACAAAGCAAAAACAAATATGAGTTTAATTTCAGTTAAACTCTTTATTGTCCTCACTATCTTATGTGCCACTGTTCAGACTTGTACCACGTGTATAACAACAACTACAACAATAATCTGTTTATTCGTTATTCTTATCACACTACTATTCGCTATTCTTCTTACACTTCTGCTCGCGTAAACACTAACAAATATTCGGTCGATGTTTACAACTGCGATCTTCAAACCACGTCTTCACACAAGACTGACTGAATTATTGCTGACTCTTGCCTGCTTCGTCTTGCCCTTTTATAATCCGACACAAACAGTCTAACGAACGAAGGTCCGTGTTATCGCCTTCTCGAGAACTCTATCGCGACCACATTGTTGTTTGTGCATACTGCACACTTGTTTATCCTTTTTTCTCTCATGCTTGTTGTTGTTGGTTTACTTGGCACAAGTTCGATGTATTTGGTAGTGTGTATTTGTGTCGCGTGTATTGTGTACACATTGCTCCTTGTTGCGTTCGCTTTCGTTGCGTTTTCTTTATCTATCTCTTTCATACTCATGGTCTTTGTTTTTACAGATTTTGCTTATTGTTTTCATGTGAAATGATATTAGGTCGTTTCCATTTGCTTGATAGTATCATTCGCGTACGAACACTAAAATACTCACTAAATGGTTGTGTGTTTACCCTGCTTGCTGCTCTGTCTGTATTGCTTATGTGTATTTATCCTTTTTTTCCAAATGCAACAATAACTAAGACTGTAAATTTTGTTGAGTTTTGCTAGTGACTCGAATCATTTATAAGTATTATAATTATTTTTCTGAAGTTACGAATCTAAATGAGTAGGCTTATGAATCAAACATATTTCAAATAGTATGAGTTTGATGTCAACGTTGTACTCATACTCATTGGAACCTGTACTTATAAATCAACGTAGTAATGAGTACGAATGAATCAGAGTACATGGTTAAATTTCAATATTGTTGACTCACTTATATTCAAAATATCATGAGCTTTTATGAGTAGCACAAAAACGATTCATTGCCGATTTCTGGTAGGTGACTCAGTCTCTGAATTATTTAAAGAATATTTAACTACGAAATTTTAAATAATTTCACGTTTCAGTTATTAATTTTCTTTCCCTTGCATTATGTTGTGTTTTCAATATTATTTTAATTATTTCTAGCTAAGTTTTAAACCATTTAATGTCTCAACTAATTTACTTGTCAAATATACTTTTAATACCCAATTCTTAACATGTTTAAGACCAGAGTTTTGTGTTTGTTTTTGTTACTGGTTTTAACTTTGCTCTTCCGTTTTTCCAGTTTTTCCAGTTTTTTGTTCTGAGGAAGAAAACTTTTATTAATAAAGTTTTGTCAGGTTGTAGTTTTCTACTGTACGTTGTTATTTTCCCTTAGCATTTCTAGTATTTAATGGCAAATATGTGACATATGCAGGGTAAGTTTGCCGCATGTACAACATGCAACATGTATGTTTAAATACTAACTTTTTAACAATTGTAAGTATTAAATACCACGAAGAAGACCAAGAACGGAATACAGAACTTTATTTTCAGTTACATGCTACATGTTACTATTACTGTTGCTATTTCTGTTTCTTTTTCTGGGTTTTTTTTTGCTATAATTTTTATAACTTCGGAAACTTTTTATTCGTGTGCTAGTATTTCTTCTTTTTCTGTAGTTTTTTTTCAATCTTCATATTGAAGATAATTTTAGTTAAGCAAACAATTAAATTTTAATTGTTTTTTTTTTTTTTTTAATTTCACTTCTTCCCTTCCATTTAAACGAAAAAATTGCTTTCAGAAAAATGTTTTTTCTTTCAATTAATTTTGAATAAATTATTTTCAAGCACCATCTGTTATACATTAAATCCTGGTTACCCGTCATTGTAATAAAAACTACAAAAAAAGAAAATTAATTTTTAATTAAAAAAATTTTTAATCGTTTTATTTGTCACATTTGAAGATTTAAAATAAATAAAAAAAATATTGTTTTAATGCAATTTTCTTTCAGTATAAAACATACAAAACAAGAAACTTTCCCATTGAATTATTCCTTCTTATTTAGTTTCATACTGCGTTTAACTCTGTAAATGTTTAAAACTCTCATTAACTGCCAAAACAGAATTGTTTATAAAAAAACAAGAAATTTTTTTTAATAACAAACAACCCTACAGTAGACCTTTAAACGAATATATTTACATGAGATACATATTTATTTTTATGGCCTATAAAATTAAACATTGTAGTCTAGCGATATGGCAATTTGGCATTTAAATTGATAGAATACGTACATAATTGATCATAACAATCCTTCAGTCAGGATTACGACCTAGTTTCTCACACCATTTATGTTGTGTGTTTTAATTTTATACATGAATGGCGGGACCTACAGTTTAAAGTCGATTCCGAACGACAGGTTTTTGAGAAACTTTTTGTGACAATTTTATCTACTCTCAGAGTTTTATATGTCTGACGTACGGTTTGAATCGAAGTCTCACGTCTAATAAGCCAACGCACTACCTAATAGACAACAGCGAATACGTTGTAATGCCATCAAGGGTATCGCACAGTGTGTTAATATTTCCAAAACAATTTTGCCAATATCCTGAAAGTATTATATTTTATAAGACCACCTAAGACCTAAGGTTTGATTTCTGGGTATTCATATATCATTCAACTCAAGTCCCCGGTTCTAATAATTCGTAATTCTTTAGCAATATTCGACGTGATGTACAATCCCTTTAGGTGCCTAATGAAGTCTCTGCTATACATCGTTTAGTAACCGGAGAATGCATAAAATCAGTAAAAAACTTCCAAAACAAAAGTAGTCATCCAATGTAATCGCCTTTCTACCATTACAATGACATTGTGGTCGTCATAGTGGACCTACTGTGCAAGGAACTCACAACATTAAAAAGTAAGTTCAATCATACCTCGTTACAAATGCGATCAGACCAATGTATTATCGATATATACTACGTGCTGCCAAAAATAATGCTCCTGTTTTAAGAAATCTGGCTGATAATTCGTATTCCACGTAGTTCTTTGCACATCCATTCATATTAAGATTACGTCACGCATGAAGTAAAGCCGTCTTACAATTCAGAACACCGTAGATATTCTGATTGGATGCAGGAGCAACAGGTTTTCAATGCTGATTTTTCGTAGAAAGAATTCTTCAACGTTGAAGCTCACTTCTAAATCGATGGTAACGTGAATAAATTTCCGAAAGTGTCACTGAGACGTATTTCTTCGCAAACTCTCCTAGACTCCTTACAACCCTTTAGTCTTGATTACAACCTAGCTTCTCACATCACTGATATTGTGTGCGTTAATTTTATGCATGAGTGGCGGGACTTACAGTTCAAAGTCGATTCCGAACTATAGATTTTTTGAGAAACTTTTCATGACAATTTTCTATTTGCTCTCAGAGTTTTTGCCAGAGATCCGCTGAGAAAAAATCGCCGAAGAAGTATTTCTTTCATATTTTTCTGGTTTTGATGTCTGACCTGTTGTTTTGATCGAGGCCTCACGTCTAATAAGTCAACACACTACCTACTAGACTATGGCGACTGTTTCAAGACGTCTGGCGAGTAGTTTGTATTCCACGGTGTTCTTTGTATCTCCATCAGCGGTAAGCCCAACTCATGCATGAAGTAAAGTCGTCTTACAAATTAAAACCCCATTGATATTCTCATTTTGTGCTGGAGCAACAGGCTTTCAATGCTGATTTTCCGTAGAAAAAATTCTTGAGCAAAGGGAGCTCACTTCTAACTCGATGGTAATGTGAACAAATTTCAATAAAAGTTGACTGTTTGATACAACTTATGGTTCGAAGGTGTCACTGCGATGAACCTCGATAGTTAAGTGAAATCATTTTAATGAAGAAAAAGTGAGTGTTTGGTACGACTAAAGGTACAAACAATCCTAAAAGACTCTTCTGATTAATTTTAATGGTAACGTGAACAAATTTTGATGGAGAACAAGTGGCTGTTTGATACAACTTATGATGCGAAGGTGTTACTGCGATGAAGCTCGATGGTAACGTGAAAAAATTTTCATGGAGAAAAAGTGAGTGTTTGGTACGACTAATGGTCCAAACGATCCTAGAAAAATCTTTCAATTAATTTAATGCGATGTGGCAGTATGAGAAGCAACTTTTGTTTTAACCTGCTATTGGAGATTATGAACCAGACCGCAAAGGATTTCTACATGAAAGTGTCACGAGTTTCATGACACGACCGATGTTGGCTTTGTTGCTTGAGAATATTCGTGAAAGTAGAAATTTCATGATTTTGGCGACATAAGTAGGTAAACAAGATCATACGATTGGACGCTGTTAGATTGTTTGGGCCGATATGAAAGACTGAGCCTACGTAAACTATACTATAACGATGGAGCATTTGAGAACCAGAATCTCATGATTGTGTAGCGTATATTTCAAATCATATTATGTCCATAATTCGTGTAGCTTTCCTCTGTTATAGTCTTTCATTTTCCACAAATATTTGTGGAGTTATTGGACAAATATAACTTTATTATAAACTTTATCCGGTTCTGTATTTTTATAAATATTTTCCAATTTTTTTGTTGTTGTTATTTTGTTTTTTAACAACAACTTTTAAATATTTTATTATGAATCTTGTACTTTTATTTGTACATCTTACAAACTATGTATCTCACTGCCTCTCTCTCTCTCTGTCTCTCTCTGTACATCCCTTCTTTATTGGAACTATTTTTCCTTGTATTTGTTTTCTTTTTTCGCAAAGCTTTAATGCAATTTTCCTTTGCATACCGCTGTTTTATTCTGATGATTTCTGCTGCGAACTTTAAGAAAAAAAAAAAACGTTGAAAACAAAACTAAGAAGAAAAATCGTTCTCAAGTCAAGATTTACCAACACTTCATGGGGCTTTTTTTCTTTCGTCCGTTCATTCCTTCTTTTGTTGTTGCATCCTTTACGATAGTTTTGCATAAAATCTCTTGTAATAGTTTTTTACTAGTTGTACGAGGGTGGTTGGCATTTGGATTGATTTTCAACTACTTAATGCTGGTCGTTGTGTTCTAACCAAAGTCCTCCACTCTAAAGAGGCGGCCATAGGAGTGCTGGCAGTGGAGTGAAATATGAAATGAAAGAATCTTTAGGATGATAAATAAGAAATAAGATCTCATTAAAAGTTTAAAACCACAAAGTTTATTTGCAAAATAATAATAAAAAAATATGCTCGTATTCTAGTTGATAAACATGATTTCAGTTTTATTTTTTATTTCCTTTTATTTCTGTTTTAATATTTTTTTTATTCTTTCATTAATTTTTGAAATTTGTTGGTAGATATTTTCGTATTTTCCTTGATTTTATTTTGGTTTTTTACTTTCCACCACTAAATTGTTTATGGGCCATAACACTGTTATAGAAAAATATTTATTAATACCAAGAAATTATTTCTTATTTTGCGAATATTTGCAAATATTTGTGGGCAGCGAATATTAAGAAATAAGACCGAATATTGAAAAGCATTTCTTAAGGGCAACAAAATTTTAAAAGAAATTTTTGCTGTGCAAAAAATAGAAAATTTGGTTTTTAAACTATTTCATGAAACGATAATAATATTTTTATTAAAGCTGTATTTACGTTGTTAACAACATTTTCGGAAAATAAAGCAATAAAGTGTAGATTTATAATTCATGTTTTCAAACAATCCTTATAAACAATAGACATTTGAGACTTTGAAAGTGCTTTGAAAGAATATTCAAGAACTGGCGACAAATATTATAAATATCTGGGCCGATAGCCACAGTCGCTAATACTATTTTTTCTGTCAATTGCAATTGGCTGCTATAAAGTATGATTAAAATAAGTTCGTTTTCAAAACTTAAAAACCAATCATAAATTTTGTAGCGTGCTGTATATTCTGCCAACAACGACACTTATATGGCCAGACCACTATAATCTGTCATTAAATACAATAACCAGATTGGTAGCATACTTGACATAGTCAATTTTATTTCCCCTGATACTCAATCCAGGTATGGCCAACGAAACATTGGTCTTCGAAAGCATTAAACATTCAGACTTTGATGGATTAATGCATAGTCCATTCGCCGAAGCCCAACTGTCAATCCTATCCAAATCACGTTTAACAGAGTGGAAATAAGAATCAATATTCTCCTTACGAGTACTGGTATGAATCTGCACATCATCAGCATACATATGAACACGGCAGTCAACCAAAACATCCGGTAGATCATTAACATAGACACAGAACGACAGTGGCCCCAGTATTGATCCCTGGGGAACACCTTTACAAATATTTAGCGAATCTGAAATACTCCCATTTAAATGAACCCTCTGACATCTGTCGAACAAATAAGAAAAAATTAGACTAGCGGCAGAATTAGAAAAATTAAACAGCTTCCGGAGCTTATTCAACAAGATTTTATGATTGACTGTATCGAAAGCCTTTGTGTGATCGAGAAGTACTAAAAACGCTACACTATTTACATCTTGCTCCAACCTAAGATCCTCAGCTACATTTAATAGAGCGGTAGTACAACTCCTACCTTTCATGAAACCTGACTGACTGATTGTTACATAATTGTGACCTTCCAGATAACCATTGATCTGTCTGGCTACAATGTTTTCCATTACCTTCGACAAAAAAGGAAGAATGGCAATTGGCCTAAACTCATTGCTTAATTCGGGAATGGGAAGGATCTTAGCAAGTTTCCATTCATCAGGAAAAGTAGACTTAGTCAGCACTGTATTGAATAAGTGGGTATAGTATGGCAAAAGTCTAGGTGTCAAAACTTTCAAAAACAAAGGATCCATATCTCCGCGATAACTTGGCGAATTCTGGTTTTTAAATGCTTAAACATTAGCACCAAAAAATATATAAACTCGTCAAATCGCATGGCGTTGGTGATTTGTTGTTAGCGACAAAACGTAAAATAAATCTTTCTAGATAACTCACATGATACAAACGGTCGTATCATGGGATCGTCTTATTCATAATTTTCGTTTGTGGCTACAAAAAGTCGTTTATCATATGGATATAGCCCTCTTAATTAATGACAACGGTTGTCCTACAATTTTTTTCAAAAAAATACGCCACAATAACAACACCAGACCGTAATTCCGTAAGCAATAAACAGTCAGTCTTTCCACATGCAGTGGTTTGTCTACAATAATTTTGGATTTTCAGCGACCCACGTACACTGAGTGGAAAATGATGCAAATTTTGTCTTCTAACTGCTTGGGATACACTATCAATGATAGACATGATACGAAAAGTTTTAGACTATGCCAATATGCCTGATGTATGTGTAGATTTGGTTCAACCATTTTATAGAGGTATTTAAGAACGAGAGTTAATTCCGAAAGAAAGAATTCATTTTCTTTTTGTAGCATATTTACAATGATCCTATTCAGTTTAATTATACAACGTGTTCTTTGTCATGCAGTGGCCATTTTTATTTGAATTTTATTACGTCGCTTTCAAAAACTATATTTCTTATAAAAACCATTAGATATAGATCAACGTTCAGTCACTGCCAACCTTTTTTCGGTTCTTCCATACCATTGTTTGTAGTACACCGCTGCGTATACGCATTATCATTTATTAAATATACTTCATACGACCAGGTAACTAAAATTAATTATCAAGGATGGAATATTTTAAAATTTCTTTTACACATGGTTTGTGTCTTGAGTATTTTATAGGACGTCTGGGATGATAAACTATTCCAGTTTGAATATACGTATGTAAGTATTTAGCAAAAACAGAAAAAATTTTCATATTTTGTGGCCGTATAATTTGAAATTTAAAACAAAAAGCGGTTGGAACACTTCGGTTGACTACCGATCAGACTTTTTATAGTTTTAAAAATATGAAGTAACCGGTGGGTGCTCTGGTAGTCTGGTGGGTATTGTGTTAGACTATTAGCTTGAGGGTCCTGGGTTCGATTACCATCAGAGTCTCTGGTCTGTGACACTACACCGAGCATATGGTCAAAGTTACTCAGCTCGTATCTAATTAGAATATAATTTGTAGTTGTATTGTAATTAATAAAATAAATAAATAAAATGAAATAACCGAATATGTTGTTCATTAATTAATTTCTTTCAGCTAAGCAGGTGATACATCTTACTCATAACATACGCATAACTAACTCATAATTTTGAAGTCGACGTAGTCTAGTAGGTAGTGTGTTGACTTATTAGACGCAAAGCCAGGGTTCGAGCCCCAGGCCAGACATCAAAATAAATACAAAAAGTATTTTTCCTCTCAGCAGATTTCTGGCAAAAACTCTGAGAGTAAATAAAATTGCCATGAAAAAGTTTCTCAAAAACCTGTCGTTCGAAATCTACTTTAAACTGTATGTCCCATCACTCATGTATAAAATTAACACACACAACATAAGTGGTGTGAGAAACTAGGACGTTGTACTATGGGTCAGTTCACGTCCTCTAACCTAACCTAACCTAACTCATAATTGGTCATTACAACCCTTCAATCAGGATTATGATCTAGCTTCTCACACGGCTTATGTTGTGTGTGTTAACTTTATACATGAGTGGCGGGACCTACAGTTTAAAGTCGACTCCGTACGACAGATTATTATGAGGAACTTTTCATGGCTCTTTTCTATTTATGCTCAGAGTTTTCGTCAGAAATCTGCCGAGAGGAAGACGCTGCAGAAATTATTTTGTTTTCCTAATTTGGAGGTGTCTGACCTGGTGTTTGAACCGTGGCCTTATGTCTAATAAGCCAACACGCTACCTATTAGACTACGCCGACTTCAACAGCAATTACAGCAATCACTAAGACGATCGTTTTGAGTTCTGTCGTAATCAACCATAGAAACCCTTTTGTGAATATACACTGGGTGTACTCCTGAGAAACTTTTACACTAATGTTAGAAACACTAAGCGCAAGGCAGCAAACACAGAAATCTCTTAAAAATATAATACATGAGTGTTGATGGAAATGATTATTTCAAAAGGAAATTGTTGTCGCATAATTGCAGTGTTTGCTACGTTGGGTTTATTGCGTTTATAGTATGAGCCCTGGTCTTTCTTAGACTTTCTCTTAGACGCCGTTTGCTCTTCCTTTGGTGTTCGAAACATATTAAAAATTAAGAGAAAATATTGGTTAGAAAGTATTGTCTCCTTTTTTTTATGAGAATACAATATTTGATTCATAATAAACTCTAGTTTTTCCATACATTTTCCAATATATATTTTTCATATTTTTTATTTATTTTTGCTAAAATAATATTCGCTTTAATTTCTTTTTTATTATTTGTACCTAAAAATCTAGTTAATATACTGCTTGCATTCATTTATTTTTTTTTAATTTTTCCGTCCCCTTTTTTATTTGTAATCAATACCATAACCGCTTAAAAAAATATTTGTGGGTAATTAAAATCACATATTTTCATAAAGGCCACGTAAATTTCATTCATTTTTTATTTAATTTTATTGTAAAAAAATATTTCCCCGCACAATCAAAAAAAATTCCAATTTTTAAAACATTTTAACACTTGAATTTTGTTCTTAACATGCATGTGAAAAGGAAATGTGTGATGAGTGTGTGTTTTTTGGCAGGCGTGTGTGTGTGAATACGTGTTTAAGCAATTAAAACATAAATTCCTATAAATTGTCTATCTGTACTCTGTTCATTGTTTAAAATCTTTGATGTGTAAGCGTATGTGTAAATAACTGTTTTACACATTCAGCCAAACATTTACAAGCATATTTTTGGTGAAGCAGAGCAGTACACAGCAATCAGAGAGTGTACAGAGAGAGAGAGAGTGTATTTGTGTAAAGGAATCTGTGTGCGTGTAAGTGTATGTTAATTTGTTATGCTTTTGATGATTTGTTGCTATAGCAACCAATACTCATGCCATGTCTCTCTGTTGGACTGTGTCCCTTACCGTTAAAAACAATGGCTGACACATGTTTTATGTGTCTGCGTGCATAAGTGAATATACATACATACCAATGCCTGTAAAGTACGCCTCATATATATTTTTTTTGCTATATGTTGTTGTAATTTTTACAACTACAATTACAATTACAACAAATGACATTGAAGTATGACTACAACACTGTTAAAATGCGATTGTTCATTTGAGTGTTAGCTGTAGTATGTTCGTATGCAAGTATGCGAGATATTATGCACTCAGCCGTATTAAATGTTACTTGACCATCATCATCATCATCATCATCATCATCATCATCATGCAAAATAATTTAACAAATTTTTCAGGAATGCACGTGACTGAACATGTTCAGTCATGTTTGTCTGTGTATATAAAATGTTACGCCATGTTTGTACATTTTTTCATTCACTTTTTTGTGCTTTTTTTGTTTTTATTTTGACATTCACATTTGCATTTAAAACATTCCTGAAATACCTTTAAAAATCTCATTGTTTTTTCCTTTTGTTGCTCCATCAAACAAGGGGATAACCTTTAGTGTACAATTTGCAGCTGGTGTATGTGAAATTGTTGATGAATTTGTATCGTGTCAAATAGCGACTATTTTGTAAAGAAATTAAATAAATTTTTAAGGCTTTAAATTTTATTTCTTAGATCCAAAGGGAAGAAATTGTTAACGCTCCTCAAGCTGTTGGGCGCAAGAATTTATTAACGCCACTCATCATAGACAAACCGCTTTCAAATCAAGCAAACTAAGCGTATGACCAACTGCCGGTGCTCTTGTAGATTAATTTAAATTGAGAGGTTAGTTATGAAGTCGCCGTGGTCTACTAGTTTCCCGGAATGCAACTAAAGCGGCCTGAAAGAAGGTGGAGACAGCGGCGACATTCCCTAACGATTGTGGACAGAGATCTTATGGCGGCCTGATTATCAGAGAAAATTGAGACGCGGACGAAAGGAGCACCGAATGACGAGGATCCATTGTGCTGCCCGGTAGATAGCCATTACTTCCGCCTGAAACACGCTACAATAATACGGCAGACGGAGGGAGCTCAAAAAATGAACTTAACAGAGGAGAAGTCGCCGTAGTAGACTAGTAGGTAGTGTGTTGGATTATTAGACGTGAGGCCTCGGTTCAAACCTCAGGTCAGGCAACTCCAACTAAAAGAAATATAACAAAATATGACTTCCTCTCAGCAGATTTCTGGCAAAAACTCTGCGAATAACATAAAATTACCATGAAAATTTTAGGTCGGAGTGGTAGCTCTGATATCACAAAGCTCACTTGAACACGCATAGCGGCCCGTTGTGATGCCACGGGTGAACGCAGTGCCTGTACTGACCAAGTTCCACCAAAATCAGTGAAAAGGAAAAAGTTGGTCAGGGCAAGGGCTGCACATTAAAAGTACGACTACCCTACACTGGAAAACTAGCCAGAAAGTTTGATGAACGAAGCTATAGCCTTGACATCAATGGATGATAGCTCATTCAAGCTGACAAGAATTGGAGGACCTCACAAGAGACAGCCACTGACAAAGAATGTGGATAACAGTCTGCTCTTCCTCAGCGGATCTGCATCCACGACAGAAGTCGTTACATGGGAGCCTCATTCTTTCCGCGTGTCTATCCATAACGCAATGCCCTGTAAGCATGGCCACTGTGGTTGAGATGATATCACGACCAAGACCAAGTAATTGGTTGGTACGCCTTCTATCCATCAAGAGCCAAATGAGTCTGGCAGTGGATCAGAACTCCTCATTGACCCAGGATATCCTCAAGTGCACTTTATAGTTCGAAGTTGTTGTAGTCTAGTAGGTAGTGATTTGGCTTATGACATAAGGCCACGGTTCAAACCCCGAGTTCAGATATCAGAACTAAATATGAAAAATATTTCTTCGGCAACATCCTCTCAGCAGATTTCTGGCAAAAACTTTGAACTGAATAGGTTTATCATGAAAAGTTTCTCAAAAATTTATCGTTCGGAGTCGACTTTAAAGTGTAGATCCCTTCTCTTATGGATAAAATTAACACACACAACATAAGTGGTGTGAGAAACTAGGTCGTAATCCTAACTAAAGGGTTGTAATGACTAACTATGTATGTCTGTATGTATGGATGTACCTTATAGTTAACCCTGAACTTGTTGTGTTAAACTTCATTACATTTTTTTTGTTCTTTTCAACAATTCAAACTATTTAAGCCTGACACCCATGTTGAAGCCATTAAATATTTAACAAAAATTGATCTGACATAACCAGCAGCCGGCATACATCAAATACTTTTACTTTACATTTGTGCACAGAATTGCTATTGCATTTACGCTTGTTAAAATCATATGAATAAAGCCACGCTTTGCTTTTTTTTCATACCAATTCATTTCATTTTACATTTCCACCTCAACTTTTAGAGGTTTCAAGTTACAACATCCGTTTCCGTTAAACACAGCCAATACAGAGTGTGTGTATGTGTGTAAAGGTGTACAATATTTTCAGTTTTATTGTGTTGGAATTGTTCAACATAAATTGTTAGCCGGACTTTATATATATTTTTTGCTATTGTGTTGCAGTTTTTTTTTATATTTTTATTGCTTGAAACCAGTAGTTTTTATTTCCTGGTCATATACAGGAATCGCTTATTTAAGTTAATGGCCATTGTGCTGGATTGTATATGAAGTGCAGCATAAATTTTCAAGTCAAATTAATTTTAAAATACTCGTACACATGCATAAGCGTCTATTCAAATGCATTTCCTCTCCTTTTACTCTCCTTTTTTTTTGCTCTCGGCTAGAAGGCAGCAGCTCTATGCTGCTGTAGGTGTTTTAAAATGTAAAAAATTGGGGCAGGTTTGTAGGTTGCCGGTATGTGGTTGATAGGTTGGTTGGCTGGCTGGTTAAGGTAGGTGCATGTTGCAAAATTTATGTAAAACTTTATTGCATGCAAAAATTTTTTTCTCTCTCTTCTCTCGTTGGAATTTTTTTTCATTTACATTTACCGTGTATTCTACACACACACACACAGTGGAAATGTAAATGTAATTAATGTCAAATGTAATTAATTGTCCAAAAATGCAATAATTTTTCAATTTGATACACAATAAATTTATAGAAATTCATTAAAAATTTTTAGTTAATTGAAATATAAATAATGTTGCCTGGCATAAAAACAAATTGGTGTGGTTTATGCAATTAAATTTCAAACTAAAGACACATAAATTTCAAACAACAATTTTTTTCTTTTTTTTTCTGTTACATCGTGGTTAAGCAGATAAATAGTTAAGGGAAGCATTTAAATTTTTTTTAAATATCTTTCCTTTAATTTTTACTCCGTTTAACTCCTTAACAAATAGTCTCTAAAAAAATTACTTTAGATCTGCATTCGTTTTTTTGTAGATTTTAATTGAGCATTTCCAAGCATACTCCTTTCAAAGACTCATCAAATCAGCATAATGTTCTCCAATTACCACTTTCATGTTAATGGAAAATATTTTGTTCCTCTGTTTTCTTTTTCTTTTTCAGGAAAAAAAATATAAAAATCGTGTTTGTTTTTTGAAGAACATTTTTGCGTAATTTTTCGTTTCGTAGAAGTGCAGCCAGCCAAGCCAGCAGTGACATCATGAAAAAACGCATGAATATGTAAATGAGAGCAGGTTCATTAATTTTGCGTAACTTACAAGCAATTGACTATTTACTAGTGTTACACATGATATGACAAAAACAACAACGAAAAAACAACAACAACTTAAAATAATAAAGACAACAACAACAATAACAAGCAGTTACATTTAGAACTGCAACAGTATTAGCCAAGGCAATCTTTTACAAAAAAACAAAAACAGTGGGCTCTTGATAAGGTTTCTACAAAAAATCTCACTCATTCCTATACTATAGCCTGTATAGGTCCCAGAGATAAGCAATGAATCGCTTTTTCGCTACTCATAAGCAGTCATAGAATATTGAATATAAGTGAGTCAACAATATTGAAATTTAACTATGTACTCTGATTCATTCGTACTCACTACAACGTTGATTTATAACTGCAGGTTGCAATGAGTATGCGTACAACGCGTTTGCATCAAACTCATACCATTCGAAATATGTTTTTAATTTAGATTCATAACTTTAGAAAAATGCCTGTAAATGAATCGAGTGACTCGAATCATATCGAATAATGAATGAATAAGTATAAGTATCAGAAATTATGAATATGATTCCATTCTTCTCATCTTTTTGAATACTCATTGCTGATATCTCTTGTTCTAAACAACTTTCTCCGAATCCATACCATTTAATCCAAACTCAGGCCACCAAGAGTTACAATATTTGGTGAGAATTTTATTAGCCCGTTACTGGACAGTGACAACGGGCCGCTATGTGTGCTCAAGTGAGCTCAAAGCTACCAATCAAAGCTACTTGACAGTAGTTCCACTAGAATTTAACACTTTTAAACAGGCAGGTTAGGTTAGGTTGGAGTGGTTCACTTGAGCACTCATAGTGGCCCTTTGTGACGCCACTGATCAAGTTCTACCAAACTAGGGAATAAGAAGAAGTTGGTCAGCGCAAGGGCTGCACTTTAAAAGCACGACCACCCTACGGTGGAAAATCAGCCCGAAAGTTTGATAAACGAGGCTATATCTTTGGCACCAATAGATGATAGCTCCGTCAAGCAGACGAGTATTTGAGAGCCTAATAACCCATACCTGTACCTCGCAAGAGATGGGCATTGAAAAAGAAAGTTTATAACAGTCTCCTCATCTTCAGCGGATCTGCATCCACGGCAGAAGTCGTTAAATGGGAGCTACATCCTCTCCGCGTGTCTTCCCATAACACAATGACTTGTAAGCATGGCCACAGTGATTGAGATGATGTTACGACCAAGTCCGAGTAACTAATTGATGCGCCTTCTATCCATCAAGAAGCAAGTGGGTCTTGTGGTGGATCAGGACTCCTCATTGACCCAGGATAGGTTGGCGTCCCGAAAGGATTTCCTTGCAAAGGCCAACTTGACCGATGTAAGTGGCATACCCAAGTCGATTGAAGAGGATTTTGGAAGTAGTGCACCGGTCTTGGCGAGCTCGTTGGCTTTGCAGTTTCCCAGAATGCGACTGTGCCCAGGGATCCAGACGAGTGAGACACTGAAGCGCCCAGAAAGAAGGTCGAGACAGCGGCGACATTCTCTAACAATACTGGAGTTATTCACAACGCTCGACAGAGATCTTACGACGACCTGACTATCAGAGAAAATCAAGATGCGGGTAAAAGTAGCACTGTTGACGAGGATCCATAGAGCGGCCCGGTAGATGGCCATTACTTCCGCCTGAAATAGGCTATAATAATCCGGCAGTCGGAGGGAGCTCAAAAAATGAACTTAAAAGAGAAGAAGTCTCCGTAGTAGTTGTCTAATAAGTAGTGGTGTTGGTTTATTAGATGTAAGGCCTCGATTCAAACCACAGCCCAGACATGTCCAACAAAACGAAATATGAAACAACATTTCTATGGCGACTTCCCCTCAGCAATTTTCTGCAAAACTTTTGAAAGTAAATAAAATTGCAATGAAAAGTTGCTTTAAATTTATCTGCCATTCGGAATCGATTTTAAACTGTAGGTTCCGGAATAAAATTAACATACACAACATAAATGCTGTGAGAAGCGCGGTCATAACCCTGATTGAAGGAAGGATAATGACTAATTAAGTAAGTTAGACACTGTAGTCGCTGTAGTCTAGTAGGTAGTGTGTCGGCTTATTATACGTAAGGCCACAGTTCAAACCCAAGGTCAGACATCAGACTTCTTCTCAGCAGATATCTGGCAAACACTCTGAGAGTAAATAAAATTGCCACAATATGTTTCTCAAAAATCTGGCGTTATTAGTCGACTTTAAACTGTAGCTCCCTCCACTCATGTATAAAATTAACACACACAATATAAGTAGTGTGAAAAGTTCGATCGTTACCCTGATTGAAGGATTATAAGTAAGTAAGACACTGAACAGCTTTATAAATATTTCAAAAATTATCCTGCGGCCTGGCGTCACTTGACATGATGATTTCTCTTCATTAATTTTTATTTTTTTTCGACAAATTTTCCATAATGTACCTTTTATTTGCCCACCGTACGCTACAAAGTAAAAGTCCCTTTTTAACATTATCCCTGAACGAATGTAGTTGTATCCGCATAGTTGTATTAGTAGTTAGTGTCTCATAGTAAATGTTAATGACTACGAGGATAATGATAATTACGCTGAGACTCTGTCTCTTGTTGCTTTCAGTTTTAAAGATGCCACCATTTCTTGTTGTGCTTGTTGTTAATTTCTTGTTTTTTGTTTTTTCGTTTTTTAATACGAAAGCAATATAATTGTTTGGATGTATGCCTGTGTTAATGTATAGCGTGCATTAGTGATTGTATACATAAGTGTGTGTGTGTGTGTGTAAAGTATTCTCTAAGGATATTAAAAGGTGCACTTTAGTTGTTTCATTTCATAGTGTTTTTTGGTGTAATTGACTACTATTTGCGGGTATCAATGTTGCCGTTGTAGCTGTAGCTGTAGTTGTAATTGCCTTTCATTTGTTGTTATTGTAAATATCAATGGCAATCTTTGACATCGATATGGGATTTCATTAAATATTAGCACATGTTGTTATTGTCGGTGTTCCGTTGTTGTTGCTTTTGCTGTTGTTGTTATTCTAGTTGTTGATGTAAACTCTCCACATAATATTGTTGAGCTTTTATTCCTATTTTTAGCTGTTTTTTGGTTTGTTTTTGTTACTCTATGAGTGTTTAATTGATTGCTAGAGAGTATGTATGGAATCTAGAGAATAAATTATAAGACGAGGGTTGTTACAAAAGTGGTCTTGAAATATAAATGTGTAGAAATGTGGCCACAGTTTTGTTTTTACCTTTTAAAAACGTTTAAAATATGAGCTCGTAGATTGCAATAAAAATAAAAATAATTCTGTGTTTAGTTTTAACTAAAATTCTTTATTATTCCCACAATTCTGCCACTGTTCACAACTTGATGTAAACAACAACAATTGCTTTTCTTTGTTATTCCTTTGTTTACACCCATTGCATAAACAATAACAATTACTAGACAATTATTCGACAGATCTTTGTAACGGAGATCTTCAAACCACGAATTACTCTCTTCAAACGCACCGCGTCTTCACATAAGACTGACTGAACTTCACTGACTCACACGCCTACTTTGTCTTGCCTTTTATATGGCAACATAAACAGTCTGATGTATTTTTTTGAAGGCGAATATGTATGACTTTGCCTTTTCGAAATCTCTATAAATGTAAACATCTTTGTTTACATTTATTATTGTAGCGTTTGTTGTCGTATTTTTGTTTACTTGTTTACCATTTTTTTGTGCTGGTGTTTGTTGTTATATTAAGTAGTACGATCATTTGTAAACAGGTTTGTTTACTGCATTGTTTGGTTTTTGTAGCTTTTGTTTATAATTTTAGTGTTAAGCGATGTAAAAGCAAAACACCAGCTTCTAGATAGTTATGATAAACTACCCGAATTTTTTACCTCACCCTCGTTATTATATACCATATGAATAACTCCAAATTAATGTTCTTTTAGTTTTGTACACATAGTACGTACTTACATATGTGTTGAGGGAAATCACAAAAACGTGTTGAATAGTTTCACGCATAAAATATCAAGTGTTTTTCGCCTTGACGCTCATTTAGATTACCATTCCATAACGAAGTGTATTCATTTTTTTCGTCTTCTTCTTATTTTTCCTATTCCTTGTCGTGGTTGTTGTATTGTATAGTTTTGTAGTTTCGATTATTAAACATTTAATATGCATAAAACATGTAAGAGAATTAATTAGTACAACATTTACTTGCCAAATATGTCTACACTAAGACTATAAGAAGTAGGAGGAGGGTTAATTAGTAACGACTGTTATCTCCACTAATGGAACATGAGGCTGGTGGTGTATATTAAAGTGAACCATAATTATGAATTTTAATAGAAATAATAAAATTTATTTGGGTAATTTGGATACACATAAAGAATAATATTTTAAATCTGTAAGGCTTTAAAGGTTTCGGGAAATTTTTGACAGAAAATTTTGTACAAGAATTTCAAGTACGGGCGTTTTTTAACTCGACAAAAAGCTATGTGTGTAAGAAAGACTTAATATTTTGCTGTTCTCCAATTCCCTAACTACTGTACAGTTCTTCAGGCACAGAAAATATCCATGAATTACGCCGTGGAACTAACGATGAATAAGCATTGTGTGTGTTAATTTTTATACATGAATGGCGGGACTTACAGCTTAAAGTCGACTCCGAACGACAGATTTTTGAGAAACTCTTCATGGCAATTTTATTTACTCTCAGAGTTTTTGCCAGAAATCTGCTGAGAGGATGTCGCTAAACAATTATTTTTTCACATTTCGTCTTGATGTCTGACCTTTGGCTTGAATCGTGGTCTCACGTCTAATAAGCCAGCACACTACCTATTAGACTACAGCGACTATACCGTACTAGGCTACACTTACTTACTTACTTAATTGGCCATGAACAACCCGATTAACGGATTTGGGCCCGCCGTAACACATCCTTCCAGGTGCCTTGGCTTCTTGCGCGCCTATGCCAGTTGGTCACACCAATTTTTGACAGGGGTTTCTCGATTTTTCGCCGACATGGCCGAGCCAGAGCAGCCGCTGGATGTTAATATGCTGCACAACGTTGATGTCGTTGAGGAGCTTATCTAGCTCACTGTTGGATCGGATGCAGAAATCATCGCCAACTCGCACTAGACCGAAGATCTTACGAAATACTTTTCTCTCGAATACTGTCAAGGCTGCTGCATCGGTGCTTAATAGGGTCCATGTCTCTGCGCCATAAAGGAGCATGGGTAGGATGAGCGTCTTGTAGAGTATTAGTTTTGTCGTACGAGAGAGGTGTCTGCTACTCAATTGCCTATTGAGACCATAGTAGCACCTGTTGGTCCATCATCAAAACATCATTCTGACATCATTCTTGGTGGTGATGGCGGAGCCAACATAAATAAATTCCTCGCCTATATCAAAAGTATAGTTATCGGCCGTTATCTAAGAATCAATACGCCGCACGTCGCTACTTGTCCATAACATATACTTTGTTTTGCCCTCAGTTACTGCCAAACCCATCTTAGCAGACTTCCGTTCAATTGCATTAACGGCAGCAGTAACATGTCAATATCGTCAGCATACGGAAACAACTGAACACTTTTTTGAAAAATAGTGCCATTGCGATGCACTCCCGCCTTTCGCAGAAAACTCTCCATGACGAAGTTGAAGAGGTCGCATGATAACGCGTCGCCTTGTCTGAAACCTCGCACGGTATCAAAAGGTTCGTAGAGGTCCATTCCTACCTTGACGGAGCTGCAGGTATTGCTCAACGTCATTCTGCATAGCCGTATCAGCTTCGCAGGTATACCGAGCTCAAACATTGCGGCAAAAACACGATCCCTTATGGGGCTATCGAAAGCGGCCTTATAGTTGTCAAAAAAATGGTGTGTCTACCTTTTTGTCGTGGGTCTTTTACTGGACTTGGCGTAGTGTGAAAATCTGGTCGATGGTGGAGTTGCGAGGTCTGAAGCCGCACTGATAAGGTCCAATCAGTGTTTTAACGAGTGACTTCAGTCGTTCACACAATACGCCTGTTAAAACCTTATTGCGATGGAGAGAAGGCTTATACCCCCGTAGTTGGCGCATATAGTAGGGTCTCCCTTTTTCAGGACAGAGGACACTGAGGTTCCAATCATTGGGCATACTTTCCTCTAGCTATATTTTGCAAATAAGCTGGTACATGCGCCCTACCAACTCATTACATCCGCTCTAAGGCCTGTATTTTAAACAATTTGTTCAATAGGTTGCAATGGCATGTATTTTCCTTCGGAGAAATTTGTACTCTCCAGTGTTAGGAGTTACACCAGTAAGGGCTTTGCAATTTACAGTGGGGTTCTCTTGTGCATATTCGATAATTACATACGTAGTGTTATGTGACATACAGTGTTAGATATGCCACTATGGTCCAGTGATCAAAGAATTAATTGGTAAGCTTCCAATGCACTTTAGGTGAGTCTTTCAGACAAGTAGACAACGTCTCAACGAGTTACAAAATTATGTTTTCATGAGACAATTGATACCGAAAACAGCCTTGCAGCCAAGAATTTGTTTAACAATCTGCTGGTAAGTACATTTCGAAACCCGCATTACTAATTTCTATGCAAGCAATAAAGAAAAATAGAATTTGAAAGAAAAAAAATATATTAACCAGCACACCTCTTTTGTAATGTTTAACAATCTGTAATTAATCAAACTTATAAAGCAAGACAAATCACTAGAGTTTATCTTTGAAATGGAAAACAACAACTCACGTATTTATCTTTTTAAAAAACAAATGAAAACAGAAAAAAGAAAAAAAGTTAATTTGAAAAGTAAAAAAATTCTAGAACAGAATACTTATGCAAATGAAAGAGAACTGCATACAGAATCACAAACAAAATCAAAATGATTTAAATGCCACGATATGTTCAGATTAATTAAGGTCAATTATATATACGAGTATATTTTTTAAAAAAATCACACAATACGATGCAAAAGAAAAAAATAAAAACAAATAAAAACGTTAATAAATTAAAA
Source organism: Sarcophaga subvicina (assembly GCA_936449025.2). Classification (NCBI taxonomy): domain Eukaryota; kingdom Metazoa; phylum Arthropoda; class Insecta; order Diptera; family Sarcophagidae; genus Sarcophaga; species Sarcophaga subvicina. The sequence goes on along the minus strand of OW388084.2, from coordinate 111,466,883 downwards.
CTAAGAAATGGAACAATAAACTAAAACGCTTAACATAAATACAAAAAAAAAACAAAAAAATTGTAATTGTAATGCAATTACGATTTGCAGTCTTTTGGTTCTTAATTGTTCTCAATGGCTAGCAGGAGAATAAAAAAATTACGAATGAAAAAAAAGTAAAAGTATTTTAAAGCCAACATTAAAAAGCATTAAAAAAGAAACCAAATGAATATATAAATAAATAAATAAATGCTTATTTTTTAAACAATTATATCTGTAATTATAAATCTTTTCCTATTTCTATATTTTTTCTTCTTTTTTTTGTGGTCTGAAAGCATAAGAGAACTTATATTCCGAATGGTTGTTAGCAGTGAAACTAAAAGCTGGGTTGGGCTAAAATTAAAGGTTTTAACCTTAAATTTATTGTTCTTTATTACATTCTATTTTTTTCTTATAGAGCCGTAGTTTGCTTTATTTTAAGCCTTTTAACTTTGACTCTATTTTTTATTTCTTTGCATTTTGTTACCAATTGTTTTGCATGTGTTGCAATTAGAGCAGGTTGTCGTAATATTTGCATTCATACAATAAATTTCTAAAGCAATTCAAATCTTTATTAATGTTAAGGGTTTTATAAATTATTATACTTAGCCTAAGAATTATTTGAAGGGCTTAGTAAACCATGGCAATAAAAGGAAAAAGCAATTCTTGTACTCAGGGGACCCTAAGAGTTGTAATTAAAAATTTTAAATTTCAATTAAAGGCTGATGTATTCGATTAAAAATTGATTTTTAAAACGTTTTTTCTGTTCGTTCTGAATTACAGTGGTCGCCTTGTAATTAGAAACGACTTAGCAACATGTATGTTTGTTAATTTGTTTTACAGTTTTCATTGTGTATCTGGAATCAAAGGCTTCGTTTGCAGGCTGTCTTACATACGTTTTTCCATCAGATTGGGACAAATTAAACTTAGATTCGTCACTCCAGAGAACTCTTTTCCAGAAACATCGTTTCTAATTATAAGGCCATCACTGTACATAATTGCTTCTTACAACCCTTTAGTCAGGTTTACAACCCAGCTTCTCACACCAGCGGCGAGATCTACAGTTTAAAGTTGACTCAGAGTTTTTACTAGAAGACTGTTGACAGGAAGTCGCCGAAGACATATTTTTTCATATTTCGTTTTGTTTGGGATGTCTATGCTGGGGTTTGAACCATGATGTCATGTCTACAAGACCAGTACTAGATTCCAGCGACATCAGTTATTAATATTGTCAAAAATTATCAAAGATTTAAAGGAGAGATACTTGAGTGCAGTGACCATACGACTGCCCTTCAGGCTTAAATCTAACATGTACCATGGGTTTCGGGAGCCCCAGAGGCTTGAGCAATGGTGAGGCCCTTATGGGAGCAACGTGATTGCTGTAGTTTAAACCCAAATTGCGAGGAGTGCGCGAGCTCGGTGTGACGTTACACTCTTAACGCCTTAGGTTAGGTTAGGTTAGAGGATGTGTACTTGCCAATTAAGACAAGTACAGTACCCGGAGGTCGAATTGACCCACTGTACAACGTCCTAGTTTCTCACACCACTTATGTTGTGTTTGTTAATTTTATACATGAGTGGTGGGACCTACAGTTTTAAAGTCGACTCCGAACGGCAGATTTCTGAGAAACTTTTTCATGGCAATTTTAGGTACTCTCAGTGTTTTTGCCAAAAATCTGCTGAGAGGAAATCGCCAATGAAATACTTTTTGTATTTTGGCTTGATGTCTGGCCTGGGGCTCGAACCCTGGCTTTTCGTCTAATAAGCCAGCACACTACCTACTAGACCACGGCGACTTCATGTGATGTAGAATCCAACTAAAGCGCCTATGACGAGGTCCCCTTGTGGGAGTAACGTGATTGCTGTAGTTTAAACCCAAATTGCTTGGAGTGCGCGAGCTCGGTGTGACGTTACACTCTTAACACATTAAAAGGAGTTCAGATGAGACCCCTAACCAAGAGGTCATGTCCAAATGCACGGCTTCGAATTGGTGCTCAGATATGGTGATGTTATTCGTGATATGCTTATGCATGCCATGTGGTTGCATTATTGTGTGTGGAAGCGTTGGTAGACGCATTGTATTTCACTGTGATTCGCTCACCGTGGGGCATGCCAGCATGGTGAAACTCACGTTAACCTAGCACTTCAGCTATGTTGGGTAGCCCTATAATATCTGTCAAATGCTGTTGCCTTAACAAACTTCAAGATGTTCTTCGATATCAACATAACACCACGCAGGTTTTATTTACATCTTCGAATAAATCATTCTCATCACAGAACTCAAATATTGAGCTTGAGTACCATTGGTGTTTACAATGCCCGTTCAGAATGTCCACTACTTCTGTATACTCCGAGTCTAACACAAATTTCTCTTACATACATACATACGTACATAATTGGTCATTACAACCCTTCAGTCAGGATTACGACCTAGCTTCTCACAGCACTTATGTTGTGTGTGTTAGTTTTTTATATGGGTGGCGGGACCTACAAGTTTAAAGTCGACTTCGAATAACAGATTTTTAAAAAGCTTTTCATGGCAATTTTATTTACTTTCAGATTTTTTGCCAGAAATCTCTCAACAGATCGGTCGGTCAGTCGCAGTAGAAATATATTTTTTTTTTGTGTATTTCGTTTTGTTGAAGATATCTGACCAGGGATTTGAATCGAGGCCTCATGTTTAATAAGCCAATTCACTACTCAGTAGACTACGGTGACAAATTTATCTTCGTTTTATTTAAAAACTCTCCTCCCTCAATTTTAGCTACCGTCGAGTACTGAATGCTGAATGAGTGTTTCTGAATGCTCTGTCCATTTCACAGAAAGTTTGTAGATCTATCAGATGCGTGACAGCTTCCCTACTCACAAGTTCCTCTGCTTGTTCATTGCCATGCATTTCCATATGTTCTTGGAAGCTGCCGAGGGGCATCCTATTTCCCCTGCCTAGCGGACACAGGTTGCCCATTTGGTCTCATATTACTCTTGAGTCTACTTATGTGGCCTAAGTGCCACGTGGTGTTGCTGTCTCACTTTCTATCCCTAATCTAGTGCTTAAAATTCAAAATATTTTCGATAAATATGATGTCGCTCCGAACCAAAAGTAACTTGGGAGTGTAGTAAATTACTATAACCACTAAACCAGGCCTACTTATGTTATTATTTAGCACCCCTAATAATAAACGAATTGGTAATCATGTACTCTAAGCTAACGTACTCGATGTTTCCTTCAGAGAGCGGTCTTATTTTACAAGAATTATATGATTTAATAGATTGAAGGCCTATTAAATGAAAATAATTCTTATTTTTATTTTTTTTTTTGCCCGATTTAAAAGCCTATTTATTGATTTATTTTGAAAGGTTATCTTATTGTTGGCCTCATTTGACTTGTCATACATTGTAGGGTATTAAAAAACTATAAAAATTTATTTCCTATAGTCAAGCATAACTTACTCGAAAAAAAAGGAACAACTTGAGAGAATGAAGGAATGAGTGAGTGAATGAATGAATGAAGTTTCTGTTGTTGTTGCTGTTGTTATTGTATTTGCAGCAAGCAATTGTTACAGAAATTTATTGCTCACGCGTTTAGAGTTAAAACGTCATTTATTAGCAATCACATTTGAATTTATGGCAATTTATTGACAGTGAATTATTTTCTTAATAAAAAAATGAAAAAAAAATTATAAAAAAAAAATATTCACTTTAAAGTTTAAGAATAAATACAAATGCAATCAAAAGTTTCGTTTCGTTTCGTTTGGTTTTTTTTGTTTTGGGTTTAAGGAACGTTCAAATATTTTTCACCTCCATGCAATAATTTGTACTGAAGTTTTTCGTTTTATTTCGAAACGAAAGAAAAAAATTGTTTTTATTTTTTTTCTTTTTCAATTTTCCTTTATTAATTAAAATTAAAACCTAAAAATGTTACTTGTCTATTTCAATTTATTATTATTGAACTAGGCTTTGGTTCAGTACCGTACTCGTATGTACAGACATATGTCGGTATTGTATGCCTAGGTAAGCGGGGAATACTATGTACGAGTTGAGAATATATTCAGTGTCTCTATATGATGGCATGTTCGTGTATACCCAGTGTACCTGACTTCCTTGCTTCAAGTTGTGCCATTGCACTATAAGAGAGCATGTTTGCAGCAGCAGCAGTATTGTGGCATATAACGATGCACCTCCCGCAATTTAAACTAGTTTTACCGATACCAGGCTTACAATTCCGTTTCTTTTATTTCCATTTTCTTTTATTGTCTGTCTGTCTGTCTATCTCTATGTATGTATGTATGTATGTGTGTTTTATTGATCTTTATCTATAGATTTTAAACAGAGAAATACAAGTTTTATTGCATGATGATGCCTTTAAATTTTGCTGTTGACTTGTTAAGCATTTAAAACCGTTTGCTCTTTGCGATAGTAATCAACACTACCATGGCAATGCTTTGGCAAAAAATACAAAGAAAGAAAAAAAAAAGTATTTTAAACAGACATACATATATGAACATACATATAGAGAAACAACTATTCCCCTCTAAAGTGTTGGTGGCTTTGTGGCTCATTTTAGCAGAAAATATATTCAAACATCAAATAAAAACAATTCCTTGTAGCCTAACTCAGCTCAGTTGTAGCTCAACACAGTATATGTAGCTTTGTTAGCCTGGTTAATAGTTGCATGTCTGCTGTTACGTTACGTTACCTTTACGTTTTGTATGATGATACTTTTGTTTATTGGTTTTTAGGACATCTCAAGGTTTTGTCTGTATTTCTCTGTAATTGACAGTTGCTTGTGCATTTCATGATTAAATAAAACACAACAAGACGAAATCGAAATGCTATCTTATTGCCAATGCAGAGACACATAATTTTTTTTGAAAAGTATTTAAAAATTACAAAAAAAAAAGAAAATAAAAGTTTCTGTTTGTTAAAGCCGCATGCATTACAGTCAAAAAGGACAAGCGCCAGCTTCAATAATAAATATAAAGAATGTTTAGTCACTCTAGTGAGATTTTAAGAGCGATCGGGCCATCGCAAACCCAAGCTGTCTTGAAAATGTAACGTTGAACTCATAGCAACTTTTGGTTAAAATGCCAGCAAAACTTTTGAAGGGAGAAGAAAATGGTGCAGAAATGATGTGAACTATGGCTTGCAAGTTCTTAGGAAGTCAACTGGGTCGCGTTAGGGGTAATGGGTTAGGTTAGGTTAGGTTAGAGGACGTGCACTTGTCAATTAAGACAAGTACAGTACCCGAAGGTCGAATTGACCCATTGTACGACGTCCTAGTTTCTCACACCACTTATTTTGTGTGTGTTAATTTTTATACATGAGTGGTAGGTCCCAGTTTAGAGTCATATCCGAACGACAGATCTTTGAGAAACTTTTTCATGGCAATTTTTTATTTACTCTCACAGTTTTTGCCAGAAATCTACTGAGAGGCAGACGCCGAAGAAATACTTTTTGTATTGTGTGTTAATGTCTGGCCTGGGATTAGAACCCTGGCTTTACGTCTAATAAGCCAACACACTACCTGGTAGACTACGGCGACTTCAAGGGGGCAATAACACTAGTAGAATGTATTTGTTGAGGTTTAGGCACTGCCTGTACAGATATATTAGAAAGCAAAAAAAAATAGAGAATTATGAGCCACAGTACTATAATAAACTTTACCAGAGTAAGGCAAATTTCTTCTATCCTGAATTTAATGTCACCAATGGCTTTTTGACTTGTAGGTTCACACCAGAGTTCAGCAATGAGTATTCAAAAAGATGAGTAGAATCGAATCATATTCATAATTTAGGATACCTATACGCATTCATACTTATTTCAATATCATGGAACCTCTACTCATATTCAAAGTTTGAAGTACTCATCATATTCATGCTTAACAACACGTATAATATTGTTGATTTTGACTCTACATACCTCAACATATACACCAAGCACAAAATAAGTATGAATCGCGTACTTACTAGAAGGTTGTGTGTCAGAGATCACCAATGAGTATTAAAAAAGATGAGTAGAATCGAATCATACTCATAATTCTGATACATTTACGCATTCATACTTATTTTAACATCATGGAACCTCTACTCATATTCAAAGTTTGAAGTACTCACCGTATTCATACTTAACAACATGCATGATGGTGTTGATTTCGACTCTCCATGACTCAACATTTACACGAATCACAAACTAAGTATGATTCGCGTATGAACACTAAAATACTCACTAAAAGGTTGTGCTTGCTGCTCTGTCTTTTTTGCTGTAACTTTGGTTGAATGAGTTGAGTCACTCGACTCATTTATAAATATTTTTCTTAAGTTGTTGAATCTGAATGAGTAGGCTGGCTTATGAATCAAACATATTTCGAATGGTATGAGGTTGATGTCAACGTTGTAGGCATACTCATTGCAACCTGTACTTATAAATCAAAGTTGTAGTGGGTACGAATGAATCAGAGTACATAGTTAAATTTCAATATTGTTGACTCACTTATATTCAAAATTTCATGAGCGCTTATGAGTAGCGGAAAAACGATTCATTACTGATCTCTGATGCACACATTAGAAGCATGTAATGCACACAACCACTGCAGTATCATTGAAGATTCATACAGAGGATAGTTTTTCCAAAACATAAGCGTGGAAAAATTCTGACAATGATATCGGGGTGCTCATCATCGTTGTTGACCACCTAGCACAGCATCAGGAGCAGATTTGCAGGTACATTTAATATAAACGTTGCTCTAATGGTCTTATTTATATACCGCAGACTTTAAGAAGATTTTTTAATATCAGGTATAAGAACGACAAATTATCTCCGGCATTCTGGCCAAATTTGCAGTGGACTGAATTGGGTTGATTATCGAGAATGCTTTGGGGAAGCTGTACTGATTTTAGTCGCCGTAGTCTAGTAGGTAGTGTGTCGGCTTATTAGACGTAAGGCCAGCTAGGTTGTAATCCTGACTGAAAGGTTGTTATGACCACTTATGTATGTTTTGTATGTACTGATTTTATTGATTTTTTCCAGAGTCTCCCTAACTGTCTATAGTATCCAGAGGGCAGATAACCCTGACTTTGAACTGGATTGTCATAAAATCGAGATTTATTTCTATTTTTTTTTTTATAATTAAAGTTTTATTTATGATAACTTAAGCTGCTATGATGGCTATTAGACAGCAAAAGCTATTTTTACATGAGATAGTAGGAAAAAGAGGTAGCAAGGGCGTAGTTTCTAGGCAACGATAGATGACAGCCGCAATAGAACTTGCTACAGCAAGCCCGTCACCTACTTTGGTGGATGAAAAAAAAATTGATTAAATGATTGCGGAAGGCTATGGTATTACATAGTCGATGACATAGAAGTGCGTTCATTCACTCACTGCATGAAGTTTTTGGGAGATGATTTACCATTTGTTTGCCGTCTGCAGGAAATGAATTCAAGAGAATTTGCCGTGGTGTTTGTTTTCGCAAGCCGACGCGGCCATGTCGTTACCTTCGATGTCCTATGCCCAAATGAGGGTAATCGAGGGCGTATTACGTAGTCGTTGACAGAGAAGGTTTGTCAATTTGATTTCTGTTTTTTTTTATTCCAGGCCTATTCCTTTACGCATTTTACATACTCAGAAAAATTAATTCGAATAAATTAAGATTTTAATTTTAAATTTAGCAGGATACATGATGCATTAGATATCTTGAATCATAAAACAGAAAAAGGAATCATAAGCTAAAAATGAAAAGTTCGTACTTATTATCAAAAGTACCTTTTGTATCATAAACTGATGTTTTACAGCTTTTAAAATGAAATTTCTAATGGAAAAAAAACGCTTTAAAGCGGCCATAAATTATAAAACTGAAGCTATTTTTACTGTATACATCCATATATGTAAGTGCATATACATAAGTGTACGAGGGTGGGGAATGAACAAAACCATCTCTACTTACTTTGTCCCATGTGAAATGATTTTGCCATTGGAATTAAACTCTTTTGCCATCGTGCCATTTCTTTAGATTGGTTAACCATAAGTTGTCTTTGATGGTTAAATTCGGAAAATAGGGCTACTCAAGCAGGCACTTCTAGTCGAACTTCATACCGAAATTAATTTTTCTCTTCTTTGCAGCCAAGTCACAAGGTAGCCTGCCTGCTACCAAGGCCTAATGCAGTTTATTCTTATATTGATAGGAGTGAACTACAGATGCCTATTGAAATGAGTAGATAGGCAGGCTGGAGTGGTAGCTTTGATACCAAAAGCTCACATGAGAACAGGGGAAGAAGAAGAATTTGGTCAAAGCAAAGGCTGCACATTAAAAGCACGACAAACCTACGCTGGAAAACCAGCCTGAAAGTTTGATAAACGAAGCTGTATCCTTGACATCAATCGATGAGCGCCGTCAAGCTGTTAAGAATTGGAGCACCTCATGAGAGATGGGCCTTGTCAAAGAAATTGGATAACAGTCTCCTCTTCCTCAACGAATCTGCACCCACGGCAGAAGTCGTTAGATGGGAGATGCATTCTTTCCGCGTGTCTTCTCATAATACAATGACCTTACGACCAAGTCCACCTAACTGGTGGGTAAGATTTCTATCCATCGAAGGCCAAGTAAGCCTAGCGGTGGAGCAGGACCATCATTAATCGTAAGAATTTCCGTGCAATGGCCAACTTTACCGCAGTAAGTGGCATACGCAAGTCGATTGAAGAGGATTCAGGAAGTAGTGTACTAGCCCTGGAGAGCTCGTCGTCAATATTATTACTGTGTCCCGGGACCCAGAAAAGTGTGGCACTGAAGCGCCCAGAAAGAAGGTCGAGAGAGCGGTGACGTCCTCTGATGATCGTGGAGTTATTCACAATATTCGACAGAGATCTTATGGCAGCCTGACTATCAGAGAAGATCGAGATGCGGGTGAAAGGAATACCGTTGACGAGAATCCATTAAGCAGCCCTGGTCGATGGCCACTACTAAGGGCGTATTGCTACGCTTCACAATTAAGACACGTGGTATTTAAAAATACGCTGAGCTATTTACCCACCCTCATATTCTCCTATGTTGGCATATGTTTAAAACTTAAAACGAAATAAAATCTTCAAATCGAATATATTGTTTGCCAGACCTTTTATGACTTACAACTTCTATTTCAAAGCTTTAAAAAAAAAACAATTTTTTGTACCTCAAAAGGGCCAATATTTGTTCAATATGGCTCTTGAAAAATATTCAAGTTCATTCGAACAAACAATAGCAAAATACAAAATAAAAGTGAGAAATATTTTCTGTCTGCTAGCAAAAGTGTTACCAAAGAAACTTTTATTGCTTTCTCTGGCAAAACAAAACCCAAGGCTAAAGTCATAAAAATCTTTGTGTAGAGGAATACTGTGGTTACATCACTGGCATACCATACAACGTTAGTCAAACGATTTTGAAATTGAAAAACTGAAGAAGATTTTTTAATCTGAAGAATCATAAAAAACGAATATTTTTTTGTATTCGTATTTAACAGCAGAAATCATAAAAAAGAAGAAGAAACAATTGCTTGATGGTTTCACAACGCTATGCTGTAAATCATAGTCGGGTCCTTAGTTTACATATAATACATGAGGGAAAAAAATAAAAATTAAAAAATAAAACGAAAAGTTAAGAAGCTTATGGCATATGGATTTTAATGAATACACTGGGCTTTAAAAGTATTTCAATTTTTTATTTAGCAGAGAGATCTATGATATAATCACCTTTTTAAAAACGTTTAAATATGAGTTCGTTAATTGCAAACCAAATAAAAACAAATATATGTTTATTTTCTCTTAAACTCTATTCTTTACACTACTTTTGTGTGCCACCGGGTACAACTTAACTATACAACAATAATTTGCTTGTACACTATTCTATTTCACACTGCTGTCCGCGTTAACACTAACAACTGTTCGTTAGATCTTCTCTGCTTACAACCTTTTTGCAAGCGATACCACTTGTACGTTCAAACCGCAACGCATCTTCACACAAGGCTGACTGCTGCCTGCTTTGTCCAGCCCTTTTATAGTCTGACACAACCTTTCTAACGAACATTCTTGAAGTGGAAAGTTCGTGATCTCGCCTTCTCGAGAGCTCTATTGCTAATACATTGTTGTTTGTGTACCTTTCTTACGTTGTCCATCCCTTTTTGTCACATGCATGTTGTTGTTGGTGCCAGGCGCAACCAGGTTCGTTGTACATATGTGTGTGTGCAGCTTTAGATAACCAACACGTTCATTGTATTCTTGGTGTTAGTGTGTATTTGTGTCGTGTGGCTTTTGTTTATCGTTTTTGTTGTTAAACGATATTAGGTCGTTTCGATTTGCGTAACAATATTAATAACTCTACCTCAATAAAGCAAGCAGTTTTATACGGTTTTACGAAAATGAAGAATCCGGATATTGGTGTTTTGCTTTTACATCACTTAACATTAAAATGGTAAACAAGTAAACAGAAATACGACAACAAACACTACAAGAATAAATGTAAACAAAATACACAAACAACAATAATGAATGTAAACAACGATGTATACATTTATAGAGATTTCGAGAAGGCGAAGGCACGTACATTCGCATTCAAAAACATTCATCAGACTGTTTATTTTGCCAAATAAAAGGCAAGGCAAAGCAGGCAAGTGAGTTAATGAAGTTTAGTCAGCCTTGTGTGAGACGCGATGTGTTTGAAGAGAGTAATCGTGGTTTGAAGATCTCCATTACAAAGATCTGTCGAACAATTATTTAGTAAATGTTGTTGTTTTTGCTAAGGGTATAAACACAGGAATAACAAACAAAGCAACTGTTGTTGTTTACATCAAGTTGTGAACAGTGACACACAGAATAATAAAGAATTTTAATTAAAACTGACAAATTTATTTTTGTGTTATTTGCAATCTACGAGCTTATATTTTAAACGTTTTTAAAAGGTAAAAATGTAACAATATTATGGTGTTTATTTACTTTTCTCGTCCACTGTAATTTTTATTCCAAGGTTATTAAATAATTATTTAAACTAGAGGTTGTGTTAGCATTATGAATTGTAACAAACCTATAAACACTTCTGATGATTTGCTTTTTATTTTTTTCTGTTTCTTTCTTTAATTTTTTATTTTATTTTTAGATTTTATTCTCCATTTATGCTTCTAACCGTGCACAGTGACCATAAATTTTCCAACAAAAGACATTGTTTACCCTACCCTACTCTTTTTATATACATATAAGAGTACTAAAGCTACAAGAAAAGAAATTGAAATCAAAAAAACAAAGAAAAAATTCTTTTTAACTACAAATCTCTACCTACAGTTGAGATTTAAAAAAATGAAAAGAAATGAAATGAAATGGCATGGAATCAGTGAAGGTAATAAAAATCTAGAAAAATAAAGAAGAAAAAAAGCTGAAATTAAAAAGAATTTTTACTTTCTATTGCTATGCTTAGCTTGTGCTTAGGGACAGAGGAGTAAAGCAGACAACAGAATACCTATGAATACCTAGGAATACAATGTTAAAAAGGAGAGTTGCATTAATTTAACGCAGGCAAACTTAGAGCAGGAAAAGGAGATAAGGACAATGGCAAGGAAGACCACTAATAAATGTCTGTATAAGTCTGGATTTTATTTGTTTCTTACTTTTACTTTGCTTTACTTTACTCCTTTTTCATTGTCCATTCCTTTTTACATTGTCCAGTACAGGTTTACAGCTTTACCTTTTGCTTTAACCAGTAACTTTATGCCGCAAACTACCAACACCCTCTAATGACTTTAATTTTCATTTTCAATTCTGTTTTTTCTTGTTTTTTCTAGTTTACTTATAGCCAAAGGAAATAAAAAATATATGAACGTTATAAACTTTCATATCCTTGCTAACTATACCACTTCACTCGTGTTGTTTTTTTTTCTATTTTTTTTCAAACAATAAACATCAGGAAAAAACCCAGAAGAATGGAAAAAATGCAGGAAAAAAAGGACACAACAAGCAGCCAGCAATAATGAAAAGTACACGTAGTATTCCCTAGAAAAAAAAAGAATTTCAAAGTTTGAGTTGGAAAAAAAACAAATCAAAGATAAAATAAAAGTGAGATTCTTGGTCGTTTTGTGGTTCAACTGAGCTTAACATTTATGTCCTCCCTCCGTCTCCTGCACTATTTAATTTACCGGGTATCTCTGTTGCGTTGTTGTCTAGATTTTCTATATCAAACAAATGAACATCAGGAATTTAATGCATTTTATTAAAAAGGTTTCCATACCTTTAAAAGGATAAATGAAATCTCTGCAATACATAGTACAAAAGTAGGAAAATAAGCTGAATTTAAAATCGTTCAAAACGCATGCAATGCGAACTACACAAAGGGTGAATTAGGGGAAGCCATTTTAAATATTATACGCAGTTTAGTTTTAATTTATCTCGAAAGTAAACAAATTTTCAAATGAAAGACATTTCCTTTTAAACTCTTCGGGTAACGTACACTTCAGTCAGCGCATGTTGTGTGCATTAATTTTATACAAGAGTGGCGGGACCTATAGTTTAAAGTCGATTCCGAACGACAGAGTTTTTTGAGAAACTTTTCATGACAATTTTATTTACACTCAAAGTGTTTGCCAGAAATCTGATGAGAGGAAGTCGCCGAAGCATTTTCACATTTTCGTTCGAGATGTCTGACTTGGGGCTTGAACCCTATCTTTACGGTCTAATAAGCCAATACACTATCTACTAGACTACGGCAACTCCTATTGAGCGTTTAAAGTAGAAGCCTAGTGAATATTTTTTGCCATTTTGCGAGACTTAGCGACATCAATCGAAAGACCACCAGTAGTATACCGAGAAAAATTGTCAAGCCTGAGGTAAGAATAATTGAGGAATAACACACTGAATTTGCACAGATACTTACTTACTTACTCAATTGGTCATTACAATCTATCTTCTCACACCACCCGTGTTGTAACTGTTAAATTTATACATGAGTGGCGGGACTTACAGTTTCAATACAGACTTCCTATAGAAAGTACGTTTGGTATCCGTTAATGGTAAGTGTATTACACGCATATTTGATGCCTTAAGTGTGTGCCGATAGGCAGGAGACCTTTAGGATATTGACATCATAGGGCGTACCAAGCGAAAAGTTACTGCTGCCTTTAGTTCTAATGAACAGGAGTTTACTAAGATAAGTCTGGCAGTAAATGAGGGAAAAACGAAGTATATGTTATCGACAAGTAGAGGCCGATAACTATAGTTTCGATATAGTCAAGGAATTTATTAATCTTATCATTACCACCAAAAATGATGTCAATCTGGAGATCAAGCGCAGGATCACTCTTTCCAACAGCTGCTACTATGGTCTCAATTGGTCATTGAGTAGCAGAGACATCTTTGACTACGGCTAAACTAATACTCTACAAGACGCTCATCTTAGCCGTGCTTCTTTATGGCGCAGAGGCATGGACACTATTAAGCACGGATGCAGCCGCCTTGAGAGTATTCGAGTAAAAGTTCTACGTAAGATCTTCGGTCCAGTGCGAGTTGGCTATGATTTTCGTATCCGATAAAACAGTGAGCTGTATGAGCTTCTCAGCGACATAGACGTTATGCAGCGTATTAACGTCCAGCGGTTGCGCTGGCTCGGCCATGTCATCGATTGGTGTCAACTGGCGTATGCGTGGAAGAAGCAGATGCGCCTGGAAGGATGTATTACGGCAGGCCGAAATTCGTTAATCGAGTTGATAATGGCCAATGAAGTACCTAAAGTAGTATTGTAAGAGAAAGTCTTGTCTGAGTATGGCTGATAATTGATTCCCGATTGAATAAAAATTTAGAACGTATTAGGAAGATTATAAGAAGACAAGGAAGCTGAATGGTTTTATGCTGGTAATATTCGTAATTAAGGAAACACAAGTCAAATCTTTTAAATAAAAATTTAAGGAACCTTTCCCTTATTTGTAACGTCCTCTTTGTCAAGTTCTTTCAAAATGTTATTTCCATTGAAGGTAAAGTTCTACATTTCATGTTATAGGGTACTAATAGGGGGGAGGGGGGGGAATATGTAGCACAAAATGTAGGTAAACTGCGAAACTCAGCAATGCGTTAAAAATTGAGAAAAAAATTTAAAGAATTTCCGAACTTGTATTTGTTTTAACCTTTTACTTTGTAACACACAGTTTATATTTAAAGCTGTCTTGTAATTTTACAAGACAGAATGGCGTTGCTCTTGCTGTCCCTCTGTCTATCATAGATTATCAGTGGCGCGTGCCTTTTGCCCTTTTTCCTTATTATTGCTACAGTGTTTCAGGTATTTATTTCATTTTATTGTTTAACTTAAAATATAACCAGCCAAAGAAAAAAAAAAATAAAACAAAAATAGAACAAGAAAGAAAGCAAGAAAACAAAAAGAAGAAAAACTATGAAATTATCTACACCTGTAATGTGCCCACATACTATACAAAGAAGTACTGGGAACAATGATGAAAATAAAACTGAAACAATTTGAAAACCTTTAAACCCCAAAACCCTTTCATTGTCTTATGGCCATACAGCTAACTGCAGATAATGATAACAACAATGATGATTGCTGTTACAGTTAGTGGCGGCCATTGTTTTGCCTTCATTGCCGGATTGGTTGTTGGTCATTTCGAAGATGGTGTCTTACAATTCATTTTATTTTCTATTTTTATAGTTTCTATTAAATTTTTGACAGTTTTTTTTGCAAAAAGAAAATGAAGAGGAGAATGAAATTCCTTTTTCGCAAATTGAAATTATTTTGACAGTTTCTGTTTTAGTTGTTGAATTCCAAGTTCCTTGCTCGTGTTATTTTACTGATAGTACTAGAACATATTGTCTTGAATTCTTAAGAAAAATTCCTTTTGTTTTATAAGCAATTACCGAAGAAGAAAGAAGAGATCATAACGAAAATATTTCATGAAATTAAGTTGTTAATGAAATGAAAGTAGAAGAGATTTTTTTGGTGCTATCAAAGAGCTCCACTTAATCACTCATATCGTTTAAATAGTTGTGCTAATCTGAAGCACAATTTGCAACAAGTGTTCTGTCACAGTGGTACCAAAAATACCAGAGGACGTTTGCCGTTGTTATTACTTACTTACTTAATTGGCCATAACAACCCGATTAACGGATTTCGGCCTGCCTCAACACATCCTTCCAAGCGCCTCTGCTTTTTGCACGCCTACGCCAATTGGTCACACCAGTCGATGACAGGGTTTCCTCGATTTGGTCCTTCCAACGGATACAAGGTCGTCCTCTTCGCTGACCCGTCTCGCTGGAGCATCCTCCTCCATTCGAACGACATGGCCGAGCCAGCGCAGCCGCTGGATATTAATACGCTGTACAACGTCCATGTCGTTGAGGAGCTCATACAGCTCACTATTGTATCAGATGCGAAAATCATCACCCACTCACACTGGACCGAAGATCTTAAGCAGAACTTTTCTGTCGAAAACTCTCAAGGCTGCTGCATCAGTACTTAATAGGGTACATGCCTCATTTATCGTTGTTATTAGGGGCATAAAATAATATTCAAAGAGTGCACTAAGGGGAAATGCGTTTAAGTCTCCTTCAAAAAAATCAAAAGAAGAGTGTAAAGCATAGAATATGACTGCCAATATTGTAAATGCCCCAACACTCTATGTGCTGCTAACAAGAAAGGTTTAATAGGAGAAATAAAAAAAAGGATGACAAACTCTCGGAGGTATGCCTGAAGTGGTTTTAAATTCAGGATACCAAAGTCCCTGATCTGATTTGAAGTAGCCGTGGTCTAGTAGGTAGTGTGTTGGCTTATTAGACGCGAGGCTTCGGTTCAAATCCCAGGTCAGGCATCTCCAACTGAACGAAATATGATATGAAAAAGATTACTTCGCTACCGCCTCCCAGCAGATTTCTGGCAAAAACTCTGAAACAAAATAAAATTGCCATGAAAACATTCTCAAAAATCTGTCGTTCGTAGTCGACTTTAAACTGTAGGTCCCGCCACTTATGTATAAAAATTAACGCACACAACATAAGTGGTGTGAGAAACTAGGGCGTAATCCTGACTAAAGGGTTGTAATGACCAATTATGTATGTAAAGTCCCTGATATAGTGGACATCTTTAGAAAAACTCCGATTAGGGGCTATTCCCGATTTGTTTTGCAAAATTTTAACTTACTACTAGAGAAAGTCGCCGTAGTATAATAGGTAGTTGGCTTATTAGACGTGAGGCCATGGTTCAAACCCCAGGTCAGACATCTCCAACAAAAGAAAATATGAAGAAAATTTCTTCGGTCACTTCCTCTCAACAGATTTCTGGCAAAAACTCTGAGAGTGCCATGACAAGTTTTCAAAAATCTGTCCTTCGGAGTCGACTTTAAACTGTAGGTCCCGCTAGGTCGTAATGCTCGTGTCGTGTTGTAATGACCAATTATGTATGTATCAGAGATCAGCAATGAATCGTTTTTTCGCTACTCATAAGCACTCATGAAATTTTTAATAAAGTGAGTCAACAATATTGAAATTTAACTATGTACTCTGATTCATTCGTACTCACTACAACATTGATTTATAAATTCGACGTTGACATCAAGCTCATACCATTCGAAATATGTTTGATTCATAAGCCTACTCATTTAGATTCACAGTTATAGAAAAATACTTATAATACTTACAAATGATACGAGTGACTCGAATCATTCATCAAAATCTAGTCTTAGATGTGTTTGCCTTTAGAAAAAAATTAAAGAAAGCACCCATAAGCAAAAAAGACAGAGCAGCAGCAGCAAGCAGAGCAAACACACACCCTTTTAATGAGTATTTTAATGTTCGTACACGACTCACACTCATTTTGTGATTCTTGTAAGTGTTGAGTTATGAGTCGTGTAGTTAAGTATGAATATGATGAGTACTTCAAACTTTGAATATGAGTAGAGGTTCCATGGTATTAAAGTAAGTATGAATGCGTGTAAGTATCAGAAATTATGAGTATGATTCGATTCTATTCATCTTTTTGAATACTCTTTACTGATCTCTGGTATGTATGTATGGTAGAGAGGTTTGGTTTCAGCCGCTTTTTGATGAAAACTTCTCCTCTTTTGGCTATAATTCAAGACTATCGGATTATCGGTGCAAAACCCTCTTATTGGAATATGGTTTACGTTAGATCAACAGTATCCTATGATGATTGCAACTGATTTGTTTTGGACCAACTCTCGAGAAAAAAATACGTGTCATATGCTATAAGGCTTGAAGCCGAAGTGAGGCTTTATGAAACACAATTCCTTATAGTTCAGTTCAAGTGCGTTATAAATCAAATTTTAAGAGTTGAATAGTTAGCATCCTACCATGTTATATGAATAAAGATTTATTCATAAAAACGACAACAACAATCATAATTAAAAATGCAAAAAAAAACGTAGAGAAATAATTTAAAAATATTTTTATAATTAATTATTAAAGCTGAGGCTGAGGTGTAAAAAACTCCATACAATACATTTTTGTAGAGCCATTCATGGTTATGAGAAAACTTATAATGCGGCGGCGATCATAATTTCTGTTTCTGACGTTCATATACATATTTTATGTGAGAGAAAAAACAGAAACGAAAAACACAACAGCAACAACATTGTAATATTGGCAATGAATGCAATGTTGCAAAAGCAAATCAAAATTCATATAAAAATTCATGTTCAATTTCTTAAATGTTGACTTTGGTGGTGTTGTTGTGTTGTGGCCATACAAGCGCCACAAATTATTGTTAATTAATGTTTCACCATGAAAAGCCCCCTTCTTTTGGTACCAAAAAAAAAATGCGAACAACAAAAAAGAGAAAAGGGAAACAAAGAGCCAAACGAAGTTAAACAAAATAGGGCTCAAGAGGTGGTAAGCGTTGAAAGAAGAGTGTATTGGCAATAAACAACAACAGTAGTGGCATTTAATGTTGTATACAACATGTAATGTTTCATTGCTTGTTGCCGTTTAGAGAGGAGGGTTTTTATTGTAATCTGTTTTATCGTTGTTGTTGTTCTGTTGTTGTTGCCTTATTTATTGTATTTTATTTATATAATATTGCTAGTGTTGTTTTTGTTGTCGTTGTTGCTATTTTA
The DNA here is from genome assembly GCA_936449025.2 of Sarcophaga subvicina. NCBI lineage: Eukaryota > Metazoa > Arthropoda > Insecta > Diptera > Sarcophagidae > Sarcophaga > Sarcophaga subvicina. Next base: position 111,448,790 of record OW388084.2, on the reverse strand, counting down.
TTCGTATGTAATTAACGAACGCGTTACCTGATTAAAAATTCGACGCCGACATGTCGTATTCACAACTCAAATTCTGACAGCTCCATGCTGACATGACAACCTGCCACCGTCATTGGTAAAAATGTTTTTCGTTTCGTGTATGTATGTATGTATGTAGGTATGTATGCTTACCACTTTTCTTATTGTTGATGTTCACTGCTAGGCTTTTGTTGTTGCTTTGAAAAAAAAAGCGAAAAAAGTTTTTAGGCGGCTTTAATGCTGCTGAAAACGAACGCATTGCTTTGGTGACGATGACTTTGATGGTTTTCTTACTGTTGCTGTTGCTGTTGCATTTCTGTTTTGTATTTGGTGTTCCCTTTGTGTTGTTTCTTGCCAAAAGGCTGTAGATGACCATTTTTCATCTACGACTTTTACTTTTTTTCCTGTTGTTTTTTCCGTTTGCCATCGTCCCGTTGTCGATTTTTATTTCTGTTCATTTTTCGTTGCATACAAATTGAGTTTAAACAGTCCAGTCACCACAGAGCTAAGCTTCATAAGGCATTATTGTCGACATTGAAATTAAATGAATGTTTAGCAACAAAAAAAAAATACTATAACCAGCAACAGCGACCAGCAACAACAACAAAAGCAACAGCAGCATCAGGAAAAAAATATATTTTTTAATGTTAAATTACCAAAAATGTAAAAGAGTGTATTCTTTAAAAAAAAAATTGGATTTGAGTTGGTAGCATTGCCATGGTATAGTGGGTAGTCTATTGGCTTACGAGACTAGCTTCAACGTCTTACATTAAACCACATTAAGAAATTTCATTCTTATACTACCTACCTCTCTGTCGACAATTCTATGAAAGAGATGGAGACGTCGTTAAACTGTATTTTCGCTTTCGTTGCCCTTAATAGCAGCGATTCCAACGCTTGTGCAGACTTTCGGGGACGCATAAAAACATCAACATCATAAACTGTATGTCCCACTACACGCAACATGCTCGACGAGAGTCTGAGCTGTATTCCCGGCCTTCTGTGGAAAGAAGCCTTTAACAATTGGCTACAGTTTTTCTGCATTTTCCTTGGCCGGTTATCGAAAGCATTTTAGTTTCCTCATTACCACCTTATATCCCGTGCCCCAGGGATTTTCATCCACATCGGCGCATATTTTCCTATAACACCTTCTCTTGATCCTGTTAATGGCCCAATTAAGGTTGGCTCTGAGCACTCGGTATCTCTCTCGAAGTTCTGGGATGTCATTGCGACTCCATGCTCTCTGGAATTTCCGCCTTAGGTCACCAATCTCCGCGTTCCACCAATAAACGTGTTTCCTGTCCGGCAGGTGAAATTTCCTCAACATAGACGCGCTGCTGACCTCCGTTAGGCAGCATATAAGTTCCGTCGGCCTGTCGATCGCGCTTCCGGCAAAACGAATGTCCCCCATAGCGAGAACAAAGGTTTCCCTAACAAAAGTGGAGTCCCTCCATAAAGGATTAGGAAGGGCGGCAGTAATGGTGTTTCCCTTAGGGCGTTCCCGGATTTCAAAAATGATTGACCGACAGTTGCTATGAGTGTATACATCGGAAACAGTCCAACAGATTTTGCCGCGTATCGTCCATTTCTCGAAAATTTATTAACCTGACCACAGTAGAGTAAGACAACTTCCAAAGTTTAAAATGCCTCAAGTAGGCACTCACCCCTTTGGTTCGTGTATGCTGAACCCCATTCCGCAGCGCATGCAAAGATTCCGGCAATCACCACAGGTCCCAGATTTCCCTAACGATGCCATTCAATCTGAGTCTGTGCTCCACGATCGACAAGCTGGGGGGAAGATAACAGCTGAAGAAATGTGCAAAGTTTGTAATGTCTAGTAGTGTACGTATGTATGTGTGGAACTATGAATGTATGTAGAAGCCATATACGCTCTTTGAAGTCCTTTAAGGATGTGGGTATAATGACCGATATTCGCTTCTAAACTCACGTGAAAAGAAATTAAGAGAAGTTAGGCGTTAGCTCCCTATTCTATCTTCCTCCCTTTTTTCCCTATCCCCTCTATTATCCTCTCCCCTTTAGGACGTTTGTACAAAGGGTCAACTTGACCTGCGGGTACTGTACTTGTCTGAAACCTACACCTAGACGTTAGCTCAAGAAATTGTTAGAAAGTAAACCATAATTAAAGAAATTTTGCTTTAAAATTGAACACAATTTTTCGTAAATTATTTCCAAGATTCTTTTTGTATGACCAGATTTTATCAATGCACTCTTTTATATCACTGACAAACATAAATATTAAAGGGGGAAAAAAGAATGTGAAATAATATTTCTTTAAAGACTTTTGTTGTTTATTGGCACCTTCTGCCAAAAGGACTGATTGTCTGACTGTCCATCCTTCATTGCATTTCTCTGCTTATGTTCGGCGTACGAGTATGTCTGTCTATAAGGCATAGGACTGATGTAGCCCTCTTGTAAGGTGCATGGTCAAGATGATGCATCAATGTCAACATAATTCATTTTAGACCAAACATAAACTGACATGTAAAGGCCTTTATTAGTGAACATGACTAAACGCAAAATAAAGGAAAACGACAGCAGCAGGAAAGCGAAATAATTTCAAATTTTTTTTTTTTTGAACAATTCTCACAGGAGTCTTAAAGGAAAGGAAAAAAACCAAAAATATTTAAAAATAAAGGAATGAAGGAAAAATAAATTCCTTTTTTTTAAATTTAATTTTTAATAATTCAATGTAAAGTGTACTTAACATCTAATTAAACTAGAAATTGTTTTTGAATTTTGTTTAAAGCGTTAATGGCTTGCCGCTCTCTGTTGTATTAATACGGCTGCTGCTGGGCCGAGATGCTGTTTAATTTTATTAATTAAACAACAATAAACATGCAGACACTTAAACAACGTGCAACATCCATAAACTGTCGCTAATCACATCGGTTGTATTGTATTGTTGTTGTTGCTGTTGCTGTTGCTGTAGTTGTATGTGATGTCGCCGCATGAGATGGCGACATAAAAATATTTTTTTTCCTTTTTGTTTTAATTTTTTTTTGTTTCTTCATTCGTTTGCTTTTTTGTTTTTGTTGCTCGTATTGTGACAATGTTTTCTTGTCTCTGAAATTTATGACTCGGTACACTGTAGGAGTTTTGTTGTATTTTTTTGCATTTTTTCATTATATTGCCTTGAGTGTAATGAACTAATGACAATACATTCTATCACATTATAATGTGTCTGCTGTATCGTGTTCGTTGTTATAATAAAATTTAATTTCTTTATTAAAACTCACTAAATAGGCCACAAAATTGTTTATTTTTTAATTAATTTTCAAGAGTATTTCATTGATTCTTGCAAATCACTTGCCTGCGTAACAATTTTAAGAGGATATAACAGTTTGGCTTCAGTTTAAATTTCAACTCCTCAACTCTGGTACATATGTATATAATAATTGGTCGTTACAACCTTTCAGCCAGGATTACAACCTAGTTTCTCACATCACCCATTTCATGGGTGTTCATTTTATTCATGAGTGCCGGGACCTATAGTTTATAGTCAACTGTGAACGACAGATTTTTGGTGAAACTTTTCAGGATAATTTTTATTTACTCCCACAGTTTTTACCAGAAATTTGCTGAGGGACTCATATGATTTACTTAATTGATCATTACAATCTTTCAGCCACGATTACAAACAACCTTCTAACACCACCCATGTTGAGTGTGTTAGTTTTATGCATGAGTGGCGGGGTCGGCTCCGAACAACAGATTTTTGAAAAACTTTTCATTGCAATTTTCATTTACTCTCAGAGTTTTTGCCAGAAATCTTCTGAGACGAAGTGAGGCCATGGTTCATACCCCAGATCAAACATGAAAAAATATTTCTTCGGCAATTTCCTCTCAGCTAATTTGTAGCAAAAACTCTGAGGAGTAAATTAAAATTGTCATGAAGATATTTCTCAAAAAAATGTATCGTTCAAAGACGACTTTAAACTGCAGGGATATGCATATGCTGCAACACTAATAAGCCCTAAACACACATTTAGATGATGGATTAAATTTTTCCTTATAATTTCTAATCTGATATTTAGGAAGTTACTGGCAGAGCCCTGAAGTATATATCGAAGGTTGAAAAATTCTGGACATAGAGGCTGTTACAGGGTTCTGATATTATAAAGTTTTAGAGAGACTGCCTGCCCACTGAAGTTGTTTTTAAGTAGAAATCGTGACCATGTTATGGTGATATTTTCTCAGGAAAAGCTGCTAATTTACTCAAATAACGTAGGATATAGAAGAGGAGGCCAACCAAAGCCATCAAATAGGCTTGTAATACACTCACCATTAACGGATACCAACTATACTTTCTAGAGGAAGTCTGTAATGAAACTGTAGGTTCCGCCATTCATGTATGAATTTAACGCACACACAACATAACTGTTGTGAGAAGCTAGGCCGTAAACCCGATTGCAGGGTTGTAATGACCAATTATGTATGTATGTATGTTGCATTTGGTAGAGGAGTTACAATCTTACCAAATACCAATACAAGCACGAAAATATACATATATTGTTACGTTTTTTACATTTTAAAAACGTTTAAAATATGAGCTCGTTGATTGCAAATAAAATAAAAATTAATTTAAGTTTAATTTTAATAAAAATTCTTTATTATTCGCACAATTCTGTGTGTTACTGTTCACAACTTTATGAAACCAACAACAATTGCTTTGTTTGTTATTCCTCTGTTTACACCCTTTACATAAAAAATAACAATTACTAGAAAATTGTTCGACAGATCTTTGTAACGGAGATCTTCAAACCACAATTATTCTCTTCAAACACACCGCGTCTTCACACAAGACTGACTGAACTCTTACTGACTCCATTGCCTTCTTTGCCTTGCCTTTTATATGGCAACAGTCTGATGAATGTTCTTGAAGGCGAATGTTCGCGGCTTCGTCTTCTCGAGATCTCTATAAATGTAAACATTGTTGTTTCATTGTTGTTGTTTGTGTATTTTTTTACATTTATTCTTGAAGTAGTTGTTGTTGTATTTTTGTTCACTTGTTTACCATTTTTTTATGCTGGTGTTTGTTGTTGTGTGTTTTGGTTTATAATTTTAATGTTAAGCGATGAAAAAGCAAAACACCAGTACCTAGATTCTTCATTTTCAAAACAGTATGTATGTTGCGTTTGATAGAACAAATACCAATACACCCTCAAAAATAGATATTCAATTTACCTCGTTTAGACATTCCATTAGTCAGAGGTATTATTGAGTGCTAACAAATTCTGGGCTTTAAATGAATCTTGCTTTTTTGCCAGATTCACCAGGCCTAAATTAGCCATGTGGCCCTACTGCATTTCGCTACAAGAAGTTTAAAGCATAAGTGAAAAACTATTTGCTGCTAATTTTTGATCCTGGGTGTAAAATGAAGAAATTTCTTGGCACTATTTCAAACCCTTTTCAATTTTTATCTTTCAAAAAAAGAATTTAGTTTCTTTTGCGGCTGCCAACAGGAAATATTAAAATAAATCTTGATGATGTTATACTTGAATTTAAAATAATTTTTTCCTTTTTTCATTTCTTTAGTATAAAAAGAAATAAATCTTCAAAATATATACCAATTTTTTTTAAGCCAACTCTCTTAACAATCAACCGCAAAGTGTCTTTGTTAAATACCACTTGCCAAAAACTAATTGACATAATCACCCAAAAACAATCTCACGCGTTTTGTTAATAACGAAACTAAGGAATCCTGTTGTTGCCCTTTCAGGTTAAGAGAGTGTGTATGGAGTACGTATTGGCTTTCTAGAAACCAGTAAATAATAATACCACCACAATACAAAATATGACACCAAAGCTAAATGATTTATAACCCCACCACAAAGAAAATAAACCCGACCATATGAAATTTATTTTTTTTTTCTTTTGAGTTTTAAAACGTTAATAATAATATGCCTACATTGCCAACATAATCATCAGCAAGGCTAAGGCCGCCATAAATTGTTGAAAAGTTTTCGAATTTTTGCTTCGTTCAAACCACTGTTATTGTGTGTTTTGTGATAGGCTCTCACAAACATTCTTTATAAGCCATGATGCCATCTCTAATAAAATCCTATGCTCCTTCATTTCATTTCATTTTTTTATGACTTTTAAATCATAAATTTTATTTTATTTTATATTTTAGGGTTTCAAATCGTTATTATCTGTCGTTTTTGGTTGATAAGAAGTTTAAAAACAGTTTTTATACATTCTCCAAACCGATACGTCTTATATTTGCGGTGCAAATATGGTATTTCAGTTCAAAAACTTATTAAAATTAATCAAATATTTTGGGTGTGAGTGTTAATTTCTTTGAAAAAGGTTTCATTCTATTATTAACAGGAATTTGTGATTTGTGGCTTCTGGGACATTAGAATTAGTGGCTTGAAACTTTTGTAAAATAATAACTAAAAATTGTTTAATCATGACGAGTTTTTAAACTAAAATGTTAAAGAAAAGTTTTTGTTAATCTAATCAAGTAAATCCTCCAATTCGATGCATAACTTGGCAGTAAAGAGTTCTTAAACAATCTTAAGAGTTAGTGGTGAAATATTGGACATTACAACCCTTCAGTCAGAATTAAAACCTAGCTTCTTACATTACATATGTTGTGTGTGTTAATTTCATACTTGAAAGGCAGGTTTAGTACAGTTCAAATACAGACTTCCTATAGAAAGTATGGTTGGTAACAAAGATCAGCAATGAGTATTCAAAAAGATGAGTAGAATCGAATCGTACTCATAATTTCTGATACTTATGTATAGGCATTCATACTTATTTTAATATCATGGAACCTCTACTCATATTCAAAGTTTGAAGTGCTCATCATATTCATATTTAACAACACGTATGATGTTGTTGATTTCGACTCTCCACAACACGAATCCCAAAATAAGTATGACTCACGTACGAACACTAAAATACTCACTAAAAGGTTGCGTGTTGGCTCTACTTGCTACTCTCTCCTTTTTTTGCAAATACAACAGCAACTAAAACTGTAAATTTTCATCAATGATTCCAGTCACTCGAACCATTTATAAATATTTTTCTAAAGTTATGAATCTAAATGAGTAGGTTTATGAATCAAACATACTGCGAATGGTATGAGTTTGATGTCAACGTTGTAATCATACTCATTGCAACCTGTGCTTATAAATCAACGTTGTAGTGAGTGCGAATGAATCAGAGTACATAGTTAAATTGCAAAATTGTTGACTCACTTATATCCAAACTTTCATGAGTGCTTATGAGTAGCGAATAAACGACTCATTGCTGATCTCTGGTTGGTATCCACTAATGGTGATGGCTTGAGTGTTTGCCGATACGCAAGAGATAGGTTTGGATCTTTGCTTTGATATCATACGTGTCTATCTACTTAGACAATTGCCCGCTGCCTGGTTATTCGAGTAAGTAACAGATTTTCTGGGATAACGCCTTCACCACTTTCAATATGGCCACGATTGCTGCTTAAAAACCACTTTAGTAGGGAGGCAGTCTCTACAAAAATGTATAATATCAGAGCCCTGAACAATCTCAATGTCCTATTTTTTTTTTCAGGGCTCTGCCAGTAACTTCCTAAACATCAGATTAGAAATACCAAGTCAAAATCCTAAAATCAATTCCACTGTGGAGGAAATTATAAAGAAAAATGTATTCCATCTAAATGTGTGTTTAGGGCTTCTTAGTGTTGCAGCAAATCCATATCCCTACAGCTTTAAGTCGTCTTCGAACGACAGATTTTTTTGAGAAACATTTTCATGGCAATTTTTATTTACTCCTCAGAGTTTTTTTTTCTGTTGAGAAGAAGTCGCCGAAGAAATATTTCTTTCACATTTCGTTTTGTTGGTGATATCTGACCTGGGGTTTGAATCGTGGCCTCAGGTCTAATATGCCAACTTACTACCTTGTAGACTACGGCGACTTCAAGTATTAAAACTCTCAAAAATTATGAAAAATTTAAAGAGTAAAGATGTTAGAGTAGCGTAACCATACGATACATATATATCGAACTGCCCCTCAGTTGTACTGGGTATCTGCCGCCCTTCATGATGGTTACGTTAGGTTAGGTCGAAGTGGTAGCTCTGATATCAAAAAGCTCACATGTGCACGCATTGCGGCCCATTGTGGTGCCAGGGATGAACACATTTTTGTACTGACCAAGTTCCACCAAAATCAGGGCAGATGAAGAAGTTGGCCAGCGCAAGGGCTGCACGCCCTTCATGATGACTACATTAGAAAAAAATATTCAGATTCGGAGACAAACTAACTGCTAGTTCATGAAGCTCAAAAAAGAATAAAATTTTAAATACCTTGTCCTCATGCCAAGCGTTTTTCCGTGAAAGGCTACTGCTGTAGATTGAACAAGATATCCATGTCAGAACTCTCTAATAAAAAGAGTTTCATTGGCTTGTCTTTTTAAAAAAAACTTCTTCTGCAGCAATCATAAGTTTGTTTTTCCATTATTATTCTTTAAATAAATTGCAAATATTTTTCAAACCTTTAAAAATAGCAGACCTTTTGGAATGGATGTTGGTACTTCATTAAAAATGCCATTACCTTGCGCAAGAGTGCTACAAATGTTTACCCTCTACTAAACTAGTTATTGCGGCAAACAAATGATAAATATGGTCGATGATTACAATTTGTTGCGCTAAGCTTAGCTGAGACTAGCGAAATTAAAACATTAAATTTAATTGTGCTTCATTTGCTGCCACAACAATAATCAAAAATTCTTGCTTCAAGCTACTGGCAAAAATAGTACCTTTGCAGCAACATCAAAAAAATATTTTTTAACGTGGCTAAATGAAAACATTAAAAGCGATTAATCTCTGTTTAATTTTTTTTTATTTTCATTCGTTTTTCTTTAAGACAAATAGAAACGACACATATGTACGTTAAAGCAAAAGACAAGTTTAAAAATTAATTCAAGGTTACATTTATTAATATTTATAAAAAGCGAAAATGTTTTCTACAAACAAAAAAAAAAAAAAAAGAAGACATAACATGACCATCATGCAGTTGAAAACCCGGCTTTATTAAAGCTACAAATGGCAGAAGGTAACTGCAGCCTCAAAGTGACTTTTAGCAAAAGAGGTGCCAACTACTAAATGATCCTGTAACAATTGCTGTTACTGTTGCTGAGCCCAAAGAAGTCATCTTTACACACAAGATGAGACCATAAACGACATCATCAACAGCTTCACCATACAGAAAAAAAAAACATTTCATGAATTCAGAAAAAGAAAAAAATTGTCAGACCGCCCTCTAGGGACAGATTAGCGATTAATCTCTCTCTGGTACCCAAAAACGTTTCTTTAGAAAAAAAACCAAAGCAAAAAGGGTTTTTTGTTTTAACAAGAAAAACTGCTGCAAGAGAAAAATCAAATATTCCTTAAAATATTTCCAAGTACTTAATCAATGTTTAGCAGAATGATGATGTTTTTTTTTGTCTTCTATTCGCATATGCGAAATAGTTGTTAATAAAAGTACTTTAACTAGAGGGCTTAGAGTACCCTACACAAAAGTGTAAGGCGTTTCGCCTCTTCCCAACAAGAGGTGGAACGATAGTTTCTTTCCACTCCTCAGACTTACTGCTCCTGCAGAAAAAATGGAGGGATGACAAATCTATCAGCACAACTTTCAACTACCAATACCTGTAGAGCGTCCATTGAGACTATCCTGCAAACTGGTACATTAGCCATGAGAATAATTCTGTAATCAAAGTCTTACGTCGGCCAACAACTGATGCACCATACACCGTACAAGCGACGAATAGTCCACCGTTTATGGAGCGTACAGCACGTCTGCTGAGGCCCCCGTCGTTCCTCATTATATGCCTACAACTTTTGTCAACTTCTCCATAACTCTCTCGGTATGCACCAGGAAATTCTTGCTTTCGGTCGTAGAAATTCCCTGGTATTTGACTTTTGTTGCATATCTAATGCTCACGTTTCCAGCTCTAATAAGTGAAGCACGTCTGAGTGACAAGTGGCCCTTGAGCAATAGCGTCATAGACTTGTCCGTTGCCAAATCGACGCCGACATTTTGATCCCACTCACATGCAATCCGAATGGCCTCGCCACCACATGTCTCCAGCTCCACATGGCCTGTGACAACCGCAAAACTGTGATGGACGGTCTTGATATTCAGGGAAACAGAGCTTACCAGTATTACATGTACTCTCCTGCAGCTAACGAAGTTAAGTTTCCCTCTAAAACTATCGTGGAATTCTTAGTTAAAATAAGGCAATAATAACACCTACGCCGTGTAACATATTGGAGTTAATGATTTCTGTACAAGACCCTGTTGAGCAACGGTTTTCCTAAGTCCGATTAATTACCGACATTCATGGAAGCGAACGCACATCGAATTGACGTTCGTTAGTATTGTATGTTCAAGTTTCCAATATTGTGAGAAAGTCATCACTATACATACAGCTTATCTCCCATGAGTAGGATGAGAGTAATTAAGGAAAATTGTACAAAATACAGGCTATTTACAGAAATTATAGTTGGTACCCCTAACAGCCAGTGTACAACAAACCTACTCGATGGTTTAGATGCACACCAATAGGCATACGACATTTGGTTGGTCTCCTTTTCTACATCCTACCTGTCTATTTACTTAGGCACTTGACTGTAGCCTGTAACAGGTCTTCTGAGAAAATGCCATCACCACTTTCAATATGGCCATGGTTTCTGCCTGAAACCACTTTAGTAGGCAGGCAGTGTCTACAAAAGTTTATTGTAACAGAACCCTATAACAAAATATTTGAACCATATTTTGGAGTCCTAAAATCAAATCTCCGGTAGAAAAAGTTTTAATGAACAATGCAGTCAAGCTGAATGAGTCTATAGCTTACCAGTATAGCAGCATATCTCCATAGCCCAGATTGTATTGCCATGAGGTCAGAATTCTGTAGCAATGAAAGGTCAAAGGGGAGCCAATTGAGTATAGTAAGTAAAGCCTTATTTGGACTGGTAAATAATGTACTGAAAGGCTGACTCTCTGTCCACTCAGAAGGAAGCCTATTGAGTGTAGTAAGTAAAGCCTTAATTTTTCTGGTAAAGAATGCACTGAACGGCTGACTCTCCGCCCACTCAGAGGGGAGCCTATTGAGTGTAATAAGTAAACCCTTAATTGGACTGGTAATTGGACTGTACGGCTGACTTCCTGCCCACTCAGTCATGTAACATTCAAGCAAGGGAATAGTTTTAAGCTGAGTCTTCACTTCTACTGTCTAAGCCAGTCTTTAGATCATCACCTATTCTAGAAAAATTTCTATTGCTATTCCAGTGGAAAAATCGGTTCCCTAGCCACCATTTTGTTTTAAAATAAATGAGAGTGGTGCCATTTGCAATCGACCATAACCTTCAGACTTCTATCTAGTTTTGAGCTAAGTTTTCATTCTATTTGTTTTCATATTTTTTTCCATCTTCTTTCGTTTTAAGAAAGACATTTTTTTTCGTGCACTCCTCAGAGCATACCCTTTCATAAGGAGACTTTTAAGCCGACACATGGTACAAGTAATATGTGTCAATTTATTATGACTACAAAGGGGCGTTACAAACTATTTTTCTGTTGCCCTTTATTTATCAAACATAGAGGAGCTTGGAAAAAAAATTTTATAAATTTTTTTAAAAACTAAACAGCATTGCAGCAGAGCAAAGAAAGAAAAAAATTCTTGCTGAGCCATTATTAATAAGTCTCGTTCAACAAAAGATGGCATTTAAAAACGTTTGCATTTAAATTCATTGAATAACAACAAGTTGAACTCATAGTTGTTGCCATTTAATTTTAAAAACGTTTTCTAGTTTTGGATTTTTTTTTTGCTGTTTAAAATGCTTCATACAATTGCTTTCCAATTGAAAATGTTTATCAATTTAATTTATGTACTTGCAGCCATTTAAGTGAAATTAACCATTTTATGCTAAACAGGTGTATTGCATGGCTTTCAATAACGGCATAGAACACAGAAAAATATTCTGTGTGAACTGTCTCTCTCTCTATTGACAATTTCCATGCCATTTATAGTGTATGAGGCTAAGTGCGTTTACTTGCATTTGAATATTGCGTTTTAACAGCCCGGCCAGCCATAGAAATTTGTATACGAAAAACCATTTTAAAAACTTTTTAATGAACGTATTTCCGCTCAAGCATACATATAATGATGACGATGTTGATGATGATGATGGCAGTTTTTAGCCAAAAACAAATCTAATAACAATTGGCTAAAAGAAGCAACAAAAAAAAAAATGGTTTGAATTTGGAAAATGTTTCTCCCTCTCTAGTCATTATTCGTTTCGTAGTTATTTTTATGGTTATAGTTTCAACTTGTATTTCGGTTTTGATATGCGTAAAATGATGACATTGGCAATGTCGGTTTCTGTTTAATGGCCTTAACAATATACAACCATTTCGTCTTTAATATGCAGTTAAAAGAGATTAGAAAATACAATTGGCCATAAAAATCCAACAACAAACGCAAAATACATTCCCAAGACTTACTTCTCTTCTCTTCTTTTCTTGGTTTTTTTTTCGTTTTTCTTATGCAAACCTCAAAAGTGCATTACAACACAGTGCTGATAATAGAGAAAAGGAATGAAATTGCAGAAATTGCTTTTAATTTCAACGATTTCCTATGGCAGAAGACACTTAAAACGGGTTACCATAACGATATTTCGTTTAGTAGAACTCTTAATGTGAAACGAATATTTGCATTGTCTACACGTTTAAAGTTTATTACAGTGTTGCTCTCATTTACAACGTTTAACGCATTAAACCCACTCCTCTTTTTTTTAATTCTAATTTTATATGCAAAGTCCCACATAAGCCTTCCCTTTTTCCTTATCTTCAATTCTGAAGCAAGAGTCTCAGGATATTCTTTTAAACTCTAAAGATACATGTGTGAGCATAGTGTTATAAGCAGAATGGTGAAGCAACTTTTTGAACAAACTGTTCAAACAGTTTCCAGACGAATGCATACGTCTAAGGATAGAAGCTCTCATCACTCGGCTTTAAACAGAATACAGCTGGACTTGCAGAAATTCCATTATACACCAATGGTTACAGAGATTTTAAGACCCAAATTAATTGTGTTGGGAAATGCGTTCCAAATTTTTCAATTTGAAGACGACATTTTATGGCCACACAGCCAGCTGCGATTTAATTTTTTTGGGAAGCCAATAGCTCTCAGTGCAGATTATGCGAATCTTTATTTTAAAAGCTTTTCTGATGCTTCGCGTGCACATTGTAGATGTTAGAATCCATTGGACACGGATATCTCTTTATTACATCCAAACAACTACGTTTCTATGCCTGTGTTAATCTTTCGTACACTACCCCAAGTCTCTGGACAAAATTTTTGGTATGATCAGGGAACAAAATATTGAGCATGCAACCAAACAACACTGTTTCTACGCCTCTAGTAATTTTTCGTAAACTTTTTCAAGTCTCTGGATCAAATTTTTGCCATGAATAGGAAATAAAATCTTGAGCCTGTATCCAAACAACCCCCGTATCCTGTATCAATCTTTCGTAAACTACTTAATGTCTATGAGTTAAATATTTCCCATGATCGGCTATCAAAATCTGGAGCAGAAGTCTCCAAGAGTCTCGAAAATCAATTTAGAATTCAAGGGACTTGTGATCGAACAAACGACCATTCGATTCAGAATACTTCCAGAATACTCTCATGTGATCAAAGTCTACGGGAATGTACCCTTCACTGAACTCCATCAGCAAAGCCACTATTCATAGCATAAAAATGAGTAGGGGGAATTCCCCTATTATGGCCTCAATGACAAAGTACAACAGCTGTACATGCCTCCTGATATAAGCAGACAAAGCTCAATTGTCTGATAGCGAACACTTGATGCACTTTAGGCCTTCTACCATGCAGATGCAGATGTCATAATTGACCTCGTAAATAGAGTCTGTGAATACATCGACTCCCGAATGGACACATACGTACTTAATTTGTCATTACAACTCTTCAGTCAGGATTACGACGTAGTTTTTCACACCACTTATGTTGTGTGTATTAATTCTATACATGTGTGGTGGGACCTACAGTTTAAAGCCGACTCCGATTAGCAGATTTTTGAGAAGCTTTTCTTGACAAGTTTATTTAGTATCAGGGTTTTTGTCAGAAATCTGCTGAGAGGAAGTCTCAGAAGAAATGTCTTTTCTTACTTCTTTTTGTTGGAGATGTCTGAAATGGGGTTTGAACCGAGGCCCCAAGTCTAATAAGCCAACACACTATCTACACTCCCGAATGGATACTGAAATATCATCGGCTGTTAGACTCGAAGGCAAACTCGAATATATCTTGTGATCTGAGGAAAAAAACACACACAAGAGGATCAAATTTTTGTTAAGGTGTGGCAAACTTATGTAATTCCGGTTGCAGAGTTGACTTCATAAGGTTGCTTAGATTATGTAAGAGATGTAACTTTTGAATAAAAGATAATAAAGAGCTCATGATGAGGATTTTAAGAAAATTATTATGGTGGTAGCACTGTTAACTTATTTCGCTGTTTTATAAGCTCCTTGCTGGTAAGCTCTATCAATTGTTTTCTGTTTTCATGTGAGTTATAAGCCATAGATGTATCTGACATGACAGACTGCAATTTGAGTAGAACTTAACCGGTGGAAAATGCAACTGCAAGACTGGAGACGACCGGAGATAATCTGCAATTCTTATTTGTAAACAATAGCCCATACTAACCAAGCTACTACGTTGAATTGGCCTACAAGGGAGCTTCTTTTGGAGTAATAGGCAACGTTTAGGGGAATTTGGTTGAACTTGATGAAGCGCTGCTGTAAGTAGCTCTATGGACATTAACAGCTGTAGTAATAGGCCCTTATTTTCCTGTATCAATTGATTGATTTTGTGGAAAAGAAAAATAAATTTTTTTGAATAATAATACCAATGTTAATAATGTTTAAAAGTTTTAGACGTTTTTCTAACAACGTATTATTGGCTCTTTGTAAACCTTACCTTTGCTGCAAGGTAAAGAGATATTTGCCTGCCGAAAACTAAACAACAACTACCGTATCCTCTTCAAATTGTTTCTGAATCCATAAAATTACATCGTATGTGATGGTGAGGTGGCGATGGTGTTGGATGCATTATTGAAATGCATATCTCTACGTTATGGCTGAAGTTTAAAATTATCTTTCGAGACATTGCATGCCTTTGTACAACAAATTTGTTTTAAAATTTTTAGTTGCAATGTTTTCCAATTCCACAATTTAATGGCAATAAAGTGAATTCGGCCCATATTAACCATGCGGTTGCTGTCTTTTACTGTTTACTTCTGTTCTTTGTTTGTTGATTTTATGATTCATTTTAATTTTTCTATTTTCATTATGGCCATAAAAAAAAGTCAAGCTTTTATGCTTATTTTCTTTTTTTTCGTTTTTTTTTTGGGAAAATTTTTTTAAAGCCATCAAATTTTAAGATGTTAAGGCTAAATGCTTAGCCAAAATAAAGAAACAAAAAAAAAACAACAGCAGCAGCAAATCATAAGTTTTGATGTTGATTTGAATATGATTTTAGGTAACCATCAACTTCATTGCTTGTTGGGCTTTTCCCCAAAAAAAAATTTTCCCTAAAATACGGGGTTTATTATGTCTTATACGACTACAGAAAAAAATAAAAAAATCGCCTTAAAAGTGCTTGAATTAGGGAGGCTTGAATTAGTGTGGCAAAACAAAGTAATAAAATATCACCAGATAAA
Organism: Sarcophaga subvicina; assembly: GCA_936449025.2. Lineage (NCBI taxonomy): Eukaryota > Metazoa > Arthropoda > Insecta > Diptera > Sarcophagidae > Sarcophaga > Sarcophaga subvicina. The sequence continues at coordinate 111,433,020 of OW388084.2, read as the reverse complement.
TACAGGGTGGAGGGCGGTGGTAGGGAATAACAACAACAGCAACAACAACAACAACAACAACAGAAAATATTTAAACTTAAGTTGCCACTTTACATACAAATCAAAAAGCAGAAGGAATGAAAAAAGAAAAGAAAAAACACAGAAATATCGAGGAAAACAACAGCTATAGGGCCATAAATTCAAGATGCGACCACAAGATTTATGACCGTAACTAATATGGTATTTTCAACACAAGCATTTGGAAGACAACAAAAACAACAACAATAATAACAATAATATGAAGAAAAAGAAAACACAGGAAAATGAAACACTATGGCAAATATTTAAAGCATGCGGCAAACGCTTCAAACTAAAGGGCCAGACGGGCAGAGAAACCAAACCAAACCAAACCGAAAGCCCAAAAGGGAGGCATCATCTTAAAATTATAGGTTCCTTCTTATAGTTCGGTATCTAAAAAACTTTTTCTCTTTCCCTCTCATCTCTGTCCCCTTTTTTTTGATTACTTTTGAGGCTTTTTATTGAAAAAGTTCAATGTAGAGGTTATTATTTTCTATATTTTCTCCTCTCCTCTCCTGTTCTGTTCTGTTCCTTTATTTTTTGTTTTTTTTTTTGCTGCTTTTAAAATTTTGTTTTTTTTTCTTCTCTCCCTGTTTTATTATTTTTTGTTACTTTACCGGAAAATATAGAAAATTTGTAAAATTCTCTATAAAAAGCTGAATAAAAAAACAAGAAGTGAAAATAAGTGCTAAAAACACTATGGAAGCGATAGCAAATGGCCAAAACGAATTTCAAGATTCATACAATTTTATGCTAAAAAAAACGGAGGCTAATTGAGATCTATTCACAGAAGGAATATGACATGAGCAATGGAATGAAAAAAATTAAAAGAAAGATAGAGAGAGTTAATGACTTTCTTTTTCAAGCAGCTACTCTGCCTAGTAGTGTTTAACTACGAGTTATCTCGTAGTAAAAAACTTTACTCAACGAGCCGATTTTACCGATTATATTGACCATAATTTCGATATGGCTTATTAAATTAACTTTGTTGTTTCATTTTAAAATATTCTTATGTCTAAAGTATTTTTAGGTAATACGAGATAACTCGTTCATACATACATACATAAATACATTGATTCGGTGTTTTCTTAGACGGGATCTTCTTAAGGTGAAAGATTTATTCGACAACTGAAGAGAAGCCAGAGTAGCCAGAGAAGTCGCCGTAGTGTAGTAGGTAGTGTGTTGGCTTATTAGACGTAAAGCCAGGGTTCGAGCCCCAGGCCAGACATCAAAACAAAATACAAAAAGTATTTCTTCGGCGACTTCTTCTCAGCAGATTTCTGGTAAAAACTCTGAAAATAAATAAAAAATTGCCACGAAAAGTTTCTCAAAAATCTGTCGTTCGGAGTCGACTTTAAACTGTAGGACCCACCACTCATGCATAAAAAATTAACACACACAACATAAGTGGTGTGAGAAACTACGTCGTAATCCTGACTTAAGGGCTGTAATGTCCAATTATGTATGTATGTATGTGACCTTCTTAAGAGCAAGCATACTTACTATTGTCCGAAGTCAACGAGCGTTGCCAGAACTGCATTTGGGCTGTAAGCCAAGCAGCAACTCATATGCTTTGATCACACATTACCATCTCCCTGATGGTAAAAGAGTGTAGGCATGAATTGCATCATCCGCAGAATCTTTTAGATTCTTTTCTTGCAAGACAGTAATGTGTGTCCTTGAGAAATATGGTTTTTGTGGAAAAGGACTAACGAAAGAATGGTCTCTTTCAGTGTGTGACATGTGCGAATGCTATCCAATCTCGACAACTGCGTGATTCGGTCATCGCTCCAAGAAGCTTTGCTCTGCTCGTCGTAGACTAGTAGGTAGTGTGTTGGCTTGTTAGACGTGAGGGCACGATTAGAATTTGAATGTTTTTTTGACGATTTCCTCTCAACAGATTTATGGCAAAAACTCTGAGAATAAATAAAAAATTGCCATGAAAATTTTCTCAAAAATCTGTCGTTCGGAATTGATTTGTATAAATTTAATACACACAGCATAAGTGTTGTGAGAAGCTAGATTGTAATCCTGACTGAAGGTTTGTAATGACCTGTTACGTATGTATCCTGTACTCGATTTATAAGGGCTAATTTTAGGTGTGATCAAGAGATTTATCATTTCCGAATCAGGCACTGTAGCTGGCTCATTTGTCAGACTGATAGGCTGATTGGATGCTATACCCAATGTATTGGAGTGTACTGTCATATCGAAGGATCTTTGGAACCAATTTGTTGCTCACGAAGAATCTTTGGTAAGCGGGACTTCCTTGTGTATTATAATGTGACAAAATCAATTTGAATAGCATACAATTTTTTGCATTCGAGTTAAGTGTATCATGATGCTATTTTCTATTTTTTGGTGGTCATTTACACGCCTTTCCAACCAACCAGTTTCCGACCTAAGATTTCTTTTCAATTTATGTAGCAAATATGTTGTACTACTATTGAATGGTCAGCTACGGCAAGTCATGAATTCTTCCTCAGAAATTTTGTGGCTAAAAAGTTGCCAATTTTTCCTGCCATTTGACATTTCTATTCAATTTTTTTTCCTAATTTTGATTCGAATTTTAATTGATGTTCATTTGATTTGATTTTCAAATGAAAGTAAACTCCTCAATATTTATTTAAATTTCAATTTTTACAAAAGAATTCAAATGAAATGTTTCTTTGAAATTGAGTTTTGTAGGGTGTCCTTTACAAAAGCAGGAAACATGGTATTTGAAATACAATACAATACAGCCTTAAAATTATTATACCTCACCAGACACAAACTATAAACGAAAGCGTACATAAAAAGGGAATACTAAACCACATTTACAAAGAATTGTAAAGAAGGGTCTGCAAAATATAAAGGCCAAGAATACTTATGAATACTTTTTCTTTTTCTTTTTTATATGCATCCAGCCAAATAAAAATTAACAAAATTAGAAAATTTTTTTGTTTTTTATTACACTCCACGCCAAACAAAAAAAAATATGTAAAAATTGAATAGAAGAAGACTTATAAAAGCGAGAACCTTTTGAAATAAATTCATCAACATTTTTTATAGGAGAAATATTTTTTTGCAATTTCTAAAGGAAAAATATTTTTTTTTTTTCAATTTTTATTTTCCATTTTTATTTCTATTTTTCTGTGTATTTTTAGCAACTAAAGAAACATTCGTTTTGGCCAGTCTTTTAGGCAGTTGGACAGTCAGTCGTCAGTCATTTTTGGAATCAACAGCAACAAACAAATCATAACCAATACTTCACCATACTTAACCGTCCATATTTGCCATACTGTGGAGCTAAAATCCACAGGAAAAAATAAAATGAAAACCTAATCAGTAATGAAATGAAATGAAATGAAATAATCCCAGAGACATTAAAACAATGCCATCCATGATTCTGTACTGATTATACGAGTACGTATTATTAGCCGCACACATACCATACAAAAGTAAGCGTTAAAAAGCCAGACACATTTTAATTAAATGTATAGACGGTTACAACAAAAGATGAGTCCAGCTATCAGGATAATTCATACCAAAAAAAGAAAGCAAAAGATAAAGACTTTAAAAAGGAATACAAAAATATTATATTCCTTCTTCCCTCCAACATACTATCACAATTACTTAGGCAACCCAACTAAAAATAAAATCTTCTGTTGCTATTACTGCCTTAAAACACCTCTTTTTCGCTTTAGTTATCCTTTATCCTCTGAGAGAGAGAGAGAGAGAACTGAAATTGTATAAAAATTCCATACGATGTGTTTGCAAGTGAAAGGAGTTTGGAATAAATCTTGGCTAATATAATGTGACTAATTAAGTTTTTAGTTTCCTTCTTTCTCTCTTTCTTTTCGGTTATCCTTGCCTTTAATTATTTTACCTTTTTTTGTTTTTGTTTAAATGCTTTTCAGATTATCTTGTAATTTGTTGGCAGCCAAGTGTAAGAAAATTTTGATCCAAATCTAAAGATATGTTGAGAATAGCAAAGAAAGAAATTCTAAGTTATTTAAAGTTAATTTCTCATGTGCCAAGCCATTGATTTTAGTATACAAAAAGCCACAATAAAAAGCAAATACATCTCCTTAACTGAAATATCTCTTTTTCGCCATTATCTAACTAAATCTGAATTGCAAGTAGACATTAGCAAATTCTCAGTCATTAGACTGAGCACATTTCCACCGATGTCTGGATATACGTACCCCAGGAATTTTATCTATAAAAGGAAGCTTATTAGGGTCTACGATATGATCTTCATAACAAGCAACTTCATGCCCTAAATCTTCATATCATTCTTCACATCCATTAGAAGCGTTCAAAAAAACAATCTGGAGAATGTTTTCAACCTATATTTCTAAGCACCTGCACTAAAATGTAATTGTAAATAAATTAAAAGGTGGGCCCAGTTGCTAGCCAACCATGCTTCCCTATTTCATGCTTTATTAATTCAACTTAGAGAGACTCTGCACAGGATACTATGCCCATTTTGAAAAACTTCGTTCCATAAACTTATGCCAGGTACAAGATGAGGACTTCGTTAGAGTTATTGCCAGATAGTTATCGAATTTAATCTTTTGTATACAATCTGATGAAGTCGCCATAGCCTAGTATGTAGTGTGTTGGCTTATTAGACGTAGAAGCCACGGTTCAAACCAGGTCAGACATCAAAATGAAAATATGAAAAAATATTTCTTCGTCGACTTCCTTTCAGCAGATTTCTGGCAAAAACTCTGTGAAGTAAATAAAATTGCCATGAAAAGTTTCTCAATAAAATCTGTCGTTCGGAGTCGACTTTAAACTGTAGGTCTCGCCACTCATGCATAAAATTAACGCATACAACATAAGTGGTGTGAGAACCTAGGTCGTGGCCTCTGACTGAAGGTTTATTAGGAATATTGCTCACTACATCTACAAACGTCTTTTTAATTGGCATCTATCTAGATTTCTTGTCAAGCGACATGACTTGTCGGAATGCAACTTAATGTCATACTGGCGCATTATTTATTCTGGGCACTCCTCTGCATGATACTTCACCGTTTCTGAAGGTAAAATATAAAGTGAAATTCACTCTATAATTAGAAGCAGGGTGGACTGACTTTCTTATACCTCCGGGGATCCGGTGAACGCCTATGCAGATGGTTCTGTACTTGGGTACGAGGTAGGTAGGTAGACTTGTCGGAATGCAGCTTAATGTCATACTGGCGCATTATTTATTCTGGGCACTCTTCTGTATGATACTACACCGCTTCTGAAGATAAAATTTAAAGTGAAATTCATTCTATAATTACAAGCAGGGTGGACTGGTTTTCTTACATCTCCAGGGATCCGGCGAACGCCTACGCAGATGATTCTGTACTTGGGCGAGGTAGGTTGTAGAATTTTCTTTGAAAGGTTTAATCACAAGAGATCTTAATACTACTGTAGCGTATTTGGACTGCTGTAGTATGCAACAGGACGATGTGATGACCCGTAGTCGTACTGGGGAATTGATATTAAATAAGAGATTACTAATTTCTCTAATATCTAATCGGCTCTCCTTCAGCGCAACCTTTAACTCTAAACTGGTTGATATCTCCAGTGATTCGCTTGATTGGATTTCACAGGAACTCTGTGTAGATGTCATATATGAGTTCGTGGTCACAGGAACATCGTGGGTAGTTGTTTAACCAATGAACTCGCCAGATAGCGTACACATCTACGAAATATATTAAGAGAAAGATTTTAGTAAATTCGGTTGTTACATTACTAGATTCGATGAGCCTAAACTGGATAGAAAGCGTATCAATCAACAACTTAAATTAGATTGTCACTGCTTATATTCCAATGGGCCAATACGTAATCGGTAGACGTACAGATGGACTTCTGTTACATGCTAATGGCTTCCGAAGCTAAACATCTTTGTGACAGAGTTTTTTATTCTCTAAATAAGGGGGTTTAACACTTGAATAAAATGTGAGGGAGACGAAACTTCCCAAAACGCTTAATTCCGAATTGTTTCAAACTGTCTTACAACATGAGTACGACTGAAATGTGAGCAATGGACTATATTTGTGCCTATATTTCGAACATTTTTTGGCGGCAGCTAATAATAAACCGAGCTTTCTTTGTCCTGCTAAGTAGGTAGGATTTTTGTTTGACTTTTAATATGGCTTTGTAGGTCTGTTAGCTTTAAATTGTTGGAAACGTGTGATTTGACTTCTGCAACTCATAAAATGTTACAGGCTCAACAAAAATGATTTGGCTTAAACGCCCCTTAAACTTAAAAGGCACGCTTTTAGTTGAAAACTACTGCTTACAAATGTTTCAAAATTTCTGCAAATTTGGCAACAAGACTTTCCTCTTTTTCTTATCGTTACTTAATTACAAGGTTTCTAAATGCTTTAAAAGCTTTCAAAGCATATACAAATCAGTGTTATTTATTAAGAATTAACGCTTGATATGTGATACAATCAAGTTTTTTTTATGGAGGGGAATTCAATCAGGTTTCAAAACATTTTCACACTTTGATCATAATCGTTTGGTATTTATTTTTGAAAATGATTCCATGGAAAAATACTTGTCAAGTAATTACGAAAATTTCTTTATAATTTCTTAACACATTATCTTATACAAAAGAAATATATTTCAAATGATTAACTGTTTTACATTTCACACAATTTCTTTTTAAATTATTTCTTTTCTTGTTTTTTTGATTTTTTTTTTTGATTTTTTTCTTCATTTCGAAGTGATAGAAAGATATGAAAGAAACGAAAGAGAAAAAAATCTAATTTTCCAGTACGTGATTTGAAATTTCCTTTAATTATACAATTTTGAACATTGTGGAAAAACAAGGAGAGGAGAGGATAGGAGAGGAGAGTATATTTCGTAACCTTTTATTAGTGGGAATAAATAATTTTTCTCAGAACTGTGGTTGCTTCAATCATTTTTTCCCCCCATTTTCTTTCCCATTTTCTGACATGAGTTGAGTTGAGTTTTTTTTTTTGGTTTGTGTTTTTAGTCAGAAACAACTGCAGAAACATTCGATACGAAATATTGTCCTCAATATATCACTTTACACTATCATTATCACGTAGAAAGAAAAGTCGAAAGAAAGAAAAAAAACAATTTTATGTGGAGATCTATTTTTCTCACTGGTTAAGTTTTTAATGCATTACTATCTGTCTGTCTGTCTGCAGGTCTGCTTGTCTGTCTGTCTCTGTGTGACTATCTGTTGGTTAGTTAATGTTGTTGTGTTGCCATGTATTTTAAATAATTTCAGACTATTTACATGCAGCAATGCATGAGTTTTACACGAGTGACAAATATCTTGTCATATAAATCATCTCGTTAAAAACCGCTAGAATCATTAAATAACAAATCATGTTACCACCACTCTCAGCTACACCACACACACACCACATACATTTATACATACATATGTATGTGTGTATGTATGTATTCATTACAGTAACCATATAATGACCATTAAAAACATTAAAAAAAAGAAAAAAAAAACGAGAAAAAATCACACACGAAAAGAGCCAAATAAATTTCAAATAAAATATAGAATTATAACGCGTTTTAAAGTGTTGTTCTTCATATGGCCTTAAGAAATTCAATAAAAAAAAAACAAAAACAACAAAAATTCATTTAAACTGTGTGTTGTTATGTAGTGACTGCAATACGCAAACGTTTTGAATTTCTATGGAAATGAACGCAATTAGTCAAACACTTAAAACCTTTTTTTCTTTCTAAAACAGCAAAACGTAACACACTAAATGTGAAAATGAAAAAACGAATTACGACAGTAGAAATAAAAAAACAAACGTATCTCTACACTATAAAACGTTAAAGCGGGCGCATAAGATTGTACACTAGAATGAGCGTAAGCATAACTGTGTGTGTGTGTTTGTGTATGTGTAAGTATTACAAATTTAACAGGAACTATTACGAGTACGAGTTCTATAAAAATATAAATTATTTTATACCACAAAGAAAGTATCGCTCGACTCGTATTCATATCATTCCTGTTCATCGTCATCAAGTCATATAAATGATGGCACGTTTAATGCAACACTACAGGGTAAAAGTTTAAAAGCATTTGTTCCAAATACCCTCAGAATTAAGATAGAATGTAGAAGGATATTTCTTAAACACTTGAGGTATCCCCTCGTCCTAGCTGCCAGGGCATCACAGTTAATAAAGGAATGAATGGCAGACGACTTCCGGCGACTTCCTCTCACCAGATTTCTGGCAAAGACACTGAGAAGTAAATAAAAATTACCATGAAAAGTTTCTAAAAAATCTGTCGTTCGGAGTCGACTTTAAACTGTAGGCCCCGCCATTCATGTATATAAATTAAAACACGCAACATTAGTGGTTTGAGAAGCTAGGCCGTAACCCTAACTGAAGGGTTGTAATGGCCAATTATGATTGTATGTATGTGTAGTATGTAGTCTGTCTCACATTTATAAGCTCACTCCTATTTCTCCTTTCCTATCGTCCTAGCTGCCAGAACATCCTAATTCCTATGGCAACGAACGGCAGACGAATTTGCTCATAGAAGATATGCTTAAAATAGACTTCATTGGATTTCCGTAGCGTACCCACTGAGGTCTTTCAAGCTAAAAGGGAATTTTAGACTACTTCGTAAAGACAAACTCCAGGTGGAAGGCAAAAGAATCCAGTAGGACCTCACGGTAGACATCTACCGAATGTGATATCAGGCATTCTATGTGTTTAATAAGAAGCTATTAAGGCTTCGAGTCACTCGAATCATTTCTAAATATTCTGAGTACTTTTCTAATGTTATGAATCTAAATGAGTACGCTTATGAATCAAACATATTTCGAATGGTATGAGTTCGATGTCAACGTTGTAAGCATACTCATTGCAACCTATACTTAGAAATCAACGTCTTAGAGAGTACTAATGAATCAGAGTATTCTTGACTCACTTATATTCAAAATTTCATGAGTGCTTATGAGTAGCGAGAAAACGATTCATTGCTCCACTGAGGTCTTTTAAATTAAGAGTGCATTCTAGACCTCTGCTTTGTAAACACAAACTCCAGATGGTAGGCCATAGAATTCAATAGGATATCATGGTAGACGTCTTCCGAATATAAACAGGCATGCTGTGTCTCTCATAAGCCGCAATAAAGGGGACTCACTCGGATTAGTGGCACTATGATCATAAGTATAGTTATGTTGACGCACAAGAGAAAGAAACAAATGAAAACTCCGTGTATAAATTCCTAATGCCTTCTTGTTGCCGCCATAGTGCCTTCGGTCTGTCGAAATGCATATCATAGACGCACTATGATATAAGGTTACGAGTGATGTGGTATTTATGAAAACGATAGCTCTCGATCCTGCTGGACGAGCTTGCTTGATAGAATCAGACACTCAAATACACCTAACCTCCGCAACAATGTTACTTACTTACTTACTTAATTGATCATTACAACCCTTTAGTCAATTTTACAACCTAGTTTCTCACGCCACCCATGTTGCAAGTATTAATTTTATTCTTGACGAGAATTACAATTTATAGTCGATTCCGAACGACAGATTTTCGGAGAAACTTTTCATGACAATACTTTTAAAATTTATGCCAGACTGCTGAGCGGAAGTATTCGAGATATCTAAGCAAGGATTTGAGCCACGAGTTCGCATCCAATAAGCTAACACACCTACCTACTAGACTACCACGACTTCAACGCTTCTATTACATACATACATAACATACATAATTGGTCATTACAATCCTTCAGTCAGGATTACGACCTAGTTTCTCACACCACTTATGTTGTGTGTGTTAATTTTATACATGAGTGGCGGGTCCTACAGTTTAAAGTCGACTCCGACTTTTCATGGCAATTTTGTTTACTCTCAGAGTTTTTGCCAGAAATTTGCTGAAAGGAAGAAATACTTTCTGTAATTTATTTTGATGTCTGGCCTGGGGCTCGAACCCTGGCTTTTCGTCTAATAAGCAAACACACTACATACTAGACCACGGCGACGCTTCTATTAACCTTTAATAATTGCAACAATTGGCGAATTTTCTGTGTGAAATTTCTACTGATTACACATGATGCCCTTGGCAGCTCCAATTGGACCAATAATGTCAACGGATATTACAATACTTCATCGCTCGAAAACCTACGCTTTATTTAAACATCCAGAACTGTGACACTTTACAATTGTGAAGTTAAAACGCCAAGTGAGAGAGAATCACATTAACATAAGCCCGCAGAAAAGCTGAAAAGTTAAAGTACAACAACAGCAAAACCCATTCAAGCCCAACATGCACAAAGTAAAAGCCGTAAAAGCCGCAAATACACTGTGTAAGTAGAATACGGCAAATGATATGGATGGCATGCCTTATAGCTTCACTTTTGCTAGGTATCGCTAAAGCTAAAGACAGCCCGCAAACAACAAACAGACAAATACAATCAAACAACAGTGAAATAAACTAATAAACCAACAATAAGACGACCAAGTCATACACAGCCCCTGCTTAACAGCCAAAAGACATACTCAGCCGGTATATTATTGGAGTCGGAGTAAAATTAATCAGAAGTCACTATGAATTACGAATGCAAAATGCGTGCGATAAATTACTGCGAAATTTACAAAACATCCAAACACTCACACACACATGTGTATGTGTATTACTATAAACGTATGTGTAAAACAATTGTCCGTCTGTCCGTCTGTCTGGCCATCTACAAGAGTATATTTGTGTCTTGATTGTGTTGGTGGTTTTACTGAAAAATACTTGAAAAACTTAAAGCTTAAACACCGATCAACAGAGATGAGCTCTATAAGTACACGAGTTTAGATCCTAAAAACAAATACAAATACTTGCTACAAACGCGAATAGTATGAATAACTATAATAACAATAACAACAACAATAAACTATAGCATGAACTATATAACAACAATAATAGTAACAACAACAATAAGAAACCGATTATAAGGTAATGATAACAACAATAATAAAATGCTGCCTTGTGTTATGAATTTCTAAATAAAAAAGACGAGAAAAAGAACGAAAAAAAAGACAGAAGAATATGGTAATAAGTCATGGAAATATACTGAAAGAAAAACACATGGAAAATGGCTAGGCCTAGTGGGGTAAAAATTTTGAAAAATTTTTGATCAAATCAAAGACTCAAGCAGTTGCCGTAGTCTGGTAGATAGTGTTTTGGCTTATTAGACGTGAGGCCACGGTTCAAACCCCAGTTTAGACCTCTCCAACAAAACGAAATACAAAAGAATATTTCTTCGGCGACTTCCTCTCAGCAGATTTCTGGCAAAAACTCTGAGAGTAAATAAAATTGCCATGAAATGTTTCTCAAAAATTCTGTCGTTCGGAATCTACTTTAAACTGTAGGTTCCGCCAGTCATGTATAAAATTAACACACCCTCAATTAAAGAATTAAAGGGACGTTGATTAAAGGATTGTAGTGACCAGTTATGTAGGTAGACAAACAAAAGTATGCAGCCGGTACATTTTTTCTAGCTGTTGGACTTGTGGCACATAAAGCGAGATCGCGGAACGACTAATGTTTTCAACACGTATCAAATGTGAATATTTAACGATTTGAGTTACAAAATTTATTTCAAATTCATAAACTACAAAAACCCTTTCGTTTTTATACTTTCTTTAATGACTTCCGTATTCATCATAGGTTTCTGTTGAAATCGAAAACAATATTATTTTGCAGAATGTATTCGGGACTTCAGTAGTGGGCTGTGAAATCCATGAACTTCAGTTTTTATACCAGAAATTGCTATAAGGTACATAGAACCAATACAAGTAATATTGTTATCAATCATTTCTTTGATTTGCATGCTACGTTCAGTCATGACCATGCTACGGTGAGTCATGACCATGCTACCTTCAGTCATGACCATGCTACGGTCAGTCGTGACGATGCTGCGTTCAATCGTGACCATGCTGCGATCAGTCGTGACGATGCTACGGTCTGTCATGACCATGCTACCTTCAGTCATGACCATGCTACGGTCAGTCATGACCATTCTACGGTCAGTCATGACCATGCTACGGTCAGTCGTGACCATGCTACGTTCAGTCGTGACAATGCTACGTTCAGTCGTGACCATGCTACGTTCAGTCATGACCATGCTACGTTCTGTCATTGACTAGGAAACTATCCATTGGAATTTGTTGGAAAGTCGATAACCACATAAAAAAATGTGATTTTAGTTGACAAGTCCTTTATTTTACTATCGGTTTTAGTATCCATAAAGCAATGATATACAAGACACATTGGAACAGTGCTACAGTGCTAGGTACCGTACTGTCATTAATGAGAATTATATTCCGTTTTTGATCGGATATAAGTTGGGCAAATTATAACGAATGTGGATAGAGCTAAGCCTACAAAACGAAGAACATTAATTGTATTTTTCTACGATAAAAAATGTCGAGTCTAGCGAACTTAGGGTTGAATTTTCATGCCCAGAATATCAATAGTTTTTGAATTTCGCACCTTTGAGTCCTTAACATATTGAAATCGTTCCTTTCTGCACGAACCTATTATGCAATTGCTTATATGTCATCTTTATTGAGTCTTTTCGGCTCATATGAATAACATATGTAAATGCCATCTCTGAAAGAGTTGGTAAGAGTAGGGCCGTAGGTTATTGAAAGTAAATCACTAAGTAAACTAAGAAGTAGAGTTCGATCTTTTTAATGACATCTATTGCTACGAAATGCTATTGGTGCTTCCATATAGCAATCAGTTATTGTGGTTGTAAATTCTCCAGTATTTAAATGCCTGAAATTTATTACTTGGGCATCTATGTTTAATCCTGTATTACAAACTTTTCAAATACTTCCTCAAAGCTCTTAGATATGCCGTAATTATATGGCCCAAGGTACTCTCTACATGAAGTCGCCGTATTCTAGTAGGTAGTGTGTTGGCTAATTAGACGCAAAGCCAGGGTTAGAGCTCCAGGCCAGACATCAAGCTGAAATACAAAAAAGTATTTCTTCGGCGACTTCCTCTCAGCAGATTTCTGGCAAAAACTCTGAGAGTAAATAAAAATTGCCATGAAAAGTTTTTCAAAAATCTGTCGTTCGAAGTCGACTTTAAACTGTAGGTCCCACCACTCATGTATAAAATTAACACACACAACACAAGTGGTGTGAGAAACTAGGACGCTGTACAATGGGTCAATTCGACCTCCGGGTACTGTACTTGTGTTAATTGAGAAGTACACGTCCTCTAACCTAACCTAACCTACTGTCGGCATGTTGTCTTGGCTAATGTATGAATTCCTTAAGTCTCCAAAGATTGTAAATAAAATAAAAGTAAATTTGCGTTTCGTTTTTAATTAAAATTCTTTATTATTCCCATAATTCTGTCTACCACTGTTCACAACTTGATGTAAACAACAACAATTCTTTTGCATAAACAATAACAATTACTAGTCAATTGTTCGACAGATCTTTGTAACGAAGATCTTCAGACCACGACTACTCCAAACACACCGCGTTTTCACACAAGACTGTCTGAACTTTTTCTGACTGCATTGCTTGCTTTGCCTTGCCTTTCGTGTGGCAAAGTAAACAGTCTGATGAATGTTCTTGAAGGCGAATGTTCGACTTCTCAAAATCTCTATAAATGTAAATATTGTTGTTTCATTATTGTTGTTTAAACGATATAAAACCAAAACACCATTTCCATTTTCGTAGTATCGAATATTGTGAGCACGAATATTGAGATTTGAAGTAGCCAAGCCCCTAAATTATAGAACATTTCTCTCAGTGTCTGTGGTATTGTGTTTAAATCATAAAAGTTTTTCCATTTGTTTAAAAGAACTTTAAAAACTAAAGTTATTTTTCATTTCTTTATTACAGTTTGTTAGTTGTTCGTGAGATATTCAATTGAATAGAGAGCAATGTCAGTCAGTCATTCATTTCATTTTTAGTTTTAAAGTCATGCCTCCAACCAACCAACCAAACTTAACAACGTTTGCGAAGATGTTACAACAAATAGACCTTTTAAGTATATGATACCTTCGTTTTTATCTTCTTTTTTTATTATTTTATGTTTTACCTTTAAGAGCTATTGTAGGTTTTGAATACTAATTTCAATTATTCTTTATGATTTCTGAAACAGAAAAAAAAGACAAAGAAAAAAATTTTATTTATTCCTCTCTCTCTATTTTATGATTACTTTTTGGTTTTCTTTTTTCTTAATTGTGTTTCACTCTTCTCAAGATGAGGCGGTAAAATTGTTTTTGATTCGTATTTTTCCTATTCATGCTTAAGACTGCTATACAGTCCGTTTAGTAGTATAAAACATAATACCGCCGACATTTTGACATTTAAGTGTGTTGTTATTAAGCAAATGAAATGACAATGTCAGTTAGTTTGGCGCATTTTGAATAATTGTGGACCTACCCAATGTTTGAAGGGTACTTTATGATTAAAAAAAAAACAGAAACACAAAAAGATGGAACAAGCATTTCCAAAGACCAGAGTACCCATACAAAACAAAAACTATTTTTTTCTGTTTCGTTTTCATTGTTTTTGCTTTTGTTTAAAGGTATGTATAGAGTGAGGGTCTATTAATTTGAAAGACGTATTGAAATGAATGAGAATTATGAGTTAGAACTCCCACGTTATACAGTAGAAAAGAAAAATATTGAAAAGAAATTTTAGCATTAATATTCAAGACACTGGAGTCGCCGTAGTCTGGTAGGTAGTGTGTTGGCTTATAGACGTAAAGCCAGGGTTCGAGCCCCAGACCAGACATCAAAATGAAATACAAAAATTACTTTTTCGGCGACTTCCTCTCATCAGATTTCTGGCCAAAACTCTAAGAGTATATAAAATTGCCATAAAAAAGTTTCTCAAAAATCTGTCGTTCGGAGTCGAGTTTAAACTGTAGGTCCCTCCACTCATGTGTAAAATTAACGCACACAACATAAGTGGTGTGAGAAACTTGGTCGTAATCCTAAGTGAAAGTTTGTAATGACCAATTAGGTATGTATTCAAGATACTGTTACGTTTTTAACTTTAAAAAAACTTTAAAATATGAGCTCGTAGATTGCAAAAAAAAAATAAATTAAAATTCTTTATTATTCGCACAATTCTGTGTGCCACTGTTCACAACTTGATGTAAACAACAACAATTGCTCTTCTTTGTTATTCGACAGATCTTTGTAACGGAGATCTTCAAACCTTTTGTTTGTTTTGCCTTTTATATGGTAGTTAAACAGTGACTGTTCTTGAAGGCGAATGTGCGTGACTTCGCCTTCTCGAAATCTCTATAAATGTAAACATCGTTGTTTACATTTATTCTTGTAGTGTTGTTTGTGTATTTTTGTTTACTTGTTTATCATTTTTTATGCTATTGTTTGTTGTTATATTAAGCAATACGATACTTTGTAAACAGGTTTGTTTACTGAATTCTTTTGTTTTTGTAGCTTTTGCTTATAATTTTAATGTTAAGCGATGTAAAAGCATTATATTTCATAACAATATATTTTACCATCCTGAAAACCTATAAAAATATATTCCAGCAAATATTTCTATTTCCTTTATGTAATATAACCATAACCATTTCCTATTTAAATATAATTTATTTATTTTTTATTAACAAAAAAATTATTGTTTAATTTTTATTAACATGATCAAAGGATTTTAATTTTCATTTGTTTTTTTTTTGTTTTTCTTTCCATTTCTTTTTTTAATTTTTCCATTTCCCGGGCTAAAGCAAAGGCTTCTGTGCTAATCCTTTTGCTTTACTTTGCTTTTTGCCCTCCCTCCTCTTTCATGTTTCCTTGAGGTTTAAATAAATAAAACTGTGTGTATATGATTTTAATCATGAGTTAATTGTAAAAGTAAAAAGAAATTCTGATTTAAAAACAGGGGTAGTAAGTAAATCACTCACTATTTACATGGGGAGTTAATAATGAGTACACTCAGAAAACTAAAAAATCCTTTGAAACAGTTAAGGTTTGTGAGTCTTAAAGAAGATGAAAGGAGAAAATATTTACTCCGTTTTTCTATTTATTTTTATTATAAAAACAGGAGTTAGAGTTAAAGGAATAGAAGAACAAAGAAGGGATTTTCGTTACATATTAATGTTAAACAAAATATTTGTTTTTAATTAAAATAAATTTTACTAAAACCATGGACTACTACACGCATTATTGGCCATTACAACCACATGTACACAGGATAAAAGCTTTCCAAGTTTTTTTATTGTTTTGCTTGGCAGTTATGGTATTGCTACGAAGATGGAAATGGTGTTACATCGTTTAACATTAAAATGATAAACAAAAGCTACAAAAACAATGAATTTGTTTACATGATAAACCAGTAAACAAAAATATACCAACAACACCAGTATAAAAAGGGGATAAACAAGTAAACAAAAATACAATAACATACAATGTAAACAAAATACACAAACAACAATGAAATAACGATGTTTACATTTATGGAGATCTCGAGAAGGCGTCACGTCCTTCAGACACAGGATCTAATTGGAATGGAGACATTGGATTTTTCACATGTTTACAGGCTATGTGATTGCCCCGGGGAGTCTGTAGATCATATTTACTGCCACCGTCCTTGCTTACAGATGCTTAGGCAGAGTTGTATAGGTAGTAGACTTGTTGATAAACTGGTAGATCTAAAAGTCTACAAGATTGACCGGCTCTTTGGATATCTTTAGAGCTAGAAAATTTATCTATGGGTGCCTTCAATGGATAACATTGCTTAGCTCTCTATTTTCATATATATTTATGAATCTGTCGAATATATTTTACATTCAAATTACTTAGATAATATGAAATGAATACAAAATTTATAAAATGTATGTGATATTAGAGAGCGCACAGGCTTTTCATAGTTTGAAAAATATTAGCACGTTTATCATGCAAGCTGATAAGACCTCGTTCGATTGCTGCCATCGAAGATAATGTTGTCTTTAAGAAAGGACATACGCCCTCAGAACAAAGAAAAAGTTCGGTTACAAATGTTACCAATAATTCAACACATTTTCATAATCTTTGAAGCGATCTTTTTTAAACCGCATATACATACGTAAATCACTTTTATAGATTTTGATGACAAAGCTTTTATTCCATCTGTGTAAACTTCTGCGTTTCCTTTGCGTAAATCACATCGACTAGTATTTTACATGCTTTTTCGAAATTAAAATGTTATAACATTCAGGGACTGAAGCAAATGATCATCGGAAAGTGCCAGTGCCGGCTTTATGTCCAATACATCAGCACACTGAGCTTATGTCAGTTTATCACTTTTGTGTGCGGGCTAGTGTAGTCATGATGAAACACAATACCTTTCCTGTTGATTAATTCTGATGGTTTTGATTGAATTGCTTACTTCAGTCTCATTTACTATTGACAGCAGACACAGAATCATGTTTATAATAAATAATACCCATTCAATTCCATCTCGAAAGCGTTCGTATGAAAAATGGTTCGCTTTATTGTGTTTTTACACTGAATCGCAAATTGAAAGTTGGATCCTAAAATTAATGGTAGTTAAGTGTGGCACCCAAGCGTTGATGTTCTTCATGTATCCATCTTTCGTCAAATGGTCGATAGCTATGATGAAGGGCTTGTCATCTATCACCGTAAACATCAATATTTGTTGAACTAGAATGATGTACTGAGAGTAGTATGTGAATCTATTACTGCTCATATAAGTACCATGGATTGTTTCAAGAGTTACAGCACCAAGTTTATAACGTGATAACTCAGAATATCGGAACTAAAATTTGCTATTGCTGTGTCTGTATAAGAAATGATTGTTTCTATATATTCTCGCTGTTTCAGATGAATAACTGAATCATTTTACTACTGAGGATTATATCCCTTAGCCTTCTATGATTTACTTGCGACGATTGTAAATATTGCTTTTGGTCCCAAGCCATATCTAACGATTTTGTAAAGCATTTCTAATACATTCGGAAGAATGTGGTACAGTGAACCTTTGAAACAATTTATTGCTTTTATTGGCCTTGGATCTTTTCTGCTTCTACCATACATACATAATTGGTCATTACAACATTTCAGTCAGGATTACGAACTAGTTTCTCACACCACTTACATATGTTGTGTGTGTTAATTTTATACATGAGTGGCGGGACCCACAGTTTAAAGTCGACTCCGAACGACAGATTTTTGAGAAACTTTTCTTGGCAATTTTATTTCTTTCGCAGAATTTTTGCCAGAAATCTGCTGAGAGGATGTCGCCGAAGAAATCCTTTTTATTATTTTGTTATGATGTCTGGCTTGGGGTTTAAACACTGGCTTTACGTCTAATAAGCCAACACATTACCTACTAGACTACGGCGACTTCTACCATTTGTGGCCATCTACAGGGTATTTGTCTTACGATGTGTTCAGTTCAGTTACTTGCGGGCAAGCCTTGTTCATAAAGCCCTTTAACGTTTATTGAATTTATAACAAATGGGATTACGAAACTAGATTGTAACTTATTACTTTGTTTCTCTTTTTTAATAAAAACTATTTCAAAATCTTTTTGTGACCAAATTTTAAAAATAAAAAGAATTTCTCTTATATTTTTTATAATGAACACATAACGAAAATGGAATAAAGTATTGATGTGTTTACAAAATTTACTGAAAAGTAAATACAAAATATAAAAAAACAAACTTCAAAAGAATATTTTTCCTTTTTTTAGTTAAAATAGCTTTGTTTTCTTTAGTTTGTTGCAGCTTGCAAAATGGCAACTAGCAACAACAACAAAAGTTCTTTACTTTTTACAAAATATATTTTGTCTGATTATGACATTTTCAGGGGGTTAAAAGAGAAGCTTTACTAAACAAAACAAAACAAAATAAAAATATAAGAAAGACGACTTAAATTCTGTTGGCATGTAAAAGACAATCCCCTTAACAAAACGGCAACTGAACATTTCAATGCAATTTATTTGTCAGTTGTTTTGTAAACTATTTTTTTATATTTTTTGTTGTTGTTGTTGTTAAGCTTATACTATTTAAACTTTAACTGATCAGTTAACTGAAGAAAAATAACGAGGAAAAAATATGTGAAAAAGACGTATTTTAAGTTTAAAATATGGGAGCAGTATTGTAAAGGATTTGAAAAGCCTTTTATGTGATATAAACTGCTACGCCATTGGCTAATAAACCAATGACAACAGCAGTGCATTTGGAAAAATCTTTACATTTTACTTTACTTTCAGGAAAATAGAAAATATACAAGACATTTCAGTATTCTTTTTTGGCCAGTAATAAGCAATAAACTTTTAAAAGTAACAACTTCTTGTCAAATTCCTTTGAAAAACAAATAAAGAACTAGAAAGTCTTAAAAAAGCAGCAACATTTTTAAAACAAAAAGCTGTTTAAATGAAATTTCTTCGTTCATCCTTGTTGTAGATTTCCTCAAACCCAAGAACATTTCAATTTAAATTATAAAATGAACTCGTATCATAATTTCATTTTCCAAAATTTCCTTATTTTTCTGCCTTCTTGGAGTTATGATTTTTAATTAATTACATGTCATCTTAGCTAAGACACAAACCGTCAAACTACCCCAAGCAAAAGTTTTATTTAAAAATTGAAAATTTTAAAATTTCATCCACACACAAGCAATAAACAACCCTATGTGCCAACATAACAAAAATAAAACTGACATACATTTCCCCCATCAAGTATGTAAGTACGTGTGTAACACATATACTACGTAGTTCTTCCATGAACAGGAAACCTCAATGCATAAATGTATTTTACAGTTATGCCAGTTATACCATATCCTGTATCATGGCTTAGGTATATCATATTCACTTACACATACAAGCTTATACACGTATGTGTGTACATAATGGTGAGCCTGTTTACTTCTGTTTATTTAATATGCCTGTTGTAACATACAACCTGACATTCTGGTTTACGTGCCTAAATAAAAATAAAAAGCTTTTGCTTTGGTCCACAATAAAAGCTTTTAGATTTAACGGTAAACTGTAAACATAGAAGAGCTTTGTTCTAACTGTAATTTTGCCTGACTAAATAACGGCTTTTAGTTGCAGTTAAAACGAATGTACTGTTATAAAGTGTTTGAAAACAGTTATAAAAAGCTCCATTTTTCGATTTCCTAAAAAAAGTAACAGAAATTTGAAATTCGAAATAAAATAAAGCAATTAGATTGGTTTTTTACATAGGAGGCCTATTTCCGCTTATGTTCTTTTAACTCGAAGGTCTGTAATTACAAATAATTAAATGCCTATAGTAATTATTTGTCTGTTTAGGAAATTTAAAGCCTATTTATGGAGACAAATTAAAAGATTAATTTGAAGAAGACATGTATTTAAAACCAGCCTTTTTACCTGTTTAATTAAATAAACCAGAAACAATTTTTATAACGAAGACCTATTAAGGGAGATCGAGTAAGAACTAGAAAAAAGTAGAAGAAGTATTTCATATTAAAAAATATTAGCCTAAGCCTGGGCAGGCTTATTCAGTAAGTAACAATAACTAAAAGCAAGCTCTTCATAGTCACCCATGATTTAAAATCTGCAGAAATCTTGAACTTTTGAGAAGATTTACTTGAGCCTTTTTGAATAACGTTGCAGAATATTGTAATTTGCTTCAATTATTAGTTTTTTTCTGTCTTATTAATTAAGATGTACGAGATAACATAACATACACAATACAATTGGCCATTACAACCCTTCAGTGAGGATTATGATTTAGTTTCTCACACCACTCATGTGTGTGTTAATTTTATACATGAGTGGTGGGACCTACAGTTTAAAGCCGACTCCGAACGACAGATTTTTTGAGAAACTTTTCATGGCAATTTTATTTTTGCACTCAGAGTTTTTGCCAGAACTCTGCTGAGAGAAATTCGCGGAAAAATTTTTTTTCTTATTTCGTTTTGATGTCTGACCCGGTGTTTGAAGCGTGGCCTTACGTCTAATAAGCCAACACCCTACCAACTAGACTATGGCGACTTCATGTACGAGATAAACTATTCGCTATACCTGCTAACTCTTTCCAATGAGGCCAATAGCCTCAATATCCTGTTTATTGAAAAATTTTTGGCAGCTTTGTTGAAAATCTGAAAACTAGAGAATCCTCTATTTCTTATCAGGAGTTGTTGTTATAAATCTACAACCACAAGTAGTACAAAGTATGCTAATTAATTAGCCGTACAATCTTCCTGGCATTGAGCATCAAGTTTTCGTTTTATTTACGGTTTCATGCAGAACCCGAAACGAGGCATTGAAGAATCGTACAGGACTAGATTGTTTAAACATTCTAGAAAGTTTTTGAACCCCTTAATGTAAAGTATTCATCACATATTCATAGCGATCTAAGAGGAGTCACGTTTAATAAAAGAAACTGAATCAGACACAAATCTGCTTAAGTCGCCACAGTTGGAAAAAAATTTACTTCAAGCTCTTCTGGGTTGTAATGGTCAATTATGTATGTATGTATGTGGTAATAATCGAACACGGAAGTAATGCTTAGAAGATGATGTGTGGCTTCATAGATTTATAAGCCCAAAGTCAAGCTATCTTCCAGCCATCAAGAATTTGCTTTTTATTTATAGCAAAGACTAGACAGAACATGATTTTTTAATAGATTAAAAGGATTTCAAGCCCCTTACTTCACTTGAACGACAATCTGAAAGGATTTGAATCAGGTAAAAATATTGTGGGCTCACTATGATCACTCAATACTGTCTGTACTTAATACTCCTACAATCCTGCTCGATTTCTGGTGCTTATGTAATGAACTATAGTCAGAGATGCACTTTTCTTGAGGAAACTTAAGGACATTAATGATGCACTGCAAAGAGCACCATGCGAAGTTTCGTGAGAATTAAGATTAAAACTGTCAGCAGTTGTGCCAGCTCAATTCTAAATCTTTAAAATTATGTGCTGAAGCCCATGAGTTTTTGAAGTTTTCATAAATTTTGAAATGTTTGCTGTTGTATAGGAAAATAAGTTTCATTACTAAAATCAAAATGCTGTTGTACTCTTGAATGGAAGCCTAAAAAGGAAAATATTTATTTTTCTAAATTGAAGGCCTATTAAGAGTTGTATTGTTTTACAAAATGTTAGTTATACACCCTCCCTTCCAAGTTACTTGAATTTGGTGGTAACGTCATCTCGATCACAGAGGCCATGCTTACAGGAGATTGTGTTGTGGGAAGACACGTGGAAAGAATGCAGCTTCCATCTAACGACTTCTGCTGTGAGTGCTGATACGCTGAGGAAGAGGAGACTCTTATCCACTGTCTTTGTCAATGCTTATCTCTTGCGAGCTGCAGGTATCAAGCTCTCCAATCCAATCAAGAATATAGCTTCGTGGTATAAATTGAAGCACCACGACGAAATCAATAACTAAAGTGGCATACTGTGAAGATCCACAGACGATATACTCGGCGTAGATATCCTGCTGTTGTGTGTTGGCTTATTAGACGTAAAGCCAGGATTCGAGCCCCTGGTCAGACATCAAAACTAAATACAAAAAGTAATTCTTCGACGACTTCCTCTCAGCAGATTTCTGTCAAAAACTCTGAAAGTAAATAAAAATTGCCATGAAAAGTTTCGCAAAAATCTGTCGTTCGGAGTCGACTTTAAACTGTAGGTCCCGCCACTCATGTATAAAAATAAATTAACACATACAATATAAGTGGTGTGAGAAACTATGTCGTAATCCTGACTGAAGGGTTGTAATGACCAATTATGTATGTATGTATATAGCTTCGTTTATCAAACTTTCGGGCTGGTTTTCCAGCATAGGGTAGACGTGCTTTTAATGTGCAGCTCTTGCGCTGACCAAGTTCTTTTTCTTCCCTGGTTTGGAGGTTAGTACAGAGACTGTGTTCACTTGTGGC
The DNA here is from genome assembly GCA_936449025.2 of Sarcophaga subvicina. Lineage (NCBI taxonomy): Eukaryota > Metazoa > Arthropoda > Insecta > Diptera > Sarcophagidae > Sarcophaga > Sarcophaga subvicina. The sequence goes on along the minus strand of OW388084.2, from coordinate 111,410,087 downwards.
ATCACAATGGGCCGGTATGCGTGCCCAAGTGAGCTTTTGGTATCAAAGCTACCACTCCAACCTACTTACCTACCCTCCCTAACCCCAGCATAAGGTAATTAAAACATTAAATCATCAAGAAATAATATCTGATCGATATTGTATGCCACGAATGTTTGTCATGGCTATTGACTTTATATTCGTATATTTCAATGGAAATCACGTAATATTCACATAAATTATGTATTACTTTACATTATACATGTTAATAATTATAATTATATTGGTTTAAAATCATCATCATCATAATCATCATCATCGGTATCAGTTTTATCATCCACATTGCACAGCCGCAATGAATTGAATTTATTGAATTTAAAAACCAAAAATTATTGACTTTTAAATTGAAAAGAATTCATAAAAATAAAAACGCTTGAATGCTTGTTGGATATGATGTTGAAGTATTTAAATGTTAATGATTGAAATCATTAATTCATGACACATTTCTGTTATGGTTTATTGTCATTTCTGATTCACATTTTTGTCTCTCGTTATTCTTCTTTTGTTTGGTGTTTTTCGCTATAAATAAATATGATCCCGTGGTATTGTTTTGTTGAACTTTATAAACACTTGATAATGAAATCAACTGAAATTCAATACGAATAATAATTAATTGTTTTGTATTAAATTATTATTATTTGTTGTTGTTTATTTTTTTATAAATAATTTCCAACTTTCAAACTGAACAGGTATCAGAATCAGTCCGTCAATGAAGACAGACAATAAATTTTCAATTGTGTTCGTTACACCTACACCTGATAGAATTTTTAATGAAGACACAACAAATCACTCATCCCCGGGCACAACCAAACATATTATAATCATCATGAATTAATTATTGGTGGTAATTATGATACAAATAAATGAAATAAAAACAACAAATATAGTTTTTATTTTTTATTTACATTTTAATTTATACCACAAACACATGTACAAAACAAAGAAATTAATTGTGGTTAACAAAAGGTAATCATTGACATCATCAGAATACATATATATATTGAGAGTTTCAGAAGTAAAAAATAATAAAGAAAAAAAAATCGAATAAATTTTTAAACATATTTTTTATACAATAAATACGTCTCCAAAATCAATAATTAATCGAAATAGAAATTCGAGTTTAATGAGGATTAAGAATTGTAAGAGCAGTTAAAGTGCTAACTCTTCGAATAAAATTGGTTCGCCTTTGCGATGGAATGTTTGAAACATCTGGGGCATTAGCTTAACACTCAGTAAATGATTTCAATTATAACACACAACCTACTAGACTACGGCGACTAGTCAGACATGTTGGCGAAACAATTTGATGCGAACCCAGCGATTAGACTGAGAGCATGGTAGAGACAGAGTACAGAAGCTATGGACATGCCAAAACCGTATACCTACCTAGATCCTAGTTTTGGGTCGCGTATATCGAATAGGTCCTGTATGATAACGGTTTACGCCTTCCAGGCAATATCGTTCAAGTTTTCACTGATGGATTCAGATCTCGCTGCAAATTCGGATTCGAAACAACTGAACATTAGATCGTTCCTGGCACTACTAATTTATTGTAGTACTTTTCAGGCTAAATTAATTGCTATTAAAATTGCCGTCGTCCGAATTCGGTATTATAATATATCGTGTAGCGATATACGCATATTTACCAACAATAATATGACAATTTGATTCCTAGTGAATGTGTACACTACATCTTGAATTACCCAAGAATGCTTGGTTACCCTGGAGGAGATAGCAAGGTATTCAACAGTTACCCTCATTTAGGTTCCTAGACACGGTCGACACACTTGCTAAAGCTGGCACTATGAAAAATGCATATGAATTTCTACATGTGATTGGCGTTCCTCTGCAGAGAGGCAAACAAATAGTCTCATAAAAAGTCCATTCATTGGCGAAGGTAAGTTGTGAAAATGAACCCACCTGTAGAGACACCAGAATACCTCATAACGACTTACGCAGAAGCCGCAACGTCGAAACAGAAGAGGAAACCACAAAACACCTTCTCTGTCATCATCCGAGGATGCCAAAAATAGATTTCGAGATCACGGCCCATTTTCAATCGAATTTAGGTGGGATAAATGATAGCGAACGTAAATATAGCGAAGCTTGGTGTATGCCGTTTAAAAAAGACGTTATATTCGATAGCTTTTGACTATACCTGCAAAATCTACTGGGTCCAGTGGTCACTTGAATAAATTTTTATTGAAAAAAAAAAACATCAAGAACTCCTTTTTAAACATCTTATCATTGTTAACGGCAACTCACGCTTATGAGTCAAGTCTAGTCAGTATGAAGTCGTGTTACTTCAGTCGAAAATTTGATGAAAAATATATATTTCGCCTCAACAATAATATTCTTATAGTATGAAGGACAAATACTGACCCGAACGAAGGTCAAAGCGAACTTTTTACGAAGCTGTACTTATGTAATATTGGACACGGAGAACTTGTTTATATTGAGGGTCACTATAGCTCTTTGAATTCTATTTATTCTATTCTATCTATTCCATCTCTTCATCTCGACTTCTCTATCTGAAGATACATAATATTTGTAAATGACTCAGTGAAAAGTTATGCTTGACTAATGATTATGTATAGAATTTTTATAACTGCTGGAATTGAACAGTACTCCTAGGAAAAATAGAGCTTTATCCTGTATATTCTGCTTCTGTTGTAATATTTCATGATTTGGTCGGGTTACTTACTGAGTTAATGCCTGTTTACATAGCAAATTTTTTGTGAATTTACACTTTCCGAAATCTTATGAGAACCTTCAAAGTAGGTACCTTTTTTCTAATTCAGAAGGAAAATTCGGCAGTGCACAAACATATTGATTTTAAATATTGGTGGTTAAATATATTTAGTGAAAAATAAAGCTAAACTTGCCATAGTTGGGTAGGGCATTCAAAAGGCAATTGCAACCTATTGAAAATTCAATTAAAATGAAAAAAAAATATATTGTTTGCCATGTTTGAAATACGTATGTATTTAGAAATATTTTGATTAAAATTGCCAATAAATTAAACAGAAAAAGTCAAAAAATCAAAATCAAAAATTAAACACTGTCAACACCCTTTCATTTCAATTTTATTTAAAAAAAATTGTCATAAATTTTACACAACAACATGATTTTATTTAAATTTTACAAGACCAAAGACAAAAACGACCTGCAATACAAACAATACTTTGAACAACAAAATTATGATTATAATTGCTCGTGTTCGTGTACGAGGGATTGGAATGGAATTTTCAATAAAAAAAAAAATATCAAAGAAACATATTAAATAAGTCAAAATGTGAAATGGGTATGTCAGTCAGCCAGAGGGACAAATAAATAGAGAGGCAGACGTATAGACAGATGGACAGACGGTTAGACTTTCTGTTGCTGTTGTAAAATGTTGTAATATTGTTGATGTTTTCATTTTTTTTGTTGCTGCTGTTTTGCTGGATTGTGTATATAATTTATGGCTTTTAGTGATTTTTTTATGTATGCTTGGGCCTGGTAGCCAGCAGTAGTAGTAAGCGCAGTACTACATACGTTTGTTGGGCAACCTTTACAAATAAAACATTCAATGAACTTGGCAATATGGTGCATACAGGGCTCGCTCATTCAATATAAAGAAATTCTGTGCACATTATGACCGGACTTCTTGTATTTTTTTCTTACATTTACTGTCAAGTTGTTTGAAAGCAAGTTGGTTGCCTGCTTGGCAGTTTATACGTTTGTTTGGTAGTAATAACTAACAATAACAACATTAACATTGATTTATGTATTTTGTCAAATTGAAATTGGACAAAGTTGTCATAAGACAGAATATTTTTTCTTCTTTTTCTTCTTCGCCTATGGCCCCCTTTACAATTGCTTTCATTTCTTTGCTAACCCGGCATAATCGTATAACACAAGACACTCAGTATTAGACTTGTTTCATGTTTTAAAGTTAAATACACAAAAAAAGAACTCAAATCCCAGATACCACAGTACTTTACAAAGGTACCTTACGTTTGCTTTTGACTGACGACATTGCACGTTGACAAGTGACAAACACGCAATATTAACTGTGTGTTCATTTTTGGGGAGACTTTAGTTTTTCCTTTTTCCTTTGTTTCTTTTCTTCTTTGGTTTTTTGTTGTTGTTTTAGAAAAAATGTTGTCAAAGGACAAGTAAATAAAATCAGAAAATTTCAGCCGTTAAGTAGACAACTACTGACTTATTGTGTATGTTCAAAATGTCATCATCATCATTGTCATCATCATGAAATCAGTTTTCCAACATGAAAATGTAACTGAAAATAGTGGGAATTATCAGAGATTTTTTTATTCTCTTTTCAAATGATGTAATTGAACAGCTAAGCTGTTGTACTTCCCGTACCTGTAAGATATTCTTTTTATTATTGATCAGCTTTGTGAAATATGAAATTATGAAGTGAAGTAAAAGCACATAATTGCGGGATTTGAAATGTAGAACAAGAAGAAGAAGAAAAAAATATGCTGTGGGAAATATACAAGTTCATACTCTAAGCATTTTAAACGGAGTATATAGATATAGTAGAGCTATGGTTGGCATAAGATTTAAAAAGTAGACATAGACTTTAGAACAGAAGTATGCTCTATGCTACTGAGAGGATCGATATATAACAAATTGATACGAGAATGAAAAATTTAGATACTGGTGTTTTGCTCTTACATCGCTTAACATTATATATTTACATACATAATTGATTATTACAACCCTTCAGTCAGGATTACGACCTAGTTTCTCACACCACTTATGTTGTGTATTTTAATTTTATACATGAGTGGCGGGATCTACAGTTTAAAGTCGACTCCGAACGACAGATTTTGTTGAGAAACTTTTCATGGCAATTTTATTTCCTCTCAGAGTTTTTGCCAGAAATCGCTTAACATTAAAATTATAAAAAAAGCTACAAGAACAAAACACCAGCATAAAAATAAAATGGTAAACAAGTAAACAAAAATACAACAGCAACCCCCAGCATAAAATTGTAAACAAGTAAGCAAAAATATACCAACAACAGTACAAGAATAAATGTAAGCAAAATACATAAACGACAATAATGAAGCAACGATGTTTACATTTATACAGATTTCGGGAAGGGGAAGTTACGAACATTCGCTTTCATCAGACTGTTTACCCTGCCATATAAAAAGCAAATCAAAACAGGCGAGTGAGTTAGTAAAAGTTCAGTCAGTCTTGTGTGAAGACGCGGTGTGTTTGAAGAGAGTAATCGTGGTTTGAAGATCTACGTGACAAAGATCTGTCGAACAATTGTCTAGTAATTCTTATTGTTTATGCAAAGGTTGCAAAACAGAGGAATAACAAACAAAAGCAACTGTTGTTGCTTACATCAAGTTGTGAACAGTGGTACACAGAATTGTGGGAATATTAAAGAATTATAATTAAAACTAAACACAGATTTTTTTATTTGCAATCTACGACCCTATCATTTAAAAGTTTTTTAAAGGTAAAAATGTATCAATATGTACATATTCAAAATTATTTTGAGGCATAGGATAACCTATTTACAAAGCTACACTGATGGAAACTGTCTCTCGTCGTGTTTGATTAACGTCGCCATGCAGCCTTTCATTTACACGTATACGTAAATATATGTATAATTGGTCATTACAATCCTTCAGTCAGGATTACACCCTAGCTACTCTCTGGAGTGGCGGGACCTACAGTTTAAAGTCGATTCCGGACAAAAGCAATTTTAATTACTTTCACAGTTTTTGCCAGGAATCTCCAGAGAGGAAGATGACGAAGTAAACATATTTTCAGATTTCGTTTTGTTAGATATTTCTGGCCTGGGGTTACACCATGGCCTCACGTCTATTAAGCCAACACCCTACCTACTAGACTACGACGATCGATATACATACTACTATATATAAGGTATGTATAATGTTTGAAGTCGTCGTGTTCGAGTAGGTAGTGTGTTGGCTTACTAGACGTGAGAACACGGTTCAAAACAAAACGAATTTTGAAAAATTTTTCTTCGGCGATTTCTGACAAAAACTCTCAGAGCAAATAAAATTGTTATGAAAAGTTTCTCAAAAACTGATGTTCGGAGTCGACTTTAAACTGTCGGTCCCGCTACTCTTGTATAAAGTTAACACACATCACATCAGTGTTGTGAGAAGCTAAGCCTTAACCCTGACTGAAAGTTTGTAATGGCCAATTATATATGTATGTACATATTAACAATTATTAAGGCATGGATTAACCAATTTGTAGGGTTGGACTGACTGAAACTGTCTGTCGCACAAACTGTCTGTTACACTCTTTTTTTTAATAAATCGACCATATTTCCATAATTTCATTTACATTGTAATTATTTTTAGTATTTTGTTAGTAAAACAAACTCTTCAGCATTCCTTTAAAATTATACATAATAATACTCTTCATGTGTAATTTAATTTTCTTTTTTAATTATTTTTTTTAATTTTTCTGTCGTTTAAAAATTTTTCTTTATACATTTTTTCCAATTTAAAGTTCTTCGTGCCTTAAAATTTGATAAAAAACTTTTTCCTTTGTTGTTGTTGTAATTATTTATTTTTTTTTCTAATTAAATAAACAAAATTTTTATTTCTTGTGTTAACCAGTTTTAATATCCTGTCCGTTTCTAAGAACACAATTTCCACCATAAAATCACTCCTCATTCGTTTTTATATTCCGATTTTAGTTTTTTTCTTTTCCAGTTCAAAAACAACAAAAAAATTGATGGCAGCAAAAAAGAAACGACAACGACAACTACAACGACAATGACGACAACAAAAAATCAACAACATATCACATGCATGACAAACAACTAACAGCAAGCAAATGCTGTAACAATAACTGGCTTGCAGTAGGGCAGGCAACAACAACAAACACAACACTCTCATAACATATGCATGTAAAAATGTTGCATGCATGTCTTTAAAATAAAAAGGACGTTTATCACTTTCTGATAATCTCTTTCTCTCTTTGGCATAATACAACAACAACAAGCAACAACAACAATGCATAGAGAGAGAGAGAGTTAAGAAACCAAAGCATATTATGTCAAACAAGGCACAAGTTAGCGTGTGTATTAAATCGCTTATAAAAACATAGCAAAAACAATCACAACAACAACAAGAATTTTTAAATAATAATAAGAAGCAACAAAAACGAAAAACGAAAAACTCCGGCATATTACCGTCCACATTCAATTTCCTATTTGTGGTGTGGTCAAGTGAATGTAAAAAATAAAGGCAGGCAGGAGGCAGGCTACAAACGGCTGCAAGGAAGCTCAAATACACCCACTCTTGAGATTTTTCTCTTTTTTTCGATTTTGAAAATTTAAATTTTTCCTAAAGTCATGTACTGGGAGAGAATTCATAATAAAATTTCTTTGTGTAAAAAGTATACGTATATCGTTGAGATCATTCATAAAGTCTTCAAGAAAATCTTGTTCATAAAAATAAAGAAAGTAAGCCTTAGAAATCGCCTTAGTCTAGTAGGTAGTGTGATGGCTTATTAGCCGTAAGGACACGGTTCAAACACCAGGTCAGACCTGAAAACGAAATATGAAAAAAATATATCCTCAGCGACTTCCTCCCAGATTTCTGGCAAAAACTCGGAGAGCAAATAAAATTACAATGAAAGTTTCTCAAAAACTTTGTCGTTCAGAATCGACTTTAAACTGTATGCCACGCTACTCATGTATAAAATTAACACACACAACATGAGTGGTGTGAGAAGCTAGGTCGTAATTCTAACTGAAGGGTTGTAATGACCAATTACAATTATGTCTGTATGTTATGTAAACCATATCGACATTAGGCCAACCCATTCCGTCGGCCTACTGTGTGTCGAGCAAATGAAAAATTCCAATCACTTAGCATATATGGGAAATCGTAGAGGTGTATATATTTATTTTCCTAATTTATCTGATTCCATTTCTCTGCGATGAGTAATGTCTGGCTGCTATAAAACGCTTATTTCTCATGCGCCCGAAAACTGCTCCATGACAAGCCAAGGGATCCACTGTTTCGTCGCCCTCTCCCCATGTTTACTATTCGGTGTTATATCCCACAATTTACTTACTTGCTTACTTAACTGGCCACTAAACACCCGATTAACGGATTTCGGCCTGTCTTAACACATCATTCCAGGCGCATCTGCTTCTTGCCCGCCTACGTCAGTTGGTCACACCAATCGATGACAGGGCTTCCTCGATTTGTTACCTTCAACACAAACAAGGTCGTCCTCTTCGCCGACTACCGCAAATACCCGCATCAAATACCCGTCTAGCCGGAGCATCCTCCACCATTCGAACGACATGACCGGGCCAACGCACCTGCTGCATGTTAATACGCGGCACAACGTCCATGTCGTTGAGGAGCTCATACAGCTGACTGTTGGATCAGATGCGGACATCATCGCCAACTCGCACTGTACCCAAGACCTTACGTAGTACTTTTCTCTCAAATACTCTCAGGGCTGCTGCATCAGTGCTTAATAGTGTCCATGCCTTTGCGACATAAAGAAGCACAGGGAGGATAGCGTCTTGTAGAGTATTAGAGAGGTCTCTGCTACTCAATTGCCTGTTGGCAAGAGTGATCCTGAGCTTGATTTCCAGTTTGACATCATTCTTGGTGGTAATGGCGCAGCCAAGATAAATAAATTCCTTGACTCCATCGAAAGTATAGTTGTTGCCGCCACTGGCAAAAACGCTTAAATTTAATTAACTAAAATATTTTGTAATTTATAACCATGAAGATTTTCGGAGTAACGCCACTCACGCCATTTCTAATGCGCCATATTTTTTAATAAAATCATTTCACTACTGCTTGACCTGGCGTGGTGGTCTTCAAACGGTAAATCTTCTGGATTATATTTTAAGTAATTAATTTCTAGTGGTTTCTATACCAAAAAGTAAGTGAAAATTATCTAACTGTAATTAAGAATATTACTAACAAAATTGAATTGTTTATAGGAATTTTAATATAAGAAAGCCAATAAAACATAAAATTAATTTGTGTGGAATTGAGTTTTCTTTATTCAAAATCCTGTGGAAATCACTAGCGAGGAAAATTCCTCTTTCAACAATAGTTATCGGCCGTAATTTGAGATCCAATACGCCGCATGTCTCTACTTGTCGGTAACATATACTTCGTTAATCCCAAAACTATGCGTCTCAAATACGTCTGTATAGCAGCGTAAGGATACCTATCTTTCTTCTCAGTTCACGTTTTACTAGACTTTGATATCGTGCGCAGAGTGTTATAGTAATCTTGCTTTAGTTGGGGTTTCATAACGATCTAAACGATCTTTTAGGACAGTTCCATAACACGATTTTCAGCGCCCTTAAGGATTTGATTTCTTCACGTTTAATTCATATACCTTAGGTATGCTAGTCAGTGTTCTCTGGAAGCTAGATGAATCGACTTTATAAACCAATTTACCTAGATTTGGTACTTATTTTTCCCCCAAAGTAGGGTGTTCCAAGTTTTTATCAGCAAGAGAACCTAATGATTGAAACTTTCAACATCATTTTAAGGAACAAAATCACCTTTAAGATGTTTTACTTTGAATGCATTTAAAACGAAACGTACTAAAGGCCTTTTAAAAATAAAAAGGTACTAAAAAAAAGGAGAGAATAAGTGGGAAAAACATTTCGAAACAAAATTTTTGTCGCAGAACAAAAAACCTTTGAGCACAATTGTCATTACAATGCTAATACTGGTCATGATGGTGATGATCATGACGACGATGAGGATGTTGATGATGATGATGTACAACTCATTTGGTTCTATTTAACGTTGATGAGATGACGACAACAATGTCGTCCATAACGTCAATGTTGGTGATGACGATGATGGTCAAAGACATTGAATAACTTAAGCTTTTAAATGAAAACAACAACAACAAAAAAGTACATATGCGTTCTTATAGTTTTTTTTTTTCATTGATTTCATCTCCTTGCAATTCCTCACTCAAATGACAAACTTACGCATGCGTTTTATTGACAAATGAAGAAGAAATTGTTGAGACTATGTACGCATGTACGCAGAGATGTAGTCTTACGCTTAAGCGTATGCCAGTAGGCAAAAAGGAAATAACCCAGTGAGTCGTGGTAGTAGGAAAATAAATACAAGATATTAGCTTAAGCTTTTCGGTATGTCTCCCAAATGCTTTAGTTTGCAATATGGAGTTACCTGACATTGTTAAGATAACCGATACCCCTTCATTCATTATGACCGTGAAATGGAAATTGTACTTGGGGTTTATATGGTTCATACCAGAGATCAACTATGAATCGTTTTTTCGCTACTCATAAGCACTTATGAAATTTTGAATATAAGTGTGTCAACAATATTGAAATTTAACTATGTACTCTGATTCATTCGTACTCACTAAAACGTTGATTTATGAATGCAGGTTGCAATATGTATGAGTACAACATTGACATCAAACTCATACCATTCGAAATATGTTTGATTCACAAGCCAGTTGGTGTAGATCAGAGATCAGCAATGAATCTTTTTTTCGCTAGGGTGGTCGGGCTTTTAATATGCACCCCTTGCGCTGACCATTTTCTTTTTCTTCCCTAAAGACGCCAGAGAAATGGTCAGTCCCTTTCATCATTGCATTGTAAGTACTGTGATAAATATCTCTTCTATCTTACGACTCAATGTGTCGTATCTTTCTATCGTGCAACACTTCAGATTTTCTTCAAAATGTTAGCTGGGTTCACAACCATTCAACCCCCGACATGAAAAAAGTAAGAATGCCGTTCATCGACAGTATGGATAGTAGTTGAAGTATGTGTTCCGGCTATTCATTCTCCTGACCACAGTTACTCGATATTCCTCATGATCCATTGTTTATTGTGCACTAATGTACGGTGGATCTACACAGCCCAGTAAGGAGAGCGACTGTTTCGGAATAATCTGGTGCAATACTTATATTCTCCCTCGCTATGAAATAAGCCCCAGCACGAGGCTAGATTGTTTCAATCCCGTGTGATTTGGGTAGTAGCTCTGCCACTTTCTAACTTCTCTGCTATCAAGTGAATGAAACCGAAGCTTCATTCCACTATCTTACAACTCAATGTATCGTAGTTTTCTATTGAATTGTGCAACTCTTTAGATTTTCTTTAAAAATGTTAGCTGGGTTCACAACCATTACTTTTTAAAGAGTCTTTCGACCTCTTGTTCGTCTGCATTAAACGATAATAAATTTTTTTTTAGTCGTTGTTTCCTTTTTTTTGTTGTTTTGTTGTTGGTTGCTGGCAGTAGATTTCGATTTCGTATTTAAAAATGTTCATTTGTTAAGTATGTTTACGAAATCAGACAAAATGATCGATTGCGCGCAAACGCATTGACATATCGACATGAATCTTGCATTACATTTGTCTAAAAACACAAGCATACAACCATACCAGCCAACAATAATGCATGAGGCAGTAGACAAAAAATAAAACGAACAACAGCAGCAACAGCAACAGCAACATGTTGCATTTAAAATAAAAAGGAAATGTTGTGATTTTTATCATGCTAAAGTTCTTCATTCTTTCTCTTTCTGTGGTAAACTCTCTTGCCTTGTTTTTTAATGTTTTAATGCTGAGTGTTGAGGTTGCTAAAGGTTTTTTTTTTTGCTAGTCGTGTGGGTCTTTTGGCTGTTGGCTTCTGTTGTGTTGGTTCAAAGGAATCGTTCGCATTTATTTTTATCAATTTTGTTACACGTGCACCTGCATTACTACTGCTTGTTGCAATGATAAATATTATGGAAAATTTTTTTTGTTGTTTTCCTGATTGTTGTTAGTGTTGCTGTCATTTTATTGAATGTTCTTTCTGTGTAGGTTCCATCAATAACAGCGTCATTGTCTTAAAATGATTTTCTACTCGTTTTTTTGCTGTGTTTTTTTTAACAATTTTAAGCAGGTCCATCATCAAACTCATCATGCAACTCGTTGACATTGTCTGCATCAATGGTTTCTGCTTTTTTAATGTGAAATGTGTAAAATTTTTATATTTTTATTGTCATTGCATTGCATTTTTATTGCAAATTTAGTTAAAATTAATAATAATCATCGTTTTGTGGCATCATTCTTGCAACACAACACAATATTCTCAATGTGATGCTTTTCAATAATAATAATAACAATAATAATACCCGGTCCTTAGCTAATGACAATAAATGATGGTTTCCAATTGCTTTTTATGTTGTTGTTGTTGTTTTTTAAATTTTTTTTTTGTTTTTTTTAAGGCATCTCAACGAGACGAGTCTAAAATGACAATTGTCTCACACTTTTTGCTTCGCTTGTGGCTTGCCTTCAGGCATTTTATCATTTGGTCAAAGCGTAAATGGCCAGGTAAACGATTTTAACTTGCCTCTAAAAGAGTGTGAAACATGCCATGGCTTGAATTTTTCATTATTACAGATTATTAGACATTCTTGTGATGTATGATGCATTCGCTTCTTTCATTTTCATTTCTGTGTTCTTCAAGAAAAAACAGAAAAAAATTGTTTAAAAAAACTTTTTATTTCCTTTCGCCTCATGATTTATATCGTATTTATGATGAGCTTTAAAACATCATTACATACCACAAAAGGGTTGTTGTCTTTGGTGCAACATGCTGCATTTACTATACGTCACTTAGAATTCCTATGATATGTAATGAATCAAGTTGAAAATAAAAATTGTTGTTGTTGTTGTTAACTCAAAAAGGAGTGGTTATCTGCTGTTAAAAGCAAAAGCAAATGAAAAAATAAATGAAAAATTGTATTAGAAAAGTAAAGGAAGAAAAAAACTTTGCTTTCAAATGTGTCCAGTTTCTATTAGGCAACTTGCCAACGTTAATTAGGCTTAATTATATCCTGGCAAACGCACTGTCAATGAATTATAATGAACGAAATGCTAAACAAAAAAAAAAAAAAAAAAAAAAAAACAAGAAACAAATAAAAAAATTGAAATAAAATTGCTTAAAAAGGTGTAAAAACATTAAAGAATTTTCCATTAAGATTAGTAATGGAATGGAAAAATCAGAAAACGCATGACACTCAAGATTGTTAGCAAAAAAAAAATACTTTAGCTTAACAAGATAAGCAGGAATTCTAAAAGGCCTGCAAAAAAGATTGAGAAGATGTTATAGTCCATCGAATATAATGCTCTGTTTGCTATATTTAGATTATGGTTTAACAAAATTCATTGCACAGATAAATGTGTTATCCATGGGTTAATGAAAAACAAGTTTCAACTTAAAACATTTGCCTTACTAAACATCAAGTAAAAAAATAAATTGATTCGCAATTAGGTTTTGAAGAAATCTGTACAGCATTAAGGGATTACAACACTTCGTATATATGTTCAGATGACCCCCGACACCTCAGGATCAGAGATCAGCAATGAGTATTCAAAAAGATGAATAGAATCGAATCATACTCATAATTTCTGATACTTATAAGCATTCATACTTATTTTAATATCATGGAACCTCTCTACTCATATTCAAAGTTTTAAGTACTCATCATACATCATACTTAACAAGACATATGATGCTGTTGATTTCTTCTATGCATAGCTCAACATATAGACGAAGCACAAAATAAGTATGATTCGCGTACGAACTCTAAAATACTCACTAAAAGGGGCTGCCTTCCAAAATGTTAGTTGCTTTGTGTTTGAACAAAGTATCGTGTTACATAATGCCGCTGTACAAAATATATACAATGTATTCTATTTCAAAATGTCGTCAATGTATATCTTTAACGCAGTCAAAAATCAATCAGGCATCGGATTTATAGTTGATGCATTGTTTGGTTACTTTGCATATCTACATAGTTTATATACAGTAGTAGAACTGCATACAAACTTAGTATTGATACATTTTGGAAGGCAGCCAGGTTGTGCGTTTGCTCTGCTTGCTGCTCTGTCTGTCTTTTTTTCTTATTTGTCTTTTTTTTGTAAATGCAATAATAACTAAGACTGTAAAATGGCTCGAATCATTTGTAAGTACGTATTATAAGTATCGTATGAATCTAAAGGAGTATGCTTATGAATCAAACATAATTCGAATGGTATGAGTTTGATGTCAACGTTGTACTCGTACTCATTGTAACCTGTACTTATAAATCAACGATGTAGTGAGTATTAATGAATCAGAGTACATAGTTAAATTTCAATATTTCAATATTTATATTCAAAATATCATGAGTTCTTATGAGTAGCGAAAAACTGATTCTTTGCTAACCTCTGCTCAGGATGTCGTTCATCTACAGTAAGGGTAAGTTAATGGATAGTAGTTGATAAACGCACAGTTTTTTAGAAGTTTATGTCACTGGGATACATTCTCCTGGCCGCAATTTCTAAGTATTGCTCATGATTTAATATTTATTGTGTACTAATGTACGTTAATTCACATAGCCTGTTAAAGAGACCGACTGTTTCCAAAAATCTGATGCAATACTCATACTCTCCCCCACTAAGCTCCAGCACTAGGCTATTTTCTTTCAATTCTAAGTGGATTGAGAAGCATATCTGCCACTTTCTAACTTCCCTATCATCAAGTAAATGAACCCGTAGCTTTTCTCCTGTGAAGCTCATCTGCCTACTCATTTTATTGAATTTCTACATGATCCTGTATCCCTAGCTTAGCTGATTCAGTTCACCAACACAATTTCATACAAATCTCGTGACAATCCCATGTAACATATGCTGCCGAATAGCGGCTTAACAGTCCGCTTAAGTCAATTTCTGTTTGGAAAATATCCGAAAATTTAACCACAGGTTTTACCCATCCGCAGACCTCTCTTAAAAGAGTATGTAACTTACAAATTGCCACCTTCTGTTGCATCTCCTGTTAGATTTATCTCTTTTAAAACAGTTTTTAATAAGGACTTTACCACCATATGTAACACACTTAAATCCTACAGAACCGGCTCTTATTGAGCGGGTCATGTCAGGCACTGAATTTTTTTTTAATTCCGCCTGAGCTGAATTTAAGTTCATCCTGCCAGTTCAGACATTGGCCCTAAGTTTCAGTAGCCTTGGCCATTCTGTTATAGATTCACACAAGATTTCTGTTAATTTGTATGGCATTATTGATTTCTTTTATGAGCCATCGACATGCGTTTACTACCTAGTACTGGTCCAAGATATTTTTCATCTGTGGTTTCAATATTATATTAACTTCAATTGATTTCTGTGCAAAAACTTTTATCAGGCGAACTGATTTTCTCTAAAAGCACTGCAACTTCAGAATGAATTCCAAGGAAATTTTGCACGTACTTGTAGGTATCTTGTGAAAAGGGATTCGGCTCTTTTACACTGTTGTTAATATTGGCTTCTTTGATGATTAAATAATGTGAGGGGAAATGTCTTTGAGTCTTATAAAAGTACACGGGCACTGGTATATTTCCGGAACTTACTTACTTAATTGGCCATTAACAACCCAATTAACGGATTTCGGCCTGCCATAGCACATCCTTCCAGGTGCTTCTGCTTTTTGCGTGCCTACGCCAGCTGGTCACTCCAATCGACGACAGAGCTTTTTCGATTTGGTCCTTCCTTCGCCGACTTCCGCAGATCCCCACATCAAACACGCCGGAGCATCATCCTCCATGCGAACGACATGGTCGAGCCAGCGCAGCCGCTGCACTGTCGTTGAGGAGCTCATACAGCTTACTATTGTCTCGTATGAATAAATCATCGCCACCTCATACTGGACCGAAGATCTTACGTAGTACTTTTTTCTCCAATACTCTCAAGGCTGCTGCATCAGTGCTTAATAGGGTCATGCCTCTGCGATATAAAAAAGCACGGGAAGGATGAGCGTCTTGTAGAGTATTAGTTTTGTCGTGCGAGAGAGGTCTCTGCTACTCAATTGCCTATTGAGACTATAAGTAGCAGCTGTTGGCAAATAGTGATCCTGCGCTTGATCGCCAGACTGACATCATTTTTAGTGGTAACGGCGAAGCGAAGATAAATATATTCCTTGACTATATCAAAAGTATAGTTATCGGCCGTAATCTGAGAATCATTGCGCCACATGTCCGTACTTGTTGATAAAATATACTTCGTTTTGCCCTTATTTACTGCCAGACCCATCTTAGTAGACTCCCGGTCAATAGCACTGAGTGCAGCAGCAACATCTCATTTGGCACGCCCTATGATGTCAATGTCGTCAGCGTACGCAGGCAACTGGACGGTTTCAAAAATATTTCCGGAACAGGGAAAGCAAAAAAAAACTACTAAAAAAGTAGAAGTCGCCGTAGTCTAGTAGGTAGTGTGTTGGCTTATTAGACGTAAAGCCAGGGTTCGAGCCCCAGGCCAGACATCAAAACAAAATCCAAAAAGTAATTCTTCGGCGACTTCCTCTCAGCAGACTTCTGGCAAAACTCTTGGGTGTAATTAAAATTGCCATGAAAAAGTTCCTCAAAAATCTATCGTTCGGAGTCGACTTTAAACTGTAGGTCCCGCCAATCATGTATAAAATTAACACACACAACATAAGTGGTGTTAGAAACTAGGTCGTAATCCTGACTGAAGGGTTGTAATGATCAATTATGTATGTATGTATGTACTAAAACCGTAGAACCCCAAAACCAACTGATTTACTGAAAGTTCTCGTTAGAGAGTTTACAACCTGAAACAAACATTTATCAGCCTTCAAACTTCTTTTACGAAAAGTCGGACAGTCTATCCATCGTTTTCAATTTCTCTTCTTCTCTACAAACTTTGCAGGAATGCAACTAGGATTTTTCCCAGATCCCTATTAGTGTCCTGGCAGCAGCGATTCATTTGTATTTGCATTTTTTTTTTCTATAAAAATTTCATTCCCATGCTACTAACGTTCTGAATATCTGCAGAGACACAAGAGTGTTTCTAGTTTTTTTCATTGCTTTTCATCACAAAGTCATTATCATTTTCGAAATAATCTTTAGTGCCATACCCCCTACAATTTTAATGTTTTTTTTTAACAACCTCAACTACTACGTAGAACATGGCATTCATAATGGTGGTGGTGGTGGAAGTGGTGGTAAATAAAAATTATTCTATTAAAAGTGACACATCATTTAGCGGCATTTCTGTTTGATGGCCGAACACTTTTTGCATTTCGTTTAAGCGGCTCAAACATATTATTTTAAACACAAGTCGGGCCATATACTAGTTAACAACAACAATACTGTGTATGTAAATATATATCAGCCGCAGAAAATGCAGGCAATACGATCAAACTCAACTAAATGCATGTGTGTACTCGTATGTATGTATGATGAGAATGAAAAAAAAAACACCAGAGTAGTACACAAAAAGGATAAACTTAAATGTAATAACCTTTAAGGGTATCTGGCTGAAACACATCAGTAACGCGTCGTCATCATCGTCATCATCACCAGCGGCATGTTCTCCCTACTAATAACAACACACACATACAGCCACTAAAAATAATAGCTCTCGACTAGACTAGATAACTATGCTTTGTGGCATAAGTATAGGCATTTATGAGTGGTTGGCTGGTTGGTTGCTTGCAACCTTGTCAGGCCTGTTAAATGTTCTAAAAAAAAAATTTAAAACGAAATTAACATTGCTTTTTGCCACATACCGTGTGCATGTATGCAACACGGTACAGTAAGTTGATGATCAGTTTTTAAAACATGTTACAGAAACACCATCATCATCATCAGCAGCACTACATAGCAACAACATCATTCACATAAGCATTCTCTCATTATGTTCAACAAGTTTTTCATGCAAAGCGTTAACGAAATATTGTTTAATTAAGGCCACAGGGTTTAACTATCAGTTGGGGGCCCAAAGAGGGATTAATAATGTTTGCACCTTAAAGGGAAAAAGGTTAATTGTTGTGTATAAAGAAGAAAAGGAGGAAGCTAAAGGCAAGGTGGAATAGGCAGGA
Organism: Sarcophaga subvicina; assembly: GCA_936449025.2. Taxonomy (NCBI): domain Eukaryota; kingdom Metazoa; phylum Arthropoda; class Insecta; order Diptera; family Sarcophagidae; genus Sarcophaga; species Sarcophaga subvicina. The sequence continues at coordinate 111,392,139 of OW388084.2, read as the reverse complement.
GAAGCAATTTTTCCTTTAACGGATTATAACAGAAGCATTTCATACGTACATACATACATAATTGATCATTACAACCCTTCAGTCAGGATTACGACCTAGCTTCTCACACCAATTATGTTGTGTGTGTTAATTTTATACATGAGTGGCAGGACCTACAGTTTAAAGTCGACTTCGAACGATAGATTTTTTTAAGAAACTTTTCATGACAATTTTATTTACTCTCAGAGTTTTTGCCAGGAAGCTGCTGAGAGGAAGTCGCCGAAGAAATATTTTTCATATTTTCGTTTTGATGTCTGACCTGGGGTTTGAACCGTGGCCTTACATCTAATAAGCCGACACACTACCTACTAGACTACAGCGACTTTAGAAACATTTCAGTTTCAGTAAAGAAAACTTCCTGCACTTGATGATTTATTCTCTTCAACACAGATTGCTATTCCTAGGCTAACCATAAGTTTTCTTACCATCATACATAACATAACTGGTCATTACATCCTTTCAGGCTTACGACCTAGTTTTTCACACTACCTATTTTCTGTGAAACCAAGCTGAAGCCTTAAATATACATTCAAAACAAAAGACTTAAGAAACAAGCGTCAACAGATCATTTTATTTAAATATTAGTTTTAAAAAGAATTTAAAAGGAAAATAACACACAATTGCTTATTGGTTAACAGTTTAAAACTCGGGAAATAGGCTGCCATATCTAAAATTCATAGAATTTTCATTGCATTTCCCATTATAATATATATTATTATATATATATATATATATGCCATATATATATATATACATAAGCAGCAAACCTATCTGGTCTCCAAGTATAATGAGTAACGTTTGTGTGACAAAGAAAAATGCCAACGATACGTATAAGTTCGTATGAATTTTCTGTTATACTAGCATTTGTATACACGTCGGCTGTGTTGCTATATTTAATGTCCAAGGCTTTATGAGCTCATATGAGAGTAAACTTCGAATGTCCGACAATCTCCTCATGACATGCAAATATTCTTTTCCTTGAAAAACTTTCCATGCTTCTTAGGTACACCAACTTTTCCAAATTAAAATACACGCCCTAAAAGAATTTGGCAGATATGCCACATGGTGTTAGGTTATCAAATTAGCCTTTTGAATAACAATTTAATACAACAATAGTTTGTCTTTACATACATTATTGCTCATCACAAGCCTTCAGTTCGGATAACGATTTAGCTTCTTATACTTATGTGAAGCGCGTTAAATTTTATACATGAGTCGACTCCAAATGCCTGATTTTTTAACAAACTTTTCATGGAAATTTTATTTATTTTCAGAGTTTTTGCCAGAAATCTGCTGAGAGGAAGTCGGTGAAGAAATTTTTTCATATTTCGTTTTTGGCGGAGTTGTCCGACCTAGAGTTTGCACCGAGGCCTCATGTCATATAAGCCAACACACTACCTACTAGACCACGGCGACTTTAAGTTTAATTTTTTAAATTTTATTCATCTTTGTTTAAGTTCCCAAACTGTCAAGACTATGCTATATAGTGTGGACCAGAGATCAGCAATTCGCTATCATAAGCACTCATGGAATTTTTAATATAAGTGAGTCAGCAATATTGCAATTTAACTAAGTACTCTGATTCATTCGTACTCACTACAACGTTGATTTATAAGTATAGGTTGCAATGAGTATGCGTAAATTGTTGACATCAAACTCATACCATTCGAAACATGTTTGATACATAAGCCTACTCATTTAGATTCATAGATAAAAATAAAAATACTTATAATAAGTACTTATATATGAGTCGAGTGACTCGAATCATTCATCAGAATTTACAGTCTTAGTTGTTGTTGCATTTACAAAAAAAGAAAAAAGGCACACAAGCAAAAAAGACAGATCAGCCATTTTTTAGTATTCGAACGCGTATCATACTAATTTTGTGATTCGTGTATATGTTGAGTAATGGAGAGTCGAAATCCACAACATCATACCTGTTGTTGAGTATGAATATGATGAGTACTTTAAACTTTGAAGTAAAAGTTTTTTTGAGTAAAAGTTCCATGATATTATAATAAATATGAATGCGTAGTGTATTGGCTTGTTAGACGTAAAGCCAGGTTTCGAGCCCCAGGCCAAATAAAAATTGCCATGAAAAGATTCTCAAAAATCTGTCGTTCGGAGTCGACTTTAAAACTGTAGGTCCCGCCACTCATGTATTTAATTAACACACACAACATGAGTGGTGTGAGAAGCTAGGCCGTAATCCTGACTGAAGGGTTGTAATGGCCAATTATGTATGCATGAATGCGTATAAATATCAGAAATTATGAGTATGATTTGATTCTCCTCATCTTTTTGAATACTCATTTCTGATCTGTGGTGTGGAGCATCCTCATCGTGTTTTTGTATTTTCTCATTATAGTTTAAGGCCCTTTAACTTTGCCTCTAAGTCCACTAGTGTTTTATTATTTAGTGTAGACTATTAAAATATTATTATCCTGCTGCTTTAATAACAACAATACAAAGGCTAAATACAATACTGAATTTAAATATACGTATTTATTGTAAAATAAAATGTGGCAGCAACAAAAATGAATCTGGAGGAGAAAAAACTCTCGTGTTTGTAATATTTTCAATATGAATATTTACATCCAGTTTAACTAAATATGTCGTTGTTTACGGCAGATTGTGGCAAATTCTCGTCTTGTAAATAACATACAAGAGATGCAGATGCAGATGTTATTGCTGGTTGCTGGTTGCTAGTTTGCTAGTTGCTGTTATGTTAACATGTTACACATGTACCGCGGGTGATGATGTCTATGCTTTAATGGCCTTCATTATGTCCACAGCAATTCCAACACGCATATGATTTCAATCGTTTTTTTATTTTTCTTATTTTTCGTTAAGTTTTTTATGCGTTTATTGTGTGGAGTTATGTCCGTCCAACTTTTATTATAAAGAGCTGTAATAAAAAGCTGTTGTAATGAAAAAAAAAAACTAAACTAAAGGATCTTGGGGGCATGAACAATTGGAATTTTTTGATTTTTTTTGATTTTTAAAAAAGCAAAAGATTGTGATAAAAGTGTTTAACTCTTGGAAAATACCACCTTATATTATAACTGAAAGGAAGCACAATCATTTCCAGCAGGAATCATCGAAGGAAATTTTAAAAAGTCGGCATCTTATAATGATTCGTGGCTTTTAATACAAAAAAAAAAAAAAAACGAATTTTACTGAGATGCTGGTTGTTTTGCTGGTTGTGTTTAAAACAAGACGGCGTGCTTTATTGAGCGGTTTTTTCCAACTGTTTACGATTAAGAATTTTTGTTTGTGGCACACATGTGGTGCTTACGGGAGGGAGCCTTTTAAATCTCAACAAAACCGTCATGTGTCATAATCAGCATCATTTATAACAAGCATGTCTCTTAACTGCACACACTAAGAACAGCACAATAACAGGAGAAGCTCAACTATTTTGTTTCAGGTTTTGTTTTTTAATTTTTATTCTTTTAGATTTTGGCATTATAGTATAGAGAAGTGAGAGAGAGAAAAACGCCAGAACAAATTCTATACTTTTATACCCTAGACTAACAATGGTGTTGTTATGCTATGTGTTAAAAACAAACTTCTGCTGTGTGAATTTAACTTTTCTCTCTCTATGCTTGGTTTTAATCGCGATTTTCGCCAAAAACAAAAAACTAAAAAAATTTTTTTTTATTCGTCTTCTAACAGTTTAATATCTCAAGCTCTGTCTCTCTCTCCCTCTCACTTACCTTTATTCCTGTGTGTATGTGTTTATTTTTTAAGAACAATAGAGTACTTTGAAGTTCAAGGCGTTGTTTGATGTTAGCTGTTTAACCTTTGCATACAGTTGGAGATTTTATTTTTCTTGCAAGAAAAAAACTTCTATTTTTCTTGTCAAGATCACCAGGGTTCACTTGAAGTGCTAAATGTCAGATGTAAATAGTTTGGTTTTAACAAAATAGTTAAAAATACTAAAAAGCGCTGCCATTGTTTAAAGGCTTGAAAGTTTAGAAAAATTTAAAAAAATTTAAACAAATAAATAAAAGTATAAAGCAGATGACCCACTTTTAATCAAACAATAAGGCTTTGTATACATTTTACAGCCTAGCCTCATTGTTTTGTTTTTCATCAATTTTAAAAAAGAAAAAATTCAATTTTTTTCCTTCAAAAATTACTGAAAATCTTACTGCCAAACAGCCTTTCATTTAAAATATTTAAAAACATTTTTTTTCAAATTTTATTTAATAAAATGATTATATTACATAATTATGATTAACTTAAATTTAATTTAGACATAACAGTCCTTATTATAGACATTCAAAATTATAGCCAAAAAACCATAAAAAAATAAACAAAAATTATGAACAACTTTATTAAAGGAAAACATAAATCTGAGCGTAAAAAGAAACAAAAAAAATTTAATCATCAATTGAGTTTTTTTCCTTTTTTCTAATTTTTATTTATTAAACCATTAAGGGAAGACAGGTACGATAAGTAGACAACGAACTAAACTGCAAACAAAATTAGATTATGGTGCCTCAACATTACAATAAAACCGATGAGCAGGCTACCATACAAGACGCTTATCCTCCCCGTGCTTCTTCATGACGCAGAGGTATGGACCCCATTAAGCACTGATGCAGCAGCCTTGAGAGTATTCGAGGGAAAAGTCTTACGTAAGATCTTCGGTCCAGTGCTGTTGGGTTGGCGATGATTTCTGCATCTGGTCCAACAGTGAGCTGTATGAGCTTCTCAACGACATAGACGTTGTGCAGCGTATTAACATACAGCAGCTGCGCTGGCTCGGCCATGTCTTTCGAATGGAAAAGGATGCTCCGGCGAGATGGATATTTAGTGCGGGCAACTGCGGAAGTCGGCGAAGAGGTCAACCTTATTTGCGTTAGAAGGACCAAATCGAGGAAGACCTGTCATCGATTGGGGTAAGATCAACTGGCGTAGGCGAGCAAAAAGCGGAGTACCTGATATGTTACGGCATGCCGAAATCCCTTAATAGGGTTGTTTATGGCCAATTAAGAAGAAGAATAAGCTGCCATATTTTGTAATTTAAGGCTTCAGTGGAAGGCATACAGAATTAAGTATACAAATTGAAGAAGTTCGGCATAATTAATTGAAAACCGTCGTATAAAGATAGGACATCGGCAATATTTTTCACACAAATTGAACTTCATGGTGGTTTAAGAAACAAACATCTAAAAGAATATTTCATCCATAAATTTCTACACGGCATAATTATATGCAATACAAAATTGAAACCATTGCTTGATAGATTCTACGTCATTAAAGCAATTATTTTTATTGGTTATTAGAACCCTTTAGTCAGGTTTGCAACCTAGTTTCTCATACTATTCGCGTTGTTCGAAGTCAACTTTAAACTGCAGGTCCAGCCCTACATAATTGGCCATTACAACGCTTTCATCAGGATTACGACCTAGATTCTAACACCACTTATGTTGTGCGCGTTAATTTTATACATCAATGGAGGGACCTACAGTTTAAAGTCGACTGCAAACAACAGATTTTTTAAGAAACTTTTCATGGCAGTTTTACTTTAATTCGCAAAGTTTTTGCCAGAAGTCTTCTGAGAGGAAGTCTCTGCAGAAATAATTTTTCATATTTCATTTTGTTGGAGTTGCCTGACCTAAGGTTTGAACCGTGGCCTCATGTCTAATAAGCTAACACACTACCAACTAGACTACGGCGACTACAGGTCCAGTCACTCATGAATAAATTCAACACACGCAACATGAGTGGTATAAGAAGTTAGGTTTTAATCCTGGCCAAAGGGTCCCCTAGGCGAGACCTACAGTTTAATTTTGTGTAAGGACGACAGATTTGAGAAATTTTTCATGGCATTTTTATTTTACTCTGAGCGATCCTGCTTGAAATCTGCTGAGAAAGTCGCCAAAGGCAATATTTTTTAATTTCGTTTTGTTTGTGATTTTTGAATCGGGGGCAAAACCACGGGCTCTCATCTAATAAGCCAACAGGTTATCTTTTATTTCGTTGTTCAGTAATATAAAATAATGGGCTTTTAGACAAAATACGTTTGTTATTTTGAAGTCGGCGTAGTCTGGTTGGTAGTGTGTTGGCGTATTAGACGAGAAGCGATGGTTCAAACCCCAGGTCAGACATCAAAACGAAATACGAATAAATATTCTTTCGGAAAATTCTTCTCAGCATATTTTTGGCAAAAACTCTGAGAGTAAAATAAAACTGCCTTGAAAAGTTTCTCAAAAATCTATCGTTCGGAGTCAACTTCAAACTTTAGATTGCGCTACTTAATGTATAAAATTAACACACACAACATAAGTGGTGTTAGAAGCTAGGTTGTAATACAGACTGAAGGGTTGTATCATGGCATTTTTGTATTACTCTCAGCGGAAGTCGCCGAAAAGAATAGTTTTTTTTAACTTTCATTTTGTTTGAGATGTCTTAAATCGGATGTAGAATCAAGAGCTTTCGTCTGCAAGCCAATGCACCGCCGCCTATTTCATGATTCAGTAACATGGAATTAAATAAAAAGTTTTCGGACAGGATAAGTTTGTTAGTTGGGAGGAAATCCTCATACATACATAATTTTTCATTACAACCTTTCAGTCAGTTCAGTCAATAGTGGCGGGACCTACAGTTTAAAGTCCACTTTACTTTGGAGGAAAACCTCATCCATTTTAAAAAACTTCCAACGATATCTTTTATGTTGCTTATGTCGGCCACACATGCTTTGAAAACAGATCCCAACATCTTCATGTCAGTCTTGATTAAGACTTTGGACCATTATTACAACTTGCCTTTAATTAAAGGCAGGATTCTAACGGAGAGATAATTTGGTTTTCATTATTATAAATGGACAATATGGAATTATCCTGCTGGTAACTTTTGAAGTTAAATTTATGTTTGAACTTGCCATATTATATATTATTTTCAATATGGCAACTTTAAATATAAACAAAATATTTGCTCATTTTTTTTTCAATATAAAACAAAAAGCCATCGTTGCCACTGCGTTTAAAAAAACTTGTTTAATTGAGACATTGCTCTGGCACTGCCATATTTATAAAAAGGTTAGTAATAACGAAACGAAGTTAAAGATGACTTTAAAGTTCACTTTAGTTAAAGTTAACTTTAAATAAGCCCAAATTTAATAGGAAGTTGTAATAATGAACCTTAATGGGTTAACTAGATAACTGTAAATATTGTTTTAAACAACAACAGCGACAGTCGTACATTTAACTCAGGTGCAGCAGCTAACGTTCAAGATATTCGTTGTTTAAGACAACAGCTGCTGACAAACGACACACTACAACACAACAAAGTTTTTATGATAAAAAAAACTAATAAAACAAAACAAATTTGATTAATTATACAAGAAATTTTACTAAAAAACACAACAACAATAGGAAAAAAGAACAACTACTAGTAGCTTAGGTGGTAATAATAATAAATTTTTGTATTGTTAAAGGAACAACAACATAAATTTCATTGGTAGTGTAAGTCAAATAAAAAAAAAAAGTAGGTGGCGTTAAAATAATGCCAAATAAAGGTGTTGCTGGCAAAAACAATAAAAAAAACAATAAGAAATAACGAAAAAATACTTAAAAAATTTAGATTGAAAAATAATAATAAAATACACAATAAAACTGGCGAAACCAAAAAGGCAGACAGACAGAAAAAGTCACACAGGCCAGTTAGGCAGTTTGTTATACAAGGTGTAAGGTGTTCTGCATATACGAGTATATTCTTGCTCTCTAGTAATAATTTAAAAAGCACCAGCATTATTGTTTTTATGTTGTATACGGCAGATAAAAATCTTTGAATGGCTTTTAAAGGATTTTTTTTGTGTGGTTTTTGTTTTTGTTTTTAGAACTTTTTTTTGGCTTGGCAAGTCAAGGAGGTCGGTCTCACCAAACATGTTAATGTGATTATAAAAATTTATCTCACGTTTTAAATCTTTTAATCATTAAATGAAAAATGTTGCTCTCGCCAAATGAAGGTGATAACGACTACTTAAAAAATTGAATCGAAATTATAACGAAAATTAAATACAAATTAAATACAATGTGTTCTTTGCTAATTTATTACAACACAGCCAAGAAGCAGCAGCAGCAACAGAAAAAAATATATCCGTATAAGGAAAACACCTGCTTTTTTTTAGCAATTTTCCAATTTCCAAGTAAACAAATTCTTTTTTTGCTTTTGTTTAATATAATTTGAAATTTGAACTCTTTATAGAGCTACGGTATGAAACTACAAAAAATCAATTAATTTTTCAAGTCAAAATAAAAGCAACAGAAAGGAAAAAAATTGTTTGAAAAAGTCGTGAGTCTCAAATTTTATTTTATGACATGAATTTCAGAAGACCAAACAAGATTGTAAATAAAAATCCCCAAAACAAATTAGTTTCAGACAAAAAACAAATTACCTTTTATACAACAACAACAACAACAAAATCAAGAAACAAAAAAACTTTACATTATGCCAATAGGAAATTTGCAACTCAAAAGATCAATTCATTGCCTTTAATTCCTACAGGTTACTTAAAATGCTTTAAATATGCCACACAAAAAAACAAAAAAAAAAGACAAATCCTTTCACTTTTATTTGTAATACTTAAGGAACGTAAGTAAGAGAAAAAAAAAACAAAAATTCAAGCAAAAAATTACAAAATTTATTGCATGCAGCATGAAAATTGCTCTGGAAAATATCCGAAAACGAAACGTAATTTATTTATAAAAGATTTTTCCTTTAATGCTCATTACTTTTGCCTTTTTTTTTAATGAAAGTCTTTGCATGCTTGGTCTGTATAACAACTATTTTTGGGGAGAATTGCTAACACAGAAAAAATTACCCCACTTACCATAGAGATTGTCAGAAATTATAGAAATAAATTTTTTTTATAATCTTAATTTAATATTTAAAAGGGAAATAGTTTATAAAGAAATATGAGTATTGAAATACAATAATTGCTTACTGCATAAGACTACAATAAATAATTCAAAACTTCCATTAAAGTCATGTGATATCTCTAGTATATGTTCGTAATCTGCCGTAAGATTAGCTTGCCAACTGCCACTTGATCTGAAATAAGTGGGCAACAGCCGTTCGACATGACGTCTGCAATTCAATCTCTACATTCCTAGCATAAATGCCTTCCAAGTTATTAATTTTAATCAGAACTCAAATACAATATCGACATCTGGTCATGTTAAATAACTGTGCAAAGATTTTTGCTATTTCGTCTTTGCAGTGCATAGTTCTCGGTCTTTACTTCGCCTCATTTAAACTAATATATGTACATACATACATAATTACTCATTACAACCCTTCAGTCTGGGCAACAACCTAGTATTCACACAACTTACGCTGTGTATGTTAATTTTATATATGTGCATAGGGATCTGCAGTTTAAAGGCGACTCCTAACGATAAATTTTTAAAGAAACTTGTTCATTGGCAACTTTATTTTATTCGCAGTGTTTTTGCCAGAAATCTGCTGAGAGCAGACCTGGGGTTTGAACCGTGGCTTCACGTCAAATAAGCCAACACACTACTTAATAGACCACAGCGACATCAGATCATGTAAAATTAGTTTGTAGAGATTTTTGCTGTTTGCGTCTTTAAAACTGCCACTGAGTGCGTCGTTCTCTGTCTTCATTTTACCTCATTTAACCTTAACCAACCGCTACTCCGTGGTTGCCTTTTCTACTGCAAAGTCTACTTGTTTTACTAAAATGTACACCGTGTTCGGGCAATGCACCGTGCGCTCTGATCATTTTACAATTGACATAATCGTCCCACCGAGCGAATAAATTCGAATGCAATATGCCAGTAAACGATCAACCAACACCCGTACGTCGACGAAACGCTGCGCGTGAGAATATTCAAGAGAATTCCAGACAATCGAATGGTAGTCACACATAAGAACTCAGCGTGTCGCAAATCACAACTTGACGAATTGTGTGTTTTCTATGAGACTTGTACTCGCAAAATGTTAACTGGTCCACTAATTGAAAATAAACGACCACAGGCAACTACAAGTGTTCGTCAATTGGGCTCTGAAGCAGTTGGGTAATGACCCTAGCCTTCATCGAAAAATCATCTTTAATGGTGAGGTCCACTCCTGTACGAATGAGTACGAGCACAAACAAAGTTGTCGACTTTCGGACGATGCCAATCACAGATCAGCAATGAGTATTCAAAAAGATGAGTAAAATCGAATCATACTCATAATTTCTTATACTTATTCGCATTCATACTTATTTTAATATCATACTCATACTACTCATATTCAAAGTTTGAAGTACTCATCATATTCATACTTAACAACACGTATGATGTTCGACTCTCCATGACTCGGCATTTACAGGAATTACAAAATAAGTATGATTCGTGTACGAACACTAAAATACTCACTAAATAGTTGTGTGTTTGCTCTGCTTGCTGCTCTGTCTTCTTTGCTTATGTGTCTATTTCTTTTGTTGTAAATGCAACAATAGCCAAGATTGTAAATTTTTATGAATGATTCGATTCACTCGATATACATTTATAAGTATTTTTCTAAAGTTATGTTTCTAAATGAGTAGGCTGACTTATGAATCAAACATATTTCGAATGGTATAAGTTTGATGTCAACGTTGTACTCATACTCATTGCAACCTGTACTTATAAATCAACGTTGTAGTGAGTACTAATGAATCAGCGGAGTTAAATTTTAATATTGTTGACTCACTTGTATACAAAATTTCATGAGTGCTTATGAGTAGCGAAAAAACGATTCATTGCTGATCTCTGATACCAATCCACATGCGATTCCGGAGTGCTCAATGCATCCCAAAAAATGGCGGTGTCAATGGTCAATAATTTTTTTTAGAACGAAATGGGCTAAGCTGTCGCTGTCGGCGACGAACACTAGCGGTTGATGATTCCAACTTTTTTGAGCCTGAATTTGATGATCTGGAAACACACGAAGACACCTTAGTCTAGTAGGTAGTATGTTGGCTTATTAGACGTAAGGCCACGGTTCAAACCCCAGGTCAGATATCAAAACGAAAATATAAAAAATATTTCTTCGGTGGCTTCCTCTCAGCAGATTTCTGGCAAAAACTCTGATAAGTAAATAAAATATGCTATAAAAAGTTTCTCAAAAAAACTGCCGTTCGGAGTCGACCTTAAACTGTAAGTCCCTCCACTCCCGTATAAAAGTAACACATACAATTGGTGTGAGAAACTAGATCGTAAACCTGACTGAAGGGTTGTAATGAATTATGATTATGTATGTGTGTATGTAAGGAAACAAACGACATGCGGTTTCAACAGAACGATGCTATATGCCCCACAGCTACTGTCATAATGGATTTTCTGAACAAACAATTTGAGGGCATGGTCATCCCACGTTGAGGTGATGTAATCTCTATTTTGAGACTGAAACTGTAGACCTATTCAGATTAGAGCTATAATTTTAGGATTTCTATAGAAGCTCTAAATTACTTGCAGTACCTTGAGTACATATCCTTACGCTTCTTACAATTGCGTTTGGTTCTTCATACGCATTTATTTTCCCAAAAGCAAGTTTTTTCTGTTTTTGATTTTGAACTCATGTGAAGTGAAATGGAGTAGACTAGCAATAATCATTAGTTTTCAGCACGTTAACATATCCCTTCTCTTGGCTAGAGGATATATTACAAGTGTATTAAAATTTAAAGGCCTATTCAAATAATTTATGTTGTTTCGGTTACATACGCGATTATACTTACGTACATACTTTCATGTTGTCTGAAGATAAAACCAGGAAAGCAAGAAAAAAAAACGTAGAAAATGAAGCTGATGGTGATAAAAATCTGAAAATAAATTTCCTATAGATTGCAAAAGGCCAAGTTAGTAGAAAACATGTTTGTTTCTTATTTTTTTAAGAAATAATACTGACGGCATGATTTTTGTAGACTGATTATTTAAAACTAAAACCAAGCTCTCATATACTCGTATATATTCGTAGTATTTGTACCAGTTTTAGGATGAAAAAAAAAATTAAAAAAAATAAAAATCAGGAAAAATACTAATTTTTTACTTGTGTGCATATTAATCTATTTTGTCTGTGCATGTATGTGTGTCTGCGTGTGTGTGTTTTGCATTTAAAACGTACTTCATTTGTGCAGCATATGAATGTTTAAATGCCAGTTGAGTAATTTTTTTAATTTTTTTCTAGTTTTTTTTTTATGGCCAGCAATCAATCAAGTGTCAGACTTTAAATGATTTTTTATGGCTTCTGTAGACATTTATTATTAAACAAAAATTTGTTGTAGTTTTCTTAGTATAATTTTTTTTTTTCATTTAAAAAATACGTATTAAGTTAGTGGTAATTAAACTGATTTCTGTTTAAATATATATTTTAACAAATTAATGGCAAAAACCATTACAAGACACTCCCATGTAGTATTTGAAATATCAAAAAAAAAAAAAGATTTATAACTTCAGTGGCATTTGATTTAAAATCATTTTTTGTTTTTGCTTTGCATTAAAAATCTATGATTGTCATCATGATTAAGTATTTACCAATCAACACTTTTCATTAAAAATTTAGTAAAAACTTCAGCACGTTTCGTTACTCGTATTAAAATAAACTTAAGTTCACAATATTAACCTGAAAAAGGAAGATTCTAGGATATGCGCCAACTACAGGGGCATATAACCCTTCTTCCTATAAGGTTCTTATGGGCATATTGTGCGAACGATTGAAGTCATTCATCAAAACACTAATTGGACCTTATCATTCCAAGTCCACCATCGACCAGATATTCACACTACGTTAAATCCTGGAAAAACCCACGAAAAACAAGTCAACACACACCACCTTTTAGTCGACTATAAAACAGCCTTCTATAGCCACCTAGAGGTGTTTTTGCCGCAATGTCTGAGGTTCTTATGGGTGTATTGTGTGAAGGACTGAAGCCATTCGTCAAAACACGAATTGGACCTTATCAGTGCGGCTTCAGACCTCGCAAGACCATCATTACACTACCCACGAAGAACAAGTCAACACACACTAACTTTTAGTCGACTATAAGGCAGCCTTCGATAGCCCCATAAGGTATCGTGTTTTAGCCGCAATGTCTGAGCTCGGTATACCTGCGAAACTCATAAGGCTATGCGGAATGATGTTGAGGTTGCAATGGACCTTTCCGAACCTTTTGATACGTGCGAGTTTCAGACGAGGCGATCCCTTATCATACGACCTCTTCAACTTCGTCATGGAGAGTGTTCTGCGAAAGGCGGAACACAAAGAAGTATCCAGTTGAAGTCGCCGTAATCTAGTAGGTAGTGTGTTGGCTTATTAGACGTAAAGCCAGGGTTCGAGCCCCAGGCCAGACATCAACACAAAATACAAAAAGTATTTCTTCGGCGACTTTCTCTCAGCACATTTCTGGCAAAAACTCTGAAAGTGAAATAAAATTGCCATTGAAAATTTTCTCAAATCTGTCGTTCGGAGTCGACTTTAAACTGTAGGTCCCACCACTCATGTATAAAATAAAAACACACAACATAAGTGGTTTGAGACACTAGATCGTAATCCTATCTGAAGGATTGGTTTGGCCAATTATATTATGTTATGTGTGTCCAGTTCCTTGGCGTACCAAGCGAGATGGTATTGTTGCCTTTAGTGCTATTGAACGGGAGTCTACTAAGATGGGTGTGGCAGTAAATGAGGGCAAAACAAAGTATATGTTATCGACAAGTAGAGACATGCGGCGTATTGCATCTCAGATTACGGCCGGTAACTATACTTTCGAAAAAGTCAAGGAATTTATTTATCTTGGCTCCGCCATTACCACCAAAAATGATGTCAGTGTGGAGATCAAGCGCAGAATGACTCTTGCCAACAGGTGCTGCAATGGTTTCAATAGGCAATTGAGCAGCAGAGATCTCTCCCGTACGTCAAAACTAATACTCTACAAGACTCTGATCCTCTCCGTGCTTCTTTATATCGCAGAGGCATGGCAACTATTAAACACTGATGCAGCATCCTTCAGAGCATTCGAAAGAATAGTCCTACGTAAGATCTTCGGTCCAAGGCGCGTTGGCGATGGTTTCCGCAACTGAACCAAGAGTAAGCAGTATGAGCTCCTCAACGACATGGACCTTGTGCAGCGTATTAACATCCAGCGGATACGCTAGCTCGGCCAGGTCGTTCGAATTAAGGAGGATGCTCCGGCGAGACGAGTATTTGATGTGGGGATTTGCGTAACTCGTAAAGGACGACCTTGTTTGCGTTGTAAGAACCAAATCGAGGAAGACCTGTCATCGATTGGTGTGGCAAACTGGCGTAGGCACCCAAGAACCAGACGCGCCTTTAAGGATGTATTACGGCAAGCCGAAATCCGTTAATCGGGTTGTTAATGGCCAATGCATATTGTCAGTGAAGGGTTTGGCCAATAATATGAATATGAATGTAAAAATCATTATCATCTGCAAAAGGGCAGATAAGAGTAGAAGTTAATGAGAGAATATTAAGGAATAGAATCGTGTAGTAGCAATGAATTTGATTTGAATTCGAGTGGACTTCCATCTTTAACCACATGAATAGAGCCGTCCCCGAGAAAACTCAAAATGTCTCCCTCCACCCAAATTTTTTGGAGAATAGTAGTGCAAGCATTGAAGCTGCCGTAGTATAGTGGGTAGTGTGCTGGCTTATTAAACGTGAGGCCGCGGTTCAAACACCTCCAGCAAAATGAAAATATAAAAAAAATATTTCTGCGGTGACTTGCTATCATTAGATTTCTGGTAAAAAATCTGAGAGGAGAGTAAATTAAATTGCAGTGAAAAGTTTCTCAAAATTCTGTTGTTGATCGTTGTTGTATTGCGGTTTGCATTTTGAAATATATTTAAGAAATATTGCCAAGTAACAGAGCTATTAATAATAAGAAATAAAAGGAGTCCAAAATGCGAAAACTGGTTGCATTGAGAACGAATTTATTTCAGCTAAGTTTTAAAACTAAATATTGCCTCATATATTAGGGCAAATTTGTTAATAGGGCCCGAAATATTAAATAATATATATGCGTCGTAGTGCGATGCTATGCGATCATATGCGTCGTATTGAAATAAACGGTAAAAATTAACGATTGAATAGTCTAGTTACAAAAACTATTTATCTTGTATAGAAAACATATTAATTTCCTGTAGTTTGTTGACTTTACTCTGTAGGTTTGGCCCTAATGTATAAAATTAACATACACGATATAAGTGATGTATAAAGTTAGGTCGTAATCCTGACGGACGGGTTGTAATGCCCAATTATGTGTGTATGTATGTGGAGCGAGCCTTACCATAATCATATTGAATGTCACTGATTTTATCGGGTTTAATATTTCAAATAACTGTCTGTGCAAAGTAGATGGTCTGGTAGTCTAGTGGGTGGTGTACTAGTCTATTAGTAATGAATTAATTAAATAAGTAACATACTTACGTGCTTATATTGGTGTTTTTTCTTGCAAAAATTCTAAAATAATTGTATCATTGAAAACAATAACAATTAAATACTCTTTATAGATGATTTATTATAAATTCATGTGAATTAATTTCAAAATACTTTCCATTAATACGAGGAGTATTAAAATTTTTTTTATTTATTCATGACAAACAAAAAACTACTTATGAATTCAACTAAGCGTATGATTAATTTTAATTGGTGGTTTTAAGGATTTTATTGATTCAATTTTTTTATGACACAAAAAGCAAAAAACAACCCAGACAGTTAAAAAAAGTGTTAACAAGTGTAGACCACAAATTAAATATGAAAACCTCAAGTTGGTTTTTTTTTACTTTTTTGTTTTGTTTTAATAAATAATTAGCGTGTGATAAACCATGGCGGTTTATGTTTTTTTTACAAGAATACTTGCAGGGTAAAGGAATGAAATTGTTTAATTTATTGTTTTATGATGGCATTACAAAACTTTTGTCTTTCCATTAAATGCATTCTTTTAATGCCTTTAAAGGTCTTTACGGCTGATAAACCTTGCCTTTGCGACAAGGTGCGTTAACATATGATCCTAAAGTTCATTTTAAAATTAACTTCCATTATAATTATAAGATTCGTTTGCACTTAAAAATTTTACACAGTAAAGATGACTAATTAAGATGTCGCCAAAGTTGCTTTTAAAGTTTTCCGGCATTACAAATATGGAATTTGGTATATGCCAATTGTTTTACAACCTTCTGTCAGATAACTATTGAGTTATTTCAATAAATAATTAGTCATAGCCCTTATATATGTTTCTTTGCAAGCTTAATTCATAATCCAAGTCAAGGAATTTTCAATTCTAACTTTTATAAACCAAATATAAAACAAAAAATATGGAAATTTTACTATTTAAAATTAAAATTGTTTATTATTACAGCTTTAATACAACATAACATATGTTTTTGATCTTTTCTCTAAGTACGTCAAAGTGCGTTAACATGCGTTCATTTTACTCCTCAATACAGTATAAGTTTCGAAATTTGTTTTTAAGCCTGTTTTTAATGTAAAATTTTAAGTGTAGTCTAAGCATTTGTGTTGGCTTACTATGCGTTTAATGAAACTGAAAGAATTTGTAACTTAAATCTTTATAAACCAAGAATAAAGCAAAAAATACAGAAATTTTACTATTTCAGGTTAAAATTTGTTATTGTTACAGCGTTAACACAAGTTAACACGTGTTTTTGATCTTTTCCATAGGTACGTCAAAGTGCGTTAACATGCGATCTTATATTTCCCAATGCATTAGAAGTTTCTAAATACATTACTTATCTTAGTTTTAATACAAAATTTCAAGTGTAGTCTAAAAATTTGTGTTGGCTTACTAGGCAAGAGTTCGAGGATTCAAACATTTAGTCTGGATTTTCCAAAAAAAAATGGAATGGATTTTCAAGGACTGGGGTTTTTATTTTTACAACTTTAATAATAGCCAACTCACGTTTTTGAGCGCTTTTATAAGTACGTCAAAGTACGTAAGCCCGGACAGTGCGATATTCCGGGAAATTATAGGGCCGACGAGCTGGCCAGGGCTGGCGCACTACTTCCGGAATCTTCCTCAATCAACTTGGGAATGCCACTTACCTCGTTCAAACTGGCTATTGCGTGGAAATTCTCCTAGGATGCCAACCGGTCCTGGCTCAATGAGGAGTCCCGCTCCATCGCTAGGCTCACACATCCCTTGCGGGGTGCAGATGTATTTTATTTGGCTCTCCGCCCCTTGTAAGCCTGACGGAGCTATCGTCTATTGATATCGTTTATCAAACTTTGTGGCTGGTTTTCTAGAGTGGGGTAGTCGTCCTTTTTGGAAAATGTGCAGCCCTTGCGCTGATCTACTTCCAATGCCTTGGATCAGAGGAACCTGGTCAGTACAGAGGCTGCTTTCACCTGTGGCATCACAACGGGCCGCTATGCGTGCTCAAGTGAGCTTTTTAGTAAATTAGAGCAACCAGGCTAACCTAACGTTAACTAGGCGGTAGTTCGAGAATTCAAACATTTGCTTCGGCATCTACCAAAAAAAAGTAAAATAAAAAAAACAGAAAAAACTCATTAAAAAATTATAAGTTATTATTATAAAATTCAAAGTGCGACGTCATGTGATTTTATGCACCCAATCTTCCTAAAAAAAAATATTGTCAAGCAATTGCTATGTAGCATTAAGCCAAAATACTTGTACTTTTAAACTTTTCTGCAAAATGGCAGCCGAAGTACTGTAATGGCTATTGCCACAGATAAACTAGACATATAAACTGATGGCAAAAGCATGAGAAAACCTTTCGTAAAATACAATCCAAATGGAATCCAAAATTAATGCTAAAAATTCCTTGTCCATATTAAATATTCTTAAAGCATTTACGCTTCATGCTAAGAGTGTCTTGTTTAGCATGTCACCCTCACTTTACTTCACATCACATCACTTCACTTCAATTGTATTTAAAAAATGTTTAAATTTCAAACTGTAACAATAAAACATTTCCGTGACATTCTCTAACAAACTATTTATGTGCATCTAATTACCTCTTACTATTGTAAATATCAACAACAAACACCAGCACCATTATTTGAATGAAATACCCTTTAAAACTTTGCTACCTATTTTAGCCAACCAACTTCATATGGTGTATGTGAAAGTGAATGTGTGTGTATGTATGTAAGTGTGTGTTTTCAGAAGGTAATGTTTGCATATCAATAACAGAAAATCCAAAAAGGATTTTATTAATTTGCATAAGTCTAAATGACATAATATTTGTAGAATACAATGGCAACAATACTTTAGTTATACTTGCTAACTTTGATATACACCCGGAATTGCTATTATTGCTGCTGTTGTTGTAGTTACTGCTGCTGTTATTGCAACAGTTTTCAAGCAAACTGTATAACAATGCAAAAACAAACCTTCATTTACTTCACAACAATAAGAATAATGAAAACGAAAAAGTTTTCTTTACTGTTTTTTTTCTTCAAATGCTTCAAATATATGCACATATTTTCAAACTCATTTAGATTGTCAATAAAACTTAAAACCAAACATTAATCTTTGTCTTTTAGATTTTTTTGTTTTGTTTTTGTTTTTGCTTTCTACTGTGATCGTTGTTGTATTGCTGTTTGCATTTTGAAATACATTTAAGAAATATTGCCGAGTAACAGAGCTATTAATAATGAGAAATAAAAGGAGTCTAAAATACGAAAACTGGGAGCATTGAGAACGAATTTATGATGAACTACGTTTTAAAACTTAATATTACCTCCAATATTAGGGCAAATTTGTTAATAGGTCCCGAAATTTTAAATAATATATATGCGTCATAGTGCGATGCTATGCGTTCGTATGCGTCGTATTGAAATAACCGGTAAAAAGTACCAATTGGATAGTCTAGTTATAAAAACTATTTATTTTGTGTAAAAAATTTTATTAAATTTTTGCAGGTTGTCATGCGATAACATACGTTACTATGCGTCATATAAAAAAATGAAATAAAGGGAAATATTAAAAAACTTAGGAATTTTAAATTAAACTTCTTATACCATAATAAAGCTGTACGTGAAAAAGTACGAACATATACATACATACTCTAATTTGCCATAATAGCAAGTGCGTCAAGCCTAAATAGCTGTTAAACACCACCTAACATATATTATTGTACATAAGTAAACCGCTTTTTGTATCAAAACAAATTTAAAACATGCGTCGAAGTGCGATGTTATGCGAACGATCACATCATTTACGCTTTCATTGCTTAATTTGTGTTGCTTTCATGTCCAGTTCACACTCTGCCTTAAATCTCCTAATGATTACATTCACTAGCGTTTCCATTGATGTAAGACTAGGTTTTAATCAAAATATTCGCCTTTAGACTTTAATGTTGACTTTGATTAGTCCAGTTTGTGGCGAGAGTTGGCTATTGCTGATTAAGTCTTTTATAATTCAACGGCATTAGAGAATGAAAACTCATCTCAGACAATAAAGCCTTGTCGTTTCAGCAAAATTGATGGAGGCAAAGAAGAGATTCCCGTATCGATGCAATTTCCCTGGAGAGATTTGTAATGTGAACAAAACAAATAAAGAACGTCACCCAAATCTGTTACATTGGGAGCACTATATCCACAAACGGGAGATCGGGCGAGGAAATAGATAATTTCTACCAAAAAGCTTGTCAGGCCACGTTTCCCTCATGAATGATAGTGATCGTGAACAGCTGTCTTCTTAAGATCGTCCAAGAACTGTATTCAATCAAAGGCTCTTATAAAAGACGGACGAACAAGCCCTATCGATCAATAGCATTAAAACTGACATACTTTTAGAAGATCATCAGACAATGCAACCAGCATTTTCTAAGACTGCAATATACAAGGGAAGAGAAGAAGTGAATGATTTGTTCATTCGTGTGGGAGGCAAGTTAAGAGCTAAGTAAACAGCAAAGGAAAGAATTGTAGTAAATTGAAGGCTTTGCCACAGAAGATTTTTTTTCCGTAAATTTGTTAAGATCCTATGCTTCTGATAAAAACCACGGGAACTTATTTGTACGTACATATGTAGTCTTCCAGTGTGATGGTGTAGGTAGGTAGATATGAGTGGCCTTCCCCCCAAATGAATTGGATGGACGCACTTAGGCCCCATGTGGCCCATTGTGATACCACAATTCGCATCTACCATCCACTAGTCATGGAACCATCCAGACCTCACAATGAAGCGACTCAAGCTGCCGACGTCAATGTTCGACAAATCGCTCAGATCATCGATGTAGTAGGCACCTTCTCTGACATAGTGCTGGGCATGTTCCCAGTAGATGAAGAACAGTCTCTTCCTCCTCTTTGTCCCTGCAGCTTCTAAAGGTAATCATTCGCGAGGTGTCCCAGACCAATGCGCCTTGCGTGAACATCCATAATGCAATGAACCGTCACGACTCCATCAACCGCACTGAGTACGCCTCTTTGGAGTTTTAGCAGCCTTGCAGAGCGTCTTCTATCCAGCCGCGGCCAGATCTTGCGCGCCACCCTGCCTTTATCCGTAGTTGCCCACCTGCGGTTGACAGAGTCCGTGCTCTCGTCATCAATCATGAACCCAGAGGTCCCCAAATGGACCCCAATACCTAAGAATTCCTCGGAGAGCTCGATGGTCGTGCCGGTCGTCTGGCCAATTCATCCGCTCTGCAGTTTCCCAGGATATCATTGTGTCCTGGAACCCAAACGTTATGCACACCTCTTCGCTACTCTGTTCAGGTGTTTCCGACAGCCGTAGACCATCCTGGAGTTCATCATATTGGAGCCCAGAGCCCTGATAGCCACATGGCTATCCGAGAGTATGGAGATGTTTCCATGATAATGGTGTTCAAGTTCATCCTACAAATTGCGTTTGCTTGCCGTAGGGCACATTCTTGTAAATAAAAAAGTCTTATTGTGCAGTTGAAGGAATTATTTCCTGTTAAATAACAAACAACACCAACTATTTTCATGCAACTGTGTATGTGTATGTGATTTCAAAAAGTCATAAAAATCAATCACAAATTGTATCTCAGATTTGTGTTTTTCTTACAATATTTCCAAAAAAAAACGACGTCTCAAGAAACCACATAAATCTGAAGCTTAAATGTTGTTCACCAAAATAAAAAAAATAAAATACAATTGCTATGAGAAATCAAAACCCCCACCAACTGTTAGCAGCTAGAAATATCACACCAATATACAGTATATGGCAGTCAACAACAAGAGCTATGACAATGCTAAGCTAAGCAATCAAACATAAAACTCTGGCCAGCCTTTTAAGCAAGGCATGCATGAGAATGCAATGAGAAAGAAAACGAAATATGTGAGTACATATCACATGACTGACTGACTGACGACTGTGGCTGTGGCTGTGGCTATGGCTGTGACGACGTTTTAGTGGGTGTAACATTTAGATTCTTAAGCCATTTAAATTGTTACCATAACTGTTTCTATTGTTTTTGTTTTTGTTTTTATTTTTTTTGCTTTTCATAGGGTTTTACTTAACTCAGCTAACAGTGTGACAATCAGCACCTTTGCTCTGCTCTGCTCTGATTTTTATTACGAATTGCAAGTTTTAAATATTGTTTCTTGCTTTTGTTGTTGTTTTTGCTGTTATTGTTTTAAGCTTTTCTATTGATTTATCATATTTAGGGTTGAAAACAGAAACAACAAATTTTCTTGAAAATTTCTTGAAATGTATGTGTTATGGCCTGCTGGGTTCAAATGGATTTCGACGTTTTTCTTGACTTGACAGCTGAAGCTGTAAATGTTGTTGTTGCAGGATTGCTGTTGCATTTATTTTATGTTAAATAATGTTACACAAATCTTATCAGATGTCCAAACTCCAAAACATATATACATACGAGTACATATACTGTGAAGTGGTGGCAAAAAACCCTATGCTTGCCTGGCTGCCTGTTGCAAACTTTTCAAAAAAATACTTTACCAAGCTGTGCAGTATTAATGTTTTCTCAAGTTTCCAGAGACATTTAAATCCCAATTTTATCATTTTGAAAATTTGTCACAAATGTTTGTTACGGTTTTTCATTTCATTACGGCATTACAGCATTACATTTGCATTAACAATACATAACAAATAATCAGCATCATTCATTTAAGTTGCAACTAACAATGGCAATAACATTAACAACAACAACAACAACAACAACAACATCTACCAATATACACACCTACAACTGTCAACTGCAAGTATACATGGAGAGAAAAAAACTTGACAAGTCTAGATATTAAATGCCTTGATAAGCCAACAACAACAACAATTAATCGAAAAAACATTCATGTTTTAAAGCGTTTTGAAAAAGTGTTCGTTTTATAAATGCAAGTTTATGACAGGCGACACAAACTACAACACTTCACAATTTCATTTTAAATATTCGTTTATTATTTATTTTATTTGTTACCCGGTAACATAATATTCTGCCATAAAATGAAATCGATCGACAAAATGTTACGTAGCATTTCAAAGGTTTTCAAAGTGCATATGCATTAAAATTGTGCACATAAAATGACTCATGACAATTACTTAAAGGGCAGCAATACCTTAGTCATTTACAGAGGAAAGCAAATCTGGCTTTGTATCTCTGACAGACAGGTTAATAACAATTTTATGTTTTCAAATTGATATGCGTTCAATACTCCGCCAAGGCTTCTCTGTATGCAACGCATTCGAAATTGCAAACTCCTCATGCCTCTGACATATAAATCAGGCCGATCGCATGAAATATATTGGATTTGAGGACCGCTTATATCTGCTACTTAACGAAATCCAACAAGAAGAAGTCTCACGGAGCCAAGACGCTTCATCTCGGTGGCCCCCACACCGCTTGTGCAAAATATCCAATGTAGCGACAGCTGTGTGGCACGTTGGTGCCTCATTCGATCCAAAAGAAGTTCGTAATCATCGAAACACATACATACATACACACATGCATACATGGAAACATGACACAAAGAGGGGAATGGATCTTTCCAACCCTGTTCAGTTAATGGATGATGCTGTGGATAGATGGTAGCAAGACTGGTCCAATCCCACCAAGGGAAGATGGATCCACAGACTCATACCGAGCATAGGCGAATGAACCAAAAGGAGACAGGGTCAGGTGAACTTCTACTTGACAAAGTTACTAACCGGCCATGGATGTTAGAGGGCATATGTATCCCTATAAGTATGGTCATGACGTATGCCGTAATGAAAGGAAGACGGCGGAGCATGTTTTTTTTACTTGCCCGCGATGTGTTGTTCAACGAAATTGCCTGGAGGGGACAATGGGATTCCAGGTAACGCACGATAATATAGTTGAACTGATGTTAACCGCATGTGACGATTGGAACGCAGTAAGCAAAAGATTGGCTGAGGAAGCAAGGTCAGCAGAATTTGAAGGCAGCACTCGCTGAATCTACAACACCCTCCCCAATGTAATACTTGATTGTGGTCCCGGGGGGCAAATGGTTGAAAGTGTGACGAACTAGGTTGGGTTTAGCACATATGCGTTTATCAAGTCGAGAGTAAGTCTTGCGGCTAATCGTGCACATTGGTAGGCCGGGCTGCCTATGTCTTTGGAAGATTCTCAACCTTTAGCTCGTAAAGCTATAAAAAAACATACACACATGGTTGGTCATTACAACCCTTCAGTCAGGATCACGACCTAGCTTCTAACACCAGTTAGGTTGTGTGTGTTAATTTTATACATGCGTGGAGGGACCTACAGTTTAAAGTCGATTCCGAACGACAAATTTATGGGACATTTTTCATGGCAATTTTATTTCCTTCTCAGAGTTTTTGCCAGAAATCTGCTGGGAGGAAGTCGCCGAAGAAATATTTTTAAAATTTCGTTTTGATGTTTGACCTGGGCTTTGAACCGTGGCCTTACGTTTAATAAGTCAACACATTACCTACTAGACTACGGTGGCTTATTAGCACACATCTGCGATTAAATGAAATCCCACAATAAGATGTATTACGGGGACGAATCTCTTCATGTCAGTGGTCAGTGCGTATTACATACACGCGAACGACCATGTACTCTCATCGCTGTGCAGAATATCCAATCAAGCGAGGGCTGTGTGGTTCGTAGCAACACCGTATTGAAACCACATGTGCAGATCATACAATTCAATCCAATAGAATTTAATAATCATCGACATGGCCAACGTAGTTCTTAAAGAAAGGTGGACCGATGACGCCAACAGCCCACATGTCCACTTCATACAATTCATTCCAAAAAAAATTGGTGATCATTGACATGGCCAAAGTAGGTGGACCGATGGCGGTGCACCGATTACCAGTCCAAAATTCATACCAAAAAGTGACTTTTTCGGCATGCATTGGACGCTCTTGGATTTCATGTCGATTGGTATCGCCCTAAAATCCGAAAATCATATGAATTCACGTGCCAATTCATCTTAAAATGGGTTTTATAAATGAATTTGGCTTGTCGATGAAAATTAGGATCATTTGCCAAGAGCTTCAGAGCCCATGCAACCAACACGCATCATTGCCTATGGTCATTTGCTATCAGTTTCTAGGTCACTTGAATTACGTATGGCTTCACGCCGAAGTCAGAACGTAAAATTTTCGAAGTTGTGGTCTGCGAAAGACCGATCTCTTGTAAGCAATACAAAATCTACTACCTAAGGTTCGTCTGCACACTCTGACGGATAGTAGCGATATTTTCAGAAGGTCTTCGGTTTATTCGACGTACGGATATTGATCGATCGTTTGCAGTAGATTCGAATTTATCCACCGTATTGCTAAAAATTCTCTCGGTAGGACGTTAATGGCGACCGTATAATTAGGGAGGAAGTCGTCGTAGTCTAGTAGGTAGGGTGCTGGCTTATTAGACATGAGGCCATGGTTCAAACCTCAGGTTGCACATCTTCAACAAAACGAAATTTGGAAAAATATTTCTTCGCCGATTTCCACTCAGCAGATTTCTGGCAAAAACTCTGAGGAGTAAGTAAAATTTGCCATGAATAATTTCGCAAAAATCTTTCGTTCGGAATTAACTTTAAACTGTAGGTCCCGCCACTCATGTATAAAATTAACGCACACAACTTAAATGGTGTTAGAAACTAGGTTGTAATCCTGACTGAAGGGTTATAATGACCAATTATGTATGTCGGTACGATAACAGAACACCCATTTTGGTAAAACAATTTCATTATTTTGCACGTGTTGGTTAATGGAAGATCCTTGCATGGGAACTTGATAAAAAGTTGGAATAACTTACAACTTATTTAACAGACGTACCTTTAACCACGCGTTAGCATGCGATTATACGCCTGCTCTTGAGATAAATACTCCAGGGCACACACGTTATTGTCTTGGTTGTAAATTAAACTTTTACGCTTAAAATTTTACTTCTATTTTTGTTTGCTTCTTTTTTTTTTGTAAAGTTTATTTATTTTTCCTATCGTTCTTTAAATTTTATTTTATTTTCATAAATATTTTTGACATTTATTGTCACATTTGATTACTCATAACATTTGAGAACTACACGCGGCAATCATAATCCATACCAATTATTGTAATGGCAAGAGTAGTACTCTTAAGTGATAAAAAAAAACTTATTTTGTTTAACAAAAGTTTAAAAATATTTAAAAAATTTTCAAATCTTAGCATTAAGATAGAAGAATGAACGGCTGTAACTGTTTAAAAAATTGCCATAAAAATAGAATTTGTAATTTCATTACAATGACATTCTCTAGTCTAGTCTGTTTCCATGTGAAACTTATTTAATGTTGTAACGAGTGTTACAAAATGACATACGATTTACAAACAAAGCAAAAAACCGTAGCTAGAGAAGCAAAAAAGAACTATTTATTACCAAATCATTAACTTACTGGTAATAAAATATTATACCATGAGGAAAAAATATTAATGGCCTTACAAATAACAGGCGCTTAAAAGAGTACAATGACAAAGCAAGAATATTTATCTGCTTTCCAGAGCTTAGAAATTGTATTACACTTAAATATCAAAACTAATATTATGTTAATCAGTCTCTAAATACATATTTTGCTTGAAACGACTTTGCGTCGATATGCGTTAATGTGCGTCGATATGCGTCAACATGCGATTATATGTGTTTTTAATGTGTTTTGTTTGGATTTGAGTATATATATACATTACGTTTCATTTAAAAACATTTTAAGAATTGAGTACCCCATAATGAGACATGCTTATACTCCCTAACCTCCATTGGAAGTCTTACGCATGTACGCGCTATAGATTTTAGAAGCTTATTTTTGTAAATTAGTTAGTCTTGAATCGGAGGGCTACATAACGTAGATCGCCAAGGTGTAACAATTGCTTTTATCTTCAGTTATGGTCATAGGTTCTCACATAGCTGGAAGATAACACTTAAGTCTTTATAGGCTACTGAGACCTGTAATAGCAAAGCAGATTTCTTTGCTTAAATAAATTTTGTTTTGAACTTAAATTCACTCTTTTATTTCTCTTAATTATACTTAACAAATGAACCAAAAGGTCCTACTTTTGGTCAACTTTTGTTCTGTTTTCTTATATTTTTTTCCTATTCTTTCATGTCTATACATTATTTTGTTAAATGTGTATGGTATTGTTCAAAATTTATTACAGAATTACTTTGAAAAAAACGAGAGAAGCAAAAAAAAAGAAAACAAATGGCAAACGAACGACATCAATCACTTTTCATTTCGTTACACATTTGGCACAATCTGTGGTGCTTTGAACCCGGTGTTCAAGTTTTATATTCAATGGGTACTTAATGCTCAAAAGCACCCACACATAAATAAACGTTGTTTTAATGTCGATTTTAAATTTTTTAAACATAATTTTTTTCCCCCAAAAACAAAAAAAAAATACAATGGAATTCAATGGATTTTTTTTGGTTCCTTTAATGTGGAGGTATTTTTTAATATTTTTTTTCTAAAGATTTTTTGGTAAAACATAAATTAAATAGCACAGTGGCTTATAAAAAAAGAATAAGTTTTTGTTTTTGTTTTTCGTAATTGACATAAAAATCTGTGTATTTTTTTGTTTTTGATTTTAATTAAATTTATATTCTCCTCTGTTTTAAAGCAGTTTTTATCTCCGGCATGCTGTTTTAAAAACAAAGTTTAAATCACATTAAAATGGCAAATAAATTCTAATCAAGCATATTAAATGCATTTTCAAATGTTTGCACATACATTGTGTACTCCGAGTATTTACTTCTCCTGTTTGTAATAAATTTAACACACACACAGAGAGAGAGAGAGTTAATTAATAATTTTGTTGATTCTATTCGCTGTTTATTAAACACATACAAAATATTGTTTTTAAGCAAATACGGATGTGCGCTACAAAAAATTTGTTTTTATAACCGACGGATATATACCCGCGTAGACTTTATTATTAATTATGCACATTCACACACACATATCACATAGTAAAATCACAGCAATTTCTGCAGAATCATGGAAAATATTAAGTGATGCTAAGCATAAGTTATTTTAGATATTTAAATATCTTTTTAATCTAAGAATTTTTGTAATTTTTTCATTTTTCTTTTCAGTTCAATAATTTTAAAGCCATTCTATTAAATTTTTCTCTTTAATAATCTTAAATTAATTCAAATTAATTATAAATTGCTCCACCACTTGTGTTTGCTTATTGGCTTAATCAATGCTGCTATTCATTATGGTAACACGTGAGAAAAAAACTTGAAAACTAATTTTAGAAAAAAAAAAATAAAATAATAAGCCTTTAATGCCTTCATATTGACACATGATCCGTCAAAAATTTTGAATTTAATTTATAAAAATAAAATAACCTGCTAAAATTGATATTTTGTTTCGCAACAACATAAAGTTTTTTACAGATGCGTTTATATGCGTTTAGATGCGTTTATATACAATTTATTTAATACATACTATTACATTTGCTTTTAGGATGCCGTTTTTGAATTAAGACAAGTCCTACTTTATTAAATAAACTTTAATTTGATATCCGTCAACATGCGTTTGTATACGTTTGTATGCATTCGACTAATGAAAATAATTTATTCAGTATTTCCAAAACAGTAGTAGTCTTTTTTTTACAATCAAATGACTTATACTATCGCATTTATTTCTATGACGCCTATTTTTGAAATTTAAACATTTTTTATAGCAATTATCTAAAATATGATTTGATATACGTCAACATAAAATCTCATTTATTCAGTATTTCAACGAACATAGAAGTCTAGCAGGTAGTGTGTTGACTTATTAGACGAGAGAGCTTGTGGTTTTACCTTTGGCTTAGACATTTCGAACCCGTAGAAATTGGAAAAAAATTCTTTCCGCAACTTCCTCTAGTAGTCTTCTGTCAAAAATTCTGAGTAAATAAAATTTCGATGACGATTTAATATACATCAACATGCGTTTGTATGTGTTCAACTAATTAAACCTCATTTATTCAGTATTTCAACGAAAATAGAAGTCTAGTAGATAGTGCTTATTAGACCAGAGAGCTTGTGATTTAACCCCTGGCATAAACATTTCGAACCCGTAGAAATATTAAAAAAATATTTCTTTCCGCAACTTGTTCTCAGTAGATTAGGTTTGGATAGGTCGGAGTGGCAGCTCTGGTATTAAAAAGCTCACTTGAGCACGCATAGTGGCCCGATGTGATACCACAGGTGAACGCAGTCTCTGCACTGACCAAGTTCTACCAAAACCAGGGAGAGGAAGCACCCACCGCAATAGTCGTTAAATGGAAGCCGCATCCTTTCCGCGTGTCTACCCATAACACAAGCAAGCATGGCCACTGTGGTTGAGATGATTCCACGACCAAGTCCTAGTAACTGGTTGGTACGCCTTCTATCCATCAAGCGCCAGGTGAGCCTAGCGGTGGACTCTTCATTGACCCAGGATAAGTTGGCGTTTCGAAAGAATTTCCGCGCCATGGGCAACTTAACCGAGGCAAGAAGAGACTCCGGAAGGAGTGCACCAGCTCCGGCGGGCTCATCGGCCCTGCAGTTTCGCGGAATGTTACTATGCCCGGGGAGTGAGACACTCAAGCGCCTAGAAAGAAGGTCGAGACAGCGGCAACATTCCCTAATGGTTCTGGAGTTATTCACTACACTCGACAGAGGCGGCCTGACTGTAAGCGAAGACCCAAACGCGGCTGAATTGAGCAGCGTTGACGAAGATCCATGGAGCGTCCCGGTAAATGGCCATTACCACCGCGTGAAAGACGCGACTACCCTCCGGTAGTCGGAGGGAAATGTTTATTCCCAGAGTAGACTCTGCTACCAACCCCATTATCGAGTTAAGAGCCGTCAGCCTATATATCCAGCAGTTTCTGCGGGATGATCGTATTAGGGTCCCAGTCGTCCGTACTCGGAATCAG
Organism: Sarcophaga subvicina; assembly: GCA_936449025.2. Taxonomy (NCBI): domain Eukaryota; kingdom Metazoa; phylum Arthropoda; class Insecta; order Diptera; family Sarcophagidae; genus Sarcophaga; species Sarcophaga subvicina. The sequence goes on along the minus strand of OW388084.2, from coordinate 111,362,744 downwards.
AAAGTGAAAACCCCTGTCAAGACAATATTGCCCAGGGAGATAATCGATGTTCAAAGGGCAACTACTCTCAGTAGTCTTCTGGCAAAATTCTACGAGTAAATGAAACTGCCATGAAAGAGTTCCTCTAAAATTTTTCATTCGAAAGCGACTTTAAAACTTTGGGTCCCGCCACTCATGTATAAAATTAACACACTCAATATAAGTGATTTGAGAAGCTATGTCGTTATCCTGATTGAAGGGCTGTAATGACCAATTACGTATATATATGTAACCCTTACTGCATCCTGTGTTGATAATGCTACCGCCTGGGAGACAATGCAGTGACACGGTAATATTATGGATTAAGCTACACCCATCGACTTGGAATATATTTTATCACACACAGTTTCATTCAAACCATCAGTGGAAATCTGAACGGAGTCGTTAAAATGAAGTGTACTGCATCACTTTTCCAAGCATCTCTTTACGAAATGCATGTTCTGCGGATGTTGCACTATAACATAGTCAAAGCTCACATAAGGGCCATATTTCTTTAGGATTTTTGAGTGTTTAATCACCTAGAGATGCCTACTATTTCTAGCCTCTAAGCCTTCACAATAAAGATCAACAGATATTGAAATTATTGTATGTCGTTGGGAAAATTCTACTGAATTTATTTTCCTTGCTAGATAAGTAGTAAGAGTTCAGTCAGTCTTGTGTGAAGAGGCAGTGTGTTTGTAGAGAGTAATTGTAGTTTGAAAAACTCCATTACAAACATTTGTCGTACAATTGTCTAGTAATTGTTATTGTTTATGCAAAAGAGTGCAAAGAGGAATACCAAAAAAAAGCAATTGTTGTTGTTTACATCAAGTTGTGACTAATTATGTATGTATATTTGATTATTTCTAGCCATTTTTCTGTTATTAAATGACTACATGCGTGCCCATATTTTCTTTTATGAATTTTACAAGCAATGGCCTAAGAAATCTATTGGAATTCGTAAAAGTAGCCAAGTAGGAAGTGGATAAGCGGAAGTGGAGGCATATAATATGTTTATATATACAATGCTTATGTGTATACAATTTAATTAATCTTTAATTATGGTATTAAAGTCCACTATTGATTTATTAACTGCCTTTATTTATATGTCCTTTAGTGTATCCTTTGCGGTGATGTCATTTGAATAATTTTTATGTTTTTCATAAATTTTTATGTTTTAACACAAATAAAATCAATTTTCCTGTATCATAAGCAAGGCGTGGTCGGTCGGATTGCTACAACTGCCAACTTAACAAAGCCTAGACAAAAAACAAAGTCACTCGAACTAATGCCTGTTTACAGCATGTATGGATATAAATCAGTTAAACTAAATTAAATATAATTTTGTTATTAAAAAAAAAAACAAACAAGCGAACAAAAACAGTTCATATGATTGTTTATTTTTTTTTTTGGTTTTCCAAGATTTCATAAATCCCCATAACGATAACAATTTTTGACACATACAAACAATTTAAAAATTTTGGCAGACAGGGTAAATACATGCAAGAGTTTCGGTTTTTTTTTCTTTTTCGTTGAGTTTCTTATGAAAATTCAATTAAAAAATCATGTTTGTTTTAAGCGGATTTCAATGGAAAAAAATGAAAACGCTGACCACATAAATTTTCAAGTGCCTGGCTTTTATCAGCTGCTGTGGACATAGAACAGCCAGCGAAAAAACAATTTCAACATATTCAGCATATTTTTCGCTGTTTTTTTGCTGTTTTTTAATAATAATTTGGCAACCCAAAATTTTTGAATTTATTTTGTATGTTGTTGTTTTTGTATCATAATAACATTAAAATTGTTTTTATTATTAAATCGTAAGTCAAATAATAACTTATTACGAAAAATTATTTTTTTTTAAACAAACAAATCAAATGTTACGGGGCATTTGAATACATTGTATAGTTAGTTGGGGCCCCACAAACAAAATCACCGCCATATATTAAAAGCCAGGGTAATTGTTTTTAACAGATTGATTTGCCAAATTTACAAATAAAATTAAATTTAAAACATTCAAGAAGTATAACAAAAAATAAATTTAATTTTAATTTTTAAGATTTTTTACAGAAAAATGTGGGTCAATTATGATTGTGTGGTTGTTTTCATATTTTAATACCCAATAATGGGCGTTTAAGTGGAATAATAACCAAAGAGATAAACAATGTTAGAAATAAAAAATTATTTCTAAATTATAGGAAATCATTACAAAAAAAAAAATGAAAAAAAAATCAATCAGAGTCAAGAGAACACCCAAATGAATAGAGGGGATAGGTTCTCGTTTTTTTTCTTCTTTAAATGTAATCGGTATTGTTACGTTTTTATCTTTTAAAAAGCATTTAAAATATGAGCTCTTAGATGGCAAATAATATAAAAATAAATTTGGTCATTACAACCCTTCAGTCAGGGTTACGACCTAGTTTCTCACACCACTTATGTTGTGTGTGTTCATTTTATACATAAGTGGCGGGACCTACAGTTTAAAGTCGACTCCAAACGATAGATTTTTGAGAAACTTTTCATGGCAATTATATTTACTTTCAGAGTTTTTGCCAGAAATCTGCTGAGAGGAAGTTGCCGAAGAAATACTTTTCATATTTTCGTTTTGATGTGTGAACTGGGGTTTGAACCCTGACTTTTCGTCTTATAAGCCAACACACTACCTACTAGACCACGGCGACATCATAGTTTAAATTAAAATTCTTTGTTATTCGCACAATTCTATGGGCCACTGTTCAGAACTTGATGCGAACAACAATTGCTTTTCTCCGTTATTCTTCTATTTATACGATGTGCTTAAACAATAACAATTTCTATATAACTGTTCGACAGATCTTTGTAACGGAGATCTTCAAACCACGATTACTCTTTACAAACACACTGCGTCTTCACACAAGACTGACTGAACTCCACTAACTCAATCGCCTGCTTTGCCTTGCCTTTTATATGACAGGGTAAACAGTCTGATGAATGTTCTTGAAGGCAAACGTTCATGACTTCACCTTCTCAAAATATCTTTAAATGTAAACAACGATGTTTACATTTATTATTGTAGTGTTGTTGGTATATTTTTGTTTACTCGTTTACCATTTTTTTCATGCTGGTGTTTGTTGCTATATTAAGTAGAACGATAAATTGTAATCAGGTTTGTTTACAGCATTGTTTTGTTTTTGTAGCTTTTGTTTATAATTTTAATGTTAAGCGATGTAAAAGCAAAACACCAGTATCTTGATTTCTAATTTGCGTAACAATACATACATAATTGGTCATTACAGTCCTTCAGTTAGGATTACGACTTTGTTTCTCCCACCACTTGCGTTGTGTGTGTGAGTGGCGGAACCTACAGTTTAAAGTCGACTCCGAACGACAGATTTTGGAGAAACCTTTTAATGGCATTTCTTTATTTACTCTTAGTGAAGTTGCCAAAAGAAATATGTTTTTCATATTTTAGAAATGTTTACGCCAGAGATTAAACCATTAGCTCTCATCAAATAATGCAACACACTACCTACTAGACTTCTATTTGCGCTGAAAAACTGAATAAACGTATACAAACGCATGTTAATGTATATCAAATCATATTATTTATTTATTTATTTATTTATTTATTTATTTATTTATTACAATTACAAATTATATTCTAATTGTATACGAGCGGAGTAACTTGACCATATGCTCGGTGTAGTGTCACAGACCAGAGTCTCTGGTGGGAATCGAACCCAGGACCCTCATACTAATAGTCTAGCACACTACCCACTAGACTACCAGGGCACCCTATATCAAATCATATTTTAGATAATTGCTATAAAAAATGTTTCAATTTCAAAAATAGGCTTCATAGAAATAAATGTAATAGTAAAGGGTGTTTTTTTATAGAGGTATAGAACTTTAAGTTGCAATAAAACAACGATAGATTATTCGATTGACATGAATTTTATTTATCCGAAAGATAATCTTGTGGCATTACATTTTAAATATGATTTCTGACATATGACCGCCACGGCTGGCGCGGATGTGGTCCAATCTGGACGTCCAATTTTCGATGACTTTTTCCAACATTTGTGGCCGTATATCGGCAATAATACGGCGGATGTTGTCTTCCAAATGGTCAAGCGTTTGTGGCTTTACCGCATAGACCGGTGACTTTACATAGCCCCACAGAAAGTAGTCTAGCGGTGTTAAATCACAAGATCTTGGAGGCCAATTCACAGGTCCAAACGTGAAATTAGGCGGTCACCAAACGTGTCTTTCAATAAATCTATTGTGACACGAGCTGTGTGACGTGTTGCGCCGTCTTGTTGAAACCACAACTCCTGGACATCATGGTTATCCAATTCAGGAATGAAAAAGTTAGTAATCATGGCTCTATACCGATCACCATTGACTGTAACGTTCTGTCCATCATCGTTTTTGAAAAAGTACGGACCAATGATTCCACCAGCCCATAAAGCGCACCAAACAGTCAGTTTTTCTGGATGTAACGGTGTTTCCACATACACTTGAGGATCGTTTGGCTTCAAATCTTGCACGAGTTGGATTTTGTAAGCACGCAAACCAACATCCTTCCGCAAAATCTTCCATAAAGTGGATGGACACAGATCCAATTCCTGTGCTCGATGGCGGATGGACTCATTCGGGTCTTCCTCAATGCTACGCTCTACAGCAGCAATAGCTTCTTCTGTACGCACCGTACAGCGTCTCTGGGGTTGCGAGTTATCAATAAGAGTAAACGTGGTGCGAAAACGTTCCATGGTTAATCGAATTAATTGCTCTGATGGACGATTTTGTCGACGATAAAATGGACGTAGTGCACGATACGTTTTCCGTACAGAACCATTATTTTCGAAATAAAATTGCACTATTTGCAAGCGTTGTTCAGGCGTGAGTCTATTCATGATGAATTGCCAAACCAAACTGAGAATAAATCACTTGACAGCTGTTAAATCGGTCGTCATCTTGAAAAGTAATGCCAACTTAAAGTTCTGTACCTCTATAAAAAACATCCTAAACGCATGTAGACGTATGTAGACGTATGTAGACGTATGTAGACGCACGTAGACGCATCTGCCAAAAAAATAAAATAAAAATATCTATGTTTTTGCGAAGGAAAGTGATGAAAACTAGATCTTGAAGGGCAATGAACCTCAGTTATTTTTCTTTTTGTACACACAGTATTTAATATGTATTAAAGTGTATTAAAAAAAATTGAATAAAAATTTAGATTAAAAAGTGAATGCCAAGATCCGGTTCGTCATGTATATTGTGAGATTGCATCAAATTTGGTTTCAATATTATTTAATAAAATCAATATTATTCACACATATGCATGTACATACCAACGTACTCTATTTGAAATTCTGAATGAAATACGAATTTATTTTTCTAACTTTAATTGCATACGAAATTCCATAGAATATTATAACCAACTGGCAGTTACTTTTCGCAACAAAAAAACGTCGTCTATTGTTTGTAATACCATGGCATTGCATTGAATTAAATCTGATTTATTTATTTTTTCTGAAATATTTCCATATTTGACTTCAATTATGAAGTTTAAATCAAAAATAAAAGAAATAATAATTCTTTTATTATTGTTTTTATTTTTGTTTTTTGTTTCTTTATAATTTGAAAGCCTTAAAAAAAGAGTTACTTTGCGGTTTACAGTAGACCTGCTGCTGCTAACTTAATGAGAAATTAATTTCAATATTTTTGAAAAGGTTAACAACGAATAATTGAAAGGGGGGGCTGAACCCAATAGAAAATAATTGAAATTTAAAATTTTTAATTCAAAATCCAAAAAGAGCAATTGTTGAATATCTAAACAGAAAAAAAAAATTTATTAAAATTTCAAATTTTGTTTTAAGAGATTAAGTGCTGCAGTCAAGGTCTAAAACAAGACAACAACTCAAGGTTAGGAAATTATTTTAAAATAGAAAAAAAAATATGCATTCAACTGTCAGCTGGTAAATGAAATGCAAAACGATGTAGTTTTGAGAGGATTTTGGATATTTAAATAATTCAATACCTTTAGAATAGGAAACTGTGGAGCAGAAGTATATTGAGGAATCTAGATACTGGTGTTTTGCTTTTACATCACTTAACATTAAAATGTTAAACAAGTAAACAAAAATACAACAACAAACACTACAAGAATAAATGTAAATAAAATATATATACATACATCATTGGTCATTACAACACTTCAGTCAGGATTACGACCTAGTTTCTCACACCCCTTATGTTGTGTGTGTTAATTTTAATATATGAGTGGCGGGACCTACAATTTAAAGTCGACTCCGAACGACAGATTTTTGAGAAACTTTTCATGGCAATTTTATTTACTCTCAGAGTTTTTGCCAGAAATCTGCTGAGAGGTCACTACCTACTAGACCACGGCGACTTCAAATCGTCAAACATCTTCAGTTTGGTCTATAATTTAACCACGAATCGTCTTACAAACGAACAACGCTTGCAAATCATTGAATTTTATTATCAAAATGCGTGCTCTGTTAAGAAAGTTCATCGCGCGCTTCTTCCATTTTATGGTCAGTTTAATCGACCCACTGAAGCGGCTATTCGGACTATTGTGACAAAATTTCGCACCAAATTTACATTGTTGGACATTAAACCACCAACACGCTTACGTAGAGTGTGAACTGAAGAAAATATCGCAGCTGTATAGGCCAGTGTTAATGATGACCATCAATTATCGATTCGTCGCCGTTCGCAGCAATTGGGCCTCTGGTACTCAACAACGTGGAAAATTTTGCGGAAAAATTTGGGTGTGAAGCCTTTCAAAATACAGCTGGTGCAAGAATTGAAGACGAACGACCTACCGCAACGTAGAATTTTTGGTGAATGGGCTCTTGGAAAGTTGGCCGAAGATCCACTTCTTTATCGAAAAATTGTGTTCAGCGACGAAGCTCATTTTTGGCTCAATGGATACATAAATAAGCAGAATTGTCGATTTTGGAGTGAAGATCAGCCAGAAGCATTGCAAAAGCTACTCTGGTGCGATTTATGGACTGGTGGCATCATTGGACCGTACTTCTTCAAAGATGCTGCGAATCGTAATGTAACTGTGAATGGTAAGCGCTACCGTGAGATGATATCCAACTTTTTTTTGGCCAAAATGCAAGATCTCGACTTGCATGACATGTGGTTTCAACAAGACGGTGCCACATGCCACACAGCACGCATAACAATGGACTTATTGAGAGGTGAGTTCGGTGAACATTTTATTTCACGTTTGGGACCGGTCAATTGGCCGCCTAGATCGTGCGATTTAACGTCTTTAGACTATTTTTTGTGGGGCTATGTTAAAGCTCATGTCTATACAGACAAGCCCGCTTCAACTGACGCATTGGAAGACAACATTGAAGCATTTATTCGTGAGATACCGGCCGAAATGTTGGACTAAGCGGATGGACCATTTGAGGCACAGTCGCGGTCAACATTTGCATGAAATAATCTTAAAACATTAATTTATATGGACCGTACTATCGATTCAAATAAAGATTTAATGCATTTTTCTGAATTGTATGTGTTTTTTTTGAAAAATTTTCCTATAGCTCTTAAAAAATCACCCTTTACTAGTAAACAAAAATATAACAACAAACACTACAAGAATAAATGTAGACAAAATACACAAACAACAATAATGAAACAACGATGATTATATTTACAGAAGAAGGAGAAGTCATGAACATTCGCCTTCAAGAACATTATCAGACTATTTACGTTGCTATGTAAAAGGCAAGGCATAGCAGGCGGGTGAGTTAGTGAAGTTCAGTCAAGTTCAGTGTGTTCAAAGAGAGTAATCGTGGTTTGAAGATCTCCGTAACAAAGATTAGTCGTATAATTGCTTAGTAATTGCTATTGTATATGCAAAGGGTATAAAAAGAGGAATCACAAACAAAAGCAATTGTTGTTGTTTACATCAAGTTGTGAACAGTGGCACACAGAATTGTGCGAATAATAAAGAATTTTAGTTACAATTAAACCCAAAATTTATTTTTATTTTATTTGCAATCTACCAGGTTATATTTTAAACGTTTTTAAAAGGTAAAAGCGTAAGAATATATATGAAATTTTACAGATATAACTGCAACAAGATGACTATTAGCTCCTGATTCCTTAAAGTTAACTCTGAATTTATAAATCCTTAGACGTATTACAGTGCTGTTGACTAACAATTTTCAAAGAAATTCATTTAAATGCCATCACAGGCTAGTTTTTTTTTGTTTAACATTTGTTTTTAAGTTTTGAAATTAATGTGTTAATTTCAAATATTTTATCAATTGTAATAAATTTTTGTAAATTTTTTTATAATAAATTTCGGCGGAAAAATATTGTTTTTTTTTCTGTTTTGGGCTGCTTATCTTGTACATAAAATTGCTAAATGTTAAACACAAATTATAAAAATTCAGACAAAAACAGAAAAAAAGCAGATACGGAGAAAAATAATAGAAACCGTGCAAATGTATTATGAGATAAAAAAGATAAAATAGTTTAACAATAATTAAAAACGCTTTTACTTAAAGCCGAAAACAAACAAAATGAAAAACGAAAAAAATAAAAATTTGAAATTTAACTGGAATAATCATATCAAAGGAAACCTTAAATTTGACCCCTTTCTACAACCAAACAGCAACCAAGTGACACATGCCTTCAAAAAAAAAAAAAACAAAAAAAAAAAAGCAGAAACTACGGAAAAAGAACCAGAAATATTGAAATGGAAAAAAATGTTGAAAATTGTTATTTTTGCGACAAAAGTGGTTTAAAAAAAAACGGGCGTCGTCACTGCAAGTCACTTATAATAGATGCAATCGTTTGCATCTAACAGTCTAGTTGTCTGGCTTTTTTCCCTATTTTGTTTTTGTTATGTGCCAGGAATAAAATGCTGCCTGCAAAACAAAAGTGTTGTACCATGTCCATTTCGATTTTAATCTGTATGAGTTAAATGTGATCAACAATTTTTATGTGGCCATAATAATACGATCAGTACCCGATCAGTTGTCTTATTTGCTGGCTTTTGTTTTTCTTATTAAACAGCTGGGCCCCATATTACTGGTTGTTATTCGTATTATTATTATTATTTAAACTTTTATTATACGATTGAATATTTGCCATGTTTGACTACTACTTGTACGGATTTGAGTGCCAGAATTTTATGGTGTTTTTGGTATATTTTATTCCGTATCAAAAAAATGTTTGGCATAAGCCATGGTTAAACCTTATACCGCTCCATAGATATGAATGAGTGTTAACTGCAAAATGCCATAAAACTTCTTGACACAATTTTCTGCTGTGCTGTGTTGTATTGTGTTGGCCAAAAATCATTTTTTTTGTTTGTTTTGAAGTCAATGACTATGAGTTCAGCCATACACAGCAAAAAACAAAAACTATCATGCAAATTACAAATATTGTAGACCAACTGAAACAGAAATTTATAGAAAAAACAACAACAACAACAACAACAAAATAATAATTTAAGCCACCGCCTGTATATTGGCTGTTGATAGTCAAGGCAGTCACAGGCACAGGCACACTTCAAGTGGCTGCTTGGCTGGCTGACAAATGCAGCTGATATTGAGGCTCTGCTGACTAACTGACTGACTTGTCTCACTTTATACGAAAAATAGAAAAAAAGCGTATGCAACCATCCATCCAAAACAATTTTAAAAGTTTCAAAAATATATCTCCCTTGCCCCCACAACGTTCATATCTGTCTGCATAACTGTTGTTGTCTATATAGCCGTCTAGTAATCCCTCTTGCCTCCTAACAAATACACAAAAAAAACAACAAATTTTTATTTTAAAACAACAACAACAACATGAAAATCTACAAAAATTGTTGCCATATTTTCAAGTTGTATACAATTTTTTGGTATTTCTTTTTTCCATTTTTCTCGTTGACTAGACTATGCAACAGCAATAACAACAACAACCATATCAGCTGCAACAATATTTACTCGGCTTCCATGGAAATTTGTTTTGAATTAAAACAAGCCAAACGGCCAACATCATTTTTGCAACATTTTACGGCAACAATTTATTTTATGGAATAATACAGCAAGGAGAAGTGATAAAAAAGTGGAAAAAAAGTATTTTTATACGCAAATACTCACAATGTTGACGTTTTTCCACTTCAGTTAATTTCAACTGAATTGTAGCCAGAGAGCTACGCACAATTTTCCATTGTTTTTCCTCTGTGGAAACACTGGGGGCCCTACAATCGATATGAAAGATATTTGCAAGGCTATATGCCACTTTAATTTTTTTACAAGCAATTCTAAAAATTACATTCCAGAGTAGACAGTACCCTAAGTAGTCTCCCACAACTTGCCCATTGCCAAATGAACTGTGCTACGGCAATAATTTTCAAGAATCGATAACATCGAGTATCTAACCATGCACACAAGACAGTCCACTTCAGAGAACAGCAATGAATAGTTTTTTCACTACTCGAAAGCACTCATGAAATTTTGAATATAAGTGAGTCAACAATATTGAAATTTAACTATGTACTCTGATTCATTCGTTCTCACTACCACGTTGATTTATAAGTACAGGTTGCAATGAGTATGAGTACAATCTTGACATCAAATTCATACCATTCGAAATATGTTGGATTCAAACGCGAATGACTCGAATCATTCATCAAAATTTTCAATCTTAGTTGTTGTTGTTGTATTTACAGTAAAAAGAAAACAGACACATAAGCAAAATAGGCCGAGTAGCAAGCAGAGCAAACATACAACCTAGTAAGTATTTTAGTGTTCGTCGGCGAATCATACTCATTTTTTTGTTCGTGTATATGTTGAGTTATGGAGAGTCGAACTCAACAACATCATACGTGTTGTATTTACTTCAAACTTTGAATATGAGTAGAGCCTCCATGATATTAAAATAAGTATGAATGCGTATAAGTATCATAAATTATGAGTATGATTCGATTCTACTCATCTTTTTGAATACTCATTGCTGATCTCTGATACATACATACATACATAATTGATCAGTACAACTCATCAGTTAGGATTACGGCCTAGTTTCTCACAGCACTTAAGTTGTGTGTTAATTTTATACATGAGTGGCGTTACCTACAGTTTAAAGTCGACTTCGGACGACAGATTTTATTGAGGAACATTTTCATGACAATTTTATTTACTCTCAGAGTCTTTGCCAGAAATCTGCTGAGAGGAAGTCGCCGCAGAAATACTTTTTGTATTTTGTTTTGATGTTTGGCCTGGGGTTTGAACCCTGGCTTTTCGTCTAGTAAACCAACACACTACCTACTAGACCTCGGCGGCTTCTTATATGCGTATAAGTATCACAAATTATGAGTACGATTCGATTCTACTGATCTTTTTGAATCCTCATTGCTGATCACTGGTTTTGTGTCTACTCGGCCACAATTTATCCATTTCCATACGCACTGTACTACGACAAGAGCCCGAAAGATATCTTCCATTTTTCCCAGTGCTTTGATGAACTTACTTACAAGCTTCAAGTTCTGCTCGAACAATTTGAACACAATATTTCAAGATTTTATAGTTTTCACGCAAACGTGATGGTCCGCCTGCTGTAGCGTACCCCTTAATTTCGTTAAATAATCCCTTGTGACAAATCCTGCAACACAAAATTGTTCCCAATAACACACACAAAATATTGGAAAAAAGAAATAAGTGCTCAACCCCTTGTCATTCCATCAGTTATGAGTACGTGTGAGTGTCCAACTGTTCAACTCTATCATCTGGCATATGTTTGCCAAAGTGATAGAAACATTGGAGTGTTGATTTTATAAGCGACAACACGTGAATGAGTAAATTATACAACCAAAAATAATACTGCATTGTTTTTGTTTTTGTCCACCCAACTATAGTGTATGAAAATGTGAATTTTCATTAAGGGGAGGAGGGTGGTAGATTTCGTTTTTTTTTTGTTTAATTTTTAACAGCTTTTATGAGCTCATAAAATTAAATGTTTGAAGTCAGGCGAGGTTGTTTGAAAATTTATGGCATGTCGTTGGAATATTGTGTAGATTTGTTTGCAACATATTTTCTCGTCTCGTTTTTTTTCCATTTTTTTTTGTTTTTGTTAGTTTTTCCAAGCAACTGAAAGTGAAAATATTTATTGGCGATTTCAGGCAGAATATTTTCGTTTTTTGTTTGTTTTTGGTTGGTGGGAAAATTTTCAATTCAATGTTTTTAAACGTTTGAAGATTAAAGTGAATGTAGAATTTATTGAATTTTGTTTAGGATTTCAATGAATTTCAAGGATTAAAAGGGAAAGTGTAATGGGTTTTAAAGGATTTTAAAAAAATTTCATTAGATTTTTAAATTCATAAAGGAATACGGAGAATTGTTTATTTTTTAAATAAAATTTTAAATTTTAATTTTATATTCTGTTAATTGTGAAATATTTACCTTGGACCGACAGTTTTTTGAAAGCCTCAGAGGTATATTTCACTGCAATAACAAACACAAAAAATAAAACAAAACTTGTATCTTTTTATTGAGAAATAAGGGAATATTTATGCAATAATTCTTGAATATTTCTTGCGATTGCAATACAGTGGAACCTTCTTTAGTAACTTACTTGCTAATCCAACCATATTAAATAGCATTAAATGAATTATGCTGCTTTGTGGCAGCTAAACTGTTTAGAAAGCATTTGCTTCTATGGGATAATAGAGGCAGCTACAGACCAGGTTTGTTGTAGACTCTAATGTTTAAATTTTTTAAATTAATTTAGCACCACAACATACTCAAGTTGAATTTGGACTGTTCTGGTGTCCAACATATCTGAAATTGCAATTAGCTGTACAGATACATGACCATATCCGGGTTTACAATGACACGCCAGATACAATGGTTATAGGTTCATCTTATTTAACAATGGCTGGTTACTCCGAGCATTTGCAATGAATTCGCTGAATACTAAGCTCTTTTCCAATAGAAAATTGTTCAGATTTGTCGATTGAAAGCACGAGTAGATAAACCTAACCATTTGGCTTGAAATCTTATAATTTGCGCCCAAATAATCTATTATCCGGTGTTTGCCTGAAAAAGTGCTTTTGCAAAAAGATGTTAATGCTCACTGCCTATGCCAATTGCCTTCCTTATCCACAATTATTGATAGCTGTTGCTCTAGAATCTTATTATGTGCTAGCTGTTTTAGCGTCCATCAACATTTTTAGGGCTTTTGAACTTCTAATTAATTCGTGCTCAGTCAGCTGGCAACAGGCTTAGACAGGTCATATTGTTTCCTTGGAACATATATGTGTACTTTATTGTTGAATAACCTAGGGTGTGTATGCTTATTCAACGTGAAGCCACGGTTCAAACCCCGCATAAGACAATATTTCTTCGGCGACTTCCGCTCAGCAGATTTCTGGCAAAAACTCTGAGAGAAAATAAAATGGCCATGAAAAGTCAAAAAAAGAAAAAATATCTGCAGTTCAGAGTCGACTTTAAACTGTGGTTCTCGCCATTCATAGATAAAATTAACACACAACATAAGTGGTTTGAGAATCTAGGCCATAATCCTGACGGAAGGCCTACGTAATGGCCAAAGAATGTGTGTACATATGTCTCGATCGATATTCTCCAACTCGCATCAAAAGGAAACCAAAGGCAGCCCTTCAACCTAAAGGTATACACATCAAGTTGTATTTAAAAGCGTCATAATTGTCCTAGGCTTTCAGTGAATAGGAAAGATGATAACTTTACTGAACTGAACACCTACCGAAACTGCTAAAGATATTAATTCCTAGAGCTGCTACAAGTTGCTCTTAAATTAACTGCATTGTAGCCATGTGAAATCAGTAACAATTCTGTGTGCTTTTTTAACTAAAATCGATTCTATCGCTATTCACCGTGTGTAAGATATCATCACCGCATTTTTTATTCAATTGAAGTACCTATCAATGGTATTATGTGTGGAATATAACATCACTCGAATGCCCGCTAAGGTTTCTCTTTATAGAGCGCATCCCAAAAGTTAAAGTTTCTATGATTCTGGCTCATAAATCAGGGTGATTTGGACCGATGGCATGGGTTAGGTTGGCTTTAAGGATCGCTGTGGTTTGTGGTTTATCTGCATACAACTGCGACTTAAGAAAACCTAGGTGAGGTTAGGTTCGAGGACGTGTACTTGTCAATTAAGACAAGTACAGTACCCGGAGGTCGAATTGACCCATTGCACAACGTCCTAGTTTCTCACACTACTTATGTTGAGTGTGTGAATTTTATAAATGAGTGGTGGGACATACAGTTTAAAGTCGATTCCGAATGACGGATTTTTTAGAAACTTTTTTCATGGCAATTTTATTTACTCTCAGAGTTTTAACCAGAAATCTGCTGAGAGAAACTCTCCGAAGAATTACTTTTTGTATTTTTTTCTTTATGTCTGGCCTGGGACTCGAACCCTGGCTTTACAGCTAATAAGCCAACACACTACCTACTAGACTACGGCGACTTCAAAGAAAAGAAAACCTAACAAGTAAATGTCTAACGTGGTTCAATTGCACGTTCTTGTTGGTCAGTTCACATCACCTATCCCGTGAGATAATTGTGTACTCAAATCGTTTGTATAGGATATTCAATCTGGCATAAGCTGCGTAGAACGGAGAGCCGTGCTATTGATACCACATGTCGATGGTGTACTGAACCTTCAACTGAGGCCAAAATCAGCCACGTATAGTGCTCGTTTTTGATAGTGATGGCCTGGCCAAAGTCGTCCTCAAAGAAGTATGTTACCACTGACGCCACCAGCACAAAATTCACACCAAACAGTGTCTTTTTCGGTATGCATTCGGGACGCTCTCGTGTTCCAAATTTTTTTTATTAATGACAACTTTTCTGAAAATTTTTGCCATGACTGTTTGGAGCTTACATTCCACAATATTTCCCAATTTTTATTAACTCAGTCATAAGCCACTTGACATAAATATTATTTCAGTCTCATTTCCTTAGCCGCCACTGTAACTTATATGCTGCTTTATATTTTTATTTTTCATTTAAAAGTTTTTGTACGTGTGTGTGTGTGTCCCTTGATTAATGAGGCCACGTTTAACCATCGATCTCCATTTAGCATTTACAAACTGACACGCGGTCTGCCAAAAAATATAAAAAGAACGAAAAAAACAAACAAAAAAAAAAGAAAAATTTACAGCGAAAAAGAGTTAAACAGTGCACAACAATAAAAATTACAAACAAATTACAAACAGCAACAGAAAAGACAGACGACTACCCCAGAGACAGACAGGCTAGTGGATGGAGAGACAGACAGACAGGCAGAGAGACCTATATATCTTAAAGTTTAACCAAAAAAAACAGGCGCAAAAAAATTTTAAATCGCAAATAATAACAATAAATGCAGCAATGATAATAAGAAGGAAACATTTGTAATGCACTGGTAGACAACGACTTTAGATTGCGGTATGGGAAAATAGAAAAGAAGACAAAAAATTACGTCTACAGTAGGACAGTAAATATATTGTAACGTTTTTACCTTTTGAAAACGTTTAAAATATGAGCTTATTAGATTGCAAATAAAATAAAAAGTAAATTTATGTTTGGTTTTAATTAAAATTCTTTATTATTCGTATAATTCTGTATGCCACTGCTCACAACTTGATGTAAACAACAACAATTGCTTTTCTTTCTTATTCCTCTGTTTACACCCATCGCATAAACAATAACAATTACTAGACAATTATTCGACAAATCTTTGCAACGGAGATCTTCAAACCACGATTACTCTCTTCAAACACACGGCGTCTTCACACAAGACTGACTGAACTTTACGCACTCAGTCGCCTGTATTGCCTTGCCTTTTATATGGAAGAGTATACACTCTAATGAATGTTCTTGAAGGCGAATGTTCACGATTTCGCCTTCATGAAATCTCTGTAAATGTAAACATCGTTGTTTACATTTATTATTGTAGTGTTGTTTGTGTATTTTGTTTACATTTATTCTTGTAGTGTTGTTTGTGTATTTTTGTTTACCATCTTTTTATGCTGGTATTTGTTGATATATTTAGCAGTGCGATAATTTGTAAGCAAGTTCATTGTTTTGTTTTTGTAGCTTTTATTTATAATTTCAATGTTAAGCGATGTTAAAACAAAACACAAGTATCTAGATAAGAGTATCTAGACAATATACATGTAATTTGTTGAGCTTCAGATTGTTCTTTGTTTGGCAACCTAAACAATCATTTTAACACACTCGAAGTAGGGTATGTTTAATAACAATAATAGCGGCAAATATTAAGAGTAAAGTAAACACAACAACAAACTTTTTACAATACACTGGCCGGCATAAATAAATGGCCAAACATACACACACACACTTACTTACTTGTATACGTTTAATACACAACATTTCTTCGTATATTCCCATAAAAATACTGCCAGATACACCAGAATAAATATAATTTGTGATGGAGTGCCATTTGTCCGTACACGGACGTGGTTGTATTAAAATTTCATGGTAAACAGCGGAAGCTAAAAAAAAAATCTGAAACATTGTATTGCGTCTGATGATGCAACATTTTGAGACTGACTGGCAATGAGTGTGTCGTATCAATTGATGCTTTTACAGAAACCGACTACAATTATGTGATTATTTTGGTGGCAGCTTTACTGCACAAACAATGCACAATTTAAAGTTAAGCTAATAATCGGGATGGATGGACAATTTTATTCTGTTTTTAAAGATTTTGTTTTAAGAAATAAATGTACGAGTTCAGGAAATAAATATCAAAAGAAAAATGTAAAGTTTTATAAGAGAAGAGAAGGTTATTGGGCTTTTATAGGAATGGCAACAAAATGCCCACAAAAAAGTCAATCCCTAATAGACAGGTTCGGAAGTAGTTTTACTCAAAGCTACAATGCTTTTGTGTATCGATTCTATTTAATCCTTGCCATGCTATCGAGCAAGCTATCCCTTCTAAAAATATTCAAACACTAGTCTGAGACTACATACACAACTGGTCATTACAAACCTTCAGTCAGAATTGCGACCTAGCTCCTCACATCACATCTCGTGTGCGTTAATTTCAAATATGAATGGTGGCACCTACAGTTTACAGTCTATTTGGAACGACAAATTTTTGAGAAACTTTTCATGTCAATTTTATTTACTACCAGAGTTTTTGCCAGAAATCTGCTGGGAGGAAGTCGACGAAGAAATATTTTTCAAATTTCGTTTTGAAGTTGACTTGGAGTTTGAACCGTGGCCTTACGTCTAATAAGCCAACATACTACCTAGTAGACTACGGAGACCACTGGTCTGGTAATATTGGTCCAAAACTCTTTTAGGGCGTACAGTTGGGAAAGGTGGGGTACCTAATTAGCACAGAAAGCATTTGTATATCCGTCTCTGTAGTCTAGTACGCAGTGTATTGGCTTATTTCTTTGTTGACTATCTCTCAGCAGTCTTCTGGCAAAAATTCTGGCAAGAAAAATTTCTCAAAAATCTGTCTCTCAAAGCGAACTTTAAACTGTAGGTACCACCACTGATGTATAAAATTAACGCACACAACATAAGTGGTGTGAGAAACTAGGTTGTAATCCTGACTAAAGAGTTGTAATGACTAATTAAGTATGTAAAGACAAAATAAGGTTGTATTAAACTGGCATACAATAGGCTTATTTGATAACCTAACACCATGTTGCACACCTGCCAAACTCTTTTAGGGCGTGTATTTCAACTTGGAATAGTTGATGTGCCTAAGAAGCCCAGAAAGCTATTCAACGAAAATAATATTTGCACGCCATTTGAGTCATTTGCCTTTTGAGGATATTGCCGGACATTAGACGCTTACTCTCAAATGGGCTCATAAGCCCGTGGACATTAAAGATAGCAACACAGCTGACTCGTTTACAAATGGTGGCGTAAATGAAAATTCATATGAACTCATACGTGTCATTGGCATTTCCCTGCAGTGGGCATTATTTTACACAAACTTTACTCATTACTTTTGGAGACCAGATTGGTTTGCACCAGAGATCAGCAATGAGTATTCAAAAGATGAGTAGAATCGAATCATACTCATAATTTCTAATACTTATACGCATTCATACTTATTTTAATATCATGGATCCTCTGTACTCATATTCAAAGTTTGAAGTACTCATCGTACTCATACTTAACAATTTTTGATTTCGACTCTCCATAACTCAACATATACATGAATCAGAAAATAAGTATGTTTCTCGTACGAAAACTACAATACTCACTAGAAGGTTGCGTGCTGTAAATATTGATGAATTATTCGAGTGACTCGAATTATAAATATTTTTCTAAAGTTATGAATCTAAATGAGTAGGCTTATGAATCAAACATATTTCGAATGGTATGAGTTTGATGTCAACGTTGTATGCATACTCATAACAACCCGTACTTCTAAATCAACGTCGTAGTGAGTACGAATGAATCAGAGTACATAGTTAAATTTCAATATTGTTGACTCACTTATATTCAAAATTGCATGAGTGCTTATGAGTAGCGAAAAAACGATTCATTGCTGATCTCTGGTTAGTATTTTACAAGCCTAGTTGATGGCTTGAGTGTTTGCCGATAGGCCAGAGATCTTTGGTTTATTTAGTTTCTACGTTTCTATCTACTTAGACACTTGCCCGCTGCCTGGTTATTCGAGTGAATTAACAGGCTTTCCTGGGATAACGCCTTCACCACTTTCAATATGGTCTGGTATAATAGCAAATTCATACGAATTCATACATGTTATTGGCATTTTTCTGCAGTGGGCCAAACACCTTATCGCACATAAAATTTACTTAGAACACTTGGAGACCAGATTGGTTTGCTGCTTCTAGATATATGCACTGAACCTGAACCTTATGGCAGCTATAATGGCAAATGTAATGAACATTCTATTAACTTTAGATATGGCAACATATTTCCCGAGTTTTAAACTGTTAAACAATAATCAATTGTGGGTTATTTTTCTTTTAAATTCTTTTTAAAATTTAAATAAAAAATGTTAACAATGATCTGTTGACGCATGTTTCTTAAGTCTTTTGTTTTGAGTGTATTCTTAAGGCTTCAGCTTGGTTGCAGGTAAACATTACTATCAAAATGTCTTACAAATAATTTTTTCTGTTAATGTCCAAACGCATAAAATACACACATAAAGATTATTTGTTTGGTTTTAGCCAAGAGAAAATTAAACACACCTTTAGTTATAAAAAAAATTTTTCTTTTTCGATAAGCAATGTTAAGGTGAAGACTTTTTTGTGGCTGTTGCCTGAGTAGCAACTACCATTAAATAAAAGGGTCAAATGGGTACTTCTAGCTTTTATTCTTTATTAGAAAAAAACAAAAAAAAAGAAATTTTGAAATTAAAAAAAGGCTTTAAACACATGTAATGTCTTCAACAAATGTCATGTTAGGCAATTGCATAAGGTTTTCCAAATAAAAAGTGATTTTTGAAATAAAATTTAAAGCGCGAAATTGCTTTTCAAAGTTTTTTTTAATAATGTTGGGGTCTATGGAACCATAAACTTAAGGAAGCCTAAGTGTTAATTTGAAAGAAGACCTTTCAATGGTACGTTATAACGCTTACAATAAAAGGTGGGTTGTCTTAACGGTTTTTGTACATTAGAAGCCCACTTTGGCTATTAACATTTTTACTGGTACAACACATTCATGAAAAATGTGGGCTAAAAACGCATGTTTTATGCTACGGACTGTATTTGTTGCCATTAAGGCTACGTTAGGTGTCATGTCTTTACGACAAGCAAATTAAAAATTCGTTGTTGAAAAGTGTTTGAGCATCAAAAGTGTTAGGAAAACTTATTTTTAAACTGTAGTTGATTGCTTATGGACTTTTATTGCATGGGGTTATTGCTCATTTGAAGGAAAGAAAGGAGGTATTTTTTTAAATTGCAAGAACATATTACAACGTAAACAAATTTAATATAAAAAAAACGCAAAAGAATGTAAACACACTCCAAGCTCATATCTAATTTCAATCAAGCTTTGTATAAAACATTAAGATTTTTAAAAAATTATATGAGATTACAAGTCCTTTTAGGATCAATAAAAATTGTCTTACAATGCTGCTTGGAACGCTGTGGAACAACAAGCTGCCAGATCGATGCTATTGTTACGTTTTTAGCTTTTAAATACGTTTAAAATATGAGCTCTTAGATTGCAAATAAAATAGAAATAAATTTGTGTTTAGTTTTAATTAAAATTCTTTATTATTCTCACAATTCTGTGTGCCATTGTTCACAACTTCATGTAAACAACAACAATTGCTTTGCTTTGTTATTGCTCTGTTTATACCCTTCGCATTAACAATAACAATTACTAGACAATTATTCGACAGATCTGTGTAACGGAGATTTCGAACCACGATTACTCTCTTCAAACGCACCGCGTCTTCACACAAGACTGAATGAACTTCATTAACTCTGTTGCCTGCTTTGTCTTGCCTTTTATATGACAGAGTAAACAGTCTGATTAATGTTCTTGAACACGAATATTCATGGTTTCGCCTTCTCGAGATCTCTATAAATGCAATCATCATTGTTTAATTATTGTTGTTTGTGTATTTTGTTTACATTTATTCTTGTAGTGTGTGTTGTTGTATTTTTGTTTACTTGCGCACCATTTTCTATGCTGGCATTTGTTGTGCGATAATTTGTAAACAAGTTCTTTGTTTTGTTTTTGTTGCTTTTGTTTATAATTTTAATGTTAAACGATTAACATTACGGTGACTTCAGGAAAAGCAGGAGCTTTTACACGAAGGCTCGGAAACGTCTATACTGACTGTTGTACATGAACGAATTGTTGTATTTCTGTAAACTGGTTCAATATTTTTTTTAGCTGAGGTGTAATCGACTGCAGGAATTCAAGGGGAACTATGAAAAAAAGATATTTCTTCGGCGACTTCCTCTCAGCAGATTTCTCGCAAGAAGTCTGAAAGTAAAATTAAATTGCTAGAAAATGTTTCTCAAAATCTATGGTTCGGAGTCGACTTTAAACAGTAGGTCTCGCCACTCATGTATAAAATTAACGGACACAATATTAGTAGAGGGAGAAGCAAAGCCGTAATCCTGACTGAAGAGTTTTAATGGCCAATTATGGTATGTTATATAGGTAACCTCCATACAATTCATGAGGTAGTATAATTCGGAAACTACACCGTAAATGTTATTTTAAAATTATCACAAACAAAGGCAAGAATTAACCCACGTAGACAGACTACTTACTTACTTACTTATTTACTTAATTGGTCATTAACAACCTGATTAACGGATTTCGGCCTGCCTTAACACATCCCTTCGGGAGCCTATGCTTCTCGCGCGCCTATGCCAGTTGGACACCCCAATCGATGACACGTAATTAAGAGCAACGTAGATTAAAGTTCCTAAGGAATGAAATGGAAATTGCAACAAATCCCGTTCAACCTTGATTGTGTTCGACTATGATGGTAATTGCTTTGTACCTTGTAAATAGGCCTTTATTACCAAAATGAAAAAGATCTTTTTCCATTTTTATTTCTTTCTTTCTATTTATTAAGACCAACAAAAATATTTACTTTGTTCTTAAAAGAAAAGAGAAATTATTTTCAAATAAATTTCCCAACTATCAAACATTTAATTGTCATTGTGGTTATTTGGCTTATTTTCACAATTTGATTTGTCTTGTTATAGAATGTTTTTCTTTTAAATTTTTTTTCATTTGGCAATTTTTTAAGGTGTCACTGAGGCAATACAAGGAAACCAATCACCATCACCACCACCACCACCACTACCATCACCACCATTGCCAGAGACCAGTTGTGAGAGTTGAGTTGAGTTGAGCAGAGCTGTGTGACAAAAAACTGCTGCAGACAATCCATTTAAAATAGAATTTCACTTGTAAACATGGCTTAAACGTTTTATCACATGTCTTAAGTAGGCGTTACAACAACACACTTTTTTTTTTTTGTTCTTTTGTTTTGTTTGAATTGTTGTTACCACTTCTCGCCAACTATTTAATGCAACATGTTGATGTTGTTAGTTGGATGTTGCGGGTTTTTTATTTTAATTATACGTTCAACAAAAAAGTGTCAAAATTTTATTGGTTTTTGTAAAGTATAAGCAGGTAGTAGGAGGCACGCTATGAAATTTTTATGTGCAAACGAAACTGGGTTCTTTAACTTGGATTCTGGAGCATGATTGGCCGATGTGTGTATTTTAGTGAATCTTATCTTACATCCAATAAGATAGGTTTTCATAAGTAATTCTAAATTACCTTCAGTAGGGTATTCTTATTGAAAAACATGGCAATTGAAAAAATTGCAGCGCAACAATTGTGTGAAATTTATCAGCTTAATAGTGGGTGGTTTTTCTTAATTTCCACAAACAAGGAGGACAATTTTCTTTTTCCTCTTTTGGATAAAATTCATGCATTCATGCTGTACTAACAACACCGACCAACTGTTTGTCTGTCTAGGTGACAGACTAGTTAAGGCTGAAGGCTTGGTTTTTAGCAAAAAAAAAACACAAAAAAGTCAAAAAAATAATCAACGCCAACTTAACATTACCAGCCAAGAATGTCGCCTTTGGTTTTGGTCTTCTTCTGTAGACAATTTTTATTGTTTTTATTGATGTTAACTTGAGGCCTTAGGCAGGCAGATACAGAGAGAGAGGGAGACTGTTAAGCAAAGATCTGTTAACTGGCAACCTAGTTTTTCCTGCTGTTTTTTGTTTAATTTTTTTTTCATTTGGTTGTAAGGAGTTATTTTAATTGATTTGTAGTTACCAGACGTTATAAAGTGTTATTTTAAATGTTTTCATTTAATTCCAAACAATCTTTTCAGTTTTATAGCTGCCTAGTGTTTTTCCTTTATTTTTTTTTTTTGTCTTTTTTGTGGTTCATTTTCTTTTAACCACACTTTCTACGGCATTTAAGTTTGCTTTTCTCTTCGCCTTGGTATTGTAGTTTTAATCTCAACACAACAAGTTGTTGTATTAAATAGTTGAAGACAACCTGCAAAAAAAAAACACAATAACAATAACAATGTATTGTTTAACCATTATTTTCAAGCTAAGAAATGTGGCCTATTAAGTGGTTTTTGAAAACTTATTTTTATATGCTGGTTCCCGTACTAAAGAAAATGAGTTGGAAATTCAATTAACTCGTTATAGTTTTAAAAGTAATGGAAAGCATTTGTTAGCTTACAATAGTAGTGCAGTGTAGAGCCAGAACAGAAGCAAAAAATTTTTGGGAAAGTTTTATTTTCTCTTAAATCGACTTAATAAAGTGCAGTTCATTTAAAGTTATTAACAAAGTTTTTTCCATTTTCTTTTTCTTACAATTTTTACTTTAATTTAGGATAAGGAAACCAAAGAAATTAAAATTTCATATTTTTATGATAGAAAGTTCAGTTGAGACTTAAAAAGTTTCAATGAAAAGTAAGATGTTCAGTAAAAAAAATTTTCTATAATCGATAAACGACATTGCATAGTAAATTATTAAAAAGAAATTTGACTACTTAAGCAAATCTTAAGTATTTTTTCTAAATATTTGGGTACATGAAGTAAAATATGTAACATAGTGTTACGTAAATAAAAGACATCTAGATACTGGTGTTTTGCCTTTACATCGTTTAACTTAAAAATTATAAACAAAAGCCACAAAAACAAAAACAATGAATTTGTTTATAAATTATAGCACTGCTTAATGTAGCAACAAGAAGTCGCCGTAGTCTAGTAGGTAGTGTGTTGGCTTATTAGACGTAAGGCAACGGTTCAAACCCCGGGTCAGACATCAAAACAAAATACAAAAAGTATTTCTTCAGCGACTTCCTCTCAGCAGATTTCTGGCCAAAACTCTGAGAGTAAATAAAAATTGCCATGAAAAGGTTTCTCAAAAATCTGTCGTTCGGAGTCGACTTTAAACTGTAGGTCCCACCACTCATGTATAAAATTAACACACACAACATAAGTGGTGTGGGAAACTAGGACGTTGTACAATGGATCAATTCGACCTCTGGGTACTGTACTTGTCTTAATTGATAAGTACACGTCCTCTAACCAACCTAACCTAACATAACATTAAAATTATAAACAAAAACAATGAACTTGTTTACAAATTATTGCACTGCGTAATATAACAACAAACACCAGCATAACAAAATGATAAACAAGTAAACAAAAATATACCAACAAACACTGGCATGAAAAAATGTACAAAAATACAACAACAAACACTACAAGAATAAATGTAAACAAAATACACAAACAAAAATAATAAAACAACGATCTTTACATTTATAGAGATCTCGAGAAGGCGAAGCCATGAACATTCGCCTTCAAGAACATTAATTAGACTGTTTATATTGCCATATATAAAAGGCAAAGCAAAGCAGGCAACGGAGTTAGTAAAAGTTCAATCAGTCTTGTGTGAAGACGCGGTGCGTTTGATGAGAGTAATCGTGATTTGAAGATCTCCGTAGATCTGTAGAACAATTGTGTAGTAATTGGTATGATGCAAAGTGTGTAAATAGAGTAATAACAAAGAAAAGCAATTGTTGTTGTTTACATCAAGTTGTGAACAGTGGCACACAGAATTGTGCGAATAATAAAGAATTTTAATTAAAACTAAATACAGATTTATTCTTATTTATTCAATCTACGAGCTTATATTTTAAACGTTATTAAAAGGTAAAAATGTAACAATAGCATAAAGCATATGAGAAAATCTCAAAAATGGTATTGGACTATAAAGTCAAGTCAAGAGTGTCCAGGAGATGTGGTTTCAACAAGACGGCGCAACATGTCACACAGCTCGTGCCACAATAGATTTATTGAAAGACACGTTTGGTGACCGCCTAATTTCACGTTTTGGACCTGTGAATTGGCCTCCAAGATCTTGTGATTTAACACCGCTAGACTACTTTCTGTGGGGCTATGTAAAGTCATAGGTCTATGCGGTAAAGCCACAAACGCTTGACCATTTGGAAGACAACATTCGCCGTATTATTGCCGATATACGGCCACAAATGTTGGAAAAAGTCATCGAAAATTGGACGTCCAGATTGGACTACATCCGCGCCAGCCGTGGCGGTCATATGCCAGAAATCATATTTAAAATGTAATGCCACAAGATTATCTTTCGGATAAATAAAATTCATGGCAATCGAATAATCCGTCGTTGTTTTATTGCAACTTAAAGTTCTATACCTCTATAAAAACACCCTTTACATCGGAAAATTGTTTCAGCCTTTTCTGGATCCAATAGTAGTAGCCGGTGGCTTGAAAGGGCACTCTAGACTTCAAGTGTATTCTTTTAGAATAGGAATCGAATCAAAACCAATACGTGGATTTTGTGATGAGGAGAGGGAATCATAAGAACATTTACTTAAAGTCTGTAAGGCGGGCATATCGGAACTAAATACCTGGTTGCGTATAAACTTCTTGTCAGAGAGTTATCCCAACAACAAACGATATCTTAATGTCCGACAAGATGAAAAAATTGAGACATTGTAGGAATACATACATACATACATAATTGGTCATTGCAACCCTTCAGTGAGGATTACAAACTAGCTTCTCACACCACTTATGTTGGATGTGTATTAATTTTATACATGAGTGATGGGACTTACCGTCTAAACTCGACTCCAAACGATAGATTTTTCTTTTTGAGAAACTTTTTCATGGCAATTTTATTTTATCCCTAGAGCTTTGGCCAGAAATCTGGTGAGAGGAAGTTGGCGAAGAAATATTTTTCAAATTTCGTTTTGTTCGAGATGTATGACCTGAGGTTTGAACAATGGCCTCACCTCTAAAAAGCCAACATACTACCTAGTAGACCACATCGACTTCAAGTTACTTGATTTTAAAGTTCAGATCTCTCTTTCCCTTACTTTACAACCTTTCACCCTAATTCTGAACTTTCATGCAACATAAAAAGCTGTGAATAAATGTTTACACCAGTAATTTACAATAAAATACTCAGCCTTGTTTCTCATTTTCCTACACCCCACTGTCCACAATAATGCATTCGATACAGCAGCTGTTAAGGGCACAAGAAAAAATCAAAAATTCAAATAAACTCCAACAACCGTAACATGTCGTCATAATCATCAGACTACAAACAGCTACAAATCGATTTTAGTTTTTACACTTGCCACACTAAACAGTAACAACAACAATAAGAAAAAATTTTGAAAATATTGTAAAATACAACAACAACAACAGCCACACTATACCAAATTGGATGGCAGCTTATAACAACGAAATTTTTTTTTGAAGGAATGATGACGACAATACTGCTGCTGTTATTGCTGGATGATGATTTGGATGATGATTTTGATGACGATGATGATTATGTATGTGTTGTTATCATTAGTTTAGAACAAAGTGATGAAATAAATCATTTTCATCATCAGAAATAGCATCACATGTGTATGTTGCAGTAGAATATTGGGGGGTAAGTTTCATACAATTTCATTGGGGGAGATGGAGACAGAATATGAGTAGGTATTGGTAGATGATTTTCAAAGCAGTGTTCTTATGTAGACATGAATATGTCGAGTGATGAAACCAATTTATAATACTCATGCATGTGACTACTTGTCAGAAGCGCCTGTAGGAGAAGAGTAAAAATAAAAATAAGTTGGCTTCAGCTGGGGTAAGACCAATTTACTTTTCCCAAAAGAATCAGGGCTTTGTAGGATAAAATAAACCTTTGTGGTCTTATCTGTAACTACTCCTACCAAAAATTAAACATAAATACGCCTCTGCCATTGTAGTTGATTGCTGAGAACTGGTGACTTTTTGAGTTATGAATGCCTTCTGTTGCGTGTCACAATGACTTCGATACGTATTTTTATTGCAAAAAAAAAAACATGAAACATTGGAAGGCATTGGAGGCAGAATTCCTGAGGATAAATTAGAAAGAAAAAGAGGTACAATAAGGCTTTATATGCTTAGCATATGTCTTGTTCGCATTTCAAATTTCTTGCCAGTGTAAACCGCTTGCAATTGGCTAAATAATCTCTCCATATACAACAAGTGCTGGTGTCAATTACATATCGTGTCAAAAGTGTCAAAAATTGTCTCGTCTAAGGTCGAAAATAAATGGCGTATAATACAATGGCATCATAGACAAACTAGAAGAGAAAACATGCTACCCTGTAGAACAATATGACCATCAGCAACAGCTTTATGGCAAGTATAGCTATTACAACGATAAACATTTTTTTCTTGTAACAATATTGTTAAGGGTTTCGAATTTAGACCCCCCTGTATAAGATGGTTGTCAACAGAGTCATATATTTCATATTATAAGGCTATGGAGCATACAAATAAAAATGGAAAACATTTGACTCCATACAGTACATATAGTGTTGAGGTCATTTACTTTTCTTAAAATCATCACTTTTCCAACAGCAGCATCACTATTCCATCAGCCATTCATAACCATCAGCAAACAACACAAAACTCCATTAATGCCCATCATAAAGTTCAAACAAGACAATGTTGTTCTCTTCTCGCTGTTGTGGGACATTTGATACTTCAGGAGTTGCAGTCACACTATCACACACAGCGTTTGTTCAACAATAAAAACGATTTTAGAAAAATATTCTTCAAAATTAAAGCCTGCTCTCACATGTAACAAACGCAAGTACTTTTATTTGTAACAGAAAGAGTTGGGAATCCTTTTCCATCATCGTGTTCATTAAAACTGTCAAATTGTATGACACCCTTACTGCACTGTGTGCGTAGTAGGAGTGTTTGTTTTCAATTTCTGCGCGATCCATAACTCATAATATATGCCTGCTAAGGCTGAGTCAATAAAAATTGAAAATAAAAAGGAATTTTTTTTTACTCTCTTTAATGATGTATGATGGCTTTGGTGTTTCTTAAAGGAAAAAAAAAACCGAGAAAGGAGATGTTGTAGAAACATAATAAATATTGAAGATGGTTTCATTTCGTATTTGTAATAGAAAGTCATTAATTTTTGTCAGTCCTGTGATAGATGTTAAAAGAGTTATTAACCCCATATGAATTTAAAATAGAAATGAATTATTCTTGATTAACTTGCAGGAGGTTGCCATAATGATGCATGATTGTATTACAAACAATAAGTTTGTTTGTGAAATTCCTTAGTGAATAGTAATCTTATGTAATAGAGAAGTTTTAAAAGATACTTAATAAATGGAAAGATAGGGAAAATAAATTTTAACTTCAGATTTGAATTTCATTTCATTTTTTTCAGACGATTGCTTGTGCCAAGATAGTAGTATTCGAAGTTGCTGTAGATATTAGCATCCTGTATCGGTTTATACGTTTATAAATCCGCTCGAGGTATTAGGGAGGTAACCTCGACGTCAAAATATTATCGCTCTTATGGAGCCTCACTCTTATAGAGACTACTTACTAATAGAGCCACGTGCTTTATTCTAAGTAGCGGTAAGTAAGGCAGTTTTACCGTAAAAATCACACAAGACTGACTGAACTTCATTAACTCACCCGCCTGCTTTGCCTTGCCTTTTGTATGACACGATAAGCAGTCTGATGAATGTTCATGAAATCGAACGTGTGACTTCGCTTTCTCGCAATCTCTGCGAATGTAAACATCGTTGCTTACATTCATTATTGTTGTTTATATATTTTGTTTACATTTAGTTTTGTTGTATTATTTGCGGATTTTTGTTTACTTGTTTACCATTTTATTAAGCTAGTGTAAAAATATTGATAAAGTAAAGAGGATAAGCTCTTCTTAATCAACTTGACTAGCATGCTGGTCATAAAATTTTTAACTGTAACGAACCGATACTAGTTTTATTCCAACATCAAACTATATGAGAATGGCGCTAAATAACTCTGTTAAAAGGAAGCAAACACGAAGGCATTAAGTTCTGGGCAAACTCTGTACTATAGTAGGTAGGTATCAGAGATCAGCAATGAGTATTCAAAAAGATGAGTAAAATCGAATCATGGCAATAATTTCTGATACTAACACCCATTCATACTTATTTTAATATCATGGGACCTCTACTCATATTCAAATTTCGAAGTACTCATCACATTCATACTTAACAACACGTATGATGTGGTTGTTGTTGATTTCAACTTTCCATAACTCAACATTTACAAGAATCACAAAATAAGTATGATTCGCGTATGGACACTAAAATACTTACTAGAATTTTGTGTATTCGCTTGGCTTGCTGCTCTGTCTTGTTTCTTTTTTTGCAAATGCTTAACAACTAAGGCTATAAATTTTGTTGAATGATTCGAGTCACTCGAATCATTTATAAGTATTTTTCTAAAGTTATGAATCTGAATGAGTATGAGCTTATGAATCAAACATATTTCGAATGGTATGAGTTTGATGTCAACGTTGTACGCAAACTCATTGCAACCTGCACTTACAAATCAACGTTGTAGTGAGTACGAATGAAACAGAGTACATAGTTAAACTTCAATATTGTTGACTCACTTATATTCAAAATTTCATGAGCACTTATGAGTAGCGAAATAACGATTCATTGTTGATCTCTGATAAGTACATAAAACACCGAAGAATAACAAAGATCGCAAGAACAACCAACATGACTAAGGTGGTATATATTGAAGCGCCACGACGAAATCAATAACTGAAGTGTCATTCTGTGAAGATCCATAGATGGTATATTCAGCATAGATGTCCTGCTGTAGAAATCCTTCTATTAATATTTTGCTTTATCCTCCACACTAGCTGTTGTCAGTGTAGTCCCTCACGTATGTATGACGAACAGTAAGACACAATTTGGGTTTGTTTGGAATCTATATTCGTCATTTTATGGGTACCTAACACAACTTCTGATTAACAGAACTTCTGTCGACCATGAGATTAACTACCATGTCCAGAGGAGGAAACCGAGGGTAACTCTACTGCTCGTCATAAATAATTCTTTATCGACGCCAAATACTGTGTGTTTCACACCGCTTGTGTTATGTTATGTTATTAAATTGCTGGAAACTCTACTGAGGAAATTCAGAAGTTGTTGACAGCAAAGCTAGTTAACCTATTGAGTGGGTATGATGAAATATTTCGTCATACTCGAAGTCCTTCTGCAATGGGGATGATATTATTTTTCATCATGGAAATTTGTTGGAATTTAAACATTGAATATTTATGCATTCCTTAACGATTGAATTTCCCAGTTAAAAGGTAAAGATAGTAAATTTATCACTTCATAGACTTAACTTTAGAGAATAGCAGGCCGTCGATAAGATCAAGTATGACCCAGTTTATGACCAGTTGATCTATAATTGACTTGAAATGTGAGAACCATAATAATAAAGTTCACAGCTTCCAGTACTCTTTTTTTCATTTGCCAACGATCGAAAAGATAAAGCCATCATCAAAAGTCAAAAACACGAGGAAGACGATGAATATTGTTTCATTTTTACATTTTAAAAACGTTCAAAATATGAGATCACAGAAAGCAAATAAAATAAAAATAAATTTGTGTTTAGTTTTAAGTAAAATTCTTTATTATTCGCAAAATTTTGTGTGCTACTGTTCACAATTTGATGTAAACAACAACAATTGATTTTCTTTGTTATTCCTCTGTTTATAACCTTTGCATAAACAATAACAATTACTAGACAATTGTTCAACAGATCTTTGTAACGGAGATCTTCAAACCACGATTAATCTTTTCAAACGCACACAAGATTGTCTGACCTGCACTAACTCCGTCGCCTGCTTTACCTTGCCTTAGACATGGCGGATTTCATGCTGATTATCTATTCTTTTTTAGAAAGTCTCTGCCTATTCCAATGGACTTGAATTTGGTTCCGATATAATTGAGTTCTATGCTGACTATTCTATGATAACTTGTTGCAATTGCCACACTTAATTTTATTTTTAGATACTTTGATACACAGTCCAAACTGAAGGTGAAGCCATTTACAACTCCATACCTTACTACATGAACATTCACTTCTTATATTCTAATAATTTTAAATTTAATTTTAAATTAAAATTTATTTGAAACTGTTACCATAAACATTTTATCATTAAAAATAAAGTTTTTCTCAAACAACGTAGACGATGAAAATATTTTTTTTCAATTTATTTTCTTAGATGCGCTACATTTTATCACTTTAGTCAGACCATGTAATTTGACGTATAATTTGCACATACAATACGCGTTTAAGAAAACAAAAACAAACACACAAAAAAGAAAAACAAAAAAATGTTGCAAGTACAGCTAGCATGTATGACAACAAAACTGGCAAATCCTTTTCACATTTTAGGTGGGGGTATAGAAAACTCAACTAAAGGCGGCGACAACAATGCTGACGACATCGTTGTTGTCGTCATGTTGGAGAAGAATGATGAAGATGAAGTACGAAGTATGAATAGTTTTTGGTGTAGAAACGAGTGTAATACTGTCTTGCAAATGTCAGTGTTGCACTAATTAATATTCGAAAAAATAAGCAAAAAAACAAAAACAAAACAGAGAACAACAATTGCAATAACAATTTACAACATGTTGTGTATTAAAATTTACTCATACGTTAAGAAAAATAAAAAGAAAAATAAAAATGAAGCAGCAGAAGCAGCAAACTACACTAATTAATCTAAAAATAAAAATAAAATGAAAGCAATGGAAAGAATTTTACAAAATTCTCTTGGAAAACCTGAAGTTTTCTAATAAAACGATTTATTCTATAAGAATTTATTTTAAATTTTTTTACAATTTGTAATAATTTAATAGGTCAGCAATGTTTTTAACCTTTAACTCCATTATTACTATGGAAATATTTCATTTGTTATGAGTTTGTTTTTTTGCTTATATTCAATAGTTTTTTTTTATTAAAAAAAAGAAGTCAATTTAAAATATAAATCACTTTTATTATAAATAATGGTTATGCACTGTATATTTGTTTATTTATGCGTTCTTTTACTACAAATTTTTTTTCTGAATTCATATCCGGTTAATTATTAACTTATTTACGAGTATTTATATCTACTGTTTCTATTTTCTTATAAGGGTCAGTTTCACAGTGGAAACAAAGAAGTTAAATAATATTCGACAGCAAATTGAGGTTACAAACCTAAGGTTTAGGAGACTGTAATGAACATTTTATCGAGTCTTTCTTTAATCATTAACCAGGCTATGTATGATGTGGTATAATTCTTAAAAATGTTCAATACGAAAGTGATTATAGACTAGCAATCAAGGGTCTAAATCAGAGATCAGCTATGAATCGTCTCTTCGCTACTCATAAGCACTCATGATATTATGAATACATGTGAGTCAACAATATTGAAATTTAACTATGTACTCTGATTCATTCATACTCACTACAACGTTGATTTATAAGTACATGTTGCAATAAGTATGCATACAACGTTGACATCAAACTCATACCATTCGAAATATGTTAGACTCATAAGCCTACTCATTTAGTTTCATAACTTTAGAAAAATACTTATAATACTTATAAATGATTGGATTGACTCGTACGCGAATCATACTTCAAATTTACACTCTGACAGACACATAAGCAAAAAAGACAGAGCAGCAAGCAGAGCAAACACACAAACTTTTAGTGAGTATATTAGTGTTCGTACGCGAATTATACTTATTTTGTGATTCTTGTAAATGTTGAGTCATGGAGAGTCGAAATCAACAACATCATACGTGTTGTTAAGCGTGAATATGATGAGTACTTCAAACTTTGAATATGAGTAGAGGTTCCATGATATTAAAACATGTATGAATGCGTATAAGTATGAGAAATTATGAGTATGATTCGATTGTAGTCATCTCTTTGAATACTCATTGCTGATCTTTAGTCTAAATGTCGAAATCGTAAAATAAAATTTCTATTTTCAGGCTTTCAAGTGAAAATATTTTCTATTTGAGACACACTGGCTAAGATATTATAGCACATATGGTAGGAATGCATGGAACCTTATGTAAAACTACATAGTAAAAAATTCTCAGAGGCTACTTTGGCAGGGAATTTAAAGTCTCAATGAAACTACAAGATATTAATTTTGTACAAGTAGTGCTTTATTTTCTCTAAAGTGATTGCAGACAGAATGGCAAAGTTCTCCAGATTATCTTTAAAAAGGCAGATTCCTCTACATTGTGAATCCGAACAATACTCGGCACTAACCAGTATTCAAAGAAGTTACCAGCCAAGGTAATTGTGGGACAAACCACCTCTCCCATCTTCTCTTTGGTTTGATTTCCGTCAAGTGAATCAAGTTTTTACCGGAAATTACCTAATTAGAATTACGACCTAGTTTCACACACCACTTATGTTGTGTGCGTTAATTTTATACATGAGTTAAAAGTCGACTCCGAACGACAGATTTTTGAGAAACTTTTCATGGCAATTTTTATTTATTCCTCAGAGTTTTTGCCAGAAATGTGCTGAGAGGAAGTCGCCGAAGAAATACTTTTTGTATTTTATTTTGATGTCTGGCCTGGGGCTCGAACCCTGGCTTTTCATCTAATAAGCCAACACACTACCTACTAGACCACGGCGATTTCGGAACTATATATACTATATTTCGACTTCCGTATTATAATCTCTGTAGAATAAAACTACTGCTCTGTTCTGTTGTTATTGTCGAGCTTTATCTAGGTCTAGAAAGATGTTACTGGTCTACCTAAATTAGAAATTTTTGATACTAGGAGACTATATTAATTCATGCGAACATAAAATTGCTGGCATGCACTTAAGTTCCATTGCTTAAAGGCCTACTTACTTAATCATGATTATCTCAATTGAATGCCTTTCCTAAAAATTGCTTAGGACTTGAAACGAATTTGATCATGTACGGAACTCTATTGCTAAGATTACTGTAACTGCCGATAGTCTGATTCATCTTACAGGGGCATAATACATACATATTTGGTCATTACAACCCTTCAGTTAGGATTACGACGTAGCTTCTCACACCACCTTACACCACGGCGCCTACAGTTTAAAGTCGACTCCGAACGACAGATTTTTGGACAACTTTTCATGGTAAGAGAGTAATGTTTACTCTCAGAGTATTTGAAGAGATAGTTCTCGAAAAAATATATTTCGTTTTACTGGAGATGTCTGGCCTGGGGTTTGAACCACGGCCTCTCTTCTAATAAGCGAACACACTACCTACTAGACTACGGCGACTTCTATTAGTGTTAGAGGGACATAATATTAGAGTTATTTCATTAGTTATGGTTTGTGTTCATTGTGGCGTTGTTCCTGTCACAATTCCCCGACGTCTTATTATTTTCTTTTGCTTTGCTACAGTCTACTTGTCAAAATTTTCCAGATAATTATGCCTTATAATGCCGTTGCCCACTGTGTACTTGTATTAGATGTAATGACAAGGAAGTTTTTGCTAAATAAGCTCTACTCTTCCTTAAGATGTGCGGCTGTCTGCTCTTTTAATTTTATTCATTGTTACTGTTTTTCTCTTTGGATGGAGTAGAGTATAGATTTCAGCCTAGAAGAAGAGCGTTTAGATTGCATCTGTACAACCGCTCCCCCTAACATATTGTAATACAACACAATGCCATAAATAATAATTTTTTGTTGTTTTTTTTTGTTGTTCCAGAAAACTATTATTCAACCTTTTATTTCAAAGCCACTTTTAATTTCTCACTACTATTGGATTATTAAACTAAAGGTGTGTCTCTCTTTTTCTGTTCGTTTTTAGTGTGCCCTATTCGAACTTCAAACAATTTTTTACCGCCAACCAAATAATTTTGCTCCACTTTTTAAGGTGTTTTCCAAATGATTTAATGTAGAGCTTAGAAAAAAAAAACATTGCTTGCGTAGCAGAAATTTGTTAGCATAACTAAACCAACGCTCATAATTAAGGTAATTAACGATAAATTTGTTACGGAGAATATACACTATTTTATTTTTTTGGGATATACCACCAGTATCCAGTATATTATGTGGCTGTATGCGTGCAGAAAATTGTTTTCATTCATAAATTTGGAAAAAAAAAATTTGAAATAAATCTCAAATAAGTCTGTTATTGTATGAATCATGGTAACTTGAATAATAGAGATAATTGGAGGAGGAAAAAAAACAAAAACAAAAATAAAAACGGGTGTTACATTTCTCACCGTTGCAGACTATAAACTCAACTAATTGCTGGTGTGTTGGCTAAACGGAAATGTGAGATTAGTGAGGCGGAAAAAAATGAAATTGTTTTGAATAACTTAACTTAACTATCAAACAAGGCCCTGAATATCAATGTAAATATGTTTATAAAGAAAAACTATACCATCAATGCACTTTTACATCTAGAGAAGGCAAATCAATATTGTAGTTTGTGCTCATGTTAAGAAGAACTAGCCTTGGAGTCTCTCAAGTCTTTTATCCAGCGATGTTTCATAAACCGACATTGCTCTACCGGCCTAATAACGTTCACTTGGCCCCTGTTGTAAGCATCATAGTACCTATGTATGACAATCATTCTCCTCAGCTCCCCAGCAAGCTGATTACTTGTATTGTGGAATATATAATCATATTCTTTACAGACGCAAAAATCTCCACCAACTCCATTCACCTTAGATTCACCCAACTACGCTATTGCTTTGAACTTTAAAGTTTTAATCAATGTAGAGTATGCCGCCATTTTGCCTAGAGCTGTAGGGAAAACTTTGTTTAGATCAGATGCCCTTTAGAATCTCTCCAGGTCCCTCTTAGGACCCTATAAAATCTGGATATGTATTCTATGTATACAATATATGTGAACCTGTAATAACGATGTAATGCGGGTGTGAACGGCATTACATCCGTTCGTAAAAGCTAATATCGTCCTATTCGTTCGCCACCAGACATCAAGTCAATTCATTTCGTTGTAGAGGTTGAATATATTACGGGAAGGAGTGCGAATAAAGTCCACCATTTTTACTTTAAATTTATTTCCAATCAAGATCCATACGCCTCTTGAGATGCATTATTGCTGTTTGTTATTCGTTCCTCTTCTACTATCCTCAACTGGCTTTAACATACCATTTATACGCACATAATTGGTCATTATAATCCTTCATCGTGTGTTATTTTTATACATGAGTGGCGTGACCTACAGTTTAAAGTCAACTCCGAACAATCGATTTTTTCAGAAACTTTTCCTGGCAATTTTTATTAACTCTCAGAGTTTTTGCCCGAAGTCTGCTAAGGGGAAGTCGTCGAAGAAATATTCACATTTCCTTTTGCTGCAGATGTCTGAGATGGAGTTTGAACCGTGGCTTCAAGTCTACCTACTAGACTACGGCGACTTCAACAGGCATTTGCCTCTTTTAAATGTTCCAATTGTTGGCATATGGAGCCAACTTAAAAGTCGAAATCCTAGCGTTTGTAGAAACCTTTCTAAACATAATTTTATTTCGACTGATAATTTGTAATTTGCCATAGTCGCCGTAGTCTACTAGGTAGCCTGTTGGCTTATTAGATGAACAGTCCGGGTTCGTATCCCAGGTCAGACATCAAAACGAAATATGAAAAAAAAATATTTCTTCGGCGACTTCCTCTCAGCAGATTTCTGGCAAAAACTCTGAAATTAAATAAAAAATTGCCATGAAAAAGTTTCTCAAAAAATCAGTCGACGTTAAACTGTAGGTCCTGTCGCTCACGTATAAAATTAACGCACACAACATGAGTGGTGTGAGAAGCTAGGTCGTAATCCTGATTGAAGGATTGTAATGGTGAATAATGTATGTATGTTGCCATAGCTTACTACGTTGAGAACTCTACTGTTTGCTCTCTACGTTGCTGCGACTGAAGAAATCATCATCGCCAGCCTCTAGCCAATGCTTAGTCTAGTTCAGTCAAAAATCCAACATTTTAAAAAACCTTTCTGAACATAAATTTGCTTGTCATAGATTACTACTTCGCTAAGTCTGCTGTTTTCTGTTTAAGTTGCTACAACTGACGAAGTCATCATCTCCAGCCTCTAGCCAATACTCAGTCTAGTTCAGTCAAAAACCCAACATTTTAAAAAATTTTCTGAACGTCAATCTTATCTGGACAGCCATTTGCTTACCATAGCTTAACACGTCGCGGACTCTACTGTTTTCTGTCTACGTTCATGCAAGTGACAAAATTTTCATCGTCAGTCTCTAGCCAATACTCAGATGAATTCAGTCAAAAATCCAACATTTTAAAAAACCTTTCTGAATATAAATCTTATCTGTAATGGCATTTGTTTACCATAGCTTACCACGTTGAGAACTCTACTGTTTTCTCTCTACGTTGATGCAAGTGACCGAATAATCATTGTCAGAAGATTTTTTAATTTATTGCGTTCGGATCCTATTCTTATCGTATGCAGCCATATTTAAGTTTTAAATGCATGTTGATATGTGTATTGGGTGTTATACTGTATTTCTAAAGCTTAAAAAATATTCTTTTTAAATTTTTTATTTAATTAAAGGAAACTGTAAACAGTTTAAAATACATTTCTTTCTTTGTTTGTAACATGAAATTGAAAATAAAAATTTTTAT
Source organism: Sarcophaga subvicina (assembly GCA_936449025.2). Taxonomy (NCBI): domain Eukaryota; kingdom Metazoa; phylum Arthropoda; class Insecta; order Diptera; family Sarcophagidae; genus Sarcophaga; species Sarcophaga subvicina. Next base: position 111,325,216 of record OW388084.2, on the reverse strand, counting down.
TTGTAAATTTCCCTTTTCATTTGATTGTAAAACATTATAAATTTTCATCTAAACTAGACTTAATTTTGATTGATGACATTAATTTGTCTATTTTGTTATACAAAAATGTTGAAAAACAAAACAAAAAATATGAAAAACTGAAATTCTAAATGAAACTGAAAACTGAAAATGTTAAATATGAATGAAACTCAAACAAGCATACAACTTATGTCAACTGCTAGTAAAACTATGAAGAAATAATAAAAAAATGAAAATGGAAAATGAAAAATATGATAAATGACTATTAAATGTTTAATAGTTTGTTTGCCATAGATTACATACATACATTCATACAAACATATGTATGTATTTATAAAAACTAGAATGAAAAACTGAAAGAAAAAAAATTAATTTTTTTCTTTTCCTCTCTCTATCTATCTCTATGCATGTAATATTAACAAGTAAATATTTGTATATTTAACCCTTTTACATATAAAAGTTCAATCAGTCATTCATGCACTCACTAACACACATTCAATCATGCAATCACTTACTCACTCACTCACTCACTCATACAGATGACTTTCTGTTATTCATTCATTCATTCATTCATTCATTTTTATTTGAAAACTTTTTAAATATGAATGCAAATGACATACAAATTTAACAGTCATACATACATGTATGAACCAGAGACTTATAAATGGACGCTGCTGTCACAGTTATTATAAGAAACGCAATCCATATGCTACAACAACAACAACGACAATGGCCAAAAGTGTTATTAAAATGTGGGTGTTTTTACAATGGCGATAAGCTGATGAAACATAATTTTTTATTGTTTTTAATAAATATTCATTTCTGACAACCTAAAAAAGATTTTTTTTGTTTTGTTTCTAATAAATGGAACTTATATTTGAAAAGAACAATACGAAATGAGCTCATAATGGCTCATAAATCTCAATTAGTTCAGAATGTGACAAAACTTAGCAAATGAATAAAAGGGACGCCATATATGGCTGTAATATGCCTCGCAATTGTTATTGAATTTTGAAATAGTTAAGCGTATGAATTTAAAATTAAGTTTTAATTTCCATAGAAAATCTATGATTGATGACAAGATCAAGCCAAAATAAAGTTTACATGAGATCTCTCTGGTAATACTAAACTTTCCTGTATCATAAAGTGGTAGAACTGACATATTGGAGCAAAATGCGCGAATATGGACCTCGTCTGTTGGATAGTATTGAAGTCGCCGTAGTCTAGTAGGTAGTGTGTTGGCTTATTAGACGTAAAGCCGGGATTAAACCCCAGGTCAGACACCAAAACGAAAATACAAAAAAAATATTTCTTAGGCGGCTTCCCCTCAGCAGATTTCTGGCAAAATCTCTGGCCGCAAATAAAATTGCCATGAAAAAGTTTCTCAAAAAAAAAAACAAATCTGTCGTTCGGAGTCGACTTTAAACTTTAAAGGTCCCGCCAATCATGTATAAAATTAACACACACAACATAAGTGATGTGACAAGCTAGGTCATAATCCTGTCTGAAGGTTTGTAAGGACCAATTATGTATGTATGTATATACCCCACTAAGAGACGAACATTCTGCCATATATGAATAGGTCAGAAACAGGTAAATAATTTTCAACCAGAAGATGTGCGTGTGAATGTTCCAAGCGATTACTTCATAGAAGGTTGTGTTCCATTTAACTTGGGCAGGCAGTGCAAAGAACATAGGCAATGGCATCAGACCGCTTAGTTTCATATTCGACCATTTAGCTCGTGTGAAGCTTTCTCTAAATGAGAAGGGCATTATGAAGATCAGCCGAATTAGCTAGACTGGGAAAATAAGGTGACCGTTTGCTAGACTATGACAGGACATTCAGACCGCTTAGTTTCATATCCGAGCATTTAGGTCCTCTGAAGCTGACTCTAAATGAGAAGGGCATTGTGTAGACCAGCCGAATTAGCTAGACTGGAAAAATAAAATGACCTTTTGCTATACTGGGCAAGGTCATTGAGAGCACTTAGTTTCATATCTGAGCATTTATTTCCTCTGAAGTTGACTCTAAATGAGAAGGGCGTTGTGTACACCAGCTGAATTAGCTAGACTGGGAGAATAAGGTGACCGTTTGCAAGCCTATGACAGGTCATTCAGGGTGAAAGAGTTTTCCTAGAACCGATAAAGAATTTGATCGTTTAATAATATGTAGCCACATTGATTTACATTGAAATTAGCCAAAAAACAACGTCTGCCAATTATAACTTTTATCAGTCTGACGCATTCGTCTTGTTGCTCCAAAATGTTTCAAACTTTTTGTCCCTGGAATAAACCTTTTGGCCTCAACGATAGAAGCGTTATGGGGAAGATTTTAAATTGGTCAATTGCACACAATCTACTGCTTGGTATTAAAAGTTACTAAACTAGGGACTGAAAGAAGCTTTACATCGGAACTGTATGCACTGTGTATGCTTAGCTTAATTGTATTTTTCTATTCCCCATAACCTAGTTTAAATCAATTACATATGTTTTCTTTTTTAAATTAATTTATCATAATTAAAAAATTTTTAGATTTCTGTGACCAAAAAATGAGCGTATGTTGTAACACATATTCAATAAAAATAAAAAATAAAAAAACAATAAGAATTTCAACATTTATGTATGTTTTCACATGATATTTGATTGCCAGTAATTACTACAAACAACAAAAGAAGAAAAGAAAAAAAATTTATGAAAAATTCTTATAAATTTCTAAACAAAACGATTTACAACTTTCATTTGATTAACATGCCATCATTAATATCATCACATCACAGCAGCAGAACCATATCATACCATTAGGCCATGATGGCATCTGATTGCACTGTTCCATGTCTCATGTTGTGTCTGTCTGGATGTGCTAAGCATGACACAAAGAACTGTATGATGTTGCTGCTGCTGCTGCTGCTACTATTTAAGAAGACATTGAAAACGATGCTGATGATGGTGGTGGTGATGGTGATGATGGTCGTCTGTCTATCAAATAATAAAATGTTCAAATTAATTCGACAAGAAAAAATTCTATCAAAACGAACAATTTTAATTAATTTCAATTTGTTACAACATGTGTTTTGTGTTGTTTTTATGGGTATCGAAAACAAAAGAATATTTCCCTGTAATGAAATTGTTTAACTTTTTCGAGAATTCTTAGAAAATATACAAAAAAAAGAAACAAAATCGTAACACTAATTATAAAAGTGACCTCTGGTGTTGATATTTAAAAAATGCTGACTTTTGTTTGTTGAGAAATTCTTTTTTTCTGTTTGTTTAATACAACCATGCTAATCAGAATTTCGTTCTGAAAACAATTACAGCGTAAACATGTAATGGTCAAAGTAAATGAATCTTATAAGAAAATTTTTAATAATTAAACACGCCATTAATTAGGGCCAATTAGCACAGTTACAGTTTGAGAATCTAATTTCATAAATATAGTTACGGCAACAGAAGTGAGATGTCGCTTATGAATGTATATGTACTTGATTAAGAAAATAAAATAAAAAATGGATTGTTTTTAGGTTAGGAAAAATTTAAGGAAGGAGCTTACTGCTGGATCATCGATAGCAATCCTAAGGCAGCTGCACAGACAGTAATAAAATGCAGGAAGTCAAGTTCCCCTTTGCTAATCTGCATGTTTTTGCATGTTCTCTCGGAAAAAAGAAGACAACTCTATAATACATCTCTAATAGCGGTGTTTTGCGGTCTGAAAGAGCTTTCATACGCTCCTAAGTCTAATAATATTATCCTATCCCTTCGCCACCAGACATCAAGTCAATGTATTTCATTGTAGAGGTTAAATATTGTTACGTTTTTACCCTTTTAAATACGTTCAAAAAATGAGTTCGTAGATTGCAAATAAAAAATAAAAATAAAATTTTGTTTAATTTTAAGTCAATTCTTTATTGTTCGCACAATTACGTGTGCTACTGATCGCAACTTGATTTTCTTATTCTTCTTTACACTCTTCCGCATACATTAACAATTGTTCGTTAGATCTTTACAACGGAGATCTTCAAAGCACAATTATTCTCTTCACACGCAACGCGTCTTCACACAAGACTGACTGAACTTCACTAACTCCGGTCGCCTGCTTTGTCTTGCTTTTTATATCGCTGTTTAAACAGTCTGATGAATGCTCTTGAAGACGAATGACTTTGCCTTTGCGAAATCTCTATAAAAACATGTATGTAAACATGTTGCTTACGTTATTGTTGTTTGTGTATTTTGCTTACGTTTATCCTTGCAGTGTTGTTGTTGCTTCTTGTTTACTTGTTTATCCCTTTTATTATACTGATGTTGTTGATATATTTTTGTTTATTCATTGACCATGTAAACAAGTCCATTGTTTTTGTTTTTGTAGATTTTGTTTATTATTTTAATGTTAAACGATAACACCATTTCTATTTTCGTAACAATGTATTACGGAATGGAGTCCTAATAAAGTCCACAGTTTATCCCTATCAAGATCTGTGAGTCCCTGGAGATACATTATTGCTGTTTGTTATTTGGAGTTGTCTCTTCTACTATCCTCAACAGGCATACATAAATACATAATTGATAATTACATACCTTCAGTCAGGATTACGACCTAGATTATCACATCTCTTATGTTGTGTGTGTTAATTTTATACATGAGTGATGGGACCAAAAGTTTAAATTCGAGTCCAAACGACAGTTTTTAAGAATTTTATATATTTATTTCTCAGAGTTTTTGCCAGAAGTTTTGATGACAGGAAGTCGCCAAAGAAATATATTTAAAACATGGCCTCATGTGTAATAAACCAATACTGTGCCTACTAGACTACGACGACTTCAACGACTTCTGTATTCAGAACAGTGAATATTACCACCTACTTATCATCTAAGAACCCCTTAGTGGCTACTATATCTACGAGATATATCTACGTAGACCAATCCCCTTTGTATATGTGTCCATCAACATTTGGACAGGAGAAACTCCATCGGTGACTACAATCTTAGCTTATGAGTAAACTCCATAGGAATATTCAAATCTTTGAATGACTTTTTTCATGTGTGGAGAATTACGAATGCTGAACATGCGGATCTAGTGAGGATCCTTTTACGCAACGCAGTTTGTTATCTATTAACTTAGGCAAGTCTAAGACAAAGAAATGAAATTTTTAAAATATTTTCTGCCAACATTGTAGCAAAAATATGTGAACGAAGTATTTCTGATATTGTTTCCTTACTTTGCCTTGCAGTCCCAGGCATGTAAAATAAATTCTTTTTTAATTTTAATCTTTGTTTTGTTTACCTGCAATCTTTTTACAACAACGAGAAAGGATTTTTTTTCATTATTTTATTTAAAAGAAATCTTTACTCTTAATTGGTTGGAGGAATAAATTAATTTACCATAAAAACATTCGTGATGAAATTTGATAGAAATTGGTCAGTCAACAAAAACTCTTCTTAAAAACAAAAAAAAAAAACAATAACAACAGTTCTCTTTCCGAAATAATAAAAAAAACGAAAAAACTGTGTCTCTTTTGTATACAAAAATATCTGGGTGTAGTTGCTGTGTACTCTGGTTACCTTATCCCAATGAGTGTAGCCAACTGTAGTTTTACGTATCCATTCAGGCAAAATCATGCAAACTTTGTGTTTATTTTACAAGACGAAAGGAAAAGAAATTTAATACCACACCACACAATTCATGTGAGTTCCTCATCTCTTCTTCTGCTGCTATATATACATACGTACATACATATGTGTGTCCAGAAAAAGGAAGAAAACGTAGAGTTCTTTATGAAAAAGTAAAATATGGCATATGAACGCTCTACAAAGTTGTCAATTGATGTGAATACCAGTAGAATTGATATTAAAATTTAAGAAAAAACAACAACATGATCAAAAATTGTATAAAAACTTTTGTAAAATTGTTTTTGTTTTCTTTTTGTTTCTTTTGTTGCATTTGAGTATATTGAACTCCACCATGCAATACTTTACAGATATTGGTATCAACAGCCGTCCAGTTAAAGCCACCAACAACTTATGCAATTAAGAATTGTTTTCCATGGAATATTGTTGCCCAGTGAGTGCAAAAGAGTTGCTAAGCAAATGGGAATTTCAAAGAGATATACATTTCCTGAATATGTAAAATGCGTTGCTAATAAAACAATCACAATGGGCTACAAGTGGTGTAAATGTGTCCTTCCTTACTTCGTTCGTTAGACAGCGACCTCTGCCTACCTACCAGAAATCAGCAATGAATCGTTTTTTGCTACTCACAAGCACTCATTAAAATTTGAATATAAGTGAGTCAGCAATATTGAAATTTAACTATGTACTCTGATTCATTCGAGCTCACTACAACGTTGATTTATAAGTACAGGTTGCAATGAGTACGCGCACAACGTTGACATCAGACTCATACCATTCGAAATATGTTTGATTCATAAGCCTACACATTTAGATTCATAACTTTAGAAAAATACTTATAACTGATTCGAGTGCCAGACTTAGTTGTTGTTGCATTTACAAAAAAAAATAAATAAAAAAGACACATAAGCAAAAGAGACAGAGCAGCAAGCAGAGCAAACACACAACCTTTTAGTGAGTATTTTAGTGTTCGTATGCGAATCATACTTATTTTGTGCTTCGTGCAAAAGTTGAGTCATGGAGAGTTGAAAGTAATAACATCATACGTGTTGTTAAATATAAGTATGATGAGTACTTCAAACTTTGAATATGAGTAGAGGTTCCATGATATTAAAATAAGTGTGAATGCGTATAAGTATCAGAAGTTATGAGTATGACTAGATTCTACTCATGCTTTTGAATACTCATTGCTGATCTCTGCTACCTACCTACTAATAATACAGAGTTTTCCAAGAATTTAATGCCTTCGTGTTTGCTCCCTTTTAACAGAGTTCTTTAGCGACGTTCTCATACAGTTTGATGTTGGATTAGAACTAGTATCGGTTCGTTAGAGTTAAAAAAATTATGACCACCATGCTAGTCAACTGTAGTAAACGTTGCAATTACATAATATTGTTACGTTTTTACCTTTTAAAAACGTTTGAATATGAGCTCGTAGATTTCAAATAAAATAAAAATAAATTTTGTGTTTAGTTTTAAATAAAATTCTTTATTATACGCACAATTCTGTGTGCCACTGTTCACAACTTTATGTAAACAACAACAATTGCTCTTCTTGGTTATTCCTCTGTTTACACCCTTTGCATAAACAAAAACAATTACTAGGCAATTGTCGACAGATCTTTATAACGGAGATCTTCAAACCACGACTAATGTTTTCAAACACACCGCCTCTTCACACAAAACTGATTGAACTTTTACTAACTCCGTTGACTGGGTTGCCTTCTCTTTTATATGGCAACGTAATCAGTGTGATGAATGTTTTTGAAGGCGAATATTCGTGGTTTCGCCTTCTCGAGATCTCTATAAATGTAAACGTCGTTGTTTCATTATTGTTGTTAGTGTATTTTGTTTACATTTATTCTTGTAGTGTTTGTTGGTATATTTTTGTTTACTTGTTTATCATTTTTTATGCTGGTGTTTGTTGATATATTTACGCATTCATTGTTTTTGTTTTTGCAGCTTTTGTTTTTAATTTTAATGTTAAACGATGTGAAAGCGAAACACCAGTATTTAGATTTTTCCATTTTCGTAATTGCCCTATAGACTGATGGCAACCCTTGTTAGTATTCTTTTTTTTTTTCTTAATATTATAGAAAACTGATAATCATTTGCTGTTAAAGAAAAATATTTTAATTTCTTTAAAGTTTTATTTTACCAAAACAACAAAAACAAAAAAAAAATTATAAAAATTACGAAAAAAAAAATCGAATGCAGACCACACTAACGGGTGGTTTTCAATTTGAACATACAAGCGAGTCTCTATGGTCAACATACTTGCATGTAACACGAAATCAAAGCCAGTAGAAGGATATAAAATAGCAAAACAGCAACACAGAGTGGTACACTGGTTTAAATTACCATTTTTACAATATTTTTTTTGTTTTTGTACAAATCTTTCTTTCAGTATTTCAATATAAATCTTGGCTTTGTAAAGATAAATCTGAAATCTGAAATGCAATGAACCTTTAATAAAAATATACAATATATGATGGCCACTATCTTTCCAAACAAAAACCAAAAATGATATACGAACACTAGCTACTAAAGGAAACTGACTGGCATAGTGAGGACTGAGGCTAAGCGAATGTATAAAGATGAGATCAACACAAACATAAAAGGTTGCTTGAAACAAGTAACGGTCATCATCATAAAAATACAATGAAAATGAAACAACTGCAACTAAGACCCAACTCCAACTAAGACCATACATATATGTATGTATGGGTGTGATAAGAACTTACATCCATAGAATGAATGGAAGAAAAAAATCAAAGCGAAACTATAAAATATTTTAACACTATTAACACAATTACCAGTTGATGTCATAAAAAGGACTCTTATCCTGAAAACAAATTATTTTATATACGAATTACATACATACTCTTATTGTGGTTTCAAGTACTTTCGCTGCAACTACAAGTCATGGCTTTCTCTGTTACTTGCTTGTGATAAGTAAACATAACAGAATTTTTGAATTGAATTCTTCTGCTTTATCTGTGCTACTCATAAAAATCTTTGTTTCCTTTTTTTTGGAAATTTTTACGACTTTTGTTATCACAATAACAGAAAAAAAATATGAAAATTCGTGTCATCATTAGTATTTCTCTTTTTTTGTTATTTGAACAAGGATTCTTCAATAAACCATGACTTCAGTAAATAAATACATTCGCACATATTTTAGTTTAGATTTCGTGTGTTTTGTAGGTTTAGAGGTTTGATAAACTCTCATCTGTATTCTTCGTTTTATGATGATTATTTGTCCTTTAATAAGGACATCATTATTTTATGTACCATATGAGACACGCTACAGTCGAAAAATACAGCATAAATAAACACTTTTGATTTAAAGGTATACATATACGCCATAGTTTGATTCGTAGAGCTACGAACATACATTGCAACATGATCCTATATCGGCAGTTTAACAATGGTTGTGAATAAAATGTTACTTCAGCACGAGCAGCTGACAGAGTTATAAAAATTATAAGTTTTGACGAGCTTCTCCGCGTGGCGGGATTATTAATGATTGATGATGATTGATGAAAATGATTGATGATAATGAATGATGAGCAACCATTGATAGAGTATAGCATTCTTCTTCATTTACTCATAGACAGAGTAAACATGACTTGCACTTGTCTGATCAGTTATCTTAGGAATTCTGCCTGATACGATGATATTTGTACAATACGATTATGGCAGGAGTTGTAGGTATTGTAATGAGCCTAATGTCCTAATCCAACTTAGCTTCTTAATCTAGATAGATCGTATAGAAATCGAAGAAAGGCTCCCACTTGATTAACAAGATCATTTCAGATGATCAACAAATCAATCAAAGCATTCAGAGGACTGACAATTTCGAGAAGTTATACCTTTTGACAGTTACATACAGAATTGGTCATTACAATCCGTTTGTCAGGATTACGATCTAGTTTCTCACACCACTTATGTTGTGTGTGTTATTTTATACATAAGTGGCGGGACTTACAGTTTAAAGTCGATTCCGAACGACAGATTTTTTTTAGAAACTTTTCATGGCAATTTTATTTAACTTCAGAGTTTTTGCCAGAAATCTGCTGAGAGGAAGTCGCCTAAAGAAATATTTTTTCATATTTCGTTTAGTTGGAGATACCTGAACTGGGGATTGAATCGAGGCCTCACGTCTAATAAGCCAACACACTACCTACTAGAAAAAAATGTACAATGGGTTAATTCGACCTCCGGGTACTGTACCTGTCTTGATTGACGAGTACACGTCCTCTAACTTAACCTACTAGACCACGGCTACTTCAAACAGTTTAGTAGCTTTTATTACAGACGTTGGTGCTAATTTAGATGCAAGAAAATGATATGTCCACCTGAGATTTAAATAATGTTTCTGAAGGTACTGTGACATTTACTTAATTGGCCATTACAACTTTTCAATCAGGAATACGACCCAGCTTCTCACACCACTTGTGTTGTAGGTGTTAATTTTATCCATGAGCGGCAGGACCTACAGTTTAAAGTCAACTCCGAACGTTAGATTTTGATAAATTTTTCATGACAATTTTAGTTATTCTCAGAGTTTTGCCATAAAACTGCTGAGAGAAGTCTCCGAAAGCAATATTTTTTTATATTTCGTTTCGATCGATATGCCTATGCTGGGATTTGAACTACGGGCTCTTGTTTAAAATGCCAACACACTACCTATTAGACTACGGTGACTTTTTTGTAATAACACTCAAAAAATATTTCTTTTTGTGGAGATCGCCTGATCACTGGCATACAGGCATAATTTATATTTTTAGCGGGATAACCTCCTCCATATAGAACCATCTAAAGTTGTCTACGACTGTCAATAAAATGTTCCTCTATCTTACCATAATCTTATAAAGGATTCTTATACGTTTTTCAATGTGTTTCTGTCCTTAAAAAACTACTTTTCTAAGAATAGTTTATGGTTGACTATGTTACATATTAGACTATCTACCTGTATACGAGTATGTTTTGCTTAAAAGGATTCTAATTTTTTTATGGTAACAATTCTTTACTTCTCTTCAACTGTAAGCCAATAAGCATGTTGTTTGAGCATGACATTCATAATTTGTTCGTTAAGGAAAAATAAATGAAAATAAATACTGAAACATATTTTGTTACAAAATTTTATAACAATTTTATTCTTCGGCCTAAAGAGCTAAAGAGGAGTATCTACAGTCATTAGGGTTTAGAATTTTTTGAAAGAAATATTTTCTTCTAATAATAATGATAAGGCATTATTAATGTGTTAGGCAAGATTAAAGGATTAAGATGTCATACAAGACATATTAAAGTCAAGCTGCATTATGAACAGACAACCCTTATCAACATAAATCGAGAAATTTTTTTAATAAAAATAAAGTTTTAAAGAGAATTTTTTAAATGATAAATTCAGTTGGTTTGTAGGAGTATTTATAAAAACTTTCATATTTTAAATGCTTTATAGTCTTAAAATATTTTATTATAAAAGAAAGAAATTCAGTAGGAAAGTACCTGCTTTCGAAGTATATGATCGCATGTTTTCTCATTATGGCACATGCTCCATACAATTTAAATCCATGTTACGAAAAATATTAACGCCTTCCTGAAATTTTTGTATAACGATCAGAACGATCTTCTTATTGAAGCCATATCTGTCGAACTAGCTGTTGTTTATTCCGTCTGCTTGGCCAAATCACCGTGTATGGTCATATACAACGAAGTGTGGTCGCTGAATAGCAAATAAATTGGGCTCTGAAACTGCAGGCATCTGATAATTCAGGTTCAGGCCGGCGTGGTAGCTCTGACGTGCTCACTTGAGATGCCACGGGTGAACACAGTCCCTGTACTGACCAAGTTCCACCAAAATCTGGGAAGAGAAAGAAGTTGGTCAGCTCAAGGGCTGCACTGCATGTGATAATAATTTTCATCAAAATATTATGCCGTTTCTGAAAAAATTCTTACATGAACAAATAAAATTTTCCAACTTGAGACATCCAGTAAAAGTCACTGTTTCATGTGGATTTTGGGATGGCGGCGTCATCGATCCATATACACTACCATCGTCACTGTTAACAGTGAGTATTATAGGCCGATAAATACCAACTTCATTTGCTCTGAATTGAATGACCTGGACGTCAACGACATGTAGTTTCAATAGCATGACGCAACACAGTTCAAGCTGCATTAGATATTTTGTTCGAGTGCAACTTTTTCCCCATTAAACTTTTTCTTGTAACATCTTCAAACCCAACACAACCCATGCCTTCGTTAAAATTCAACGTGATTTATGCGTCAGCGTCTTGGGAAATTTGATATTTCAGAGCCGTAGCGGACATTTACGCGGTATTGTACGCCACACATAATGGCCTTTCATCTATAGATCTTTCAAACAAATACAAAGTTTCTCCGATATCTTACATACATTTTTTATTTAAATTTAAAGATGGGATGCGCTTAATAAAAGACTGTACTAGACTACAAGTTCTACAAATGTGGCCAAATGTGTGTGTAAGAAAATTGTGGCGGATAATGCGAATTTGTCTATTCCGCGATGTTCTCCACAATTGGGTCTATTCTCCGGGTTGTAATGCAGTAATTTGTATTTAAATTTACACCTCCATCCATATGCTGGCCTTAGGTTAAGTTAGTTCAATGTGGTAGCTTACATACCAAAACCTCACTTGAGCACGCATAGCGGCCCGTTGTGACACCACAGGTGCTGGCCTACTCATGCAATAATTAAAGCCAATTGATCATTCACAATGTATTTATGTACGAAGATGTACTGATTGGGAGGTAGAGAAACAGAGTTTCAATGTGGATTTTTCGAACAAAATATTCTTCAGCGATTAAGCCTGTTTCTGGTTATGAAAACAATTAAAATTGTCGTCTATGTGGGTCAAAAAACCCAAAAGTAATGCTGGAATAACCATGCGGAAAAAGTGACTGTTTTGGTAGGTATTATGGTCCGGAGGTATCCTACGGACCCAATTTTATTGCAAATTATCTTCTACGAAGATGTCGCCGTAGTCTAGTAGGTAGTGTGTTGGCTTATTAGATGTAAAGCCATGGTTCGAGCCCCAGGCCAGACATCAAAATAAAATACAAAAAATATTTCTTCGGCGACTTCCTCTCAGCAGATTTCTGTCAAAAACTCTGAAAGTAAATAAAATTGTTTCTCAAAAATCTGTAGTTCGGAGTCGACTTTAAACTGTAGGTCCCACCACTCATGTATAAAATTAACACACACAACATGAGTGGTGTGAGAAGCTAGGATGTTGTACAATGGGTCAATTCGACCTCCGGGTGCTGTACTTGTCTTAATTGACAAGTACACTTCCTCTAACCTAATCCAATCTAACAGCGCTGAGAAAATAGGTTTGGAAAATATGGAACAAGGAAGGCCAATTTTTAACTTTTCCCATCGTTCCTGTTAGAACTTTCTGTCATAGATTCTGTATTCACAACGCATATTTTTTTGAGGTTTTCAACGTTGTTGACATGAACTCACAACTTCAAAAAAATTTTATAAAAAGGGGTCTAGAACGGCTGCATTGCGCGATCTTGCCGTAAAAGGTAAGTCATGAAAACAGAAAATACGAAAGCCGAAATATAGCACCCAGAATTTAGGTTGTGGGCTACGGAGTATACGTTATTCCTCCATTCTGTTGTAGATGTTTTTTTTTCAATTCATTTAGTTGGTGTACAAGCGCTCACCGTTCACAAGTGTATGCAAAATTTTCATAAAACTAAAACTCGTAGTCTAGTATGTGGTGTGTTGGCTTATTAAAAGTGAGGCCACGGTTCAAACCCCAGGGCAGAGAGCTCCAACATAACGAAATATGAAAAAGAAAATATTTCTTCGGTGTCTTCCTCTCATTAGATTTCTGGCAAATACTGTGAGAAGTAAATAAAACTAATAACCGACTTATTTTGGCTTGATAAGGATAATAATCTGCATTGATGATATGTGGTTTCGAAAAGATGTTGCCCCGAGCCTAACAACACGTTCAGTGTTGACTATATTGCATGGGAAGTTTTCAGATAGAATAATTTCCTTTTTGATGAACATCAATTGAGCCAAAAGATCATGTAATTTAATGACTCTTGAACCTCCTAACATTGGGGCAACATTCGACACGTCTTCGTCTGGATACCACCCCAAAACCACGTCCACTTATTTGTCTCTACCTTTACAATCAAATCAAATTTTATGAATTGAAAGTAAATTTTAAAATCTTAATGAGACTCATTTAATTATAACAAATTATGTTTTCAATTTTCTCTGGTTTAAAGCAAGAACTGAAAACGTTAAAAAATATCCAGAGTGCGGGATGAACCTATGAAATAAAATCTCTTCCCTGTAATAAGAATCTCCAAGCATACCTGCTTCTTAATTGTCTCCAAAACTTTCACATTCCCCCAAGAAAATTAAGAAACAAAACCAATCAAACATCATCAATGAAGTGTAAAATAATTGCCTGGCAAAAAAAAGAAGAGGAAGTATTCAATTTCATTAAAAAAATTCATGTCAACCAAGGTAAATTACGCACAGGTTAATGATTACGTTTACACAATATTAAAAGCTGAGATTGTTTTTTGCTGTAAAAAAAAAAAAAACGTTCTTACCACATAATTAAAAATCCGGCAATTATTATAGGGAAGCCTAATTTACAAACGATATTATATTCGTCTTTTTAGGAAAGAATACATAGCGAACAGCTGTGATTTGTCTTGATGAAGAGAAAGGCTTAAAAACATTGAATTTTTATTCTCATAACAGCTGTAATAAAAATAAAAATAAAAAAAAATTTGCAAAAAGGCCTGAGAATTTCTGCTTTTAAGTCTCAACATGGATGATGATGATGACAATTTTTATTTTGTGGGATTTTTTAAAAGATTTTTTGAATTTTTTTTTTCGTCTTTTTTTAATATTCTAAGGAGGTACGTTTGAAGATCAGTTTACTGCCAGAGAGAAAGATCCATTGATTGGAAGTAAAGTGAATACTATTATTGGGTTGATTTATCATATTTAAACGATCTTTCTTTTTAGAAATGAAATCCTTTTCTTTGCTTGTTTGACAAACAAAACGTTTTAGTTTAGTAATCTAAGGCTATGGATTACAAAGAGGAGTGCAGTTGTATTATTTTTGTGTATTATTTTAGCATTGTCAACAGATGTTGACAACATAAATGAAATGATGCTGCTTTCTTTAATACTGTAATGCTATAATAACTGGCGCACTTACCACGTATTCTATTGAAAACTGAAACGTAAAGTCTTTTTATATATACAACCTGGTCTACACTTCTAGATTTCAAATGTATTTAAATCAACTGATAAGATTTTCGTTTAAAAGCCCGCCTTCAAAATGCCTTTTCTTCCTTTCCTTTGGCATAAACAATATATAGAGAGACGCTTGGCTAGATGACAAACCTTGTTTCGCTTTTTTTTTTGTGTCCTCTCTATGAAATTGTAGATCATTTGTTAGAGATATACAGGATCAAAGTATTAGTAGAGTATCATGGCAAGGAAAATTGATATTTTTTTTCAAATATTTTTTTTGCAAATGCTAATGATAGGTTTCTGGTTTAACAAACATGTTAAATAATCCTCCTTAGCAGTTGACAAACCCACCATCTTAAACAAAAAAAGAAATCTATAATATTGGTTACATTACTTCACTTTATTTCATTTCACTTCACTCGATATTAGTAGTTAAGAAGTCTGCTGTTTCTTTTGAGGTTCATAAAGTATTTTTTTTTTGGTAACGATTACTTGCGCTTGCCTTGTGTAAAAATGTCATGACTTAAACTATAAAAGAAAATGATTTGAATCAATTTTTTTTCTCTTCGGGATTTTTATGTACAATAGTTCTGAGGATCACTCCTTTTGTGGTTGTGATTTTCAAAGTAAATTACAGAACATAAGACGTAGGAAAATATAAAACAAAAACCAGCAAATCATTCTTAATACACTTGGAAAAAATAGTGGCTGAAAATGTATCGAATTTTACATAATTGGTCATTACAACCCTTCAATCAGGATTACAACCTAGCTTCTCACATCACTTATGTTGTGTGCGTTAATTTTATAAATGAGTGGCAGGACCTACAGTTTAAAGTCGTCTTCGAATGACAGATTTTGTAGAGATACTTTACATTGCACTTTTATTTGCACCCAGACTTTTTGCCAAAAATCTGCTGAAAGGAAGCCGCCTAGGAAATATATTTTCCCATTTTAATTTTGATGTCTGACCTGGGGTTTGAAACGAGGCCTCATGTCTAATAAGCCAACACACTACCTACTAGACTAAGGCGATTACATTATCGAGGTTTAGTTTTCTAAAAACCCTACGGACCAAACGGCTTCTGTGAAGAAAACAAATTGAGAAATAAGTAGGGACAATAGAATGGGGGAATGGTGTACATTCCGTAACCTACACCTTAAATTCTGGGGTCTATTTGCGGCTTATCAGAGCCCACGGGGGCATGATAAACTATGGTTTTAGCTCAATTGAGCTAAGGGTCTGCAAGTCGGATTCTCGCGCTGCCGTACATCCCCCAACAGAACCCATCCCCGTAGATTCAAGCCCTACCGCAACCCATCCCACAAGACTCCACCCCATCTGACCCGACCCCTGAACCCCTTGAACCCGCCGAAGACGTCGAATGTAGAAGCGTGTGCAGTCACTCCTCTCGACGCTCCTCAGCCAGCAAGAAGTCCAAATCTGAGCTGGTTGGGGGATTCTTCGACGGCATTGACATTGACGCGGGCCCAAGGCGTGAGTTCATGTCATGTAAAGTCGTCGCAGTCTAGTAGGTAGTGTGTTGGCTTATTAGACGTGAGGCCACGGTTAAAACCCCAGGTCAGACATCTCGAACTAAATGAAAAATGAAAAAAATATTTCTTCGGCGTCTGCCTATCTGCAGATTTCTTCAAAAACTGTGAGTATAATTAAAATTGCCTTGAAAAGTTTCTCAAAAATCTCTTGTTCGGTGTCGAGTTTAAATTGTAGGTTCCGCCTCTCATTAACACACGCAGCGTAAGTGGAATAAGAAGCTACGTCGTAATCCCGACTAACACTCAGAGCTTTTGCCAGAAATCTGCTGAGAGGAAGCCGCCTAAGAAATATTTTTTCATATTCCGTTTTGATGTCTGACCTGGGGCTTGAAATGAGGCCTCATGTCTCATAAGCCAACACACTACTTACTAGACTACGGCGACTACATCAACGCGCTATAGTTTACTGAAAACTCTATGGACCAAACGGCTTTTGTGAAAAAAAAAAACGAATTTGAAAAAAGTAGAGACAACACAATGGGGGAAGGGCGCATACTCCGTAACTTACAACCCAATTTCTAAATTCTGGGAGTGACTTTTCGGCCATCTTATTTTGTGTTTCGATGACTTACCTTTAGCGGAAAGATCACGCAATGCAGACGCTCTAGGCCCCATATTATAGCATATTTTTGAAGTCGAGAGTTCATGGCAACAATCTTGAAAACCGCAAATGACAGAAACGATGGAAATCGTTATAAAATTGCCCCCAATGTCTAAAATCCTGACGACCACTTAGGAAGTCTTTAAGCCTTTATTCTTTATTTAACACACACTTTTTTCTCTCAGTGCTGTTAGTGCCTATAAGTGCTTAAACGTTGTTTTTTCTTGCCTTAATTTCTCATTTCATCTTGGCCTGCTTTTAAGAAACAAAAAAAAAATAAATAAATAAATTCTCTCATCAGCATGCGTCTGTCTCGGTCTCGAGTCTATTGTGTCAACTCAAGTAAAAATGTCATGTTTGTAGGTTTGTATTCTTTGTTCGTATCTTTTGAGATTTTTTTCTCGTTTTTTTTTGTTTTGTCTTCATCTCTATTGTTTTTGAAAACCAAAAAGATATCGATCAATAGAATTCTATTGTTGTGTTTGGTTTGGTTTGGTGTTGTTTTTGTTTTTTTGGTAGAAATTAAAATAATATTTGTTGTTTGTGTTATAGTTGTTGTTGTTGTTATTATTAATGTCTAACCTCTATGATATGCTGTTGTAACCATTAATTATTATGTAAGTTTTTAATTTGAGTCCTAGAAAAACAAAAAACCATGAATAGCTCAGTACACACGTAGTACTCTATGCCTAGAACACATGACAACGCAAGACAGTTTATATGTATGATTTAAGGAAAAGGAAAAAAGGAGCAGAGAATAAAAATAAGAAAATGAAATTCCTTGAAATTTAAAATTCAGTTCAAGTAGGTATGGATGTGGTTTTCTTATAAAAAATTTTTTTTTAAAGAAAAACGAATTGAAATAAAAATTTAAAAAACATGTCATCGTTGAAAGCAACATTGCCTTGTCTGTTTATTATTTATGTTTAAGGACGACAATCAAAACATTATTAATTACTGGGCCTTGGTTATGGCTTAGGATGACAACGACATTTTCCAAGCATAGGCATAGGCAAGCCAACAAAAATTTGATTTAAATGACAGATTTTTCTATGGAGGTTTTTCTGTGGTGGCGCTTACATGGTGGCATATTTTGTATTTCGTTTCAATTTTTCTCTTAGTTTTCTTGAAGATCATAACTTTGTAAGTAAATATGTATGTATGTATGGATGTATGTATGTATGTATGTATGTAGGTATGTATGTAGGTATGTAGGTATGTATGTAGGTATGTATGTATTCTACAGTTAATGACTTATTGTAAAAATATGTTAAATTCCTTGAAGGCTATACATGTAAGGTAGATTTGTTTAGAAAACAAATCAAGTTTTCCATGATTTGAATATTTTTTAAAAATTTTTTTTTTTATGAAATACTTTTCATTATCTTTTTAAATTTCAATGTCTGTTTCTATTTAAAATTCTTTCATAGTCTACTTATGTATGGTATGTCTCTGTTTTATATCAACGATGAAAAGTCAAAATCTTAATGACACCTGTTCTGAAATTTAACATGCATCGCTATTTTGACATCATAATCATTTAAAGAAAACAGAAACAGAAAACAAAATTTTAAAATTATTTCTTTTTGTTGTAATGCATTAACATACATACATACATACATATTTTTTTTATTTAAAAATACTTAACATTCGTAAAATGCAAAGCATTAGCATGGTTAAGCAATAATTCTTTGAAAAATTAATGATGTTTCCTGAACATATAATCCATTTAATGTATGACATCAGGAATGCAAATGAATTTTAAATTAAAAAATTAAAAACAGGAAATTTTATAATTTTCGTGTTTAAAATGTCTTACTTTTATTAAAAAGAAGAAAAAATAAAAAAGTGTTGGCATAGTAAAGTGATTCAAAAGTTCGCCCATGACCCCGAATAATTCTGGTTTCAACACCATAGAAGCTGAATAAATTTTCAAAATTGTTTTTCAATTCATAAATAAATAAAATTCTTCAATCCTCTCCAAATAATGTGAATAGGATGTCCACTGAATCCTGATCAATACATCAGTACATAGAAAGAACAGGCAGAGCCCTTTAATAGGTGGTCAGAGAGTAAGTCAAAGTCTGAAATAAATTTCTTACCACGACAGCAGGCATTTGTACAGAAATTATAGGTTCTATATAACGATAGATAAACTTGGTATCAGACAAGAAATTGCTACACTAGATTACTTGCCTCATTAGTTAAAAAAATTTGATCACTCAAAACAAAACTGAGTTTAACAAGCCCTATGGGTACACTACACCACCTCAAGGAATGGTAAAAAGGCAGATTGCTGACAGTCGTTGTGGCTGTACAAGCAAGGAAAATCTATCAAATTCTGGTCATCGAGTTTAAGACTCTATTCTTATTTACTTTCGTACTTAATTGGTCATTACAACCCTTCAGTCAGGGTTACGACTTAGCTTCTCGCACCACTTATGATGTGTGTAATAATTTTATAAAATCGACTCCGAGTGATAGATTTTTGAGAAAATTTTCATGGCAATTGTAAATCTGTGGCCAAGCAGACTCTGCCATTCGTTTAAAGCAAGCAATGGTTAGAAAACGCCCTGAATATGCAACCATACTCGATTCTGTAATTTTTCTTCATGACAACGCTGCACTCTATTTTTCTACTGAAATTGTGAAAATCAAGGAAATCAAACAAGGAAAAGCCAGCGCATTTTAGACGTCAAATTTAAGTTTCAATACCCAATTGAAGCCATAGCCATCTTGCATGACAGAGGTTTCCACCAAACCGCTGTCTCATTTGCTTACAATCAACCATAACTACAATCGCGTAATGACTAGAACGAGTGCTTGAAACCATTCAACCACATAAAGAGTTTCTACACATCTCCGGTATAAATTCAAGTTCTGGCGATTTCTGTTTTCTCCAGTTCCAGATGCTGTACAAGGCCTGAATATATTTTTGTGCTGTTCCAGTGACTTACATACATACGTACATACATAATAGGCCAATACAACCTTTATTCAGGATTACGACCAAGCTTCTCACACCACTTATGTTATATGTGTGTGATGGGATATTGATAAATGAGTGATATGATCTACAGTTTAAAGTCGACTCCGAACGACAGATTTTTTTAAAGACTTTTTAATGGCAATTTTATTTTATCCTCAGAGTTTTTGGCAGAAATGTGCTGAGAGGAAGTCGCCGAAGAAATATTTGTTCGTACTTCATATTGTTTGAGATGTCTGACCTGAGATATTTTGATGTTTAGGATGTTAGAACCGCGGCCTCATATCTAATAAGCCAATAAATTGCAATGTAGTGCTACGATGGCCTCATTACTGGACCGATTGGAAGCGTCTGTGAGTGTCTACAAAAAGTTCGAGGATTTCCTTCTGTCATGAGGCATCCTTCCTTTGTAGCAAACTTGATTCTAAGGATGTAGTTGTCCATTAGTCCATTAGCCTCGAGATTTAGCTGCAAATTTCTATGTTGATACAGAAATTTCTTCGTGATTCCATCTTAGCATGTCCCAAATTTTTTTCAACCACGTAAGGAAACTTGGTAATGCTCCCAGTATTTAGAATTTTAGATTTTTCTTTTTGCATTAAAGAGTCTGCATGCCTCAGTTCTAAGCTTCTCTGGATCTTACTTTCATCAGGGAGATTTATATCTCCACATCCTGAGACACTATGGATACGTCTTTTTAAATGTCCTCACTGGGCAATGGTAAACTAATCTACCACAGCCTGAAGTTTTGTATTCAATAAAATAGGATAAATTGTAGACCGCCAAGGAATTTATTTCCCCAACCTTAAGTCAATAGGCTTCTTATTAGGAAAGACACTTCCTAACAACATACATACCGAATACATTCAAACATTAAAGCAACGGGCTTGCATTAGCCTATTTTGCTAAGCAAGTGGAGTAATTAAAATTTCCCCCTTTTGTTTTAAGTACTTAGCCAAAAGATCTCTTTATTCTTGTGGAAGTGTCAAATGCCTAGCAAATGTTAAACATTCATTATTTAAGCATAACACTTTAAATTTTTGACATTTAAAAGAGAAACAAAAATTTTTGTTTCAAAATGATCTTCTCAGAACAGCAGAATTTAAGCAGACGGCAAGCAAGCAATTTAAAAGGAAATAAAAATATAATTTAAGCCGGCTATGAACACAAACAAGGTGTGAATCGTCATAATGAACAATTTATACAGAAATTCTGGCAGGTGTCAAAATAACAATAATAACAACAATTTATTTCTTTTTTTTTCGCTTGGCTTTTAAGCAAAAACAAAAAAAAACTCAAAAGATATCAGGAGAATTGCCATGTCATTTGGTGATCATTAAACAGATGAAATGAACAGCAATTTTGCTTGAATTAATCAGAAGGCAATTGTGATGGCTGCAGACAGTCAAGCAGCCATTTTAACCATCAAACCATTCAGTCATACAAATCCTGACAAATAAGTTTTAAGGGATGCCAAAATGTCAGAATCGACACTTTAAACAACCAACACCTTGTTTAAATTGTTGTTGCTGTTGTTGTTGTTGTTGTTTTTATCAATCAAAATTATTTTATCGTTATGAGGAAAGAGTGTGAATAAGAAAACCGACAAATAATTAGGCTTCTCCATTTCATCATCATTATGAGGCATTTTGAAATGGAGAAGCAGGCAACAAATGCTCAATTCATTATGAGATGAGAAGCAAAAAAAATATTTAAAAAAAAAAATTTTTTTTTTTCAAGCAAAATACAAAATGCCTTCGGCTATTGATTGTAGAGTATAGAAGAAGAAAATTTAGTTTTTTTCTGTAAGGCGCCAATCATAATTATATGGTGCAATGATTAAACAAAAACAATGTCTTTCATCTTTTGGATAGTTTTGCTGCAGCATTTAAACAAAAGGTGTTAATGAAATACAAACTTTAAACCAAACAGCCAACCAACCAACCGACTCGTCTATAATGAAAAAGTCAAGTAAAGAAAAGAAAAAAAATAAGAAAAATTATTCGTTGTTTTTTTCGTTTTTTTAATCAAATATGCAGCAACACTGTAATTGTTGCAACATTTTCAACAGTGTTAAGCAGCAAGTGCAATATCCTGCTGTTTAGTATCTCTCCCCCCTGAAGTGTTACTGTAACACTTTCCCTAGTGTTTCCATAGTGTAACTTCTAATACCATTTCCCAAGGAAACTGAAGCGGTGAAAGTCCGGTGTAATATGTCTGTGTCAACGCCTCTACAAACACCTTATTCTTAAGCACGGCTTTAGATACAAGTGTTTACACGTTTTTTTTTTGTGTTTCTGTTTCGTTTTTTGTAAAATCATCTTCAAAACTCATGCCGAGTTAAATGTTGTGAAACCCTATTATTACATGGAAAATATTATAAATCAACTGAAACCAAAAAAAAAAAAAACGAAAATTAAATGCTGCAAAAGATACTCGTAACTTAAATATTTCATTTATGGTGAGTGGCTATGTATGACTTCCTTTAAGACAAAATGCCTTTAAAAGGTTCGTTCGTAAATCTGTATTTGAGTTTATTTGTCGGTATTTTGGAAAGCAGGTGAATTTTATTTTACTTGCTTCGAACTAAACAAGACTGATATTATTGCAAGTAATATTGACTAAAAGAAGATTATGTTTTACACCGAAAATCATTAAAATATTTGATATCGCTTGAAAACTGTGCCTACAAAGTATAGCAAGGTTTTAAGCTAGGGCCATATGCGATTTAAAAAAGCTTTAAGTGTGTGTGCCTTATCCACTCGTCTACGGAAATAATGATACAATAAAATCCAAACAAAGCCTCAAATTTCCTCCTCTCCTAATTACCCAACTAAAGTTTCGAATTACTTAAACGCATTTGTTTTGAGAAAAGTTGAGGCCTTCTACCACCTTCTTTTCAAACAGCCCTTCTCATTTCACAGAAAGCTTTTAGCTCCATCAGTGCTGTAAAAACCACCACCTAATAAACTCATCTGCTTTCTCACTGCCATCAATTCCCACCTAATCTGTTACCAAGCTGAGGGTGACTATTTTTCCCCTGCTTAGATGATTTAACTTGCCTGGACAGCTCCATACTATCCTCAAGCTACTCTTAAAAGATCCGTCTGCTCGGATGTTGCACTGACTATCAGATAGTACTGTAATGTACTGGTGTTTTTATTACCTGTACAACTTGAATGATGTAGACTTTCGCTTGAATTATATACACGAGTTTCTTCAAGGGTTCCCTATATTTCTACCTCTGTTCCTGTTCCATTATCTGTTTTCAACCCCTCGATAATTCTCAGATGAGTTAATACTCGAACTCAGTGTGAAACGTTTCTTAACATCACAGACTTTGCAACTCCTGTCAAGGGAACTGTCGATGTTTGATACCTCTTAATAAAATTCGTATTGGGCAACGGGCTTAAATAAAAAAGAGTTTACAACGCGGTGGTACGACGAATTTTCCGGCTATACCACTCCACTAAGCAGTTTTCAAAGTCGTCCTTCTTAGCAAGAACAATGGACTTGACCACCATGGTATGCATTGCTCTTGAGATTTGTTGCTCCCAGATTTGTCTGCGAGTCTTCTGCTATCACTAAGGCGTGCCCGACATTTCTTGAAATGGTTAGCTTACCCTCCGTATCAGTTTATTATTCCGTGCATTTTCTTTTAATTTGCCGTGACATTAATTCACTTAAGAGTTGAATATTCTGCTGCCTTGGAAGTTTATTTTTCTGTATAAAGAAATCCTTTCCACTACAATCATTCGACTTCGAACGACAGATTAGATTAGACTACGGCGATTACTTATGTCCAATAAAAAATTCGTTCGTACTACTTTTGTGTGCCACCGTTTACAACAATAATTTCTTGTTCGTTATCTTTCTCAGATCTTTTCAACGATGATCTTTAAACCACTACTGTTCTCTTCACAGGCAACTCGTTTTCACACAAGACTGACTGAATAATTACTACTCGTTAATTGCTTTGTCTTGCCTTTTTCAATGCCCACGTAATCAGTCTGATGAATGTTCTAGAAGTAGAACGTTCGTGATTTCGCCTTATCGAGGACTCTATCGCGACTTCATTGTTGTTTGTGCATTTTGTTCACGTTACTTGTTGTTGTGTTCTCGCTTACTTGTCTATACCCTTTTCTGTCATGCGGATGTTGTTGGTTTACTTATAAACAAGTTCGTTGTATTTGTTAGTGTAGCTTTTGTTCATTTTAATGTTAAACGATGTACACCGTTTCCATATTTTCGCGATTGATACTGTTTCTAGACTTTTTTAGGAGGAAACTTCAACACCTGCTCCAGTTGAATGATAAATTGCTGCAAAAATTCGAATAACGTAACAGAAGCAAAGCAAAGAAAACATGGAGACATCTATGAGTTAAAGGAACCCATAGTAAAATCAATGCCTGCACTAATAATACAGCACTGACAGGTTGTTCATATTGTTGAAAATTCAATAAATTATGAGTAAAGAAACGGTCCGACACTGGGTATAATTTTATCCATTTTTTTAAAATGGATATCAAATATTTACTTCTTTAGACCACTCCTAGTAGATCAATCTAACATTGAAAATTTTGTGATTTTTGTTTTTTCCTAAAATGTTATTCATATCCCGACTAATACAAATATGTTCTCTGTTCTCTGTTTATCAACAAATCCATCTATTTGTACAAACTCTCTGTCTAATAGCCCCTAATATATGCATTCATACATGCATACATGAGCAGCAACAGCAGCAATAAAACCTAAGCTCAACAAACAACACATGTTAATACGCACACCTTATCGTGTGTATTTTCCAGAGAATTATGCAAAAGATAACATCATCAACATCAATATCATATGCCACAGAGCGCACTGGAATAACAGTGTAGGTGACACCTTCACTAAGGAAAACAAAACAAACAAATCAAACACCAGGCTGCAAGCAACCAAACAACCAACCA
This sequence comes from Sarcophaga subvicina, assembly GCA_936449025.2. Classification (NCBI taxonomy): domain Eukaryota; kingdom Metazoa; phylum Arthropoda; class Insecta; order Diptera; family Sarcophagidae; genus Sarcophaga; species Sarcophaga subvicina. The sequence goes on along the minus strand of OW388084.2, from coordinate 111,300,194 downwards.
ACCTACCAACTTGTGCTATGGTTTTTCCATACTCACGCATATTTACGCTGCCACTGCTACTGACTACTGTTACAGGCAGCAACTTCCTTTAGAGCAGAACTGAAAATATTTAAATTTTAAAGGAAGGAATACAAACAAAAATGAGACAAAAGAAAAACAAATTTTTGTTTTGTTTAATTTTTTTTTTCCCTCGATATTCATATGAAAGGATAACTGAGAACAGGAGAAACTCTATGAATATTATCGCAACCGAAATATCAATGATCTTGATAGTAAGCCATGTTGTTCCATACAGTGTACTCGTACCGTGGAACAGTATTTACAAGGAAAACCAATTTTTTTAAGGCCATCGTATTATATTTTGTGGTTTTGAAAGAGAGACAAAAAAATAAAGCGTGAATATGCGTATGAAAACCCAGCAACCACATGTTGCCATTGTTTGCGAGGATCTCAAATACAAAAAACCAAAGTAAGAGGTTTTCTTTCTTTCTTTCCTTTTTCTAAAAAAAAAAGAAAAAGTATTTGAATCGTATCTTGATTTAAGTTTTCATAAACCTACAACACATGTACTATTTTATAAAAACATTTTATTTTCTATTTTGTTGTTGTTGTCGATGTTGTTTGTTGGTTTTTTTTTGTTTGAGCAATGAATTAAGATCATAATTGCATAGTAAAAATTGATAAGAGAGCTTTAACAATAAGGACATACTGAAGAACAATTTCAAGAAAATTCTTTTTTTTATTCATCTTTTTTCATTCATTCTTTACAATTCAACTACTTTATTTATTATTATAATGCTTGTATGTATGTACGCATGTAGGTATGTATGTATGTCCTCATGTATATGTACTTACTCTTATGCATGTATTTTTAATGAAAAGAAAGGATGTGCTATTGAGTAGTTATGGTTTATGTGAGTATACGATTTTAGTGGTTTATTGAGAAAATTTACTGGCTTAATAGAGAAGGCAGATGTTGTCAACATAAGATGAAAATCTCAAAACATTCCCATGCATCCATAGAGTAATTCAAAAGGAGGAGTTTTTTTTATAACAACATGGACTACAAATGGGTGAACTACAGTCGTAAGTCTCTGGAAATCTGCTGAAATGTGTTGCATTAAGTTGAGTCTTAAAGCAAATTCTTTCAAGGGGCTTGTTTTGAAAGTTTTGTAGCTTCTACACGACTTGCAAACTACGTAAGCATTTGTCTTAACTTCCAAGGCAAAAGGCATCATACGGCGGTTTAATATACGAAAACAATTCTCGTCTAAATTTGAGCTTGTTTGGATACAGAGTATATACACACAGTTACTAAAGTATACATACGGTTAACAAATTCCAGAAATTTTTTAACCAATCCGTTTTCGTTAAAAATCTTATAATAATAAGATATATTAAATATAATAATTTCCTTGATTTTAAGACGGTCTTTTGCATTGGTTAAAAAATTTCTGAAATTAACTGAATTGTGGCCCTGCACAGACCCACAAAAGTATACATCCGATTAAAAAATTTCACAAATTTCTGAACCAATGCAAGGGACAGTCTTAAAATCGAAGAAAGATGTCAGACAAGTATAAAGATTTTCAACGAAAACGGATTGGTTAAAAAATTTCTGAAATTTGTTAACCGAATGTATACTTTTGTGTAATTATCCATTACAACCCCTCAGTCAGGATTACGGCCTAGCTTCTCACACCACTCATGTTTTTTTATACATGAATGGCGGGACCTACAGTTTAAAGTCGACTCCGAACGACAGATTTTTTGAGAAACTTTTCATGGCAATTTTATTTACTATCAGAGTTTTTGCCAGAAATCTGCTGAGAGGAAGTCGCCGAAGAAATATTTTTTTTTCATATTTCGTTTTGATGTCTGACCTGGGGTTTGAACCATGACCTTATGTCTAATAAGCCAACACACTACCTACTAGACTACGGCGACATTTGGTTATTCTCCTCATGAGTTCATAGATAAAACTACAAAAACAATTCATGTGGATCATATATAAGAAACATAGAAGAATATGGACGCTGCAGTCCAATAAAACAAAATATGAAGAAAATATTTCTTCGGCGACTTCTTTTCAGCAGATTTCTGGCAAAAACTCCGGAGGCAAATAAAAGATTGTCATGAAAAGATTCTCAAAAAATCTGTCTTTCGGAGTCGATTTTAAACTGTAGCTGCCACCACTCATGTATAAAATTAACACACACAACATAAATGGTGTGAGAAGCTAGATCTTAATCCTGATTGAAGGGATGTAATGATCAATTATGTATGAATGTATGTATGGACCCTGTTATAACCGGACAAATGGTTAAGGTCCTATTTTCACAATCTGTTTAACCCAAATGCAGGGAGACGAATTATAACGGCACAACTAGAGATTTGCTACAAGGTGGGATTCTTTCCCCAATAAAATGGAGTCTAGTTGTGATATTTTTAAAGGCGATTTTAATCAATACTTATAAAAAGAGGCAAGTTTGAAAAACCCTTGGGGACATCTTGAAAAGGCGACCAGAGGTAGGAATTGTACACGGTACCTGGAATAACAAACGTCATTTATATTCCTTCCATCAGGCGGTTACAACCACAGTCAAGGCAACCATAGTTAGGATAGTGGAAGACTGATTGAACACAAGATTCATTAGAAGCTGTTGAGGCCTGATCTGATAGATTAGGTGTTTACAACTTTCATTCTTAACTACCTACCAAACAGAATCAGTAGTTCCTATGACTCTGGGCAATGGTTCACAAGGAGATGAAGTACTAAAAATCAAAGAGAGATTTTGGAAGCCTTGTACCTCGTTTGGAGAAGAACTATTCCATGGCATACGGATGGATTCAAATTCAGAGTAGTGTACTCGGAATGTATGAATAATTTCGTGAGTATTTCCAAAGTGAAAATTTCTACCGAAGAATGAATGGGAATTTGGGCAGCCAGATTACTTAGCTCCGGTTAGTTTAAATCGAAATTAGTACGGGACTAACTAGGAAAGCTGAAGGAATAGAGGCACCCGCTCTAAGGTTTGAGCCTGAATTTATCGTATATGCAGTAGATAACTTTAACTAGTATTTGGAATCCTTTGAATAGTTAAGACAAAAGTACTTAAAGAATATAAAAAGAATCAAAACTACTCATGCATTTGTAGGCGAAAAGCTTTGGTCAGTAGCATAAGAAGTGATTCCCAGCAGGCCAGGACGAAGTTTGCACGTTGCTAGTGGCTTAAATAGTGATCAGGAAAAATGGTTGGGCACATCTCATATACTCATGTTATAATCCCCAGCTGGTAGCAAGTAATTATTAAATATTCCTGCCTTAAACAAATAATTGCTTTGCTATTTTTGCAACACCCTTTCCTTATAAATGTTTACTTGCTATTGAATTTCGCCCCTAATGCCGTTGGTGTTGTGCATGAAAATGAAAAGCTTCTTTCGTTCTCTCTAACCATATCAAAATTTATTAATTTAATCAGCATTTGTCTCAGCAATTTATATCACTTAAAGCTGTTTAATTAAATTGTTTGCACATAAATTCTACCGGCTACCACAACACACAGAGCAGCGAGTGTAACGTTTTAATAGATAAACTTTAAAAGAGAATATTTTGTTTTTTTTTTTGCTTTAAAGTTTAATTCAGCGGTAATTGCAACGTGCAATGAAAATTTATTCATAAAGCAGACATGTTGCTAAGCAACCAGTCATATATGTATGTATGTAATGCAGGAACATTGTCATTAAATTGCCCAGGAAACAATTACAAATTGGATTTGAAAATTGCAATTTGGATGAATTTAAATCACAAAAATATACAATGCTGGAGGGGGCTGGGAGAATGATAAAAAAGGCCAGTAGGAAATGGAATGAAAAAAGTATTAAAAACAAACTTCATTCATATGACACTATATTTCCTTTTGGGGTTTGTTTAAGTGATGTTTGCTTAAATGCTTTTTGATTTTCAAAAAAAAAGAAGAAGTCAAAGCGTTTAATACATTGTTATGCTGGAACGCTTTCTCTACACTTTGACGCTGCATACGCTGCGCTACAAGACAATACGACGATTCGTTTCAATTCAATTCACATCGAAAAGTTTTGTTTTCGTGCAATTGACAACAGCAAGTATATGAATTCGCATTGAGCCTGCAGTGTTTCGTTAGGCCTCGGCAATATGTTGCTGTTGCTGTCATATATCAGCAATAACAACAATTATTTGTTATAAATCCGTATGCTTTTGTGTTCAAAATTTACACTCACACTGCTGCGCATACATTGTTAAAGGCTCAATCACTAATTTGCTGCTGCTTTAACAGTTTTATGCCGCGAACAGAGGACAGAGAGCGAGAGAGAGACAAAAATTATGATTTATAATGCCGAAATTATAGTCTACGTTCCAAGTGAATATATGTATGTATGCGTTGCATACGTATCATTTATACATGGTATAAATGGTTGCCGTCTACCATGCATTTAAGTTTTGCTTATTTCGGCTTTGCCGTTATTATTTAAAGACCAAACATACATACATATTTATACTCAATATAACTGTCTTAGACTGTATAATTGTGTTAATTTTTTTGCGTTTTGAGGGGAGTAGCTTATATCGAGAGACACTTACATACACAAACATGGGTTTAATCGCAATTCTTAAATCGATTGAAAAGGCATAAATTTCAATTGCCGCAATTGAAATGTTTTGGCAATTAATTAAAGCGTTTACAACCGTTCAAATAATTTTCTCTTTATTTAAGACTTTTTTTAATTCTTTCGGTTTTCAATTCATGGATAGAAAACCAAGAATTTTTTCTTATAAATTGTAATAAAAATATCGTATATTTTCGCATTAAATTGAAGGGTTTATTGAGCTCAGGGTTTATATTATTAAATATACACCTTCTAGTTTGATAGCTATCAGGCCTTTTGAACCCTTGTTCCTTCTGAACCATTATTGAGCCGAATGTTAAATCTACAAAATTACCCGTCATGTACAGAATCAAGTGATAATACATACACAAAAATACCTCATTCGTCATTACAATCCTTTAGTCAGGATTACGGCCTACAGTGGTGGCCTTATAGCTAGAAACGATATTCTCCTGAACAGAGTTCTCTAGAGTGACGAATTTAAGTTTAATTTGTCCCAATCTAATGGAAAAACTTATGTAAAACAAATTAACAAACATACATGTTGCTAAGTCGTTTCTAATTATAAGGCCACCACTGTAGATTATCACACTACTAATGTTGTGAGTGTTAATTTTATACACAAGCGTCGGGACCTACAGTTTAAAGTCGATTCCGTACGACAGATTTTTTTGAAAAACTTTTAATGCAATTTTTTATTTACTCTCGAGAGTTTTTGCCAGAAATCTGCTGAGAAGAAGTCGTCGAATAAATAAATTTGAAACGTAGCATCATGTCTTACAAGCCAACACGCTACCTCCTAGACTACGGCGACTTCATACTTACCAAGTAGGCCTACAATTGAGCTACGAATCAGTTCACAGTTTGACGATAAACGCTGGTAACTTAGCAGCAGAAAAGCTGTTACGATAAGGAATCTTATCAAATAGGAAATGCAATAAGTGGCTGATAGCAAGTGACTACCGAAGAGCTGTGTTATCAGATCCACGCCTCCATTCTATAACGTTCTAAGTGTACTTAGAACGTTTTTAATATTCTTGCATTTTTAAATTCTACGTTTTCTAACTTAAATGCTGTCAAAATTTGGTTAAGATGCGCCGATCCGTTCCGAAGTTATAGAGAAAAATCTACTTAGAATACACATATGGTCGTATGTCGCGTGAATACTCAAAACACACTTTTTTCACTTACAATGTTATAGAATGGAGGTGTCGAAATGTTTCAGGAGGGGCAACAGTGAAGAATAAAAATGAAAAATAACTTCAAAACAAAATTCCGATTGTAACCAGATAAACTGGATCCGAACCAACCTTGTCATGAACAAACTGGAGACTGTCTACATCAACATTTTGGAATTATTCTAAGACTGGTGGCAGGACTCACTATTCCTCAGTTTCTACTATTGTATGCCAGAGAAGTCTTACTATTTGTGCCATATAAATCTGTATATTCGTAAAGAGATCTCATGTAAATTCGTTTTTGGCTTGATCTTGTCATCAATCTAAAATTTTCTACGGAAATAAAATCTCAATTTTAAATTCATACGCTTAACTAACATAACATAATCTGAATTAATTGAGATTTATGAGCCATTATGAGCTCATTTCCTTACTGTTCTTTTCAAATATATGAAATATATTTTCATATTTTGGTTTTGAGGTCTGACCTGAGGTTTGAACTGTGGCCTTACGTCTAATAAGCCCACACACTACCTATTAGACCACGGCGACTTACAGTTCAAGTTAAGTATACATCGTTTCGTTCGATAACCAGCAGCGCTTTTGAACTCTAATTCATACTGAGTCTTTAATAGGTCGAATGGTGCACCTAAAATATTTCCCATCATATTCAGAAGTAGAAGATAATTGCTTCTGCTCATAGCAAATGATCCTCTTCCAACTCCACATAAAAAATCTTCAGAGTTTTAATCTTAACTTGACTAACTTTTGCTTTGACTCATCGCGAGACTTATAAGATTCCCAGCAATTTACAAATTTGGTAATTTTGAACACATGTATGAAACTTCTTCTCAGGCATGCTTACTGTGCAGAATACCTCCGTTTTGTTTTGCATCAATGCTTTTAAGTCTTTTGTTTGTTGTATAATTGTCTCTATGGAATCCTCTATCCCACTGACTTACTGACTCTATTTCATTTAAATGCCGGCCAATAATAAATGTCACTTAATAATGTATAACAATTAAAAGCATTTACATGCACTCAAGCATTCTAAGAGAATATGAAAACAATTGCATACCATTAGGAGCATAAAATGGCTAACCAGTGTTGCATATATAAATAGTCAGGCATTCTGGGTTAATAGCAAACAAGCAGCGAATGTTTGTTATCAATTAATAATAATTGCAAAAGGCTTTTAAGGAAATTTCGAAGGGATTTTCAGTAAATTACATATTTTGTGTAGTTCTAGTCTATTAGGGTCACCATGTTTCATATGTAAACAAATTCTTATTACGATCCCTATAAAACAGAAATGTAGGGTAATATTTCGTATTCTTACAATCATAATATAATAATAACGATCGAATTGTGTAAATACAAAAAACTCATTAACGTATGCCCAAATAATACGATATTTTTTTCGGTCTAGTTTCCATAAAGCAATTTGTAATGGCGGCAATTCATCAAGAGACCTTGAAAAAGGGAAAACAAATTCAGTTCAAATGTTGTTTATTTTTCTGGAGATTTTTTTTACGTTCTTTTGCTTTTTCTTTTTTTACCTTCATTAATGATGTCTGTATTTAGAATGTGAATACCTCTCTCTAATATTTATTTTAAATATTTAGTCGGCAATAATCAATTACCAGACAATTACCGGTAGACGCAACAGACAAAGAGAAGAAGCGTAAAAACTGTAATACAAGCGTTTTTGTAATTAGCGAAAGGGCGTTAATTAGAGATAAATTGTTGTTGTTTTTGTTGTTGTTAATATTGGTTTTATTGCCAAAGAACAAACAGCAATACTATTAAATACATACACTGAGCTCCAAAAGTAAGTAAACACCACTGAAATAATTAATTTTCGAGAAAAGTAAATGAGATAGTCGAATAAATTTCCAAAAATAAAAACGTTTATTTATTACTCATAAAATGTTAAAACAAAAACAACAATTCATGATAAAGGAAGTTTTTTATACTTAAGAACAAAAGTGTTGACTCGCTTATGGCGCTCACTGCACGTTGGTAGCAATATTCAATAATTATGTTTCCGAGGGTAAATACAGGAACAATCTCTTCGCGTCCCTATTAATATTTTCTTTAATGAGGGACACTATTTTCGCAAGATAAGAAGACAACCGAATAATCTTTCAAAACACAGAGCACGACGGTAAGAACGAAGGCCAGTTTGAATCGATGACCCAGAACTAACTGATAAACCCTGATCAACCGACCTTAGTAGACAGCATCTAGGCTTCACAATTAAAACATCAGCCCCTTAGAACCAATATGAAAACTAGTCTGAGAATTTAATGACTCCAGTGAGTGCTCTGCACGACTACCGAGAAAGGGCGAACCATGGCGTCGAGCTAGAGATGAAGAATCGCAAATCAATTGGTCAATACCTACTTACTTATCAGAGATCAGCAATGAGTATTCAAAAACATAACTTGAATTGATTCATACTTATAATTTCTGATAATTATAAGCATTCATACTTATTTTAATATCATGGAACCTCTATTCATATTCAAAGTTAGAAGTTCTCATCATATTCATACTTAATAACACGTATGATGTTGTTGATTTCGACTCTTCATAACACAGCATTTACAAGAATCATGAAATAAGTATGAATCGCATACGAACACTAAAGTACTCACAAAATGGTTGTATGTTTGCTCTGCTTGCTGCTCTGTCGGTTTTGCTAAGGCTATAAATTTTGATAAATGATTCGAGTAATTCGAGTAACTCGAGTAACTCGAATCATTTATAAGTTTTATAAGTATTTTTCTAAAGTTATTAATCTAAATGAGTACGCGTATGAAGCAAATATATTTCGTACCGTATGAGTTTGATGTCAACGTTGTACTCATACTCATTACAACCTGTACTTATAAATCAATGCTGTAGTGAGTACGATTGAATCAGAGTACATAGTTAAATTTCAATATTGTTTTATATTCAAAATTTCATGAGTACTTATGAGCAGCGAAAAAACGATTCATTGCTGATCTCTGTTACTTATGGTATATTGTACAACCAGCACTAATAATATCCCTCTATTACAAATTAAGGACCTTAAAAATCACAGAAAATTTATTAAAAAAGTGGTTTTCATATCTCCAGATAGTGCCTGAGTTACAAATAAATGAACTGATACATACATACAGACATAATTGGTCATTACAAGCCATTAGTCAGGATCACGACCTCATGTCTCACACCAATTATGTGGAGTATGTTAATTTTATACATTAGTGCCGGGGACTTACTGTTTAAAGTTAACTCCGAATGACAGATTTTTGAGAGAATTTTTCATGGCAATTTATTTACTCTCAGAGTTTCTGCTAGAAATCTGCTGAGATGAACTGATTATCTGAAATAAATTTGAATACATTCACCCACTCACCAGGATTTTACATGAAATAGTATAAACTTACCAATGAAACCGGCAGAGAATTTTATAAACTATACGGCTAAAAATTAGTAGCTGACCTACATCGTTTCCTTTACAGCATTAAATAAAGTGTATAACGAATGTTATTCTCATTGTTAGGCCTGCTTTGGTTTCCATTACTTTTACTTTCAAAGCTTCTCTTTATTTAATTGAGTCTCATATAAGCCTTGCAATTAGAATTTTTCATTTAGAAAATGTTTCCTTTTAAACGTTTATTCTCACTACCACGGAAACCAAAAATTCCGCAGAAATGCAACATAAAAACTCACACATATGAGTACATGAAACAGGCTTACAAAGAGCCATAGAAAGACATGCTTTTACATTCACTATAAAATGTGTTGTAAAGTCCTTGATTTCATAATGAAAAGCTTTTATTGCTCCCTTTTATGACGGCATGTATTTCTTGTTATAGAATTTGTTTAAGTACTTAGAAAATATTAAAAAATACAGTTTTTAATACCTTTTAATAGTTCCAGCTGTGAGATTATTATCCTCCCAACTAGTCTCCCAAAAATTTACGGTCTTTGCTTAGGAGATATGACGTATGACCTAAATGCGAAAGTTGCTTTGATTCATCAAGAAACTGATATAAAGTTGAGCCAAACATTTTTCTTTACAAAAAAGTTACGATTTTAGGCGATAACTTGCATCTCCAGAATAATTAGAATCTTATTAAGTACAAACGGCTTAAATGTTGCTGAAGAACAGCCCGATTGCCTTTTCCGCTAAACAGACTGTTGCCAGTATAAACTTGCTTACTTAATTGGTCATTACAACCCTTTAGACAGGATTGCGACCTATCTTCTCATACCACCCAGGTATAGATTAGTGGCGGGACCTTCAGCAAAAATTGACTCCGATCCAAAAATTTTTAAGGAACTTTTCATTGCAATTTTATTTACTTGCATAGGCTTTGCCAGACGACTGCTGAGAGGAAGCCGTAGAAAAATTTATTTTTCCATATTTCATTTTGTTCGAGATGTCTGAACCAGGGTTTGAACCACGAACTCTCGTCTAATAAGCCTATTAGATTACCTATTAGACTGCCTACTTACTAGGGTACTTACTAGACTACTAGACTACCTACTAGACTACCTTCTGGGCACCACCGATATATGCTCACGAGAGCAATATTTAGTAAAGAAATTTCAGGAACTTCCTTGCAATGTCAGGTATAGAAAATATCGGCCACCACATGATCTTCCATTCGAAGAAAGGTGGCCCCCAAAATCAGAAATTGGAATGGGATCGGAAATTCAGCCTATTGTCCTCACTTCCTGTTGGCTTCTGACCACATCTTTTCTGTGAAATTAATCCAGCATTTAGGATATTGCACCTTGCAAGAGACTCCGTACAAATGTACACTGCTGGCTTAAAGCTGAAGGGAGCCATTGGGTGTGGAATTTATTCGAAACTATTGCAGGGTGTTTCAAGCGGAAGTGTTGGCAATTCAGGCTGCTTTGAAAATTATTGTGGACAAAAATGTTCTCTGGCGGAAAACCACCATATTTTCCGATAGCCAAGCGGCTATCAGGGCATTGGATTCTAATGTAATGAACTCCAGGATGGTCGCAGATGCCTCAACGAGGCGGCAAAACGATATGATGTTTGCATCACATGGGTACCGGGAAATAGGGATATTCCCGGTAACTGCAGAGCGAATGAACTGGCCAGAAGGGGCACGACCATCGAACTATCTGACGAATTCTCTACATTAGGGATCCCTTTAGATACCTGCAAGATTATAATTAACAATGCAATCGTGGACATTGTCAACAGTAGATGGGCAGCTTCGGACACGGGCAGAACGGTGCAGAAAATCTGGCCAAGGCTGGATAAGAGGCGCGCGACGACTCTGCTTAAACTCCAAAGAAGTAAGCTCAGCACTGTTATTGGGTTATTACAGGGTATTGTATTATAGGAACGCTTGCGAGGCGTATTGGTCTTGGACACCTTGCAAATGATTTCTGCAGAAGCTGTGGAGATGAGGAGAAGGATGAGACTGTTCTTCACCTACTGTGCACTTGCCCGGCACTTGGTAGCAGGAGAAAGAGGCACCCGGGTGCCTACTACATGGATGATCTGGATTAACTGTCATGCATGGATATTGGCAGTCTGAGCCGCTTCATCGAAATCTCCGAATGGTTCCTGGAATAGGGGAAAATGTGAAACTGTGGTATCACAATGGGCCCTGAGTGCGGCCTAAGTGTGTACGCTCATGACTCCGTCGCGGGAACGGCCACTTCTGCCTAAGTACCTACCTAAGATTGTTTTTCCGTAATTTTTTCGATGTACAGTTTTACAGCAGATAGCAGGCGATATAGCAATTTAACAAGTTCGGCAAATTAATTCTGGCAGTCCTTTGAAATTTATGGTCAACTGTTTCAGGTGTACTGTAGTCGCCACTTGTCAAAATAAAATTTTTGTTTTATTTCGAAAAATTCCTCAGAAAAATAATATAAAACTCCAGACTTACAAGTAGACGTTTAGCCTTTGAATAAATATACTGCAAAATAAATACTGGCCATAATCCTGGTGAATAGTAAAATATTTGGTGGAAAACAAATTAAAGAATACTTTGGCATTACAATGCAATTTTTCAATTGCTAGTGCTGCCTGCACTCACTTCGTTTTATTTATTTAACAGGTCTTGGCTTACATTCAGCTCCTTTTCGTGTACCTGTTTTTATTTCAAATCCTTTTCATTTTGTCTGCGGCTTTAATCGATAATCGCCTTTTGTTGTAATTTTTTTCTGTGTGTAACTGACTGCAGCATATAGCAGGCTGCCTTGTCTAATGATTTGGTGTGAATTCCTAGAAATTGTTGTCACTCGTTTAAAATAATATTCTTAAAGGATTTGCCCGTTAAGCAGAATAGAAAAGAAATTTCTTAAGAATCCTTTCTTTTCCTTTAAGAACAAAATCTTGTTAGTTTTAGCAGAAAAGATATTTAAGCTGTTGGCTTTTAATCCTGTCTACAGTAAATGGATGTTAAATTTTTAGTGTGAAGGAATTTTAGTTTTCAAAAATTAAAAAATTTAAAGACAGACTTAGAATTTTATGTTAGCACTTTAAGGCATATTTTCTTTGTAAAAGACTTATGACTCATGGTTTATTTATAGATATTAAAGGCCTGGCGACTTTCTCTCAGCAGATTTCCAGCAAATACTCTCACAGTAAATTAAATTACAAGGATAAGGCTCGCAAAAATCTGTCATTTGGAATCAGCTTTAAATTGTAGGTCCTGCCACTCAGGGATAAAATTAACACACACACAATTAACAGTCGGAGTCCTGACTAAAGGGTTGGAGTCCAGACTAAAGGGTTCCAATGACCAATTAAGTAAGTCAGTATTGTTCCTCACGCTGGTAATTTTTTCATCTTCTCTCTTGTTATGAGGATTTTTCAAATGTGTTCTGTGTGACTGTCGATTTTTGGAATTGACCAGAAACACTATTTTCAATAAAAAGATATCCTGTTTGTTCTGCTGCCCTAGTGTATTCCACATTATTGCGGTTTTCGCATAAATCCTTTAGTGGAAGTCATAGTTTTTAGCCTAACTAGTAATTAGCTCAACCGCAATTCCTATTTGTGAATTCTATTGAGTCATTGAAGGCGCCGTAGTGTAGTAGGTAGTGTGTTGGCTTACTAGACGTGAGGCCTCGGTTCAAAGCTGAGCTCAGATATATCCAACAAAACGAAATTGCCATGAAAAATTTCTCAAAAAAACTGTCGTTCGGAATCGACTTTAAACTGTAGGTCCCGCAATTTATAGAAAAAATAGCACACACAACAAAAGTGTAGGACGCAATTCTGAATGAAGGGTTGTAATGACCAATTATGTACAATGAGGGGCGAAAAAAGCAGTACACTATGGATAAAATTCTAACAATCATCAAACTCAAATTTTACCACTTAAGGAGAGTGCCCGAAAAAATTTGACAATATTTCAAAATATTTTTTAATTTTTTCTTGTTTGAATTGTTAATGTAACACTTTTAAAATAAAAATAAAGGTAAATTATTAATGTATATATTTTTTAATGTACAGTTTTCTTTGACGCTCACTGTATGTATGTACATATGTACTTTTCAAAGATCAGCAATAAGTATTCAAAAAGATGATTATGAATCGAATCATACTCATAATTTTTGATACTTATACGCATTCATACTTATTTTAATATCATGGAACCTCTCTACTCATATTCAAAGTATGAAGGACTCATCATATTCATACTCAACAACACGTATGATGTTATTGATTTCGACTCTCCATAAATCACAAATATACACAAATCTTAAAATAAGTATGATTCGCTAACGAACACTAAAATACTCACTAGAAGGTTGTGTGTCAGAGATCACCAATGAGTATTCAAAAAGATGAGTAGAATCGAAATATACTCATAATTTCTGATAATTATAGGCATTTACACTTACTTTAATATTATACTCATACTACTCATATTCAAAGTTTGAAGTAAACATCATACTCATACTTAACAGCACGTATGATGTTGTTGATTTCCATGGCTCAACATTTACGAGAATCACAAATAAGTATGGTTGAGTGTTTGCTCTGCTTGCTGTTCTGTCTTTCGTGCTTATGTGTCTTTTTTTCTTTTTTTGTAAATACAACAACAAGTAAGACTGTAAATTTTCATGAATTATCCGAGTCACTCGATTCATTTATAAGTATTATAAATATTTTTCTAAAGGCTTATGTATCTGAATGAGTAGGCTTGTGCATCAAACATATTTCGAATGGTATGAGTTTGATGTCAACTTTGTACTCATACTCATTGCAACCTGTACTTATAAATCAACGCTGTAGTGAGTACAAATGAATCAGAGTACGTAGTTAAATTTCAATATTGTTGACTCACTTATATTCAAAATTTCATGAGTGCTTATAAGTAGCGAAAAAACGATTAATTGCTGATCTCTGGTATGTATGTGTATATGTACTTATTAAGTAGGTAGATAAGTTTCGTAAGAATTCTGGAATTGCTTGATTGAAGAATATAATTTTAAAGGATTTTTCTCTATTGAATTAAACATACCATTGAGAATTGTGTAATAAAAGTTTAAATAGTTCTCTAGCAAAAAACAAAATGTTCTCCAAAGTATTAAAGAAATTGTGTTATTAACTCATATTTTTATTAAGCCAAGACAAATTTCTTTCTTAACAGATTCTAAGGAAAAATATTTCCCTTAAATTTTGTATAACCTTTTGCGTTCCATCGTCAACAACAGCAATTTCTTTACAAAGGTCACAAATAAGTGAAGGAAAATTGCTTTTTTTTGCGGGCCAGGCTGGCAAGAAAAATTGATTAATTTATTGCTTTATAATGAGAAACAGCCATGAAACTATGCCGTAATAAATATATTTTTTGGGTTTTAAAGCTTCTTTTTCTTGGACAGATGATAAAGCAGTTATAAATTATTTAAAAACAACAAGAAAAAAAACATTGCAATTTCACATAAATTATGAAACAAAAAAAGAAAGAAATTCAAGTAGAAATAGTTTCAAGTCCACAAAAAAAAGAAAAAAACGAAAAGAACATGTAATTTCGGTAATTCTTGTTATAAAGGAAACCCTCAACAAAAAAATGTTGTGCTTCTTCTTGTTCTTTTTTTTGTTTTTCTAAGGAAAAAAAGGTCATAAGTGTGAATATCACAAGAGAATATCTTGCTTTACAAAAGTGTGAAACGAATTATTTTTTCTTGTTCTTTTTATTTTTTTATTTTATTTTTGGAAATCAAAAAAAAAAAAATAAAAATCGTGCCAAAATTTAAAGTAACACAACTTTTTAACTCATTACCTGTAATTCTTTTTCTAATTTTTTTTTCATTCTGCCATTATTTTTTATACAATCCAATAATTTCTTTTAACTTTATTACGAAGACTACTTTAAAATACTTTTTTTCACCAATAAAACAAGGAAGCTTTTACACTCAAAACAAAAAAAAAAATTAAAATAAAAGAAGAAGAGGAGAAATCTATCTAAACTACATAATCGGTGGGTGTAAACCCCTTTAACAACAGCATTAATATTACCACCTTCCATTTCCATACACTTAGTTTTCTTCTTGATTTTTCTACAAAAGAAATGTTCTTCATAAAGTTACCCAATATCGTCGCCGCCGTACGTCTGCTTTTTAAATCTCAGCTTAGACAGTTAGCCAGTTAGTACCAGCAAGCTAGAGATGATCATGTCTAACTGTCTAACCTTTATTTTTATGATTTCTTTTCTAAGTCTAGCTTTGGTAGGGGTTTTTCTTTTTTAAGAAAATTAGTTTTTTTTTTTGGAGAACTTTTTCTTGTTTCCCGCAAAAGTCCATAAAAAATTTTTTATTGCCACGAATTCTTTTTACTGTGTGGAATAAGACAAAAAGAAGTTATAATTCCATAAACTAATGTTGCATAATAATCTAAGATGCTAGCACGCTACCCTGGGTTATGAAGAATCTATGTAAGCCATGATGCAGCTGATCTGTCCCATCACAAGGGCTCAATATATACACACATAGGTTCATTGGTCATTACAAACCTTTAGTCAGGATTACAACCCAGTTTCTAACACCACTTATGAGCAGCGGGACCTACAGTGTAAAGCCATATTTCATGGCAATTTCATTTACTTTCAGAGTTTTTGCTAGAAATCTGCTGAGAGGAAGTCACCGAAGAAATATTTTTTCATATTTCGATTTCATCGAGATGTCTGACCTGGGGTTTGAACTGTGGTCTCACGCCTAATAAGTGGCGGGACCTACAGATTAAAGTCGACTCCGAATGACAAATTTCTGAGAAACTTTTCATGGCAATTTCATTTACTTTCAAAGTTTTTGCCAGATATCTGCTGAGAGGAAATCACCGAAGAAATATTTTTTTCATATTTCATTAAGTTGAAGATGTCTGACCTGGGGTTCGAACCGAGGCCTCACTTCTAATAAGTCAAGACATTACCTACTACACTACGGTGACTTCAAGGGCTCAATAGAATTCACAAACAGGCATTGCAGTTGAGATGATAACTGGCCATTGCCTGATTGATGCTCAGGCAAAAAAACTATGACTTTCACAAGAAGATTTTTAAGGGAGCTGCAATAATGTGAAGTGCAATAAGCCGACAGGACATCTTTTTATATAAAATAGCGGGTCTGGTTAAAAACAAAGGACGACAGGCGCATTAAACATATCATAACAAGAGAGAAGCCGAAAAAATTACCAGCCAGAGGAGCAATGCTGACTTACTTACATAATTGGTCATTGAAATCCTTTAGTCCGGACTTCGATCCTTTGGTCAGGACACACATCTCACATTTTGTATGTGTTAACTTTATCCATGACAGATTTTTGCAAGCCTTTTCGTGGTAATTTTATTTACTCTAAGTTTTTGATAGAAATCTACTGAGAGGAAGTCGCCTAAAGAAATATTTTTTTGAGATGTCAGAGTCTGGTTTAGAACCAGAGATCAGGAATGAATCGTTTTTCCGCTACTCATAACCACTCATGAAATTTTGAATATAAGTGAGTCAACAATATTGAATCTTTAACTATGTACTCTGATTCATTCATACTCACTACAACGTTGATGTATAAGCACAGGTCGCAATTAGTATGCCTGCGACGTTGACATCAAACTCATACCATTCGAAATATGTTTGATTCATAAGCGTACTCTTTGAAGTCGCCGTAGTCTAGTAGGTAGTGTGTTGGCTTATTAGACGTAAACCCAGGGTTCGGCGACTTCCTTTCAGCAGATTTCTGGCAAAAACTCTGAGAGTAAATAAAATTGCCATGAAAAAGTTTCTCAAAAATCTGTCGTTCGGAGTCGACTTTAAACTGTAGGTCCCACCACTCATGTATAAAATTAACACACACAACATAAGTGGTGTGAGAAACTAGGACGTTGTACAATGGGTCAATTCGACCTCCGGGTACTGTACTTGGCTTAATGGACAAGTGTACGTCCTCTAACCTAACCTAACCTAACCTAAGCGTACTCATTTAGATTCATGACTTTAGAAAAATACTCATAAATGATTCGAGTGACTCGTGCGGGAATCATGCTTATTTTGTGATTCTTGTAAATGTTGAGTTATGGAGAGTTGAAATCAACAACTACAACATCATACGTGTTGTTATGTATGAATATGATGAGAACTTCGAAATTTGAGTATGAGTAGTGGTTCCATGAATGCGTATAAGTATCAGAAATTATGAATACTTATGAATTTTTTTGAATACTCATTGCTGATCTCTGGGCCCTCATCTAATAATAGCACACTACCTACAAAACTACGGCCACTTCTCAAACTCTGTAGTGCTTTCAACAATTCGTACACCCTCAATCCTTAACAAAGCTGTTAAAAGAGTTCTGTTCTTAATGTTAAACTTTTATTACAGCATTCAACAGTCTTGCGAATACTGTCTTCGAGGACTGTCTGTTCATATTGTAAAAAAATGTTTGTTGCATCAACAGCGTGCATAAAACGAAATCATAGAAATTCTTAACATTACAGGCAGAATTTTTGGTTTTGTTTTGTTTTTTTTTTTGTGCAATTCTGCTGAAATATTGGATTGTAAGTGAGAAAATTAGTCTAAAATACGACTGTAAAAATGTAGGTCTTTCATGATCTATAAACTGTAAAGTTATTTTTTGTTATTTTTTTGTAGTTTTGTAATCTTTTTGGCTATAAAAAAGGTATTTCTGCCATAAGACCTTCCGCCAAGAGAACAGTTATGGGCCGTTAAATATTCTTTTTTTTTTCTTACGTAATTTGCTTTTTTCTTTATTTTTCTGAAGAAAAAATGTAGTCCAGTAGTAAATTAAAATTGCAAAATAATTTGAAAAATAATCTCCTGTTTTTTATGGCTATGTATTGCATAAAATGCTGGCCAGGCTTGCTAGAATATAGACGTTAAAATTGTACAGGAGAATGAATGCCAACATATTTGAAATTATTCAAAGGAAAGTATTAAAAGGAAGGAAATTCAAGAAGGTAACCTTACGATTACTAAGTATTTTTGATCGTAGGAAGTATAGAAGAATTAGAAGAAATTTCGTTTGTTTTTCAATTGCAGGCCTATTTAATGGTTATCATCAATTAAAAGAAATTTTGCGCCTCCGAACTTCAACTTTAAATTAAACAAAGTGTATGTAAGATATCATCGAAGTTTTAAATTCATTTGAAAGATCTATTGATGCCCTTACATAATTGGTCGTTACAATCTTTCAGTCAGGACTACGAAGTAGCTTCTCACACCACTTATGTTGTGTTTGTTAATGTGATCCATAAGTGGTGGCACCTACAGTTTAAAATCGACTCCGAAAGGTAGATTTTTTGAGAAACTTTTCATGGCAATGTTTATTATTGACTCTTATAGTGTTTGCCAGATATCTGCTGAGAGGAAATCGCCAAAGAAATATTTTTCCAAGTGTCTGTCCTGAGGTTTCAACCGAGGTCTTACGTCTAATAAGTCAACACACAGACTACGACGACTTTATGGATGACATTACTTATGCAAAATAACATCGTCCGCCAAGACTTCTTTAGGTGGAATACATACGATATGTTTAATTTTCAATGATTCTGGTGCTTACTACTTCTACTTACTACAATTTACTGCTGTTTTTTCAGATTAATGGCGGCTTGCTATTCTTGTTACTACTATCTACTATTAGTTTTTTCGATTAATGGCGGCTCGATGGCGGCTTGCTATTCTTTTTACTACTATCTACTGCTGGTTTTTAATAGTTTAATGGCGGCTAAATGGCGGCTTGCTATTCTTGTTACTACTATCTACTACCGATTTTTTTATTGAATTAATGGAGGCTTGCTATTATTGCTACTACTATCTGCTATTGGTTTTTTTCGGATTAATGGCGGCTCGATGGCGGCTTGCTATTATTGTTACTACTAACTACTATTGTTTGTTTCTTCGAATTAATGGCTGCTCGATATTGGTTTTTTCGGATTAATGGCTGCTCAATGGCGGCTTGCTATTTTTATTACTACTATCTACTATTTGTTTGTTTTTTTTTTCGAATTGATGGTGGTTCAATGGCAAGGTTGAGTTTAAAGACCTCTATGGTTTGCAACTTAAAAAAAAAATTCACAAGAAAAAATCATATGTGGTGGAATCGAACGATCTCGTTAGTCAGGTCACATCAGCTTCATGTGAGATGATCATACTTTCAAATCGCTTATGCAGAATAAGTCATATACTGTGTGTTACGTGCAACACAGTCCTGTGGAAGTCACAACATCCCATTCGTTTCAAAAGAAATTGCTTAACATCTACCTATAGTGTTCGCTGTTGCCTGTGGTGGCCTGGGCAAATGTGGGAAATGTGGATTGATGACGCCGCCAGCAAACAATCCACATCAAACAGTGACTTGTTTGGGGAGGTATTGAACGCCTTTGAATCTCATGTAGATTGGTATTGTCCTTAATAGAAAATTTTATTTATTCAATCATCCATTCATCCAGAAATGGAAGTTATTGCTGAACACGAAAATAAAGGTCAGCTGCCGCCTGCTCCAGAGATCATTAAGCTAACACACGTTTATGGTTATGCACGATTATTTTTCAAAATATCTTGAATAAATGACAAGTAATTTGACAGATATGTCTTCAACAAAATGGCCGTTATCAACTGTCAAAGTTCGAAGGTCTCTACTGACTGTCTTCAAATTGTCAAATCATGCTCTCTTAAAAATTTTCTTTTATAACTGGTAAGGAGATCATTTGAAAAAACCTCTTTTGTACAACAAGAAATTATTCATTTGAAACTCAAATTTTTTTTAAATTTACACAGAAACAAAGAAAGGCTTAACATGCATTTACTACTATTAAGGTCATAATAAAAAAGAAATGTTAGAAAGAAAAAAAGAAATACGTCGAAATGATCATATTCAAGCGATAACATCATGTCACAAATTTTGACAAGTTGTTCATAAGGTACTTTTGATGAATTACAATAGAAAAGTAAGGAAAATGAATTTCAATTTCCATTATGATTTTACCCAGGGCCATAATGATAAGGGGGAAAATTTATGAAATATTTTCAAAGAAAGAAAATTCTTGGAAATGAAAAATTAAGCCATTATTAGAAGGAATTTATTTGAAAAAAAAAAAAATAGTATTAAAATGTGGAGATTAGCATCTAAACCAGGACAATAAAAGCGTAAGAATTTAAAAAAATTTTATTTCGTAATTAATATTTCAGACAAACAACAAATCGTATCTAAATTGAACCTGTGACTGTTACTCTATTAAATTATTTTTTCTTGTCACATGTCTGTCAAAATTTCGTCATACATTTCCAAAGTGGCACTTGACAGCTGTGTGCAGAGATAGTGGCGATAATTTGTCATAATATTCAGGCGTGTTTCCCTTAAAAAAAAGGATGTAAATTTTTAACTAAAGTAAATTACTACAGTTATCACTTACCCTCAAGTGTTGCAAAGAAATTTTGAAAACAATTCTAATCCCTGGACAATATTTGAGCAGGTGATTTAAGTTTTCACACGTTTTCACATTTAAATATGAAAATTGTCGACTGTTTTATTTACACGCACTTGCTGTAGCCACACTTAGAATTCCTAGGAATTTGTTTCAGACATTTCCTTTTAACCTAACCTAACAATGCGGGCTTTTCCTTACGTTCTTGAAGAAGTACGTGCAGTTATGGCATCCTTTGATAACAATTTTTCTGTTCTAACATGTAAATGTTTATCAAGGTTAACGTTAACTGACATTCACCAACCAAACAGACAAAAACCATAAAAAAAGACAACTCATAAGTCTACGATTTATTACAATTCCGTATCTCTCTGTATCACATAGCCAGACTTGTCTCATTCAATGTGTAGTAAACATTTGAAAGATTTATTAGTATTCAAAAGCTGTTACAAAACTAAGGAATGTGATCGCAAGTATTCTTATGGAGCCAGAAATATCAAATTCAAATGGCATTGCATATGTAAGAAATCAAAAGTTTTCAATATGTCTCCGACATTTCTGAGTATTGAAGGACGTTTTGTTGTGGCATAGACAATCAATCGAAATGTTTAACATTTGAGTTGCAAATACTTGGAATGGATTTATTTTTACTTTTACATTTCTTAGCCTATTTATTGAACAAAAATCAAATGCATATGCAGTGTTAAGAATTTTTTCTATGCAATTTCTATATTAAGGCTGACAAAACAAGTGTGAAGAAGCTAACCTCCACCCAGAGAGCAAAGAGAAAGTTTACGCAGATTAGCCCCAAAGAAAGGATCAAAAAAGCTGCAAACAAAGAAAAGTAAGAGAAATGTCTGACAGTTAGAAATGGAATAAGAGTAGGTTAGTGAGAGATCCAAATTAAATTAAAGATATATTAACACGACTTTGTATCGTGTATGTTGTATTGAATACACTTGATTGTTTGTAACCGCTCAATGCTATGCTGTATTGTGTATGTCGTATTGTGTAAGTCGTATTCTTCTTCTTTTACATGAAAGTTGTCAACAACAATCATACACTGTTGTATAGTCGTCCAACAATGCCATGAATACAACGATACAACGGCTTGTGTGAATTGACCAATAAAAAGTAAAGTTAGAGGACAAAAATAAGAAACACCTTCATTTCATCAGCTAACTGATGCCACAGTGGAATTCGCATTTCAAAAATTTCCAGGATCTTGAGTTTTCGACTCTACATACTTGGGCATAATACAAAATGTGTTCGGTTTCAGACGCAGTCATTTTACGGCATACTCTACCACAAAAAGGTCTCCATATGTCCCACAAACAAGTCTATACTCTCAAAGCATAAAGTCCCGTAAAAAGCCTATGAGAATTGTAATAGATTTCCTTTGTTATAGAAAGAGCAAATCTTGATAACAGTAATCTAAAAATTCTACAAAAAGTATCCACTTTCCGTTTAATTACGTCATCGATCTGCCCTACCAAGCGAGGGACTCGTTTAAAAAGCAGAACAGGTAATGAAATCTTTTGCAATTTTCTGAGTTACTCAGTCAACTAAGCCGCAAACCGGAACCAAACGTGTTTACAAAACCACTATACGGTTTTAAAGTAGAAGGAGTTTAAACAGCATATCCCATTATACTGAAATTGCTATGAAAAAAATGAATGAATCGGATAACTCTCCGCATAGAGCCAGATAGGCATACAAAAGTTACTGTCTACGAAGCGTTACATAACAAAAGTTTTGATTGCCTCGAACCAATTTCGATTGAGAAAAGCCTCAGCCTCTTTTTATTTATACTTCCACCGAGTATATCCTTCCGGATATCGCTTCTCGCTTCACAGCAAGGTTTTTGGCGTAGAAGCTCACATCCTTGCAAGTTTGTTGCTGTAAATTCCCAAATGATCTGGTGCACAGCTGATAACAACCCTTTTCCCCTTGTCTAACTATCCCATGGTGGATCACGCACTGGTTTAGGTTTAGGTTTAGGTCGAAGTGTAGCTCTGATATCACAAAGCTCACTTGAGCACGCATAGCACCCCGTTGTGACGCCACGGGTGAACGCAGTCCCTGTACTGACCAAGTTCCACCAAAATCAGGGCAGAGGAAGAAGTTGGTCAGCGCAAGGGCTGCACGAACTGACTGTTAGACCTTTACACCTGTCTGTCCAAGTTGAATTAAGGACGTAGACTTCCTATTAAAAGATACCCCTGGGTTTTTTTGATGGACTCAAAATATTTTTCTTTTGAAATAAAGCCGAAATATCAGCATACCACAGAACGGTTCCTCTCTTCTAAGAGTATGTAGTCTCCAGATTTCTTCTCTGTCTAGAGGACAGTTAAGGAGGAACTTGTCCGTCACTGATATTATCAGGTCATGGTACTCTAGTGATAAATACCATATTAGAACTGTCTCCCATTATCCTAACCAGCTTAAATCAAATAAAGCGCTTGGCACTGCTGTAGGATTATGTCCTCACTACTCAGATTATTACTACATGTCAGTCCCACTATTTTATCCACGACTATCTGAGCTGCTTTCCCTGTATGATCCCCACATATTTTTAAGGTATCCTTGGCTTTTCCTGAAATACTGTCCATATGAGCCTTCTTTGTCAGTATATAATCTTCCATTTAGGAAGTTTACTGCTTCCCGTCAATGATATTCTTAATTCTACTGAAAGACACCAACGACTTATAATATCAAGAGTTAGTCTTCTTCCGCAAATGCATTCAAAAAGAATGTTAAAATTAATAGAGTTAAACCCCCCAAAACATATGGTATGACATTATAAGTTTCTATTCAAAATGATTATTTAGTTTGCATTTGAAAAACCAATTTCGAACTGGAAACACCACGTATGTAAAATTTTTAAAAATCCTGTGCCGGAGTTTTCTACTGTATTATGAATTCTTCTTTTTTTTTCTTTTTCTCTTTTAATTAATTTCTGTTTTCATTCTAACAATCATTGCTAATGAATTTCTGAAGTGAGTCTTGATTTCATTACATACGATTTACGCTTGTATGTAAAGTAAGGAAATGTAAAGTAAATGGTAATCAGCCGGCAAGAGTATTTGGCAACAACCTGATTTGCCACCCATTGAGAATATTTTTTTAAGGAATACAGAGATAGACAGACAGACATACAGCTTCTTTTAGATTAAGACAAACATATGCCTGGTATTACTATAACAACCTCTATACGAGTGAGTGTTTATATCAAACACAAGTAATGTAATGTAACGTGTTACGCATAATAATAATTGCTCAAGACAAGTTTACAACTTTAAGCCGAAAAATATGTTGTGTTAATATGGTATGTATGTATGTATGTATGGTACTATACGGGTAAGACACGTCCTGCATAGAACAACAACAACAAAAACAACAACTGGCAATGAAGAGGCCAAATATCAATCTTTTAACTTCAAAAACAAATAACTGGGACATCTTTTACACGTTCTTTCTTATCTTACAAGAGAACAACACATTTACAATACTCATGTATACTCGTACATACGTACATATTTACGTACAAGATGTTAATGTTTATTGGATCTAAACAGAGATGGTAGAACGTTTTCCTAATTTCAGTTTTCTAGTCTACGATATCAACTAAATGGAGGCTTGTATCTCTGAATAAAAAAATAAAAACAAAAAATATCTCTTAGAATAGATTTGTTTAATACCCGTACCTTGCATTTCTTAAGAAAATTGAAATGTTATAAAACGTGTGGAGACTTTTTTATGTTTCTATGAGAGAATTCAGTTGTTGTTTTTTGTTTAGACAGGTCAATTCATAACTGGAGTTTTTTTTTTAATATTTTCAATTTCAGTTTTATCTGCCTTTATTACGTTTTTTGTGTTGTGTGTAGAACAGTTAAAACATGTCGTAAGTTCAGCTCATAAATTTCATTTTTATTTTGGTTGTTCATTTCTTCTGTTCTTTTTCTCACATCCAAATGAAGTCCATTCATTAAAAAAAAAAACAAAGTGGAAATGTTTACTTTGCCACCTTTTTACGTTTTGATAACACACTTCAGTCAGGAAATATATTTCTGTGGTAGAGAATGTTAAGTACGTGACTTTCATTCAATGATTTAAGTAAACTGAAGCATTTTTTTATAGGCCTTCATATCAAAATAGTTAGAAGGTGTTATTATAACACTAAAAGGAATACCCTACACGATAAGCCTAGTTGGAGATTAATTTTTTACCTGGTGTTTGTTGTTGCAATTTTGTTTACTTGTTTAAAATTTTTTAAATTCTGGTGTTTATTGTTGTATTTTTGTTTACATGTTTACCATTTTTTGCTGGTGTTTATTGTTGTATTTTTGTTTACTTATCTACCATTTTAATGTCACATACATATATGCATACATAATTGGCCATTACAACCCTTCAGTCAGGATTACGGTCTAGCTTCTCGCACCAATTATGTTGTGTGCGTTAATGTTATACATGAGTGGCGGGACCTCCAGTTTAAAGTCGACTCCGAACGACAGATTTTTGAGAAACTTTTTCATGGGAGATTTATTTACTTTCAGAGTGTTTGCCTGAAATCTGCTGAGAGGAAGTTGCCGAAGAAATATTTTTTTCATATTTCGTTTTGATGCCTGACGTGGGAAGGACCCGGGTTTTACCACTAATAAGCCAACACACTACCTACTAGACTACGGTGACTTCAATTTTTAGTGAGTATTTAGATTCTTCATTTTCGTCACCATACTTTCTGAAGGCCAACTAATAATACTTACAGTGCAGTTACAGTAACCCCTCGATTTACGTCGCAGTTGGTTCCAAAAAAAAGGCGACGTCAATCGAATGACGACGCAAATTGAAGTTAGAGTGAAAAAAAAATTTGACGACGTAAACCGAAACAACGTTAATCGAGGCGACGTAAATCGAGGTATTACTATACTCACAACTTCCAATACCCCGTAAATCAGGCTGAATTTAATTGATGATATGGCTTGCTGTTGCCTTTGAGTATCGCTATGATTTATGGCCCTTTACACTTGAGGCTTAAGAAAACCTCACAAAAAAGAGTCCAATGGGATCAAATTGCACGATCTTACAACAGGTCACATCACTTCCTCGTTAGATGGTCATGCCCTCAATTTTCTTGTGCTGAATATCTGTGTGCCATGAGCCGTGTGGCTAATTCAAATCAAAAGCACCGTATAACGTTATACGGTGATCAAAAGAATATGGTTGACATCATTCTAAAAGAAATACGGAGCTATGACGCCGCCAGTTTAAAATCCACTCCAGAGTTTTTTTCGTGATGCATTGGACGCTCCTTGGGGGCTAATATCGTGTTCAATTCATTCAGAAATTCATTTCATTGCCCAGAATTATTTTCCAAAAAAAATATGGGTCCGTTTCCAACTACTCCAGAGCCCATTCAACGAAAACCATTTCAGTTGAATTTTGTGTGCCTAATTAGCGACGCAAAGTTGTGGTCTGCGAAAGTCGTAATTCTTGTGTCCGATGCGAAATCGTCATTTTCTATGGTCATTCCCGCTGCAGTTGAATTTTGTGTGGGAACAAGTGTAATTAACGACACAAGATTCGCCAAGTTGTGGTCTGCGAGAGTCCGAATTCTTGTGAACGATGCGAAATTGACTGCCTTGGGTTCTCTTGCACATTATCATGGACAGTGGCGATGCTTCTCGCAGATCTTTGGTTTCATTGACGTCCGGGTGTTGGCTGACACATTACTTAACCAGTGGACTGGAATTTATCCAACAAATTGGGGGCAGTCTTCTCATAAGAACGATTTTGACGATCGTAAAGTGGGCGAATATAACACCCGGACAGAACGCCCATTTTGATAAAACTCTTCTGTTTCTTGTGAGTGTTGTTGAATACTATATCCGGCCATGGTGTTTTGGGCAAAATGAGTAAATGGCAACTAATTTGACAGGCTAATTTGACAGCTTCAACAAGATGACCGTTATCAACTGTTAAAGTCCGAAATTCCCAATAGAACCCAATTAATTTTAAATACGACCCACTGTTTATCGCAAACTAAGCTTTTTGGCTAAACACATAACTTTATAGTAATAATTATGCCACGCCTACTTTCAAAGAAATTTTAGGAAATTTTCCTTTAAAATTCCTTCATTATTTCGCTTTTTAATATGCAAAAATAAATGGCTATGGTCTCTCATAATGTAAGTTATTATATGACCGACTATAGCGTATTCCTATGGTCTCGGTGTGAAATATTTTCTGCTGCCCATTGATATGGCATGCTTTTTTATTTATCTTCTCAATATTTTGGTTCTTTGATAATAAAAAAACGAAAAGAATGAAACCAAAATTATTACTCAAGTCAATAGCATTCATTGATGTGTTTTGGTTTTGGGCCTATTCGTTTAAGCCACGTATTGGTCAAAGCTGTTAAAAGTGTTTTAGTTCTTGTACTGGCTCGTAATCTTGTTCTGGTTTATGAGTTTCCTGTTGTAGCGGGTGTAACTAAATTGAAATTGGCCTTTAACTACTCGAAAGAAAAATCTTTAAAACCATTTTACAGAAAACAAATAAAAGCCAGGCTACTTACAAGTATACTGGTTAATAAAATCGAGGAGCATATTTTGCTTATTGGTTATTGCCTAAGAGATGCCACTGCAGATGATATCAAATCATTGTCATCATCAGCAGCAGCAGCACAATTTCTCTGATTATCATTGATGGGGATGTGCTGCTTAAGCAAGAGTTTCATTTCACTTTTCCTCGTAATCTTTTCAGTTCCCTTTTGATTGCGGGACATTGTTTTTATTTATGACTTTATCTTTTGGCCAGTTTAGTAACGTTTCTTTTCTTTTTCTTTTTCGTCTGATAATTTCAATTTCTTGGGAATTGAGAGCGAGTTTTGAGTAGCGTGCGATGCGTTTACCACATCTGATATCATTGTCTAAAGGCTGAAATCATTTCGTTTTTGAGAAGTTCATAGTGTTTTGGTTTTTTATTGCCTTGATTTTGAAATCACGTGCAATTCGTGGTAATTATTTCATTTAGAATTAGATTTCTTGGCCAAATATGTGACTTGATTTTGGATGACTAAAAACAAAAAATTATTTTCTGGTTATATTATTCATTACCTTCAACAAAATTTTCTCATGAACCGAAATGATGAAACAATTTTGATAATTTTTTCAAAGTAAAAGAGAAATTTTGTTTACATTCCAATGACACTGAAGTGATTGAAAAATTGATTTGAAAAATGCTCTAATTTACCCAAGAAAAATTGTTTCCTGTACTGAACTAAAGAACAAGACTTTCAGTGACATGTATGAGTTTCAAACCTGCTTAGAAATAGCAGAAGAATTATGTGAACAGTAGAGTAAAGTTTCAAAAAGCGTGCAAGTGCACAAAGTGTATCAATTGAAGAATAAAAGTGCGCTGTAATTGGCACCCATGTGAAAGATTCCGAACCTTAGTATGAACTTATGGACACTTTCCTCTTTAGGCTTTAAACTAAAATAATTACAGCTGCATTTTAGCGAAAAATCATGCGTTTGGGTTACTTGGTGGCAACCTTAATTAAGGTTAACGTTAACGCAAGAAAGATTGTATGACACTCTAAAATCTTGTTTTACATATTCGGTACGATTTATCTGCTGCACCAACATCACTATTAAGTCGTAACAGACAAACTAAGCAGGAAATATATGTCTGCTAATATTCGACTAATATTTTAGATTTTCTGTAGTGTTTGCATACTCTGGATTCTAAGCAATAGTCAAAATAAAATTTGTAGCCATAACATTAGCGATCACTGACTTTTGTTGATCAGAAATGATGCGGAGTAAATTTTCGAACTTGGCTGACACTCTGCAAGGATTCAAGTATTTCTCCTGATGTTTTTCCTACCGTCTAATAAGTAAACAATTCGGCTAGATTTCTAGCTATACAGCCAGCCATACTAGCTATACTAGCTAGCTATAGTAGCCAGCTATACTAGTCAACTACAGTAAGCAGTTATACTAGCCAGCTATAGTAGCCAGCTATAGTAGCCAGCTATAGTAGCCAGCTATAGTAGCCAGCTATAGTAGCCAGCTATACTAGCCAGCTATACTAGCCAGCTATACTAGCTAGCTATAGTAGCCAGCTATACTAGCCAGCTATACTAGCCAGCTATAGTAGCCAGCTATAGTAGCCAGCTATAGTAGCCAGATATAGTAGCCAGCTATACTAGTCAACTACAGTAAGCAGTTATACTAGCCAGCTATAGTAGCCAGCTATAGTAGCCAGCTATAGTAGCCAGCTATAGTAGCCAGCTATAGTAGCCAGCTATACTAGCCAGCTATACTAGCCAGCTATACTAGCTAGCTATAGTAGCCAGCTATACTAGCCAGCTATACTAGCCAGCTATAGTAGCCAGCTATAGTAGCCAGCTATAGTAGCCAGATATAGTAGCCAGCTATAGTAGCCAGCTATAGTAGCCAGCTATAGTAGCCAGCTATACTAGCCAGCTATAGTAGCCAGATATACTAGCCAGCTATACTAGCCAGCTATAGTAGCCAGCTATAGTAGCCAGTTATACTAGACAGATATAGTAGCCAGCTATAGTAGCCAGCTATAGTAGCCAGCTATACTAGCCAGCTATACTAGCCAGCTATAGTAGCCAGGTATACTAGCCAGCTATAGTAGCCAGCTATAGTAGCCAGCTATACTAGCCAGCTATAGTAGCCAGCTATAGTAGCCAGCTATAGTAGCCAGCTATAGTAGCCAGCTATAGTAGCCAGCTATAGTAGCCAGCTATAGTAGCCAGCTATAGTAGCCAGCTATAGTAGCCAGCTATAGTAGCCAGCTATAGTAGCCAGCTATAGTAGCCAGCTATAGTAACCAGCTATAGTAGCCAGCTATAGTAGCCAGCTATACTAGCCAGCTATAGTAGCCAGCTATAGTAGCCAGCTATAGTAGCCAGCTATAGTAGCCAGCTATAGTAGCCAGCTATAGTAGCCAGCTATAGTAGCCAGCTATAGTAGCCAGCTATAGTAGCCAGCTATAGTAGCCAGCTATAGTAGCCAGCTATAGTAGCCAGCTATAGTAGCCAGCTATAGTAGCCAGCTATAGTAGCCAGCTATAGTAGCCAGCTATACTAGCCAGCTATAGTAGCCAGCTATACTAGACAGCTATAGTAGCGAGCTATAGTAGCCAGCTATAGTAGCCAGCTATAGTAGCCAGCTATAGTAGCCAGCTATAGTAGCCAGCTATAGTAGCCAGCTATAGTAGCCAGCTATAGTAGCCAGCTATAGTAGCCAGCTATAGTAGCCAGCTATAGTAGCCAGCTATAGTAGCCAGCTATAGTAGCCAGCTATAGTAGCCAGCTATAGTAGCCAGCTATAGTAGCCAGCTATAGTAGCCAGCTATAGTAGCCAGCTATAGTAGCCAGCTATAGTAGCCAGCTATAGTAGCCAGCTATAGTAGCCAGCTATAGTAGCCAGCTATAGTAGCCAGCTATAGTAGCCAGCTATACTAGCCAGCTATAGTAGCCAGCTATAGTAGCCAGCTATACTAGCCAGCTATAGTAGCCAGCTATACTAGCCAGCTATAGTAGCCAGCTATACTAGCCAGCTATACTAGCCAGCTATACTAGCCAGCTATACTAGCCAGCTATACTAGCCAGCTATACTAGCCAGCTATACTAGCCAGCTATAGTAGCCAGCAATAGTAGCCAGCTATAGTAGCCAGCTATACTAGCCAGCTATAGTAGCCAGCTATAGTAGCCAGCGATAGTGGCCAGATATAGTAGCCAGTTATAGTAGCCAGCTACAGTAGCCAGCTATACTAGCCATCTATAGTGGCCAGCTATACAAGCCAGGATAAACTGACGTAAAAGCCTTTATAGAAATCACTTATATAGAAATCACGGGGGAAGGATGCAGCTCACATTTAACGACTTCCGCCGGTGGGCAGATCCGCTGAGGAAGAGGAAACTGTTATCCACATTCTTTGCCTATGCTCATCTCTTGCGAGGTGCAGATATAGGTTATTTGGCTATCCAATTCTTGTCAGCTTGACAGAGCTATGATCTATTAATGTCAAGGATATAGCCTCGTTTATCAAACTTTCGGATTTTTTTTCCAGCGTAGGGTAGTCGTGCTTTTAATGTGAACCTTGCGCTGACCAAATTTGTCTTCTTTACTAGTTTGGTAGAACTGGGTCAGTAAAGGGACTGCGTTCATCTGTACTGTCATAACGGGCCGCTATGCGTGCTTCAGTGAGCCTTTTGGTATCAAAGCTACCACTTCAACCTAACCTAACCTAACATAACCTTATATAGAAATGTTTTTTGCGGAGCCATATCGATGAGAAACATTTGTTCAGGATATGGCGCTCTTGCTTTATATAGGTCCTAAGGGTCTTGAAGTTAAGCTAGTTTAAATTGAAGGTCCTCTTAAGGAAGGTTCCTCAAATTGGGTTCTTTTTTAAGTTCATATTTAGTCATCTCATAAAGGACTGGATGTTAGATGCCTTTTGCACTTTCAAAGTACTCTGCAATGTAATTTGAAAGGTATTGAGTTTGTTGGAGAGAAGGGAAAAACGATTTTTCGTCGTCTACCATTGGTTTTATACACAACAAAATATCACGAGTTTGTCAACATTTTTCATAAAGTATTTGAAAGTGCAAAAGGCCTCTTGCTAAACAAGCTGTGGCTTTAACTTCTGGGTCTCAGGTTTTCTGATGCGAGACAATGTCGAAATTTTTTAATGGTTTCATGTTATTTTTCACTACAGCTTCTGTAGAAGTTGAGGTGGAATACTTTCAGTCTTTGGGCATGTATACCTGGTGTCCTGAATCCCATTTTGACCAATCTCAGCTTAAAAAGGTGGATGTATTTGCATGCCTGGTTGGTCTACAAACGTTTTCATTTTAAATTTTCTGTACTAAGAGAGGAAGTTCAATTTCACATCAGAATTTTTTCCAATGACACTTATGGTTCGAACATGGTTGCGATGGTTTTCGCAAGTGTGTCAGCTGTGTTCTAAACTTCAGTGCTGCAACAAGAGGAAACAATCGAAATCTACGTGATGTTAACCGAATGATGATGACTGAATGGATCTGGGTATAGAGATTGTTTGTAACTTGAAGTAAAGTAAGTAAGTTGTGTAAGGAACTTAGGCATACTGGGGTATAAAACCGTTCTGGTTTGATCTTCAAGTTCGTTAATTAGCATACAAACCTTTTAGTTTTCTTTTCCATACCTACGTATGTAAATATGCTTTAAACAAATAATGTTTGAGATTCAATCATAAATCTGTCATAAGAACAAAATCTGCTTATTGTCGTCCGCATAATGGAAAAAAATCGAAGGCAAACAATAACTAAAGAGAGGTTTTTTTATAGATTTTCCCATAAATATTGAGCTTAAATTAATAACAATCAAAATTTATTTCCAACTCAAAAGCCAGACATACATATGAGTACAACAAATGAAATGATTCATAAATTTCCAGTAACAAAATGAAGAAACAGAAAAAGAAAATTGGAATTGGAATTGGAATTGTTTTTAAGTAGAGGTGGTAGTAAAAATGATTTTTATTTGTGAATGAGAATGAAATCATTTGTATGCTTAATGCGTATATAAAACCCTACTTAAATACTGATTCAAACACAACTAATCCTTATTGTTCAAATGTCAAATCACCATACAAAAAAAAAATATATGAAATCAGAACGAGAAAAATAAAAACGAGAAGAAAATTGGAGTCAAAGAACAATGCCTGCTATGCTACACAAAAATATGAAATGAGGGACAATAAGCTGTTGCCTGCCACTCACTCACTCACTCACTCACAGTTGAGAGAGTAAATCTCTAAAGAGTTTACTGGTTGGCTTAGGGGAGTTCTTTAAATAAGTTCAGCTTTAAAAGCAATACAATCAGATGCAATCAGATCTTGGTGGCAGCATCTTTAAACCTCATCACAGTGGAAGTGTAAGATTTTGTTGTTTTATGTGGAATGCAAGATAACAAAAACTATTCTGTTCCATTCTATTGAAAATGAATTGATTTTTAATGCCTTTTTACGGGTTTTTCAATAACAAAATCAGACTAAAAGGGTTCAATAGGAAACAAAATTGACAACCCAAACACTAAGGAATCATATTCTATTATTTATTAGCTTAGGGTTTTCTCTCCTCTGCTCGCTCTCTCTCTCTCCATCAATACTAAGACCACTTGCAACATGCTACGAGTACGTAGTAATAAATCGCTCTTTTTGTTTTTGCTTTACAACTCACGCCTTGAAGTCATAAAAAGAGTTACAAAAAAAAAGAATGTTTCAAGTATGTTTTATGCCGGGAGATCTCCTCTTCTTGTTCTTTTACATTCCTTGCAAAGACAAAAAATAAGACAAAAAAAGATCTCCTGGGATATTTATTATTTGAACAACTGATTACTTGGCCACAGCCTATTAGAAACATAAAACCGTACAGACACACAGACAGACAGCTAGACAGACAACAGAAGAGATCATTAAATATCGCAATCAAATGTAATGAGAGTCCTAATATTTTTTAATGATTTCAAAAATGCAGTGACATTTTTACTATAACCCACAAATGATCACAAACTTAGACTCATAAATGTCAATCAGGATTTTCATTTGTATGGGCATGTTGCGTGCATAAGGCATAAAGAGCTCAGAATTAAAATCATAAAAACATAAAATTTTTTTTGTTGAAAATTAAAAGCCTAGTACAGCACAGACAATAAGCAAAGGAAACAAGGATTTATTCTTGTAGTCGTAAATTTTAAATTTCAAAATGTAGCAGAAATAATTTTTTCTCTTCTCTTTTTTTAATAAATTTTAAATGCCAGACACGTTAATTAAGGAGAAACATTTTATTGCGCTACACACTGTCAATTATCAATAACATGGTATTGTGGAGACTTAATTAAGTTCGCAGTTATACGGGTCAAAAGTTGTTAAGCAATAAATAGGTCCTTCAATATGCACCAGAATACTAAACAGTGAAGAAAAATTTTAATTTCAAAATAATTGCCGTATACATTTTGCTAATATGAAATGCATAATAGGACCAACGACCTTAATCGAAAACGAACTAATGTAGCGAAGTCTACAATATCCGCAGCTTAGTTAACTGATTTGCTGCTCAAAAAACAAAACCGCATTCAATTACGAAAGTACATTCGATTATTCTTTATATAACGGAGTCCAAGGCCTATTAAGGCATAGAGTATTCACCACAAAGTCGCCGTAGTCTAGTAGATATTGTGTTAACTTGAGGCCACGGTTCAAACCCCATGTCAGACAAAAAAATGAAGAAAAAAAAATTTTTCGGCGAATGCCTCTAAGCAAATTTCCACCAAAAACTCCCAGAGAAAAATAAAAAATTGCCATGAAAAGTTGCTTAAAAACCTGTCTTTCGGAGTCGACTGTAAATTATAGGTCCCACCATTCATGTATAAAATTAACACACACCATATAAGTGGCATGAGAAGCTTGGTGATAATCCTGATTGAAGGGTTGCAATGACCATTTATGTATGAATAGTGTTCTGTCTGAGAAAGATTAACATTTTGAATTGCAGTGCCAAAATGATACTTTTGTATCTTTCGCCAGCTTGTGTGAATTTTCTTTGCCACGTAACAACCCAATGTAGATCACCTAGAGCCTCTGCAACTTCTCCCCAACCAATAAGTCGATATGTCCATAGGGATAGCAGATAGAATTGAAGCACCAACCACTATATAACCCGCAGAATGGAATACCAGTCTTGCAAGAGTATCAGTCTTCATGGTCCCAGGTATACTACTTATCACGAAATGACCCTTACAGTCCTGACTTACATCACACTAACCTTAGCACTCTGAGGACAGCTTATTGAAAATGAAATCTACTAGCACAAGTGGCCTCGCATATCTTGAGGAGCACATCAGACGAAATTGCCATTTTATACACAGAGTCGTAGAGAACATGGGAGATCGTAAAATAATTGAAAATTTCGAAATATTACTTGGAACTCAACTAACATAGCTAATGATCGATTAGATGAATGAATTTATTGGAGTGTTATGTTCTCTCGTGGGCTTTTATTAAGTCTCCACCACAACTTTGTATGTTGTATTCTTAACAAAGGATGTAGACAGCCTACAGTTTCTGTATTTCATGCTTTCATGCTACATAACGCTTTGATACCTAAAGTGGAGTAACTCTAAGGGCACCTTTGCCATGATTGTTAATATTCTATGAGAGATGCCCAAAACGGTTTTTGATAATTTTTTTTTAATAGTGTTCGCTCAGTTCGTTGAAGGTTTTTTTTGCCTTTTTCTTACTTTCATATGATGCTACATGTTGACGTTATCCTCTCTGGCTATTTGGCAACTTTTGGATGTATTATACGGAGGGGAAATGAGTCTGCTCAACACATATATGCATAAATGATCATGAAGTCGCCGAAGTCTAGTAGATAGTGTGTTGGCTTATTAGACGTAAAGCTGTGGTTTGAGCCCCATGCCAGACATCAAAACAAAATACAAAAAGTATTTCTTCGGCGACTTCCTCTCAGCAGATTTCTGGCAAAACTCTGAGAGTAAAATAAAAAATTGCCATGAAAAGATTCTCAAAAATCTAGCATTCGGAGTCGACTTTAAACTGTAGGTCCCGCCACTCATGTATAAAATTAACACACATGTCATAAGTGGTGTGAGAAACTAGGTCCATAATCCTGACAAAAGGGTTGTAATGACCAATTATGTATACACATTCTTGATATCGAACCCGAGGTTTAAATATAATAGGCCAACACTGTACCTACTAGTCCACGGCAACTTCTAGCATACAAATACAGCTTCAATATCTCAAGTTTCGTGCAACATAACTGATGGCGATGAGTTAATGAATTAAGTGGACTAACTATAAGGTTGTTAAACGTCTAAGAGCACCTTTGACATGCTTATTAATCTTCTACGAAAGACGTCCAAAACGGTTTTTGTCACTGTTTTTTTTATTATTGTTGGCTCAATTGCTTTAACCCTGGGCGGTTACTCTTCGTTTCTGTCCAATAAGGTTACTCTTCGTTGAATCGACAAACAAAAAAAAAATTGTTTTCGTCTACTGGCTGCAAGCTTTCATTATGAACTAATGTTGTTGAAAAAAAGAGCGTAATTTGTTTAAACATAAAAGAGTTATATGGTAAAGAGTAAATAAGCTTCGTCAATTCAACGAAAAGTAACCGTCCAGGGTTAAGGAGGCTCGAGATTTGACAAAGCGTCTTCATCTTTTTAATCGGGCTTCAGCCATAATGAATATATGTTCGTTGTGAGTTGTGTTCGAAGCTGGATTGCATTGTTTGCACCCTTTCAAGGATGGGACAAAGCATTATCAATGTACATCAAAGTGTCCTGTAAATGCTCTCGATGCTATTATCACATCCTGGTGAAAAAGATGTGCATCTAGGAAGAAAATCGTTGCAAATATTTTCCTTCCTATTATTTCAAATAAAAAAATTCTACTCTTTTGAAAGTAAAAACTGTAAACGGATCTTTACTGTAGACAATCTACAGTGTGCCTTTTTTCTCTAATTGTTCCCAAATGTAAACATTATGTCTTCCATAAGTTATATTTAAAGAATGCTTTTTATAATTGCCATTGAAAAGTCACCACCATAAATGTCAACTACAATCTGTATAAGTTATGGATGGAATACTTGTACAATTCAATCCTACAGATTTGTTTTTTGAGCACAGGCTTTTAAATTTATGTACGAAAACTAATTTTATTACATTTCAAAGTAAATATTCTTTAAGCATTCTGTTTAGTATTCGTAATAAAATTAAGTAATTTTTTTTTATGACCATGACTATGACTTTAACATTTAATGAGTGGCCGTCCACGGCCAATGCATTAAAATTAATAATTATTTTATTATCTCCGGCTAAAACTATAAAAGAAATATTTCCTGCTTTAAAAAAATTGATAATTATTTACGAGGAAAAGATTCATTTCTTTTATTCTCATTTTTTTTTTCTAAAATGAAAATCAATATTCACTTACTTAAGTAAGTACTTAAGTGTTAAAGATTTTATAGTTAAATTCCTATTAACGGTTATTATGACTGCTGTTACAAAAATTTTATGACTCCTTAGAGACAGACCACTGGATAATAACAACCTGAAGCAAACCAAACAATACGGGACAATACAGTTATTAATAATAACACAGTAATTTCTTTCATTTCCTTACAACCACCACAATATGAATAGGCTTGGGATTGGTAGCAAAACTTTACTTTAATTTATTGTCCAGATTTCAATATCTAGTGAATGAATGTTCTACGTTAACTACAGCTGCTGCATAATAATTATTTTGTTGCATTGTTTACCTCTCTCTGTGTGTAGTGTAGTGTTAAATTAATTTAAAATTTATTCATTACATGCTAGCACACAGGCAGGCTACAGATACAGCAATGACTCCTTCCTTCCAAGAAATTATTATTTTAAGGTGGCATTGTTACCTGTTCACATACCGCAGTTAATTTTAGTTCTGGCGTTGTGTGGTTCACTGGCATTGTGTGGCAGTGTTAATTGTGTTTTGAGGTTCTTATCTTAGTTTTTTTTTAGATTTTAATCTTTAAAATTGTGCTTCTATCAGTTAGCCAAGAACATTAAGGATTTTGTCTATAAAAATTAGTTCAGAAATGCAATTTTCTTTTTCAAGAGATTTTCATTTTATAAAGCAAGTCAATGATAAGAAATAAAGTAAAAAAAGTTACAGCAACTAAGATAATCTTTTGATTACGTTTGAAAACAACAAATACCAGGTAAATAAAAATGATAATCGATGATTATAAAGAAAGGATTTTCTTCAAAAATTTAAAGGAGGATATAATTTTTACAAGAATTTATTATTTCACTTTCGTGGAACTCATCAATTCTCTCAGTTCCATAAGTACAGCTCGTTTTAGCCCAATAGCATAGGCACAAAGGTGGTCGCTTATGTTCCTTAATAAAGAAAGTTTCTTCACACAACAAGTGAGCTCATGAAATTCATTGCTGAGTCTGTCCTAGGCCAGCGAAAACTCTCAAGGAATAATCCCCTTAGAGGTCAAGTCGCCGTAGTCTAGTAAGTAGTGTGTTGGCTTATTAGACGTGAAGCCACGATTCAAATACCAGGTCAGACATCTTCAACAAAAGAAAATATGAAGAAATATTTGTTCATATGATAAGTGAACTCAAGGAATTCATTGATGAGTAACCTTCTGTCCCTCGGTCAGAATCTAAACTCCGTAGAGATCATTCTTTTACCAGAAGGTATTTTTTTTACGCCGAGGAGGGGTAAATTTACCTAACCGCACCATAGAGGAAGTCGTCACATCCTCCGTATGTGGGACCCTTACCCACTAAATCCCCCCTCTTCTCACGTAGACTTGTTTGTGCCCACTCCGGAACTACGGTGGTATTACTTCGGAGTGGAGTGCTTTTGACCCTTTGGCCTCTCCATATCTATATCCGCGTCCGGATTGCGTATGGAAAGTTGAGGAGACATCTAAGCGTCTCCTCTATTCCTTTCGTCTAAATCATCGTTTCGGTTTCGCTTGGCACGTGTGACAGTATCACCTATGTCGACATGCTTACTTGTTCTGCAGCCTCAAGATCCCTCTTTTTTCGTATTTTATCAGAAGGTATAGAAATCGCCGTAGTCTAGTGGGTAGTGTGTTGGCTTATTAGACGTGAGACCATGGTTCAAATACCAAGTTAGACATTTTCAGCATAACGATATATGAACAAATATTTTTCCGGTGACTTCCTCTTAGCATATTTCTGGTAAAAACTCTGAGAAGCAAATAAAATTGCCTTGAAAAGTTTCTCATAAAAATCTGTCGTTCGGAGTCGACTTTAAACTGTAGCTGCCGCCACTCCTGTATAAAATTAACACACACAACATCAGCGACGTGAGAAACTAGTTCCATAATTGATATTGAAGGGTTGTAATTACCAATTATGTACTCGTATGTATGTCTGTAATTGGTGCAGAAGGCAGTGCTATATTAGACACTATGTTTGAAATTTGTAAGCCAAACAGTGCATTCCTCAAGCTACGAAATACAATATTTGGAAGCCGCACAAATTTTCACAGTTGAAGATTAGCATCAGAGGTCATTAGTGAATGGTTTTTTCGCTACACTTATGAAATTTTGAATATAAGTGAGTCAACCATATTGAAATTTAACTATGTACTCTGATTCATTCGTACTCACCACAACATTGATTTGGACGTACAGGTTGCAATTAGTATGCATACAACGTTGACATCAAACTCATACGATTCGAAATATGTTTGATTCATAAGCCTACTCATTTAGATTCATAACTGTAGAAAAAACTTAATAATACTTATATAAATGGTTATGCAATTCGGTCTTTTTCTTATCGATACGTGTCCAGCAGAGTCTAGCAACATTGCATGTAGCCCAGACTACTATGTAATAATGTTTCGCAATCAATTTCCTGAAGTTACCGATTTAAAAATTAATGGATTGATTGAAGTGACAGGTTTTATTGGAATATTAAACAAACTTTATATTTAAAACCTGTTTAAATGTGTGGGCTTTTCTTTACTTAACAAAAGACTATATGTTGAAAATTGATATTGAGCCTCCCTGTAAAACGAGTGTGAAATATCGAATTTAACGTAAGCAACTGGTGCAAAAGTAAATATGTATAATGTTGGCTCATTAGAAGTGAGGCTGAGGTTCAAAAACGAAAAGACAAATTATTTCTTTGGCGACTTTCTCTCAGCATATTACTGGCAAAAACTCTGAGAGAAAAAAAATTGCTATGAAACGTTTCTGAAAAATCTGTCGTTCAGAGATGGCTTTAAACTGTAGCTTCCGCAACTGATGTATTAAATTAACACACACAATATAAATGGTGTCCATAACTAGGCTGTAATCCTGACTGAAGGATTGTAATGACCAATTATGCAGGTATGGGTGCAGAAGGCAGTGTTACATCAGACACTAAGTTTGGAACTTGAAGCTACGAAATACAATATTTGGAAGGTGCACAAATTTTCACAGTTGAAGATTGGCATACAAATAAATAAATAAACCTGCCCTGAAAAAGTTTCGCAAGAAGTCTGTCTTTCGGAGTCGACGTTAAACCGCCACTCACGTATAAAATTAACGCACACAACATGAGTGTTGTGAGAAGCTAGGCCGTAATCCTGACTGAAGGGTTGGCATACTACTCACTAGACTATCGCTGTAATATTGAGCCTATTTCTACCATTACAAACAGAAGCCAATGGAAATTGTCTGCGCTTGAGCTAAGAAAGAGTGTAAATACGCTGGCTGGACTTGGATTTAATGAAAAATGTGCAGAGAAGCGGGCGAAGATGGAACGAAAAAAAAATTGCTAGCAAACAATGGATAAGGTGGAATTAGAAGAGATGGTATTTAACACACTTTCGGGGGACACTATTTTCTATTGTAAACCTCAATAGCTTGGAATTCGCATTAAATTTATTTCAAGGTGCAGCTCATTCTTTATGTTCGTATGCACGTATTCCATATACACAGTTAGCAGCGTATTAAAACAAAATTTATTTGAGTTTAACTATACGCAAATAGACCATAGTTTGTTCCAGAAAATTATTTTTTAATAATATTTTCATTGAATTGCATCAAATAAACTGCAAAACTGCATGCATGTTTGTCTATTTATACTGTTAGTCTGTTATGATAATTAAGTATGGAAAATAAATTTGGCTTTCAAAATTGAAATGACTTATTGGTCTGACATACATTTCGTTTAATATCCTTTCCAGTTAAGCTTCTTTATTTTACAAAACAAAAGCGATTAAAACAGAAACAATACATTGCTCTTTAAAGAAATATTTTTAATTTTTATTTTTTATTTTCTTTAAATATGGAAACAAATTAAAATTGGCATATGGTAAAGCAAAATGGCAATAATTTTCTATTTAAAAAAAATTAAAAAGTTTTGCGGTAAACTGCACTTAACATTTGACCGCTGTACATTCAATAAATGCAAGAGATGGGCAAAAAAAGAAAATAAAATATTCAAAATTAATTATAATAAATGAGCATAACAACAACAGAGAAAAAAATCATAATTAATCAATACTTTGTAAAGAATGAGGATTTCATTGTTTTATGTAAGACAGTTCGGTTTGGTGAGTGTTTCAAAATTTTACCGTTTTAAGCCTTTGAGACGATTATAATTTCCCTAACCGAACCGGTTAAATTAAAGCAAATATTTCTCCTTGTTCTTTACGGCTTGAATTTGTTTTTCTCCTGTTTAATGCTAATAAAACAAAACGTTGCTGTCAAAAGCTGAGCATTTCGTACGGCTGAAACAAAAGTCTGCCCTGGAAGAAGTATTAAAATTAAGGAGAATACATCATTATTTTATGGGATTTCGTTTTTTCGCTTTTTTTCTCTTCTTTCCCTTTATTTTCATTCTCTTGGTTTTAATGCCAAAAGACGAAGCATTACTTTTTTTTTATAATGTTGCCACCCAGTTAAGGCATTCATATTCGCAATGCAGGCTGTCAGACAAAAAGGAGGGTGAGGGGGGGGGAGGGTGTTAAAAAAAACATTGTCATTTATTATGTTGTTGCTGCAGCTTAGTGTAACAACAAATTTGCTGAAACACAGCTTCCGAATGTGAAACAAATCTGTGACATGTGTTTCATGTTTTTTGGTTTATTTTTATTATACAGCGCAGCC
The DNA here is from genome assembly GCA_936449025.2 of Sarcophaga subvicina. Classification (NCBI taxonomy): domain Eukaryota; kingdom Metazoa; phylum Arthropoda; class Insecta; order Diptera; family Sarcophagidae; genus Sarcophaga; species Sarcophaga subvicina. Next base: position 111,258,686 of record OW388084.2, on the reverse strand, counting down.
CCTTGCCTTGCTTCTTTAGATTCAAGCAGGCAGTATAATGTGCTTGATGTGCTTGTGATTTTATTTCAAACTTAATGCGTCTTTTGCTGCTGCTGCTGCTGCTGTTTTTAGCCGGTTGTTATACATTTTTATGGGCGTTTGTCTGTATGTGAAATATTTAAAGTGGCATTATGCACTTCATTAATTTTCTTTTTTAACAAACTGAATTGTTTTTTTCTTTTCTTTTATTTTTAGTGTCTCTTTCTTGTGGAGACATCATCCATCTATTTATATAGAATGTGTTGGAGTATTTTGTAAATTTAATGCAAATTTTTTTATTTAATTTTCTTGCCTGTCTTTAGTCTTTAGTAGCGTCATTTGGGTACTTTTTTGAAGCGGATTTTCTGCGTCAAGCAATAAAAAAAATAAAATCATTCAGCGACAAATAAATGGCATTGCTAAATACTTGGAAATAGATTAGGGTTACGAGAATTCGTTCTCTTTTTTTTTGCTTCAATTAAATCCTTTAGCATTTTCATAATATTTCTTAAAATTTCTTACATTTTATTACACACATACCGCCTGCATACTAGGCAGAAATCAGCAATGAGTATTCAAAAAGATGAGTAGAATCGAATCATACTTCTAATTTTAATGAAGCCTCTACTCATATTCAAAGTTTGAAGTACTCATCATATTCATACTTAACATGACTCGACATTTACGAGAATCACAAAATAAGTATGATTCGCGTACGAATATTAAAAGGGTGTGTGTTTGCTCTGTCGTTTTTGCCTTATGAACCAAACATATTTCGAATGGTATGAGTTTGATGTCAACGTTGCACGCATACTCATTGCAACCTGTACTTATAAATCAACGTTGTAGTGAATACGAATGAATCAGAGTACATAGTTAAATTTCATTATTATTGACTCACTTATATTCAAAATTTCATGAGTCCATATGTGTATCAAAAAAAAACCATTCATTGCTGATCTCTCTAACTGATTGATTTTTTATTTGTGGACACTAAGGTGCAAAATTCGAATTTAACCATAAACCATCAGCATTTAATTAGAAACTAAAGCAAACATATTGTTGTTGTTGTAGTTGCATTGCAATCAAACCATATCTAAATTATGATTTATGAACTGTCATTTTAAATACAGTTTTAATACTTAAGGAAGTTCTCTCCTCTAAAATGCATATAAAATAATGCAACGCATTGTATGCCAAAAATAATATCATAACACGATCAAAATATTCAAAACCATCAATTTCTCTTCTCTTCATTGTTTTCTTTTTTTTGTTTATTTTATTTGCCACAATGAAATTCTTCATAAAGCATAAGAATCTAACAATCGACTGCTGCTTCTGACATCTTCAAAGTTCCATGGCACCACAGGTAGTCATTATTCTTCAACTCAAAACAATATGAACATGATGTAGTTGATCGTATGTGATCAAAAGTTATAGAAAATTGCGCATAAAACGCAGAGAGCATTGTATCTAGAAATAGAAAAAGACACAGGACGCGTTAATAACAATAAATAATTCCATGAATACGCATTAACCATACGAATATTGGCAATATGTGTGTACTTGAATTATGCACACAGTATAGTCACTCCTTAGGTGTGTACTCATGGAAAAATGTCAGTGATTCAGGTTGAATACAACATTAGGTTGGCTTACAAAACCACTCACGAATAAAATTAACGCACCCAAAGTAGGTGGTGTGAGAAGCTAGGTTGTAATCCTGACTGAAGGGTTGTATTCACCAATTATGTATGTATATGTGTAGGAACTTCAATTTTTAGGTTATCACAGAAGACTGAGACAAAAGTATCTGTGATTTCAGAGCTCACTTAAGTACCGATGAATGACGTGAGATATCCGAGATCCACTGCACTTAATTCCGCCATATTAATGCACATGCCTTCCTGACACTTTTATTGGAAATAACTCCAAGGTAAGAATAATTGTTGACATACTAGCTTATGCGGTAGATTCTCATTGTGATTACAAGCTTAATGCTTGATGAAGAGATGTTACACCAAAAAATGAGAAACTTGACGAACAGCATGAGTTTGAAACAGCGTCTATTTCACAACCATTGTGGTCAAGCAATGCCGATACGAATACGGATACGGAGACATACCCACTATGAGGATGAGTCAACCTATCGCTGCCAATTTGCTTTGCTCAAACGAGAGGTTGAAACTGCACTTAGAACAAAAGAGGAGATTTAAATGTATAGTAGTCGTAGAAAATCTTATTTACAGGGTAAAAATAATAATTTGCATCTTAGCTTATGCGGTAGATTCTAACATTCTCGTTGTGGGTTGTTCAGCTTCAAGCATTACGCTTGATGAAGAGATATTAGACAAAAAATAAGAACCTTGACGTTCAGTATGAGCAGTCAGTAGTGAGTAGCCTTGTTTGGAAGGGAGTCTATTTCACAATCATTATAGTCAGCCAATGACGATAGGATTAGCGCTGTTTTGAATCAAGTTTCGGCTGGATACAGAGACATAACAACAATGAGGATGAGCCAATGAGACGAAATAGCATAGCCTCTTTCAAGCATTGATTGATGACCAATTTAAATTGCTCAAAAAGGCTTTTAGCACTGAACTTAGAACAAAATAGCAGCTCAGATTGGTGGAGTTTTAGATATATGGTTGTCGTAGAAAATCTTATTTACAGGGTAAAAATAATTATTTGCATCTTAGCTTATGCGGTAGATTCGAACTTTCTCGTCGTCGCTTGTTCATCTACAAGCATTATGAATGATAAACAGGTATTACACAAAAAAATGAGAAGCTTGACGTTAAGCATGAGTGAATGTGGTCAAGCAATGTCGGTACGGATACGGACACGGAGACATAACAACTATGAGGATGAGGTAATGGAACTCTATGTAACTGCTTCTTTCAAGCATTGATTGATGAACTATTTGGTTTGCAATTTTGCAGATTGAGATCTGTTGTGGCCGTAGAATATCCTATTTATTGGCAGGCATTCAGTGAAGTCATTTTTGGCTGATATTTAGAGAGGTTACAGCTGCTCATTGTTAATAAATACGTACTCATAAGTAAATGTAGTTATGCAGAAGTTGATATTATGATTGTTACTCACTTTCACAGTCACACTTCTGTTGTATTTCCGGAACTTAATACAGATTCTGTGAAAAAAATCAATGAACGATTTACAGCACTACGATAATAGTTTCTGCAAGTATACTGAAGTTTTTCTTTCTAATTTTTTATCTTCGAGTGTAAGTAAAAGTAAATATGCAACAACATTCTAAAAAATTATTACTTAACGCTCTAACTATACATTATAATGACCACCAAACTAGTCTAGTCTTGTCCAGTCCAGTCTAGTCTGCTGCTCTATTCTTTACTTTATTTATTTCAGGTCCATTGCTACAATTTTACTGTCTATATATTATTTGTTTTTGTTGTTGTTCTTCTTCTTCTTTTGCTCTGTAGTTGTCGTTGTTGTTTTTGCAACAATTTACAATGTTCTTGTAAAAGTTGGCTGGCTGGCTAGGTTGGCTAATTAATGTTACACCCAAAAGCCTGGTGCGAAAATTGCGTTTCGTTCAAGTCTTTCAATAACTTTTCCTACAAAACATACATACGTATGTATGTATGTGTATATATAAGCTGTACATATGTATGGACAATATAGCAAAGCCATTCACTCATATAATGGCCTATGAATTCTTGCTACAGATGTCTATGGTGTTGCTGCGTTTAAAGCCATGTTTAGTGTTAAAGTCGTTCTTTTTCATGTAAAATTTAAAATTTGTAAAGAGTAACAACAACAAAACAACAACAACAAAAGCAAGAATAAAAACAAACAAACTAAAAAATAAAAAAAAGTTGTCATGTAAACTTTTCAATATAGTGAGTCATTGAACCTTTTTTGTAAATAATTTTATGTTAGTGTTGTTAGTGTTATTGTTGTTGTTGTTTTTTAAAGTATGCTTTAATAGTAATAAACGTTGAAATTAATTGTTAATTTCACACTTTAAAAATTACAATAAGTTTCTCTTCTCTTGCCCTCAAGACCAAACCAAAGAGTTTGACGTTGTAAAATGATGAAAAGTCGTTATTTGAAGCACTGCTGTGGCCAATAAAATGTAAAGATTTCGAAATGCTTGAGAGGAGAATGTTGAAAATAATTAATAAATAATGATGATGGGTAGGTAGCAAGCATCAAGCAGTAGGGAATAAATGAATTTAAAATTATAATTTAATGGGAATTTCTTTTTATTTTTATTTTCACACTTTTACTAAATCATACATACCTAAGCCATAGGCTTCACAGATCAGAAAAGAATCGTTTTTTCGCTACTCACAAGTACTCATGAAATTTTGAATATAAGTGAGTCAACAATATTGAAATTTAACTATGTACTCTGATTCATTCATTCTCAGTGCAACGTTGATTTATAAGTACAGGTTGCAATGAGTATGAGTACAACGCTGACATCAAACTCATACTATTAGAAATATGTTTGATTCATAAGCCTACTCATTCAGATTCATAAGTTTAGAAAAAAATTTTGGATTTACAAGAAAACAAAGAAAAAAAGACAAAGACAGCAAGGATAGCAAACACACAACCTTATAGTGAGTATTGTAGTGTTCGTACGTAAATCATACTTATTTTGTGATTCTTGTAAATGTTGAGTCATGGAGATTCGATATCAATAACATCATATACGTTGTTAAGTATTAATATGATGAGTACTTCAAACTTTGAATATGAGTAGAGGTTCCATGATATTAAAATAAGTGTGAACGCGTCTAAGTATCAGAAATTATGAGTATGATTTGATTCTACTCATCTTTTTAAATACTCATCGCTGATCTCTGGTTGACACCCTGACAATCAATTGCCCAGTTTAAGTGCTGTAAGTATAGCCGACAGTTGGGATATGACATCCGTATTGTATTGTAAGAGCATCCCGAATGCATCCCGAAAGAGACACTGTTTGGTGTGAATTTTGTACTGATGGCGTCATCGATCCATATTTCTTTGAGAACGACGGTGGCCAGGCCATCATTATCAACGACGAGTACTATACGTTGACAATTCATACATAATTGATCATTACAATCCTTCAGTTAGGATTACAACCTAGCTTCTCACACCACTTATTTTGTGTGTGTTAATTTTATACATGAGTTCTGGGACCTACGGTTTAAAGTCGACTCCGAACGACAGATTTTTGGGAAAATTTTCATGGCAATTATATTTACTTCTCGGAGTTTTGTCAGAAATTTTGATGAGAAGAAGTCGCTGAAGAAATATTTTTTTCATATTTTATTTTGATGTCTGACCAGGGATTTGAACCGTGGGCTTACTTCTAATAAGCCAACATACTACCTACGAGAACACAGTGACTCCAATTTAACAATGTATTCTGATTTATTCGTACTCACTACAAAGTTGATTTATGAGTACAGGTTGCTATGAGTATGAGTACAACGTTGACATGAAACTCATACAGTTCGAAATATTTTTGATTCATACGCGTACTCATTTAGATACATAACTTTAGAAAAATACTTATAAATGATTCGAGGGATTCGTCAAAATGAGCAAACACACAACCTTTTAGTGAGTATTTTAGTGTTCGGACGTGAATTATACTTATTTTGTGATTCTTCTAAATGTTGAGTCATGGAGATTCGATATCAGTAACATCATACACGTTGTTAAGTATGAATATGATGAATACTTCAAACTTTGAATATGAGTAGAGGTTCCATGATATTAAAATAAGTATGAATGCGTTTAATTACCAGAAATTATGAGTATGATTCGATTCTATTCATATTTTTGAATACTCATTGCTGACCTCTGGTTGACACCCTGAGCAGCAATTGCTCAGTTTAAGTGCTGTATGGTTTACAGTGTCCAGTTTAAGTATGGCCAATAGTTGGGATATGTCTTCCTTATTGTAATATCATAATCAGTCATATTCGTTCATCATGAATGGCTAGTATGGCTCATAAAATCAATCAAATTTTTAGTCCACCTCAGCTAAAGCCATTTCCAAGGCCTTGTTCCTTATGTAGCTATAATGCCTAAGGCAGTCTCTCCAGTGTTTGTAAATACCACCATTATTTGGCTTAAATTTCGGTAATTTTCCAAATTTCTTAACTGCTACAGTTTCTATTTTTTTAAATATTTATTTAGGTCGCTTACTTTAATTAGAAAAAAATCGTTTTTAATTGCTTGTAAATCGAAACCCACCGGTGCTATTTCAACACTTTCATTAATACTCCATTGATTACTTTTTCCCCATCTTCACTACCAAACTACAAATAAAGCCCTTTCACTTTTATTGGTTTTTCTTTTGCCTTATGGCCATAATAAGATTCCCAAAGTTTTCTAAGTTTTGTTTTAATTTTAATTACACTGTCATTAAGACAAAGATCTTGTCTCGGCATGACCTTAACTATTGAATACCGTTTGACAGGGAAATCATTTAACTGAAGACCGTTTAAATAAAATCATAGGAAAACTTCATTGTTTAAAATCAACAACCAAAGAAACTGTTAAAACAGAAAAATAAACGGCTTTTTAGGGTTATAAAAATAAATTTGAAAACACAATAAAAACGACCAACAAACAAGGCAATAAAATTCAAATTAAGCCTGCCTGCCTGCCTGCCTGTTTAGAAAACATTGATCAAAAAAAAAACTGTATTCTGATATGATCAATCACATTCAAATGGAGTTGCAAACAGAAATATTCACTTGGCCATGTTTATGGTTTTAAGCAGGCCTATAAAAACGTCATTAAAACAGCACTTAATTGATTATAATAAATTTTTTATCAGCACTCAACGCCATAAAATAAATGGATTTCTATATTCGAAGACTTTTTTCAAAGTTTCTCGATATTTATTTACAAAGCAATTTAGAAACATAAAAAATTAAAATTTTTATTTTCAAAAATTTTCTCTTCATTGCCTAGATTTTTGTAATCAAAAATTAAAGCGAAATAAAAGGGCGTTTATTTTCCCAAAAAAAAGCAGAGAAAAACATTCAATGCAGCAACTGTAAAGGCAGTCAAGTAGGTGGTCTATGGCTATGGCTATGACTATGGCTGATCATTAAGCTGCCAGCTTAGAGAAAAGTCATAAAGAGTCTTTCTTCCTCCCTTGTCTTCCGCTAACGGCCCCATTTAGCATCTGTATGGTATATTGGAAAAGCATACATTCATATATTTCATGTATTTTGATTGTCAATTTGTTTGACAGTTTTATGATCGTAAAACTGTCACACACACAGGCATGTGCGCTGCTTAGTCAGCTTGTCATATGCAATGATGCTGACTGCCTTGTTATACGACATTCTGATGGGGCGTTAATGCATTTTCATATGCTTATCATTGGTTTTCAATTTTTTTCTGTATTTTTTTGTATTTTTTTTTAACATAAACCAGAGCATGAATGAATGAGTGGCTAATTTCTAAGGTTTCTATTGTTTGTGAGATTTGATTGTGTTCATGCTTAGCTTAGCTGCTGTCTTTATTGATTTCAAATCATATTTAATAAGGTGTGAGCATGCTTAGCTGGGCTTATCAAATAAGAGATAAGTCTGTACTTTAGGTTTACAAAACGGCTTAATAGACATTTGAAAAGATTAATAAAATACGTGTAGTCGTCATAGTCTAGTAGGTAGTGTGTTGGCTTCTTAGACGCAAGGTTCCAGGTCAGACATCAAAACGAAAATATGAAAATATTTCTTCGGCGACTTTCTCTCAGCAGATTTCTGGCAAAAACCCTGTGAAGTAAACAATATTGCCTTGAAAAGTTTCTCAAAAAAATCTGTCGTTCGGAGTTGACTTTAATCTGTAGGTTCCGCCACTCATGTATAAAATTAACACACACAACATAATTGGTGTGAGAAGCTAGATCGTAATCCTGACGAAAGGGTTGTAATGATCAATTATTTACGTAATAAAATATAAGCACATCTTATATAAGGAATCACATACCAAAAATTGTGTAAAAATTCTTCGGTAATAAGCACTTTTACTACCAATTTTCGAAAGTTAACATGCCTATCAGAGATCAGCAATGAGTATTCAAAAAGATGAGTAGAATAGAATCATACTCATAATTTCTGATACTTATACGCATTCATATTTATTTTAATAGCATGGAACCTCTATTCATATTGAAAGTTTGAAGTACTCATCATATTCATACTTAACAACATGTATGATGCTGTTGATTTCGACTCTCCATAACTCACCAAATACACGAATCACAAAATAAGTTTGATTCGGGTACTAACACTAAAATACTCACTAAAAGGTTGTGTGTTTGCTTTGCTTGCTGTTCTGTCTATCTTTTTGCTTGTGTGCCTTTTTCTTTTGTGGTAAATGCAACAACAACTAAGACTGTAAATTTTGACGAATTATTCGAGTCCGTGGAACAATTTATAAGTATTTTTCTAAAGTTATGAAGCTAAATGAGTACGCGTATGAATCAAACATATTTTGGATGGTATGAGTTTGATGTAAACGTTGTATGACAATATTCGTAACGACAAGATAAATAGAGATCTCAACATTGTCAGGAAAATATGAAAAATATGAGTTTTTGCCATAATTCAGGAAGAAATTAAAAAATTCGCCATAAAATACGTCGGTAAACTAACGATACACCCCAACGCATTGGCAAGGGACCTGCTTCAATTCGACGGCCATCAGAAGTTAAAACGAAATGACACATTGAGCCTCGCTCGACGGCTGCACTGACACTAATTTTTAATGTAGTATTATTATAAGATTTGAATACAATATATAGTTAACACGCTGCTGCTAACTAGTAACCATCAAAACTAGCTTTAAGATTTGAAAACTATTGTAAATTTCTTTAGGAAAGATTCAATAATAATAATAAAGAAAACACGTTGTACTCATACCCATTGCAACCTGTACTCATAAATCAAGTTAGTAGTGAGTACGAATGAATCAGTCTCCATAGTTAAATTTCAATATTGTTGACTCACATATATTCAAAATTTCATCAGTGCTTATGAGTAACGAAAAAACGATTCATTGCTAGTCTCTGCTGTGTATGTAGAACACTGAAATGTAAAGGACATATTGTTGGCTATTAAATTGATTAAAATCTAGGTAAATGGAAAGCCTGTAGGCCTGTAGATTTTCATATGAATTTTACATAGCGACCAAGAGAAAATATGGACTTCTGTCGTCTCCCACTATCGTTAGCCGGATTTTAAGTTTCTCTAACCTGTAGAAAGCAGAGAACGTCGCTAAAAAAATTTTGCCAGCGTCGTAAACAATGAATGATTACGAGCATCAAACTTCCTACTAGAGGCTACTGTGAGTATTTCCAGGACACAGAGTAATAAGCAAAGCAAAGGTCTTTGTACAGTTCTGCCTAAGCTGAGAATGAAGTGTTTCTAGACCTAAAGAGTAATTCAGCGATTAATTTTGGAATTCTGGTTGGTATTTTCATTAGCCGGGCTTACTTTCTTATGATACACGATCTATGGAATCGAAATATTTAAATTAAATATTGGCATTAAAAACAAAGTCTTTGAACCACCACATATCACAACCCCTTGTGTATTTGAAACTGACCACCCACATGGCCTTTATGTTCTATTTGCATTTCTATTTTTTATTTAAAATCCTAAATAACATGTTGCAACATGTGGCCTCAATGGTTTTGTTTCTAGCAAAATGAAAAATCATCAATTACTGTTACAGAGCCCTAACAACATGTGTTGCTGAAATGCTAACACACTCGGGGGAAAAACAAGGCTTATGCAAGTAATAAATGATTTTATTTCTCTGTGTTTCCGTTTTTTTTTTTAAATTTATTTTCCCTGTTTTGTTTTACTATTTTCAATAGCCAAGTAATAATAATTAAAAGGAACAAATTTATATTAAAGCCAACAAACGTTTAAACTCTCTCTCTCTGCGTTGCTGCTGGAAACTTAACACCTTTTAGTGACAATATTACGGCCGTAATTTAAAATTAAAACCGAAATGGCGTTTTAAAAATGCGGCTGCGTACTTAAGCAAAATGCTATGAAGATGGTCTTCTTTCTGGTAATTACCATCAACGACTGCAATTGGTAATTGCAGTCGTATTTTACATATCAAAGGCTTAATTTTCTTGGCTAAAAGTTTAAGTGTTTTTGACTGCTTTGCATTGCTGCTGGTTTGCTGGCTGGCTGGCTGGCTAGCAGGTTTGTTTGTTTGTTTTTCATCACATGAATGTTTACGATGTTGCTGAGATGTTGTTACAATTCTGCTGTTGCTGTTGCTGTTGCCTGTTCTTTATTTTCCTTTTTTACATTCTGTTGGTCTTTTATTTTTTTTTTCTTTTCTCCTTCTTTACAAGACAACAACATATTGCATTGCATTGCCAGAGTTTAGGCCATAATACAGCTTCCGTTGTAATATATTTTAAGTATGTTTGTATGTAAGCAAGTGTTTGCTGCATGTCTCTATGTGTGTACGTATGTTGTTAAGGCTTGGTAGCCGGCTGTTACTGTTTTATTCGTAAGAGATTGTGTAGTTAGTTTAAAGCTCTTTGTTAATGTTCTTCTTGGTGTTGTTGATGTTGCTGTTGTTGATGTTGTAACATTGTGTGGTGTTCTATTAGCTCTAACACCATAAGCAATATTTGTTACAACAAGTAGCAACTTGCAACGTATTTTAAATTAAAAAAACCTACAGTATCAATGCTACACGAGACAGAATATAAATTTTCAACAGTCAACAGGGACAGTTGACTCAGAGTTTTATATGGCAAAATGGCTCTACGACTAGTAACGAATGTATTCTCATAATCTATAAATCAAATGAACAATCGGGAAATTGTTTCCTCCACTTTATTAATTAGAATCCTAGATACATACATAATTGGTCGTTACAACCCTTCAGTCAGCATTACGACCTAGTTTCTCACACCACTTATAAAGTGCAGTTCGATTCCGAACTACAGATATTTTTGAAAAATATTTTCATGGCAAATTTATTTTTTACACCAGAAGACTGCTGCAACATGGTCGCTAGTCAATGGCCAATAGCAACGTATCCGCTACAAACATGGCCGCAAGCCACATAGCCGTTAGCAGCATAGCCGCTACATACATAGCCGCTATCTACGTACATAAATAATTGGCCTAGCTGACCGACCTAGCTTCTCACGCCACTCATGTTGTGTGTATTAATTTTGTACATGAGTGGCGGGACCTACAGTTTAAAGTCGATTCCGAATGACAGATTCTTTTGAGAAACTTGTTCATGGCAAATTTATTTACTCTCCGAGTTTTTGCCAGCATTCTGCTGAGAGGCAGACGTTGAAGAAATATTTTTCAAAATTTCGTTTAGTTGGAGGTGTATGAATCCAACACAATACCTACTAGTTTTAGATTTACAATCCTAAGACTGTATCTATTTGGCCGACACAACCAGCTTTTTTAGATCGTAACTTTTTATTGATAGGCTCCCTACTTCGAATGAGCAAGTGCATGGACTTAAATCGCTCAAAACTCTTGTAGAGATTGTCTACGATTTTTTGTTTGTATTCAAAGCTCTAAGCAAACTAAGGTTGAGATTTTCAACGTTTTCAAAGTGTCCAGATTCCAACAACCTTGTAGACGTAATAAACAGGGGAATAACAAACAAAGCAATTGTTATTGTTTACATCAAGTTGTGAACAATGGCACACAGAATTGTGCGAATAATAAAGAGTTTTAATTAAAACTGAACACAAATTTATTTTTATTTTATTTGCAATCTATGAGCTTATATTTTAAACGTTTTTAAAAGGGTAAAACGTAAGAATACTTTTAAAATGTGATTTCAGTCCGCTAAAGTAGCTGGAAAAAATTTTAATTTTTTCAAATGCAAACACTTGCAGATTTACTAGTTGGCAAACCTTCCCCTCATGCTATACATATCTAAATAGACTAATTTTGCAGGAAGTGAAGGCGTTAGTTAATACATGGCATCCATAAATATACACATTGAACATGAACCCCAAGCTTTTAACTACTACTGGCTACTTTGTACTCTGCATTTAAGAAGCATTTTTAAATCCAATCAGTATTAAAGCAACACCACTTGCATACAATTTCTCACTCCCATTCTCTCTCTCACTTTCGTTCTATTATACTCAACCATTTATTATTAAAGAAAAGCATAGAATCAGAGGCAGAAAAAGGAGGCAGGATTTTAATATAAATTATAATGCCACAGACTGGCAGCAGGTGTACTTGATAACTGATTGAAAATAATTTGCATAGCATTGGAGTATAAGAAATATTCTTTAAAAAAATAAAAAAAACAAATTCTTAATAAAATTAGAAGATGCTTAAAGGCAAAGGGAAAAATATATAAAAAATTAATAAATTTTTTAAAATCAAAAAAAACCTCAGAAAATACAGAAAAGCCCTGGAATTGTTTGCTTTCATTAGTAACAAAGAAAACTACATTTTTTCTTGAATTTAAAAACGAAAAAACGAAGAAAACAGAAAACCTACAATAATTTACAATCAAAGTAAATATTATTACAGAGGCCATAATGAATGAATAACAGAAACAAAAAAGAAAAGAAATGACAAATGATTTGCAATCGTTAAGAGTTAAACAACTTTGTTGTCTAAAACGCAATTACTGTGTGTGTGTGTATGAACCATAGTACGGTGTTATCATATGTGAATGGTATCAGGCTACTCCACCCATTTTAAATAAATAAATTTTTTAAGTTTTTTCAATACACGTTTTATTGTTGTTGTTGTTGTTGTTGTTGTTACAAAATAAACTAGTTTAGTTGTATGTTTATAATAAATATCAATTTATATTCTAAACTTTATATTCAATACAGTTGTTAAAGAAAAGATAAACAAAAAATTAACATTATTTGCACACGTCCAAATGTATGTCTTGCAGGAGATGTTTACACTGGCTACAATAATAATAGTTTTTTCGAGTTCGCTTCTAAAAAGGAAAAACTGTTCAAAGTGATCCTTTGAGTCACTGGTGCTAAAGGATCGTTTTGTTTCTTCTCTTTTAGTTGCTTCCATCCTTAATGCAACTAGCAGTCAGAAGGCGATATTGGCCACTAGGTATACACCAGAGGCCCGTTTTTTGCTACTCATAAGCACTTATGCAATTCTGAATATAAGTGAGTCAACAATATTGAAATTTAACTATGTACTCTGATTCAATCGTACTCATTACAACGTTGATTTATAAGTACAGGTTGCAAGGAGTATGAGTACAACGTTGACATCAAACTCATACCATTCAAAATTGGTTTGATTCATAAGCCTACTCATTTAGATTCAAGAACTTTAGAAAAATATAATACTTACAAATGATTAGAGGGACTCGAATCAGAGCAAACACACAACCTTCTAGTGAGTATTTTAGTATTCGTACGCGAATCATCATACGTGTTGTTAAGTATGAATATGATGAGTACTTCAAACTTTCAATATGAGTAGAGGGTTCCATGACATTAAAATAAGTATGAATGCGTATAAGTATCAGAAATTATTAGTATGATAGGTTTCTCCTTATCTTTTTGAATACTCATTGCTGATCTCTGAAAAACATACGTGGCTAAAAGACGAATGTATACGGCCAAATGAAACATCCAGACCATAATTAAACAATCACCTTTTCTGAACCATTTCCGAATTCTTTTCTGGCTTCACCAAGTGCCATATGCGACAATTTTACTTGTCGATATAACCACCAAATGAAATTCATTGCTGAAGCAAATTTTTGTTTTAAAAATTGTATTTGAAATCTGATGCTCTAGCAGCCAATCATCATATTTGAGGCTGTAAATGGCAAGCCGTTTTCAATAGTTGGGTCAGTTGGATTGAAAATGCACCATACTGACATGGATCCAATTACATACTGAGATCTCAACGATTTCAACAACTTTAGTTTATCCACCACACTTTCTCTAACAGAAGCGATGTGTACATAAGGAAGATGCATTGACCAGTCTCTTCATCTTCTTACTCACTACATATGGTATGTAACGCTGCCAGGCTCTTAAAATTTCTTTACAATCTTGTCAATTTCTTGCACTGTAGCGGTAGGAGTGGTGTAGACGGCATCCTCGCTTTTGTAGTAAGATTTAACGAGTTTCTCGGTTATTAAACAGACCATATTAATGAATAGCAAATCTTTCACTAAATAAATGACGCTTTTGATGCTAACTGGCATCCTTGCTTGATGGCAGCTTCGAATGATGGCAGCATTGCTTGATGGCAGCCTTGCTTGATGGCAGCCTTGCTTGATGGCAGCCTTGCTTAATTGGTGCTGCATGGAAAACTGGACATTTTACAATGTCGTCACCAGAAACTGTAAAAGATAATAAAACAGAACACCACAGAACAGTTTCACCACCAATGTCTTGAGTGTGAGAACCTGAGGCGAATTATTGGGTAGAAAATAAATTTTATTACGACGCCTAAAATCAGAAATTACTCCACTATATTTCAGTAGCTGTAATGACGAGAAGGAATAACGGCAACAGAACGTCTTCTCTATCATGTATCCAGTATTTTGATATCAGAAAAGAATGATTTTTGAGCAGCTACTAACTACCATCAAAATCTACCCAGGCATGTATTCACAAAATTAATTTAAAATTACATTTCACCATGAACTTTAATGGGAACTATATATGTCAAGGATATTTTTTGCGAGCCTAAGACTTTATTCTGAATATTAATTGCACAAACCTGACTTATGTGGACGCCAATTTGAATTAAGACACAGAAATGAGGAGGTCGTTTTTTACTTCTGAAACACACGTACATATCTTTCCTCTGGTAGTTCAAAATGCATACATAATTAGTCATTGCAACCCTTCAGACAGGATTGCGGCCTAGCTTCTCATACGACATATGTTGTGTGTGTAAATTGAGAGGCGTAACCTCCAGTTTAAAGTCGACTCCAAACGACATATTTTACATACCTCTGAAATACACGAACCGATCTCTCCTCTGAGCGTTCAAAATACAAAAACGAATGTCGAAAGAGAATTTGAATATAAAAAACCTTTAAATCAGAGGTGTTAAAAGAAAACAACCTATTTCAGCAGTTATAACACTTACCATCATTTAAATAAACCTTTCTTCATAAAAAAAAACAAATCAGTTTTGCTTATGAAGTTTTTTGTTTTCCTTAAAAAAACAATTTGAAGACAAGTTTCCTTTCCTTTCACTAACAACACTATTCTGTGTGCTCTATAGTGTAAACACTGTATTGATTTTATTTATAGTGTTGAGTGTTTTATTTAGCCAACAAAATATATTTAATGAAAATCTGTATCTTTAACTATATATTTATACAACAACAACACCAGCAGCAGCATTAGAGTGTATAGTGGTGGTATGTGCATAATAAATATATGCAACATGCCCACCTCATATGCATGACGAATATTTTCAATTACTGGCCATGAAGTTTTAATTTTTACAAACGAGTTTACTCTACTTTATATGCACAATACACAATAACGACGACAAGACAAGACAAATATATTCTTTTAACGTCTTTTCTTCTCTCATGCAGACTTTTAAGTCGATTTTGCATATATGCATACAACTAACATATTAGGGTGGTACATGGTTTTAAGAGAATCAAATGAATTGAAGAAAAAGTTTGAGAAAGTAATGGTAAATAAAATCTGAATTTCATGAATTGAATATTAACATATGTGTGAAGTATTTTTGTTTTAAATGGGTACCACCCTAATATAGTATTTCAGCTTTATATTAGTTTTTCCACAAAGTAAATGTTTGTTTCTTCTATTAAGTGTTGATTATTTGCAGTTTGAGTACTCATATGTTTTACAAGTCTCTTTAAAGTTCTGCCATTTATTAAAATACAAGTAATTTCAAACACCAATAGTGAGTAATAAAAGTAATGCACAAGGTAAACAGTAAATTGAGGAATTTGTTTATAGATGTTGTGTATAATAAAGTAAACAGAATCAGGCAGTTGTTCATTATCAGGAATTAGTAGATAAAAGCGTGAAAACTTAAATGCCGTAAATTCAGTGCCGAAATCCTCATCGATAGCTAAATGTCCTGGACCATGGAGGTTAATATTGGTCAAACGTTGTTCCTTTACTAGGATACTCATTCACATAAATATTAGACTGACTTTCTCATTGCTGCTGTTACTCTTATTTTGTTAGGTCATCATTCTTTGAGTTGGTTAAGAGGTCAGTTTAGGTTGGTTTAGGCTAGGTTAGGTTAGGTTACGTCGAGCTCACTTGAGCACGCATTGCCGCTCGTTTTTTTTTCGCCGAGAAGGGGTGAATGTACCTAACCGCCCAATAGAGGAAGTCGTCACATGTGTGAGGCCCTCACTCACTAAATCCCCTCTCGTCTCTTGTGGACTTGTTTGTGCCCACTCCGGAACTACGGTGGTATTACTTAGGAGTTGAGTCCTTTTGGCTCTTTGGCCTCTCCGTATTCATATCCGCGTCCGGATTGCGTATCAAAAGTTGAGGAGACATCTAAGCGTCTCCACTATTGCTTTCGTCTAAATCATCGTTTCGGTTTCGCTTGGCACGTGTGACAGTATCACCTATGCCGACATGCTTACTTGTTCTGAAGCCTCAAGATCCCTGTTTTTCAGTCTCAGAATGCACTCTACGTAATCCACCACCGAGGTCCAATTTTCACTTTCACTGTTAGCGGCTGTGATCGTTCCAGCTATTGACGTCAGTACTGAGTGATCGCTCTGCCAGCGTGCACACTCGAAAACAGTGTGCTCTGCGTCATCAATTACCTCCCCATCCTCGTAAAGACAGTGTTCTGTGCAGATATTTCCTAAAATAGCCGTTACTCGATAGCATCTGTGTAACGTAGTAATTTACCTCTTCAAATTTCCTACCAATCCATGATCTTATGTCCGGAATAAGTCTCGTCGTCCATCTTCCTCTATTTTCCTCGTTCCATCGTTGTTGCCATTTTGAAATGGTGTTTTCCCTAAAGCAACCGGTTATATGATTTCCAGCCGATTTCGCCTTATAAATCTCCATTAATTCCGCTGCCAGCAAATCCGCAGGGATTGTACCTGCTATCACCAGTACGGCTGGAGCGGACCCTGTACGATATGCCGACGTGATACGCAATGCAACCGTCCTCTGTACCGATACAAGTGAGTTTACTTGCTTTTTAACATCGAGTGTTTCGGTGCAAATTTCGCTCCCATAAAGCATAATGCTGTTTCCAACCTCCATCAGGAGTCTTCGTCTCGCCGGTAGCGGGCCTTCAATATTCGCTTTTAATCTGCTGAGCTGTCCAACGATCTTCTGGGCCTTGTTACCTCGTTTCCAATACTCATGTCCACATGCAAGGGTATTGCCGCCTGTTGTGACGCCACATTTATTGTTAACCGAAGCTCTATTAATTTTCTTCGGTGATTAAGTTGGTCCATATTATATATAACTCTGAGGCACATCTATTGGTTTAAAGAGAGCTTCTTGGTAAAGAAGCGGTGTGCTTGAAGAGATTAATCGCGGTTTGAAGATCTCCGTTACAAAGATCTGTCGACTAATTGTCTAATAAGTGTTATTGTTTATGCAAAGGTTATAAACAAAGGAATAACAACGAAAAGCAATTGTTGTTGTTTACATCAAGTTGTGGCCAGTGGCATACAGAATTGTGCGAATAATAAAGAATTTTAATTTCTTTTATTTGTAATCTACGAGCTCATATTTTAAACGTTTTTAAAAGGTTAAACCGTAACAATATTATTCAGTAGTAACTTTCCAAACAGAAAATGATGATCAGAGTCTAGTTCTGCTCATCGTTGGAGTATATGTTCTATCTTGTTGACCTCATGGTCTATTCTACCATATAAAAGAAGAGTTTTCCTTAAGAGTTATAAGTTTTGAATTTTAGCTGCCGTTGTCATTTTTCTAATTGAAAACTCATTCATAAAAATATTGTCCTCCACTGTAACATAGTGGAATAATACTTTAATTGCTAAGGAGTTATACAATGATTTCTCTTTTTTAGTCTTTCTGTACATTTAAATTAGTGCGAATGCAATAAACATTTGCATGAAAACTAATCTTTTAATTTTTAAATTTTATTTTCATTTTGTTCTCTGTATGTATGGCAAGCAATAACACACCTTAAATTGAAATGGTTTTGTTGGGTAAGTATTTAATTTTTCTTTTCATATCATTCATGAGTATTTGTTACATTTACTACAGACTCACTCGCTTACCATGCCACATACTACATACCATGCTGCTCTAATAAATTCAATAATTTATGTTACTTTAATTCAGTTACCATTATAATTATCATTTGAATTACAAATCAAAAGAAATATTTTCTGTTTTTTTTAAATAATTTTCTTTAATTCGTTTTATCAAATGGAAAAATCTTAAAACAATTTTAATTACCAGCCAACCAACCAGCAGCAGTAGTTTTCAACTTTATTTGTTAACAAATAATTTTATGGCATAATTTTAAAAGGAAAAATTTTAATTAATTTGTGATAATTGTAATAGCATTTGCTACTACCGTTAACTGCATTTTTATGCTTTTTTTTAGAGATTTTTTAATGGTCGCTTATAAAAATTTAAATATTAATTGCATTTTAATGCGGACATATTTTTTTTCCAAATTTATTTATTTATTTCAAAGCATTTTTTTTATTAGAAAAAATTATTTGAAAAAAAAATTAGAAAAACAAAAACAAAAATGAAATTAAATTCTCCATATATGTATGAAGTGATTAAAATTTAAATTTAAAAAACTTTTTAGAAATATTTCGTTTAATTTTATGAATTTGTGGTTTAAAAAACATTTTTAATTGGAAAATAATACAAAATTTGATTGAATTGATGATAAAATTAATAGAAACAAATTGGAATTCAATTACATCTCACACCATGTAAGGATTTGTGGTTTTTGAAATAAAAAACGAAGTATAAGGAATTTAATGGGGGTTTAACACCAATATTTGACTTGTGAAACGTATTGGAGAGAGTAAAGGTGTTCAATTGAAAGTGAATGTTAGCAATTCCGTTAAAAGTGAATGTAGCAAATTGCACAATGTAAAAATGTTACTACTCGTAATCATATTGCTCCATTGGTTGTGTACAATCATTGTCAGACAGGTGGAAATGGGCAATATGGTGATAAGTCCTACGGCTACACCATACACTCTGTGGATGTTAAGTCCTACGATCTGGTAGCGAGGTCCAGACCCATGTAAAATAGGATTAGGATAATATATAGACGTCAACAATGAAGGCATCATAACGCTTTTAACTTAGTAGCTGTTAGCTGGACAACACTAGTGGCTCCAAAATTTTGAGAATCGCTTTGCAGTGACACTCAGTAATAAAACTGAATGGGATAAATTGGAAGCTGCTTACTTACCTAAGAGATGGACGATTCTATAGTATACAAATGGGAAGCGGGTATGTAACTGCAAGGCAACGCCACTGATTGGTTTCGACTTGGCGAAGCCCGGGGCTATACGTGCAAGTACATGCCACGCAGCTCACAGCCTCTGTATCTTAGATTAGGCGCTCCCCGGGTACTGGTACTCAGCACCCGCTGGTTACTTGCTAATGTGAGAAGGCAAGATTGACGATTCGGCACGACCTTGAATATGCACTGGAAATCGATTTTGAAGATGACGCAAGTGGGCTGACGTTTGTTGCATTCTGTTACCTGAGTGCACCGAGTCAAAACCGGTCGAAATGGCTTTCAGGCTAAAGGCTGGTAGAGGTTTAGGAGCAAATGCCAACAATTTTTCAAGTGGAAATCCATACTGTGAAACAGTAAATTCAGGAAAATATTATTCAGCAGTCAGGCCGTTATACCATCATTCGGCTTCTGTAAAGTTGACTCGATACAGGACAGTCTGGCCAAGCTGAATTAAATAGGCAGAGGAAGTAACTTAAAACTTTGCAGAATTTTAAGTAATGTAGGAATACAGGGCAGTGAGTTTGATAGGAATCGAGTTTCCATAACGCTGTTGGAGCCGGTAGGGCACACTTACATACATAACATACATAATTGGTCATTATAACACTACAGTCAGGGTTACGACCTAGTTTCTCATTCCACTTATGTTGTGTGTGTTAGTTATATACATGAGTTGCACTACCTTGTCCTTAAAGTCGACTCCAAACGACAAATATTTTGGAGAAACTTTTCATTGGAATTTTATTTACTCCCCGAGTTTTTGCAAGAAGTATGCTGAGAGTAAGTTATTGAAAATATATTTTTTTATATTTCATTTTGTTGGGGATGACCTGGGCTTTGAATCACGGCCTCACGTCTAATAAGACAACAGACTACCTACAAGACTATGGCGACTTCAGGACACAACTAACGGCTCCAAAATTTTAAGAATCTCTTTGCAACGACACTCAGAAATAAAAGTGAGTGGGGTAGTATAGAAGCTGCATACTTTCTTAAGAGATGGACCATTGGTATAGCGCCACCTAACGAGAATTTCAGAAATGGAAATCCATACTGTGGAACAGTAAATTCAGGAAAATATTATTCGGTAGTGATTCGATCACTTGGTTTATACTAGGTTCACTCAGTACAAACATCGAATGGTCTAGGCATTGGCACTGAATCAGATATGCGGGGGAAGTATGACAAACATTTGCTGGATTTTAGGTATTGTGGGGATTCAGGGTTATGAGTTTTGCAGGAGGGGAGCTCTCATACTTATCATGTGGCCAGAAGGGTACACTTGGCGAAAGGAAAGACAGAGAGAGGCGGAGAGTATTCTCAATCTAGACAGGGTTTAGAGAATATAGTGTGAAGAGATTTCAGTGTTTTATCAAACTATCCACTAATAGCCTAAGAATGTTAAATAATTTTTTGATCGTATATTGCAGACTTAGCCCAATATGCGGATTGTATGATGACAGCTGCTTATGACATAAAATTCTACTTCAGGCTAGCGTAGAGCTACAGATTTCTCCCAGAACATAACCGAAATTGCGCTGCATAAGGTGATAGGCCTCGAACCCATATTGGAGCTAGGGGTACCAAAACTCCATTGAACTTTTAGGGCATGATTTAAAACGGAGCCATGAGAAAATAAAAGGAGCATGATTTCGTTGACAACTGCAACACTTTAGTATCCGTTTAAAGGGTTAAAGGAAAACTGAAGATTTAAGTAACCATTATGTGTAACAGATTGTAATGGAAATACTTCCCATTATTACATTGGCAGCCGAATCCATAATTATCTTAGGGCTACCAATATGAGACAGAGAAAAACCATACACATTTTTACTACGGCTCGGCTGTGGAAGCGGTAAGCAGACGAAAGTGTTGATCTACTTACAATATTATTAAGGAGGCTACTTAGAGAGCCTAATTGACTTCATTCTGGCTGTTGATTGGTTAGAAGTAGAGTGATTGACTTGGTTTTACCCTGGAATCGTAGAAAAGAATATATGTGAGCTCCAATATTGTATTTGGCTGCGAGGTTAGTAGCAGTATTAGAAGCATCGCTATGGACTTTTCAATTTTTTTTTAACAATTTGGCTCAGACTTTAAATTTATATTCATTTTAATAATTCCAAAGCCTATCTTAGATACCTTAAACTTTTTTAAATTTTGTGTCAACTTCGAGATCAATTTGCAGCTTTGATGTTTTCTAAACTCAAAATTCACATGTGCAAACAATGGAACTCAGAACAATAGAATTCACACTTGCTTGGCAGTTTTGAAAGGCAGTGTGTAAAGGAATGACATGCACAACGATTATAAGAAAATAGAAGTTAAATTTTTATTTGTTTATTTTATTTATTCATTTTCCAAAGGAATTAAAGAAAAATAGAAGCACAATCTCTCAAATATTATTGTCTTTTAAATGAAATTCTTTCCACATCTTTTCATTGATTTTTTCTAAGCAATTTCTTCACAATACCGAGACGACGAAACAGATTTTCAACGATTTTTTTATTACAGTTTTATACAGCTTATTTTTTTAACGTATGTATGCTTGCTCGTCTTTCAGTCTATTCTATGCACAGGATTTTTTTTCAGTTTTTTTTGCGTGTTTTTGCTTTTATTGCCAGCACTTTGTTTCCTTTTTGCCTTATTACACATGCATATGGAAATATGCTCAGCTTCTAAATGTACACAAGCATACGGAGCTTGTTGAGCCAATATTCGTTACGCTTTTCGCATTTCGAATTGCTGTGAATGGGTTTCAGTCTCTTTTTTTCTTTCATTATTCTTGCTGCGAGTAGAATTTTGGTGTGTATGTCTGTCTGTCTGTCTGTCCTGCTGTTTGATTTGTTGAAAGTATACAAAAAAAGAAACGATTTTTTTATGTTTTATTGAATGGAATTGGATTTTGGATTTTGTATTTAAAAGTAACCAACCGACAATGTTGTCTTTTCGTTTATCTATGGGCATGTGTGAGTTACGAGGTGTTTTATTTGTCACTATCAAACGTGTTTGCAATAGTCCAAACACTCCACCATACCACACCACACCACACATTCTGCAGCTGTTATCTGTTATGCATTGAAAGTATATTTGAGAGTATATTGTTGCATGGTATGGGTATCCATTAAAGCCATCTAGTGGAGTGTGCATTATCGATTTGTAACGGAAGGAAATGTTTTCTTTAATTTTCGTGGTATTCATCATCAACATTAGACAACTTGCCACAAATTCTGTGGCTTTTTCTTTTTTATTAAATGAAGCATGATTCAACATCAGTTTGATGTGTTCAAGACAGATAAACGAATTTTATTTGAAATATTTGGTTTTTCTTTTTGAAATTTTTATAAGATCGGGACAAAACTTTGTTAAATATACGCTAAGAAGGTCTAATAAACATTTACTTTCATTTCTGGTAAAATAGAGTTTTTAAGATTTTTAAATTGTTTAGTGAGTGCACTTGTTTTAACAGGCTCAACAAGCAATTCTGAGTTAGCTTGTAAAGTTACATTAAAGTTTTCAGCTTTTTTATACTCACTGGAGTCCTGCGGAAAGCTTGCTGCATTCTCTTTCGAAATGAGCAAGTAGTTCTAGCTACAGCGAATGTTGAGCACTATCAAGCTAAGGCGACAAAATTTTCGTTTCAAAAAATTTATCAGCTAAACATCATCGACATTTATTTCCAGTACCACTAAGTAACTTGCCAATACAGGGCTCTTAACAATAGATTCACTAGTTAACTTTCTAGAGAGATTTTACGATTTTGGCCTACTTTTTATAAGGCTATGTTAAGCCATTGTTTTATGCCAACAAAGCAACAACTCCCGAAAGCATTGGCAAGTAATATTCAAGTCTGTACTAGTACTCACGGCGGATATAAGCGGAAGTCGTATTGAAAAAGTAAGTAACCTGAAATTAATACCGGATCGAAGTAAAAAGGTTAGAAATTGTTTTGAAGAAAAGCGGGTCTTTGAGGAGTATATTGAAATTATTATAGAATCATTAAAAACCGGTTTTATGCTCACAATATATTCTCTCTTGTATTACAATTTTAGGTTTTAAAGTTATTCAAAAACAACCTATAAGAGGTTTTCGGTACCTAATGGAATTGCTTTTAAGATGGAAACCAGTTATCGAACAACAGTCCGTATCAGAGATCAGCAATGAATCGTTTTTTCGTTACTCATAAAAACTCATGAAATTTTAAATATAAGTGAGTCAACAATATTGAAATTTAACTATGTACTCTGATTCATTCGTAGTCACTACAACGTTGATTTATAAGTACAGGTTGCAATGAGTATGAGTACAACGTTGACATCAAACTCATACCATTCGAAATATGTTTGATTCATAAGCGTACTCATTTAGATTCATAACTTTGGAAAAATACTTAGAATACCTAACTCCTCTGATTCAATCGTACTCACTACAAGGTTAATTTATAAGTATAGGTTACAATGAGTATACATACAACGTTGACATCAAACTCATACCATTTGAAATATGTTTGTTTCATAAGCGTACTCATTAAGGGTCATAACTTTAGAAAAATACTTAGAATACTTATAAATGATTCGAGTGACTCGGAATCATTCAACAAAATTTATAGTCTTAGCAAAAAAGACAGAGCAGCAAGCAGAGCAAACACTCAACCATTTTATGAGTATTTTAGTGTTCGTATGCGAATCATATTTATTCTCTGCTTCGTGTATATGTTGAGTAATGGAAAATCGAAATCAATAACATCATACGTGTTGTTGAGTATGAATATGATGAGTACTTCAAACTTTGAATATGAGAAGAGGTTCCATGATATTAAAATAAGTATGAATGCGTATCAGAAATCATGAGAATGATTCGATTCTACTCATATTTTTGATCACTCATTGCTGATCTCTGGTTCGTATCTGACATAGTAAAGTCCTGGGTATAAAATACAACAATAAGCTAGAGATCTTACTCTTTTATCGAACAAATAGGCATCCAGGTAAAGTTCTTATCAATTTTTCTATCTGCCCTTAGTCTTTCAATATCCTACAGCATTATGCTGCATATTAACATATGATTTCTTCCCCATTTTGTTTCATGCCACCCATCCATCCAAAGCAATTTATCAACAACACTTTCGTACGTTCTTTCAGAGCCTCTGTGTGTGTGTGTGCCTTTATAAGCATAAATTTTCCTTTAAAAAATGCCACATTAACCCAATTTCTGTCTCCGATAAAAAGTGAGTGTTTAATGCAAAACAGCCAGCCAACGAAAACGAAAAGATGGAACAGAAAGGCAGAAGCAACACCGAAGAGAATGAATACAAATGAATGAATGAATGAATGGCATACAGAATGAATTGATGAAAAATACTCACATTGTGGTTGAAAGTATCGTCCCCACTTGATAGTGCCATGTATAGGAGAAGAGATGCAAATGCAGTGACATAGTTTTTCTACAGTGCTATGGCATGGCATATATCAGCAGCAACAACAACAATAAAAAAACTTTAAGTCTGAAATTTTTACAAAACCTAAACTGATTAAATGCCAAACAATATAGAAAAAAATGAAGAAGAAGACTATGTTTGCTCTACTAGTGATGGCACTAGTAACCAACTAAAGGCAACAATATCGATAGTATGAGTATATGTCAGTATATTGAAGAGTAGTTACGGAAAAAAAAACTATATGCATACAAATTTCCAATCCCCCAGAGATGCAAATGTATGGAAAATAGAAAATATAAAACCCCTCCCCCCCTAGCATACAAACAGAAGAGACAACAAAAATACAACCACAGCCACCAGCCTCAGCTGCAACAGCATCAGTAGAAATCGATAAATTTTTGTCCTTTATAAACCTATTGTTTAAAATTTTTCTGTACAGCCTCATTTAAAGGATGCAAATTAGGACAATTCAACATAAGGAGGCAGCCAGCCAGCCATGCAGACAGTTGATGTATTTTAACATGATTTTCGACACAAAATTTGTTCAACTTTTTAAGTGCGATGAGTAAGTAGTTGTCGTAAAACGTGTTAAACTGCTGGGAGAATTAATATGATTTGTACTACGTTGCCTACGTAATTTGGGCAACAGTTTTTCAGTTTTAAATAACTTTACTAGGCTGAAAATAAAAATGAAAAAATTTTGGGAAAAATCTCCGCAAATATTCGTTTGTTGACCCAATTCGTTTAGTTTGTTTTGGGGGGTATAAGAATACAAGGATTTGATGATGACGATGATGATGATGCAACTGTTTGTAGGTTTATAATCGTATGTTATTGTTAATAATGCTTGGACTGGAATAGCCATTTTGTTAATTGCCAAGGTAAGGATTTTCCCGGTGATGTAACTTGCACAATGGGCCTTTGATAAAGGCAAAGAGGAAAACTAATGTTTGCAATGGAACTCTAAACATAGCTACGGGGAATGCCAGTTGACATGGAACACTTTCAATAGTAAAAACAGCTACTGAATACATATTTTGACTTCAAAAACAAATCAGTGGATGACTGACTTTAGTTGGATATTTATATTGGATAGTAAGGAATCGAAAGCAGGACTTGTTCAAATGGGAGAAGATATTTTGGCCTGCCTAACCAGCTCAACAGAAAGTGAAAAAAACTAAAAAAATGCATGAAATTGCCCAGAAAGTTCAGCCAACTGCCTAAATAACAACATCCCAACATGTTCTTTCTACTACCAAGCCACTTAGAAATAACCAGAAAACTTTAAGAAACTTTTACGAGTCAAAGGATACCAACTATCGGGTCCGCCATCTAACGTTTTTTTTTCAACTAGTGCTTATTACGTGAATGGTAACACTTAGCTCATGTCTGATTTGACAGATAATTAGTTTTATCCTTCCGCTGAACGAATATGGTTGTGTATACGCTTCAACAATGCTGGGAAATATTGCGACATTACTTTGAAAATCATGGTAATGTTGCAGAATGTGTGCGAAAATTGCGTACGGATTTGGGAAGAAGAGAAGCACCGTCAGCTCCGTATGTTCGTTATCTTGTGAAAAAAGTGAAAGAAACTGGCATCCTCATCGATAAACCAAAGCGCGAAAAGCCTAAAACAGTGCGTACATCCGGGAATATTGCTACTGTGGTAAAAAGTGTGCTTGAAGTGCCATCAACATCAATTCACCGTCGTTCTCAACAATTGAACATTTCGGAAACATCATTGAGACGAATTGTGCATAAAGACCTTGGTATGACGCCATACAAAGTCCAATTGGTTCAGGAGTTGAAGCCAATTGACCATCCAATGCGTTTTCGCTTCGCTATGTGGGCCTGTGATGGACTTACAGACGATGCCGATTTTGGCAAAAAAAATCATCTTTTCAGATGAAGCTCATTTTGATCTTGGCGGGAATGTAAACAAGCAAAATTGTCGCATTTGGGGCACAGAAAACCCGCACGCACACATTGAAAAGCCGACGCACCCAAAACGAGGGCCAGAGGCATAATTGGGCCATTTTTATTCGAAAATGGGCAAAGAGTGGCCGTTACAGTCAATGGCGATCGTTATCGGGCCATGTTGAATGAATTTTTGTTCACAAAAATTGAAGAGGAGGATATTGGCAACATTTGGTTTCAAAAGGACGGCGCAACGTGCCACACAGCCGAAGCTACACTCGTAGTTTTGCGCCCTGTTTTTGAAGATCGCATTATAAGCCGCAGAGCTGATGTCGTTTAGCCACCTCGGAGCTACGATTTGATACCGTTGGACTATTATTTGTGGGGTGCCGTCAAAGATAAGTGTTAGGCCGACATGCCAGAGACAATTGACGCTTTAAAGGACAATATTCGTGAAGCCATTGGTGAAATACAGCTGCACACAATCGATAATGTGCTTAAAAATTGGACCGATCGTGTAGGCTACTGCATGGCAGCCATGTGAATGAAATTATTTTCCATTATTAACCGGAAGGATTGTACTTTCAAATAAAAGAAGAAATTTGAGAAAATATTCAGTAGTTTTTTTTAAAGCATTTTCAAAAAAAAAGTTAGTTGGCGGACCCAAATACTACGTAATTGGTTATTACAGCCCTTTAGTCAGGATTACAACCTAGCTTCTCACACTACCCATATTGTGTATGCTAGTTTCTTCCATGTGTGGCGTACCTACAGTTTAACGTTGACGACAGATTTAAGAAACTTTTCTTAGCAATTTTATTTCCTCTCAGATATTTTGTAAGAGGGCTGGTGAGATTAAGTCACCTGAAAGAAATATTTTTTTCAAAATGTCAACCAATCGTGGATATACGTGAGCTTTAAAATTATATCTTCAGATATTTGAAGAGCAGACCGTAAGCTGAATCTTAACTTCTCCTTCTTACCCTCCAAAATAGATTCAAAGGAATGAGATCTTACAGAAGCATTGAATCTTCCTTCTTTTCGTTCTATGAGAAGCATTAGGCCACAACTATTCATCTGCATTTCCTTTTATGGTCTGTAAGGGATTTCAAATCATTCCAATATTTATTTTACTTCATTGCCTTTATTTCCAGCCTGTCCGTACTATAACTGGCTTGGGTGTAACCTCAGACTACCTTGGCAGGGGTTTGAAATCTCTCTCCTTGCTCCATAGATACATTATTAGTTTAAGCTGGTTGAGAAGTGCTAGGGCTTCATTACTGTGGTGGCGCTGTCTCTTGTGTGTTTGTTGGTCTGTGTAATTCCTCCGCGTCTTTATTCTCCCTTTCCTACTTCCTCTCCGCCGTATATTGATTTCACACTAAGAAGGGTAATTACAATTGGGTTTCGATGAAATCCGCAGGCATTTCGGTTGATAGCGATGAAGACAAAAACGAAAAAAGAAAAAATATGCTAGGGAAACCTGCGTATGATATTGCCCAACAAGCCCTGTAAATATTTTGAATTTTTTTCCTGCTATCAGGCGCCTTCAAACCTGGCTTTGGCCCTTCTTGAAATTCAAGTTTTTCTTGAACTTTTTTTTTTTAATTCCTCAAATTTTTCGTTCGTTTAATTTGTATGTTTTTGTCAGCATTTTGTCTGCCGATTTGATTGTTCTCTTCTCCTTTTTTGCCATAAAAACCACCATATCCCCAGAGAATTTACTAAAAAATGAAGAATTGAGTGAAGGAAATACATGCCTGAACAAATGTTGTTAATCAAGCATTAGTTTATGGACATGAAGTATGGAAATGCCCTGAGGTAACAGAAATCATGACAAAAGGAAGTCATTATTTAAGATATTTTGTAGCAGCAGCATGCAACAACAATAAACACTAGGATTTACTCAAAGCAAATGAAATGAAGAAAAAGAAAAAAAACGAATCTGATAAAACAAATCAATTATTCAAGCATATTTAAGGCAACAATAAAAAAATGAGAAGGAAAAATTAGAAAAGTTTTTCCATTTCCACACACCGTTAACAACACTAACAATTGATTAGAAACTGTAATCGATTATCAGTGAAGCAAATAACAATGAATGGAAGAAATGAATAGGAAAAGTGGCATAAAACTAATAAAAGAAATATACAATGTGTTGCACGTATAGGGTGACAACTATTAATGGAATGACCTTACGAAACGACCTACCGCAATGGGACAGTGGCACCCACAAATTATAAAATGTAAGAATGGCTATTACAAGGTAGCTTTGTTATGGTTTTTAAAGAAGCCGGAAGAATATCTAACAGAACAGCTAAGGATTCTAACATTCCAAGGCTTTTTGTAGTACAACATACAAGTGACATAAGCCGCCTTTGAAGCCTTTCAATGCAAAGCAATATCGTGCTGTTTTTAGAACAAAAACGACAGGATACAAATGTGTGATGATGCTCTCATGTTAATCTTAAAAAATGAGAAAAAATCAAACAAGTGTAACAAATTAGAAATGTATAGGAATCCCAATATATTTTGTAGCCTGAGAGACATTCTATATTTCCTTGTGTTATAGGAGAGGAGAGCAAAGGAAAAAAGTGTCAAAAAATTGTTTGAAAATTAAAAAATTAGTAACGCCTATCGCTTAAAATAGAAGAGGAACCACTAAGATCTCTAAGATCAATGGTAAGTCACACACATTTTTAAAATTGAAATGAAAAAAAGAAGGAATAAATGGAAGAACATGGTAACATGGAAAAGCAAAATCAGAATAGAAGTTCAGTGTAGTGTAGTGAAGTGTAAAGAAAAGAACAAAAATATGACAAGAACGCTGTGTGTGGTTTTGTTTCTATAACATGCCGACAATACGTAAAATTTTTTTGTAAAACTTAAAAGACATAAAATACTTTCGTCACTTAAGTGTCAAAAGATGATCCACAATTGCAACAACCATAAAAAAATAAAATTTAAAACTCCCTTATGGACTTACAGACTGCCTATGTAAACCAAACAGTGGGCGTTTTGCTTCTTTTTTTATTTTGTTTTTCGTCTTCGAAAATCAATGGCGGCAGCCTCTAAAAGAAAAGTCAAAAAAAACTTTTGTCAAGTGTCAGTTTTTTTATGTGTATGGAAAACCATTAAAACGTTTCTATGTGCCTCTTAAAAAATATTAAAGACAAGAGAAAAATGAAAGATTTTGCAGCCCACACACAGTGTGTTAATCGTTTAAAAACTTCAATGCAAATACACTTAGAAAAGTACCCTTGTGCTCAGTACAGAGAGGAAGTCAGTCAATTGTCTTGATGTCAGTTTCAATTTTTAATGCTTTACTGCCAACTTAGACTTTAAGTCACCATAGACTTGACTTTCTTAGTCATCGTATTATTTTTTTTTGGATTCGTATTTATGAGCACTGATGTCAACATTTTATTTTTGCAATTGAAAATTCAAAAACAAAAAAAGAAAAATTTTTAAATCCTTTTTGTTTTACACTGTTTCCAAAAGTAAAAAACGTCTATCTTGGTAGATAGCAAAAATCTTAACGAAGGCTTCTGTAATTGAAAAGTTATCACCTCCGTACAGGTTGCTAACGATTATCTTTGGCGGCCATAAAACTAAAAAGCTTCCAAATTTCTTAATCGTCCCACAAATTTTGTTCCTTTAAACCATTACTGCCCCCTATTGGATTGCATATGAGTTTCGATAGCCTCCGAGCCTTAACCAAGAGCGAAATCATATCCAAATGCATGGCTTCGAATTGGTATTCAAGATCGCTGATGCAATCCATGATATGCTTATAGTGAGGCTGCATCATTGTCCGTTGGGGCGTTAGCAGACGACATTGTTTCCACCCGCGCTTAGAGCACTGTGCCATCACAGCGATACTCACGTTAAGCCCTGGACTAATGTCCCCCTATTGGACACAACAATAATACTGAGGCCTCATGCATACATTACTGTACCCTCAAACCATTTAGTTCGGATACGTTCCAATAAGTTCCAGCGCGAAAGAAAACAGCATTAAACGAAATAGCGTTCGTACTGTGCGACTTCGGAATATACAGTTGAAATCTTTATTCTGGACAGACTAACAAAAGAGCGTCACTATATAGTGCACCGCTTTTGGTTGGTGCATGGTCGTTACATTTGCACACATACACAACCGCGTAATACTGAAACAGCATTAAGCGGAGCAGCGTTAAGCGGGCTCTTACTGTAGCTTAGCTTTTCATAACTTCCATGCTGTGTGTGTTAATTTTATCCACGAGTGGCATGAGTTACAGTTTAACTACGATTCCAAACGACAGATTTGAAAAGCTCTTTGATGACAATTCTGTACGTTAAAAGTTTTATAGGTGACCGCTGAAGGGGAGGCCATCGAAAGAAATATTTTTTTTTTTAATTTTTCAAGATATCAGGAGCTTAAGTTTAAGCCAACACTACGCGTTAGACATTACAGCCCCTTCAGTCAGCACTACGACCTAGTTTTTTACACCACTTATGTTGTGTGTGTTAACCTTATACACGAGTGGCGGGACCTACAGTTTAAAGTCGACTTGGAACGACAGATGTTTGAGAAACTTTTCGTGGCAATTTTATTTACTCTTAGAGATTTGTCAGAAATTTTCTGAGAGGAAGTCGCCGTAGAAATATATTTTCAGATTTTCGTTTTGATGTCTGACCTGACGATTAAACCGTGCTTGGCGTCTAATAAGCCAACCTACTATCTAATAGACTACGGCGACTTCGGCAAGCAATTGCTACAAGAAAATACCTCAAAACCCATCATGCAAGTGTTGGATAATACAGGGTCCTTCAACAGAGACTTCCGAACAGCACTACCCACCAGACTACGGCAACCATTTGCTGCGGGAAAATACCTCGGAACCCATCATGCAAGTGTTGCGTAAACAGAGACTTTCGTACTTTGACAGTTGATAACAGCCATTTTGTTAAATCTACATCTGCCATATTAGTTGCCATATATTCAGTTTGTTTTTCCGGATCACCACAGACGTCCATAAACAACGATGTGTGCTCGCTGTGTGGGCTCTCGGACAGTTGATAACTAAACCTAGCTTTCATCGAAAAATCATCGTCAGCGACAGCAAAATTTTCTATTTTAGAATGATACTGAGATATGTGAAATCCAAGAGTGTGGAAAGCATCTCAAAAAAGGTCCCTCTTTGATAAGAATTTTGAGTTCACAATGTCATCGGTCCATATTTCTTTGAGAACGGCGTTGACGAGCACTATAGATCGAGAATTATTTATTTATTTATTTATTTTATTTGATTTATAATGATCTACATAGCACAACAAGATACTAAATCTTATAAGTGACAGTGCTATGTTTACAATCAATAAGGTATAAAAAATTAACATTAATTAAATATAAAAAATTAGAGAAAGTTAATTTATGTATATAAATATTAAATTAAATTGATAAGGTAAAGTATAAAAATAATAATAATAATAATAACAATAATAATGATGACCTAAAAAATAAAATCACAAAATTTACAAATATGAGATAAAAAATTTTAATTATGAAAATAATTTAAATAACTCCTTTTTGAACGCGTTTGCATTGCCCAGATTTTGGATGTTATTTGGTAAGGAATTCCAAAGACTAATGGTGTGTATAAAGAACTGTCGCTGAGACAGAAGAGTCCTAAATCGTTGCTGTATAATCCCCACACCCCGGTGGGATCTGGCAAACTTAATTTTACAATATAAATACTTCGGCTGTTTCGTGTAAATTATTTTATGAAGTAGAAGGAGGCATCTAATTTTCAGGAGATTATCAAATTTGATACCAAGAATCAGGTAAGCTAAATGAGAAATGTGATCGCGACGTTCCTTAAGGAAAACATACCTGGCTATGTTATTGTACGCCAGGTTAAGTTTCTGGTTGTCATCATAACTGCAATTTGCGTATATCTCACATCCATATAAAAGTACCGGAATCAAGTACGTTTTAGCAAGTTGCATGCGAATAACAAAAGGAGTTGAATCTATGACAGCCTACAAATTTCGAAGCATGCCATAAATTCTGCCAACAATGACACTTATATGGGTAGACCACGATAATTTGTCATTAAAGACAATACCCAGATTAATAGCCGACCTGACAAATTCAATTTTATTTCCCCTGATACTCAATTCAGGTATGACAAATGATCCGTTTGTTCTCGAAAGTGTAATACATTTAGACTTAGAAGGATTGATACATAGTCCATTGGCCGAGGCCCATCCGTCAATCCTTGCTAAGTCACGATTAATGTAGTCCAAACAAGAATAAATATTCTCCCTTGGAGTATATGTGTAAAGCTGCACATCGTCAGCATACATGTGAACATTACAGTTAACCAAAACATCAGGTAGATCATTTATATACATGCAAAACAGCAAAGGTCCAAGTATAGACCCCTGTGGAACACCTCTACTAATAGTAAGATTATTATTAGCTTCTTTTGGCCTGAATTGCATGATCTCAACATTAATGATGTGGGATTTCAATAAAGCCAACGCTATGTGCCACACAATTCATAAAGCATTGGATATTCTGCACGAGAGATTTGACAGCATGGTCATCCCACGTGGAAATGATTTGAACTGGCCCTCGAGATCGTGCGATCTGACCACCCTCTCTTAAGGCGCAGGTGTATGCGAATTTTTGCTAGCCTTCCTTACTTATAATTCTACATGAACTTCTTTGCATAGGCTTATTTCTTGACTGGGCAATGTTAAGTGCCCTATCTCTCTACATAAACATTTAAACATATTTTCTCTACGACAATCGTTTGAATGTTTTAATGTTGGTTTCAGTGTAATCTCCATTATGCCTACAATCTTTTTATGCACCTGTTACGTTCATTGCACTTCACTCTACTAACACTTGTAATATGCCTTGTTCCCTGTTCCTTATGTAAATCCCGGCCTAATGGAAAATTTGTCACTATTTTGCCTTTAACTGGCCATAAAATTTTATAATTTCATGGCATTTTTTTATGGTTTTTTTTTAATTTTTTTAACGTCTTTTCCACGTTTTTCTTTTCTTTTTTATTTTCTTTTTCTGGTCCCTTAAGACTGCTTTGTATTTGGAATAAAGGTTGGTTGGTATTTAAATTGCATTGAGTATGGCCGTTGAAAAGCGTTAAATTTCTGGTGTATTTTAAATGTTTCAGGATGTGTGTGTGTGCAGGCTGTCTAAAGGCATAAAGTGCTTGAAGTTTATGGATTTTCATTAATTTCTTCGCGTAACTGGTGCATTTAAAGGCGCAATTTATAAAAAGTAAGCGTAAAATTTTCGATTAAAATTTTGTTTGTTTTGTAATGACCGTGGAGAACAAATTAATGTTGAATGACTTCTTAAAGCAACCACTGATAAGCTGATAAAATGGAGCAAGACGGTTGGAAATCAAAAGGGTTGTAAAATATTATTACGAAAGCGAAAAAATCTGGATAATGGAGTTTTGCTTTTAAATCGCTTAACATTAAAATTATTAACAAAAGCTACAAAAACAAAACAAGGCAGTAAACAAACCTGTTTACAAATTATCGTACTGCTTAATATAACAACAAACACCAGCATAAAAAATGGTAAACAAGTAAACAAAAATATAACAACAACACTACAACAATAAATGTGAGCAACGAGGTCGATATTTATAGAGATTTCGAGGAAACGAAGTCATGAACATGAAGTTGTCGTAGTCTAGTAGGTAGTGTGCTATTAAACGTAAGCCCAAGGAACATTCGCCTTCAAGAACATTCATCAGACTGTTTACTTTGCCATATAAAGGTAAGGGAAAGCAGGCGACGGAGTTAGTGAAGTTCAGTCAGTCTTGTGTGAAGACACGATGCTTTTGAAGAGCGTAATCGTGGTTTGAAGATCTCCGTAATAAAGATCTGTCGAATAACTGTCTAGTAATTGTTATTGTTTATGCAAAGGGTTAAACAGAGGAAGAAAAAAAAGCAATTGTTGTTGTTTACATCAAGTTGTGAACAGTGAGACACAGAATTGTGCGAATAATAAAGAATTTTAATTAAAACGAAACACAAATTTAATTTTATTTTATTTACAATCTACGAGTTCATATTTTAAACGTTTTTTAATATAAAATATCAAACAATATCAAGTGATTTTAGTGTTCTTGTATCTTATGGCAAAATATATTTTTTGAAATCATTTCCTACACCGAAAGCGATATTTTTCTGGAAATGATTGAAGTTTCCTTAGGGAGTGTTTTACTCAAATTTGTTATTTTTTTAAACTGTCAGTTGCTGTAGGCTTTCAGACAAATAGCTAACAAACCAAAGAGAAACTCCAATGAAGCCTGATTAGAAGTAGAAATGAATTTGGCAAAGACCCCATACTCAAACCCTCTTGACACTTACAAACTAAAACGGACAGATAATGACAATAAACATGATCAATGATGATGACGATGATGATGCCAGAAAAATGACTCACAGAACATCCAAGGCATTGTTCTATTGAACTCCTGGGTTGAAATGCTGTCTGTGCGGTTAAAAAAAACCATTTTTTGTTGTCATTTACTCTAGACAATGTTTAATTATTTTTCTTTTTTATTATCAAACTACAATGGAATGAATTTAAAATCGTATTAAAAAAATGAAGCACGATACAGCCAAAGGCGGTGGTTCTAGAAGCTATTGTTTCATTAGGCAAGATGAACAATGAAAACAAAAAAAAATTGTCATTTTTAAATTCCAAACAACATGGTTTTCCATTGTAATACATTGTTACTATAACAATACATACATACACATGTACAACGGTAAAGCAATTAACTCATGTTGCATGTGTGGCCCAAAATAGAATACTGTTTACCCAGCACTTAAGTAATGTTATTTTTTACTTTTCTTTTCACCATATTTTGGCATCAAAATGCCTAACAAATTAGCTAATAATGTGTGGGAATTTCTCATAATCGTTCTTTCCCTTTTTCATTTCTTTTTTATTTCGAGTTTCTCTTCATTTTCATTTATTTTTGCGGCAAATCAAAACCAGTGAATTGCAAGAACTTTTTTCTTTATTGCTTTGCTCTGCCGTTAAATAGTCGGCTTATTTAGCGTCGTATTAGTTGTTAATATTCTCATATAAATTGTTTTGTGTTTTTGGGGTTGACATCATCGTGTGGTCAAAAACCTTCGTTAATTTCATGTATTCTTCTACGTTTCTTTTGTAGACAAGCCTTTAAGCATGATTTGTAATTTTTATATTGTAGGGCTTATTAGAATCACTATCAGTGGTCGAGTAATAAAATTCTCACGTTTATTAAAAGCTATGTGTTCATGCTAATCAAAGCGTTACATAATTACGGCCTCTATTAATGTTTTATGGAATTTGCAGAACGTTAAAGTAAAAGTAGCAAAACATTTCATTGGAAACTTTTTCTCATGGCTATTATATCTGATAATAAATATTAGAAGACTAAGTTTGGTAAGTCAATGTTGTAAAGTATTGCATACAAACTGAATAAGATAAACTGCAAGAGAAGTTAGAAGAGGCATGGACCCTTTTAAGCACTGATGCAGCATGCTTGAGAGTATGCGAGAGAAAAGTCCTACTAAAGATCTACGGTCCATTGCGAGTTGGCGATGATTTCCGCATCCGATCCAACAGTGAGCTGTATGAGTTCCTCAACAACATAGAGGGGTATTTGATGAGGGGATCTACGGAAGTCGGCTAAGAGGGCGACCATATTTGAGTTGGAAGGACCAAATCAAGGAAGCCCTGTCATCGATTGGTGTGACTAACTGGCGTTGGTGCGCAAGAAGCATAGGCGCCTGGAAGGATGTGTTAAGGCAGACCGAAATCCGTTAATCTGGACAATTAAGTAAGTAAGATGTGGCCAAAACCTTTCATTGGGTTGAGTTGAGGTCTTTGGAAAGAAAATAGAGGGTGGCGGCACTATTCTCGAACGAAACTGCTGTTGTCGCAATCATTATAGGAGGGAATTTGAGCTATGCATCACACTATCCTTAAGTCAACTGAGAAAAATAACAGACTTTCTGCAGACTAAACGCGCACTTTTTAAAATCGTCTTCGCCTCGAAGCACAATTCATAATCATCAGAACACATCATCGGAACTCATACATACATAATTGGTCATTACAACCCCTCAGTCAGGACTACGTCCGAGCTTCTCACACAACTTATGTTGTGTGTGTTAATTTTATACATGAGTGGTGGGACCTACAGTGGACTCTGAACGACAGACTTTTTGAGAAACTTTTCATGGCAATTTTATTTACTCTCAGAGTTTTTGCCAGAAATCTACTGAGAGGAAGTCGCCAAAGAAATATTTTCTCATACTTCAGATGTCTGACCTGGGGTTTGAACCATGGCCTTATGTCTAATAAGCCAACAACTACTTACTAGACTACGGCGACTTTACGCAGATCCTCTAGGCTGATTTTTCTCGATGCCAACAGGTTTTTTCGCTGCTTATACTTGAAACTTTCAGCCTTTTCCTGCAAGCACAGTCCAATTTAGTTTTAAATATGATTTGAATAGCCTACTAGCTTTCAAAAATTCAAAAATATAAATATTTTGCCATGATTTGTCAAATCAAAAAACTTCTGGGAATGAATCCCAACATATATCATGACATTATCTTTTCTATTCCCTTTTACAACTCAACATAAAACATATTTAAATCTACACTAAGGACCACACACACAGTCTCTTCTTCTTGAAAATATTATTTTTATTGATTCAATTCTTTTGGCAATATGATCAGGTTTAAATAAAGTAAGAGACAGGCAAGGCAATTAATTTTGCTAAATATGCCATAACTAAGCAATGAAAAAAGGCAAAGAAAACTTAGCGGTGCAAAAAACACTTAAGAAATTTAGAAAAAAACAACAATTGTTAGAAACAATCAAAACAATAACACCAAAAAAACAACAATAAAAACAACGAATCGAAACAATTGCATACATGTGGGCCAAATAGTTTTCAAATTAAAACCAAAAAATAGCAAAAAAAAAACTCCGTCAAAAAAACAAAGACAACAATAACGGCAAATTCACCGACAAACGAGCATTTAAATAATGGGGAGTAAACAGAAAAAGAACTTTAAACCTGTAGGCCAATTGAAAAAGGTAAGGAATGGTAAGAGTAAGAAAAGTACCTCACGCAGACAGACAGACAGACACAGTGAAAGGTGAGTCAAAAACAAAAGTAGCAAAAATCTAAAACGTACAACAACACTAACAATACAAAATAATACACAAAAGAGCGGCTTATATTTAAAAGATGTGCTGCCTTTCAAGCGGCGGTAATTCCAACACAACACAAGTGATGCAACACACAACAATTGTGCAAAATAAAACAATAAAACTGTATTGCTTTGATCGCAATTGTTATTGTTGTTGTTGTTGCCAACAAAGAAACAATTAAGGAGGAGCTCACTTAAGAAATGAAAGTATTAAAAATCAATAGAGCGTCCAGGTCATTTATGGAACCGTTTTTGCTCATTTAATTTCAATTCATTTCATGGCATTGCATTGCATTGGATTTCATTTCAATTTTTGGCCAAACAGTAGTTGAATGTGTGTGGCAAAGTAGCACAATAGACTATTGTTCTGGATCATTACTACCAAGGTGGCCCTAGTCCACAAGGAGAGACGTAGAGAGAAAGCGGGAGAGATAGAGAGGGCAGGTAGAAGCATGGCTTAAAGAACAAATTATTTGAGAATGAAAGGAATTTCTGATTAGATTTTAAATATTGTTTGGAGGTCGCTGTAGTCTAGTAAGTAGTGTATTGGCTTATTAGACATGAGGCCTAGGTTCAAAACCCAGATTAGACATCTCCAACAAAACGAAATATGAAAAAATATTTCCTCGGCAATTTAAAGTCGACTTTTTTTATTTACTCTCAGAGTTTTTGCCAGAAATCTACTGAGAGGCAGACGCCGAAGAAGTACTTTTTGTATTTCGTTTCGGTGTCTGGCCTGGGGTTTGAACCCTTACGCTTTACGCGTAATAAGCCAACACACTATCAAATAGACTACGGCGGCTTGTCAAGATAGCCACACTAATCGAAATTCTACGACTCAGCCTTTCAAACACAGACAAACTTGTCCTTATGCCTACATTCCTTGATTTTCGCATCAAACACCTCTCTTGCTGGAACATCTACTTTCATACGAACTAAATGGTCTCTCCAGTATACCCGTTGTTTTATTGGTTCGAGCGGTTGTAATTCTGAATTCTCTGCAATACTCCCGAGGCAATTCTACTGGTGCTTACATCTCCCACATCTTATCACAATGGGCGGCCTAAATGGTGGTCTAAGTGGGACCTCTTCCTTCGAGGGAGTTCAACACCTAACCTAACGTCTCCAATACTATCGATTCATAACGAAGCATACGGTGGAGTCCAACACCTAAACCAACATCTCCCATACTATCGATTCATAACGAAGCACACGATGGACAAGCTAGTTGTGTTGTATTACAGTCTGGCATCATATTCGCTTTTTTGGCTTTCTGGTCGTTTCAAAAACACAAGCGACAGATATTCACTCTTAGATTCTACAGTGGGCGTGAAAAAAAGGATAAAATTCTAAAATTCTAGCAATCACCAAACTCAAACTATTACCAGTTAAGGAGGTAGGTAGGTAGGTAGGTAGGTAGAAGTGGCTGTTCCCTCGATGGAGTCATAGGCGGACATACTTAGGCCGCACACAGGGCCCATTGTGATACCACAGTTCCTCATTTTGCCTATTCCAGGAACCATCCGCAGCTTCGGATAAAGCGACTCAGGCTGCCAGTATCCATATATGACAGTTTATCTATATCCTCCATGTAGTAGGCACCCAGGTACCTCTTTCTCCTCGGACTAAGTGTCGGACATGTGCACAATAGATGAAGAATAGTCTCCTCTTCCTTTTCATCCCCACAGCTTCTGCAGAACTCATTTGCAAGGTGTCTAAGACCAATACGCCTCGCATGCGCCCCTATAATACAATGCCCCGTAATAACCCCAATAACAGTGCTGAGCCTACTTCTTTGGAGCTTAAGCAGAGTCGCCGTGCGCCTCCTATCCAGCCTCGGCCAGATCTTTTGCGCCGCTCTGCCCTTATCCGAAGTTGCCCACATTCTGTTGACGAGATCTACGGTTGCATTGTCAATTATAAGTTTGCAGGTCCCCAAAGGGATCCCCAACGTAGAGAATTCATCAGAGAGTTCGATGGTCGTGCTCCTTCTGGCCAGTTCATCCGCTCTGCAGTTGCCAGGAATATCCTTATGTCCCGGTACCCATGTGATACAAACATCATATCGGTTCGCCACCTCATTGAGATATCTGCGACAGTTGTACAACGTCTTGGAGTTTATTACACTGGAATCCAATGCCTTGATAGCCGCTTGGCTATATGATGATGTATTTATAGTATGATGATTTTTCGTCCGTGAATATTTTTGTCCACAATAATTTGCTGACACATCCGCCTGAAAGACTCTGCAATTATCTGGTAGCCTTATAGACTTGGATATTCCGATTGATTCCGAATAGATACCAACGGCTCCGTCCAGTTTGGAGCCATCGGTGTAAATTTGCGCGAAGTCCCTTGGGAGGTTCACTGAACCACTCCTCCAGTCCTCCCTTTTCGGAATGGATGTCCCACACTTAAGGTGAGTGCCCTGAAAAAATTTTGCAACATTTTGTAATTTTTTGTAATTTTTTTGTTGTGGTTTAATTTTAAAAACTGTTAATGAAACAATTTTAAAATAAAAATAACGGATTATTATTAGTGTATATATTTTTTTTAAGTGTACAGTTTCTTTTGATGCCCACTGTATATGTATGTTTTTTTTCTTGAAGGTTTCATGGGCCTGTAATTAAAAATTCTTTGAATAAAAAATTTGAATTTTTGAAGAAATTTTTGTTGGAACCTAGCCCTGGGCTAAGGTATGTCTAAAACTAGTACCATTAAATCTACAAGTTGTATTCAATCCTTTACTATAACAAAACCAATAAAAATTTCATATTCTTTGCCATTGAGTACAGCAATTCCGTTTAAAAGCCGTCTCCTATTAACTTCGAAGTTAAGTGATAATAAATCATGGCCCTCTATAATTCATATTTATCTTCAATGAATATGGCTGTTAAACTCCACTATTTTACCGTCTTATTGCCTATCCTTGAACCTTTTAAAATGCCATATTAATGCTCTTGAATTAGTTCCATAATTTGTTTAAAAACTCAATCGAGCATGGCGGTGTATTTGTTTTTTTTTTTTTTTTTGTATTTCCAAACATGGATCCTGTTAGTACAAATATAGGCATACTTATGGGCAGATGATGTAATTGTTTGCAATTATCCTCTTATTAAAGGAATTCAAGCCTCCATTTAAAAAAATGGACACGTTGTATGTGAATGAGTAAAAATTCCTTCACAAATCACATGTAATTGATCTGCCAGCTGGTAAAAGAGCAACCAAGAAAGAAACATTTGCCCGTGGCCAATTTAAATTTTCTATGCTTAAATGATTTTCACAAATTTGTTTAAAGCATACTAAGGCCTCTCAAAGAACTGAACACTAATTTCGTGTTTGTGTGTTTTTCTTATTGATTTGCAAGGACTTCAAAATTTTTTAGCACCCTTAAATATTTTTTTAATGCTTTTCTGTCTTCTTCTTTTTTAATAATATTTCCTTTGCATTCGTTCTGCTTAAATGTGGATTTCTTTACTTTCAGTTTCCATTCAATTTTCTTTAAACAAAAATTTTTTCAATTTTCTCTTGGCATTCGTATTCCATTCAATGTTTCTTTGATTTGTCAACCAGTCTGTTAAATTTCTGTTGCACCAGTCCGTGAAAAATGTTATTCGTCACATTTAGTTTTAAAAACATGTTTAAATGATGTCCTATTGTTTGTTTAAGAAAGATCCTTTTAAGTACCTTTTCAAAAACAAAAGTCCTTTCAGGTACTTTTTCAAAAACAAAAGTCCTTTATCAGGTACTTTTTCAATAAAAGTACCAATTTAATGTTCTTTCCTTTGCTGCGTAACTAAATTGTTAATTGTTTGTAAAATATGTCTGTATTTTTGTCTTTGGGAACAATTTTTATTCTTTTTGTATTGTATGTAGGAATTTTGCTATGCTGTCCTAGCCTAGCCGATTTCTATGTCAACTCTTGTTAATCCCGTTCCAATTTAATGTGTAACAATTGCTTATGGTAAGTTTCTGACGGCAGAATCCTCTGTATGATTTTGAATTTTTTAATATAAAATCCAAATGTTTGAATCAATTATTTAAGGTTACCAGGTGTCTTGTTTTTATTTTTATTTTTTATAAAGTATAATGTGGCATGGGAGTTGTGGTTTTATTCCATTACTTGTCAAAGGTCTGAGAAGATGTATTATAAGCTAGTAAAACAGATGTTTTATTTCTGAATCTCTGTAATGGTTTCTTAAATTTTTTTTGTAGGTTTTTTCTGGGACAGTTTTGCATCCTACATCACTCAGGATTACAATTTAGCTTCTCACTCCACTGATGTAGTGTGTATTAATTTTATAAATACATGAGTGGCGGGGCCTACAGTTTAAAGTCTACACCGAACGATAGATTTTTGAGAAACTCTTCATGGCAATTTTTTTATTTACCCTCAGAGTGGGTGCCCTGGTGGTGTAGTTGGTAGTGCGCAGAGGCTCTGGTCAGTGACACTACACCGAGCTCATGGTCAAATTACTCCGCTAGAATATAATTTGTAATTATATTGTAATTAATTTTTTTTTTCTTCGCCGAGGAGGGGTAAATGTACCTAACCGCACCATAGAGGAAGTCGTCACATCCTCCGTGTGTGGGGCCCTCACCCACTAAATCCCCCCTCGTCTCCTGTGAACTTGTTTGTGCCCACTCCGGAACTACGGTGGTATTACTTCGGAGTGGAGTCCTTTCGGCCCTTTGGCCCGAAAGGCGCGTCCGGATTGCGAATCGAAAGTTGAGAAGTCATCTAAGCGTCTCCACTATTCCATCGTCTCGGTTACGCCCGGTACGTGTGACAGTATCACCTATGCCGACATGCTTACTCGTTCTGTAGCTTCAAGATCTCTCAGAATGCGCTCTACCTAATTCACTACCGAGGTCCAATTTTTACTACTCGCAGTTATAACCCCGACAATATTAGCGGCTGTGATCGTTCCGACTATTGACGTCAGTACAGAGTCTGATTGTAATTAATAAATAAATAAATAAATACTCTCAGAGTTTCTGTCAGAAATGTGATGAGGGGAAGTCACCGAAGAAATATTTCGTTTTGTTCGAGTTATCTGCCCTGTGGTGTGAAGCGTGGCCTTACGTCTAAGAAACCAACACTCTACCTACTGGACTACATTGACTTTTGCATCTTAAACCATTAAATTCTACAGAAAATATAATTTAGTCCTCAACATTTCTACAAACGATTTTTCTAAAGCTCTAAACTACAGATGGAAAGGTTAGGACAAACGACCTTACACCTTTAAGAGGCCCGTGGGCAAAATCTGCTGTGTCGTATGGGCTCTGTGTTTACCATACTCACTGTAATCTGATAGAAAGTATGCGTTGGCTACTATCACTTACTACGATCACTTACTACTGAAAACTAGTATACATTGCTTTACTACAACTAAGTTGTCGTTTGCACAAATAAATTGGTTCCCCAGCGAGCTTCTATTGAAGCAGAGGGTTGGACTGTTAGCGAGAAGGATATCAGTTCCGCAGTTCTCAGAAGCCATAGATATATTCAGGTACACTAAATGGTTCCTAATAATTTTCTCGTATCGAAATTCACTTCGAGATTTCGATTAA
Source organism: Sarcophaga subvicina (assembly GCA_936449025.2). Taxonomy (NCBI): domain Eukaryota; kingdom Metazoa; phylum Arthropoda; class Insecta; order Diptera; family Sarcophagidae; genus Sarcophaga; species Sarcophaga subvicina. Next base: position 111,214,994 of record OW388084.2, on the reverse strand, counting down.
AAATCATTCGTCTGACAAGTTGCATGTTTTTGGCCACAAAATATTGAATAGAAGTAAAGGTTTCTGACGATATGCCGCCTCACTACTTCAATGTACTTCTGACGAAGTTCATCGAACTTCCATAAACACACACATACTTACATAATACTTGGTCATTACAATCCTAACTTATCACACCACTTATGATGTGTGTGTTAATTTTATACATGAGTGGTGGAAGCTTCAGTTTAAAGTCAACTCCCAACGACAAATTTTTGAGAAACTTTTTATGGCAATTTTTTACTTACTTCTCAGAGTTTTTGTCAGAAATCTGCTGAGATGCAGTCGCCGAAGAAATATTTTTTCAAAATTTTGTTTTGTTGGAGATTTCCAAACTGGGATTTGAAACGTGTCCTCACGTCTAATAAGCCAACACAATGCCTATTAGACAGCGGCTTCATTTGCTATAATAAATCGGTTTCGCTCCGACCTTTTATTAAAACAGAGGGGATGGAGTGTTAGCGACAAGTGTACATTTAGTTTATCTCTGACCCAATCTGCAGTTCTCAAAAGCCTTACAGTTTTCCTTAGAATTTTCTCGTTTCGAAATCTACTACGAGATTTCGACAAGGGACTACTAGTTCTATTCGCATTCGCCAGATTCCGGCTACAAAATATTGAATAGAAGCGCATGTGATATGTGAAACTGCAGAGCCGACCAGCTAGCCAAAGCTGGCGCACTACTTCCGGAATCCGCTTCAATCAACCTAGGAATGCCACTTACCTCGTTCAATCTGGCCATCGCGCGGAAATTCTTCCGAGACGCCAACCTATCCTGGATCAATGAAGAGTCCTGCCCCACCGCTAGGCTCACTTGGCCCTCAATGGATAGAAGGCGCACCAACCAGTTACTTGCACTTGGTCGTAACATCATCTCCATCACAGTGGCCATGCTTACAAGTCACTGTGTAATGGGTAGGCGGAAAGAATGCGGCTTCCTTTTAACGACTTCTGCCGTGGATGCAGATCTGCTGAGGAAGAGGTGACTGTTATCCACTTTCTTTGTCAATGCCCATCTCTTGCAAGGTGCAGATATAGGTTATTTGGCTCTCCAATCCTTGTCAGCTTGACGGAGCTATCGTCCATTGATGTCAAGGATATGGCCACGTCTTTCAAGCTTTCTGGCTGGTTCTCCAGCATGGGGTAGTCCTGCTTTGAAATGCGCAGCCCTTGCGCTGAGCAACTTCTCGCTCCTTGGTTCGGAGGAACTTGATCAGCACAGCAACTGCGTTCACCTGTGGCGTCACAACGGGCATTTATGCATGCTCAAGTGAGCTTTTGGTATGAAGCTACCACACTAACCTAACCTAACCATGTGATATATACATAAAGGTTCTGACATTAAATTTTCGTATATGCCGACTGACTATTTCAATATATTTCCGATGAAGTTCATGGAACTCTGGAGCACTTAAAACCCCTTTTAACATGAAATGTTCTATATTTCACAGAGGCCTTCAAACAACTGTAATCTAAATGCCTACAAGATAGAGAAAGAAAAATCTCAGAATTTATTAAGAAAAATTTTATTGTTTTATACAATAGTTACAATGTTATTGCAAAACATGATTTAAAATTTAATATTCATGTTCTTTTTTAAAACAAAATGGTGTTTAATAATATGGCAACAATTTAAAAAACCATAACAATTTAGTGTAGACTAAATTTTAAAAGCTATTGCATTAACATTATATAACACATAGCTTATAATGTATTTAATATGCCTTTAAAATGCCCTTAATATGCCTTTAATATGCATGCCGAAATTTAACACTTTCACAGTTTCAACGTGTGAACACCTTGAGCTTTAGGAAATATCTTAACCCTCAACACACTCTCTTGCTGTACCGATTTCCTTTTTTCCTTTTTTTCCTTTTGTTTTTTTTTTCTTTTTATATAACGACCTTTACTCATCGTCGTCATTATTATTATCATGTTTATAACCATCAACACAATGCAATGTTGCCATCACCATCACCATCACCATCGCCAGGGCAACTATCACCATCGCCAGTTACAATCATCAAGTTATACTATAGCAGGCAGGCCCTTGTGATCTTTAAGTATCAATGTAATTATAAATAAATTAAGCGTGTTAAATGTATTAAAAACGCCCCATAATTTTTTTCCCCAACCGCTCTTATGTTTAATATACGATATTATGGTTTACCAAAATGCTTAAGTTTTGTTGCAACATCGACAGCAGCAGCAGCAGCAGCAATAGCAATATTATTGCCAGAACACCGCAACAAAATTTATTTTTATTTCCCTCATTTGCGATACAGGCAAAAATTACACCTGCAATTGAGGTTTTTATTTCATTATTAAGCTTCTTAATACACTTCTTCTTCTTTTTTATTTTTTATTTTGTTTTAATTTTTATTTCTTTTTTTTTTTTTTGTTTTATTTTCCTTTCGAGTATAAGTTTTTAAAAACGTAAGAGTACAAGTATTGAAATTTTATACGCTTGAAATTATATTGGCGTGAAATTATCAATAATTGCAACAGGTACACAGACATATACACACAATAACAACCAGCTAGCCAGACAGCCAGCTAGCCAGCCGGCCAACTTATAAACAATAGTTTACTGGAATGTAAGCCATATCGACAGCTTAATCTGGAAATTTGTTTTCAACGTTTCACTATCAAAATCAACAATTTCAGAGAGGAAAAAAATTGAAATTCATTCGATTCGATTTATTTCTTAATGAGAAGCCTATTTACGCAGATGAAAGCAAGTGTGAAGCAATGTTTCCCTCCAAAATTCTTTCAGTATTTCGAACTGAAAGGCAATTTCAAGAGTTAGGAAGAATTAAACAACAATTTTCACTAATGTTCATTTACAAACCCGATATACTTCTATATATGTACACCACTGTACACCACTGTCTACATACAGTCACAGAAAAAAGTATGTAGACATAGTCAAAGAAAAAAGTCTACATACACCACTATACACCACTGTCTACATACTTTTTCTTTGACTGTATGTAGACAGTTTGTATGTTGACTTTTTTCTTTGACTGTAAAAATTAATACAACCTCATTGCACTCTTCCTACAGTTCCATATATACGTATACATTCATCTCTATCAGAGATTAGCAATGAGTATTCAAAAAGCTGCGTAGGATCGAATCATACTCATAATTTCTGATATTCATACTTATTTTAATATCATGGAACCTCTACTCATATTCAAGATTTGAAGTGCTCATCATATTCATACTTAACAACACGTATGATGTTGTAGTTGTTGATTTCGACTCTCCATAACTCAACATATACAAGAATCTTAAATAATAAGTATGAATCGCGTACGAACACTAAAATACTCACTAGAAGGTTGTGTGTTTGCTCTGCTTGTTTTTTTTTTCCTTTTTTTCTTGGTTGTCTTTTTTTCTTTTTTTGTAAATGCAACAACAGTCTTAGTAAATTTAGATAATGATTCGAGTCACTCAGATCATTTACAAGTATTTTTTCTAAAGCTATGAATCTAAATGAGTAGGCTTATGAATCAAACATATTTCGAATGGTATGAGTTTGATGTCAACGTTGTATGCAAACTCATTGCAATCTGTATTTATAAATCAACTTTGTAGTGAGTACGAATGAATCAGAGTACATAATTAAATTTCAATATTGTTGACTCATTTATATTGAACATTCATGAGTGCTTATGAGTAGCGAAAAAACGATTTGTTGCTGATCTCTGATCTGTATACATACACTGGCATCTTTTAACGTTTAATGGCTAATTCATTCTAATTTTAATTGAATAACATTCCAATCCAAATAAAATTTTCTCGAATAAATACTCCCTAGCTTAATCTCTTTAGACCGGAATATTCACAGAAAAAAAAAAATGATTCTATATTTCCTTTTAAAATTGTGATCCTACAGCTTCTGCAGTGGTAGTTCAATTGTAAAACTATTTTTGCCGCCTCCGCGACGATCGGTCAATGTCCTCTGTACAACGCTATGGCCTTGGCAGTAGGATGGCGGGAGATCTTTGGAAGTTTCAGGATTCTGCCCCTGGGTACAGAAATAGGAAGTGGCACTAGATGAGTTGCAATTCCTCTTCTTCTCTGCTCTTCTCCTTAACAGCAATCATGGGTTAGAAAATGTTTGTCTACGAGGTGAGAGATGTTACATGCATACATACATAATTGGTCATTACAACCCTTCAGTCAGGATTACGACCTAGCTTTTGACACCATTTATATTGTGTGCGTTAATTTCATACGTGAGTGGCGGGACCTACAGTTTAAAGTCGATTCCGAACGACAAAATTTTGATAAACTTTTCATTTATATTTTAATTACTCTCAGATTTGTCAGAAATCTGCTGAGAGGAAGTCGCCGTTTTGTGTCTGACCTAGGGTTTGGAACTGGTCTTACATCTAATAAGCCAGCACAATACCCACCAGACTACGGCAGCTTCTAGAGGGAGATGTAAAATCTCTCTACCGTGAGGGATTATGGAACACAGATTAAAGAAATATTACTTTCAGTAGATAGATATGATAGCTCACCTCTATTGCTATTTGTCGGAAGCTATTTAAGATTAGAGAAAACTCTCTGGAGTCGCCGTAGTCTAGTGGGTATTGTGTAAGATATTATCCTTGCTCAGACACTTCGAACAAAACGAAAAATATAAAAAAATTTTTTTGGGGGGTTCCTCTGAGCAGTTTTCTGGCAAAAACTTTGGGAGTAAATAGTCAATAAAAGTCATTGAGAAGATCGCCTGACTATATCAGCCACTTTCAGCAGATTTCTGGCAAAAACTCTGAGAATAAATAAAATTTGCCATGGGAAGTTACTCAAAAATATGTCGTTGGTAGTCTATTTTAAACTGTATGTTCTCTCCCTACTCGGCGACTAACTCTCAGCAGTTTTCTGGCGAAAACTCAGAGACTTTAGTCGACTTTAAATTATAGGTCCCGCCATCAATTAATTAAATAACCACGCCCGCCCAACGTGGATGGTGTGATAAGCTAGTTTGTAATCCAGACTGAAGGGTTGTAATGGCCGATTAAGTACGTTAAGTTAGTAAGAACTTCCTGGACATAATCATCTGACTTGCGAAGACAATCTAGTGTCTGTAGAAACAGTACTAAAAGTTCAAAAGATCACGGTGAATTCCTTAATTACTTAGCATTCATAGCTGAGCACTAATAAACTGAATGCCTATTTTCTGTGTTCAAGTCCTGGTTCTTTGCCTATGGTTCTCTAAAAAAGCAAAAACAAAAAATAAATTTATTTATCCCTCGTCTCTTTATTTCAATTCACAATATTTTTGACAAAATTTTGTTAAGATTTAATGCTGGTAGCTACTCTAGTTACCATAACTGATCATAAATTTCCTGTGAATTTCCTGGCACCCTGAATTGTTTTCCACAGGGTAATAAAAGCCAATTTTCACTCAATTTATTTCAGTTTATTTACGCCTATCAAGTTCTTATAGGCACTAAGGCAGACGGAATTGTGTCCACAGTTTAATGGCACAGCCTCTACTCTACTCTACTGATCATTTCGTTAAGCTTAAATGATTTTGTAAAGAAAAAAGGGATCACATTGTCATGTTGCCTGGACAATGGCAATGAAAAGGAAAATTAGCCAGCAACACAACAGTAATAGTACAACCAGCGGATACCAGTAGTAAAATTTAATGATTACCAGGTGGGTGTACTAAATAGCCATCATGTCACTGTCACTTAAGTAATGTGTTGGGAAAATTATTACAAAAAAAAAATCACAGAGACCTTTAGAGAGAAACTCTACAGGCATATGTGTGTTGTATTTAGTATTGTGTTGAGTGTGACGAATCAAGTTTACAAATGCAAGAAGCTGAGGACAATCATGCAAAATGATGATATGCCGGACACAAGTTAACATTTTATTTACGCTTACGCATCCAAAAAAAAAGGGAACATCATTTAGGCAGCAGGCGTAACTAACTTAACACATGTACTGGCAACGAGTATTTAATTTTTTCCCTTTTTTTATTCGTTTCGTTAAACTAGCACGCGTATGTTTTTACTACGGCCGTCTCGCTGTACTACCGTACATTTCACAGCACACGTTTAACCTTTAAACATACTTTAGGCATACAATGTATGCCTGCCTGCCTGCCTGCCTTGCCTATATGGCTGGTTGGACAAAAATTTTCACGGTCATAAAATGAACATTTCTACTGACATGTATGAAGTTCCATAAAATTTAGTCTTTCAGTTTAATTTTCAAACAAAAACTCAAGGTTAATTAGTTTTTCTTGTTTTTCCTATTTTTACAGCGTGTTTTAGGAAAAGAAAAATTTTTAATTTCCAGTAGAAAAATTCTAAGAACTTTTATTTACATTTCCTTGTCTCAACAATAACTTGTTGTTTTTCTTTTTTTCTTCTCTTTTCTCTCGTTTGTTTAGACTTCATGTGGTTTTAATTTCAATTTTTTGTTGCCACTGCTCCTGTGTATGCTATTTAGGACGTCTTCTGGTTTCCTTTTAACTCTGCCCATACTACTATGCTGATGGTCTTGGGCGTTTGTTTGTCTGTTTATTTTGTTAATCAAATCTCCCGAGGACATTTTCAAGAAGGCCTTCTGTTTTCCTTAGTATTCCTACTGATTATTGGCAACATAATAGCCTCATGTCCTTGCCAACATTAGAAATTTATTAAAAACTTCTTATTTTTTTTGGTGCAAAATATTGAAACAAAAAAATATTCACACAAATATTTTGAATCCTTTGTGGTTTGCAATTCTTACATGGAATTTGTTTGTCACACAGGGTCATCGATAAAATGCAACTGTTTGTGGTTGTTACCTAAATAAGCAGATGTTTTTTGAATAAGCATAGCCTGTAGGGCTACTTTACATACATCATGACCACATCAGGTGTAAATTTCAGTTGTTATGAATTTAATAAGATTTTGTAAGGCATAGTAAAAAGCAATCCATAAGCCTTTTTCAATAAAGCAAGATTTGTCCCATGCCAGGCAAACATGAAATCTTTTTGTTTCAGAATTTGTTGTAAGTTTTCATAGAAAGTTTTGCCGCTGTTGCCAGCAAACAGTGGACACTAATCTTCAGTAGGAATCAAGCCCTTCACTATAGCTAGGGTTTCCTAGTCGTCGTAGTGTAGCAGGTAGCGTGTTGGCCTATTAGATGAAAGAACACGGTTTAAACCCCCAGGTCAGACAGCAAAACGCAAATATGAAAAATATTTCTTCGGCAATTTCTGGCAAAAACTCTGAGAGTAAATAAAATTGCCATGAAAATGATCTCAAAAAATCTGTCGCTCGGCGGCCACTTTTAACTGTAGGTCTTTCCTATTGGTAGCAGTCTGGCCTTACTTGGCTGCGAAGCCTGACCAGAGGTCTTAATATGGTAACACGGGTGCCGGGAGCCCCAGAGACTTCTCTCTGCTTGGCAATTGGTGAGGCCTCCTTGTGGGAGCAACGTGGGGGCTGTCGTTTGGACCCACATCGCGGGGAGTACACGAGTACAGTGTGGCATTACACTCTTAACGCATTAAAGGAGTTTAGATTGTCTCCGACCCCTACACAAGAGGTAAGTCATGTCCAACACAACATGGCTTTGAATTGCAACCCACATATGATGATGTGATACGTGGCACGACATGTGATTGCATCATTGTTTGTGGGGGCGTTGGTAGACGCATTGTATTTCACTGTGTTTCAGACACTGTGAGATATGCCATACGCGGTGCTCACGTAAAACTGGAATTCAATTGTAGGTCTTTCTTCTCCTCGGCGACTACCTAACAGCAGATTTATGGCGAAAACTCTGAGACTTTAGTCCACTTAAAATTATAAGTCCCGCACAACAGGGATGGTGTGAGAAGCTAGATCGTACTACTGACTGGACATAATCATCTGGCTTACCAAGACAATTTAGTGTCTATAGAAACAGTACTAAGAGTTCAAAAGACCACGATGAGTTCATAAGAGCTATAAAATGATTCCGTAATTATCCGTAGATCGCAATCCTGTCTGACGGGTTGTAATGATCAGTTATGTATGTATGTATATAGGTTTGCCTATGCTAGAATTATGACTAGGCTGACATGGGAGAAACTAGTTTTTTGGAAATCATTTTATTGACAGGTTTTGATTATTATGAAGATATAATATCCTGGTAGTAATGCAAATGCAAATGCAGCTCCACGCTTCTTTATTCTCATGGTGACGTCATATCTCACCTTAAATATATAATTGGCTATTACAACACTTTAGCCGGGAGTATGCCCTATCTTCTCTCACCACTTACATATGTTGTGTGTGTTAATTTTATACATGAGTGGCGGGACATACAGTATAAAGTCGGTTCCGAACGACAAATATTTGAGCAACTTCTCATGGCAATTTTATTTAACTCTCAGTTTTGTTAGAGATATCTGACCCGGGGTTTAAATCTAGGCCTCATATCTGATAAGCCACTTTTTCTATAATATTGCAATACAGCTCTCGAATATTAGTTATAGACTCATATTTCATCATTGGCGACTGACTGGCAGCATCATTCTTCGCTTTATTTATACTCCTTCTTTTTATATGGCAACTTCACTATCTTTTTATGGATTGTTAATACTGGAGTTTGAATTTTTGTTTTGTTTTCCTCTTATAGAATTCCTTTACATTTGCCCGAGTAATTCTGTAAACCGTTCGGTGTGTATATTTTGTTATTGTCTGTTTGTTCTGAATCTCTTTGTATGCTGAATATGCCTTAAATACTGTGAGACTACGTACTTTTTATCAGTCCTACCTGAATAACATACTAATAGAAAACGGAGGTGATCAGAGAGGCACCATTTGCATTTCATCCCATCGTATAATCACTGAAGGCTGATAATAGAACTCGCATCTCAGCCATACCTTGAGTGTGAATATATTTCGAACGTTACATATTAGTCTAGAAACATAACATGGATCTCGAGTAAGTTTCTTTATTCAAAGTAATTACGCAGCTCTTTTCTAGGCTCTCCAATACACGAATTCGAACAGAGTATGGGCATGCAAGACTGTAAGGAATACGTATTTATTGTTGCAGTATCATTTACCTTGACCTTTATATAACCCGTAGTGTCTTTTAACCTTGAGCTAAATTATTAGTCACAGTCTTAGACTCTGCGTCAAACTGTGTCACTGGCACAAGTCACAAAATTTTTCACACTTCGTGATAAATTTCATTTTCTTTCTTTGTTTTAATTTTCTGGTGACAACTTTAAGAGAAACGTTCATAAAGTTAGAAAGTCTTACAACCAAAACAGAGAATCATAAACGACAACTGAAAGAAAATTCTTCAAGGTCAGTAACTTAAGCACCGTCAAGTGACAACACTTCCAATGCCAGTTTGGCTATTATTCGCGTAGGTACTGGAAATGAAAACAAAATGAAAGTATGGAAAATAGTAAGGAACCATAGGATATCAATGAATTTAGCGTGAAAAATTGCAATTTTCCCAGAAGAGACATTTCTGTTGTGTTTTGCATTTCAGCTTTTGTTTCAAGCAGAAATTAAGAAAAACGATTTATTACTGTAAGCAGCTACCCTGAGGTGTTAATGTCGCCTTAACTAAATGACTCGCATGCCAGCAGCCAAGTTAGTGTACATTTGAAAGAGGCGTTTTAAGAAGATAGACACACTTACTACGCTTTGATAGGTACACAACATAACCTTGTTAGATTTTATAATAAGACTGTAAAGGGTGCAAGGCACACGTTAGTTCTTAAGCCAACTCTGTGGGGAGCTTAGTTCAGCGGAAAACAGATATTATACTAACCCTGTTATCATTAAAAATCATAGGAAGAGCTTCTGATGGCTTTTAAAATTTACTGCAAAAGAAATATGATTTTAACGTGAGACTAAATTGTGTTTTGTTCTCGGGTTCAAACCCCAGGACAGATTTCTTCAACAACACGAAATATGAGAAAATATATCTTCGTCGACCTCCTCTCAACACATTTCTGACAAAATTTCGGAGAGTAAATACAATTGCCATGAAAAGGTTTCTCAGAAACCTGTCGTTCGGAATCGACTTTAAACTGTAGGTCCCGCCACTCATGTATAAAATTATTGCACACAACATAAGTGATGTGTAGGTAGTCTAGTAGGTAGTGTGTTGGCTTATTAGACATGAGGCCTCGATTCAAACCCTAGATCAGATATTTCCAACAAAACGAAATATGAAAAATATGTCTTCGGCAAATTCCTCTCAGCAGATTTCTGGCAAAAACTCTAAGAGAAATGAAACTGCCATGAAAAGCTTCTCAAAAATCTGTCGTTCGGAATCGACTTTAAACTGTAGGTCCCGCCGCTCGTGTATAAAATTATTGCACACAACATAAGTGGTTTACAGGTAGTCTAGTAGGTAGTGTGTTGGCTTGGAGAAAATAAAAAATTGACATGAAAAGTTTTTTAAAAACTCTATCTTTCGGAGTCGACTTTAAATTGTAGGTACCGCCAATTATATATAAAATTAACACACCTAAGATAAGTGGTGTCAGAACCTAATTCGTAAGCCTGACTGAAGGCTTGTAATGATTAATTATGTATGTATGGTGTTAAAGCCAGTAGTACCTGGTACTAATGTTCTCAAGAAATATTCTCCAATCTTCTGTATTTAGTTTAAATGCTACAACCACTATTTTTACTCAAAAGCCATCCTTATGAAAAGTAATTATACCTGAAATTTTAATTGATATTGGAGCTGCGATCAACCACTTAGGGCAACTTTCAACTTGTCATTAACTAAAGGGAGGATTTTAACGGGCAGATTAATTGTATTTCATTATTATATATGTACAATATGGTAAAAGTGAGCGTTGAGCTAAAGGGAGGATCATCCTACAACTAACTTTTAAAGTTAAGTTTATGTTTGTTGCAACAAAAAAATCGAAGCCCATCGTTGCCACTGCGTTTAAAAAAACTTGTTTAATTGAGCAGTGTTATCTACTTTATTTTATCATTAGGTTGTAATAATGAAAAGCAGTTAAAGGTGACTTTAAAGTTCACTTTAGCTAAAGTTAAAGATGACTTTAAAGTTCACTTTTGCTAAAGTTAAAGGTGACTTTAAAGTTCACTTTAGCTAAAGTTGCCGGTAACTAAACCCAACTTTAACGGGAAGTTGTAATAAAGTCCTTAGACGTGCATCTTACCCTCACTAACTTATTGAAATAAATTGTGGTCTGCATACATCGATGTAAAAATAAAATGATGTACGTACGTATCCTGTAAAATTTCGTATAAAAGTTAATAAAGTTAAATTTTCCAATTACTTTTGCACTCAAGGCCTACTTACCCTGTTGTAAACAGTAAAATTTTTAAATTATGATGCGGAAATACAGAATATACAGCTTTATAGAGAGCCTATTACAAGCCTATTTATGTAAAGAAAAAGCATACTTTACTTCACGCTCATTTAACACACCATTAAAAGAACGTTTTGTGTGTGTGTGTGTGTTAAAACTAAATTTTATTAGCATTTGAGTTTGCGTTTGCTTATTACGTTCTTTTATTTCATGTTTTTTCTTATAATAATAAGGAATATGCGTTTTATGTAAACGGCATATATTTTTTAATTTTTTTTTTTTTAATTTTTATTGTTCTTTGGCTGGTTTCGGGCTGTCACTCACGTTATGTTGTTCGCTTTTTTTTGCTTATTCTACTTAAATTTATGAGTGGGTTTGTTGTGTGCATGCCGTGTTGAGTCGCCATATAAGTCGTTGTGTCGTCATAATAATTTAATACATAAGCTTTCAAAGCTTTAAGAGGATTTTAAAATCGTCTTTTGTAAGCCGATTACACTTGACGTGTTTCTGCAATAACCAAAAAAAAAAAAACAAAAAAAGGTAAGAAAAAAACTTAAAACCTTGGTCCATAATATACACATTTTATTACGCATTCTACAAGCTGTTCTGTTCCTTCTTAACGGAAAAAGGTATTTGAGAGTAAGTACGTGAATGCAAGTGATTTTCTATGAGTGTTGCAAGTCTATTAAAAAATTTATCTGCTTGAGAAGCTATAGAAACGAGAAAAGTAAACACAGTTATTAAGGAAAACAGTAATTAAAAAATGTGTGGGAAGTATTAGGTGGAGTTAGTAAACAGGCTTTAAATGAAAATTAAAAAAATCATGGAAAAATGATTGAGGAAAACTTAAAATTGATGACTAAATAGGCGATATTAGCTGCATAAACTTTAAGAAAAATAAATGTTTGATAATCATTTTTACGGTTATATAAATGCCCGTACTAAAGCAATATAGTTCTTCCAGCTTAGTTTGCCTGGTGTTTTGTTAAGTACATAACGCAAGACACTTAATGTTTCGATTAAGTGTTATCAAATGCTCTCAATGGTTGCAGGCAGGTTAATCCTTAGTGAAACAAATAGTTCTGAATCTAGTGAACCTAGTGAAACAAACAGTTCTGAATCTTTAAGACGGTTTAACGCTACAAAAGATACGAATTACTTGCCTCTTAACAGCCAATTTGATTGCACCTCATGGTTTTAGAAGCATGTCCGGAGTGCGTAATTGATAATCCCGGGCAATATAATATATGAGCGGGCTGTGACTTGGAAATTATAAATTCTACTGATTTTTAGTGGTATATTAATATGGTATCAAGGGTAGATTAGTGAGTCGTTTGTTGGCTCATTAGACACTTTTATGATCATATTAAGTGAAGCCAGGCTACAGGATAATTTTGGAAATATTTGTGAATCTATTTAGTGACTTACTTACTTAATTAGTCATTATAATCCATCAGTCAGGGTTACGACCGACCTTCCCACAGCACTTATATTGTGTACGTTAATTTTATTACGCTACCTACAGTTTAAAATCGATTTCGAAGAACATATAGATTTTGTGCAACTTTTCATGACAATTTTATTTACTTTCAAAATTTTAGCTGGGGGGAAGTCGCCGTAGAAATGTTGTTTCATATTTCCTTTTGTTAGAGATCTCTGGGCTGTATACATACATGTATACATAATTGGTTTTTACAACCCTTCAGTCAAGATTACTTCCTAGCTTCTCTCTTCTCACAACACCTATATTGTGTGTGTTAATTTTATACCTACGGTTTAAAGTCAACTCCGAATGACAGATTTTTAAGAAACTTTTCATGGCAATTTTATTTTACTTTCAGAGTTTTTGCCAGAAATCTGCTGAGAGGAAGCAGCCGTAGAAATATTTTTTCATATTTTCGTTTGGATGTCTGTCCTTGGGATAGAACTGCGACCTGACGTCTAATAAGCCAACACACTACCTACTAGACTACGGCGACTTCTTTCAATTTAATTTTCAATGACTCTACAGAATAAATATGACTGAATTTGACCGACTATGTGGGCTTTATGGACCATTTTGGTGTGACTTTTTCGCGCACTCCCGCGACTTAAGTAAAGCCAGCAAGAAAAATTTTAACAGAATCAAATCTCATGATCTCGGTGGTCACATCCTATTATCTTCACGTGAGTTTACCATGCCCTGAAATTGCACGTGCAGTATATCCAATATGACATGAAACGTAGAATCATTGAAACCAAGCCTGTTTTATGGCCACATTATTCAGCTCAGGTCAAAAGAAATTGGTAGTCATCGACGTACAGTGATGGCCGTTGACAAGGTTATCCTTAAAAAAATAAACATCGTTTACGCCACCTGCACAAATTCACATCAAAAAGTTTTTGAGAGGCAGAGGACACTCTTTGAGAGTGTGAGAAGCTAGGCCGTTATTCTGACTGAAGGGTTGTAATGGTCAATTATGTATGAATGTATGTATGTATATATTGGACGCTCTTTGATCTCAATTGGATTGTTATTGCCTCAAAATCCAATAATTTTCTAAGTTCACGTATCCATTCGTTCAGAAATGGGTCTCAAAAAGTGGTGTTTTCTATGAATATTAGGGTGCCAGTAGTTGTCAACTAGTCCAGGGCCCTTTCATCGCATACACGTAGTTGCCTATACTCGTCTATGGCGATTTGGTAAATCTGATTGAATAAACGAGGACTTCAACAAGATTACATGATCAGTGATGAGGAACTCCATTGTTTTTAATTTCCTTTAAATGCATCAAACAATTCGTACGCCCCTGAAAGAAGGTTAAATTTCACTCAATTGGAAATGGTTCACGTGTGTCAAATTTATCTAAAACCAGCAAAAGCTTGTTTCGTCCTCGTCACTTGCTTTACAGTTTCACCTTTAGAACACCCTCGGCTGGAGACGTATGGACAGGAAGAGAACGGACTCATTTCTGTCTTTAAATCGTATGTCCTTGAATAGTGGAACATTGTCTTTTTGGTAGACATGTCGAAAGACTTGGCATTCCAACTAATGACTTCGGCAGGAGCTGGAAGGGACTGTCTTTCTCTATATGTGTCAGTGCCCTGCTCTTTTCATGAAGAGATTCGGGCTTTAGACCTCTAATTTTCTGACATCGATGACCAAGTTCTCTAATATAAAGATTGCTGCAAAATCAAAATTTTTTTCGGACTCGGGATAGTTTTCGCTAGTCGCCGTAGTCTAGCAGGTAGTGTGTTAGACTATTAGACCTGCGTCCACGGTTCAAACCCCAGGTCAAACATCAAAACGAAAATGTGAAAATATTTCTTCGGCGACTTCCTCTTAGCAGATTTCTGGCAAAAATTCTCAGTGCAAATAAAATTACCATGAAAAGTTTCTCAAAAATCTGTCGTTCCCAGTCGACTTTAAACTGTAGATCTCACCACTCATGCATAAAATTACCGCGCACAACATAAGTGGTGTGAGAGGCTAGTAGTAATCCTTACTGAAGGGTTGTAACTACCAATTAATAGTTTTCCCTAGGGAATGGTTGACCCTCGGGTAGAATTAATTGAGATATCACATTGGGCCTAAATGCTGTCCTAAGTGAGACCTCTTCCTTCGAGAGGGTCCGCCACTTAACCTAACCTTAGAACATCAAATGTTTGTTGAAATGCTACCTAAATAGCAAAAGAAGTACACATCTTCCTATCTCTGGCTTTATCATATCAGAAGAAGTCCGCTTCTTCCAATCTCTTGCCTTATCAATACGCTGAAGTTCTGTTTTGTTAATGTTTGGGACCATCCACCTTCTGCTGTTGCAGTTTAGCTGACATATCATTGAAGTTCTGTCCATACCGAGCAAAAAATTGTTTTTAAAATTGAAAAAAATTCTGGTTAAACTGCTCTTCCGGAAACAATTAAAAATTTTTAAAGTCATACAATAACGTCACATAATAACGTCAGATTTGAAAATCCATTAAAGGTTGCTTAGTGATAAACAGAGCATAGGAAAAACTCTTAAAAAATATTCTTAAAAAATCGTTTAAAGGCGGTGTATATAAAAGGCCTTTGAAACACTCCCATGAATCAAAAAAGAAGACAGCAAAAGTCACTTGAATAAATAAATTTGATGGAATAAATACAATTACAAAGAAAAAATTGTTTGGAATAAATAAGAACAGATTCTGAATTTTTGTTGTTTTTTAGAATAAAAAAACACATTTGAAAACGTCACAGTTTAAGATTTTTTTTATAAACTTTTTTGGAAAAATACCGTAAATCTTAAATGTTTTATATTTTCAGAAAAAGAAGAAGACGAAGAAGAAGAAAAAACAACACCACAGTAAGAAAAAATCATAAAAAATGATTATAATTAGAAACACCACCAACTGTGCTGTTGTTCCCCCCGAAAAAAAAATAATCTAAACGGCGGAGTTTACAAAAATTTCAAAACATAGGCACAGAAACGAAATTTGTTGTCGGCAGTAGTCAATGGAAGCTGCTTTGTACTCAGCGTGTTGTCCAAAGTTTTAAAATGAAACACAAAAGTTTTGTTTTCACAAAATATTTCATTTGAAAATCGTTTTGAAAAAACTTCTGAAAAAACACCACCAAAGAATTTTTATTGATGATCTATGCTTGGCAAGTAGGCCTTGGCAAGCATCCGGTGACTCTTTAACAAAATTTAGAAAGAAATTTACATTTTTACGGGGCACTATTAATCTGTTCTGTAAATAAAATATTAACCGGGTTACATTTTGTGGAAAGCAATGATGAAAACTGTCTTAGAAACTCATTTCGTGAGTTCTATGGGCTCATGGTCCATATATTTTGTGGTCTCATATCACTGTTATTACTACATATTACTGCAGTATTTGATACTTTCCTTTAAGGTAGTTAATGATGGCAATAAGCATCCGCATAGCATCCACAGTTTAAAGTCGACTCCGAACGATAGATTTTTGAGAAACTTTGTATGGCAATTTTTATTTACACTCAGAGGTTTGTGCCATAAATCTGCTGAAAGGAAGTTGCCGAAGAAATATTTTTTCATAATTCGTTGGGTTCCGTCTCATGTCTAATAAGCCAACACACTACATACTAGACTACGAAGACTTCAAGCATTCCCTTCCGCATTCATAAATTAATTATTTTTAAGAAAAATTTTCTTCAAATGGAAGTGAAGACTTTATAGTCCATCAAATATTTTAAATTAAAATTTTATGCTCAGTTTTTATTTCAATAGTCTAGACCATCTCCCTATTTACTACCTATTATTTTTACTAACTCAACATGAACATACAGTGAGCATTTTAAGAAACTGTACTGTAAGATAAAATTTTAACAATCACCAAGCACAACTTTTACCACTTAAGGAGAGTACCCGAAAAAATTTGCCAACATTTCGAAATTTTTTGTATTTTTTTTTTGTTTGTTTCAATTTTAAAAACTGTTAAGGAAACAATTTTAAAATAAAGGTAACGGTAATATATTATAACGGTATATTTTTTTTTAATGTTTATTTTCTTTTAAGGCTCACTGTATGTATATCCCCTGAAATTAAGATTTTATAGCCCCTCTATAACAGCAATGATCGATCATTTGTTTCAAATTTTTTTCTTTTCATCATTAAGCAAGTGCATGACATGTGTCTTCATTTCTAATCATTTGTTTCTAGTCTTCAGCTGTTTTTATGCTTACAATCAATGTTTTCAGAGGACTAAATCCCTAGCATTTCTTTATGCCTTGGCCAGAGTCATAATGTCTCTAAAAGCCTAAATGCATGAGAGGAACGAACGAATGGAAGCAGCAGAAGAAGGAGAAGTAGAGAAAAAATCATGTTTAAATGCCGCATTTTATGTAACACATTAAGCTAATAATGTCTGAATGTCTGACTAAATGAAGATTTGTTGGATTTTTATGGCCATTTTTAAAATAGTTTCCTACGGCTCATAGAGTTTTTAGCAGAATTTCTGTCTCTTCCACTACAAAACGTTGTTGAAGTTGTCAACACATTTTCATGTTGAAAATGTCATAAATTTGGTATGAAATGAAAATGTTATTCGTTAAATCGATTTCTTTCTTTCGTTTAAGGGGGAAGCTGTAGCCAAGAGAGGGGGGAGTCAAGTCATTGACATACTTAAACAAGTAAATTACGAACTTCGTTAAGACCCTTATTTATGTGTGAAGAATTAGGTTGATGCTTAAGCAGTGATTTAAAAGAATATTTATTTGGTAAAATAATCAAAGCAATGCAGATACACTGAGCGCCAAAAGTGAGTAAACACCACTGAAATAATTCATTTTCTTAGGATTGCGAGAAAAGTAAATTAGAAAAGTCGAATAAATTTCCAAAAATAAAAACGTTCATTTATTACTTATAAAATGTTAAAACAAAAACAACAATTCATAATAAAGGAATTTTATTATACTTAAGAACAAAACTGTTTTATACTTAAGAAGAAAAGTATTGACTCACTAATGGCGCTCACTGTATATTGCTACGAAAATGAAAAATCCGGATACTGGTGTCTTTGCTTTTACATCGCTTAACATTAAAATTATAAACAAAAGCTACAAAAACAAAACAATGCAGCAAACAAACCTGTTTACAAATTATCGTACTGCTTAATATAACAACAAACACCAGCATAAAACATGGTAAACAAGTAAACAAAAATACACCAACAACACTACAATAATAAATGTAAACAACTGTGTTTACATTTAAACAACTGTGTTTACATTTATAGAGATTTCGAGAAGGCGAAGTCATGAACATTCGCCTTCAAGAACATTCATCAGACTGTTTACTTTGCCATATAAAAGGCAAGACATAGCAGGCAACGGAGTTACTGAAGTTCAGCCAGACTTGTGTGAAGACGCAGAGCGTTTGAAGAGAGTAAGCGTGGTTTGAAGATCTCCGTTACAGAGATCTGTCGAATAATGGTCTGGTAATTGTTATTGTTTATGCAAAGGGTTTACATACATAATTGGTCATTACGCCCCTTCAGCCAGGATTACGAGCTAGTTTCTCACACCACTTATTTTGTGTGTGTTCAATTTTATACATGAGTGGCGTGACCTACAGTTTAAAGTCTACTCCGAACGACATATTTTTGAGAAACTTTTCATGGCAATTATATTTACTCTCAGAGTTTTTGCTAGAAATCTGCTGAGAGAAAATCGCCGAAGAAATACTTTTTGTATTTTGTTTTGATGTCTGGCCTGGGCATCGAACCCTGGCTTTACGTCTTATAAGCCAACACTCTACCTACTAGACTACGCGACTTCAAAGTGTTTAAACAGAGGAGTAACAAAGAAATGCAATTGTTGTTGTTTACATCAAGTTGTGAAGAGCGGCACACAGAATTGTGTGAATAATAAAGAATTTTAATTAAAACTAAACACATTATTTCCAAAAAATTGTATTTGTTTTCTTGTTTTAACCCTGTTAAGTTCATTTTTCTCCTCTCCCCCATCTTTTTATTGGGTTATAAGTAACGTTGTGTTACGTTGCTAGCAGAAATTGCATTTCATGCCTTTAAACTAAACGATGGGCTTTGACAATTAAATTTGCTACATTGTTACCATTCTTTGGCAGTTTATTGTTGTGTTTCTTCTTCGTTTTTTTAGTTTTCTTGCTGCCCATAAACTAGAACGTGCCATTGGTAAAGAATTCCGTTTTTTATCGTACCTCTGCTGACCAGCAGAAATGTACCCACAATATAATAGCAATACTTAATAGAAAGAAAAATAAAACCGTCAAGTTGTGAAAATCTAAAAGAAAAAATAATACAAAAACAAGGTGTAAAACTAATGTTAGACATTAAGTTAAAATTAGTTAAAGCCGTTAACCAGTTACTTAAGATTTTTCCCACTTTCCCAACCGGCCTACCTTTCTCTCCTTCTATCTCTCACTGGCTTTATTACGCTTTTACTAGTTTCCCCCCAAAATAAAAAATTACAAAAGACAACCAGGAAAATAGACAAGTAACCAACAAATTGATGTACTAGACCGACCAGCAGCCTTAAAGGCATTACAATAACAGCCAGCCAACCAACCAACCAGCCAAACCAACCGTCCATAAGATCAACCAGCATAAGTGTACAGAACTTAGGAAGTAGTTGTGTGGTGGTCTGTAGAAGTGTTGGTACATGAAGCCGTTGTCAAATTGTGGGAACAATATGACCAACAGTTTTGAATTATTGGACTGTATAAGATTGCATTTTTATTTTAAAAAAATTATGCTGTTATGAAGGTAATTTGTTTACCTTTTTAAATAAATTTATGACCTACATTTTAATGGTTTTTAATTAACAATCACCTGTTCATTAAAAAGAAACACAAGGGTTGGGAAAATCATGTCATCTTCAATAGCTGAGCTCATTGAACTCTATATGACTGAGTGTGCAAATCCAAGCAAAAAATTCACTGTAGTGAGCCGTAGAATAGCCTTGAATACCGAGAAACCGACAGATTTTTATTATACGTCACAGTTTTCTCTAACAAACAGCCATTATCTCGACAGAGGTGATGTACAGGATTGGCCAAAGCTGTACTGCTTCCAGTCTCTTCAAATTTCTCTTTAAGATTGCCTATTCCTTGCAGGGAAGGTATATATAATTATCCTGTAATACTCGTTATGTTTGATCTACCACTTCTGTAGTAAGTTTTAAATATTTCAAAGCGTTCTTTGGTTATTAAAAGATTCATATTCGCAAATGGCTAGTGTTTCCCTAGGCACCACAAACCTTATGTTCGTATACAGCAATTTTTATAATCGTTGTTTTGGAAAGCTTTCGAAATATATTGTTAGGTTTTTACCTTTTAACAGCGTTTAAAATATGAGCCCGTAGATTGCAAATAATATAAAAATATATTTGTGTTTAGTTTTAATTAAAATTCTTTATTATTTGCACAATTCTGTGTGCCACTGTTCACAACTTAATATAAACAACAACAATTGCTTTTCTTTGTTATTCCTCTGTACACTCTTTTCCGTAAACAATAACCATTGTTCAACAAATTTTTATAACGGAGATCTTTAAACCACGATTATTCTCTTCAAACACCGAGTGACTTCACACAAAACTGACTGAATTTTTACTCACCATGTTGCTTGCTTTATCTTGCCTTTTATAGCTTACTCTTGAAGGCAAATGACTTCGCCTTCTCGAAATTTCTATAAATGCAAACATGTTGTTTACATTTGTTCTTGTCTGTTGTTGTATTTCTGTTTATAATTATTCTTGCATTTTTTTGTTGTTGCATTTTTGTTTACTTGTTCATCGCTTTTTTATATTGGTGTTTTGTTGGTATACTTTTGTTTACTTGTTTATCATGTAAACAAATTCATTGTTTTGTTTTTGTAGCTTCTATTTATAATTTTAATATTAAAATTATAGTGTGTTCGCTTATAGCCCGGGTTCAAACCCCATGTCAGACATCAAAACGAAAATATGAAAAAAATATTTCTTCGGTGACTACCTCTCAGCAGATTTCTGGCAAAAACTCTGAGAGTAAATAAACTTGCCATGAAAAAGTTTCTCAAAAATCTGTCGTTCGGAGTCGACTGGCGTTAAACTGTAGGTCCTGTCACTCACGTATAAAATTAAGGCATACAACATGAGAGGTGTCAGAAGCTAGGCCGTAATCCTGACTGAAGGATTTTAATGGCCCATTATGTATGTATGTATGTAAAAGCAATACACCATTTCCATTTTCGCAACAATATTGTCCGAAAGCCCTGTGAGCAGATTGCCCAGATATAATGACATTAGCAAAGAGCATCACTAGGAACGTCAGCATACGTAAGTGGCTTCTACTTCTGCATTGTATTGTTCTCATAAGCAGTCAATTCAGTGTCGATAACAAAATTGTCCCCCTTGATTTTACTACGGTCCTCTTAAACCCCAACAAAATATTTTCCTTAAATTTTTATTAAAAAAAAAAATCTTCATGTACAATTTTAACACGCAATATTCTAATTTTTTTTTCTTTCGATTTTTACACTTTGGCTAAAAGGATTGAATTCCCTGTCCTCTTGACTATTCTAACTGTAGTTTAATGTCTAAAAATATAAAAAATAAACGGAAGAAAAAAAAAGAATTCCTACCTTATTATTGCATAAGATGGCTGGGTTGATGATGTTGAAAACTTATGCCTCAACACCTATTTTTCTGCCAAAACATTTTTTTTACCAGCAACAACAACAATTTTTTTCTATTTTTAAATAGCAGCCATGGCCAGGGTTATACTGACAACCCAAAAATAAAAGATCATCAAGCTTTTCTAGGCATTTTGTTTTTTTTTTTTTGTTTTTTGTTCGCTGAGTGTTTTAAATTTTATAAGGCCGTTTAATAATATTATATGGTGGTGGGCATGTATCAGGGGAAAGAGCGTCGAGCAGGTTTTGAGTGTACAAATCATAAGCAAGTTAATAAAGGAACAACAAGGAAATAAGCAAGAAAATGAAGAAGAAGAAAAAATTAAGCCTTAGCAAATTAAGTTGGCACTCTTTAATAAGATGACGTTTTTTTTTTCTTTCTTACCACCACCACCACCAGCTCTACCATCACCATGCCACCATCATCAATAAGAAACATCTCAAATTGTACGACTATATGTTACTGATAATTTCAATGATATGATGATGAAGCTGATGATGATGGTTTTTTGTATGTTGTGTCGGATGGCTAGCCTGCCACCATGTATGCTGCATTAATGTCTAGTTGCTTATGATGATATATCAGTAGTAAAAAATCAGCCATAACTTAGCGGTTATAGTACAGAGAAAGCATTTATTTTTCATGGTCTTTTGGCCGAAGACAATAAAAACAAAAATAAAATTCTCAAGATTCAATGATTAGAGAATATTGAGTTGTAGTTTTCATAAATTTTATTACAAAAGAAAAAAAATATTAACCCTTTAAATAAAGGAATTATTTTTAAAATTTCTTATGTTCTAATGTTTCCTCACCTAGCAGCCTCCATTTCATATTTTCTAAACTACTTTTCATGCAGAATGGGACTCATATACATACATACAAAAATTTATATTTTTACGGGGTACTATTAATCTGTTCTGTAAATAGAATATTAATCGGGTTATTATTTGTGTAAAGGAATGTTGAAAACTGTCTTAGAAACGGATTTCACTCTATATCGATAGGCTCATATAATTTGTGGTCTCATATCACTGTTATTACTACATATTACTGGAGAATTTGGTACTTCCTTTTAAGGTAGTTAAGGATGGCAATATGCATCTGCATTCATACATAAGTACTTGGTCATTACAACCCCTCAGTCAGGATTATGGACCTAGTTTCTCACTCCACTTATATTGTGTATGTTAATTTTATACATGAGTGCCGGGCCCTACAGTTTAAAGCCGACTCCGAACGCTAGATTTTTGAGAAACTTTTCATGACAATTTTATTTCACTCTCAGAGTTTTTGCCAGAAATCTGCCGAAGAAATATTTTTTCATATTTTCGTTTTGATGTCTGACGTGGGGTTTGAACCGCAGCCTTGCGTCTAATAAGCCAACATGCTACCTACTAGACTACGGCGACTACAGGGATCGTTATCATGCTCTGCTAGTCGAGATACGTTACGTTAACTAGGTCAGAAGCTTTGGAAAGCGTTTATCTAAACAATTTGAGTGTTTTTTAAGTGAAATTGTTTTCTTGATTAGCTAATGGGTTAATATTTAATTGAACAGTTATTTGCTCTTTTCTCTTTTATGTAAAAATAAAAATCCAAAAAAAGTAAATAAATTGTGTACACTTTTTTGTTTTATTCGCTAAACAAAAATTGGTCACAGTTTATGTTTTTTTTCTTACGTTTTCTTTTCTATTTTCTTCACATGAGCATTTCTTTTCTTAGCCATTTTTTTTTTGCTTTTTTGTCGATTTGTATACCTGTCTCTCAGTCTAACTGCTTACTTTTGCTATCAATACAATTTATCATTGTTTGGGGTCGTCAGCTTCAGCTCCATCGTCATCGTCATTGTCGTCATCATCGTCGATATATTGCAAGAGGTATGTGTGTTGCTTGCTACAGCATTATTATCACCATAGAAATATTGGTGAGCACAAGCTCGTCATCAACTATTTAGCGCTTTAAAGTCAAAATTGTTGTCTTTTTTTTCAAGCTTTTTTGGTACTCTTGGCCATAACCTGCCACAACTTTATTATTTTGGCAAAGAAAGCAAAAATTCTTTCAACCAACCATAGTAGAAACACGCATTATTATTTTGTTGTTAAGGAAGTGTGAAAAATGTATGTTACGTGCCACAACTATTTGCAACAGCCAATTTAGTCATGAGTTTAATGAACGAATTGTTGTAACAAAATGTGGAGTTTTTTTCTGTTTGTTTCGTTATGTTTTTTTATTGTGAAAATTGATTGGTTAAAGGAAGAAGGAAATCTATTTTCCTTCTTTTCAAAGTTATCGGGAAAAAAACCAATAATTATTAAAAGAAATAATAAATCTATCGATGAAATTAATCTGTTAGTATTACAATATCAAAGTGTGTGTGAAATAAAAATGGCATTAAAAAGAACACTCTTTAATCACTATGAACTACGTAAGCCATGCCATGTCGATTAATGGACGTTTTTACCTTTTAAAAACGTTTAAAATGTGAGCTCGTAGATTGCAAATAAAATAAAACTAAATTTGTGTTTAGTTTTAATTAAAATTCTTTATTGTTCACAACTTGATGTAAACAACAACAATTGCTTTGTTTGTTATTCCTCTGTTTATACCCTTTGCATAAACAATAACAATTATTCGACAGATCTTTTTAAAGGAGATCTTCAAACCTAGATTACTCTGACTGAACTTCACTAACTCACTCGCTTGCTTTGCCTTGCATTTTATATGGCAACGTAAACAGTCCGCAGAATGTTCTTGCAGGCGAAATGTAGTCACTTCGTCTTCTCGAAATCTCTATAAATGTAAACATCGTTGTTTATAATTGTTTAATTTTATTCTTGTAGTGTTGTTTGTAGAATTTTGTTTACTTGTTTACCATTTTTTGATGCTGGTGTTTGTTGTTATATTAAGCAGTACGATAATTTGTATTGTTTTGTTTTTGTAGCTTTTATTTATAATTTTCATGTTAAGCGATATAAAAGCAAAACACCAGTATCTTGATTTTTCGTTTTCGTAACAACATTAAAAATTTAACGTGTCAAATGAGGTTTGTCATTACAGGCTCGATAGCATAGGACAGTATCACTTCATTCGATATTTTGGACAGAAATGGTGCACTGATCAGCACCATTAAAACTTAAATATAAGGGCAGTACACTGTCCATAGTGACTTGGTCGTGGTTGTCTTTCATCCTACATTGATTTCTAATAAATCGTTTAAGGTTTCTTTACATGTCAAGGAGATTATAATAACAGGGACTTAGAGAATGTCACCGAAGAAATATTCAAATTTCGTTTTGTTGGAGATGTGTGATGGTTTTAAAAATTTCCTCACACTACCTAAGACTATATACGCTCCGTCGATATGTTGCGACGGCCGTTTTTTTTTAAATTTACGAATTAAATGAGTATGTACACACAGTTACTAAAGTATACATCCGTTTTCGTTGAAAATCTTTATAGTTTCCTCGATTTTAAGACGTTCTTTTGCATTGGTTAAAAAATTTCTGAAATTGAACTGAATTGTGGCCCTGCACAGGCCCACAAAAGTACATATACATCCGATTAACAAATTTCACAAATTTCTGAAGTAATGCAAACGACCATCTTAAAATCGAAGAAAGATGTCAGACAATTATAAAGATTTTCAACAAAAACGGATTGGTTAAAAAATTTCTGAAATTTGTTAACCGTATGTATACTTTTGTGGCTGAGTGTAGATAGGTAGGTGGGTAGAAGTGGCTGTCTCCTCGATGGAGTCATGAGTGGACACACTTAGGCTCCATACAGGGAACCACTTGGAGCTTCCGATGAAGCGACTCAGACTGCCAATATCAATGCATGTAAGTTCAGCCAGATCCTCTATGTAGTAGGCACCCAGGTGACTCTTTCTTCTCCTACCAAGTGCCGGGCATGTGCATAGGAGGTGAAGAACAGTCTTATCTTCCTTCTCATTTCCACAGTTTCTGCAGAAATCATTTGCAAGGTGTCCAAGACCAATACGCCTTGCTTGCGTTCCTATAATACAATGCCCCGTAATAACCCCGATAACAGTGCTGAGCCTACTTCATTAGAGTTTAAGCAGAGTCGCCGTGCGCCTCCTATCCAGCCTCGGCCAAATCTTTTGCCCGGAATATCATCATGTCCCGGTACCCATGTGATACAAACATCATATCGATTCGCCAACTCGTTAAGACATATACAACAGTCGTATACCGTGCTAGAATTCATTACATTAGCTGTTGGGCTATCGGAAAGTATAGTGATTTTCCGCGTATTTTATGCGTATATAGTTGGCATATACTTTTTTCCCGAACTCCTCTTAGGATTATATGGCTTCCACAATGGCTTGTTTCCGTTTTTATATTCTACTTTTGTTGTTCCAGCTAAGCATGTAATTGGTCGGCTGCAGCAAATCCTAGAATAATAGAGTTGTCATCTATCGTTACATACATACATACAAAATTGCTCATTACAACCCTTCAGTCAGGATTACGACCTGGTTTCTCACACCACTTATGTTGTGAGTGTTAATTTTATACATGAGTGTTGGTACCTACAGTTTAAAGTCGACTCCGAACAACAGATTATTGAGAAACTTTTCATGGCAATTTTA
This sequence comes from Sarcophaga subvicina, assembly GCA_936449025.2. Classification (NCBI taxonomy): domain Eukaryota; kingdom Metazoa; phylum Arthropoda; class Insecta; order Diptera; family Sarcophagidae; genus Sarcophaga; species Sarcophaga subvicina. Next base: position 111,188,861 of record OW388084.2, on the reverse strand, counting down.
TTTACTCTCAGAGTTTTTTGTCAGAAATCTGCTGAGGGGAAGTCGCTGAAAAAATACTTTTTGTATATTGTTTTGATGTCTGGCCTGGGGCTCGAAACCTGGCTTTAAGTCTACTAGACTACGGCGACTTCATGTTTCCGTCTTTATAATCTGCTTTTGTTGTTCCAGCTAAGCATGTAATTTATCTGCTGTAGCAAATTCTAGAATAATAGAATTGCCATATATCGTTGCCTAGAAACACCCCCTCTGAGTATATACTTTTACTAGCTTGAAATTTTTATTATCCATGTTTAGGACACATGTTCCTCAATTTATTTAAAGGCGACAGTTTGCCTACCAAATGTTCCACAAACTAAACAACAAATAAGATGAATAAAACCTCGTTATTTGCCTGAAAAATCCTGTAATAAAATTGATATTTAATGGAATAAATTTATAGGATTTCAAAATAAAACTAAAACAGCAGCAATACGTACGAGATAAGAATAAAGAAAGGCGTTTACACTGACCTAAAACACATGTATATGTAAACACACCCCACAAACTGAAAGCAAAACAAACATGTCCACAAAAGGGGACAATTTTTATGTAAGAGGGCGAGAGGGCGTTTATTTGATTTAAAAAATGCAATAAAGGAAGGAAAAAGGATAAATAAACAGATTTAACCGCATATGGTAGCATTTATTGATACATAGGTCGGGCCATAGTGTAAAATATATTTTAAAAAGACAAACAAACAAACAAAAAAGACACGATAAAAACATTAAAAAGAAGTTTTTCCCTGAAAACTCAAATGCTCCTGTAGTTTACTGTCAGTATTGTTTTGACATTATAAATAATTTTCGACATTAAATAGCAAGCAATAGCCAACAGAAATCCTTTCGTTTATGGTTTATCGCTTAAGTTGAAGAAAAAAAATTTAAGAAAAACTACCTGTTGTTGTTTAGACAAAAATTTTATGATATTGTTTTTAACTTCTGGCTAATCTTAACGACCGCATCAAGCCATTTACACAGAATTTTGTCTTACAGTAGTTGAAGGACATTTTAATATCTTCTGTTTATACATGTACACATGCCAGCCAGTACACTCTGTTACGAAAGAGTTAAAAAAAGAATCTCAAACGCATAAAGTTAAACTCATAAAACTGAACCAGAAGTGCTGTGAAGAATTTACGATGCTTCATAAAATGTCACTTTTTTCCAAATCAGCCTTAAATGCGCCCATAATAGATGCATAAACTTGAAAGACAATAACAGCCAACAGGAAAAAAAGTAAATAAAAACAACACGAATATGCCTCCGTTTCCTATCTTGCAAGCATTAAAATAAAACGTTTTTGAAGATAAACTTCAGCATTCTTAATAAATCATTTTTATTATGCATCGAATTTGAAAGAGCTTTCAAATTACTTGAAGAAAAAAGAAAATCAATTTAGTTGTGAACATAAACTCTAAAGATTGTTTATTGATTTGCTTGGTAGCTTGGCTTAAAAGGCATCAATTCACTTGGCTTCTTAAAGCTTTCAAGTGGACCCGGCATATCCAAACGCGGCATGCGGTATATGCGCATAGACAACAATATTTACAACACTTGTGTAGCACAAACTTTACGAAGACCATTTAGATCCACCGGCTTAATTTAGTTTCATATCTTACATCGCTTTTCTTAACGCTGATGCCTTGGAAGTTCATTCCAAGCTTTTCCAATTTCATCTGACGGATGTCTGAAAATAATGGCTGCTGCAGTTTTCAAAGTTACCCAAAAATGTGTGTGTTTTTTTTTATTTAGTAGTCGCCGTAGTCTAGTAGGTAGTGTGTTGGCTTATTAGACGTAAAAGCCAGGGTTCCAGTCCCAGGCCAGGCATCAAAACAAAATACAAAAATTATTTCATCGGCGACTTCCTCTCAGCAGATTTCTGGCAAAAACTCTGGTAGTAAATAAAATTGCCATGAAAAAGTTTCTCAAAACTGTGTCGTTCGGAGATGAATTTAAACTGTAGGTCCCGCTGCTCATGTATAAAATTAACACACACAACATAAATGGTGTGAGAAGCTAGGTCGTTGTACAATGGGTCAATTCGAACCCTGGGTACTGTACTTGTCTTAATTCCAAGTGCACGTCCTCTAACGTAACCTAGCCTAACCTTCTTTTTATTTTGATTTGTATTTGGCGGGATACTGCATCGGGTTATTCATTCACTGCTTGAAAAGCCTCATTCGCTTTGGTAAGATTGTCTAAAGTGCTGATTTCTTAGTGAAAGATTTGCACATTTTCGTTTAACATCCCCAGAATACGAAAAGAGAGTTAAAACTGATCACTATAGTGATAACTGACGTTTGCGTGCCAACTTCTCGATTATTACAGGGCAATTATGGTCATAATAATCGACCGACAGTGCAAGGAATCGATAATTAAAGTAATTTGAAGACTAGAAACTTTAAATATGTGTTACAGTCCGTGTATCATTGTAACGTGCTTATTGGAAGCATCGCTTCTGTTAGACAAAGTGTTTCAAAGCCCAGTACATGCAGCAACAAAGCCGACTAAGTCTTTCTGAATGCCGTAGATATGCTGAAGCAGCAGCAGGGGCTTCAATGTTAATTTTTTCAAGCAAAATTTTCTTCAGCTTTGAAACTAATTTCTGACTTGGAGATTACTCAACAAGGCAAATTGCTTCATGTAAGACTCGAAGATTGCTTAAGTTATCGCGGAAAAGCCATTGAAGTCTAATACATGCAACAACTAAGCCCACTAAGCCCTCCTGAATGCCGTAGATATGCTTGAGCGGCAGGGGTTTAAGGGTAACTTTTCAATTTTCTTCACCTTTGATTACTCAACAAGGAAAATTGCCTCTTATGAGCCTCGGAGAACTGTGATGTAATTGCGAAAAAGCCATTGAAGTCCAATACTTGCAACAATTTAGCCGATTGACCCTTTAGAATGCCTAAGATATGCTGGAGCAGAGGGGGTTCAATGCTGATTTTTCGAAAAAAAATGGTCTTCTAATTTCTGACTTGATAGTTACTCAACGAGGAAAATGTGAGACTTTAAGGATGATAAAGTGATTGCGAAAAAGTCGCTGTAGTCTAGAAGGTAATGTGTTGGCTTATTAGATGTGAGACCTGAGGCTTTTAGAATGAATACAAGGAAAATTTCTTACATATCAAATCCTGTGTATATCCACATAGCGCCAGATATGTCACTCTTTCCTTGTGGCTTAATTTTTCATTTTTTCTTGGTGAAGTAACTGTGTTATCATTTTTTTGTCCATCAGCAGAATATAGACAACTTCACGTCCGAATTCGTTCGCAATACAATTGGTACCAGCAATGGCCAGCGCCGCAGCCAGGTGTTCCTATAAACACACGATATTTTCACATTGTGTACACCAGAGATCAGCAATAAGTATTCAAAAACATGAGTAGAATCGAATCATACTCATAATTTCTCATTCTTATATGCATTCATACTTATTTTAATAGCATGGAACCCCTACTCATATTCAAAGTGTGAAGTACTCATCATATTTATGCTTAACAACAAGTATGATGTTGTTGATTTCGACTCTCCCTAACTCAATATAAACGGGAATCACAAAATAAGTATGACTCGTGTACGAACACTAAAACACTTACTAGAAGGTTGTGTGTTTTCGCTCTGCTTGCTAATTTCTCCTTTTTGCAACAACTAAGGCTGTAAAATTTGATGAATGATTCGAGTTACTCGAATCGTGTCCTATGTGTGTAAAAAGCCGAAGAGGTTCGGCCCCCTGGGGCTATTGGTGCCGACGTCTGTTTATAAGTATTATAAGTATTTTTCTAAAGTTTTGCTTATGTGTCTTCTTCCCTTATTTGCAAATGCAACAATAACTAAGACCGTAAATTTTGATGAATGATTCGAGTCACTCGATTCATTTATAACTATTACAAGTATTTTTCTAAAGTTCTGAATCTAAATGAGTTGACTTATGAATCAAACATATTTCGAATGGTATGAGTTTGATGTCAACGTTGTACGGATACTCATTGCAACCTATACTTATAAAACAACATTGTAGCTGAGTACGAATGAATCAGAGTACATAGTTAAATTTCAATATTCTTGACTCGCTTATATTCTAAATTTCATGTCTTGTTATCTTTATTAGTTGATGAATTCTTGGATGGTGTTCTACGGAAAGAGGATGCAATTGATAGGATACTTCCAACATAATTGCTTTATTGTACTGTGAAGCAATAAGAAAACTGTTTTCTCAATTCAGTTTGAGTAAATGTGCATATAATACAACAAATCACACAAATCTTTACCAGTTTATGAATCAATTTAGATCCTCAGGTTCGCCTTACATATTTCTTTTGAAGACTTTTAAGTGTAATAAAATTTTCTGCCCCTTTTTAAATCGAAAACCGTTTTCAAAACCCTTTCTTTCTTATTGCAAATTGCGAGTGCCAAACAGCTGCATATTTTTCCAACTGTTTGTTCAAAAAAAAAAAAGGCCATGTGTGGTTAGTATTCCATAACAGAGGTTTGAGGTTTCTTTAGAAAACCCCAGCAAAAAAAAACGAAACGAAAATTATTTTGAATCATCAAAAATATTTAGAAGATCCAATTGTAAATTCCATGTCTTTTGTTGTTTCATACGTTATTTTGAAAATGTTTTTATTAAAGATCACGTCCATAAGCTGACAACATTGTGCAATGATCACGTATAATTCCTTCTTTCGCTTTTTGGTGAGGGTTTGATGTGTGTGGTCATCAAATTTCAAATGTGATTCACAATACAATTCTAATGAAAATTAAAAACCAAACACCGCCTCATGTGTAATAAAACAAAATTGTGGACAAGCGTCTCAAATACAGTAAAGTGTGCCAAAGCATTTGATTCATAAGTTCGTTATGGTGGCCATATTATTGAAGTCGTGGGGGATTTACAAGGGAACCCAGAAACATAAACAAACATTTAATGGAAATAACAACGTCTGTGATTTAGTTTTGTTTTTTCTTTCTGTAAAAATATAACAAAGTTTTTCTATTCCTTACATAATAAAATCAACATATAAGTCTCTAATCACATAAATTTTTTGCAGGGGGTTGAAGTCTGTCAATATTTGAAAGTCAAGAATTTTTTCTTCTTTAGAGTTTAGACCTGGAGTAACCGAATTCGTACTTAAGCACTTTAACGACTACACTGTAGCACCTGTATTCATACAGACAATTCGATGAAACTTTTATTTCAATTTAAATTTCGCACTCCGCGTCATATACGAAATACAATGTCTTTTGAATGACCGTCTGTGTATTGGCTACAGCCGTCGAGCCTTTTGAGATAGTTTTTAATCACATTTCTGGTCATGGATCTTGTTCAAGCATTAGCGAATGTTGTTTTTAAATTGCTTCACATTAAAGAGTTATCCGTTATCCGTTATCCGTTATATCGTTGCCGTAGCTACACAAAAATGTCGCATAGGGATTAAGCCGCAGAAGCTTTGACTAGCACTTCCAGAAAACTTCTCAAGCAATAAACCTTGGTCAGTATAAGAACTGCGTTCACCTGTGGCATCACAACGGGCCGGTATGCGTGCTCAAGTGAGCTTTTGGTATGAAGCTGCCACACTAACCTAGACTAGCCTAATAAACCTGAAATTGAGCGAGTTAAGTGGCTCCTGCCATTGTCTTCTGTAAAGTACATTCCATTTATTGCATAATCATCAACTACAGGCCAATGAAAGGTTTGTAAAATAAAACCCAATAACACCTGCAGGTCATAATACGTACCAAACAATCACTTTCTCCGTATGCATTGGCTTTTCCACAACCACTTCCGCGTTCTCCCAGATTCATTCACAACAATTCTGTTCGTTGTCGTAATCACCGAGAGGGAATTGAGTTTCATCGCTGAAAAAATTTGAAAAATAATGCTCTCGCAGTCATTGAGCAGATCTATGGCCATCTAAGAAGTCCCCGTAGTGTAGTAGGCAGAGCGTTGGCTTATTAGACGTAAGGCCATGGTTCAAACCCATCTTCATCAAAACGATATATAAAAAAATATTTCTTCAATGACTTCCTCTCAGCAGATTTCTGGCAAAAACTCTGCGAATAAAATAAAATTGCCATGAAAACTTTCTCAAAAATCTGTCGTCGATGTCGACTTTAAACTGTAGGTCTCGCCACTCATGTATAAAAATTAACGCACACAACATGAGTGCAGTGAGAAGCTAGGCCGTAATTGTGACTGAAGGGTTTTAATTTTTTTTTGTCTTAGGTCGGATGTGGGAATCTTTGGAAGACACTGGTATCCATCACTGGTACCTACGTACTAAACCCACCCCCTACACACTTCAACCACTCTTCCTCCGCGGGACTACCGTAAGATATTACTACAGCTCGCAATGTTCATTCTCCATCCAAAGGGTGACATCAGGGACAAGGTGAAATGTCCATCTTCCCTTTAAACCGTTCTCCCATCGTGACTGCCATTTGTGCATGGAAACCATGCGTTCCTCCGCTTTTATATCTGAAGTGTTGTAATGGCCAATTACGTATGTATGTGTGGCCATCCAGCTTAAATTATTGCTTGAGTTGAAGAAGAAATTCAAAATGAGCTTCAAATTAGGCTCATTTGTACAGAATGCTGTGGAATTAACAAATTTGGATTATTCTCTACACTTTCCCTAGATTTGGTTAGGTTTCTGGGTAGCATGTCGTTCTCAAGCAAGTTCACTCTGTCGCCATTTATTTCATCGTGTTACTCAGTGTGAGGTAAGCCCCTTTGCCATGATCAGTTGGTAGTGGATTTGAACCACAACGAGTTTCGTATGAAACCGGCTATTTCCCTTAATGACATGTTCCCCATCATGCCCAGACCTTCAAACGTTCTGTCACCCAAAAACCGATGATGTCTGTTCTGAAGTGTAGGGTACTCGCATCTGTACTGCCTCCTGTAATTGAGGTAAAACACTTGCAAGACATTTTATTTGAGTTTTTTAAGTTCCACCTCATCATTATCAATGAAGATGTATAAATTTTCTGCTCGTCTTCCCTAAGAAAACTGCTAAACTCATCCAAATCTTAGCTTGTACAGCTCCGACGTATTTGTTTAGTTTAGTTGTCATTTGGCTTAAGGCATTACATGAGATGTTTAAGGCAGCTTCTGTGTTGTTTGTGCAAACAGTTTAATAAACTCCTAATATACGGTCAATTATATCGGCTGTTATACAGTTGCCGCAACTAATTGCAAAGTATCACATTACAATACCACTGTGCCATAAACTAACTCGTACATTATCATACAAATTTTTATTTCCCCTTCATTTCCATTGGCATTCTTTTATTGTCAACACAGTCAGCAACAGCCAAACACACAATTCAATTCAATTCATTGTTGAGTCAACAAAACACATGTCTTTGAGCTATAAAAAGCGTTTTGTGATATAAAATTTCAAAATGAACGACAGACGTTGAGACGATCAGACAAAACAGAAAAGAAAAAAGAAACAGAAACAGAGAGCAACTCTAAAGCACAAATTATATCCTTTTGGGTTATTTTTATTAACGAGTAGTAAAATACGACATTGACACTTAAGAAATGGTTTAAACACAGAATGTTATTACGTTACTCTCCACTTTAATTTCAAGAATTCCACTTAAAAAATCAACACTAAAATCGATGAGATGATCAAGACATGGCCACAGCCAGGCCAGGCCAGGCCAGGCTTTAATCAATGATTATTGTCATGATCACAACACACGGTTGATTACAATCCATACTCGTATGATGATATCGTTGAGATGAGATGTCGTTTTAGTGCACGGCTAGTAGTAGTTGTTGTAGTTTTAGTTCTGGTTGTTAGTTACTGTTTTATCGCCAAACAGACCATCTTATGGTAACGAGAAATAAAAAGCAAAGTGATGAGTTTTGGTCATCATCACCAGTCAGTCAGTCAGTCAGTCAGGCTAGCTTTGTCTGTCATTTTGTCCTGGGTTTATATCGGTTCTGTATATGATTGGTTTCTTGTCTGTCTAAAGTGTCAATTTTTTTTCGTTGTGGTAAAATGTGTCTACAGGTTTGCATGTCTATATTTTTAATGAATGTTTAGTTTCTTGGCTTATTATGCATTGTTTACTTAACTCTTGAGAAAACAAATGAAACGTAAAAAAAACGAAATTACTTGGTGAAGTCAGTGTGGTTCCAAAATACCCTACACTAGGAGGTATTTTTTCTCACACTCACAGAGATAAAATTGAATTTGATCGTCATAAAAGAACGTCAGGTTAGTTGGCAATGAAATGAAACGTATTTTCGCTGAGTAATCATTCTATACCACAGGCCAATTGATAATGAAAGGGGGAAATAAAACGACTATGATCAGCTTTAGTTATGCTGAAATCGGTTTCAGCTTTTACAAAATCCTTACACGCCTCAGACATGGGATTGGCCAACCTAACAAGAGAGTCGTTTCTATTGTGAATGCAGCCTTTTGCGAAAGGCAGTGAGTGACAGTGTCATCCTCATCCTAGTCATTGTAGGTTAGGTTAGAGGACGTGTACTTGTCAATTAACACAAGTACAGTACCCGGGGGTCGAATTGACCCATTTGTACAACGTCTTAGTTTCTCACACCATTTATGTTGTGTGCGTTAATTTTTATACATCAGTGGCGGGACCTACTGTTTAAAGTCGACTCCGATCGACAGATTTTTGAGAAACTTTTTCTTGGCAATTTTATTTACTCTCAGAGATTTTGCCAGAAATCTGCTGAGAGGAAGTCGCCGAAGAAATATGTTTGTATTTTATTTTGATGTCTGGCCTGCGGCTCGAACCCTGGCTTTTCGTCTAATAAGTCAACACACTACCTACTAGACTACGGCGGCTTCCTAGTCATTGTAGCTCTTGCCAAAGTCCTGAATGGGAGAGGCCTAGTCATCTATGAATTTTGGTTGAGGCATATGATCACTTGTGCTCATTAAATGGCCAGATCTGCAGTTAATCTACTTGTATTGCCTTTTGGCCTAGACTGTATAAAATCAAAAAGCCTATATTTTTTCAATTTTATTCGCTACGTATGGATTGCATACATATGTAAAGGGTCCGTCAAATAACTTTTTTTTTTGAAAATGCTTTAAAAAAAACCTACTGAATATTTACTCAAATTTCTTTTTTTATTTGAAGGTACAATCCTTCCGGTTAATAATGGAAAATAATTTCATTCAAATGGCTGCCTCGGCTGACCATACAGTAGCCTATACGATCGGTCCAATTTTTAAGCACATTATCGATTGTGTGCAGCTGTATTTCACCAATGGCTTCACGAATATTGTCCTTTAAAGCGTCAATTGTCTCTGGCTTGTAGGCGTAAGACTTATCTTTGACGGCACCCCACAAATAATAGTCCAACGGTGTCAAATAGCAGCTCCGAGGTGGCCAAAACGACATCAGCTATGCGGCTGATAATGCCATCTTCAAAAACAGGGCGCAAAATATCGAATGTAGCTTCGGCTGTGTGGCACGTTGCGCCGTCCTGTTGAAACCAAATGTTGCCAATATCCTCCTCTTTAAAATTTGTGAACAAAAATACGTTCAACATGGCCCGATAACGATCGCCATTGACTGTAACAGCCTCTCCTTGCTCATTTTCGAAGAAAAATTGCCCAATTATGCCTCTGGACTGAAATCCGCACCAAACAGTGACTCGTTTTGGGTGCGTCGTCTTTTCAATGTATTCGTGCGGGTTTTCTGTGCCCCAAATGCAACAATTTTGCTTGTTAAACATACCCGCCAAGATCAAAAGGAGCTTCATCTAAAAAGATGATTTTTTTGCCAAAATCTTCTGTAAGTCGATCGCAGGCCCACTTAGCGAAGCGAAAACGCATTGGATGGTCAATTGGCTTTAACTCCTGAACCAATTGGACTTTGTGTGGCGTCATACCAAGGTCTTTATGCAAAGTTCGTCTTAATGATGTCTCCGAAGTGTTCAATGAGAACGACGGTGAATTGATGTTGATGGCGCTTCACGCACAGTTTCTGTCACAGCAGCAATATTCTCGGGTGTACGCACTGTTTTTGGCTTTTCACGCTTTGGTTTATCCATGAGGATGCCAGTTTCATTCACTTTTTCACAAGATAACGAACATACGGAGTAAACGGTGCTTCTCTTCTTCCAAAATCCGTACGCAATTTTCGCACATATTCTGCAACATTACCATAATTTTCAAAGTAATGTCGCAATATTTCCCAGCGTTGTTCAAGCGTATACACAACCATATTCGTTCAGCGGAAGGATAAAACTAATTATCTGTCAAATCAGACATGAGCTAAGTGTAACCATTCACGAAATAAGCACTTGTTGACAAAAAAAAAAAAATTAGATGGCGGACCCGATACATGAATGGCGGGACTTAGTCAGTTTAATTGAGGAACTTTTTTATGACAATTCTATGTACTCTCAGAGTTTTTGCCAGAAATCTGCTGAGAGGAAATCACCGAAGATATATTTTTTCAAATTTCGTTATTGTTTGAGTTATCATGTCTAATAAGCAAACATAGTGCCCACTAGTCTATAATGACTTCGGGGCATAATATTATCCCAGTTCTTTCTAATTAAGTTTGTATTGGGAACTAGTTATGCTTAGAGGCCGCAGTTTTCGATTATAAAATTCCATGGAAGCTGATGTTACTTACTTTGTAATGCGTGTTCAGGGCTGTGTAGCGTATAAAATATTCTTGAAATATTCATTATTGAATTCGAGTGTTTTTTTTTGTTTTTTTGTTTTTAAAATAAATATTGAAATTGAAAATTTGAGACATAAACAAAATAAACACTTCAGTTAAATTATAAAGCCAACTACAAACATGAAATTTCTTTCATTTTTTTATTTTTCTGGGATTTTAAATGATTTCTTCTTGTTTCAACACGCAACTTTGGTTTGGGATGAGACTGAGACTGTCTGCTCATAAACAGTCAAACTCTTAAGAAAATGTCTTAATATATGCATGCATGCATGCATGATTTAAGATATTTCTTTCCTTCTTTCATACTTTCATGAACAACAGCAACAGCAAATGCTGTTCAAAAACTGACCAATTGATGTTGACGTCTTTATTTCGTTTCCTACAATCTTCTCTTTTTCATAAATTCTTAAGAATTATTGTTTTTTGTTGCTTTTGTAGTTTTTCTATTTATTTTAGTTTACCATAAACACTTGATCCATCTGTCTAGTACCAGCAGTTCATTTGGTTCATCTCATCTCATGTCTCATGTCTCATGTCTAGTGTGTTTATTCAGTTTTAGGCTTCATTAATTGCAATTGCGTGTCGTCAGTTATTGGTTTTATTTCCCTTCTTATAAGAGGAATATTTTGTTTTTTGTTTATTTTATTAAAGAATTGTTTGGAAAATGTTCTGCATCCTTGAAATTTTTAGTTATTGTAGACGATTTTTTCTTGATTTCTTGTTTGCACTTGTCTAAATAAGCTTTGATCTTGAAAATTTTTTTTTACTTCTTCAGTTTGTTTGCTTTTCAAGCCCCAAGTCAAGTATAAGAATCAATAGCCGGTAATGATTTCAACTTGTATTGCATTCTAAAAAATTTAATCTTTTCTTTCGTTCTTTTAAACAATATTTAACGATTCTCAATTTGCCGCTGTTCATGATGGTTTTTTTGTTTTGTTTTTATTTTCATTGTAAACAGTAGTCTTTATATCTGCGGCAATAAAGAATTTATTAGCTTGAGAGAGAATAAAATTTTTCATTGATTTTTTTGGTATAAAAACTTGATAAATTGCATGTGTTTACAAGCATTGAAAGTCTGATTACACAGAAAGTATATTTAAATTGATTAGCCACAGTTACGTCCATTAAGTTTATTACCAAAGCATTTAGAATCCTTGGAATCGCTTGTAAATCTTCGGCCTGAATTCTATTGATACGAATCTAATCTGAGTTAACAAAGAAATTCATCAAAGATATCAGCATATAGGGGCAGAATTCGATTTAATTTGGTTCTGTTAATTTGTGCCAGAGAATGTTCATTGAAAATCGGAAGGAATCGAAAAATCGTTTGAATTATTTCGAAATCATTAAGTCAGCCTCAAAACCGTGTTGTTAACTCCAAGTAGGTAAATCAGTAAGGCTCTCATACATACAGGGGTGGCCTTATAATTAGAAACGATGTTTCTGAAATACAGTTCTCTGGAGTAACGAATCTAAGTTTAATTTATCCCAATCTGGTGGAAAAAAGTATTTGTAAGACGTACTCCAAACAAAGCCTTTGATCCCAGATACACAGTGAAAACTGTAAAACAAATTAACAAAAGCATACATGTTGCTAAGTCGTTTCTAATTATAAGGCCACCACTGTACATACATAATAGGTCATTACAACCCTTCAGTTAAGATTACGACCTGACTTTTCACACCACTAATGTTGTTTGCGTTAATTTTATACATGAATAACGGGACCTACAGTTTAAAGTCGACTCCAAATGACAGATTTTTGAGAAACTTTTCATGACAATTTTATTTTACTCTCAGAGTTCTTGCCAGAAATCTTCGGAGAGGAAGTCGCCTAAAGAAATATTTTTTTGATATTTCGTTTTGATGTCTGGCCTGGGGCTCGAACCCCGGCTTTTATGTCTAATAAGCCAACACACTACCTACTAGACTACGGGGACTTCAAGACTCTCATACAGCAGACCATAATCTATGTTATGATTGGGGTTAGCGGGTATAGCGACCGCACAATTAGCATGATGCTCGCCAAGGACATTCATTGCATGAAGGCTGTTTCTAAATCACATTAAGCTTTCAAACGAGAAAGCACTTCCAGCCATTTGGACTTAAAACAACTTATCAATGAAATATTAGAAAATACTGCAGAGAGTGTCAGAAGGAAGACTAATCCAATTTAATTTGGAGGTGCATGATAAACTCCTCAAAAGACTATGGGAGATCAAACAACATATTGCATATTGTTATGGCTAATCGTTATGGCCACTAATCCTGATAAACTAAAGGATCGCAGAAAACTAGGGTGATGCCATGGCCAAGGATTAGTGTCAAAAATCTACAACGAAATTTGTCGGCGGTCGATGATAATCTATCGATGGATAAGACTTCATTAAAACAGAAGAAAGTTTTGAAAGAACATAAAGTAGACGCATCGCTGCTCGAGGTCATAGGTTATTGCAACGAAAAAAAACCTTTTTTGGTAGGTAATTGCAAAGTTCTTGAGAGCAAGAGGCTTAACACTGCAGTGAGGAAACAGTTGAATTAATTATGTAGCCGGCTCAACAGAAGAACTTGTTACATTTTATTGGTGCATAAGCCGTTCTGTGCAGTCCCTGTGCTGAACGACTTCTTCGATGATGTTGGTTGAATTCGCTCAGTACAGGGACTGCGTTTATCTGTGGCGAGACAACATGCCGGTATATGTCTGCTCAAGTTAGCTTTGGCAATCAAGGCACTTCGACCTAACCTAACCTAATCTAACCTACAAGAAGTTCTTTGCAGAAAGCTCTAATACAGGAACCATGGGTATTAGATGGACCGATTTACTGTTTCCTCTTTCAAAGTGTAGGTGCTAATCCGACTCATTTTTAACATTGGCATTTAACATCCTATTGGCATAGATTCTAACGATTCTAACAGCATGCAGGCGGTAATGTTTACAGACATCGAAAAGCATCCTGAAGTCCATTAGGACAACCGGCAGTGCAATAGATTTCTGTGGTCAAATATTAGAATGTGAATTGTACGATACTATGGTGGAATGATACGATGCCTTGGATGCAAAGAATATTTAAGACAAGTAAATGTGTAACTTTGTGGAAATACCAAAGGATTCCTTTAACCAATTGTTGTAGGAAGATACATACAAAGAAGATACAAGAAAGAAAAATCTAGATACTGGTGTTTTGCTTTTACATCGCTTAACATTAAAATTATAAACAAAAGCTACAAAGTGAACAAACCTGTTTACAAATTATCGTACTGCCTAATATGACAACAAACACCAGCATAAATAATGGTAAAAATGTAAACAAAAACACACAAACAATACTACAATAACAAATGTAAAAAACGATGCTTACATTTATAGAGTTTTCGAGAAGGCGAAGTCATAAACATGAAGTCGCCGTGGTCTAGTAGTAGAGTTATTAGACTTGAGGCCTCGGTTCAAACCCAGGTCAGGTATCTCCAGCTAAACGAAATATGACAAAATATTTCTTTCGCCGACTTTCTCTCAGCAGATTTCTGGCAAAAACTCTGAGAGTAAATAAAATTGCCATGAAAGGTTTCTCAAAAATTTGTCGTTCGGAGTCGAATTTATTCTGTAGGTCCCACCACTCATGTATAAAAATTAACGCACACAACATAAGTGGTATGAGAAACTAAGTCTTAATCTGGACTAAAGCGTTATAATGATCAATTATGTATGAAGTCATGCCCCTTCGCCTTAAAGAACATTTATCAGACTTTTTACTTTGCTATATAAAAGGCAAGGCAAAGCAGGCGAGTGAGTTAGTAAAGTTCAGTCAGTCTTGTGTAAAGACGCAGTGTGTTTGAAGAGAGTAATCATGGTTGGAAGATCTCCGTTGCAAAGATCTTTCTGGTAATTGTTATTGCTTATGCAAAGGGTATAAACAGAGGAATAACAAAGAAAAGCAATTGTTGTTGTTTACATCAAGTTGTGAACAGTGGCGCACAGAATTATGCAAATAATAAAGAATTTTAATTAAAAACTAAATACAAATTTATTTTTGTTTTATTTGCAATGGACGAGCTTATATTTTAAACAGTAAAAAAAGGTAAAAACGTAACAATATTTACATACAAACATACATGCATACATACATAGTTCGTCATTACAACCCTTCAGTCAGGATTACGACCTAGTTTCTTAAAGACAGGGAAAAAATCTAAATAGAGGAGATTTTGTGAACGTACATATGACCAGGCAGGTGCCAGGCAGAACAAAAGCATTATACATTATTACTGTCTTGAAAAGACCAAATGTATCGTACATAAGAGATGGAAAAGATAAATTTATATTAAAATTTTTATTAATAGTTTCCTTACAACTTTATGTGCGACTTGTTAGCTTTCAAATTTAAATTTTTTTCTTTCTAAACACAGCACAACCGCGCGAAAATTTCATGGCACTAGCATTAGTTAAGTAATTAATTTAATTAAACTGGGAATATTTTTTTTTTTGTTAATAATTCGTATTTCTTTTAACAATACCCCGCAGTTATGAAAGAAAAAAAAAAAACAGAAATAATCATCATAAATTAAAAAAAAAGATTTTCCCTTAAAGATAATTAAATCAAAAAAATCAAAAAAAAATATGTTAACTTTCAACGCAATTATAATAATTTCATAATTATCAGTGTAACAACAACAATGCAATTGGCAGAATTACTTGGCATATGAATATGAATTCATAATGATGATATTTTAATGAACACATGCATAATGATTATGTAAAATAAATGTTAATTGCCAGACAAAACAATGACAATAATTTTCTCATACATTCTTGCATGAAAACCTACAAAAACAAGCAAAAAAAAAGAAACCAAAAGGCCTTAGATTGCAGAGAAGAGCAAAGCAAAAATACTGTAAAAAATTTTCTTGAAAAGAATTTGCATTTTTCCAGTGTTTTTTTCTTTTTCTTCTGCTTTGCAGAGAATTTGCAATCTAAACCCAACGTGGGAGTTTATTCTTAAACAAGACGCACATTGCCACATACGAGTACATGCTTAGAAGGAAATTATTTCTTTGGTGGCAATATTTATACATTTGTCGCTTGCTTTCATACACACACATGACTTGCACACATATCATATGCTTGGTATTGTTATTTTTCCTGGTATGTGTGCGTAGTATGCCGTACTAATGATGCATGCCAAGGCATTTGTTGCTATTTGCTATAATAACTAATGGCAGTAGGAACTGCAACATGTATGATCAACAGCCTTAACAAAAAGGTATTGCCAAACACTTGCAACATAAAAGCCACCACCAAAGCAAATAAAATTAAAAACGAAAAAAAAGCACGAAGTAAAATCCACACAAAAACTCCATTCAAGCTTTAAACTGAAGTACAATTGAATACGAAATGGGAAAATATTATCAAAGAAAAATAAAAACAAAAAAAACTTTCTTTTAAAAGAGATTTTTTCACACATTTGCTACTGTTGTTGTTGTTGTTGTTAGTTTTTATGATACTTTTTTGTACTTGTTTGTATCTCCCTGTATATTATATTGGCTGCTGTGGTTTCAGCAGCTGCACTTTTCTACGGCTGTTGATAATATAAGGCCTGCTAAGCATTAAACTAAACTTCAATATATTAAAGCCACTATAAAACAGTATGTGTCTGTCTAACTGTCTGTCTCTTTGTCTGTCTGTGCAAACAATAAAGCAATTGCAAAAATGGTTGAAATGACAAAGACTAATACGGTTTATTTTTCTATTTTTTCTATCGTTGTTGTTATTGTTGCACATTTCTTTCTTCTTTTGCTATTTTGTGTGGCAAGTTGGATTATAAAACAAACAACAAAAAAAAAGAAAAAATATTTCACATTGCATTTCTTTGCGATTGTTTTTTTGCTTTACTTGCCATAGTCACACAATATAAAATGTAATACGGCATCTACTCGCATATGTAAAACTTGACACTTTTCCAACTGTCTTAGAAATCATGCACAGTGATTGAACCTTACTGAAAAATTTAAAAAGCTTAAAGGAAAATTATGGAAAAATCAATTATCATTGGCGGCCTTTTATTTAAGGGCTGAGTTTACATACATACATATCAGAGATCAGCAATGAGTATTCAAAAATATAAGTAGAATCGAGTAATACTCATAATTTCTAATATTTGTACGCATTCATACTTATCTTAATATCATACTCATACTACTCACATTCAAAGTTTGATGTATTTATCATATTCATACTTAACAACACGTATGATGTTGTTAATTTCGACTCTCCATAACTCATCACATACACGAATCATAAAATAAGTATGATTCGAGGAACGAACACTAAAATGCTTACTAGAAGGTTGTGTTTGCTCTGGTTGCTGCTCTGTCTGATTTTTTTCTTATGTGTCTTTTTATTCTTTTTTTGTAAATACAACAACTAAAACTGTAAATTTGGATGAATGATTCGACTCACTCGAATCATTTTTAAGTATTTGAAGTATTTTTCAAAACTTTATGAATCTGAAAGAGTAGGCTTGTGAATCAAACATATTTCGAATGGTATGAGTTTGATGTCAATGTTGTACGCATACTCATTGCAACCTGTACTTATAAAACAACGTTGTTATGAGTATGAATGACTCAGAGTACATAGTTAAATTTCAATATTATTGTCTCACTTATAATCAAAATTTCATCAGTGCTTATGAGTAGCGAAAAAACGATTCATTGCTGATATCTGATAAATACATACATAATTGGTTATTACAACCCTTTATCAGGATTACAACCTAGTTTTTCACACCACTTATATGTCGTGTGTTAATTTTATACATGAGTGGCGGTACCTTCAGTTTAAAGTCGATTACGATCGAAAGATTTTTGATTTTGATTTTTTTTTGCAATTCTATTTATCTGCCAGAAATCTACTGAGAGGAAGTCGATGAAGAAATATTTTTTCATATTTCGTTTTATTGAAGATGTCTGACCTAAGTTTTGAACCATGGCCTCACGTCTAGTAAGCCAATGTATTAGACTATGGCGACATAAAGATTGAGCTTACACTGCTTTTAATTGTTCGACAATATCTAGAGGAGTCACTTTAGACATTTTTTTTTCATACTTCGTTTTAATGTCTGACCTAGGTTTTGAACCTTGGCCTCATGTCTACTAAGCCAACACACTACCCACTACAATATGGCGACATAAAGGTTGAGTTTACACTGCCTTTAATTGTTAGAAAATATCTAGAGCAGTCACTCTGTGATAATTAGGTTCAGTACAGTAACTGAAACCCTCTATATTTAATTAAAAACAAAAGACTTAAGACACAAACCTTTTTACTGAACATGTAGGCTTTTTGAGGCCTACAAAGCTACACAGAAGGTGAAGTTGTGATGGCTTTAGAAAAAAGTTTTAAACGCCTTATAAAATAAGGAAGTCGCCGTAGTATAGTAGGTAGTGTGTTGGCTTATTAGACGTAAAGCCAGGATTCGAGCCCCAGGCCAGACATCGAAACAAAATACAAAAGGTATATCTTCGGCGACTTCCTCTCAGGAGATTTCTGGTAAAAACTTGAGAGTAATTGAAATTGCCATGAAAAGTTTCTCAAAAAATCTGCAGTTCGGAGTCCACTTTAAACTGTTGGTCACACCACTCATGTATAAACTTAACACACACAACTAGGTCGTAATCCTGACTGAAGGGTTGTAATGACCAGTTATGTATGTATCTAGAGCAGTCACTTCGTAATAATTAAGTTCAGTACAGTAGCTGAAACCTTCTAACTTTAATTACAAACAAAAGACTTAAGACACAAACCTTTTTACTGAGCGTGTGGATTTTGTATGGGCTGCACAGCTACACATAAGGTGGAGTTGCAATATGTTTAGAAGTAAGAACTAAACGCTTTATAAAATAAATTTCCAAAGCCCTTGTGAGGATATTACAACACTTTTCGTTAACCACTTACATTTTTCGTTCTCAAACGTCTGCAATAACAGAAGGAAAATGAAAGCTAAGTGGCGTAAGAAGCGTATAAGTAAGTTGAAGCGTTAGCACAGCAAAATTCATGCAATTTCCAAATAAATTACTTGATTACTCTATTATTAGTTAAGTACAGTACACTGTTCTTGCTTTACATTTACACTCAGCCACAAAAGTATACATATATACATACGGTTAACAAATTACAGAAATTTTTTAACCAATCCGTTTTCGTTAAAAATCGTTATAATTGTCTGACAACTTTCCTCGATTTTAAGACGGTCTTGGTTAAAAAATTTCTGAAATTTGTTAACCGTATGTATACTTTAGTAACAGTGTGTAAACCTATAAAAAATCAATATTATCAAAAGCAAACATTGCCAAGAAATATAATATTCAAGCCTTTGGACATTTTCTTTGTGTATTTGTGAAACACCCAACCACTGTGCTTATTTTAATATGTGTTGGCAAGCAATTTATATTTCCAGGGATCTACTGTATGCCATACATACGAGTATAATGCTTTGAAAGCAACAAATATTTACACAGTTGCTATGCCATTACATTTGTCATCCAAAGAGCTGATGTAAAACACTTTTAAATGTCTATAAATGTTAATTTTATTGACCCAATTCTCAAGAAATTATTAGAGCAACAACACGAAATGCCACACACATACTTGCTAATGTAGCCGTGGCTATCATATATAATGCCAGGAAGTTTTTCTTTTGCATTCATTGTTGATTTTATGACTTTTATTATTAACAAATGAGACGGGGAAAATATTTTTTTTAATTTATTTTTTTATTGTTTTTATTGTTATTTAATACAAGGAAGTGATTTATGTGTTCAGAGCTTTTCCTCTAAGCATTATAAAATAAATAAATAAAAAGGAAATTATTTCAAAATACAATTCAAACAATTGAAAATAGAAAAACCATTACATGGTAGTGCACTAACATTTTGGAAATTTTCTTTCTTTTTTCTCTCTTAGTTTTCCTTGATTAAATGCAAATTTCTGTCCATTTTCTGTTTGCTGTTGGCTTGTCAGCATTTTTATTTGATTTCTTTTGAATTGTATGTGTAACACACATACGAGGGTATTTATTTAGACATTGAAGTGTTACAATATTTGTTTAGAAACAAAATTAGAAATAAAAAACGAACGAAAAGAAAAAACAAAAACAAAATAGTTTTCTGTTGTTTCAGTGTTTGTCGGACATGTGTAAAATGTTGCTCCAGTTATGTCAAAACATTAAGACATTGTTGTTGTTGCTGTTTGCTCTGTGCGCTATATGTTGTACGCTGTTGTATTATGCAACTTTTCTATTTGAATACAACACAGGCATACATTAGCTAAACAAAAACCAACACCAGCTAGCCCAAGCATTTAGCTGCCAGTATTCAGGGAAAATATTTTAAACGTTGAAAAGTAAAAAGGAACCCATTGGTGCTTAGATTGCTTGAGTGTTTTTAATCGCAAACACTTTATAAGTTTTTTTTTTCTTCGTAGGGAAAACAATAGTGTGCTGTGGTAATGTGTACTGTATGGTCAATTGAACAACCCCAAAAAGGTGACAGGAATTTTTGGTTGCAACATTTTTGTAATTTTTCTGCTGACATTTTTACCAAATTGAAATTCAATTTTCAATGTTTTTCTTTGTGTTTTTTTTAATTAAAATGAAAGCCTGCTACATTTTTATGGGAATTGTGATAAAAACGACATGTTTTTGCTAAGATTACAGTCATGAATCTTGTAATAAAAATTAAAACTGTCGTCTTCAGCTCAGCTTATCCTAATTTCAAACACCAGGCCCGCGTTATCTCTTTTCCCCAAGAAATATGATATGTTTAGTCGGTACAATCCCACTTATTAATATTCAAAATACGATGGATTTCTCTGCATTTCAGGCTGCTTGATTCTATACAAATCTAGGATTGATGGCCCTGTCTCTTCAATTTGAACTATAGTAGACGGCGCGATGAGAACAATAACACAGATAAAAACGCATCTACAGTCGTGGCCATTTGACAAGCACTAGGATCATATGCATACACGACTAATCATTACAACGCTTCAGTCAGGACTACATCTAAATTTCTGTCAACACTTATGATATGTGTGTTAATTTTATATATGAGTGGCGGTACCTACAGTTTTAAAGTCGACTCCGGACGACAGATTTTTGAGAAACTTTTCATGGCAATTTTCTATTTACTCTCAGAGTTTTTGCCAGAAATCTGCAGAGAGGAAGTCGCCGAAGAAATACTTTTTGTACTTTATCTTGATGTCTGGCCTGGGGCTCGAACGTCTAATAAGCCAACACGCCACCTACTAGACTACGGCGACTTCAACCACAGGTCAGACATCTCGAACAAAACGAAATACGAAAAATATTTCTTCGGTGACTGCCTCTGAGCATATTTGTGAGAAAAAAATTGCCATGAAAAATTTCTCACAAATCTGTCCTTCGGAGTCCATTTGAAATTGTACGTCCCACCATTCATGCATAAAATTAACACACACATCATACATAAGTGGTGTGAGAAGCTAGATCGTAATCCTGACTGCAGGGTTGTAATGACCAATTATTATGCAATCTATACGTAGCGAATAAAATTGAGGAAATATGGACCTTTTTGATTTTTTACAGTCTAGGTCAAAAGTAGATCGCATTATATAAATGAAAGCAGGGACAAAACATGCAACATACATATGTGTGGTAGTTACAGATCAGGCCATTTTATGAGTACAAGCGATCAAATACACAAACTAGTCTGTCCCTAACAGAACTTTTGCAGGAGCTACAATGACTTGTACAAAAATTTGACTATCATGCCTGCTTTGAAGGTGATAGCATATCTCTTAATAATTTGACCAATCCAACGTCTGGGGCGTGTATAGTTTTTGTGGAACCTTAAACTAATCCGATTGTAACTAAAACTGATGCATCTTCGTCGCATTTCTCCTGTTCTCCTTTGAGTTTATCTGGAGTAATAAACGTGTGCTTGAGTCCGCAACAGCAGAAAATTAAACCATTTGACTGTTGTTTGGATTGCGAGTGCGTTTATATTTTTTTTTATTATTTTTCCAATTGATCCTGGGTGGAAGTGTTGAATTCTAGGCAGTGCAACACAGTTTACAAAATGTGCTCCGTTGGTGCATTATTATTCAGACAAATTCGGCAATCCGTTTCATCCAGAATTCCTAAATTATTCAAATGATGTCGTAGAAAATAATAGCTTCTTAAAAATATTTGCATTGCGTGAGTCAATCGCAAATAATCGTCTGACGTATCGCAATCTTCTGGCACTCTTGCGATTTTAAAAGTCACACCGGTATACTCTCGACCTGGCGATGCCTATTTTAGTGCTAGCAATCTCGGGACCTAGTGCACAGTAAGGCTCAACTTTGTTGGCAGGAAGTTTTCAAAATACTTCCCAAACAGCAGCGGTTTTTTTATATGACTGTGTACCTCTGTCTTCGTTACAAAATTTGTCCATTTTATGAAAAAGAAAATCTTCCTTTAAGTAAATTTAAAAAATCTTTAATTTACCATAACTATTGCAATAATTTTGATTTTAAAAATTTTTCTGCAGCCTGCCCTTTTATCTGAAAAAGATAACCAGAGCCACGCATAAAAATTCCTTCAAGTTCTGACAAAATTTCAATTAAAATTTATCAACAAAATTTCATCACAAACAGACCCATTTTTCTGGATTTTTTTTTGTATTTAGTGTGGCCTATAATAATAAAATATTTTCTTATTTTTTTGTTGTTTGCAAAATTTATTATAAATTTTTAATAATTGTAACCTTGCACGTTTTATTATTATTTTTTGTTGTTGTTTTTCCTGTATTTCTTTAATTTTAAATGCAAGTCTGCATATAAATTAAGTGCGTGTTGAAACACAAATTTTAGCGCGGTTTTCTATAACAAGAGACAGACGGACAGACAGACAGCCAGCCTGCAAAACGTACGTATAAAATGATATCAAAAATGTTAAAGGGTAATATTTTTGTAATTTTATGACTTGAAAATGGAAAGAAAAAAATTTAAAACCAAAAGCATTCAACATATTCTTTGTAAAACAATAAAAATTTACAACAAAAATATTAAAAAAAAAATACAAAAAAAATTTAAGTGAAGCAGAGAAGAAAACTGTGACGAAGCTAAAGATGAGATGACGACGGTCATCAACGGTTTTAAGTTACTTTAAACGTTAAAAAGATGATGAAGTGAAGATAAAAAATTTGAAGCGCATGTGTATACGATGTTTACCTCTACCTTCCTTAAATTTAAATTAAGAAATATAATAATAATTATAATTCGTCGTTTTGTTTAAAAAGAAAATCAGATTTTTTTCAGTCTCATCAACACTACCGGCAAAGAGGTGGTCAGTAAAACTATAGGCAGTGTTGGTCAACGGCGCTTTTCATAGAATAAAGGACATTTAACAGAAACTTAAGGATACCACCTAAAGTGTTACTATTCTGATTATGCGCCCTGGTGGCCTAATGGGTAGTATGCTACAGTATTCTGGTGTCTGCTACTCTACACCGTGCATAAGGACTATGTCACTCAGCTCGTTATTGTATAATTTGTAATTGAAGGCACTTTGTAATTGTTTTATAATGTGTTAAAGTCCGCGCAGCTGTATGGCCCATAGAGAGTCTACATGTTCAGTAGAAAGGTTTGTGTCTTAAGTCTTTTGTTTGTAATTAAAGATGGAGGGTTTCATTTGAAAGGTTTAAGTCGCCGTAGTCTAGTAGGTAGTGTGTTGGCTTGTGAAACGTGAGGTCGCAGTTCAAACCCAGATCAGATATTTCCAACAAAAATATTTAAAATTTTAATATGAGGAAATATTTCACAGATTTCTGGCAAAAACACCGAGAGTAAATAAAATTGTCATGAAAAGTTTCTCAAAAAATCAGGTCTTCAGAGTCGATTTTGAACTGTACGTCCCGCCACTCCCGTATAAAATTAGCACACACAACATAAGTGGTGTAATAAACTAGTTTGTAGAGCTGACTGAAGGGTTAAATGACCAATTATGTATGTTCGTATGTCAGACAAATCTATAACAAAGAAGACTTCCATGGTCTAAAATTTTGGCTTAAATGATGGTCATGTTAAACTATTTTAAAATCTTGTCATAATGGGAATCGTATTCTGACTATTTAAGGGAGGGAGAAGCTATTCTTTGTTAACGAAAAATGCCTATCTGGTCAAAGTGATGCAAGTTTAGATGAAAATAAATAGGAGATATGATGGGTAGCCAAGGTAAATTACATATGGTGGCTCTCAATACTCCAGAACTTTAAAAAAAATTCGAAGTATTTAAATATTATTACGGCATAGGGAACAAAGCATATTTTTCCAGAACCCAGTTGATCCTGGTTGAATGTGTTTCATTTGATTCTAGTCAATGCAACACACTTGCACAAAATGTAGTCCGTTGATGCATTATTATGCAGTCAAATTTGGCAATTCGATTTATCCAATATTTTCCTGATTTATTGAAATGCTGTAGTAGGATGTTTGGCGCGACGCAAGCTTTTGGAGCTCTTGCGACTTTCAGAGATTGTTCGACCTGGCCTTACTTATTTTAGTGCCAGCAATGACATCATTTGCGAAACTTCAAACGGCTTTTTAATTAAACATCTGTGTTCAACAATATTCGCCGTAGCCTAGTAGGCAGGGTGTTGGCTTATTAGACGTGGGGCCACGGTTCAAACCCCAGTTCAGGCATCGTTTCTTCAGCGACTTCCACTCAGTAGATTTCTGGCAGAAACGCCAAGAGTAAATAAGAATGTCATGCAAAGTTTCCCAAAAATGTGCCTTTCGGCGTCGACTTTAAACTGTAGTTCTCGGCAGTCAATTATAAAATTAACGCATATAACATAAGTGGTGTGAGAAGTAAGATCGTTATCCTGTTGAATGGTTGTAAAGACCAATTATGTATGTATGTAGTCTCAGGACCCAGGGCAATGCTCAATTTTGTTGGCATCGAGATGATTAAGGTTCTCAAAGCACAACCCAACTAGGCGCGATTTTATTGTATATGACTGTGCAGCTTCGATAACCAACTGTAGGTTTATACCTGAGGAGTCTGTAATTGAATTACACCTTAGGATATAAGGCCTTGAGAAGTAAGCCCATAGGTATGGAGAAAATTTTTGGTTCAAGAAACTCCTGACCTTATTTCTTTGTCAATCTTGATTCAGCCGTAGAACAGTTCAGTACTCTGTCTCTTAAAAAACGCAAGACTTTCATAAACACATACCCCTAGTTGAGGGAATATGATTTCAAACTTTAAAATTTAAATTAATTTACGATTATATGGCCGATGTTTGAACTCAATGCCCTACGACTCGGAGTGGGCTCTAAAACAGTATGCAAAGTCTGAAGTTATAAATTACTATTAAATGGTAATGCGTTCACGAATGTCTCTTAAAAGGCCAATAGGACCACAGACTCTGTGTACTACATGTACATATGCATACTTGGATATTACAACCCTTCAGACAGGATTGCGATCTAGCTTCCTACACCACCTGTGCTCTGCGTGTTTATTTTATACATGAGCGGCGGGACCTACAGTTTAAAGTCAACTCCAAATGACATATTTTTTGAGACACTTTTTCATGGCATTTTTTTATTTTTGCCAGAAATCTGCTGAGAGGAAATTGCCGAAGAAATTAATATTTTTCGAATATTTTTCGTTATTAACGTTTTGATGTATATAACTGGGTGTGAACCGTGGTCTTCCGTCTAATAAGCTGACACACTATCTACTAGACTACGGCGACTTCTGCAGTTACAATCAAATAGTAATACGATCAGTTATGTCTTTTAAAAAGCTCATGGGACCACAGGGTCCGTGTAGTGACCGTGACCAACGTAACGACTCCACTTTTCTACAGAGCAGTACGATGATTTAAGCTTCTTAAAATGCTCATGTTACCGCCGAAGTTTTGCGGGGAGCTCTTGCCCTGACTAGGAGTTGTATTAAGATTTGAATTAAAGTACACATAAAAGCCCTCTTTTTTATGAGATGATATACATACATACATACATACATAATTGGTCATTACAACCCTTCAGTCAGGATTACGACCTAGTTACTCACACCACTTATGTTGTGTGTGTTAATTTTATACATGATTGGCGGGACCTTTAACGGACAGTTTAAAGTCGACTCCGAACGACAGATTTTTGTAAAGCTTTTCATGGCAATTTTATTTACTCTCAGAGTTATTGCCAGAAATCTGCTGAAAGGAAGTCGCTCAAGAAATATTTGTTCATATTTTCGTTTTGACGTATGGCCTGGGGTTCGAACACTGGCTTTACGTCTAATAAGCCAACACACTACCTACAAGACTACGGCAACTTTATGAGATGTTGTAATTTTATCAATTGAACATACGAATATTATTTGTTGTGGAACTCTACACCATGTTCAGCAAGCCGTATGCATGCATACTTTGCTCTCCAGAGATTGCTTTACGTATTTCTGATAAAATATCAGAAATACCTGTTTTTAAAACTTTAAATCCCTTAAGAGTCGACCTTTTCTGGCCGCTTAGCTTTTTATTTATTAGTCGAGATGGCCAGATGTAAATGTTAAAATATTTTATGACAACAAAAAAGCTTTAATCAAAAAAGGGATAAAGTCATAAAAATTAATATAAAACCACTGTTGCCATAAAAAATATAATATAAAATACTATACACAAAATATATATAAACAAAAGCAATATGAGTAATAAAACTTAAAGAAAAAAATTTAAAAAAAAAATCTAAATCTTAGCAAGAGAGAAGGAGGAGGAAAAAAAGACTTTGTATAGAGATTGTTGGCAAGGCCTTAACCAATAAAAGTGTTAAGTTTTCATTTTTAAATAGTTAATATTTATGAAAATAAGAAACCATAAAATTTATTAATTTTTTTTAATTTATTTTTCAAATAAATTTTAAAATTTCAAAAAAAATTTTGAAGAAAACTAAGAACATGAGTTCTAAGCCTGAAGTAAAGAACAAAAACTAGTTGAGTTGGTTTTTTTAAGGTAATAAAAGTCATTAAATTAAAACAAATCTTCTAATTTATAGGCCTTAATGCTATTCAAAGGTTTTTATTTGAATTCTAAGTTGTTTTCTTCTTTTTTCCATTTCTTTTATAAAAATCGTATTAATTTGTGGAGGTTTTTTTGAAAAAAAAAATTTTTTTTGGGATGCAGTAGCAAGAAGGCGTAACGGTGACCCAAACTAAACAGCATGAAGACAGGCAGCTAAGAAAAAAATTAAAAAAAATACACTTTAATTCAGCCATTCAGCTGGCTGGCGGGCTGGCTGGCATGGTTTTCTCTTACATACGTAGTAAAACAATACAGTTTCATACTGCATCAGCATAAAAGTAAACGTTTTCTATAAAACTCAAGAGGTGTGTCGTGTTATTTTGTGTTTTTTTTTTTGTAGGTTGAGTTCTCCTCCATATGTGTGCCATAAGTAAAGGAGTCTGTTTCGTTTCTGATATTAGATTCTTGAGATAAAAAATTATGTTTATTGAATATTAACAAATACTACCACCACTATTTCGTTTATTTATTTCTTTTGTAATGTTCAAGCTAAAAACAAAACAAAAATTTTTTTTACTAATTGATGTTGAGACAATTGTCAAGCCGTTATCTACTCTTAGGCATCATGGTTCGAAAGAATCCATTGAAACGTTTATAAATTCTTAGACAATTATTACAATTTTCTATGACAATTTGGTTGTTTTCCGATAAAATAATATTTTTCTTAACCCTCAAACACCATTAGCTAGAGATTTTTTCCAAGTGATATTGAACAAAAATTATTGACAGAAAAAACAACAGAAAAATAACATTTGTTTTGTTACAGAAATATTTTCATAAATTTAAGAATTTTTTTTAATATTTTCTTTATTAAAAAAGAATTTTAAGACTATGGCTTTAGGTAAATGCACAAAGTTCAAAAAATTCTTTATTAAAGGCATTAATTTCCATGGCCCTTTATATATAATAAATAAAAAAGTGAATGCTCTTCTTGCCTTTGAAGTTACAACATTCATGTCATAACAGAAAAATTAGATACGATGTAGCGCGATGTCTCAAAGCCATAGCAAATCCATCTTTTGTGAAGTTTAATTATTGACAAAGGAATTATTATGGAAATAATCTGCAAATATTTTGTTCTTGCTTTTAAACTTTACAATTTCCCAAGGAAATAAATAAATTAAAATAATAATAAAATTTGTCGTTAATTTTTTGTATAAAATTTGTAAACCCCCTTCTCTTCATATTCTTCACTTTGTACTTTTGATGCTATCACTGGGCTTCGAAGAAGACTTGTGGAATTAGTAGGTTAGGTAAGCTGAGGTTAGAAAAGTTTTTACTACGCTAAGTACATTTCCTATAGGTTATTCATCCATTGGAAAGAGGATGGTAGTAGAAAAAATGAAGAAAAACACAAACAAAAATACCCGACAAGGATTACAACCTAACCTCTCGGCAGAGGTCAGCAATGAGTATTCAAAACGATGAGTAGATTCGAATCATACTTATAATTTCTGATACTTATACGCATTCATACTTATTTTAATGTCATACTCATACTACTCATACTCAAAGTTTGAAATACTCATGGTAGTCGTACTTAACAATACGCATAATGTTATTGATTATGACTCTCCGCGACTCATCGCATACACGAATCACAAAATAAGTGAGATTCGCGTACGAACACTACAATACTCACATGAAGGTTGTGTGTTTGCTCTCCTTGCTGTCTTTGTCTTTTTGTTTATGTGTCTTTCTTCCTTCTTTGTAAATGCAACAACAACTAAGACTGTAAATTTTGATGAATGATTCGAATCACTCGTTATACATTTATAAGTATTTTTCTAAAGTTATAAATCTAAATGAGTACGCTTATGAATCAAGCATATTTCGAATGTTATAAGTTTGATGTCAACGTTGTATGTATACTCATTGCAACTTGTAATTATATATCAATGTTGTACTAAGTGCGAATGAATCAGAGTAGTTGGATTTCAATACTGTTGATTCACTCATACTCAAAATTTCATGAGTAGTTATGAGTAGCGATAAAGCGATACATAGCTGATCTCTGCCTCTCAGACCACTTATGTATGTTGCGTGCGTTAATTTTCTCCATAAGTGGCGGGACTTACAGTTTAAAGCCGATCCCAAACGCCAAATTTTTAAGAAACTTTTCATGGCAATTTTATTTCAATCAAAGTTAATGAAATATTAAAGAAATACTTTTCATATTTCTTTTTGTTCCACATATTTGGACTGGTATTTGGACTTTACTCCCATAAAACACAATATTGCCTGAAAATTACTGAGAAAAAGTCGCCGAAAGCAGTATTTTTTCGTGTTTCCTTTTGTTCCAGATGTCTGGGGTGGGTTTTGGAGTTTATTTGCATAAAACACAATACTGCCAGAAAATTACTGAGAGGAAGTCGTCAGAGAATTATTTTTTAATATCTAAACCAAGGGTTGAACCACGGCCTTTAGTCTAATAAGCGAACACACTACCTAGTAGACAAGAGAGCAGTGGACAGCCAACCTCATATTATTCAGGCATCTTGCAGTCAGCCTATTTCCATTAAAAACCTGATGAGAGCCCATATATCAGTTTGCGAAATTGATATAGTATAGACCACAACCAGCTTTGGAGCAAATATTCGAAAACCATTAGTCATGGACCGGTAACTTTATAATCAAGAACAAACACATACACTGGCGGATAATTATGGGATGGTCTGCGCAATAATTTGATGTAAGCAACAAAACCTTAGTGGGACTTATAACATACATACATAATTGGCCATTGCAACCCTTCAGTCAGGATTACGACCTAGCTTCTCACAGCACTTATGTTGTATGTGTTAATTTTATACATGAGTGGCAAGACTTACAGCTTAAAGTCGACTAAAATCTCAAAGTTTTTGTCAGAAATCTGCTGAGAGGAAGTTGCTGAAGAAATATTTGTTTCATATTTCGTTCTGTTGGGGAGGTCTGATCTCGGGCTTGAACCGAGGCAGCATGTCTAATAAGCCAACACACTACTTACTAAACTAAGGCGACTTCAAGGCCTTATAAGCTTCTCAGTTATTCAAGTCGCCGTAGTCTAGTAGGTAGTGTAAGGTAGACGTAAGGCTACGGTTCAAACCCCAGGTCAGACATCTCCAACAAAACTAAATAAGAAACAAATATTTATTCGACGACTTCCTCTCAGCAGATTTATGGTCAAAAATTCTGACAGTGAATAGCATGGCTATGAAAAGTTTCTCAAAAATCTGTCGTTCAGAGTCGATTTTAAACTGTATGTCCTGCCACTCATGTATACAATTAACACACACAACCTGGCTGAAGGGTTGTTATGGTCAATTATGTGCAATTTGTGTTATTCAACGTAACTGTTCTGCAGCCTTTACTATAAAGTTCTATATATTGCTTAGTGAGCTATAACTAATGCTGTTAACTCCCTTGATTCGGCGTCAAACAAGCCTAAGTTTCTAAATGTTGTAGACAGTCAGTGATTTTTTACGCATTTCATATCTTTGAAAATCTTTTTCAAACTGACATCAAACATTATTTGTTTGTTTGTTTTTATCAAATTGTTCACAAATGCTGCTTGTCAAAAAAATTTCAATATTTTTTTCAGTAAAATAACTCAATCAGTTTATAAAATTATGCATCAAAAATAAATAAAAAAAACAACAACAACTGTTGCATTTATTAAATAAAAAAAAAACAAATTCTAAACAAGTTCTAAATAATAAATATGCAGCGTATATTTAATTTAATTTTTTTTAATTCTTTTTCTCTTTGGCGTTTACCAGTATTTTCTGATTCTATTCTATTCAGTGCTGTTGTTCCGTTTGTTCGTTTTTTTGTGTCATTATTCAGGTGCAAAATATTGTTAAATTGCATTTAAATATTCAATTAAAATATAAGGCTGGTACACTAATGTTTCTATGCCTCTGATGTTGTTGTTCTCATTGTTGTTATTTCTAAAGTATAAACTTGTTATCTTGTTTTACTTATCAATAAAAATGTTGCAAATAAAATATTTTTGTTGCAGCAGCAATTGCAAACATTACAAACTGCATGTTTAAAAGCTGTTATTAACACATGCTCTTGATACTACTGAGATACAGAGAATGAACTCAAAATAAATGCATGTAGGAAAGCTATAGAGACAAGCAATGGCGAATATTTGATACGCTGCCTCTAGTACACTTTCAATATTGTTACGAAAATGAAAAAATCTAGATATTGGTATTTTGCTTTTACATCGTTTAACATTAAAATTATAAACAAAAGCAACAATAACAAAACAATGCAGTAAGAAAATCTGTTTACAAATTATCGTATTGCTTAATATAACAACAAACACCGGCAAAATAAAAAATGGTAAACAAGTAAACAAAAATACAACAACAAACACTATAAGAATAAATGTAAACAAAATACACAAACAACCATAATGAAACAACGAACCACGAACCACGAACATTCGCCTTCAAAAACATTCATTAGACTGTTTACTCTGCACTATACAAGGCAAGGCAAAGCAGACGACTGAGTGAGTGAAGTTCAGTCAGTCTTGTTTGAAGATGCGGTGTGTTTGAAGAGGGTAATCGTGGTTTGAAGATCTCCGTTACAAAAATATGTCGAACAATTGCCTAATAATTGTTATCGTTTATGCAAAGTGTGTAAACAGAGGAATAACAAACAAAGCACATGTTGTTGTTTACATTAAGTTGTGAACAGTGGCAAACAGAATTGTTTGAACAATAAAGAATTTTAATTAAAACTATACACAAATTGATTTTTAATTTATTTGCAATCTATGAGCTCATATTTTAAACGTTTTTTGACGATTAAAACGTAACAATCTAATAACTATAATCATGTAAATTGCAACAACAACAAACTCATTATCAAAAATTATCTTAAAGGTAGCGATGCTTTATCACGGAAAAGATTTCCCCGCTTTGCCCTCAAAGTGTTCAAAAAATATTCGAATATATTCTGAACATTCACAATCTTCTGGCATTCCAAACAGCATCGATATGATCCAGAATCTGTGGAGTTTTTTCATTGCCATTGCCTAATTGAAAGCATGTGCAAGAGGTCAGGACAAACAAGCTAAATAGTAACACATTTGGCATTAAAAGTCTGGAAATTTCATAGGAAATGGTGTCGGTGATGAAGTAGAGAGGAAGGAATCAGAGCTCATAATTTACGATGTGTTCTTGGACGACCTGAAAACATGTGAAGCATATTCGAACTCTGTTCGACAGATCTGGATAAAAAGACGACTGATTGTATGTTAGCTTGCATCACAGAACCACTGTGACTGAATTATACCCAATTGGGAGACCTGACTCGGAGGCGAAAACTATCCCTCGCTTTATGTGACTGTGCCCAGTTCTTGACAATAAATGCGAAAGAAATTCCTTATAGAAGGAAGATTAATCGATAGGGGATCTCTTTGAAAATTGTATAAGAGGAGTCAAGGTGGAAAATATCGTAAATGAATGACAAAGAGGAACGTTCGTTGGCCGGAGAAATAGCCACTAGACCACCAACATCATGTCATGATGCTTAGCAATGCCATGCAACATAGTGAACAAGATTTTCGAAGGGAGTAAGATTATGTAACATCTTGCACAAAGAGCTTGACCAAGGCAAATAAGCGGTGATATTTCATTCAAACACCGGAGGCATAAATGTTGGGTTCAAGTTTCTCAAAAATCTATTGTTCGGAGTTGATGTTATACTGTAAGTCCCGACACTCATGTATAAAATTAACACACACATTGTAAGTGGTGTGAGAAGCTAGATTGTAATCTTGACTGAAGGGTTGTAATGAACAATTATATATGTACATATGTATGGGTTCATGTCTGGGCCTTAAGATGTTAAGTGAAAATAATAAAACTGCATGATTTCCAGGAGTATGTCCGTATTGAAAAATTCTATATGTAATCCGTAGGGTGCCATGAGTAATTTGTGGGTAAATTTTTCTTAACAACATAAGCAATGAATTGGCAAAATTCTATTAAAATTAACATGCCTAGGCGGACAGATGGATGTCTGACATTGCATTTCAAAGGTGTTACAAACACATCAATGCAACACCATATTACCGCAATAGTTTCTGACATTTTAGCTCAACTTATTTGGTATGCAAACGCTTAAATTATTTCGCAAAAAAAAAATGAAAAAAAAAATTGTATAAAATAACCCCGCAGCTATAAAAAACGGTGTTTTTTTAAGTGGAGTAGAGTACAGTAGAGTAGAAAAACTAGATTTAGATTTGTATGCCATGAATGTGTGTTTGTACGTTTGTATGCAATGTTATTAAAATTAATTTTATTTAAATTCCAAATTGAATTAATTTTCTAAATTTTTTCTGAACAAATTAGTCAAATAAAATTTTAATTAATTTTTAAAAGTGGAACATGATGTTGCATAGTTGCACGTACAAACATATATATTTCGGTAAGGAGAGGCAAATAAGATTTGTTTTTAGGAAATAATTTCTTTGAAAATATTTTTTTTCTTTTTTGAACTGTGGTCCCCCCTTGTCTTTATTCAACATCTCTGCCGGACTGTATGTATGTTACAGTAAATCCTTAAATTATAATTTTTTCATTTCTTATCATTAAAATTTCATCAGGCCGTTAATTCTTCATGGTTTCTTTTGAAAAGTTTCTTCATAAGTTCTTTTGCTTCTTTTTCGTTTTTTATGAAGAAATTCTTATTTTTGTCAGGCTTATAAAAAAATTTTTTCAAGTTGGTGTTTCATTTAAAACCATAAAAGAAAACATTTGTGATAATTAATAATATTTAAAGCAAAAGGAAGAGACAAGGGGGGAGAAAAACAATCTTCAGTTACGTTTACATACTGCTGCTGATAGAATATAAGGCTGATGATAAGGCTGCTTGCTCCTGGCTTGGTGGTTGTGTTTGTTTGCTTGTGATGATGATTAGAAACCCCATGGTGTGTGTTGTGCCATATAATACTCCCATATAAATTATTGAACTTCATGTGGTCCCCCATAAAAAAACAGACATACATATTCAAACCCTTTAAGGGAGTACAGACATTCAACAGGCCCAGTCAAGGCAAAGTTATTGAGGCTTTCCATATGTTGGGTCTGCCTTATAAATATTGTCGTCAACGCCATCACATTTTGTCATCAGACCAATAATATTTATTTAATATTAATGTGTTAAAGGCCATTTCAAATTTAACAACAACTTTAACCACAAAAAATAAAAAACGGAAAAAACTTATTTTACAATCATTTCTTTAAACATGTTCGTTCCTTTACAATTTCGTTGTTTCATGTTTTCATTACTTTTCGGTTTTTAAATTCACATTCATTCATATGCTGTTACCCAAAATATTGAAAACAAAATAAAAAAACAGAAAAAAATCTCGTGTTTAAGCCGTAATTCATTAAATGTCAGACAGAAGTCTCAAATTTCATGTTTGACTTATGACAGTTTTACCTGATACAACAGCATCGTTTTAAGTTCGTATCCCAGTTAAAACCATCCAACACAGCATCAGCCTTACAATAACAGCGAAACAACACAGCAACAGCAACAGCAACAGCATGTGTTGTGAGAGAGCCAAAAAACGCTGTGGATTGTTGTTAGTCAGTCAGCCCCAGCCAGTCATCTGAATTAAAATAGCAACGAAAACATACAATTTTAAATGAATGAATCGCAATTGCAATGTAAAAAGGAAGTGTTTCTCTATTTTTCATACAAGAAAATAGTAAAAAATTAACAAAAAAATTATTTTTTAATTGTAAACAAATCAAACGAAATCTTTGGACGGAATTTCTATTAAAGCTTGTCTCTACTGCTCATTTATATCTCCAACGCTTTTATTTCGTATTACTTTTAAGATTTTGAAGTAAAATCTCAACAGCAATTGGGGCCATATTCT
This sequence comes from Sarcophaga subvicina, assembly GCA_936449025.2. NCBI lineage: Eukaryota > Metazoa > Arthropoda > Insecta > Diptera > Sarcophagidae > Sarcophaga > Sarcophaga subvicina. The sequence goes on along the minus strand of OW388084.2, from coordinate 111,154,139 downwards.
GGACTATGTTGCGTCAAATTCAGTTTTTTGTTCCCCATGCCCTCTCCTCAGCCGTTTTACTTCATGAGCATAACAGAATAAGCATTAAAAAGGTTCCAAATGTTAAAAGCATTTCTACAGGCTTATGTCATGAGATATGTTGACCACAGATCGGCAATGAGTATTCAAGAGTAGAATCGTATCATACTCATAATTGTTGATACTTGTACGCATTCATACTTATTTTAATATCATGAAACCTCTACTCATATTTAAAATTTATTTAGTACTCATCATGTTCATACTTAACAACACGTATGATGTTGTTATTGTTGATTTCCTTTCCATAACTTAACATTTACAAGAATCAAAAAATAAGCATGAATCGCATACGAACAATAAAATACTTGTGTGTTTGCTCTGCTTGCTGCTCTGTCCTTTTTGCTTATGTGGAACCTCTACTCATATTCAAAGTTCGAAGTAGTCATCATATTCATACCTAACAACACGTATGATGTTGTTGATTTCGATACTCCATAACTCTCTTCATAACTCGAGTCACTCCAATCATTTATAACTATTTTTCTAAAGTTATGAATCTAAATGAGTATGAGCTTATGAATCAAACATATTTCGAAGGGTATGAGTTTGATGCCAACGTTGTACGCATACTCATTGCAACCTGTGCTTATAAATCAACGTTGTAGTGAGTATGAAAATGAATCAGAGTACCCAGTTAAATTTCAATATCGTTGTCTCAGTTATATTTAAAATTTCATGAGCGCTTATGAGTAGTGAAAAAACGATTCATTACTGATCTCTAATGTTGAGTATAAGATGCAACTGGTAACAAGTCCTAGGAAAATGATGAAGGCGAATACTGCGCCAAAGTAAACCCAGATGAATTAAGATCATACAAAATAGTTCGAGGTAATGCTTGTATTAGTGTTCTGGTCTAGCTTACCATATCCAGATAAGTAGGAGATATATATCTGCCATGTAGAAGTAAGAAGGCAAAGTGTAAAGCGATTTAGTTTATTGGTATGTAAGGTAGAAACCTTGAGTAGATCTGTGGTTTGTGTGCCAAGTCATTGCAAAGTCATGTGTAATCCACAATACTTAATAAATTTCTCTTTGTATACCAAAACTACATGGAGGCAACGTGGTGTAATAGTTAGCATACTCGACTGCAAACCATAATTCAAGCAAATAGTCATCGTAATCTACCTAGGAAACCGCCTGTCTATAGAGACGATAAATTAACAGCGAATATAAAAATAAAGCCATCAGAATCATGTCAGAAACATTCTATTAATGTATGTAACTATTTAAACAGGTTGTTAGACTGAGAATGAAAGTGCTCGTGGTATAGTGGGTAGTGTGTTGGCTTATTAGACATAAGGCTACAGTTTAAACCACAGGTCAGGGGGCAATTATTCTACAGATCTTTGTAACGGAGATCTTCAAAACACGATTACTCTCTTCAAATCCACTACGTCTTTACACAATACTGACTGAACTGCACTCACTGAAGCGCCTGCTTTGCCTTGCCTTTTATATGACAAAGTAAACAGTCTGGTGAATGTTATTGAAGGCGAGTGATCGTATTTCCCCTTCTCGAAATCTCTATAAATGTAAACAATGTTGTTTGCATTTATTATTGTAGAGTTGTTTGTGTATTTTGTTTACATTTTTTCTTGTAGTGTTGTTTGTGAATTTTTTTTACTATTTACCATTTTTTATGATGGTGTTGGTATATTTTTGTTTACTTGTTTATCATGTAAACAAGTTCATTGTTTTTGTTTTTGGTTTCGTACATTTTGTTTATAACATAAATACATACATTCATAATTGGGCATTACAACCCTTCAGTCAGGATTAGGACCTAGTTTCTCACGCCACTTATGTTGTGTGTGTTAATTTTATACATGAGTGGCGGGACCTGTAGTTAAAAGTCGACTCCGAACGATAGATTTTTGAGAAACTTTTCATGGCAATTTTATTTACTCGCAGAGTTTTTACCAAAAATCTGCTGAAAGGACGTCGCCGAAGAAATACTTTTTGTGTTTTGTTCTGATGTCTGGCCTGGGGCTCGAACCCTGGCTTTACGTCTAATAAGCCAACACACTATCTATTAGATTACGATGACTTCTATTTTCGTACCAATATATATAAATGTAGACAGTGGTTACAAATCAAGAGAAGAGATCAGCAATATAAGAAGCACTAGGTTTTGAGAGAATATCAAAGAATTGTTCACCTGTAAAACAAGCCATACGAAAACTTGGGAAATGGTTACTAAGCTATTTGATCAATTCCTCTACTTGGACTTAACATGTCCAACACAATTCGTTTTTGGGCAATAGTTTTTAGGGCTTATAGGCATCCAAGTTAATGTCGATAATGTATTGCTAATGCCACATATATTAAGTACTTAGCTCTTCTTACCTCTGGACCACCTTACTCTCAAAACAATTTCCATAAAAGCCACATGGTTTTTGAAAGAAAAAAATGAAAAGAAGAAAAAGAAAAAAGACAGTCTGAGAGAGCCAAACTAATAAATAAAATTTATAACTTTTAGCCATTAGCCAGAGTTTAAAATTTCAATCTTTATATGGAGATCTTAACGGGCACAGGACGTCTTAAAAAAAAATCATAAGTGTTTTTAGACAATTTTGTTTTTATTTCTTTCTTCTTTCAGTCTTGGGGAAACAAGAAAACTAAGAAAAAACAGTCAAACATTTCAAAAAATGATTTATAATAATGTGTTCTTGCAGACAGTTAACATCAACCAGAAGTTTTTACTTTGGCTTGGCTTGGTTTTTTGTTAAAAAAGTTATAAAAGTTTATATTTTAATATTTTTGTTAATTCCAAAAGCTTTTGTTGAAGTGTTTTTTAAGGCTGGTAAAAAAAGAAGAAAAAAAGGAGAGAAGCTTGAAAATTATTTTCTTGTTAAACGATAAACGTTAACAGTTGGATATCGCCGCCGCAGACATCGTCATCTTAAAGAATCTGTTAAAGAATGAAAGAAAAAGAAACAGAAACAGAAACAGTATGACATTAAGAAAAGCAACAAAAAAAACAAAAATAAAAACAAAAACTTGTATAAACAAATTCATAAAGTTTTTATGATTGCCATAAGGTAGTCGAAAATAAATGAAAGATTTTCAACAAGAATGTTGACAACAAATTATTTTCGATAAGAAAGTAAAAATTAAAAAATCACAGGGGAAAGAGAGGCTTAAAAGCCTGAGTAATTAAAAAATTTGCAAGTTTTATACAAAACAATTAGAGAACATATCTTCTAGACAGGGTGGATACTCATACTGCCAGCTAACGGGTCCGCCATCTAACGTTTGTTTTTTCAACTAGTGCTTATTTCTGGAATGGTAACACTTAGCTCATGTCTGATCTGACAGATAATTAGTTTTATACTTCCGCTGAACGAATATGGTGGTGTATACGCTTGAACAACGCTGGGAAATGTTGCGACATTACTTTGAAAATCATGGTAATGTTGCAGAATGTGTGCGAAAATTGCGTACGGATTTTGGAAGAAGAAAAGCACCGTCAGCTCCGTATGTTCGTTATCTTGTGAAAAAAGTGAAAGAAACTGGCATCCTCATCGATAAACCAAAACGTGAAAAGCCAAAAACATTGCGTACACTCGAGAATATTGCTGCTGTGGCAGAAAGTGTGTGTGAAGCGCCATCAACATCAATTCACCGTCGTTCTCATTGAACATTTCGAAGACATCATTGAGACGAATTTTGCATAAAGACCTTGGTATGACTCCATACAACGTCCAATTGGTTCAGGAGTTGAAGCCAATTGACCATCCAATGCGTTTTCGCTTCGCTAAGTGGGCCTGCGATCGACTTACAGAAGATGCCGATTTTGGCAAAAAAAATCACCGTTTCAGATGAAGCTCATTTTGATTTGGGTATGTAAACAAGCAAAATTGTCGCATTTGGGGCACAGAAAACCCGCACGCATACATTGAAAAGCCGACGCATCCAAAACGAGTCACTGTTTGTTGCGGATTTTGGTCCAGAGGCATAATTGGGCCATTTTTCTTCGAAAATGAGCAAGGAGTGGCCGTTACAGTCAATGGCGATCGTTATCGGGCCATGTTGAACGAATTTTTGTTCACAAGCATTGAAGAGGAGGATATTGGCAACATTTGGTTTCAACAGGACGGCGCTACGTGCCACACAGCCGAAGCTACACTCGATGTTTTGCGCCCTGTTTTTAAAGATCGCATTATCAGCCGCAGAGCTGTTGGCGTTTGGCCACCTCGCAGCTGCGATTTGACACCGTTGGACTATTATTTGTGGAGTGCCGTCAAAGATAAGTGTTACGCCGACAAGCCAGAGACAATTGACGCTTTAAAGGACAATATTCGTGAAGCCATTGGTGAAATACAGCTGCACACAATCGATAATGTGCTTAAAAATTGGACCGATCGTGTAGGCTACTGCATGGCCTGCCGAGGCAGCCATTTGAATGAAATTATTTTCCATTATTAACCGGAAGGATTGTACTTTCAAATAAAAAAAGAAATTTGAAAAAATATTCAGTAGTTTTTTTAAGTATTTTCAAAAAAACAAGTTATTTGGCGGACCCTTTATTTTCCTTAAGCCATATAAGCAATATATTGCTTAAGTAGCTCGCATCCCCCACATCACATCAAAGGCTTCAACCTTTAAGCCATTGATTAAGCCATACGGAAAGTTTGTATCATAAAAAAACGTATTTTGGCCTTTTTAACTTTCTTTTTGTTTTTAATAATTTAAGTTCATGTCCAAAACATCATTTCATTACCGCATTTGTAAACTCTCTTTTACATGATTTTCAAATTAAATAATAAATCCTTCAACTTCAGTTTTGAAACTAAAAAAAAGTACATTAAATGCTTACCATACTCATCATTATTATGTCTTAATTTAACATGTTTTTGGCCAAGAACAATAATTTATTGTTAAAGTTAAATTACAAGAGATTTTGGTTAAATTCCTGCTTGTAAGACAGAAAAAAAGGAACCCAAAATTTCACACTTTTCTTTCAAAAATGATGGCAGTTTTGTGTTCTTTTCTTTCTTTGCGCACACTAAAGGTTACCACCCATAGGCTATTACCGAAATAAGAGAGAGAAAAAAGGTCTTCGGTGTTAAGAAATATTCTTTTAACATGTCATGTAAATTTATGGCTTTATTTTACGTTTATCAAGAGATTCTTTTCGTAATTTTTTTTAGCATTTTTTTTTAAGTGCGTGGGGCAGTGATTTTTCATCATTTATTCAGCATAATTATGGTGTTGCTTTAACCACCGCCACAGTACATAATGGCTTAATCGTATTTCATGGTTGCAAAATGTAATTAAAGTGATTAAAAATTAAGGTCAACGAATAACTATCATACGGTGAAAGATTAATGAATCAAAAACCATATCACGAGTTAGTGCGTATGGAAACGTAATGGTTAGTTATGGGATATTTCTTACACCAATACTCAGAACATAACACCTCTTAATATACCACATCAGTATTTTGGATGGCTTAGAGTCTGTAGGCATTTGAGTTTTAACTCGCAAGTGTGGAAAAATTGTTCCAATAACGAGCAGTGCGGTGCATAGCACCATTTCCTGGATAATACACTCCACATAGAATAATTTTATGGGTACTAAGCATAAATATATGATTTCCATAAACAAGTTCCACACTTCCACCAAAACACCGATTACTATGGTATCAATAGAACTAAGAGACTTGGTTATTCCCACGAAGAAATCGATTAAATACCTTTGGGTTAGACTGGAATCGAAACTGACCAACTCACAGCAGATAGAGTATGCTATAGCGAGAGCAGCTAGAATAACAACTCAACTAAGTAGACTGATGGCAAACATTGGTGGACCCCTCCCAAGTAAGAGGAAACTACTCATGGAGGCTGGAAATAGCATACTCCTCTATGGGTCTGAAATCTGGGCTACTACTTTGGAAACCCGGATCAGGGCTGGAAAACTACTGCCTGCGCAGAGAATAGCTGCTCTACGAGTGACATCCTCGTATCGCACGTTATCGACACAAGCTGTCCTAGTTATAGTCGGAATGGTTCCCATAGACCTACAAGCATATGAGCGCCGGATGATCATCAACGCCAGGCAAAGTACGACTCAACCACAGAGCATAGTAGCGATGAAGCACGAAGTCGTCCTAAAATGGCAATTTCGCTGGGAAAATGAACAGCATGGAAGCTGGACATACATATAAACTGATTCCCGAGTTGCAAGTGTGGAAAAAACAGAAAAAACGCCGAAGTAGACTACTACATATTTCAGAGAGTACCTGCATCGCATGGGGAAATGCCGCTCGCCATTCTGTATCTATGAAGAGAAAGAGAAACGTTAGATGATTCCGAACAAACTTTCTTCAGCTGTTGTCGATGGGCCGAAAGCCGTCAGCGACTGGAAGCTGAAATCGGCGTCATTAGCCCTACAAACGTCGTGCTGAAAATGATAAACAGTAGAGAGAGCTGGAATGCAGTAAAACACTTTGTAGACTATGTCCTGCGAAGGAAGAAATTTGACCTAGACGCAGCAGACTGAGAATAGAGGGGAGCCTGAACGCAGGCTGACAATGATGGAACTGGAGGATATGCCAGAAAAGGGGTCCACCTCGAAGTAATACAACCGTGGTTCCGAGGTGGATTGATTCCCTGGTGAGGAGACAAAGCAGGTTTTTAATCGGTATACCCAGTGGGAGAGTCCGACATATCATGTCTGGTGCCGACCATCATAAATGCATAAAGCATTTTCCCTCCTTACCGCAAAAAAAAAATGAATACCAATAAAACACCGAAAATCAAGCCAGGGACTTTATGCCCTTATATGAATATCTAATTTACGTAATCGTTTAAATTCCCATGAGACCCTAAAGCACAGACTTAGCAAGAAATGTACAACTTAATTCAGAACAGATCCAAGTTGTATTAGGTATGCCCACCACAATTTTAAAAATACAGAATCATTGAGGCTCTTGCAGCGACACTTAAGAAACATTTACTTGGGTTTTTATATTCAGACTGCTGGGCAATAATACATACACCTTTGATTAACGACCACGACGATGTTCTCAGTGAGATTTACTTATTTTATTACGGCCTATGCCAGGCATACAAATTATGATGACCGTCGAAAAATTCTCTCTTTTTCCCGAAAAAATTAAGCTTACAATGTATGCATATGTGGTATTCAGGAAATACCTTATTACTGAGCAGCCATCTAATCGCCAGATTCGCGACTTCCGCCTGGAATACAATGAAGTGACCACAGGCTCACATGAGAATTTGATATCCCAGTTTTCTATAAAAGCAGTATACGATACAGTTTCGCGCTATTGTTGGGGTTTTTAGCTGTCTAGACCGGCAGTTTGTTGACTTCAGCACGATCACGGTAAGGAGGAGATTAATAAGAACAAGGCGCCTATGTGGCAGTAAAGATGGCAGATTTCCTTTTTAACTCTCTTGGATTTTGCCTGGATTTGCTGAAAGACTTGCACCTCCATCTTTTGTTTGTTTAAAGGTAAAGATGACCCCAATAGTCCTTTGGACTCTTTAAAGGATATTCTGCTTCCCTAAGGCTTTGAAATCCAGGACAAGAAATACTCATTTGAGGTTTAAGGAGAAATTGAATTTTTAAATTTTTAATTGGTCATTACAACCCTTCAGAGTTATGGACCTAGTTTCTCACACCACTTGTGTTGCGTGCGTTCATTTTATACATGAGTGGCGGAACCTACATTTTAAAGTCGAATCCGAACGAGAGATTTTTGAGAAAGTTTTTGCCAAAAGACTGCAAAGAGAGAGCTGAAGTCGCTGAAGGGAATATTTTTAATATTTAGTTTTGATTCAGTTATTTGAACTGGAATCTCGGACCATGGATATTGAAAATCCCTTTACAGTTTTAAAGAAATCAGGGAAATTTGTTCGGTTCACATGTATACCTCGAAATGTAGTGCCGGAGAGATTTCCTAAAAGTCAGCCATTACTGTAAAAGGGGAACTGCTCTAATTTCCTCTAAATTGAAAAAAACTGACTGATTTCAGATGCAGATGCCTACATGCATACATAATTGGTCATTACAACCCTTCAGTTAGGATTACAATCTAGCTTTCCACACCACTTATGTTGTGTGTGTTAATTTCATATATGAGTGGCGATACCTACTCCCGCCACTATTCTCAGTGTTCTTGCCAGAAATCTGCTGAGAGGAAGTCGCCGAAGAAATATTTTTTCTCATTTCGTTCTGATGTCTGTCCTGGGGTTTGAACAGTGGCCTTATGTTTAATAAGCAAACACACTACCTACTAGACTACGACGACATAATGCAGATGCCTACCGGGGTTAAATGCAATATGAACTCATGTAAAAAATTTAAATATTTAAAAACCCTGAACTAATTACAAAGCGTAGGTTTACATCTACTGATCTGTAGTCAGGTGGATTATATTTTGTATGGAAAACAGAGAGAGAGAGAGGGAGAGGGAGAAAATAATACCTGCATAAAACATGCATGAATTTTTTAAATGTATTTCATATAAAAATTTACATAATAATAGCAATTGGTTACGTTGTAATACGGTAGTAGAGGATTAAATTTTGTGTTGCTTGTTCTGTTTTTGTTTTTTTAAACATATTTTTTTTAGTGGCATTAATAATATTAAAAGAGTCTTATTTTTTTTGTCTGACTCTACTATACGCTTAAATAATAAAAAATTAAGCCTGTTATACACAGTAAATAAATTAAAATATTTAAGTAGACTTCTTAACAAAAACTAAATATATTGTGTACATAGATGGATGGAATGGATAGAAAACGTGGAAATAAATTTGTTCAATGCAGTCAAAGAGCGACACACATTTAAATGTTGACACCTTTTTAGTAAATTGAATAGACAGACAGACTCTGCACGCTGCACACTGCACATTGCATTTGAAAGAAAGAAAAAGAAAAAAATAAAAAAGACGGCGGCTTGTTTTAACTGTTTAGAAAGGAGATGGAAAAAGTATTTCTTCTTCTTCTACGTTTTTTTATACTTCTTTTAATACCTTAAAAATGATAAATTATGATTTTAATAAGATTTACTAAAGAAAACTACAAAGAGAAGAAACAAATGAACAAAGAAATGCATCGTAAAAAATGAGGCAAAAACCAACAACGGCCATAAAAAATTATTTAAAAACGTTTAATTTCTAAAAGCCAGAAACAAAACTACATACATAAAATGGCATAAGTATTGTTTCACATTCAACAAAGAGAAAAACGGGGAAAAAACTACTTTAAATAGGCTTAAAAGCCTAAAAAAAATTAAGTCGCAACACTAACAATACAAAACAAAGCAAAACAATATTTTAATTTTCTTTTTAAAGCTTTTTTTTATTTCTTATGGGTACAGAGCAGCCTATATATTGAAGTCTGGCTTTGTAAAGGCCTCAGCAAGAAAACCAACAAAAGATTTTCAAAATTCCTTATCCCCATACAATAGCTTGGATGATTGGCTATCTGTCTACCCCTCTCTGCCCAGCCAAACCAATTTAGTGTAAAAGATGTTTATTATAGTTTTAACGATGTGACAAAACTTTTGTAAATTATTTCGCTTTTTTTTCGTATTTTTTGTTCAAAAAAATTTTCCACAAAAAAAAGAAAAAAGATTGAGTGACTGCCAGAATGATTATCAATCATTTGGGGATTAACAACTATTGTCAAATAGTTTGTGAGCTCATTTGTATTGCCAATGAATGCAAAGTGTCAACGTTTTATTGTTTTATTTTGAAATTTTTTCTTTTACAGTGTTCGAAATGAAAAATATTTAAGCCGTATGACAAAGAGTTTGAACAGTAATTTGTACTTAAAAAAAATAAAAATTTCAAAACTCAATTACTGTCGCAGTCATTGGTAACTTGGTTCTACAAAAATTTCCAACAACTACTCTCCATAATGAGTGTAAATGAAAGCTCAAGGCAGGATAATGTCCACATGATTTGTTGAGGCCCCATGCTCAACATCCCATGCTCAGCATCAATGACTACCCACTTGGTGGTCAAATTTATAATTCATTTGCATAAAAGTTATAATTCTGAATCAACCCTGGTAAGATAGATAAAAAAGCTACTATATAGCTACTATAAATTCTTTACCACTTCTACGTTGTTTTCACACATTTTTTGAATTTTATCTATTTTTTTAAATCTTTCATCATATCTCATTTCAATTGCTTCTAGTAATATAGGGTTTTTATAATAACATCAGATCACTTGTTCTCTCTCTGAGGAAAGAGATTTGTATTCTTCTTTATGAACAGTGATTGTGAGAAGGACTCGTAACACCAAAAGCGGGAATCTGGGGAACCTGCTAATTGACAAACTATTCGCTAAGCTCCAAGCTAATGTGTAATAAAGTCGCCGTAGTCTAGCAGGTAGTAGAGTGTTGGCTTATTAGATGTAAGTCCACTGTTCAAGCCCCAGGTCAGGCATCAAAACGAAAATATGAAAAAGTATTTCTTTAGGCGACTTCCTCTCAGCAGTTTTCTGGCAAGAGCACTGAGAATAGTGGCGGGAGTAGGTATCGCCACTCATATATGAAATTAACACACACAACATAAGTGTGAAAAGCTACATTGTAATCCTAACTGAAGGGTTGTAATGACCAATTATGTATGCATGTAGGCATCTGCACCTGAAATCAGTCAGTTTTTTTCAATTTAGAGGAAATTAGAACAGTTCCCCTTTTACAGTAATGGCTGACTTTTAGGAAATCTCTCCGGCACTACATTTCGAGGTATACATATGAACCGAACAAATTTCCCTGATTTCTTTAAAACTGTAAAGGGATTTTCAACATCCATTGTCCGAGAATCCGGCTCAAATAATTGAATCAAAACTAAATATTAAAAATATTTCCTTCATCGACTTCAGCTCTCTCTTTGCAGTCTTTTGGCAAAAAAAAAGGTCATGCAAACTTTCTCAAAAATCTCTTGTTCGGATTCGACTTTTAAATGTAGCTCCTGCCAGTAATGGATAAAATTAACACACACAACCTAAGCATTAATAGCGGATGCAAATCGTAAAGACTCAAATTTTTTTTCTAGCGACTGAATGTCCGTTTATATATAAGTAAGTGTCTAAGTACTTTTCAAGCTTTCCAACATGCATGACATGGTGGATAATTATTACGAGATGATATAAGTTGGTAGGAAAAAGAAAAACTTTTCATGTCTTATGTTAGTCAATCGATTATTCCCAACTACAGAGGACACCAATCTCACTCTAATACAATCCGCTATTCCACCAGGATGAACAGCCTAGTGACAGCCATACAGTGATGATTTATTTTAACGAAGGTCTTTTCAAAGTCTATGAAGCATAGATACAGCGGTGAACTTTACACATTGTTTCTCAATCATTCGTAGTCAGCTTATATGAGCGGCAGTGCACTATGGGGTCTGTATACAGTTTTACAGGTCGGTGTAGCGCCATTCCGGTTGCGCTTGGGAGATCGTTCTTTTTTGGTGCCATCAGTCATTTCATTTTCGCTCACCTAAGATGTTCGAATGATTGGCGGGTTTTTACGGTTTGAACACAGTTTGATGATGCCTTAAACTGGTGTTATTCTATTGCAGATCCATTAGAAGTCCTATGGGCTGGTAGCATATTAATTGCATAGATCAGAGTACTGCCATGCTAGTTACTAGAGCCTACGATATTGCCCTTTTTGGTATAGTAATTGTCATGTCCTCAGTTCATCTCATTTCTTAGATTTTTCACTCAACTAGAGTATTCGAGTCGTCGTAGTCTAGTAGGTAGTGTGTTGGCTTATTAGACGTAAGGCCGCGGTTCAAACCCCAGGTCAGACATCAAAACGAAATATGAAAAAAAAATTTCTTCGGCGACTTCCTCTCAGAAGATTTCTGGCAAAAACTCTGAGGGTAACCTAAAAATTCGGAGTCGACTTTAAACTCTATGTCCACACTAGGTCGCTGGGAAACTATTCTACAGTAAAGGCAGGCTTTCAGGAAATCTCTTCAACACTACAGTTTACCTTCGTAGTATCTATGTAGACCGTGTTATCGAAGAAATTTCGAATTTTTTATGGATTACAGTAGATTAATGCAGAAAGTATTCATTCTGAAAGTTTAGAGAGAAGAGAAGTAGATATTCGCCCTGGAATTCCAAACTGCAGAGCACACTAGTGTCACTCCAATACATACATACACAATTGGTCATTACAACCTTTAAATCAGAATTACAATCTAGCTTCTCACACCACTTATGTTGAGGGCGTTAATATTATACATGAGTGGCGGGACCTACAGTTTAAAGTCGACTCCGAATGACAGATTTTTGAGAAATTTTTCTTGGCATTTTATTTACGCTCAGAGTTTCAGAAAATCAGAGGTATCTGTTGAGAAGAAGTCGTTGAAGAAATAGTATCTTCACTTCTCTGGTCAGTTCATACATCAACTTGTTGTTCTTTTGCTGTCGCACGTTCACCATTTACTGCTCTCAAGGGCGGGCATCTTTCATGTTCAATAACCATTCGCAACTCTTTTCAAAGACCTGTAGAAATCTCAAGTGCGACTGCCATGCGAACTGATTCAATTTGTGAGTCCTTGCTGACCTGATCCAGCAAGTTGCGTTCGATTCAATGATTACTAAATTTTACTGCTCTGCGGATCTAGTTGTAGTGTATCGTGAGGTGTAGTCTAGTAGTATGAGTTCGAGCATTAAATAAGGCTGATTTCCTTTATTCGATTGCTTGTCATGCTTGTCATTGATTTTATTTGACAATACGGATGGCTTGGAACTTTTCAAATAAATTTTATTTGTTTTTATTTAATTTTTTATTTGTCTTCGACAATTAAACGGCATTTAACAGAAATTTGACCCCCGGGGTTCAGAAAAATAATTTGTTTTCTATTTTTAATCGTTGAAATTAACAAGAAACGGTATTTGACCTAGAAATTATGCTGGTTTTTTTTGAAAGCATTTAAAGCTTCTTGGCCAGAGTTTAATTATTTCTATTGTTTTTAATTTTTTTTAAAGCCAATAAAAACTTAAACAACTGTCTGTTTAATAAAAATCGTCATTGTTTTGCCATTAAACAAACACTGTAAATCATGTCATGCCTGTGTTATTAAAAATGGCTTGTTGGCCGTAAGTCTCTTAACCTTTTTGGTTTAGCGTTTTATGATATTTCTTGGTAATTAGAACTACAACTAAAACAATGTTTGCTTATAAACCTTTTGGAAATAAAAAATATTTTTTAAAACCAAGTGTGTCTGTGTGTGGCTGGTTTAAAGGTTTTTTTTATTTGTTTGTAATCTGGTTTTAGACGTTTAAAAAAATACAAGAAAATTCTTAAGAAGTTTTTAAAAGAAAAATAAAAATAAAAACAAAAACTATATTTTTGTGGTAAGTGTAAACAGTGTAAACGGAAATGTTTAATTTAAAATAAGAGAAAAATAGAAAAAAAAATTTTGGTTGCTTATGTTTAAATAATTAAAATTTGTCTTTTAAAAATAAATGTTATGGTTCTTAAGAATTTATTATTTTTTCTTTATTTTTTTAGTCATAAATTCTAAAAGTGTTGTTGTTTTAAAAAATTAGAAACTGGTCTTTTTCTATTTGTTTAAAGATTTTGTAAGACTACAGCAACAAAAACAAATAAAAAAAATTTATTTGATTTGTTTCTTTCGAATTTTAATTGTGGCTTGTTAATGTTAAAATATTTTAACACTTATGAGTTTGTCCAGCCCACACCTTAAAGTTATAATATAAAGATTTGTAATACCCTACAGGGATGTAAAATAAATAAAAGCCGCCAATCATTCGGACATTCTCAGTGTTCAAATATCGAAAAAATTAAATGACTAAAGGCGTGATAGGAATTATAACAAAATAGGCGATCTTGCAGGCTCCTGTAACTGGCATGACAGTACTCTGATCCATGAAATTAATATACTAACAGCCCATATGATTTCCAATGGATCTGCAATAGAATAACACCAGCTTCAAGGCAGCGTCAAACTGTGTTCAAACCGCAAAAACCCGCCAATCATTCGGACATCTAAACAATGAAATGACTGATGGCACCAAAAAAGACCAATCTCGCAGGCACAACTGGTATGGCGTTACACCGATCTGTAAAACTGTCTTCAGACCCCATAAGTGCACTATGGGTCATATAATCTGACTACGAAGTATTGTGAAATAATGTGTTGAGTAAAGTTCACCGCTGTATCTATGATTCATAGACTTTGAAAAGACCTTCGGTAAAATAAATCATCACTGTGAGGCTGTCACTAGGCAGTTTATCCTGGTGGAATAGAGGAATGTATTAAGATTATTATTATAAGATTAATGTCCTCTGCAGTTGCGAATACTAGGTCGACTAACATACTACACTTCTCTGTAGACTTTCAGAATAAAAATTTGCAACAATTAGTTACTGTAATACATACATACATATTTGCTCATTACAACCCTTCAGTCAGGTTTACAACCACTACTGTCTTGCCAGTTATAAGGGTCTGAGGCATCGTCCATATTTGATATATTTGCTATCACGCCTTCAGCATCCCATGTTCAATTTTATTTGAGAACTCGTACCGCTATCTTTAGATTTGGTCCAGCGGACCATAATGAAAAATATTTTCCATGGTATCATGCTTATTAAGTTTAGGCTTAAAGAAGTTTACATACAATCTCTTACTCTTCGGTTGGTCAGAATTATTTTCATTTCATTCATTATTAGTAAAGAACTGAACATATGCAAAAAATTTATTTCATTTTATTATTATTTAACGTCAAAATTATTCAATTTTAGTTTCTTTTTCCTGTTTTTAAATAATTGATCGCATGCAATATTTTATTTTCTTTATCGCCTCGCTTTGAGTAATCTTGAAAATAGCCATGTTTAATGGATGTGTTGAAAAGTTTATAATCTTAATTCATAAATTTATTCACATATTTTAATATGAAGACAAACAAAAAAACGAATTTTTTTCATTAAATTTGTCACAGCAGTCCCCACAAAAGCTGTTTTGGTTGTGATAAGAAACCTGTCTTGATATCTATTAAGAGAATTTTTGTTATTGATTGAGATTGTTTTGTTTGTTTAATTAATGAAACTGAAATTCAATTTTATGTTAATTTATTTAAAAAATTAATTAATAATAACTTTAAATTCTCTTTTTCATATGCATGCTGTGTGTAACAGACAAAGTTATTTATTTAATTGCTTAATTAACACTATTGACAATCGATAAAGCATGTGACAGTTATCGATTGTTCATGGCGAATTAGAGGATACGCTATACTATAGCATTGACATGATACATATTTTCGAAATCATAAAATGCAAATCCATTCAAAACTCTCCATCTGGAAAGCTGCAGGAAAATCGTAAACTCTTGAGTAGATTTTTATCGATATTACGACTACAGATTGCCGTAGTCTAGTAGATACTGTGTTTTGTAATAAATCAACTTTGAATAGATTCCGGATTTAATTGTCAAGTCATTGCGAAGTCGTTATGAGATCCCCAATTTCTCTTTGTATACCAAAACTATTTGGAGGCAACATGGTGTCATAATTAACATCCTCGACCACAAACCATTGTAATTCAGGTAGAGAACTTGATAACATTTTTATCATTTAAGGGAGCACATGGAAGGCAGGAAAGAGAGGAAAGAGAATGGTTCGCTAAAAATCTCTTTCTGTCCCGCCAAGATTAGTGCAGAATCTGCCCTGATATGGAGGAAATGGAATCGATGCAACATCTTTTATGCGAGTAACCTGCACTTCAGAACAGATATCATCGGTTTTTGAGTGAAGGAACTTTTGAAGATCTGGGCCTGGTGGCGAAAGTGCCACTAAGGAAACTTAGTGGTTTCATACGAAGCTCGAATTGGTTCAAATCCACCATTAACAGATCATGAGAAGGAGGCTTACCTCACAGTGGGTAACATAATGAGCCATATGGCCAACGAAGAAAGGTCAAGCAAACTGCTAATCTAACTTAACCTAAGGAAGTTCATTCCATTCCTCATGAATTCCTAGAAAACCGCCTAATACTTGTCCGCAGAGAGTATAACATTAACATTGGATGTAAAACGAAGATCAGCAGAGTCACGTCCTCACAAAGGAAAGACCTCCATTAACAAAAGTTCCTCACCACTGTCCCCAAAACATGTTCGCAGAGCGTATTCTTTCTAGCCAACGACAGATTGTAAAGTGAGGTCTCGGGTCAAACCTCATCAAAACGAAAATATGAAGAAAAGCAGATTCCTTGCAAAAACCCTGGTAGTAAATAAAAAATTGCCATGAAGAGTTTCTCAAAAATCTTTCGTTCGGAATTGACTTTAAACTGTAGGTTCCGCCACTCATATATAAAATTAACACACACAACACTAATGTATACATGATGTTTACCACCTTTGCTAGAGTAGGGTATCAAAATATGCATTTTAAATTGAATTTAAAATTTTGTGACAATAACGGTTGGAAACATTTTTGTTTTTTTGTTGTTGTTTCTTTCTAAAATGAAATGGGGAAACTATTGATAGGTTTTTAATTGATTTCTTATAAACAAAACGCTTATTAAATTTATGAAATTTAGTTTCAAAAACAGTCATTAATCAAAATAGCAAATCAAATGTATTTAATCAACAGTTTGCAATAAACAGGTTGTAATACATATGTATAAAAGGTCTTCCAACAAAGGCTGCCACCTAAATGTATTGAATTTGTTGTCATTTAGTTAGTCTGTTTTGCCAATGTCACTACGTACGCCGATAGCATTCACCAACCGGTGCTAATCATAGACTAGTAAGATCAAAATAAATGTTCTGAGCCATGCTTTTCATCAAAAATCCATCCACATATTACCCCTTTTTATCGATGCCTGTTCGATGATTTAGTACCCATATAATGTTGGTTGTACTATGCCTGAAGTCGCGGTATTCTAGTAGGTAGACGTGAGGCCTCGGTTCAAACTACAGATCGAACATCTCCAACAAAACGAAATACGAGAAAGTATTTCTTTGGCAACTGATTTCTGGCAAAAACCCTGAGAGCAAAATAGAAATTGCAATGAAAAGTTTCGCAAAAACTTGTCGTTCGGACTCGACTTTAAAACTGTAGCTCCCGCCACTCAAGTATAAAATTAACACACACAACATTAGTGTTATGAGAAGCCGGGTTGTAATCCTGACTAAAGAGTTGTAATCAACAATTATGTACCATGTCTGAAGGAATTGTTAATTGTCTTCTTACATTACATCACAGTTTTTGATCCCACATCCCTAGATATAATTGCTCCAAGTGCCATCCGATCCTCTGTGAGGATGTTTATATTCCTTTGTGTCCGGTTTACAGAATTATCATTGGCCTTGCTTGGTCTTCACGTCGTAATTGTTTTCCTTACCAGAAGTATAATCTAGGTCTGCGGATGTATTTTAATGTCTTTATACTGAGGATATTAATCGGATAATTTTTGGTCTTTCTAAAGAAAATCATTTCTGGTCTTCCTAGAGTGTGTCACTTGCGTGAAGGGACTTCGGTTGTATTGAGTAGTAGTTGAAAGTTTCTTAGTGGAATGTGTTTTGGCCTGAGCATGTATCAATCGAGGAATATAATGACATACGTCCTCAACCATTGTTTTCCTAGGATATAGGAAAAGTTTTGGTCTGACAATATATCTTTTGACAACGGTTTTAGTGTGGCGTTCCATGGGTACTTTTGGACACAGCAGTATTAACTTATCATTGCTTATGAATATTCGAAAACTAGTCGCCATTGGCTAGTAGGTAGTATGTTGACTTATAAGACGTAAGGCCTCGGCCATGTTGCCACATTGCTAGAAGCTGTATTGCTATTGGTCATGTGGCTAGCGGCCATATTGCTAGTGGCCATATTGCTAGCGGCTATGCTGCTATTGGTGTGGCTAGCGATCATGTTTATAGCGGCTATGCTGTTATTGGCCATGTGGTTAGCGGGTATATTGCAGCAGTCTTCTGATGTAAAAAATAAAATTGCCATGAAAATATTTCTTAAAAATCCGTTGTTCGGAGTTGACTTTAAACTGTATGTCCCGCCACTTGTGGATAAAATTAACAGACACAACATAAGTGGTGTGAAAAACTTGGTTGTAATCCTAACTGAAGTGTTATAATGACCAATTATCGCACGTACATACATACATAAATAATTGGTCATTACAACCATTCAGTCAGTGTTAACTTTATACATGAGTGGCGGGACCTACAGTTTAAAGTCAACTCCGAACGACAGATTTTTGAGAAACTCTTCATGGTAATTTTATTTTTACTCTAAGAGCTTTTACCAGAAATCAGCTGAGAGGAAGTCGCCGAAGAAATACTTTTTATATTTTATTTTGATGTCTGGCCTGTGGCTCGAACCCTGGCTTTTCGTCAAATAAGCCAACATACTACCTGCTAGACCACGGCGACTGCAATATTCAAATTAAATATTCAAATCTAAAATATTAAGAGATTTGGGAGAGACTAGGAGTGTTAATAGTTCGTCATGCATTCTTTGCATTTTCGAATTTTGTTGAGAATAACTTAAGAGGAATCATCCGTTCTGGGAATGTCAAAGGCGAGTCATATTAAAGGTACTATAAAGCGGATGTTCGATCACCTTAAGCAGTTCAATTAATTAATTTTTTTTCTATATTTTATGGTTCATAATATAATTTATGTATGTATGTATGTGTATGTAACAATATTTATACCATGATATAAAAATTTATAAAAACTTAAACAATTTTTTTTTCAAATCATACGAATGCAAGCAAATTGCTTTTGGTTTGATGGCATTGACATACGGAATTAGACACCTGACTGACACATAGGGGGAGCATTAAATAATGAAATATTATGATTAAACCATCATATATATGCTGGTATTATGATGAATGTATGGTATGGAATGGAATGGAAACCTTGAATTGAGATCACTTGTCTTACAAAAAAATATAAAGTACATAGAGAGAGAGGTATGTATAAGGCAAACCCCTTTAAAAACTATGATGTTTGATTTGACTTAAAGACGGCTTAAATAAACAAAATTTGAGTACAAAAGTAACATATAAACAAAGGGCATAAAAAATTAAAAGCGATTAAAGGCCTTAATAAATAATAATCTCTCGTTGTATGAGTAAAATTCCCATGGTCAAGAAGAAAACCAAAAAAAGGGGAAAAATTAGATTTCAAAGTTTTATTGATTTGTAAGAGGATTTACAAAAATATGGGTGGCTTTTTGGTATACTTTTTTGTCTTTCAATTTTGTAGGCTGTCCAAGAGTAATGACCTTAATTTTGTTTTTCTTCATTTATTGAACAATTTTTGTTACACATTTTTTAAGGTCTTATTTACTACCATATTTTTTTTTGGTTTTCAAACCATGATCAGCATTTTTTTTTCTTTTTCAACACAGAAAAGAATCGAATCATTAAAAAATGTTAAGGCTTGATTTCAATTGAGTTTTGAAATTTGCATAAAATAACAAACTACTACTGTGTGTTTGTTTATTTTTGTTACCAAT
The DNA here is from genome assembly GCA_936449025.2 of Sarcophaga subvicina. Taxonomy (NCBI): domain Eukaryota; kingdom Metazoa; phylum Arthropoda; class Insecta; order Diptera; family Sarcophagidae; genus Sarcophaga; species Sarcophaga subvicina. The sequence continues at coordinate 111,134,535 of OW388084.2, read as the reverse complement.
TTTATTATAACCAACAACCAACCATAGGCCAACAATAACAGACGTTAACAAAAGAAACAAAATTCGTTTTACGTTTCAGTTATTTTTGTTTATTTTCTTGTCGTTTTTTCCTCATTTTATTGCTTAAAGAAAACAAATAATAATTCAGGTTTCATTACAAACAAGTAGCCCTCGTATACACCTTAAAAAATAAACAAACAAAAAAAACGAGAAAAAAATAATCAAGAACTGGGAACAGCCATCCAAGCAATTGATAAGCATTTTTTCAATATTTTTTCAATATTTTTTTTAATTTTTTTTTTATTTTATTTTCTGTGTCAATTACCCTCATCTTTAACTACCGTTGGCTGCTTATATTGTTGGCGATAAAAATCAATGAATTTTTTTTTTGTTTTTTTATTATTTTTAATCATTCCAGAAGAAAACCAAGCATAAGTATCTGTTCTTTGGTCACACATATCATCTTCCTTTTTTTTAAATTATTTTTATTCTTTTTATTTTAAAATATTGTAAGTGAATGATGTTAAAAAAAATATGAGATCATAATAAGTTTTTTAAAGATAAATACACAAGAAATGTTGATAATTTAAAAACTTTCCCCTAAAAATTGTCTTCAATTTTCCTTACGTATGCTGTTGTGTTACATTATTTTAAAAGAAATTAAATTTTCATTCAAAAATTAATTTAAAATCATCAAAATTACTAAAAGTGTCGAGAGAAATTGCTCAAAAAAAAATGCAATAAAAATATAAATAATGTCTACCAAGCCTAACTAATTAAACTGTCATTAAATTTCTATATAACGGGTGCTCTTTTTAAACGTGTAGGTTTGGTAATTGAAAAAAATTCCAAATTTTCTTCTTAGTTCATAAATTTTTAGTTTATATCATGACTTACATCTGAGAGTCTCACTCAATCACTGCTTTGGCTATATTTTCTTCAAATTTATTGGTCACAGTTTATGACCAATACATCGTTACATAATACATACATAGGCTGCCTTCCAAAATGTATCAATACAAAGTTTGTATGCAGTTCTACTACTGTATATAAAATATGTAGATATGCAAAGTAACGAAACAATGCATCAACTATAAATCCGATGCCTGATTGCTTTTTGACTGCGTTAAAAATATACATTGACGGCATTTTGAAATAGAATACATTGTATATATTTTGTACAGCGGCATTCTGAAACACGATATTTTGTTCAAACACAAAGCAAATAACATTTGGAAGACAGCCATACATACACAATTGGTCATTACAACCCTTCAGTCAGGATTACAAAATAGCTTTTCACGCCACCGATGTTGTGTATGTTAATTTTATACATGAGTGGACGGACCTACAGTATAAAGATGACTCTGGACTACAGATTTTTTAGAAACTTTTTCATGACCATTTTTTATTTACTCTCAGAGTTTTTGCTAGAATCTTCTGATAAAATGTTGCTGAAGAAATAGTTTTTCGTATATCGTTTTGATGTCTGACCTGGGGCTTGAACCGTAGCCTCACGTCTAGTAAACCAACACACCACCTATTAGACTCTGCGATTCACTGTCTAACGCATAAATAAATGAATGCCTACCGTTAACCCTTGATAATATACGATTAGATCGGTAATGCCAGTAGTAACCTAAAATTTTGGGTTTCTTTTCGAAGCATTTCATCTGATATCTCATTTCATTTAATGACAGCTATAATATAGTCTTCGGGGGATAGGGTCGCGTGTGACTTGCTCTTATACACGAAAGATTTCACGCGGCACCACAAACAGTAGTCCTGAGAGGTCATATCGAATGATCTTGGCGGCTCATGAACACCTCGATTAAATGTGATTATTTCCTAACCAAATTCAGCTCTATTTTAGGTCGTGGGCTCTTTGAGAGCGTTAGAAAAAAATCATAAGAAAAATTCTGAAAATTCTGAAATTCTGAAATTTTTCTGTTATATTGGCAGCCACCTGCAAATATAACAGAAGTCCGATCTTGTTTTCTGTGTACCTATAAAGGGACATGCCTAGTTTTTTTACACGCAAATTCTACATTCTCGCGGTTTCTCATCGAATAAGTGATGTTATATGACTGTCGCCGTGATCTAGTAGCCTTATTATTCAAACTCCAAGTCAGGCATCTCCAACTAAACGAAATTATGAAAAAATATTTCTTCGGCGACTTCCTCTCAGCAGATTTCTGACAAGAAATCTAAGAGTAAATAAAATTGCCATGAAAAGTTTCTCAAAAATCTGTCGTTCGGAGTCGACTGTAAACTATAGCTCCCACCACTCATGTATAAAAATTAACACACACAACATAAGTCGTGTGAGAAGCTAGGTCGTAATTCTGACTGAAGGGTTGTAATCACCAATTATGTATGTATGTATGTGACTTGCCTTTTTACATGAGAGATTTCACGTGTCCACCCGAATTAGAGTATAGAGAGGTCATATCGAATGATTTTGGCGGCTAATGAACGGGTTCAATACATGTGAATATTTGCTTACCAAAATACCGAGCAATTTCAGGTCATGTGCTATTTTGGGAGAATTAATAAAAAAAAAAACATAAAAAAATTTGTGAAAATGGTTATGTTATATTAGCAGCCACTTGGAATATACTATACGTTTTAAACCGATCATGATTCCTGTATATCTATAAATCATACGTGTCTGGTCTTTTTACATGCAACATTCTCTCAGTTTCTTATCGAAAAGTGATGGCTGTATGAGATTATTTAAGAGAGGTATATTAATCTCTCATCTGAATTCCTTTGCCTTGTTTTTTGTACCAACTTTCACAATTGCATCAATATTATTGTTATAATTTTCTGGTGCTTTTCGTGCTCAGAAATCGTAGCTAATCTTTTCTGAAAACCTCTACTAATGCTATTCAATTTTCAACTTGCCTTACAGGCTCTTTACGGGTCTAGTAGCCGCTATGGATATACATTGATGTTGAATTTGTTCTACTGTTACTTACTTGCAATTACTTCAGCTTGAACTAAACTGCCCTAACATGGTGAAAAACCTTAACGATATACCAACGGTTTGAGGAGATATCTCAAGAAAGTTAATGTGTCATGTCGGTTGCACTCTGCCGAATTTCTGGCCATTATTCTACAAAGCAAGTTAAAGAAATTCGCTTATAAAGCAGCTTCAACTAGAAACTTAACGAATGTTAAACTAACATTTTGATTATAGCCCTGACCACACACATTATTATTTTTAAAGCTCATTAAATAGCTTTAGTACACTATTATTTAATATGATTTTGTTTATGATTTTTCTACCATTTGAAATCATAAGAAATAATTCCAAACAAGACAAGGAGAAAATCAGCTAAAAGAAACGAAAATCCACCCACTAATTTCACACTTAAATATCTTTAACGTTTTTTCCTACTTCTTCTGGCATTTCTAGCATTTTAAAGCCACATTAAACGAAATATGGTTGTTACTCTTATTATAGAGCGTTTTATTATGTCATTGTCTGGAGCAATTTAATACCAGAAAATAAAAAAACGGCACCAAAAGGCATTATTTTGGAAGTAAAAATAATGAAAAAAAAATGAAATTTTCTTTGACTTTTCAAAACGTTAAGACCAGCTTAATAAGACACATAAATCTGTATTACAAGAGAGTCGCACATACATAAATGGAGACAAAAAAAATATCGAATAAAATCTACTAAAGGTGTCTGTCAAAATTTCAATATTTAACAATAAAACAAAAACAACAACAAAACAACAAAATCTGGAGATAATAAAACAAATGAAACTTTGGAACAATTGAGGAAAGGGAACCCCTTCACTTCATTATACATATGTACGCCTGTCTTTAGACAAGTATTTCGTTGCCATACATTTTAACGAATGGAGAATTGAAGTGTCAAAATAAGTGACATTTGAAATTTCATCTAAGAAATGATTGTGTTTTTCTCTCTCTCTCTCTCAATATAAGCTTAAGCATTAAAAACAGATGAAGGTATGTACGTACGAGTAGCCAGAGTAGGAAGTCTTTAAGTTTTCGATTTTAAGGTGTGTGTGGTAAAGTACTTGTTTAGAAGGTCTTGTATTTAATTTTTTTTATATTTTTTTGTTGTTGTAAAAAGAGGGGTTATTTCTGCTGTAATTTACATATTCTTCACGCTTTTGTTTTTTGCCTCATGAAAAAATTTGTATTTTTCGTTTTCTTTTCCAATAAAATGCTTAAAGGCTTAAGCAAAAATGAGGGAAAAAAATCTGCAGAAGAAAAGAAAAAAAACGTATTTTTTTTTAAATAATTGCTTTGATTGAGTTATGCGTGATTTTATTTTAATCCACATTTTTACAGCAGTACCCCAAGATAATGATTTAAAATTCCATAAAAAGCAATGGGCGAGATAACCCAGTAAATGTGAAAAAGTGTTACGGAAACCCAACTGATTTCCTTCACTTCTCATTCTCCCCTTTCCTACATCCTGTCCTTTTTATCCCTCTACTATCCATCCCTCTTTAAGGACGTTGTACAATGGGTCAATTCGACCTCCGGGTACTGTACTTGTCTTAATTGACAAGTACACATCCTCTAACCTAACCTAACCTAACCCAACTGACAACAGACGAATTAATACCTCCAGAAGTCTAAAGAAATGTATAAAACATTAAGCGCAAGTGGTTAAAAGAGAACACTTTTCACATGGCAACTGTAAGTCTGCAGTCATTTAAAGTGTTCTTCTTTTCTGGAGTCATGGTGAGAAGCCCTACTAACTTCCAGGTTAGATTTTTTGCTGTACACGTTATTGCTTGTAAAGTTTCAATACTGAAAGCGGTGTCAAATCGATCTCAAAGACATTGACGACATTTAGGACACAAATGAGACTGACACTTTACCCTTCAGTTCTAAGATTTCAAATGTTAGACTCATTATGATACCTCATTTAGTATGCAAACCGGGGTTCAAACATTTCATACAGAAAACCAGCCCTACTCCAAAACAAGCGGAACTTTAGTTAGGATTATGGACCTAGTTTTTCACACCACCAATATTGTGAGTGTTAATTTTATCCATGAGTTAAGGGACCTCCATTTTAAAGTCGACTTCGAACGACAAATTTTTGAGAAACTTTTTCATGGAAATTTTATTTATCTCAGAGTTTTTGCCAGAAATCTGCTGAGACGAAGTCGTTGAGGAAATAATAATAAGCCACCACACTACCTAGTAGATTATGGCGACTACAAACATTCCATACAGAAAAATAGACCGACTCCACAAGAATCAAGAAATCTTTCTATTGAAACAAGAATTGTTTCCTTACAGAGTTCAATTAAAGATAACTGCATGCCAAATAGCTCCGCCTCTTCATAATAATAGCTGAGCGCATACCTATAGCTCCCGCGGTAGTCTTTTGAGTGGAATTCAAAACTTATCGAAATCGATGGCCAGACGATTGGAGGAAAGCACAGGCTAGTAATGTTGCACCTGACCTCCCGCAGTAAACGACATTGAGCTTCCCTGTAAAATTGCCAGAGAATTACTTACTTACTTACTTAATTGGCCATTAACAACCCTCCTCCAACCTTTGCTTCTTGCGCGCCTATGCCAGTTGGTCATACCAATCGATGACAAGGTTTTCTCTATTTGGTCCTGCCAACGCAAACAAGGTCGTTCCCTTCGCCGACTTCCGCAGATCACGGCATTAAATACACGTCTCGCAGGAGCATTATCCACCATTCGAACGTCATGGCCGAGCCAGCGCAGCAGCTGGATATTAATACGCTGCACAACGTCCATGTCATTGAGGAGCTCATATACCTTACTGTTGGATCGGATACGGAAATCATGCCAAAGAATATCTTGTTTAACTAAACTTGTTTAACAGATTGAGAAATCCCGGGTACTCATACTCGAGTTGTCGTTCAGTTAAGAGATTTGTAAGCAAAGGACCTACACCTGTCAGTTAAAAATTATGAAGCTGACAGCTTTCGATCCTAAATAGTGAGTCAGAGGTTGCGGCAAGTACAGTACGCGGAGGTCAAGTTGACCCATTGTACTACGTCCTAAAGGAGAGAGAATAATAGGGGAGATAGGGAAAAAGGACATGAAGTAGGAAAGGGAGAATAAGCAAGCGGAGTAATAACACAGGTTAACAAACACACAAGGGAGTGCGATTAGACTATTGAAGCCCTAGCACTCCTCAACCAGCTCAAACTAATAATGAATCTATGGAGAGCCTTAATGCCGGCTCTCGACATCAAAGAAGCCACTGCCAAGGGTCCCTGTAACATTCCGGCTGGAATCTGTTCCAGATCATTGTCAGCGATCTAATCTCGCAGTGCACCGTAATAAACCCAATAACTAACCTTAAACTGGCCTTATACAAGTCCAGCAACGCCTTTGCTCTCCCCCCCCCCCCTGATCCATTGAATCCCAAATAGTAGAAATCAAATAAATTTTAAGAGACGCAATGTTTTTACGCTTTAAAAAATGTTACTGGGTTATCGATCATTTAAAGTTGTACTGGTTTTTTTGTAAAAAAAAAATACGTTACAAGACTACATACCAAGTCATAGACATGTGTAGAGAGAGGCTCGTAGAGATTTATTTACTCCAATAAAAAATTCATTTTTTTTGTTCTGCGTTTTTTTTTTTGTTCAGTTTAAGTACACTTTTAAGTCCGAGGCAAGCTATTTGCTGGAGTCATATTGTTGTTTAAGTATGTGAATGTGTCAAATTTTTGACACATGTCGTGTTGCCATATTTGCATTTTTATTTACACAAACAAAAAAGAATTTTTATACAAAAAAAGACAAAAATTAAAGCACTTTTTTGTTTTTGTTGTTGTTGTTTGCTTTATTACTTGCGGCAATTGTTTTTCAAAATATTTCTTTACCACGTAAGTATGGCAAGCAAGCAAGTAATAGTACATGGTTATGCTCATATTTGCCTTCATTTAATACAATAGAAAAATAAAGAATAACAACAACAACAAAAAAATTATATTTTCGAACAAATATTTAAACAAAGTAATGACAGGGCTTGAAATCGTTTACGTTTTTTTTTTTACTCGAAAGGTGGTATTGAAGTAAAATAAAGCATTCAAGCTATCGATCACTAGTTTTTTTTTCTTGTGCTCTATTGACTGGATGTGAAATAATTGCAGGTTTGTTGGCCCAACAAGACAAGTGCTTTGTAGGTTAAGAGAAAAGGAATTTCTATGTAAAAAATTTACAAATAAAACGTTATTGTTTTCTTATAAAAGGGAGAAATATTAATCGTATTGACCTTATTTTTGTAAGAAATTTAGATTGTCTAATAATAGGTTTTAAACCACACTTACGTGGGATATATGAGAGAGAAATAGTTTTACGAAATCATTGTAAGAGGCCTCGTTATAAGGGAACCGATTACACCTAATACCATTGGCTATTAATAACCCGATTAAAATATTTCGTCCTGCCTTAAGACATTCTTCCAGACGTCTCTCTTTCTTGAGTGCCTGCACCATTCGATCACACCAATCGATGACAACGTTCCTCGATTTGGTCCTTCTAACGCAAACAATGCCATCAGTCAGTCTTGTGTGAAGACGCGTTTCATGTGAAGAGAATAATTGTGGTATGAAGATCTCCGTTGTAAAGATCTAACGAACAATTGTTAGTGTGTAGGCGGAAGATTGTAAAGAAGAATAACAAAGAAAAGCAATTGTTGTTGTTTACATCACGTTGTGAACAGTGAGTGGTACACAGAATTTTGGGAATAATAATGAATTTTTATTAAAACTAAACACAAATTTAATTTTATTTTATTTGCAATCTACGAACTTATATTTTAAATGTTTTTAAAAGGTAAAAACGAGGGAGAATAAGGAAGCGGATTAATAACACAGACTAACAAACACACAAGAGATTACACCTTTGAAGCCCTAGCACTTCTCAACCAGCTCAAACTAATAATGAATCTATGGTGAGACTTAATTTTGGCTCTCGACAAAGGAATCAAACCCTCGTAGAAGCCTCTGCCAAGGGTCCACAACCCCAAACTACTAAGGGCTGGACAGTTACAGTGGAGTTGTTCGATAGTCTCCAACACCTCATCTTCGCAACATTCCCTGCAATAGTCCCGCTGCGCATCTCGGCGGAGCATCCACCTCCATTCGAACGACATGGCTGAGCCAGAGCAGTCGCTAGATGTTAATACACTGCACAACGTCCATGTCATTGAGGAGCTCATACAGCTCACTGTTCCAACGGATGCGGAAATCATCGCCAATTCGCACTGAACCGAAGATCTTACGTAGGATTTTTCTCTCGAATACTCTTAAGGCTGATGCATTTGTGCTTAATAGGGTCCATGCCTCTGCGCCATAAAGAAGCACGGGTAGGATGAGTGGTTTGTAGATTATTAGATTAAATGCCCGTTGAGTAGCATCTGTTGGCAAGAATGATCATGCGCTTGATTTCCAGACTGACCTCCTTTTTGGTGATAATGGCGGAGCCAAGAGAAATATATATCTTGACTATACCCATCATACACTTCAGGCAGTATTGCTCGCTATCTTCTCACATCATTTCTATTGCATGTGTTAATATTATAGATGAGTGGCGGCACCTACTTGTTAAAGTCAACGACGAACGACAAATTTTTTAAGAAATTTTTTCGTCGCTATTTTTATTTTACTCTCAAAATTTTTACTAGAAGCCTGCTGAAAGGGATTCGCCAAAGAAATATTTTTTCATTTTGTTGGAAATCAAAACATACGTCAGACATGCTCACAAATCCTAACACATACACATCAACATATGCAGACGACACCGCATTTATAAACGTCAACAAGGACCCGCAGTTAGCTTCAACACAACTGCAGTCGCACATATACGATTTAGAAAAATGGTTTGAACAGTGGAGAATAAAGGTGAATCCATCCAAGTGTGCTCATGTAGCATTCACACTCAGAAGGCAAGACTGCCCACAAATAAAAATAAATAATATTGATGTCCCTGTTGAAAATCACTTCAAATACCTGGGAGTCCACTTAGACCGGCGTCTAACATGGTCCCGCCACATCGAGGTCAAATTAGCGACCATTAAGCTGAAATCTGCTCAAATGCACTGGATTATTGGCCCTAACTCATGCAAGATTCTTTTATACAAATGCATCATAAAGCCAATATGGACCTACGGCATTCAGCTTTGGGGCAGTGCTTGCGCGTCTACCGTTTTGAAATTACAAAGAAGACAAGCCAAGCTTTTACGACAAATTGTCTGCGCTCCATGGTATATTCGTAACGACAATATCCATAGAGATCTCAACATTGCTACAAATTAGGCAGAAATTATAAAATTCGCTATAAAATACGTCGCAAGGGTGCTGCTTCAATTCGGCGATCATCGGAGGTTAAAACGAAGTGACACATTAAGCCTCGCTCGACGGCTGCACTGACACTAATTTTTAATGTAGTATTATTATAAGATTTGAATACAATATGTAATTAACACGCTGGTGCTAACTATTAACCTTCAAAACTAGCTTTAAGATTTGAAATCTATTGTAAATTTCTTTAAGAAAGATTCAATAATAATAAAAAAAATTTGTTGGAAATGTGTGAACTAAGGTTTTAACCCTGGCCTCATAACTAATAAGGCAACATACTATCTACTAGACAACGAACTAATTGAGTGACTTTCTAATTGAAATTGTTGTTGGAATGCCATCTAGCAGTGTAAATTGTTGCACAGTAGATCTAGCATTTGCAACACTTTCTGTCTCTTCCAATTTCTTTATAATCTTGACTCGTCGCCGTAGTCTAGTAGGTAGTATGTTGGCTTATTAGACGTAAAGCCGGGGTTGGAGGTCTAGGCCAGACATCAAAATGAAAATATGAAAAGAATATTTCTTCGGCGACTGCCTCTCAGCAGATTCCTGGCAAAAATTCTGAGAGTAAATAAAATTGCCATGAAAAGTTTCTCAAAAATCTGTCACTTGTATAAAATTAACGCATACAACATAAGTGGTGTGAGAGGCTAGGTCGTAATCCTGACTGAAGGGTTGTAATGACCAATTACGTATGTATGAGCGGCGGGACCTACAGTTTAAAATCAACGCCGAACGACAGACTTTTGAGAAATTTTTTCATGGCAATTTTTTTTATTTGCTCTCAGAGTTTTTGCCAGAACACTGCTGAGAGGACGTCGCCGAAAGAAATATTTTTTCATTTCATATTTCAATTTCGTTTTGTTGGATATATGTGACCTCCAATTTGAACCATGGACTTACGTCTAATGAGTGAACACATTACCTACTAGACATCGAACTAATGAAATGACATTCTAATTGAAATTGTTATTGGAATGCCATCTAACAGTGTGACGTGATAGTAACAATGATTGTGATTTGTAACACTTACAATCTCTTTCAATTTCTTTATAATATTGACCAGCCCCAGCCCAATATATTGATTGTAGCGACCATAATCACTTCATAATTAAAATGTTTTAAGAGTTGAATTAAAAAATGTGTATTCAATCATGTTAATTAAATGGAAATTAATAAATAAAATTATTATATCGCATGTTGAAAGCGTTAAAATAATCAATTAGGCAAGGATAAGTATGATTTTTGCTTTGGAAAAAAATTATTTTTATTCATATCATCAGTACATGTAAAGAAAATGTGCTTATTTATGGTATTAAAATTGGAGGCTTATTAAGAAAATTAAATGCCTATTGGAATCCATTTGAAATGGAATGTTATTTAGTTTAAAAGAAGTGTTTTTGGAAAATAAAAAAAAATGAATTTTTCTGTTGCAATCCCGAGTTATTTTTAAAATTCCTCGAACTTGCATAACTTGCATAACTAATCTAGGAGAAAATCTCTGTAGGAAAATGTAATACTTTTCAGTTAACAAATGTACACAATGACTTACATGTCCCTGTGTTGTTTTCTGAAAATGTTTGTTTAAGCCATTTAAGCTTAAAAAGCATACGACTTCTATTTGCTTAAGCCATTTTCGTTGCTACAATTTGGGTAAAACAAAAAAATAAAAAAGAAAAACTGAAAGAAACATGAAAAATTAACACAGCAACAACAACAGTAACATTTTGACCTCAATTTGATTGTTAACAAATTTTCAAAAATCTATTTAGAAAAGCGAACAACGAAACCGACAACGTCAACACAGATGGAATTGAAACTACAAATGCTTTTTGGGGACCAAGTCTAAATGATTCTGTTTTTCTTTATTTTTTTCTCTTTAAAAAAAAAAACCACGGAAATATTCAACAGAAATATAACAACAACAACAACAAAAAGACCGCTTTTGAAGATACATTACATTTGGTTGACATTTTTGACACAACACAAGTGCGTTCTAATAATGAATATCATTTATCTGTTATGCAGATATAATATATTAACATTCTGGATACAATGGGGCAAAATGCATTACTTTTTGGATACACGTTTCTTTTAAAACAAAACAAAAAAAAAACTGAAGAAAAAAATGGAATTCAAAAGAAAAGAATTGGAACTCATGTTCCATATTACAAAAGGCCACGAAATTTTAACGCATCTTTACGCACTCAATCATTTTTACACACTTATGTACATACACAAAATATGTAACTACGTTACGTTATGTTACTGGACCTAGAGACAGAAACGATTTTTATTTTTTTCAAAATTTTAAAAAAAATTGTTTTTTTCTTTATAAAAATGTCTACAAAGTTGCAACAAAAGCTTGACACAATTGATAAAAATCTTTTGGGTCCAATGTTTTGTGGTTAAAAGTTCCTTTTTTGTTTTTCTGTTTTTACGTACGTATGTAACTTATTACAGTCGCTTTGCTTTTTTTTATTATAAATAAAGTGTTCTAAGAAGGTTCATAATGTTATACAGACAGCCCTGGTCAAAAAATGTCTAAATGATCTTCTTTCTATATGGACAGACATTTCAAGAGATAAATTGTCTTTTTTCGTTTGTTGTTGTTGTTGTTGTAGTACCTAGAAAAAGTAAATGATTGTGGTCGCTTTTATTTCTTTACATGTAAACAATTAAACGTAAAAAGCACGTTCACACAATTTTTTTTTTGTCAGTTGGGTTTTAAGTCTTCTACATGATACATATTTTCAATACCCTACTATTATTTGAAAGTAGCATTGAGTCTATCTCCGTTCAGCACCGTGTAATTACTAATTCGGGTAGAGACTCAAAGTTTCCATTTATGATTATCTATTGAATGCGTTCAAGTAGGTGGCTATTGTTTTCTGTTCAGGTCATTCGTCTTCATTTCCAGGACATATGTACCAGAGATCAGCAATGAATCGTTTTTTCGCTTTTACTAATAAGCATTCATGAAATTTTGTATATAAGTGAGTCAACAATATTGAAATTTAACAATGTACTCTGATATATTCGTACTCACTGCAACGTTGATTTATAAGTCATCAAACTCATACCATTTTAAATATGTTTGATTCATAAGCTCATACTTATTTAGATTCATAACTTTAGAAAAATCCATCCAAATTTACAGTCTGACAGACACATAAGCAAAAAAGACAGAGCAGCAAGCACAGAAAACACACAGGCTTCTAGTGAGTATTTTAGTGTTCATGCGCGAATCATACTTATTTTAAGATTCGTCTATGTGTTGAGTTATGGAAAGTCGAAATCAATAACTTCATACGTGTTGTAAAATATGAATACGATGAGTACTTCAAACTTCGAATATGAGTAGAGGTTCCATGATATTAAAATAAGTATGAATGCGTATAAATCTCAGAAATTATGAGTATGATTCGTTTCTACTCTCTTTTTGAATACTCATTGCTGATCTCTGATACATACATACATACATACACACATACATACATATTTGGTCACTACAACCCTTTAGTAAGAAATACAACCTAGCCTCGAAGAGGCGTGATGTAATTGCGAAAAAGCAATTGAAGTCCAATACTTACAACAATTTAGCCGACAGACCTTTCAAAATCCCGTAGATATGCTGCACAAGCGAGGGTTCAATGTTGATTTTTCAAGCAAAAATGTTTTTCAGCAATGAAACTAATGACTTGACAGTTACTCAACGAGGAAAATAAAAGATCCTAAAAATGCTGAAGTAATTGCGGCAAAGGCAAGAATTGATGCCTCTGGTCTTACATATATAATTTTAATAATTGGTCATAACTGAGAAACTAGGTCGTACTCCTGACTGAAGGGTTGTGATGACCAATTATGTATGTATGTATAACAATCCTTCAGTCAGAATTACAATCTAGCTTCTTACAAAACTTATGTTGTGTGTGTTAATTTTATATATGAGCAGCGACAGTCAAGTCCATTCCGAACGACAAATTTTTGAGAAATTTGTTCATGGCAATTTTATTTACTCCCAGAGATTTTGCCAGAAATCTGCTGAGGGGAAGTCGCCAAAGAAATATTTCTTCATATCACATTTCGTTGGAGATGTCTGACCTGGTGTTTGTACCATGGCCTCACGTCTAATAGGCCAACACACTACCTACCAGACTACGGCTATTTCTCAGGACATACTCTGCGTATTTTGCCTTTCTTTTTAGTGAGTTTTCCTTCCTATGTGGCGTTCTAAACAAATTTCCCCTTTTCTTGACATCTACATTAAAACAATGGGCGGGCTGTGAGGCCGTCTACTTATTAGACTACGGCAACTTCTCAGGAGATACTCTGCGTATTTTGCTTTTCTTTTTGATCGGTTTCCATACCTATTTAGCATTCTTGAAGTCGGCGTAGTCTTATAGGTAGTGTGTTGGCTTATTAGACGTGAAGCCTCGGCGACTTTATTACACTACAGTAAGGATAAAATTCTAACAATCACCAAACACAACTTTTACCACTTAAGGAGAGTACCCGAAAAAATTTGACAATATTTTGAAATTTTTTATATTTTTTTTTTTCAGTTTTAAAAACTGGTAATGAAACAAATTTAAAATAAAAATAACGGTAATTTATTATTGTATATATTTTTTAATGTACAGTTTTGTTTGACGCTCACTGTATTTATTGAGTGGATATCACAGTAATATTGTATTGCCATGCAGGGTATTTCATATTCGTTGTCTATTACTCCCTTACTTGCCTTAATCTTCCACATATTAATTCATATTTGGTCTCATATTCGTTGGTAAGTATTCATGTGTCTTTATTATTTCGATTATTTTTTTTTGTTGTTTTTTCTTTTAAATTTTCTTTTTTCTCTTTTTGTGTTATTGTTGTAATCTATTGTAGTATTTCTTAATATGTAGTTCCCCCATCAAAGAGTCCAACAATTACTGTTCTTTAGCGTCATCCATACAATACTCAAATATGTAGTTTGTAATGTGAAACATGTAGTTGTGACCGGTCGGTTAATATTTTTATTACCGCGTAACTTGTTTTACCCTCTACTTTTCACGATTTTTTTTTGTTTTGTTGTCTTTTTGAAACGATTTTCATTTCATAATTTTACCTTAAACTTGTCATGTTCATTTTGTTGTTTTTTTTTTGTTTTTGAACATGTCTTTTGTTATTTATTTTCATTTGACATTGACGTAGTGGGTTTTCTAATGAAATTGTCATATTTTGTTCGTATTTTTTTTGTTTTGTTCTTTTCTTTTAATTTTTAAATTTGTTTTAATGACTGAACGTTCAACGTTTCAAAGCAATTTTTTAGGGTTCAAAAACAATATAAAAAATACTCAGGTTCCACAGCGATTATCTGAATTATTTTCTTAATTATTGAAAATATTTTCAAAATTTTCCTTCCTTTTTTGAAAAATTTAAATTGTTTTAAGAATTATTTAAAAAGAACGTGATCAAAATTTAATGTAAAGGAAAATTTCTAGTTGTCACCTTCATGTCTTCATCAATTTGAATTAAATTTTTTTTATTTTTTAAGGCAAAAGCTATTGCGACACAATGTGTGATTTGGTTGAAGAAATCTTATGTTTATTCCTAACAATTTCCTTCTTACATATGCTCACTTATCGTGATCCCCCAGTATGTCACCTCTATGGCCTCAACAATGGATGGGTCAGGGAGGAAGATCAGAGGCGTTGGGGGAACGCATCGGGTTGTTTTGTTTCTAGATGTCTATGGCCTGCTGTGGACAGTAGAACAGGTTGGCTGCTGGGCTTGGATAAAGCCAATTAAGGTTGGTTGTCGGTTTTATCACGCGGCACTGCGAGATTAGGTCGTTGACGGGGATCTTGAACGGATCCCAGCCGTGCTATTGCAGGGCATGTTGCGATGAGGAGGAGTTGGATACCATCGAGATTGAGGACCCTTGCCAGGGCCTTCTTTGAGAGTTTGAATTCTGTGTTGAAAGCCGACATCAAGGCTCTCCACAGATTCCTTAGTGGCTTGGGCTGGTTGGGAGGTGCTAGGGCGTCATCAGTGTAGTCGCGCTGTCTCCTTTTTTGTTGTACCTGGTCTGTGTGGTTCCTCCGCTCCCCATTCTCCCCTTTCCTGCATCCTCTCCTTTTTATCCTATACCCTGTATTATCCTTCCCTCTTTAAGGACGTTGTACAATGGGTTAATTCGACCTCCGGGTACTGTACTTGTCTTGATTGACAGGTGCACGTCCTCTGACATAACATAACCTATGCTCACTTATAGTAAATCCTTGCCATTTACATTAAGATTTACGAAGATTAAAAGCCAGCACATACGTTTTCTAAATACTATCGTATTGACGTCTAACCACGGTACTCAGGGCTAAGCGGCTGTAAAGTATTCAGAAGTATTGTAAACAACAACCCATTTTATCTAGTAATACCCTCGTTATCTTGAGAGTGTGCCAATCAGAGATCAGCAATGAATTGTTTTTTTTTTTGCTACTCATGAAATTTTGAAATATAAGTGAGTCAACAATATTGAAATTTAACTATGTACTCTGATTCATTCGTACTCACTACAACGATGATTTATAGGCACAGGTTGCAATGAGTATGCATACAACGTTGACATCAAACTCATATCATTCGAAATATGTTTGATTCATAAGCTCATACTCATTTAGGTGGAGGGATGCGATTTAGTATCTAAAATTAGTTCACGGCATAAGTCTTTAATTTTCAAAAAAAAAAAAACTGAAATGTTTAAAATTGATTCTCAGTGGCAATCTTTATGAAATTAAAAGCGTTATAGGAGCCTCATGTCTTCTGAAGTTTATAGATCCTCGATCAGATGATTTAATCCCAGAATTAGCAAAACCCATCACCTGAAAACATCACTCACTTTATAAGCCATCCTGCCATGTATTGTGTTTTTTAATGTTGCATTCATAATGTTTCAACGAAGAATGCACAGAAATTGTGTCCAGCAAAAATTTTCAAGGAGTCCAGCAAAAAGTAATGGAACTACGGTTTAACGCCGAATTTGTGCAACATATTTGAGAAGCTCATTCAGAGTTTTTGGCAGAGGACTAAGAGAAGAATGCCGAAAAAATATTTTTTTATTTCTTTCTGCCGAAATGTCAGCGTTGACGTTTGAACTTAAGAGCTTTTGTCTAGTAAGCCTGCATACTAGCTACTAGACTACAGTGACCAGCATGAGATCTGTTTAATACTGATTTTTAGTCTTCAAATAACAAAGAAACAAAAAACAAATTCACACACTAAAAAGCAAAAAAAAGGTATTTTAAACTGTATTTTCAAATGGAATACCAGTGTAATACTGAGTGACATTAATCCCTCAGTTAAAATAGGAAATAACCCTTGGAAACCATTTGCTACTGCAAGGGCTCCCATATGGAATGACAGTTTATCGTGCAATTTCACGTACAATTAACATCAAGGGACACATCCTCTTCATATGTATATGTGAAGAGCATTGCCGTGTAAACTGTGTTGGTTTTTCAGAATTGGGTTGATTCTGCCAGAATGGATGAGGCGGTAAAAGAGCACAAATGACAGATTATGCTGGCAAGTTTTAGATACCGAGGCAGTAGTTCAAGTGGTGGGTGAGATTTTAACCTCTCATCTTTCATAAACCAGATGAATCAAATTTCTTCAATTGATCCACAATTATTTCTCAATAAATGTTAATTTCATTTCACCCAAGATTCCATGAAGTGTTGGGAGTGTTGCGAGTGTGTGTGAACTTTAGCACCCCATTTTTTTTTTATTTGTTCAAGCATGGCCTAACCGTCTGTCTAGTGTACTTCATGACATGTCTTTCAAACAAATAATCTTTTAACAGTTTTACACATGATTTACAAATCTAGAGAAGAAAAAAAAACCGATTGTTTGTGTGTGGTAAAATATTAGAAAGAAGACGAAGTTGAACATTAAAATTCAAATTGAAAACCAACAAAATTTTTAACACTTTTTCTACAATTAAAACAACAACAAGAAATAAATCATAAAATATAAGAAGACTTTATAGACAATCAAACCAGCCAACAACCAACGCAATTTGTTTCTTTTAAGACACACTCGTACACACACAGCCTCCTATGACATTTGAAAAGCCAAAGTGATTGGAATTGTTTTGTTTTTGTTTTTTTCGGTGTTTCGGTGAGAGATGATAGAAATTGTAAAATGAAGCGAAATCAACTGAAGTGAAATGAAGTGAAGTGAAGTGAAGTAAAGGAATGAAATTAAACATCAAATGCCTGACACAAGTACGTAAAAATTTGTTGATGATTAACAAAATGTTTTCTTTAGTGTTGTTGTCGTTGTTGTTGTTTTTGTTTTATTTAGGCCCCTTCAACAAAATGTTTAAATGCACGCTTACAGCTACAACTACTATACATAAAGTGTCAAGAAAAAGATCAGTTCGGTTTTGATTTTTATTTTATTGCTGCTGCCGCTGGTAGTTGTTGACGTCGTTTTGTTTGAAATGTTGCTGACAAACCACTTGAACAACTACGTATTACTACACTACACTACACTACAGCATTACAGCAGACTCCTATGCTCTGGCCGCCAATTCACATTTAACACTCTTCTACAAAAATTAGAAAGAAATACAAAATTTCCAAAAACAAAACAAAAAAAAACAAAAAAAAAAGAAAAAAATCTTAATGACATGCGCCGAATTTGTAAACGAATTTAGTGTGAAATTTCCTTAAAAACAAGAAGACAAAATCCACTTCAACTACACGCTCTCTATACTGTACAGCAATTAAAAATTCAAAATTACAATTTTCTTTCATTTTTCAATTACTTTTGAGGGGGGATGTTTTGGGTATTTTTAACTGTTTTTTTAGATACCCTACATAAATATTATCAGGTTTTAAGGCCGCTCTACATTGGAAGGTATTAAACATAACATTCGAGAATAGATTTCTGTAGCAACGGTCTAGGTAAGAAGGATACATGAGTGGCGGGAGCTACAGTTTAAAGTCGACTTCGGATGACAGATTTTTGTGAAACTTTTGTATGGCAATTTTTATTAACTACTAAGAGTTTTTGCCAGAAATCTGCTGAGGGACAGTCATCGAAGAAATATTTCGTCATTTTTCGTTTAGTTGGAGATGTCTGACATGGTGTTTGAACCGTGGCCTCACGTCTAATAAGCCAACATATTACATACTAGACTACGGTGATTAGTTTTCTAGTATTCATTAGCAATGATAAGTCCATACTACTGTGTCGAAATATACCCATGGAACGCCACTCTAAAACGTTCTCAAGGGATATCTTGGCACATCAAAACTTTCCTATATTCTAGGAAATCAATGGCTGAGAACGTATGTCATTATATCCCTAGACTAACACATGCTTAGGCCAAAACATATGTCAATGACGAACCCTGGATTGCAACGCAATCCAAGCGAAGTCCGCTTTCGCGAGTAACACACTCTAAGAAAACCAGAAATGATTGATATTCTCTTGTACGTTGGAATCCGTAGACCTAGATTATACAGCCGGCAATGAAAACAATTACAACATTAAGAGAAAATTTAAATTTTTAATTCGGTAAACCCGACACAAAGAGATTTAAACAACTTTACAGAGAATCGAAAGCCAATTAAGGCAATTACATCTAGGAACGTGGGATCAAAAACTGTGCTATAATATAAGCAGACAACAATTCCTTCAGACATTGTACATAATTGGAAAATTAGAACACTTTCGTCGGGATTACAACCAAGCTTCTCACATCACATATGATGTGTGTTAATTTTATACATGAGTGGCGGAACGTACAGTTTAATGTCAACTCCGAAAGACAGATTTTTGAGAAACTTTTTCATGGCAGTTTTATTTACTACCACAGCTTTTACCAGAAATCTGCTGAGAGACATTCAAAAAAGAAATATTTTCCCATTTTTCGTTTTGTTAGAGATATCTGATATGATGTTTGATCCGTGGCTTTACGTCTAATAGGCCAACACACTACCTACTAGACTTCGGCGACTATCTTTTTACTGTCTATGGAAATTCTTGAAGCTTGTTTTATAGCGCTTTTGGAAGCCTTGTGGTCTCTTTAAACCTAAGACACTTCAGTCATTTGCTTTTATAAAAGAACAATATTTTTTCCAAAGCCGTCGTAGTATAATAGGTAGTGTGTCGCCTTATTAGACATGAGGCCATTGTTCAAACTCCAAGTCAGTCAACTCCAACAATACGTAATTTTAATATTCCTCTCGGCGACTTCCTCTCAGCAGATTTCCCGCAAAAACTCTGAGAATAAAATTAAATTGCCGTGAAAAGTTTCTCAAAAAATCGGTCGTTCGGAATCGACTTTAAACTGTAACCACCGCCACTCATGTATAAAATTAACAAAAATTAACACACACAACCTAAGTGGAGTGCGAAGCTAGGTCCTGACTAAAGAGTTGAATCGTTTTTTCACTACTCATAAGCACTCATGAAATTTTGAATATAAGTGAGTCAACAATATTAAAATTTAACTATGTACTCTGATTCATTCGTACTCACTAAATCGTTGATTTATATATACAGGTTGCAATGAATATGCGTACAACGTTGACATCAAACTCATACCATTCGAAATATGTTTGATTCATAAGCTCATACTCATTCAGATCCATAACTTTAGAAAAATACTTATACTACCAATAAATGATACGAGTGATCTATTCATTCATCAAAATTTACAGTCTCAGTTGTTGTTGCATTCACAAAAAAGAAAAAAAAAGAAAAAAGACACATAAGCAAAAACGGCAGAGCAGCAAGCAGAGCAAACACACAACCTTTTAGTGAGTATTTTAGTGTTCGTACGCGATTCATTCTTATTTTGTGATTCGTGTATATGTTGAGTTATGGAGATTCGAAATAAATAACATCATACGTGTTGTTAAGTGTTAATATGATGAGTACTTCAAACTTTGAATATGAGTAGAGGGGTTCCATGATATTAAAATAAGTATGAATGCGTATAAGTATCGGAAATTATGAGTATGATTGGATTCTACTTATCTTTTTAATACTCATTGCTGATCTCTGGTAGTGACCAAATTATGTACGTATGTAAAAGCCAAAGTAGCGTATGATGTGGTCGTATATTGCCACATGATATATTAAATTTTTTTTATTAATTTCCAAAACCCAGTGTATTCTGCTAGTGTGACTGCATCTTGCCGCAAGGAAAAACAACAGCTTCCAATAATAATAAAAAAACACAAAACATTACGTTTGTTTATATTCAAATTTGTACATGGGTTGTATTGTACCATGAGAGTTTGAACAATTGTTTGTTGGCCTTTCTTTTGAATTTCGTTTTTTATTTTTTATTTTGCATTCAACAGACACTATGGCTACACTTATCATGTGTATGATGATTTCTTTTCATTTTTTTATATTTCTCTGCGTTTTAATATTTTCAAAATTATTGTAAACATTTCGTAAGAATAACACTTCAAATCAATTTAATTTTCTTTTTATTAAATGCACAATTTGAGGCATTCAATGGAATGGATTTTTTGGGAAATTTCGATGGAAACATCTACTGGGTTTTGCTTGTCAAAAATGTGTTGAAAACTGGCCGGCACTTGGTACTTGACATTGATTAAGGCGTAAAGTTTAAGTTGATTTTAAAAATTTTTCTTTAAAAAAAACTAAAAGAAAGCTGCCACCTTCTTTAACACATTTCTAGCGAAACACAATTTCTTACAAAACTCCTAATTGGTAGCGAATTTTTGTAATTTCCTATGGCGGACAAGCCCTTAAAAAAAAACGCCACTAAATTCCTTATTTAAAACCCAAATACCCCACATATTTCTCAATTTACCTTCGTCTTAATAATTTCACAAATTTTATGTGCATTTTTATGGCATAAATTTTCAACAATTCCTTTTTGCAACATTGTTGTTGTTCTTGTTGTTGTTGTTGTTGTATTTAAAATATTTATCTGTCACTGTTGCAGTTCCTTCTGTACAAGAATACTTAGGCACTTTATTTTTATGTTTATTACGCGACACACACAAATTCCTACTACTGAGGGTGTTAAGATATTCTATTACCTTTTGGAGTTAAAGTTGCCAGAGTAAAAAAGAAAAGAAACAAAAAGGTATATAGTATATGGCACAGTGCATATAAAATTTAAAATATGCATATTGGCTTTACATTTGTACCTTTGAATATAAAAATGCCTGTGCATATATGCTTACACGGTATATGAAAAGTACTCACAAGTTGCAGTTTTCTTTTCTTTCATTTTGTTTCTTAGATTTACACAAAAGAGAATATATGTGAGTATTGCCCTTTGATACCCTACTCCTTGTAGTGTTTTCGTAACAATAGAATCTTGAATAATCCACTTACTTAATTGGCCATTAACAACCCGATTAACGGGTTTCGGGCTGGCGTAACATATCCTTCCAGGCGCTTCTGCTTCTTGCGCATCTACGCCAGTTAGTCACACTAATCGATGACAGAGATTTCTCGATTCGATCCTTCCAATTCAAACAACGTCGTCCTCTTCGCCGACTTCCCCAGATCCCCGCATCAAATACACGTCTCGCCGGAGCATTCTCTTCCATTCGATCGACATGGCTGACCCGACGCTGCACAACGTCGATGTCGTTGAGGAGCTCATACAGCTCACTGTTGGATCGGATGCGGAAATCATTGCCAACTCGCACTGGGTCAAACAACTTACGTAGGACTTTTCTCTCGAATACTTTTTAGACTGCTGCATCAGTGCTTATAAGGGTCCATGCCTCTGTGCCATAAAGAAGCACAGTGAGGATGAGCATCTTGTAGAGTATTAGTCTTGTCGTACGAGAGAAGTCTCTGCTACTCAAATGCCTATTAAGACTATAGTAGCACCTGTTGGCAAGAGCGATCCTGCCCTTTATCTCCAGACTGACATCATTTTTGGTGGTAACGGTGGAGCCAAGATAAACAAATTCCTTGACTGTATCAAAAGTATAGTTATCGGCCGTAATCTGATGTCCAATACGCCGCCCGTCTCTACTTGTCGATAAAATATACTTCCTTTTGCCCTCATTTACTGCCAGACCATCTTAGTAGACTCCTGTTCAATAGCACTAAAGGCAGCAGTAACTCCTCGCTTGGTACGCCCTATGATGTCTGTGTCGTCAGCGTACTCAAACAGCTGGACGCTTTATAGAAGGGCTAAGTCTCTGGTACGCTATAGTACCTTTGGCCAGTTCTCAGTACAAAATTATGTCGCCACTATAAATCACTGTCGGTAATTAAACTCAGCTTATCAAACACTATCGTATTTGTGTAAATAATTGTTATGTCAAGATGAAGTGTATTGAAATCCATGTTTAAGGTCCTCATCCTTAGCTTGAAGGTAAGAAGGTGTTTGATTGAACAAAAGTATTGCAACACTTTAACTGAATAATTATAACAACTTCCTCTAACTTTCTAGTGAACTTTGGTATGTCAACCTCGGCTTGTGATTATTGTTTAGTGGATCACAATATTATATTCGCCTTTATATCATCCACCAGCCTCAGTTCTATCTCCAACTCTGTTTCTTATTTTCATTATTATGTACTCCCTTCTACTTTCAGTTACAGCAAATTTTCTACAGACGACAACAGCATTTGTCATTCATATTCCTTTGACTGAACTTCACTCATTCAGTCACCTGCTTTGCCTTGCCTTTTATATGACAGAGTAAACATGCTGATGAATGTTCTTGAAGGCGAATGTTCATTACATCGCCTTCTCGAAATCTATATAAATGTAAACATCGTTGTTTACATTTATGCTTGTAGTATTGTTTGTGTATTTTTGTTTACTTGTTTACCATTTATTATGCTGGTGTTTGTTGTTATATTAAGCAATACGTTAATTTGTAAACAGGTTTGTTTACTGCATTGTTTTGTTTTTGTAGCAAAACAAAGCAAAACACCAGTACCTAGATTTGTCATTTTCGTAATAACATGATCAAATATTTCTTCGGCGACTGCCTCTCCGCAGATTTCTGGCAAAAGCTCTGAGAGCAATTAAAATTGTCATGAAAAATTTCTAAAAAATATGTTTTTAAACTGTAACTCCCGCATCTCATGTATAATATTAACGCACACAACATAAATAAGTGGTGTGAGAAGCTTGGTCGTAATCCTAACTGAAGGGTTGTAATGTCCAATTATGTATGTATGTATCATGAGTTATTTGATTTCTATACTATTTATCCCACTTAAATCCAATTAAAATTGGAATGCAACTGTCATTTATGGTTTGATGCCTTGAATTATAGTTGCAGACTTTCAATGCCAATGTACTGCCACAATACGTATTGGGTTTCACTGATTTGTTGCCTTAAGAACTTCAACAGAATGTTCTCCAGGAATAAAGAGCGATTTCCAAACTTCGAATATTTTTGCATTGTATTCGTCAAAGTCGTAAAGTAAATACATTCGCTGTGGGTTGACTAATAGATCGCACAATACATTACCCAAAAATTTATTCTTCAGCACATTCTACCGGCAATAATTTTTCCACTTACAGAAAAAACTAATTTGAACCTAAAAATTACTACATACTATTCTGTCTTTCTTCCCTTTCTCAACCTCCTGAGATTTTCGATGGCCATGCTTTATGCCAACCTGAAATTACTTTATTCAGTTGCAAAACTATCCTTGTTAAGATGAATATAAGCTCAACAATACTAGTGTAGGGTATATAAAGACACGTCATTTAAATAACAATAAAACTTAATGACAAGTTGCTAACTAAACTGCTGCAGCTTAAGTCGTAACAATTGTTTCTATATATTGCTGAAGCTTTTATTGTTGCTGCTCTTTCTAACTGGCAATTTTTTTATTGGTACAAAAAAAAGTGAATTCAGCTTTAAGGCGAAGATGGGAAGTGAAAATCTTTAGGTGGGTGCGCTCTCCATTTTATTTCTTTTTTGTGAATGTCTGTATGTATTTCTGTGGTGTTAGAAGGCAATTACAGATTTCTAAAGTTAGCTGCAGGACTCAATTAATATTGGTAGAGCTGAAGCGGTATTTAAGAAAAAAATTTCAAATGACTGAAGTAACACTTGTATTATATGAGTGTTCGAATTCGTTTCATAATTTTTATTCAGTTTTAGTGGCATAACTTAGAAAATTCTTAGATTAAAGAGTAGCTAGGCGACAAAGTAATTGTCCAGTATTTGCTACAAATCTTCTAATAAAAGGTAAACTTTAACTGACCCCCATTGGTTGACAACACCTTCCCATCTTCTATGAAATGCTGATTGTTGATTGTATATCTAGACTTTCCTGATAATACTTTAAAGCTGCGTGGACTTTGCAAACCACTGCATGCTTAGGTTTAGGTTTAGAGGACGTGTACTTGCCAATTGTGACAAGTACAGTACTCGGAGGTGACTCATCATTCTACGTCCTAAAGGAGAGAGGATAATAGATGAGATAGTGAAAAGGAAATGAAGTATGAAAGGGATATACACTGCATGCTTTGTTGATTTCTAAATTTCCTTCAAAGGGATTTGGTTAATAGTAATTAAATCATGGAATGCCTGATTGTATCGATTTTTTAAACAAGGTTAAGATGATAAATAAAAAAATTATTCATGTAATCACTTAGTGTTTCACTACAAAATCACAATTGGCAGCAAAACGATAGATTTGACACTTGAGTTTGAATGTTGGAGTCCAATAAGAAAAGAATTTTAGGTTCCTGTGGACTACATACCTACACTGCAGGCATGGCAAAGCATAAACCTCCAAAAGTCTCGATATGAGAACAAGAGTTATATTTTGTTTGGCTTTCAGATGATCAAGTTTTTATACCAGCTGTCTCCATGAGAAAAACAAGCATAACTTGCCGCAAATTTTAAGTCAGTATTACGCTTTATATGAGTTCCGAGTGGAATAATTCGTTGTTTATTCAGTTCATGATCGGAAAAGTACTTCAATAGTGTGATTACAGTTGTCGTAGTCTAGTAGGTAGTGTGTTGGCTTGTTAGACATGAGGCCTAGTTTCAAAATCCTGGTCAGACATAAAAACGAAATTTGAAATATATTGGAGTTTCATTACAGACTTCAAATGGCAGCAGTTTTGAGTCTTGAGTTTGAATGAATGAGTCCTATATGTTCCTAATCTGCAGGCATAACAATGCATACACGACTCCCTCTTAGCAGATTTCTGGCAAAAACTCTGAGAGCAAATAAAATTGCCATGAAACGTTTCTCAAAAATTTGTCGTTCGACGTCGGCTTTAAGCTGTAGGTCCAGCCACTCATGTATAAAATTAACACACACGACATAAGTGGTGTGAGAAGTTAGGGCGTGATGCTGACTAAAGGGTTTTAATGATCAATTATGTATGTATTTATATGACTTCCGGATGGAATATTTCGTTGTTTATTCATGTCATGATCTCAAGAGTACTTCATACATACATACATAATTGGTCATTACAATCCTTCAGTCAGGATTATGGAGCTAGTTTCTCACACCACTTATGTTGTGTGTGTAGAATACTTCAAACGTTACTTTATCAACAGTGTGGTTGCTGTATACGTTTGTCTTCGGGTGCTTTAATGGTATCAAAATGAGTCCGACTGCCTAAGAAACAATTCCCTGATAAAGCCACCACCATGGATCACAAGCTGGATATTGTTTCAACTGATTTACTAGTCCACCATCCATGGATCATAAGCTGGACCACCATCCATGAATCATAAGCTGGATTTTGTTTCAACTGATTTACTAGTCCACCATCCATGGATCATAAGCTGGACCACCATCCATGGATCATAAGCTGGATTTTTTTTGAATTTATTTCCTAGTCGCAGACTCCAAATAAAGTCTGCTCTTAAATTACGAACCAAAAGTTTATCAGTCAATACATTATCCATCAGTTCGTAACATTTTTTTTTGCAGAGTAATAAAGCCATTCAACGTTTTCGTAGAGTTTTTTACTTTCTTTTGATTCCGTACCTTTCGTACCAAAACCACTAAACAGTCTTAATGAGAAACGTTATTGAAAAGCCACAATCGAGTTCAGTGCTGTCGGTAGGTTTATAAATGAAGGTGGAAGCGGTTAAATTTTGTGGAAACTATAAAAGAAAACCAAAGATGGTAAAGACATTAAATGTTGCTTTAAAAGTGGTGGTATTTTTTTGAAGGAAGCCTAGAGAAAAAGTTGGAAATAATTTTTGGCACTAATGGCAAGCCATTCAATGAGTGAA
The DNA here is from genome assembly GCA_936449025.2 of Sarcophaga subvicina. Taxonomy (NCBI): domain Eukaryota; kingdom Metazoa; phylum Arthropoda; class Insecta; order Diptera; family Sarcophagidae; genus Sarcophaga; species Sarcophaga subvicina. The sequence continues at coordinate 111,107,941 of OW388084.2, read as the reverse complement.
TGAATGCATGGAGAAATGAATGGAATGAATGGAGTTTCGAAATTAAGATTTAAAATTAAATTGTTATCTTGTTTTTTTCAAACTCTGGTAATAAAATAATCTGCAAAAAATGATCTTCAAGAAATAAAAATTTACCCACAACAATTTAACTTTCATTTTCTATGAGAAAAAAAAGGTATAAAAAAGCAAGTACAAGCAAGTATTTTAAAAACATTATTAACAATTTGTTTTATTGTTTTAGTTTTTTTCTCTCTTTTGTTTATTAGAAGCAAAAGCAAAAAAAAATCTGGGCAAGAAATCTTTATTTGTGTAGCAAATGAAAGAAATACTCGTAACAATAATACTGGCGCATAACATAACATAAGAAACATAAAAAAAACAAAACAACAACAATAAAAAAAACTCACTCCAAATGCAAAAGTTTAATTAAAAGTTCGTGATCAATGCGTCATTGGCATTATAATTAAATTTATCGGAGATTTTTTTCTCTGTTTTTCCCGTTTTTTACGAAGTGGCTTATTTACACAATACAACGGAAGAGAGACACAAAAAAAATAAAAAAATAACAACAATGCTAGTAACAGTAAAGGGGAAAAAAATGTATAATTTTATAAACAAATAAATAACAATTGCTACCAGACAAAAATATTATTATTTATACGTTTTCAATTATTAAAAAAAAAACCATTACTTGGCATAAATTTTTTCGGTGTGTTATTTTCACTTTCCTTTAACACTTGAAATACCTCAAGACTCAAGAAAAAATCATTAAAAATTTATTCAAATCTTGAGTAAATAAATGAATAGATTTATGAATGGAATACTATATATGCTGGGTATCACATATATATCACCCAATAACAGGCATGTAAAGGTAAACAATTTAAAAAGCAAACAGTTAGTCGCATTGTGCTCACTAAGTCGAATTTTTTTAAAGCACAACGCTGCTGATTTGTTTATTTCATTGTTGAGCTTATCGTCTCTCACGGGGCAGGAGTCAGGGAAATTCGTTCCAGCTTAGAGGAGTCATGCTTTTAAAAGGCAGCCGCCGCGCTGACCTAATTTTCCGATAAGTTCGGTGGAAGACAGTGCAAGAACAGGTTGGATGCTGGGCTTGGATAAGGCCAGTTTAAGGTAAGTTATCGGATTTATTACGGGCCACAGCATATCTGATCCAGATCCCAGCCGGAATATTGCAGGGTATGTTGCGATCAGGAGGAGTTGGAGGCTGTCGAACACCTCCTCTGTAACTGCCGAGCTCTTGGTAGGTTGAGGTTGAGGATCCTTGGCAGGGGCTTCTTTGAGGATTTGAATTCTGTGTCGAGAACCGATATCAACGCTCTTCACAGATTCATTAGTAGCTTGAGCTGGTTGAGAAGTGCTAGGTTTCATCAATGTAGTCGCGTTCTCCCTTTTTTGTTTTGTTAGGTCTGTGTAATTCCTCAGCTTCCCATTCTCCTTTTCCTACTTCCTTTCCTTTTCCCTGTCCCCTCTATTATCCTTCCATTTTTAAGGACGCTGTACAATGGGTCAATTCGACCTCCGGGGACTGTAGTTCTCTAATTGACAAGTACACGTCCTCTGGCCTAACCTAGCCTCGGTGGAATTCGTTCAGTACAGGAACTGCGCCATCATAACGGGCCGCTATCACTACAACCCAACTTAACCTAACCTAACCTTACTTAACATAATCTAACCTTACTTAACCTAAACTAAGTTTACTTAACCTAACCTAACTTTACTTATCCTAATCTAACCTAGAAATCGCCGAAGTCTAGTAAGTAGTGTGTTGGCTTATTAGACATAAGGCCTCAGTTCAAACCCCAGATTAGACATCAAAACGAAATATGAAAAAAATTTCTACGGCGACTTCCTCTCAGCAGATTTCTGGCAAAAACTCTGAGAGTAAATAAAATCGCCATGAAAAAGTTTCTCAAAAATCTGTCGTTCAGAGTCGATTTTAAACTGAAGGTACCGCCACTCGTGTATAAACTTAACGCACATAAGAGAAGTGGTGTGAGAAGCTACGTCGTAATCCTGACTAAAGGCTTGTAATAACCAATTATGTATGTATGTATGTATGTAATCTAACCTAACTTTATTAGTTTTCTAAAACATGGTGATTAGACGTAAATCTTCAGCAGCATGACAGTTGTTTAGTTGCTCATTGTTACCAAGGTAGTAAAGCCTAACCTTATATATTAGAAAATTATTATCAACAATTTAACGCCTTTACTGGAGTTTGAACCCAGGGTACTATGGTTTGTTTTTCGATGTTTTATATTTGACTTCCTTTAAATATCTCTAAAATTTCGTTCATGTGTCAACAGAGGCTTATATCTCGTGTCGTATCTCCAATAAGAGGAAGCTGATGTTATCATCCTCATCAGTTTTCTCAACTAAGCATTATTGGACTCAGTCGAATCGATCTTATGACACTTATTAACATTTGTTACGATATCTCAGAAAGATTGCTTGAGGCCCAAATCGCACAGACATTGTATGGCAAGTCTAGTCGTAGTCTAGTAGGGAGTGTGATGACTTATTAGGCCACGGTGTAAACCCCTGGTCAGACATCTCCAACAAAACGAAAAATAAAAAAAAATTTTCGGGGACGTGCTCACAGCAGATTTCTGGCAAGAACTCTGAGGACTCAGTCGAATCGATCTTACGCCACTTAACTTTTGTTACGATAGAACAGAAAGATCGGTGATGGACCAAATCCTGCAGTCATAGAATTGCTACTAGCAGTACATTAACTAGATGTACTGATGAATGGACTTTGCGTAGTGACAGACACGTTCCACTGAGGCTAATAAAAGTGGGCGCTTTTAACATTGACATATTTGATTCCACAAGCTTTATCATGGTGTAGGGTATCATGTAGTGGGATTCTGAGCGAATATAACTGTTTTAATTGTTTATAATAATGGTTGCTGTGTTTTCGTTTTTGTTTTATTGTACAACTTGTTAAAAACAAACCATAATAAAATGTCAGTTATGTTTTAATGTTAACCCTTTTGCAAAAAAAAACGAATTATTTTTTATTAAAGACACAAGGCTTTGGCCAAAACAATAGCTGCTGCTGCATGGTACAACCAGTCTATAAAGTTGTTAATTTTTTTATTTATTTGTTTGTTTTACACATCATATTGTAATTAAAGTTGAGAAACAAACAAGCGGGTACTTTATTTTTTGGGATGGTTTGGCACTTCAATCAAAATAATGATTGATAGGCTTTTGCCAACCTAAGACAACTCAAGGGAATCTCAAGCGATGTACGATGAATAACAGCATCAGTATGAATAAGCAATTGTTAAATGCATAGGCATACCGGACTGATAAAGTTTTTAAACGAAAATGGTTGAATGTATGCAGTAGAGATCAGCAATGAATCGTTTTTTCACTACTCATAAGCACTCATGAAATGTTGAATATAAATGAGTCAACAATATTGAAATTTACCTATGTACTCTGATTCATTCGTACGCACTACAACGTTGATTTATAAGAACAGGTTGCAGTGAGTATGAGTACAACGTTGGCATCCAACTCATACCATTCGAAATATGTTTGATTCATAAGCCTACTCATTCAGATTTATACATTCATACATACATAATTGGTCATTACAACCCTTCAGTCAGGATTACGACCTAGTTTCTCACACCACTTATGTTGTGTGTTAATTTTATACATGAGTGGCGGGACCTACAGTTTATTTACTCTCAAAGTTTTTGCCAGAAATCTGCTGAGAGGAAGTCGACGAAAAAATACTTTTTGTATTTTATTTTGATGTCTGGCCTGGGGCACGAACACTGGCTTTTCGTCTAATAAGCCAACACACTACCTACTAGACCACGGCGACTTCATTCAGATTTTTAACTTTAGAAAAATACTTATAATACTTATAAATGTATATCGAGTGGCTCGAGTGACTCGAATCATTCATCAAAATTTAGTCTTAGTTGTTAGGCATTTACAAAAAACGAAAAAAAGACACATAAGCAAAAAAGACAGTGGAGCAAGCACAGCAAACACACAACCTTTTAGTGAGTATTTGAGTGTTCATACGCGAATCATACTTGAGTTACGGATAGTAGAAATCAACAACATCATACGTGTATTTAAGTATGAATATGATCAGTGCTTTAAACTTTGAATATGAGTAGAGGTTCCATGATATTAAAATAAGTATGTAGTCTAATAGTCAAAATGGCAACAACGATGGAACGAGGAAGATAGAGGAAGATGGACGGCGAGACTTATTCCGGACATAAGGCCATGGATTGATCGGAAATTTGGAGAGGTGAACTACTACGTAACACAGATGCTATCGGGTCACGGATATTTTAGGAAATATCTGCACAGAATGGGCAAGGCCGCCTCCCCTTACTGTCTTTACGAGGAAGGGGAGGTAATTGATGACGCAGAGTACACTATTTTTGAGTGTTCACGCTGGCAGAGCTATCGCTCTGTACTGACGTCAATAGTTGGAACGATCACAGCTGCTAATATTGTCGGGGTTATGACTGCGAGCAGTGAAAATTGGACCTCGGTAGTGAATTACGTAGAGCGTATTCTGAGACGGAAGAAGAGGGATCTTGAGGATGCAGAACGAGTAAGCATGTCGGCATAGGTGATACTGTCACACGTGCCAAGCGTGACCGAGACGATGATTTAGACGAAAGGAATAGTGGAGACGTTTAGATGACTCCTCAACTTTCGATTCGCAATCCGGACGCGGACATAAACATGTAGAGGCCAAAGGGCCAAAAGGACTCCACTCCGAAATAATACCACCGTAGTTCCGGAGTGGCACAAACAAGTCCACAGGAGACGAGGGGGGATTTAGTGTGTGAGGGCCTCACACACGGAGGATGTGACGTCTTCCTCTATGGTGCGGTTAGGGACATTTACCCCTCCTCGGCGAAAAAAAAAAGAAATAGCAGATCAGCAGATTTCTGGCAAAAACTCTGAGAGTAAATAAAATTGCCATGAAAAAGTTTCTCAAAAATCTGTCGTTCAGAGTCGACGTTAAACTGTAGGTCCCGCTACTCATGTATAAAATTAACGCACACAACATGAGTGGTGTGGCCAATTATATATTTACGTATGTATGAATGCGTATAAGTATCTGAAATTATGAGTATGATTCGATTCTTCTCATCTTTTTGAATATTCATTGCTAGTCTCTGGATATGTAGCAAATTTAATATATTTTTAATAGTGTAGAGTGTTTTTCATGGGAACTTCTTTCAGTTTTTTTTAGAAAACAAAAAGAAAAACACTTCAATTGTTATTAATTAACTCGGATTTTTTTTTATTGTTTTTGGTGAATTTGTTTACATATTCTGTGCTTGCGCTGGCTATTCAAAAACAATAAAATCAAAATCAATTTTTATTATTTGCCAAAAAAATATAAAAAATAAAAATTGCTGTGTATGTTTAATTAATTTTCAACTCATTTTTAATTCTATAAGAGAAGCAATTTTTTATAAAATTTTTTTTAGAATTTTTTTTTTTTTTATTTTTCAAATACATTTTGAAAAATTTATTTTGCCTTTAAAGTTATTATGGGGTTCTGTGCATGTTTTTTCTGCTTTATTTTTATATTTTGGGTTCAACATTATTTAATTGACATTATTTGTTTTATTATGATTTTTTTCTTGGTTTTTCTACATATATTTCTAAAAAAAAATCAAAAAAAACTAAAAAAACTGACCCAATTCATAAAGACAATCTCTAAACTGAACTAAACCGAACAGCTAAATTGCTCCTGCTGTTGCTGTTGCTATTGCTGCTGCTGTTGTTCTATTCATCCAATTCTATATGTGTGGTCCGCTTGAAGAAAAAAGAAAAAAACTCTTTTTTTTGGCTTTTAATGGAGTGGTGACTGTTCCATGTTCCCCTTTTAATATTGCAGTACATTTGGTTACTTTTTTCCATGTATTTCTATAGCTATTGTTGTTATTTTTGTACAACAATAACAATTTGAATATTGAAATTGAAAGAAATAAAAGCAATCGCATGAAAACTAAAATTAAATTCAATTCAATTTTAATTAAATTTGATTGGAATTCATGAGAATGAAATTAATTTTTCATAGAAAAAAGAAGAAAACATTGCAAATAAATCCAAAAGTAAAGGGAAAACAACTTCACACACTCATTATATGATCATATGCTCATAAATTTTGAAGGTATTAAAAAAAAGAAAGTTTTGCAGTAATTTGGCCAAAGTAGGTAGAAATGGCTTTCAAACCGAAAGGATACATAAGCTATTATGATAGTTATAGTCCTTTATACCTCCAGTTCTTCTACTATCTGCGACTTCTAGTGAAGTCAATTGTCTTCTTAGGGGCATCCCCGACCGATCAGTGAGAGCAACTGGTCACCATTCGCTAAATTTCCATTGCCTCTAAGAGTTTCCCATATGTGCGTTCAATGAACCTAAAATCCATCTCAGGGACCTCATAAATATCCTTAAAGTACTCTGGCATTTAGTCGTACATGAAAATATCTTACAGCTTGAATGACTAGCAAGAACAGGAGTCTTGTAAGTCAATGAGCGCCAAAAGAGAAACTGAAATGTTGAAATTTTGCCACATAGATACAGATACTTGTATAGTAGACTCCGTAGTCTTGTATGTAGTGTATTGACTTATTAGGCATTAGGCCTCGCAACAAACCCCAGGTCAGACAACTCCAGCAAAACGAAATATGAAACAAATATTTCTTTGGCGACTTTCTCTCAGCAGATTTCTGGCAAAACCTCTAAGAGTAAATAAAATTGCCATGAAAAGTTTCTCAAAAATCTGTCGTTCGGATTCGACTTCAAACTGCAGGTCCTGCTATTCATATATAAAATGAACATACATAACATAAGTGATCTGAGAAGTTGGTTAAGATGCGCCGATCCATTCCGAAGTTATAGGGAAAAATCTACTTAGAATACATATATAGTCGTATAGCGCATAAAAACTTTGAGAGCTCATAACTCAAAACACACTTCTTCAACTTAGAATGTTATAGAACGAAGGCGTCGATATGACCAAAACTAATGCGTCTGTTATATGTACCTAAAATGTCTAGTAATTAGTCCAATACCAATTAAGCCTTGTTCATTTGGTGTTTCAGCAGATTTTCGAGGCTTTCTGATCTAACTTTGACAAGATTTGCTGTGATATATCACCCGCATCTTTATCTATCACAGTGCTGACGATCCTAAGCTTGCAGATTCTTAATACATTTTCCAATTCTACCGCTCTGCAGTTTTCTCGGAATTTCACTGTGTTCTGACACCCATAAGATGTGAATATTGAAACACTTTGACATCTCGTTGAGCGATTCGCAGCAACCAAAAATCACTCGGAAAGTTATTGCATTAGAGACCAGTATATAGCAGTTGAAACAATAATTGATCATTCCATCCCTTCAGTCAGGATTACAAACTAGTTTCCATTACAAATTTGTTGTGCGTGTGAAGTTTATACATGAGTGGCGGGACCCAGAGTTAAAAGTCGACTTCAAATGACATATTTTTGAGAAGCTTTTCATGGCAATTTTATTTAAAAGCAGTTTTAGCCAGAAATCTACTGAGAGGCAGTCGCCGAAGTAATATTTTTTCATATTTCGTTTCGTTCGCGATATCTGACCTGGAGTTTGAACCGCGGCCTTACGTCTAATAAGCCAACACACTACCTACTAGACTACAGCGACTTAAAACATCATTAGAAAATGCGTTAAACGTCATTATAAAATTGAACAGACTCACATGAAAATAAATTCAAATGTCCTTTACATACAGTGGACAGCAAAAGTCTTAGTACGGCAATATATTTTTAGCAATTTCATGAATTTTAGCCAAAAGTTTGTATAAAAGTTTATAGTTTTTATATTTATTTTATTAATTTATTTCTGTTTTATTATAAAACAAAAATTTTTTTTATGTTTTTCATAAAACAAGAGAAAAATAAGGAAAAGGTTTAGACGACTCCATAGGTAGCCCCAAGGAGAGCCCTGAGTAAATTTAAAATTCAAAGGCTTAATATATGAAAATGTTATTCCTTCTATTTAGTAGAATATCCCTTTAGGTCAAGCACTCCATTTAACCCAATTGGAAGTGAATGCACAAGTTTTGTTTAGTGTTTTTTGGTGGCACCATGCGCAAGTTTTTCGGTTGACCATTGTTTGAGATTTAGCGATTACGTAACCGTTCTTTCAAATGATCTCCTAAATACTCTTTAGAAGTCATATCGGGACTTAATGGTATTAAGCCTGTGGGGACTTTTTTTGCGAAAACACAGCGAATCCTCTCGCCTGGCCTGTGTCACAAATTTTGTGAAAACATTTCCATGGAAATTTAATTTGCTTTTTATAAACTGTGACTACCCTTCATTATCAGTTATTATCGTTGAATTAAATTCAACAGCAAATTTAATTTAAATGTAATGCTTCGTTTAATTCGATAACACTTTCTGAGTGTTTTTTTTTTTTTTTTGTTTATTTTGTTCTCTTCAGAAGCCATTTATATTTAAATGTTCAATTCTAGTGAAAGAATTGAAATTTAAGTTGGCAATTAAATGTTCATAATCGTTTAGCACATACACACTCATGCAAACAGCAAATGAGTTGAGTTTTTTGCTGCAATTACCGCCAATACAAGTGGCATTTTAAACTTGTTGAGTAAAACTTGGCAATTGATTGTCAATTTTTGTTTCTTTTTTCATTGTTTCAAGATATTCAAGGTAATTCATATAAGCATAGTACGCTGGAAAGGTGTAACGAAGAAGAAATGGAAATTCTTTGTTACCATACCATATAAAAAAACATTTAAAAAATGTTTTTAAATATCAAAATTGATATGAATTATGTACGTATGCTACTTAACATTTTAATTTTTTAATATTTGATTGCGTTATGACAATCTCTTTAATTTTTTTATAATTTTTTGTTTTGGGCACGGTGTTCTTAAATATTCATATTTTTTATTGGAATGATAAAATAAAAAATAAAACCAACCAATAATAAATAATTAAACTACAACTTAATTAGAATTTAATTTGCATTTTTATAAATGGCCAAAGGCCTAAAACCAAGGAAGAAGAAAAAAACAAATGAAATAATAAAAAGTTGGTTGTAAATAATTACACCCTACACCTTTCACGTATTTTATTGTTTTCTTTCACATACTTATGAAATACTGTAGATTTAATACCACTATTTTATTCCACTTTCTTTTTAAAATATAAGATTAACAGCATCTTGTCTTAGCCAACCTAACTTTTGTAGGCTTCAACGACTTAAAAGTAAGGAAAATAGCAAGAATGTGAAATAATATCGACCTAGTTTCCTCTCAAATATAAGAATGTCTTTCGAAATTCTTAGCAAGCGGCCAGTTGTTTAATACTCCTTGAATTCTTCAAAAAGAAATTGAATTGGATGTAATGGAAAAGGGTGCCGATTTAGTTTGTCTAAATGCTGTTTAAATGTTGCAAAGTGACAGTTCTTCACTTGTTCGGTAAGTAGAAGTACCTGTCGACTCACATTTCCATTTAACTCAACGCTAGAACCTTCTGGAAACGCGATTTTTTTGTTGGTCATTACAACCCTTCAGTTAGGATTACGATCTAGCTTCTCATACCACTTATGGTGTGTGTGTTAATTTTATACGTGATTGGCGGGACCTACAATTTAAAGGCGACGTCAAACGACAGAAACTTTTTAAGACAATTTTATTTACCCTCACAGTTTTTGCTAGAAGGAGAGAGAGGAATTCTGCGAAGAAATATTTTTTCATAATTCGTTTTGCTGGAAATATCTGATCTGGGGTTTGAATCATAAGTCTAATAAGCCAACACTTTACCTACTAGACTAAGGTGACTTCAATATAGATTTGACTTCGTATTCATTATTAACAAATCAGTGAGATTATATTTTATGACGGAAGTCCAGGTACTACCTACTCCTACAACATTAAACAGTTTCCTTCTCTTCCTTGTTTCTAAAGCTCCTAAGTAGTCATTGGCTATATGAAATTTTCAGTACTGCCCCCGTAAAACAGAATTAATATGCGCCTTCCATCTAGTCTTTCTGCGCTATCTTGCCGGCCTTCATTTATCTCAACGCTAGAACCCTCCAGACCATCAAATCAGTGAGATTATCTTTTATGACAGAATTCCTGGTAATTCCTTCTCCTACAGCATTAAACAGTTTCCTCCTCTTCTTTGTTTCTAAAGCTCCTGTAGACGTCATTAACCATATAACCAAAACCAATTAGTCGCGCATCAGAATGAAATGTTCAGTAATGCCCCCGACAAACAGACTTGTCATGCGACTTCCATCTGGCTTTGCTGCTCTATCCATAGCGGCATTTATGGAATATATTACTAAATTATCAATTCTAAGCTTGCAGTTGCTCAGTAAGGTCCCCAGACTATAGAACTTATGCAAAAGTTCAATGACCAAATGTATAGAAAAATTCCTCTCAAGAGAAGCTTAGATGGGTGATTCAGACTTGTTTTCCTTTGACTTCTACATCTGTATCGTATGTATTTGAAAACGATCTCTATTGTCTTAGATATTTTTACCTTGGAAGCGGTAAAATTTATAAATCTTACAGTAGACAAGTGAGTGTAGTCCACAGATATATTATTATGCTGTAGGGTATCCCATAATATAACTGTTTTTTTATTATTTGATTTGTATTTTTTTTTCTTTATTTCCCTCGCTTTTTATTTTATTGTTTACCCCCCAAGGCAAGAGATTTAAACCCTCATATAAACAATATTTTAAATATTTCCAATTAATATGAGGATTTATAATATTAAAAACAAAAACAAAAACAAAAACAACAAAAAATTGTTTAAATGATCACATAATTTTCCATATTTTTTTTTTTAAACTTTTTTTATTCTTTTTCTTTTAAATTAATAGCCGTATTTAATAATTTAAGCTTAACAAAAACATAATTTGTTATAGATGTGTTAAATATAAATATATTGAATGATTTAAAAACAACAACCTTTATATACGGAAGGCCTTTGGTATATGGAAGTAATCTATAGAAGGAGGGAGTAGTCTTCTGTCACTATTAAGCTTATAAACTAAATTGTGAGTAGCATTTATCGTATGGGCCGCCTGTAATGTAATGTGTTGTCTCAGATACATAACTTGCTGTTTTAATATGCTGCTGATAACATTTATTGTATGATTTAAATGCTGTTGCTGTTGTTGCTTTGCTACTCCTTATGTTGCTGTTGCTGTTGTGTTTTGTTTTTGTTATTTTACAACTGTCAAAAAGTGTTGCTGCTTTTTTGTGATACAATGATAAATTGTTAAATGTCACATGCTGTGACCAGGCAACCAACAAAACATCCATAAAATATCAACATGATACAAAACTATGTATATGAATACAACAACAACAACAACAACAACAACAATAATAATATGATTAAAAAAACAAAGAATTAAAAATAGAAACAAAATCAAATCAAATAGAATATGGAATATGGAATACATATCGTAGATAATTTAGTTTTAAGAGCTCTTGCCATTTGTTAAAACGCTGTAGATTATGAAATAAATGAATCATTGACCGTTTGGCCTACCATAATGTTCCGAAGTACCCTATAATCTATACTTTATGTACGGTAGAATTAAAATTGGACACGAGTTTTTCTAAAAGAAATTCTGTATGAAAGTAGAAGAGGCGGTTAATGCACTTTTCCATTTATCTCAACGCTAGAGCTCTCTGGACCTTCAGGAAAAGCGATTTGGACTACTCGTATTCATCATTAACACATCAGTGGAATTATCTTTTATGTTATAAGACCATGTAATTCCTACTCCAACAATTTTAAATAGTTTCCTACTCTTCTTTGTTTCGGAAGCTCATGTAAAAGTCAGCAGCTATATGGCCAAGGTCAATGCAAACACAACAGGTAGAATAAATTAAAAAACGCTAAAAAATCTGCAATTGATCTGTAATATATGTATACTGAGAGCTACTGTACTGGGTTCCTGATCACGGAGGCGTTGGGGACAATGATATTGAAAATATCGCTCCCTTAGGACACTTGTTCTGGCTAATCGATCGAGTGATCAGACGATGAGCAAACACTTCTTGACAGAATAGAAGAGATTATAGGATCTTCTAGCTATTATGGCTCAGGCACGACCTTTGTAGAACAAAATTGGTGCTGAATCGGGGTAGAGAACTACTACAGATGCATCTCATTTTTTTTTTCAGGGTTTGTGATCACTAAGTCACCGTAGTCTAGTAGGTAGTGTGATGGCTTATTAGAAAAATGCTAAAAGTCTCAGAGTAAAAAAATTGCCATGAAAAGTCTCTCAAAAATCAGTCGTTCTTTAAACAGAATTATATTAAAACACACTCGTTTCTGTTCTGAGATCGTATGGCCATGTAGACATGCCGAAAGGCTCGCCATTCCAGCTAATGACTTTTGAAGTAGCTTTAGGTCTGGGGAAGGGCAAGAGACTGTCTTTCACCTTATACAGGGTGGCTGATATGTACTGCAACCAAATTCAGGGTGTTATCATTTGTAAACCGCTCGTCTGACAGATTTATTCCAGTGACAGTTCATTTTATTATTTACAAGCTCACAAAAGCATTTTCTTCTATTGCATTCAGAAAAAAATTTATTCGTGATGGAATTCAAGCGTGATAGCGTGATTGCTTTATATTTGGCTTGAAAACCACAGGTGGCTATCGTTAGAGCCCTCCAGCATTTAAATGTGAATAAATCTTTTGTTTCTCGTACCATTGCTCGTTACCGTGATACTGGCAGTGTTGCATCGCGTCCGAAAAGTGGACGAAATAAAACGGTAACAACACCAGAAATGATCCGAAAAGTGAAGGCCAGATTTGATCGAAATCTACGCCGCTGTGGTAGAGAAATTGCTCGTGAGCTGAACATATCGCGAGAACGGATGCAACACATATTGAAAAATGAGCTTGGACTAAAGCCATTGAAGTTCCAAAAAGTGCAAGAGCTCACCGATGGACAAAAAAAAGTTAGACTGGAAAGAGCCAAAGAGTTACTTCGCTTGCACGAAAGTTGCCAGTTAACGAATTTGGTTTTCTCCGATGAGAAGCCATTCCAAATTGAGCAGTTTGTGAACAAACAAAATGATCGGGTTTACTTGCCAAAGAGGTCAGCTGAAAATTTACACCTGCGATTGGCCACCAGAACTCAAGCTCCGCCGATGGTAATGGTGTGGGCCGCCGTAACGACCGATGGTCGCTTCCCGCTCGTATTCATCGACCGTGGGGTCAAAATAAATGCCGAATATTATCGGGAAAATGTCTTAAAGACAGTATTGAAGCCCTGGGCAGACAAACATTTCGGCCGCAGACCATGGACATTCCAACAGGACTCAGCACCACCGCACTCAGCTCGCGTTAACCAAGAATGGCTTAAAAAGGAGGTTCCTCGCTTCATTTCTACCGCAAAATGGCCACTAAAATCTCCGGATCTCAATCCGTTGGACTTTTGCGCCTGGGGCGTTTTGGAGAATAAGGTTCTTACTAAAAAATACCAAAGTGTCGATCATCTCAAGACGGCGCTTCGCCGGGAATGGGCCAAAATACCGCAGAGCCACTTTCGTGCAGCCTGTGATGGCTTTGTCGGCCGTTTGAAGGCCATAATTCGTACCAAAGGTGGCCAATTCGAACAAATCTAAACTGATTCTAAAATTTGATGTTATTTCCAACATTTTTTGCTTTTGAATAATAAAATTAAAAAAAAAAATTAAAAAAATATAGCGCTTTACATATATATCAGCCACCCTGTATGTCAGTGTCCTGCTCTTGTCAAGAAGAGACGGAGGTTTCTGGCCTCTAATTTTCTGATAGAGCTCTATAATATAGAGATTGCTGCAATAACAAGATTTATTTTGTGTAGTCCAAGATTGTACCCACATACCCTTTAAAAAAAGTTCATATTGCTTCCCAGTGGTATAAGAAATTGTTAGTCTTCTAAGTATGTATGTGCCGTTATAGAATTAGAAATGATAACCTGACATAAACTGTGTTTTAGTTTAAAAATAAATACGTTTTCTTTCAAATATTTCGCTAAACTTCATAGCAATTCGAAAACATTTCATTCCTATACAATTTAGAAGAACTTCTCTTTTATTAAGTGTACCCCATATTCGACCATGACCAATGGGCCATCATATTAGGCTTCTTGTTCAATTGTTTTATGTTTTATTTTAAAGCTGCTGTTATTCTACTGTTAAATGGTCAATTACGTTTCTTTTATTCTGTTTTTAAAGAATTTTATTTGATTTTTTTTAATGCTAAACTTTTGTCTAGACTCACATGGAACCATAAATATGAATACAATATGTATTCCAATGATAGTAGCAATATATGTATGTATGTATGTATGTATGTATGTCTTGTAATTTTTATAGAAGCTAGAATTTCCTCATGTTGTGAACAATTTAAAAACTGCGGGAAGTTTAACTTTAATTGGTTTATAGTATGTGGATAATAAAATTGATTAATTCTTAACGAATTTTAAAACACAACGAAATAAAATAAAAATAATACATTTCGACTCCCTTTCAGTATATTTTTTAAAATTCCTGATAACATTGTAAGAAACACTACTACAACTATCATATGCAAATATTATTTTCAGTATGTAAATATTGTAGACCAAATGTGCTTCAATAACTTCTTTAAAAGCCAATTGAATTAAAAATCTTGATTTAAAACATGAACATTGTTACGTTTTTACCTTTTAGAAACGTTCAAAACATAAGCTCGTAGATTGCAAATAAAATAAAAATAAATATGTGTTTAGTTTTAATTAAATTAAAATTCTTTATTATTCGCACAACTCTGTGTGCCACTGTTCACAACTTGATGTAAACAACAACAATTGCTTTGCTTTGTTATTCCTCTCTTTAGACCCTTTGCATAAACAATAGCAATTACTAGACAATTATTCGACATATCTTTGTAACGGAGATCTTCAAACGTACAGCGTCTTCACACAAGACTGACTGAACTTCACTGATTGAGTCGCCTGCTTTGCCTTGCCTTTTACTTGTTTACCATTTTATTTTATGCTGGAGTTTGTTGTTGTATTTTTGTTTACTTGTTTCTCATTTTTATCGTGGTGTTTGTTGTTGTATTAAGCAGCACGATAATTTGTAAACAGGTTTGTTTACTTGCATTGTTTTGTTTTTGTAGCTTTTGTTTATAATTTTAATGTAAAGCGATTTAAAAGCAAAACACCACGATCTACATTTTTTCAGTCTGGTAACAATATTTTCGATCCGTCTATGCAATCCAGCTTTAACGTAAAAGTGAATTGATTTCCCATGAAATGAAATGCAATTTAAAATCGTTTGAATGCATTTGATTTAAATTAGATTGCCTACCAATCCCTAAAGCAATCATTTTGTGGTTAATTAGGTTGAATAAATTTTTTTAAATTGCTTTCCCAACACCTTATCACGGAGATTAATCACACAGTAATTAAAAAGTGAAATGATGCCCACAAAGTATACAACCTGATTCAATACAAACATTTTGTCGTATGTTTTACTGTGTTTTTCTTCTGCCACTTTGAAATAGTTTTAAATTAATCAATTTACACTTAAATTTATAACCTGGCAGCCACCTTGTTTTTCTTTTTTTTTTTTGGTGGGGGGAACCAATTTAAAAAATATCTAAAAAGCTTAAAAAGGAAAATATCGCTTCATTTTGGAAAATTGTTGTATGCATACGATTTGTAACGTCATTAGTTTTGATTAAAATGTGATGTTTTTCTATTCCCGTGTATTTTGTTTAAAATACAACAAACAGTGATGTTAAGAACAATAGCACAGATAGTGTAGGTGTTGCCATACAAAACAAGAAATTGTTTGTCTAAACTTGTATTTATAAATACAGATGAAGTGGTAAAAACAAACTTAATACTGTAACGAAGCATAAATTGAACTAAACAATGGCTTTGGTTCATACAATTCGAATCAGAGCATCTTCACGAACTGTCGTAATTCGGCTTCTTTGTTTACGAGGCAGCTTTTCAGCTGTCTTATGTTTTCTTAAATATTGCACCGCTTATGGCAAGTTGTAAAAACCAAAGTAAGCTCAGTAAAAATAAGCAATTTTGATGATCTCTTCGCCGAAACAAAGAAAGCTTGCGAGGCCATTCCAATCAGTGTATATGAAAGTCTTGTTACCTTGATGCCTCGGAAATGTCAAGCTGTTATCGACAACAATGGTTTTGCAAAAGAATATTGATTATTTTTCTAATAAATACATGTTTTTCATAAAGTTTACGGGGTGTCCTTAATTATATGCACGGATGAAATCAATATTCTTTAAAAAAATGGCTCACAGCTTTATAAATAATAATTTATTTGACACAATAAGTAGTTATTTTCTACGACTAACAGTTTAATTAACTAAACTTGGACAAATTTTGACAATATCATACAACCATTTGTATTTTTTGCTTCAAGATCACATGTAAGCTTCGTGTCCTTAATTATTTGCACGCATCTGTACATTCATAACTGTTCATTGCAACCCCTTTAGTCAGTACTACGACCTAGCTTTTCGCACCACTTATATAATGTCTATTAATTTACATGAGTGCTAGGACCTACAGTTTAAATTCGATTCTCAACGACAGATTATTGAAAAGTTTTCTTGGCACTTTTATAGGCTCTCAGAATTTTTACCAGAAAGCTGCTGGTTCAGCATATACCCTTAGTAATTTCATAACAAACCGACTTGTATGATACTAGAATTCTTATTTTATTCCATTGACGTATCAACATACTGCACAATTGCCCCTTTCTTGAAATAGTATGAAACATCCAAATTGCCGTATTTACTTTAACTGCTCATTCTCGTCACAAAGAATTTCGCAAAATCTCAGTAACCTATGAAGAGTCTCATATCGGGCATGCCTCCTATAGCTTCTATAGTTTGAATCATCACTAAATTTCGCAAAGGGGGTAAATTCGGCAGCAGTTCTATTCCCATCATTTGATAAATTTCCATTGCCTCTCAGAGTTTCCTCTTTTTGTGATTAATGAACATGAAATCCGTCTCAGGGACCTCATAAACATCCCTAAAGTACCCTGGCACATAATCGTGCTCGAAAATATTTTACACCTTGAATGACTAGCATGAACAGCAGTCTTGTAAGTCAATGAGAACCAAAAGAGCACCTGAAATGTTTAAATTTTGGCACATAGAATTTCGCTACTGAACTTGTATAGCAGACGCCGTAGTCTAGTAGGTAGTGTTTTGGCTTATTAGACGTAAGGCCTCGGTTCAAACGAAATATGAAAAAATATTTCTTCGGCGACTTCCTCTCAGCAGATTTCTGCAAAAAAAAAAAATTGCCATGATAAAGTTTCTCAAAAATCTGTAGTTCGGAATCGACTTTAAACTGTAGGTCCCGCAGTCCCCGTGTGGTAGCGGGAATAGAATAGTACCACAGTGATCACCATACTTGTCGTACAAGGACTAAGGGTGCTGCTACCAGTCAGGAACTAGTTGGGTTTCAACTGGCAGCAGTCTGGTCTTACTTGGCTGCGAAGCCTGACCAGAGGTCTTAATCGTGTACCACGGGTGCCGTGAGCCCCAGGGACTTGTCCCTGCCCGGCAATGGTGAGGCCCCCTTGTGGGAGCGACGTGGTGGCTGTGGTTTAGACCCAAATCGCGGGAAGTGTGTCAGTACGGTGTGGCGTTACACTCTTTACGCATTGTAAAGAGTTAAAAGTTTAGATGGTCTCCGAACCCTAAACAAGAGGGAAGTCATGTCCAACACAACATGACTTCAAATTGCTACCCACATACAGGGTTGCAGCCAGTGATTGCAGTATGTGGGGGCGTTGGTAGACGCATTATTTTTCACTCTGTGCGAAGAGCACCGCACACACATAGTTGTAGGTCCCGCCATTCATATATAAAATTAACACACACAACATAAGTGATGTGAGAAACTAGATCCATAATCCTAACTGAAGCGTTGTAATGCCTAATTATGTATGTATGTGTGGTCAGGAAATAAGAAATTTGGTGTCTTAAACTTTTTTTCCAGATGGAGATTATCTTACAAACGTTCATTTGAAAGTTTGAATAAGTTGTCTTATAGGTCGCCAGGAGATTATACTCCCAGCATTTAAACATGATGGGGATTTGAAAGAAAATTATGTTCAGAGGGTATAAAATAATTCCGCATAATCACCAGATTTGATTGTCTATCTTTAATAGTAATTACATACATACATAATACATAATTGGCCATTACAACCCTTTAGTCAGGATTACGGCCTAGCTTCTCACACCACCCATGTTGTGTGCGTTAATTTTATACGTGAGTGGCGGGACCTACAGTTTAACGTCGACTCCGAACGACAGAATTTTTGAGAAACTTTTTCATGGCAGGTTTATTTTACTCTCAGAGTTTTTGCCAGAAATCTGCTGAGAGGAAGTCGCCGAAGAAATATTTTTTTCATATTTCATTTTTGATGTCTGACCTGGGATACGAACCCGGGCTTTACGAATAGTAAGCCAACACACTACCTACTACACCACGGCGACTTCAATAGTAATTGCTGCTCTTTATTTGCTTTCTTCTGTATAAAATCAAAGAGTAAATGAGTGAATGTTTTCAAAAGGGGTATACAGGTGTTTCATCAATATTTAACAAGCATTTGTTAAACAGTTTTTCTTCTTTTTTTTTCTTTTTCGTCGGTGCATACCTTAATCAATAATAATTGATGTATCTAAAGGGCCCACTGCCACTAACAGCCACAACACTATTAAAGAGAAAGTGTTTACAAAGAGGCGGATTAAAATGAAGGCCCAAAATTAATAAATTGATGGAACAGAAAAAACAAAACATGAAAGAAAGAAAGAGATTCTCATTATCTACATGCAGCATATTTTCAGAGATAATTGTAACAGAATTAATTAAAAACATTCTCTCGATACTCTCTTCTTCATTTTTCTTTTTTCTTTCTTTTTTTCATGACAGATTTTCGACAAATTTTAATTTTACAACGCACTTTATAGATTTTCAGGCACTTTTGCACGCACATTTTGGCTGCACATGCAATGCAAATCTTCATTATTTACTCCTCTACTCGGTATGGCTGGTATGCACTTCAAACGAAAATATACGAGTACATGTACGTACGGTACGCTATACGTACGCACAGGGTACAATTGCGATACGTACATAAGTTGACAATTATTTCAACCATTGGTAGACACTTGTAAAATGCATTCTCAAGTGCTGGGCAACTTATAGGCACAATGATGTATGTATGTATGGTTGTATGTGTTTAAATTTTAAAGAGCATTATTGTATGTGTTTGTATTGAACATCTAACGACCAGAGTAGAGTGGTTGTATTGCATGTGGCATGTGTTGTTTGATACTTGAGAAATTGCATGCATGCCTTGCATCTCATCTTTTACAAGAGATCTCCTTTTATTTATGTGTGTATGTGTGTCTGACTCTATATTTTACCCTTATTATGGCCTGCTCTTACAATAAACATTTGCATTTGGTCTCGTTATGTTCAGAGGAACAAATAATATGTTTTGAAATTAAATTTGTTGTTCTTGTTTTTTAGATTTTTATTTAAGCAAATTGTAGTTGTTGTTTTAGCATAAAACGTACGTACCATAAATGCTAAACGGGGGTATTTAAGAAAAAAATTCAAATAAAATCCCATATTTAAGCATGTTTTGCATGATTTAAACAAACGAATGATTTTATTTCCTAAACAAGTTTGTATAGAAAAATGCTTGTGAAACAGTGGGAATCTTTAAGTGAATAAATCAAATGATACAAAAGTGAATGAACTATTAGCCGTAACTTATTATAAAATACTCTGTAATTAAAATTTTATTTCATTCTATTCATTTAAATATTAAATAAGACGGTTTACTTGGGTTTCTTTTTTTCTCTCCAAGCCTTAAAAAATTTGCTTATGAACAATGTTTTATGAAAACACAAATCAATGAATTTGAATTTCAATGAATAAGAAGTTTTGCTACAAAAGTACTGGCCTCAAACTTTAGAGGGCTACCTTAACTGTCTACCCCAAATCTTTTGTTTTGGCGGACAACAGTATATTATCTTGTTCGTGACATTATTGCCGCCATCGTGTAGACGTACAAAAGTACTGCAAGGTTAGGTTAGGTTAGGTTAGAGGACGTGTACTTGTCAATTAAGACAAGTACAGTCGGTCAGTACAGGAGGTCGAATTGACCCATTGTACAACGTTCTAGTTTCTCCCACCACTTATGTTGTGTTTGTTAATTTTATACATGAGTGGTGGGACCTACAGTTTAAGGTCGACTCCGAACGCCATTTATTTACGAAATTTTTTTCATGGCAATTTTATTTACTCTCAGAGTTTTTTGCCAGAAATCTGTTGAGAAGAAGTCGCCGAAGAAATACTTTGTGTATTTCATCTTGAAGCCTGGCCTGGCTTGGGGCTCGAACCCTGGCTTTTCATCTAATAAGCCAACACACTACCTACTAGACTACGGCGACTTCAAAGTACTGCAATCGAACATTTAATTTTACTGCCCACATTATATAAAGGTTTACCTATAAAGTCAAACCTAATTCTGTTGCTTTGATTAATAACATAATGCTGTCTGGTTCCTGTAAAATCCCCAGGTACTTTGTTCTAAAAACTATTTTGGTCGCACATATATTTTGTGCTTGAAGAGATTTCTCTTCTGTACAAAATGTTGTTTCTTACTATTCTCAAGCTATTTTTGTATACTACGATACAAAGCTTAAATCTGCGCATATTAAACTTCCAACCACTGAATCGAGCAAAGTCTGCGATGCTCTAACTCTACTGAATTCCCACATTACTTAGGGTTCCTGTAAAAAGAGTGTTTAGTTTCCATACCAGATAGCATAGACGGTAAATTCTTGAACATTACTGTTTATTTCTATTCTTTTCTATATCTCGTGGCAACTTCTAGAATCTTACTGTTGATTTGTTGTTGTTATTAGTTCCTTTTCTATCCCTTGTAATCTTTCTATTTAGTTTTCTTCAGGTCTTCTTAATAAAACTATTTTTTCAGTTGTTTCTTTAAGAAGCATAGGTACGAAGCTAATGTCCTTATTAAAATCTGGTTTGGTCCTAGGCTAACCGTTTAAATTTGAATATGGTGAACACAGTTGTGCGATAGTCTACCTCTTCTGTGTGTAGGGTTTGGTCTCCATATAAGAGCATGATTTGCAATGATTTCAGCATGTTTTCCAATTCTGTGTTCTATCTAGTTTTATTTGCTTTTTTGTATTCTTTGATATTTGCGAGCCTACCTCTTGCATGTAAACAACATTTTTTTTAACATATTTTCCCGGATTAGACGATTCTTCTCACCCAAACATTTCCATACTAATTTTCAAACAAACTCATAAGGCTCTAGGTTTGGGACCTAACTGTCAGATGGCGCAGCTGTATCTTGCTCTCTTTAGCTTTATCTTGTCCATGATGAACTGAGTACGTATTTTGATGCTTTGTAAGCTGTCGCTTTGTAAATATCCCCTGGATTCTTTAAGCGATCTGTATATTCCTCTCTAGGGCCTCTGTTATTTAGTTTGTAGCTTGCCACAGCCTCAGGCTCTATTAAAACAATTTCCACAAATCTGATTTTGCCTAGGAGAGAGTCAATAAGGCAGCTACGAACCACTCAATACGGCTGTAGCCAAAGTAAACAGGGAGTAAGTGCACATTGCTCCACTGTCCTTAATATCATCCTATCGTTGCATCCTCACAAAGATTCTGATTCTGGTCATTGGCCCTTTATATTATATCAACGAAGATGAGGTTATAGTCACGTCAATCCAATGGGGTCCATTGGGGTCTTATCTTCATCAGAGCGGGTTAAATCAATCACATGAACTGATAATCAATGATTAAAAACGAAAATTGATAGAAAAAGAGGGAAGACACAGAAATAATAAGATGTTGCTCAATTGCGAATTAAAATAACTCCTGCAATAAGGGCCTAGTAGGTTAAGTATTCTTGCAGCTATTTCCGAAGGGCTATACCCATTCTTCAAGGCATTTGGATGACAAAATGCATGTCTTTAAAAATAGTTAGAAAATGAAGTTGATGAACGAAAGTTGTCAAGGAAAGGAGGGAATAGAACGTAAACTTTCGGTACTCCTGAATTTGACCTTCGTCTGTTAGTGAAGTGAGAGTGAATACAACTGGTTTATAAAGCCGGCAATTGGCCAAATATTATTACATTAGTAGCTTAAATAATCTTTCCACAAATAAAGCCTCTCGCTGTTGTCTATTAGGTACTGTGTTGGCTTATTAGACGCGAGGCCATGCTTCAAACCATATGTTAGACATCTCAAACAAAACGGCGTCTGCCTCTCAGCAGATTTCTGACGAATACTCTGCGAATAAATAAAATAAAACTGCCATCAGAAATTTTCTCAAAATCCTGTCGTTCGCAGTCGACTTTAAGCTGTAGATCTCGCCACTCATATATAAAATGATCACACACAACCTAAGTGGTATGAGAAACTAGGTCGTAATCCTTACTGAGGGTTTTAATTACCAGTTATGTATGTGTGTGTGTAGTACATAGGTCTTTGCCTATAGAAATAAAAGATTTTTTACCTCTTTTAGTGCAATTGCTCCACGTGTAAAATGCAAATAATTTTTGTTAAATTTTATTTACTTTTTAAAACAATATTTTCTTACGTGTTGTTGTGATATTAATTTTACCCTTTTTAAACTATGTGTTGGCAAATTCTTTTTTTCCGTACATTGCTTGAAATAATTTCTGTGTTTTTTAAGTTGAAAGACCTTTGGCTATGCGATTTGCATAATAATTTAAGATTAAAATAACAAACAAAATATATAAAAATAAAAAGAACATTTTAATTAATTTAAATTATAACAGAAACACGAAATTCTGAAATGTTGCTGATTTTGAAAACAACAACAAAAAATTGTTTTTTTTGATAAATTTTTCAGTTGAAAACTGAAACCCTAAGTTTAAAATGTTATTTGATACGCTGGCAATGCAAAGTTATGAGCCAAGTAATAAATTTGTTTATGATTTTCAAAAACAAAACATTTCAAAGCGAAATATTTTTGAAGCAAAAATACAAATGAATGAAGAATGAATGAAGAGAGGAAAACATTAAACTTTTCAAAAATGGATCACATATGAAAAGACCTTGTTTTTTATATTTTTTTGTTTAAACTACAACTACAATAACATAAAGAAAAAATAAAATTGAAATTAAATGGGAAATGGACATGCATACCAAAGAAATATGCTGGCTGGCAGGCTGGCTAACAGTGTATAGAGTACCGGGCATGTATGTACATATGTGCAGTAATTTGCTTTTTAAAGTAAAATTTCTCACGTATTTCCACTTAAAAAGTCAATGTAACTTGTTGATGCACCAAAAAAAGAAGAAATTCCACAAAAAAAACCAGAAGAAAAACAGAATTTTTAACTTTGAAAAGCCTTTTTTTATTGTGCAACTACAAAAAACTGTTTTTGTAGTCAGACAGAGCTGCATTCATTATCTTTTGCATGTCTCTGGCATTATGGCCAAATGATGTTTAGTATTCAAATAACGTTCACTGGTCTTGTCATCAAAAATGCAAAAATGCTTCATAACAAATTCATTTTCATTGCATATTCACAATAATAATTTCCCCACAACAACTTTACTTGCCTGTGTGTGATTTAAACTTAAGCTATGGAAGCCAATGAAAAGGTGTTTTTCAACACTTTATTTACTGTCGTCCAGCAACAATTGTTAATAAATTAACGTATAATTTTTTTTTCTTTAAATTGTTGCTTTAAACAAATTGAAATATCGTTCTTAACTAGTCATTAACGTCAATTAATAATTGAATAGAAATATTTAATATTTTGTTAGCCACTCTTGCAGTTTTTCTGTCATTAAAACTCGCTTTAGCAAACTCATTACGATATCGTAATGCATTTACAATCAACGGAAGTCAGTTAAAACAAATTGCCAATTTTTTAATAAGACATTAAAAATGCATAAAAAACATATTAAATGCTCGAACATAGAAAAACAATTTTTACGAAAAATAATATGAAAAATAATATGAAAAATAATACGTGAAATGAAAAAAAAAAAACTTTTGAGTACACTCTACGTAATGTTATGTTGATTTTTTATGTTTAATAAACTGCCTCTTTGTATTCCATAGGTGGCCTAAAGGCCTGTAATTGAAGTACTAAAGATATTATTTTTATTAGACATGGAAATATTAATTACAGGCAAACGCCATTTATTTGTTATATTAGATATGCGTATGTTATACCCTACACCATACTACTTTTTTGTTCACCACTGTATTGGTTAAACACTACTTCTTCCCACAACCAGAAACAAATTACATTTTGGTAGCACTTTGGACAAAAATGTATAAATTTTATACGGCCAACATGAACTGTTGTCGATAAACCAAAAAAAGGTTACAGCAAGGTTATCGGATTCAAGCTAGAAGAGCTTGGAGATCAATTCCAAAAGGTTGGGAAAAGCATAACCGAACGATAGTTCATCGGAATACCATGCAGAGCTAGCCTTTTCATAACACATGAAACGATACTCCTCAGCTAAATGACAAGACCAGCTTAAATGCTCTCAACTTTGCATTAAAATACGACTCTTTTGAAATCGAACTGGAAAATAGTTGGAAAGTTTAACAAATCTAGTGATTATTTTCATATCAAATTGGTAAGAGCTCCCTTTAACTAGTAACCAAGGATAGAGCCAGAGACGAAAATTGATAAATAAAGTAAGCACTGCTCTTGTCCTCTTCAACAGATTTACAACCTTTGTAGATAGCTTTTGCAGTTAAGAGATGTCTCTATGCATGCCTATCCTCACCCTATGGCTTGTGAGTATAGAGATGTCCTACGATCCAGTTTAAATACTTCATAAGTACTTACTAACTTAACTTACTTAATTAGTCATTACAACTCTTTAGCCAAGATTACGACTTAGTTTCTAATACCACTTACACATAGCCACAAAAGTATACATACGGATAACAAATTTCAGAAATTTTTTAACCAATCCGTTTTCGTTGAAAATCTTTATAATTGTCTGACAACTTTCTTCGATTTTAAAACGGTCTTTTGCTTTGGTTCAGAAATTTGTGAAATTTGTAAATCGGATGCATACCTTTGTGGGCCTGTGCAGGGCCACATTTCAGTTCAATTTCAGAAATTTTTTAACCAATGCAAAAGATCGTCTTAACATCAAGGAAACTATAAAGATTTTCAACGAAAACGGATTATTTAAAAAATTTCGGCAATTTTTTACCCGTTTGTATAATTTAGTAACTGTGTTGTTTGTGTAAATTTTATACATAAGTGCCCAGTCATAAATGCCCCTCCACTGCAGTTTTTGAAATCAACTCCGAACAACATATTTTTGAGAAACTTTTTATGGTTTTTGCCAAAAGACTGTTGAGAGTAAATCGCTGAAGAAATTTTTCATATCTGAGCTGGGATTTGAACCACGGCCTAACATCTAATAAGGCTACGCACTACTTACTAGAATGTGACGACTTCATACGTAGCGTATTATCCCATTACGGTAAGGTGAGTATAAGAATGGTTGATTCTTCCTCCTCCAGTCAATAAATCCTGGATATCTGTTCTCATATATGAGTTTGTGATTGAAAGGAGTGTGCTCGTTCTAGCTAGTTCATCAACTACGAATTTACACGAGATATCCTTATGACCATAAAACTGGACATGTTTTTCCTAACAAGAGCACTAGCTGGATAGTAAAAGAAGGCTGCCGGTTCCACAAATGGCAACTGGGATCAATTATTCATAGGTAGGTGGGTAGGTAGAAGTAGCTGCCCCCTTGATGGAGTCATGAGCGGACACAGGAACCACTCTGAGCTTCCGATGAAGCGAATCAGAATGCCAATATCCATAGATGACTACGCATGCATCTAGGTCCTCCATGTAGTAGGCACCCAGGTGTCTCTTTCTCATCTGACCAAGTGCCGGGCATGTGCACAGTAGGTGAAGAATAGTTTCATCCTCCTCCCCATCTCCACAGCTTCTGCAGATATCATTCGCGAGATGTCCAAGACCAATACGCATCGCATGCGTTCCTATAATATAATGCCTCGTAATAACCCCGATAACAGCACTGAGCCTGCTTCTTAGGAGTTTAAGCAGAGTCGCCATGCGTCTCCTATCCAACCTCGGCCAGATCTTTGCGCCGCTCTGCCCTTATCCGAAGTTGCCCACATTCTATTGACGAGATCTACGGTTGCATTGTCAATTATAAGTTTGCAGGTCCCCAAAGGGATCTCCAACGTTGAGAATTCATCAGAGAATTCGATGGTCGTGCCCCTTCTGGACAGTTCATCCGCTCTGCAGTTGACAGGAATATCATTATGCCCCGGTACCCATGTGGTACAAACATCATATCGGTTCGCCATCTCATTGAGACATCTACGACAGTCGTACACCGTCTTGGAGTTTATTACACTGGAATCCAATGCCTTGATAGTCGCTTGGCTATCGGAAAGTATGATGATTTTTCGCCTGTGAACATTTTTGTCCACAATAATTTTCACCGCAGCTTGAATCGCAGACACTTGCGCCGGAAAGACGCTGCAGTGATCTGGTAGCCTTATAGACTTGGATCTTCCGATTGATTTCGAATAGATACCAATTCCAACGGCTCCTTCCAATTTGTAGCCATCGGTTTGTGCAGTATCCCCCGCGAGGTGCGCTGCACCTTTCCTCCAGTCCTCCCTTTTCGGAATGGATGTCCTAAAATTCATTGAGAAGTCATATCGTGGTGTCATATAGTATCAAGTATCCCTGTATGACCAATGCTCGATGCATGCCATTGTCCAGTCGCCCAAAGACGCCTACTAACCCTAGCTGCCGCACCCCTGCAGTATACGTCAAGCGGTAGAAGGTATAGATCATCTCTAGAGCGATAATAGGAGTATTTATTATTCATAAAAATTTCATGTTTTCTTGCCTCAATATTTTAAAAGGCACCTGTCGATATTGCTGATCATAACGATTTTCGTCCCCTTCGTGATATGACTGGATCGCTAAATATGATGCAGGCAACCAAAGGCCTGGAGGTTTTAGTGATCAGAAATCTAAATGTTAGCTGGTGGTATTCAATTTCGTTATTTTTGTTTTCCGGATGTGGAATTTCAGACCTGCTTTTGGCTTTTATAGGGCATACGTATACCCCGATCTCATTAGACGATTTATTGTGTCCGCATTAAAATGTTTTATTTTCTTATTAATTACAATACAATTACAAATTATATTTTTATTATATACGAGGGGAGTAACTTGACCATATGCTCGGTGTAGTGTCACAGACCAGAGTCTGTGGTGGGAAACGAACTCACGACCCTCACGCTAATAGTCTAGCACAACTATTCACTAGACTACCAGGGCACCCTATTTAATTTAAAAGCAAATTGTTTATTAAATGTTTTGGTATTCAATTGTTGGAGTCGGTCTTGTGTTTAAGATTTTGCGTTGCTTGTAAATTATCTTACTCTACAAAAGTTAATGATCAGTAGCCAACAGATAAATATTTTCTAACATTTTTGTTAATAATAATTATTAAATCAAATTAAAAAAAAAACAAGATTGTTTCTTTAATTTTTTATTTATTTAGTTGAGTTGCCATTAATAGAGTCATATTACGTTTTCGGTTTGTAGCTACAAATTGGGTTTTGCGTAGCCAGCAATCATTATGTTCCACCATATATGGCAAGGCGGTGTGGTATGTCGTATGCTTGTTATGTATGAGTATATTAACAATGATTGAATTATTATTTTAAAATATTTTGTTTAATTTAATACTTATGTACTGGTATGTTTAAAGAAAATAAAATTAAAATTGTTTTTAATACCACCTGTTTCTTTTTGGAAAGCCAAACCTAAGACTGGCCATTGGCAAAATAGATTGTCATTTATATGCTCTAGTTTTTGAAATGTACGAAATCAAGAAATAATTTTAAATTGAAATTTAAGCACACCTTGATTTTTTTATTGCTGCTCCATGCTCAACATGAAATATTTAAATCGAAAAAAAAAGAAAACAGGGGGGGCTATGCTTTGAACCCAACACACCACACCATATGACATAAGAAAGTCAATTTTTCATTTCAGTGGTTCTTTGTTCTATTTGATATGCCTTTATTATATGCTTTTTTGTTCATACATATGCGTTCTTATTCGTCTTCTGATTTCCAACATTTTTTTGATAAATTATTGTTAATTTTTAATGTATGAATTAAATCATCTTTTATGAAATATTACACATGTTCGTTCTTTGATTCTTTTCTTTTCTTTGGTTGAGGACGTCTACCATTTTTTTTCTTTTTTGAAATCCCGCTTTTATGTGGCCATTTACACTTGAGAAATTTGCACTTAACATACACTCAATTGCCTTGGACATGGCTGGACCATGTGAATGAACAGGAATGGCCAAGAACAGAACAGCACAGGACACAATAACACACAAAAACATAATTAATGATCACAATTTTCAAAAATAAAGCTAATGGATGTTGTAAAATAATCACTTTGGATCCCCTAAACAACAAAAAAAAAACAACAAAATATCAGACTCACATACATTCATTCGTCTTGCGACCAATCCGTCTAAACCGTATTCAAGTCTCTTGTTGGACTGAATTGTATTGTGTGTGCCTGTGATTTGTTTATTCAATACAAAACCCAGTGAAGTGTTCAAATGAAACAAGTGAATCCAAAAAACAAAAAAAAAAACTGATAAGATGACAGTGAGTGAAATAAACTCACAAATAAACGTGTGTATATGTATAAAAGGCCAGCAGCAGTGCAATTGAACTAATGAATGAATGCTTGACTGCAAAGCCACAAAAATGAAATGAAATAAATGAGACATAAAAACAATATTCTTAACAGATTAGACCTTTTGGTGGGGGTTTTTGTTTTTTTCTTTTTTCTTTTTGTCTTCTTTTTGTCTTTTTGACAGTGATAAAACGGAAATATCAGTAGAATTATTAATAACTGAAGCAAACTCAAGCCCAAAGTGATCAAAACTCATTGGAAATTTGACACCAATTTTATGTACTCCCATATATACTTACATAGCACAATTAGTCATTACAACCCTTTAGCCAGGATTACGACCTAGCTTCTCACACCACTTATGTTGTGTGTGTTAATTTTATACATGAGCGGTGGGGCCTACAGCTTAAAGTCGACTTCTAATGACAGATTTTTGAATATCTTACCATGGCAATTTTATTTACTTTACTTTATTTTTGCCAGAATTATTTATGTACGTATGTCCCTATTAAACCTTAAAAGGAGTTTTTGTAATTGGATGCCATCGATAATACTTGTAGATTCTACAAAGAGATGTAATGCTGTTGTGTATTCGTTCCTCTGGATATTTTTCTACCCTTTCTAAGTATTCTTAGGCTCTAGATCCCATTGAGAATATCACATTTGAATTGAATCCGAATAGGAAATTTCGCAACTAAAATTCCAAAGTCGTATGAATTTTTCTTTACCTGTGAGGAGCAAGATTGCAATGCTGACTAAAGGGTTGTAAAGACCAATTATGTATGTGACCCTTTATCCAGGATTACAGCCTAGCCAATCACATCACCCATATTGTATGTGTTAATTTCATACATATGTGGTGAACCTTAAAGTTTAAAGTCGATTCCGAACGACAGATTTTTCAGAAACTTTTCATGGCAATTTTATTAACTCCCAGAGTTTTTGCCAGAAGGCTGCTGAGAGGAAGTCGCAAAAGAAATATTTTTTCATATTTCGCTTTGTTGGATATGTCCACGGAATCTCGTCTAATAACCCAAAATACTATCTAAAGGGTCCGCCAAATACCTTTTTTGTTTTGAAAATGCTTTAAAAAAAAACTACTGAATATTTTCTCAAATTTCTGTTGTTATTTGAAAGTACAATCCTTCCGGTTAATAATAGAAAATAATTTCATTCAAATGGCTTCGTCGGCTGGCCATGCAGTAGCCTACACGATCGGTCCACTTTTTAAGCACATTATCGATTGTGTGCAGCTGTATTTCACCAATGGCTTGACGAATATTGTCCTTTAAACCGTCAATTGTCTCTGGTTTGTCGGCGTAGCACTTATCTTTGACGGCACCCCACAAATAATTGTCCAACGGTGTCAAATCGCAGCTCTGAGGTGGCTAAACGACATCAGCTCTGCGGCTGATAATGTGATCTTCAAAAACAGGGCGCAAAACATCGAGTGTAGCTTCGGCTGTGTGGCACGTAGCGCCGTCCTATTGAAACCAAATGTTGCCAGTATCCTCCTCTTCAATTTTTGTGAACAAAAATTTGTTCAACATGGCCCGATAACGATCGCCATTGACTGTAACGGCCACTCCTTGCTCATTTTCGAAGAAAAATGGCCCAATTATGCATCTGGACCAAAATCCGCACCAAACAGTGACTCATTTTGGGTGCGTCGGCTTTTCAATGTATGAGTGCGGGTTTCCTGTGCCCCAAATGCGACAATTTTGTTTGTTTACATATCCGCCAAGATCAAAATGAGCTTCATCTGAAAAGATTATTTGTTTTTGCCAAAATCGGCATCTTCTGGTGTAGGCTACTGCATGGCCAGCCGAGGCAGCCATTTGAATGAAATTATTTTCCATTATTAACCGGAAGGATTGTACTTTCAAATAAAAAAAAAAATTGAGAAAATATTCAGCAGTTTTTTTTTTAAAGCATTTTCAAAAAAATGGCGCCTTCAAATTGTGTATCGAAGTAAAATCTCTTTATAAGATGTTTATTTTCTTTGGAGGCCCTTTACCTATAGAGACAGCTACGCTATAGAATATCAAAAGCCTTGGTAGTTTCAGAAGTTCTAAATCAATTGTTGAATTTTGTCTATTCAGTAAGTTGTTCTAGGCTGATCTTGCCCCATTCTATGATATTTAATTTTCCCGTGAGAGGAACTCGTCGAAATAAATATTTTTTTTACATTTCGTTTTGTATGAGATATCTAAGCCAGAGGTAAAACCACAGACTCTCGTCTAATAAGCCAGCGATAAGCTCCATCTGCCAGTGAACTCATGTGAATAGATTTATAGATTTCTATTCTTTATTTTTGGAATTTCTTTTAAATTTCTGCACCATCCTGTTCTAGAATTACAAACAACCAACAACAGCATCTAACAACATTATCCGCTTCTTTGGTTTCTCAATTAATTAGAAACGTAACACATTTCTATTAAATTTCAGTGTTTGATGCTAAATATTCCATTCAAACAATATTTGTTGAGTTTTCGATTCGTAATCCTTTACTATGTATTTGGAAACATTATATCTTGTTGTTGTTGTTGGTTTTTCCTTTTTCCTCACACATGTTAGTAAATATAAGAGATTTAGAAAACATTTAACGCTTCGGTTATATGTATGTTATGGGGTTAAGGAAGGGGTATGGCGGGAAAGGTATTTCCACAACAGGAAAAAATTTAACGAATAAATAAACAAAAAATAAGAAATATTCGGTAACATAATAAACATAAAAAGAATGAATTGGTAAAACAAAGAAATATAAAACAGACAGAAAGACAGACAGAAAGACATAGAGGCAGAGAGACAGACGTACAGCATAAGAATGAGAAATAGTGGCATGGCAAACAATACTGCAAGTGTTGCGTTCTTTAGAAAACGAGTGCATGCAAGCCTGATGTTTATTTGACGGTCTAAAGTTAGACTCAGTCAGTCACTCAGTCATTCAGTTTTCTTCCTCTTGTTGTTACGGTCACAATCATGCATCTAAACTAATGCAGTATGCTAGACACGCATAGCGGTGTTACCAAAAAAAATCTACAAATAAAACGCAAGACATTCATTCAGTTGACTCAACACTGAGTGAGTGTGAGTGACTGAATTGTGGTATTTATTGTGCATAAAACATGCATGTTACGTTTACGTTTACGTTTAAGTTTTAGTTTTTTAGTTCGAGAATCTGTTTTTTTTTCATTGTATCTGTAGTGTCAGTAGGTTGGTTGTGTGACCGGTTGTTTATTTGCTTGATTTGTTGTTTATTTGTTTGTTTGTTTCCATACAACTATGATTCAAATAAAAAAAATTTAAACCATATAACTTTGTTATTTTTGTTGTTATTGTTGGTCTAACAACGCAAACATCAACAGAAAACTAAAATTCTTTACGTATACTTAACATACACATGGCTGGACAAAAGGACAGACATTTCATTTTGATCTGAAAATTTCGTATTTAAGTGTGAATAAAATGAACTCTGAAAATAAAGGCGGCTTAAATCTTAAGATGTTTATGTCCAATGCCCTACTTTACTATGGTGGTGGTATACGACCATGTACAAAGCAGAGATCACCAATAAGTATTCAAAGAACCGAATCATACTCATAATTTCTGATACTTGTATGCATTCATATTTATTTTAGTATCATGGCACCTTTACTTATATTCAAACTTTGAAGTACTCATCATAGTCATATTTAGCAACATGTATCATATACCATACTCATAATTTCTGATTCTTATACGCATTCACACTTATTTTAAAATTATACTCATACTACTCATATTTAAAGTTTGAAGTACTCATCATATTCATACTTAACAACACGTATGATGTTGTTGATTTCGATTCTCCATAACTCAACATATACACGAAGCACAAAATGAATATGAGTCGCATACGAACAGCAAAATACTCACTAAAAGGTTGTGTGTTTGCTCTGCTTGCTGCTCTGTCTTTTTTGCTGTAAATTTTGTTGGATGAGTTGAGTCACTCGACTCATTTATAAATATTTTTCTAAAGTTGTTGAATCTGAATGAGTAGGCTGGCTTCTGAATCAAACATAATTCGAATGGTATGAGTTTGATGTCGACGTTGTATTCATACGCATTGCAACCTATACTCATAAATCAACATTGTAGTGAGTACGAATGAATCAGAGTACATAGTTAAATTTCAATATTGTTGATTCACTTATATTCAGAATTTTATGAATGCTTATGAGTAGCTGAAAACGATTCATTGGTGATCTCTGGTACCTACTGACCCCTTCATCGGTTTTCGGCCAGACTTTACACATTCTTCTATTCCCCTATGCTTCTTACTTGCCTTCACCAGTTGGTCCGACCTATGAATGACACGGCTACCTTGATTTGGTCTTTCCAACTCAGACAACTTCCTCGTCTACGCCAACTAAAGGTAATCCACCTACCAAATACAAAGTAGGTTAGGTCAGGTTAGAGGACGTGTACTTGTCAATTAAGACAAGTACAGTACCCGGAGGTCGAATTGACACATTGTACAACGTCCTGGTTTCTCACACCGCTTATGGTGTGTGTGTTAATTTTATACATGAGTGGCAGGACCTTCAGTTTAAAGTCAACTCCGAACGACAGATTTTTGAGAAACTTTTTCATTGCAATTTTTATTTACTCTCAGAGTTTTTGCCAGCAATCTGCTGAGAGGAAGTCGCCGACGAAATACTTTTTGTATTTTGTCTTGATGTCTGGCCTGGGGCTCGAATCCTGGCTTTACGTCTAATAAGTCAACACACTACCTACTAGACTACGGCGACTTCAAAAAATACAGAGTAGCTTTGCAGTTTTATGGTTCCTGATCGATGTTAATGCTGTGATTCACTGATACACGTCTCTGGCTCAAAACATAGGAAAATTTTACTTAAGTTTTTTGCAGCTTTTCGGTCTAATGCAGCAGCTTCTTGAAATTGTTTATATACAACTCTTTCTCTAAGCACTTTACTGATTTTGTTCCACTCTTTCTTGGGCTTTTAATTTCTTTAAAAACATTTTCTACAAACTGGCAACTTTGATTTTTTTTCTGTTGTTATATAACCAACCAAAGTACACATACATACAGAATTGGTCATTACAACCCTTCAGTCAGGATTGCAACCTAGCTTCTCACACCATTTATGTTGTGTGTGTTAATTTTATGTATGAGTTGAGGGATCTACAGTTTGAAACTCGAGTCCGAATGATAGATTTTTGAGAAACTTTTCATGGCAATTTTATTTTATTTACACTCAGAGTTTTTGCCAGAAATCTGCTGAGAGAAAGTCACTGAAGAAATAATTTTTTCATCTTTTCGTTTTGATGTCTGACCTGCGGTTTAAACCGTGTCCTGACGTCTGATAAGCGAACACTCTACCTACTAGACCTCGGCGACTTCACCAAGGTACAGGCACACTTAAAATTACAACAAATTTGCATGGCAGCCCTTTGATTTTCATGGCGGAATCGATTGCAATTTCTTGATTTTTAGCCAAAAGAGTACAGCCTACAACGCTAGAAACGAAATCATTAAAAAACTATTTAGTGACACATAGAGTCGCCTAAGACCGCCTTTTATTTTCTGATTTACAGCTTAGACATTCGTTTAGAAAGAGACCTAGTAAAACGGATATTCCAACAAGTTTTTCAAATTAAAAAAAAAATCTTGAAAAAAAAAAACAACTGGAGTAGGTCTTTGTGTCTGTCCGCCTAACTCTCTGTTATTTCCAATTTATCCGGCAATACACAACAACAACAACAAAAGAAAAAACAAATTTGTTTACAACAAGAAAAACAATAAACACTTATAAGCGTCTTGAGTTGGGGTTCTTTAATACGATCCTTCAAACGGAACTCCTCTAATTAACAACAATTTAACACACACACATACGCTTTAATTATTGGAAAATTTCTTTTGGTTTTCTATTTTCTGTTTACGTTCTATTCTTTTTCATTTCATTGTTCACAAAATGTTAAAATCACGCATTAAAAAAAAAACGAAAAAAAAATTATGCCACGCATATGCATTTTTAACAGCGACAATTATACGCACCAACCACACATATCACACATATATTGTGCTGTTCCAAGTGGATTGGTTTGCTGTGTAGTTAAGTGGAATAGAGTTTCGAGCTTGTGTCATTGTTCTTATGCGGCTGTGCGTAAGTGTATGTATGCATGTATCGGCTGCATTTGCATTTAAAACACAGGATATGGAGTAGAAAGTCATGTTAATTGTTTTAAGTGTCCATAATTGTTGGGACTCCGCTCCATTCTGTTTCCATAATACAATACAAATTGTGTTGGGAATTCAAATATTGTTTGCCGTTGTTCCGGTTTAAGGTTTAATTTTCTTACTTAATTAATCAATTTTCGTTAACGTCAATAAAAATTATTGACTGCGCTTGACTATATTTGTTACAGGAAATTGAAATTGAAGTCAGCGTTTAATTTCTAATGATTTCAGTACAAAATATTCAATCAATTCATAATGATGGTGGTTAATAATTACTTAAAATTTATATAAAATTTAAAATAAGCCCATGAGTCTAAGGTTTAGTTTTTTAATACTAATCGGTTGCATACAAAGTCATATGACATACACTCAGCTACAAAAGTATACATACGGTTAACAAATTTCAGAAATTTTTTAAGCAATCCGTTTTCGGATTTTTATCTTTCTTCGATTGTAAGACGACGGTCTTTTTCATTGTTTCAGAAAATTGTGAAATTTGTTAATCGGATGTATACTTTTGTGAGCCTGTGCAGGGCACAATTCAGTTCAATTTCAGATAGTTTTTAACCAATGCAAAAGACCGTCTTAACATCAAGGAAACTGTCAAGATTTTCAACGAAAACGGATTGGTTAAAAAGTTTTTGAAATTTGTTAACTGTATGTATACTTTAGTAACTGTGTGTATGTAGGTATTGGACGATAGGCACTATAGTCAGTGTTACCATTTTTGACTTCTATACGAAGAAGAAAGCAAAGGATCTTAAAGATGAATGGATATTAGGAGCTTGTGGTACAAAAATGAGCAATATTTGGCCTTTATTTGTTCATCCGATCTTCATGGAGAGAAAACCATCTCTACCTACCCACCTATCGAGTTGGCATATGTAAAAACTGGGGCGATTGGCATACGACAGGAAAACGTTGAACGAATTTATGGAAGCCCATTGTTTCTTGTAGTACAGAAGAGAACATATTGTTACGAAAATGAAAAATTAAGATACTGGTGTTTTGCTTTTTCATCGCTTAACATTAAAATTAATAAACAAAAGCTACAAAAACAAAACAATGCAGTAAACAAACCTGTTTACCAATCATCGTACTGCTTAATATAACAACAAATACCAGCATAAAAATGGTAAACAAGTAAACAAAAATACAACAACAAACACAACAGTAATAAATGTTAACAACGACGTTTTACATTTATAGAGATTACGAGAAGGCGAAGACATGAACATTCGCGTTCAAAAACATACATCAGACTGTTTACCCTGCCATATAAAAGGCAAGGCGAGTGGGTGAGTGAAGCTCAGTCAGACTTGTGTGAAGACGCGGTGCGTCTGAAGAGATTAATCGTGGTTTGAAGATTTCTGTTATAAAGATCTGTCGAATAATTATCTAGTAATTGTTACTGTTTATGCAAAGAATATAAACAGAGAAATGACAAAGAAAGGCAAAGAAAAAGCGGTCTGGTCCTTCCAACACAGACAAGTTCATCCTCTTCCCCGACTTATGCAAATCTCCGCATCAAATACCCGATTCGCCGAAGCATCCTCCTCCATTCGAACGACATGGCGGAGGAGCTCATACATGGCACTGTTGGATCGGATGCGAAAATTATCGCCAACTCACACTGGACCGATGTTGCAGACAAGCTACTCGGGTGTTTGAGCAACAGGCTTGCAATTTTAGTCTGCGATGAATTGCATTTTCATTGCCTTCGTAATCGTTTGGTGGTCAAGAAGAACGTCACTGGGAGAATAGTGGCTCCAAAATGAAGTCGGTAGTGTGATATTTTATAATACGAGAGCCTTTGATTCAACCCCTAGCTCACATATTTCAAAGAAAACTTCCACTGAGCAGAGTGTTTGCCGGAAAACTGCTGAAAGCAAATAAAATTGCCATGAAATCTGTCGTTTTTAGTCGACTTTAAACTGTAGGTCACGTATAAAATTAACTAACACAACGTGGGTGGTGTGAGAACCTAGGTTGCAATGCTGACTAAAGGGGTGTAATGATCAGTTAGGTGAGTAAGTAATTCGAAAAGCTTTCGCCGTATGATAGTCGACTTTTTTTGGCCTGCATTTGCAGGATGTAAACGGCAGGATATGTGGCCAACAGAGCGATGTCTTGTTAGTCTACGTTAAAGATCATTTCGATGCGGGTAACTCCCTAATATTAAAGCATTTGAAGATAAGCCTTCGTGAAGTTATTAGCAAAATAAACCTCGAACTGAGAGCAAAACACTATGGAAACAATTCTTTTAATTTCTTCAATCCTCTTCTCTTTGTTCTCACACTTTTGAGTTACCAAAACGTGAAACAATTTTGACAAATTAATTACAACACAAACCCTCACATGTTCTAATACAAAAAGCCGGACAAGAAGAGGAAGAATAATAAGTTATTTGTTAAGAATAAATATAATTTGTTTTGAATAAGTAAAGTTAACCCCGTTCTAAAGTGTAGAAGAAACGCACTTGAACAAACATGTCATCCATACATAGAGTCAAACAATTATTTTCAATATCTCACTGACACACTGTCCGGAGAATATCAGTTTAAAACGGTTTTCGTTTTTCTCATTCTTCTTCTTTCTGGTGCTGTGCGTAAATATGAGAATGTATGAGAATGTATGAGAATGCATGAGAGAATATAACAAATGATGTCAGTATGAAAATGACGTTTTTAGATGACTTGTCCACAGGTTTTCAAAAAATAAGTTGTTTACTCAAGCTGTGGTATTTAAACTACCACTGCCTGCTGCTGCTGCTGCATGTTTAGTGCTTTCGTTTACGTATCATTCATGGTCTTCTGCTTCTTTTTCTTCTGCTACAATAACAGCAACAGCAACATCATCATCATTGTCATTGTCGTTGTCATTTACAAACATCAGGCAACATTTATGCTTTAATAATGGACATAAGCTCTGTTTGTTGTTGTTGTTGCTGTTGTTGACTGTCGTCTTTTTA
This sequence comes from Sarcophaga subvicina, assembly GCA_936449025.2. Taxonomy (NCBI): domain Eukaryota; kingdom Metazoa; phylum Arthropoda; class Insecta; order Diptera; family Sarcophagidae; genus Sarcophaga; species Sarcophaga subvicina. The sequence continues at coordinate 111,069,818 of OW388084.2, read as the reverse complement.
AGCCTCATCACTCAAGCATGGATGCGTTAAAGTGCAGCTTATCTTTAAGAAGTTGAAATACAAATACAAACATACCCACATGCAGCGGTATTAAACACATATTTAAGTGTGTGTTAAAGTTTCATTGCATGTACGAGTATGTGTGCGTATGTTTGTTTGAAAATCTAAAACCATGAAAGTGTTGTCTCTGCATCTGTCTGTCTGTCTCTCAGTCTGTATGTCTCTCTGTCTGTTTAATGTTTAAATAAAGCGAAAAATATTGACAAATGAGTAATGGATACAAAGGCAAATTTATGACAAGTCATAATATGGCAGCAACATTTATCATTAAAATACTGACGCTATTTAATGCCGGCACAAGTTAAACCATCACAAAATTTCCTTTTTTTTCTCATCGTATATGTTGTTGCCTGTTTGTTGTTCCTGTTTGCCAGTTGGCTGTTATTTTAAGCCAGGATGACATTGTATCAGAGTGTGTGTGTTTGTGTGGTTATTGTTGACGATAATGATGGCGACCATAGTCATGGCAATAATTATGATGATGATGATGTTTCTGGCGTTGTTAAGAAGCCTGGATTAAGAGCACAAACTCTCAAACACTTTCATGCTTTTTCATACTTTCACACACACATACCCACACATATATATGTACATACATAGTACATGCACTCATAATAACTGTGTGACATGGCTGGCTGGCTAGTGAACTATATTAACAACACAATCTACGCAAATTGTTATTTACACAAGGAAACTCCAATAATAACAACAACAATAACTACAAAAACGAACAACAACTTTGCAATTTTGCTTGCAACAAAGACTGAAAAAATGGCACAATTAGTGGCAACCAAAGAGTTAATTAAGCAACGTGTTTCCATTGATTGAATTTAAAAGTTAATGAACACTGGCTGGTAAGATTTTTTAATTAAAGAAACTTATGAGGAACAGAAATCAGGAAATATATTCCGATTATTAAGAGTCAGTAACAATTCCTACCTTGTTTTCAAATTCTGGAGCCACGAGCTGACGAATTTCTGCTTTAAAGTTGAGTATAACGTAGTCAACGTAGTCTAGTAGGCAGTGTGTTAAAGTATTAGACATGAGGCTGCGGTTCAAACACCAGGTCAGCCATCTCAAACAAAATGAAATATGAAAAAATATTTCTTCGGCCACTTTCCCTCAAAAGATTTCTGGCATAAACTCTCAGAGTAAATAAAATTGTCATGAAAAGTGTCTCAAAAATCTGTCTTTCAGAATCGGCTTAAAACTGTAAGCCTCGCCACTAATGTATAAAATTAACACACACAGCATAAGTGGTGTGAGAAACAAGGTCGTAATCCTGACTGAATTTCCTTATAAAAACCACAAAAACGGATCGGAATTGTATTTTTATATCTGAATAGAAATACTTTGGAGTTCAAGATCCGGGATTGTTTACGAGTTATAGCCATTCTTTCCAAATTAGTTGTTAGTTTTCAAGCGTTCTGGTAAAATTAAGAAGTTTTTAAACAAACTTCCGGAGTCGACTCTACTCGTTTCCGAAACATCAGAGAAATTTCTCATGTAGTTCCTTGGTTTTTTTTTTCTACAGCTGGACACAGCTGTTTGAAAGGATGTTGCACCACCCAGGGTTTGTTGAATTCCGTGCTGCTTTTTCCAGTTTCGAAAAGTATTCCTGTTGAGGCACATATATCCCCTCCTCATATATCCCCCCTTCTGTATCAGTTAGTCTGCCTTTTTGTTTCCCTCTAAGCCACAGTGGCCCGAAGCCCAGAAGAGGCCGATGTTGAGTCAACGTATACGGTGTAGAGAGACCATTCAACTCTTGACAATCTTTGATTTGCCGCTTTAATTGCTGCTTGAATGTCCACACATATGATCAAGTACGAAGGAAGCAGGTCCCCGGTTTCAATCATGCCTGCAGTTTGTTAATAACAAAAATCTCTGTCTGATATACGCTGACCTGGTTAGGTAATCTGTATGACCCTTTAATGGAATAAACCCCAGATCAAGTACCGCATTCCATTTTTAAGCCTTCGTTATATCACCGTCACCAATGACAGCTTGATGAGCCCATTCTTAACAGTGTGTGTGTTTTGTATATTTGTCTGAAAGCAGTCACATCTAATACCTGAGTGATTCGGTTCTACTTCATGCAGTATTAAAGCGTGACCCAACGTACATGGTGTAAACATATCTGGGAGCTTAAACCTCAGTGCTGTTCTAGCAACTACATTTCGGAGGAAGATTTCCAATGGTTGCGGAGACAAGATGACCTCGAGGTCTATCTGCAGTGTGGACTTAAGAGCAACCGTCATTCCCAAGCATGCCAAACTCTGTACCTTGTTCAGCGTAGCGTTAACTGGTTGATAATCGGAATTTTGTTGAATAAACCACTTTTTACAGTCAAGGAATTTAGTTATCTTGACTCCGCCGATACCACCAAAAATAATGTCAGTTTGGAGATCAAACGCAGGATCACTTTTGCCAACAGGTGCTACTAAGGTCTCAATAGATAATTGAGTAGCAGAGACCACTCTCGTACGACAAGACTAACACTCTACATGACACTCATCCTACCCGTGCTTCTTTATGGCGCAGAGGCATGGATACTATTAAGCACTGATGCAGATGCCTTAAGAGTATTCGAGAGAAAAGTCCTACGTAAGATCTTCGCTCCAGTGCGAGTTGGCGATGATTTCCGCATCCGATCCAACAGTGAACTGTATGAGCTCCTCAACGATATAGATATTGTGCAGCGTATTAACATCTAGCGGCTGCGCTGGCTCGGACATGTCGTTCGAATGGAGGAGGGTGCTCCGGCGAGACGGTTATTTGATGCGGGGATCTGCAGAAGTCGGCGAAGAGGACGACCTTGCATGGACTAAATCGAGGAAGCCCTGTCATCGATTGGTGTGACCAACTGGCATAGGCGCGCAAGAAGCAGAGGCGCCTGGAAGGATGTGTTGCGGCAAGCCGTAATCCGTTAATCGGGCTGTTAATGGCCTATTAAGTAAGCCGGTAAGAACCAGTTTTAGAAGTTTTTTAGATCGTGTAGATTCCATGTCCGGTGTATACAAAAGTTTTGAGACGGAAGAATTCATTTCTTTTATTCTGTTTACTTTGCAATATAAAAGACGAGGAAAAGCAGGCGAATGGGTGAGTGAAGTTCAGTCAGTCTTGTGTGAGGACGAGGGGTGTTTGAAGAGAGTAATCGTGGTCTGAGGATATCCGTTACAAAGATCTGTCGAACAATTGTTATAGTTTATGCAGAAGGTGTAAACAGAACCATTGTTGTTGTTTACATCAAGTTGTAAACAGTGGCACACAGAATTGTACGAAAAATAAAGAATTTTTAATTAAAAACTAAACATAAATTTATTTTTATTTTATTTGCAATCTACGAGCTCATATTTTAAACGTTTTTAAAATGTAAAAACGTAGCAATACCAACAACATCACATATGCGAAGTTAATTATAATTTTGTCAAATAACCAGGAAATACTCACAGCTTTTTTTAAAAAAGTCTCCTCTCTTTTGTTTTAGCCAATGACTTGGTAAATAATCCCTTGTAGAACAATTTTTCTAAACAAATGTGGCTTTAAATGAAAAAAAACAACATTCAAGTGACATTAACACCCATGTATATGCACTCTTTACGACTGTTTTGCTGTCTTCTTAAAGGGTATCAAAGTCCAAAACGGAATAGATGTCCATACCTTTTATGTTTAACGTATAAGGCAATATTAAAGGAGGCCTATCACTAACCATATGATCTTTTTTTTTAATACCGTTAAAGATTGATTTACATGTGTATTGCAAGTATTTGTTACAATTTTTCCAAAGTTTCAAATTTAAAGGTTTCATTTACCTTTTGGCCTGTAGGTAAACACTTTTAGGCCGTGTTTCTTCTTTTTTTCTTTTGCTATGCTTTGTTTTGCCTATATTTGTACGTACATAGGTATGTTTGGCAAAGGAATCGTTTAAGTTCTTAGCCTGTATGTAAAATGCCAATTGTTATGTGGTGTTGTCTTCTTGTTTTAGGCCTGGAAAATTCATTGGTTACATGTTAACATGGCTTACAAAAAGTCATTTAACATGTTCCTTCGTTTTTTTCCGTGTTCAAGTTACAGAAAACAATGTCGAGGAAAAATTTATAAGAGTTTCTCCTCTATTATAGCCTGCAATAGTTGTTAATTGTTGTTGTTATTGGTTTTAGTATCGGTGATGGTGACGGTGATGGTGCTGGTGACGGTGATGGTGGTGGCAATATTGCAGTATTTTTGTTCATTTCGTTAACTGGCACTTGACAGGTTTGCATGTTTTGTTACAATTTTAAAGGTTTTTTTTCCAATTTTTTTGTATTTGCTTTTGTTGTTTTGTAGTTCTTTAGCGACCAAAAATAGCAGATAATAATGTCACCTGGCAATTCCTTTGGATGAAAGAAAATTTATTTTAATTTAAAGAAAAAAAATAAAATTTTAAATAAATTTCCTTAAAAGTTTAAAGGGTCTTACAGGGAAAGAAATTGGTATTAGTGCTAGGATTAGGCCATTATTATGATACTTCCTAGTCTACAGAAAAGTAATGAAATCATTTTCTTTCTAAATACAACAATAAAAGGCTGTTAATAACTTCAAAGTTCAAATTTAATTCCACATTTCTTGTAAGATTTGCTAAAGCTATGCGTGTAGGGGGATAAGGACTACCCAAGTCAAAGTGTTGGATTCGAAAGCATCCAAGTCTTTTTCTGAATTTTATAACATAAGAAAACTGACAAATTTATAGAAAGCATATATCCCTAGCCACCGTAGTCTAGTAGCTAGTAAGTTGGCTTATTAGACACGAGGCAACGAATCAAACTCCAGGTCAGAAATCTACAATACATAGTAAAGGATTACGAATCTAAAACTCAACAAATATTGATTGAATGGAAAATTTAGCATCAAACACTGAAATTTAATAGAAATGTGTTACGTTTCTAATTAATTGAGATGATGATGTTGTTAGGTGCTGTTGTTGGTTGTCTGTAATTCTAGAACAGATGGCGAAGAAATAGGGAACAGAAATCCATTCAGCTATGGGGCCATGCTTACTGTTTATTCAAAATTTTCACATAAGTTCACTGGCAGATTGATCTGATCGCCCTAGTCTAGTTGTTCGAATTCCGGCTTATTAGACGAAAGTCCGTGGTCCTACACACTTCTCATATATCTCAAATATCATGCAGTATGAAAAAAAATATTTCTTTCGGTAGTCTACTGGTAAAAATTCTGAGAGCGACAAAAAAAATTGTCATAAAAAGTTCCTCAAATCTGTAGTTCGTAGTAAACATTAAACTGTTCCTCCACTCAAACATAAAATTTACACACACAACATGTCTGGTCTCAGCAAATTTCTGGCATATACTCTGAATATTCTCCGACAGGCAATTTGTGCAATTTTGCTAGGCTTCTCTGAACTGATACGAGTAAGAAGAGAAGCAATTCGTACGTACATTAAACCACAGATTTTTGCCAGCATAGTAGACTCGACTAGATGGCGAAAAATGCTGAAGGGGAGTGCTTAGCTCTATTAACATAGTCGCCGTAGTCTACTATGTAGTGTGTAAGCTTATTAGGCGTGTGGCCACACTTCAAACCCAAAGGTTAGACATCTCTTGCACGCAGAAGTATGAAAAATTATTTCTTCAGCGACTTCTTCTCTGCAGATTTCTGGCAAAAACTCTGAGAGCAACATAAAAATTGCCATGAAATGTTTCTCAAAAAATCTGTCGTTCGGGATCGATTTTAAGCTGTAGGTCCCGCTGCTCATGTATAAAATTAACGCACGCAATATAAGTGGTATGAAAAGCTAGGTTTTAAACATGAGTGAAGGCTTGTACTGACCAATTATGTATGTGAAGCAGACCATTTTTGTTATAATTTTCCATTGTAGTGGAGTGAGGCCGTTTTGAAAAGGTTTATTTCCTTGAAATATTTTTTTATTGTTCTTGCCTTTCGATTATCACGAATTTTCTTCTTTAAATTTCTGTGGTTTTCCTACCAGAGATCAGCAATGAGTATTCAAAAAGATGAGTAAATTCGAATCATACTCATAATTTCTGATACTTATACGCATTCATACTTATTTTAATATCATGGGACCTCTATTCATATTCAAAGTCTGAAATACTCATCACATTCATACTTAACAACACGTATGATGTTCTTGATTTCGACTCTTCGTAACTCAACATATACACAAAGCACAAAATAAGTATGAATCGCATTCGAACACTAGAATACTCACTAGAAGGTTGTGTGTTTGCTCTGCTTACTAATCTCTCCTTTTTTGCAAATACAACAACAACTAAAGCTGTAAAATTTGATGAAGGATTTGAGTTATTAGAATCGTGTCCTATGTGTGTAAAAAGCTGAAGAGGGTCGGCCGCCGAGGGCTATTGGTGCCGACGTCTGTTTATAAGTCTTATAAGTATTTTTTCTAAAGTTATGAATCTAAATGAGTAGCCTTATGAATCAAACATATTTCGAATGGTATGAGTTTGATGACAACGTTGTACTCAAACTCATTGCAACCTGTACTTATAAATTATCATTGCAGTGAGTATGAATGAATCAGAGTACATAGTTAAATTTCAATTTTGTGGACTCACTCTTACATTCAAAATTGTATGAGTGCTTATGAGTAGCGAAAAACCAATTCCTTGCTGATCTCAGTTTCCTCAAACATTTGTTTATAATTGATTACAGCATTAAGTTTGTAATTTATTTTTTACTTTCGCTAATTCATTTCGTTTACAGCATCATTACCGAAAACATACATATATTCTGACCCATATTTGCTTTTAATTCCTAATTAAACCATAAAATTAATGGGGTTTTGTTTTGGCAAATTAAAGAAAAAAATTTTTTTGCTTGTTTTACAAACAAAGAACAAGATTCTGACAATAAATTTTAAATGTTTTTGATCGAAACTAAACTGTTAAAGGGTTTGGAGTAATAAATAAAAAAAATATTTTTTTTTGCTAAACTTGGAAGTGTTAATGGTTATGCTGGTAAATTTAATATTTAAAATTAAAGAAAGATGTTTTTTTTTTCAAAAGAAGATTTATTTTTTGTGATCAATTTTTTATATTTTTTTTTTTCGTGTTTAAATTTAATGTTCTTTTCTTGAGGTGGTGGTTGTATGATTTTTTTCTTTTTTTTTTTTTGTTATCAGTTGGCGTTACAAATTATGTTATTGGCAGCAAAAACATATTTTTTTAACAATAAAAAAATAAAAAAAAATAAAATACAGAAGATAATTTGGTAGACTACAAAAGAAGCGAATATTTTTTTGGTGTCTGTCTTCTCACTACTTTAACTCACGCTATGATGAAACCTTTTTCATGTTTAAGTTTACAGCAGGCAGTCAATATGTTCTCTTACTATAGAATATGAACTAACAAAACTACCCAAGTAGTTAGGTTTACAGTAAAAATAACAACAACAACAACATAATAATAAAAATATAATTAATTATTCTATTTTTTTATTATTTATTATATTTCTCTGAAGCTTTTTTTATTCTTTTCTTAAAAAAAATTTTTTAGATTTTGCGTTCATAAAAGAATTTTTTTGGATTTCTTTTATTCTTCATTGGCTGAACACAGAAACAACAGACAGTATGAAGCCATTCCTGCAGTCGTCATACAATTGCTTATTCACTCTTCACATAAAACATGTACACACGAGTATTAAACGGACATGGAAAAGCTTGAAAGTCTTTTACTTGGTGGTGGTGTTGAAATCACTTTTTTTTTGGTTGGTATTGTTCCGACCAAATTACATACCAAGCAGCACAGCCTATTGTATAGGAATTGTTAAGTTTTTTTTTGTTCCAATCTTTTATTGACTAGGAAAGGAAATTGAAAAATTATTTAAAAACCAATTAATAATAATAAGGTTCAGGTCAAAATGTAGTTTTTTTTGTTTTTGTGGACCACATTGATTTGCTACAATATTTTTTTTTTATTTTTCAAAATAATTTGAATTCTTTTCTTTCGTTATTATTAATCAGCGTTAAATTTGTAAATCGAAAACCGAAAAAAAGAAGAAAAAAACCTGGCTTGATTATTATAAAATAATTACGGTGTCCAGCAGGGGGGCCTTTACATGTAACAAAGTTTTGGTAATTTTATTGTTATTAAAATTTAATTTTGTTAAAAAAATTACATTAATTTACAGAAAAAGTCAATCATATTGCTTTTTCCGATAATAGCCTAATCATGTCTAAAAATCATTATCATTTCAAAAAGCTTTCAAAACAAAAAAAATTTATTGAAATTTTTATGGGAAAACTGAAACACGATTTCTTTACTTAATAGATTTTAATGAACCAATTAACAAATTAAAGAAAACAAAATAATAAAAAATGAGTAACAAAAACAATTAACAGGATGTAAATGTGAACACTTTAGAAGATCTCAAACACAAGAAAAAATCATTTAAAACTCCACAGCTAAGCAATAATAGCAATAAAGGCTGTTGATGCACAAATCCGAAGGGGATATATACATGTTTACCGAAAGGTAAGAGAAAATCCGGAAAGTATACACATATTTTCCTAAAGGGAAGTAACAATTAGAGCCCTATTTCATACAGAAACTACATCTAAAATTATGTAAAAAAGACGTGATGCCTAGGGTCTTGGTAGCGATAGCAAGACATTCAACGATTACCATCACATGTTTTTTTGGACTCGGGGTCTGCCTTTGCAAAGGCTAGTAAGTTGCAATAAAACAACGATGGATTATTCGATTGACATGAATTTTATTTATCCGAAAAATAATCTTGTGGCATTACATTTTAAATATGATTTCTGGCATATGACCACCACGGCTGGCGCGAATGTAGTCCAATCTGGACGTCCAATTTTCGATGACTTTTTCCAACATTTGTGGCCGTATATCGGCAATAATACGGCGAATGTTGTCTTCCAAATGGTCAAGCGTTTGTGGCTTTACCGCATAGACCAATGACTTTACATAGCCCCACAGAAAGTAGTCTAGCGGTGTTAAATCACAAGATCATGGAGGCCAATTCACAGGTCCAAAACGTGAAATTAGGCGGTCACCAAACGTGTCTTTCAATAAATCTATTGTGGCACGAGCTGTGTGACATGTTGCGCCGTCTTGTTGAAACCACATCTCCTGGACATCAATATTCAATATTCAATTCAGGAATGAAAAAGTTAGTAATCATGGCTCTATACCGATCACCATTGACTGTAACGTTCTGGCCACCATCGTTTTTGAAAAAGTACGGACCAATGATTCCACCAGCCCATAAAGCGCACCAAACAGTCAGTTTTTCTGGATGTAACGGTGTTGCGGCAGTTTTGTTTGTTGACGTAGCCATTCAACCAGAAGTGCGCTTCATCGCTAAACAAAATTCGCTTATGAAAATCTGGAACAACGGTAATCTCGTTTTGGGCCCATTCGGCGAATATACGCCTTACTTGATGATCGTTTGGCTTCAAATCTTGCACGAGTTGGATTTTGTAAGCACGCAAACCAAGATTCTTCCGCAAAATCTTCCATAAAGTGGATGGACACAGATCCAATTCCTGTGCTCGATGGCGGATGGACTCATTCGGGTCTTCCTCAATGCTACGCTCTACAGCAGTAATAGCTTCTTCTGTACGCACCGTACAGCGTCTCTGGGGATGCGAGTTATCAATAAGAGTAAACGTGGTGCGAAAATGTTCCATGGTTAATCGAATTAACTGCTCTGATGGACGATTTTGTCGACGATAAAATGGACGTAGTGTGCGATACGTTTTCCGCACAGATCATTATTTTCGAAATAAAATTGCACTATTTGCAAGCGTTGTTCAGGCATGAGTCTATTCATGATGAATTGCCAAACCAAACCGAGAATAAATCGCTTGACAGCTGTTAAATCGGTCGCCATCTTGAAAAGTAATGCCAACTTAAAGTTCTATACCTCTATAAAAAACACCCTTTACAACAAGAAGTTTAACTGAATTTATACGTATGAATTCATGGTACTGCTCTGCCGAAAGACAAACACATGAGCTCCCACAAACTAAACTTATTAACAAAGAAGGCTTTCGTGCCTTCACGTGCCAGTTAAAATTTCAAGTGCAGCTGTTACTAAAGTTTAGTATTCCTTAGCATTGAGACTTTAGAATCCCTTTAGTCTTGCCTTTATTCATTCCTTCAAATCTTTGCATTACAATTTTAGGTTTCGTATACTTGTTTAGCGGAAGGATGTGCTCCAAATTGATATCAAATAGAATCTGTTTTCGAATTTTAGTTTTACTTCCTTTAAAATAATTTTTTTTAGTAACTCTACGCTAAAATCATTGTGTTTCACTTCGTCTATTTTTTTCCTGCTCGTAGAAAACCTCATAAATTTTGTGAGTTTTTTATCCTTCCTTCTTAACAAATTGCATGTTACAGAACATGTGACTTTTGACATGATAATCAATAAAAGTCGAAAAGAAAACGAATACAAGTAACATGTTAAGGATAAAATCACTACACAATCTAGGCTTCAAATTACTTAACAATGTCACTTAACGAAAAATTTATGATATTCTAGCTTTAAAATCCTAAAAGAAAATTGTCTTGTCAAGTCAGACGACAAAACAACACAGAAAAACACAGAAAAGAACTGTTTTTCAAACCTTTTTTGGGTCATATTTCCGAAAAAGACAGAAACAGAGACAGAGACAGCGACATGCAAGACATTGTCTCCGATTGTCTTACTTAACATAGTAACGTAGTGGATTAAATGAAGACTTATTGAAGTCACTTAACTATTGGTTGGCGTTCTTCTACTATTTTTTTTTTTGTTCTCCAGCAGTTATGAAATTGTAAACGTTCAACAATTTGTTCATAAAATCTTAAGCATGATTTGTGGCATTTTCTTCTCATTTTTTTTTTCTTCCCAATTTTTCCAATTTATTTCGTATAGCATCGCTGCTAGAAATTGCTGTAAGCTGTAGTGTCAGAGAGATAGAGAGCAGATGTCCTTATAAAATATTAATTTCTTAAGTGCTTTGGTTTCGCTTTAATATTTCCTGGCATCGTCATTTATAATACAATGTTTTGCTTGGTTTTTGACACTTTTTTACGTTTTTCCGCTTGTCATTGCAGGAATGGAGAGCTAGAAATGGAGAAAAAAAGAAGAATTTAACACACTTTTTTTATTGAAATGATAAGAAGGCAATTGAAAGATTAGTTATTACAGGAAAACTAATTCCTTAAGGACCTATTGAAGAGGAAAATTAGCGTTTCAAATTCACACATTATCCCACTTTTTAAGTAAAGATGACAAAATGTGTTAGCGGAGCTATGTAGTTCAAATACGTATGTAATTACTTCAGAATTTATGTTAAGCAGCACTTACAGTGGGCATGAAAAGAAACTGTACATTAAAAAATACGTACATTAATAAATTACCGTTATCTTTTATTTTAAAATTGTTTCATTGCCAGTTTTTAAAATTAAAACAAAAAAAATTTCGAAATTTTTTCGGGCACTCTCCTTAAGTGATAAAAGTTGAGTTTGGTGTTTATTAGAATTTTATCCTTAGTGTTCAATTTCTTTTGACAATCACTGTAGAATCTAAGAGTAAATATCTGCCGGTTGTGTTTTTGAAATGACCAGAAAGCCAAAGTTGCCAGGCTGCAAAACGCTGGAACCAATAATCCAACGGCTTCACTGTCGCGACCATTTAATCCGAATCGAAGTATATGTTCCAGCAAAAGGGGTGCTTGATGCGAAAATCAAGGAATGCAGGCATAAGAAGAAGTTTGTCTGCGGTGGAAAGACTGAGGTAAGGAAGTTCTGCTATCGATAATTGTGGCACAGTGAGAAACTCGATCCATAATCCTGATTGAAGTTTGTAATGACCAATTACATATGTATGTATATAAGCGTGGCAATCTGGTGAAGGCACGTCAGGATAGTAGCACATAGCAAAAAATGCTGTAGAAGATCAAAATTCAACAATCAGGTTAAAAAAAAAGTAAGTACATGGCTAAAGAAGTAAATTAGTAATCAACATACATACAAACCTGGTCATTGCAACCTAGATTCTCAGACCACTTATGTTGTGTGTGTTAATATCATATAAAAGTCGAATCCGAAACTGGAGGAACTTTTTCAGGGAATTTTTATTTATTCACTTAGTTTTTTTGTCAGCAGTCTGGTTAGAAGTAGACGCCGAAGAAATATTTTCTTTCAGATTTTCGTTTTCATGTCCGAAACGGGGGGTATGAACCGAGTAATTCGTCTATTAAGCCAACACACTATCTCTTAGACTACGGCGACTACTCGCTAACTATCAGCTAGGTTAGGTTAGACTAAATTGGCAGCCTCATCAAAGGATATAACTTACTTGAATTCTATAAGACCTTGTTGCAATACATATCATTCCATCATTCTGGGATATCTCAACCAGTTATCTCGATAGATTTGTAAAGTTATAGATTCTATCGAAATCATCTTCAGCAAGACAAGTTCTGTCAATAAATTCTGGTTGCCGAAGAATCATTCGTCTCAGGCTTCCAAGTACCATTGCCTGGCAGAGAAGATGTGCTCTGGTCTTCCTTTCCTGTAGTCATTATAGTTTCTGTCGTTGTTGAATATCCGTATGTGTACACTGATAGAAATCTGTAGTGTGTTGGCTTATTAGAACGTAAAGCCAGGATTCAAATCCCAGGCCAGACATCAAGACAAAATACAAAAAAGTATTTCTTCGGCGATTTCCTCTCAGCAGATTTCTGGCAAAAATTCTGTGAATAAATAAAATTTTCATGAAAAACTTTCTCAAAAATTTTGTAGTTCGGAGTCGACTTTAAACTGCAGGAGCCGCAGTGTAATGCTCCTTATTCTTATGACTGTCTTAAGCAATTGTTACACCACTGTCACCATACGGTATGATTTATTGTGTTGTCCACAACCCGTAGAGCGTTCCTTTGTAATGGCTCCCCTCAACATCGTTGCCTTGAAGAATCTCTCGATGCTAGTCGGATTCTGTAAGAATAATATTCTGCACTAGTAGGTAGTGTGTTGGCTTATTAGGCCTTAAGGCCACAGTTCAAACCCCTGGTCAGTCGTCGCGAACAAAACGAAATATTCCTCTTAGAAGACTTCTGACAAAAATTCTGAGAGTAAATAAAATTGCCATGAAAAGTTTCTCAATAATCTGTCGTTCAGAGTCGGCTTCAAACTGTAGGTCCCACCACTCATGTATAAAATTAACACACACAACATAAGTGGTGTGAGAAACTAGGTCATAATCCTGACTGAAGGGTTGTAATGTCTAATTATGTATGTATGTATGTAAAATACAAGTTCAAGAAAATATTCATTAAAATGCAAACAATCTGTCATTGCCAGAAGTCAAATTTATAAACCAAACCAAAGAGTTACTGCTTATGATCTTATTTTGATTGTATTTCTCACCAAAATTAACCAAACAAATTCTCCTTCTAAATAAGATGACATTTTAAGTTATCATCAAAGTGCAAATTATGCCAATAAATTCACAACACAATGATGATGATGATGATGATGACATTCAAATCAAAGGATTTTCCAACTAATTTCGATGCAAAGGAAAAATAAGAGGAAAACATGAAACATGGGGGAATAGTAAGGCCATTAAATATGCATTTTTGTTATTTTATTTAACGAATTACGTGTTGTTTTTTTTTGTTTTTTTTGTTGCACCTCAATGGTCATCTATCAGAGGACAGAAGAGAATGAAACGATTGTATCAACAGAGCAATTCATTTAAATGCAAAATAAATTCTGTTTTTCAAAAACGATTTCTTTTTTTTTTCTTTTTTGATTTTGTATTGAAATGATGAATGAGTGTGTGTGTGTCGTGTGTGTATATGTGTGTGTGGGTTATGCATATAAATAGAAACCATTTCACATCTCTACGAAAATTCAAATGAGCAAAAATTGTAGTTTTTTTTCTTCTTCCATTTAATGCCGAATGATAACAAATAACAACAACTGCAACATCAGCAACAATAACAAAAACAACATTTTTGCAAATAACCATATAACCACTAACAACAATAACAACAAATTGTACAAAATAGTATCACTTGAAAGCAACAAACGATACAAAAAATTTTACAAAATTTTCAAGTTTACAACACCATTTTTTGTTGTTGTTGCTGCTGTTGTTGTTGTAAAGCAATCATACAATAAAAATTCAATACTTTTCTTGCAATATTTTTTCTTTTTCTTCTCACTTTATTTCTTTGTTTGCATTTTTTTTTGTTATTTCTTTAGTGTCAAGATGCATACTTTTGTTACTGAGAGTAAGTAGAAGATGAAAAAGAAGAAAAAAAACTGAGAATAAAATATCCAAAGATTAGATCATTATTGGTAAAGGTGTCTGGCTCGTTGTTAGGTTTTCCAACACTCAACAACATTTTGCCAACAACAAACAGCAACAGCAACAGCAACAATAATGGTGGCATTGTTACCACCACCACCAACATTTTGCATATTGTGTTGCACTATTTGACAAACCAAAATAAAAAAAAGAGAAAAGAATGACTAAAGTATTGTTGCACAAAGTACTGGAGTACGATTTTGAAATGAAAAAAAAAAATTGGTGAAACAAAAATGCAACAGAATATCGACTTTAAACTCTATCAAGGAATGAATGGTTTCTTAAATGATGGCATCATTTCTATGAAAATAAAGTGTTTTGCTCTGCTCTGCTCTGAAAATTGAAAATAATAAAGAAAAACAACTGAACGGAAAAAGTTGCAGTTGTTAAGTAACGCCTATGCGGCACTCTATATGCACAATGAACTCAAATGAATGCTTTTGGAAGCCTCATAACACTCAATACATTCGAGCCATACGCCTTATGAGTTCATAAATTCAGGAAACTGATCGGTTGAAGTCGCCGTAGTCTAGTAGGTAGCGTGTTGGCATATTAGACGCAAAGCTACGGTTCAAATCCTCGGTCAGACATCAAAACGAAATATGAAAAAAATATTTCTTCGGCGACTTCCTCTCAGCAGTCTTCTGGCAAAAACTCTAAAAAATTGCCATGAAAAGTTTCTCAAAAAATCTGTCGTTCGAAGTCGACTTTAAACTGTAGGTCCCGCCACTCATATATAAAATTAACACACACAACATGAGTGGTGTTGAGAAGGGCTGTAATGGAGAATTATGTATGTGATCGGTTGTAATTCATTTTAAATTTATTTCTTCATTAAATTAACGCCTTAGCCATCTCTAATTGCATAGAGGAGTTTTATCTCTGTTGCTGCCGTACTGTAATAAGTTCGAGGACGAAGTTCATTGAAATCGGTGGGTTATGCTGATGATCTATACATTGCTATCTCAGGCATGTACCACCGTGAGGTACTCCCGATACTGATTTACTAGACGTAGGACGGTGGTTCAACAAAGCCTGGCTCAGACATCGCGACCAAAAGTAAATGAAAAAAAATTTTTTTCGGCGACTTCCTCTCAGCAGTCTTCTGGCAAAAACCCATGAAATGTTTCTCAAAACCACAACGATCCACAATACCACAAAAGTTTCTGTCTTTCAAACACGACTTTAAACTGTAGATCCTGCCGCTCATGCATAAAATAAACAGCTAGACATGGTTGGTGTACGAAGCTAGGTCGTAATCCTGCCCAAAAGGGTTGTAATGACCAATTAAGTTAGTAAGATCGCGGAAATTATTCAAGACTTGGACTGAGCTTCTCTAGGTTCAAATAAATGGAGGATCTCCTCGATTCCAAACTCTTATGGGGCCAGAATATTCCTGCAATGGCTTATATGGCTCGCTCCATCATTAATGTTGCATATACCAACCGAAGCATATTAGAGATGCAGACCTGACTTCCTTGTCAAATTGCTAGCCTAAGCAGCTCCATGCACATGCTAGCGCTCAGACCTTTTTTCCCTACTACCGATTGATTATATGGTCCCCTTCAACTATCTGAACATTGTATCCCAAATAGAAATTACTGGAATGCAAAACGTGATTCAAATCCAAATTTTCTGAAATTATAAAATTCCCACAAACTCCATGATTATTGAAGTGGATCTCCTCAATTTCAAACCCTTATGGGGCCAGCATATTCTTGCAATGACTATGTGGCTCACCTTACTATTAAGCAAGCCATCGTTAACATGTGATAGCATACGTCTAGTGAGTAGCAATTGCGTATACCAATCGAAACATATTATGCGTTGCAAAACTGACTTCCTCGTTAAATGCACATTCTAGGGTTATAGTGCCCCACAGTCCCTTATAGTCATAGTAATATAATCACACAATCCCCTTCAACTATCTGCTCATTGTATCCCAAATAGACATTACTAGAATGCGAAATCTGATTCTGATCTAAATTTGCTGAAATTATAGAACTCATGCATACTCCCTGGTTACTTCAGTGTCTTCAATGTGGCTATCCTCATGGCCATCAAATGGTTGCTCAGTAGCAAAATACTTAATGACAATATATACTGATATATGGCTATGGCAAGGCAGCCAAAAACTCCTTTCAAACGTTCTATCAACGTCCAAGCTTATCAATGAACGTGTACTATTTCTTTAGGAAGTGTTTGATTGGTAACTGTGCCTTATTTGGATGTCTAGACATACGAGTATACCGCAAAATGTGTTGTGAACTTACATGACAGAATGGGATTCACTTTGGAAAACCAGTGTGCGATCCGTGGATTCGATTGCCACCAGAGACTTTGATTTGCTACATCACATGGTCTTAGTCCATACGCTCATAATAATGAAAAATATTTTGGAGTTTTATTGTGATTAAAAAATCGTTTCGCCAGTCAAGACGTAAGCAGACGTATATATTCGCATGTTAACGCACTTTGGCGCATCTACAAATTTTAGTTAAAAGTTAAAAAAGTATTGTTTTGAGGCTTTCATTGTTTAGAAATGAAGCAATAATTCTGTTCTTAAAATTTTTTTCATAAAAACCCCCGAATTTGATATCCTATATATTGAAGAATCTACCATAATGACCAACTTTACATACCAAAATTATTGAATATTTGAACCCTATTGAATAATATGTGTAGCAAAAAAGAAAACAAAGAAGAAGAAAAAACGTATTCAGTTTTACACGTAAGAAAACCATACACACCAAATTCAGTATGCCAGTCATTGTGGTCGCTTAAGGTGTGTTTAAAACTTAAAATCGTTTATAGCATCCAA
Source organism: Sarcophaga subvicina (assembly GCA_936449025.2). Classification (NCBI taxonomy): domain Eukaryota; kingdom Metazoa; phylum Arthropoda; class Insecta; order Diptera; family Sarcophagidae; genus Sarcophaga; species Sarcophaga subvicina. Next base: position 111,052,561 of record OW388084.2, on the reverse strand, counting down.
TGGGGCTCAGAAAGGAGAAGAATAGAATGAGATGAAGAAGAGTGACAAATATCATTTGCTTGGCATATTATGCTCGTATAGTTACTTACGATGGAAAGTATTGAGTATATGTTGTATTAAACACCTACGTGCTTATATTTCTTCATTGTTCAATACGACGACAATGATGATGATCATCATCATAATGATGATAATGATTATGATAATGAAGTTTATATAGAAATTGTTAAGCTATTTTGTAAAACCAGCACCTTTTTGTTTAAACCATGGAACGTTTTTCTGCAACAGACTCTCTAAGCTATTATAAGGAACGGCAGAGAGAAAAAAGTACGAAAAAAATAGAAAAAGTTTAAGTCTTAAGTAACAAACGACACTTTCAATAAAAGGTCCATTTTGGGGTTTTTCAAATGATAAATATCATATGGGAATTCTTTAGTCAAACAATGTAAGCAAAACGTCCATGACCATAAAAGACTTGGAACTTGTTGGCTGTTTAGAGATGGCAATAGCACCATAAGGAAAACTTAGCATCAAACAACAGCCAACCAGTCAACCCGTCTTAGTGTTCTTTAACAGGAAAAGCTAAAATGAGAAAAGAAAAGAAAAGAAAAGAAGAAAAAGTCCTCAACTTTGATGTTTTAAACTATTAGCACGCACATGTGGTATATTGAAATATCTTTATTGTTGTTATTGTATCTGTTTAATGTTGCAACAGTTGTTTGTCTCTATTGATATTCTATTTTGCCAGCAATGCCATGGCAAATGTGGTTGTGGTTTTTTGTTAAAGGTTTTGATACCTGTATGTCTATTTATTCGTACAGCACTTACAAACAATTGTTGCTTTAGAACTTGTCTTTATTTATTTAATTTGTTTTCTACCATACAACATTCAATCCAATGAAAATATGAAAAGAAAATTAGAAAATTTATTTTTTTAAAATCCATATGAATTGGAAAAATTATCTAAAACATTAACGATAGAATAACTAAAGCACTTTTAAAGCAATAAATGTTTCAAATTATAATTAATATCATCTTGACGCATGAATTCGCATGTTGACGTATATTGACGCATCTTGACGCATTAACAAATTTTAATGGAATTTTCCAAAAATTTCTATTTTCGTATTTAGTGTTCTCGAAATTCGTTTTAAACTCTTCCAATTTGTCTTGCTTTAAGTGCATAAGTATAACAGCCATGTTTTAGTATGTATGTATGTCCTATTGCTTCAATTGTTGTTTGGGTTGTTTGTATTCTGTGTTATTTATAGATTTCTATGCCGTATTAATATCATGATCATTTCGTGACAAATTCTTAATACAGTTTTAGGTTTTTTTTTTCTACTTTTTTTCTTCTTTCAAATAAATGGTCATTTTATCATGCAAAACTATAAAGCATTTAAAAATAGCACTGAGAAAAATGAAAAAAAGAGTAAAGAAATGGAACTCTATTGGGATTGATTGTAAACTAACGAGAAAGACTTAGTTGGCGAAGTATTCCGTGATGGTCAGTTTATGGTTAGAATAACAGGGGATAGGTCAAGTGCAAGATTACTTAGACTGCACAATGGATCCGCTGGTTGATAGTTCCGTCTTTGCTTATCCTTGCGATTAAAAAAAGAAAACAGAAAGCTTTATCATTTTGAATGACGCTTTGCTAGGATACTGAGTTTAGACAGTACAGGTTCTAGGGATGGTCCTATAATTTACTTTTGGGTAAAATTCCAGTTGTAGGAGCAGTTGTGAAGTCGCCGTAGTCTAGTACGCACACTACCGGCTTATTAGACCTAAGGCCATGGTTCAAAACCCCAGACATCATAACGAAATATGAAAAAAATATTTCTTCAGCGACTTCCTCTCAGCAGTCTTCTGGTAAAAATTCTGAGAGTGAATAGAATTGCCATGAAAAGTTTCTCAGGAATCTGTCGTTAAAATTAACGCAGACAACGTAAGTGGTATGAGAAGCTACGTCGTAATCGTGACTGAAGGGTTGTAATGACCAATTGTAGAGCAAAAGTGAATGATAAATTCCAATAGAAAGACTGGAAATAGCAATTATTGACAAATCGAGCACTTGGTACCTACGTGGTTGATCCAAAATTAACATGGAAGTGTTTAGGCAAGCTGAACACACCATATAAGAACAATACGGTCACCCTTTCCCTTACCGAAATCGGGATAATGAACAAGCAGGTGAATTTGCCAGGAGGCGATCTCCAATGCCAATGATATGCCCAAAACATTTCTGTTGAAAAAGGAATTTGGAGGGATATGCCTACCGATAGGAGGAGAGGAGAGAGAGAGGCGAATAAACTTCTCAGTTCAGATGGCGGCTATAGTAGGAAAGATTAGAGTTTTCTTTAGACTATCTAGGAACAGAACGAGAGCATTAATCTAACGTTCATTGTAGACTCTAGGAATACTTGTGTTGATTAAAAATCATTTTAAGTGCGATATTGCAGATGCTATGAGAAGAATTGGAATTACCAGAACATGTACTTAGCATCTGCACAGTGTTAATGTATTCCAAATATGTGGCACTTGCCCGCTTATCAGGTATTAAGCAGACTGTTATCCTTACAGCCTCCGACTTGCATCGAGGGATTCATTAAGTCAACGATGTAGGGCGAGACATTATAGAGAAATCTTCTAGGTATTGTGGGCAACACAATAAATCATATCATGTGGCCGCAGTGGCTTAGTAGTTCCTTAAGAATGTCATAATAATAACGACAAGCAGAGTATTATGCGCTTCATGACTTAAGGATGTAATTTGTTAACTCCAACTGGATTATTGAAAAAATTTTCTAAAAATTTTGAGGGAACTTTTCCTTTAATTTTGATTTTCTGAAAACACGTTCTTATACAGGCTACGACACATGAATATATTTTCTTTGCAATCTGAGGAACACTTTAAATAAATACAGTAAATAGTTGACTGGCGAGGGCCAGTTTCATTTAACTTAGAACCACTAAAAGTGTTCATAGGGTATAGGAAACGTACTTAACATTTTCTCTAATAATTCAAGACAACATGCAAAACTAAGCCGCAGCATGAAAATAACAAACGAAACAAGAAATGTCAACTAATAAATGAAAGAATGGCCTGTTGAAATACAAGAATTCAATAAAACACCTACTAAAAGCCACAACAACAGGCAATGGCTTTAACAAAAGAATAAAAAAAACTTACTAACGAACTTTGAGGTTTTTTTCCTTCGTTTTTTGAAGCCAAGATATTAAACTTGACGATAACCAACACGCCACGCTCGGTGAAACAAAAACTGTAGAAAAATAAAAAAGAAACTTAAAACTAAAATTCCTACAAAACCAAAAAAAGAAACATCAACACGACAAGTGAAGGAGGTGGAAAGAAAACAAAACCTTAATAAAGCAGGTGAAGTAAAGAAAAATTTTTAATTTTCTTGAAATAAAAAATATTTTCTCTCTTAAATAATTCTGTTAATTTTCTAATATTTTTTTCCGTTACCCCCCAAAAAAAAAAAATAAACAATAATTTGAGATAAAAAATGAAAGAAATTTTTAAATTGAAAGTCGCCTCTGTTTAAGAGGAACACCTTCTGGGTTTTAAAAATAAAAAAAAAACTTATGATGTCTTCAGTTGGGTTTGTTTTTTATTTTCATTTTGCTGCAGATAAACGTCAACAAATAAATACGTTACAAAAATGTTTATCCCTCCCTCCCCTCCTCTTTGTTAATTGTAATGAGTCTGGCCTATGAAATGAAAATATTAAAAATTTTGTTTTCATATCTTGAACTAATTTGGTTTCATTAAACATTACAACAACAATGACAATTCATATGCATTTTTTATTTATTTTGAGCATTTACTTTTTCAAACAACAACAACAACAACAAAAACATCTTTAGTACCGTATGTTTGTTAGAAAGTACCACAAACTTCCAACTACTGTTCGTTCCCTTTTCTAAAGACAATCTAAACAATATGACAAGTACCACAACAACAAACAACAGCAGCAACAACAACCACAATAAATTTTAAGTCAAAACAATAATAAAAACAACGTTTAATTTAAAAAGAAAACAATGAAAAAATATTAACAAAAATAATATGTGATAATATTTAAACGTTTAAGGAAATGTATACAAAAAATAAGAGTACCCTACATCAGGCATATATGTTAATAGCTTTTTAGATTACAATAAAATAGACAACATGTAAAAATCTGACCTTTAACTATAGGTGGAATATCCTTTTTCCTGGCAGTGTTGCCATTAATTTAGAATTATAAGCATTTAACTGTATTTTCTTAGGCAGAACGGTTGATAGAAATCAGCCACGTATGTGAACACTGTGCACTGAGTTCTTATAAATACTGGCGTATTAAGCCGAAGAGAGAAACTTGCGACCTCATGCAGAAGATGAAAGGCAAATATAGCTAAGATTACACTCCATAAAAGATATCTCATTATTGACAGAGAAGTGTCACTACCTCCTCTGCAGAACTGGCTTCCGAGAGGTAACTATGAATGGGAAAGCATGTGACTAAGTGGTTCACGTGGTCTGTAATAAAAATAAATAAAAAAATACCAGCTTCGAGCTTCCGCCAACAAGCGAAAAGAAGACTACAGAAGGTATCTTTTGCTTAATTAAAGTGCGCAATTGGCGTTTGAGTTTCCGTTGTGATCATATACTTATATTTATTTCCGTTATTTCACTATGGCACATACATACACAATTCGTCATTACAACCCTTCAGTCAGGATTACAACTTAGCTTCTCATACCACTTATGTTGTGTGCATTAATTTTTATACATGAGTGGCGGAACCTACAGTTTAACGTCGACTCCGAACGACAGATTTTTAAGAAAATTTTTCGTGGCCGGTTTTTTTTCTCTCAAAGTTTTTGTCAGAAATCTGCTGGGGGCAAGTCGCCGAAGAAATATTTTTTCATATTTTCGTTTTGATGTCTGAGCTGGGTTTTGAACAGTGGCCTCACGGCTAATGAGGCAATAAGCTACCTACTAGACTACGGCGACTTCAGGTGGAACAGTTTAATTCCACTCCACGTTGTAGTTGTTCTCCTAATTTCTGCCCCGATTTTTCTTCTCTTTACTCCGTATGAGAGGTTCTCTTCCTCTTCTTTGGCCCGTTTAACTGATGGTCGTGCCAAGTTTTCTCATACCTTTGTCAGTGTGTGGCTTCCAATTACGTCTAAGGACTCCTAAAGCTACAGGGAATTCTTCTGTCAGTTGAAATAAATCATGTGTGGCTTTCCGTTTGAGGATTTCTAATGATACAGGGAATTCTCCTGTCAGCCGAAATAGATTATGTGCTCCGTTCACTTGCTTATGAGGAGTTCTAATTTTTCTGTCAGCCGAAATAGCTTATGTGTGCTTTTCACTCTCGTCCGAGGATTTCTGAAGCTACAGGGAACTCTTCTGTCAGCCGATGTAGATTATGTGTGTATTTCACTTAAATTGGACGATTTTTGAAACAGCAAGTGATTATTCTGTTAGCCAACAGAGACTATATGCATTTTTCATTTACGTCTGAGGATTTCTGAAGATGTACTGAACAGTTCTCCCAGCCACAATAAATCATGTGTACCTCTCATTTACGCCTGACGATTTCTAAAGTTGCAGGGGATATTACTGTCAGCCGCCACATAGCATAATTATTGTTGTTGTTATTGTTTGCCATAATCTATTTACTTGTATATCTGTTGGTGAATTCAAATCTCTGGAACTTTTGAGCCAAGTATCGTAACCGTACAATTATACGACTACAACCAAACCTAACCTAAAACGGGACCTTATAGTACCTAAGTATGCATACATACATAATTGGTCATTACAACCCTTCAGTCAGGATTACGACCTAGTTTTTCGCACAACTTATGTTGTGTGTGTTATTTTTATACATGAGTCGATTAAAGTCGATTACGAACGACAAATTTTTAAGAAACTTTTCATTGTAATTTTATTTTTTATTTACACTCTTACAGTTTCTGCCAGAAAACTGGTGAGAGGAAAGCGCCGCAGAAATGTTTTCTCATATTTCGTTTTGTTGCAGATGTCTAAACTGTGGTTTGAACCGAGGCCTTACGTCTAATGAGGCAACATGCTACCTACTGCACTAAGGCGTCTTTAGCCTGAAATGAAATTAGGCGTATTTAAGGATTTGTGTCAGGAATTTGATGGTTTTGGCGAAACAGCTATGACGATAAAATATATTTCACACTGTCATTAGTGAACAGAGAGCAACCGATATCGTTTATCTTTTTGTGCAGTACTTATACCCAAAATGCTAGAACCGTACTGTTAAAGGAATCTCAACATATTGGTGTTGTACAGAGAAATTGCACGTATGAAATTTTGAATATAAGTGAGTCAACAATATTGAAATTTAACTATGTACTCTGATTCATTCGTACTCACTACAACGTTGATTTATAAGTACAGGTTGCAATGAGTATGAGTACAATGTTGACATCAAACTCATACCATTCGAAATATGTTTGATTCATAAGCCAACTCATTCAGGCTAATAACTAAAAAATATTTATAATACTTACGTATAAAAGATTCTAGTGATTCGAATCATTCATCAAAATTTAAAGTCTCAGTAGTTGTTGTTTACAAAAACAGACAAAAAAAAACACAAGCAAAAAGACAGACAGAGCAGCAAGCATAGCAAACAAACAACCTTCTAGTAAGTATTTTAGTGTTCGTACGCAATTCATACTCCTTTTGTGATTCGTGTATATGTTGAGTTATGGAGAGTCGATATCAACAACATCATACGTGTTGTTAAGTATGAATATGATGAGTACTTCAAACTTTGAATATGAGTAGAGGTTCCATGATATTAAAATAAGTATGAATGCGTATAAGTATCAGAAATTATGAGTTTGATTCGATTCTACTCATCTTTTTGAATAATCATTGCTGATCTCTGGTGTGGTGCCATAAACAATTTCTTAAGATTGACCTCCACTAAGTTTAATTTTTATATACCAACTCAACTCTTTGTAGAGTATACAAGTTGGAACCTCAACCTACAGATCACACTAGAAAAATAACTCCCTGGCTCTTCTCCTACCCCCCCTGATTCTTTAGAGAAATTGTTGTTTGCTTTTATTTTCTTGTTTTCATATCGTTCAAGCACCATACAATTGGAGACACAATTAAAAAACAAAACTGGTAGGAAATGTCATTTCTTAGCAAACGAATGTTTATTTTTCTTTCTATCGTTTGTTCATTACAAAAAAAGAAATTGTCACGCATACCATCCAATGACAGGCAGAGACATGCACTGGTGCAGATGCTTAGCTGGAGAGAGATGCTAACAACATTTGTGACCCCTTTATGGGGTTAAATAAATTAAAGCTTTTCTCAAATGCTAGGGGGGAGGGGGAGATGGAGAGAAGGAAGCGTTCGTTATCTAAGACAGGAACAAATATTGGAGCACACATCTCTTTTGATAATGTGGTAGCATTTAGGGATTTTAATTTATTGTTTTAATATTCTTTGGATATTTATTTGCTTTTTTGTTTTTCAAATATTCAAAAAGATGGTGACAGTTTTATTATTTGCGGTGTAAAGTAGGTACACATATGGCAAAGAGATTAGATTACAGAGAGAGAGGGAGATGCAGGAAAGCTGCTAGTGGTGGTGGATGGTTATCATAAATTATCTGTTAAATCTTACAGTAGCAGATTGGAAGCACTTGTTTTGAAACAATATTTGTCGAAGATTACTTTCTTTATCTTGGCTAGTAAACAAAAGAAAGTTCAGTTACCCGAAGATACTAAGATACTAGAAAGAGAACAGTCCGTTTAAATGGTAGAAAATATACAAAACATTTTTCAATTGCCAGCCATGCCGTAATAAAGAAATAAACGTTTTTCCTTTTGGAATTCCATTCATCATGCATTTGCCGTACATATTTGCATTTTAATTAATTCATCATTAATTTGGTCTTTTTAGTTGACCTTTTGTTTTATATTCAAATGCCTCGTAAGCATTTTACCTTACTAGACTTGCTCATTACCCATATGATTTATGGCTTAGCACTTATGCTGCTACTACCACCGAACAGGTAGCCGGAATAGGTGCTTAAACCGGAACCTTAATTAATTTGTGTTAATCCTGTGAGAAATGGTCGTTCGTATGGCCATTAACAGAAGAAGAAGAAAAAAATACGTACCAGAAAATATGGAAAACATTTTTGTATGGAAAAATCTAAAATAAAAGCGTGTGCTTATTTCCTAGAAAATAACCGAACAACAGCAACAACACTAGCAACAACAAAGTTATATTGTAATAATGCTTTTTCATTTTGTGATTGAAATCACCACAAAACATGCAACCTGCACATCGTAACACTTCAAACACAGCGTTACTCTACACTTTATACACTGATTGGCACTTCAAACAAAAAAAAAAAAAGAACCCGAGAAAAAAAGCCAAAACAATGCCAGGCGATTCATAAACGTCAGATTTTATTAAAATGTCAAAAACATTAGCAGAACGACAACAACCAGCAACGTAACGAAAGGAATTGTTTTGAATAATAAAATCGTAACCAGAAGGTTTAACACTTTAACACGGAATTAAGATTTAGGAAAAAAAAACCGAAAAAAATAAATAAAAATCGTGAAAAAAGGTCACAGATAAAGGTTTCAAAAGGCGAAAAGGCAATAACAACAACGAAAGTTTAAAACCAAAATTAATATTAAAAAGCATGGAAATAATTTGTCATTTAGTGGCCTATTATGGAGTCGTAAACATTTCAAAAACAATTAATAACATGGCCATCAGAAATAATATGACCATCTTTGGAGTTCATTATTCATACCAGAATGATGACACTACAGTGAAGCATTCAAATCTCGACCAAAGTGATTCTTACAATTTTCTCGAGAGAAGAAAATGAAAAAAACAAATCTTTTACAAAAATACCACAACAAACACCAGCATAAAAAATGGTAAACAAGTAAACAAATATACACAAAGAACAACAATTAAACAATGACGTTTACATTTATAGAGACTTCGAGAAGGCGAAGTTACGAACATTCGCCCTCAAGAACAGACATCAGACTGTTTACTTTGCCATATAAAAAACAACGCAAAGCAGGCAGCTAAGTGGGGTGAAGTTCAGTCAGTCTTGTGTGAAAACGCAGTGCGTTTGAAGACGTAATCGCTTTTTGAATATCTCCGTTACAAAGATCTGTCGTATAATTGCTTAGTGGTTGTTATTGTTCATGCTTACTTACTTAATTACTTAATTGGCCATAACAACCCAACAAATCCTTCCAGGCGCCTTTGTTTCTTGCGCGCCTACGTTAGTTGGTCACTCCAATCGATGACAGGGCTTCGTCGATTTGTTCCTTTCAACGGATACAAGGTCGTCCTCTTCGCCGACTTCCGCAGATCCCCGCATTAAATACCCATCTTGCCGGACATCCTCCTCCATTCGAAGGACATGGCCGAGCCAGCGCAGCCGCTCGATGTTAATACGCTGCACAACGTATATGTCGTTGAGTAGCTCATACAGCTCACTGTTTGATCGGATGCCTCTAAACCATAAAGAAGCACGGGACGGATGAACGTCTTGTAGAGTATTAGTTTTGTCGTACGAGAGACGTCTCAGCTGCTCAATTGCCTATTGAGACAATAGTAGCACTTGTTGGCAAGAGTGATCCCGGGCTTGAACTCCAAGCTGACATAATTCTTTGCCTAGACCGAAAGTATAGTTATCGGCCGTTATCTGAGATCTAATACGCCGCTCGTATCTACTTGTCGATAACATATACTTCGTTTTGCCCTCATTTACTGCCGGACCCATCTTAGTAGACTCCCGTTCAATAGCACTAAAGGCAGAAGTAACATCTCGCTTTGTACGCCTTATAATGTCAATGTCGTCAGCGTACGTAACCTGCGCTCTGAATATCTGTACCTCTTAAATAAATATTTTTGAAAATACAATTGGCAGAGAAGTTGTTATACAGCCTGGAGTTTTTCCAATTTTGCTAAGGAACATCATCGTGGAGGAGCAGTGGTTTTCAGGTCTTTAGTTAAGCAGATTATCTGTTGTGTCACCTTTTATTTCATGTCCAATCAGGCCTTGAAATGAGCAACAAAGTGACGTTCAGTTATGATCTAAGCGGCTATTGCTTTGATAACTAAGGCCTATAGTCTCTCGTCAGAACTCCTATTGAAGCATAAGACTGCATTATAAGGCTAAATACTTCTGCACCAATTGTCGACCACAGTACACGTCGAAGATGTGCGACAGTGTGCTAATACAGTGTGGAAATACAGTGTGCTAATACTTGGGAAGTTACGAAAATAACGGTAGCTAACCGTTTATAATGAAAATGCTTCATAGAAGTTGTGGGGGCGATAACAGAATTGTTACTTGTAATCGCTACTATTATTAAATATAATACTGGATGGCATTATGGCAAGAGTGGGGGAATTTGTGGGAATTTGCATGACTACTTGATGTTGTAACCAAATGGATAATACCAACTACTATTACTTTTCTATGATGACTATAAAACTTTTATATACTTTGGCAGTGTCATTTCGAAAAGAGGTAGTTCCTCCTAGGACAGCAAAAAAGACACAGAAACTTTGGAATCTATTGTCAACCGATATTGGGAATCTAAATAACTGCATGTATTAGAAACGAGGCGTTCTGTATTCCACACACCCATAAAAGCCCAAATCCGTTGACATAAGAGGAGTTAAAGAGGACACAGCGTAGGAACTAAAATGACTGAACCAAAAGTGTTTAATGGCGATTAAGAAAACTGTTCAGTTAACTGATCTTCCGTAAAAATGTGCATGTGGTTCTGTTCATTCTGTTTCTGTTTCATTTTTTACTAAATTGTTGTTGCCTGATCATATTTAAGTGATTTATTTAAAAATATTTAAAAACAATTTCAGTTTATGAAATACTGTTAAACTAAAACAATAACAACAACAACAACAATGAAAGCAAAGAAACTAAGTATTAAATTTCATTTTTATCCAAGCTCTTCATTCAACTTCCACTATGATATCGGCTTTCAAAACATGGTCGGTCACTAAGTATGACAAAATCGTTAAGAAATTGGAAGACAAACACAAGAGAGGGAAGAAAAAAAATGCTGTGAATATGTTTAAATTAAATATTGAAGCATAAAAAAAATAAAAATCTCATGCTTTTAAGGCTCTAAACTTGACACTATTTTTTAAGTGCCTACAATTTTTTTCTTATTTTTTTTTGTAGGTTCGTTTAAGGCTCCTTCCTACTCGATGATGGTCTTAAAAAATACTTAAAAAAAATATGAAATTTACATAATGCTTATTTAAAAAGCATACATACTCTAGTATTTTTTCTTTTTATTGCTAAGAAAAAAACTGTGAAAGAAAGGAAGAAATATTTAAGAAACAACAGACCAAGAAAAAAAACCAAAAAAAAGAGGAACAATTTATAAGAAATTCTATATCTTTACACTACAACGGACAAGCACTTTCAATACCCAACAAAAAAAATTAAAAAAGTATTTAAAAAAAGAAAAAATGCTCATGTAACTATAACTGGACTAAAATATTATGAAAAATGAAGAAAAAAAATCTAAAAAATATGTTTAAAACTGGACTGAACTGAGGAGGTTTAAATGAAAAAAATATGCTGCTGCATATATTTGGTGTTGTTGCTCACTTGAGTGGAATGATTGACTTGAATGATTTTCATATTTATTTTGCCTTTATTTTTCAAGAGTTTTTTTATGTCTCAAAAATCTAGAAAATATAATTTTGTGGTCTTTTATACATTCTTTGTGGAGTAAATGTTTGATTTTTCTTTTCTTTTTTGTTGCATTTACAAGTTTACATTTGAGAAATAAAAGTTTATGAAAGTTTAACACACATTTTTTTCCGTTTTTTATTTTCTTTCCATCATAGCAAGGCATAAGGAAACAAAAGTCTAAAAATAAATTTCAGGCTTGTTTTTATCTACTGATATAGAAAATATTTTTAAAAACCAAAGTTTCTAAAATTATTTTAAAAAAGATTTAAAATTTAAAAAAAAAAATATAGAAGATGAAGGGTCGCTGTAATCATAAGGTGACCTCTCATGTTGTCTTTATGGACCTCAATTCAGATAGTGCACTGCAATAAAATTTGCAATAAACAAACTCTTAATAAAGTAAGGTGCTCTACTGTAGAACAGAAGTCGCCGCAATCTAGTAGATAGTGTGTTGGCTTATTAGACGTGAGGCCTCGGTTCAAGTTCCAGGTCAGGCATCTCCAACTAAGCGAAATATGACAAAATATGTCTTAGGTGACTTCCTCTCAGCAGATTTCTGGCAAAACCTCTGAGGAGTAAATAAAATTGCCATGAACCGTTTCTCAAAAAACTGCCGTTCGGAGTCGACTTTAAACTGTAAGTCCCAGCACTCATGTATAAAAATTAACACACACAACATAAGTGGTATGAGAAACTATGTCATAACCCTGACTATAGCGTTGTAAAGACCAATTATGTATGTATGTGTGTGCCTATTAAACCTTAAAAGGCGTTTTTGTAATCGGCTGCCATCGAGAATACTTGCAGATTCAGCATAGATATGTAATGCTCTTGTATATTCATTCCTCTGGATATTTCCTACCCTTTCTAAGTATCCTTAGGCTTTAAATCCCATTGTGAATATCACATTTGAACCGCAACTGAATAGGGAATTTCGCAACTAAAATTCCAAAGTCGTATGAATTGTTCTCTAACATGGACATTCTCGTAAACACGGTCTTAAACATGACGGCAAGGTACATTGTGAAACTTTCATTGAAAACGTTTAACTTATACCAGCCTATGCCTTCCTGAATACTGTAGTATCTTTTACTACGGGTATTTGATGCGGGGATCTGCGGAAGTCGTCGAAGAGGATGACCTAGTTTGCGTTGGAAGGACCAAATCAAGGAAGCCCTGTCATCGATGGCGTAGGCGCGCAAGAAGCAGAGACACATGGAAGGATATGTTAAGGCAGGCCGGGTTGTTAAAGGCCAATTAAGTAAGTTAATAAGATATTCAATATGATTCTATATAGATTTCATTCCTTGTTTTACTAGAATTTTCTAAAATGGATCTGCACACATTGTATTTAATAATCAAATAGTTCCATGATGATCTTTGACTGTGTAATTTGTTACTCTTGTTCATTTAGATTCCTTCCATCGAGTCAATATCTTCAACATGTGCAACCTGAAAGGCGATTGACCCTTTAATAAAGATCTCAAAGAAAACAAATCCGTTCGCTTTATTGAAAAACAGCTGTAAGAGTTTTAAAAATGAAAGAAACATTGTTTTCAACAACACCTTCAATTTTTCAAAATGCATTCTTTTCTTGGGGTTTTTGGTTTTGGGAATGATGGTGGCTGACTTACACTACAAACATTTGCTTTAGAAAAATAAATGTTTCTTTCAAATTTTACGTTTTAAAACATTGTTTATAATTTCATTGCTGGTGTTTTTATTGTTGTTGTTGTTGTAACAAATTTATTTTAATATTTTTTGTTTTTCTGTTCTTACTTTACATGCATGATTTGCATCCAATATAGTGAGCGCAGTACGTATGTACACTAGCTGGCTCGTAGTTTGTTGACATTTATTTGTCCACATTTTAACAGGCTGTTTATCAATGTCTTGTATGCAGTGTTATTACGTTTTTTCTCTTTTCTTTTCTATTCCCAATGATTTCTTTTTTTGTTTTTTATCCACTCCACTCCATATCTAGATACATAAGCTCAATGCAGATACAATTTCGAATTTTTGTTTTTTTTTCTTGTTTTTTTTTCGGCTTGTATTACTTTAAAGCATCCCAAAATGATTGTTTGTTTGCTTGATGCTGGTCGGTTTTTATTTTCATTTTGTAATATATGACCTGTTACTTGAAGAAATATTAGTTTTTTGGTTTTTGTGGTGTTAGAAAAACAATTTTAATAAAATCAGAAGACGTTAATATAAAATGAAACATTTTTTAGAATACGTTGTAATACGTTGAAATAATTATACTCGTATACACGCTCGTTTAAACCAACTAATGATGGAAAATTAAAAATTCGTGTAGGTATTTGCATTTTATTCGTTGTTATTTTGATTAAAAGAAATAAATTTTAAATTCAACAAATTTTTATACGCCATAAAGTCGGCTAAAAGTGAGTTTAAAAATGGTTTTAAAAATAATACTTTCGGACTATAAAACCTAGGCACCTGCTCTGACTAGGTTTTCAAGAAAATAATTTTAAAATCGTATATTTTTTAAACCACAATTTGCGGAGAATTTGATAATTTGATTACCGCTTATTTTGCTTTCAGAGAAGTTTACATTTCATTATTACAGATTAAAGATTTTTTTTCGAACGTCCCCGGCCTCACACTAACCCACCCTCACCCGACCGCGGAGGGCTCGTCCCCATTATATATTTTATAGGTTTTAAGTTAAAGAAAAGTTATAGGTATCTCTTGGTCATATCACAATTAAGGTCCTGATGTAGTAAGCAAGTATTGATGAGTTTTCGTTGCGTAAAAGTTACCTTCATTTCAAAAAATGCTAGTTCATGTAGGCCAAGTAAAGCTTGTGGTAATGCCACAATGATTCTCCACCCTTTATTCAAGAACCGCTCGGAACTCCCGATAAGTCTGCTTAGTTTTCTAATGTCCATTCCCGACAGATCGTTGACATTAAGTTTATTGTAGAATCTCATGTGTTTTTTACTACTACGACATAATTCTGGTCACTTGGCCAATTAATAAAGACCAGTTTGCTCCTCTATTTATCTCTTCAGTTGCTGCAGACATCGTTGGGCTTATAACCCAGTATCGAACGTATTACCGAAATTCAGTATCCTACCATTCTTGCCATACACATCTCGCTTCTGTAGAGTTCAGCAACACACTCCATTCGCTTCATATATACCTATTGCTGCCCATTTATTAATAGAATTTGATACCACATTGTCAGTTCAAAGCCGACAGGTTCCCAAAGGCTTATTCAAGGTATAAAAATCGATATACCCATGCGATATGAGCGGTAATCCTATCAATAATGTTGTTGAGAGACTGATGGCAGCTTAAAATTATTCTCGAGCTCATTACGTGAAAACACAGTGTGCATACAGAACAGTGCCCTTACAGCACAGTGCCTGTGCAATACTGTGCCTATACAACAGAGTGCCCATACAACACAGTGCCCATACACTACATACAGTGCCCATACAGTGCCTATAAAGCACAGGGCCCGTGCTGTATGTGTGCCCACACAGAAAGTATGCAAGTATCTAGTAGGAAAGATATTGTCCCTCCCAACAGTCATTATAGTAGACTGCATTGCCGCTATTTCTGCCTGAAAGGAACTTAAACGTCTTAGCCTTATCGTGTGAGCTTTATCCACCGACTGCGAAAATATTATTGCACTGACAGCTCAATTCCGCCTCGAACCATCCACGAAAAACTACACAAAGTAATTGAAAATGTGTGTCACACCTGGTGCGCATTCAACCCAATCCGTAGTTGTCGTTTTGAAGCTCTCTAAGAAATTCTAGTGCGATGTCATGTAATGTCGTGCTGGTAATAACCAACATTCGACTTCAGCACACATATGGATGTAGTAAGCGATGCAGCGGTTGTCTTATTAGGACGAGGTTAGTTGTCTTGCCTAGAAATTTCCATTGTACCAGGCTGGTACTACCAGCTATATATACGTCATTTTATTTCGTTCCCATTAAAGTATGACGCGCTTCTGAGTCCAAGATTCTTCCTCTAGAAGCATAAAGCGACGAAAATGCTTTTTGTAGCTCATAGTGAAAGATATTGTCATCATTTTCTCAGAGTTTAACCCCGGGCAGAGGCTAAGTTTCTAAGTTTCACTAAGTTTAGACAAAGCAAGCCACATCCTGTCCTAATACCATTCACAAATCTGTTCAAGATTTTATGAACTACGTTGTCCGCAAAGACTATTGCCCCACAATCAAGCTGCTCTCAAGTCACAAGTTGTTCTTTCATCAGAACTTTTCATAATAGAGAGATAGCCCTACTTAACGATTCCTATGCCTATCTTTATAGTATAAAGCCTCGATTAAATTGTCATTCTTTTACCAGACTATCGGATATCGATAAATACATCTATGGCACTCAGTCATGTTTTTTATGTCGTAGAATTTCCCATGAAGGACAGAACAGTTAGGATCCTAAGGATCCCAAAAGCTTTACAATTCTGAGGGAATTCCTAGCCGTTCCTAACTTGAAGTCATTCGGAATTTTGCCTGACGGCAGATCCAGAAATCCAGACTCTAAATCTCTAAAGGAAAACAAATTTTAAAATAATCTTACTTTTTGACAGTCGATGGCCAAAAGGCAGCTGAAATTTTTCCAAGAAAATTCTTTTCCATTAAAACTGTTTTTTTCTTTGTTTTTTCTGCGATAAGATATTTTTTCGCTACTTAGGAGGCTTATTCCCATAAAACAAACACCTTTTTCTATAAAAAAGAAAAAATCTCGAATTTATTTCCATTAAAAAGTCCAACGATTAGAAAACCAAATTTCAAATCCTTTTAAGATTCCGTTCAAAAGAATTAAAAACCAAAGAAAGATAAAAAACTTCGAATTATTTTAGATTAAATGGCGATACATCAAAGGCCAGGAGGGTAATGTTATGGTTGAATTAAATGTGTATCTTAAAGATATTAAAAAACTAAGGCTACTGCTACTACTGCTACTTCCTTTACAGATTTTATAGGCCTTTTGCATTCCATGTTTTATTTTTATTTTTATTTATTTTTTTTATCAAATCTATGTATGGCTGGCTTAAAAGGTAGAAATCCTTTTTAGCCGCAATAATTTCCACTGAGTTGAAGTGTGGTTTCTTTAGTAGTAGCAGTAGCTGTAGCTGTGTCGTTATCCTGGCTATTCATGGCTGAACACAACTACTTGCCTGTATTAAGAGGGTAATTTTCCGTTTTTACGACCACCAAAATGGCAATTGATATGAAATTTTATGGGAATGCCTTTTAAGAGTATATATGTATGTATATATTATAGGATATAATATTGTATGTAATGAGTAAGTATTGTGTTAGCTGTGGGTGTGTCTCAGTATCGTAAATGTTCTTGCATTTGTAAGTAATTCAGTTGGTTTATTTGGTATTTGTTTTTTACGCGACGTGTTTTTCGTTTTTTTTTTCTCTACCTCAGCTTATAAATGTTAATAGTTTTTCGGTTAGCGGTGGTGATGGAAAAGCTTAAAAGCTATTTTAACAACCAAACAGAAAGAAAACTTTCTCTGGGTTTTGAGAGGGACTTAAGGAACAACATTTTTCTAATAAATAGAGTGTGTGTTTAAACTATAAAAGTTATCTTTAGATTTTCCCTTTTAACGTTTCAACATTTAAAAATTGCAACGCATTTTTTTTTATTTTTTATTTTTTTCTATCGACTTGACACCCCTTAACTGTTGCAGAAATTTCTTTCGCATTTATTGGTGTAGCAAAAGGACGTTACAATTTTTTTACCCTGTTTTCTGCATGGCCAAGCATAAAGTTTTACGCACACATACACTTCATTCATTCATTGGCTGTATAAAAATAATAAAAAAAAAATAAAAAGTTTTTTATTTTATTTTAAATTTTTTCTTTTTTTAATTTTTTTATTTAAGAAAGCATTGCTCAACACAGCATAGACTGGAAGAAAAAATGAAAAACTCTCACTATTTAAGCAAACGAACTAAAAGGGAACATATCGATAAAAGGTTCATAGGTCTGAGTGTCAATTATACACTCAAAGAAAAAAATAATAAAAAATATCTCTTAAAAAGGGGGAAGTGGTGTGATGCAGAGATCAGCAATGAGTATTCCAAAAAAAATGAGTAAAATCGATTCATACTCATAATTTATGATTCTTATAGGCATTCACACCTATACTCAAAGTTTGACTTACTCATCATATTCATACTTAAGAACACGTATGATGTTGTTGATTACGATTCTTCATGACTCAACATTTACACGAAGCTCAAAATAAGTCTGATTCGCCTACGAACACTAAAATACTCACTAGAAGGTTGTGTGTTTGCTCTGCTTGCTTCTCTGTCTTTTTGGCGTATGATGTCAACTAGGACTGTAAATCTTGATGAATAATTCGAGTCACTCGAATCATTTATAAGTATTTTTCTAAAGGCTTATGAATCTAAATGAGTAGGCTTATGATTCAAACACATTTCGAATGGTATGATTTTGATGTCAACATTGTACTCATACTCATTGCAACCTGTACTTATAAATCAATGTTGTAGTGAGTACGTATGAATCAGAGTACATAGTTAAATTTCAATATTGTTGATTCACTTATATTCAAGATTTCATGAGTGCTTATGAGTAGCGAAAAAACGATTCATTTCTGATCTCTAGTGAGGTGGCACATCAGTGAATCGTCATTAGAGTAAACGTTTTTGATACCAGCGTATCTTCTGGTTTAAGTCATGCAATTTCTTTTAGACAATTTTGCTATACGATATACAGTGAACGTCAAAAGAAACGGTACATTGAAAAATAATATACATTCATAAATTTCCGTTATTTTTATTTTAAAATTGTTTCATGGCCAGTTTTTAAAATTGAAACAAAAAAGAAAATTACAAAAAAATTTCGAAATATTGTCGAATTTTTTCGGGCACTCTCCTTAAGTGGTAAAAGTTGTATTTGGTGTTTATTAAAATTTTATCTTTAGTGTATAGTTTCTTTTGACGGTCACTGATATATCCAAACTGCTCAATATTAAACACTAGACCTATTGCTTGAGTATCAATCAGAAAATGTTGAGCAGTTGTACTTATAAAGCCAATAGGTAGTGACAAAAATGAGCAACGAAGATTAGAGGAAGTCGTCAAAAAAATATTTTTTTTTAATGTTTTCGTTTTGATGTCTAACCTGGGGTATGAACCGTGGCCTTACGTCTAATAAGTCTACACACTACCTACTAGACTGAGCCGACTGATGGTAAGTAACATTCTTTTTATTCCCCGATTGGCACAAATCATGTTCGGAATTACATTACGGCTTCGCAGATAACATTTTCAATACCAGACTCTTCTAGACTCTATCGACTGTTATTCATTTGGAAATTACTTAATTACTTAATTGGTCATTAAAACCCTTCAGTCAGGGTTTCTAGTTTCTCACACCACTTATGTTGTGTGCGTTAATTTTATACACGAGTGACGGTACCTTCAATTTAAAGTCGTATCCGAACGACAGATTTGCGATAATTTTCATGGCAATTTTATTTTTCTCTCAGAGTTTTTGCCAGGAATCTGCTGAGAGGAAGTCGCCGAAGAAATATTTTTTCATGCGTTTGATGTCTGACTTGGGGTTTGAACCGTGGCCTTACGTCTAATAAGCCAACACACTACCTACTAGACTACGGCGACTGACGGCAGTACTGGCAGTACAACTGTAGTACACTGATAACATTTTTGGTGTCTAATAATTCCAGACTTTATCGACTCTTATTGATTCTCAAGCTGGTTACTATTAAACGACGTATAAGATCGTACAGATAACTGCATTAAAAATGCATAGAAAGCCGCCTAATGTACAGGGACAAAGTTGACAATTTTTAAATCGAATTTGAAATCTATTTTAAACTACGCCGGCGAAACATGACTGCTGTAAGCTTAACAGATAAAATGCAAATGGCTATAAGCCCTTGACATACATACATGCATAATTGGTCATTACAACCCTTCAGTTGGGATTACAACCTAGCTTCTCATTCCGCTGGCGATGTATGTGATAATTTTATACATGAGTGCAGGGACCTAAAGTTTAAAGTCGACTTCGAACGACAGATTTGCGATAATTTTCATGGCAATTTAATTTTTCTCTCAGAATTTTTGAAAGAAATCTGCTGAGAGGAAGTCGCCGAAGAAATATTTTTTCATATTTCGTTCTGTTGAAAATGAGTCTGAGCTAAGGGTTGAACCAACACACTACCAATTGCTAAGTTGTTACCTTTTAAAAACATTTAAAATATGAGCTTGTAGATTGCAAATAATAAATTTGTGCTTAGTTTAATTAAAATTCTTTATTATTCGTACAATTCTGTGTGTCCACTGTTCACTACTTGATGTAAACAACAACAATTGCTTTTCTTTGTTATTCCTCTGTTTACACCCTTTGCATAAACAACAACAATTACTAGACAATTGTTCGACAGATCTTTGTAACGTAGATCTTCAAACCACGAATACTCTCCTCAAACACAACGCGTCTTCATACAAAACTGACTGAACTTTTACTAGACTACAAAGACTACAGAGATCTTTCCCTTCTGTACCTGCTTGACTGAACTTTTACTAGACTACAGAGACTTCAGAGTTCTTTCCCTTCTGTACATTATGCTTTACTGATTTAATTTTTCTGAGTGTTTATAATGCAAGTATAGATTTCTCGATGTCTCTGCCTGTATCTAGGTGTGTGTATATGTGTAAGTGGTAGCAGTTTTATATATTTTTATGTTAAAAGAATATAAAAAAACGAGAAGCAAACGAAAGGACATTGTTATTATCTTTTGGAACAACAACTACAATGATAAGAGAAATAAATGTGTAAGACTAAGTATGTATGTATGTGTGTGTGTGGCATGAAGAACATGAAAATGAAAACCCATTATAAGGGTTTTTCTTACACATCAATAAAGGCCACATTCAGCAGTAGTAGTAGTAGCCGTTAGTGTACAAGTGGTAATACAAGCCCACATAAATGTGACCTAAATTTTATCATTTTCTGATAACTTAATTTCGTTTTTTTTTAGTTTTTTTTTCTTTTTCAATACAGAACTGCAAAGTAGAAAGTGTCTGCATGTCAAGAGGATTTTTACGGCTACTGCTTAAGAGTTAATTTTAGTTTTTTTTCTTTCCATATTTTATCCATAAAAAGGATAAAAACGGACTAAATAATCTCACTTGCATTAGAGTTTTAAAATGCATTTTTTTGCTTAAATTTTCTTTCGTTCTTGTTTTTTTTTTTTATTTGTTTATTTTTATTTGAGTATAATAAGACGCCTTTAATTTTCCAAGCAGCTGCACTTGTTTATATTACAGTCTTGTTAAATATTTTTAAGAGCAAAGCAGAAAAAAAACCGAGTGTTTCATATTTGTTATGGGTGTACGTACATATAGTGTGTGTCTCTATATCCGGCAGGTTTATTTTCAATTTTTAGTTGCAAAGAAATTGTTTTTCTTCCCTACAAGCAGGTCTCTCTCTCTCTCTCTGTTTGATTTTATTTCCATAATCTGTAGCATATTTAAGCAAATATCCTGTATTAAAACAGCAGCCAGCATTCCATGCAGTATTACCATCAGCTTCAGCTTCAGCGTCATCAGCTAGAAAGATGGAAAGAAAAAATTGAAATTTTTCTACAACCACTTGAAATTTTCCTCTCAAGTTACTGCAAGAAATGAGCCATAAAATCATTTCAATTTCTTTATTTGAACACAAACACACACAACCCAGCATCAGCAGCAACAATTCCTTGTTTCCATTGCATTTATTTTCTAGGGCACTAGAAATTCTTGAAAAACTGTATCCAAAATGTCTTCATTTCTTCTAAACTTCACAATAATTTCTTGAAGGAAAACTAAGAATTTTTTTGCTTGTCGTTTTTCGTTGGCTGTGAAAACAATAATCTGCCACAATAAAAATATTTTCTTTATAATGTTGCTGCTGTTTTTTCTTTTTCTTCTTAAAGATTTCTTTCTTCCTTCCAATACTATTTATTTTTTTATAAGGCAATGATGCATTTAATATTTATTTGTTTGTTTTTAATCAAGGATGCGTATAATTTTTTGTCCTTTCTTTGCCTTGAAGCAGGTTCGTTTTCCTTTTTTGGGTGTTAAAAATATCGTATTACAAATTATCCTTTAAAAGGACATTTAAACGATCACTTAATATTAAATTGGCCATATGAACTGATTGCCAATAGATTCCAATAGATTCCAGCAGATGTTTTTGCCTATGAAAAGTATCAAATAACATAAAATCTTAGATCAAGAACTTGATTATCAAAGTCACATAAAACGTCAAAAAATTTCTAAAATGTTCCGCTCTTAAGTGGCTGCCTTTTAAAGCATGTTTATCGCATATTTCTTACTGATCTTGATCATTTTCATCAAGCATCCAGAATTTTGTACAGTTTTTCTGAATCTATTCAGCCTCAAGTGTAGAACTGTAAAGCTCGTAGTGAAACTTTGGTAGAAAGCAATGAAAATTGAGAACTTTTTTTGTAGTCCCCACTCCTTCCAGTTAGGTCTAGTTGTGTCTGATAAAGTGTCATCCCCAAAATCCTGGTCTCTCGAGGCTGGAAAATGACACAAAAACTGCTCCATCCTTTCGTTATTTCACCACATACCCTGCATTCATCGTTTTCGAATACGCCAATATGGCTCTCGTGTACATGAAGCCGCCATAGCCTAGTAGGTAGTGTGTTGGCTTATTAGACGTAAAGCCAGGGTTCGAGCCTCAGGTCAGACATCAAAACCAAATATGAAAAAATATTTCTTCAGCAAGTTCCTCCCAGCAGATTTCTGGCAAAAATAAATAAAATTGCCATGAAAAGTTTCTCAAAAATCTGTCGTTCGGAGTCGACTTTAAACTGTAGGTCCCGCCATTTATGTATAAAATTAACGTACACAACATATGTGGTGTGAGAAACTAGGTCGTAATCCTGACTGAAGGGTAGTAATAATGAATTATGTACGTGCACAAAAGGCAGCAACCATTGGAGGTACATGCCTTACAAAAATCATCTCCATCGTATGAGGTTTACTAATGTTCTGCTTCCTATCCAAGAATATGAATCGTTTAACAACGGAAGAATAGACCAAAAACAGTAAAAACTTACTACAAAACTAAGATTATAAAGAAATTTTAAGGCATTGAAAGCGTTACAAATGTGTTCAGGAATGTGTACATTATTGCAATATAGGCACTGCCGAAAACATCGCTTTTTTAGGGAAAATGTAGCAAATAATCTGAATTTTTCGCTCCTATAGTGTTGTTAGCAATTGTTATGGGACTGTGTCTATTTGCATCTTCGTCTATACAAAGTTCAACTCATGCAACAACGAAATTCAGTGTCTTCAACTATAAACCTCATTCTCACTTGGAAGAGCCATTGCATCCAGAAAGACTCCCGTTTTGATATTTCGGAGATGCAATTGGTTCGTATTTTATTACTTATTTTGGGGAATACGAAGTGAACGATATAAAGTTTCAATAATACAGAGGCTCGAGTAACACAACGCAACGTTTTGGAGTCGTCAATTAACTGTACAGATCATGCGATTTGACTATGTTGCCTTTTATTTTGAGGACCTTATCTACGCAAATAATACTCTAGCATGTTAACATCATTTCTATACCATTATCTGGTGCATACATACATACAGCGGTGGCCTTATAATTAGAAACGACTTAGCAACATGTATGTTTGTTAATTTGTTTTACAGTTTTCACTGTGTACCTGGGATCAAAGGCTTTATTTGGAGGACGTCTTACATACGTTTTTCCATCAGATTGGGACAAATTAAACTTAGATTCGTCACCCCAGACAACTCTGTTCCAGAAACATCGTTTCTAATTATAAGGCCACCACTGTACATACATAATTGGTAATTACAACCCTTCAGTCAGGATTACGACCTAGTTTCTCACACCACTGATGTTGTGCGTATTAATTTTATGCATGAGTGATGGAACCTACAGTTTAAAGTCGACTCCGAAAGACATATTTTTAACAAATATTTTCATGGCAATTTTATTTTTCACTCTCAGAGTTATTGTCAGAAATCTGCTGAGAGGCGGTCGCTAAAGAAATTTTTTTTCAGATTTCGTTTTGTTGGAGATGTCTGATCTGGGGTTTGAATTGAGGCCTTACGTCAAATTCCAAATAAGCCAACGCGCTACATACTAGACTACGGCGTCTACTATAAAAGTTCTGTAGCTAAATTCTATGTGCCAAAATTTAAATATTTCAGGTTCTCGTTTGGCGCTCATTGACTTACAAGACACATATTCTTGCTAGTTATTCAAGGTTTAAAATATTTCCGTATACGAGTGCCAGGGTAGTTTAGGGTTATATATGACGTCCCTGAGATGGATTTCAGGTTCATTAATTGCAAAAAAAGGAAATTCTTAGGGGCAATTAGAATCTATCCAATGGCGGCGTTAGAACTGCGGACGAATTTGCCTTCTTTGCTAAATTTTGTGACGATTCTAGACTACTGCGACTATGTAAAAAGTTTAGTTTTAAAAATTCCGTTACTTAAGCCTACAGCCTATCATATGCCGTTAGCCAATGCATCAATGAATGAGTCAGCCAGTGAGTAATTCAGTTCTTTTATATGAGTATGTCTGTGTATATATGGCTTAAAATTAAAGCTTTCAGTCTTAGTTAAACCACTGACCCAGAGAATTTTATAATTTTTGATTAATTTTATTTCGTTTCGCTTTTTTTGTTTGATAATTTCTGCTTATAATTGCAACATTGTTTTCATTACAGTGTTTTTATTTATTTCCAAACCTTGGTAATTTGATCGCAGCGTATGAATTCATCGTTTTTTAATTTTTGTCAAAAATTATGGCTCAAATAAAATACAACAAATAGAACAACAACAAAAAAATTAAAAAACTTGTTAAATAAAAAACATAATAATTGTTGCACGATTTTTCCTTGAATCGTAAAACATTAAAAGATTTTTCATAATTCTTGTGGAGCAGAAATGAATGCAACCGACAACAATAATAACAACAATACAAAAGAAATATTATTTTATTTATTGTTTTATATATTTTTTGTTGTTTTTGTTTTTTTTTATGAGAGACAAAACATAAAAATCATGTTTTTCTTTAAGATGAGGCTGATGATTTGGCAAAAAGGTGTGAAGTTACAAGTTTTTAAACAAAATTTTTGAAGGAGGGCAATAACAAAACAAAAAACCTAAAAATAAAGCAAAAATTAAATAAAAAAAAAATATCAAGGACACAATAATAAACTTTAATTGCAAAATGGTTAATATTATTCGTAATTTTAAATCCCACTAGAACACAATTTTTAGGTTTATTGTGGGACCAGTAGAGAAAGTTGATAGTAGGCTTTGCAAAATTTTAATTGAAAAAATTCTTCGTTTTTTAATTATTTAATTCTCTTCTAAATAATTAAAAGATCGGAGACTCAAGATATTTCTAAACTGCAAGCGGCTCCTTGTACTTATAAAAACCATTGGCTTATAGTAGCTTACATTTCTTATTGTCTTTAAATAACTAAAAAAATGCAAAACTATTACAAAAATAGGCCTTCAATGAATAAAATTTCTCTTGAATTAAATATTTTATATTAAACATGTGGAGAAAAAGTGGTATAGGTTGGTAGGTTGACAGAGAGGAGCCCCACCAAGAGTAGCATGCCTATTGGCATCAGAGATCAGCAATGAAACGTTTTCTCGCTACACATAAGCACTCGTGAAATTTTGAATATAAATGAGTCAACAATATTGAAATTCATTGATTCATTCGTACTCAATACAACGTTGATTTATACGTACAGGTTGCAATGAGTATGCGTACAACGTGTTGACATCAAACTCATACCATTCGAAATATTTATGTTTGATTCATAAGCTCATACACATTTAGATCCACAGCTTTGGAAAAATACTTATAATACTTAGAAATGATTCGAGTGACTGGAATCGTTCATCAAAATTTACAGTCTGAGTTGTTGTTGTATTTACAAAAATAAGAAAAAAGTTACATAAGCAAAAAAGACAGAGCAGCAAGCAGATTAAACACACAACCTTCTGGTGAGTATTTTAGTGTTCGTACACGAATCATACTTATTTTGTGATTCTTGTAAATGTTGAGTTATGGAGAGTCGAAATCAATACGTGTTGTTAAGTATGAATATGATGAGTACTTCATACTTTGAATATGAGTAGAGGTTCCATGATATTGAAATAAGTATGAATGAGTATAAGCATCAGAAATTATGAGTATGATTCGATTCTACTCATATTTTTGATACTTATATACTTATTGCTGATCTCAGCTTTGTATAGACGAAGATGCAAATAGACACAGAGACAGATAAGATAGGCTCAATTGCTGACAGCACAACGGGATCGACATATCTCTAACAAAAGCGATATTTTCAGCAGTGTATACATTGCAATGATGCACACAGGCCTGACTACATATTGCAACGCTTTCAATGTCTTAAATTCTTTTTATAAACCTACTTTTGTAGCAACGTTTACTGGTTTTGTTCATTCTTTCGGTTTTAAACGATTTATATTTTTAGATGAGCAGCAGAACAGCAGTAAACATCATAATTTGGCCATATACCTCCTATGGTTGCTGGATTATATGCACATACATACATAATTCGTTATTATAACCCTTCTGCCAGGATTACGACCTAGTGTCTCACACCACTTATGTTGTGTTTAAAGTCGACTCCGACAGATAGATTTCTTGAGAAACTTTACATGGCAATTTTTATTTTCTCTCAGAGTGTTTGTCTGAAGTATGCTGTGAAAAAAGCGCCGAAGAAATAT
Source organism: Sarcophaga subvicina (assembly GCA_936449025.2). Classification (NCBI taxonomy): domain Eukaryota; kingdom Metazoa; phylum Arthropoda; class Insecta; order Diptera; family Sarcophagidae; genus Sarcophaga; species Sarcophaga subvicina. The sequence continues at coordinate 111,025,915 of OW388084.2, read as the reverse complement.
TTTTTAATGTTTCGTTTTGTTGGAGATCTCTGAACCGTGGCCCCACGTCTAATAAGCCAACACACTACCTACTAGACTACGGCGACTTCTGTCCCGCAGATATGACCTGTCTCTGTACATGTTATATTGAGTGCTCGCCAAACTCACCTCTAAGTAGCTTCATTGTACGGCTTTGGGATTCCGTATTTTGAAGAAAACGGTGTGAACGGATAAGGCCGATCCACAAATCATATGAAACACTGCAACCCTTAAGATGCATTAGCTGCTTTTGAACTCCCTCTGGCTGCTCTGGTTTTTAATTCATTAATTCTGACTCATAATGTATGCAATAAATCTAAAGCGAGCTTAATTGGTGTGTATAATTCTAAAACATACAGAATTGTATTGATTTTGCCTTCAACTCTTAACCGAGTACTCTATTAAAGCTACGTGAATAAAAAGAAATTCAAAAATCTCAAATACCCTATAAAACATTGTGGTTTACATGATAGTTAAGACATAAAATTGTACAAAAAATAGCTTTAAATGCAAAAAATTCAACAAAAAAATAAATTAAGGAAATCATTAAGAAAAACATCTTAATTTAAACGGCATTAAAGTTTTCAACGGTTCATATATTTTTTTTCTCCATTTCTTGTTGATGACAATCTTATTTTTTATACGTTTAAACAGCAACAAAACGGTCAAGAAAAAATACCACAAAAAAATTAACAAAAATCAGATCAAAAACTCAATCTTGAAAAACAAAAAGCACAGATCAAGCTAGCAATACAAGGAAAGGAAAATAAAACTTTTGTCGGTAACAGAAAAAACAAAAACAAAAAACAAAATTATAATCAGTTAAAACGAAATTAAACCGCAAAATATTTTAAATGTTTTTATGGTTGAAGCTTAACGAAAACGATAAAAAAGAAAAAAAAATTCCTCAAAAAAATATATTTAAAGTTGAACCAGCAACGCCATCTAGTGATTGCAGAAACATTATTGTAAGCCAATGGCAAGTAGTTAGTGAAGCATGCTGCAGTTATACATACAGTGCAGCACACCAAGCCAAGCTGAGCCAAGCTAAAGAAGTTGCAAGTGATATTTTAAAATGACAAAAATGCAGGCTAAACATGTTTGAGTAATGCTGTTGAAAACTGGCAGATACAAGATATTTGAAATTTTCAGACACACAACAACACACACACTCACTCAAACACGGCTTAAAAACAACCAAAACAACAAAGACGGCATGAGAAATCAAAGCCAGAAGACAGACCAATACAAATAAAATGCAGAGAGAAGAGAAGAGAAAGAGTATGAAAGATCTGTGAGCATAAAAATTAATATCCAGCAGAGAGAGAGTTCAATACTGAAATTGTTTGTAAAGTACGACTCAAAGTAAACAAAACAGTAAACAAAGTGTGGTGAGAACACCTAACGATTGAGAAACAATACAAAAACAACCCAAGAGAAATAAAAATCTCTGAGTAGGAAATTATAAACAGAGCTTGAGAATCTATTCAGAGAGCAATTTAAAGAGAAAGAGAGAAAAAAGCCATGATTATCGTACTCAACCAAAACAAAATTTTAAAAATGTATAGGCAACTGAGGATTAATTTTAATTTAAAAGAGCGTAAGAAAATAAAAAAAAGAGAGCCACTCTCTTTTGTTTAATGGTATTAGTGAGAGTTTAGTTTGCATTAGTATGCGAACATTTCCCCTTAAATGTTTAAAAGTATTTGTAACTCTCTTTTTCTCTCGCTCTCTGATCTGTTTTCTAAAATAAACAGAGAGTTTTCAAGCAAAATCTTTTGAACTCTGGTTCAGGCTAGGTTACTACCTGCTATGATTTGTTTGTCGTTAAGCCTGGGATTTGATGTTTTGGTTTGTTTTGTTTTTTTGGTATGAAAGAAGGGCTTAAACACTACGTATTTAAAATGTTCATTTGGCAATCCACAAAAAAAGAACAACAATATTAGCAGACTCATTAAAGCAAAAACCTTAAAAGAAACAACTTACGTTGAGGAAATAAATTCCTTAAAAAAATATTTTTTTTCCCTTTAAATACCTCCATGGAATTGTGAATTCATGCCATAGAAATAGTGCTAGAAAGGCCAAAAACAAAGAGAGAAAAAAATATTAAATCCTCTGAAAAAATAACAGATTTTTGCCAATTAATGGCAAATATTTTCAAATTTTTTATAAACAATTGGAAGCCCTAAGAATAACACCATTTGCAAGCTATAAAAATACAATCTTAAGAATACTTTTTTAATTTTTTTTGTAGGAAAGTAAACAAAGTTTAAAAATTTTTTTTCATATTTCTGGCTTACCAAACAGTGGCTGTAATAACATGTTTTAGCAGCAGTATTTAGAAAAAAACCGAATAGAAACTGAAAAAAAGCTGAAATAATTTACCAACATGACGGAGCTAAAAACACGAAACCGAAACAAAAATTGTTCACTTCATAAACGGTTTTTCACATAGTTTTTCGACATGTACGAGTATTTATTAACTTGATATTCATTTATTTAGTATGTAGTTATAAACGTATTCCTGGTTATAAATTATAATCGGCATAGTTTTTTATGTATTTATGAGCATAGAAAACCAAAAAAAAAAACAGAAACGAATAATAAAAATAAAGCCATTAATTTTCTAATTTATGGCGTTATTTTTAATTGAATTATTATTTCGCTTTTTTATATAAAATCCACGGTGTTAGAAATTAATAAAATTATTATTAGATAAATACAAAGAATCTTTTTTAGCACTGCTATAGCCATTCAAATATACATCAAATCACAAAAAACACCAAAATTTTTTTTAGAAAAATTCCCAAAAAAATAATTTTCAACAGACTTGTTCAAAATTGTGATGGCTTTGGCAGAGAAAAACATAAAATATAAGCAACCATAGCTCTATATATGGATAAACCTGAAGTGTTTGATATAACGAAGTCGCCGTGGTCTAGTAGGTAGTGTCTTGACTTATTAGACGTGAGGCCTCGGTTCAAACCACAGGTCAGACATCTTCAACTCAACGAAATATGAAAAAATATTTCTTCGGTGACTTCCTTTCATAAGCCAACACACTACCTACTAGACCACGGCGACTTCGTTATATCAAATACTTCAGGTTTATCCATATATAGAGCTATGGTTGCTTATATTTCATGTTTTTCTCTGTCAAAGCCATCACAATTTTGAACAAGTCTGTTAAAAATTTTTTTGAGAAATATTAATAAAAAAAATTTTGGTGTCTTTTGTGATTTGATGTAAACTTTTCATGGCAATTTTACTCTCGGAGTTTTTGAAAGAAATCTGCTGAAAGGAAGTCGCTGAAGAAATATTTTTTCATAGTTTCGGTTTGATATCTGGCCTGGGGTTTTAACCCTGGAATCACGTCTCATTAGATAACATACTACCTACTAGACTACGGCGACTTCTACAGGAATACTTTTCCAAATAGAAAAAAGCAGCATGGAATTCAAGAAACCGTGGGTGATCCAACACACCCGGGGCCGGATTACTAAACTGCTGCGTTCAGCAGTGGACAGCGAGAGAATCAGAGAACAACTTGAGTTTGACAAGGAAACGGTATGCATTCTAACAGAAACCAGAAGCTGCCATAATGTGCAGGAAACGGAATCAATGCAACATCTTTTATGCTAGTACCCTGCAATTCAGGATAGACACTGTCGGTTTTTGTGTGACAGAACGTTTGAAGATCCGGGTATGGTGGCGAACGTGCTACTAAGGAAACTGACACCTTTAGCACCTTTAGCTTCTTTCACCGGAGAACAAAGATCGAATTGCTATTCGGCGTTACTATATGTCTGAAAGCATCGCTTTATCGGAGAAATTTAGTTAATCTAACTGAAACTACAGAATCCATCGCATGCATGATATTAGAGATTTCCGGTAATCTTATGGATTGTGAAAAATTTTCTAATACGGAGAAATCTGCAGATTCTGCAGAGAATAAAAATTTTTATCCGTCTGAGGATTTTGTAATAACAGAGCCATGTGAGGTCCTGTATCTTCTTTATCCTTTAATTCTTGAAAAAGACAAGAGAAACGGGATTTGCTTCGAGACTGAAAAAATAAAGTTGAAAAGAAAAAACTCTCAGAGTTTTTGCCAGAAAACTGCCGAGAGGAAGTCGCCAAAGAAATATTTTTTACATTAGTTGGAGAAATCTGACCTGGGATATGACCCACGCGTCGCGACGCCTCACGTCTAATAAGCCAACACACTACATACTAGACTACGGCGACTACACTGCGTAGTTAGTCTTCAAAAATTCTATTTACTTGAATACACGAGGCCTCGTATGTAAAGAATAACATCTTTGCTATGTATTATTACTATTAACAAACGTCTGTGACCCAATTTCGTTGCTCCATAATAAATCAAAAGCTTCTTGAGCTTTAACAAAATCTCTTAGGAGAGCCAATATTGTTTGAAACTAATGCCGAAACAATTATTTTACAATGCGTTGACAAAATGCAACAAACTATTGTATTCTATATGTGATGGCCCCAAAAGAAAATCCCCCACACATTTTCATACCTAATTAAAGCGATTCTTTTGGGGGAAAATTTGTTGTTATGGTCAGAGACAAGAATTTCAAAATCTTCTAAAACTAGGAGATGGCCGCCTGTCATACTTGCTTGTACTTGTAACGATTATTGTATTTAAGCCATCATATCTTCGGTTGCTGGCTTCATAGTCAATTGAACAGCAAACAACTCTTTTGCATATTATTAAACAGTCCTGGCCATTTTTGGCAAGCAGGCTTAAATTATGCATTGAAAACGATGACAACGACGAAGACGATGACGGCGACGACATCCTGTCTTATGGACTCCTTGTTGTTGAGCCTCTCTCTCTGTTTCTCGTTGTGTGTGTTTGTTTTGGCCAAGTCAATGTTAATGTCAAGCATTCATATTATATGTATGTATGGGCATAGCTAGGCTAGCGTTTTAAAGAAAGACTAGAAATGTTAAAAATTCAAATGCGTTTTAATTGAATTCGTATTCGTATTCGAATTTTTGTTTTTTAATGGATTCTAAGCATTATTTTCATGGGTCAGTTTTTGTTGTTGTCCATAAGGCAATTATAAATTGTTAAAGAGTTGTTGTTGTTATGGCATGGCTGGCATTGCCATTGCAATTGTCTTTAAGTAGTCTTTTCGTATTTTTTTTTTGGTTTTTTTTTGACTTTAAAAAGCAACCATGAATGATTCCACTTTTTTTTTATTATACAAAATGATAGTTTGAGGTTAAGATTATCATAATTTTTTGGTAACAAAACTTGGTTGGCTTGTTGGCAGGCTACCGCTCTCTCTCTCTCTATCTCTCTGTCTCTCTGCCAGCCTAATAGAAGTCTGTAGATAGTTGGCTCAATGGCTTGTAATAAAAATTCATTCCACAGTAATAAAAACATTTTCATTTGATTATGCCTGGCCAAAAAAAAACGTTAAAAAAACGTTAAAAAAAATATTGTAGAACAACAGATTTGAATCTGTTTCTCTTATTTCGATTTCCAGGAGAGAGAAGCAGAAGCTCTGAAGGAGGTTAGTTAAGTTATGAGTATTGGCTTTGTATTTTTGTTTCTGCTTTTTTTATAACATTTTTAATGGGAATGAGGTTAAAAAGAAAGTAGCATTTTACATTTTTAATATATGCATTAGAATAGCAACATCTTTCTTTGCCACAAATATAGCCTGTAATACGTATGCTTAGAAATATCAATGATACTCCCCAGATGGGGCAGTGATATCTACTTGCAACTAAACAAAGCAGAACAAATTTACCCAAAAAAAAAGAAATTAAAATAAAAGAAAATTGTTGCTAAAGTTTTATGGAAAATCAAGGATCAGCAATTAATAGCGTTGTTTATAGAGCTTCCAATCGTTGCTTCCATATTTATTTGCACAGCCTTCTTCTACCCCTAGGTGGTTGATGGTGGATTTCTGCAACAGTAGTGAAAAAAATTATTATTATAAAAAATAATTGCCGTAGCCTAATAGATAGTGTGTTGGCTTAATCAGACGTGAGGCCACGGTACAAAACCCAGATCAGACATCTCCAACAAAACGAAATATGAAAAAAATTTTCTTAGGCAGATTTCTGGCAAACATTCTGAGAGTAAATAAAAATTGCCATGAAAATTTGCTCAAAAAAGAAAAGACTCTCAAAAATCTGTCGTTCGGAGTCGGTCTCGCCACTCATGTATAAATTTAACACATGTAGTGGTGTGAGAAGCTACATAGGTCGTAATCCTGACTGAAGGATTGTTGTCACCAATTATGTATGTATGTATTGCCCTTAATCTTTATGGGATATTCGTATAATATCTCTTTAAATCTCTGGCCTCGACAAACGTCGCAATGCTGCCCGGTGAGAACAAGTATAATACCATGGTCGGGCATCTAATATGCAGCCAAGTGGTTTCTTCTGGTATTCACTAACACCACACAGATTCTAAGTATGTGTTCTTATCATGTATTCGCCTTATCATTTAATCCACATCCGAGATCAGCAATGAGTATTCAAAAAGATGAGTGGAATTTAATCATACTCATACTCATCATATTCATACTTAACAATACGTATGATATTGTTGTTGTTGTTGAATCACAAAATAAGTATGATTCGCGTACGAACACTAAAATACTCACTAGAAGGTTGTGTGTTTGCTCCGCTTGCTGCTCTGTCTGTCTTTTTTGCTTATGTGTCTTTTTCCTTTTTTTGTAAATGCAACAAGAACTAAGACTGTAAATTTTGATGAATGATTCGAGTCGCTCGAATCATCTCTAAGTATTAAAGCTATTTTTCTAAAATTATGAATCTGAAGAAGTAGGCTTATGAATCGAACATATTTCGAATGGTATGAGTTTGATGTTGACGCATACTCATTGCAACCTGTACTTAATAATCAACATTGTAGTGACTCAGAGTACATAGTTAAATTTCAATATTGTTGACTCACTTATATTCAAAATTTCATGAGTGCTTATGAGGAGCGAAAAAACGATTCATTGCTGATCTCTGATACACACATAAAAATTGCTCATTGAACAGTGCCCGTTCAAAACGCCACTTAGTAACACCAGATATGGATATTCTGTTATACGTCTCAAATCTCTCCTCATTGTAATTATACAACAATAATTTTAATTTCTTTAAAACAATTTGGTTTTAGAAGAGGTTCCATCACTCTCTATCTTCTACTCCTCTGAGTATAACCTTCAAAACATATATTCCCAATCTACAGAAACGTTTTGGGCTTACTACAGACATATAAGCTACACTCGAAGAAAGCTGATATATTTGCTCATTGCCGCGAATTTCCACATGACGTGGTATCCCGCAGAATGGAACCCTATTTCCCCTGCATAATAGATTTAATCCTCTTAGATAGTTACATACTATTTTCGAGTTCAATTTATGCAAGCCGTATGCTCAGATAGCAACCTGACAGTCAAATATTAAGTCCTTTACATTATTTTTTCTGTCTAAGTTAAATCGAGAACATTTTGCAATGCTAAAGAGTTTTCCCATGGGCTCGTGATATTTCACTCTAGCATCCCTAGTCGTCGACTTAGCCGTTAACAACAGAATCACAGAACACAGCCTCAAATTAATCTTATTACTACGTCTCTGGCTAAGGCACAGTGAGGAAAAGGAATCTGTAAACAATTAATTTTATCAGGTCAGCATGCTTCCAGATGTATCTCGTTTTGAACTTGTCTTCCACTATTCTTACTATAATCTTCAAATCCCTAGGCTTCACTGCCTTGTGTAATAAGTTTAAAGCTATAAGAGCCTGTAGTTCCGCTATTGGAAAGACTCTTATTGTCTTATTCATCATGCATATCTTATTTCATCATTTTACTGATTCACCCACTTATAGTTTATAATCCCTTTGAAAGGATTTGCCCTACTTAAAGAGTTAATTTTTTATTCATAATCATTTTTAATATTTTATTAACCGATTACACTCAATCTGTTTTATACACTTTTTGTTTCTTCTTTATGCTTAAGTTTTCAAGTTTTTTTTGTTGTTGTATAATTTTCCTCTTAATGATAAAATTTTCTTATTATAATAAATTTATTAAAAAGAAAATAATAAAAAACTATAGGATAGGAAAACCAAAGGATAGGAAAGGAAACACTAGATGCTTGTAACAATTTATTAAACACAATTACATCCATAAGAGAGTGAAGGAAGTTTTTCTCTTTTTGCCATTGTATTGTAAAAATTGCATGCACAGTGTGTGTGAGTATTTTAAAAGAATGCAACATAATGCAACAAAACTGCCACTAAATACCACTACTACGCTGCTGAGGCTGTAACTACTGTTTGTAAAGACACCAAGGCTTCGAAGAACGTATTTAAAGGCTATTAAGTGTGTATTGGTAGCCAGGGATTTCTAGCAATCACTTGCCGCAGTTCTTCGTTGATAAAGTGTAGAGGTTTTAAACGCAATGAATACTTCTTCTATATTCTGTTACACAAGCCTGGGTCTAGGGGAAATTTGATAGATTTCTTTAAAGTTTTGTCATCATTGATAATGTGTGGCTGATATCCCCATTCTACATATATACATACATATGGTTACGAAAATTAAAAATTAAGATACTGATGTGTTGCTTTTACAGCACTTACCATTAAAATTATGAACAAAGCTACAAAAACAAAACGATACAGTAAACAAACCTGTTTACAAAATATCGTACTGCTTAATATAACAACAAACACCAGCATAAAAAATGGTAAACAAGTCCACAAAATACAACAACAAACACCAGCATAAGAATATGGTAAACAAGAACAAAAATACAACAACAAACACTACAAGAATAAATGTAAACAAAGTACACAAACAACAGTAATGAAACGACGACGTTTACATTTATAGAAAACTCGGGAAGGCGAAGCCACGAACATTTATCAGACTGTTTAAAGCAAAGCAGGCGACTGAGTCAGTAAAAGTTCAGTCAGCCTTGTGTGAAGACGCGGTGTGTTTGAAGAGAGCAATCCTGGTTTGAAGATCTCTGTTACAGTGGGGATTATGATCTAGCTTCTCACAGCACTTATGTTTTTTGTGTTAATTTTGTTCATATGTGGCGGGACTTATAGTCTAAAGTCGACTCTGAAAGACAGATTTTTGAGAAGCTTTTCTTGGTATTTTTTTATTAACTACCAGAGTTTTTGCCAGAAATCTGCTGAGATGAAGTCACATATTTCGTTTTGTTGAAGACTGTCTGACCAGGGATTTGAACTGTGGTCTCACGTCTAAAAGGACAACATACTGATATTATAACCAGTTTTTGTTACTGACTGTTAAGGATTGCTATTTTGGCTGTGCTATCCAGAAAAATGGCGTTATATACTCACCTAAAGAAGCTTAACAGGTTTACAAGAAGAATGAAAAGCTCACTACACTCGTAGAAACAGAAGCCAGAGATTTTATACACGATGCATTTAAGCATGGCAGCATTTGTGTAAGACGCATTGAAACAGTAGATGGACATATAAAGGGTCCGCCAAATAACTTTTTTTTTGAAAATGCTTTTAAAAAAAATCTACTGAATATTTTCTCAAATTTCTTTTTTTATTTGAAATTACAATCATTCCGGTTAATAAAGGAAAATAATTTCATTCAAATGGCTGCCTCGGCTGGCCATGCAGTAGCCTACACGATCGGTCCAATTTATAAGCACATTATCGATTGTGTGCAGCTGTATTTCACCAATGGCTTCACGAATATTGTCCTTTAAAGCGTCAATTGTCTCTGGCTTGTCGGCGTAACACTTATCTTTGACGGCACCCCACAAATAATAGTCCAACGGTGTCAAATCGCAGCTCCGAGGTGGCCAAATGACATCAGCCTTGCGGCTGATAATGAGACCTTCAAAAACAGGGCGCAAAACATCGAGTGTAGCTTCGGCTGTGTGGCACGTAGCGCCGTCCTGTTGAAACCAAATGTTGCCAATATCCTTCTCTTCAATTTTTGTGAACAAAAATTCGTTCAACATGGCCCGATAACGATCGCCATTAACTGTAACGGACACTCCTTGCTCATTTTCGAAGAAAAATGGCCCAATTATGCCTCTGGACCAAAATCCGCACCAAACAGTGACAGTGACTTTTATGACTTGGATAAAAACCACACAGCGAAGTGGGTTATTAATTCACACAATGTACTCCATGGGTGAATTTAAAACAACCGAAGACGATACTTTCGATTGCGAAAGATTCACAGAATAAGGTCATGATTTACTAGTATAACCAACTGATAGGGCTGCATAACGATAATCATAGAGAGACGGATGAACTGTTACGAATATGCCCCGTTAAAGCATAGCCCTTTGAATGGCCTCCTGAGTTAATATTTCTGAGAGCATACGACCTTTGGGCAACGAGCTGATATTGGTGAGATGGAGAACTGCGACGATTACACTGAAGTGGGGTCAACACTAAAATCAGTGTGACTAAAAAATCTTTCTTAAAATGCAGGGCGTATTTAAAGGATCTGATGTCCTTGATGGATGTTTTTTTTTCTTCTGCCAAGTATTTAACGTCTATTATTCATATTAATATGCAAGACAAACATAAAGAATCTCAGCCAAGGTTTCCTTTTTTTCTTTTTTTTTAATAAGAAAATACCCGGCATTATTGTATTGCTTTTAACGACAATAACAACAACAATAACAATATTAAGCAGAAAACTGAAAACCAAAAACTTAAAGAAAGCAACCAGCAAACCCAAACAACTACCAAAACATACGTAAGTACGTACAAACACTCCAGATATTCCGATACTTATGGCGATATCAAGTGAAATAAAAGAAAGCTTAAGAACAGAGAGAGAAAAAAATCACATACTTTTCAGCTGGTTAGTATGGTATTTTTTTATCTAGTTGTTGTTGTTGTTGTTTTTCTTTTTAATATTCTTATAAAGTAAACGATCCCAGATAGTCGTACTTGTGTAATCTTAAAGATAGATGGAGATGGAAAGCATCTTGTAAGCAGAGGATACACTTTTTGTAAGTGACTGAACCCGCATAGTTTTATTATCAATTTTTTCCTTTCTTGCGTTCTTTGTTTTTTTGGCTTCAGAGTTTGAAATTCTTATAACAGCAGTAGTAAGCAAGTAAAGCAACAAATATTTCTTTAATATACGAAATAATATCTTTCAACCGGGGGTTTTTTATTCGTATAATATTGGCTACAAAGATTTGCTTTTTGCTACACAAATTTTTTCCTTCATTTCTTTTCAGTGAAGTATATACTGCATGTGTGTTATACTACATGTGTGTTGCACTGAATGCACTTGGCATTGTTTGCTGATTCTACTATTTTTGCTATTTTAAAGTGCTGTTATAATTTTAAGAGTATCACAGAGTTTTTTGTGCTATTTCTTGTGTTTTTATTCTCCTAAAAAAAAAATTATTTTTGTTCCTGTTGCTCTGAACGATTTATTGATGCATACAACGCAATGCATTTGCAATTTAAAACAAGTCAGCCAAATCCCCAACAATCAGAAACGACTAGTTCCAACCCTATAAGCCATACGATAAGAAGAAATTGTGTTGCATATCTCCCAATAGCAAGGTATAGTACTAAAGTAGGGTACCAGACTGCAAAACCAGTCCCAATGGCAAACAAACACCAGAAACAATGGCAAAACAATAAAAAGCAACAACAACAATAATAATAGGACGTAAAACAAATAATATTGAAAGCAATAGCGACATCTCTTACTCTACTAGACTCCACTAGACGTATAACTATTTATCTATTCTTCCAGCTCAGCTTCTCCAAAGCATATCCTCCTGCCTGTATAGCTTTGTGTGACTCTCTACTACTATTTGTCTGCCCCACTTCATTATAGTGCGGCTCTAATAATAAATGCATTTGAATGCTGTTGCATGTGTCATTTGTATTACAAATGCCTGTGTAGAGAAAACTATTTCAAACGCATATTTCAACACAGCTATTGGAAAAGTGCATGTGCATGTGTGCACGCGTATGTGTGGAAAATATGCGTGGCTAAGGCTGCAAGCGCTTAAAGAATAAAAACAAAGCGAAAAAAGGAAAAGCGAAAAATTATTGCAAATTTCATTGCATTCATTGGTGACATGCCATAGAAAACAACAAAGAAAGGAAAAAGCGCACACACTCAGACACCAGCGGCATTTGTCCTCAAGCTTAGCCTCAAATGCCACAATAGTACTACAGAGCAAAAGTGTTCAAAATCGCATGAAATGTTCATGTATTGCTATTAGTTTTATGGGTGGAAATTAATTTAATAAATAAATTTAAAAACAAATAAATTTTAATTCCAGCATAAAGATAATACTAGTAGAGTCAACAAGACAGGCAAACATAATGATAACACAGCTGCATGACTCATTTGAAGCGCGAATATATGGAATTTTAAATGGCACGACATCTTAAATATTTAAGAAATTCTTCTATAACAGCAGAATGCAGTGAATTTAATACAATTATCTAATATACTAAGCCATAATGATTGTTTGATGGATTCTACCGCATTTTCATTGCATTTTCGTATATGCGTCAACATGCGTTGACCCAATTTTCAAAGAATTTTTATAGAACAAACATATTCTTTTCATATGTAAGTTATTATAAATCACAACATCCAACAATTTCATGCGATTTTGTAAGTCAATAAGGTATTGGAAAAATTTTTCTAGTAAATTCATATTCCTATCGTTGCCAAACCTTAATAAGAACTTACAAAACTTATGAACTTCTTTTTTGCTTTGAAAAAGTTAAAATTTGGTATATGCGTTCATTTGCGTTCACATACGTCAACATGCGATCTTATACGTTAGTTAGCCGTAGCCTTTTATTTATAATAAATATATACTTTTAGAATCATTTAAGTTATATAAAACATAAAACTGCGTCTTATTTCATATATGCGTTGAAGCGCGTTGATTTGCGATTTATTAACTGAAATTCAATTTACTTTAAAATCTTTTAAAATATGTTCCAAGCATAACTATTGAGATATTTCAGTCTCATTTAAGAAAAATGCTTTTAGTGTTGTAGATTTAGTCTCTTTAAAGTATGTGTCACAGTGCGTTGACATGCGATCGCATATTAAAAATGCTCGTATGGACTAATAACAACAAAATATCACTTCTTTATACAGCTGTGGCATCGTGGTAGGAAAGAGATCTCTGAGTCTTGCAAATTAGCTGAATTTATCGTCACATAAATATGCATCGTACCTGCGTTGGTCTGCGTTGACCTGCGATTTCAAACATCTAATTGAATAATGATCTAAAAACTATAAACACATAAAACAGAGTCTAACACTTCAATTTAGGGAGAATAGTTTACAAAATTGTGAAATTTGGCTTTTCAAGTATGCGTCACAGTGCGATGATCTGTGATCACACATACAAAAAGAGTAATTCTTACAAAATGCTTCTGTTTCATAATACTTGTATACTTATAGGTATATAATAGACTTTCTCTTAAGCAAGGACCTATAGCTACATTAAGTTATGAGGCAATCAAGATTACTCAGTTATTTTATTTAGCAATATAACGCACTAACAAATATATGCAGCCTACTATGATTACTGAAGGACTGTATTCTCCAGACGTCTTAGGCAAAAATCATCCAATTTCGTTCATTTTCAACATACTAATCCAGAATATTCCGCAAATACCTCGTGTTATAGAAATTTTATTCCAACTAAAAAGTTCTTTTCTCAACTTACTTTCATTATTTTTTGCTCAATGTAAGCCCTTGAAAGCTACCCTAAATTAAGACATTATTTCCTAAGTAATGCCAACTTAATTTCGAACACATTAAACTGATTAAACTGTTTACTCACGTAATTTGTTCAACAACTCCTATCCTTAAGTTTTACTGCTAAATACGGGTTCATCTCCAACCAGTTCAACCTTTAACAGATTTATTAGAACAATTTACCAAAGAGAAAATAGAGAGGGGGAGACCGAGAGAAAGAAAGTCGAAAGTAAAACTAGATGTGCAACAGAAAATCAACAACAATGTTGGCATAGAAGAAATGTAATGATTAAACAAGGCGGTAAGGGAAGTTGTGTAAGGTCAAGTGGCAGTAGAAAGTACCCTACACTCGTCGAACTTTGAAATAATTGCCTGGTGGATGAACAATAGTTAGCACCAGGTTATTTTAAAATCGATAAGAAACTGGCAGCAAATCTATGCTTAAAATGATTTTAATCACAATATTCTGCCACCATAGAGGATTACTGTGGTAGCGTACAAAATGTACAAAAAAAACAACAAGAAAATTGGAAACAAAAACAGTAAATTACAGAACATTAAACTTCTTTACAACAATTAACACTACAACTCATTTACATAAACAAATGCACGCGTTTAACAGCAACAGAATAAAAAAAGAGTCAGTAAAACAACAACAACAACAGCAACAAAAAAACAATTTATATTAAGAAAACAGAGAAAACGTAATGAAAACAATAACGAGAGCAACACAACTGCAACAACACAACTACATTAATTGCAAATATTATAAAAGCAACAAGAGACAACAACAACAATAACAACAACAACAACTATTTTGCAACTACTACTGTAATTACCGAATGACTCTATCACCCAAAAATGGTTTGCAGGAATTAAAACCAAAACAGACAAAAACAAAAAAAATAAAAAAACAAGGAAAAATGGAATAAGAATCCAACAACAACAGCAATAGCAATTTACAACTCGTTTTCAATGCACATTTACTAACATTCTCTCTCTCGTCACTTACGCTCTGGTTATGTTTGTTTTTAGTTTCTTTTTTTTTCTATCGCTCACTGTACTACTCTCATTTACGACAATGTTCTGAAACTCGTAACATATGAACGGTGTTAAGAGAATATAAACAAACGGAAAAAGCTTGCAAAAGCAAAGGAAACTATAAAAATTTGAGCCTGCCATACAACGATAGTTTACAGTGGCATAGTTGTTATGCTACACAATCGCCACAATGTATGCCAATAGAATTACATTCTGTTGAGTATTTCGAAATAAAAAACATAAGATTAATGCACAGACAGTAGTACAGGCCTTATTTCAAGGTATGTATTTCAAAACAAAGATTTTTAAACTTAAAAAATGTGCACTTTATATAGTTGTGGCCTTATAATTACATACGATGTTTCTGGAACAGAGTTCTCTGGAGTGACAAAACTAAGTTTAATTTGTCCCAATCTAATGGAAAAACGCATGTAAGACGTCCTCCAAACAAAACCTTTCATCCCAGGTACACAGTGAAAACTGCAAAACAAATTAACAAATATACATGTTGCTAAGTCGTTTCTAATTATAAGGCCACCACTGTATGACTATAGTGCCCTGAATTGGCGTTAACTGGTCTTCCAGAGACTTTTTCAATATAAACAGCATTTCCAGACCATGATTCACCACAAACCGTCCTTTTTTCCAAACGCAGGGGTTTACAACGGGCTTTGTGACCTCCTTAGGCGACAATTTTGCTTGTTGATGTAACCAACAAGGTATAACTGAGCTTCATTCATATATACGTACATTCATAATTGATCATTACAACCCTTTACTCCCGACTAATGAGTCTAATAGCTGAAGAAAATTTTGTTTGAAAACTCAACACGGTAAACTTGTTGCTGTAGCACCCAATCAACATATCTACGGCTTTGTGAATGGTCAAGAGTATTAAATTGATCCATAAATTGATTTCTTCATACACCATACATACATATATGCATAAATAAATACATAGATACATAGATAACATACATAATTTTTCATTACAACCCTTTAGTTAGGATAACAACCTTGCTTCTCATTACCACTTGTGTTGTGTGCGTTAATTTTATCCATGAGTGGCTGGACCTACAGTTTAAAGTCGATTCTGAACGACAGATTTTTGAGAACCTTTTTCATGCAAATTTTATTTGCGCCCAGAATTTTTGCCAGAAATCTGCTGAGAGGAAGTCGCCGTAGAAATATTTTGTCATATTTTGTTTTTTGGAGATGTCTGACCTGAGGTTTGAACCACTTCCCACTTGACTACGACGACGTAACTTTACCGCAAAGACAAAAATTTGTTGCTGTAGCAGGCAATCAACATATCTACGGTTTAGAGAATGGCCAGACAGCTTTTTTTGTTAAGCGAATTGGAATTTTTATTCTCCATAATAAGTCGACTACTGAGAACACTTATTAATCGAAAATTTTGGATTTTGTGGCTTCACTAATAGAAGAGATACTTGCGGCAATGTAATGACACAGAGGCCTAACCATATCCATAACGCTTTATGTGTCTCCAAATTCCTTTACAACCTTGTCAATCTTTTGCACAGTGATTAAATGTTACTTCAGATGAAAGATCTGCCAGACTGAAGGTTTTGAAACCACTAAATGGATATGCGGCTGTATATATACATGGGAGCAGAATAATAGCCAATGCTGGAAGAGAATACGCCAAAAAAGTGGTTACAATTCAGTGTTGCAAA
Organism: Sarcophaga subvicina; assembly: GCA_936449025.2. Lineage (NCBI taxonomy): Eukaryota > Metazoa > Arthropoda > Insecta > Diptera > Sarcophagidae > Sarcophaga > Sarcophaga subvicina. The sequence continues at coordinate 111,009,381 of OW388084.2, read as the reverse complement.
CTTAAATTTTTGAAATGGGACTGAACTATAACTGAAAAAGTACTTTTTTGCATCAAATGGTGCTTAATACACGTACGGAGTGGAATAGAGCCACTAACGACTTATACACGTTTCTCATAAACAAACAAAAAATAGCTGATACGGAACTTAATAGAACGTAAAAGCACCGTTTAGTCAAACGTCGATGTAACATACGTTCATATTTAGCATATGAAGAGCAATGCAAATGCTTACTGATACTGCATTACGGTTCTGAAAGCGTTTTCCTTGCATTTCGTATTCTAAAAACGAACGTATGTCCCATGAACGTTTGGCTAACCGGGACTAAAGCCTAATTATACCTTTGGCATTAGGTTGAATATGTTGTTAACGCATTAATAGTAGAAAAACGGAAAACACAAAATACATATGTATTTATAAAAAGTATTGAAATTGTCGAGGGGGTACTGGGGTATTTTTGAAATGGAAAAGTGCTGAAAAAAGTACTAAAGTACCAAATTTTTCAACACTGTTACAATTGCTGACAGAAAGCAGAATAAGGAAAATCTGTACCGTGTACAGGCTTCAAAGTAGGTGATAGAGATTGATGTTGTAGTCGTGGCAATATATCGCTGAGCAGTATTAATTGTAAAGAGTAATCAATTAGAAAAGTTTTCCAATTTCAAATGCGTAAAACTTGAGTGAAATGAATGTTTAATAGCACATGTAACACTAAATGATGTGGCCTGAGCCTACAACAAATTTTGAAGTCGCCGTAGTCCAGTAGATTGTATGTAAGCTCATTACACATGGGTTCAAACCCCAGATCAGACATCTCCAACAAATTCAAATATGAAAAAATATTGCTTCAGCGACTTCTTCTCAGATATCTGATAAGGTCTTCAATTACATTTGAAGAAAATTTTTTTTAAAATAATTAATTTATTAATGCAGAAGTGAATGCTTGAAGTCGTTTTGTAGTCTAGTGGTTAATGTGTTGGCTTATTAGACGCCATGGTTCAAACCACCGGTTAGTCATCTCGAACTGAACGAAATATGAGCAAATATTGCTTCAGCGACTTCTTCTCAGATATCTGATAAGGTCTTCAATTACATTTGAAGAAAATTTTTTTTAAAATAATTAATTTATTAATGCAGAAGTGAATGCTTGAAGTCGTTGTAGTCTAGTGGTTAATGTGTTGGCTTATTAGACGCCATGGTTCAAACCACCGGTTAGTCATCTCGAACTGAACGAAATATGAGCAAATACTTCTTCAGCGACTTCCTCTCAACAGATTTCTGGTAAAAACTCTGGTAGTAAATAAAATTGCCATGAAAAGTTTCCCTCAAAAAATCTATCGTTTGAAGTCGACTTTAAACTGTAGGCCCCACCCCTCTTATATAAAATTAACGCACGCAACATAAATGGTGTGAGAAGCTATGTCGTAATCCTGACTGAAGGGTTATGATGATCATTTATGTATGTTATGTGTGCAACAAATTCGTTGCTTTAACCCTTAATAGATATACCATGTGGCAAATGTATTGCGATCTTGCAAATAATAAAATGCTTACACTGTCACACGATCACTTTAGTTATTTATTTATTGAAGTTTTTCCTTTAAACAAAATGTGAGTATAATTGCTAGAACTGGATAGGGTGTAATAAAATTGTTTTCAGATTTTATTTCGAGCACAATTTTGCTGAGATTTCTTTTTCATCGATTTTAGTTTTTTTTCTAACAAAACTCCGCAGAATTTCATTAAATATTGTGAATAATTCTTAAAACCTTCAGTATATTTTATTGCTTTCACATTATAACCGAAGTTACCAACTCTATCCTTAAATAAAAATATTTTCTTTACAAATATAGAGGAGCTACACTATAAATGAACTAAAATTGTATGAAAAAATAAACGAAAAACACTATTTTCGCCTGTTGCCTGATGTTATTCATATGCTTGGATTGTTATTTGCCAGAGGACTTAAGTAACACACTCTGAGCTACACACGAAGACTAAATGCAGTTTTGTTTCGATTCTTCTCTGGCTCCCATGGTAAAAAAAACGAATTCAAACAAGAGAGAAACATGAACTCTATTCGTAAATGTGTGCAAGACAAGAGAGTAAAACTAAGAGAGCTAAAGAGAGTAAAACCGGCCGGTTTATTATTATGATTATAAGTGTAGTTGGTGTTAAAGTCTTTTATGCTGGCGATTTTAAAGTGCATGCCATGCTATGCATTTTAAGGGTGAGTGTATAGGTGGATTTGTATGTTACGGAAGAGAGTAAGAGAGAGTAAGAAAATTGAGTGCTGAATTATAACAGTATGCTTGTAATATAAACACAAACGTACGTATATTATTTTAGCATAGTGACACACATGTTAAACATCGTGCATAAATGCATGTGTATTTTTAATTGTCAGCATACACTGTAAGTGTAAGTGTTAAGGTTTTATTTGAACGTTTGCTTAGGGAGTGTGTTTTTATGTGTTCATAAGTGAGAGTAAATTCAAGAAACATTTGTTGCATGTTCTGTTGTTTTGTAAACATTTCCCCTACTTTTTAACATTGCATTGGCAATTACAATGCACTGTTGAAGAGAGTAAAGTATTAAGAGAGAGCACGCGAAGTATTAATAGCATACGAGAAAGAGAGAGTAGAGTGTTAAAATAAAATATTTATGAATAATCATGAATTTAGGAAAAGAAAAATCATAAAAAAGTTGTATTTCTCTCTTTCTCCATCTATGGTACGTGACTGTTACACTAGAATACAATAATACGGTGGTTTAAGTAAGTAATAGTAAGTAAGGAAGTCTCTAGTTAATATAGGATGAAGTAAACTGTTTAGTTATTATAAATAAATTCTGAAAAATTTTAAATTTTTCGTTAATTTTTATAAAATTTTTTTTTTAGAGTGCTTAGTAAAGAGAGAGAGAGAGAGAGAGCCAGAGAGTTTATGTAAATATAAAGAGTTTTGTTTTTATGTTTTTGAATGTTAGTGTATAAGTGTTAAAATTGTATGCATAGCATAGTTTTAGCATTGTTGCATTTATCACATATTCTCTCATTTTAATGCACTTAATACATGTGTATGTTTGTAAGTATGTGTGCATAAGTGTGTAATGTTTCGCTCTCTCATGTTTTTCTGTCTTATGCATGTGCTTGCTGTATATTGTTAGCCATGGTATTATTTTTTCTTGTTGCTGCTGTTGTTGTTTTTATTCATTTTTATTAATTTTCTTGTGTTGTTTTTGGTTTCAAGTAGTATTTGCTGCTAGTGTGAGTAGTAGTAGTGAGTATGAGTTTTATGAAATGAGTATGGCTAAAGTGTACGTACGTGCTGTGTTGTGTTGTGTTTAAATGTTAGTTTATGGTGTGCCGTATGCTTTGCTTGTAGTATAGCCAGAGCAAATGAAAATAAAATTTCAACGAGCCAACGGAGTCTCAACGTAACAAAATCGTAATCAGTTTGAGTTGAAACGTTAAGCGGTAAACATGTTTTAGAAAAATAGCTCTTCCGTATTTCAACAGAAAAAATATTGAAAAGTCATAAAGAAAGAAAAACAAAAAAAAAATAAAACTTAACGTCTCTTGAAACTTAAAAATCAAATTACGAAAGAAAATAAATAAGAAAAAAAAAATACTGAAACGAATTATAGAACGTATAAACACGCTTGTTACGTTACGTCTAACACTCTTATGGATTACGGGTTTACGGTGTGCGTCTAAAAACAAGCGTTACAAGTTGTAATAAAAATCTTAAAAAAAAAGTTAATTTAAGCAACAAATAATAAAAAAAACAATTAAAAATGAAAGAATAATAAGAAATTAAAAAGGTTTAAACCTAAGTTTTATTAATCATTGTAATAGAAAAAAAGAAAGAAAGAAAAAAGAAAGAAAAATTAAATTGAAAAGAAATAAATTTAAAGAAAATTAAAAGAATAAATTCTTTTAATTCCTACTGGGACTTAAGGTCCTTTTCCAATACAAAAAAAATAAAAAGAAAAAAAATTATTTCCAATAAAAAAAAAGAAAATAAATTTGTTTTTAAAAAATGTCTTCACAACATTTCTACGCCTGCTCATTGCTTATGTTAATATGTCTGGTGAGCGGCGCTTGCTCACAATGTTCATGGGAATTTGTACGCACTACCATGGATATCAAGTGCAATTTACGTGCCATTGATGCAACACAACCATTCGACTTGCAAGTGGCTGAAACGGCCACCAGATTAGAAATTGCCTGCTCTTCAGATGTCTTATATGCCAGTGAGCTGGCCGTTAATACTTTCAACAGACTGCAGAAACTTGCCGAATTGCAAGTGGATTCATGTAAAATGCAACGTCTCAATGCCAATACCTTTGAGGGTTTAATGTCTTTGAAACGTTTGACCGTGCAAACACACAATGCTGTTTGGGGCCCTGGCAAAACGTTGGAGATATTGCCGCAAACTTTTTATGGCTTAAGGGAGCTAAACGAACTGAATTTGAATGACAATAACATAAGGCAACTGCCCGAAGGGGTATGGTGTGCCATGCAAAATCTGCAAGTTTTAAATCTCACCTCGAATCGCATACGTTCAGCAGAGAGTTTGGGTTTTTCGGAGAAGCTGTGCACCCTCAATGGTGCCAGTGGTGGTGCTGAATTGCAAGTCTTGGATGTTTCCTTCAATGAGTTACGAGCCTTGCCCGATGTTTGGGGTGCCTCACGTTTAAGGCGCCTGCAGCAGTTGAATTTGCAACACAATAATATTTCCTCACTAGCAAATAATGCCTTGGCTGGCTTGTCTTCATTGCGCATTTTGAATTTGTCTTATAATCACCTGGAGACATTGCCGGCAGATGCTTTTGCAGGCAATAAGGAGCTAAGAGAAATACATTTGCAAGGCAATGAATTGTACGACCTGCCTAAGGGTTTATTGCACCGCTTGGAACAGTTATTGGTTTTGGATTTGAGTGGCAATCAATTGACTTCCCATCATGTGGACAATAGCACCTTTGCCGGCTTGATAAGACTGATTGTGTTGAATCTAGCCAACAATGCCTTGACACGCATAGGCGCGAAAACCTTTAAGGAATTATATTTCCTGCAAATCTTGGATATGCGTAATAACTCCATAGGCCACATAGAAGATGGTGCCTTCTTGCCATTGTACAATCTGCACACCTTGAATTTGGCTGAGAATCGTTTGCATACTTTGGACAATAAAATCTTCAATGGCTTGTATGTGTTAACAAAGCTTACGTTAAACAACAATTTGATTAGCATTGTGGAGACCCAAGCCTTTCGCAATTGCTCGGATTTAAAGGAATTGGATTTGAGTTCCAACCAACTGTCGGAAGTGCCTGAAGCTGTGCAAGACCTAAGCATGTTGAAAACCTTGGATTTGGGAGAAAATCAAATTTCCGATTTTAAAAATCAAACGTTTAAGAATTTAAATCAGCTGACAGGCCTTAGACTCATTGACAACCGCATTGGCAATATTACGTTGAACATGTTCTCCGATTTGCCGAGGCTAAGTGTATTGAATTTGGCAAAAAATCGCATACAATCGATAGAAAGGGGAGCCTTTGACAAGAATACTGAAATTGAAGCCATTCGATTGGATAAGAATTTCCTGACCGACATTAATGGCATCTTTGCCACGTTGGCTTCCTTGTTGTGGTTGAACTTATCCGAAAATCATTTGGTTTGGTTTGATTACGCCTTTATACCCTCGAATTTAAAATGGCTGGATATACATGGCAACTATATAGAGGCGTTGGGCAACTACTACAAGCTGCAGGAAGAGATACGTGTTACAACCTTAGATGCCAGCCATAATCGCATAACCGAAATAGGCGCCATGTCAGTGCCCAATTCCATTGAGCTGATATTCATCAACAACAATATTATCACACAAGTGCAGCCAAATACGTTTGTGGATAAAAGCAAACTAACCCGTGTAGATTTATATGCCAATGCCTTGTCCAAATTGCAATTGAATTCGCTACGTGTGGCTCCTGTTGCCGTAGACAAGCCAGTGCCCGAGTTTTATTTGGGCGGCAATCCATTCGAGTGTGACTGTTCCATGGAATGGTTGCAGAGAATCAACAATATGACCACCCGTCAACATCCCCGTATTATTGATCTCTTGAACATCGAATGTTTAATGCCCCACAGCCGCAATGCTCCCATTCGCCAATTGTCTGCTCTATCAAGCAGCGATTTTGTATGCAAATACGAGGCCCATTGCCCGGCCACTTGCCATTGCTGTGATTTTGAACAGTGCGACTGCGAAATGGTGTGTCCTGACAACTGTACCTGTTTCCATGATGCCACCTGGTCCACCAATATCGTTGATTGTGGCAAACATAATCGCATTAATTTACCCGTACGCATACCCCAAGAGGTTACCGACTTGTATTTGGATGGCAATAATTTCCCTGTGCTAGATAATCAAATCTTCTTAAGTAAACGTAATCTAAGAGCCTTGTACTTAAACTCCTCGAATGTGGTAACCATCCAGAATACTTCCTTTGCGGATTTGACCATGTTAAGGGAATTGCATTTGGAAAACAATAAATTGCAAGCCCTGGAAGGCCATGAATTCAAGCAGTTGTCTTTGCTTAAGGAACTGTATTTGCATAACAATTTGCTCACCTCCATTGCCAATACCACGTTTGCTCCTTTGGTCTCTTTAAAGGTCCTCAGGCTGGACAATAATCGCTTAACATCCATGCCCATTGCCCAGTTGGCTAACTTGCAATACCGCAATAATTTACAGGGCTTGACAATAGGCCGCAATGCCTGGTCCTGTAGATGTCAATTCCTGCAAGCCTTGGCCCAATTTGTAGCCGATAATGCCATTGTAATACGTGATACCCAAGACATTTACTGTGTGGATAATGGCGTCAAGCGTGAATTGGATTTGTTTACGCAACATGGTGTGGAATGCAGTGATTTACTAGAGAATGCTAGCAATATGGCCTCACAAGATATCTCCGGTGGCTATGTGCCTTTACTGGCTGCAGTATTGGTCTTGATATTCCTGATAGTGGTGCTGATAATAGTTTTTGTTTTCCGCGAATCCGTACGCATGTGGCTGTTTGCTCATTATGGCGTAAGAGTATGTGAACCGAGATTTGAAGATGCTGGCAAACTGTACGATGCCATTATTTTACATTCCGAAAAGGATTACGAGTTTGTATGCCGAAACATTGCCACTGAATTGGAGCACGGAAGACCACCTTTCAGACTGTGCATACAACAACGCGATTTGCCGCCTCAGGCTAGTCATTTACAAATTGTGGAGGCTGCTCGAGCTTCACGTAAAATTATTTTAGTTTTAACCAGAAATCTATTGGCCACCGAATGGAATCGTTTGGAATTTCGTAATGCTTTCCATGAAGCCTTAAGGGGTTTGGCGCAAAAACTAGTGATAATCGAGGAAACAAATGTTTCTTCAGAGGCAGAGGATGTGGCCGAGCTGGCTCCTTATTTGAAATCAGTGCCTTCCAATCGTTTGCTGACATGTGATCGTTATTTCTGGGAAAAGTTACGGTATGCCATACCCATTGAATTGTCGCCAAGAGGTAATAACTATACTTTAGATCATCATGAGCGTTTTAAACAGCCGGTATCGCCGGGTGTATTATTTAGACAGGCACCACCGCCACCTGCATACTATCAAGAAGATATGGAGGCCAACTATTCCTCGGCTACAACGGCCACACCTTCACCCCGACCCACCAGACATGGCCAGCGTATAGTGGATAATATACCGATGAGACCGCCTAGTGAACACATCTATCATAGCATAGAATCAGAACATTACTATGATCAACATGAGGCATTGTCCATGATACCCAATGGCATGGCAACGCATCATCATCATTTGCAGCAACAACATTTAGCCGCGCCTACTGCTGCCGCAGCGGCAGCACAAGGTAATGCTAATTTTCGCCAAGCGAACAACCCTCGTTTGTCTTTAAGCGCACAACAGCAGCAACAGTGGCGACCCTCAATGTTAATGCAACAACCATCAACGGCGATTGTGACGGCACCAGTACACTTACGCACGGGCAGTAATTTAAGCCAATGCAGTACCAGTACACAATCGACAAATGCGCTGGCGCAAACACCACAACCACAGGCCTCTACTTCCGCTGCGGCTCAATTACAGCAACAACAACAACAACAACAGCAGCAACAACAACAACAACTTACAGCTGGCAACAACAATACACAGGTGATGTCGGCAAATTCAACCACCACCACGACCAGCACTGCCAATAACACGAACACAACGTTAGACGCAAATGCGGCAACAACAACGAATAAAAACAATAACCAGGCCTTTTTAGTGTAAAACCAAGGCAGTAATAGTATGAAGAAAAACAACAAAAAAAGGTAAACTGAACTGAACCAAACAGGGAAGGGGATAAACTTCTAAAGCAGCAGCCATTTATAAATTCCACTAGGGTAGCCATTATTGTTTAAAAAAAAAAATAAAAGAAAAGAGGGCTTTTTTTTCAAAATACAAAACACTGCCTGCCTATTTGTGTGACTTACTGTCTTAAAGCAAAGGCTTTATTATTTAAACTGTTCTAATAGGAAACAAATCCCCCTTTATAGAGAAAAATTATAATTAAAAAATAAAAACCTATTTATATACATATTTAAATAAGAAAACTTATAAAAAGACTTTCCATAGGAATAGTAGGATGAAAAATATAAAAAAATAAAAAATAAAAAAAAATTTAAAAAAAAATAAAAAAAAAAAATTTAAACTGAAAAGGAAAGAAATGTACCACTTTTTTCAAATTCAATGTGATATTAAATAATTATTTAATTATTAAAACAAAACAAAAACAAAAGAAATTTAAACTGTATTATATTTAATTAAATAAAAATAAACTAGGAAAACAAATTAAAAAAATTAAAAAAAATAAAACAAAAGTAGTTAATCTAATTTAAATATAAAAACAAAGAAAAACAAAAGAGAACATTCATTTAAATTTAAATTTAAATTTTTTTTATTATTTTCTTGTTAGGATTAAAAATTTATTCATACCATTCATACCAACTTTCTGTATAAAAATTACAAAAAAAAAAAAACAAACAAATGATTTTATAATTCATTGTGTAAATATTTAAACATTAAACATTTATTATATTTATTTTATTTTATTTTATTTTATATTAAAACAATTCCTTGTTTTTTTAAATCAGTTTTTTGTACCAGAGAGAGTAAATTATACGCCTTGAAAAACTTAACAAAACATAACAAAAACAATACTTTTATTATTATTTCCAATTTATTGTTTAATTTTGTATAAAAAAAATTACATTTTTTTTAATTCAAAAACACACTGTATAAATCGTATTATGTAGCATAGTTTATATATATAAAAAAAGAAAGAAAAATAACTTTAAAACTTAATTATAAAAACAAATGAAAACTGTTGTACTGTATTTATAGTTTATTAATCGTAAAGAAGAAAAAATCAAGCAAATGAACGAGTAAATGAATGAATAATACCGCTCAACGTATGTAAATTTAAAAAAAAATTTCCTAGTTTAATAACAACAACAAATTTATGTAAAACAAAAAAAAACAGAAATTATTTAAAAAAAAGTTAACTAAAATATTATAATTAAAACTACTATTAAAGATACAAAACAAAACAAAACAAAAGAAATGAAAAAACACGCAAAAAACTCTCTTAAAAAACGAGAAGAAAAAAAAATAAGAAAATAAATGAAAAACAATTCTATAATCATTTTCCTACAAATGGTTATTAAATTATTTAAAAAAAATTTTTTAAATGTTTTTTTAACTCAATAACTTGTAAACAGAGGGAAAAAAGGGGATATGAAATGGGGATTGAAATAATTGAAACAGATTTCATTTAAGAGCCCCAAAGAAACAAAACAAATGTTGGTTTAAAAAGATCTTTAGTTTACACAGTAATAGTAAAAATATTAAATTTATACATATGTACATACATACATAATTGGCCATTACAATCCTTTAGTCTGGCTTAGGAACTAGCTCCTCACATCACTCATGTTGTGTGTGTTAATTTTATCCATAAGTCAAGGGATCTACAGTTTAAAGTCGATTCCAAACTACAGATTTTTTGAGAAATTTTTCATGGCAATTTTTCATTTACTCTCAGAGTTTTTGCCAGAAATCTGCTGAGGAAGTAATTGTAAAAATATTTTTCAAATTATGTTCGAGGTGTCTGCCCTGGGGATTGAACCGTGGCCTTACGTCTAATAAGCCAACACACTATCAACTACACTACGGCGACTTCATTAAATACAACTCAAATTTATTTTATTTTTAAGATTTTTTTTTTTCTTTGAATTAAAATAGTTTTGCAAACTTTACTTTGCTTACATACTTAGGTTAGGTTAGAGGACGTGTACTTGTCAATTAAGACAAGTACAGTACCCGGAGGTGGAATTAACCCATTGTACAAGGTCCTAGTTTCTCGCACCACTTATGTTGTGTGTGTTAATTTTATACATGAGTGGTGGACCTACTTTTTGTATTTTGTCTTGATGTCTGGCCTGGGGCTCGAATCCTGGCTTTTACGTCTAATAAGCCAACACACTACCTACTAGACTACGGCGACTTCTTAGCTTACATACTTAATTGTTCATTACAACTCTTTAGTCAGGCTTAGGAACTAGCTTCTCACACGACGCATATTAAATGTGTTAATTTTATCCATGATTTGCAAAGCCTACCTACCAGAGATCAGCAATGAATCGTTTTCTTGTTACTCATAAGCACTCATGAAATTTGGAATATAAATGAGTCAACAATATTGAAATTTAACTATGTACTCTGATTCATTCATACTCACTAAAACGTTGATTTATAGGTACAGGTTGTAATGAGTATGAGTACAACGTTGACATCAAACTCATACCATTCGAAATATGTTCGATACATAAGCCTACTCATTCAGATTCATAACATTCATAAAAAATACTTCAAATACTTATAAATGATTCGAGTGACTCGAAGCAGCAGGCAGAACAAACACACAACCATTTAATTAGTATTTTAGTATTCGTATGCGGATCACACTTATTTTGTGATTCTTGTAAATATTCCTTTTGAATATGCTGATCTCTGCTACGTACCTACGTACCTTCTAATAAATATAGGCATAATAATACCCAATGTTTAGAAAGATCATTACGTTCGTATGTATATAATTGGTCATAAGAACCCTTTTAATCAGAATTCCAACCTAGCTTCTCACACCACCTTTGTAGTGTATGTTAATTTTACACATGAGTGGCAGGACCTACAGTTCAAAGTCGCCTCCAAACGACCGAGTTTTGAAAAAGTTTTCATGGCAATTTTATTTACTTTCAGAGTTTTTGCCAGAATACTGCTGAGAGAAAGTTATCGAAGTTTGTTCATATTTTCTTTTGTTCCAGATGTCTGGGCTGGAATTTGAACATTACTTCCATAAAACATAATGCTGTGGTCATTTAACTCTTTCCGTCCCTTTTTCTTGGAATCTATTGCCGTGGCTCTTAATTTATTTTGTTTTAAACCACGTTATATGTATTTAAAGAGCGCCCGTCAATCACTACACCTACTCGTTTGCGGGGAAGCAAAAACTGTATGTTAAATAGTGTAATAGTAAGAGCTCATATAGGAAATCATATTTATTAGTATTGCTCGATAGGTAGGAGTGCCATTTGAGACAATAAATATTATCCCTGGACAAATCTGGACTTTGTAAAAGAAGGCTTTGAATATGAAAACTCCAACTGAGTGAATCAAAAGGTAATTGACTTCCAAAGAACAGGAAAAGTAATCTCTAATGTTATTTGTTTTTATAATAATGCTGTTATTTACCTAGACAAATACTTCTAAGAAATTCACGACTGTGGTAATGCGCTCATTACAAAACACAGGCGTTCATATTAAAACTCAAATCCATTTGAGATTTTAATGAACTCATGTCTGCCATTCTCTCGTTACTCGACTATGCAGGGTTTATTCTCTACAAATTTAGCAAACTTCATTATTCGTCTTTGCCAGTTGGCCTGTCTTCGCATTTGAAGATTACAGTTTAAATTAATTAATTAAACTTTAAACAAGGACAGAGGGACATTAGTCATATAATCGATATTTCTAATAGTTTATGTATATACTATCCTAACAATTCACCCAGGGATGGGTTAAATATAATACATTGCCAACTCATTTATTGTATGAATGTCTTGTAGCTTTATAGCTAATCCTTGTTCCACGCTTTTGCTGTAGAAGCCACCCTCTAACTACAGCAGCATTTTCATAGAGCTCTGTATACGGTGTACGGAATCTTTTCAATTCCTGACGCCCGAGGTGGCATCCCAGCGATTTGATTTCTGCTTGACTGTCCACTCATATGATCAAGTTCGAAGAAAGTAAATTCCTGGTTTCAATCATATGTGCAGCCTGAAAAACGCAGGTCTGGTTAATGAATCTGCATGACCCGTTTCGTGGATTCGTTTTATTGGACTAGACTTCAGATCATGGTCCACACTTCTTCTTCCATAAAATTATTCACTATCATGGCTATCACTATAGCCCCCATAAGCAAACCTGGTTTGACGACTTTTTTCTACAAAGTCGACCACCAAACCGTGGCCTCGTAAAATAAACTTAGTTTGATTACACACGCCTACATCCAGTCTATATTTTTAAGATTGACTACTTAGTTTAGGGAGATTACCTTCTTGCAGTAATAAAGAGCTCATGCCATCCTACTGGTTTTGGTTTCTGTGTTCATATACCAGTTTAGTTTGATTATTCAGTATATATTATTTGATATTTTGATAAATGAAATGAGGTGAACGTAAACTTTTAACAATTATTGTTCAATATTATTCTTCTTCTTTTTAAAATCTGTATTGTAGCCAAAGTTTGATTACCAACTAAATTTGTTTAATTTGGCATAAAGTTGAAAGCAATTCTGGAACAAATTATAAACGATGTTATTTGTTTGTTTATATGTTTGTTAATGTAAATATTTGCAAAAGTTTATTTAAATATTTCCATTGAGAATGACATGGTACAAGCAATTCAAGCAATTATAAGAAAATCAATTTGTTTTTAAAATTTAAAACAATTATTTTAAAAGCATTTCAGAAGGGGATAACAATTGTTTAATGTTAAATACTAAATATTTGCGTGTTTAAATGATTAAAAAAAAAATATTTTTTTTAAGTTTATTTAAAAAAACCAAAATATGTAAAGAGAGCACTGCAGCTAATTAGTTTCAGAGATCAGCAATGAGTATTCATACTCATAATTTCTGATACTTGTACGTATTCATACTTATTGTAATATCATGGAAACTCTACTCATATTCAAAGTTTGAAGTACTCGTCATATTCATACTTAACAACACGTATGATGTTATTGATTGCGACTCTCCATAACTCAACATATACACGAATAACAAAATAAGTATGATTCGTGTACGAACACTAAAATACTTACTAAATGGTTGTGTGTTTGTTGTGACTGCTGCTTCGAGTCACTCGAATCATTTGCAAGTATTTTTCTAAAGGCTTATGAATCTAAATGAGTTGGGTTATGAATCAAACATATTTCGATGGTATGAGTTTGATGTCAATGTTGTACGCATACTCACTGCAACCTGTACTTATAAATCAACGTTGTAGTTGAGTACGAATGAATCAGAGTACATAGTTAAATTTCAATATTGTTGACTCATTTATATTCAGAATTTTATGAGTGCTTATGAGTAAAGGAAAAATGATTCATTGTTGATCTCTGATTAGTTTAGACTGGCTGTGTAATAGTTTAAGGCGTGTTCTTTAAAATAAAGACTTTTAAAGTAATAGAGTATGATTATGGTGACGATGATGATCATGTAAGATGTGTTATGGAAGCCTATAATTATTATGTGTACTTTATGGTACGTATGTTTTTATTTTTTTCTTCTTAAAATTTATTCACATTTTTTTTATTTACAAAATTAATTCATTTAATAGAATAAAAAAGTTATATAGTTTTCTATTCGTTTAATAATTATAACCGCAAAACATCAAGAGTGTCACTGACACGTTACAATTAAAAACCATAAAAAATTATTTAATTTTCTTTTCTACCATTTAATGTTTCCCACTTCGTTTATTTTCAGTTTCTTTTTTCCAATTTTTTTCCATTTTTTCAGCTTAACTCGACGATGTATCTGCACTACATCCAATGGTGCTCGGTTGATAGTAAAAAATGTTTACAATTTTAAGCACCAAGCAAAGTGCCACAGATATTGTAGAGGCAGAGACACAACATACGTACTCGGTACTGGTAGTAAGGTACTGTGGCACTGGCACTGTTACTGGTGGTGGTGCTGTGGCACTGGTGTACATTCATGATGCAATATTTATGAATCCAGAAAATTGAATTGAAATGTGCACAAAAATATGAGAGAATAAATATTGTATTAAGAAAAGAAGAAAAATAAATGAAATATTTTCATAAAAAGAGAAAAAAAACGTAAAGAAATCTTGTATATCCAACAAATGAAACTAGGTGAAGATGATAATATCGTATTGGCAAATGACTGAATCAAGAAAAATAATTCATCTCTATTGAATGCAATCGTAAAACAAAACAAATAAAAAAATAAGAAAAATATGCAAAAAATATCCAAAAGGAAACAGAAGAAATAAGAATCCAAATAAATAGTAATGAAAACAATTCTGAAGTCATTAAACGCATAAAAAATTATTTATTCATTTCATTATTTCGTTGATATACATGCTTTACGAGCAGCATAATTTTTTTAGTCATACAACATGCATATGTACGTAGCATACATACATACGCATAATTAAGGATACACTCAAAGAAATTACAAAAAAATACTGGAATATTTATAATTTGATATACGATATGACAGTGTTGCACTGTTCCACTGAAAATCATGGAGTGAAGATTTTTACGTCCACTACTAGCGCACATTTGTTCGCATCCTTTTCGCTTCCTAGACCATGCGATATTTCACCACCACCGGCAAAGGAATGTAACTTTTTTGTTATGAAAAGGATTTGATTAACTTGCCAGGCACCCTCCTACTACACACAATTACAGAGGTATACAGCTATACCCCTTCCCTATCAAATTGAGGCTACGTGTATGACGACGTTGGCTGCAATAAAAAACTGGCTTATGTCAGCGAATCTTCAACTAGCTGGACAGAAAACTGAAGCTATTTTGATGTATTACACTTAATACAGACGGACATAATATAACTTCTCAGCTAGCGCTTAGATATTAAGAGTAATGATTGACGTAAGATTAAATTTTAGAACTAATATTGAGAAGGCTTGTGAAAAAGCTGCTCCCGCATTATGGCTAACATTGGGGGGCGAAATCAGAGCAGAAGATTTTTATTGGCAAAGGTTACTCAGTCAATAATGATGTATGCAGCACTTGTGTGGGGATCGGCATTGGGTATTAGAACCTAAGCTAAAGCCGCAAAATCTTTAAGTTGGTTAAGCGCCCTTAGTATTGCTAGTGGTTTTCGCACACTTTCACATGAAGTTATTGGTGTTATGTATGAGGTATAGCTCCACCTGATGGGTGGAAATACAAAAAAGTTTAGACGAATGGCAAATTAGATGGGATATGGCGACGAAAGGGCGATGGACACATAGACTTATCAGAAATGTACAAAGTTGGGATGAAAGGAGACATGGTCATGTTGACTGTTACATGACACAGTTATTGACAGGGCATGGCTGCTACAGTGAATATCTCTGTAAATATGGCCACGACAATGAAGTAACTTGCTCCTTCTGCAATAATGGAAATGAGAAGGCTAGGCACATTTTCTTTTATTGCCATAGATTTGAATTATAAAGCAAGTTATTAGAGACGATGATAAATGAAAGAGTGACAAAAGACAATAAGGTTTCGCATCAAAATGCTGTCTGCAAATGTGATGCAGGAATTGAAAAGGATAGAGAGAATTCGTAGGATTGAAAGGAATAGAAATCCATAGTAGTAGTCAATAGGCTACAACTCGTCCTGTGATGAAATACTTAACGATAGTACCTTAGGACAAATAGCTTCGATTCATAGAGGTGGTTTTTAAGTGGGTTAAAGTCTCGCACTACTATTTGAGGTCAGTGTCTTTCGATGATATTTTCACATCCGGAAAAAAAACTGTATCTGACTGCGTACACATATACATACAGAATTGGTCATTGCAACTCTTTAATCTGGTTTAGGACCTACCTTCTCACACCACTTGTGTTGTGTGTATGTTAATTTTATACATGAATGGCGGGACCTACAATCTAAAGTCGACTGCAAATGACAGATTTTTGAGAAACTTTTCATGGCAATTTTTATTTCCTTCTCAGAGTTTTTGCTAGAAATCTGCTGAGAGGTAGTCACAGAAGGAATATTTGTTTATATTTCGTTTTGTCTGACCTGGTGTTTGACCCGTAGTCTCACGTCTAATAAGCCAACACACTACTTTCTAGACTACGGCGTCTTCAAGGAATTGATAAATCCTAGGCAAAGGAAGAATGATACTTTATTGTCAGACTCACCCGACATAGTCTTGGATAGGAAGCTTGCCAACCAACTACTTAGTTTAGATCGTAAGGATATCTCTGCCACTCCCTGCCACTGCATCTATTTTCATGGGTCATTTTCATAATGGTTGGACATGTGGTGAGACTTTATTTACCCGCAAATTGAATTTGTAGAGATTGTAGATCACTAGAGGGTGAAGGGAGTATTGTCCTCTTTATTTGCCTTTTTCCATCACTGACTGGTACTAGACTTCATTAAACTTTCGGGTTGATTTTCAGCTGTACGCTAAAGGAGTCATGATTTAAATGCGTATTCCTGGTGCTGATTGTCAAGATCGGTTAATCAGGGCTTGCTAGTTAGTCTCACTGGGGCATCGCTTATATATATGAAAAGGATTTACTGAACTGATCTCAACACTTGACTCAAAAGTTTGTCACTTTAACAAAATCTTCATAAAATACGACACAGTAGGCGAAATTAGTTACAAAGTCTTTGAGCGAATATGTGTGGTAAGGCATATGCTCGTTTGGTTGATATAAATCCTTAGAAGGAATTCCCTTTTAAACCCCGATGAAGGGGAATTTTAATCCTGGTTGTCGTAAACATTAAATTAAAAGGGGACAGCCCACTTCAAATAATTCATCTGAGAAGCACTCCAGATATGACAATATGAACAGTGAACATCTCGAGGAGGTTATATAGAGCCCTGTTATCTTAAAGAGAAGGAGTCAAACAGCAATAGCTTTTTCCGCATTGCTCCTAAATATACATATGGCCACAGAGGTAGTTTTTCTTAGACAACGGTAGACGGTTCTAATTATTATCCTAGTACTTGTGCGGCTAATAATCGCTTTCTGTAGCAGTTTGTAGTACTTGGCTTAAGTTTTGTATTTCAAAAAAAAAATATTTTGTGATGATTTGGCAACATTTGTTCATTTACTTCCTTTCATATCCTTAAAATAAATCTCCACTTGAAATAAAATCTTTGCGAATTTTTCCTTTGAGACAAACGAAATTCATTTGTTACTGACATTTGTTATCGTCTGCAATTGGAAATCCTTTTTGTTTGTTAAAAATCGATTTCTTTAATTATTTGCCAAGAGAGATCATTTTCCTGTCATTATTTGTAGCCAATTATTTACGTTTTAAACAATTCTTTTGGTCTTGAGTGTATAAATTAATTTTATGCTTAAAACACACACACACGGACTCAAGCATGCATATAAAGACTTCAGCTGCATTCACATGTTTAAGCTGCAAGACAAGTTATGAATTTTAAATACCTTCTACGAGCTGGAGTGAGCAGGTTAAAAAGAATGAAAAAAAAATTGAGAAAAACTGAGAAAAATGAAACGAAATTAATTGAAAAAGAAATGCCACAAGAAAAAAAGAAGGCAAGAAAAACATTTAAGAATACAACAGCAGAGATTGCACAGACAAAAGAACATATCGATGCGTCAAGGAAATGCACAATCTACGTTGAGTACTTACATGTAATAATTGCATAAAGATTAAGACCAAATTACATACAATGTTGTATTGCAACTCCCCCCCCACTACCATAGTACTTTAAGCGGCCTATTTCTTTCCTTTTTTTTATTGGATTTTAATGTTGCGTTTTTTCCTTTTGAGCTCTCTCGGCTTAAATTTTAAATAAAAACAAACAAAAAAGTGCTCATTCCAGTCAGTCAATCGGTAGCAGAAGCAATGGCTTGTAGGCAGGCAGGCAGGCAAGCAGCTAGCCTGTACATGTTGCATGCAATTTGATTTCTTTTCTGCAGTTTTTGTTTTTTGTTTGCCTTTATTGCACAATAGTTTCGCATTTAATTTCTCAATTGTCAATTGTTGCATTTGTTGCTGTCTTTGTTGTTGTTGTTGTTAAATTTATATTCAATAAAAACTCATAAAAATCACGCACACATACTCACTCACTTTTCTACTTGCCATAGAAAAACCTCTTAATAACGATTTCAGTATAACAAACATACAGTCAACCCTCCTATAATGCGGTACTCTCAGAGAAATTGAGACAGCCCTCCTAAAATGCAGTACCACCAAAAGGCGGTTTCCATATAACGCGGAGCCATCCTATAACGCGGTATTCTTACAGAAAAAAAATCAGAGTTTCTCATAGCGCGGCTTCCATACAACGCGGTACGCACTCACCGCATTATTGGAGGGTTGACTGTACATATCTACATACATACATATATAACCGTTTATATAAAAAACTGCTTAAGAATATGTATATATATATACTCACATATATACAAAGTACATGTATTTATTTGCCTACATACCTAGTATACATGTACGTATGTTCGTTTATGCATATTAAACCTAAAGTAGT
Organism: Sarcophaga subvicina; assembly: GCA_936449025.2. Taxonomy (NCBI): domain Eukaryota; kingdom Metazoa; phylum Arthropoda; class Insecta; order Diptera; family Sarcophagidae; genus Sarcophaga; species Sarcophaga subvicina. Next base: position 110,990,466 of record OW388084.2, on the reverse strand, counting down.
AGAGCAAATATGTTGCAAGTTGCAAGCGTAGTACACGAGTACTGTTAATAACGAATTGGTGAAAAATTGCTCTTAAAATTGTTGCCATACGCAGCAAAATGCGAGAACCGCTAAAGAAGAAGAAGCAGAAAAAATTTGTTGAATGAATTTGCATAGAATTGTGGAAATATGTTGACAAAAAACAAGAAGAATTTGCAGAGTACTCACGTTATTATTAAAAACAGAAAAAACAGGGACATTTTTGGTGTTAAAATTACAGGCATTTTGAACAAGGCAAGATCAAAATAATTTACTTTTTAAATACATTGTCCTTGCTGGACAGGGAATATCGATGGAATAAAAGCATTTCCACTCTTCATTGTATAAGTTAACATACATAATTTTGCATTAAAACTCTTTAGTCAGGATTATAACCTAGCTTCGCACACCACTTACGTTGTGTGTGTTAATTTTATATAGGAGTGATAGGCCCTTGAGAAACTTTTCATGGCAGTTTATATTTACTCTTAGAGCTTTTGCCAAAAATCTGCTGAGAGGAAGTCGCCGAAAAAATACTTGTTGTATATTGTTTTGATGTCTGGCCTGGGGCTCGAACCCTGGCTTTACGTATAATAAGCCAACACACTACCTACTAGACTACGGCGGCTTCATTGAGAAACTAGGTCGTAATCCTGACTGAAGGGTTGTAATGACCAATTATGTATGTATGTATGTGGTGGGCCCTAAATTTTAAAATCGACTCTAATCAACAGATTTTTGAGAAACTTTTCCATGGCAATTTCTATTAAATTTTCTTTAGTTTTTGACAGAAATCTGCTAAGAAAACTCGCCAGAGAAATATTTTTTCATAATATGTTCGAGGAGTCTTTCCTGGGGTTTGAACAGAGGCCTTAAGTCTAATAAGCCAACGCACTACCTACTACACTACGGCGACTTCTAAATGTTAAAAGTTACTTGTAAAGGTTAAAAGCATTTCAACCAAGTTGTCAAAGATTTTCTTAATGAATTTATAAATGAATCCAGATGTTTAGATGATATTTACTGAAATATTTATAATGGAGTGTTTAGATATCAGAGATCAACAATGAATCGTTTTTTCGCTACTCATAAACACTCATGAAATTTAAAATATAAGTGAGTCAACAATATTGAATTTTAACTCCTCTGATTCATTCGTACTCACTACAACGTTAATTTAAAACTACAGGTTGCAATGAGTAGAAGTACAACTTTGACATCAAACTCATACCATTCGAAATATGTTTGATTCATAAGCATATTTATTTAAATTCATAACTTTAGGAAAATACTTGTAATACTTATAAATGATCCGAGTAATTCGAATCATTTATCAAAATTTACAGTCTTAGTTGTTGTTGCATTTACAACAAAAGGAAAAAAGTTAGAGCAGCAAGCAGAGCAAATGCACAATCATTTAGTGATTATTTTAGTGTTCGTATGCGGATCATACTTATTTTGTGCTTCGTGTACATGTTGAGTTATGTATGAAGAGCCGAAATCAAGAACATCATACGTGTTGTTAAGTATGAATATGATGAGTACTTCTAACTTTGAATATGAGTAGAGGTTCCATGATATTAAAATAAGTATGAGTGGCGTATAAATATCAGAAATTATAAGTATGATTCGATTCTACTCATCTTTATGAATATTCATTGCTAATTTCTTATGTATACTAAATGACATTTCAGCCGATATGCAAGCAACACGTATGATGAGGTTAGACACAACATGTAGAAGAGAGATGGGAAAATGTTTTCAATTCGCACTTTGATCAAATAGTAATGAACTAGCGTATCGAACATAAATAGTTTCTTATCCAATAGAGTAAAGCATTAGCAGCTATATGATCCTCTAAAATGAATCAAAACATCTCAGATATTATCATTCACAATCAGCTAATCACATGCCAGACACTCGCTATAATTACTGAAGCCATTAGGTCCTCAACATTTACTGGCCACAAAGGCATTGATCTAGCAGTAAACCAATAAGTTAATTGAACTCCATTGAGTTCAGATATGCAGATAATAAAAAAAATTATCGTCTTACAGTGAAAGTAGCTTAAATTTTCTATGTTAACTGGGCTATCGTTCGTAGCAAACGATCCACTTTTGTCTGAATTGGTCATTACAACGCTTCAGTCAGGATTACAACCTAGATTCTCACACCACTCATGTTGCGTATGATAATTTTATACAATTTATAAATGCGGTACTTACGCTTTGCAGTAGTTTTAGAAACTATTCACAGCAATTTTGTTTGCTCTTAGAGTTTTTGCCAGAAACCAGCTTACAGGAAGTCGCCGAAGAAATATTTTTTCAGATTTCGTTTATTTGGAGATGTCTGACCTAGTGTTTGAACCGTGGCCTCATGGTCAAATAAGTCATCACACTATCTACTAGACTATGGCGATTTCAAGGTCAATATTTGCGATTCTGGATTAGCGTATCAGTTTACAGGCTCGAGAATAAAATTTGAATGTGTCGCCATCTCAATAAAATATGCTTGGGGAGTGCTTTTCTCAGAATGGTTGTTATGCAGACGCCATCATAGGTTGTTAGGGCTGTTGGATCTTCCGTAAGAATAAATAAATTTCTATCGTTGCCGGTATATTGCATAAACTTCATCCTGGAGTACACCACAGTCGTCTGTTAGTCTTATGCTAACTCTGCAGACCAGTCAGCTGATATAGAATTCACTTCTAGCGCGTGTTATCGATTTAAATCCATTCATGAAGAGTCAATCTAATCCTCTAGTGTTACAGAGCGAAAATTTATTGAAGACAATATTTTCGAGAAAGTATTGGCTGGCAGCCGTGAAGTCGCCATGGTCTAGTAGGTAGTGTGTTAGCTTATTAAACGAAAAGCCAGGGTTCGAGCCCCAAGCCAGACCTCAAAATAAAATACAAGAAGTATTTCTTCGGCGACTTCCTTTCAGCAGATTTCCGGCAAAAACTTTGAGAATAAATAGAAAATTGCCATGAAAAGTTTCTCAAAAATCTGTCGTTCGGAGTCGACTTTAAACTTTAGGTCCCGCCACTCATGTATAAAATTAACACACACAACATAAGTGGTGTGAGAAACTAGGTCGTAATCCTGACTAAAGGGTTGTAATGACCAATTAAAAAAAAATTGGCTGGCAGCAGCCTATAGTACGAGATATGACCTACAGTCCGATGATATAACGGGCAGGCCTTGTGCAAAAACAGAAAAAGAGGCCAATAGATTAATGAACTGAAGGCTAATCATGTAAACCAGATGAAGGAAAAGGTTCTCAAATATCGATTATAGACTCCAGCAAGCTATCTGAGAATGGTGATAATCACATCAACATACGTCTACGTGGACTTTACTTACACAAATCTAACCAACATTAAGTTTGCATAAAACTTTTTCCCTTAAAGGGCCAATTTACCTCAATTTTTATACAAAAAAAAAACTTAAACTTTGGCAATCCCCTTTTTGACTTGTTATAATTGCATAAAAATACATACAATTTTCTTTTCGTTTTTCTTCTGTTACATTTTGTTTTGTTGTGTTGGTTTTTGTTTTATAAACGCATTTTCATTTTAATTTTTTCCAATTTTTTTACGTTTAATTTGGCTCTTCTGCTATTCGGCATGGTACCCTACGCAACCCTTCCCTGCTCTATTCTATTCAATGCTCATTTTCCAACGGCAATTTCAGTTTCTGTTTCTGTTTGTTTTTGTTTTTTTTTGGTTTTAATGTTCAATTTCTGTTTGTTGTTGTTTTTAATATTGTTTTGTTGACGATGATGATATTTTGTTGTGAGCTGAAACAGTAGATGGTTTTTGCGTATTGCGTTGATGACGTTCTTGTTACAAAGTCTGACTGACACACACACACGCACACAGGCACACTTGCACATAAGCTATAAACGACTTACAACATTTACAATTCGATTTGATATGAATGGGTTTATCGTATCAGAGTGTAAGTGTGTTTGAGTGCATGCACAAGAGCATACACATATGCATTTGCATTTTGTTAACAATTTTTGCATACAATTTTATATGCTTAGGTTGAATATTGCATTTGTTATTGGTGTTGGTCTTGTTGTATTCTATATTTTGTCGTTAGTTGAGTGTTGTTGTCGTTGTTGTTGTCGTTATAGCTTAAGTAATAATACCGAACGTATGTATGTGTCTAAGCTGCAATGCAAATACTTTCGTTCGTAGTGTTTAATTTTCGTTTTTTTCCTTCCCAATAGTTTATGGGCATTTTGGAGGGTGAAAAGCTTAAATTCGAGTAGCTACACAGCAAGAATTTGAAGATAAATGTGTTGTTTATTCGATTGTTTGATTGCAGTTTAATAGCTTTTAACGAGGGAGGGACTTAGTATAGGTTGGAAATATCTAAAGCTGTAGTGTTGTGGTTTATGTAGCCTATAGAGTAGTGCGTTGACTTGCCACACGAGAGCTAGAGCCTTCAAACCTTAGCGCTGACATCTTTTAAAAAATATGAAGAAAGAATATTTCTTTCGGTGACCTTCTCTAAGTAGTCTTCTGTCCTAAACTATGAGTGTAAATCTCTCTTTTGTACGATATTATCACACACTAAACGAGTGGCATGACAAGCCAAGCCTTAATCCTAACTAAAAAGCTACAATAGCCAATACAGTGTATAATGATAAGACAGAACAGAACATCTTCTCAGATATTTTCCGTAACTTGGAAGTCCGAGACATGGAATTTTTGAACACTGTGAATTTGTTGATAGCAAATGTTATTTGGATTAATTCCTGACCTTCAGAAACCATCAGGATGACTGAAAAATGCTTGGTATTACGCCTGGAGCTTGCAAAAAGTATTTTTTCGGCGACTTCCTCTCAGCAGATTTCTGGCAAAAACTCTGAGAGTAAATAAAATTGCCATGAAAGGTTTCTCGAGAATCTGTCATTCGGAGTCTACTTTAAACTGTAGGTCCCGCCACTCATGTATAAAATTAACACACACAACATAAGTGGTGTGAGAAACTAGGTCGTAATCCTGACTGAAGGGTTGTAATGACCAATTATGTATGTAGGTATGTATTCGTCCTTGAACAGGGAAAGAAGTGAAGCATAGGTGAACGATAGACAGGGTTATAGGAAGAAAGGAGAAAACAAAGCATTTGTATATGTACACTTCTCAGTTCCTGCAAATGGAAGGAAATAGTGAATATCGGCTTATGGCAAAGAATTTAAGCCTCACCTCCCTCACCAAAGATATTAAATCTTCTTCTATGAATATCCGAAAACTCACAGAGGATATGCTCTTTCATCTCCAACTATTCTTCATGTCCAACACACTCATGAGAAATCTGGCTGAGGTGTGTTTCAGACATCCATCAGTGCCCTGGCATCGCAATGTCCGGTAAGGACCTCTGTCATCAGTCTCAGAAGATAGCCAACGTCGATAGATGGCCCAGAAACTCTACAGCATCTTCTGATAAGCTCATATAGTTAGTAAATTAGGGGATGAGGATCAATAACCATACACATACATACATTATTTATTACAATCCTTCAGCTAGGATTACGACCTAGCTTTTCTTCACACCACTTATGTGGTGTTTGTTAATTTAATGCATGAGTGACGGAACCTACAGTTTAAAGTTGACTACGAATAACAGATTTTCAAGAAACTTTTCACGGCATATGATCACCGATTTCGCTTATGGCTCTATGTAGCAGTGTTTAAAGTCCTGGCACACTGGAAAGGAATTTAATTTATAAATTAAATTTAACTGTTATAACCAAAAAATCATTGCGGTTCAAATGCAAGAAATAGCGAGAGTTCTGTTTCCAAGATTCGAAACTGAAAGAAGTAAGTTCCTGTGCTATCTAGGCAGTTTCACTGACATATTAAAAGGGGGTGAATATATTCCACGGAATCAATAAGACAAGAACTACGTTTACTGAGCTAAAATACATATGTTCACGAAACAAGTATCCAATTCCAGTGTAGCATTGAACATGGTACAAGTGACAGAAACAGATGCCTGCCTCATGCGTACCTCACAAACAAGAGTGCCAAACGCCTAGCTAAGGCGGACGGCCAATCATTAGTATGTAGTTGAAGTTGACATAAAAAATTTATGTGGAACTGGAATTTCACTAAGAAGAGCAGAAAATTAAACCACGGATAGGCTAATAAATGGAAGCCGTAGAGGCAGAGCAGTCAGTCCTACACACACTAGTGAAATATCTATCGAACGCATGACTGAATTGGAAAGAAGTTCAGTACCAGTGCTACCAGAAACGCCACTGTACTACGGAACCTATGTAGCTAAGACTGACACCACCTGGCCTAAAGTCTCCTATAGACTCCGTACCGTGCTTACAGTCACAAATCATTCGCATTTGATTGATCTTACCATCCTTAGGACAGCTTGACTGTTAACGTAAGTTGTAGAAGTCTTTCGACAATGTTTACCCCATCCAATTACACAAATGCGATATTAAAGACTCAAACCATGACCAAGACATACACCATCAATCACAATTGTGAATCCCACAGTTAATAGTTTTTTTACGCTGAGGAGGAGTAAATGTAACTTACCACACCATAGGGGTAGTCGTCACTATCCCCCGTGTGTGGGGCCCTCAACCACTAAATCTCCCCCTCCTCTTTTAAACTCCTTATGCCCACTCCGGAACTACTGTGGTATTACCTCGAAGTGGAGTCCATCTGGCTATTTGGCCACTTTATATACATATCCGCGTCCGGATTGCGTCACGAATTCCGAGAAGGTGTTTAAACGTCCATTCTACTTCTCTCATCCAAGTCAATTTTCTTAGATTTCAGTAAGTCTTCTGCGTATCTGACTATAATATTCCAATTCTCCTCATTGTTCAGAATTACATCGCAGAAGTTCTCGACAGTACAGACGCCGACTTTGGCCTCAAGACTCTTTTTTTGCAGTCTCCATCTCTCACAATAAAAGAAAGTGTGTTCCGCATCATCAATCGACGCATCATCATAGATGCAATTTGGTCGTGTCATCTTTCCCATTCCCGTTGTGTCAGATAGTAGTTAACCTCACCAAATTTCCTCGCCATCCAGCGGGTAATATCTGGGAGAAGTTTCGCCGTCCATCTACCACTCGTGTCAGTGCTCCATTCCTCTTGTCATTGTTGTATGGTTCGCTTTCTGGCGTCGTCGACATTTACTGTCTCTCCGTGCACGTTTTTAGTCTCCCACACTCTCTTCCTTACACAGTTAAGAGTAAGTCACCGTAGTCTAGTAGGTAGTGTGTTGCCGTTGCTCATATATAAAATTAACACACTTAGCATAAGTGGTGTAAGAAGCTAGGTTGTAATCCTAGCTAAAGGGTTGTAATGAACAATTATGTACGTAAGAATTTTACATTTATTTCTAGCCATTTAAGAAAACTTACCAGAAATTCTTTCAGTGTCTCTTTTTATAATAATAACAACAACAACAACTATAATAACAATCCAGTTAAAGCAGAATAGATGAAATAGTTTCCAATATGCATGCGCATGGACTTTTATTGTGTAATAGTTTGTTGCTGGTGTTGTTGTTGTTTTTTTGTTGCTGGTTTTTTTCTCTTGAGCTACAATACCATGGGGACTTTAAGTCGTTTGGTATTTTCTCCCGCTAAATAGTTGGAAAAATTGGAATCAATGGCTGAAACAACAGCAAAAAAACAACAACAACATAAAGAAAACCACTAGTTTTTCTATATAAACAACCAACAACATTAGTATTCCAAAAAGCCAACATTTTTACAGATTGTCTGTCTGTCTGCTTGCTGGGTTACTAATAAAATTGCAGGCGATTAGAGTTGAACAAAAAAAAATTAGAAAACCTAGGTATTATGGGTATGTATGTAAAAAAGTAAGAAGCAGAACGATTATTTAACGTGGTTAAAATTTCATTTAATGATTCAATTTCATTAAAATAAAAGACACAAACAATAAAAATATACATATTCTATGAACAATATTTCGCTTCTGCTTCGTTTAAGCAGCCAATATTGTTCCTAATAAATGTCTTTTTTGTATATTGTATACGTAGATGTATGTATGTATTGTTTGTATTTATTTTAAATATTATTTAAAATACTTGCTATTGTTGTTGTTGTTATTATTGTTTTAATATTTGTAGCAGTTTGTTAGTATGTTTAAGCCATATGTTGCATGCAATTCCATATTTTTTTTGTGTTAAGGTGCCCATTTAAGCTAAACTCTACTCTACTCTACTCTATGAAATTGTGTTCTGTTCTGTTTTATATGTTGGGAGTGTTTATCTAGAGTGTGTGTCATGCAAAAAAAAAGAGAAAAAAAGCGAAAAAAATGAAAATTATCCCCCAGGCATTTTATAACGGGAAACAGTTTTAGGTTGTTTTTTTTTTTGTATGCCATTCTCTCGCTCTCTAATTCATTCTATATTTTTCATATTTTTCCTTTTTCCGTTGAAAACAACATGTTTTTTTTGCTCCATACTTACGAGTGAGTATAGGTTTTTAATTTATTGTCGCCGTTGCAGCAACTAACTGCCACCAACACAAATTGTCGGCACTATAAGAAGGGAGGGAAAGTATGCCAATGGCAATAAACTCAAACTTGATATGAAAATATCCTCAAATATTAAACAAATCATAATTTTTTAAAAAAAATTTTTTGGTATTCTTTTGTAATATTAGACAGGAGCCATGAGAAGTAAAATGACAATAAAAACTAATCTGTATAATAACACATACAAACATAATTGTTCATTACAACACAGGATTACGACCTAGCTTTTCACACCACTTATGTTGTATGAATTAATTTCCATACACGAATGAAGGGACAGATGTTTACAGAAACTTCTTCATGGCAATTTTATTTTTACACTCAAAGTTTTTGCCAGAAATCTGCTGAGATGAAGTCGCCGAAGAAATATTTTTTCATATTTCGTTTGGGGTTTTAACCATGGCCTCACGTCTAATAAGCCAACACACCACCTGCTAGACTACGGCGAATTCACAATCAGGATAATAGGTTAGGTTAGGTTAGAGGACGTGTACTTGTCAATTAAAACAAGTACAGTACCCGGAGGTTTAATTGACCCATTGTACAACGTCCTAGTTTCTCACACTACTTATGTTGTGTGTGTTAATTTTATACATGAGTGGTGGGACCTACAGTTTAAAGTCGACTCCGAACGACAGATTTTTGAGAATCTTTTCACGGCTGGTTTTTGGCAGAAATCTGTTGAGAGGCAGTTTTGGAAGAAATATTTGTTTATGTTCGTTTGGTGTCTGAAGTGACGTTGGAACCATGGCCTCACGTCTAATAAGCCAACAAACTAGCTACTAGGCTACTACGAATTCACAATCAGGATGATAACACGATAAGAAAAGCAATCACAATGGAGCAGGCCTTGGGGTTGCTTTGTTATCAAAACTGTTATTAAACATTAGTAGTTGTGGTTTAGTAGGTATTGTTTCGGCTTATTATACGTGAGGCCATGATTTAAACCAAAGCCCAGACATATCTAACGAAATATGAAAGAATTGGCCAATTCACACGACTTTGTATCGTGTACTCGTATGTTGTATTGAATACACTTGGTTGTTTGTGAATATTCAATGCTATACTGTATTGTGTATGTCGTATTCTTCTTCATAATTTTTAGTATTCATACAATTTGATAGCACGAAACCAATACAACTTTTAAAAACATATGAAAAAATGTGTATAAGTGTATCGGATTTTTACATCAAAATTGTCAACAACAAGCAGACACTGTTGTATAGTCGTTAAACAATACAATGAATACAACGATACGACGGGTTGTGTGAATAGACCAAATGTTTCTTCGGCTACTTCCTTTCAACAGATTTCTGGCAAAAAAGCTCTGAGAATAAATAAAACTTCCATGAAAAGATTCTCAAAAAAATCTGTCGTTCGAAGTTGACTTTAAATTGTAAGTCCCACCACTCATGTATACAACTAAGACAGGCAATGTAAGTGATGCGATAAGCTAGGTTTTAATCCTGTCTGAAGGTTTTTAATGACCAATTATGTATGTATATATGTATGTATCAGCATGGCTATGAAATACCAATTTGTAATTAAATGACGAAAAAAAATGCTGTCGATATTTTAACAGCGCCTTATACAACACAAGTCAGCTGCACATTATATTCTGGGTCTCGAGCGTATGGCCAATGACTTCTGCAATAGCTGTAGGGACTAGGAAGAGAAGAAAACTGTTCTTCATATAGTGGCTATAACCCCTGCATTAATGCAGTTCAGGAAGCATTTGATCTTGTACCATGCAGACAATATAACTGATCTGTCAGGTATGGATGTTGGGAATCTAAAAAGTTTTACCTGAAGCGTCGAATGGTTCCAGGAAGCACTTGAACTGTCAAGGATAGTCGTTGGGGGTCTAAAAAGTTTTACCAGAAGCTTCGAATGGTTCCAGGAAGCACTTGAGTTGTCAAGGATGGATGTTGGGTGTCTAAAAAGTTTTACCAGAAGCTTCGAATGGTTCCAGAATAAAATAAGTGAAGTTCAGTCAGTCTTGTGTGAAGACAAGGTGTGTTTGAACAGAGTCATCGTGGTTTGAAGATCTCCGTTACAAAGATCAGGCGAATAATTGGCTAGTAATTGTTATTGTTTATGCAAAGAGTATAAATAGAGGGATTACAAAGAAACGCAATTGTTGTTGTTTACATCAAGTTGTGAATAGTGGCACACAGAATTGTGCGAATAATAAAGAATTTTAATTAAAATTAAATACAAATTTATTTTTATTTTATTTGCAGTCTACATACATACAATACATAATTGGCCATTACAACCCTTCAGTCAGGATTACGGCCTAGCTTCTCACACCACTCATGTTGTGTGCGTTAATTTTATACGTGAGTACATGGCAATTTTATTTACTCTCATAGTTTTTGCCAGAAATCTGCTGAGAGGAACTCGCCGATATTTTTTCATATTTTTGTATTGATGTCTGACCTGGGATATGAACCAGGGTTTACGTCTAATAAGCCAACACACTACCTACTAGACTATGGCGACTTCACTTGCGATCTACGAGCTCATATTTTAAACGTTTGAAAAACGTAAAAAACGTAACTATTGGAACCATTGAGAGGCGGCAGCTAGTTTAACCTAATCTGGACTGAATAATAAGGTTATGAAGCTTAAACGGATGCAACTCGAATGCTTTTGACTCTACTGATACACATAAAGTACAGACAAGTATAAGTAGACTTAATGTAGATGAAATAGAGAAGATTTTAGTCTTAAAATTCAAAGTCCTTGATATACTGTTTTCTTTTGAAAATTTTTCTTATACGGTGACCTTCCCTTTTGCTCTCTAACCCTACTGCTCTGAGTTTAGAGAACAAAAAAAGCACATATAAATATTGTTGTTTAGTAAAATACCTGCCTTCAAAAAATTTTCATACTTGTTTAAGGGATTTTTATTCATACCATTTGCCTGGTTTTCCTGTTCGTATTCATAATTTTAAAATATAACAACAACAATGGCAACAACAACGGTCTATAATTTTAACTGTATAGTTTGCTATGAATTAATGTACATTTAATATTTCATAAATTCATTCATTTATACGTTCATACGTTCGTTGGTTTGTTGGTACGTTTGTTTATTTATTTATTTATGCAACAACGTTCATGCTATAATACACAACAATATGTTGCATGCAACTCTTAAAATATGGCCATTATTACTCTCCCACTTTAAACATTACATTTCAAACTCAAACTCAAGCTCACATCATATCATATCATATCGTAACGTAACATAACGTATCGTATCGTAGAGTACCGTACAGTAAGTATCGTATCGTATTTAAAATTTTAATAAATTTTATTTTAATATATTTAAAGTGTGTGTGTGTGTGCAGTTATTTTTATAACCATTTTCATTATTATTACCACGAGCATTATGATGATTATTATTATTATTATTTTAAGTGTAATGTTTTGTTTGGTTGTTGTTGTTTTTGTTATTGTTGTTGTTAAAATAAATGGCATAAATTAATTATTTGTTGATTGCTGGTTGGCACCATGTAACGCGCCCCATTTGCACCTCAGCTACCATGTCTAACGCAAGGCAACAAACGTAATTCGATACAATTTCGGTTAATGGGATTTGGGTACTGGAAAACAGCTTAGAAAACATAAGAAAATTTTTTATTAATTAGTACCAGTAAAAATTTTAAATGCTCGTAACGGTGAAAACTTGTAAAATCAGATTTTTTTTCGATGTATAATTAATGAAAGCAATTGAGTTGGTGGCAAACATAGAATAGCTTTAGAAATGGAATCAAAGAAGTTCAGGTTACAAATAAAAATTAAACAAGAGAAACAAAATTTTGTATGTTTTTCTTTTGGCAATTAGAGGCCTATTTTTCAAGTCATAAAAATTTAAGTATTAATTTCCTTTAATACTGCAGGCAATGAGGCTACATACTAGTGGAGTAGGCCTATTTAAGAATTTAAAAACAAAAGGAGTAGAGGTTTGCAAAATGTCTTCTTTTCTCTAGTCATATACAGTCAAAGAAAAAAGTTTACATATACCGATGTACATATATATTTCACAATAATTTATAAGTTATATTTTTACATATACGTTTTGTTCATCAAACATTCTTGATTGTAAACGCCAGAGATCAGCTATGAATCGGTTTTTCACTACTCTTATGCACTCCTGCTTGTATTGAAGTCGCCGTGGTCTAGTAGGTAGTGTGTTCGCTTATTAGACGAAAATGCAGGGTTCGAGCCCCAAGCCAGACGACAAAATATAAAACAAAAAGTATTTCTTCGGCGACTTCCTCTCAGCAGATTTCTGGCAAAAACTCTAAGAGTAAATAAAATTCATTTCTCAAAAATCTGCCGTTCGGAGTCGACTTTAAGCTGTATGTCCCACCACTTATGTATAAAAATTAACACACACGACATAAGTGGTGTGAGAAACTAAGTCGTAATCCTGACTGAAGGGTTGTAAACCAATTATGTTATGTAAACCAATTATGTATGTATGTGAGTCAAAAATATTGAAATTTAACTATGTACTCTAATTCATTCATACTCACTACAACGTTTATTTATATGTACAGTTTGGAATGAGTATGAGTACAACATTGACATCAAACTCATACCATTTGAAATATGTTTGATTCATAATCCTACTCATTTAGATTCATAACTTTAGAAAAATATTTATAATATAAAAAAATTTACAGTCATAGCTGTTTTGCATTTACAAAAAAGAAAAAAGACAAAGCAGCAAGCAGAGCAAACACATAACCTTTTAGTGAGTATTTTAGTGTTCGTACACAAATAATACTTATTTTGTTATGGAGAGTCGAAATCAACAACATCATACGTATTGGTAAGTATGAATATGATGAGTACTTCAAACTTTGAATATGAGTAGTATGAGTATGATATTAAAATAAGTATGAATGGGTATAAGTATCAGAATTTATGAGTATGATTCGTTTCTACTCATCTTTTTGACTACTCATTACTGATCTGGTAAACGCCTTAAACAACTTTATAATATCTTTTTCAATTTGATAAAAGCCAGCGGAAAAAAAGCATACTTACACCGGTATTTGAATGTATACAAGCTACTTAGCTATGCACAACTGGCAAGTAAACTAGAAAGCATGCAATTACATACAAACAAGGCTATTATATAACTCTATATTCACCAGAATCTTTCGCCAGTACTATTTGAACAGGATCGAAGCCTCTGAATTTTTAAAATTAAAAAACGATAATGAAAACTCGTTTGCCGTCTTCCGAATTCGAACACTTGACCCACAAAATAATACTTCTGTAATTAAAATAGATTAAATAATACCTTTTTCTAGTAAAGTCAACTTCAAGATTATGATAAAGAAAATAAAATCAACATGGATTAGTTTTAGAAGTCGTCGTAATCTAGTAGGTAGTGTGTGGATTTATTACAAGTGAAATCGTGGCTTATATCACCTCTCATAAACGAAATATGAAAAAATATTTCTTTCGGCAACTACCTCGCAACAGTCTGTTGGCAAAGACTCTGAGAGTAAAATAAAATTGCCTTGAAAAGTTTTTCAAAAATCTGTCGTTCGGAGTCGACCTTAAATTGGAGGTCCTTCTGCTCATGGATACAATTAACACAGACAGGGAGAGCTAAGTTGTAATTTGTGCTAAAGGGTGCAATGATCAATTAAGTAAGTAAGTTCTGACAATACCGTAGTACTGACTTGAAAGGACAAAATCTATTAAGGTTGACAAAATAAGCAAAGTTTTGACCACATTATGTTCTCTGCACAGAAAACCAGCACAATGCAGAATGGTTGTACTGGGTTGTACTACTTAAAACAGAATTGAACTAACACGCAGGAAACTGTGTGGCCTACTATAAGTACATCGAAGGTGAAATTTCGAAGCGCAAGTGCGTTGGGATAGTCGCAGTAGTCTAGTTGATAGTGTGATGGCTTATTAGGCGTGAGGCCATGGTTCAAACCCGAGATCAGATATCTGCAGAAAACTAAAATCTGAAAAAATATTTCTTTTGGCAACATCCTCTGAGCAGTAGTGTTCTATTAAAAATCTGGAACTAAATAAATTTGCCTAGGAAAGCTTCTTAAATCTGTTGTTCGGAGTCGATGTTAAAGTCTAGGTCCCTTCACTCAGGGAAAAAATTAACACACATAACATAAGTAAAGTGAGGGAGCTAGGTTCTAATCCTGACTGAAGTGTAGAAATGACCAATTATGCATGTGCATGTAAATATGTAAGTGGATTGGGATCGGTTAAGCTTTTGGAAAGACATCACACGAAACTGTAAGATATGCACAGGACTGTAATCATTAGGTTCATACCAAACACTGGAGGTGGCGTTATACTTTTATTCGACAGCTGACAGAGGAATATAAATCTCGAAATGTGGCGAGGAATCACGTGAAGATATTAGCCCTTGAATGACTGAAGAGGACAGAAATTCATGAAGCCACCATTTTGTTTTTAGAATTTAAAAAATAAAAGAATAAAACAGAAATTATTAAAAGAAATTCACTTCAATATTGTATAGTATTTTGAAAATTGAAAGTATTTTACATAAAATCGTGCGTTAAACCGTTAAAAGGCTTTGTTTCCTTTTTTTCAGCACAAGTAGAGCACAGGGATTGGGATTTTTTTTTGTATACGCTTGGCTTACCAATTAGTCAATGCTGTTCTGTGTAAATTATGCTGTCAATAGCTAATAATTTTAAGATTAATTTGTGAATAGATAAGACTCCAGTACCATGGATGGCGAATGCAATTGTAAATATTATGCCACAAGAAGTATATTGCGTGACATACTATTGTACGTTGATTTTCTAGTATAAGACCTCTTAGCAATTCACATTATGTATAGAAGACATATTTCTAATTATTATTGAATTTCTTTAAATTATTAAGAATTTTCTAATAATAATTGAAAAAAATTGATTTGAGTAAACAGTCACGTCTTAATACAATAGAATACTGCAGGGAAACAAAACATTTTTTTTCATTTTTTAATTGAAAGGGAGTTTGAATGACCTCCCAAAAAAAAACAAGAAATAAAAATTGAAAATTGAAAATGAATAAATATTTAGAAAATTTATTAAAAAAGAAAGAGTAGGAAATTAATATGCATTCAACATATTTTTGTAATAGATTTCGAATTTCGTATGACAATTATTTTCTTCAATTCTTTTCAAATCATAATTGACTTAAGCAACCAACGATCAAGAATTTATTATTAATTTATTTAAAATATTTTCTGTATACGAGTATGTATACTTGTGTCATTTCATTTCTGGAAATAATTTTATTTAATTTATGTTTAATGTTCACTTAACTATTCAAATACTTGACCAAGCAAGCCAACAAGCAACCAACTTCAATGGCATGCCTTGTAGCCAGGCAATCTAAGTAGCAAGTAACCGTAGTAGTGGCCAGTCTAATAAATAAATTATCAAGGCAAACAAAAGCCAATAATTGAAGGCAACAAAATTTTTTCAAAATCAAAAACTTAAGTGGCAAATAGTGAAAGGAAAGGAAAGCAAAGAATGAAAGATAGAAAGAGAAAAAAACTAATTAGAATTTTCTTATTAGCATTCGTTTGTTTGTTTGTTTGCATGAAATGCAACTGTTGGCCACTTTCTTATATTTCAATAGACGAAGAAAATATTCATTTAAGGAAATTGAAAAGGAATATTTTATTTAAATAAGAACACTTAAAAAAGAACACAACAATACTTAGTATTGAATATGATTTCATTACATTTGTGGCATATTAAATTAAGGCCTTTAACCTGAGCTAGCGCTACAACCAGTAACATAAGACCAGTTAGAAATCGTTATATTGCTGTACAATTATTTTCTGATTGTATACCCTTTATAAATAAATTTTTTTTGAAAACAATTAATAACATGACCCATAAATAAATATAACCACCAAGTATTCCTTACTTACTTATTTAATTGGCCATAACAACCCGATTAACGGATTTCGGCTTGCCGCAACGCATCCTTCCAGGCGCCTCTGCTTTTTGCGCGCCTACGCCAGTTGGTTACACCAACGGTCCTTCCAACGTATACAAGGTCGTCCTCTTCGCCGACTTCCGAAGATCCCCACATCAAATACCCGTCTCGCCGGAGCATCCTGTTCCATTCAAACGACATCGCCAACTCGCATTGGACCGAAGATCTTACTTAGGATTTTTCTGTCGAATACTCTCAAGGCTGCTGCATTAGTGCTTAATAGGGTCCATGCCTCTGCGCCATAAAGAAGCACTGGTAGGATGAGCTTCTTGTAGTTTTGTCGTACGATAGAGGTCTCTGCTACTCAATTGCCTATGGAGACCATAGTAGCACCTGTTGGCGAGAGTGATCCTGCGCTTGATCTCCAGACTGACATCATTTGTGGTGGTAACGGCGGAGCCAAGATAAATAAATTCATTGACTGTGTCAAAAGTATTGTTATCGACCGTAATCTGAGAATCACCACCAAGTTTGCTTTAAGTATTCAGTGAAGTATTCAAATCTCGACCAAACTAATTCTTATACTTTTCTCGATAAAAGATATTCCTAAGAAAATGACGAATCTAGATGCTGGTGTTTTGCTTTTACATCGCCTAACATTAAAATTATAAAAAAAGCTACAAAAACATAACAATGCAGTAAACAAACCTGTTTACAAATTATCGTACTGCTTAATATAACAACAAAAACCAGCATAAAAAGAATGGCAAACAAGTAAACAAAAATACACCAGCCACACTACAAAATAAATGTAAACAAAATACACCACCAACACTACAAGAATAAATGTAAACAACGATGTTTACATTCATAAGGATTTCGAGAAGGCAAAGTCGCGAACATTCGCCTTTAAGAACATTCATCAGACTGTTTACCTTGCCATATAAAAGACAAGGCAACGCTGGCCAGTGTGTTAGTGAAGTTCAGTCAGTCTTATGTGAAGACGCGGTGCGTTTGAAAAAAGTAATCGTGGTTTGAATATCTCCGTTAAAAAGATTTGTCATACAATTGTTTAGTAACTTTTATTGAGTATAAACAGAGGAATAACAAAGAAAAGCAATTGTTGTTGTTTACATCAAGTTGTGAACAGTGGCACACAAAATTGTAGGAATAATAAAGAATTTTAATTAAAACTATACATCATCTATATCATCACCTGTTTATTTTTATTTTATTTGCAATCTACGAGTTCATATTTTAAATGTTTTTAAAAGGTAAAAATGTAACAATATAGAGGGTTTTCAAAGAAAAGTTTATGGCATCCAATTTAACCCAAAAAAAACCGCTTGTAGGGCATCAAAAGCTTCTCTCGATGATATACACAAGTACTATGACATGCATTCCAATGGCCATATTTTAATTAATTCAATGCATCGTTCTCACGAATAGTGAGCATCATTTGAATATGCGTAGGGTGCCTTACTTCTATCTTAAGTTTCATCTTAAAAGCATAAAATTTTCCTATTTTTCTTACCCAATTTCAATGACATCATCATCTTTATGGCATGATTTTTATTTTATGGTTAAAACATATAATTATTAAGACGTACGGAATGAATATACGCATCTAAGTATGCTAACATATGCAGAAATTTAAAGGAATGCAATAATAAATTAAACAAAATAAATACTGGAGAAAACTGAGGCACAGTATTCGTGTAAGTATCGTAAGAATAACTTTAGCTATGTAAAGAGTCCCTAATAGTCGAATGCCACCTTCTATCTGCCTAAAGACCAACACTTGTAATCTTCTAAACATATGAAAGAATTCCCGTTATTCAAGGAATGATTTATAAACAGCATAACAGATTAGTGAAATACTGATGCCATAAGAATTTTTGAATCTTTACACGTTTAGATATCTATTCTTCACTTGAAACTCTCTGCGATGAAAGTTATTTTAATAAGAAATCTGATAAGGAATTATAAAGTAGTATGCACGATATGTTCAACACTTACATTGTCTTTAGAACCTCAATTGTCCGCTCAAGTGTCCTTAGAAGGGTTCCCCAAAAATCATTTGGATTTAAGGTTAGTCATGCCATCTACGTGCCTATAAACTAACAACTCTAATGGTAGATGTATAGGCAGAAAATCAAATGATAATGTGAAGCACCGCATCAAATATTTATGTGTACAGTAATCCTTCGATTTACGGCGCCTCGATTAACGTTGTTTCGATTTACGTTGTCGAATTTGTTGTTCCCTTTAACTTCAATTTGCGTCGTCATTCGATTTACGTCGCCATTTTTTGGAACCAACTGCGACTAAATCGAGGGATTACTGTAACTTTTTAAGTTCCTTGTTAAAAACATAATACTTTGTAGTATGAGCAATATGAAATTCGATTTACGTCGCCTTTTTTTTTTGAACCAACTGCTATGTAAATCGAGGGATTACTGTACATTATTGCCCCATTCAGCCCTTTAGTCAGGATTACAACCTCTTCATAAAAATTCAGATTTACGAAAATACGTCTGAGATGAGATAATGGCGCTTAAAATCTGTCTTTTATGCCGTAACGGGGTATTTTGACCTGCTCTTAAAAATTTTGGTGCCTAGTATATGAATCAATAGAGCAGCGGATCTATGTATCCCCGATATAAAGCGATTGTCGTTTTTGGATTAAAAGCCGAAGTTTTCATCAGCTAGGCATCACTTATTATTTTTCTCGTTGTCATTATTAAAATTGCTGAAGCTAAGGATGATTCACCGAACGATTACATTCCAGTATTTGGGTTGCCAATTGGGTACTTCAGACTCTATGGCTTATATTTGAACAGAGCCAAAATTACTCCATTTTTATCGGAAATTAATAGGCATGGGGTGCATCTAAATTGTCCCACGGGCTATCTATTTAAAAGCTTTGAATTTTCCATGCCTTTAAATTTTTCTTAACAGTTGCCACAGATTTTTACTGGGTTTTTCTGTATATAAAGGAGCTTAAGCCCCCTTTTCATTTGCAATCGCTGAATTGTTTTTACAGCTGCCTTGCTTATCCACTGGCATTACCACAAAAGGTAACCTTTGTACACTTTTTATAAACCTAGTCGTGATATGACCTCCAGTTCAGAGAGGTCATTAAAAATCGAAAATAATTGAAGTGAAATTATAAGCGGGTCATTACACAAAGTAAAAAAATATTTTTGCTTGATTAAGCCTAGCTTTGTGGACAAACTAATGTGACAGCAATTGCTAGGGTCTCATTTGCCTTTTACAAATTTGATAACGATTGGCTACATGCAGTAAACATTTTCACTTCCCAGACAATGGACTGCCTTACAGCAATTGATCTGTCTGGAGACTATCGTGTAGCATAAGCTGTCATATGGTCGAAATATCTGTTTACTCCTTTCACTGTAAGAGCTGCTTAAGTATAGTAGGTAGTGAGGCCACAGTTCAAACCCCAGGTCAGACATCGCCAACAAAATGAAGTATAAAACAAAATTCTTCTTCGTCAACTTTGTCTCAGCAAATTTCTGGAAAAAAGTTCGGAGAGTAAAATAAAATTGCCAAGTAAAGTTTCTCAAAATCTGTCGTTTGGAGTCGGCTTTAAACTGTAAGTCCCGGAACTCATGTATACAAATTAACGCACACAACATAAGTGGTGTATGAAGTTAGGTCGTAATCCTGATTGAAGAGTTAAAATGATCAATTATGTATGTAATGAATCCACTCCTTTAAATGACTGTATGCAAATATACTTTAAATTGAAGGAACTCTTAATAAACACTTCAAAAAAAATTTTCATAATGAAGTTCTACACACTTGAAAACTATTATTAGTACTACTATTGCTGCTATTGCTGGTATTGCTGGCTTGGATAACTGCTGCTGTTAGTTGGCATACCACAGCAGACATCATTGGCTACTGGCTCTTCAATGCTACTGTCATTCTTGCCACAGACAATATCTTCTCAACATCTCTATCTCCATATCTATCGCTGCTATTCCTTTAGCAGTATTTTTTCAATTATTAATGAATGAAAAATGAACAAAATGAACAAAAACAAGGAAGGAATGAAACAGAAAAAAAACTAAAAAATTATATATTGTATGTAAGAGAGGCGATATAAAAAAATGAAGAGTGTAGCAGTACAACAACAACAAAAAATATTATAATTAAGTTCATGATTATTACAACAAAACCAAACAAAAAAAATATAATAATAAAAACAAATTAAAAAAGTAAAGTGTAGGAACGGAACGAAAAAAAAGAACTGAAAATGAATAAACTCCACTACAAATATGGACACACACTAGAAATAGTAATAAATGTTGAAAATGGTTCGCCTGAATATTTTTAAATATGAAACTGGAATAATTAAATTTTAAACTCAAACAAAAACAAAAACGAAGACTAAATTAATAAATAAATACAAGAAAAAAAAACAAAAAAACCGTTGAAATGTAATGGAATAATAAAAATTTTATAACCAAGAAAAAAAGCGAACTACAATACTAATGAATAGATAATACGGTCGTAAAAAGTGTTGGGACACAAGATAGGGAATAGATGGCGCCTCATGATAGGCTAAAATGGTTAATAAAAATTATAAAAAAGTACATTTGAGTATTTTAAACAATTTTATAACACGAACGATATTAAATTAAAAACGCCTATGAAAGCCTCTCGAGTGGAGTAAATTTAGTTTCATACGCCAGTGGTTGAAATCCAATGGGAAATAATGTTCAGAAGTTCTAAGAAAAATAAAATTTTAATATGTGAACTTTGCCAGGCACATAAGCGCTAAAAATCTGTTTGCAAAATATAAATTAAAACGTTTGATTCGATATCTCCCTAGTGGAGTATAACCCGAATCATGAAGAATATTCAGGAATAATCGCGAACATTGGAATGCTCGTGGGAATGACATTGTCGAAATCATTGGAGCAATAAGCACATCAGTTTCCAAAGCTCTCAATACACTGCTGTACCTACTGATCCCTGGAATGTGTATTTTCTAGGTCACACGGTCATGCTGACTGTCATAAAACTTCGATTATTATCTGCATTTACTATAATCGATCGATAGTAATCTATAGTAATCGATACTTTCTATAATTGTGTAGTATCGATTACTATCTATAATTGTAATCTATCGATTACTATCTACTACCGTGTAGTATTACTATATACTATCGTGTAGTATGACTATCTACTGTTGTGTAGTAATCTATACTAACGATTATAGAAAGTATCGAAAACTATCGATTACTATAGATTACTACCGATACTACACTGTTATAGAAAGTAAAACCTTATCGATACTTTTTATAATCGTGTAGTGTCGATTACTAACGATTACTGTAGTAATATCGATGACTATCGATTACTATCGTATAGAATCGATGACTATCGATTACTATCGTATAAAATCGATGACTATCGATTACTATCGTATAGCATCGATTATCGATTACAATTATAGAAAGTATTGATTACTATTGATACTACACGATAATAGAAAGTAAAATCTTATCGATACTCTTTATAATCGTCTAGTGTCGATTATTATCGATTACTGTCGTATAGCATCGATGACTATCGATTACTATCGTATAGCATCGATTATCGATTACGATTATAGAAAGTATTGATTACTATTGATACTACACGATAATAGAAAGTAAAATCTCGTCGATACTTTTTATAATCGTGAAGTGTCGATTACTGTCGTGTAGTATCGATGACTATCGATCACTATCGTATAGCATCGATTACGATTATATAAAGTTTTGATTACTATCGACACTACACGATAATAGAAAGTAAAATCTCATCGATATTTTTTATAATAGTGTAGTGTCGATTACTATCGATTACTGTCGTGTAGTATCGATGATTATCGATTACCATTTTATTGCATCGATTATCGATTAATTCAATGCAGTGTCAATTACTATCACGTAGTATCGATTACTACCGATATCACACGATTATAAATAGTATCGATGACATTTTACTTTCTATAATCGTGCAGTATCGATAATAATCGATACTTTCTATAATCGTAATCTATAGATTGATACCTCATTTATTCGCTTGATAGTCAACGGGCTATCGATCGAACATTACCATTTCTTTGTTTGTTAGATAGTGAGGAATAAACATCCTTTTTTGGATTAAGCTTATGTGGGTTCCGGTTCACTGGCAATTCCATGGAGACGATAACGCTGAGCTAACAGGATTGGATAAAAGTTTGATGACCATTGTCTTTCTCTTGATCGACGAAAATATTACCAAGTTCGTTAGTTTCAGAGTCTCAATTAAATCGAAACTGGAAATGTAAGAATTTTACCTTCGTCGCCTAGAAACTGTCCAACTTCTTATGGTCTAGACATGATTACAATAGACCATGAGAGTCATAGAATACTAATATAATATTATTAAAGAATGACTGCCTGTGTAATCCAAAAGCCAGCGTTATTACCAATTTCATCTACATTTTATCTCTTCATTATAACATTTAAACTCCTTTTAATGCCTTTTTTCACACCTGAAAACAATTCTTCTGTTGAGCCAATAAACATTCAAATTTTTCATTCAAATTTTAACAGTTTTTTTATGTTTAATTCGTAAAGAATTATGGTTTTTCCAAAAACAAAATTCAAAAGTAATAAAGTCTCTGTGTTTATAAAATATTTCGAGTTGTTTTAACAAAATAAAGCCAATAAACACATATGCACACTTGCATAGATGATTTAATACAATACATCACATACTCGTACAGTTCTAAACCAAACAACCATGCATAGGATCTATCGACCGACCAACCGACCAACCGACCGACCCATCAAACATATTTAGACCAACGAATAAAATTTTACAATCCGAATATCAACAAATCAATGCATTTTATATACAGAACACTGAGCTATCCTTTATAAAAAAAGAAATAAACTGCATGTGTTATAAACATGCAACCAAACATGGCATAATATAACATAACATTTAAAGGGGAACGTATGCCACTTAGTAGATTTTATCATATATAAGGAAATTTTGTAAGAAATTAAAGCAATTCATGCATGAAAGGCTTTATTTAGGCTTAGGTAAGTTAGTAAGAAGGATTTCTGGATGTCATTGTATATTGTAAGAGATAGGAAAAACTTTCGCTGGCAGTCAATCAGAATTACAGTAATCCCTCGATTTACGTCGCAGTTGGTTCCAAAAAAAGGCGACGTAAATCGAATGACGACACAAATTGAAGTTATAGGGAACAAAAAATTTGACAACGTAAATCGAAACAACGTTAATCGAGGAGACGTTAATCGACAGATTACTGTCAATCAGTAATGCTTCTCAGCTAATAAGTTGCTGTAATATAGTAGGTAGTGTGTTAGCTTATTAGACGTAAGGCCACGATTCAATC
Source organism: Sarcophaga subvicina (assembly GCA_936449025.2). Lineage (NCBI taxonomy): Eukaryota > Metazoa > Arthropoda > Insecta > Diptera > Sarcophagidae > Sarcophaga > Sarcophaga subvicina. The sequence continues at coordinate 110,966,498 of OW388084.2, read as the reverse complement.
ACCAGGTCAGACATCTCAACAGATTTCTGGCAAAAACGATCTGTAATTTTATGTAACTTCTTAAATGGAACTACCACGATATTGAACCCGCGGTCTGCCAAGTGCAGGACAAACAAAAATAATTTGCTCTGAGCTTTCAGTGTCGTCTTTACTAAATGAATAAGCATTTGTTTCAAACAGACCCATTCTGGCATACCTAGACGACTGCTCGCAATTCGATTCAATGGTTCTCTAAACGATCGACAAACACATCGATGATAATCAAGATCTGCCGTAAGAGTGTGTCTTTACAAAATAAATAAGCGTTGGTTACAAACACATCCATTCTGGCATTCGCCTTAAAGGACATACATATATATCTTACAGGGGGTCTTACAAGATTCCATTGTTTATCGTCCTACCTAGAGCACTATTCTCAATTCGAATTACTAGTTCTCTAAACGATCGACAAACACCCGCACATCGACGATAATCAAGATCTGATGTAATACGGTGTTCAGATATGCACCTTTATTGCGTTTTACGTCATTATTGAGCTCAATATCTCATATAAAGTTTTAATTAATTATTGCGCAATAAATACGCAAATTGTTATAATATTGAGTAAAACTTAAAATGCAGCACTGTCATAACTATGTTCAGTGAGTATATTACAATTAAGCGAGCACTTTATGTTGATATTTGACAACTCAAATATCAAAAAAAAACAATGTTGTTGAAACAACCAGCTGTTTTTTACCAGCTGTCAAATGAATATTGAATAAGCAGCTGAACTGCGTATATTATTATGTCTGAACACTTAAAATATTGTACTCAATAAACCGAATATTGACTCAATAAAGTGCATGTCTGAACGATTATAAGATATAAGAGCGTGTAGGAGAATCCAAAGCAAACAATTTCGCATCGCTAACAATAACTCGGTCTTTCATAGACCACAACTAAGTGAATTTTGCTAAAAATGATTTGAGCCTGCATCCATGCAAACTTTAACTAACTGAAGATAAACGACCATAGACAGCAATGTGTGCTCGTTGGACGGGCTCGGGAGCAGTTGGCAACTGACACCAATTTTCATCGAAAAATTATTTTTAGCGATGAGGCCTATTGGAGAAAAAATTTGTAGAATTTGAAACGATACACGATGTAGATCCAAATTAAATCCAATAGCGTCTAGTGATACATTCCGAAAAAAGCCACTGTTTGGTTCGGATTTTGAGCTAACGGCGTCATCGGTTGGTATTACATTGAGTACGACACTTGCCAGGACATCACTGTTAACGGCGAATACTTAAGTTTGATGATTATCTATGAAGTCATCATAGTCTAGTAGATAGTGTATTAGCTTAGTAGAAGCGAGGGCTTGGTTCAAACCCCAGGTCAGACATTTCGAACAAAACGAAATTTAAAAAATATTTCTGCGGCGCCTTCCTCTTTAGAGACTTCTGAGAGATTTCTGGAAAGTTTCTCAAAAAGTCGCCGAAGTCTAGTGTTGGCTTATTAGACGTAAAGCTAGGTTTCGAGCACCAGGCCAGACATCAAGACAAAATACAAAAAGTACTTCTTCGGCGACTTCCTCTCAGCAGATTTCTGGTAAAAATTGCCATGAAAAAGTTTCTCTGTCGTTCGGAGTCGACTTTAAACTGTAGCTCCCAGCACTCATGTATAAAATTAACACGCACAACATAAGTGGTCTGAGAAACTAGGACGTTGTACAATGGGTCAATTCGATCTCCGGGTACTGTACTTGTCTTAATTGACAAGTACACGTCCTCTAACCTAACCTAACCTAACCTTCTCAAAAATCTATCATTCGAAGACGACTTTTAAACTGCAGGTTAACACACAACATAACTGATGTGAGAAGCTAGGTCGTAATCCTAAATGAAGGGTTGTAATGACCAACTGTGTATGTATGTATGTATGATGGTCCTCAGCAAAGCAGTGCAAAGCTTTGAAACTAAGCATTCCTTCCCTTATCCCTATAGGTTGAATGGATTAAAATACAAATTTTCAAATACTTGCGAAGACCTCACAACCTCAAAATATGTTTTATACAGACACACACACACACACATTTACACAAATTCTTCTGTGTATAGGTATACACTACACATATATACATAATCGTACGTGAATTTACACGTATTATAGTAAACATGACATATTGCACTTCAATATTTAGTTTATGTCTGTCACTATAAAAATACTCTTCTTACTCTATCACTCTCACTCTTTCTCTTTCATTTTTTTTCTCCTTCTGGCGTTTATATTTTATACTGGAGTAATAGATAGATTTATTTCGTATATTTTTTAGTTGTTGTTGTTCGAGTTGTTATTGTAAAAACCATCACATGCCAATATTATAAATATTTAAACAGTTTATAAGTGTGTGAATTGAAAACCTCACCTTAGAGCACACATTTTACTCAGTCACTCAGTTCACCTCCAGCATATAAGTGAACCATAAAGCGGGAGTAGAAGAAAACAGTTTTTTTTTTTTGAAGGATTAGAAAAGAAAGAATACCAGAGAATGTAGAGTAATTTAGATAAAATATGAGAGGTTTTTCTGAAGTAATTTTTTTGCTGTTGTTAGTCGAGAAATCCTACAACTTCATAATAAAGTGCAGGCAATTGCACAGCAAGTCAGTCAGTCAGTCAGTCAGTAATGCAACATAACGTAACGTTTAAAAGTGTGTATGAAATGCAACAGGCAGTGAGGCAGTCAGCCAGGCAGGCAGTCAGGCAAGACATAAAATGTCAATTGCTATACTAAATGCTTGCTGAAGAGCTGTACGGCCATACATACATACAGAAAAAAAGCGGCATTTTTATATCATTTCTTTTGATATGACAGTCTAGAGACCTGTCATAAATAAAGTGTGGTGTCATAAAATCTTTCTGTTTTTTTCTCTCTTTTTGTAGATAAAAAAATAAAAAATAAATATGAAATAAATTTAAAAATGAAAACATACATAAAAACTGTTAGGAAATCAATGTTTAGGCAATTAAATTTATTAAATAATTAAAAAATAATGGCCAGACACACTACACTACAGTCTATCATAATAAAATTAATGTCAAGAGATATTTAAGTGGGACAACAAACTATAAAGGTGTCATAAACAAATGATTATTAAATCCACTGCTATTGATTTAACGGCCCTGTACATGTGAAATAGTTTAAGGCAACAGTTTAGCATGCCTTCTATCATTGTTTCAGCAGCAGTTTTAAAGAGCACAAATCTATCGAAGACACATTTTGGAATTCCTTTTCACTTTTTATCACTTGAATCGTTTGACAAAGTTTCTGCATAACATTAGAAAATTTATTCCAAAATAAATGCATTAAAACCGAAGAGATTTATAGCAATTTCAAATCACCAGAAAAGCGGCCACCAAATAGAAGATATTGACCAACAACATACAGTAGACATAACAGGCTTTCAGATTTCAGATCCACAAGATAAGCGGCCACCAAATAGAAGCTATTGACCAACCAAATACAGTAGACATTACAGACTTTCAGGTCACCAGATAAGCGCCTACCAAATAAAAGGCATTACCAACCGCATACAGTAAACATAACATACTTCCGATTTAAAATTAAAACTAACTGGCACGAAACAAGAGCAAATTGTACATACAGAAAGCACTACAAACGTTAGGTTGTTTAAAAAGTATTTGGAGCTCATCCTCCCTCTCTTACTTACTTACTTACTTAATTGGCCATAACAACCCGTTTATCGGATTTCGGCCTGCCGCAACACATCCTTCCAGGCGCCTCTGCTTCGTACTCGCTTACGCCAGTTGGTCACACCAATCGATGACAGGGCTTCCTCGATTTGGTCCTTCCAACGGATACAAGGTCGACCTCTTCGCCGACTTACGCAGATTCCCGCATCAAATACCCGTCTCGCCGGAGCATCCTCCTCCATTCGAACGACATGGCCGAGCCAGCGCAGCCGCTGGATATTAATACATCCTCCCTCTCTCAGCCTACAAAATTGATTGTCTATCGCACGAATGTCAAGTCCACCCAAATTAATGATTGAAAAACTACCTCTCGTGGCATAAAGCAGCTCCAGGTGAATCAATATACTCGTAGGATCATTTAAATATTGTGGCATGGAGTGCTGTTTAACCACAGGATTTTTCAACAACCCAATCAATCCGTGAATACATGCATGCATACATAATTGGCCATTATAACCCCTCAGTCAGGATTACGAAGTAGCTTCTCACACCACTCATGTTGTGTGTGTTAATTTCATATATGAGTGGTGGGACATACAGTTTAAAGTCGACTCCGAACGACAGATTTTTTGAGAAACTTTTCATGGCAATTTTATTTACACTCAGAGTTTTTGCCAGAAATCTGCTGAGAGGAAGTCGCCGAAGAAATATTTTTTATATTTCGTTTTGATGTCTGACCTGTGGTTTGAACCGTGATCTTACGTCTAATAAGCCAACACACTACCTACTAGAATACGGCGACTTCTACTACTTCAACCCGAGAATACGGAAACAAAAAGGAGTAAATATCGCTAAATTAGCCACACTTAAAGAAGGCCAATTAACGACAGCGCAAGAATAAGCACAGACTTGAACCTGTAAGGTTACTGAAGAAAAGGCCTTCTGATCCATACATGGTGAAGGCATGCGGTAAAGATTATTTAAGCTGAAATTATTTCTAGAAAGCCCGATAGCTGTCAGAGCAGTGGTTTCTGGCGTTACGATATCGTATACATACATAGTTGGTCATTACAGCCCTTTCGTTAGAATTACGACCTATCTTCTCATGAAACTTATGCTATGTGTGTGTTATTTTTTTACATAAGCAGCGGGACCTACAGTTTGAAGCCGTCTCCGAATGGCAGCTTGTTGAGAAACATTTTCGTGGTAATTTTATTTATTGTCAAGATTTTTGCATGAAATCTGCTGACTTCCTCGTCGTCGAAGAAATATTTCTCCCACATTTCGTTTTGTTGGAGGTGTCGGACCTGGGGTTTAAACCGCGCCCTCACGTCTAAGAAGCCAACACACCACCTAGTAAACTACGACGACTTCAAAGATGGCTTATAGCCGTCTCAAATCTCTGAATGAGATGGCGGAGTGGTACGACATTCATATCATATGGGTACCAAAACATTCTGGTATTCTATGTGACTGAAGGGCGCTTGAACTCGCCAGGTGTGACACAACCACTGTACCCTCCAGGGATTTGGAAACCTTCTTGAAGACGTGCAAGCTTATTATCAACAATATAGTGATGAATTCTGTCAACGCCACGTGGGCAGCTTCATATACGGGTAAAGTAGTGCAGTAAAGATGAAGGCCCAAGGCTAGATGGAAGATACACGCAGCGCGCTTAGCATAGTGGTTGAAGTCATTAGTGAACATTGTATTACAGGCAACTATTCAAGATGCATTGGGCTTGGATATATAACACACCCACTTTTGTAGAGTCGTAAAGACAAGGAACTGTTGTACATCTATTCGGTACATTCCGGAAAAGAAGAAGAAAACATCTTGGTTTCCTACTAAGCAAAGAATCTTAAAGATCTGTTCTGAATGGACATTAGGAGCTTGTGGTACAAAAATGAGAAATATTTGGTCTTTATTTGTTCATTCCATCTTCATGGAGGGAAAACCAGCTCTACCTACCTAATTACCGAGCTGGCATGTGTAAAAAACAGGGTGATTTGTACACGGCAGGAATGCTTTGACCAAAGTTATTGAGGTAATAGTTTTTTACAGTATAGATAAGAACATATTCTTAGGAAAATGGGAAAATCTAGATACATCGATACATCTAGTTACATCGTTTAAATTTTAACAAAAGCTACAAAAACAAAAATAGTGAACTTGTTTACAATTTTTTGTATTTATTTATTAATTAGAATACAATTACAAATTATATTTAATTATATACGAGCTGAGTGACTTCGGCCATGTGTTCGGTGTAGTGTAACAGACCAGAGTCTCTGGTGGGAACCTAACCCTCACGCTAATAGTCTAGCACGCTACCCACTAGACTACCAGGGCACCCTGTTTACGAATCATCGCACTGCGTAGTATAATAACAAACACCAGCATAAAAAAAATGGTAAACAAATAAACAAAAATACAACAACAAACACTACAAGAATAGATGTAAACAAAATACACAAACAACAATGATAAAACAACGATGTTTATATTTATAGAGATCTCGAGAAACATTCGCCTTCAAGAACGTTAATCAGACTGTTTACTTTGCCATATAAAAGGCAAGGCAAAGCAGGCGAGTTAGTGAAGAGTGGAGTTGTGTGAAGACGCGTTGCGTTTGAAGAGAGTAATCGTGGTGTGAAGATCTCCGTAACGAGGATCTGTCGAATAATTGTCTAGTAATTTTGAGTGAGCAATTGTTGTTGTTTACATTAAGTTGTAAACAGTGGCACACAGATTTGTGCGAATAATAAAGAATTTTAATTGAAACTAAACACCGATTTATTTTTATTTTATTTGCAATCTACGAACACATATTTTAAACGTTTTTTAAAAGGTAAAAACGTAAGAATATGTATAATAGATGAGACTAGAAAACGATATGGAAGATGTTCAAGATCTGTTTGAGAGGCACTGGCTGTATAGGCTTCTCATCACATGCGATGGTAAGTCATGGAAAAAATACAAAATAAACTCCGACTCTCTGCTTTGGAAATTCATTCTTTCCTCTTATAGGGTATATGTTATCCTCTTGCAACCTTTAACCCCAATGTGTGGCCTACCATCTTGAGCGCATTCTTATGAAATTTTTAATATTTTTTTCATATTTTTTTTTCAATTCCCAGAAAACCAACAACAACATATTGTTGCAATTGAACATTTGACAGAAATGATTATAAGTAAACTTGTGTTTTTGGCACGTGCTTAGACTTTTAAAATGATTTACCAAAAGGCGAGAGACAGTGTGGCCTGGGGGATGGAAATAGTTTTAGAGTCCCTAAATTTAATTGTGATAATGTTTTACAAAAACGAAAAAAAACATAATAAATTATGATTCAATTTTTATATTTATTTCCATAAGCAATCTATCTTTGGTTAATAAATATTTCATTTCAATTGCTATTCATTCACATACACATTTTTATTATAGAATAGATTGGAGGGGATACGGGAAAATAATTTCCTTAAGAATTGCTTTCTTTATGGAGTGCTTGATGACCATTTTTGTATTCTTAAATTATTTTCCTATTGATATGAATGAATTATTAATAATAAATTAAATTTATATGGCAAAAGAAATAAATATTAAATCAAAAATACTGGACATGTTTATTTACCACAGGCACCAACCAGCTCACTTAGGCAAATATACACTTTAGTTGATAATCTATTGACCATTGATTGGAAATTTTTTATTGAAAACATAAAACTACTAAGGAAAATTAATAAATTTAAAAGATTTTTATATAAGATAGTCTGTTTGCCTAACTGTCTGTTTGTCAGTCTTTCCTGAAGGTCTCTGTTCTTTTTTTTCTGTACAGGCGTCTTTCCATTTTTGTCAAATTGTTTTACACTCAATTGAATTGCATTGCATAGCAGAGACAGGTGCCATGTAAAAAAAACAAAGAAAATGAAATTAATTTTGAGAAAAAAAGTAAAATTTCAATTATTTATTGACGATTATCGAATGGTTGTTATAATGAAATTCTGTGGTCTACAATAGGAATAACAAATTCTGTGTTATTTATGGCCTAAATGCAACCACAACACACCAATTCTTAGTGTTAATTATTGCAATGGATTACCATCAGTTTTTTCAATCAATTTCGCTATTTTCCTTTGAATAATTGAGAATAAGGAAGAATATTTTGTGACCAAAAATCGTATTTTTTGTCCAAGATTGAGTTTTGTTTCTTTTAGTTCATAACGGTCTGTAATTTTATGTAACTTCTTAAGTGGAACTACCAGGATATTGAACCCGCTGTCTGCCAAGCGTAGGACAAGCTAAAATAATTTGATCTGAGCTTTCAGTGTTGCCTTTACGAAATAAATAAGCTTTGGTTACAAACACATCCATTCTGGCATTCGCCTTAAAGGACATACATATCTTACAGGGGGTCTAACAAGATTCAGGAGCATCCCGAAAAAGCCACTGTTTGTTGTGGATTTTGAGCTGGCAGCGTCATCGGTTGACATTAAATTGAGAATGAAATTTGCCAGGACATCGCTGTCAAAAGCGAACAGTCAAGTTTGATGATTATCAACTTCTTATGGCATACGTGAAGTCACCATAGTCTAGTAGGTAGTGTGTTGGCTTATTAGATGCGAGGCCTTGGTTCAATCCCCGGGTCAGACATTTTAAACAAAACGACGGCAGATTTCTAGCAAAAACTCTGCGAGTAAAATTAAATTGCCGTGAAATAGGTTTTCAAAAATCTGTCTTTCGGAGTCGACTTTAAACTGTAGGTCCCGCTACTCATGTATAAAATTAATGCACACACCATAACTGTTGGGAGAGGCTATGTCGTAATCCTAACTTAAGGGTGGTAAAGACCAATTGAGTATGTTTATATATGTGTGGCATACATGCCACACAGTTTACACCACATAGTCTGTTCGAGCAATTTGAGGGCATGGTTAACTCACCTTGAGGTAATGTGAATTGGCCACCGATATCAAGCGATTTGACTCCGATAGACTTTTTCTTGTGCATCATCTTTAAAACGAATAAAAATAAATAAAAAATTTCGATGTGACCTCACACACACGAATGGTATTTAAGCAAACATCTTTTCCACTGCTGTTTTTTTAAGATATTTTTAGTCCTTAGGCATTGCGAATGATTTTGCTTTTTACCAAGACAATGTCCCCAAGCACACTTCGGGTGTGACAAAGCTTTTGTTGATCCATAATTGCCCCAAACTTATAGAAACTCCTGCACAGAGCCCAGATCTCAACGTAATTGAACATCTTTGGGAAGAATTAGCTAGAAGAGTATACCAACAACAATTTAAAACTTTGAATCAGCTTAAGGCGGTTTTACTGGAAGCGTGGAACTCCATAGAACCTGAGGTATGCTACAATTTGGTAAAATCAATTCCAAAACGTGTACAGACCGTTCTTGAGAACAAAGGATATGCCACAAAGTATTAATTGTTCTCTTTCGTCATTTTTAGCAATGGTGCTCTTCATTGTCCGATTATGCGTTGAGCGCAAAAAATTGAGTTAATTTTCTTTTTCTTTAAAAAATTACCGTTATCATGAAAAATGTTGTTATTTTTTTTATTAATCTGAAAGGCTGTAATGTAGAGTTTCAATAAAAGCAAAAAAAAAACATATATTTAATATTTTCTTTTTAAGTTGTAAGCACATACACATCAGACTAATGCTTGTCCGATTATGCGATGGAGCCACTGTACATAATTGGTCATTACAACTCTACAGTCAGGATTACGGCCGAACTTCTCACAGCACTTATGTTGTGTTAATTTTATACAAGAGTGACGGGACCTACAGTTTAAAGTCGACTCCGAATGACAGGTTTTTAGGAAACTTTTTCATGGCAATATTATTGCCTCCGAAGTCTTTGTCAAAAATCCGCTGAGAGGAAGTCGCCGAAGAAATATTTTTTCTTATATCGGTTTGCTTGAGATGTCCGACCTGCGGTTTGATCCGTGGCCATGCGTCTAATAAGCCAACACACTAACTACAAAGCTACGGCGAACTCACACACACTTTGTTTTATTTAAGATTAAAGACACAAAGCGTTTAATGCAAGACCCCCAGCATAGGGTTGCCAGATTCCGATTCGCAAAAAGCTGGACATTGGGTTTTAAAAAGCTGGACAAAACAAAAAAAAGCTGGACATAAAAAATACTGAGAAAATGTTAATTTTGGTTTTGTCTAAATAATTTTTAATAAAATATCCATTGTTATCAACATACACACAGTTACTAAAGTATACATACGGTTAACAAATTTCAGAAACTTTTTAACTAATCCGTTTTCGTTACAAATTTTTATAGTTTCCTTGATGTTAAGAAGGTCTTTTGCATTGGTTAACAAATTTCTAAAATTGAACTGAATTGTGGCCCTGCACAGGCCCACAAAGGTATGCATTCGATTTACAAATTTCACAAATTTCTGAACCAATGCAAAAGACAGTCTTAAAATCGAAGAAAAATGTCAGACAATTATAAATATTTTCAAAAAAACGGATTGGTTAAAAAATTTCTGAAATTTGTTATACGGATAATATATGTATACTTTTGTGGCTGAGTATTATGTGTATATTATGAGTATATGTTTTATTAATTAAAAATATTACAATTAAATAAATTCATTGCATTCTTAAAATTTATTTAACTAAACTTAAATTTTTCCGGTTCAGTCCGTCACATACATATTTGCATATGCATATGTATGTGAGAATTAAGATTAAATACTAAAAACAAACCAATAAAAAAAACAATTCAGTCTAGTTTGATTTTGTTTATATTAGTTTGCTCTTTGGTAAAAAAACACGTTTGTAATAAACTAATGATTTGACAAAGATAACATGAAAATTATTGTCCAAGTTATTGCAGTGTACTAAAAAAAATTTCTATTTAGCTGGACAAATTAAATTTTAGCTTGAAACTGGATAAGTAACAAAAAAGCTGGACAATCCAGCCAAGTCCAGCCAGGCTTGCAACCCTACCCCAGCATGATCATCGGTGGGATCTACAAAAAACTGTTTCTCTCCTGTTGAAATATTGAAACTCTGACACGTGAATTAAACTTCCTTTGAAATGTTCATTTATTTTCGAATCTAAATATCGACTACATTACCCCACATTTTGTTTAAAAAGAATTCCTCAAATAAATCGTGTGCATAAAATGTTTGCAACATTTTTTATTTTGTTTGCAGTTTGCTAAACATCATGCATGCATGAAACGAACACATTTTGGGTATTTAAAACAATAACTTCGTATCAATTAAAAGGCAATTTATGGAATACCAATTTCGTTAAAAACAATTGGTTTCGAAAAGAAAAAATAATGCCACAACAAAAACAACAAAAACGAAAAAATTGAAAGAAAATTATTTCCAAAAATGTTGTACATGCCACAAGCAGACACACGTACGAGTACATGAAAGAGTAACATTTTTGCAACATTTAGCAAATAATTGACTGACTGACTCACTAATTGTAAAAAGACTGAATGAATTAAGAAAACAGCAACAACAACAACAGCAACAATTTCTGTTCGTTACTAATTAAAACATCAATTCAAGCCAACATTAGGGAAAAACAAAAACCATTGGGGGGAACGCAAAAAAAATGAAGTTTTTCCAGGGGATTTAAATGCAAAACTAAATACACAAATGAAATCGAATTCATGCATGCAGCAGACAGAGTTAAATATTTGAAAATTTTAAGCTCTGCCTTATTACATACTCGTACACCAGGAAAGTGGTGGTAATCATTTCAATCTCAGTCATTTGCAAATGCTATAAGCCTTCATGCAGGCAGTCAGCATTAGAAATGTTGATGTTGGTCATGATTGTGGTTCTGTTTTTTCCTTTATTCCTCTTTTTTGTAGGGAAGCTAATGATAGAATTAAAGAGAGAAAGAAGATGAGAGAGAGAGAGAGAGAGAGAGAGAGAAAAAAAATTAAATTTTTTGTATAAGAGTTTAGCGCATCAAGTGATTTTTATAGCAATTTTCAAATGTTAATGTAACTCTCTAACTAAGCTGATTAAAAGCAGAGTTTTAAAGGAATGCAATCACAATTACAGAGAAGGTATCATAATTCTTACCAACCAAGGTATCATAATTAATATCAACTCTCTATCTAAGCTGATTAAAAGCAGTGTTTTAAAGGAATGCAATCACAATTACAGAGAAGGTATCATTATTATTATTAATCCCTCAAGTAGGCTTAAAGAGTTGTTAAAGACCTTGTATGCATGAATTCTAGAAATGTATTTTTCGATCATCTTCAAACCACGATTATTCTCTTCAAACACACCGCATCTTCACACAAGCCTGACTGAACTTTTACTAACCCAGTTGCCTGCTTTGCCTTGCCTTTTATATGGCAGGGTAAACAGTCTGATGATTGCTCTTGAAGGCGAATGTTCGCGGCTTCGTCTTCTCGAAATCTCTATAAATGTAAACAAAAATGTTGTAAACAAAAATGTTGTTTACATTTATTCTTGTAAAGTGTGTAGTGGCAAACCTAAGTAATTTTGAGACATCTACGTAACAAAGCAGATTGTCAGCATCCCTAATACAAGAATACATATAAGCGGCGTTCGAAAATCTAAAGTTGAGAACTTTTAATCACTAGATTTTTATTTTTGCCTGAGGCTTAGGTTCTGGTGCATTTATTAACTGGAGGAACTAGAAGGGTTTCTAGATGGCATAAAGTTTAATAGTCGTCGTAGTCTAGACATGAGGCCCCAGTTCAAACTCCAGGTCAAACATCTCAAACAAAACGAAATATGTCTCTCAGCAGATCTCTAGTAAAAACTCTGGGAGTAAATAAAAAATTGCAATGAAAAGCTTCCCAAAAATCTGTCGTTCGGAATCGACTTTTAACTGTAGGTTCCACCACTCTCATGTATAAAATTAACACCCACCACATAAGTGGTGTGAGAAGCTAGATCGTAATGCTGACTGAAGGCATGTATGTCTGTATGTATGTAAGTATGTTGTATGTACATATGTATTTATATATGTTTTTCTTTGTCTTGGGCCGGAGATGTTAATCTTCGAAAGAAAGAAAGACACTTTTGTTCCAACAAAAGAGTGCACGATTCACCATCACTGGTACGCCCAACCCATATATTCTTTAACCACTCACCCTCCGCGGGACAGCCGTAAGGTATTACTTCGCGGACCGCTTGTTAGCTTTATCACACTAAATCAAATTCCGCCTTCGTTCCTACAACTTTCGGAGTTCTTGCATAACTTCAGCCATTCTTTGGCTGTATTGGCTCTATGGAATCCTAGAATTCAACACCTTTTAAACTGTTCTCTGCATGGAAGTCCTTTATTCCCCCGCTGTTTGTCCTCGACACTCGAGACGGCGAAAGTATATCCGCCGCTACTCATCCGCCAATATTTCTATAGGTATTGTCTTTGAAAATACCATTACCGCTTCATCAGACACTGTCCTGAAGCCGCTTATCTGTCTAATCGCGCTTAGACGATACACCGAGGAAAGTTTTCTCCTCGTCGCCCCCACGGAGAGTGCTTCCGACCATATTGGGCAAGCGTATAACATTATCGGTGTTACAAACCCTCGATATTATTCTCCTCTTAAATGGAATTGGTCATCCAATATTTAGCATCATCCTCGTCAGTGTTGCTTGGGGTACAGATGACTTTTCGCCGATGAATTGCACGTGCTCCTTAAAGTTCAACCTGTAGTCGATAATCACTCCCAAGTATTTTATGGCCCTTTTCGATTCGATCTTAGTTCCTCCAACGGTCACTTCCATCTTCTCCACTATCTTCTGGCCATTTATCACGACGGCCTCCGTTTTATGTGCAGCAAGTGCAAGCGTTATCAAGCCATGTTCCAACATTTCGAATCGCTATGTTCGTATTTTCCTCTATTTCCTTTACCGTCTTGGCGACCGAGACTATGACAATGTCATCTGCAAGCTCCACAATTGTAGTCCCGTTTGGCAACTGCAGTCGAAGTACACCATTGTACATAATGTTCCACAGGAATGACCCAAGTACAAAACCCTACGGAACACCCGCCGTCGCTAGGTATTACTTTTCTCCATTTTCCGTTAGGTTTATCACCTTCCTGTGCTGAAAGTATGACTTGTTTAGTCAGCCGGGTGCTTAGTTTTGAATTAATTTCAGGCAAACACAAGTTGCTAAAAAAATATCCATCAATGGCTGTTGTTGATCAATCAATTCATTCTTTTACATTTGCTTAAACGCAAACGTAGTGTATAAAGCAATAAACCACAGTATTGTTGAAATAATTTCTCAGGAATTTATTTCTTAATTTAAAATCATACATAAGCCAAGATTTATAGACAACGATATGTTGTTAAAATACGTTCATACGTATGTACATATATTTTCTTTTATTATTTCAAATAATTATTATTCCCCGGCATGATTTAGAGAAACCAATGGAAATACATACATACATATGTATATAAGATGTATTTAATATGGCTTATAAACAAGCTTTATTACATTTCTTTTGCACTCATGGAATACCTGTGTGAATACCATCATTATGAGCAGCTGAATTGCTTTGTAGTGATTAAAGCAAGTGTATGGTGTTGAGAAAATTGCTTTATTCATTGGCTGCAACTACAGTTTATGTTGATTTTCCTTATTAACATGTTGATTTAAAATGATTTTCATTTAAATTTTATTTTTTTTTTGTATATTTTCCAAGCATTGTTTTCATAGAAATTAAAAAAAAAGTAGGGTACAACCGCACAAATGAAAGTTATTTTGAACGAAATTAGATGAACTGCTGGGGGAATTTCCTCAAAGCTAAGTAACCCCACGAGAGAGTTGAACTCAATTTCGTAAAGCAATTTCTGTTTTTATTTTTTTTTTTTATTAGTTTTTGGCATAATGTAGGGTACATATTTAAAAAATGAAAATACTTTCATTTATAACCTGCCAACACGTCCAAAGAAAAATTGATTTTTTTTCCAAAAATTTTTTCGTAAAGAACCTGCTGGTTTTTTTTACACAAAAATTATGTTCAGCTATCAAGTGCATAGAAAACAGAGTTAATTAAACATTGAAAAATAATGTAAATGTTTACAATTATTAAACAACAGGAAAGAAAAAAAAACAAAAAAAATTGAAAAATACATTGAAAAATATGATTAAATTTTGTTAAAACAGTTTTTGTTTTTTTTTATTTTTTTTTATTAAAAAACAGCTTGAAAATTACAACAAAAAAACACAGGAAAAATTATAAAAAATTATGAAAAAAAGAAAATACTGAACTGCACATAAAACACTTGTTGAAATTTATACTTTCGCCATCATTGCTACAGAAGAGTAGAGTAGAGCAGAGCAGACCAGAATAGAGTAGAGTTTAAAGTGAAAAATTAATTTGATACGTTACGTTATTATTGAGACCATGTCTGTTCTAGTTTTAACCAATTTTGTTTATTTTCATTTATTTTTTTCGTTCCATTTTTTCATTAAACAGAATGTAATGAAATATATGAGGAGAACTGATCTTTATCCAACAATATTTCTAACGTTAACACAATATTGCATATCAAATATGCAACAGTAGAGTGTCGAAATAGAGCAACAGAAGACAACAAATTTCCTTAAAAAATGGTTATGCTTTCTGATTTTTAAGATTTTCCTTGAAAATATTCTAGGATTACTTGCATACTTGCGAACGCAACTTCGACATGCGTCCTCATTATTGCAGTTTGGTTTCAGAGGAATATTTTGAAGCATTTAAAGTTACTTTCTTTTTATTGATTCAGAACTTAGTAACACTTAATTACTTACTTAATTGGTCATTAATACCGCGATTAACGGATTTGGGCCTGCATTAACACATCCTTCCAAAATCCTCTGCTTCTTGCGCGCCTATCGATGACAGGGCTTCCTCGATTTGGTCCTTCCAACGCAAACAAGGTCGTCCTCTTAGGCGACTTCCGCAGATCCCCGCATGAAATACCCGCCTCGCCGGAGCAACCTCCTTCATTCAAACGACATAGCCGTAGTCTAGCAGGTAGTGTGTTGGCTTTTTAGACGTAAATGCCAGGATTCGAGCCCCAGGCCAGACATCAAGACAAAATACAAAAAGTATTTCTTCGGCGACTTCCTCTCAGCTGGCAAAAACTCTGAGAGTAAATAAAATTGTCATGAAAAAGTTTGTCAAAAATCTGTCTTTCGGAGTCGACTTTAAACTGTAGGTACCACCACTCATGTATAAAATTAACACACACAACATAAGTGGTGTGAGAAACTAGGACGTAGTACAATGGGTCGATTCGACCTCCGGGTACTGTACTTGTCTTAATTGACAAGTACACGTCCTCTAACCTAACCTAACCTAGCCCAGCCAGTGCTCTATGTCATCTATGTCGTTGAGGTGCTCACTGTCGGATCGGACGCGGAAATCATCGCCAACTCGCTCTAGACCGAAGATCTTACATGTAACTTTTCTCTCGAATACTCTCAAGACTGCTGCATCAGTGCTTAATAGTATCCATGCCTCTGCGCCATAAAGAAGCACAGGGAGGATGAGCGTCTTGTAGAGTATTAGTCAATTGTGCTGTTAAGGAACTGGCAAGAGCTCACAATTTTTAGTGTGTTATCGACAACAGATTTTCAGATTATCAAAGTTTGTGTAAACTCGAGTCGCAATTCCCTATCACTACTCTCTTGGACGGCATGCAGATAGGCTCAGCAAGATCTCTGTGGAAACAATGAGACTGAGTATGACTAAAAAGCTACCATTCCCTCATGTGTCAGTGCCCTGCTTTTACCATGAAGAGGAGAGAAGCACTGTTCTCTAAACTTCAGATGCTCGATGTCCTGAAGAATATTCGGCAAAGAGTCCACATCCTGCGTTGTTGCGTGATCTGAATTCATTAGTGAATACGTGGATGACGTTCTCTGGTAGCTTCAAACAATTATCATAATGGAATCTGTTTGGTAATACGGTTGTAAAATTGGAATTGAAAGAAAGTTTAGGCGTCGTATACTCAATAGGCAAATACAGATCAATTATATTCAACATTTTGACCTCAGCAAGTAGTCATCAAGAAGTGGCCATGATCTAGTAGGTAGTGTGTTGGCTTATTAGACATGAGGTCTCGGAACAAGCTCAGGTCAGGCATCTCCAACTAAACGAAATTTGAAAAAATATTTCTTCGGCTACTTCCTCTCAGCAGATTTCTGCCAATGAGTCTAAGAGTAAATAACAAATAATTGCCATGAAAAAGTTTCTTAAAAATCTGTCATTCGGAGTTGAGTTTAGACTGTAGGTCCCGCCACTCATGTATAAAATTAACGCACACAACATAAGTGCTACGAGAAGCTAGGCTATAATACTGACGGAAGCCCTGTAATGAACAATTATGTGTGATCTGTTCGGTATCACGTTCAGCAATAGTGTGCTCAATAGGGATATTCAGATTAACTATATTCAAGATTTTGTTACGACCATGGCTTCTATTGACCTCAGCAAAGTAGTCCTCGTTTTTCTTTGTAAATACAATTTTCAAGAGATCTTCAAGAAGGTGGCCTCGACAAACTCATCACCATATCCTTCGCTCTCATCTTTATTCTTGTACAAGGGATGGTGGCCGCCAAAAAACAGACTTAAGGCAAGTATAGTCGTCTGTTTTCCTCTAGTCTTTTGTCCCCAAACCTTCCAAAGAGTCCGATGATCAATGATATCATCGACATATGACGGGGAGCATGTCTTTATTATACGAAGAACTGTTTACTTCTCTTCTATGCCTTCTTAGCTTACGAAGACTATATTAGTCTCGCATAACTAGCAAGAATACAATGTCCAGTGAAGACCTCAACAACGGCCCCCTTCATCTAGTTTTCGAATACTATATGCGTCTCTCTTGACTATCCAGAATACAATGTCCAGTGAAGAGTTCAACAACGACCAGCTTCACTTAGCTTCCGAAGACTATATGCGTCTCGCATGACTATCCAGAATAAAATGTGTAGTGAAGACTTCAACAACGGCTCCTTTATCTAGCTTCCGAAGACTATAAGCGTCTCTCATGACTATCCAGAATACAACGTCCAGTGAAAACTTTAACAATGTCGCCTTGGATCTCTTTGCTGTTTTGAATCTTTGACATGTATTTATACTGTTTTTTATTATTTTTCTGCCCTCTATTGTAAGTTAGTAACACTCATCATATGTACTAAGCAAACAATGCAATTTAAACTCATACACAATGTTGACATTTATGTCAGTCCCTCAAAAATTTTAATTTTTTCCAATTTTTTTTCCACTTTTTTTTCTACCCCAACTTCATCCAATCTTGTTGAAAATGTCAACATTTTATAATCGACACACAAAAAAAGAACGACAAAAAAACAAGAGAACAAAAAATGAGAATAAAAATTGAAAAATAAAATGTATATGTTATCGCTAGTTTATCGATACATTTTCATATTTCACTTAAATAGCACACGCACTAAGGCCCCCTTATTACGGCTTACTCCCTCCCCTCTGCTTGTACTTGCAGGCAGCCTTCGAAAACTGCATAACAAATTGTCACCACACTGTGCGGGATCTCTTATAATTCAATTGTTGCATTAAAATCGTATTTTTTTCTCTTCTTGTCTTTCATTTGTTTTTTTGTTGTTTTTTTGTTTGTTTGTTAAGCTGAAGCTGATTTACGATGAAAGCAATTAATACATCGTTGGCTGTAGCCTAAAGGCAGTGAAATCTGCTTAAAACGAATGTACAATTTAGGGGAAATGCTTCTCATTAGAGTTGAGTTTGTTTTTGTTTTCAAAGATTTCACTGTGGTTTTGTTTTGTTCGGTTTTGTTTATTTTAATTTTATGGCTGTACGAGTTCAAGTACTTTTCGCGTTCCATGCAGCAATTGTTTATGTGCGTGCGTGCTGCTACAGACCAGGTTCACTTTTTTTTGTTTTTGCTGTTTTGTTGTTCAACATTTTTGAAATGCTATACTTGACGTATTGGTTTTATGTCGTTCGTTGCATGTACGCACGCTGACTGTATGTCTGTGTACATATATATGGAGGGTATATGAAGGGCTGTGGTGAGTTGATTTGGCTGGCTGAGTGGTTCCGTTGGTTGGCTGGTTGGTGGTGGTGGTGGCTTCTTGCACTGTTGTGAGCTGGGGTTTGTTTTTAATCATTCGTTCGTACGTTCCTTCGTACTTTCGTTCATTCGTTTGTTTGTTGGTTCATTCATCTCGCATGAAAGTGTTTCAAATTATTATTTATTTGTTCTTATTGTTGCTATTGTTGCTATTACTCTGGAATTGCTGTGTTTTATTTTTAATTTCAGTTGTTGTATTTTGATTGTTTATTTGTTTTTTTTCTTGTTCCTTTTCTTCTTATAGTAAATGTTTGTTTACAGATTGTATTTGTATTTCAGCGGAAATACATTTTTAAGAACTTCAATACCTTATTACGTGTATAATTTCAATTCAGCTTAGTTTAGGTTCGCTGTTATTTTGTTTTTGTTGTGGTATTTATTTCAATAATTGTTGTGGTATTTACTTGATGAGAAACGCTTGTTTCCTTTCTTAAAAACATTCAAGGTGTTATTGTTTTGTCATGCACAGTTCATATATGTACGTCGAAACGCGGTTAAACGTAAGTCAATTCCAGTAATTATTATATCCAGGCCTTCTCAGATTTTTTATAAAATATTTACAAATACAATATTGACAAATTATATCTCTTTTGAAGATTGTTTTTCTTAAGAAATATTTCACAAATAAATATTGATTGCTTCAGAAAGTAAAGAAAGCAAAAGTTTTATGTATCAAAGAAGTATCACTGCATACTCCAGTTTTACTATCTTATCTTATGTTATTGACTTGCAAATATTAGTTTGAAGTCAATATATGTTCAATATTTAATCCTTTATTGGAAACAACATTAATTTAGCCTGAACTATATTTGCGACTTTAAGAAATTTAGACATTCAGTATGTATTTCAGCGAGGCTTTATATGAATTTACTTGCATACAATACGGCTGTCTTCCAAATTGTATCAATACAAAGTCTGTATGCAGTTCTACTACTGTATATAAACTATGTAGATATGCAAAGTAACCAAACAATTTATCAACTATAAATCCGATGCCTGATTGCTATATGACTGCATTGAAAATACACATTGACCACGTTTTGAAATAGAATACATTGTACATATTTTGTACAGCGGCATTATGAAACCCGATACTTTGTTCAAACACAAAGAAACTAATATTCTGGAAGTCAGCCTACAACAAGATTTCCTAAAACATTGGTATACAGCACTTCACCTTAAAAATGCTTACAAGAAATTTCAAAATTGTTGTATCTTACTTCGCAATACGACATCATCGTTGACTCATATGAAATACATAGTGAAGTTCAGTCAGTCTTGTGTGAAGACGCGCTGTTTTTGAAGAGAGTAATCGTGGTTTGAAGATCTCCATAACAAAGATCTGTCGAATAATTGTCTAGTAATTGTTGTTGTTTATGCAAAGGGTGTAAACAGAGGAATAACAAAAAGGCAGTTGTTGTTGTTTACATCAAGTTGTGAACAGTGGCACACAGAATTGTAGGAATAATAAAGAATTTTAATTAAAACTAAACACAAATTTATTTTCATTGTATTTGCAATCTATGATAAATAAACTCTAATAAACTCCAGAAAGATTTCAAATTTGTTTGTTTAACTTGCCTGTAACTGTAACAAATTTATCAAGAACGATAACTGTTGCTAAGTTATAACATTTCCTTGAAAACGTATTGATTTCTAAACCATAAAATTTATTAAAAAATATTAAATATTTCAAATGGTGCTTTGTATCTGTCAGTCCATATTTTATTTTTCTCTCCTTCAGATACCAAACAACAAAAGTAATGTTTCAAATTTTTTTTTTTTTTTTGTTTAAACAAAAATGAAATCTCCTGCTGATATTTAATACAATAATATTTCGTTAAAAAAAACTCACCACAACAACTGCTTTAAGCTTATAGCATAGAGATATGATTGCCGTTTTTTACTTTATTTTAGTACGAGTAGTAGTAGTAAGTAGTAGACAACACTCTGTATTTTATTTTGTGATATTTTTTTCTCGCGTTTTCTTTGCTGTTGTTGTTGTTAGTGGTGTGGCAATTTTCAAATAATAAACAACGTAGAAATATTTTGACATTTAAGATGAATACATTGTTATTTTATCACAACAAAAAGAGTAGAGTAGTAGTATTGTTGGGGCCAATAAAATGGGTAGAAAAAATATTGAAAATATTTATAAAAAAAGAACGAATGAAGGAAAGCAATTTTATAAAATAAACGACAAAATAAAATCCCCGACACACAATACCACAATAATGACATTTGACACATAAGCCATGTTTAGTTGCAATTTTTAAATTTAAACAATAACTTGTAATAAAAATATTTTAAAAAAATTACATTGATTTGCCTGGTTCGGCTTTTTAAACAGTTAGTGCCACATTTAAAAAAGGGCAATTTTAATATGCTTTCGATTATATTTTTTTGTTTTATACGTACAATAAATAATGTACGGGTGTTTAAAAAGAGACTTGTGTTCTACTTTAAACGATTATTTGAATGGTAGCAACATAAAATTGTAAAGAGCTTTCCCACTCATTCCTTATAACCCACCTAACAAAAGCTGGCTGCAATCAAAAAATGTTTTGGATGCCCAAAATGTAGAAAAAGTAAACAAAAATACTGTTTATGAGAAATATAATAAAAACGTCTAGGTTAGGTTGTTTTTTTTTATCGAGTGGCAATACTAAGTAAAAAAAGCTGAGACCCGTATTTAATTAAATCGATTAAAGATTAAAATATGTTAACTTGACATTTTTATTACAGACAACCCCGAACAAAAAATTAAAAAACCGTTCTTTTTTACAAAAAATCCTTAAAAAATGGACATGGATGATCATCATTAAACAAATTTTTTATGCAGTTAGATGCGTCCTAAAACCATTCTTGTGATACCCATATTGTATATGTTGGTAAGGAAATAGATTCTCCAATTGAAAAACATACAAAAATAGACCCTTTTTCAAAAGGGTCCAGCTCACGAGAGGTCAAAGCTGGAGCCGAAATATTTTAAATGTCATCTTAAAAAAGTCTAAGGTTCATTTTTAAGGGGGGGGGGGTACACCTTGCACGAATTTCGCTTCCATAAAACTTGAGTCGCTCTACAATGCTTATGCCATTCTCTCCTATCACAAAATTCAGTATATCATCTCCACTGAACGTAAGGCATCGATTTACGCCTGAGTAGCGTTGAGATTTATTGGGCCAACGAGAAGCAGCACGATGATCTCGATTTTAACAAAAAAAAATTTTTTTTCATTATCAGCTTGGTGGGTATCAGAAAAACAATGAATATTGAAAAAGATGAGTAGAATCGAATCATACTCATAATTTCTGATACTTAGCGCATTCATACTTATTTTAATGTCATGCTCATACTACTCATATTAAAAGTTAGAAATACTCATACTCAACAACACGCATGATGTTGTTCATTTCGACTCTGCGTAACTCAACATATACTTACACGAAGTACAAAATAAGTATGATTCGCCTACGAACACTAAAATTCTCACTAAATGGTTCTGTGTTTACTCAGCTTGCTGCTACGTCTTTCGTGCTTATGTGTCTGTTTTCTTTTTTAATACAACAACAACTAAAACTGTAAATTTTGATGAATGATTCGAGTCACTCGAAACATTTATACGCAAGTATTATAAGTATTTTTCTAAAGTCATGAATCTAAATGAGTAGGCTTCTGAATCAAACATATTTCGAATGGTATAAGTTTGATGTCATCACGTTGTACGCATACCCATTGCAACCTGTACTTATAAATCAACGTTGTAGTGAGTACGAATGAATCAGAATACATAGTTAAATTTCAATTGACTCACTTATATTCAAAATTTTATGAGTGCTTATGAGTAGCGAAAAACCGATTCATTACTGATCTCTGGTGGGTACGTCGATAAGCAAAATTGCCGTATTTGGGTTTCAGAAACCCATACGTGGCTTTACAGAAGCCAATGCATCAATTACGAGTGTGGCTTGTAAAGCGGAAGCATCATTGGCACACATTTCTTTGAAAATCATTATGGCTCAACCATTACGGTCAATGAAAACACCTATCGCATCAGGATAACCGATGTTTTTGTACGATGTTTGGTTTCAACAAGATGATATAACTTGCCACACATCTCATGCTACAATCGATTTATAGATGACCGTTTAATTAGCCGAAATAGTGATGTCAATTGGCCTCCTAATAATCTGCAATTTGACACCGTTGGACTATTTTGATGGAGACGATGTTTGGTTTCAACAGAATAGTGCAACTTGCCACACATCTCAAGCAGTAAAAGGCATACACCACCAAAATAGGCTCTCTGAAATTGTAGAGCAAACTACTTTAATATTAACACTTACTTACGTTCTAAATTGATCATTACAAGCCTTTGTTCAAGATTACTATCTAGCTTTTCACACCACCCATATTGTGTATATGTCGACTAAGGACGATAAATTTTTTAAAAGATTTTCATGGCAATTTTGCCAGAAGACTGCTGAGAGTTTTGTTTTGTTCGAAATGCCTGAGCTAGGATTTGAACCACAGGCTTGTGTCCAATAAGAAAATACACTATCTACTAGACTACATACATAATTGGTCATTACAACTGTGTAATTAGAATTACGACCTAGTTTCTCACCCCACCACTTATGTTGTGTGCGTTAATTTTATGCATGAGTGGCGAGACCAACAGTTTAAAATCGACTCCGAACGTCAGATTTTTGGGGAAACTTGTCATGGAAATTTAATTTTACTCTCGGAGTTTTTGCCAGAAAAATGCTGAGCGGAAGTCGCCCAAGCAATATTTTTCGAGTTTCATTTTTTTGGAGATGTCTGACCTGGGGTATGAACCGTGGTCTCACGTCTAATAAGCCCAGACACCACCTACTAGACTACGCCAGCTTCTACCTACTAGACTCAGTTGATTGGGATTTAATATTAGTAACCTTTGTTTTCCCATTTGGTTAGTAATTGTTTTCCCTTTTATTTTTTTTAAATAACAAGGTATTCCTATTGTATCGTGGAAATTGTAAAATATTCTGTTTTTCTCTATCAAAATGCGTTAATAAAGGGCTCTACGTATTTATTTTAGTCAACTATAACACCTCTGTCCCTTTTTTTGAAGCCAAATGTGTGATAAACCTTAAATTTGATATGAATATAAACGAGGAGTGCTCTCATCACAGTGATAAAGTAGACTTTATGGCTCCTCTAGTGTCAACAAAAAAAGAAAAAAAATGTGTGTGTGTGTGATAACTGCATTGTCTGGCTGTCTTTTAGATAAAAATCCCAAAAGCAATATCATTCGCATTGTTTTTATCTTTTTTTTTTTGTATGTTTTTAATGTTTAAAAACACTATGATTTGTTTTATTTTTTATTTGATTTTAATTTTATTTATTTATAAGCGATTATTTTCCATATTTTATGACAAACCGAACCACCAAAGGCGTTTACGATATGACAAAATGATTTTTGATAAACCGGAATGTATGAAGTTTTTATAACAATTTTCTCACCCTCAAAATAATGTAAAGAAAAGTAGGAATTTTATTTTGAAAGACAATTTTCCAAAGAAGAGTTATCAACAGCTTTCAAGTGTAATAAATGTTTAAATCAAAAAGAAAAAAGAAGAAAAAATTAATAAAAAAAATTAAAGTTTTTTTATTAAAAAAAAATCTGGGAGTGGGTTCTACAGCTTTGCTGGCATTTTCTTCCAAAAAAATTATAAATTCCTGAAACGTTTTATTTTTCTATTCTTCTGCTTCTTTTATTGATTGTTTACAAAAGAAAAAGCCCAAACAGTTCTAAGAAATTTAATTATTTATTAATTGTTTGTTAGTTTTTATTTGATTTTTTTTTTGTTTTTGTTTTGGGTGTTATTTCTAAAGTACTTTCAGAAAACATTTAAAATTTTTTTACTTTAAGCAGGTATTTATGGATTTATTGTATATGTTGTTGCTTTTAACGGAAATATATTAAAATTTTAAAGCCGTTAACATTTTTATTGCCATTTTATTGTTTTCAAAATAATCATCATCATCATCAATGAAATTCATTAAAAAAACGTATGAAAATCTGTTTTTCTTTTTCTTTTTAATAATAACGCCAGACAACAGGGCGTCCATCCTCTTGTATGGTAAATTTTCAAAATAAAAATTCTTTTAAAGGAAGCTAACAAGCTGTTTAATTAAACAATTAATAATCTTTTATTAGATAAGTAATCGCATGAATTTTTAAACAGATTTTTTTGAAATTTTCATAGTTTGCTTCTGTTGCTGAAATCAATTCTTAGTTTTCAGTCTGTAATCGAATGGTGTTTGAATATCTCCATTGGAAGTGTAGTCAGTTATTTTAATTTAAACTTAATTCTTTAAAGCATTTTTAAAGCGCTTTCTATCTTGTAATTCAAATAAAACAAAGTGTATGTGAGATTTCTTGAACAAAGTCTAAAAGAGTACAACAAAATTGCCATGAAAAATTTCTTAAAAAACTGTCATTCGGAGTGGACTTTAAACAGTAGGTCCCGCCACTTATGAAAAAATGAATACACTCTACATAAGTGGTGGGGTGAGAAACTAGGTCGTAAACCTAACTACAGGGTTATAATCACCAATTATGTATGATAGTGTATTGGCTTATTAGACGCAAGCCTTTGTTTCAAACCCTAGATTAGGCATCTCGAACAAAACAAAACTCTCAGCAGTCTTCTGGCAAAATTGCCATGAAAATTTTCTTAAAAATTTATCGTTCTTAATCAGCGGTAAACTGCCACTCATGCAATAAGTCGTTACACACAACATGGGTGGTGTAAGAAGCTAGGTCGTAATCCTGACTGAAGCGTTGTAATTACCAATTACTTATGCACTTATAGATGATCAGAATTAGGCCTTTAGAACAAGGAAAACATCGAACTACAGAGGTCGTTGTGGACAGTAAGGGCCTGTGGTTCTCATAGAAATATGGACGAATGACGCCGACAGCTTAGAATTCACATCAAACACTTGGATACATTGGATGTTCTTGGATCTCAGGTAGATAGGAATTATCTCAAATTCGAAAATTTCCTTGTTCACGTACCCATTTATGCAGAAGTGATTTGATGAAAAACTTCGATGACTCCAGAGCCCATTCAGCGAACACACGTCGTCGTCTATGGTTGTTCAGGTTGGTTTGGGAATTCAGACTGAATAAATGACAATTAGTTTGAAAGATGTAGCAATAAAAGGTGAATGTTATCAACTATGGAATTGGGGAATTGCCTGCAGGAAGCTCCTAGAGTCTCGTTCAATATTTAAAATTTGCTTAGTGTGTTAACAAAGCGAGTTGGCGATGATTTCCGCATCCGATCCAACAGTAAGCTGTATGAGCTACTCAACGTGATAGACGGAGGAGGAGGATGCGCCGGTGAAACGGGTATTTGATGCGGGAATCTGCGGAAGTCGGCTAAGAGGACGACCTTGTTTGCGTTGGAAGGACTAAATAGATTAAGCGCTGTCATCGATTGGTGTGACCAATTGGGGTAGGCGCGCATGAAGCAGAGGCTTTTGGAAGGATGTGTTATTGCAGGCCGAAATCCTTTAATCGGGTTGTTAATGGCCAATTAAGTAAGTAAGTAAGTGAAGTTAACATAGCGTTGTGTGATACAATTTAATTACAAAATCTAGAAAACTTTTTATCCAATTACAACCAGCAACTTCTAGAATTAATAAAACATAATTTAATGGAAAAGCCTCATTAAGTATAACGATCATAGAGGTCATAGAAAATACTTCCCCACAAAACTCCCTCAATAACAATAATTTCTTAAAAATTTTCAAATTTGTTTTCACTCAAAAGCTGGCCATAAATTTACTTTTCAAAAGCTTAGCGGCCGCTTTGTTATCAGTTTTTAAGTGTAAAACGAAAAATAATGACAAACTGCACCTCAATTTACAAATCAAAACAAATTATTTACTTAAGTAAACAACTTAAGAAAAAAAAACGTAAGAAAACCGTAACAAACCAAACTGTGTGACAATTTTAATTGCTTTTTAAGTAAAAGCCATAACAAGTAGACCACAAAACGAATGAAGGGGAATAGAAAAAATATGTGAAGTGGTTTGAAATATTCCCACCAAAAGCAGTCTTCAGATCTTCTTCTCTTGCCTTTGCTGCAATTTGTTGTACTCGTATCGAGTGAGTGACAGAAAAACTGTCATAGAAACTTCAAACAAAATGTCTCGTAGTATTTAAGTTGATAATGACAACAAACAAACAAACAAACAAAATTATATGAATAATTATGATGATAATTATATGGAAAAATATTTGACAACAACAACAACAGCAACAACAACTACAAAAAATAAATATTTAACTTAAACGCATACATATAGGAAATGATGATATTTGAGTTAAGAGAGACAGAAAAAAGGGGTTAGAAATAGACGACACATCAAGAAAGAAATAGAAAAACGTAATGTAAACTTCAAAAATATACTTCAGGTATTGAAGATATGGGCTGCAACAGGTTAATTTAATTTTTGTATGAATAATAATATTTAAAAAATATTGTTTTGTTGTATTGGGTATAAGCATTAATTCCTGTTGGTTTCTGTTAACAAATAAATTTTAAATTTCTAGAGATTTTATTTATATTGTAGACGCCATAGTCTAGTAGGTAGTGTGTTGGCTCATTAGACGTAAGACCCAGTCTAGGTAGGTAGATAGGTTGGAGTGGTAGCTTTGATACCAATAGCTCACTTGAGCACGAATGCATAGCGGCCCGTTGTGACGCCACAGGTGAACACAGTCTCTGTATTGATCAAATTCCTCCAAACCAGAGAATAAGAAGAAGTTGGTCTGCGCAAGGGCTGCACATTTAAAGTACCACTTCCCCATGCTGGAAAACCAGCCCGAAAGTTTGATAAACGAAGCTATATTCTTGACATCAATAGATGATAGCTCCGTCAAGCTGACAATAATTGGGGCACTTCGCAAGAGATGAGCATTGACAAAGAAAGTGGATAACAGTCTCCTTTTCCTCAGCGTGCGAACTGCACCCACGGCAGAAGTCGTTAGATAGAAGCTGCATTCTTTCCATGTGTCTTTCCATAACACAATGACCTGCAAGCATGGCCACTGTGATCGAGATGACGTTACGATCAAGTTCAAGTAACTGTTTGATAAGCCTTCCAACCATCGATGGCCAAGTGAGCCTAGCGGTGGAGCAGGACTCCTCATTGACCCAGGATTGTTTGGTGTCTAGAAAGAATTTCCGCGTAATGACCAACTTAAGTAGCATTCCCAAATCGATTGAAGACGATTACGGAACTAGGGCACCAGGACTGGCGAGCTCGTTGGCTCTGCAGTTTACCAGAATATTACTGTGCCCGGTGGCCCGGATAAGTGTGACACTGAAGCGCCGAGAAAAAAAGTCGAGACAGCGGCGACATACCCTGACGATCGTGGAGTTATTCACAACGATCGACAGAGATTTTATGGCAGCCTGACTATCAGAGAAAATCGAGATCCATTGAGCAGCCTGGTTGATGGTCATTACTTTCGCCTCAAACACACATACATACATACATAATTGGTCATTGCAACCCTTCAGTCAGGATTATGACCTAGTTTCTCAAACACGCTAGAATAATCCAGCAGTCGTAGGGAAATGTTCAGTTTCCCAGAGTAGACTCCGCCACCAACCCTTTTATCGAGATTAGAGCCATCGGTGTATACATCCGGGAGTACCAGGAGGACGATCATGTTAGGGTTTCTCAAAAATCCGTCGTTCGGAATCGACTTTAAACTGCAGGTCACGCCACTCACGTGTAAAATTAACATACACAACATAAGTGGTGTGAGAAACTAAGTCGTAATCCTGACTGAAGGGTTGTAATGATCAATTATGTATGTATGTATGTTGATTATTCGTATTTCTGGTAGTTCTTTATATCTTTTGTGGCTGCATCAATACAATTCTACATACACCGTCTTGTCATTTACATTTCTAAACTGCGAATATGTGGAATTTTCTGAATGGAATCCATGCAAGAGGTAGTACCATGCAGAGATCAGCAATGAGTCATTTTTTCGCTACGCATAAGCACTCATGAAATTTTGAATATAAGTGAGTCAACAATATTGAAATTTAACTATGTACTCTGATTCATTCGTACTCATCTACAACGTTGTTTTATAAGTACAGGTTGCAATAAGTATGAGTACAACGTTGTCATCAAACTCATACCATTGGAAATATGTTTGATTCATAAGCGTACTCATTTAGATCCACAGCTTTAGAAAAGTACTTAAATGGATCGAGTGACTCGGAATCATTCAGTAAAATTTACAGTCTCAGTTGTTGTTGCATTTACAAAAAACCAAAAAAGAAACAGAGACAGCAAGCAAGGCAAACACACAACCTTTTAGTGGGAATTTTGGTGTTCGTACGCGATTCATACTTATTTTGTGCTTCATGTATATGTTGAGTTAAGGAGAGTCGAACTCAACAACATCATACGTGTTGTTAAGTATAAATATGATGAGTGCTTCAAACTTTGAATATTTGTAGAGGTTCCATGATATTATGAATGCTTATAATTATTAGAAATTATGAGTATGATTCAATTCTACTCATCTTTTTGAATACTCATTGCTGATCTCTGGTACCAAGAGGCTCCAATATGATTCACTATGAATAAGAAAGCCTGGTGAAAGTAATTTTAAATCACTTGGTTTGTCATAATAAACCTCTTGAGAAACTGGCAGAGGTGAAAAGCTATTGAAATTAATGCTTATACCCAATATTATTGTTAACTTAAATATGCAAAACGGAAATAAACAATAAAAGCCAAATTAGTGTGTGTTTAGATGTGTGAAATGTGACAACAACAGAGAAAAAAATTTTTCAAACATTGGGGCTTAAAAAATAATTTTTTGGTTTTATTTTCTTTCATTCATGTATTCATATTCATTCAATCTTTTTGTAGTTGGCCGCAAAACTTAAAACAAAATGTCTACGTTTTACTATTTAACTTACACGCTGCAAACAGTCAAAACAGACAATCAGACAAACCAAAGCTATTGATATGTATAGACAGAGTACACAGAGTCTTATGAGTTGTATTAAGTTAACAGGAAAAACCTCAAAACTTTACGTGATTTGGTTAAAAGCGATTCGCCTATATTTTTTGTTTCTTTTTTTCGTTTTTTTAATGAATATTAAGAGTTTGGTACTCATACATCAACGACGAGTCATTCATAAATTTTTTTGGTCTGGTCGTTTGTCTTCTTGCAAGTTTTTGAAGAAAACAAAACAAAAAAAAATTCATATTCAATCGAAATTGTTTAGAAATGTTTTGTTTTTTCTTTTTCTTCTTTTTCTTCTTCATTTTTTTGAGTTGTAATAAATATTTGTAAGTATTCCAGGCATACATACCATTCCACCAAATGAGCTTCACCACAAAAATTTTTTCCAATTCACATACACAAACACACTCAAACACTTACAGTCTTAACATCAATTTCAAGCAGAATTTATTATTTACAATGTGTGTGGTTTTTAATGAATTTCCGTTCTGGAAAACTATTATTTGGTAAATGATTTTACACCACCATTCACCACACCACTACCATCACCACCGACTGGAAGAGTAATTTTCATTTTTGTTTTTGTAAAATTCCTAGAAATCATTCATAGAATTCAAACCATTCACAATAACTCATAATGAATTTAATTTTTGAAATTCTTAAAGCATTCGTAAAAAAAAAGAAATTGAAAATTGACAAATTTTTATTGGAGGGGCTTCCTTAAAGACTTTTTTCACTAAAGCTCCACTACATTGAGTGCATTAAGGCCTAAAGGCTAATGAATTAGTAAGAAATATAAATCTGGAACCTTTCCTTTAGAGCGTATTGAAGTCCCCACAGTATAGTAACTAGAGCCTTGGGTTATTAGACACTAGAGGAGCCATAAAGTCTACTTTATCATTTTGGTGAGAGCACTCCTCGTACATATCATATCAAATTTAAGGTTTAACACACATTTGGCTTCAAAAAAAGGGCAGAGGTGTTATTGCAGTCTACAATAAATACGTAGAGCCCGTTATTAAAGCATTTTGAGAGAAAAAAAATAAATTTTTTACAATTTCCCTGATGTTATTTTAAAAAGAGAGACCTACCGTAGTCTAGTAGGTAGCGTGTTGGCTTATTACACGTGAGTCCACAGTTCAAACTCCAGTTTAGCCATCTCCAACAAAACGAAATATGAAAGAAAATTTCTTTGGCGAAAAACTCTGAAAGTAAAACTAAATTTGCCATGAAAAGTTTCTCAAAAAATCCCGTATTTCGGGATCAACTAGGAGGCTATTAGTCTGAGCAGCTAGTTAAACATTCTAGAAATGAATTTTCCGACTATTATGGCAAAGCTAAATAAAGTTGAGATATCTAGGTAATAGAGGAGGTTGCCATCACCCTCAGATATGACTAACAAAGGAGTGTATTTTAGCGGAGTTCGAAAATCTAAAGTTGAGATCTTTCAATCAATGGACTTTTATTTGTGCCTGAGGCTTAAGTCCTCGTACATTTGTCAATTGGAGGAACTAAAAGGATTTCTAGTTGGCATCTGATGTATCTTGAAGCCGTTTTCACAGTAAATTGGGCAGCAAGTGCCACAAAGTTAGTTTAACATCACGAAGGAGAAGGTCAAAATTAAGACAATTATCCTTATGCGATGACACATCTCAAACAAGACGAATTCTGCTGCCTCTCAGCAGATCTCTGGGAGTAAATATAAAATTGCAAAGAAAAGTTTCTCAAAAATCTGTCGTTTGTAGTCGACATTAACGTGCTGGTGCCACCCCTTATGGATAAAATTAACGCACACAACATAATTGGTATGAGAAGCTAGGTCGTGACCTGACTTAAAGTTTGTAATGACTAGGTATGTATGTATGTAGGGATGTCTGTATATCGAAGTCCCTTGTCGAAAACACAATCATTATCCTTCTTTTTACCAGCGGATTAAATTTGTAAGAAGATCACAGCACGCGTTCTTTCTCGCGGTATGCAGAGTTTCGCCATTAATATTCTTAAGAGCATATCACAAGATAATTGACAAATTTTAAACGAGCCTATAAGGCGAAGCCATCTAAAATTAGACTTTCGAATATAGGCCAGGATCTACAACTGCTGTTGAATATTTGCTTGGGTTTAGTCAGAGTACATAGTAGAGATCAGCAATGAATCGTTTTTTCGATACTCATCAGCACTCATGAAATTTTGTATATACGTAAGTCTACAATATTGAAATTTAACTACGAACTCTGATTCATTCGTACTCATTACAACGTTGATTTATAAGTACAGGTTGCAATGAGTATAAGTACAACGTTGACATCAAACTCGTACCATTCGAAATATGTTTGATTCATAAGCTTACTCATTTAGATTCATAGGCCTTTATAAAAATACTTATAATAAAGCGTGTTTTTTATAGAGGTATAGAACTTTAAGTTGGCATTACTTTTCAAGATGGCGACCGATTTAACAGCTGTCAAGTGATTTATTCTCAGTTTGGTTTGGCAATTCATCATGAAGAGACTCACGCCCAAACAAAGCTTGCAAATAGTGCAATTTTATTTCGAAAATAATGGTTCTGTGCGGAAAACGTATCGCGCACTATCCAGTGTTTAGCGATGAAGCGCACTTCTGGTTGAATGGCTACGTCAACAAACAAAACTGCCGCATTTGGAGTGAAGGTAATCCTCAAGTGTATGTGGAAACACCGCTACATCCAGAAAAACTGACTGTTTGGTGCGCTTTATGGGCTGGTGGAATAATTGGTCCGTACTTTTTCAAAAACGATGGTGGCCAAAACGTTACAGTCAATGGTGATCGGTATAGAGCCATGATTACTAACTTTTTCATTCCTGCATTGAATAACCATGATGTCCAGGAGATGTGGTTTCAACAAGACGGCGCAACATGTCACACAGCTCGTGCCACAATAGATTTATTGAAAGACACGTTTGGTGACCGCCTAATTTCACGTTTTGGACCTGTGAATTGGCCTCCAATATCTTGTGATTTAACACCGCTAGACTACTTTCTGTGGGGCTATGTAAAGTCATTGGTCTACGCGGTAAAGCCACAAACGCTTGACCATTTGGAAGACAACATTCGCCGTATTATTGCCGATATACGGCCACAAATGTTGGAAAAAGTCATCGAAAATTGGACGTCCAGATTGGACTACATCCGCGCCAGCCGTGGCGGTCATATGCCAGAAATCGTATTTAAAATGTAATGTCACAAGATTATCTTTCGGATAAATAAAATGCATGTCAATCGAATAATCCATCGTTGTTTTATTGCAACTTAAAGTTCTATACCTCTATAAAAAACACCCTTTACTTAGAAATAATTCGAGTCACTCGAATCATTCAACAAAATTTACAGTCTTAGTTGTTGTTGCATTTACGAAAAAGAAAACAGATACGTAAGCAAAAAGACAGACAAAGGATCAAGCAGAGCGAACACACAACCTTCTAGTAAGTATTTTAGTGTTCGTATGCGAATCATACTTATTTTGTGATTCGCGTCTATGTTGAGTTATAGAGTCTAAGTCAACAATATCATACTTGTTGTTAAGTGTCAATATGATGAGTACTTCAACCTTTGAATATGAGTAGAGGTTCCATGATATTCAAATAA
Source organism: Sarcophaga subvicina (assembly GCA_936449025.2). Lineage (NCBI taxonomy): Eukaryota > Metazoa > Arthropoda > Insecta > Diptera > Sarcophagidae > Sarcophaga > Sarcophaga subvicina. The sequence continues at coordinate 110,932,979 of OW388084.2, read as the reverse complement.
GTATGAATGTATATATGTATCAGAAATTATGAGTATGATCTATTCTACTCATCTTTTTTAATACTCATTGCTGATCTCTGGTACAGATATTCATTTTTTATTATATTTTTAATACTGGACTGAATTTTTTTTTGAAAAGTTCAATTCAATTTATAGTTAAGGCCTATTTCATAATGTTAAATTAAAAACTTCACTATTATTAACCTAAAAAACAAATTTATTTTGAATTAAAAAAAGTTTACTTTACACACATTAAAAAACCAATTCATGTAGTATGCCTTGCAAGCCCTCATATAAATGCCACCATCATGCTTTGTATACATACGAGTATCATATACTTTTAACACCACGTTAATTAATATTTAAAGCACTGCTTAAATGCATTAAATTAAAACGGAAATTATTTTTAAATTTAATTAAAATAGAAAAACTCCTCCCCATACTATAACGTTCATTAGAACAGATTATTAGCGACAAACTTACTTCTGCAGCAGACAACATAATGGAGATAAAAAAATTCATTACAGTTTGACAGACATAATGGCGGCCAGGCGGGCATAGAATTTTAATTTTATTTTCATCATTATCACGTTTTTTAATTTTAATTTTTTTAAGGAATATAAAGTCATTAATTTATTTGGGTCAATTAAGTACGTATCATAGTTTTCTTCTTTTCCTTTTTCTTCTTCTGCTTCTTCGTTTCAAACCATATTTATTGATTCAAGTTTTATAAACTTCCACGAGACTCATGCGTCAATTGGTAAAAAATAGGAACAAGAAAAATTGTGTGAAATAATAATCATCATCATGACGTTTTGATAATGATGATAATCACGATGATGATGTTATTGATGGTTTTTTTTTTTGGTAATCAGCTTGATTTTGTTTGTTCTTCCCGGAAATGATTTGTAATTGACTTCCTTTCATTTATTGCAATTTCTCCATTGGAATACGAAATACAAGTAAAATTGAAAAGCATTTGAAAACAAAAAATTCATGTGTGTGTGTGTAGTAGTAGCATGGCAAACATTACAACAAAAAAAAGTTGAAAATATATGTGAATTGTAATTATTGATTACCATTTTATCGTTGTTTAATTAAAAACGATTTTTAAACAGTTTGTTGTGGAAGTAAATTAGAAAATTAATGTTAAATAGTTGCCTTTAAACTGTAACACCCACCATTCAAGCATAGAATTAACACACACAACATAAGTGGTGTGAGGAACTAGGTTGTAATCCTAGCTAAAGAGTGGTAATGACCAATTATTTATGTTATGGATATAATTGCCTCCATGAGAATAATTTGATTGATTAATCGGTGTTAAATCAAGCAAGAGATCTCTAATTAAAAAAACTCGCATCAGTCTATGACAGACTGACTAGGCGAATAAGCTAGCTAAGGCCCACACTAAGCTTCCAATCATGGACTTGAACTTTACAAATCAAATAGCTTGTAACTCGTTACTAACTATATCACGTATAAAATTGTTCTCGAGCTTATTTGGGTTCTAACGCAGCAACCTTAACTGCTGTTTTATCTAAAAACATCATCTGCCTTGGTCAGAATTAACGGATAAAACTTTAGCTTACTTGCTGCAGTAAATACTGGTTACTGACTCTTTGGTGCCTACAATGAAAACGACAATGGCCTGAAGGTTGATGAGGCAATCAACGTCTTTCTCTGTAATTTTTCTATCTTGACAACAATCGAAGAAAGCCAGTTGTTTTGAAATATTCTTATTAGCTTGAATGACATGAGGGATGTGAAATGGTCTTATCAGAAATCCAAAATGGTTTGACCCAAACTAGAGATATTAAATAGGCAGTCCAATTCTGTTATTAAGATGGCTGGATTTGTTGTTATTGACTAAGTGGAATTTTCAGTAAGATTGATGTTTACATTGCTCTGTCAAAACATTCTCATAAAGCTTCGTGGATACACATTATTTTAAGCATAAATTGGTGATAACAGCACTGCATAAGCCTAGGTTATATCAATCAATTTTCACATGGCGTGAATATAATATCAGGCGCTTTATTAGTTGGTTTATATAGCATAGCACAGCGTCCGTATCTAGACTGATATTTACATTTAGTGAGTACTGCAGCGGACTCAAGGATGATAGCTGGTCTACGACAACATATATTGAATGTAGTGGTGAGGTAAATTTTGCGATGGAATTGTATTCTCTTTAGGAAAAGGTCCGATCTTGCTATGAAGTTCACTGATATTGTAACCTCTAATGTCGCCATAGTCTAGTAGGTAGTAATTTGGCTGGTGTGGCCACGATTCTCCAATAAAACGAAATTTAATTATTTCTTCGGCGACTTCCTCTAAACAGATTTCTGGCAAACACTCTGAGAGTGAATAAAAAATGGCCTCAAAAATCTATCGTTCAGAGTCGACTTTAAATTTATACCCGTGTATAAAATTGAAACAAGCAGCATAAGTGGTGTGAGAATCTAGGTTGCAATCCTATCTGAAGTGTTGTAAGGAACAATTATGTATGTATGTATGTATGTATGTATATATGTATCAGTATGGCTATGACATACCAATTGTTAGTTGTAGTTAAATGACGAAAAAGATGCTGTCGATATTATGTCGGTATACATTGTGCCAGACTACATAACACAAAATGGATTGCCACACCTAAGTTTGTACAATTTTGTACGTATGAGGGTGCAGCCATTGCGGTTTCCTGGATAGATCTTTTATAAGGAATTGAAGTCTATAAGCGTTTTCAAATTTCAACAACGATGTTTACATTTATTCAGATTTCGAGAAGCCGAAGTCCTGAACGTTTGCCTTCAAAAACATTCATCGTACTGTTTACATTGCCATATAAAAGGCAAGGCAAAGCAGGCGACTGAGTTAGTGAAGTTCAGTCAGTATTGTGTGAAGACAAGGTGTGGTTGAAGAGAATAGTCGTGGTTTGAAGATCTCCGTTTCAAAGATCTGTCGAATAATTGTCTAGTAATTGTTACTGTTTATCAAAGGGTATAACAGAGAAAAGCAATTCTTGTTGTATACATCAAGTTGTGAACAGTGGCATACAGAATTGTGTAAATAATAATGAATTTTAATTAAAACTAAACACAAATTTATTTTCATTTTATTTGCAATCTACGAGCGTTTAAACGTTTTTTAAAAGGTAAAAACGTAACAATACTTTCTTGATCCTTTTGTTAAAATATCTGGAGTAGCAAAGAGTTGCGGACAAAGAGGCTGACTTCCAAAATGTTGGTTGATTTGTGTTTGAACAAAGTATAATATTTCATAAAGCCGCTATACAAAATGTTTACAATGTATACTATTTTAAAACGTCGTGAATGTGTATTTTTAACGCAGTCAAAAAGCAATCAGGCTTCGGATTTATAGTTGATGCATTGTTTGGTAACTTTGCAGATCTACATAGTTTATATAGCGTAGTGGAACTGCATACAAACTTTGTATTGACACATTTTGAAAGTCAGCCGGAGTTTATATCAACTGACAGCTTATAAAATATGTATGTTAGGGACTAAGAACTGTTTTATATTTCCGATTCCAAAGGATGAAATTTTTGTTTTGAAAAGAAAAAACTTTAACAAATAAATTATTTGCTTATTTGGCATGCTAAAAACTAATTAACCAAGACAATTAATGTTTTAATAAATTTTCTAATAATTTTCTGTACAAAAATAGTGATTAAAAGAAAAGTCTTCTTTTAAATATTAATGCCGTTAGTTGTTTAATTTTTAATTAAAGAAATGGAATAATTTTTGTTACACTTTTTATTCTGACCTCTATTTTTATAGACAATATGTTGCATGATGTTTTCACAATTACTGTGTATGTTTTTCTATTTTCTCTGTGTTATGTTTTCGATTAGTTTCTAATCAATTAACCCTGATTTTGTCATTATCTGTTAGACGACGGATAAGAATGAAAATAATTTCATTAATAATTACAAATTTGTTCTCATTTTTTTTCTATGGAAAATTATGTATTACAATTGTAACTACATCAAAAAATACAACAGCATTTACATAAATAACTCAACAGCAACAGCAACATACTAGATAGACATGCGGTTTAACATGATGATTAAAAAAATAGAAAACCAAAGCAAAACAGCAATTAATTTCGAACAACACTTAACTGACTGACTAACAACAAACAACAAACAAGTGCCATGAATGATGATGAAAATTTGAAATGGAATTTAAATTAAAATTGATTTCTGTTTTGGTCATAGAAATGTAACAGTAAAAATACATTTTAAACTATTAAACAAACGAAAACAACAACAAAAAAACTACGCAAATAAATTTATTTATTTATCATGAGGCATGAAAGACTTATTGAAACTAATTTTTCTGTTTTTTTCTTGGTTTTTTTTTAAATTTTTGTAAGAAAGCAAAGGAAAGGAAACAATAGCAAAATATTTTTGTATTTACAAAATCATAAAAATCATTTAACAACAACATAAAGAACAACATTAACGCGGCATGTTAAGATTTAAAAAATAAAATCTCTACGCAAATATAAAATAAAATGTAGTATGGCCAGGCAGCAAGCAATATTTCAGCAGAGTGTTTGGGTAAACAAAATTGGCCATAAAAATTACCAGACAATTTTCAAATGCAATAAATTTTTTAGTTGTGGTTTTGAAACGCAAAACAATTTTCTTGTTAAGAAAAGCAATTTTTTTCCTTCTCTTTTTCGCTCATTCTTTTTATTTTTATTTGGTACCAAACGATTTATTGTTGTTGTTATAGTATAGTGTTAATGTGTTAAATGTTTTACCAACAAAATAAAATGTATCCACCATTTATTAACAATACATACAGGCCGTTATTGAATATTAACCATGGCATGAACAACAGATTTTCGTTAAACAACCAACTGGTGACAAACGAAAACACGCAAACTTACAAAAATTAGGTCAAATGAAATGGAAATAAAAATATTTTTAATTCCCTTGTATAAATAATAATTAAAACCACCTCCAAAAAACAAATTTTCTCCTCCTTTTCTGTGTTGCAAATACTTTTTTAAATGCTTTAGAAGGCGCGAATTATATTTGATTTGATTTCATTATCACTTGCATCTCGTAAGCAAATCACCAATTTACCCAAGATTTTTATCTTTTTATTCTAAGCAATTCGCATTGACGCGTTCAGTTCGACGTCGTCTACAGCATTTATTGTTCACATACATACATAATCTAATCTCAGCCCCAAATTCATAGTAATTTTCATGCAAAAAAACGAAGCCGTTAATCTATAACGAGTCATAAAAAATAAGCCAAAATGCGAGGAAAAAACACGAGAAAAAAATTTACCAAATAAATGGCAATTTATAATGAAATATTATGCGATAAATATTAGGGGTATTCACTTAATGAGACATTTTTTATAATATTGTTAAGAAAATAAAGAATCTAAATACTGGTGGTGTTTTTTTTTTTCAAACATCACTTAACAATTTTTATTGTAAACAAGTAAACAAAAATACAACAACAAACACTACAAGAAATAAATGTAAACAAAATACACAAACAACAATAATGAAACAAGGATGTTTACATTTATAGAGATTTCGAGAAGGCGAAGTCCTGAACGTTTGCCTTCAAAAACATTCAACAGACTGTTTACATTGCCATATAAAAGGCAAGGCAAAGCAGGCGGCTGAGTTAGTTAATTTCAGTCACTCTTGTGTGAAGACAAGGTGTGTTTGAAGAGAGTAATCTTGGTTTGAAGAATTCCGTTACAAAGATCTGTCATACAATTGTTTAGTAATTGTTATTGCTTATGCAAAGTGTGTAAACAGAGAAATAACAAAACAAAGCAATTGTTGTTGTTTACATAAATTTGTGACACACAGAATTATGCGAATAATAAAGAATTTTATGTAAAACTAAAAACAAATTTATTTTTATTTTATTTGCAATCTACGAGCTCATACAGGGAGAGTCAGTTTATTAGTGACTGAGGTACCCCAGGATATGAAGCTAATTAGGTGATGAAATAGGTGACATTTCCATTATGCTGTTCAAAAAGAAATGATTCCTGTTCGAATTGAGATAGTTTTGTAAAAGATCGGATAAAATATTATCAGTTCTATAGTGGTCAGGAGAAGAAACCAAATTAAAAATTATGCAACAAGTTCTAGACTTACTTACATACTTACTTAAGTAGTCATTACGATTACAACCTAGTTTCGCACACCACTTATGTTGTGTGTGTTAATTTTATACATGAGTGGAGGGACCTATAGTTTAAATTCGACTAGGAACGAGAAATTTTTGAGAAACTTTTCCATGCAATTTACTCCCAGAATTCTTGCCAGGAGACTGCTGAGAGGAAATGGGCGAAAACTGCTGAATTCTCAGATTTTTTGGTTTTCTGCTGAGAGGAAAGAGATATGTTTTCGTATTTTATTTTGTTGCTGTCTGTGTTAGGGTTTCACCCATGGCTTCTTGTCTAATAAGCCAATACACTAGCTATTAGACTTCAGAAAATACAATCTGCTTCGCACATATCTAATGATAGTAAAGCGGCCATAAGTTCCCAAGTTATGTGTAGAATTTCAGCATTCATTGCATTCAGTTTGAGATCGCCTTGAACCTAATTGAATCAGGGAACATCTAGTTCCTATGTTGGTATAGTAGGAGATAGATAGAGGCAACATTTCCTCTGGCTTTTAAGTCACCAATCGTTCGCTTAAGACCTCAGATCATGAAATGTTAATGAACTATACGTCGAGCAGGAGAAGAGGCCTTAATGAGTAATGAATTTAAAGTTTGAGCAGCACTAAAGTTGCAGGGCTTCCCGATAGAGCCGTATAATTCTGACCGACAAAGTTTCATTCAGCAGTCTTCAGCCAATTATGCGTGTCAACACCATTTAATTTCTTTTTATTCACATGAATACATAGTGGAAATTTATACGCTAAGATATGTTCCACAAATCACTATATGAAGTCGTTGTAGTCTAGTAGGTATTTTGTTGGCTTATTGGATGTAAAACCACGATTCAAACCCCATGTCAGACATGTCCAATAATACGAACTATAAAAAATATTTCTTTTGCAACTATCTCTCATCGGATTTCTGACAAAAATTCTGAGAGTAAATAAAATTGCCATGAAAAGTTTCTCAAAAATTTGTCGTTCGGACTCGACTTTCGAACTGTAGTTCCTGCTACTCATTTATAAAATTAAGGCACACAACACAAGTGATGTGAGAAGCTAGATCGTAATCATGGCCGATGGGTTGTAATGACCAATTATTTATTGATGTTACGTTTTTTACCTTTTGAAAAACGTTTAAAATATGAGCTCGTAGATTGCAAATGAAAATAAAAATAAATTTGTGTTTAGTTTTTAATTAAAATTTCTTTATTATTCACACAATTCAATGTGCCACTGTTCACAACTTTATGTAAACAACAACAATTGCTTTCTTTGTTATTCCTCTGTTTACACGCTTTTTATAAACAATAACAATTACTAGACAATTGTTCGACTGATATTTGTAACGGAGATCTTCAAACCAGGATTATTCGCTTCAAACACACCGCGTCCTCACACAAGATTGACTGAACTTTTACTTTTTCTTCAAGGCGTGATCATATTAGGAAAGAGAGTAAACGTCACTGACTTCAATGCTTTCCCTCAGTATAAGACTCTGTGTATTTTTAGAATTTTCAAGAGTTCCTTCCCTTTAATGATTACCCCTAATACTGTGATTATGTGTAATTTATTTTTGGGAACTGTTTGTTGCATTCTTTTTTTTTGTATTTCAGGGCACTTTGTATTCCTTAAGAGATTTATGAAGCTTTTGTGTTTTTTATACGATCGCATGGATATATGTTTGATTGGACACATTAAAATGTAATCGGGGGGCCTGTGTATGTGTACATCATCAGCGGACGTGAGGAAACAGTGTTAAAAACATTTCAAAATTTCAATCTTTTAACACTCATCACCCAGGCAGAGATGATGCTTAGCGGTTAAACAATGCATCACACTTTCGAAGCGGTGAAAGACGAATGAGACAGAGACACAAAGAGTGGACGAGAGAGAGAGAGAGATTTAAATAATTTTCATAGACAAGACGGTATTTATGCTTTGATGAATGACTGTGATGATAGTCATCGGTAAAACATCTTTAAAATTGTATCTCAGGCAGGCAGCATGAAGTGGCTTTTCATACAGAGTTTTCAACAACTTTTTTTTCCTTTTTCTTTTCCTTATTTTCTTTGTGATTATATTGTTGCTGGTGTTGTTGTTATTGTTAGTATGGCTTTTCAAAGATCTTTCACACATTGAGTGGAAGGAAATAAAAAAAAGCTGAACTGAATTGAAATAAAAAACGTGTGAAATCGAAAAGTTCTGTAAAGTAGACGAGGGCATCAAGCGTATTGGATATGTTGCATGCAGCATATGTTCTACATATTTTCAATGTTTCGTTAAATGTTTTGTATTTTTTGTTGTTTTTAATCTGTGATTTATTTACTGCATTTAAGTTTTATAAAAAAATAATAAAAATTGAGGCAGAAATTCAAACAAAAAAACAGAAACTGAAAATGGTTTTGATTTTTTTTTTGATTTTGTTCACAAGATAATCAACCACAACTATGCAATCGATTTGTAGTTATTTTTATATGAACGCCAAAATGTATTTTTATTGTTGTATTCCACTGTAGCCATAGCCGTAGCTGTAGCTGTGATGGTTGCTGTTGTTATTGTTTTGATTTTCATTTTCATTCGCTTGGCTTTTCCAATATTTTAAATGTTTTTTTTTTAGACGTATAAATAAAATCAAAATCGAAATAAAAATCCAAAAACAAACACAAACAGAAAGAATATTTATTTGTTTTTTTGCAATAAATTTAATTTAATTGATATGAATACGAATTGCAGTTGATATGTCAAGGTCCATTAGTGTAGTCGAGTTTGCCCGAATGCTGCATGTTTCTCAATTTAATGCGAAATAAATCAAAGCGATATAAAACTGCAGCCTTTTTTCCTTGCTATTTTCATATTTTTCAGCAATTTTTCTGAAAAGCATTTAAATGTGAACGTGTTTATAAACAGTTTTCAGAAAAACCATTTTTTTCATTCGCAATTATTTAAGAAATAAATTTGCTACTGACTATTTGGCGATTTAGTGAACAGAATATGTTGGAGATTTACTTTTTGGAGTTATCTGGTGTAAATTATAGCATTTGTTTAAAGTTTTGATTGCCTCAACTCTATCTGATTAGAAACGTTTTTGGTTTAAATAAAATGCCGTTTACATTACTTTACATGTAGGATAGTATTTACATACGTTACATGTAGGATAGTATTTACATACGTTTATAGAGAGACAAATATTGTGATAAAATTTGTTTGATTTTTTCCTAAAAGCTTCAAATGTAAAGCTTTAAAGCAGTGGACAATTTTCTCACTTTTGTTGGTAGGTAAGATTATATTGCCATCAATCTTAACTACAGATCAGTTGGATTCTACTAAAGTTTGGTTTGTGATATTCTTATGCCTGTTCTGCTAAATACCCTACATTTTCAAATAAAGATAATTTTACCCTGTAGTTAAAAACTCTTTCACAGCAGATCAGCTAATGCCGCAAAACACCATAGAAAATGTTCCGAAGTCACCTTCTCTTCATTACGGGTACATACATACATAGCATACATAATTGCCCATTACAATCCTTCAGTCAGAATTACGACCTAGTTTCTCACACCACTTATGTTGTGTGTGTTAATTTTATACATGAGTGGTGGGACCTACAGTTTAAAGTCGACTCCGAACGGCAGATTTCTGAGAAACTTTTTCATGAGAATTTTATTTTCACTCTCAGAGTTTTTGCCAGAAGTGTGCTGAGAGGAAGTCACCGAAGAAATATTTTTTCATATTTTTGTTTTGATGTCTGACCTGGAGCTTGAACCTTGACTTTACGTCTAATAAGCCAACACACTACCTACTAGACTATGGCGACTTCATAGCATAGAGTAGACCTTCTGTAACAAAATTTTTATCACACGTTTCTTGCCTTCCAAATGGAAGTTTTAAATGTAATATTCCTTATAAGATTATAGAAATTCTATAAAAATTGGTATAGGTTTCCAATTGGAGGCCTATTTTTAGTGTTAAAATCATTTGTCATGATTGTTTAGACAATCCAAGTGGAAAATTTAACACGAAATTGCTTTGTACAGTTTTCATGCCACACGAGCCGATCACTGCTCTTTACAACACTGAAAATTTGTTAAAATCTAGACTGTTCGGTGAGGATAATAAGATCCTTTAAGCTAACCAGTCAGACCGTAGAGAGTTAGCAGATACTGTACAAGACGCTCATTTTCCCTGTGCTTCTATATGGCGCAGAGGCATGGACACTATTAAGCGCTGATGCAGTGGGCTTGAGAGTATTCGAGAAAAAAGTTCTATGCAAGATCTTCGTGCGAGTTGGCAATGATTTCCGCCTGCGATCCAACAGTGAGTTGTGTATTAACATCCAACAGCTGTGCTGGCTCGACCATGTTGTTCGAATGGATGAGGATGCTCCAGGGAGATGGGTGTTTGATGCGGGAATCTGAGGAAGTCGGCAAAGAGAACGACCTTTTTTGCGTTGGAAGGACCAGATTGCAGAAGCTCTGTCATCAATTAGTGTGACCAAGTGGCGTAGGCGCACAAGAAGAACAGACGCCTGGAATGATGTGTTAAGGCAGGCTGAAATCCGTTAATTGGGTTGTTAATGGCCATTAAATAAAATTGCCATGAAAAGTCTCTCAAAAATCTGTCGTTCGGAGTCGATTTTAAACTGTATGTCCCGCCACTCATATATAAAATTAACACACACAAGTGGTGTGCAAAACTAGGTCGTAATCCTGACTGAAGGGTTGTAATGACTAATTGTGTATGTATGTATGTATATAAGTTCACAAATGACCGCCTTAAATGGAAAAAACGAAGTAATTTCGGTCTAAAGACCGCACTTCAGTTTAGAACTAAAATAACGCGCTTAATCGTGCAGAAAAATTGAAAGACTTGCACATCTAGGATACGTCCCTATTTACTCATGGCAACGTACCGCACCCTTTGTTCATTTTACGATCGCCATAATCGTTTTATCGAGAGGACATGTGGTAGACAAATTGGAGTCTACTAGTTCAGTACGCGATCGAGCAACATCCGTACACAAGATCTGACAAGACATCCATTTTCATCGAAAAATTCTCTTCAACGATGAAGCCTATTGGAGGACAAATGGGCGCGTTAACAAACAAATTTGTAGAATTTGAAACGATGCACAACCACATGAAATCCAAGAACGTCCTGATAACACCACTGTTTAGTGTTGACTTTGAGCCGGCGGCATTATCGATTCACATTACTTTGAGAACGACTTTGACCATGGCATCACTGTCAACGGCGAACACTCAAGTTTGATGATTATCAACTTCTTATGGCATACGTGAAGTCACCATAGTCTAGTAGGTAGTGTGTTGGCTTACTAGATGTGAGGCGACTGTTCAAACCCCAGGTCAGACATCTCCTACATCACGAAGTATGAAAAAGTATTTCTTCTGTGACTTCCTCTCAGCAGATTTCCGGCAAAAACTCTGTGAGTAAATATAAAATTGCCATGAAAAGTTTCTCAAAAAATCTGTCCTTTGGAATCGACTTTAAACTGTAGGTCCCGACAGTCCTGTATAAAATTAAGACACACAACATAAGTAGTGTGAGAAGCTAAGTTGTAATCCTGTCCACAGGGTTGTAATAACCAATTATGTATGCATATATGTATGTTATTTATTGTAAATCCCTGCAGAAGACTGTAATGCTCTCTCTGCAAATCATTTCCAGTGCTCCTCAGCGTTTCAACAGTTCATAATGTATGGAAACTTTTTGCTCTCATTCAGTAAAAAGTGTTACGTTACGCGAGAAATAAATTAAGAATTCATTCAGATCCTGCATACATATAATCGATATGTGTTATATGGAAACGAGGCTTTGGTTCTAAACAGCTAAACCAGCCTTAGCTGCTCTACACACTAAATTCGGCAATCCCTTATGTAATAAATTTGATAACCATCCGAGAGTTTGTTAGAATCGTTCTGAGCTGAAAATGTTTAAAATTTTGCACTCTTTTCATATGAGTGCCATTACTTTTGCCCAAAAAACTTCTGTTGCACTTTTTTCGTGAAATAAAAAAATTGTTTTGGTGCACAGATGCTTTAGGCGTACATCTGCCTGATATTTTTTGCCTTTTCTTTCTCTCAACAACAGCATTGACATGTTTCGGTCGATTGCTAAAAATAATTCGTTATGTTTTCTTTAAATATCTGCCAGTATTTTTTTCGTTTTTTTTAATTTTCTACTGCTGCACGTGTTGTTTTAGTGGCACTGGCAGTGATTTATTGTTAAATTAATTACGATTTTGTTAAAAAGGAAATACTTTAAGTGTTTGTAATACTTATTGTGAGGGAAAGAAGAAAAAAATACGATTTTTGGCGCATTATTTTCTTTAGCAGAATAGCCTATCAAACAAAGTTGTATGTATAGTATGTGGCTATGTTGCCATTATCGAGCTTAAATATCATCATAAATTTTCACCTGCAACAATTACAAATTGTTCAAACGATTGTCTGTCTGACAAAGACATTGAAAAGTTAGAATAGAATGGAAGAAAAAATTCAAGAAAAAAAAGAAAAACTTTTCCAAACATTTGTTTGAGATTTTAAAGTTTCAAGATTCGTTCATGCAGTGAAAACCTTGAGTAATTATAAAGCAATTTCAGACTTCTTGGCACACAGTCTTAAAAAGCAACAAAAGAAACAAAACAAGAAAAAAACCCTGTGACCCTTATAAGAAAGTAAATCTTTTTTAAGTTCAATGTTTTTCTTTCCCCGAACAATTTTTTTTTAGCTTTCTTTCGTATACTTTTTCAAGCCAATAGTTTATTGATCTGATACGTTGTTTTTCTCATTCTGTTTTTTTTTTGTTGGATTTAAAAGAAAAATACACACTACGAGTATAAGCGCAATGAAAATGTTTCTTCAATGAAAATGTTTTTTTAACCCAAAGTATTCTACTCCTTATAAACATTCGTATAAAATCATACAAAACATAAGCAAATCCACTAAAACCTAAAATAAACTAATTTATACGACTAGTTAAAGCCGTACACCACTTAAGAATCATGTACTCAATGTATTGTTGCTAAAATGAAAAATCAAGATACTGGTGTTTTGCTTTACATCGTTTAACATTAAAATTATAAACAAAAGCTGCAAAAACTAAGACAATGAACTTGTTTACAAATTATCGCAGTGCGTAATAACAACAAACATCAGCATAAACAAAAATGATAAACAAGTAAACAAAAATACAACAACAAACACTACACGAATAAATGTAAACAAAATACACAAACAACAATAATGAAACAACGATGTTTACATTTATAGAGGCCGTGAGAAGGCGAAGCCACAAGAATTCGCCTTCAAAAACATTCATCGGACTGTTTACCCTGCCATATAAAAGGCAAAGCAAATCAGGCGAGTGAGTTAGGAAAGTTCAGTTAGTCTTGTGTGAAGACGCGGTGTGTTTGAAGAGAGTAATCATGGTTTGAAGATCTCCGTTACAAAGATCTGTCGAATAATTGTCTAGTAATTGTAATTGTTTATGCAAAGGGTATAAACAAAGGAATAACAAAAAATGGCAATTGTTGTAGTTTACATAAAGTTGTGAACAGTGGCGCACAAAATTGTGCAAATAATAAAGAAATTTAATTGAAACTAAACACACAATTTATTTTCATTTTATTTGCAATCTACGAGCTTATATTTTAAACGTTTTTTAAAAGGTAAAAACAGTATGGAAACCTTTAAAAGCCTACAGTAGAGTATCGACAATAAACAACCAATAAACCTTTATGCCCCAATTGTAATGCATTGCAGTATGTATTGCGTTTGCAGCAACAGATTTTTTTCATTGCAAAGGACCAGCTGTTGTTGGATTTTCTTTCTAGCTTTGGTAGCTTTTTTATTGCTTTTACTCTTGTGTTTCCTACATTCCTTTTTTCTTTTTTGATGTAAACTTTTGAAAATCTTAAAAACCCTTATGTACACATATACACTTGCATTCTTTTTCAAAATGCCATCCTTTTGGTAAAAGGACTTCACTTCACTTCATAATGTAAGTTATAAAGTCGGAGAAATATGTCTGTATGTATGTATTTGCCAGTGTAAAACGCATATTGATGTGTTGCAATAGCCAGCCAAACAGCCATAAGTGCGGAGTGTACGAATAACAAAGATTTACGATTTATGCTCTTAAACTAATGGGAGTCGTTAGTGTTACGAAAACATTAATGAAGGTTCGGAATGAATGAAAAGTTGCTTAAAATTTAGAAGTTATTGTGGTTGTATGAAGATAATGTTTCGTAGCTTCTACACTATCACTGGTTAAAAATGGTGGCATATGAGATTTGTGTTCGTATCTTCTTTTATACCAACGAATTAGAAATTTCCTTTAATGAAGGCAATAGATGTGAAAAATAACAACTTTCCGTTTCCTGGCGTTTGGAAACTCTTATTTATTGTACTCAAAATCTTTACTCAAAGGATAGAAACGTTGCTTTATGCTCATCTAGGCAGTTCTAAATCAGAATGTAGTTTTTTATGAACATTTTACATACATACACAATTGATCATTACAACGCTTCAGTCAGGAATACGACCTAGTTTTTCACCCTTCTCTTATGTGTGTTAATTTTATACATGAGTGGCGGGACCTACAGTTTAAAGCCGACTACAAGCGACAGATTTTTGAGAAGCTTTTTCATGGCGATTTCATTCACATTCAGGGTATGTACCGCACTCCTTCCGGAATCCTCGTTAATTGACTTGGGTATGCCACTTACCGCGATAAAACTGGCCATTGTGCGGAAATTCTTTCGGGACACCAACCTATCCAAGGTCAATGAGGAATCTTGCTCCACTGCTAGACTCACTTGTCCCTCGGTGGATAAAAGACGCACCAACCAATAGCTCGGACTTGATAATCTCGATCACATTGACCATGTTTCCAGGTCATTGTGTTATGGGAAGACACGCGGAAAGAATGCAGCTCCCATCTAACGACTTCTGCAGTGGATACGGATCTGCTGAGGTAGACGAGACTGTTATCCACTTTCTTTGTCAATGCCCTTCTCTTGCGAAGTGCCGATGTAGATTATTTGGCTATCCAATCCTTGTCAGCTTGACGAAGCTATTATCCATTGTTGTCAAGGATTTAGCTTCGCTTATAAAACTTTCGGGCTGGTTTTCCAGCGTGGGGTAGTTGTGATTTTAATGTACAGCCCTTGTGTTGACCAACTTCTTTCCCAGCTTGAACTTAATCGGTACAGGGACTGCGTTTACCCGTGTCATCGCGACGGGCCGCTATGTGTGCTCAAGTGTGCTTTTGGTGTCAAGGCTACCACTAAAACCTATTTACTTTCAGAGTTTTTGTCACAGGTCTGCTGAGAAGAAGTCGACGAAGGAATATTTTTTCATATTTCGTTTTGGTGGAGAGGTCTGACCTGGTGTTTAAACCGTAATTTCGTGTCTAATAAGTCAACACACTACCTACTAGACTACGGCGACTTCTACCATATTATAAAACAACCGAGAGCTTTTATCGATAACTGGCTGTACACCAAGCTTTGAAACAATATTGAGGCCACAGCAAAGTCACATAACAAGTGTGCTGTCTACTGAAAGCGCACAGTGGCTCAATACTGGGTAATGCTCATACGATTTTTTTTGGGGTCCTATATGGTACATAGAAGTCACCGTAGTCTAATATGTAGTGTGTTGGCTTATTAGCCGTAAAGCCCGGGTTAGTATCCCCGGTTAGGCGTCAAAAGGAAATATGAAAAAAAATATTTCTTCGGCGACTTCCTCTCATCAGATTTCTGACAAAAACTCTGAGAGTAAATAAACCTGCCATGTAAAGGTTTCCCAAAAATCTGTCATTCGGAGTCGACTTTAAAACTGTAAGTTCCGCCACTCACGTATAAAATTAACACACACTTAACACTGACTGAAGGATTCTAATGGCCAATTATGGATGTATGTATACATGTATGTATATGTGTATATACGATTATTAGAGAAACAAAAGGGAATCAGCAATAGAAATTGATTTTTTGAAATTCTTGATGTATCTTGCATGTCCCTAAGAACACCTCTTATCATGTGGTTAGGTCTTCTTCGTACTATAAGAGTATCACAGTGATATAATTTCTTAGACCCAGGTAGGGCTTTATTTTGGCTCCGCCGTTACCACTAAAAATGATGTCAGTCTGGAGATCAAGCACAGGATCACTCTTGCCACCAAATGCTACAATGGTCTCAATAGGCAATTGAGTTGCTACTCTCTTTTACGACAAAACTAATACTCTACGCTCATCCTCCCAGTACTTTTTTGGACACTATTAAGTACTGATGCAGCAACCTTGAGAATATTCGAAAGAAAAGTTCTACTTAAGATCTTCGGTCCAGTGCGTGTGGGCGATGATTTCTACATTCGATCCAACAGTGAGCTGTATGAGCTCCTTAACGGCATGGACATTGTGCAGCGTATTAACATCCAGCGGCTGCGCTGGCTCGGCCATGTCGTTCTAATGGAGAAGAATCTGCGGCGAGATGGGTATTAGATGCGGTAATTTGCGAAAGTCGGCGAAGAGAACGACCTTGTTTGCATTGGAAGCACCAAATCGAGGAAGCCCTGTCAGCGATTGGTGTGACCAACTGGCGTAGGCCCGCAAGAAGCAGAGGCGGCTGGAAGAATATGTTAAGGCAGTCCGAAATCCGATAATCGGGTTGTTAATGGTCAACTATGTAAGTAAGTAGGTAAGGATGACATGATCCTTTATTTTTTTCTTTCTCTCCTAGTAAATTTCTCATACAAACCTCGTATTTTCACACTTTCTTAACGTATCCCATAAACCGTTTCTAGTTTGTAAAGGCTTTATTCAAATTTCAAATTAAAGCTACAATGTTTTGTTTTGTAGCATCATGCATGCATGAGGTTATTTCAGTATTTTGGTTTGTTTTTCATTTTTTTCTAGAGGAGATTTTTGGCCAAAGTTTCTGCTTTCTTTCGTTTTTTGTTTTGTTTTATTGTTTTATTACGTTTTATTTTCTTTAAAGTTTCATGTCAGTGTCATTTTGTTTTCATAGAGTTTTTCTTTTTCGTATGCCACTGAACACTTTTTCTTTTTATTTTTTTACTACGGCTAGCAGACATCATCATACTACACATGAGATGTACCAGTAGCTGTAGCTGTAGATTTTGTTTTATTTATTTTGTGTTGTTGTTGTTGTTGTTGTTTTTTAGATAAATAAAAAAAAACTATTTTTTTTTTGTTTGTTTTATTTGCCTTAAATTTTCCCCTGCTATGAGAAAATGAGAAAAGAGTGTCACTTTCTGTTGCTGCTGCCATTTTATTTGTAGAGCCAGCCATTGCTTCTGGTGTTGTTCCTTGGCATTATGCCCAAATACATATTGAATGAGTTGTTTACACCAGACAACAAAAATTTTTCAATATGATATACGTAACGTGTACATATGACATGGTGACGATGATGGTGGTAATGGTGTTGGTGTTCCTGTTTTGTGATGTTTGTCATGAAGAAGCCACCGTTTTTCTTTGGTTCTTTTTTTTTACACAAATTATACTACATGTTGCAACTTCATATACATATAAGCTAAGGTAGTATCATGAAACGGTAATAAAAGCTGCTGTTGCTATAAAATTAGCAAAAAAAAATAAAAGGAAGAAAAAGAAGAAAACAACACATGAAAATGAAACAAAACCTTAATTAATTGGATATTGTGAAATTTATTTTAATGAAGTTTACAAATGATTACATATGTATGTATGTATGCATACATAAATATGTAATTAACTACACTTATACAGACGTAGCCATATGATAATATCTATTTTATAACAGTACAACCACGACACTCTAATTTATTTACAGTCGAGAGGGTACCCTATTCATAAATGCATGTATATGTAAGTGTATGGGTAAATGTTTCTGCCACTCTTTCTGTTATAATTGTCTGGTGTTCTTTTATTTTAATTTCTCATACAATATGTACATGTACGTGTACTCGGCATATGCAACATACTGCACTTGCATGCTGCATAACCATTGAACATGATCTGCCAGCCTCGTGTGGCAAATGCAAAAGGGAATGGAAAATAAATTTGCAAATAAAAATTTAGTCTAATTAGTTTGGTAAACATTTTACCATCACCATTACATATTACTTTACACCATGTATACAATGTATACTATACGCCGTATCATATCATACCATACACCACACCATACCATACACCGTTTAAAATATTCTCATGTTCATATTCACCATGTACTACGAGTACTTATGGTTTGTGTATATGATATGATATGTATGTTTACGCTTGTAATTGTATATGTGTATATATATGTATATGTATTAGTGTAGTACATTTATGCAATTTGTATGATGGTGTAAATTTTAATTACATTTTAATTAAGATAAAATACAACTGCAAGAGTAAAAATTCTGTAGTAAATTAATATGATTAAAAGTTATGATGGCGATAAGTGATTATTAACGATTGCTTTTAATGGTTTTAGACTTCTAAAAAAGTGAATTTATAAGAATGGCATTGGAAAAGTATGAAAAACTAAATATTGATTTAAATGGCAATGAAAAGCAGGATTAAAAAATACGCTGGTTATCTCTTTGCATCTAGATGTTGATACATTAGCTCTATAGCAGTGTAGTTACTTCCTTACTAAGACACATTTCAGTAGCATGGTGGACATCATTGCACAGAAAATGCAACTTCAGCGTAGTTTGTGTTGCCTGAGAAGATCCTATCTAGCTCTTATAAATTATTGACTCTAGACTATGGGTAAATAAATTAGCCGAAGCCTTATTATACATTGTTTGAGAACATATGACGGCAAACTGTTAGATGGATCGAAAATTCTGCTCAAACGGATGGTCTAGACAGGACATTTTATTTGCTACGTTTTTAAATTGAAATAAAAGAATTACTTTTGATCGTTCTGATCTGATAACAACACACCGCAAATGTTAAATCTAGGTTATCAATATTATTCGTGATTCTTATAAACAAAAGCTAACCTTCAATACCACTGTGTTTACGCGCACTGATTAGTACAATCACAGACTCCCGTCTCATCATTAACCGAATTTTCACGACAGCATCATTCTTCGCTCTTTTTATACTGCCTCATTGCACGTATAATGACTTCATATTCTCTGTTAAGTTAAGTGTTATTGTTTGATTTTTAAACATTGTCTTGTTCTCTTCTCGTAATTTCCTTCGTATTTGTTAGTTTAATTCTTTATACCGTACGATGTGTATATTTTGTTGTTATCGTTTGTTTGGTATAATAGAACCAGAAATCAGACCGTGTTTCCATCTAGGTAGACGAAATCGATTGCCACTTCCTTTAATTACAAAAAATTCTAGTCTTTATGTCCGTAAATCCTATTGAGGCACATGCGATCAGAAAATGATTGAGTGATCAAATATTATGTGAGCTGGGCCACGACAGTCTGTGGTGTGCTTGTACAAATATAAAGTCTAGAACTGTTTTATATGGAGGAAAATGGCTAATGATTTTTAGAAATATGGTAATTTGTGTATTATTTGGATATCTAATCAACAGGAAGAGCTTGCAAACAGAAATCCAAAGCCTTTCTTAGCTGAAAACCGAATGGGAAGCTATGAAAAGACGACATTGTACTCAAAATCATTAGAAAATATTCTGTAATGTAAATAAATAAATAAATATTCACATGGTGTTCGAATTTAGAATTTCATCCGAATTTTAGACATGCGACAAATAATAACAACTGCAGTGCATGTAGAGAGAACATCGACTATGCTTTGTCATTATACAGATTTGGAAGCAGGAACCTACAACATTTTATGGACGATACTATACTAGATCTTACTCATCTAAGGAACCCTGGCGATTCGATACAGGATTCTTACAACCGTATTACAATGTATGTAGTTGGTATCCTTTATTTCAATGAATACTCTCTAATTTTTATGGTAAAGGACATTGAAGGTTTCAGTTGTAATGGACTGGTATTAATCGGATTAATAGGCAACATTTTGGTTCGTATTTATTTCAGTCTCGATATTCGGCTTTCTTACATACATAATTGGTCATTACAACCGTTCAGTCAGGATTACGACCTAACTTCTCACACCACTTATGTTGTGTGTGTTAATTTTATACATTAGTGGCGGGACCTACAGTTTAACGGCGACTACGAATGACAGATTTTCTGCATTTTATTTATTCTCAGCGTCTTAGTCAGAAATCTAGTGAGAGTAAGTCGCCGAAAAAATATTTTTTCATATTTTCGTTTTTTTGTCTTTGAACCGTGGCCTTACGCCTAATAAGCCGACACACTACCTACTAGACGACGGCGTCTTCTCTGTCAATACTCTGAATATATTGCTTCTGATGATTACGTCACAAAATGTGACGAAGCCCCTATGCTGTTCGCCAGATTAGCCTAAATTCGTATATGTTTAGTACCATGGAGCGGATAGTTGATGGCACCTGTAAATAGACGCCTACTATATTACGGCGACTATTCGGCTTCCACAGGTTTCTATTGAGAGGAATAACGAATCAAGCAAATTATACATGAACAGGAGAAGCCAGTAATTACTACTCGCCAAGGCGAATGTTCATAAAAATATAAGATGACGGGTTAAATACATTTTTGTAAATAGGCCTCTAAATGAAAAATTGGGAGATGTTATTACAATTTAATGCATTGGTTTAGCAATGCTTTTTTTAAAAATAATTCTCCCTAAAATTTCTGCTTTTATGCCATTCAACTAAAACTTTTTATTACAACACACCACCCTACCCCCACACATTTTTAATGCACTTATTGTTTGGAGAGAAAAAACTTATAAAAACTTTTATTAACATTCACTTTTTTTTGTACTTAGTATTGTACTACGTAATTATTTTTGAATTTTGTTTATAATTTTTGATTTAAAAAAAATATTTTTTTCATAATTTTTCTTTCTGATTTATTGTTGTTCGTCTCAATGACCAAACAAAAGTAAAAGTGTTACAAAATTTCTATTATAAAATGAAGATAGAAGAGGAAAACAACAACAACAATAATAAACGAACAAACTTAAATAATATTTAGTTTTGTATAGCTTTTGTTACGATTTATTGTTTAAAAATAGGAAAAAAATCCACTTGAGCTACTATTTGCCTTCATCATCATCATGAGCAGCAACATCATCTGGTGGTATGGAGGCAAGCGGAGAAGAAGAAATAATTGAAATCCATAACGATAACAACGTAAATGATTGAATAGGAATCCATTACAATTAAACAGCGGACAATAGAAAATATCAGGCAGGCAGACAATACCACTTAAAAAATTGCTTCAATTTTTAAAAATTTTTTTTTTTAATTTTTTTCAATTTTTTTTTTCGTGATGAAATGAGTTGATTTGCTTGCCTGAAAAGCAGAAAAGTGCGTATGGCTATGAGGTATACTTTTATAGCTAATATTACAGCCCATACCATGCTATTGCTGATAAATATCTCCGGCCTTAAGAAATCAAAGAAATTTTGAAAAATAAAAATAAAAAATAAATATTTTTTGTAGACCAGTTTTCTATAAACAAAAAAACTTGATTGCATTACCCTGTTAATGTTTATTTGTGTAGAGTATTTGAGCCCCTTACCACCAAAAACAAAAATTTCTTAAATCTCTTAAAAAAAATAAATTCTTCTTTGTTCCTGTTTTCTTTTCCACAAAAAACTGCTGCTAAAGGCTTACCTTTTTTTTTTTGGTAAGAGTAAGTGAGTATAAGTGTGTGTGTCTGTTATTCTTAAGATTGATTACCAAAACATGCAAAAGGCTACTCATTTTTGTCTACGGCCTTTACAGCCCAGCCAGCCAACAACATGGTCATGGTTTAACAAAGTGATAAAGATACACCCAGTTTTCGGTAGTAGTTGAATGGCTTTTTTCAAAAGTTATTTCATTTAATGGAAACAATTATTTATTTTAAGCCGGTCCAAATGGTATTTAAAAGTGCATTAGAAAAAGTGGGTGGAGAAATTAAAATGATCTGAACTACTGTAAAATAGTGTTAAGAAATTATGACAATTAAAATGGATTTCATAATGTCATGGCTCCAGAGGCATGATTAAGTGTTGAATGCAAATAAGTATGCATTGTTCATACATTTGTAACAGCAAATATTCTTCTAAAAATATAAATGGGCTTATAAAACAACGCCACCAACTTGTAACTTCTGCAGAAACCAGGGTTCCTAGCAGAAGTTTAAACTTCTGTTACTTCAAGTGTCCCACAATGCCACCAACTTATTACTTCTGCAGAAACTACGGTATCTAGCAGACGTTTAAACTTCTCTTACTTCAAGTGTCCCACAATGCCACCAACTTGTAACTTCTGCAGAAACTAGGATGCCTAGCAGACGTATAAATTTTGCTTAATTCAATTGACCCTTTAGGATAGTGACCACGTAGTTAGTGTCTAAGCAAGAGAGTAAAATGAGCTCTTTTGTCCTGCTTTGATATATTTTGTTAGATTAACAGAGCGGTGGAGAACGTCTTCTATACATACATAATTGGCCATTACAACCCTTCAGTCAGACTTATGGCCAAGCTTCTTACACCACTCATGTTGTGTGTATTAATTTTATACATGAGTGGCGGCAGCTACAGTTTAAAGTCGACTCCGAACGACAGATTTTTGAGAAACTATTTCATGACAATTTTTATTTGCTGTCAGAGTTTTTGCCAGAAATCTGCTGAGATGAAGTCGCCTAAAGAAATATTTTTTCATATTTCGTTTTGATGTCTGACCTGGGGTTTGAACCGTGGCCTTACGTCTAATAAGCCAACACACTACCTACTAGACTACGGCGACCATAAAGTATGTATTGCTGTATGACAGGTAAAATGCATCACAATGTGGAAAAGTGCCTTACCGAACCTATGGACGCTGTGCGAGTTTACAAACAAAGCGACTCTTTGGAGGCTGTTTTGCACTATTTTTCACAAACCTGTACCATTGCTGGCATACTCTCATGAGATCAATTTTGTTACGTTTTTACCTTTTCATAACGATTAAAATATGAGCTCGTAGATTGCAAATAAAATAAAAATAAATTTGTTTTTAGCTTCAATTAAAATTCTTTATTATTCGCACAATTCTGTGGGACACTGTTCACAAGTTTATGTAAATAACAGCAATTGCTTTGTTTGTTATTCCTATGTTTACACCCGTTACATAAACAATAACAATTACTAGACAATTACTCGACAGATCTCTGTAACGGAGATCTTCTAACACACTGCGTCTTCACACAAGACTGACTGCATTTCACTCACTCATTTGCCTGCTTTGACTTGCCTTTTATATGGCAGGGTAAACAGTCTGATAAATGTTCTTGAAGGCAAATGTTTGTGACTTCGCCTTCTCGAAATCTCTGCAAATGTAAACATCGTTGTTTCATTATTGTTGTTTGTGTATTTTGTTTACATTTATTCTTGTACTATTTGTTGTTGTTTGCCATTACTTGTTTATCATTTTTTTATTCTGGTGTTTGTTGTTGTATTTTTGTTTACTTGTTTACAATTTTTTATGCTGGTGTTTGTTATTGTATTTTTTGTTTATAGTTTTAGTGTTAACCGATGTAAAAGCAAAACACCAGTATATACATTTTTC
Organism: Sarcophaga subvicina; assembly: GCA_936449025.2. Classification (NCBI taxonomy): domain Eukaryota; kingdom Metazoa; phylum Arthropoda; class Insecta; order Diptera; family Sarcophagidae; genus Sarcophaga; species Sarcophaga subvicina. The sequence continues at coordinate 110,909,136 of OW388084.2, read as the reverse complement.
ATTTTCGTAACAATACCAAAGCGAAATTTTATCGCTGCCTTTTGGGGCTATAGCATGAGAGTCTGCTGAGATAATCTTGCAGTAAATTAGGGTAAAAGGGAGTATACAATTCGGATGTCACGTTACGGCCGACAATTCTATCGCAAAACTATATCAGTTTTGAAATCAATCCTAGGAACAGTGCGAATTAGCGATGCTTTCCGTATTAAAACAAATAATGTTTCATATGAGAGTCCCTAGAAAACATTAATGTGGTGGCTATCACAGATCAGCAATGAGTATTCAAAAAGATGAGTAGAACCGAATCATACTCATAATTTCTGATTCTTATACGCATTTATACTTATTTTAATATCATGGAACCTCTATTCTATTCAAATTTTGAAGTAGTCACCATATTCATACTTAATAACACTTATGATGTTGATTTCGACTCTCCATGACTCATGTATGATCCGCGTTCGAACACTAAAGTACTCAATGGAAGGTTGTGTGTTTGCTCTGCTTGCTGCTCTGTCTTTTTTGCTTGTGTATCACTATTTATTGGTAAGTGCAACAACAACTAAGCCTTCGATGAATGATTCGAGGCACTGTATTATAAGTATTTTCCTAAAGTTATGAATCTAAATGAGTAGGCTTATGAATCAAACATATTTCGAATGGTATGAGTTTGATGTTAATGTTGTACTCATACTCATTCCAACCTGTATTTATAAATCAACGTTGTAGTTGAGTAGGAATGAATCAGAGAACATAGTGAAATTTCAATATTGTTGACTCACTTATATTCAAAATTTCATGAGTGCTTATGAGTAGCGAATAAACGATTCATTACTGATCTCTGGTGGCTATGCTGGCTCAGCCAAGTCCTTTGGTTGGTAGAGAATGTTCCAATGACATGATATTTGATAGGAGGATCAGTAGAAATCTTATGAATAACCAAGTTGTGTATGTTCGGAATTTATTTTATTAAAACCAATTGGAATACAAATAATTTTCTAAGAAATCTGCATATTTAACCTCTGTCACCCAAAAAAATGTGTTTCTCTGATATTTAACAGGCAGAAAAAAATTTTTTGAAAAGTGTTTTCATTTGAAAAGAATTCAATTTCAGTTCCTTTATTTTTGTGAATTTTTTTTCTTCGCTGTGGCAGTTCCTAAGAAATGAAAGGAAATCTTAAATACCGCCAATAAAATGTTAAGAAACGGAGTACAATAATTCGTTTTTCTTTTTATATTCAACTGCTTACCGTTTGCCAAGACATATTTGAGTGACTTTTTTTCCGATACTTTGTACTTTTTTTTCTTTAGTTTCTTCAGTGCTTCATGAAAATGTCAATGCATTTGATAAATTACATTAAAACGAGTTAAGAATTGCTGCTGCTGCTGTTTCAATTGCTGCTGCATATAAACACAGATGAACGTTTTGAATGAATAAATGAATGAATGAATGAATGAGTGAACAGTAGTAGTGCATTTGGAACATTTCAAAAACAGCCACTGCTTATTACGAGACACAGACACAGTTTCTTACTTTAGACTTGCATACGATAAATGGGTGATGGTGGTGGCAGTGGTGCTGCTGGTTGCTAGTGCTTGTATTGATAGTGGTGGCGGCATCGGCATTTAGAAGCATAACAAAAGTTTATTGCATGCCACGACAATTTAACTTTAACTTATAAAACTTAAGTAATGAATGTTGTATGTTGTGTTGTTGTTACAAAAAAAAAATTAAAACAACAACAACAACAACTAAACGAATTAAATAAAGGTAAAAACCAATTGTTCTTTTTGCTTTCATTCTATATTTTTTTAAATATAAAAGAAAACAGAATATAAATAAAAATAAACTGAATACTTCGTGAAAAAAGGAACTGGAGCACTTTTTATTAGGTAAGAGAAAAAGTATATTCTTATAATGAATCAAAGCAATCTGATTAGCATGCCCATAGTATCTCTAAATATCGTTTTTGTTACAAAACATTTCAAATCTTTTATTACTGCAAGGCTGGGCATATAGATATCGATCTACATAGAGTTCGAGATCAGATTGCATATCAGTTCCGTTGTTTTTACAGCAGCAGCGGAGTACCGAGATTTCACAGATCTCCAGAGAACATATCTGACTTGTTTCTGTAGCCATATTCTAGTTATCCGATAAGCCGAACATATCATAGTTGAAAATCCAGTCATGTTAAGTATGTATATTGTTACGAAAATGAAAAATCAAGATACTGGTGTTTTGCTTTTACATCGCTTAACAATAAATTATAAACAAAAGCTACAATAACAAAACAATGCAGTAAACAAACCTTTTTACAAATTATCGTACTGCTTAATATAACAACAAACACCAGCATAAAAAATGGTAAACAAGTAAACAAAAATACACCAACAACACTACAATAACAAATGTAAACAACGATGTTTACATTTATAGACATTTATAAAACAACGATGTTTACATTTATAGAGGTTTCGAGAAGACGAAGGCATGAACATTAATCAGACTGTTTACTTTGCCATATAAAAGGCAAGGCAAAGCAGGCAACAGAGGCAGCAAGAGTTCAGTCAGTCTTGTGTGAAGTTGCGGTCTGTTTGAAGAGAGTAATCCTGCTTTGAAGATCTCCGTTACAAAGATCTGTCGAACAATTGTCTAGTAATTGTTATTGTTTATGCAAAGGGTGTAAACAGAGGAATAACAAAGAAAAGCAATTGTTGTTGTTTACATCAAGTTGTGAACAGTATAACACGGAATAGTGCTAATAATAAAGAATTTTAATTAAAACTAAAAACAAATTTATTTTTATTTTATTTGCAATTTACGAGCTTATATTTTAAACGTTTTTAAAAGGTAAAAATTAGAACAATATGTTAACGTCAGTAGCTTCTGAACAAAGTGTCGCTAGTGTCTCTATCGGTTTTGTTATAAAAGACTCAAAATCTTTTGTTATCGCAAGGGTGCCTACATAAATATCAACCTGCATAGTGCCCGAGGACAGTTGTACATCAGTTCTGTGGTTTTTATAGCAACAATGGACTATCCAAATATCACAGATCTCCAGGGAACATATCAGATTAGTTTCGGCAGCCATCTTCTAGCTGTCCGATATGACCAAGATAGCATACTTCAAATTCCAGTCAGGTTATGTATACAATCCGTTTATAATGTCTAATTTTCCGTTTTGAATATAAAAACCCGGTGGAAATTAAGCTACTAACAAGTAGGAGGTATTTTATTATAAATCTACTGACAGTTTTAGAGCGTAACTAATGTTTATTGACTTCTGAAGGAACCAACTTCTTCACCAAGCGAATATATTTGGTAGAAAACGAAACCTGGCCAACTGAAAATGCGAAATATGCTTATAATACATCATTCCAACAAACTTAAATTGCTACGCCAACAACAAGCAACAACAAAAACAATAAAACAAAAAACAATATAACATGCAACATAATGCTGCTACAGCTACTGCTGCTTTCCCTTTGCCATATATTTTTTCCATTCAGCTCTTCTCTCTTTTTTCAATTTATTTATTGAAACATGAATGTTGGCATGGCGTTAATACTTTATTGTACATTTTTCCTGCTGCTGCTGCTGCTGTTTGATTCTTAACGCAGCAAAAGCCAAAGCATTTCAAAACAGAAAAAAAAGAAGACAAAATTTTATTTATTCCTTTGCCAACTTCAATGCATGCTTGTTGTAAAGGCACATAAGCCTTATGTTGCAAGCATGAAATGTAAAAAAACGAAAACGAATCCGAAAAAAACAGACTTCAAGGTAAATCTTAGTTGACATAATTAAATTATTTTGTCATTGTAAGTGACATATGCAGGCAAATACATACAAACAACAATTAAATTGTCATTTAACAAACGAATAAAATAAAAAAAGAAAAGAAAAAATATGGGTATGGGGGTATGCAACACATGCACATTTACAAACTAATACTCCTGTAAAGTAGAACTTTAAGACTTATTAGGGTCCACCATACGTTTTATTTCATTTCATTTTTTTTTCCTTTTGTCTTTATTTTACTTCTACGGTAGTATTTAAAATTTATTTTTAAAGCTTAATGCTTAAATTGAGATATAAAAAAAACAAGTAATCATAAACGAGGGTCGTTTGAAAATTGAGAAATTTTGAATATCTTATTTGTATTGCTAAATGATTGGTTTTACAAAAGGCATCGTAGAGGGGTACAAGAAGTTTTTTTAAAGCACGTCTATAGACATCTTTTACATCTGGGAGCACACGCCGGAAATGTTTAACGTCATTTACCTCAACGTATTAACTACTGCATGAAATCCATTCTCCTATATGGGTGTGAAACTTGGAATACATACATACATACTTACATTTTTGGCCTTACAACCCTTCAGGTCGTAATCGGAACTAAAGGGTTGCAACCGACCAATTATGTATGTACCCACGTTCAATTTAAAATGTTCAACATGCATACATAATTTGTCCTTACAACCCTTCAGTCGGGATTACGACCTAGTTTCTCACAACACTTATGTTGTGTGCGTTAATTTTTATACATGAGTGGCGGGACCTACAGTTTGAAAGTCGATTCCGAACGACAATTTTTTAAGAAGCTTTTCATGACAAATTTTATTTACTCTCAGAGTTTTTCTCAGAAATCTGCTCAGAAGAAGTCGCCTAAGAAATATTTTTCAAATTTAGTCTTGATGTCTGACCTAGGGTTTGAACCGTGGCCTTACGACTAATAAGCCAACACACTACCTACTAGATTACGGCGACTGCTTGGAATATGACTGATAAATACGAACAAATTTATAGGTTCCAGAGTTAAGTGCTCGAGACGAATCTTAGAAATTTTCTGACCCGATAGGTTATTGAACAAACAACTGTGGGCTCGCACTCATCAAGGTCATATGCTCTAAGAAATTTGCAAAATAACGTGGCAATGGACGTATTATAGCCAATATGAAGATATCATCCCTACGGCAATTGATTGGAATCCATAAGGTAGCTGAAGAGAGGTCCTCTAACTGGCAAACAAAAAAACGTAGAGTCCGGGCATACAGGGAAGTGCTTAAATAAATTGAAGAACCATGTATCAAATGAAAACGATTGGAAAATTTCTTTTGTTTTTCGTTACCTATCTTGGTAAGCTTTCATTATTCTGTTATTTTCTCAACTTCCAGTGTCAGACTGTCCTGTTCTAGTTCTCGGAATATTGTAAGTTTTTCATTGCCGTGCACAGCTTTTTGATCTCTGAGCATTCTAGTCAAGCGGCGCCTTCGTTAACCAACAGAATTTTCTCTGTTAATGGGGTCGATCCTTAACCATTTGTCCTGCTTTGTTCGTATAGTTATGGGTTCCTAAAGTTCAAGCTATCCATGTTGCTAATGCGTTATTAGTCCCGAAAATCCTACTTACTATTCCGAGGCACTTGCTTGATATAGTTTATGTACGACGGTGTTCGAAACTGTTTACGAAGGTTAGGTTAGGTTAGGGTAGAGGACGTGTACTTGTCAATTAAGACAAGTTCAGTACCCGGAGGTCGAATTGACCCAGTGTACAACGTCCTAGTTTCTCACAGCACTTATGTTGTGTGTGTGTTAATTTTATAAATGAGTGGTGGTACCTACAGTTTAAAGTCGACCCCGAACGACAGATTTTTGAGAATCTTTTTCATGGCAGGTTTATTTACTCTCAGAGTTTTTGTCAGAAATCTGATGAGAGGAAGTCGCTGAAGAAATACTTTTTGTATATTGTCTTGATGTCTGGCGTGGGGCTCGAACCCTGGCTTTACGTCTAATAAGCCAACACACTACTACTTTAGAAACCAAAAAAGGGTAACCCTTTATTACGTCATGACATGATTTCAAATCGAAAAACCTACCCCTTTATTACATTTTTTTAAAGTCTTATCTTATTTTCTTATACTTAACTAATCGCACCTCGTATAAACGCGTTATTAAACCACTAGTTTTCTATTATTAAAACAGCTTGTCAGTTGTATTTGTTGTTGTTTTTTTGTCTGTTGTTTTCTTTTTAATACCAGGCTTAAATAAGCTTGCAATTGCTGTTAATGCTGTTGCTGCTTATTGTCGTTGGTTGCATGTGTCCATACGATTTAGAAAATAATACAGGTTCTTTGTAGAATTTTGTATTTTCTTTTTTTCTTTGTCTTTTATTGTAGGGAATAAACTTCAAGAAGCAGAACAATAAGAGATTGAAAGAGCATTTAACTTGTTTTAAAACCCAGGCAACCAACGAACCATTGGAAGATTAATTCTAATGAAATATGTAGTCTATGAATTACTGTGACATTTTATGGAAAATTACAATTGATTGTGGTTTCTTCGAAACAAAAACCAACCAACAGGCCATACCCCCTAGCAACCTTGCAACAATTAAACTTTAAATGCAAAAAGAATACCTTTTTTCTTCAGTCATTAAAACATCACTTTGATTTCAAGATCTTGCATAATAATGACATTCATCTTGATTTATGCTGCTTCTTTTTTGCTTTTTTAATAAATAATTTTTCTGGTTGTTGTTGTTGTTGGATTCTTGATGGCATTATAAATAAAATCAAAATGTTAAGAATACAGATTGATGGGGTTTGAATAACAGAGTAAACAACAGCAAAAAAAGCTAAGTAAACTTAAGCTGTCATACAATACGTTTTAAACGATCTCTTAACATGCAACAATAAAAGTGCATTTTACATACACTCCAGATTTAATAGCATGCTAAATAGGCCTACAATAGAAAGAAAATAAATATGAGAATAAAAAGAAAATGCAAAAGAAATTCATCACCTTATTAAACACGGTTATTAAACAATACATTACACATTACATTACATTACCTCTCTCTATACATACAGTAACTGGACAAAATATTCTATTGGAGTAGACGTTTTAGCCAACTGGGTCATATAAATTTTTAACGCCTGTTAGCAACAGTTAAACATAATCCTTAGCCGAACGATAAATAATAATTAAACAAATCACAGCTCAACTTGAGAGCTCTCAGGTTAAGTAACTCTACCGTATGTTTTTCAGTAAGTACAGATCTTTTCAACACAACAACTCCACTCCATAGCATCAAAATCTGCCGGCGCAGCTAGTCTTTCAGGGGGCCATATTGCTTCCTTGACAGCTGTGAAGAATTTTCTAAACTCCGCTTACTGCGGTTAAGCCGTAAGTCGTTTGCCGATCTCAGATTATATTTTTATTTTGCATTTTTTTGCAGCCGAAGCATTCGTTTCTCTGTCAATACATACATACATACATTCATACATACATAATTGGACATTACAATCCTTCAGTCAACATTATGGAGGTCCTAGCTTTATCACGTCGGCATATCGCACAGTGCCCGCCCCAGCCGTAATTATGATAGCAGGTATAATCCCTGTGGATCTGCTGGCGGCAGAGCGGATGGAGATTTATAGAGCGAAATCGGCTGGAAATCACATAACCGATCACTTCATTTCAAAGTGGCACCGACGATGGAACGATGAAGATAGAGGAAGATGGATGGTGAGACTTATTCCGGACATAAGGCTATGGATTGGTCGGAAATTTGGAGAGGTAAATTACTACGTCACACAGATGCTATCGGCTCACAGATAATTTAGAAAATATCTGCACAGAACGGGCAAGACCGCCTACCCTTACTGTCTTTACGAGGAAGGGGAGATAATTAAGGACGCAGTGCCTTAGTACCTGTGATGAAGGCTATATATTGTGAGACAAATGGTGAAGAGGCTTTACTACTGTATACCACACAAGTGGCCGTAATGGGTGTAAATCTGAGGTGTATACAATAGCAAAGAATCTGTCGAAGGTGATTGGTGTGTCGTATAACGGAGAGCATATCTAAGGACGCAGAGCACACTGTTTTCGGGTGTGCACGCTGGCAGAGCTATCGCTCTGCACTGACGTCGATAGTTGGGACGATCACGGCCGGTAACATTGTAGGGGCTATGATCGCGAGTAGGGAAAATGAGACCTCAGTGGCGAATTACGTGGAGAGCATTCTAAGACTGAAGAAGAGGGATCTTGAGGCTGCGGAACATGTGGGCACGCCGGCATAGATGAAACTGGCACACGTGTCAAGCGAAATTCGAATCATGGACCTGGACGAAATGAATAGTGGAGGCACTTAGATGTCTCTTCAACTTTCGACAAGCAATCCGGACGCGGATATGAACACGCAGGGACCAAAAGGCTAAAGGCACTCCACTCCGAAATAATACCACCGCAGTTCCGGAGTGAGTACAACGAGTCCACGAGACGAGGGGGATTTAGTGGGTTAGGGCCCCACACACGGCGAATGTGACGACTTCCTCTAAGGTGCGGTTAGGTACATTTACCCGTCCTCGGCGTAAAAAAGAAAAAAAAAACATCGGGGAAGCTCTGTCATCGATTTGTGTGACCAACTGGCGTAGGCGCGTAAGAAGCAGAGGCTTTTGGAAGGATGTGCTAAGGCAGTCTGAAATCCGTTAATCGGATTGTTAATGGCCAGTTAAGTAAGTAGGCAAGTAAGTGATCCTGATTGAAGGTCTATAGTGGCTATAGTAGGTACATTTACCTCTCCTCGGCGTAAAAAAAAACAAACAAAGAATGGATCTAGCTTCCCACACCATTTATTTTGAGTGTGTTATTTTTATACATGAGTGTCGGGACCTGCAGTTTAAAGTCGACTCCGAGTGATAGATTTTTTTACAAATTTTTCTTGGGAATTTCTTATATACTTCTTAGAATTTTTGCCAGAAATCTGCTGACAGGAAGTCGCCGAAGATATATTTTTTCAAATTTCGTTTTAATGTCTGACCTGGGCCTAACGTCTAATAAGCCAACACACTACCTATTAGACTACGGCGGCTATATATATTAAGGATACCAGTCCTTAATCCTCTAATTGAAGGGATTCATAAGGATTTCCTATCAATTTTAAGTGGTAGATAAACCACCGCTGATGTGCACTCTACCCACTCAACGCTATAATTTAAGTGTGTGGGGCTAATTACCGATTAGATATTCAATTGCTTTAAATAACTTGGTTGCCACTATTATTGGCTACATATGTTGCCATTAAAATAACTTAAATTTAACTTACTTCAGCACTGTGCAAGCAATCGAAATGCGCATTGGCCTTTGTAAATACTTGCAAAGAAAGTAAAATTGAAAACTGATTGAAATGAAGCTGCAACTAGACCAGAGATTAGCAATGAATCGCTTTTTTGCAGCTCATAAGCGCTCATGAAATTTTGAGTATAAGTGAGTTAACAGTATTGAAATTTAACTATGTACTCTGAGTCATTCGTACTCAGTACAACGTTGATTTATAAGCACAAGTTGGAATGAGTATGCCTACAACGTTGACATCAAACTCATACCATTTGAAATATGTTTGATTCATACGCCTACTCATTTAGATTCATAAATTTAGAAAAATACTTTTAATACTTAGAAATGATTCGAGTGACTTGAATCATTCATCAAAATTTACAGTCCTAGTTGTTGTTACAAAGAAATAAGAAAGACAAATACAAGAATCAGAGCAAACACCTTCTCATGAGTATTGTAGCGTTCGTACGCGAATCATACTTATTTTGTGACTCGTGTATAAACTGAGTCATTGAGAGCCGAAATCAATAACATCATGCGTATTGTTAAGTACGAGTACCATGAGTATTTCAAACTTTGAATATGAATAGTATGAGTATGACATTAAAATAAGTATGAATGCGTATAAGTATAAGAAATTATAAGTATGATTCGAATCTACTCATCGTTTTGAATACTCATTGCCAACCTCTGAACTAGCCGTAGCTTGTTTATCTAGCTAATTTTTGCGTTTCACCATGAGCTAAGTTGTGCTATGCCGTTAACCATTCAGAAACTTTAACGCACTGGTTTTCTAATAAGCCATGAAATTATAAATAAAGAAAACTAATTAGACTTTACAACATCTGTTGGCAAAATGGGGCCTATTTAGTAAAGAGCAAAAAAATTTTATTGACTATAAAACCAAACTAATATGTTAGCTTTTATGAGCTAAATTATCTTTTAAGGTCATATTTACATCTGCTTTAGAAATAAACATAAAAAAGACGACAGCAGAAACTAAAAACAAAAACAAAAAGAAATTAAAAAATAGGCCTGCATTCTAAAAAGCAAATATGAAGAGAGAAGAAAAAATTATAAAATTCGTAACGGTTTTAAAAAACAAATTTATGGGTTTCCTCAATGGCATATGCAATGCAGTGAACTGATGGATGGATGGATGGTTGGATGGATGGATGGATGGATGGATGGACTGTTTAGATGAACAGTAGATAGTTTGTATTTGTTTTTGTATTATTTTACAACCTAAATTTAATGACTTTTTTCTATTACCAAATTCTATATTTTTGTTACCTTTGGAGGTATAAAAAAAATTATGTGGCTTTTTTAATTAGTTTTGCTGTATTAAAAATGCAAAAAAATGGGGGGAAAAACACAAAAATAAAAAACCATTACACTGACGAATATTTGTAGGCCAGAGATGGAAAAGAAAGAAAAATTCCAATTCCCTAAAAGCCAAACCTTTAAATGAAAAAAAAGACTCCAAAAGACTTCAAAAAAATAGTTGTAGCCAGTCAGCATTGAAATCACCACATGAGTTTTCAAATTGAAAGAAAACAGCAAACGAATGATGATGAAAAAATCCAAAGAAACCAACAAAAAGATGTACCAGAAGGAAATATAACCGAATCATGCGTAGATTTTTTTTGTTGTTTTTGCTTTCAAACAAAACCAAACAACAACTACTGCCTTATTTAACCTGGCCTTACAACAATTTGATAAATGTTGTAACGGCTTTAACTTCATATATCCAGCAGACCAGACCAGACCCCAAAAGAAATGATACATAGGTTGACCAAAGAAAAACAAAAAACAAAAACCAAAAAAAAAACATTGCAAAAGATTATTCACTCTTCTGACTGACCAAATGCGAATGAATGAATGAATGTAGGAATGAATGGCATGAATAGCCGGTTACAACATTGTCCAGATGATCTTAACAAAACGCAAATACAACTCAAACCACAGTATCAGTTCAGTTTTCATTGCTGATGCCGGCCACTCAGTTTGTTTTGTTTGAAGAGCACACACACAAGCTCTTCTGAGGGTAACTTGCCTGCTTGTTTGTATAGCTACAGCGATGAGACTGCCAGAGTGACTGCCTGCCTGGCTGACCAAATGAATGAATGATTTTCTTGTTTTATTTGCTGTGGTTTGATCTGTGTGTGTGATGTGTTTATCGTGCGCCAGTCATTTGGCAAATGATTGTCGATCGCGACCTATTGATCTTAAACGTCAAATTCAATGAATGAATGAATATGAGTGTGTGTGTGTGTGTGTGTCTTACGTTTAAATCAGAGTTTTTTCTTTAAGTTTTACGCTTGATAAGCTGCCATCCATGGCTAAGACAGTGGCGTTTTAATACGCCCTCTCCTCAATCCACATAAAATAAGGAAAAAAGGAAACATTTTTGTTGTATAAATACTTGAGGATGTTTAAACGGAGAAACGAATTGATTTGTTTGCAACAAAGTAGAGTATCACAGCATCATAAGTGTGTCTAGGCTTTTGAAATTATGGCTGCTCTTTACAGAAATCTATTACGTAAATAAACTTCCAGACAATAGGCAATTTTGGTTAGAAGTACAGTGTTGCACATTAGTATGACGGCAACGACGAATACTGAAGTACAATTGTTTGTTGAAAAGATTGTCAAACAGAGGTACACAGCCCAACTGCAAAAATACCAAGTATTTTACTGCTGCACTCAATGTAACTGTGGTGTCTCTATAATGTATTCCCCCAAACTTGTTACATCCTAACAAATCTCAAGTCGTTATGCAGGGTCAGCAAGGCTAACTCTGTGGCTAGTGTTAGGAAACTGGTGTTTTCTTTTAATGGTGCGAGATAGTCTTTATTTTGAACTTGAAGCGTTAAATATTCTGAACAAATGTTTCTGCTCACAAGGCCAGTTATTACGCTGAGACTAATATCATGTAAATTGATGGCATACTTGCAGCTCATTTCACTACAATCAGCCAGTATAAGTCTGGCTTGTAAGAGGTCTTTCTTCATTTCATTACGCCGAATATAGCTTTCCAAAGTCATATTGCCATTCCGCAGAAAGTTTTTAATCCAGCAAGCCGTGTGGAAGCTACACTACTGTCAAACCCATTGGCCTACTCACAGCCAAATAAATAGAATTTGTGAATTTCATTGAAAGCTAATGAATAAATCCTAGAAGGAACCACGTTAAATGTCGCCATGGCCTGGTAGATAGTGTGTTGGCTTATTAGACGTGAGGTCACCACCAAATTGAAATACGAAAAAGTATTTCCACGGCGACTTCCTCTTAACAGATTTCGGCAAAAACTTTGAGAGTAAAAAAAAATTTGCCATGAAAATTTTCTCAACAATCAATCATTCAGAGTCGACTTTAAACTGTAGGTCCACCACTCATGTATAAAATTAATACACACAGCATAAGTGGTGTGAGAAGCTAGGTGGTAATCCTGATTAAAGGGTGGTAAGTACGAATTATGTATATATCCGTAATTATCCATAAAATATTAGGCTCTCATTCGCCCAAAGGCTGTATAATAGTTCAGAAAGTTTCCCACCCTGCCTTCGTTTTCCGCCTCTACGCGACTATAATTCACTCGATTTCTCTGTAAGGATACATATCATCCTTATAGTTAAGACTTATCCAGCACATGGTCTTCCCCATATCCAGATCAACCCAGAATGTAATAGTAATTTAAGAGATTCGTAGCTCTTCCATAGCTTTCTATGCAGCAGTTTATTTCATTATTATCTGTAACTTGGTTTTTCGTATCCCAGAAGGCCTTAAATTTTCCGAGTTTCGCCTCTTAATTTCCAACTATTCGCATAGCCTTCAATATATCTAGAGTTGCTTAGCTGTTCCATAGTGTTCCATGCAACATTTTGCCTATTCCCGGAAGCTCGATTTTCAGAACCCTAAAAGGCCTTGAGTTTTCTGAGCTCTCCTCCTATTTCTGACCATTCCCTGTTGGCTACGTATCCAAATAATGTGCGACGCATCAACTAAAAAAATTACTAATCAGCTCCTTACTATTCAATGTAGATGCCACTGCTTTTATTTCTCTCTGGAAAACTCTGGGCTCTGGCTATACTGATTAGCGTTAGGTAGACGTGAGCATGATTTGATTCCTGATTTTGAATTTAGACACCCATACATACATAATTGATCATTACAACCCTTCAGTCAGGATTCTGGACCTAATTTCTCACACCACTTATGTTGTGTGCGTTAATTTTATACATGACTGGTTGGATCTACAGTTTAAAGTCGATTCCGAATGACAGATTTTTTAAGAAACTTTTCATGGCAATTTTCGATTTACTCTCAGAGTTTTTGCCAGAAATCTGCTGAGAAGAAGTCGCCTAAAGAAATATTTTTTTAAATTTCGTTTTGATATCTGACCTGTGGGGTTTGAAACGTGGCCTTACGTCTAATAAGCCAACACACTACCTATTAGACTACGGCGGCTTCATTAAACTGTTGAACTCACCATTTAAACAAGCCTATCGTACACGTTTAATATGCTGCTAAAAGCTGGCGGCCTTTCTTGATGTTTGAATTCAAGCATCAATTCATGTGTTCATCACTTGATGAGTCAAGGGCCATCTCTTCTGGTGGAAATTATAAAATTTATGATTTATTTTTCAAACAATTTCTGCTCGTAAATTATGTACTTTCCTGTAAAAGGTAGCATTGATGGCTTTTTTTAATTGTTTTTTAATTTTTTTTTCTTTTTTTTTATATTCAACGCCGATAACCAAAGCCTGAAAGATTGACTTCCTTTTTGTTTGAACTGGTCCACTTTACTTCACTTTTTTTACGTCCATTCTTGAAGACAATAAAAATTTATGTAAACTTTTCTTATATAAAAAAATTCAAAATTCCAAAATAAATGCCACCTGGTTGGTAAGGGGGAGTAACAGAATTTTAATATTTTACTGTCATAAATCCTTATTAATGACATTGTGATTGTGATTAAATTATGAAATTAAACACACTTTTAACAGTCTTGGGTAGACACATAGAGACAGACAGGCTGGCAGACAGACAGTTACACAGATATGCTTGCATTCAGGTAGCATTTTAACGGAATACACCCCAATTAACCTGAATCTTTCGTTTGGTGATGAAAACAATGAAAAAGAGTTTTTTATTTTTAAAGAAAACACCAAAAAACAATAACAAACTCCTCCATTAAGTAGAATTTATTTCTTTTTTTCTTTCTCTTAAGAAAAGTTTTTGAAAGGCCAACCAATTTTTTTAAATTTTTTTAATTTTTTTTTTGTTGGAAAACTATAGCAAGAGATGGTAAAGTAACGATAAGTTACGCTTAATTAGATCGATTTCATATATATCGTATGTTTAAAATACAACAACAACAACACTAACAGCATTATTTTGTTAGCTTACAGGCCATAAATCGTTAGAAAAGATGAAAATACTGCTGCTGCTAGTGCTAGTGCTAGTGATGTTGCTGATGTTGATCAAAACATTTTTGGTGTCTACGTTGTTTTCTATGGTATCTGGGTGTAATAACATACGTTTTTACTTATTGTTGCTGTTGCTGTTGCTGTTTAGGCAAGGCCATCATCATTATCATTATAATCATCATCATCATCCTCTGTATACAGTTGTCGCCGTCTTTAAGCCATGGCATAGGCCATACTCTCATTGCTCCCCTTGCTTGCTTGCCTTTATTGTTAAGCTATTTGGTAGCCACCATGTATTCTCTTCTTTATTAAAAATTTCCTTTTGTACACGGCTTAGTCAGAGGGTGAGAGCCTTCTTTTTAAGTTGTTAAGATGGCAAGCAGGCAGGCAGGCAGGCAGTCAGGCAGCAGGAGCGAAGATTAAATGTATACAAGCTTAAATTGGAATCACGATCTTTATATTTATCTTAAATATTATATCTAAACAGACATTATAAACGCACTTAGTGAAATGTAGAGAAATAATAATGTTGGGTCTATCTATGTACGTACGTAAATAGCCCAATAGATTACAAAACTATTTTCATCAGACTTTTACTCTTGGACACAAACAATATAACGAACAAAAACTCGATTATATTTGATATCCAGTACAAGTTGATGATGATGTTAATATCTGATTAACCCACTAAGTGAAATGAATATTACATAAAGCGTAAGATGGTCTGTTACATGTCGCTTGAAGATGTTGGGTAACCGCATAGAAAGGAAACAACTTTCTCATGCTCTGTACCAGTACTACAGCTTATTTACTTACTTTAGTGGCCATTAACAACCCGATTAACAGATTTCGGTGTGCCGTAGCACATTCTTCCAGGCGCCTCTATTTCTTGCGCACCTACACCAGTTGGTTACACCAGTCCATAACAGGGCTTCCTCGATTTGGTCCTTCCAACGCAAATAAGGTCATCCTCTTCGCCAACTTCCGCAAATTCCCGCATGAAATCATCATCAATCAGCATCAAATACGTGCCTCGCCGGAGCATCCTCCTCCATTCGAACGATATGGCCGAGCCAGCGCAGCCGCTGAGTTTTAATACGCTGCACAATGTCCATGTCGTTGAGTAGCTCATACAGTATCTCCGCTACTTGTGCGTTTTCGCCAGTTGGTCACAATAATCGATTACAGTGCTTGCTCGCTCTGGTCCTTAAAACGCAAAAAAGGTCGTCCTCTTCGCCGACTTCCACAAATTCCCGCATCAGATACCCGCCTCGCCGGAGCATGATTCTCCATTCGAAAGACATGGCCGACCAGCGCAGTCTCTGAATGTTAATACGCTGCACAACGTCTATGTCGTTGAGGAACTCATACAGCTCGCAGGCGGAAATCTTTGCCAACTCGCACTGAACTGAAGATCTAACGTAGGACTTTTCTCTCGATTACTCTCAAGACAGCTACATTAGTTCTTAATAGGGTCTATGCGTCTGCGCCATAAACAAGCACGGGGAGTATGAGCGCCTTGTAGAGCATTAGTTTTGTCGTACGAGAGAGCTCTCTGCTACTCAATTGCCTATTGAGGCCATAGTAGCACCTGTTGGCAACAGTGATCCTGCGCTTGATCACCAGACTGACAACATTTATGGTGATAACGGCGAAGCCAAGTTTAAGAAATTCATTGACTAAATAGAAAGTATAGTTATCGGCCGTAATCTGAGATCCAATACGCCACACGTCTCTAGTTGTCGATAACATATACTTCGTTTTGCCCTCATTCACTGCCAGACCAATCTTAGTAGACTCCCGTTCAATACAGCCACGACTACGATAATTATGCTGCATTCCCAACCAGAACCGTAAAACAGCCATTATTCTGCATACTTCCGTTCCATTGTGGTTTATAGGCGTCATAAGATACCTTTTATCATATTCACGAAATCAATATCCAAACTGAGAATCAAGCATTGTTCATAGAAAACCTTTCCGACTCCAGTTCAGTCAAAGATAAAAAGCAGTCAAGCACCTCTAACTTTCATAGCAAAAGCTGGACGTTGATACATGTTGTGAAAGACAGTCTCCGCCTCCATGCCATGTCACAGCTTCTACGAAAGTCATGGAATGCCAAATGCATTGGCATGCCTTTAAATAAGGCCCGTGAGAATTAAAATGAATGGCCATGCAATGTAAAAGCAGAAGACAAACAGTCCACTTCACTTAAGCTCAGCAGAACCCAAATAACTGGTATTTACCCTCATGCTCTCAACGAAGATGAGCTCTAAAGTAGGCATGACCACATTATCAAGGATGCGGTTTTTATGTCCTGATATCCATACAAAAGTTGCTTTTGAAAGATCGAAAAATTCTTTGAGAAATTCTAGTTATGCATGCATGAGGATGGATTTACCACAGTAGACGTTTGTCGAGAAATGTGGAGAAATATGATCGCAGCCTGGTCGTCCGAATAAATCAAAGGATTTCAGAAAAAATACCATCACCTCAGATAAATTGCGATGCTTTCAATATGACCACAACATCAGCCTGGAAAAGTTCAGTTAGTCTTGTGTGAAGTCGCGGAGCGTTTGAAGAGAGTAATCGTGGTTTAAAGATATCCGTTACAAAGATCTGTCGAACAATTGTCTAGTAATTGTTATTGTTAATGCAAAGAGTGTAAACAGAGGAATAACAAACAAAGCAATTGTTGTTGTTTACATCAAGTTGTGAACGGTGGCACACAGAATTGAAAGAATTTTAATTACAAGTAAACACAGATCCATTGTTAGTTTATTTGCAATCTACGACCTCTTATTTTAAACGTTCTTAACAGGTAAAAACGAAACAGTTGGACGAGAACGAACGGTAAAGTTGACGTTTGTCTTGAGATATTGAGGAATTTAAACGCTGCCTGGTTGTCCAAATGAAGCAAAAATCTATCAGGAAAAATACCATCACCTCAGATTTATTGAGCACAAGACCAGAATAGTGGGCACAGAACTAATATGAAATTCTAATGTCCCTACAGCCTATTCTAGTTGGAGCCTTAAAATATTCGACCCGAGTAATACAGCATTTGCCAGGAATTAACTTCAACGAGAGTCGCCGTAGTCTAGTAGGTAGTGTGTTGGCTTATTAGACGTAAAGCCAGGGTTCGAGCCCCAGGCCAGACATCAAAACAAAATACAAAAAGTATTTCTTCGGTGACTTTCTCTCAGCAGATTTCTGGCAAAAACATGAAAAGTTTCTCAAAAATGTGTCGTTCGGAATCGACTTTTAAACCATATTTCCCGCTACTCGTGTATAAAATTAACACACACAACATAAGTACTGTGAGAAACTAGGTCGTAATACTGTCTCAAGGGTTGTAATGACCAATTATGTATGCATGTATGACACTTCAATGAGTTCTAGTGCCACCAGCTCAGTTATTCGCTTCAATAGAAGTTCCAGAGCGTCTCCAGTTAAGCGTAGCAAATGTTGCCTTTTTTGAAGAGCAATACAGTGCACTGGCATTCAAACACGCCCTGGTAGAGCCGGAAACAGATCACGACTTTTATACTCATAGGCTGGAGACATGCGTTTGAAAGGAGAGGTTTTGAAGTCCTTTTCATTTTACACATACATACATAATTGGCCATTACAACCCTTCAGTCAGGATTACGGCCTAGCTTCTCACACCACTCATGTTGCGTGCGTTAATTTTATACGTGAGTGGCGGGACCTACAATTTAACGTCGACTCCGAACGACAGAATTTTTTGAGAAACTTTTCATGGCAGGTTTATTTTACTCTCAGAGTTTTTGCCAGAAATCTGCTGAGAGGAAGTCGCCGAAGAAATATTTTTTTTTTTTATATTTCATTTTTGATGTCTGACCTGGGATACGAACCCGGGCTTTACGAATAGTAAGCCAACACACTACCTACTACACCACGGCGACTTCATTTACTTGAACTTAATTCGTCAGATCGTTTGTTAAAGTAGACAGAAATCTGAACAAAGGTTCTTCTGGCCAACAGACTTAAAACGTTTGTAGCAGCTTAACAGAAATGGAAACGTGGGAAATGATTTTTATAAAATTCTTTGAAGACCCCAATGGCCACCTCACACCCAAAGGGGTTAAGATTATGAATATCACACACATGTTTTATTCTTTATTTTATTTCTTCTCTTTACCACATTTAAGTTGACTGCAATTCATTGCTAAGTTGCTGTTGCTATTGCTGTTGCTGTGTTGTTGCAGTAGTCATTTGCGTTTGTGTATAATTTTTTTGCGTGTTTGATTAGATTAAGGCCTTATTGTAAACCTGGCTAAGAAAATGTTAAAGAACTAATAATAACAAGACAAAATAAACCCGGGTATAAATGATAATCGTGTTGAAATGTTTAAGCATTTAAGCATGTTTCCTTTTTTTATTTTTTTTGTTCATTTTAAAGGTATTAAATGTCGTTTAAAAGGGTTTTAGCCATGTCTTCCTACAGGATCTTCTTTCTATTGCAGGAAAGATCATCTTTTTTTCTTTTCTTTGGCTTGCTATGGCTTTTGCAAAGCCACAGTCTTTTTAAAGATGGTGTGTTTTAGCCACATTAATAATCGTTAACTAAATGCACTCAAAATGAGGCTAATTGTTGCCATGAAATGTCTATTAAAACTTTATGATGATGCCAATTCTTTTAACATTTTTTTATTCGTTTTTTCTTTGTGCTTTTTAATAGATACGTAATCAAATTCAATGCTGCAGTGATTTATGTTGTCGGAGGAGAGTGATTTTTTCTTGTTTTGATGATTCCATTTAAATTACTTGCTAAATATTTGACAATTAAAGAGTCATTTGTAATCAGCAAACAACAGAGAATTTTTCTCATTTGATTCATTCATGGGAAGAATTTGTCTGTCAAAATGATTTGTTGTTAACAAAGTATAGAAAGGCAAACAACGATTGTGGCAAACGATCGTGGCTTTTTTGATGGCTTAATATGAGGGGGCTATTAAAGGAAATGCTCATGTTATAAGGAAATTAGGTAAAGAAATAACTGTATTTTGAAAATTTAGAAATTTAATGCGAGGAAAAATTAGGTTTTTTTCAAGACAAAAAATTGCAATACAAGAAAATTTCCTTAATTGTGTACAACAATGTAAGGTTATGAGATTTTGATTAAAGGCAACATTAGTCTCAAATGCATTACTTTATATGATGATTAATGAAGAAGAACTTAAGCAGTAGTCTAGTAGGTAGTGTGTTGGCTTATTAGATGTAAAGCCAGGGTTCGTGCCCCAGGTCAGTGATCAAAACAAAATACAAAAAGTATTTCTTCGGCGACTTCCTCTCAGCAACTTTCTGGCAAAATATCTGACAGTAAATGAAATTACCACGAAAGGGTTCTCAAAAATCTGTCTTTCGGGGTCGACTCTAAACTGTAAGTCCAACCACTCATGTTTAAAATTAACACATACAACATAAGTGATGCGAGAAACTAGGACGTTGTACAATGGGTCAATTCGACCGCCGGGTACTGTCCTTGTCTTAATTTACAAGTACACGTCCTCTAACTTAACCTAACCTAAGCACGGTAAGAGACTACAACTGTCGTGGGTATGCATTACTGGCAAGGAAGACCCGAACTATTCAGCTGAGAGTTATTAATTTTTTTATAATTCCAAACTTCTTTAAGATTTTCCCGATAATTCTTTTAATTTATTAAACGATTTGCTCTTCCACAATATTCAATACGTTATATAGTTAGTGTATGTATCAGAGATCAGCACTGAGTATTTTTTCATTGGCTTGCTATGGAAAAGATGAGTAGAATCGAATCATACTCATAATTTCCGACACTTATACGCATTCATACTTATTTTAATATCATGGAACCTCATCATATTCATCATACTTAACAACACGTATGATGTTGTTGATTTCAACACTCCATAACTCAACATATACACGAAGCACAAAATAAGTATGATTCGCCTACAAACACTAAAATACTTGCTGCTCTGTCTTTTTGCTGTGTCTGTTTTTTTTTTTGTAAATGCAACAACAACTAACACTGTAAATTTTGATGATTTGAGTCACTCAACTAATTTATAAGTATTTGAAGTATTTTTCTAAAGTTATGAATCTAAGTGAGTAGGCTTATGCATCAAACATATTTTGAATGGTATGAGTTTGATTGCAACCTGTACTTATAAAACAACGTTGTAGTGAGTACGAATGAATCAGAGTACATAGTTAAATTTCAATATTGTTGAGTCACTTATATTAATAATTTCATGAGTGCTTATGAGTAGCGAAAAACGATGACCTCTGGTGTATATTGACTATTGCACGATATCTTTAAAAGTGATTATTACTGTGGCAGAACAAATTGACATAAATTTGGTGGCAAGTAATCCTATCTGAGTTAGAAAACCTAAAAGTCCTACAACCATTGAACCCACAGTTGATAGGAAATGGCATCTTAGAAAAGTACAAAGAAAATGGGAAGCTGTCCTTATACACAGATGACCTACAAACTAATCCCAGATATTGAACGATGGATTGATAGAACAGAAATGGAGAGGCCAAATATAACATAATCAAGTAATTAGCAAGCCATGCAAGTTGTACAAATATTCTCTAAAACTTCGGTTACGATATCTAACCAAGACATTGGAAGCTTAAACTGTGCAATCCATACTTTCATAATTGGTCACTACAACCAAGTCAAGATTAACACCTAGCTTCTCATACAACTTATGTTGTGTGTGCTAATTTTATACATGAGTGGCGTGTGCCGCCATAACGGCACACCACGGTGAACGGGTGGAAAAAAAGACGCATAGTGGATGCAGCCTCATGATAAAACTACCATAGATTGCGTCATCATACGTGAGTACCAATTCGAAGCCATGCAAGTGGACATGACTTCTCTTTTGGTTAGGGGTCGGAGACTATCTGAACTCCTTTGTGAAAGTGGTTAAGACTGTTACTCCATACCGAGCTTGCGTTCTCCCTTCGATTAGGGTATAAACCATAGCCACCATGCTGCTCCTGTAAGGGGGCCTCACCGTTAGCGGCAGAGACGAATCTCTGTGGCTGCCGACAGCCATGCTTCGCTGTCCAGTCTGTTACCAGTTGAACGCCAAACAGTTCGGGATTGGTGGCCCAAG
Organism: Sarcophaga subvicina; assembly: GCA_936449025.2. Taxonomy (NCBI): domain Eukaryota; kingdom Metazoa; phylum Arthropoda; class Insecta; order Diptera; family Sarcophagidae; genus Sarcophaga; species Sarcophaga subvicina. The sequence goes on along the minus strand of OW388084.2, from coordinate 110,887,439 downwards.
AAGAAAATGGCCAGACCTACAGTTTAGAGTAGACTCCGAACGACAGATTTTTGAGACACTTTTTCATGGCCATTTTTTTATTTTACTGTCACAGTTTTTACCAGAAATCTGTTGGAAGGCAGACGTCGAAGAAATATTTTTTTCGTAACTCCTTTTTGTAGTGTAAGATGCTAGGTCGTATGCCTGACTGACCAATTATGTATGTATGTATGTATGTACGTCGTTTGAGTGAGTGAGCTGTATGGAGGCTGTGTAGCGTATTAATATCCAGCGACTGCGCTAGCAGTTCGAATGGAGTAGGATGCTCCGGCGAGACGGGTATTTAATGCAGAGATTTGCGGAAGTCGGTAAAGAGGACGACCTGGTTTGCATTGGAAGGACCACATCGAGTTTGTGATAGCAGGTATAATCTCTGTGGATCTGCTGGCGGCAGAGCGGATGGAGATTTATAGTGCGAAATCGGCTGGAAATCACATAACCGGTCACTTCAGGGAAAACACCATTTCAAAATGGCAACAACGATGGAACGAGGAGGATAGAGGAAGATGGACCGCGAGACTTATCCCGGACATAAGGCCATGGATCGGTCGAAAATTTGGAGAGATAAACTACTACGTTACACAGATGCTATCGGGTCACGGATATTTTAGGAAATATCTGCACAGAATGAGCAAGACCGCCTCCCCTTACTGTCTTTACGAGGAAGGGGAGGTAATTGATGACGCAGAGCACACTGTTTTCGAGTGTGCATGCAGGCAGAGCTATCGCTCTGCACTGACGTCGATAGTTCGGACGATCACGGCCGGTAACATTGTCGGGGCTATGATCGCGAGTAGAGAAAATTGGATCTCAGTGGCGAATTACGTGGAGAGCATTCTAAGACTGAAGAAGAGGGATCTTGAAGCTGCGGAACATGTGGGCACCCCGGCATAGATGAAACTGACACACGTGTCAAGCGAAATTCTAAACAGGGACCTGGACGAAAGGAATAGTGGAGACACTTAGATGTCTCTTCGACTTTCGACATGCAATACGGACAGGGATATGAACACGCAGGGGCCAAAGGAACTCCACTCCGAAGTAATACCATCCTAGTTCCGAAGGAAGGAGGATGTGACGACTTCCTCTCTGGTGCGGTTAGGTACATTTACCCCTCCTCGGCGTGAAAAAAGCAAAAAAAAACACATCGAGGATGTGCGGTCATCGATTTGTGTGACCAACTGGCGTAGGCGCGCCAAAGCAGAGGCTTTTGGAAGCGTGTGTTAAGGCAGTCCGAAATCTGTTAATCGGGTTGTTAATTGCCAGTTAAGTAAGTAAGTGATACTGATTGAAGATTTGTAATGGCCGTATGTAAAAGAGCTTCCATAAAATTCTTGCAAAGCAATTCCTTTGCTATCTTGCTACTGTTCTTCCGGAGGAAAACCTGTTAGAAATTCTAAACAATAAACTTAAAATGTATTCCTATTTTTTATTGGAATTGATTAATCATCATATTGTTTGGAACATATAGAGAAACCGGCAACTGATAGGACAGACATGGTGGACATTCAGTGGAGTCAAACAAATCATATGAACAAATAAATTTACATACAGAAGAGTTAGCATAAATAAATAAATACGAAAACAAAAAACAAATACTCTGTACTTGCGAATGCTAAATAAAACAGGAGATAAAAATCATTTCATTTCACATACAATTCACAAAGCGATTCATAGAACAAACCAAACCAAACCAAGTCAAACTAACAATCCAATACAAATAGAATTTCGTTTAGTTTATGAGTAGAGAACCCTGACGTTCTAGATGCTGAAACGTAAATAAAATGAAATGAATTAAAGCATGAGATTGATCAGAGAATTTTTATTTTTTTTTTTTTGTAAAAGAATTTCAATAAAGAAATAAAGTTTTCAAAAGCCAAGCCAAGCCATTAACTAGTTGCCGTGCTAGTGTATATGTATGTGTGTGTGTCTGTATATCAAGGCCAATTGATTGTTTACGTTTTGTTAACTGGCCAGTTTGAAACTGACTGTCTGTCAGTTAGCAATGCTTGGCTATTAACTTGGTCCATGAATTGCTTATGACTGTTAATGTAGGCTTTAACAGCCAACCACCAATATTACGTACGTTGTTGCTCTTAAGCAATTTTCATTTTAAATGCTGCTGTTGTACGTCTGTTTGGATTCTGTTCTGCATTCTAAAGTGTTCATTCATATGCACACACGCTTTGCCGTTTGTTAGTGGAACAATCAACGTTTCCACTTAGCATTTGCTCCACTTAAATGGTTTTTTTTTGTTGTTTGTTTTTGTTTTTATTGTAAATAATAATTATTATTTAAAATACTATTACGCTCTAGGTGTGTGTGTATGTGTTTTTCAAGTTTCTATTACTTTAGGTTCTGTTTTTATACTGTTTTTCTGTTTTAAAATACAAGATTTTAATTGCAGGGGTGGGAGTAAGTAGGAAACATATAGGTGGGGTATTTTTAAATGAACGCCATAATTTTTTTTCTTTAAATTGGTACTAAAAGGCATCACAGTAAATGCTGCTGTTGAGTAATGAATATGGTTATTTTTACTAACAACAGTTAATGCGTTAATAAGCATGCTGTTCTATATTTTATAGGCGTAACACTCCATATTTATGACCATCATAACCGCATCTCTTTTGGTTGGCTATTCTGTAAGTTAAAATACTTAACAATTTTATCTGGCATCTGGCTTTTTTGCAATGTTCTTCATTTGGGGTCGTTGATAATTAGTTTTGAATGTTTATGCCTCCATTTCATATGTACTCGTACGTTATTGGAATTCTATTTAATTAAAAAATAATTAAAATTTAAATACATATGCGATCCACTTACGAGTACATGGAAAATAATTTTTATTGAATAAAATTGTTATGTTTTTACCTTTTAAAAACGTTTAAAATATGAGCTCGTAGATTGCAAATAAAAATAAAAATAAATTTGTGCTTAGCTTTAATTAAACTTCTTTATTATTCTTACAATTCTGTATGCCACTGTTCACAACTTGATGTAAACAACAGCAATTTCCTTTCTTTGTTATACCTCTGTTTACACCCTTTGCATAAACAACAACAATTACTAGACAATTCTTCGACATATCTTTGTAACGGAAATCTTCAAACCACGATTACTCTCTTCAAACTCACCGCATCTTCACAAAAGACTGACTGAAATTTTAATTTATTGACATGGGCATGTATACATGGAAGACACAATAGAAATAGTATCGGAATCTCATAGTTTTCCTAATCTGGAGGGATATATTTTCTTCCACTGATCTTACCAATGAATCTTCATAGTTTATTAGGTAGGGCGTTGGCTTATTAGAAGCGAGCCTGTGGTTCATACTCAAGCTCAGAGATCTCGAATATTTCTTCGACGACTAACCAGTCTTCGGTCAAACTCTCTGAGAGTAAAATAGTTGGTAGTGTGTTGGCTTATTAGACGTGAGGCCAGGGTTCAAATCCCAGGTCAGACATTTTCAACGAAACGAAATATGAAACAACATTTCTTCTTCTTCAGATTTCTGGCAAAAAATCTGAGAGTAAAATTAATTTGTCATGCAAAAGTTCCTCAATAATCTGTCTTTCGGAGTCGACTTTAAATTGTACTTCCCTCCAGCCATAAGATACACAATGTAGGTGGTGTGAGAAGCTAGGTCGTAATTCAGACTAAAGGGTTTTAAGGACAAATTGTGTATGTATATATGGAGGACACAATAGGGGTAGTATCGGAATCTCAAAATTTTCGTGAACTAAATGAATATAAATTCTTCTCTCTCGTACGACAAAACTAATACTCTACAAGACACTCATTGTCCCCATCCTTCTTTATGGTACTGAGACATGGACCCTACTAATAACTGATACAGCAGGCTTGAGGGTATTCGAGAGAAAAGTCCTACCTTATGTAAGTGTAAGAACGAGTTGGAGATGATTTCCGCATCCGATTCAACAATGAGATGTATGAGCTCCTTAACAACATGGACGTTGTGCAGCGTATTAACACCCAGCGGCTGCACTGGTTCTGCGATGTCGAGAATTTGCGGAAGTCGGCGAAGAGGACTAAATCGAGATTGGTGTGACCAACTGGCGAAACCGTATAAGCAGCAGAGATGCCTGGCAGGATGTGCTAAGGCAGATCGAAATCCGTTAATCGGGTTATTACGACCAATTAAGTAAGTAAGTATCCTTTTTAAAAAGAAGATTTCTCGAGGTAACCAATGCATAACTGAAACATTTTCAGCCAAACCATCTTTTTCGAAATATTCAGAATAAACCAAAAATTTCTCTATCTTTTCATTTTCACGTGAAATCTGCTTTTAGTGGTCATCTGGTAGATTTTTATTAGTAGCAGCAGTCAAGAAGCCTGGAATTCAAAAACTTATTGCTTAGCCTCGTATATCCCATTAACACTTTTCCCTTTTAGCACAACAACAAATGTTAAATTAAAATTAATTTCAAAAGAATTTTCATTACTTTCGTTTGAAGGGGCCAATGCACCAGGAGAGGTAAGTGCTTTTGAAAAAAAATTTTTTTTTCTTTTCTTTTGACGGAAATCAAATTTCCTTTTCTCTTACACTCGTAATTGTACATTTTAAACTGGACGTAGAAATACACTTCAACACCTTTTTCTGCATAACTTCCCAAGTTGCTGCTTCTCATTTTATGTGTTGTCCGATATAGGCTATCGATCATGCTACTGTGTTCAATTGTTCCAAAGAGGATTTCCATTATGAATACCAATAAATTGTTCAAAATCCTAATGCCAGTGATATTATTAGCAAGCCATGCTTTTATTTTATATTAGAAGCCGGTACAGCATACAAACCATAAAGCATTTCCCCTTTTTATTTAAAAATGAATTGAAGGAAAAATAAACGAAAAAAAAATGAAAGAAAAAAAGACGTACAATTTTACAATAATTTTCCTGTTCACCAGGATATGTGTGTGTGTGTGTGTGTGTAGGTATGCCTGGAGATTTAAAAGCAGTTGTGTGTTAAGGCCATTTGAGCATTTTCTTGGCCATTTTTCTTTTATCATTTTTCTTTTTGCTGAAATCTAAACTAAATGTGATGTGATTGAAAACATTTTTGAAAAGTAAATGAGTAGAGTTAGCAAAACAACAACAATAGCTGTGGCTTTGGTTAACTGGTAGTTAAACATGGAAGACGATGACGAAGACGAAGAAAAGATTTCTTTAATGCTTAAATCTGCATAAATCAATTTTCATTTCCTGCAATTTTTAGACACACTCTTAAAAGCAGCTTTATGCCATAAAAAAATATAAAAAATTAAAAAAAAATATTAACGAACCCAAAGCAACTAACAGCAGTTCGTTAAGCAAACCGCGGCAACGTTGCATACAACAAGCAACAGCAACTTTTCAGTCAGTCATTTAGTGAGTTGGACAGGCCAACAGCCTGTGATTTGCCAAGCGTATGAACCCATAGTGGGGCCTGGTATACAAAAAAAAAACATACACGGCTTTTGATTTTAAAGTTGGTTTGAAAAGCAAAAGCCCACTTATCTAATTGTGATTCCGGGAACTGGTTCTCCTTGATACATTTTTTTTCTTGCTTTTTGTTTTTTTCTGTTTTGTATTTGCTTTTGATTTTGTTGTTGTTATTATTATTATTTTTCTAAGCATATACAGAAACTCATTAGAATTTAATCATAAAGTCTGATTGTTGTTGCTGGCAAAGAGAGTAAAAATTTGTTTTTTTTTTGTTGAATTTTTTGTTTCAAAATAATATCTATGCCAAGTAAAATAAATGCAATATTTTGTTGTAGTTGTTGTTATTGTTAATATATAAACAAATACAGCAAATTGTTGGTGCTATGATTTTGGCCTGAGGCCATATCAATGAATTACAATGTGAACACGAATATGTCTTTCTAAATGAATACATTTGCCCAGCATAGCATAAGGTAGAGCTCCCTCACTTTATCACAGCAAAGGTATCTGTAGCTGTAGCTATAACAGTAGACTCTATAGAGTAAAGGTTCAGTAAAAATCACCATAACTTATGACTAAATTTCAAGCAGAATTTTAAGGCAGCAAAATGCCTTAAGAAATAGGGACTTCTTCCTTATGCTCAACTGTCGGAGTCTGTGAGCATACTTGCTTACTGTTTTGGGCACTACAACCCTGTAGTCAACAAGCCTATAGGGGAGATGTTGAATTCTGGAATTCTATGAAGCCAATACAGTCAGCGAATAGCTGAGGTTTCGTTGGAACTCCGAATGTGAAATTTAATCCATTATGAGAAAGCTTTAAAAGCTAACCAGCCCTCCGCGAGGTAATACCTTACGGCAGTTCCTCGGAGGGAGAGTGGTTGAAGGATAAAGTGGATGCGTTTAGCACGTAGGCACCAGTGATGGTGAATCGTGCATACTTTTGTTGAAACAAAAGTGTCTTTCGAAGATTCCCACATCCGGCTCAAGACAAAAAAAAACCCTTTAGTCAGGCTTCCAACCCAGCTTCTTACACCACAAATTTGTGTTTGTTAATTTCATTGATCTTGTCATTCATAATGTGAAAAAATAATCCGTCAACACTTCATTGATATAAGTATAACAGAGATCAGCAATGAGTATTCAAAAAGATGAGTAGAATCGAATCATACTCATAATTCCTGATACTTATACGCACTCATACTTATTTTTATATCATGGAACCTCTCTACTCATATTCAAAGTTTGAAGGACTCATCATATTTATACTTAACAACACGTATGATATTGGTATGAGTGGTATGAGTTTGATGTGAACGTTGTACGCATAATCATTGCAACCTGTACTTATAAATCAACGTTGTAGTGAGTATGAATGAATCAGAGTACATAGTTAAATTTCAATATTGTTGACTCACTTATATTCAAAATTTCATGAGTGCTAATGAGTAGCGAAAATACGATTCATTGCTGATCTCTGTTGTCTACTCGACTACGGCGACTTAGAACTTAAAAACTATGCTTGTCTACAATTGAACTTAAGAATGTACGCAATAGATAACAAGCCTTCTGATTTCCATGGTTGCTTCCATCTTCGCCAGTTTTTGTAACAACCTGGCTCACTGATATTGTCCTTCAAAATGGCAACAAGTAACCCGTCAACACTTCATTGATATATAAGCAACTCTGATTCTAATTTATATCAAGCCTTCCATACAGGTTTTTTAAATTTTAATTGTTTTATTGTTTAATAAGAGAATGTGTAAGCTAGGCTTCAACTAGAGATGCTGCTTTAACTAGCAATTCAACAATAAACCTCAAAGATATAACTTTGACCCCCTTTTTTTAGGTAAATATGTATGTTTGATAGGCCTTATTACCCCAGAATGTAAAGTTTCACCAGCATAGTTTATTTGCCTTAATTACTGACATTTGAAATATGGACTAGTTTTGCTTTTTAGCAAAATTTCTATTTAAGTTTTCTGTTGTTTTTTTCATCTCTTTTTCTCTTCTGAAACCATAAAACCATAAAAATTTAATAAAAAAGCAAAACCGAATGCAACACTTTGAAAACAGTAGGAATTCTTTAACTACTTTCGAGTAGAATGAAGAGTAGAGAGAATTGCCGTAAATTGGCACTATCAACAGGCAGTAAACACAACAATATGTTACATAAAATCACCCCCCTCCCCCCCAAACTTAACACTCAATCTTAGGCATACAGGCCGCACAAATATGCCTCAAAGTGTAGAAAGAATGAATGAAAGAAAGCCAAACTAGAAAAATATGCAGCAATTTAAACAAACTCGTTAAAAGTGAAGCAACGAGAAAAAAACTCAGGTAGAAAATTGCACCTTTTCGGAAAAAATTATATTAAAAACAAAATACTTTTAATGAATTTTAACACACTAAACTACAACAACAACAACTGCAACAACACCAGCAGAACAGTAATAAAAAGTAAAAGAAAACCAAAGAAAATTATTTGAAACTTTTAATCTATTTTGCAGGCAGTCAGGTATAAATCAACAAGTTAAACATACGTTCGAGATAAACTGCTTAAAGGTACTGCTGAACCGGTAACCGGTATTTAAAATTGAAAAATTAAAAGAATTGGAAAAAAAGCATTTGAATTGATTTGATTTGAAATCGAGTATCTGGCAAGCGGACATGACAATGACAACAAAAGTTTAGAGAAGTGACAAGCGTCATAGCGTGTCATTAAATTATCGAATTTAATTAAAAATTAATTGAATTAGAAATACACAGCGATTCGTTGAAATCAATTGCATGCGAGGGTCAATTAAGAATTCATTAGAAAGCAACAATACTCCAAAAGTATTCATTTCGGTTTCTTCAGAGACGAGCAAGCATCACTCGCAATGACGGAAAACATAGTAACTGTGAGCTTATTTACTCAGATTTTAGATCAGATAAGTGGATCACCTATCATACAGCTAATGTCCGAAATAGGTATACCTGTAAAGCCATCAAATCCTCCTCTGAAGACATTTTGGAAGCACTATACTCATGTAAAATAAAAAAGATCCACTGAAAAGCAGCTTTTTTGTGTCCTACTTACTTAATTGTAACTACTGGAGTAAAAGCTCAGTCGGCCTTGTATGAAGACGCGGTGTGTTTGAAGAGAATAATCGTTGCTTGAAGATCTCCGTTACAAAGATCTGTCGAATAAAAAGCAATTGTTGTTGTTTACATCAAGTTGTGAACAGTTGCACACAGAAGAACTAAACACAAATTTATTTTTATTTTTTATTTGCAATCTACGTGCTCATATTTTAAACGTTTTTAAAAGGGAAAAACGTAACACTTGTAACCCATTAGTCAAGACACCGACCTTACTTTTATTCATGAGTGGCGAGACTTACAGTTTGAAGTCGACTCCGAATGACAAATTTTTCAGAAAATTTTTCACGGCATGGTTTTTGCCAGAAATTTGCTGAGATTAAGTTGCCGAAGACATATTTCTTCAGATTTCATTTTGTTCGAGATATCTGACGTGGGGTTCGAACAGTGGCTTTACGTCTAATAAGCCAACACAGTATCTACTAGACTAAGGCAACTTCTCTACACTATACTTAAGTAAAATAGACAAAAGCAAACATGGTGAAGCAACTTCTTTGTGTCTTATTTACTTAACTGGTCACTACAACCCATTAGTCAGGGTTCCAACCAAGCTTCTCACGCCACCTATATTGTGTGTGTTAATTCTTATCCACGTAAGGTGGGACTTACAGTTAAACTGTGTCAACTCCGAAAAATATATGAATTGAGGTACTCAACTTCAAAGCATCTGCTGATTGCCTGGGTCTGTTAATTTATAGAGAACAGCCTATTCGCAAGCGACTTTATATTCCAAGGCTGTTCGGCATCAGAGTCTTAGTCTGTATAGGTCTGCACTTAGCGTCAGCTTTACATATCGGGAGCAATTTCAATAGCTAATTAAGCAATGAATAACTGTATTGCATAACATTTGCTGTACCGACTGGTGTGGACGTCTTAGAGATTTCAGGCTTTCCTTTTTGCGATGAGTGTTGCCATTCGCTAACCCTTACTTACTTAATTGGCCATTCACAACCCGATTAATGGATTTCGGCCTGCCTCAACACATCCTTCCTGCCTGCCTGTGCTTCTTGGCTACGACAGTTGGTCACACCAATCGATGACACGACTTCCTCGATTTGGTCATTCCAATGCAAACAAGGTTGTTCTCTTCGCGGCCTTCCGCAGATCCCCACAAAAGCTGGAGCATCCTCATTCATTTGGACGACATGGCCAAGCTAGCGCATCCGCTGGATGTTAATACGCTGCACAACATCTATGTCGATGAGGAGCTCATACAACTCACTGTTGGAGCGGATTCGGAATTTATCACCAACTCGCACTGGATCGAAGATCTTACGTAGGATTTTTCTCTCGAATACCCTCAAGCCTGCTGCATCAGCGCTTAATAGTGCCCATGCCTCCATGCGCCATATAGAAGCACGGGGAGGATGAGCGTCTTGTAGAGTATTTGCTAACTCCCTACAGTCTTATTAGCTGGCTAGCTAGCTTAAAGGATCTTATTATCCTCACTGAACAGTTTAGATTTTAACAAATTTTCAGTATTATAGACAGCAGTGATCAGTCCGAAGCGAAGTCGCCGTGGTCTAGTAGGTAGTGTGTTGGCTTATTAGACGAAAAGCCTGCGTTCGAGCCCCAGACCAGACATCAAATAAAGTACAAAAAGTATTTCTTCGACGACTGGCAAAAACTCTGAGAAAGTAAATGAAATTGCCAAGAAAAGTTTCTCAAAAATCTGTCGTTCGGAGTCGACTTTAAACTGTAGGTCCCGCCACTCATGTATAAAATTAACACACACAACATAAGTGGTGTGAGAAACTAGGTCGTAATCCTGACTGAAGGGTTGTAATGACCAATTATGTATGTATGTGTGATCAGTCCGTGTGGCATTAAAGCTGTAGAAGGCAATTTCGTCTTTAATTTTCCACTTGAATTTGTGTAGGCAACTATGCCAAATGCTTTTAACACTGGAAATAGGCCTCCAATTGGAAAACAAAACCAATTTTTAATAGAATTTCTATAATCTTATAAGAAATCCATTAAAAATTTCCATTTGGAAGGCAACAAATACATGATTATTGTCTGAAATTATGCTACTGAAGGCCTATTCATCAGAAAGTTTAACACAAAACAATAATCGCAAGTGGAAAACTATTTCAGAAGAGAAATCTTTTTATATTTCTGAACAATAAGAGTTAAATTGTAGGGCTATTTAACCCATTACGAAGTGTTTATCTAAATTAATTGTTTTTGCTATTAAAGGCCTATTTACTAATCTTTGGTTTATGCTGCATGCCACTACGGCCTGTGTTGTAAATTATCTTCCCTTAAATCGCCACATTATTTAATTACTTGTAACAAGTTTACTTAGCCAACCCCCTTTAAAACGTATCCTTTTTCAAAAGTTTTAACTTCTGTTTCAACTCTCCCTCTTCCTTCTTCATGATCATCGTCTGTTTGCTCTACTTTTACACGAACATTCACTTGACAATTATCTGTGTTAACAAATTGTAAAAACTGAAACTGAAAAGTTTTCTTTGAAAATCCATTTACTTACCTGACGCATCATGCCATACTCTATACACGTATGTGAATACCTGTGTTTTATAATAGAAGTAGAAGAGGAAGAATAGGAGTAAAAACTCAAAATCACTTTGAAAATCATGTGGAGTTTTATTTGCTTAAAGAAGTAAAACATGTTGGCAAACACTTTTATTGTTTTAAAACATTTGTTGTTTTTTTTGTTTTTTTTTTTTGGCAAATCCCCAGAGTATTTGTGTCTTTCATCGTCGTCGTTATTTTAGTTTGAAAAAAAAATACTTTTTATTTCAAATAAATGTGTTGATACAGACAGACAAACGGACAAACAGACAGACATGCCATAGAGAGCATTGAGACAGAGAGAAGACAATAAGAAAACAAAAGTAGTTTACATTTTAACATCGAGATTGTTACTCCATATCTTGGGGACTTAATTAAATTTTTTTATTGTGCCGTTCGCAAATAGTAGCAGCCAACAGCAGCGGTTGTTGTATGGCGAACAAAAATTTATATGAAATGAAAAATTGAAATCAACCAACAGTGGTTGAAAGGGGCAGACACCGAATATGGCACGTCTCTAGGCCCCTGCTGTAAGAATTTTAAACAGAATCAATTCAGAATTAATACCCGTATCAGAGATCAGCAATGAGTATTCAAAAAGATGAGTAGAATCGAATCATACTCATAATTTCTGATACTTATACGTATTCATACTTATTTTAATATCATGGAACCTCTACTCATATTCAAGGTTTGGAGTACTCATCATATCATCATACATCACAACACGTATGATGTTGTTGATTTCGACTCCTCATAACTAGCTCAACATATACGCGAATCACAAAATATGTATGAATCGCGTACGAATACTAAAATACTCACCAGAAGGTTGTGTATTTGCTCTGCTTGCTGCTCTATCTTTTTTCTTTTTTTGTAAATGCAACAGCAACTAAGATTGTAAATTTTGAGTGACTCGAATCATTTATAAGTATTTATAAGTATTTTTCTAAACCTATGAATCTGAATGAGTAGGCTTATGAATCAAACATATTTCGAATGGTATGAGTTTGATGTCAATGTTGTACGCAGACGCATTGCAACCTGTACTTATAAATCAACGTTGTAGTGACTAGGAATGAATCAGAGTACTTAGTTAAATTTCAATATTATTGACTCACTTATATTCAAAATTTTATGAGTGCTTATGGGCAGCGGAAAAATGATTCATTGCTGATCTCTGACCTGTATCTATTGAATGTAATTGATTCGTTTAAAGGTAGTGGCCAACATGCTCCGTCATCATATTCCATCACGATGAATTTTTCAACTTCTCGTGACGCACTATCAATGCTCTCGAGTGGTACTGCACCTCACATTGCCTTAGAAAAGAATATACGAAATTGGCATGACTCATGCTTAAAGATAATGAACAGTTCTTTTACTTCAGATGTAAAATGTTATTAGAAAGGTGGAAGTAGTACAAGGCTTCAAGGGGATCCCAAAATTAGCTTAACAAGCAAGGTAAAATTTTCCCAACGACATACAATACGTTCAATATCCTGTTGTGAAGCTATATCTTTATTGCAAGGGCTAAGAGGCCAGAAATAGTAGGGGCCTCTACGTGATTAGACTGTGACACGAACCAAATATTGAACACTTAAGAATGCTGAAAAAATTTGAACCTTTTGGTACCATTGACCAGTTTGTTACACACTATGTGCAGAACAACCATTTCGAAAAGAGATGCTAGAAGATGTTTTAGTGCAGTGGACTTCATTTTAATGACTTTGCTCATATTTCCATTGATAGTACGAAAGTGAATGGAACTGTGTGTCGGAGTTGATGAGTGTAGTTCAATCCATAAAGTTACCGTGTCACTGTATCATTTTCCAAGAAGCTGGCTGGTACAGGCTGGAAATTTTTAGGAATAAAGTGATCTCTGGAAGGGATATTAGTATGCTCCCTTACAGCCAGGCTGTTATCAAAGCACACATATGAGGCCACGGTTCAAACCCCATGTCAGACAAAAACGAAATACCGAATATTCGGTGTTGACATTAAACTGTAGGTGCCGCCATTAATATATAAAAATCAACACACACAACATGGGTGGTGATAGAAACTAGGTTGTAATCCTGACTGAAGGCTTGCAATGACTAATTATGTATGTATGTTATGTTAACAGTGCAGTTATAGATTCTGTTAACGCCAAGTGGGTGGCTTGTCACGGTTAAGGCCAAAATAGGCTAATAAATGTGACCAAAGCTGTATAGAGGCTGCACAACAAATATCTCAAACTCCAAAGTAGTATGCGCTGTATTCAAAATAATTAAAATGTCCTTTTGAATTCAGTTGCCATTTATACGTCAGACAAATATCAAATGAGGAATTAGCTTGAACTGCTTTAAGGAGATATTTAGGTATCCATAGATAAACTTTCGAAACAAAATCCTGCTTTTATGCGGAAGAGATGGATCAACAAGGAAACTCCTGTATTAAAGGCGTCAACAATATTTCAAGGAATTGTTTCAAATGGAGACCATTTGTTAAGCTTGTTTGCTTAAGCCCACTGTGTAACTGTTGCCGTTTACCTTTGTACATGTATTTGCAAATATAATTTCTTAAAAACCTATTTCTATACGTTTCCCATATCTGTAGAGATATCTTATATACATACATATATTTGTATACACATACATACATACATACATACATACATATGAATATTTGCTTTAGTTTTTCTAAATTACAAACTAAATTGCTTAACAGCCAGTAAATGCTGTTGAGAGAGTTGGTTTTGGTTTTGTTCGAAAACTGAAGTAAAATTTTGAAAACCAGAAGTTAGGCGAAAACCCGAAAATAGATTGTGAAAATCCAACGAAAACTTAAAACAATCCACACAATAGTTTTCACTTTTGTTTTTCCTGTGTGTGGTTTTTTTTGTTTCGGTTTTACAAGCTGGCATGAATGTGTACATACGTACGTACGTATATTAATCTTATTCATGCTTAAAATCTAATTCACATGCCCGACTCGAACTGTAACAAACAATTGTATTTAAAAGATACAATTTTCCTTTACCTGCTGGCTGGTTGCAGGCTAGATAGACAACTGTGGTGGTGGTGATTGTGGTGGTGGTGGTGGCAAGTGATGGTAGGAAAATCTCATTAGACAACAACAATGGCTAATAAAGTAAAATGTATCACAACCAACAACTGCAAATATTTTTAATAAATAACCCGACAGTTGTTATTTGATACAGAATTAAAAGAAAACTGAGAGAAAGAAAAAAAATATTTTCTTATGCATTTCAAGTCTATAAAATTAATGACGGATGGATGGATGGCTGGATGACTGGATGGATGGATGTAAATAAAAGACAAGACATTATAAAAAACTTGATTAAGTTTGTAGACCGCCTGTACATACATACATTTTATCATATAATGTATAATGATGATAAAATTGAAGTAGAAAGTGTTGAAAATGGGTTTGTGAAAATAAAATCAATGCAATGCTACGTACGTACACTACAAAAAAAAGGAAAATGATAATGAAAATTATGATTATGATGTGATGTGATGTGAAGTGTTGTATTGTATTGTGTGGTAGATGAAATTGTAAGATAAGTAAAGCACAACAACAACAGCAACATAATATAAGTGTAAATAAAGTGATTTTAATTTACATGGCTTCCGGGCAATTTTACATGTAATACCACCAACCATCAATCTATCTATTCAGCCATCCATCCATCCATCCTATTGCCAAACAGGGCAAAGACCTTGGTTAAGTAGTTTAAGGTAATTGCACTTGTAACAGGAAAAACAATGGCTTTGAAAGGAAAAGCTTATTGAAAGGTACTCAGAAATAGGGAGAATAATGAAAAGGTACCTTAAATAAAGTACCATAGAGGGTACTTAAATCCAAAACACGGTTTTTTAATTTAAATCTTTGCATTCCGCTTTTAATAAGAGTCCTATAATTGCAATCATACTGGAAAAACACCCACTATTGGCACTTTTTTCCTTTAATAAGAAAAGGTACTAAAACCACATAAGAAAAGTACCTAAAATTCGCATAGAAAATTCAAATTCATAAAAACAGTGGCTTTGAAAGGGAAAAATTATTGGAAAATACACAGAAATAGGGAGAATAATGAAAAGCCACCTTAAATAGCGTACCACAAAGGGTACTTATTTTCAAAACACTTTTTTTAAATTAAATTTTTGTATTACGTTTCAATAATAAGAGTCCTATTCGTACTTTTTCTCCTTTAATAAGAAAAAGTACTTAAATCACATAAGAAAAGTACTTGATATGCTCATAAGAAATTCCAAAAATGCAAAGAAAAGTTCAATGGAAGATACACAGAAATAGGGAGAATAATGAATAGGTACCTTAAACAGCGTACTATAAATACTAATTTCAAAACACTTAAATTTAAATTTTTGTATTCCGTTTCAAAAAAAGAGTCCTATAATTGGAATTTGACTCGAAAAATGTCCACTATTGGTACTTTTTCTCTTTTAATAAGAAAAGGTACTAAAATCACATAACAAAAGTATGAGAGGTACCTTAATTAGAGTACCGTAAAGTACCAAAAAGGTACTTAATTCCAAAACACTTTTCTTAACATAAATTTTTGTGTCCTGCTTCAAAAAGAAAGACTCCTATAATTGTAATTTGAAGATACACAAATCCACTAAAGGTACGTGAAATGCTCATAAGAAATTCAAAAAATGCAAAGGAAAAGCTCATTGGAAGATACACGGAATTAGGGAAGGTACCTTAGTTAACGTACCATAAAGTACTCGAGGGTACTTATTTCCAAAACACTTTTTTTTAAATTAAGTTTTTGTATTACGTTTCAATAATAAGAGTCCTATTGGTACTGTTTCTTCTTTAATAAGAAAAGTACTTGATATGCTCATAAGAAATTTCAAAAATGCAAAGAAAAGTTCATTCGAAGATACACAGAAATAGGGAGAATAGTGAATAGGTACCTTAAAAAGCGTACTATAAAAGGTACTTAATTTCAAAACACTTAAATTAAAATTTTTGTATTCCGTTTCAAAAAAAGAGTCCTATAATTGGAATTTGACTCGAAAAACTTCCACTATTGGCACTTTTTCTCCTTTAATAAGAAAAGGTACTAAAATTACATAAGAAAAGTACCTCAAATACGTACAGCAAATTCAAATTCATAACAACGTGGATTTGAAAGGAAGAGCTTAAAGCAAAAGGTACCTTAATTAATGTACCGTAAAGTACCAAAAAGGTACTTAATTTCAAAACACTTTTTTAATTCAAAATTTTGTGTCCTGCTTCAAAAAGAAAGACACGTATAATTGTAATTTGAAGATACATACATCCACTAAAGGTACGTGAAATGCTCATAAGAAATTCAAAAACTGCGAAGGAAAAGCTTATTGGTAGATACACAGAAATTGGGAGAATAACAAAAGGTACCTAAAGTAAAGTAAAGTACTTAAGGGTACTTATTTTCAAACCACTTTTTTAATAAAATTTTTTGTATTCTGTTAAAAAAAAGAGTCCGTTAATTGGAATCAGACTTGAAAAACACCCGCTTTTGATACATTTTCTTATTTAAAATAGTGTTTAATAAGAAAAGGTACTAAAATTAGTATCACATAAGAAAAGTACCTGAAAAGCTTATAAGAAATTAAAAAAAATTCTTTGTTTACTTTTTCATTTGAATTTTTGTATTCCGTTTTAAAGAAGAGTTCTATAATTTGATTTGGACTTGAAAAACACACGCTATTAGTACTTTTTATAAGACAAGGTACTAAAATTTGTATCATATATGAAAAGTACCTGAAATGTCCATAAGAAATGAAAACCTTTTTCTATTTTTTTATCATTCATTGGAAATAGTTTTTAATAAGAAAAGGTACTAAAATTAGTATCACATAAGAAAAGTTTGAATTTAAATTTTTGTATTCCATTTTGAAAAAGAGGCCTATAATTTGAATTGAACGTGAAAAATTCCCGCTACCGGTACTTTTTATAGGACAAGGTACTAAAATTTGTATCACATATGAAAAGTACCTGAAATGCTTATAAGAAATGAATGAAATTTCTTTTACTTTTTCTTTGTTTTTTATTTATTAATTATTAAAATCTCTTTTTAATTTCTGTTAAACTTTAAACATTTGGGTGGTAGCCCTTAATCATAACTTTCGCTGAACAGATGTTTACGATAACCTACCAATAGAATGTGTGTTCGAAAGCAATTATTCAAAATTTTTATCCTTTAACCCAGCATATGCTGGGAATTTGTCTGAATCTATCATAAATTAATGAAAGCCTATAAATCTTTGAATCTTTTTTTTCTTCTAAGCAGATAATCGATTTGAATTTAAAAAAAAACCTTTTTTCCCCCATTTATTGACCCTGAAACTAACAGACAATGCCCACTGGATAACCACCAGTAAGTTTTGAGTCTCTTATGACAATAAAAATTTTAATTTGAAAAACTAAAAGAAAAAATCATCGTCAGCACCAAATCTAGATTACGGAGAGTATCCAGCACAAAACCAAACCAAAATATAACACACATTATTCATGTGATTTATGTCTCAAAAGCGTTTATCTTTGTTCAGAGATCTTTTCAAAAAAAATTAATTTTTTTTTGGTTTTTATTTGTATTTCTGCCATAAATGTTTAAAACATTATTTGTTGTTAATGTTGTTGTTGTATTCATCAAATTTATATCTTTGAACACTCGGCACATTTATTTAAATCACCACACACACACACGTCGTACAACACAATTCAAATGATATGAAAAAATTCGTAGACGCTTTGCGATCATTAAAGATTAATAATAATTTGTTCCAACAACAACAACAACAACAACAAATTAAAATAAAAACAAAAGCAAAGGCAAAACAAAAACAACAAAATATTGTAAAAACAATCGAATCTTATTTGGTTTTTGCGCTGAACATAAGACAAAACAAAATTAACATTTCGATGTGATTTACTCTCGTAAATATTACGTCCGTTAAACAGTTTAGAAGGAGTTATTTTAAGCTGAAATAGCTGATTAGGGTGACCCATAAAGCACATTCTGTCTTTTGTATTGGCCTAAGAAAATTTTAAAAAGAAAAAGAAGTAGCAAAGTAAGGAATACCATCGGGTATCCGATTAGTTGCGCAGAAAATTTAAGGCAAAAATCGGCAAAATTCCAGCGTTTTTAAAGCCTTTGAAGCATCTCAAAGGGCGGAGAAAATTATATCAGGAGTGCTTCAGCACCAAAATAATAAGTCATAACACCTACAGATGTACAGTGAGCATCAAAAGAAACTGTACGCTATGGATAAAATTGTTACAATCATCAAACTACGTTCTTACCGCTTAAGGAGAGTGTTCAAACATGCACTTATATTGAGTAAATCGCAATAAACTTTATTCTTGATCTGAATATTTCATATAAAATGTCAATTAATTATTGCTCAATAAATTCATAAACTGTTATAATATTGATTAAAACTTGAAATACAGCACTGTCATAAGTCCGTTTAGTGAGCATATTACAATTTTCCGAACACTTTCGACAACGACTAATAAAAAAGAAACAAAACAAAAACAATGTTGAGGAAACAAACAGCTGTTTTGTTTATCAGAGCTGTCAAATGAATATCGAATAAGCACCTGAACTGCGTATATTGTTATGTCTAAACACTTCAAATATTGGTAATCAATAAACCGAATATTGATTCAATAAAAGTGCATGTCTGAACATAGTATTTATTAGGCTCTCCTATTCCCCTGTAGACTATTGTCGCATACATATCACTACAATTACAAGACTTTTGCTCCATTCACAAGACTTTATATACGCTTTAATACATCACCATGTAAAGAAAAGGTTAGGTTAGGTTAGAGGACGTGTACTTGTCAATTAAGACAAGTACAGTACCCGGAGGTCGAATTGACCCATTGTACAACGTCCTAGTTTCTCACACCACTTATGTTGTGTGTGTTAATTTTTATACATGAGTGGTGGGACCTACAGTTCAAAGTCGACTCCGAACGACAGATTTTTTTTTATTGAGAAACTTTTCATGAGAGGAAGTCGCCGAAAAAATACATTTTGTGTTTTGTCTTTGATGCCTGGCCTGGGGCTCGAACCCAGGCTTTGCGTCTAATAAGCCAACACACTACCTACTAGACTACAACCCTTTACAACCCTTTAGTCAGAATTACGACCTAGTTTCCCACATCACTTATGTTGTAGGCGTTAATTTTTATACATGAGTGGTGGGGCCTACAGTTTAAAGTCATCTCCGAACGACAGATTTCTGAGCAATTTTTTTTCTTTTTTGCCAGCAACCTGCTGAGAGAAATTCACCGAAGATATATTCTTTCATACTTCGTTTCGTTGGAGATATCTGACCTGGGGTTTTGAACCGTGGCCTCACGTCTAATAAGCCAACACACTACCTACTAGACTAAGGCGATGTATGTGGTATGAACTGTGCACAGATAAATTAAAGGTGTAGCAATGTGATCAACCATGGACCACATACCTATAGAGTTAAATCAAAAGTGAGTAAAAGGTTGAGTGTTTGCTCTGCTTGTTGCTCTGTAATTTTTTTTTTTTTTAAATGCAACAAGAACTTAGACTAGGAGGGACTCGAAGTATTAAAAGTAGAAGACTCGAGTATTATAAGTATTTTTCTAAAGTTATAAATCTAAATGTGTAGGCTTATGAATCAAACATAATTCGTGTGGTATGAGTTTGATGTCAATACGTTGTACGCATACTCATTGCAACCTGTACTTGTAAATCAATGTTGTAGTGAGTATGAATGAATCAAAGTACATAGTTAAATTTCAATATTGTTGACTCACTTATATTCAAAATTTCATGAGTGCTTATGAGTAGCTGTGTATGTATGCTGATCTCTGGCGTTTACAATCAAGAATGTTTGAAGAACAAAACGTATATGAATAAAATGAAGAAATTATTGGGAAATTTCTACATCGGTATATGAAAACTTTTTTCTTTGGCTGTATATGACTGTTGCCCTTGTTTTCCAGAAAAAAGTAAGCATTTTGCAAGACTCTACTCCTTTTGTAATTAAATTTCTAAATTGGAGTACTCCGAGAGTATGTAACTTAATTGCCAGCAATTGCTGATCTCTGATTCCCAAGCCTCAAACCTAAGCAACCCTTTGAGAAAGGTGTGTTGATGTGTTTATATTTTATTTGTTTTATATATCAGGGACACCCTATAATATATTAATAAAACAAACATAACATATATCACCCGTGCTATTCATGCCAAACCACAAAAGGCGATAATGAAACAAGATGTTCTGTCAAAGATAACAAATTTCAACTATTTTTAATTTTTTTGTTTTTGTTTTTGTTCTATTTTATTTATTATAGAGAATAGAAAGATTTATGGCAAATCAATAATTAAAATTAGTAAATACGAAAGCAAAAAAAAAAAACAGAAAAAAAACACTGAGATTTAGAAAACAAAAATTCATAGATAACGTGAACGTTTTAATAAGTTATTTGGAAACGTTTATATGTGAAGCAAAAATTTCATAGGTTTTGATCTTTATCTGAAGCTTGTTTGGGTGTTTTGCAAGTATAATTAGTTTCAAAAAAATTTGTTCCAAACGATTGACTACAAATTTTAATTTTTTTAAAATTTTTTTGGTCAACTTTCAGTTTCGGTTGACGTTTAATGCGTGTTAATGACTTGTTAAATTTGTCCCAACCACTAGCGACTGACATTTTAATAAATTAACTGCACAACCAAGACAAGACCGCGACATTAATTGCAAAAAAATTACGAGTTTAAAGCAGTAGGCGTAGTGTATGTGAGTGGTATGAAGTATGCAGTACGTACCAACGATAATTCATATTTACAAGCAACTGCATGGCAATGACGCCCAATTGTCTAAGACATTAAAATTAATTTTTAATTACAGTGGTTAACCAAAAAAAGAGAAACAAAAAAATTTTATTTTTTTATTTTTTTTTAGCAATCAAAAGCACATAATTTAAGAACTTAAAATGCAATAAAAAATTTAACTTCCATTTAATTTCACTTTTAAATTGTTTTTAAATAATTTTTCATTTGTAACCGAGACTTTGAGAAAAATTGTATACAATTTCAATAATTCTGCTGAAAAAAATTCGATTTTTTTTTCTTAAGAATTCTTAAATATTACTGTCCTGTACTACATATATACGACTGTATGAGTGAGTATCTGAATTCATTGAAAGTCTCATAAATTAAAAATTTGCATACTAAAGCAATAATTCTTAATTTATAAAAAAAAATTCTTTAAACCTTTCATTAATAAATTCTCTTGAATAAAAACAGAAATCATATCGTATTTATTGAAGAATTTACCAGCATAAATGGACAAAAAAAGAACAGAATTTTTTTCTTACACTTACTGTATCGTTTAATAAAATTGGAATTGCTTGTGGTTTAAAATCCAATGGGAATACACAAGCCAGCCAGTGAATCATATTTAGTTACGCATTTGGCATTGCCGACAGAATTTCAAATGACCAACAATTAACCCAAGACCCCAGCAATATAAAGCTGAAGCATATCGCTGATCAACACAAAACATGAGCTTTTTTTCTGGTCTACATTTACCACCTAATACTCCCTACAATCAGCACAAACTACTTCACTTAAAAAGTCAAAATGAATTTAAAGCATGAAGTAAAGGAAGTAGGAGTGATAAGCAAGCTAGACAGCTGGTTGTGGCATGTGAATAAGTCATGGCCATATTTTGGGCCATTGTCGCCCTAGTCTAATAGGTAGTATGTTGGCTTATTAGACGTAAAGCCCGGGTTCGTATCCCACATCAGGCATCAAAACGAAATATGAGAAAAAAATATTTCCTCGGCAATTTCTTCTCAGCAGATTTCTGCCAAAAACTCTGTGAAAGTAAATAAAAATTGCCATAAAAAAGTTTCTTAAAAATCTGTCATTCGGAGTCGCCGTTAAACTGTAGGTCCCGCCACTCGCGCGTAAAATTAACGCACACAACATGAGTGGTGTGAGTAGCTAGGCCGTAGTCCTGACTGAAGGGTTGTAATGTATATTTTGGGCCATTGAGTCTGCATGCCATGAATATTGGACTCAATAATGAGGTGGACTTTATAGAGAAAATAATGCTGGAAGCCGAATTTACGCATTAGGACGAAGAAGAACATCTTTGCTCTTCAGCTTTATAATAAAATATTAGGAAATAAGTGGTATTTCAAACCGCCTATCTGGATCTAAATAGCTTTGGTTAACTTGATCTACGGTATCTCGGTAAGACGACTGAATACAACTTAACTCAAGGCATGCAAAATCTGCCTGCATTATTATGGTGTTGCAGGTGCCTCGGGGAAATTCCTAATATACGGCGAGGAAATTGATGAAGTGGAGTCCTTCTGCTATCTAGGCAGTATAATCGATAAATCCGGCGGTTCATCAGCCGCATTAATAAGGCACGCAAAGCTTTTACCCAACTTAACCCCGTTTGGAAATCATCTAATATATCAAGACGCACCAAAATTAAAAATTTCAACTCCAACGTCAAATCTACATTACTTCACGGTTGCGAAACGTGGAATATGGCACCCCGAGATTCTCAGTCTATTCAAGTATTTGTTAACAAATGCCTGCGTAGAATCATGCGTGTTTACTGGCCCTCCATAATATCCAATGCCCAACTCTGGTCAGATACAAACCAACAACCAATAGAGATGGAAATAAGAAGACGCAAGTGGGGCTGGCTTGAGCAGACTCTTCGCAAGCCATTAGATGACATCACAAGGAAAGCCATAGATTGGAACCCCCAGGGAAGCAGGCGCATCGGACGACCATCACACACCTGGAAACGCCAAATCACAATCGAATTATGCAAACTGCGTCTACAGTGGAACGAAGTCAAACACCGCGCTGACGATCGAGCTTATTGGAACCAACTTGTTGCGGCCCTATGCTCCCTAGAGGAGGAAGAGGAACATATATAGGTGCCTCCCACTAGTTACGCCTATGTTTGCTTTGGAGACAATTTTACATCTTTTCTGCTAGACTTTTAGCGCAGGAACTTAACAGCTAATATGCAAAGTCTCTAAGTGACTGGTGGAGTAGCATTGATCTTCTATAACTTCTGGAATAACTTCAGGACAACAATTTCAGACAGGAGGGCATGAGAAAAAGGTTTGACTTCATAATGACTTCGAACAAAAATTTAAAGATGGCTCGTGGTCGTTTGTAGGTATGAGTGAAGTAGTCGGTAATTACAACTCCTTAGATTTTCTAATTACTGCAGAGTCTTCCAGGCGTAAGTATAAACCAAATAAACTCCTTTAAAGTTTACTGGATAGTTTAATAACTCCGAGGGAGATTTAATATAATTTTATGCAGGTAGACATCTGTCAAGGTACTAGTTTCTCACATAATGAGCTTTAGGCCAAGTCTACGTCGCCTTAAATCTGAAATGGTTAAGCACTAAAATACTGTCGTATTCAGAGAAGCTTCAAAACGCATGATATGTTAGATGGGGCACAAAAAGCTAAACTTATAGGGAAATTTTATACATTTGGATCGAATTGAAAACCTTTAAACTTAGGATTGACAATGCTATATCAGATTCAATTAACTGCGCATGGGCGAAGGCCTTAAAACTAGGAAAAGGGCGCACGGAACATCTGCTCAACTTAAGTGTCGGTGTTTTACTGTATTTGGAATTATGAATACCAAAGCGAGACGTATCGGTGTTGGTATTATGACCAATAACCACAAGCTACAGACAAGGAGAAGAACTGCATCGCCTGGTTTTTACAGGCCCAGCATTCTGTCGTTGGAGAAGGAAGCATATGGTCTTCTACTATGAAAATTGTTACGAAAATGAAGAATCTAGATACTGGTGTTTTGGTTTTACATCGCTTAACATTAAAATTATAAACAAAAATACAACAACAAACACCAGCATAAAATAAATGGTAAACAAGTAAACAAAAACGCAATAACAAACACCAGCATAAAAAATGGTAAACAAGTAAACAATAATGAAACAACGTTGTTTACATTTGTAGAGATTTCGAGAAGGCACAGTCATGAACAGTTTTGCTTTAAAATTTGTTTGATAAAGTAACGGTTTCGCCAAAAAAAAAAATCTACAATTCGACCACAGACACCCATCCCTGCTGTCTGGGTATGATTGCCTGTGCAATAAAATCAAATTCAAACTAATTGCTATGATCAGGCACACAGTTATAAATTTATTTATTATTCATGTTGTTGTTGTTGTTGTTGTTGCTGCTGTTGTTGTTTTCATAATTCTGTTACTGTTGCTGCCTTTACTTTTTTTTTTGTTCATAATTTCCAGCTAAACTGTTTAAAGGCCTTCTCCCGCAGCAGACACATAAAATCATATACTAACCCAGTCTTGGTTTTTTATTATATTCGTGGATTTTTATAGACCATTTTTTCTCATTTCATTTCTTTTCTCCAAAATATTTAAAATGTGATCGTGTGGTATTAAATATTTGAAAACGTTTAACTTGGAAAAAAAAAAACGGAGTTGAAATGAAGAAGGAAAAAAATATATTTTTTTAAAGCGTTAATAATAAATGCCATCATAATTTGTAGTCTTTTGGTTTAAACGTTTTCAAATTTGTGTTACAAAAAAAAAAAAAAAACAAAACGAAACGAAATCCTTGAATTTAAGATAAGGCCTCTCTCTCTAACAGATCGTATGTAAAGGGCCATATAAAAACTGCTTTTTGGCTGGAATTCATAATGACGGTTTGAATATGTTGTGGGTCAAGATATAATAAAATTTATGCTAATTTGTGATCATTTCAACTGTATTTAATTGCATAAATGTTTCCGTTTTCGTGGTGGTTCTTTTTTAACCAAAAATTATTTTTTTAGGCTGTAATCACCACAAAAAAATGAAAAGAATTTATGAATCTTTTTCTAAAATATTTTTAATAGTATGTCCGTGAATTTTAACTCCATTTATTCTTCCTTAGGAATACAAAATAATTTTTTTTGGAAGTTAAAAACAAACAGTTTAAAATTTCATGGGTTCCATGGGGATTTAATCAGTATTTGTGTTCTAATGTCGTCATTTTTTTTCTGAGTTTTAGTTCAAAATAGTACATAAGACGACGATCACAAGCCTGCTATTTTATGGATTGAAATGCGAAGTCGCCGTAGGGCAACGGTTTAAACCCCAAGTCAGACATCTCCATCGAAACGAAATATAAAAAAAAAATATTTCTTCGGCAACTTCCTCTCAGCAGATTCCTGCCAAAAACTCTGAGAGTAAATAAAATTGACATTAAAAATCTCTCAAAAATCTGTCATTCGGAGTCGACTTTAAACTGTAGGTCCCGCCACTCACGTATAAAATTAACACACACAACATGAGTGGTGTGAGAAGCTAGGCCGTAATCCTGACGGAAGGGTTGTAATGACCAATTTTATATGTACACAGAGTTACTAAATTATACGTACGGTAAAAAATTGCCGACATTTTTTAACTAATCCGTTTTCGTTGAAAATTTTTATAGTTTCCTTGATGTTAAGACGGTCTTTTGCATTCGTTAAAAAATTTCTGAAATTGAACTGAATTGTGGCCCTGCACAGGCCCACAAAGGTATGCATCCGATTTACAAATTTCACAAATTTCTGAACCAAAGCAAAAGACCGTCTTAAAATCGAAGAAAGATGTCAGACAACTATAAAGATTTTCAACGAAAACGGATTAGTTAAAAAAATTTCTGAAATTTGTTATCCGTATGTATACTTCTGTGGCTATGTGTAATTGGAATTTTTCTTATGCCACATTCCGCTGATTTTTCATAAGAATGCATTTATGATTCTGGATTATAAAATCCCTTTTCTTGTCTTGAAGTCTTGTGTATTTTATTTATTTCACTGACAAGTTTAATTAAGAGTATAAGAGCTCTAACATTGGAAAACGCTTAGAATTATGGAAAACAGCAGATTATACTTTGCGGAAGGTTTAAGTCTTTGCTAAATTCAACGTTTCTGATCCAGATTTTCTCAAAATACACTGAGCCCTAGCATAATAGGGTTACTAGTAAACGCCTTTTTGTGAAAAATTATTGTGTTGGTGCATTACATGTAACTACAATATCCTAAAAAGGACGCTGAGTTGCAGAGTGGTAGGGTTACCAACTAACGCCATTTTGCGAAAATGTTTAATTTTTGGAAAATTGACTTTGTTATGATGTCATCGTTTCGGTGGGTTCAAAAGCGATCCTCCACAATATCCTGAGCAAAATAACTCACATAGAAATTTATAGGCTCTGCCACTCACTAGTCAGGTTACGATATAGTTTCACACACTAGCCCCATTATGTTCTTAATTTAATTTTATCAATGAGCAGCGGTAAATACACTTCAGTTCATTGACTCCGAACAATACTTTGGAAACTTTTTCATGCCAAATTCTTTATTGTCCACGAAGGTTTTGCTGGAAGACTGATGAATTGAGGTTAAACAAATAAAAAAAATTTTGTCAGAGGATATGTGAGCTATGGTCTACTAGACCAATAGTCTGCATGTTAAAATTTTTAAAATTTGAAAACCACAATAAACAGGCTTATGTTACTAATACAATCGTCTAATCAACTTGTTTTTTTTTTTCTTAGGTTTTGAGCAGATATATGCAGATAGCCATTGATCTTTTTCTGGATTGTGTAAGTAGTCCTTAATGCAGGCATAACGGATTGTCTTTCCTTGTAAAATTTTTAACCTTTTGCACGATGTTTATTGTCTTAAAAAGTTGAGCCTCAGGGCAGTAAATATCTAAGACTTCTTTTTAATTATAAACATATGTATGTAAACTTTTCCATCAAACTCCTGAGCATTTATCAAAGTGCGTTAAAGTAGAACTTGTCGTTATGTTAGCTAATAGTAGGAACTAATATTTAGTCTGTGCCTTTTTTGTATGTATATATGGTGCCCTTTTCATATATATTTCATAGCTTATCATCCACAAAAGTTTTACGAATTTATTTTAGAATCATTCCATAAAGGCTCGCTTTGCCCTGATGTCAATGAGTACCATACGTCTTCAGGGGTGCTATAATTCACGTCGTCTTCATCGAGTTTCATTCTGCTTGTGGTATCAAGTATCCTAGTCTATTTTTAATATTTTTTCCAATCCGTTTTCCCCTTCGGGAAAGTACCACAAATTCATGTTACTGTTGGAGTTGAGCCAAACTATTCGGCGTCCTTCTTCCTATAATTTTTGACTAAATGTCAATAATTTTCATATGAAGATTTCATTAAGAATATTGTTACGAAAATGAAAAACTAGGATATCAGGTGTCTTGCTTGTACATCGCTTAATATTAAAATTATAAACAAAAGCCGCAAAAACAAAACCATGCAGTAAACAATACTGTTCACAAATTATCGTACTGCTTAATATAACAACAAACACCAGCATAAAAAAATTGTAAACAAGTAAACAAAAATATACCAAAGACACTACAAGAATAAATGTAAGCATGTTTACATTTATAGAGATTTCGAGAAGGCGAAGTCATGAACATTCGCCTTCAAGAACATTCATCAGACTGTTTACCCTGCCATATAAAAGGCAAGGCAAAACAGGTGACTGAGTTAGTGATGTCCAGTCAGCCTTGTGTGGAGACGCGGTGCGTTTGGAAAGAGTAATTGTGGTTTGAAGATCTCCGTTACAAAGATCTGTTGAATAATTGTCTAGTAATTGTTATTGTTTATTCAAAGTGTGTAAACAGAGGAATACCAAACAAAGCAATTGTTGTGGTTTACATCAAGTTGTGAACAGTGGCGAACAGAAACTGAACACAAATTTATTTTTATTTTAATTGCAATCTATAAGTTTGTATTTTAAAAGTTTTTAAAAGTTAAAAACGTAACAATATTACAAGTCTTCTGTTTGGATGCATGCTTGCTTACATCTTTGAAAATTTGTTTAAAAACCTATCGTTCTAATATTTGATCACCATTTGAATAATTCAAACGTTTTTCTTCTTTTCTCCCAATTCTAATTTATTTTTTTTTTATTCTAATCTAAAACGATTTCCTCCTTCTACCTCCTTTTATTTTAGTTAAACCAAATCCGCCATTAATCATTGCCTTCAATATTTGAAACAGAAACAGAATGAGAGAACGAGAGAGAGAGAGAATGAACAAAAAAAATATCCTGTTTGTAAGTTTTTAATCACCATTTTGCTTACGATGGGCTGAAAAAACCTTGACAGCGATTTCTTTAAGAGAAACATAATAAAAGTCGAGTCATTTCATAGTTTTTGTAAAAAACAGATCCACCTCCCAACAATTCATTTCGTTGCGGAATTATACACAGAATCCCATAGAAGAAGGCCAATTGCAATAATAATTCCTTTCATTTCATTTCATTTTGTAGTTGTTATTGGTGTTGTTAAATGTTTTTTAATGTTGTTGTTGTTAGTAGTAATATTGTTGCATTTATGTTCACGGAAATTATCAACATATTTGTTAAGTATTTAACAATTTATCATACCCTGAGAATTATTTCAATTCTTCATTTACAGGCTGAATGCTAAAATACTTCCAACAAGAAAACAAAACAAAAAATGGTTGAATGGTAATAACAAGAACAACTATTGCTACAACAACAACAATAAGAATAATAGTTATATGCTACCAAAATATAGCAGAGAAAAAAAAACATAACAAAACGAAATGAAGAAGAATTATTAATACTACTACAACAATAGCAACAACCAAGATGAAGAAGAAGAGGAAGAAAAAAGTGATTTCAATACAAGTAGACATGTTTAACATTTGTCAAAATCACAAAAGAACATCGTGTAAACGACCACGACTAAAATGATGATGATAATGATGATGATGATGATGATGAAAAAAAATCATCACAGTAATAAATGCTATTTTAGCCACTGCCAAAATCAACCAACAAAACTTACAAACATGGTTTTAAGCTATAAAAAGACCAACTAGAAGAAGAAAAAATCATTACAACCATATGATGAAACAAGGAAAAAAACGGTCGAAAGAAACAGTCTTCTAAGCCTTTGTATGCGCTTACAAAAGCGGGGTAAAAGATGCAACAAATTAAAATGACTGTTGCAATGCCACAAAAAAATGGAGAAAATGGAAAAAAAAGGGAAAAAAGTGGAAAAAAGCCAGTCAAAGTAGTAAAAGAAAGAATGAAACGTAGTGGAGAAAAAAAATCATGGCAAAATGTTTAATAAACGAAATATGAAATGCTTTAGCATTGATCTACAAAAAGCAACAACAATAAAACTGGCAAGAAAAAAGAGATGTTTTTTCCACAGAGTCTTAAAGGCATGAATTGAATTTGGGAGGATTTCCTTCGTGTGACTCACTGTCCATGTTTCTAATCCATAAGTGGAGGCTCGTCGATAAGATGAGCGTTTTTTTTGTCTACATCTGCCGCCTAATATTCTCTACAATAAGCAGAAAGTACTTCTAATTAATAGTCAAAATGAATGAAGGATATGTAGTAAAGAAAGCTTCTTAATGTTGCAACTTTTTCTTGGAATGCTAAGCAAGGCAGACATCTGGTTGTGGCATGTATGTAAATAAGTGTTAGAAAAACGGAGAACATATGCTGCCTTCGAAAATGTTAGTTGCTTTGTGTTTGAACAAAGTATCGTGTTTCATAATGCCGCTGTACAAAATATATACAATGTATTCTATTTCAAAACGTCGTCAATGTATATTTTTTTCGGAGTTATAGTTGATGCATTGTCTGATAACTTTGCATATCTACACAGTATATATACAGTAGTAGAACTGCATACAAGATTTGTATAGATACATTTTGGAAGGCAGCCATAGTTTTTAGCAGAGAGATATGACTGCCATATTTTGAGCACATTGATTCCGTATCACATGAATATTGGCCTTAATAAGAATTCATACTTTGAAGAAAAAGCAGGACGAAGAAGAACATCTTTGCTCTCCAGGATGCAATAAAGTCCCAAAAAAATAAATGGAGTTTTAATCCAAATATTACACACTGCATAACTCACTGCATTACTCACTAAATAACATTGGTTAGGCTTAACTTGATATCCGGTCTCCTGGTAATTTTTCGGTAAGATGACTAACCTCAACTTAACTCCGGACTTACAAAATCTGCCTGCATTATTATGGTGCAGCCGGTGCCTTCCACTACACCTATGTTTGCTTTGGAAACAATTTTACATCTTTTCTGTTAGACTTTTAGCATAGGAACTTAGCAGCTAATATACAAAGTCTCTGGGTGACTATAGAGTGGCATTGATCTTCTATAACTTCTCGAATAACTTTAGGACAACCATTTCTGATAGACGGCATAAGAAAACGGTTTAACCCACCATGCGAACGTAACTTTACACATGACTCGTGGCTGAATAAAGCTATGGATGGAAATATTTTTTTAGAGTCAGTGTTTATAATTCACATGATAAGGCTGCTTGAGCACTGTACAGTCTTAGAAGCGTTAACACACACCAAATAAACTTCTAAGATAATGCTTACAATACATTCGAGGCCTTACAAATGTAATCTCTTAGAGCCGCGCAATTGTTTACAAAATGCTGTACAGTTTCCTAACTTTTCAACTGGTAGTTCCACTTGGTCAGATACATGACACCGACAACTCACTATGCGTGCCGTCTGTTAAAATTAAAAAAAGTTTTATACTCCGTGTGTGCTTTAAGATAAGTTCTTTAGGAGATGATGCTTAACCACAGCGATTTTCATTCAATGCACGTCTGCCGCATTCTTGCTTTCTTCATTCATTTTTTCCTCTATTAAATCCTTCAAGCAAATCCATCTTTGACTTATTAACGCATTCCTCAGTCCTACTTAATCAGAAGTTATCAACCTTAATTAGTATCCATAGTAGTAAGATCAGATCGTATCACATCAAAACGATAATAGAACATTGGCAGTCTGTTAAAAACCCAAAAAATATGTACTGGTATACATACATAATTGGTCATTACAAACCTTCACTTAAAATTACGACCTACCTTCTAACACAACTTACGTTGTGTCCGTTAATTTCATACATGAGTGACGGCAGCTACAGTTTAAAGTCGATTCCGAACGACAGATTTTTAAGAAACTTTTCATGGCAATTTTATTTTATTCGCAGAGTTTTTGCCAGAAATCTGCTGAGAGGAAGTCGTCGAAGAAATATTTTTTCATATTTTCGTTTTGATGTCTGATCTGGGGTTTGAACCGTGGCCTTCTGTCTAATAAGCTAACACACTACTTACTAGACTACGACAACTACTACATCACAGCATTCCTCAGTCAGAATTAGCATGTAAGATCAGATCTTATAATATCAGAATGACAATGGTAGTCTGCTAAAAATCCAACAAACCTTGGGTCACAAAAAAAGATACCAGAACAAAGAGACGCAAGTTTTTCTGATTGCAAAGTTTACACTCTAGTCATCGTTGTGGAAGCAATCTTACTATCGGGTGTTTTTTATAGAGGTATAGAACTTTAAGTTGCCATAAAACAACGATGGATTATTCGATTGACATGAATTTTATTTATCTGAAAGATAATCTTGTGGCATTACATTTTAAATATGATTTGTGGCATATGACCGCCACGGCTGGCGCGGATGTAGTCCAATCAGGACGTCCAATTTTCGATGACTTTTTCCAACATTTGTCGCCGTATATCGGCAATAATACGGCGAATGTTGTCTTCCAAATGGTCAAGCGTTTGTGGCTTTACCGCATAGACCAATGACTTTACATAGCCCCACAGAAAGTAGTCTAGCGGTGTTAAATCACAAGATCTTGGAGGCCAATTCACAGGTCCAAAACGTGAAATTAGGCGGTCACCAAACGTGTCTTTCAATAAATCTATTGTGGCACGAGCTGTGTGACATGTTGCGCCGTCTTGTTGAAACCACATCTCCTGGACATCATGGTTATTCAATTCAGGAATGAAAAAGTTAGTAATCATGGCTCTATACCGATCACCATTGACTGTAACGTTCTGGCCACCATCGGTTTTGAAAAAGTACGGACCCCACCAGCCATAAAGCGCACCAAACAGTCAGTTTTTCTGGATGTAACGGTGTTTCCACATACACTTGAGCATTACCTTCACTCCAAACGCGTCAGTTTTGTTTGTTGACGTAGCCATTCAACCAGAAGTGCGCTTCATCGCTTAACAAAATTCGCTTATGAAAATCGGGAACAACGGTAATCTCGTTTTGGGCCCATTCGACGAATCTACGCCTTACTTGATGATCGTTTGGCTTCAAATCTTTTACGAGTTGGATTTTGTAAGCACGCAAACCAAGATCCTTCCGCAAAATCTTCCATAAAGTGGATGGACACAGATCCAATTCCTGTGCTCGATGGCGGATGGACTCATTCGGGTCTTCCTCAATGCTACGCTCTACAGCAGCAATAGCTTCTTCTGTACGCACCGTACAGCGTCTCTGGGGATGCGAGTTATCAATAAGAGTAAACGTGGTGCGAAAACGTTCCATGGTTAATCGAATTAACTGCTCTGATGGACGATTTTGTCGATGATAAAATGGACGTAGTGCGCGATACGTTTTCCGCACAGAACCATTATTTTCGAAATAAAATTTCACTATTTGCAAGCGTTGTTCAGGCGTGAGTCTATTCATGATGAATTGCCAAACCAAACTAAGAATAAATCACTTAACAGCTGTTAAATCGGTCGCCATCTTGAAAAGTAATGCCAACTTAAAGTTCTATACCTCTATAAAAAACACCCTTTATAAACGAGGATATAACAATTCATCACATCTGCTCACGTTATGAATTATTAGCCACTTTGATGGATAGTGTTTCGTTATTCCTTGACTATCCCTCATGTGATCAGAATTGCCGTGTGATGGCTCCTCTGTATTCGAGCTATGCCCTTTTCAGTTCGAATAAGTATCGTTCGAGTTAAATGACATCACAATTAGCTCATGCATGTAATGATGCATGCATGTCATGTAAGCAATCGATGACACTTTATAAAGTGAACCAAAGTGGCTTCCAAAACACCTGATCAGTTGTAATGCTGTTTTAGGAAAATCTCTTGATAGTATGGACAAAACTGCAAGACTTTACAGTATGCTTTCCTTTTCAGAAAGATCCAAAATTTTAATTCGAGTGAAACCGCAAACTTCCAGCTAACAAAGGAAAGTTTCATACAAGTACTGTGTAGTTTTGTTGCCCTTAAATATCCCAAGAATCGGGTATTGTTCCTGGCAAACCTAAAGAACAACTTCTCATAAAACCTTCTCATAGAGCTGCTGAGACCGAGCAGATTACTGTTGTAGGATGAATGAATAATAAGCATGGAATATAATATAAGAAGAACAGGACAGAGGACATACACATAGCCACAAAAGTATACATACGGTTAACAAATTTCAGAAATTTTTAACCACTCCGTTTTCGTTGAAGATCTTTATAGTTTCCTCGATTTTATGACGGTCTTTTGCATTGGTGAAACAATTTCTGTAATTGAACTGAATTGTGGCCCTGCACAGGCCCACAAAAGTATACATCCGATTTCCAAATTTCACAAATTTCTGAACCAATGCAAAAGACCTTCTTAAAATCGAAGAAATATGTCAGACAATTATAAAGATTTTCAACGAAAACGGATTGGTTAAAAAATTTCTGAAATTTGTTAACCGAATGTATACTTTTGTGGCTGAGTGTAGGTTATAAATTAAAAGTTTCCTAAATCATGAGCCATGAGGACTATTTTTTAAAACACAATTAACTCTGAAACATGTTACAAAGGCTTAGAAAGCTGTAGCTCTTAGGAAACTGCTAACTTACAAACACAATTTTTCATTACAACCCTTCGGTCAGGATTACGATTTAGTTTCCCACATCACTTATGTTGTGTGTTCTAATTTTATAAATGAGTGGCGGGACCTACACTTTAAAGTCGACTCCGAACGACAGATTTTTGTGAAATATATTCATGGCAATTTTATTTTATACACCAAAATACTACTGAAACATGGCCGCTACCCCAATGGCCAATAGCAGCATAGCCGCTACAAACATGGCCGCTAGCTATAAGGCCAATAGCAGCATAGCTGCTAGCCACATGGCCAATAGCAAGATAACCGTTCGCAATAGAGCTTCTAGCAATATGGCAACATGGACGCTAGCTAAGAGGTATCTGCCGAAAAATTTTTTTTTCGTATTTTCGTTTTGATGTTTGAACTGGGATACCTACTAGACTACGGCGGCTTCCAGCAGATGGCAACCGTATTTCCCTCGCCTAGTTGACTTATATTCGCACTGAGAAGTCCAATACCGACATTGTATGTAACAGAGCAGACATTATTTGAATCTAAATAGGGAGGCTATGGTTATAAGGAATGACTTTCAAATTTTTCTTTTTTATTTTTGATGAAATCGTTCCTTTTGCTTACTGCTACAGAGGTTTGAAGAAATTTTCAAACTCTAGAAAATACAATTACAACAACAATGAAACTATAACTATAGTTAGTAATACAATAAGGCAACAACAACAACAACAACAATAATAAAAAAATAACAAGAAAACGAATGCAATTTTACAGATGGCCTGGGTTATTCTCTGTGGATGTTTGCTGGTTAGTTTGACTGTGTTTAGCCATGTCGGACGGACGTCTAAAATAGTTTCGTTGACTGGCCAGTGGTAAGGCCGGTCGATTGGTTAGTTTTGCTGGCATGAAGGTATGAAAGGTTAGAGTTTTTAGTAAGCAATTTACGTGATATTTAAGCTTTATTTAAATTTATGTTGTACAACTTAAAGACGGTTGTTGTTGCTGTTGCTGTTTTTTTTTATTTTGTTTAATTTTATTTAAAACGAAATATTACAACAAATGCAATTTAACTTCTTACACAGGAATATGAACAGAGAAAAATAGAAAATCTTGGCAACACGAATGTACTCGTCATCATCACAAGTATCAACAGCAGTAGGAACAGGAACAGAGCAACAGAAAAAAAACGAAAAAAAAAGAAAAAAACCAGGAGGTTCATTTTAAACAAAATGTAAGTATTTGGAAGAGAGGCAAGCAAACACAAGTCCCAGCTTTTTGGTTACTTCTAGGCTTCAGAGTCAAGGTAGTTAAATAAAACTAAATTGCTGTAGACAAAAAAATAAAAAGTATGAATAAGTGTACATCCATTATTGTGCTAATGACGAACATCAACCCGTTTCCCCCCTCCATACCCCATATACACCAATAATACTCGTAAGCCAAAAAGTATGATTGTTGTTCTGTTTTTGACTGGTTTCTGGCTAGTTGTGCTATCGTTGGCATTGTGTTCTCTTTCTAAATGCAAAGACGGCTTCATGTCTTTAGCTGTCGAGCAATTACCTTAACTTAGTCGACAGCTTGGTTAGACGTGATAATGGCTTCTGTGTGTGCACGCGCCTGCGTTCTTTTGCCTCGCCATCACCAACTCAACTCAATGCGAACAATTTTTGTGATTTTCTGATTTCATTTACTCTGTGTGTGTTAAACCATAAATGCAATGCAATGTAGTAGAGCATCTTTACTACGGTTGCTCTTCATTATTTTAACTGGAGAAAAAACAGAAATCATATCAAAAATATATTTTTGCATTAAATTGCTAACCTACCAAGTTTTACGTCTAGAATTCTATTACGAAACGATTCATAAGGGTGGAGTATTGTGTGGCGAAATAAATTCTTAAAAACATTCTTAAACACCGAATAAGGACCGTCATTCATTGATATGGTACGTTATCCGATAAAGGCACATTTTAAGATGAAGAACGAAGCCTTTTTAAAATCAGAAAAAGTAGCCAGAAATATTGAAAAATTTCGAAAAAGTTTTCGACTCTCAATACATGATACTTTCTGTACACACTTTCAGATGGAGATTGGGACCTAGACTCGATCGCGGTATGTGCAGAAGATCAAGTCTACAATA
This sequence comes from Sarcophaga subvicina, assembly GCA_936449025.2. Lineage (NCBI taxonomy): Eukaryota > Metazoa > Arthropoda > Insecta > Diptera > Sarcophagidae > Sarcophaga > Sarcophaga subvicina. The sequence goes on along the minus strand of OW388084.2, from coordinate 110,851,309 downwards.
TGGTCTCGATACAGAAAGAGTTTGTGCTTTGAGTACTTTTCCACTCGGAGCAGGATAGTCGCACAGAAGCTGTTGAACACTTTCCACCACTATGTGAGAAAAGTAGGTTAGGTTAGGTTAGAGGACGTGTACTTGTCAATTAAGACAAGTACAGTACCCGGAGGTCGAATTGAACTATTGCACAATGTCCTAGTTCCCCACACCACTTATGTTGTGAGTGTTAATTTTATACATGAGTGGTGGGACGTACAGTTGAAAGTCGACTCCGAACGACAGATTTTTTTTTCCTTGAGAAACTTTTTTATGGCAATTTTATTTACTCTCAGAGTTTTTGCCAGAAATCTGCTGAGATGAAGTCGCCGAAGAAATACTTTTTTTGTATTTTGTCTTGATGTCTGGCCTGGGGCTCGAACCCTGGCTTTTACGTCTAATAAGCCAACACACGACCTACTAAACTACGGCGAAAGTAACATCCAGCAAAATGTGACCTTGGTTTCACAGGTGATTTAGTTTGCTTAGATAATCCCACGCTAATATTGAGTTAATCTCAAAAAACTAAGTCCTTTGTTGGCAACTTGTCCAAGTTGACCATTTTGGATGAAGTAGTAGAGTGCGGCAATTTCATAGATTACGAATATTTTGCTCTGCAACAGAAAATCCGGACTTCTGTTCAATTATCAGTCAATGAGCTACACGTGTACCACAGAACAGTTTCTCTCTCTCTCTCTCTCTCTCTCTCTCTCTCTCTTAAAAGAATACGTAGCTTCTATTTTTCAAAATTATTGAGTTTGATTCTTCTGTCTAGGGGCTAATGAAGGGGGCATCCCTTGACTACGTCATTTGTCACGGTACACCATACATCCAATGATCACACATCCAATTCATCATTCTGAGATTGCATCCAAGATTTTCCAGCAAGCCTTATATTGATGATATTGTCAACACACGCCATTAAGATCTGAGTGATCATTTTCAATCCATGTTCGTCATTATCCGTACTGGACGTGAAAACCGAATATATTGAGGTTTCCATAACCAGTAATAGTCGTAAAGAAAAGTTTGGTGTGTGATTCATCTTTTTAATTTAAGATATTAGAGGCTTTGGATCCTAACTAATCCAACTGCTCAGAAGTATTTTAAACACATCAGTTGATGATGGTGTCTAGTTCCGCACAGTACTATAACTTTGTGGTTAGGTTTCTTGTCATATTACAACGCAGAGAGAAATGCATAGCTTACGGAAGAACCCATTGTGTTATTATATTGTTACGAAAAATTTAGACAATGGTGTTTTGCTTTTACATCGCTTAACATTAAAATTATAAATAAAAGCTACAAAAACAAAATAATGCAGTAAGCAAACATGTTTACAAATGAGCCTACTGCTTAATACAACAACAAACACCAGCATTAAAAAATGGTAAACAAGTAAACGAAAATATAACAACAACACTACAACAATAAACGTAAGCAACTATGTTTACATTTGTAGAGATAGAGACGTAAGGCCAAGGTTCAAACCCCAGATCAGTCATCAAAACGAAAAATGAAAAAATATTTCTTCGGCAACTCCTCTCAGCAGATTTCTGGCAAAAACTCTAAGAGTAAATAAAATTGCCATGAACCATTTCTCAAAAATCTGTCGTTCGGAGTCGACGTTAAACTGTAGGTCCCGCCACTCATGTATAAAATTAACACACATAACATAAGAGGCCGTAATCCTGGTTGAAGGGTTGCAATGGCCTATTATGTGTGTATGTGTGAAGTCATGAACATTCGCCTTCAAGAACATTCACCAGACTGTTTACTTTGCCATATAAAAGGCAAGGTAAACCAGGCGACTGAGATTTGAGTTTGAAGATCTCCGTTACAAGGATCAGTCGAACAATCGTCTAGTAATTGTTATTGTTTAGGCAAAGGGAATAAACAAGGGAATAACAAACAAAGCAATTGTTGTTGTTTACATAAAGTTGTGAACAGTGGCACACAGAATTGTGCGAATAATATAGAATTTTAATCAAAAACTAAACATAAATTTATTTTTATTGTATTGGCAATCTATGAGTTCATATTTTAAACGTTTTTAAAAGGGTAAAAACTTAACAATATGTTTGAGTGAGCTCGTCATATAATAAAATATATTGTACATAGCCTCTGTCTAAGAAGTTGCCGTAGTCCAGCAGGTAGTGTGTTGACTTATTAGACACTAGGTCAGACATCAAAACGAAAATATAAAAAAAATATTTTTTCGGTGACTTCCTCTCAACAGATTTCTGGCAAAAACTCTGAAAAGTAAATAAAAATTGCCATGAAAAGTTTCTCAATAATCTGTCGTTCGGAATCGACTTTAAACTGTATGTCCCACCACTTATGATAAAAAATTAACACACACAACATAAGTGGTGTGAGAAACTAGGTCGTAATCCGGACTGAAGTGTTGTAAAGACCAATTATGAATGTTAAGTATGTAAGCTCTGTTTGAGCTTTACTTACATAATCCTTTAGAAGTGTTAAAATGTTTATTTCAACAAAATTCCTTAAGTCATTCTCAAAATGAAATAAAAAAATCTCTGTGTTGCATTGTGTAGAAGACAGACAAATTTTAATGAAGATTTTCTATGGCCATGGCATGTCACTCAACATTCGTTATAATTTTTAAACGGCATGATGCATGACGATCAATTTAATGGAGTTGATTTGTTTCACTTCATATATTCTTAGTGTTTGCCTAGACAAACATTAAAACAAAAACTATTGAAAATATTTATAAAAACAATAAAAAAAAAAAGAAAGAAATTTTTTTATTTTATTCAACATTTCTTATGCGTAACCCTTAAAGAATGCATGTCATATTGCTCGTTTATTATAAAACAACCGGGCAATCTAAAAAGACAATCACAACAACGAAGACGGAGACAGAGAACAGCAATAAAATGAAAAACTAAAATGAATAAATTTATTTAAAAACAAAAACAAATACAAAATACAAGGAAAAAACTATGCAAAAAAAGAGATTCTATAAAAAATTATCTCTCATTTATAATGTCTCAGGGAAAAAACAAAAGAAAAGAAAAAAATCTATAACTCAGGCCAGTAGCCAAGCAAAAGCAGCCAAACTCAGCTTAGCCAGTGGATGTAGAAACTGCATCTCTAAACTGCCTGCCAACCCGTGATGCACTTGTTGACTCAAAAAAGCGGCTCGTGTGTAATGTTTTCTTTTTGTTGTTGTTTTTGTTGTTATTTTTATCTTTAAAACTTAAACAAACACGTCTGTTTGTCTTTCGTCCTTTAAACTGTCCTTTAATAATGGCTCTCTTCGTTTGCTTGGACTACAACTATGTTGTGTGTTGTGTGTTGTATGTTGGGTCTCCATTTTACTTTGTAAGTTGCTGCCTTTTGAGTTTATATATATGTGAGTGTGTGTATGTGTTTTGTTGCAAAAGATGAAGAAGTTAAAAAAACGTCATTTGTTGTTCCACATCCAATTAAGCATTTTGATACATTTGCTTCCATTAAGTTTTCTGCTCCTCTTATTTTGTTTTTTTTTAAATTTATTTTTCATGCAATTTTTTTTATTGCATTTTGTCTTAAAGTTTTCTACTTGTTTATATGCTTTTTACAAACTTATTTATGGCAGAGTTGTAAAGGAATGAAGTATGGTTTCGTAATAATAAAACAAAAAAACAAAAATAATGTCCTGGGAATTGTCCAGCGGTCATGATGGCCTATGAATGATAATCTCTATAAGATCTATCGGTCACCGACTGATCTAATCAGTCGATTTAAAACTATATGGCCGATTAAAACCGGATATCACTGTACTGTATTTCATAATACTTTTCTTAAACTATCCAGCAGACCTCGTACATTGCAAATAAAATAAAAATAAATTTGTGTTTAATTTTAATTAAAAATTTTTTATTATTCCTACAATTTTGTGTGCCACTGTTCACAACTTGATGTAAACAACAACAATTACTTTGTTTTGTTATTGCTCTGTTTATACCCTTTGCATATACAATCACAATCACTAAACAATTGTTCGACAGATCTTTGTAATGGAGATCTTCAAACCACGATTACTCTCTTCAAACACACCGCGTCTTTATACAAGACTGACTGAACTTTTACTATATTGGTATCCGTAGCACTGAAACTATTCAATTAGTTAAGCTTTCAATGACTTCTGCATAGTTCTTTGACTGATTCATGAGATAGAAAAATTGATCAATTCATATGGCAATGTTAGGTTAGGTCGGAGTGGTAGCTCTGTTATCACAAAGCTCACTTGAGCACGCATAGCGGCCCGTTGTGATGCCACGGGTGAACGCAGTCCCTGTACTAGCCAAGTTCAACCAAAATCAGGGAAATGGAAGAAGTTGGTCAGCGCAAGGGCTGCACAACAAAAGCACGACTACCCCGCACTGGAAAATCAGCTAGAAAGTTTGATGAACGAAGCTATATCCTTGATGTCAATATGGCAATGTTAGTTATTGCAGATTCTCTTCTCTATGCCTTTTTCAGGACTTTAGCCTTTTTAATATTGACATCGAAGTCTTCAGCTCTATTGTCAGTTTAAATCTACAGCTAGGCCTTAGGTTATTCGGAAGCTATTGAAAGCCTTAAAAATAAAGAAGCAACAGACTTCTCAGCGTACACCAGCTAATGCTTTGGCATTGTGAAATCAAGTACTTAGGTTTTGGTCCACGCTTTTTACTGACACAATTGAGGATCAGCAAGAATTTTAAATTATTACAAGGGAAGGATTTTTTTCCTTCATTAAAGTATCATGCTTAACACCATCTGATATTAACCAGATGTAGACTTCTCTAACGGAGCTGTCATTACTTGACATTAAAGCTTTCATACAGGCATATATAATTGTCCATTACCTTTCACATACGTACATACACACATAATTGGTCATTAAAGGCCTTTAGTCAGGATTACAAACTAGCTTCTCACACCACTGAAGTGGTTTTCTGTGCCCCAAATGCGACAATTTTGCTTGTTTACATACCCGCCAATATTAAAATGAGCTTCATCTGAAAAGATGATTTTTTTTCCAAAATCTGCAACTTCTGTATGTCGATCGCAGGCCTACTTAGCGAAGCAAAAACGCATTGGATGGTCAATTGGATTCAACTCCTGAACCAATTGAACTTTGTATGGCGTCATACCAAGGTCTTTTATGAAAAATTCGTCTCAATGATGTCTCCGAAATGTTCAATTGTTGAGAACGACTGTGAATTGATGTTGATGGCGCTTCACGCACACTTTCTGCCACAGCAGCAATATTCTCGGGTGTACGCACTGTTTTTGGCTTTTCACGCTTTGGTTTCTTTCACTTTTTTCACAAGATAACGAACATAGGGAGCTGACGGTGCTTCTCTTCTTCCAAAATCCGTACGCAATATTCGCACACATTCTGCAACATTACCATGATTTTTAAAGTAATGTCGCAATATTTCCCAAGGCTGTTCAAGCGTATACACAACCATATTCGTTCAGCGGAAGGATAAAACTAATTAACTGTCAAATCAGACATGAGCTAAGTGTTACCATTCACGAAATAAGCACTAGTTGAAAAAAAAACGTTAGATGGCGGACCCGATACAATTTTTTGCTAGACTTTGCCTGGAAGAGTATATGTAAAGTGCACTTAATTCTTATTATATGTTTGGTTCAGGTTCAGTTGCGTTAATTAATTAGGTCTGCCAAGTCGGGCTTATGGCGCAGAGGCATGAACACTACTAAGCACTAATGCAGCAGCCTTGAGAGTATTCGAGAGAAAACTCCTACGTAAGATCTTCGGTCCAGTGAGAGTTGGCAATGATTTTCGCATCCTTTCCAACAGTGAGCTGTATGAAATCCTCAACGACAAGGATATTGTGTAGCGTATTAACATCCAGCGACTGCGCTGTCTCGGCCATGTCGTTCGAATGGGGGAGGGTGTTCCGTCGAGACGGGTATTTGATGCGGAGATCTGCGGAAGTCGGCGAAGAGGACGACCTTGTTTGCGTTGGAAGGACCAAATCGAGGAAGCGCTGCCATCGATTGGTGTGACCACGTGGCGCCTGGAAGGATATGTTAAGGCAGGCCGAAATCCATTAATTGGGTTGTTAAAGCCTAATTAAGTAAATAAGTAAGTCGGACCTTTTGTATCGATGGAATGACTACTTTTACTGATCTGACCTGCTTGGTAAAGCCTATATTTCGTAAGTGGATAAAAGATTTTCGTTTTTTTTTTTTTGTTTTATTTCGTTGCCTTAGACTGTTGCAATCTATTTGTTGTTGTTATTGTTGTCATAGTTAGTTTTACTGTTTTTATAGCATTTTGTAATCGTTAGTTTATTGCGTTGTTTTTTGTTTGTTTTTTTGTTTGTTCCTCCAACTCGTCTTCATTCAGTTGTGCAGCTTCAGCTACGGTTTTTATCCTACTTTTCAGCTTTTTGCTACCCTGTTACTCTCATTTTTTTTGCCTTCCTTTTTGGTAACTTTAACTTCTTAGTTTTAGTTGGATTTACTATTTTTTTGTGTTGTTGCTATTGTTGTTGTTGTTGTATTTTAATGGATTTTTTGCTTGCTTTTTTAAGCTGCATGTTGTTTGTACGGGTTGGTGTGTTTCATTTCTTAAGTTGTCAAGTTTAGACAAAGTAGTTTGCAAATAAGTCGTCTTTTAATGATTTAATGCATAGAATGTTTGCTCTTCTTCGTCTTCTTTTACTACTTTTCCATTTTCCTACTGGTATTCTCTTTCTATAGTTTTTATTTCTTTTCGACCAATTTATGTGTTTTAATTTTTTTCCGCTCACAATTTTTTTTGCTACGTTTTTTTTTCGTTTTTCATTAGCCTGGTATATTGTATTCATTTAGTTTTCATGTTGTTTAAGTGCAAAATTTAAATTAATCTTCTATACGCAGATGAAATACTAACTAACTACAGTCAGTTCCCTAAAAAACAGACATTATTTCTTTACTTTGAAAGCCTTTTTCAGAACTTTAACTATCAACAGGCCTTCCTTATTTTTTTCAAATCGAAATTGAATTAAAAAAAATTATTTTCTTTCATCAATTCTTCTTAGCTAGACTTCACTGTAAATTTCTTAGTTAATGTCCATCTTTATGGCAAAGCTTTAACAAACTAGTATACTATTATCGTTGCATTTTTCCTTCTGCTGCTTTAAAGCCAAGTCTTACTGCCATTTACTAGGCATATTCCATGGTTTTTTCTACTTTTTTCATTTCGATTTTAATGCCTCAACTGGAGTAGTTTGTTCGTTTGTTTGTTTGTTGGGCCATTTTAAATTAAGTTTTTCTTTAGTTTTTTACGGCACAGAGAAAAAACTTAAGCAAATTGAGAAGAAAATGAATCTCGTTTGCGTTTTAATATTATGCAAGAATGTTTCACTTTAGTTGTGTAGTTTTAATCTGGCAAAAGATAACAAATATCCACATGAAGATTTACTACCCCATAGATATCAGACGAAATATAGTTTAACTGACATTAATGCCTATAACTCTTTGGCTACTGAAGATTACAAAAAAAATTTTATTTTATATGGTAATAGTTTGAGATCTTCATACAGGCGTACAAAAAATATTATGCAGCACCCGTCTAGACCACTAATTTACTTACTTATGGTCTGGTCTATTGCAATTGGTTGGTTGAACAGAAATTTTGTTCAAGAGAAATAACACAGTTTTGTAGCAGTTCTTTACAACATTTAAAGCTTCAAGTGGTGCTAATAAAATAAACCATAAAAGCTATTAAATAAAGGGTATTTCTCTTAGGTGTTCCCTTTTTAGAACAGATAATTCTGGACAATTCTCTCGGAACATTTCTGGCAAAAACTCAGAAAATAAAATAAAATTGCCATGAAACGTTTCTCAAAAATCTGTCGTTCGGAGTTGACTTTAAACTGTAGCTGCCACACACTCATGTATAAAATTAACACACACATTATGAGTGATGTGAGAAGCTAGGTCGCAATGCTGTCTAAAGGGTTGTAATGGCCAATTATGTATGTATGTAAACTAAATTAAAGGACATCTGCTTGTATTAGATAATACAGGATTACACGCTGTGTCTCTGTCTATTCGTGGATCAACATTGTCGTATGTAGTGAAGGCATACTGAAGCTTAACCTCTCCAATTGTAAATTATGCGGACGATATGGCATTGGTAAGTTGTTGACAAAAGGCTTGACATTCTGAAAATAAAGTACAAAGTATCTACAATGAGAATAGCAAGAAAACCAAGAAATAGCAAGAAAAGCAAGAAAATAGCAAGAAAATGACACCTTTTATCGATTGTTGTGCAATTTGAATTGTTCTGTTACTCACTAGTATGGGCAAATGCAAAAATTCATTGTATGCCGCAATTAATACAGGTTCTGTGTTAAGAGCCTCCGGCCTATACAGAACAGTAGACGAGGAGACAATTGCAAACGATCTAATGAACGTTGTTATGTTTAAAATATAAGCTCGTAGATTGCAAATAAAATAAAAATAAATCTGTGTTTGGTTTTAATTAAATTCTTTATTGTTCACACAAATCTGTGTGCTACTGTTCACAACTTGATGTAAACAACAACAATTGCTTTTCTTTGTTATTCCTCTGTTTACACCCTTTGCATAAACAATAACAATCACTAGTCAATTGTTCGACATATCTTTGTAACGGAGATCTTCAAACCACGTTTATTCTCTTTAAACATACCGCGTCTTTACACTAGACTGAGTGCTTTTTTACTGTCAAACGAGGATGTTTTCCATCCCTTTTTCAAAATCACTTAATGCCACACAAATTTGAATGGATGTACAGACAACTCAAATTGTTACAAATCCCCGTAAAGAGGTCATAGAGGTGATAATGGGATACTCGGCCGTGGTTTTGATGATTTCCAAGCCATTCGTGCAGACTAAAATCGTATGGCTTCTGATTATAGAGCCCTAAGCTATGTACTAAACATGATACTTTTTGAAAGGTAGTAAGCAATGATACACTATTCAGCACAAATGCATCAGCCTTGAAAGTATTCGAGAGAAAACTCCTACGTATGATCTTCGGTCCAGTGCGTGTTGGCGATGATTTCCACATCCAATCCAACAGGCAGCTGTATGAGCTCCTCAACGAAATGGACATTGTGCAGCGTATTAACACCCAGCGGGTGCGCTGATTCGGCCATGTTGTTCGAATGGAAGAGGATGCTCCAGCGTGATGGGTGTTTGATGCTGGGATCTGGGGAAGTCCAAAAGGACCAAATCGAGGAAGCCCGATTGGTGACCGTCTGGCGCGCAAGAAGCAGAGAAACGCCTGGAAGGATGTGATAAGGCAGGCCGAAATCCTTTAATCGGGTTGTGAATGGCCAATTAAATAAGTAAGTAAGCAATCATACAAGTAAACGATGATACATTTGTGAATATTACGAGATTGATACCAATTATTTCCATTATTAAGTACTCCTTCCTATACCTGCTAAACAATGTAGCAACTTAAGCCTTAAGCAGGGGCAATATATTTTTTCCAGTCACCACATATGTAGATGCCCAAAAAAGTCTTCTAAGGAATGAGGCTATATTGCAGGCATACTCAAAAGTTAATTCAAAATTAAATTTTAGTTTTTGATTTCATTTTCGTTTGCATGTCTCATACACTCACTTTAATTCTTATGCTCAATGAGGTTATCATGTCAGTATGTTTGTTTAGTTTCGGTCAACATTTGACTGGAAACCCATAAGCAAATTAATTACCATGACATCTGTGATAATTTTCAATCATTTGGGAATTTTTGGTAAATTTATACGATTTTTTCTTATTTATTTTAGTGTGGCCTATACAGACAATATACGTATGTATGTATATGAGTTGCATGCTTTCAAGTTGTAATGAAAAGTATGAGAAAATAATTTTTCTTTTATTTGATTGAAATTTTATTACGGGTTTCTATGTGTTTTGGTGTGCTAAAGCCAGTTCTTTTTCAACATCAAAAATTCTTGCTTCGCGTCAATAATTTTTATTGACAAATTTAATATTTTTTCATTAAAAACAAAATTTGCTTTCAACAGTTTTTTTTAGTTTTCAGTTCATGTTCAAGACAACCAGCAAACCCAGCCTTTATTTGATAATAATTTCTGAAAGCAGAAAATTTGCCTTCATAAGCTTTTGCTGTAAGAGGTCATATTGCAAGATAAAAAATAATTCCTTGTTTTTTTTTTCTTCTTTGTTTCTTTATTTAATAATTTTTATTGTTTGTTTTTTTTTAATAATTTTCTTCAGTTTTTTATTTTTTATTTCTTACCGGCATGTCATTGACATTTACCACAGAAAAACGGCAGATATTTTTCATATTTGCCACACAAAAAATAAAGAAAACAAAAAACACGCAAAAAATCATATTGAAGTACACAAAAAAAAATAGTTACATATACCTTAACATACCAAAACTGCATGCATGTGGCAAGTAGTATCACTCTCTTTCCCTCTGCACACACACGCTTCATTGTGTAGAGCTCAAAACAGAAAGGCCACGCCACAACTCTTATTATTGCGGCATGAAGACGATGAAATAAAATCTAACAAAACAAAAACAACAACAACAACAAAAACCTTCCAAAACAAAATATCTAACAGTCATAAAATTCTCCTCATGGACCAAGCCCCCATTTTTAGATGATGACTTTTTTTCTTTTGCGTTTTGCCAAAAGAAAACCCCCAAATGTATAGAGAAGGACAGACGGGGAAGAAGAAAAGAAAAGAGAATTAAATTGTACTAAATAAACTCCAACAACAAAAAAAAAACAAAAAATACTTCAATAACACTGATGAGGATGTTGATAGTGTGGCAATGGCATCAAGTTCGATTGGGACAAAAAGGAACGCAACCATAAAAACAAAAAAAAAAAACGACACACACAAAACGGCATTACCACTATGTGTATTGTATAGGCCAGTCAAGTCAAACATGCAACCCAGCCAGCCAACCAGCCAGCCAGCATATTGAAAAATTTCAAACATTTTGTTTTTAAAAACCCCAGCATATAAACGAAACCAATTTATAATGGAATATCGATTTTCTTTTTTTCTATATGTTCAAAGAAAGAAGAAAAAAACTGTGCAATATTTATAACTTTTCAATGACATTTTAGATTATGTTGCACAAAGACTTCAATGTGCTACATCTGGCAGACATTTTGTAACATTGGAGAATAAAAAAAATTATTCTAGGTTTTCAAAACAAAGTACTGTTTTCGTATGTAAAATATCTGCCATATTTTCGAACACAATATAAAGAACCTCGATCGGCTCAATAAAATTGTTTGGTGGCCCTAAAAGAAGCTAGGGACCAGAGATCAGCAATGAGTATTTAAAAAGATAAGTAGAATCGAATCATACTCATAATTTCTGATACTTCTACGCATTCATACTTATTTAAATATCATACTCATACTCATACTACTCATATTCAAAGTTTGAAGTACTCATCATACTCATACCCAGCAACACGTATGATGTTGTTGACTTCGACATTTATAAGAATCACAAAATAAGTATGATTCGAGTACCAACACTACAATACTCACTAGAAGGTTGTGTGTTTGCTCTGCTTGCTGGTGTGTCTTTTTTGCTTGTGTACCTTTTTTCTTTTTTTTTGGTAAATGCGACTGTAAATTTTAATGATTGATTTGAGTCACTCGAGGCATTTCTAAGTATTATAAGTATTTTTCTAAAATTATAAATCTAAATGAGTAGGCTTATGAATCAAACATATTTCAAATGGTATGAGTTTGATGTCAACGTTGTACGCATGCTCATTGAAACATATACTTATAAATCAATGTTGAAGTGACTACAAATAAATCAGTCATTACAACCTTTCAGTCAGGATTACGATCTAGCTTCCAACACCACTTATGTTGCGTGTGTTAATTTTAAACATGAACATGAATGGCAGGATCTACAGTTTAAAGGCGACTCCGAACGATAGATTTTTGAGAAACTTTCATGGCAATTTGATTTGCTGTTAGAGTTTTTGCCTTAACTCTGCTGAAGAAATATTTTTCATATTTCGTTTTGATATCTGACCTGGGGTTTAAACCGTGGCCTCACGTCTAGTCAACACACTATCTACTAGACTAGGGCGACTACCCTAGCTAACCTAACCCCATTATAAAGGAATAATGTTTTTCTCCAACAAGACGTCAAACAATCGTAGAGTAACGCAGTATCGCCTACAACTCCTCCTCATCTCTTAGATACTCTCAGCGATCTGATATCAAAATGTTCTGTAAGGAACCCTGTCATCACTGTAACGTTGGACTTCCGAACCTCTGCATCGTTACGACTACCAGTAGAATTTGAAAGATTTATAGCTGCATGGAAATCCGATCTATCTTGCCATAGAATCTCCTCTTGTTGTGTTCATAAGGTCATAGAGTTATAGGGTCAGGGATACCACAATTTCCAGAAACCCAACAGACATTGGTGCGATTTAAAATCTCTTATAGGGTCCTTACGAACCACTCGAACCCCTTGCGACGTACACCAGACTCAATCATCGCCCTTAGGACAGCCTGAATGTCACTAAAAACCACGTAAGAACTCAAGTTAGGAAAAGCGGTGTCCGGTATGATTTCTGGACCCTTCAAAGCATTGAATATCTCAGCTTAAAAAATGCTGTAGTGGTCCTTCAGTTAATAGTGCAAAACCAGTTCAAAATTATCGTACAAGACCCTTGCATCCCCCTAACCAGTTTCGAGTCATTAATTAAAAAGTTCTGTAAGGAACCCATGTCAGTTTCATAGGGTTCTACCTGAACAATGAATCCAGTCCAGAGTAGCTTATTCTCTGTCAATATGGTAATATCTACGAGTCTAGTACACATCTTTTGTTGTGCTATTGTAGGGTAAATATAGTCACCTTATTTTTTTCCGCAAATACTAGTGAATGAAATCAAATTTGAAGAACTGCAAAAAAGGGGGAGAAGAAAAAACTTCAAATAAACTTGAACACACAACAACAACAACAACTTGTGCTCAAATACTAGTTAAACTTCACAAAAACCCCCCGAATCAAAAACAAGAATAAAAGAAAAAACGTCCACAAAATTTTTGTTTATTAATGATGATCATTGTCAAGGCATATGTGTCTCTCGACTAGACTCTAGGCTCTCTGCATTAGACTAAAAAAAAAAAACTCAGGCCTTCTAGTGCGTTGGCGTTAAGCAGACAAAACCGATGCAGAAAAAAATGAAATTTTAGAGTATCCGCCCGCTGTGTGTTTTACAGTCAAAACGTGTTGTCATTTTGTTATTATTATTGTTGTTGTTGTTTTTGCTGTAATTGTTGTTGTTTTAGTTGTCGTTTCTCTAGTATAACTGAACTTGTCCGCATACTTGTACTTACAATGCAAAATTTTGTTAAATTTTGCAAAAAGTCAGCGCAAAACCAAAAAAAAAAACAAGAAACAAGAAACGAATGAAATAAAGATTGTCTTATATTAGGCATGTTGCCACACGACTTTACAAGTGATCGTCCAACACTATTAGAGGGGTCTACAGCTCATATTTTTTAGCATATGCAACAGCACTCTTTGCCTCACCACCACCTACACACTCTTTAAGCATGAGTTTTTAAAGCAGAGAAAACCAAACAAAAACAAAAAAAAAAATAAATACATTAAGTGAGTATATGATACGCTTTATTACTTCAACTAGGCAGAAGAACGAGAAGAAAAAAAAAAAGGAAATAAAAATATAAAGGAAAATATGAATATAATTTTATTGGGTAGGGGTAAAAGTCAATGTAGTTTGGAAGATTTATTCAGTCGTTTCTAACAATAGAGCTTCGCCACGTGGTCTAATAGTGAAAATGCTTGACTATAAACTCAAGCATTTCAGGTTTAGACTTCGTCCGCTATGGTCAGAGCCGGATAAAGGTGCGATTTCAAAGGGTACCACATTGGATAACCCCAAATATGATTCTCGCACAGTAGCTACAGTAATCTAGTAGGTAGTGTATTGTGTTATTAGACATGAGGCATCAGTTCAAACCATGGGTCAGACATCTCCAACAAAACGAAAATATATTTTTTCGGCCGCTACCCCTCAGCAGATTTGTGGCAAAAACTCTCAGAGCAAATTAAATTGCTATGAAAAGTTTCTCAAAAATCTGTCGTTCGGAGTCGACTTTAAACTGTAGTGTGAGAAACTAGGTTGTAATCCTGACTAAAGTGTTGTAATGACCAATTGTGAATGCATGTATGTATGATTCTCGCATAGGGGCGCTATTGGCTTCTACTAGGCTTTATATATTTGGAGGAAATTTTACTCTTTGGATAATGCTTTCTAATCAAAAGAGAGGACCTATTCGAGCGTACGGTTAATTTGGCCGAGTCTTAACTAAGGATTGATGAAATGGCCCTGTTTTCCTCTTTCGAATTGACATTTATTATGTGACCTCTATCCTCATGGCCTCTACCCTCATGGCCTCTGTCGTCAAGGCCTCTGTCCTCATGGCCTCTGTCCTCATTCCATCTAGCTTCACGGCCTCTATTCTCATGACCTCTATTCTCATGGCCTTTATCCTCATGGCCTCTATCGTCATGGCCTCTATCCTCATGGCTTTTATCCTCATGGCCTCTATCGTCACTGACTCTATCCTCATGGCCTTTATCCCCATGCCCTCTATTCTCAAGGCCCATATAACCACGGCCTCTATCCTCATTGCCTCTGTCCTCATGGCCTCTTTCGTCAAGCCTTTTATCCTCATGGTACATGGCCTCTATCCTCATGGCCTCTATCGTCATGCCTTCTATCCTCATGGCACATGGCCTCTATTCTCATGGCCTCTATCGTCATGCCTTTTATCATCATGGCACATGACCTCTATTCTCATGGCCTTTATCGTCATGCCTTTTATCCTCATGGTCTCTATCCTCGTAGCCTCTATCCTCATGGCCCCTAGCTTCACGGCCTCTATCCTCATGGCCTCTATCTTCGTAGCCTCTATCCTCACGGCCTCTATCCTCATAGCCTCTATTGTCATGTCTTCCATCCTCATGGCCTCTATCCTCGTAGGCTCTATCCTCATGGCCTCTAGCTTCATGGCCTCTATCCTCATGGCCTCTAGCTTCACGGCCTCTATTCTCATGGCCTCTAGCTTCACGGCCCCTATCCTCATGGCCCCTATCCTCATGCCTAAAAGTGAAGTATGCCCGTCGACAAGATCACCTTGGGTGACTTCTGGAGAAATTGCAACTCTGAGGAGAAGGAAGAGACCTTCTATCATTGTTCAGCCCTAACACGAACTGAAAATGTCATTCTATGCATTGCTGATGGAACTCTGTGAATTTAGGATAAGAAAAGGTTAGGTTAGGTTAGAGGACATGTACTTGTCAATTACGACAAGGACGTGTACTTGTCAATTACGACAAGTACAGTACCCGGAGGTCGAATTGACCCATTGTACAACGTCCTTAAAGAGGGAAGGATAATTGAGGGAATAGGATAAAAAATGAGATGATGTAGGAAAGGGTAGGATAAGAAAACTTCACAAGTTTTTTTATTTAGGTGACGACTATCTTGAAAATACTCCAACCTTAAGCCATCTGGCCATTGTGTCCAGAGAGTACAACACCAACAACGAAAGTACATTAATCTTAATGTGGCAGGAAGATCAGTTTGTGTCCATTCTTGAGGAACAGAAGGACTCGATAAAAAAAGTTTCTGGTCACTGTAGTCAATAATTGTTCAGTTGTTCTGTTTCAATTAAATGAATGAAACTTCTCTAGAATTTATTTCTACACATACTCAATATTTTTTTCTTTTTGTTGTTGTGGTTGTTGTTAAATGTTGTCTTATTTCTGTGGTAATTCCATCTGTTCCATTATTATGTGATGACTCTTTATTTTATACATATGTATGCTTGAGTGTCTGAATTGTCTGAATTTTGTTCGATTTTATTGTTGCTGTTGTTGCTGTTGTTGTAAAAGTTGTGGAGACATTGTTGTTTATGTTTTTAAGCGGCTTGCATTTGTTATTTGTTGCAACATTAATATTTTTTCTTGTAATAACTATGCAAAATTATTGTTGTTGTTGTTGCTGTTGATGGTCTGCCAGCTTAAGAATATTGGCGACCATTATCAAAACTTTTAGAACTCTAATGCTGCTGGTGGTTGTGTGGTGTGGTAAGCAACCATATCTTACTGTATGAGCATCATTATGCTCATTTTCGGCATCATTCATAGGCATGTATGCAACATATGTGTGTACACATAAGTATGGTACGGTATATGATATCAAGTCTAGTCTATGGATGGTGGTACTGTGGTGGTACAATAATGAACGTGTAATACGTTATCGCATGGCATCGCAACAACATAATATTGTTGTTGATAGTGAGTGAGTTTGTCTCTCTCTATCTTTGGCTTGGCTTTGTATTATTTTTTCTTATTAAAATATACAAACGCGAATACGAATTATGTTGTAGATTTGGGGTGCGTCAATTTATAAGTTCATGGAACAATTGCCACAAAATAAAAAAATAAACAAAAAAATCTGCTGAGATTCTGTTTCTTTCTTCATTCCTTGAAAGATGAGTATGGAATTTAATTTTTTTTCTTTTCTTTTTTGCTGTTTTTAATTTAATAAGGAAGTTGTGAAGTGGTTTTTCTATTTAAAATTTTTGTGCTCGTTAATATATGTTTTTCTTCTTGTGTTTTTTTTTGTAGATTTTAAAATAATTTTAAAAAAATATTTAAAATTTACAAAAAAAAAATATTTTTTGTTTAGTTAATAAAACAGGTTCTAATAAATTTTATGAAAGCAAATATTGGCTCAATGAAATCCAATTGATTTTTATTTTTAACTGCCGTATACAATCTTTTATGGATGGTGGCCTATTTTTTTAAGTTAAGTTCAAATCCAAACGGTCTTGGATGCAAAATTGTAATGGACAAACTGAACAGGAGGAAACCAGTGGAAATTATGGACGCGCGAGTGATGAGAAATATAGTGGATACACTATTCCCTACTCATGAATCGACGATCGAACGACGGCAGAATACACTCAGTATGGTATTCTTACCATTTACCGAAGAGGAGCTGAAAATAGCTGCAGCCGGACTAAAACCCGGTAAGGCACCGAGGCCCGATGGAATCCCGCCTGAGGTAGTGCGGGAAATTCCCGATCAAAGACCGCAACTCTTACTGGAAATGTACAACGCGTGCGTAAAAGAATGTATTTTCCCCGAAATATGGAAGAAACAACGGCTAGTCTTGATAAGTAAGGGAAAGGGCGATCCGGAGTACCCATCCGCCTACAGGCCGCTGTGCATGCTGGATACGTCGGGGAAGCTGCTCGAGAGACTTTTGAAGCCTCGGCTTGCTGCCGCAATTGGTAATAGTGGCGGACTGTCTGCCAGACAATATGGTTTTCGATCTGGTCGGTCTACAATTGGCGCCTTGAGAGAGGTAACTGAAGCGGCCACGGTCACACAGCGTCGAAATCACTTTTCTAGGCCTGTGCTACTGCTCGCGACTTTAGACGTTAAAAACGCATTTAACAGTCTTAGATGGAGCGATGTATTAAATGCTTTCGAATACAATTTCTCGGTGCCACACTACATCCTGGCCATGATAAATAGTTATCTGAGTAACAGACAGCTGGTGTATAACACAAGCTCGAGACAAGGGTGCAACAAATAACATCAGGAGCGGCACAAGGATCTATCCTCGGCCAAGACCTATGGAATGTTAACTACAACGGAATTCCGAGGGAGGATATGCCGGAGAGAACTTTATTGGTTGGATACGCGGACGATATTGCAGATGTTATCACGGCCAGAAATACGGAAGAGCCGCAGCGAAAACTGAGACGTCGTATGCTGAGAACAAAAACATGGTTGGATTTCCACGGCCTAGACCTGACCATGCATAAAACGGAATTGCTGCTAATCACTGGTCGTCGTATCCCTTTGCATGTGGACATGAGTATTGGATACGAGGTAATTAGGACCAAGAGGTCGGTGAAATACCTGGGAATAAGGCTGGATATCAGACTAACATTTTCGCAACAGATTCAGTACTCGGCTAACAAGGCCCAGAAGATCTTTGGACAGCTCAGCAGATTAACTGTGCATATTGGAGGCCTGCTACCGTCGAGACGGAGACTAGTGTTGAAGGTTGGAAACAGCATTATGCTTTATGGGAGCGAAATTTGGGCCGAAACACTGAATGTTAAGAAGCGGACTAACGCACTGGTAGCGGTACAGAGAACGGCTGCATTGCGTATCGCGTCGGCATATCGTACAGTGTCCGCTCCAGCCGTATTGGTGACAGCAGATATAATCCCTGTGGATCTGCTGGCAGCGGAGCGGATGGAGATTTATAAGGCGAAATCGGCTGGAAATCAAATAACCGGTCACTTCAGGGAAAACACCATTTCAAAATGACAACAACGATGGAACGAGGAAGATAGAGGAAGATGGACGACGAGACTTATTCCGGACATAAGGCCATGGTTTGGTCGGAAATTTGATTTCCAGAAGTTTACTCTGTACACAACTGTTGCATGAAACATACATATTATCCTGCTTCGTATGCAAATTTAATTTCATTTGCCATGCTCAACCTCTATATGGTTATTATTGAGCTTGATATTCCATCACATTTCTGAGATTTTTGTTTAAAAAATTTTGCATATTAATTGAAAATACTTACATACATGCGTACATAGTTTAACTATTTAAAAATAAACTCAATAAATAATTACAATATTTTTTTTGTTTTGGTTCATAAAAGCGCCGATTTTTAACTGGTCTAGTCGGTTAATTTATAGCAAACACTCTTAAATCACTCCTGGTATACATACGAGTATATACTGTTACAGCAAAAGAAAAAAATGGTAAGAAATAGTAAGAAATCCTATTACAAAATGAAATAGAAACTCAATTGTTTTGTGTATAGGGATGTTATGGCCATGAAAGAGATTTCAACACAATGTTTTTTCTCTTTTTTTTAATGCAATCTACTTACGGCTGCTGACATTCTACCAGTTGAGTGATGTTCTTCAATTCATGTGTTGTTAGTCGTCGCCATCGTCATCAACATCAAGCATCAAGTATCAGCATCAACATCAAGCAGTAACAGCAAGAACATGGTCGTCTTCATCATCTTGGCTGTTTGGCTGGCTGGTTGCTTGGTTGGTTGGTTAGCTTTTATACACAGAGTTTACGCTGCTGTAGCAATAAACGTCAAAATTTAGCCCATTGCTGTCCATTTCAACAACGTGTGAAATAAATCACTCAAAGTGCTGAAGATCCATTAAATAACATACTAAACAACAACAACAACAACGATAACAACAATAGCAACAACTACAAGACGTATATATGCAGTAAACAACACAATTCTCAACAGAAACAGAAAAGAAAAGCTTATGATGGTACTTTTTTTTTGGGTAAATACTTACACTCACTTATACTGTGGCAAAAGGCGCAGGCATACACTACTTATTTATAGCAACACAAACTAAACATCAAAGTTAAGGCAACAACAACAACGCAACAAACCTATAAACATGCATTTTGCAAGCAGTAGCAACAACATTGCAACATGATGGTAAAAGTACCTTGTAAAGCCCTGGTATTAGCCGTGTTTTGTCTGTTGATACCTTAGGGTGTTGAGTAGCAACACTATAACACATACATAGGCAATACAATCAGACCATATGTATAAGACTTGTTCTTATACCAACAACAACATCGACTACAACAACAATAGTAATAGCTGCCACAATAAACTTGCAACATAGTAAAATCATGTTTGCCAAAGCGGTATACGTTTAATACCCAGACAAAATTAACAACAACAACAACAACAACCGAATTGTTGTTTGCAGTTTTAATTCCATACATACAATATCTAGTAGTAGTAGTACAGCAGCAACAGCAACAACAACAGCAGCAACATCAAAAAAATACAAGCCTTTCTTGTGTCTTGACATTATAAAGGGTCTTCTTCACTTACGTACATATGCTATTCTTGTTGTAGTTGTTGTTGTTGATCTGTTTCGCTTCGTTTAATGCATTTTGAAATATTTCAGGTGCACACTGAGTTTTAAAAACAACACTTTCAGTGAAATTGTTTTCGTTTTTATTAAGAAACACAAGCATTTAAAAGAAAACTTTTTAGGATTTTAATACACACGGCAAATTGATGTAGGTAATGATCATGTAAAACATAGAAATTAAATTAATTTAATAGGCCTCTGAGTCCTCTAAAAGAAAAAATTTTGTTGGGGGATGTATTTTATGCTGGTATGTTAGAAGCAAAACACTTACTCGCCAACCTTGAATATCTTATGAGACCAGGCCTAATTATTGTACAAAAAGTTAGGTGAGGTGGGAGTGGAGGCTTTAATATTAAAGCTCACTTGAGCATGCATAGCGACCCGAAAGTGTAGTCCCTGTATTGACCGAATTCTATCGAACTCATTGAAGAAGCAGGGCTGCACACTAAACGCATGACTCCCCTAAATTGGAAACCAGCCTGAAAGTTTTATAAACAAAGCTTGATATCAACGAAGTCGCCGTACTCTAGTCGATAGTGTATTGGCTTATTAGAGGCACGTTATGAGGCCACAGGTCAACGCAGTCCCTGTACTGATCGAATTCCATCGAACTCATCGAAGAAGTTGGCCAGCGTAAGGGCTGCACACTAAAAGCATGACTCCCCTAAATTGGAAACCAGCCTGAAAGTTTTATATACGAAACTTGATATCAACGAAGTCGCCGTACTCTAGTAGATAGTATATTGGCTTATTAGAGTCACGTTATGATGCCACAGGTCAACGCAGTTCCTGTACTGATCGAATTCCACCGAACTCATTGAAGAAGTTGGCCAGCGTAAGGGCTGCACAATAAAAGCACGACTCCGCTATAAACGAAGCTTGATATAAAGGAACTCACCGTAGTCTAGTAGATAATGTGTTGGCGTATTAGACATGAGGTAATGGTTCAGACCCCAGTTCAGACATTTCCAACAAAACGAAGTACGAAAAAATATTTCTTCGGCGACTTCCCCTCAGGAGATTTCTGCCCAAAAATTCTGAGAGTAAATAAAATTGTCATGAAAAAGTTTCACAAAAATCTGTTTTTCGGAGTCGACTTTAAACTGTAGGTTTCGTCATCCATGTATAAAATTAACACACACAACATAGGCGGTATGAGAAGCTAGGTCGTAACCCTGACTGAAGAGTTGTAATGATCAATTATGTATGTTAAGCTAACTAGCAATGGAGAGCCAAATAACCTATATCTGCACTTCGCCAGAGATGGGTATTGGCAAGGAAAGTGAATAATAATTTCCTTCTTTTCTGCAGACCCATAACCTTGGCGAAGATCGTTTGTTAGGAGATACAGTCTTTCTACATGGCTTTCCATATGGCAATGACCTATAAGCATAGCCAATGTGATCGACATGGCATTGCCACCAAGTTGGAGTAGTTGGTAGCTACGTCTCTTAGCTATCATGGGCCAAATGAGTCTGGCAATTGAGCAAGATTCCTTATTGACCCAAAATAGGTTGGCAAATAATTCCTAGAGATTTAAAATATTGTTTTGGCGTGACAGGCAAATCAAAAATGTTATTAAAAAAACAAAAAACGTATAAAATTTAACACTTTCAGCAGTTTTAAGTTTGATTTTCGATTAGAACTGCAACTAGTGGATGAAACATGAAGCTGCTACTCTGATAGATGTTTTCCTTGGTATTTTAGTATAGGAACTTCTCAGTAGTACAGTTTATCATTCTGAGGGCAGTCTAATGGAATGCTTTGTTGGCAGTACTTTCGTGGCACTATATGTCTGTAATACTGCTCTACAGTGGTTTCTACTGAGTTTTGTGTTTTTTGACAAAGAATTTGTGTGCTCTGGAAAAAGTATTTTTAAAGATATGAAAAAAATAAGAATAACTAAGAAAAGTCCAACTTTATAATGGTCTTGTACTTACAAGACAATTTTGTATGAACACAGGCACTAACGACAGCCAATATGACAATAAATGAAGAAAAAAAAAGAATACATGCCGGTATGATTTTTATTTTTTTGGTAAGTTAAGTATTATTTTCGCACACCTTAAATGTAAGGAAAAGAGTAAAATCATGAAACTGTGAAAGCATGGCAACAGATAATCAGGTTTGTGGAAAAATGTGTAATTACTTAAGTACTGAAGCTAATATACTGTGAATGACAATGTTTTCTAACATAAATGACGGATAAATACTCATATTTAGGGTTTCCAAAAACTTATCTATGGTTCGGAGTTAATCTAAGCCATGTTGAGCCGTATTGAGCTCAATAAATAATTATACCAATATTTTAAAGAGTTCTACAGTGGTTACTACCTAAGTTTTGTGTTTTTTGACAAATAATTTGTGTGCTCTGGAAAAAGGATATGAAAAGATATGAAAAAATAAAAATAATTAAGAAAAAGTCCTTTAGAAAGTACCTTTTAAATAGTACTTTGAAAAGTGCTTTAAAAAGTACTTATAAAAATACTTCAAAAAGTTTTCTCAGGATATGCACAGCGAAAGAGAAAATTGGCCATTTACAATTTTAATTAAAAAGGTACTTTTTTATAAGTACTTTTTTAAAATTTTTTTTAAGTACTTTCTTACTTTAAAAAGTGCTTTTTAAGATACTTTTAAAAAGTGCTTTAATAGTAAAGTTTAAAGTAAAAAAAAATACTTTTAAAGAGTGTTTTAAAATGTACTTATTTAAAAGTACTTTTATTAAATAATTACCTCTTCTAATTAAAATTAAAAATAAACAATTTTCTCTTTTGCCGTGTATATCCTGAGAACTTGTAATAGTATGGGCTGTGTTGTGGCGGCAATTGAAATTTAATCACGGCTACATCATGTTCTTTCCTTTGATTTGACACTCAACACTTTTAAATAATTTTCTAAAGCCATGGTTTGATGGTGATGATGATGGTGGCAGTGGCTGATGGGCCAATTGGACACAGACTTGACTGCTGTTGATAAGGTTGAGTATGCATTATTGTTTAAAACGTTGTTAATGCTAGTGATGCTGTGTCTTTATATTCCTCTTTTCTTTTATTTTCCTTTTTTTTTATTTTCTGATGATGATTGCTACTTGGCGTCAACCTGTGGTCATTACCACGAAAGTAGTGGTACTCTTGCATAAGGCTTTAGTGTAGGAAACAGAACCTTATTATAATGAGACAAGTTTTTTGTGTTTTTTTTGTGCTTTTTTTTTGGGTAATTGTAGGTTCTTTACTTTCCTTATTTTGTTTGGTGTCCTGCTGTTATTTCAAAGAAATTTTTGGCATTATTATGATTATTAGTTTTCAATAAAATTATGCTGCTTAATGAGAAAATATTAAAGGAAACTTGATCGCCAAAAGTACAATTTTTTCAGATTGAGCAACACTGATATGGAAGATTTTCAGTGGAAATAGGAAATCAATATGTTTACATCAAATGGATACCCATGGGGGCTTATAAGCAAATTATAGAAGATTTTTTTAAAAGGAAAACTATTTTTTTTCTTCTTTCGCTTATAATCTAAATACGCCTTCGTTTAGTTGAACATATTTAAAGGCATGTTGCTGGTTATGAGACTACAAACAGGGTCATTTAAGTAGTGAACCATTCCCCCCATGCCTATGACATTAAAACTAAAAGATATTCGCTACACATTCTAATCATTTTGCATTTGCTTGTTAATTACAATTTAAAATACATACAACAATACATAGCTAAATACTTGCATACATATGTATGTATGTCGTTATGTATGTATGTATAGAACCCACATTATTCTAATATTGCATGTATGTCTGTCTGTTTATATGCAACACTTAATAATAAAAGTAATAATTTACTTGCAACATTTAAGCATTACAAGAGGCCAATGCTATGCTTGTTGCAACTGGCAACCAACATGTTTATGTTTTAATTAGTTAAATCATGCCAAAGAACAACAGCAATAGCTACAACAACAACAACAACAATAAAAACCCATTTTACATATGCCACATTTACATTCATTCACTCCTCTTCCAAGCCAAAGACATAAGAGTGGCAAACAAAAAACCCCTCAACTTGTTACAGTTGAAGAAAACAAAACTGAATTGAAGAATGGAAAGAAAAAAATCTTCACAAGCCTTTAAGTGCAACAATTTACAATTTAAGTTCATTTTTCATAAATGAGGCACAAAAAAAACAGAAAAAAAACAACAAAAAAAACGTTGAAACAGTAATAAAACACGTTCTTTTAAGACTTTAGTTGGGGCTTTAGTCGTCACACACGGTTTTAAGCACAACACACACAACAAAGCGCAACAATTATAACAGAAATTGCCACAGGGCAAATGTGGCATTTGACGCCATAAAGTAAAGCACTAAACTCATACAGACAAGCTTATATACAATGAATATTATGTATATATGTGTGGCTTAAGAGTTATTAATTTAAACCAAAAAAAAAATATAAAATCACTAAGAATGTCAGCAAATGAGCACAAAGGTTGCTTGTATGGATTTCAAAAGCTGTGGTCTTTAACTTTACTAAGCTGTAAGCTATTAAAGGCAGCCTCTATTGAGTGTGTGATAACACAAAGAGCAGACATTTTTATTTAGAGGCCTATTTAATGAGCATTGAAAGCAATATTTTCAGATATACTTTCAATAATGGTTTCCCAATTAAATGCCCAAATCCTATCCTAAGAGCTTCACTTATTTAGGAAGAGTCTGAAGCACACCCTTAACGTTCCTGTGCTTTTATGAAAGAATGCAGATATCATCGGCATAGCTAAGAAGGCCAAGACTATTCTCAAATTCCAATTTGATTCTTCCATAACCTGGGAGAATTTGTTATATGCTTAATTTTAATTGCTAGGAGCCATGTTGCTAGCGACAATGTTACTGTGGCTATGTAGCTAGCGGTCATGTTGCCATATTGTTAGAGGTAATGTTGCTATATGCCTTATTGCCAGGGGACATGTTGCTAACGGCTAAGTTACCGAGGCTGTGTTACTATTAGCTATGTAGCTAGCGGCCATATTGTCAGAGGCCATGGTGCTAGCGGTGACGTTACTGTTACTATGTTACTTTTGGCTACATATGTAGCTAGTGGCCATGCTGTTAGATGCCATATTGCTAGACGCCATTTTGCTACATGCCTATTACCAGGGGCCATGTTGCTAGCGGCCACATTACTGAGGATCTGTTTCTGTTGGTCATGTAGCTAGCGGTCATGATGTTAGATGCCATATTGCTAGAGGTCATATTGCTATCGGCTATGCTGCTATATGGCATATTGCTAGTGATCATGTTGCTAGAGGCCATGTTGCTATATGCCATATTGCCAGGGGCCATGTTGCTAGCG
Organism: Sarcophaga subvicina; assembly: GCA_936449025.2. NCBI lineage: Eukaryota > Metazoa > Arthropoda > Insecta > Diptera > Sarcophagidae > Sarcophaga > Sarcophaga subvicina. Next base: position 110,825,892 of record OW388084.2, on the reverse strand, counting down.
GTGACATTACTGAGGCTATTTTACTATTGGCTATGTATCTAGAGGCCATGTTGCTAGATGCCATATTGTTAGAAGCCATGGTGTTAGACGCCATATTGCCAGAGATCATGTTGCTAGCGGCGACGTTGCTGAGGCTATATTAGACTATTGGCTATGTAGCTAGCGGCCATATTGCCAGAGACCATGCCGCTAGCGGTGACGTTACTGTCACTATGTTACTATTGGATATGTTGCTAGCGGCCATGTTGCTAGGTGCTATATTGCTAGAAGCCATGTTGGAAAGAGCAGAAATTTTTAATTTCTCAATTAAAGGCCTATTTAGTGAGCATTAAAAACAAAATTTTCAGAAATACTTTAAATGCCTGTACCTCAAATAAATGCCAAAGTCCTACATTAATACGCTCACTTAGTAAGAAGCTGAAGGACACCCTTTACGTTCCTGTGCTTTTATGAAAGAATGTAGAAATCGGCATAGTCAAGAACGCCAAGACTGTTTTAAAGTTCGATTCTCTTACTTTTATGCGATTATCGTGGTTTTACGGTATAGAAATGGAATGGTGTGAGGATATACTCTTGGCACATATCCTTCTTGATTGTGGCATATTCGACAGTTAACCGTCACCGTCGTCTAGTGGGTAGTGTGTTGGCTTATTAGACGTGAGGCCACGGTTAAAACTCAAGGTCAGACATCTCCAGCAAAACGAAATATGAAAATAAATTTCAACGGTCAGCAGAAATTTGGCAAAAACTCTGAGAAGAAATAAAATTGCCAAGAAAAAGTTTCTCAAAAATCTGTCGTCAGGAGTCGATTTTAAACTGTGGTTCCTGCCTCTCATGTGTAAAATTAACACACTCAAAATAAGTGATTTGAGAAGCTAGATCGTAATCCAGACTGAAGGGTTGTAATGACCAATTATGTATGTATGTATGTCGGTGTTTTCGGCAGTTTGATCCCCTAATATCGACTTATAGTCAGGCGTACAATCTTCTGTGAAACTCCCATGCATTCCCACAATTTAAAATAATGTCGTAACTAATACAGTCAAATGCTTTCACAAAGTCTATAACGCCTATGTGGAGAGGGGTGTACGCTATTCGGTGGATGGTTCTACAGAGTGATGGTTTGGGCAAAGCTTAGCTTAATGTCTAATGAGCCAAACACACTACCTACTAGACTACGGCGACTTGATTCTTCTATTACCCTGCGATTATCGTGGTAGCCAGCTTGATATAAATACAGAATGATGTGAGGATATATTCTTGGCATATAGCTTTCTTTACATGTAAATGACTGTGGCGTATTCGGCAGTTTTGCAGAAGCCTCTTTTTACAATTAGGTCCACAAAGATTCGTTAGACCAAAAATCCAATATTTGCGGTTACAAGCCTTCAGTACTCATAAGATATGTTGACAAGACAAAGAAATTTGTTGAATTTTACCGGCATACTTTTCTCGTTTTTAATTCCCGATTATTCAATTAAATTTTGTTTTCGCGTTCCTTTTTTTTTAATAACACCTACAAAATGATGGCTTTTTTTGAAGGCAAAAGAAATCAATTAAATTAATATTTATTTTAGCCAAAGCCAAGACCTTAAAGCCCTCATTTTCTTTCTTTTCTTTTTTTTCTCTTCTACAGCACATACACCTTTTTAAAGATTGTGTTTTATTTTTTTAATTTTAATTTTCTTTTTTCGATTTGTTTTTTAAGTATTTTCTTTGGAAATATTTTGCCAACTTTATAATGGTCTTGTACTTACAAGACAATTTTGTATGAACACAGGCACTAAGGCCAACCAATATGACAATAAATGAAGAAAAAAAGAATACATGCCGGTATTATTTTTATTTTTTTTTTGGTAAGTTAAGTATTATTTTTGCACACCCTAAATGTATGTAAAAGAGTGAAATCATGAATCTGTGAAACCATGCAACAGATAATCAGGTTTGTAGAAAAATGTGTAAAACGCATAATGTTTGATTAGTTTAATACTGACGCAAATATATTGGTCGTAGCCAACTTTTCTGTCATTAATCACCGATACATACTGATTATTATGGGTTTTTAATATCTTCCCCGCGGTTTCGATACAACTGAAGTCATGTTGAGCCATGTTGAGCCATATTGAGCTCAGTAACTAATTATACTACTGTTTTAAACTGTTTACAATGGTTGCTAGAAACTTGTACTTGGACTTTCTGTCATTAATCACCGATAGATACTAATTTTTTTGGATTTTTAATAACTTCTCCACGGATCTGTTTCAACGGAAGTCATATTATGCCATATTGAGCTCAATAACTAATTATACTGCTGTTTCAAAAAGTTTGTAACCGTTGTATTTGTTCTTAGAAATCTATAATAACCGACATAACAGAGAGAACAAGTTATTCTTTCTGTAGGGGTAAGAAACTGAGCTCAATATTAGAAACAAAGTCCTATAATTATTGTTATCGTGCTGAGGCACTGCAATGAAAAGTTCTATTGTACTGTCATTACCCACCATTTATAGAGTTTCTTTACAATGTCTCCTTGAACTCTCTTACCCATGAAAATCAGGACATTGTAGAGAATCAGTGAAGGTAACTCTACTGTGAATAGAAATACATTGTCGTCCCGTAGGATCGAAGCAAGTGCTCTATCGATTTGAAGTCAGGATATTGGAGAGTGTCAGTGAAGATAACAACACGCCTATTATGCGAAATGAATTAACATCCCACAGGTCCTATGCAAGTGCTCTACTGATTCGTTACTATCAGTACAGAATCTATGTATTGGCCTTCAAGTTCTTCCTATTCTGGATAAGTATCCTTGGAATCTACAATGCCTTATCAGAAAGCCGGTTAATAAAGTCTGACTTGAAACTCTTCTTACTATAAATGCCTTGCAAAAGTTTAGATTAACGCCGTCTCTATCGAAAAGATGTTTTCTTTACCTTTACTTTCGTTCTTTTTTTCTATTTCATAGAAGGGTTCTGGTGTTCCTCTAAGAAATCATAACTGGCTGGCCATTGTTACCAATTCCCACAAGATCTGGGATCTAGAAAAAATTTACGCCATTCTCTTTGTCTAGTTGCCTAGGAAGTCCCCGTATATTTTTAATGAGCTAAGGACTTATATGGTAACCGGATGACTACTTGACCTAAATTACATCAAACTAAACTGCTGTTGTATCGATTTTATATTGGAAAGAGTTCTAATGAAATAAGCGAATTTAGTGTCGGTAGTTGAGTAACACGAATTTCTCGTAGAATAAAGTTTGGGGTCGTTTGGATACTGAATCACACAGCTAGCAGCCCTATTCTTATGCAGAAAATTCTTCGTTCTCCAATAATTTAAACAGATTCTAATTCCAATTGACATTACATACATACATACATAATTGCTCATTACAACCCTGCAGGCAGGATTATGACCTAGCTTCTCACACCACTCATAACACAACACATGAGTGGCGGGACCTACAGTTCAAAGTCGACTTGGAACGACAAATTTTTGAGAAATATTTTCACAGCAATTTTATTTTTATACCAGAAGAGTGCTCGAACATGGCCGCTAGCCACATGGCCAATAGCAACATAACCACTACAAAAATGGCCGCTATCTACAAGGCCTCTAGCAGCATAGCCGCTAGCAACATGGTCACTAGCAACATAACCGTAAACAATACGGCTTCTAGCAATATGGCAACATGGTCGCTACCTACATGACCATTAGCAACATAGCCTCAGGCAATACGGCATATCGCAACATAGCCGGTAGCAACATGGCCCGTGGCAATACGGCATGTAGCAACATGGCCTTTAGGAATGTGGACTCTAGTAACATGGCAGCCAACTACATAGCCAATAGTAACATAGACTTAGTAACATCGGCGCTAGCAACATGGCCTCTAGCAATAAGGTACAACATTATCGCTATCTACATAGCCAATAGTAACATAGCCTCAGTAACGTCGCCGCTAATAACATGGGCACCTGGCAATTAAGCATATAGCTATGCGGCCTCTAGCGACATGGCCACTAGCAATATGACATATAGCAACATGGCCTCCAGCAAAATGGACTCTAGTAATATGGCATATAGCAACATAGCCGATAACAATATGGCCTCCAGCAATATGTACTCTAGCAACATGACCATTCGCTACACGGCAAATAACAACATAGGCTCAGTAACGTGGCCGCTAAAAGCCAGAAATCTGTTCGTTATGTTCGATATGTTGGAACCGGGGGTTTCAACCGTGGCCTCACAGTTAATGAGTCAGCACACTACCTACTAGACTACGGCGATTGGTTCATTGACATCACTTCTCGTTCCTCCTCTTTTCGAAAACAATCTTGTGGATGAAGAGAAACTATCGCTTGATTTTGAAAGTATTAAACAAGTGTCTTTGGATTACATACTTTTAAGTGTCTGTTTTGATGAGACGTTACACCCAATATTCTTTTAAAATACAAAATTTTTTTTCTTTGCCATCCCTGCCCATGTGCCCATGTGCTAGTCGCTCGTTGCTCGTTGCTCGTCGCATCGAACAATCATTACCTAACATTTATGGTATCATTTGTTAAGTGTCATCTTCTTTATGTAGCACGTACTCGAGCAATCATGCCAGTGTAAAGTAGTGGGCATATGAAATAAAAAACGTTTTTGGCATTGGCATTGGCAATGGCTGGGATAGTGCTGTTAGTGATCATGTTTTTAAAAGAAAGGATATGAACATGTTAGTTAAGGCCACTACGCTCACATGAGCTCTCATCATCCTGGTCATGCATTCATTTAATTTTTTTTTCCGTTTTTTTTTATTTCTTTGTTTGGTTGGTTGGTTGGTTTGGGACGTTTCTTAAAGGCGAATGGAATAGATTTGTTAGAAATAATTTTCGCGCTTTTCACAAATATTTCCTGCAACATTAATCTCGTGGGCTGGCTGTATAGAGCCGAGCCAAACAAGAGAAGAAGAATAACAATGCGGGTAAATATTGTAAATATTTGCCATATTTAAAGATGAACATGGAAGCAAAAAAAGGAACCAAAACTAAAACGATATGACAAACATTGTAGTAAAGAAGGGAAAGAAGGGGGGAAAAAAGATTTCCAGAAGTAATCTTTGAACAAACGAAATATAAATGAATAGAATGATAAAACGTTTTTGAGAATTATTGAAAGGTGTATAATGAAGAAAAATGATTGTTTAATGCACAACAAATGCTTAACAAATGCTTAACAAATGCAATGCAAATGTACAACAACAAATATTTTGTTATTGTCAAATTGTAAATGAAAAATTGCCCGCCTTTTTTTCGTATCATCTCTTTCAGATTTTAATTTGAAGGCTAAGCCTGGAGTTTAAGGGTCTTAATGGTATCCATATATTAAGGAATTGTTTAATTAAAGAAATAGTCATGATTATAGTATTATTGGCCATACAATGTTGTAAGGAATAGAAAAAAAATAAAATTTTTTTTGTGGGAAATATTCTCATTAAAATGATTTGACTTAACAAATTCGGAAATTTTTATAAAATATAGTTTCCAGCTCTGGTACCAAGTGTGGTACATGGATCTTTGTGGGAATGTTATCTTTATTAAGAGCTAGGTTGTAATCGTTATGTATGTATATCTGTTATCAAACGCATTTACGTTTGACAACTACTTTCTTGTATCAAATCAACACTAATGATGTCCCCTATTCAGGTACTGCATTGCACTGAAGTCAGTTGTGGGAGATGATTATGATGGAGTAACTTTTATAGAAATTAATTGTTAAACCTATGAATTGTGGTTTTGAAGAAGTTCGAAGACAGCACAGCCGGGACTGCAATGTGATCTGAACACCATAGCACGGACTACAATGTAGCCTGAACACCACTAAGCGCACTGCAGTGTGGTCTGGACACCGTAGAGTGTATTTTTGTGTAGCCTGAACACCAGAGAGTGGAATGTAATGGGCTCTCGAACCCCAACGCGCAATTCAGTGTAGTCTGGACAACTCAGCGCGGACTTCAGTGTAGTCCGGACACCACAGCGCGCACTTCAGTGTAGTGTAGTGTAGTTTGAACACTACTGAGCGGACTGCAGTGTAGTGTAGACACCATAGAGCGGACTGCAGTGTGGTCATGATACTATGGAGGGAACTGCAGTGTGGTCTGGACTCCATAGAACGACTGCAATGTGGTCCGGACACCACTGCACGGACTACAGTGTAGCCTGAACACCACTAAGCGGACTGCAGTGTGATCTGGACACCGTAGAGTACAATACAGAGCGGAATGTAATGGGATCTCGAACTCTAGCGCGCAATTCAATGTAGTCTGGACAACACAGCACGGACTTCAGGGTAGTCCAGACACAACAGCGCACTTCAGTGTAGTTTGAACACTAGTGAGCGGACTCCAGTGTAGTGTAGACACCATAGAGCGGACTGCAGTGTGGTCATGATACTATGGAGGCAACTGCAGTGTGGTCTGGACTCCATAGAACGACTGCAATGCCGTCTGGACACCATAGAGCGAACTGCAGTGTAATCTGAACACAATTGAGCGGACTGCAGTGTATTCTGGACACCACAGCACGGGCTGCAGTGTGATGTTGACATCACAGCACTGACTTTAGCGTAATCTGAACACCAGTGAGCGGACTGCAGTTTGGTCTAGATACCACAGAGCGGACTGCAGTGTAGTGTGGACACCATAGAGCGGACTGCAATGCGGTCCGGACACCGTAGAACGGACTGCAGTGTGGTCTCGATACCATAGAGCGGACTGTAGTGTGGTCTCGACACCATAGAGCGGACTGCAGTGTGGTCTGAACACCGTAGTACGGGCTGCAGTGTGGTCTGGACACCGTAGTACGGACTGCAGTGGGGTCTGGACACCACATCGCGCACTGCAGTGTGGTCTGAACAATACTTAGCGGACTGCAGTGTAATCTGGACACCACAGAGTAGATTGCAGTGTGGTCTGGACACGATAGAACGGACTGCTGTGTGATCTGACCACCAAAGAGCTGACTACAATTAAATCTGGACACCACAGCGCCTACTGCAGTGTGGTCTGGACACCACAGCATGCCAATGCGAATTTATGTTCAAAAGTATTTGCTGTTTTCGTGTTCTTTTTGATGTTCTGCGCTTCTTTGGTAAGGATAATCTCGTTTTGAATCTTAATAGAAACATTACTTGAGTCTGGAATCGAACCAAGCTCTTCTTTTTGATAAAACATTTCGTATATTACTCACATGTCTTCGACTCCCTAATAAATTTGATTTCTCTATCTGGGTTTACTTATAAGCATTATTGATATGCTAAAGACGATTAAATCGTTCGAAGGTAACCTAACTTTTCTCTTTTTACTTTATGATTCTAATGTGGACAGTATTTAGTCAGTCTTGTGTGAAAACGCGGTGTGTTTGAAGAGAATAATCGTGGCTTGAAGATCTCCGTTACAAAGATATGTCGAACATTTGTTGTTGTTTACGCAAAAGAGAGCAATTGTTGTTGTTTACATCAAGTTGTGCACAGTGACACACAGAATTATGCGAATAATAAAGAATTTTAATTCAAACTAAACACAAATTTATTTTTATTTGATTTGTAATCTACGAACTCATATTTTAAATGTTTTTTAAAAGGTAAAAACGTAACAGTATTTTATTGTTGATCCCATGTTGATCCTGCTCGATCAATCTATTATCTGAAACACATTAACATCACACAGCTTGAAAGCAAAAGCTCTACTGATTTGTTACTATCACTACAGAATCTGTGTATTAGCCTTTTAAGTTCTTCCTATTCTGGATCAGTATTCTTTGAATCTACAATGCCCAGTCAGATTGCCAGTTAATATTATATTTTGGACCCGTGATAAATTATTGATCTCTTAATGCAATTGTTACTTTGTATGTGGCGAGTTATTTGGTTTTCTTTTTGTGATGCCTGCTGTTTATCATCAAAATTTGCCTTAAACTGTAAATAACGGTCGCACATATGCAATATTTTTTTAATCTTTAAAGTTCATCTTTGATTGCCAAATTCTTTTAAATTCTCTTCTTTACAAAAACAGAAAAAAAAAATACGAGGCATTTTAAACGTATCACATGTTAACTGGAATCTTTCCACAACAATATTATGTTACATACCTTAGGTTATTTTCTTTCATTTTTTCTGATTTTTTTGTTTTTTTGTTCTACGGCCTTATCTTAATTTCTTTAATAATTTTCGTTTTTCATTTTCATATACAAACGATTCAGAAGATTCTTATTTAAACATCTTCCTTCGCCTGGTTTTTGTTTTTTGTTTTTTTTTCATTTTTTTTGTAGTGTGTTCCCAGCAATGACCTAAATTTTCTTATTTTGAAACTCTCTGTTATCACACACTACGTAATCAACCGACACTGAACAGAAAAAAGAACAAAAAAATTTTAAAATTAAAATCCAGAAAAACTTAAAACAAAAACACACACTAAAACACACTTAAAACTGTTAACCGTAAAGAGATTTGTGATAGTATTTGCTTAAATCTACAACAACAACAAGAAAAAAAATAAAAATAAAAACCCAAGAATAACAAAAAGAATCTGTTGGCATATACAGCGTATGTATGTATGTATGTATGCATGCGTTTACATTTCATACCACACCACACCACACCACTGTGCATTTTAAATCAAGTTAATCTTATGGGGAGAGAACTACGAAATGCAAACTTTTGATAGAAGAAGACAAAATTAAGGCAACAGTTATTAAAGCAGGGAATCTTAAATGGGAGTTAAAAGACAGTTAAGGCTACAGATTTTAAAAAGGACTACCGCACATCCAACAACCACAAGACAGATTGATTGATTCTCTTCAATTTGCATTCACTTCCTTTATAAGCCTCGAACTCCTTTTATAGGTGTTGGGTAGTTTCGCATTTCGCTCTTCCAAAAATGCTGTGAATATCTACGTAATCTTTAGAACCTCGGTGGTATCAGTTTTGTTTTTAAAAAACCAGTCAAAGGTTGGAGCATCGCGTTTAGTTTTAAAATTAACTCCACGCTTATTTACAAAACGTCAACGATTCTGTCGATAATGAGCGAACTAACAGCCTAACATGTTCACTTCGGCACGTACCACGGGTGGCCCGCACTAGACTGTCTAATCGGGCGGCGTGTACCTCCGGTGGTACGTAAGTGCTCATGCTATTAAACGATACGTAATACCAAATATTTGGATCTTTAACACTTCGGATGCCGAAAAAAAACCTGAGGGACTCATTACGATAGAGCGTGAGAGCTGCCGCTAGCAGGCGACAAGCATGAATTAAAGTGTTAAATAACGGAGTTGCAATTCCAACAGCCTTTAAGCCTTTTTAAGACCCACGGCAGCAATTACTTCTGTTTATCACTGCAAATTTGATCAATAAAATCTCCTTCTATTTTGAAGGATTAATAGTCGTTATACAGAAGCATCGAAAATTTTTTTCCCACATTGAAAATGTGTGCTTGTAGAAGTCCTGAACTACTAATAAAGAAATAAAAAACAGGGAACAAAGCTTAGACATTTAATAGCAATTGCCTTACTGATGTCGGTTTCACACCTCCAGGATACTTTTATAATAGCAATTTGGATGTTTGTTTCGGTATCTTAACTACACACGTTCGATTCGTCACGGCATTAAAAAAAAGTTCTCCTTAAGACCCTTAATAATATAGACGAGTCTAAGGAATACCTTCTGCTATCGCATAAGGTTGGATTGGAATTGGAATTGAATTCACATTTAGATTGACTCTTAGAAATGGCAGTGGACTACAAGTGTTTTTTACAGAACAAAGAGAACTCGGTCAACACATTTATTCATTGCTGCAGTCAACGAATTTCTGCAATTAGCAGAAGAAATCCTTAGAATCGTGATGTTATGACTGGCCATGTTAGGTAGGTAGAGGTATATATTAATCCAACCATATTTAGCCTAACTATATTTAGCCCAACCACATATAACCCAACCATATACAGCCTATTACGATACCATAGCTATCTATTTCCCCAAGTCATGGAACGATTTTAACTACTAATGTTGCGTACCGAAAATTTATTTTTATCGTCTTAGTATCTACCAAGGTACTTTCTTCTTTTCCGACATAGCACTAGGCTTTTACTTAATAGTTGAGGAATATTTTCGAGGAAAATTTTCATTTTTTTCTCATCTCTACAGCTCCAGGAGAAGTCATTTGAGATATGTCCAATACCAATACGTCTGGTATGAGTGCCTATAATGGAATATCCAGAAATGACTCCAACAGCGGAATCGAAGTTTAAGCAGACTTTCCGTGCACCCTCTATCCAGTTTTAGCAAGATTTGATGCGCTAAAATGCTCATATCCGTAGTTGTCATCGCTGCATTAATAGAGTCCATAACTGAATAGTCAATTACAAGCCCAGAGGTCTTCAATAACGTTCAAAATGTAGGGATTTTACCGAAGAAAAAGCTGTTAAGCAAGTGAAAAACACTCAGAATTAATGCACTTAGTCTTTATGCGGTGTAGTATTAAAGACAAGCAGGTTCGAATCTTTGAAATTGCAACAAGCCTTCAAGAATTATTCTTTCATGAAAAAAAATATTTCTTCGGCGACTTCCTCTCAGCAGATTTCTAGCACAAAACTCTGAGAGTAAATAAAATGTTGTCATGAAAAGTTTCTTAAAAATCTATCGTTCGGAGTCGACTTTAAACTGTAGGTACCGCTTCTCATGTATAAAATTAACGCACATAACATAAGAGGTGTGAGAAGCTAGGTCGTAAGTGAAGGGTTTTAATGACCAACGGCTAAAAGTGAACAATAAGTTATTAGGAGTTATGAAAAGTAAATTTGTTTTCTTCGAGTTACTTTGGCAGCTAAAATGATGAAAGCTGAAAATGATGAGATAAGCCTTTTAATTTGTTTTCGCTATTTGTCAAAATGAATTATGGATTGCTTTTAAGGTAATATGTTACTACAATCCATAGATCAGAGATCAGCAATGAATAGTTTTTTCGCTGCTCATAAGCACTAATGAAATTTTGAATATAAGTGAGTCTGTAGCTGATTTATGTTCTCGTTGCCATTACTTTTCCCTTACCCGTTACAGTCCGGACTGTAATGTGTATGTGTCCCGGGGAGTGTGAGTGTGAGGCCGGGAACGTTCGAAAACAAAAACAATATTGAAATTTAACTATGAACTCTGGTCATTCGTATTCACTACAACGTTGATTTACAAGTACAGGTTGCAATGAGTATGAGTACAACGTTGACTTAAACTCATACCATTCGAAATATGTTTGACTCATAAGCCTACTCCTTCAGATTCATAACTTTAGAAAAACACTTATAATACTTATAAATGATTCGAGCAGAGAAGACACAACCTTTTAGTGAGTATTTTAGTGTTCGTACGCGTATCATACTTGTTGTATGTTTCTTGTAAATGTTGAGCCATGGAGAGTCGAAATCAACATCATACGCGTTGATAGTGTTGAGTATGCATATGATGAGTACTTCAAACTTTGAATATGAGTAGAGAGGTTCCTTGATATTAAAATAAGTATGAATGCGTATAAGTATCAGAAATTATGAGTATGATTTAGTTCTACTCATCTTTTTGAATACTCATCCCTGATCTCTGCTATAGATACAACTCATAGGCAATATTATCTTATTACCGGCAGATACTCAGGATAAAATTTTTTTAATTGGTATGAACTCCTTAAGCTGTGTACTCTTCGGATACGCATACTTACATATGATTGGCTCCGGTGACTATAATTGGCTTAAGAATCTCTGATTTTACCAAAAAAATTCATACGATAAAATATGAAGAAAAAAAAAGAAGAGACAAATTTTAATGTGGAAATGTAGCTAAAAAGAGTAGCTAAACTTAACATAACAAAAACAGCAGCAGCAGCAGTAACAGAAAACTGAAAACTGAAAAGAAAAAGAACAAGTAGCATAATAAACATTCAACAGTTTGTATAGTAAATTAAAATTATCTTTTTCGTTGATTATTTTTTTTTATTTTTTTTTTTATTTTTTTTTATTTAAGAACTAAAAGGTAAATACTATAAGCATATTAAAATAAATACTGGAAATATATATATATTTTTCTTTTTAATAAATTTAATATGCATAAAAATGCATATAAGCCTCAAACCCCTCTGGCCCAAAACCAATGATGAATCAAAGAATGCAAGCCAGTACGACTGCTATTTATTCCCATAGCAGGAGCTATGGGCTGTAGCTTAACTTAATCACATTTGCTTCCATTATTTATCTCTGCTCTCTCTCTCTCTCTCTCACTCTGTCTATGAACATTTTATAAATTAAATTAAAAATACAAAATCGGAATCAAAATCTTCTTCTTTTCATTTTTATCTCATCTCTTGCTCTACTCTATTGAAAAGAAGATAATTTTTGGTGTGTGTCTGCATTTCATTGTTTTTTTTCTGGTTTTTCAATGATAAGAACTGCTTTTTTGTTTTTTTTTTTTTTTTTTTTGATATCCATTAAATGATTATAATGATTGGTTATTTGGAAATCTCACGCTCTCTCTCTCTATCTCTCTCCTTGATTGAATATTTTTGTTGATTTTTATCAAATCAAATGTGGATATTAATGAATATGATACAAGAAGGGGTAAGGAGTAGTAAATAGAAAAAGTTTTAAATTAATTAATTGCTAATGGTTACACTCACGCAACAAACTAATTTGGTGGATTTTTTTTGGGGTTTTTTGTTTTCAAACTAAATATGATTAGATTTGATAGATACATAGTATTAGTAGCACATATGCCTAAAAACTTTAAGTATTCAAAAAAAGTAAGAAATTAATTTTTCATTTTGAATATTCGTGCTTTAAATTATATTTAACTACCATAATATACCTGATGTATCAGTGAATTTAGTCCAGAAGTTTTAAAAAATTTACTGTTAAACGAGGTTAAAGTGGCATACACTCTTCTCTTTATTTTAGTTTTGGCATCGTTCTTCTGGTGCCACTATACGGGTTGCACGGCAACTTGTCCTACAAATAGCCGTAGTATGTAGCATGTTGGCTTATGAGACGTGAGGCCACGATTCAGATTCCAGCTGAACCATCTCCAACAAAATGATATACGAACAAATATTTCTTCGGCGTTTGCTTCCCAACAGATTTATTGCAAAAGCTCTAAGAGTAAATAAAAATTGCCGTGAAAATTTTTCCAATAAATCTGTCCTACCGATACGACTTTAAACTTTAGGCCCCACCACTCACGAATAAAATTAACAACAACAAAACCAAATTGATCATTACAACCCTTCAGTCAGGATTACGACCTAGTTTCTCACACCACTTATGTTGTGTGTGTTAATTTTTATACATGAGTGGTGGGACTTCGAGCGACACATTTTAAGAAACTTTTCATGACAATTTAATTTACCCTCAGAGTTTTGGCCAGAAATCTGCTGAGAGGAAGTCGCCGAAGAAATATTTTTTGTATTTTATTTTGATGTCTGGCCTGGGCCTCGAACCCTGGCCAACACACTACCTACTAGACCACGGCGAGCTACAGAATTAACACATACAACATAAGTGGTGGGAGAAGCTAGGTTGTAATCCTGACGAACTGCTTGTAGTGACCAACTAGGTATGTATGTATGTAATTATGTATGTACCAAAGGTAGCATATATTCTGGTTAATAGTTCATCCACTATATCGGTACTGCAACTTGACTTAGAAGTTGCGGTAATCTTGTATGTTGTGCTTTGGCTTATTAGCCTTGGAGCAACGGTTCACACCCCAGGTCAGACATCTCTATCAAAACAAAATGTAAAAAATCTTTCTTTCGTGACTTCCACTCAGCAGTTTTCTGAGAATAAATAAAATTTGACATGAAAAGTTTCTCAAAAAAATTTGTCGTTCGGAGTCCCAGGCACCAACAATAATACCATGCACGAGAAGGAGTCAACTTCCCAATTCTGCTTCATAAGGAGATTATTTCATGGAAAACGTAGGTAAAATATCTAAGAGCGCTAGTGGAGAATAAACAGTTGTAGAGCGGAACAAAGGTTGCATTTCAAAAAGCCCAAGCATGCCTTAATTTTATGCAGAAGAGTTACAAACAAATTTTTTGGGTGCAATGCATAAGCCATGCTGCAATGAATGTGGATCATATACAGACTACCACATTTGCCTATTAAGCCACAGAAACTATAGTTAAGAGAATAGGAAACGGATCGAAATTGAATCGTTTTATGCCCGACTGAAACACTTCCAGCTCCCTCCTTAAGTGTTAGCCGGACAGAGTTGAAAATTAATGTTCCAACAAATTCCATATTTTCAAACAAGCCTCCTTTACATCTATTTCTATGTACTCGTGGTCATTTGTATCTGAATGAAGTTCTGTAATCTTGATGTTGAGTTCGGAGAAGTAAATTTCTATATGTCCTTGCAATCTACAAGGCCAACACACTACTTACTAGACTTTTTCATAAAAATAAATTTCATTGTAAAGGGTCCGCCAAATAACTTTTTTTTTTTTTGAAAATGCTTTAAAGAAACTTCTGAATATTTTCTCAAATTTCTTTTTTTATTTGAAAGTACAATCCTTCCGGTTAATAATGGAAAATAATTTCATTCAAATGGCTGCCTCGGCTGGCCATGCAGTAGCCTACACCAGGAGATGACGATTTTGGCAAAAAAAAATCATCTTTTCAGATGAAGCTCATTTTGATCTTGGCGGGTATGTAAACAAGCAAAATTGTCGCATTTGGGGCATAGAAAACCCGCACGCATACATTGAAAAGCCGACGCACCCAAAACGAGTCACTGTTTGGTGCGGATTTTGGTCCAGAGACATAATTGGGCCATTTTTCTTCGAAAATGAGCAAGGAGTGGCCGTTACAGTCAATGGCGATCGTTATCGGGCCATGTTGAACGAATTTTTGTTCACAAAAATTGAAGAGGAGGATATTGGCAACATTTGGTTTCAACAGGACGGTGCTACGTGCCATACAGCCGAAGCTGCACTAGATGTATTGCGGCCTGTTTTTGAAGATCGCATTATCAGCCGCAGAGCAGATGTCGTTTGGCCACCTCGGAGCTTCGATTTGACACCGTTCGACTATTATTTGTGGGATGCCGTCGAAGATAAGTGTTACGCCGACAAGCCAGAGACAATTGACGCCTTAAAGCACAATATTCGTGAAGCCATTGGTGAAATCCAGCTGCACACAATCGATAATGTGCTTAAAAATTGGACCGATCGTGTAGGCTACTGCATGGCCAGCCGAGACAGCCATTTGAATGAAATTATTTTCCACTTATTAATCGAAAGGATTATACTTTGAAATAAAAAAAGAAATTTGAGAAAGTATTCAGTAGTTTTTTTAAGGAATTTTCAAAAAAAAAATTATTTGGCGGACCCTTTACATAATTAATTTTGCAAGAAATCTGCTGAGGGGAAGTCAGCGAATAAATATTTTTTCATACTTCGTTTTGATGTCTGAGCTGGGATTTGAATCGTGGCCTTACGTCTAATAAGCCAACACACTTACTTTACTAGACTTTTTTATAAAAATAAATTTATTTTTATAAAAATTTCTTTCAAAACGAATTATATTTTGCAGTAAATTAGTGTTTAATTTTTAAACGATAGAAATTTCATGATTACAACGAACAAAAAATAAATATTTTTTAATATTTAAAAAAGTTTATGTTAATTTTTTTTCATAACTTTTTGGCAATCTAAGAAGACAACAAAATAACTAAAACCCAAATAAAAATAAAAAAATTAATAAAAAAAATTGGAAATTAAAACCATCTTGATAAAGGCTAAACCTAAATCGACAAAAATAAAAAAAGAAGAAAAACATGACAAACATTTAAACAACAGAAGTCTTAAGCCATGACTACGAATTGAATAAAAAAAAATACGCGAAAGTGTGTAAGACAACTAAGCAGCTGTAAGTTAAAAACTCATTAAATTTCATACATTTAAGCTTAAATATCAGCAGCTTAAAATCATACACTAAAGCGGGTTTAAAAGCCAAAAAAAAAATTCTTGACTCCATTAAAGCCGCCTATCATAACCGCCACCTTTGAGGGTTTTAAAAAAAACACACAAACAAACAAATAAAGACGGAAAGATGAGCCAAAGAAAGCTTAAATTCATACGCATATTCATATTTAAGGCAAATGGTTTCTGTTTCTTACCGTTCTGGCCTCCCTTTTATGCAGGTTTTATATGATTTTTGCGGCAAAACATCAAGCATTTGTTGTCTTTCTTTTTCACTTTGGCTTGATGATGATGATGATGAAGTAAAGAATTTTTGGCAAAAATTTTAAATCTCATCATACTCTTGCAATTTGAAGGCCTTCTTTTCCAAGTTCGAAATAAAAAGAAAAAAAAACTGAATTTTACATTGAGGCTATGTACGTACCATAAAAGTAAAACAACATGTAAATCGCTTAGATATCAAACTTGTTAACAAGTACTTAAGGCTGTATACCTTTTTCTTCTTTAGGTTTTGTTTTGTTTTTTCTTTTCTTTTTTAAACAAAAATACTACAAACACTACATAATTATTGAGAGATTTCCTGCTCTACTAAACTTAGTTGCAGAAGGGAGAAGAAAAGGGTCTCTATAGGCCCATTAAGAGGTGTATGTCATAATGAGCCTCAATGCAAGTAACGCCTTTAAACAGGCCACTCATTCTCCAAAGCACCCAAAAATAATTTTTACTTTAAATAACTCGTACAAGAGCTTCCTACAAATTATAACATGTTAAACCAAAAGAAACGAATTTAAAAAAACCCAAAAAAAAAACAGAAGAAAAGAAATATTCAGAAACACCACAAAACTGATTTTAATGGTCATTCATTTAAAATCCTTTTCTTCTTTTTCTTTTCTTTCTTTCTTTGAGTGATTTTTTTTTGAAGTTCTTAGCCTCGTTAAAAGAAAATTTTTGTCTTGCAAATGAATATTTATTTGGTGCAAAAATCATTTTCATTTCAACCGGTTATATGAGTTAAAAAGTCCTCGGGTATTACCGCTGCCATTTGTTGGTAAATGCCAGCCATTAAAATTAAATGCATTTAATTAAGGGGTTCAGGCGGCTTGTATCATTAGTTCTTAATTAATAATGTACCTTTGCTATAGGAAGAGTACGCAAATGCGTTGAAGTGATAAATTAAAATCACAGGAAATAAAATTTTTAATTTAAAAATATTTCATTTCAACTTTAAGTCTTTCACAGAAAATTACTTACTGCTTATATACATACCAGAGATCAGCAATGAGTATTCCAAAACGATGAGTAGAATCGTATCGTACTCATAATTTCTGCTACTTATTTTAATATCATGGAATCTCTACTCAAGCCGCCGTAGTCTAGCAGGTAGTGTGTTGGCTTATTAGACGAAAAGCCTGGGTTCAAACCCCAGGCCAGATATCAAAACAAAATACGTACAAATATTTCTTCGTCGAGTTCCTCTCCACAGATGTCTGGCAACTACTCTGAGAGTCAATAAAATTGCCATGAAAAGTTTCTCAAAAACCTGTCGTTCGGAGTCGACTTTAAACTGCAGGTCCCGTCACTCATGTATAAAATTAACACACACAACATAAGTGATGTGAGGAACTAGGTCGTAATCCTGACTGAAGGATTATAATGACCAATTATGTATGTGAACTTCTACTCATATTCAATGTTTGAAGAACTCATCATATTCCGACTTAACAACATGTATGATGTTGTTGATTTCGACTCTCCATAACTCCACATATACACGAAGCACAAAATAAGTATGAATCGCGTACGAACACTAAAATACTCACTAAATGGTTGTGTGTTTGCTCTGCCTGCTGCTCTGTCTTTTTTCTTTTTTTGTAAATGCAACAACAACTAAGACTTTAAATTTTGATGAATGATTCGAGTCACTCGGATCATTTCTAAGTATTTTAAGTACTTTTCTAAAGGCTTATGAATCTAAATGAGTATGAGCTTATGAATCAAACATATTTCGAATGGTATGAGTTTGATGTCAACGTTGTAATCATACTCATTGCAACCTGTACTTATAAATCAACGTTGTAGTGAGTATGAACGAATCAGAGTTCGTAGTTAAATTTCAATATTGTTGACTCACTTATATTCAAAATTTCATGAGTGATTATGAGTAGCGAAAAAACGATTCATTGCTGATCTCTGATACATACATATTCCAAACCTCTGACCAGACATCTAGAAAGCGAGAATTTCGGAAGCGATTTCATTTTACTTTCTTGTCTTAAGACATTCCTTCAGATGAAAGAAATTCAGTTCAGCTTTTAAACAGTTTTTGACCATTTCACATAAGCTTAAGTTAGTTTAGGTAAGATTAGATGGTTACACTCTACAAAACCATTCACATTGGGAGCTCTTTTTAAGAGCCTAGCAAGTCATAATGATTTGCATAAGGCCTGAAAAAAATTTTGGGAGTAAAGCTCAATAATGCTGCATTAAATGAACACCAATTCTGAGTAGTCTAGTCTAACCAACATACTACCTACTAGACTATGGCGACTATTTAGCGGCGATTACTTGCCTTATTTACCATATCTCTTGAAGAATTCAAGATTAAAATTTGAAATATTTTTTCTTTTGAAACAATTCGTTATGGTAACTTAAACTAAGAATTAAATTTACCTGATCACATATAATCAGAGATGAAGTTTAGCTTAAAGATGGACCGTTTAATTCTGATTTAAATTCATTTAAATGGCTGCAAGTAATGGCAGATTTTCAGCTCAAATGAGCAACAAAAAAAACACAACTCAACTTAAGACAGCTGTTTATGAAGGGAAACAGACTGATTACATTGCTCATACTTTTGTCTTAAACTTATGAACCAAAAAATGTTTCAATTCAACAAAAAACAAAAAATGGAAAATATTTTGAAGATAAATCTGAAAACTTTATTAAGAAACTTTTCCATTTAGTTGTGATAACAGAAAATTTGAAAATTTACTTCATCTACTACTACAGCAACAGCAACAACTGGTAACATTATATTTTAAGTGGTGATGGAATAATGAAGGCAACACAAAGTCGAACGAAAAAGTATTCGAAAAGATTCTCTTCTTTTGCTGTTTTACTCATCACACATAAATCTTAATTGACCCTCTATAACGTATAAATCATAATCATCATAATTGTCAGTAGCAGCAGCAGACGCACTTGATACACTCCTTCTCATACTCATACAATAAAATCGAAACGAAAGCAATCATACAACCATACAATGCAGCTTTTTAGTCAGTCATTGCAAATGGAAATGCTGCAAGAAGAAAATGCCAAAAACTTATGTTTCATTTTAGCATAGAGCCAGCCAGCCAGTCAATGAGCCATTTGCTCAGACAATCATTTCGACAGTCATTTACTCACTGCCTGACTGGCAACAAATTGTGGCATTTGAATGTTTGATTGTTGTTGTTGTTGTTGTTGTTTTCATCAGCATTTTGTGTTAATATTTGGAAGAATGAAGTGGATGTTGTGGCCTTAATTCGAGAGGTTGTAAAAGGGTGGTGAAATGGTTGAATTTATTTCATTATTTAAATCATTTTTGTCTTAAATTGTTCTTATGTTTCTACTTTTTAAGGAACTTAATTGTTGTCGGGTCTGTTCGTTAAAATGAATGGTGAAAGGAATGAATTCCAATAAAGCTTTCGCTACGGTCGGATAACCTTAGTGACCGGAAAGTTGTTTTATATAAATCAATCAAAATCGGGAATATGAAATTGTGAGGAAAATGGACCTAGGACCTGAATAGCCCTGGTAGCAAGGATTCAACACCAGTTTTTGTTACGGTCAGGCATTACTTACGACTGGAGATATCGGTGATGAATCTTTATTTTTTTTTAATCATTACAACCCTTCAGTCAGGATTACAACCTAGTTTCTCACACCACTTATGTTGTGTGTGTTAATTTTATACATGAGTGGCGGGAGCTACAGTTTAAAGTCGACTCCGAACGACAGATTTTTTTTTGAGAAACTTTTCATGGCAATTTTATTTACTCTCAGAGCTTTTGCCAGCAGTCTGCTGAGAGGAAGTCGCCGAAAGAAATAATTTTTGTATTTTATTTTGATGTCTGGACTGGGGTTCGAACCCAGGCTTTTCGTCTAATAAGCCAACACACTACCTACTAGACCACGGTGACTTCATTTCATTGAATCTTTATTATCAACAAAAAATGCGAATTATTGACACAAAAACTGCAAGTCATCGAGCAAAAAAGAATGCAAGTCATCGACCAAAAAATGCAACTTATCTACCAAAACAAACTTATCGTCCAAAAAAATGCAAGTCATCGAGCAGATAAATGCAAGTCATTGACCAAAAACATGCAAATCATCGACCATAAAAAATGAAAGTTATCGTACAAAAGAATGCAAGTTATCGCCAAAGACAATTAAAGTTATTGACCAGAAAAATGCAAATCATTGGCAAAAAACATGCAAATCATCGACCATAACAAATGCAAGTCATACACCAAAAGAATGCCAGTCATTGAATAATAAAATGTAAGTTATCGACCACAAATTTCAAGCCATCGCCCAAAAAAATTCAAGTCATTGCCCAAAAAACTGCATGTCATCTACCAAAAGAATACAAGTCATTGCTAAAAAAAATTAAAGTCATCGAGCAGAAAACTGCAAGTCATTGACCAAAAACATGCAAATCATCGACCATAACAAATGAGAGTCATCGTCCAAAAGAATACAAGTTATCGCCAAACAAATTAAAATCATTGCCCAGAAAAATGCAAGTCATTGACTAAAACAATGCACGTCATCGACAATAAAAATGCAAGTTATCGACTAAAATAATGCTAGACATCGAATAATAAATTGTAAGTTATCGACCAAAAAATTCCATCAATAGAAATAAGTGCAAGTCATCGATAAAGTCATCGACGCAAGACACCAACAATTTTGCCCGCTTTATATAGAGAATTTTTATTCCTCATTTAAGGAAAACAATTAACTTCAACGCCTACATCTTCTGTCTTAAGTAACACCCGATGATAAAGAAACAACCAACCAGGTCCGAAAAATAATTAAAGGTATGAAAAGTGCAAATAATATCAACACTGCAACTGCCAGTATCACTGTTGAAAGCTCTGTCAAGTTGTTGCAACTTCTTTTTAAATTGCCTACAAAGAAAAGAAAATCATTTTCTTTTGATCTTAAAAAAGGAAATTCAGATCAAAAAGAAAGAAAAACAAAGAAAATCAAAATAAAACAAATATGAAAAGGAAAAACAATAATTAAATTTGATTTCTGTTTAAAAGAGAGGAGATAATTTCTATTTTATCTGCTAAAAAAAAGGAAAAATGTCAAGTGGTTGTTGAATTCGTTTTTTCATTTACGAACGCAATAAAAGGGGAATTTCCAAGGCAGGCAGACTAATTGTAAGAAGAACACATGGCCCATTGGCAGTAAAACAGACCAACACATCAAATTCCATTTAAGATTTATTATCCGCATACGCTTTAATGTTTAATATCACTGGGCATGATTTTTGTTCAAAATTGAAATAAATTTGAATTTCTGGTTGATTGGCTGGTGTGGCTGGTCTGGCTGGCTGGCTAGTTGGCTGACTCAATGGCTGGACGGGCTGGGCTGTTTGTTTGGTTTTATCTTCTTAATTACATTTTGTTGTTGTTTGTTGTTGTTTATTTGGCCAATAATTTTACTTATCCTGTTTATAGATCCAATAATTCTTTTTTAATTTTCTCCCCACCAATATTAAACTGAGATTTCTATCTACTGTTGCCGTTGCCGTTGTGGCTGCTGTATTCTGCTTCTTGATTTCACAGTTTATTTGCCTGCGCATTCTAATATTATCTTTGAACATAAACATTCATTACTTTTTGTAAAGATTTTTCTTCTTTTTCTTTTACTTTTTGCTTTCTTTTTGTTTTTATTTTCATTCAGATTTATTTTTTTTGCCTTTTTATTTAATAAACGACCGCGTGAATGAATCCCAGGGTGAAGAAGAATTCTTTCAAGTCTACTAATGTTGCGTGGTAATATTTAAGAAATTCCTTTAACATGAATTTAATGTTCGGAAAAAATATATAAAATTACACATGAAATCTAATCAGATGATTTAAATTTTTCAAACTCGGCACCCTACACTCTACACGAAAGTGTTCAGGCAATTGGTGATTGCAGGTAACGCTTGGAAACAGTGCTCTAGGAACTACAGAATATTTTCAATCGACCATAGGAGGTCGTAGTGATTTCTTATTTATACATACATACATACATATATAATTAGTCATTACAACACTTTAGTCAGGACGACAACCTAGCTTCTCTCACCATCAATGTTGTGTGTGTTAATTTTATACTTGTTTGGTGGGACCTACAGTTTTAAGTCGATTCCGAACGACAGATTGTTTGAGAAACTTTTACTCTTAGAATTTTTGCCAGAAATCTGTTGAGAGGAAGTCGCCGAAGAAATATTTTGTCATGTTTTCTTTTTGATATCTGATAGGAGATTTGAACCGTGGTTTCACGTCTAATAAGCCAACACACTACCTACTAGACTACGGCGTCTTTCTTATGTATTGATTACATTAATACCAGTATTCAGAAGCCTATAAACTGCTTAACACGTAGTATTCATATCTATTTTCAATGTTACGACAAAAAAAGAACAAAAATCAGAATTAGAAAGTAAAGGTCGATAGGTCATACGTTATTAAAAATGTCTTGTTCAGAGACCCATGCAACCAATTAACATGTATGGTCGGATAACCTCTTAATATTCGAAAAAGTACTCCTGAAAAATAAAGGAAAGCACTGCACGTAAGCTTTAAACCTTGAGCAAAATAAGGTGCTATTAAGGACATGACTCAAAACAAATCATATATCATAACGATATATTTTTTGTTCAAGAGCTGCCAATGTACCCTAGAAGACGAAGTGTTTGCTGCAGCTTATGAGATGGCGGTATCACAGGACCGTATAGCTTCTAAAATGGTAAAAACACCTACGCAACAGTTAATGAAGCAAGATTATGTGGAAGATTACAAGAAAATTTCAAGAAAACCGAGCCGGAAACCAAACGGCACGCAATTCCACAAAACTATTGCAATGCGAATCGTGCTATTTGTCGCCGCTAAAATATTTTTTACAGGGATACGCCAAATTTTTATTATATAGAGTAATTCCAGCAACACTTTTTAGCCTGGAAAACAAGACTACAGCTTCCATACATAACATACATACATAATGGGTAATTACAACCCTTCAGTCAGGATTACGCCCTAGTTTATCACAGCACTTATGTTGTGTGTGTTAATTTTATACATGAGTGGCGGGACCTACAGATGTAAGTCGACTCCGAACAACAAATTTTTAAGAAACTTTTCATGACAATTTTATTTACTCCATGAGTTTTGGGACAGAGAATGTTGAGAAGAAATCGCCGGAGAAATATTTTTCATTTTTTCGTTTTGATGTCTGACCTGGGGTTTGAACTGCAGCCTCACGTCTAATGAGCCAACCCACTATATAGTAGACTATGGTGACTCCGGATCTAATATTATCCACAATATCTGTACAGGGGGAAAATAATTGTGTTGATGAATTATTTACAAACGTTCGTTGGTGTAAATCAATTCCTCCAGATATTTTGCTTAAATGCATGAGACATACATTATTGGTCCTTACAACCCTTTAGTTAGGATTATGACCTAGTTTCTCTCACCACCGAAGTAGTGTGGGTTAATTTTTATAAATAAGTGGCAGGGCCTACAGTTTAAATTCGATTCCTAACGACATATTTTTTAAGAACTTTTCATTGAGAAGAAATCGCCGGAGAAATATTTTTCATTTTTCGTTTTGATGTCTGACCTGGGGTTTGAACTCCAGCCTTACGTCTAATGAGCCAACACACTATATCAGGATTACGACCTAGCTTCTCTCACCACCGATGTAGTGGGGGTTAATTTTTATACATGAGTGGCCGTAACTACAGTTTAAATTCGAGCCCGCATGAGAGATTTTTAAGAAACTTTTCAACAAAATTTTTTTTCTGAGAATTTGCCAGAAGTCTGTTTAGAGGAAGTCGCCGAAGAAATATTTTTTCCTTAATTTGTTTTGTTGGAGATATCTGTCCAGGGGTTCGAACCAGCGACTATAAATGGATGAGGCATTGTGAAATGAATTAAAAAAATGTGCAACAAGCTGTTTATGGCTGTTTGTTTAAAAATTTTTCTTTTCAAACTTGGATCACTTAAATTGAATAGTAACTGTAGGGTGTTATACAAATTCTATCACCTGCTATACTCCTTAAATTTTTTTTCTTTCCTTTAACCCATTTGTTTTGCTAGAATAACCCCAACATACATACATATATGTGTGACTATGGAAAACCACTTGTTCAGACTTATTTCATGTAAAAAAAATTATCGTAGAAAAAAAGGCTTAAAACCCAAGATGAAGAAAATATTATCACTAAACGAGTAGAGGAGCCAGTACGATAAAAAAGGAGAAGGTATTAAATGAATGCTTGCAAATGAAATAAAATATAAGAGACCAAGAGGCACAAGAAGAAGCAAAAAAAAAAATATTTTAATTAACGCAATATTTGCACAAAATAAACAACATTACAAGGCCAAGGCGCTAGATAAGACACAACAGACAACAACACCAGCCAGTAACACCACCAGCACCAGCACCAGCGCCGACAACCATTGCCACTATTGCCACCATAATACGAACAAGCGTTGTGGTAGACAAAAAAACAGAAAAAAACGGGCAGTTGAGGTCGACACTTGGCCGGCTACTTAAAACCAGGCTGTAACAAATGAATACACGCAATCATGGAAATAAAAGTGTTTTACTGACAACAATAACGGCCACAAGAAAAAAACGAATTTTTGTAACACTAGCTCACCATCACCAGCAATAGCAACAGCAGCAGCAAAAGCAGCAGCTACAGTAACAACATGATAAAGGTGAAAAAGTAAGGAGTAAATTGTTAAGATACAACAACAACAACAACAACATCAACATCTAACAGGCTAAATATAATCGTATCTTTTTTTTAAAGGGTAAAGGGGCAGCGTGAGTAATACAAGTGAACGAAAAAATTTGTTGTAGTTGTTGTGCTGAGCTTTTGCGCTCAAAAGATAGACATGCAGATATCATTATGGCAAGTCTAAGGGATGCAATTGCCTTTAACTACTACAGTAACTACAAGAACAACAACAGCAAACAATATTAGCAACATGAGGCGTCGTACTTTAGTTTTAATGTGCAACACAAAACACAACAACTACTGGTTACAATAAAGTTATGCTGTTGCAATGTTGCATATCAGTTTAGACAATCACCAGCGTATATCTCTGACGAACAACAAAATAAAAAAAAATATGAAAACAACACGTTTAAGAGGTATAAACTGTTTCTGTGATGCACTACATTGCCAAGCATTGCCACTTCTCCCTTTCCTACTTCTCTCCTTTTTCCATACCACGCCTATTATCCCCTCCTCTTTAGGACGCTGTACACCTGGACCTCCCTGTACTGTACTTCTCTCAATTGGCAAGTGCACGTTCTCTAACCTAACATAACCTTCTCTCACAGCACTTATGTTGTGTGTGTTAATATAATGCATGAGTAGCGGGACCTACAGTTTAAAGCCGATTCTGAACGCCAGATCTTTTGAGAAACTTTTCATGACAATTTTTATTTACTCTGAGAGTTTTTGCCAGAAATCTGCTGAGAGAAAGTCGCCGCAGAAATATTTACTTCATATTTCGTCTTGTTGGAGATGTCTGACCTAGGGTTTGAACCCAGGCCTTACTTCGAATATGCCAACATACTACCTGCTAGACTACTGCGACTGACATGCTTTTATATACTATACTATACTATACTATACTATACTATACTATACTATACTATATTATACTATACTATACTATACTATACTATACTATATTATACTATACTATACTATACTATACTATACTATACTATACTATACTATACTATACTATACTATACTATACTATACTATACTATACTATACTATACTATACTATACTATAATATACTATACTATACTATACTATACTATACTATACTATACTATACTATACTATACTATACTATACTATACTATACTATACTATACTATACTATACTATACTATACTATACTATACTATACTATACTATACTATACTATAATATACTATACTATACTATACTATACTATACTATAATATACTATACTATACTATACTATACTATATTGTACTATACTATAAAATACTATACTATACTATACTATACAATACTATACTATACTATACTATACTATACTATACTATACTATACTATACTATACTGTACTATACTATACAATACTATACTATACTATACTATACAATACTATACTATACTCTGCCATATTATACTATACTAAACTATACTATACTATATTATACTATACTATACCATATTATACTATACTAAACTAAACTATACTATACCATACTATACTATATTATACTATACTATACTATACTCTACTATACTATACTATAGTATACTATATTGTAGTATACTATACAATACTATACTAAACTAAACTATACTATACCATAGTATACTATATTATACTATACTATACTATACTCTACTATACTATACTATAGTATACTATATTGTAGTATACTATACAATACTATACTATACTATACTATACTATACTATACTATACTATACAATACTATACTATACTATACTATACTATACTATACTATACAATACTATAATGTACTATACCAGAGGCTCCATTTAAGCCTGTCGCATATAATGGTGAAAACCACAGCCAAGGAGAGAAAGTTGCCTTCATATTTCATTTCGTTGGCTCGGATTTGAATCATGGTCTCACGTCCAATAAGCCAACACACTACCAACTAGACCACGGCCGTCGGTGTGCTTGTCTGGTTCAAATTTGGCTTAAGACGTTTAATTCGGTAGAAAATTTATTGGCTTGTATATCAACTGGAGAGGATTAAAGCCTACATTTTATATAAACTTTAGAGCCTAGTCCGGCTTGCCCTATTTTTTCTACATTTTTAAGTTGTTACAAATAACAGTGCCATGTCGTTATCATATGGTGTAGGGTATTCTAAAATAACTACAACACTGACTCAACCACTCGCCAGCTAAACAACTAACCAACCAGCCATCCAACCATCCAACCTATTTCACGCAAACTCAAATGGCCAGTTTAAGAGCTCTACCATGCAATTTTAAAAGCAACACCACCACTAGTCAGGTTGGGGTTCAGTCAGTTGCGTGGTGTTTCTAGGTTATTCCTGCCAACAACAAGAACAACAACTACAACCACTACTTATACTACGCGCTTCACTGCCAGTTAGCCAATAGTGCCACTGTAGTAGTTCCTAGTGGCCTGTTTAAGATGCAACACGATGCGAGCGATTCAATCCAAGATGCGATGCAATCACTTTTCGATGCGTTTTAACTACGGCATATTTCTTCGGTGTTCTTGCGTTTTTATAAGGTTTGGGGATTTCTCGATTTTAATTCTTTGCCTTGTTTGTGTGCGTTTTTTTGTTTTCTTCAACGTATTCCTATAATTTTTTTACGCTTTTGCGAAGACGTTATCGCATTTTAGAGCAACGATTTATCAAAGTTAACATAGACTTTTAGCTTTAGCAGGCAGATAGCTGCCAGGCATGCAATACCGTTCGGAGCCATAGAAATAAACTCGATTTTCCTTTTCTTTTCGTTTATTTTTTAAATTTTTTTTTATTATTTTTCGTATTGATTTAACGTATGCCTCTGTATTGTGGATATTCTCTATGGGGCTGGGGTTCTTTTTTTTTTTGTCTTATAAATTTCTTATTTCGTTCGCAAAGAAAAGCTTTTAGCAAGTATAGCGGGTTAATATTTTTGCGTAAAGTAGAAAATGTTGTTAAGTAGGGGAAGTATAGCCACAAATATGGCTGAACACAAATGGTTTCTAAGAAAAGATAGTTTTTAGGCACAAATATTCCAGAGTAAGTAAGGCTTGTTTAAAAAAGACTGTGAGTCTCAATTAAGCTTAATCCGTAGCCCTTAAAAATTTTTACAAGATTGTTTTCTGTTCAGTGCTTAGATTTCAATTCATATCGCTTGATAACTGATCCTAGATGCCAGAAATATTTTTGCTTTATTTCAGTATGTAGGCTTACTAAGCGAGTGTTGAGGAGTTCAAATCTTAATTATGACAGCCTGATAGAAAAAAATTGAAAAAATATTTATTTTGGCGACCCTTTCAACAGTCTTCTGTCACAAGCTCTGCGAGTAACTAATTGCCATGAACTCTAGGTCTAGCTAGCCATTTCTGTCGCTCGGAGTTGACTTTAAACTGAAGGTCCTGCCACTCATGTATAAAATTAACACACACAACATAAGTGGTGTGAGAAACTAAGACGTTGTACAATGGGTCAATTCGACCTCCGGGTACTGTACTTACCTTAATTGCCAAGTACACGTCCTCTAACCTAACCTAGCCATTCTTATATAAAATGAAAACACACAACTGTGTGTAGCATGGGAAAGTAGTCCACAAGTCTGCGTAAAGGGTTGTAATGGCCAATAATACCTGTATTTACTAATGTATTGCTATGGAAATTTAGAATCTAGATACTGGTGTTTTGCTTTTACATCACTTAACATTAAAATTATAAACAAAAATACAACAACAAATATCAGGATAAAAAATGGTAAATAAGTTAACAAAAATACAACAACAAACACTATAAGAATAAATGTAAACAAAATACAAAAACAACAATAATGAAACAACGATGTTTACATTTATTTCGAAAAGGCAAAGCCACAAACATTCGCCTTCAAGAACATTTATCAGACTGTTTACCCTGCCATATAAAGGGCAAGGCAAAGCAGGCGAGTTAGTTAGTGAAGTTCAGTCAGTCTTGTGTAAACTTGTGTGAAGACGCGGTGTGTTTGAAGAGAGTAATCGTGGTTTGAAGATCTCCGTTACAAAGACCTGTAAAACTATTGTCTAGTAATTGTTATTGTTTATGCAAAGAAGAGCAATTGTTGTTGTTTACATCAAGTTGTGAACAGTAATACACAGAATTGTGCGAATAATAAAGAATTTTAATTAAAACTAAACACAAATTTATTTTTATTTTATTTGCAATCTACGAGCTCGTATTTTAAATGTTTTTAAAAGGTAAAAGCGTAACAGCATGTAGCAGATGAATACAGTAAGTTTCCACATTTAATCCACTAAAGACGAAATATGAGAGATTTTTTAACACCTGTACGATGCTGGTACTTTAGACTGATTAGCAAAGGATCGAACAGATAAAAACGGTGTCGACATCTAAGAAGCTTTAGAATTTAAGTTGAACTTGAACCAGTGGATTCTATAATCCCATTTCTTTAAAGGAATTGAAATTACCCTCCTATTCGTTTGGAAATTATCCCCTTTCAAGAGTCCACAGCAATTGTGATCTTAAGAGGAAGAGCTCAGTGATGATCACACTTTGAGAGTTCAAATCTCAGTCAGGAAAAAGGTTCGGCTTTAAACTGTAAGCCCTGCCGAGCATGTATAAAATTAAGTAAAGAGTGGTACAGACCTATTAAATATGTACGTATGCTATGTTTGGTAACCTTCCCTCAAATATTTTTATCATTTCAAGCATAAAAGCTCAAAAAGGCCGCTTGTTCTTCATTTTTTTGTATTTTTTTTCTACTGCACTGTGGCGTTTTTCGCACCAAAAATTTCCAAAGAAACGACGAAAAGAAACAAAAACTAAGAACTTTAAGTACTTGCATCGTTTTTTTTTTGGTTGATTTTCGTTTCCCTGGCTTTAAATACAAATCATTTTTGTAGTTGTTGTTCACAATGGTTTAACTTGACTTTGACTTTTTGTTGTTGTATTTATTTGTTACTTTTTATTATTATTGTTGTGTACAACAACACAATACCATAAAGAAGAAAAATAAAGAAAACAACACACAGAGATTTAGAACACAGAAGATCTTTTAACACTCCATTCATATCCACTCACAACACAGCACAACACACCAGGCCCCTACAGAAGAGGTAAAGTGTACGAGTTTCTCATGCGATTTTTATCACTTTCGATATCTAAGCGAATGATAAATGAAGGTGTGTTGCTTTAAAACTGATAATTTCTGATTCTGACTATTTTTTTCGTTTTATTCTGTATCTCTTAAGCTCATTTACTTAAACACAAAAAAAAAAAAAATTATGTGGAGTTTGAAAATAAAAACGCCAAGAAAATTGCACTTAAAATGCAGGAAATCCGCGTTAACGTTAAGAAAAAAAGTAGAAGAAGAAAAGAATGTTTTAAAATAAAATTAAAATATTATTTTGCAATTTAACGAGTCCGTCCCCAAGAGGGAGGGGTATTTTACAATTTTAATTTTGTGAATAAAAGTGATAAGTATAGGTTCCCATGTCATTGTGTAATAGGTAGGCAGGCGGAAAGACTTTGCTAAATTTCAAATGACAGAGGAGAAAGAGAGCATTCATACATACATACATAATTGGTCATTACATTCCTTCAGTCAGGATTACGACCTAGCTTCTCACACCACATATGTAGTGTGTGTTAATTTCATACATGAGTGGCAAGACCTACAGTTTACTGTCGACTACGAACGACAGATTTTTCATTGCAATTTTTATTTACTTTCAGAACTTTTGTCAGAAATCTGCTGAGAGGCAGTCGCCGAAGAAATATTTTTTAATATTTTCGTTGTATTGGAGATGTCTGAGCCAGGGCTTTTGAACCGAGGCCTCAATAAGCCAACATACTACCTACTAGACTAACGGCAAAAGAGAGTATGCTTACCTTTATTTGCCAATATCGTCTCTGGCTCGATTTTTTTTTCCATTCATGGGGCTCACCTTTTCCCGTTAGTCTAATAGTACATAATTGTAATTACTGTTATTAGATATCGAATCGATCTTACAATTCATTAAACTTTCTGACTGGTTTTTAGCTTGATTTTAAGGGAGGCAAGTAGCTCTGGGACATAGCATCGTGTCACAATTCTGTGTGCAACTGTTCACAACTTTTACATAAATAATAACAATTACTAGTCAATTGTTCAACAGATCTTTGTAATGGAGATCTTCAAACCACGATTACTCTATTCAAATGCATCGCGTCTTCACACAAGACTGGTTGAACTTCATTAACTAACTTGCCTGCTTAGTCTTGCCTTTTATATGGCAGAGCAAACAGCCTGATGAATGTTCTTGAAGGCGAATGTTCGTGGCTACGCCTTTTCGAAATCTCTATATATGTAAACATCGTTGTTTCATTATTGTTGTTTGTGTATTTTGTTTACATTTATTCTTGTAGTGTTCGTTGTTGCATTTTTGTCTACTTGTTTACCATTTTTTATGCTGGTGGTTGTTGTTGTATTTTTGTTTACTTGTTTACCATTATTTATGCTGGTGTTTGTTATTGTATTTTTGTTTATAATTTTAATGTTAAGTGATGTAAAACCAAAACACCAGCATCTAGATTCTTCATCTTCCTAACAGTATGTGGTATATCTAGAGTTTAGTGGAATGTCAGAAATGCTTCTGTAATCCCCAAAGTGAAGATTAGAGGCTAAAACCTAGACATTTACGGATTATCCAAATATCTGTGTACACTGCTAGTTGCTTAAGGCACTTAAATTGAATAAATGTTCGTGTTATCGCAATTTAGTACAGTAATCCCTGGATTTACGTCGCAGTTGGTTCCAAAAAAAGGCGACGTAAATCAAAACGATGTAAATCGAATTTCATATTGCTCATACTAGAAAGTAGTATGTTTTTAACAAGGACCTTAAAAAAATTACAGTAATTTACGTCGCAGTTGGTTCCAAAAAAGGCGATGTAAGTCGAATGACGACGCAAATTGAAGTTTGAGGGAACAAAAAAATTTACGACGTAAATCGAAACAACGTTAATCGAAGCGACGTAAATCGAAGGATTACTGTATACATTTAGAGCCCAATTTTCTAAGCCTTTCATTCGTTTAGGGTCGCGTAACTCTCTTCTATTGTATTTACGACTGTTGCTAGTACTTTGTAAAGCACTTTCTATAACTGAGTTAATCTATGTTAAAACCTGTAATCCTCCCCAGACAATAATTGTTGTTCATTACGTACCATAAAGGTCAGTTGTTTAAACAAAAAACAGAAAAAGATTTCAAAAAAACAAAACAAAACACAATACATACGAAATTGGAAATTGGAAAATTGAAAATTTCTTTTTAAGCCCTGTTATAATGCAAACAACAAATCGCTGTGAAATAAAAGGAGGCAAAAGAAAAAAAGACTTGGAAATGCAGCCGTTAAACGTTTGTCTCCATAGAGCCTCGTATGTGACCACATGTGTCACCTCAATTATAGAAATTAAAAAAAATTAGAAAACTAAGGAAAAAAAACTTCAAACTTTTTATTGAAAACAAAACATTTAGAAAAAAACAAAAGAAAATGAAAAAGCGAGTGAATACAACATGTTTTCTGGGGGATTATAAGTGACACTTAAAACGTGATTCGTTCTTCTTATTGCCTTCCATTGCACTGTGACTGTGACTGTGACTGTGAAGTGAACTTTCCAAACGCGCTCTTAACGCTTTAACGAGTATAAATTGTTGTACACATGTGAACAATTGCCAATGAGACGGTAATTGAAATCGAAACAAAACAAAACAACCAAACAACAACAACAACTACAAAGAGATTATAATGATGATGGATTTTCTAGTATTTTAAGGTGAATCGATCGTGTGGCATTAGAATTACAAGAAAAGAAATGAAAAAAAAATGGAGAGGAAAAGAAAATATACTTTGGGGAATAACTGAACAATCAATAAAGACAACAAAGCAAATATGATATGAAAAAAGAAGAAAGCAAACGGAAAGAAAGGGGCAGCCAATGAATAACACGAAATAAAAAGGAAAAAGGCCAAAGACAAAACAACATTAGAGACACTAAAGGCGCTACATTCATGTCAGGTGACATGACGCATTTAACAAGAAAGCGGTTAATTGACTATTGATTGCAGTGCCTTGTCTTTTATACGTATACATATCAGAGATTAGCAATGAATCGTTTTTTCGCTACTCATAAGCACTCATGAAATTTTGAACATAAGTGAGTTAACAATATTGACATTTAACTATGTACTCTGATTCATTCATACTCAACTACAACGTTAATTTATAAGTACAGGTTGCAATAAGAATGCTTACAACGTGTTGACATCAAACTCATACCATTCGAAATATGTTTGATTCATAAGCCTATACATATGTGTTCGTCTTGGTACCTCGAAGCTGCGTCTTAGCTCTGTAACGCAATAATCAGTAATTTTAAAGAAAAGAACGAACTTTTTCATATTATCAACTAGTTTGGCTTTAAGAGTGATCAGTCTGATAAGGACTTTTGATAGTGTTTTGAAGTACTAGGCGAGCAATTGCCTTCAAAAATCTCTTCAAATCTGTCGTACGGCATCACACTACTTATGTTGTGTGTGTTAATTTTATACATGAGTGGCGGCACCAGCAGTTTAAAGTCGACTCGGAAAGACAAATTTTTTGAGAGAAACTTTTCATGGCAATTTTATTTTACTCGCAGAGGTTTTGTTAGAAATCTGCTGAGAGGAAGTTGCCTCACGTTTAGTCAGTTAACACACTATCTACTAGACTAAGGCAACGTCTTTATAGGTGAGTTGTAACTGAGGAAACAGTGAGTCAAAGTTTGACATTTTGTCCAACTGTCGTCTGTTTCTCTTCTGATCACATACTTTGGAATAATGGAACTCTGGTTTTCATATCTTAAGCTAAGCAGATCAGAGTAATAGTTAGCGATATTTAAAAGAAAAAAATCGAAAAGTTCTTTTCGATAAACTAAACGCGTCTAATAAAGAAAAAGCGCATGAGGTGAAGTCGCTATAGTCTAGTAGGTTATGTTAGGTTAGAGCACTTGTACTTGTCAATTAAGACATGTACAGTAACCGGAGGTCGAATTGACCCATTGTACAACGTCCTAGCTTTTTACACCACTAATGTTGTGGGTGGGACCTACAGTTTAAAGTCGACTCCGAACGACAGATTTTTGAGAAACTTCTTCATGGCAATTTTATTTACTCTCAGAGTTTTTGCCAGAAATCTGCTGAGAGGAAGTCGCCGAAGAAATACTTTTTGTATTTTGTCTTGATGTCTGGCCTGGGGCTCGAACCATAGCTTTACGTCTAATAAGCCAACACACTACCTACTAGACTATGGCGACTTCTAGACTATGGTGACTTCTGGTCTAGTAGGTAGTGTGTTGGCTTATTAGACGTAAAGCTAGGGTTCGAGCCCCAGGCCAGACATCAAGACAAAATACAAAAAGTATTTCTTCGGCGACTTCCTCTCAGCCATAGACTAGAAGTCGCCATAGTCTGGTAGGTAGTGTGCTGGCTTATTAAACGGTTCAATCTCTATCTAGAACATCTCCAATGAAATTAAATACACAAGAGAATATTTCTCCGGCTACTTCCTCTCAGCATATTTCTGGCAAAAACTCAGAGTAAATAAAAGTTGCCATGAAATTTTTCTTCAACAATTTTTCAACTTTGACCTGTAGGTCCACACAACATGTTAGGTTGTAATCCTGACTGAAGGGTTGTAATCGCCAAAAATTTTTTTTTGCATATTTCGTTATGTTCGAGATGTGTGACCTGAGGTTTGAATCGCGGCCTAACGTCTAATAAGCCAACACACTGCATACTAGGCTACGGCGACTTCTATCAATGGCAATCGAATATCTTAAACTAAGAATAACTCGAGTTTCATGTCATACAGTCATTACAACGTATAATGCGTGTGGAATCAAACGAAAATTTAAGCAAGAAATTGTAACAAATTTTTCTTTTCTTATAGAAATTCTAATGCATGCCGTGTATGGCATTTGCTTATTCTATAAAAAAAATCGTTTGATTCCATAAAATTTAACTCCTTTAGAGCTCTGCCTTAGCATCGAAATTAATTTACTTTTTCAGTGATTCCTTGTTTTCTTGCTTCCCCCGTGTGTTAGCTGGTTGCCTCTATTAAATCTTTTTCCTTTCCATATTGTCTTTGTTAACAGTCGACAAAATCTTATCGAGTAGCCTTTCCGAAACAGTTATAAGCCATTAATGTTTCAAACTGCCTTGAATTGATGATAATATTTGGAATGGAACGATAGAATGTGTGTTCAAATGCATATCTTTCTTGAATTCATTTCATTGCGTAACAAAAAATATTTTCCAAAACAATTTCTTTCTCGCTCTTTTTGTCTGTTTTTTTTTTTAAATTCGTTTTTAAGCATTTAATTCAATTAAAAACTGTTGAACAAGTTCGAAACTTCTTCTCTTAATGTCTGTCCATTCTTTAGCATACGCGAGCAAATGCAACAGACAGACAATCAGAAGATTGGCTATTTGGTAGCAAATGCAGGGAAAAAGAAAAAAACTTCTTAAAATGTGTGTTTAAAAGTGTTGGCCTTTTTTTAAGGTTTCTTTCCATTTTTCTTTTTTTTTAGTTTTTAAATGCTCGCGTGCTTAAAGAGCTGAACATTCGTATAATTTTTCAGGCATATAATGCTACTTTCGTTCCTGCTTTTGCCACATTCTACCTGGTAGAATGAAAGGACAAAGATGCCAATACCAAACATTTTTGCATTTAATGAATGCAACAGCGTAAATGCTGGCTGCCTGGCTCTGTCTGTCTCTTCTGCTGCCATTGCTGTTGCCTTTGCTGTTTGCTGGCTGCCTTTGCTACTATCTCGTCTACATTTGGTAATTACGCATTCAGAATTGCGCTTCATTGAATAATGTGAATAAATTAATTAAATTACATTTAAGAGCCTCCGTTCTCTTTGTTCTCCACTTCCCCTCTACTCTGACGATTTGGGTTTTTGGCCAGAGTTTTTTCGTTTGTGTTTTGTTTGTTTTTTGCTTCTTGCCTCCATACCATACTTCTTTCTAGACTGAAGCTATGGTGTCGCATAAATTTTTCTTTTCAGGAATACCAAATAATTTCAGTGTGTGCTAAGTACCCTACACTGTCATACACCAGCAGACTAAAACAAATTTAGGGGAAATGGTTATGGATCAGTGAAGTCGCCGTAGTCTAGAAGGTAGTGTGTTGGCTTATAAGACCTACAGCCCCGGTTCATATCCCAGGTCAAACATCAAAGCGAAATATGAAAAAAAATATTTCTGCGGCAACTTCCTCTCAGCAGATTTTTGGCAAAAATTCTGAGAGTAAATAAAACTGCCATGAAAAAGTTGCTCAAAAATCTGTCGTTTGGGGTCGACGTTAAACTGTAGGTCCTGCCACTCTCGTATAAAATTAACGCACACAACATGAGTGGTGTGATAAGCTAGGCCGTAATACTGACTGAAGGGTTATAATAGCCAATTATGTATGTATGGTTATGGATCAGGGATCAGCAATGAATCGTTTTGTCGCTACTCATAAGTACTCATGAAATTTTCAAATATAAGTGAGTCAACAATATTGAAATTTAACTATGTACTCTGATTCATTCGTACTCACTACAACGTTGATTTATAAGTACAGGTTGCAATGAGTATGCGTACAACGTGTTGACATCAAACTCATACCATTCGAAATATGTTTGATTCATAAGCTCACTCATTTAGATTCATAAGCCTTTAGACAAATACTTATAAATAGTTTGAGTGACTTGAATCAAAATTTACAGTCTGAGTTGTTGTTGTGTTTACAACAAAAGAAAAAAGACTCATAAGCAAAAAAGACAGACAAAGCAGCAAGCAGAGCAAACACACAACCTTTTAGTAAGTATTTTAGTGTTCGAACGCGAATCACACTTATTTTGTGCTTCGAGTATATGTTGAGTCATGGAGAGTCGAAATCAACAACATCATACGTGTTGTTAAGTATGAGTATGATGAGCACTTCAAACTTTGAGTATGAGTAGAGAGGTCCCATGGTATTAAAATAAGTATGAATGCGTATAAGTATCAGAAATTATGAGTATGATTCGATTCTAATCATCTTTTTGAATACTCATTGCTGATCTCTGTTACGGATGTGATATATAATACCCGAAATACTTAAATTAATACCTCATATTAGGACTTGGTTATGGACATGTATGATCAATCGTATGACATGAATTATACAGAATCTCTCCCATCAATATCAGGACATATGGTTTGCATTAGAATTTCTATAAGAAAAGAAAAATTGGTTACAATTTCTTGCTTAAATTTTCGTTTGATTGCACACGTATCATACATTGTAATGACTGTATAGCAAACTCGAGTTATTCTTAGTTTAAGGTATTCCATCGCCATTGATAGAAGTCGCCGTAGCCTAGTATGCAGTGTGTTTGCTTATTATACGTTAGGCCGCGGTTCAAACCTCAGGTCACACATCTCGAACACAACGAAATATGAAGGAAAATATTTCATCGACGATTACAACCCTACAGTCAGGATTAAAACCCAACATGTTGTGTGTGTTAATTGTATACATGTGTGATGGGACCTACAAGTCAAAGTTGAGAAACTTTTGGAGAAAAATTTCATGGCAACTTTTATTTACTCTGAGTTTCTGCCAGAAATATGCTGAGATGAAGTAGCCGGAGAAATATTCTCTTTTTTATTTAATTTTCTTGGAGATGTCCTAGCTAGAGATTGAACCGTTTAATAAGCCAACACACAACCTACCAGACTATGGCGACTTCACCTCAAGCGCTTTTTCTTTATCAAAGAAAAGAACTTTTCTGTGAGCGTTGTTCAGAGGCTATTACTCTGATCTGCTTAGCTTATGATATGAAAAGCAGAGTTCCATCGTTCCAAAGTATATGATCAGAAGACAAACAGACGACAGTTGCACGAAATGTCAAACTTTGACTCATTGTTTCCTCAATTACTTCTCCACCTAGAAGAAATGTAGGTTTTAACAAAATCAATGCAGAAAATTGTGATCCCAAAGGATGGCGATTGAGCGATTGAGCAAAAAAATAAAAACAATGTTGGACACTGAAAGAGCTCCCCGTGGAATGAGTGGCAAGTCACCCATTTTGTGTGCGTTAATTTTACGCATGAGTCCTGAATAGTTTAACGTTGATTCAGTTCGAAGTCGCCGTAGTGTGGTAGGTAGTGTATTGGCTTATTAGACGTGAGGACACGCTTTAAACTCCAGAACAGACATCTCGATCATAACGAAATATGAAAAAAAAAAAATAGTTCTTTGGCGACTTCCTCTAAGCAGATTTCTGTCAAAAATTCTGTGAAAGTAAATAAAATTTAAATCTCAAAAAATCTGTCATTCGGAGTCGATTTCGAAATGTAGGTCCTGATACTCCAACATAAGTGGTGTAAAAAGTTTGGTCGTAATCCTAACTGAAGGGTTGTTTTAATAAAGTATGTATGTTAAGTATGCATTGCCCTCTCTCTTGTAAGTGTTTCCATTACTGCCACGAACACCAGTAGCATACCGATAGAGTCGGTTTGTAGCCTTGTTGTGTTAATTTTCCTTTCGTTAAGTCATCAATGCGTAAATTGCTTCCTAAAGTATGGTAATGAGTTTTTGGGTAACCAAAAACCAGCAGGACTTAAGCCAGTAGACAGTAGGGGGTTGCTAAGGAACACAGAGAGAATATTTACGGTGATTGGAAAATGTTGTTTGTCTTTTAGCCAAAACGACAAATGGCTTAAAAAATTCTTTCCTTTTTTTCGAGAGCGACAGAGAGAGAGAACGTTATTCTTTTTATTTTTTTGAACAAAAAGGCCACCCAAAAAGGTAACAAAATAAAACACGGCCAAAATTGAACATTGATTTTGGTCTAAAGCACAGAAAAAACAGAAGCAGAAGGAAAAATGAAACGAAAAACCCAACAGAATGTGGCGCTTTTTAAAATAGTGTTAAACAAGGGAAAGAAACAAAAAATTCCCGCTTCATTTGCCAGGATTCTG
This sequence comes from Sarcophaga subvicina, assembly GCA_936449025.2. Taxonomy (NCBI): domain Eukaryota; kingdom Metazoa; phylum Arthropoda; class Insecta; order Diptera; family Sarcophagidae; genus Sarcophaga; species Sarcophaga subvicina. The sequence goes on along the minus strand of OW388084.2, from coordinate 110,786,824 downwards.
CAAATTCTGTGTGGCTTTTTTTCTTCTTTGGTTTGAGCCAACGTTTGCAACGATATTTTTCGCAATATTTTTTGCTGTTGCTCTGGCTGTTATTGTTGTTGTTGTTTTTTGTCGAATTGAGCCATGTTTCACATTTTCGTGCCTTTCAGCTATTGTTTGTACGTGTATGCATGTAAATATACAGCAACCAGCCAGCCAAACGGCCAGCCAGCCAGCAAGCAAGCAAAGAAATGTTGCCAGTGTTGGTGAAGGATAGCGGACAACATGTTGTCCAATTACTAGAATGTTCAATAGTGTTTGCATTAAGTGAACGCGTTAATTACCTTTTAAGCTTCAAGCGTAAAAATGTTAATTAAGTGATATTTTCGGCACGTTTTGATTTTTAATGTTTTCTTCCTCTTCTTCTTCTTCTACCACTACTTCTTCATCTTCTTCATTCATTCGTAAATTCATTCATTCGGCTTTTTCATCTTCATCTTCTGCGGTTGCCTTGCATTGTCGTCAACATTTTGCCATCATCGTCATCGTCATCGTTGTTGTCGTCGTCCTCTGTCGTCTGCTTACTTGATTACTGCCTATGTTTGCTTTGCAGTACAGCAGCAGTGGTGGTATGTCGTAGCAGTTGTTAGTGCCACGCATTGAAAAGCATTTAATGTTGCAACAATTTTTTCTGTTTTTTTCTGTTGTTTGTCAAGGCATTGGCTTGTTAAGAATTTATCGTCATGCCTACTTCTCTTACTTCGTATTGTTAATTAAGTTGTTGTAGTTGCTTGTGTGTGTATGGGCTTTTCAATGCGTTTTGTTGCCTGAGTTTTAGTTGCATCATCAGCAGAGTTTTGTTTTCCACTCATAGTACGCGTAGCTGTTGCTTGTTGTGGTAAATGAAGTGTGACATTTGATTGTCAATATCAAGTATACATACACATGTGTGTATGTGTGCTTATGCAACTCATATATTACTGCTTGTAACCCTTGCTGTAGTAAATGTAGCAAGTGTTTGTAAATAAGCGAAAAAAATCGATTTTGTTTTTTGTAATGCACATTGTAATAAAATTTGCATATTGGAATGGACATATGCATACATACATGCATACATACATTCGTATATTATATAAATGTATGGTAATGGCCAACGTCTTCATGGTTCGCACAGCATACATACAATGTACATGCATATACACGCATTTAAAAAAGGTCAAGGTCAGGCAGTTTAAATTAAAAAAAGAAAACACATTTAATGGGTTTTAAATGATTTTTAAAGGACTTGAAATAGTGTTATGCACGCATATTTTGTGGGAACAGAAATGTTTTGGAAAAATTTAAATATTAGGTCCACCCAAGTGATACCCTACAAACCAGCACATCTGTTATTATGTCAGTATCAGGGATCAACAATGAGTATTCAAAAAGATGGGTAGAATATAATCATACTCATAATTTCTGATACTTATACGCATTCATACTTATTTTAATATCATGGAACCTTTACTCGTATGCAAAGTTTGAAGTCCTCATCATACTCATACTTAGGGACACGTATGATGCTTAATTTAAACAGAATTGTTCCGTCTGGCTGCTAGAATTTGTAAATTCTGCCAAATTTGAACCCGGGAGTGATAAATTGTTTGCACTAATTCATCTCCATAAGCGTAATAATGCCGCAATAATTGTCGCAGGATTGTGAGCACAGTTGAAAGGAAGGTCTTGGATTTCACTTGAACCTGTCTAGACAGCCAAAAAATTGTTGTTTAAAACAGCTGCCGTAGTCTAATAAGTAGTGTGTTGGCTTATTAGATGTGAGGCCACTGTTCAAACACCAGGTCTCAGACATCTTCAACGACTGCCTTTCAGCAGATTTCTGTCAAAAACTCTGAGAGTCATGAAAGGCTTATCAAAAAAAAAAAAAAAATAAAAAAAAAATAAATAATAATAACTGTCGTTCGGAATCAACTTTAAACTGTATGTCCCTCCACTCATGTATAAAATTAATACACACAACGTAAGTAAGTAGTGTGAGAAGCTGAATATTGTCTCGATAGGGGCTTCCACTCTCTGATTCCGAGTAGGGACGACTGGAATGCTAATACGGTTGTCCCCCCGGAAGTCCTGGATGTTTATATCGACGACTCTAAACTCGATAATGGGGTGGAAGCGGTGTCTACTGTGGGAAACTGGACCTGAACATTTCACTCCGTCTGCCGGACTACTGCAGCGTGTTTCAGGCGGAGGTGACGGCAATTTACCGGGCCGCTCAATGGATCCTCGTCAACGGTGCTCCTTTCACTCGCTTCTCGATCTTTTCTGATAGTCAGGAAGCGATAAGACCTCTATCGGGTTTCGTGAATAACTCTGGGATCGTTAGGGAATGTTGATATCTCGACCTTCTTTCTGGGAGCTTCACCAGTGTCTCACTGGTGTGGGTCCCCGGGCACAGTAACATTCCGGGAAACTGTAGGGCCGACGAGCTCGTCAGAGCTGGTGCGCTCCTTCCGGAATCCTCTTCAATCGACTTGGGTATGCCACTTTCCTCGGTCAAGTTGGACATTGCGCGGAAATTCTTTCGGGACGCCAACCTGTCCTGGGTCAATGAGGAGTCCTGCTCCACCGCTAGACTCACCTGGCCCTTGATGGATAGAAGGCGTACCAACCAACTACTTGGTCTTGGTCGTGAAGTCATCTCAACCACAGTGGTCATGCTTACAGGTCACTGTGTTATAGGTAAACACGCGGAGAGAATGAGGCCTCCATTTAACGACTTCTGCCGTGGATGCAGATCCGCTGAGGAGACTGTTATCCACTTTCTTTGTCAGTGTCCGTCTCTTGTGAGGTGCTCCAATTCTTGTCAACTTGACGGAACTATCATCTATTGATATCAAGGATATAGCTTCGTTCATCAAACTTTCTGGCTGGTTTTCCAGTGTATTGTAGTCGTGCTTTTGATGTGCAGCCTTTGCGCTGATTGTCAGTACAGGGACTGTGTTCTCACGTGGCATCACAACGGGCCGCTATGCGTGCTCAAGTGAGCTTTTTGATATCAGAGCTACCACTCCTACCTAACCTTACTTAGTGTGAGAAGCTAGGTTGTAATCCTGACTGAAGGGCTGTAATGATTAATTCCGTCTGTCAATATACTTTGCGTATACCATAGTAATTCGGAATCAAGTAGACTTGATTCTTACCTACTCCACTGTATTCTAACTTCTAAACTCAACTCCTATTTTGAATCCTTTTGCCCCTTACTAATCTGCTTAGCTGACACTGTAGTACATTATCTTTTTGTTTGTGAATTTCATTAAATTCATTACATTCGTTATTATTGCACCATAACACCGACTCATTGTTAAGAGGAGATTACAACAGGCATACGAAATGAAGAGAAAAGAAATTTTAGGCCTATTTTCATAGAGATTTCGCATTTAATAACCAAAAATAATTTCCAATTCGCACTTTAAAGATGTGTTTTTATGGCACAATTTGTAACTGCTTGTAAAAATTATTTGTTTTCGCACTTCTGACTCCATATTAATAATGCGTCGTTGCCAACGCCTTAAACTCGAGGCTTTAAAATTGAAAATTTTCTTTCTTTTCTTAAAACACAATAAGTGTTGTTTGTAGATGTAGATATGAAATCTTCTAAGAAAATGGACTGAAGAGAGTGAGAGAAACCAAAGTTGTATTTCAGCGTTTTAAATGTCAGTTTTATTATGTTGTTTTTAATGACATTTCCTGTAGCCGTTCGTATTGAAAATGAAAAAGAAAAAGAAAACGTTTAACTTATGAAAAGCCAACTAGAAATGCGTATTTATGGTGTTGAAAAGTACTTAAAAATATTGAATTTTATTTTCTCTCGTACACAAAATGCAATTTGCATGTGAGAAATTTAATTTCTTTATAAATAAATACATACGTACGTGCAGGCTTAAAGCGTTTAAGAATATGGTGCTTATTTAACGTTTTCCGTTAACTTTTAAGACAGTAGGTAATGATTAGGCTCAGCCTTTTTCCTTAACCTAAAGCAAAAAAACATACATATGTAAACATACTTATAAGTGGACATTAAAAAGAGCAGAAAGAGAAGAAAAAAAGTAATTTGTTTTTAAATTGAAAATTTTTTTTTATGTAGAACACCAAAATAATAGTTTCCCAGTGTGATTATATATTTAAATGCCTCTTGCCAATGCATTGGAATGGCATGGAATACAACAATAATTTTCAACTTTCGCATTCAATTTTTATTACAATTGACCAGCACAGGTCAAAACTGTAAAACACTTAACGTGCAATACAATACAAATTAAATGCATTTCAGTTTTACAAGCTTATTTTAACAACTCATGGGAAAATTTAAGTGTTGTACGTATGGCCTGCCTAAAACATTAAAAAAACTTAAATTAACCGTTTAAGGCATTAAAGCATTGCCTGAAGAGAATTTCCATGCAAAAAAAGAAAATATTAACAAGAAAATTCAAAGAAAGTTTTATTATCGGCCACTTTTAATTATCGGTCAAATTTAAATATCAGTCAGTGTCGTAGTTATTTTTGAATACCCTACACCACATGGTGACGACGTGACACTGATATTTGTAACAAATTAAGAAGTTTAAGCAAAATCAGGGTAAAGGGTGACACACTATAGGGCACGTCGGACTAGGCTTTAATCCCCTCTAATGTAAATGTCTTCAGTTGATATACAAGCCAATAAATTTTGTCCTGGAGTTAAACGTCTTAAGTTAAATTGAAACTAAGTTTGAACCAGATAAGCACTCCGTCGGCAGTATAGTGTGTTGGCTTATTAGACGTAAAGCCTGGGTTCGAGCCCCAATCCAGACATCAAAACGAAAATATGAAAAAATATTTCTTTGGCGTGGGTGCCCTGGTAGTCTAGTGGGTAGTGTGCTAGACTATTAGCGTGAGGGTCGTGGGTTCGATTCCCACCAGAGACTCTGGTCTTTGACACTACACCGAGCATATGGTCAAAGTTACTCCGCTCGTATATAATTAGAATATAATTTGTAATTGTATTGTACTAAATAAATAAAAAAAAATGGTTCTTCGGCGACTTACTCTCAGCAGATTTCTGGCAAAAACTCTGAGAATAAATATTTTTATTTATTGCCATGAAAAAGTTTCTCAAAAATTTGTCGTTCAGAGTCGACTTTAAACTGTAGGAGGTACGACATAAGTCTGCCTAAACTCCAAAGAAGCACGCTCAGTATGACATATGACGTCATTGTGAGGCTTTGCATTGGTATTGGACACCAAGCAAAATATTTCATCAGAGGTTGTAGGTATCCATACCCCCAGGAGCGGATATTGAATTTTCACAAAACAGCACAGTAAGCCTGGCCAAAGCTAGATAGAAAGCAGACGGAAAATTTGGTTAAAATTTCAACACAGACAGCATGGCTGCCTTCGAAAATGTTGGTTACTTTGTGTTTGAACAAAGTATCGTATTTCATAATGCCGCTGTACAAAATATATACAATATATTCTATTTCAAAACGTCGTCAATGTGTATTTTTAACGCAGTCAAAAAGCAATCAGGCATCGGATTTATAGTTGATGCATTGTTTGGTTACTTTGCATATCTACCTAGTTTATATACAGTAGTAGAACTGTATACAAACTTTGTATTGATACATTTTGGAAGGCAGCCCATGCTGGTTGAAGTCATTACTCGGTATTGCATTACAGTTACTTATGCATGACGTATTGGTCTTGGCAACAATGCAAACAACTTCTGCAAATACTGTAGAAATGAGGAAAAAGAGGAAACTATTCATTATTTGTTGGACACTGGCTCAGCGCTATTTCGCGAAATGCATTTTGATGTATGCTATGAAAACAATTTAAACGTTCTGTTGGGATTAACTACTAGAAGTTTAAATAGCTTCGTTAGAAGCTCTAAATGTCTTCAAAACTAGAGCAAATATACGACTTTGGTATTACAAATAGCCATATGTAGCCTGGGAATGCCTGTTCCCATTTGTTCGGTTGTCAGTCATCTCTAAATCCCTACTAATATGATTGAAGTCCTATCAATCAAACCAATAACATGAGCGTAGGCAGTAAAGGGAGGTACTAAAGAAAATAATTTAGCTATGTAGCCTAGGAATGCCTATTCCATTTTGTTCGGTTGTCAGTCATCTCTAAGTGCCTACCCAATATGATTGATGCCCTATCAATCAAAACAATAACACGAGCGTAGGCAGTATAGGAAGGTACTAAAGAAAAATAATTTAGCTTTGTAGCCTGAGAATGCCTATTCCATTTTTTTTTTTTGGTTGTCAGTCATCTCTAAGTCCCTACCCGATATGATTGATGTCGTATCAATCAAATCAATAACATGAGCGTAGGCAGTATAGGAAGGTACTAAAGAAAATAAATTATTTTCCTTATAAAACCATGGAGAAAATTCTTTATTTTTTCTGCCAACCATAGGACGCTTGTGCTTATCAATCTTCGAAAATGTTTAAAAAACTGAAATTTTATTTTTGTTTTCCTTTAAAGAAAAATCCTAGCTTTAAGGGCACTTGAATGTTTTTTCCTTTCTTCTTTTTTTGGGAAAATCAAAATCCTATTCAGGGCAGTGCACATGCTTTTAAAAACCATTCCGGTGTCTTCATTTCAAATGTTAAGCCATAAAAACAGCGAAATTTTAAAGCAGAAAACAAAAAAAAAACGAAAAACAAAATCAGGAAACCAAAATGAAAATGTTTTCAAGCGCCTGTATGAAATAAATGGAAAAAAGTCGCCCAAAGGTGCCCAGATGCATACCAACTGATAAGAGTTACAAAAAAGTAAAACAAAAAAACAAAAACAACACGAAATATATTTTAAAGTTTATATGGGTCTCGCTAAACTACAAGATGACCAACAAAGCACAGAAAAACAATAAGAAAACGAACAAAAAAAAATGTTGCAGACATCAAGTGGGGAGCCCTAAAAGTAGTGCACAACTACTACAACTCAACAAGCTTGCAACACATTGTACAACATAAAGTTGTTCACAATATTTTGCCACTTGCTGCTTGTAAATGGCCAATAAGTTTTGTAATATTTTTTTTTTATTTTCATTTTTTTATTCTGAAAGGTAAAGACAATGGCAACAAAAAAAACTGTGGCAGATTAAAGTTAAGACGATCGTTGGTTATACATACGTATTATTTGTTGCTGTTTTATATGAGCAGTTGTTGATGTTGATCGCCGTAGAGACGAGACGCCTGTTTTCAGTTCTCTTCTACTGTTAAAGCTTAAAATAAGCGCGTTATCGCTAAGCAACCGCATAAATAATAAGGCTTAAAGAGCAGGTTGACGCCTACAAAAATACAATATTTAAGGCTCTGATTAAAAATAAAAATAACAACAAAAAAACAACAACAAAGTCAGACCCAAACATATCAACAATACAAGCAACATATTCATATTTAGTAACAGGGTGTTACATTAAGGGGTATACAAAACTGAAATGTTAAAATTTTTTCCAAGTAGCCAAGAAAGTGTAATACGCGTGTGAAGTGAAAACTGAGTGCGAAGTGAGCAAAGCAACATATTCATATTTAGTAACAGGGTGGTACATTAAGTGATATACATACATAGGTAATTGGTTGTTATACCACTTCAGTCAGGATTACGACCTAGCTTCCCACACCATATGTGTTGTGTGTGTTAATTTTATACATGAGTGGCGAGATCTACTGGGTTAAAGTCGATTCCGAACGACAGATTTTTGAGAAACTTTTCATAGCAATTTTATTTTACTCTCCGAGTTCTTGCCAAAAATCTGCTGACAGGAAGTTGCCGAAGAAATATTTTTTTGATATTTTCGTTTTGATGTCTGACCTAGGGTTTTAAACCGTGGCCTTAAGTCTAATTATCCAACGCACTGCCTACTACTAGATTACAGCGACTTCTATTTCTTTATTAAGGGGTATTAAAAATGTAAATGTCAACCGTTTTCCAACTACCCATGAGTGCCTAATAAGTTTGGAAAATTAATTGTAAAACCGTTCCCTTTAAAAAAAACTGGAAAACTTTAACTCTTGATTCCACACCCTATGATTTGTAGAGCCGCATGCGTTGTTGAGTTATCAGCAACCGAAGCGAAATCTCAATTTTGTTTAAAATGAAAATCTTGTCAAGACTTTTATTCCATATGTTGACATTAAACTGGTTTCCGTTTTCCTTGCTCCCCTCTTCAACTGAATTTAGTGTTTAAATAACGGTTAAGGAGCAGAAAGTTTTATAATTTTTACGGTCATTAAAAATGTTATCGGCTTTATGGTAAATGGATTTCGGTTTGGCTGGTAATAAAAATTTATATTTTATTATTTCAAATAATTATTGGCAACAAAAAGAAACACAAAAAACAATAACAAATAAAAGCAAACAAAGATAAATTGATTCGCTACATTGGGTAATATGTAGCACTCATTATCCAGAGTGATACATTTTTACTTCTGGTTGTTCCATTTTCTATTTGTGTTGCTCATTACCTTATCTGTGTAATTTCTCTGCTTCTTTATTCTCCCTTTCCTACTTCCTCTCCTTTTTCCCTATCTCCCCTATTATCCTCTCCCCTTTAGGACGTTGTACAATGGGTCAGCTGGACCTCCGAGTACTGTACTTGTCTCAATTGGCAAGTACACGTCCTCTAACCTAAACCTAAACCTACTCTTTACCTGAAAGAGATTAGGCGAATAGACGGAAAAATCACAAACACGAGTAAAAAAAGGTTAAAAATATATTCCTTTTTTTTGCATCCCTGCAATACTTCGATAAAAACGTTTATGTTTAACTGTCAGTTTCAAATGAAGCCAATTCGCAAAAATGCAAAGACTACGAAGGTCTTTTTTCTTAAGTTCTCGTATGAATTGTACTTTATAGGAACGTAGGCCACGAGCCTTACTTAAAATTTCCCAAGTAGTGGGCAGAAATGGAACACTGAAACAAGTGGTAAATGGACGGCAAAACTTTTTCCAGATATTACCCGATGGCTGGAGAGGAAATTTGATGAGGTTAATTACTATTTAAAACACGGCTGTTATACTGGCAAGGCTATTTTAGTAAACATCTGTATAAATTGGGAAAAATGACACGACCAAATAGCATTTATGATGATGCGTCGATTCATTGTGGGAGATGAAGTTCAGAAAGAACTAATCTTGAGGCCAAAGCCAGCGTCTTTACTGTCGAAAACTTTTGTGATATACTTCTGGACAGTGAAGAAAATTGAAATAGCATAGCCAGCTATACTGAAGCCAATTTTAAATCTAAAAAACTTGACTTGGATTAGAGGCTTAGAATAGATGTATTTAAACATCTTTTAAGATCTCGCTCCTTAATTCAGACTCGGATATAAAGAATATATAAAGGAGCCAAATGGCCAGTAGGACTCCATTTCGAAGTAATACTACAGTAGTATCCGATTGGGTACAAAGAGTCCAAAAGAGGAGGGGCAGATTTAGTGGGTGAGGGCCCCATACACAGAGGATAGTGACTTGTGACCTCTATGGTGCGGTAGGTACATTTACTCCTCTTCAGCGAAAAAAAAATCCTAATTGAAGGGTTGTAATGACCAATTATGTATGTATATATGTATATAAGTAAGCATGTATGTATGAATAAAAGTATGTATGCATGTATGTATGTATGACGATTGAAACGTTCTGTCGGGAAGGAATATTAGACGTTTAAGTAGCTTCAGTAGTAGCTCAAGATGACTTTAAAATTAAAGGAAATGGACGACTTTTGTATCACAAGGGGCCATATGTAGGTTAGGTTAGGTTAGGTTAGAGGACGTGTACTTATCAATTAAGACAAGTACAGTACCCGGAGGTCGAATTGACCCATTGTACAACGTCAAAGTTTCTCACACCACTTATGTTGTGTGCGTTAATTTTTATACGTCAGTGGTGAGACATATACGTTAAAGTCGACTCCGAATGACAGATTTTTGGGAAACTTTTTCATGGCAATATTTATTTACTCTCAGAGTTTTTACCAGAATTCCGTTGAGAGGAAGTTGCCGAAGGAATACTTTTTGTATTTTGTTTTGATGCCTTGCCTGGGGCTCGAACCCTGGCTTTACGTCTAATAAGCCAACACACTACCTACTAGACTACGGCGACATAAAATGGGCCATATGTAGCCTATGTATTTCTATGTATGTATGTATGTATGTATGTATTCAATTCAAAATGACTGCCAAAAAAATTCTTAACGGATGGAATTTGTAACCAAAAACAAGGCCACTAGAAAACCAGAAGGGTGGACTGGCTAGGAGAAAATTAAAAAATTCTTACAGGAAACAATGGCTCGAAACATAGAACCTTAAAAGAATTTCTTAAACAAACGCAATCCAGCATAAAATTAAGGCTGTAGACTGCAAAACAAGGAAGAAAATTTGTTTAAAGTCGTTAAAAAAATAAAAATATTCCCTGCGGTATAGTGAACAGAACTAAAACTGTTTCTTTGTAGAACTTTGTCTCATGAATGTTTACATAGAAATTAAAAAAAAGGAAATAAGAAGTCCTACTATACTACACATAAATGAATTTAAAGCTACTTTTTGCTTAAAGTGCTTTGAACAATTTCGTTCCGTCGTCTTGCAAAACAAAAACGAAAGCGAAAGAGAAAGGAAAGGAATACAAAGAATTCCTTTTTCTCATTATAAATTACAACTGTTAACTTCCTTTAAAGCAACAATGAAACGATGTCAAGGATATCCTTTTATGAATAAAATATAAACATGTATGTACCATACATACATACATATGTACATATGTATGTATATACATATGTATGTATATACATATGTACATATGTATGTATATGTACATATGTATGTATATATGTATGTATGTATGTATAAGGCTGTAAGTGTATATGAGAGAATGTAATAATGAATAATTATTATATTTGTAATGGTAGTTAAATTTTATACGTATAAATCTGTAATTTTTGCTACCATAACGTAATGTAATGTTTTAAACAATCCTGTTCCTGTTTAACTCTGTCACTCACTCATTCATTCATTCATTCACTCACTCACTTACAGCTGTCGAGCACAACTCTTAAGAGTAAGTAAGGGTTTGCTGGTAATACCAGTGTTGCAAAACTGAAATTTTGAAATGGTAGTGAACTTTAACTGGAAAAGTACTTTTTTGCATCAAATGGTACTTTTGTAAAGTGGGATCTACTGTTTACAGCCGACTCCGAACGACAGGCTTTTGAGAAACTTTATCGTGACAATTTTATTTACTCTGAGAGTTTTTGCCAGAAGGAAGTCGCCAAAGAAATATTTTTCATATTTTGTTTTGATGGAGATATCTGCCATGGGGTTTGAATCGTGGGCTCATGTCTAGTAAGCCAATACACTACCTGTTACACTATTTATTTATTTATATTTAAAACACTTACAGAATAAAAACAGCTGATTCGGAACACAACAAAACGAAAAAGCCCCGTTTAGTCAAACGTCGATGGAACGTAATGTAACATACGTTCGTCTTTAGCATATGAAGAGCAATGCAAACTGGGACCTACCGTTTAAAGTCGACTCAGAACGTTAGATTTTTGAAAAACTTTTTCATGTCAGGTTTATTTGCTCTCAGAGTTTTCGCCAGAAATCTGCTGAAAGGAAGTCGCCGAAGAAATATTTTCTTTTTTTCATATTTCGTTTTGATGTCTGACCTGTGTTACGAACCCGGGCTTTACGTCTAATAAGCCAACACACTACCTAATAGACTACTGCGACTTTAGTACACATACAGGACAAAAACAGCTGATCGGGAATGTAATAAAACGTAAAATTCCCGTAAATAACATTACAGCTCGGCAAGTGTTTTCATTGCTTAACGTATTCTAAAAACGAACAAACGTTCCGTGGACGTTTGACTAATCGGGGCTAAAGCCTAGTCCTACCATTAGCATTGCGTTGAACATGTTTTCTAATGTATTAATATTTCAAAAGCCAATGACATAAAATATGAAATGATAAAAAAGTACTGAAAGCATCGTGGAGGTACTGCGGTATTTTTGAAATAAAAAAGTACGGAAAAAAGTACTGGAAAAAGTACTGAATTTTTCAACACTGTATGTATACCATACCCCCTAACATATAAAGCAAGAGATGCCATATTTTTTTGTTTCATTTTTGAAATTGAAAATTCAAATTATGAAATTTTATCAGTTGCCATTACCAATGTACAAATAGAAAGACAGACAGACAGACCGACAAACAACTACACTTACATACATTTTGTAGTAGAAAATCTAACATTTAATAGATCGTAAATAGTTATGACCTGTATTTGCTTATTTAAATATGAATAGCAAGCAGGCAAGCAAGTCCTTATGAATTAAAAGCATTTGGGGTGTAGGTGTATAGGTTCCCCCCGAGACTCTCCCTTTTAAACAGCAAAAAAAAGAAGAAGAAAAATTAAAATTTAAACCAACGATTCATTATCATCTTGGGCTGCATTCAAATCAGCATTTCAGAAGGCAGTCATTATTATCATTTTGTTTTGGGGGGGTAAAGTAAAATGTTGCTACAGGTAACTGAATCCATACGACACGTATACGTATACGTATACCTTGCAATACAATTTAAACTATTTACAGCTTGTATTACATATATACACACCTACATACCATAGTAATACAATACATAGTATCTATGACTAGGAATAACAATTTTTTTGAAACGAAAATGAAACCTTAAACTATCAGCATGAATATGATGGGGCTATGAATAGAAATGGAAATTGCAGCAGCAATAAAAGCAGTAGTCAAGCGATAGTTGTTACTTATTAGTAGTAGTAGTCCTCGTTATTGTTGTTGTTGCTGTTGTAGTAGCAATAGACTGAAGTGGTTGAAGGGATACTTTGTTACAATATGGTTGGCAATGATGCTTACTCATTTAAATGCTTATCAGCTTAATCGCATAAACAAAAGATTGATGTTGCCAACTATAATACGAACAACAAAAACAGCAAACGGCAGCTGACTTATTGTAAATATGCGGTAACAACAGTGCAGTGTGATAGCCCAACTACTTGTAATATTTATTTGCACAAGTCTCCTGCACAATGGCGATTTATTTACAAAATTATAAAAATCATTCCCCTTTTCCATTCAATTTTAGATGGGAATAGTCATGGTGACTTATCGTAGCATCATGAAGTCTCTTGTCACGAAAGTAGTCTTTAAATAGCTCCCTTCCCTTCCTATTGTTGTGTTCAAACCGCCGTATTTTAATGTTCAGTTTGTGGTTGGGGCAGTTACCATACATTTTTTCCCAGACCTTTCTTCAATCTAAGGCTATCGAGGCCATAGCTGGTAGGCCTACTTTGGATTCAGAATCTTATATGATCTTCGTTGACAGTCAGGCCGCCCTAAGGGCCATTGCGTCGGTCTGGTGCAAATAACGGCACGTACGCGAGTGCAAGGAGTCGTTAAGAACTTTTGGACCAGACCGAATCCGTCCGATGTTATAGTTGATCCTGATCCCCCCAATCTGACACCTCTACGGCCTCATTAATGGATGAGCCAGGGGGATGAGCAAAGGCGTTAGGGGAATGGATCGGGTTGATATGTTTCTAGGTGTCTGTGGCCTGCTATAGGCAGTGTAAGAACAGGTTGGCTGCAGTGCTTGAAAAATGCCAGCTTAAATGTTAGTTATTGGGTTTATTACAGAGTACTGCGAGATCAGACCGCTGACAAGTATCTGGAACAGATCCCAGCCGGACTATTGCAGGGTATGTTGCGACGAGAAGGAGTTGGAGATTTTCATACACCTCCTCTGTAACTGTCCAGCCCTTAGTAGGTTGAGGTTGAAGACCCTTGGCAGGGGCTTCTTTGAAGGTTTGAATTCTGTGTCGAGAGCCGACATAAAAGCTCTCCTTAGATTCATTATTAGTTTGATCTGGTTGAGAAATGCTAGGACTTCAATAGTGTAATCGCGCTGTCTTGTGTGTTTTGTTAGTCTCTTTAATTTCTCGGCTTCCTTATTCTTCCTTTCCGACTTCCTCTCCTTTTTCCCTATGTCCCCTATTATCCTTTCCCCTTTAGAACGTTGTATTGTAGTTGAATCAACTGGAGCTCCGGGTATTGTACTTGGCAGGTACAAGTCGTCTAATCTAAACCTTTTGTACGAATACAGTGTCCTCCAGGCTTATTTTCTTCAATATATGAACTATTAACCAGGTTAGGTATTGCCGAGATCGTTATGAATACTTAAGCAGTTACAGAGGCCTTGTTGGATGCTTACTTGGCATCCATGATTAGAGGGAACGCTTGACAATGGATTGGAGAGACTTTAAAATTTTAACCTGGTTTTATAGAATTACTGTTCAAGTAAAGAGAGAACAAATCATCACATAATTTGAGTCCCTCTTTCCTCACTTGTAACTGAGCTAAACCATATGTTATGGATGGTGAATGAGACAGGGAATCCGAATCGAATCGGCGTATAATCCTAAGGTATAAGTTGCTTTGACAAGAAATCAAAGGGTTGACTTGCTTATATTGGTTAGAGTGATCACAGGCCACTGCCTCATGGGTGCTCAGGCGAGAAGACTAGAACTACGATGACGTGCGGGGAGATGAAACGTATGGTCGTCGGATTTCTCAGTGCCCAGCATTATAGGTAGGCGCATATAAAGGTAGATAAATAAGAAGATTGGTAGGTAGCTAGATATGTAGGTTGTAGGAGAGGAGACCAGCCAAGAGTCTCATGCCTCTCGACATTCACCTAAACCATCATTTAGGCTTGTTGTGCGCTCACCATTTAAAAAACCACCTTTCAGTAGGCATTTTGTGTCTTGAATAAACTTAATTAACTTTTTGCAATCTATTTATCTCAGACGAATTATGTCTGTAGTGTCTTCCTAAAAAATTGGGATCCCGAGATTACGCTGGGCTTATGGTTCTCTTCTTATTAGGCTCGAATCAAAGTATATGGAAAGAGAAACAGCGTTATATGTAAACAAGATAGGGGCTCATGGATAGGTACCAGAGAGATCAGCAATGAATCGTTTTTTCGCTACTCATAAGCGCTCATGACAATGTGAATGCAAGTGAGTCAACAATATTGAAATTTAACTATGTACTCTGATTCATTCATACCCCCACTACAACGTTGATTTATTGGTATAGGTTGCAATGAGTATGAGTACAACGTTGACATCAAACTCATACCATTCGAAATATGTTTGATTCATAAGCCTAATCAATCATTTACAGTCTTAGTTGTTGTTGCATTTACAAAAAAAAAAAAAAAAAAACGACACATAAGCAAACAAGGCAGAGTAGCAAGCAGGGTAAACCTTCTATTGACTATTTTAGTGTTCGTACGCGAATCATATTTATTTTCTGATTCGTGTATATGTTGATTTATGAGGAGTTGAAATCACCGTCATCATACGTGTTGTTAAGTATGAATATGATGAGTACTTCAAACTCTGAATATGAGTAGAGGTTGCATGATATTAAAATAAGTATGAATGCGCATAAGTATGATAAATTATAAGTATCGATTTCATTCTATTCATCTTTTTGAATACTCATTGCTGATCTCTGATAGGTACTCTGTAGATAGGTTAGCTGATCAGACTCTCTGAAGAAAACGTACAAGGTTTTCATAAAAATTTTAATATCGTTCGAGGGCAACTAAGACTGTTAAATTAGGTTAGAGGACGTGTACTTGTCAATTAAGACAAGTACAGTACCAGGAGGTCGAATTAACCCATTGCTGTGTGTGTTCATTTTATACATGAGTGGTGGGAACTACAGTTTAAAGTCGGCACCGAACTACAGATTTTTTGAGAAACTTTTTCATGGCAATTTTTATTTACTCTCAGAGTTTTTGCCAGAAATCTGTTGAGGGGAAGTCGCCGAAGAAATTTTTTTTTTTGTTTGTTTTGATGTCTGGCCTGGGGCTCGAACTCTGACTTTACGCCTAATAAACACAATACCTACTAGACTACGGCGACTTCTTTTTTGTTTTACGGTTTTATTTCGAATTTAGCTGGAACAGGTTAAGGTCTTATGGATGATATTCCTAGGCTAGCATCCAGGATGTTGCAACTACAATAGTATTGAATTTATCTATGTATCATCTTATAGGTTCGGGTAGCCTACTTGGACAACAGTTTAATTCTTCAAGCTGTTTTTAGAGTTCATAGTTGCAACACATGTGTGGAAATATATGGGTATCCTTTGCATAACCTTACCAGTGCCTTATTTAAATTGTTTTATTTCTACTGGCAATTTCAAACATTTTATTGCCTTCCATGCAACGTAACCCATTGTGATGAAATCTATCTAAGCCAACTATTGCTTTCTCTCTCTCTCTCTCTCTCTCTGTATATTTATATACATTTTGTGTATCCTTTTATTGCTGCTGTTTTTTTAAAGCATTTCGTTTATTTTTTTTTTTATTTTTTAAGACAATTTGAAATATGTGTTCGTTTGTCTGTCTGTTGGGGTTTGCCCCTTGCCCCTATACATACAGTATGCACATGGCTGCAATTTAGCTTAAAGGTCTAGATTTAGTTTTAATGGTACACATTCCTTTATTTTTTTGTTGTTTTTTTTCAAAAATTTTGCAGCAGTTGAGCTCTGGTTATTATTGCTAAAAACCAAATATTATCAGTTTATATGGAATATTTTTTTCTTTCATTTGCTACTTATTATATCAAAAAAAAAAAAATTATTTCTAAAGAACTCTTAAACGCATGAAATTGTTGCTGATGATGGTCCTTTTGGCTATTAAACAACAAGAAAAAGTACTTTTAGTTTCATTTTTCTATTTGTTCTGTTGGTGTGTGTGTTTTTTTTCTTTTTTAAATTTTTTTTTTAAGTTTTTGTTTCATTTGATAAAAATTCCAAGATTGTCGTATTTTGTGTGTATATTTGCAGAGTTTTTTTTTCTTTTTGATTTTCTACTACAGAAATCTGTGTTTGGTGCACAGTCAGGACAAAATATATAAGTACAGTTTTATAGAGGATTCCACAGGTGCTAGTAGTATACGGACTAGGAATCTTGAAAGGCATCTTCCAAGTCAAAAAAATTGTGGTAAAGTTAAGATCATTGCAAGCGACAGATCTTTGAATTTCATTAGTTGAGATTCCATGCTTGTCACTAGATTTACCAGCAGCCTTGTAACTAGATTAACTCTTAATATAGTATACGAATCACAATCTAGATGAATTTGGATTATGAAGTACATTTAATTATTTATTAATTCTCGCTTTCTCATCTTTGTCTAGTAGGTAGTGAGTTTGCTTCTTAGACGTGAGACCACGGTTCAAACCCCAGATCAGATATCTCCATCGAAACGAAATACGAAAAAAAATTCTTCGGCGACTGCCTCTCAGCAGATTTCTATCAAAAAATCTGAGTGTAAAAAAAACCAAGCCCAACAAGGTAAAGCCCTGGTTAGCTAAACGTCCACGAAACGTAACGGATCGTTTTTAGCATAGCATGAAGACCAATGTATGTAAATGCTTAACGAAATTATATCACGATTCGGTATTTGGTCTCATTGTTTTGCGTTTTCTAAAAGCGAACGTACGTTTTGTGGACGTTTGGCTAATCAGGGCTTAAGAATGACCATCAGTCAACATTTCTTTAATACTCCGTTGATGATCTTGAATACAGAAGAGTAAATTTGCACAAAGTACTGTCCCGAAAAGGTAAATCTTCACTATTTGAAAGAGGTTTTCTGATGCTAAACGCTTCATGATGAAAGGAGCAATTATTGGTTTTCGGGTACAAATCCTTCCAAAAAGTTTCAATTGAATATGTAACATGGATTACGTGGTACAATCAAGTACTGGCTTATTTGTAACAACAAGCAGATATTGAAGTCGCAGTAGTCTATTAGATAGTGGGACCACGGTTCATATCCTAGATCAAACATCTCGAAGAAAGCGAAATACGAAAAAATATTTGTTCGGCGACTTCCTCTCAGCAGATTTCTGGCAAAAACTCTGTGAGTAAAATAAATTTGCCATGAAAAAGTTTTTCAAAAATCTGTCGTTCGGAGTCGACTTTGAACTGTAGGTCCCGCCACGATCATTTATTAAATAAACACACACAACATAAGTTGTGTGAGAAGCTTTGAGTTGAAATCGCCGAAGAAATATTTTTTTGTGTTCATATTTTCGTTTTGAGGTCTGACCTGTGGGTTGAACCGTGGATTTACGTCTAATAAGCCAACACCTACCTACCTACCACCTCCTAGACAACGGCGACTCTGACCATTAACATGCACGTCCTATCAAGCTTAAGCTTACCCTTTCTCTATTTATATGAAGTCAACTTTTGCTAGTTGGGGAGTATATTTGAACAAGTGCTTTTCCAAAATTGACACCTGCATTCACATTCACGAAATTTGAAAGAAATTTTAACTGTTTAATGCAATGTAGGTCAGTGTTAAGATACATACCTATACATACACACATAATTGATCATTACAACCCTTCAGTCAGGATTACGATCTGCCATCTCAGTGTGTGTTAATTTTATACATGAGTGTCGTGACCTAAAGTTAAAGTCGACTTCAATGACAAGATTTTGAGAAACTTTTCCTGGCAATTTTATTTATTCTCAAAGCTTTTGCCACAAACCGGCAGAGACAGTCGCCGAAAAAATTTGTTGCTCATTTCGTTTTGTGATTCAGGATTCATAATAGTTTTACTGGGATCAACTGGGCCTAATAAATCTTCTCAGGATTACTTACATACACACATCATTATAATCCTTCAGTCAGAATTGCGACCTAGCTTCTCAAGCCACTTATGTTGTGTGTGTTAATTGTATACAGGAGTGTCCGAACCTACAATTTAAAGTCGATTCCAAATGACCGATTTTTGAGATACTTTTTCATGTCAATTTTATTTAACTCTCAGGGGTTTTGCTAGAAATCTTCAAGAGAGCCAGTAGCTGACGAAATATTTTTTCATGATAAAAAATTTCCAAAATATATCATATATTTTCTTCTTCTTAATTGACCATTAACAACCCGATTAACGAATTTCGGCCTGCCTTAACACATCCTTCCAGCCGCCTCTGCTTCTTGCGCGCCTTGGTCACACCAATCCATGGCAGGGCTTCCTCAATTTGCTCCTTCCAACGCAAACAAGATCGTTCTCTTCGCCGACTTCCGCAAATCCACGCATCAAATACCCGTCTCTCCGGAGCATCCTCCTCCATTCGAATGACATGGCTGAGCCAGTGCAGCCGCTGAATGTTAATACGTATCCGTTACTGTTCTATAACGGAGTTACTTTTCTTTTCTCCCACACTGTATATTTTTTAAGCACTTTTGTGATGTATTATTTGTAGTACATTGCTCTTGTTCTTCTTCTATTTCTATATTTTGAGTAACAAATTGGCATTATTTGAGTTTATATGAGTTTTTCATATTGTACTTCAAAGTGTAGCAACATCATCTTTAAAATACATTTTATTTTATATTATATTATTATTATTTTTGTTGTTGTTGTTGTATTTGTTGTTTTAACTCCTTATGATAATAGGAGCCACTACTTAGTTGGCAGTAGAAAATGTTTTTTTTTGAAAAAAATTGAAAATTTTTTATTCTTTTTTTCATTCCCTTTGTTGTTGCATTGTATAAAACCCCCTCATTGTACTTGTAAATATTTCCATGTAAAACAACATTTCTAAAGGGTCAGTTTCTATACAAAATAGAAAAAAAGAAAAAGAATTCGAGAAACCAGATGAATATTAAACCCTTCTAGTTTAGATCGTTATTGTTGAAAATCCTTCATAATGAAGGAGTAAAAAAAAGACTATTTCTGTAGCCTGTTGAAACAAACAGAAACAGAAAAAAAAGAAAAAAAGAAAACTTAGTTTTGAATTACCTTTTTGCAACATATTTAAATGTAAAGGTTGTTGTAGTTGTTGTTGTTGTTGGTTGCATTATTGTTAAATATTTTTGTATACATTTAAGCAGATCCATCATTTTCACTTATCAAGATGTACGCGTTGCTTACGGTAATAAATACTACGCTTTTGAATACAAAAACAAAACAAAAAAAATTTTTTGCATTTATTTTTCTGAATTATTTTTCTAAAGAACATCAAGGTACTGATGTTTTATTTTTTATGCTTATTTAAGCATATTCTACAATAGTAAAGGAAGAGTAAAAATATTTCTGATTTCTTTTTTTTTAATTTTAAATTCCATTTGGCAACATCAAGATGCATTTTATGACGGCGTCTTTGTTTTCTTTATTTTTCTAGGGCTTAATGATCATGTTTTCATTTTATTCAGATCGTGCCAGACATACAAAAGGGGGTCTTCAATGTAATTACGTGTACGATTTAAATAGTTTTTGATTTAGATTTTAAGTATTTTTAGTTTTGCAAGGATATGCTACAGAAAAAAAGGAAGAAGATTTTTATAAAGATTAAAAAAAGAAATCTTAAAAGTACTCGTATTGTTACCTTTTTACCTTTTAAAAGCGTTTAAAATCTGAGCTTCTGTAAGTTGGTCGCAGGCCCACTTAGCGAAGCGAAAACGCATTGGATGGTCAATTGGCTTCAACTCCTGAACCAATTGGACTTTGTATGGCGTCATACCAAGGTCTTTATGCAAAATTCGTCTCAATGATGTCTCCGAAATGTTCAATTGTTGAGAACGACGGTGAATTGTTGATTGTTGATGGCGCTTCACGCACACTTTCTGCCACAGCAACAATATTCTCGAGTGTACGCACTGTTTTTGACTTTTCACGCTTTGGTTTATCGATGAGGATGCCAGTTTCTTTCACTTTTTTCACAAGATAACGAACATACGGAGCTGACGGTGCTTCTCTTCTTCCAAAATCCGTACGCAATTTCCGCACACATTCTGCAACATTACCATGATTTTCAAAGTAATGTCGCAATATTTCCCAGCATTGTTCAAGCGTATACACAACCATATTCGTTCAGCGGAAGGATACAACTAATTATCTCTCAAACCAGACATGAGCTAAGTGTTACCACTCACGAAATAAGCACTAGTTGAAAAAAAAAACGTTAGATGGCGGACCCGATAGATTGCAAATAAAATAAAAATAAATTTAATTAAAATTCTTTATTATTCGCACAATTCTGTGTGCCACTGTTCACAGCATGATGTAAACAACAACAATTCTTTTTGTTTGTTATTCCTCTGTTTACACACTTTGCATAAACAATAACAATTACTAGACAATTGTTCGTCAGATCATTTAACGGAGGTCTTCAAACCATGTCTACTCTCTTCAAACGCACCGCGTCTTTACAAAAGACTGACCGAACTTTTACTAACGGAGTTGCTTGCTTTGCCTTGTCTTTTATATGTGAACGTAAACAATCTGATGAATGTTCTTGAAGGCGAATGTTCGTGACTTCTGCTTCTCGAAATCTCTATAAATGTAAACATCGTTGTTTCATTATTGTTGTTTGTGTATTTACATACATACATACATAATTGGCCATTACAACCCTTCAGTCAGGATTACGGCCTAGCTTCACACACCACTCATGTTGTGTGCGTTAATTTTATACGTGAGTGGCGGGACCTACAGTTTAACGTCGACTCCGAACGACAGAATTTTGAGAAACTTTTTCATGGCAGTTTATTTTACTCTCAGAAATCTGCTGAGAGGAAGTCGCCGAAGAAATATTTTTTTTTTCTTATTTCATTTTTGATGTCTGACCTGGGATACGAACCCGGGCTTTACGAATAGTAAGCCAACACACTACCTACTACACCACGGCGACTTGTGTATTTTGTTTACATTTATTCTTGTAGTGTTCGTTGTTGTATTTTTGTTTACTTATTTACCCTTTTTTATGCTGGTGTTTGTTGTTACACTAAGCAGTACGATAATTTGTAAACAGATTTGTTTACTGCATTGTTTTGTTTTTGTAGCTTTTGTTTATAATTTTAATGTTAAGCGATGTAAAAGCAAAACACCAGTATCTGGATTTTTTATTTTCGTGACAGTATGTATGTACCAGAGATCAGCAACGAATCGCTTTTTCGCTACTGATAAGTACTCTTGAATATGAGTGAGTCAACAGTATTGAATTTCAACTACTCGGATTCATTCGTACTTAGTACAACATTGATTTATAAGTACAAGTTGCAATGAGCATGAGTACAACGTTGACATCAAACTTACAACATTGGAAATATGTTTGATTCATAAGCGTACTCATTTAGATTCATATTATTCGTCAAAATTTACTGTCTTAGTTGTTGTTGCATTTACAAAGAGAGAAGAAAGACACATAAACAAAAAAGACAAAGACATCAAGCACAGCAAACACACAAACTTCTTGTGAGTATTGTAGTGTTCGTACGCTAATCATATTTATTTTGTGATTCGTGCATACGATGAGTCATGGAGAGTCGAAATCAATAACATCATGCGTATTGTTAAGTATGAGTACCATGAGTATTTCAAACTTTGACTATGAGTACCATGAGTATTTCAAACTTTGAATATGACTAGTATGAGTATGACATTAAAATAAGTATGAATGCGTATGAGTATCAGTATGATTCGAATCTACTTATCGTTTTGAATACTCATTGCCAGAGGTCAGCAACATATTAGACATATTATTGTAATATTTCTTAGTCACGAATGTACACATAGCCACAGAAGAATACATACGGATAACAAATTTCAGAAATTTTTTTAACTAATCCGTTTTCGTTGAAAATCTCTGTAATTGTCTGACAACTTTCCTCGATTTTAAGACGGTCTTTTGCTTTGTTTCAGAAATTTGTGAATGGATGCATATCTTTGTGGGCCTGTGCAGTTCAATTTCAGAAATTTTTTAACCAATGCAAAAGACCGTCTTCACATCAAGGAAACTATAAAGATTTTCAACGAAAACGGATTAGTTAAAAAATTTCGGGAATTTTTTAACCGTACGTATAATTTAGTAACTGTGTGTAAGTATAAACATATCGCCGAATGTTCAGCCAAAAGTGGTAGAAAATGCTAAGAATCTGATCTGTCTGGCTATTAACTCAGACGGCATTAACTTCATCTTTATAAGTTCAATTGAATTCTTTCGATATCCGTTGTATTTATTAACAGCTCTCATACACAACAAGAGAAGAGTTTATCATTTAAAGGAATTTTAATAAATCTATTGGCCCCGTAGTCTAGTATGTATTGTGTTGGCTTATTAGACGTAAAGCCAGGGTTCGAGGCCCAGGCCAGACATCAAGACTAAATACAAAAAGTATTTCTGGCAAAAACTCTGAGAGTAAAAATAAAATTGCCATGAAAAGTTTCTCAAAAAAATCTGTTGTTCGGAGTCGACTTTAAGCTGTACGTGCCACCACTCATGTATAAAATTAACACACACAATATAAGTGGTGTGAGAAACTAGATCGTAATCCTGACTAAAGGGTTGTAATGATCGATTATATTATGTATGTATTGGCCTTCGAAAAGCCCTGCTAATGCCAGGCGACATGTTTTTATATACCTCGTCTGTGTATTCCTAATTTACCGGCCATTTGATTTAACAAAGCGAACACTGCTAATATGGAATGACTTGTTTCCTAACGACTTATTCTGTATTGCGTTCAAAAAGCATAAATGATGTCTTAAACACTATTTCATAACATTCATGTTCTAATGAGCCTGGTTAATTGCGATTAAAGTCAACTGTTTAGCATACAATGTAAGGAGACATGACACACTGGACCATCAAGGCACATCCTCTCAATACATGCTAAACGAATTGCCACTGATTTATAAAAAAAAACAACAAACGAACGAACATTAAATATGTCATGTCTGTCATATTTAAAAGCCGGGCAAAAAAAAAATGACTGGGATTTCGAAATGGACAAACTTAAATAAGATGTACATGTACACGTATGTAGAAATCCCGGCAGCAAGGAGAACGAGTGGAAAATAAAGCAGCATTAATGCACTTGACAATCTAAAACTTCCTCTTCTATTCTGTTTTGTTCTTCATTTTATTTTTTTCCTGCTGCTAATGGCTCAAACAGAGTACTAAGAACAAAAGCAAAAACAAAACAAAAACAAAAACAAAAAAGAAGCATAATTAAGCCATAAAAATGTACGACGACTTTTTGTTTGTTTATTTCTGTTTGACATCCAAACAATTTTGTATAAACAGCGTAGTGACTACGAAATAAGTTTTTAAGCCCCCACAAATATTTCTAAGCTCAGAGCCAAGAAGTTCCATTAATAGCTGGGGCCCAAGACAAAGTACCATTTTAAGT
Source organism: Sarcophaga subvicina (assembly GCA_936449025.2). Classification (NCBI taxonomy): domain Eukaryota; kingdom Metazoa; phylum Arthropoda; class Insecta; order Diptera; family Sarcophagidae; genus Sarcophaga; species Sarcophaga subvicina. The sequence goes on along the minus strand of OW388084.2, from coordinate 110,762,540 downwards.
TCTACACTCCTGTTAATTTCTATAATAAACCAACAAGAAAAGGGAAAAAAGAACGTAATAATAAGAAGCAGAACCATATTAAGCTTAAAGAAGTAAAAACACAATTTATGTCCAATAGTTTTGACTTTAATTGCAGCACTCGCGCTTTCTTGCCTGTTGCATACTATGCTGGCAACTTGTATAAACAAAAAAAACTGAGAGAGAAAAAACTCTGCTCCCCCTTAAGTCCTATTATGCCCCCGTCATTTCTGTGTTTGTTGGTGATGTTGATGGTGGCTGTGCCACATGTAGCACAAGTAATATGGTAAGAGCAAGAACAGGCAACGACAGTCATGCAAAAAAAAAACATTGAAAAAAAACCAAGGAACTGTTTTGTTAATGTTATTCATTGTATATATTTTGTTTATATGGTTGTTGTTGTTGTTCCTGTTATTGCCGCTATTTTGTTGTTGTTTTTTCTCCATGTTTTTCTATTGTTGCTGTTGGAGTCGTGTGTTTTATAAGTTTTATGCAAAAAAAAAATAATGTTTTATGGAGGTGGCGCTTTTTATGGCCCTTTTTATGGATTTTAGAATGTTGCCTCTACACTTGACACTCGTTTAACGAGTATACATACAACCCTTCAGTCCCACTCGTAATTTTATCCATAAGTGAAGGGACCTACATTTTAAAGTTGACTCCGAAAGACAGATTTTTTAAGAAACTTTTCATGGCAATTTTTTTATTTACTCTCAGAGTTTTTTCCAGAAATCTGCTAACAGGCAGTCGCCGAACAAATATTTTTTTATTTCATTTTATTAGAGATGTCTGACATGGGTTTTGAACCCAGGCCTCATGCCAACACACTAGACCGACTAGACAACGGTTGGCCCATACAGTCTCATATTAATTTCGACTCAACTTCATAAAACCAAAGTGCTAGGTTGGCGATAGCATCCCGTTCGCTGCATCTTTTGTTCAAATTAAATTGACTTCCATTTAGAAATGGATTCCATATAAAGGGTGTTTTTTATAGAGGTATAGAACTTTAAGTTAGCATTACTTTTCAAGATGGCGACCGATTTAACAGCTGTCAAGTGATTTATTCTCAGTTTGGTTTGGCAATTCATTATGAATAGACTCACGCCTGAACAACTCTTGCAAATAGTGCCATTTATCGTCGACAAAATCATCCATCAGAGCAGTTAATTCGATTAACCATGGAACGTTTTCGCAAAACGAGATTACCGTTGTTCCCGATTTTCATAAGCGAATTGTGTTTAGCGATGAAGCGCACTTCTGGTTGAATGGCTACGTCAACAAACAAAACTGCCGCATTTGGAGTGAAGGTAATCCTCAAGTGTATGTGGAAACACCGTTACATCGAGAAAAACTGACTGTTTGGTGCGCTTTGTGGGCTGGTGGAATCATTGGTCCGTACTTTTTCAAAAACGATGGTGGCCAGAACGTTACAGTCAATGGTGATCGGTATAGAGCCATGATTACTAACTTTTTCATTCCTGAATTGAATAACCATGATGTCCAGGAGATGTGGTTTCAACAAGACGGCGCAACATGTCACACAGCTCGTGCCACAATAGATTTATTGAAAGACACGTTTGGTGACCGCCTAATTTCACGTTTTGGACATGTGAATTGGCCTCCAAGATCTTGTGATTTAACACCGCTAGACTACTTTCTGTGGGGCTATGTAAAGTCATTGGTCTATGCGGTAAAGACACAAACGCTTGACCATTTGGAAGACAACATTCGCCGTATTATTGCCGATATACGGCCACAAATGTTGGAAAAAGTCATCGAAAATTGGACGTCCAGATTGGACTACATCCGCGCCAGCCGTGGCGGTCATATGCCAGAAATCATATTTAAAATGTAATGCCACAAGATTATCTTTCGGATAAATAAAATTCATGTCAATCGAATAATCCATCATTGTTTTATTTCAACTTAAAGTTCTATACCTCTATAAAAAAAACACCCTTTATTGCACTCTTAATCCAAATGACAACAATTGTGTACCACCACCTAAATTTGACGTCGTGCAATGCTATAATTCAGCCTCCTTGTAAAACACACAAGTCGTAGAGTTTACTAGTTGAGTCAAGAGGATAATCAAGGAGAGAGTTTTTAGCCACCCGATCCATTAACCCTTGAAGCTCTAGGCCCTTTCCTGTTCTACATTTTCTAGCATAGCTTACTGATGATACGCACCAGCAACATGTGCTGCTGTTGTACAGCTTTTTTGGTAGATTGTTTACAGCAATATTTCATATCGTATTTCTTCAAAGGATTGAAGTTTGAACCCAGTAATCTGCATGCATTGAATTTCCAGACCTTATGATGGAGTACGGCTTTAAAGTATTGATGTCCAGGAGTGCTAGGAGTTTTGCATACGTGTATATACATACATAATTAGTCATTACAACCCTTTAGCCAGGATTACGACCTAGCTTGTCACACCACTGATATTGTGTGTGCTAATTTTACACATGTGTGGCGGCACCTACAGTTTATTTACTCTCAGAGTCTTTATCAGAAATTTGCTGAGAGGAAGTTGCCTGAGAAATACTTTTTGCAATTCGTTTTCTTGGAGATGTCTGTCCAGAGGTTTAAACCGTGGCCTCATGTCTGATAAGTCAACACATTATTTACTAGACAAGGGGAACGTCCAGAGCGCGCAATATAATTTCAGAAATTCGAGATTTTGTATTAAGAAAATGTCTTTAAGACTGCTAGACTTCGTATTATTTTGTAATGCCTTCTGAAAGCCTGAATAGTCCTTAAGATGATCCTGATAAAGTAATTAGGTTTTCATGAAAGTTATTCATGTGAATGATGTATCATTTAACTACAATGCCGTAAATCGAGGCACGCATATACTTGTGCTTGGGTTATAGTTTTTCTAGTTAACCTAACGCCACTCATGTGAATATTGTTTATATGGCAACACTGTTAGAAATATATTATATTGCATATATTGTATATGAAACAATTAAGAATATTAATATTTCCCTCAATAAAGATTTTATTAAACATGTAGGTAGTCATAGGCGCTATAATGCCCTATACTCTTGGACCAATGTAAGATTCAAACTCTTAGGGACTGTGGAAAACAAATTCTGTTATAGACGTTATCTAGCAATATTAAGTGCAGTTCAGTCAGTCTTGTGTGAAGACGCGGTGTGTTTGAAGAGAGTAATTGTGGTTTGAAGATCTCAGTTACAAAGTTCTGTTGAACAAACTTATAGTAATTGTTATTGTTTATGCAAAGGGTGTAAACAGAGGAATAACAAAGAATAGCAATTGTTGTTGTTTACATCAAGTTGTGACCAGTGGCATACAGAATTGTACGAATACTAAAGAATTTTGATTAAAAACTAAACACAGATTTATTTTTATTTTATTTGCAATCTACGAGCTCGTATTTTAAACGTTTCTAAAATGTAAAAACGTAACAATTCTTTTGTGGAGATTAAACGTTTTTTTTGTCTAAATTGCTTGTAGCAACCAACCAACCGAATCAGCCAGAGGACTGAATAACCGTGGTGGAACCGAAAACTGTTCCCATGTATAATGAACTGCTATCTAATCGCCTATTAATATCCAGCGGCTGCGCTCGCTCGACCATATCGTTCGAATGGAGGAGGATGCTCCAGCGAGACGGGTATTTAACGCGGGGATCTGCGGAAGTCGGCGAAGAGGACGACCTTGTATCCGTTGGAAGGACCAAATCGAGGAAGCCCTGTCATCGATTGGTGTGACCAACTGGCGTAGGCGCGCAAGAAGCAGAGGCGCCTGGAAGGATATGTTGCGGCAGGCCGAAATCCGTTAATCGGGTTGTTATGGCCAATTAAGTAAGTAAGTATCTAATCGCATATGATCACAGGGAATACAATCGATTTGATTAAAGTGATCATTGTCCTGTATATGCTCGCAAATATTATGCTGTAATATTCCATCAGAACCGCTAATTTCCATTCGCTACAAGTCGAGTTAAAATTTATTACAAACATTTTTGTGTTTCCCATCTCATACTCTAGACCATACTTCGTCCGAATACCATTTAATATAATCAATGCTGGACGTTCTCACTAGTATAAGACACGTCGTGTACTCTTCACAGGCAGTGGTCGTGCAGTACGTTTTATACATGGCTTTTGTAGAATGTTTAAATTAAAGTTACAAACCCGAAGCGAGAGTATACCTATAGAAAGACTTGAGGATTGATACAGCTATCAGTATCAGTTTTTAAACAGATAAGATTACTACAGTGTTGATATCCAACAGACTTATGACTCAACAGCAATGAGTATTCAAAAAGATGAGTGGAATCGAATCATAATTTCTGATACTTATACGCATTCATACTTATTTTAATATCATGGAACCCCTCTACTCATATTCAAAGTTTGAAGTACTCATCATATTCATACTTAACAACACGTATGATGTTGCTGATTTCGACTCTCCATAACTCAACATATTATGATTCGTGTACGAACACTAAAATACTAACTAAACGGTTGTGTGTTCGCTCTGCTTGCTGCTCTAATGAACGATTTGAGTATTATAAGTATTTTCCTAAAGTTATGAATCTAAATGAGTAGTCTTATGAATCAAACATATTTCGAATGGTATGAGTTTGATGTCAACGTTATACTCATACTCATTGCAACCTCTACTTATAAATCAACGTTGTAGTGAGTATGAACGAATCAGAATACATAGTGAAATTTCAATAGTATTGATTCACTTATATTTGAATATGTTATGAGTGCTTATGAGTAGCGAAAAAACTATTCATTGTTGATATCCTCTGAGTCCGGCTTTAGTTGCCTAATTTATGTTTGCTTATGCTAGCTTAAAATTAAAGAAATTCTTAAGTAAGCGTGTAAGGACTAGTATCATGACCAACTTGATTGTATTTCTTTTGGGAATTTGAATAGGTTCCCGGGTTCCTTTTCCTTACCAGAAAACAAAATTAAATTCAACTTAAAAACTTCTTTACCTTCCAACCAAGTGTTACAAAACTTATGTTCAACAGAATTTACTTCAAAAATCTTATTTCACTTGGCTTCAGTGGAGGTTAAACTAAAATGCTGTCATCTCGGCAAGGCGCCTTCTACTCTTTTACGAATTTATGCCAACGTTCACACTGTAAATTAAAAAAATAAATTCCATTTTTTTTTCTGTTGTTTGTATAAATTGTGCACTTGTTGCTGTTTTGTTTATGGGCCATTGATTGTATATATGTTACTGCTGTTGTTGTTGCTGCTGCTGTTGCTGTTGCTGCTCCCTGTTTATGCTGTTATGCAGTAAACTTATACCTTTGCCTTCAACATTACATTACATTTGTTTGTTTGTTTAGAACAATAATGTTGCATTTTATGTGTGGTGAATAATTTGTATTTATATGAGTGTGTTGGTGTGTATGCGTGTGTATGTGTTTTATTTTAAGATATTTTATTACGTACGGCCAACATTATAGCTATTCTAGGAGTTTAGCTTGTGTTCGTAAAGGTGGAGGCTATAAAATGTTTCTTAAAACATAAAAAAATAAAATTTTTTTAAAAGAATTTTTTTTTCTATTTTTTTTCTAAAGCTTGTACTGCTGAATACAGTACAGATTGCAAATGTTCTATGAAAAAAAGGAAAAGATTTTTAATACGTTTTCATTTTTCTCTCTGTCGTTTTGAAATACGGAAATAACAATAAAGCAGGAAAAGTTTTTCTTTTTCAATTTTTCCCTTGGATTTATACACGTGTACTAGTAGCAGTCATGGTGTTTATAGGCAAGAGAAGTTTATATGGTTGCCCATAAAATCATATTAATTGTAACCACAAATTGTTTTTTTGTTTAAATTAAATAAACACCCATAAACTCATAAAACAAAAAAATGTTTCTCTCATTTTGCTTTCTCTCTCTCTCTACCATTTAACTTTATGATGAACTTTTTCAATTTCAATTTCACTTTCTTTTATTATTTTACCATGACTTCGTATAAAAAAATTTCCTTTTTTTTCAGTTCGTAAAACAAACTTTTATTAACACAACGTATTTGCCATGTGGATGTTGCAAGTTACAGCACGTGGAAACCATATGACTGACCTGGCATTAAGGAAGCTGTGGTTTTCTTTCTTTCCATCAAATCCAAAAGAGAAATTCAAAAAGAAAATTTCACAAAAAAGTAATACATTGCCTGGGGGTAAAAGTGAATTGAAAAATTACAGGCAGTAGCCGATAGGCTAGCTAAGGTCTGATTTTTAGCAAATTGATTCCGAAGAAAGTTAGTTTTTCTTGGACTTCTGATCAAATAAATTCGCCGTAGTCTAGTGGGCAGCAGAGATCGGCAATGAATATTTTTTTTGCTACTCATAAGCACTCACGAAATTTTGAATATAAGTGCATTGACAATATTGAAATTTAACTCTGTACACTGATTCATTCATACTCACTACAACGTTGATTTATAAGTACAGGCTGCAATAAGTATGAGTACAACGTTGACATCAAACTCATACCATTTGAAATATGTTTGATTCATAAGCCAACTCATTTAGATTCATAACTTTAGAAAAATACTTAGAAATGATTCGAGTGACTCGGAATCATTCACCAAAATTTGCAGTCTTAGTTGTTGTTGCATTTACAAAAAAAAAGAAAAAATACACATAAGCAAAAAAGACAGACAGAGCAGCAAGCAGAGCAAACACACAATCTTTTAGTGAGTATTTTAGTGTTCGTACGCGAGTCATACTTATTTTGTGATTCTTGAGTTATGGAGAGTCGAAATCAACGACAACATACGTGTTGTGATGTTTGATGATATGATGAGTGCTTCAAACTTTGAATACGAAATTTAGAGAAGGCGAAGTCATGAACGTTCGCCTTCAAGAACATTCATCAGATTGTTTACTTTGCCATATAAAAGGCAAGGCAAATCAGGCGACGGAGTTAGTGAAGCTTAGTCGGTCTTGTGTGAAAATGCGTTTGAAGAAAGTAATCGTGGTTTGAAAATCTCCGTTACAAAGATATGTCGAATAATTGTCTAGTAATTGTTATTGTTTATGCAGAAGGTGTAAACAGAGGAATAACAAACAAAGCAATTATTGTTGTTTACATCAAGTTGTGAACAGTGGCACCCAGAATGAGGCGAATAATAAATAATTTTAATTAAAACTAAACACAAATTTATTTTTATTTTATTTGCAATCTACTAAGCTCATATTTTAGACTTTTTTAAAAAGGAAACACGTAACAGTATGTACATATGCATAGAAAATTAATTTCTAAGGTTTGAAATAAAATTTTTACTCTCATGAATAGAGGTACAGTACTCAGCTTAGAAATTTCTACTGAATTAAACGGCTGCAATTAAATGTTATTCACTTAGCAAGGTGTTATAAGTAACAAAACTTTTCCTTATTACTGTCTAAATAGCCCTCTTAACGGAAAAACTATAAAAATTTTCTTCATTTTCATTTTCCATTCTGGGCTCATTAAAACATTTTTCTACGATTTTAATAAGCAACAAGAAATTGCTTCTAAATAAAGTATCTGTCATCGAGAGCTAACTCGCTATGGAAACTTGCATTTATGCAGGTATTTTTTCTTGCCTTCATTATCCAGTCATTCATCTGCCATTATGCTGATCTTCTTCTGTTGGAGTCTTGTTTTGTAACCCTAAAGTATGCAATCAAAGCCGCTTAAAACAATTTAATGATTGGTTTTAAGCTTTAAAATCATATTTTAATCTGCATATCATTAATACCAATTTAAACTTTCTATACGTTGGCTTAAAAACGCAACAACTTGCAATACAAAGCAAGGCAAAGTGAAGCAAAGTAAAGTTGTAATGCTGGCAATGGGTTGGTTAGTTGGTTCGTTGCTTGCTTGCAAAATCGTTGACTTCCTTTTTATAAAGAAAAAAAAAAAAACAGAGCGCGATGAACGCAAAACTATATAATCGCGCTTCAAACAACTTGTTATCAAAAGAAAAGCGCAACAGGCATATGAAATATGTTTTAAAATCTTAGCAATGTTCGCCTATAACATAAGCTACTTTAGTGGTTTCCATAGGAATACCGCGTGCATGTTTCGTTGCATGACGTATTGGAACGAAAGATACCCCCGCTTTTATATTAAATTTATTCTCCTCTCTGTATATTTATAATTATGCTTTAAGACATGTGTTGCAAGCACTCTTTTTAACGCCAGCGATGAAAATCACTTAATGCTGTCTAAATCGTCATTATGAACATCAACATCGTACAGTCATTATAATCATCATCATGATCATCATCATTGGTGTTGGCGACGCTAACGCCGACACCATGAAGTGATTATTTCATAGACTTTCATGCCACAAGTAAATACCATCTCTTGTGAAAGATGGCAGCCAAAGATGTAATAAGTAAGGAGCGCACGCTTGAAAAGCTTCATAAAAGAACATCAAATGCCAATCCAATCCAACCCAGCAAATGGAGTTGGTTGGCTCATTATCATTATAATAATCACTTGGCGGTAAAATCATGATAAAGATCTGATAAAAGTATGATTAAAAAAAAAAAGGAAACAAGTATTAAGGACACGCCTTTTAAAAAAGAACAGAATGAGAAAAGAAGCAAAGGAATCCTCTGGTAGAGTTTTATGTTTTCCTTGGATAAATTAAAAATATTTTCCTTTCAAGCCTTAGGCTTTCAAATTTTCCATAATTTGCTTGCTTGGCTTAATAATTGAATAAAATCGTATTAAAACAAGACTCTGTTTCCATTTGAAAATTATAAAGAAATACTTTGGCTTATATTCGTTAGATTTCAATTAAAGATTTCATAAGTTTTTCCAGCCAATAATTATTTATTGGCTTAAATTTAGAGAGGGAGAGAGAGAAACAAAACAAAAAATATTCCCATAACGTTAAAAGCAAAATCTTAATAATCATATCTCAACACCATCTTCTTTTAATGGCCAAAACATGGTTACAACAACAATATTATCAGCAGCAATTACCAACACTATTAGGCCAATAAAACATGATTCTTAAATATTTCTGTAAAGTTAAGAACTCCTAGGGAAAGAAAAAACTAAAGAGGCCAATTGGAAATGTAAGTCATCTTAAGCAATAAAAGGCTAACCCTAAAACCCAGCTATAATATGGCATTCCCAGGAGGAAACTATTCTCTGATTATAAAAAATTCTTTTCGAGAAAGAAGTCAACCGAAATTTTCATTACCCTGCCGTCCGTAGCCATTGTTTTCATTACAATACTTTTACAGCATGTCACATAATGCAAAATTATATTCACTTCAAGGCAATATTCCATTCCAAGGCAGTATTACCCTGGTTTTGATCATCATATCTGCAATATCTTACAACATATTGACATGCGTGCTCCCTTTCATTCTCTCATACCGTACAGAGGCCTAGCATACTTCAGATGCCTGGCACGTCATTTCAAAATCTTTATAAATTTACCAGACTTAAGACGCTTTCCATCTTTTGTGTCTAAACACTTTGACACTAGCCCTATGACATAATAGGCTGAACAGCATCCTAATCTCATGCATTTTCCTCTTCCAGTGTTGACTTTGCTGTACAAAGTCTGTGGGCTGAGGATTAACCCGTGCAAAACCAAAATAGTATAGTATCACTTAAGAGAGGGAGGAAGCCCCCTAAATGGAAGAAGCCGAAGCCTTCGGCGAATTATTAAGGCATAATGCTGAACAGCAAACTAACTTGGAGGACCAAGCAGACCCTAATGAACTGCGGAAGACTTGCATAGAAACACTGGAATGTAAACGGAAAATGCTGTATTGGATGTATATATGATGGTCAGTCCAATCTCATTGCTAGAAAGTTAAAGAGACTGGCAGTGTCAGCATAACAGCGGTAATAAGAAACTATCCTATCGTGACGCTGGGGTTTCCATTGGTTTTCAGTCCTTTGAAACTGCAACTGAAGAAAAGAACGATGAAAGTCGTGGGTAGGATAATGGAAGACAGATTGAACATGGGATTCTTTAGGGGGCTTCGGGATCTCGTGGATCTAGTGGCTGCTGACTCTTCAACTGAACCCTGTACAGAACGAGTGAAATTTTTAATTTTTTGCAATGTTTTGCATCAAGACTGAGTAATAATACCGAACAAGGTATTCGGGAAGGTATAAACTGTGTTAAGAGCGGCACTATTCTGTGGTACAAGGATGAGTAAAAATCTGTTAGTAGTACAACAGTATGGTCGACTTATCACAGAATGTTAGAAACCCTTCTATTCGGAAGTTCATGCCATCGAAAGACGTACTAAATTCAACTTAAGTAGAAGGCAATATTATCTGATAGTCAGTTGGCTAATCAAGCACTTGGCTCCCATGAGATTGTCTTGGTAAGTTGTATCAGTTCGGCAGGAGAAATACGATCATGTGGGCTCTTAAGGCTCTTAAGCAGGCAAGAAACCATTCTAAATTCATCTTGCTGATCTCACTAATAAATGATGTAATTAAATAATCCAAGAAAAATATTTCATAAGAAGCTTACTCTACCTGGAGGTTGGAACTACATGTTGGGAGAGTTGCAAAGAGAATTAAAATGGTGTGAAAAAACTGTGCTGAAGTGAGAATTCTGCCTCATTGCAAGGCTCACCACTTAAACTGTAATTTTATCACTGTATTTATCTCCATGATCCATTAAGTAATAGGTAGGCACGCGAAGAGACTCCACTTCGCTAAGAATGACTTCTGCAGATGCTGTACATTGTCTGAGGAGGTAGAGACATACATACATACATATATAATTAGTCAGGACTACAACCTAGCTTCTCACACTACTTATGTTGTGTGTATTAAGTTTTGTAGCTGAGCGGCCGAACCTTCAGTTTAAAGTCGACTCCGAAAGACAGGTTTTTTTGGAAACTTTTCATGGCAATTTTATTTTCTCTCAGAGTTTTTGCCAGAAATCTGCTGAGAGAATATTTTCATTTTGATGCCTGACCTGGGGTTTGAACCGAGGCCTTATGTCTAATGAGCCAACACACTATCCGCTACGTAAGTACCTCCTAGGAGGAGGTAGAGCGCATGGAATAGAATTTCAGTGTCCATTTATGGCTGGACACAGATTTGTTTCTTGAAAGCCATTAAACTTTCAGGCTGCTTAACAGTTTGGCTTCAATTCATAACGGGTGCTTACGTATGTCCAAGTGCGCTTCGGATCGAACATGTTGCGTTACTCTGCTTAAATCTTCACAGTTAACGAGAGGAACCGATAAAGACATTGATATTCCAGCACAAATTTATTTATCTTTTCTCCGCCGTTACCACCAAAAATGATGTCAGTCTGGAGATCAAGCGTAAGATCACTCTGGCCAACAGTTGCTAGTATGGTCCCAATAGGCAACTGAGTAGCAGAGACATCTCTCGTACGACAAAACTAATACTCTACAAGACGGTCATCCTCCCCGTGCTTCTTTGTGGCGCAGAGGCATGAACCCTATTAAGCCCTAATGCAGCAGCCTTGAGAGAAAAGTCCAACGTAAGATCATCGGTCCAGTGCGAGTTGGCGATGATTTCCGCATTCGATCCAACAGTGAGCTGTATGAGCTCCTCAACGACATAGACGCTGTGTAGCGTATGAAGATCCAGCGGCTAAGCTGGCTCGACCATGTCGTTCGAATGGAGGAAGATGCTCCGGCGAGACGGGTATTTGATGCGGGGATCTGCGGAAGTCGGCGAAGATGATGAATTTGTTTGCGTTGGAAGGACCAAATCGAGGAAGCCCTGCCATGGATTGTTGTGACCAACTGCCGTAGGCGCGCAAGAAGCAGAGGCGCCTGGAAGGATGTGTTAAGGCACTCCAAAATTCGTGAATCGGGTTGTTAATGGGCAATTAAGTATGTAAGGTTACAAAAGCTGGTGCTTCAAGCAACACCAGTCTTTACATTACAAGGTTAAAAGCCTGGACTGGGTAAAACTGCCTTTATATAAAAGTAACCTTGTGTTTTATTTCCTATCGACCTTTTAAATCGATACGTACTTTCTAATCCTATTTACGGTTTACCTACCGTACCAACTGTTAAACTTATGGTTTATTTGCAAAATAAATGAGTAGATAGACGCAAGAGAGCAAAAAAGAAAATTAAAATATTCGCGCAATTCTACGTTTGACTTCCCTCTGAATGCATGCATGACTCTCTGCACTTATGTTGCTTGCTTTATGCAGAATATTTGTATTTGCGAAATGCAATACTTGTTGCAATTTTAACCAATGTATTGTGGCTTTTAAATCCCATGTTTAGCTGATTAACGCGCAGACAGACAGACAGATAGGCCGATATATGCACACACATACGCATACACAATATTTATACAATTACCAGAAGTGTTGCATACATGTAAGCATACATGCCACATGGAATTTTGCTGTTTAGACAACACAGAGGCTGCTATGGAGAGTGGAATGGTAGGCAGGCAGTCAGTTAGTCAGTCAGTTAACAGGTGGGTGGTAAATGTAACTTATGAGTTTAAAATTATAGCCTTAAGGCTAGTGTTTGTTGCTTAAAATAAAATATTTTGATCATGGGGCCATAAAAAGCACAGCAACTTCAATGCTACCACTACTACTACTACTACTACTCAGGGTTTTATGTTCTAATAAAGCAGCAAGAGATTGGGATGATGGCTTAAGAGCCCCTCTCATTGGGGCTTTTTTGCACTCCGGGAAAATAGTATTTATTGAGTGACTGTGCTTAATTGGTGTTTATAGTGCGTTTAAAAGCATTTTATAGCGTAGTTCTTAAAGAAATAAAAGAAAACATTAGTTCTTCTTTGCTTGCTTAGTTCTAAGCCTGGTTAACACATCTCAGCATATAAATCATGTCTTGCAACATTTGCATATGAGTGTTAGCTGTAGCAAATAGCCACTTAGTCATGTGTCAAAAGTGACCTTAAAGTTGTTTAGAGAATATAAACAACATGCCTAGAAAAGATGTTCAACATTTTAAACTAAAAATTATTTCGAATTTTTTTTTTGTAACATAAACACCAAAGAGTTGGCCTGCTTTCCCTCCATACATACATATGTACATAAGCTTATATGACGATGACAAATGTCTTTTTACATGGTCCATTATATTATGACTCAAGTATAACACCTTGTTTAATCTAAAATTTTGAAATTTGTTCATCAGCCATACAAAAAAAAATTTAAAAAAAACATTTTCATTTAATACCAACCAAGTGCTCTGAATTTTACCAAAAGATGACTACGATGATGATGATGATGATGAACACAAGGAAATTGCTGAATACCTGATTCAAGTAGACAACAGGCATTTAACAAAATAAATCAGCCTACATTACTTGTAAGACAAGCTAAACAGTGATTGGTACAACTATGCGTACAAATTTAGAATGAAGAAATTTATTTTGGGATTTTGATTTCCATAAAAAATATTTTTTTTTAATATTCTTCAAAAAACACGTCAATATTGTTACAGTTTTACGCTAAAAAAAAGGTTTGCGACAAACTTTGTTTTTTATTCACTATGGTCGACTGCGATCATACGATCTATTGTAAGGGTAAGCCAACAATATCTCTTCCATCACCTAATAAGCATGCAGGTGTCTTCTTCTGGGATATATTAATACCGCACAGGTTCGAAGTACATATATGTTACATATGTACATAATTGTCCATTACAACGCTTCCCACAGGATTAGGACACAGCACTTATGTTGTGGTGCTGAGAGGAAGTCGCCGAAGAAATATTTTTTTCATATTTCCGTTTTGAACCTGGAGTTTGAACCGTGGCCTTACGTCTACTAAGCCAACACACCTACTAGACTATTGCAACTTAATCTTCCTACAATGACTTATTCTTCAAACCGTAGTAATACTGGATCTTATATGTTTCTCTCTATTTTCGCTTTCGATGTGTATCCCCTTCCATATATCTCTTCTCACTGTACTGCCTCATCAGCAGCATGGGATCTTCTCTCAGTGAGCTCTCAAATAACCTGGCTTCAAGCATAAAGTGGCTTTATCTCCCCTGATTAGTTGATCAGCTCATCTTATAAGTGCTTAGTGCTTGGATGATAGCATGACTGACAAACAATGTTGTTCCACCGCCTTTTGTGTAGTCGCCGTAGTCTAGTAAATAGTGTGTTGGCTCATTAGACGTGAAGCCACAGTTCAAAACCCAGGTCAGACATCTCGAACAAAAACGGAATATGAAAATAGCAGATCTCTGGCTCTGTGACTAAATCAAATTGGCATGAAAAAGTTTCTCAAAAATCTGATGTTCGAATTCGACCTACAATAAACTGAACGTCCCACCACTCATGTTTAAAATTATGTGGTGTAAGAAGCTAGATTGTAATCCTGACTAAAGGATTGTAATGACCAATTATGTATGTACGTATGTATTGCCGACCTTTGTAGTTTCTATGCAAAAGGAATTGAAAACATCTTCCGATATTATAGGGCTACGCAGATACCAGCAAGTTTGTCATTGGCCTCAGAATATTACAGTCTGGGTCTGAAGGCTTCCGCTTTTGTTCCAATATCTGCTCTCTATTTATTTATAGAATTATAGAATGGTGCCTCTTTTAAAAGAGCATATTGACAATCACAAATGGGAGACTGTAAACCATTCGATTTAATAATATACGGAGTCCTCTAATGAATTCCGTATTAAACATGTCTTCCATTGTATTAAGCATAGTCTCCAAGGCTCCTGGCTAATGGCATGGTCCAGGCATTGTAATGAAATATAAATACAAACGAAACCGCAGTTCTCCAAACAATTTTTGCAAAAAGAAAAACTGTGGAAAATCCCCCGTAGTCCATATCAAAACGAAAATATGAACAAATATTTCTTCGGCGACTTACTCTAAGCAGATTTCTGACAAAACTTTTAGAGTAAGTAAAATTGCTCAGAAATCTGTCATCCGGAGTCGACTTTAATCTGTAGGTCCCTCCACTCATGTATAAAATTAACACACACAACATAAGTGGTGTGAGAAGCTAGGCCGTAATCCTGACTGAAGGATTGTAATGGCCAATTATGTAATGATGTCCGCTCAGAATAATTAACTCTGTTTTAGAAGGCTTTCGTTCTTGTTCCAATATCTGTTCTCGATCCATTCATAGAAGGGTTCTCTTTTAAAATACAATATTTTTTCTCATAAATGGGAAACAGTCTGCCACTCGATTTATTAGGACATGAAGTTCTGTGATGAATCCCGTATTAAATTTGTCTTGCATTGTCTTAAGCATAGTCTCCAAGGCTCCTGGCTCATGGCAAGGCGCAGGCATTCTAATGAAATAAAAATACAATAGAAAACGCAATTCTCCAAACAATTTTCTAGTTGGAAAAGTTTTAACAAAATTTGCCAATAAATTTTTGCAAAATGAAAAACTGGAAGTCGATGTAGTCTAGTAGGTAGCGTGTTGGCTTATTTGACATGAGGCCACAGTTCAAGCCCCAGGTCAGAAATATGACAAAATATTTCTTTGTCGACTTCCTCTCAGCATATTTCTGGCAAAAACTCCGAGATTAAATAAAATTGCCACGAAAAAGTTTCTCAAAAATCTGTTATTCGGAATCGACTTTAAACTGTAGGTCTCACCACTCATGTATAGAAATAACGCACACAACATAAGTGGTGTGAGAACTTAGGTTGTAATCCTGACTAAAGGGTTGTGATGAACCAATTATGTATGTGTGTAGGTATGTAAAATCAAAAGCTGTGGGCATAATTTTGAAAATTCTGTCAATTCGAATAGAATTTGCTGTGTATGAATAAATATTTTCATAATGCCTTCATGATTTTCTTAAAATTTTCATTTAAAATGTGAATCCCCCCAAATTTCATTCTTTTAATTTGTACTACGAAATGCCTTTTCCTTTATGAAACCTGCTCCCCCTCACCATCCATTATCCATTATGTACGTATGGATGGATGGATAATTCATTTCGTTTTAAAAGAAATTAAAGCGTATCATTTCATTTCTTTTTTTATTTTTTAAATAAGATTTATGTATGAATTGTGTTAATTACAAAATTACATTAAAAACGAAATGAAATGGAAGAAAAAAAAAACGAAATGAATTCCATTTGTTAACGTATTTAAAATGAAAAACTGAAATGGACAACCAGAGAAGAAGGAAAGCAAAAAAAAAAAACAGAAATCCCAGCCATAATTTTTCATTATTATTTTCCGTTTTTTTTCGATTTTTTCCATATTCAAAGATAAGACCCCTACGGAAACATGTGTTAAATACGCAAGATTATCACTACGTACACAAATGAATGTGAATAAAATGAATATTCATAAAATGCATGCATGGGATGGCATGGCATGGCATGGCAGGGTATATGGTATGGTTGCCTGAATACATTGCTTGAATACGATGTACAAAATGAATGAATGAATGAATGAATTAAAAATTGTTTCTTTTTTATTTTTATTGGATCTGTTTTATTGTTGTAAATCCAGACAAATCGATGTGAGTCAATAATTACAAGCAAATTACAAGATGAACAACGAAAACAACACAACACTCACGCTGTTGTATTACAAAAATATCTCCACGTTTGTTTCAAATACGAAACAAAGTTCAAAATCATTTTGTTTTCTTATATGTACGTACATATGTACTCGTACCATAAATGAAGCCATAATAATTTATAAATAAATATTTAAAAAACAAAATGTAATAAAATTATTACAGAGAGAAAGAAAGGAAAAAAAAACACAAAAAATTAATGATCTTTCGTAACATAAGGACAGACTTGCTTGCTTTCAAGTCTTTTTGAAGTCATATGCAGCCAAAGAAATAATTTATTTGTATACGAAATATTGATTAAAACTGTTCTGTTGTTTTTGTTTCCATATGACTTTATAATCTTCTTTATAATGGCCTGGTATACATACATCCATAGATAGGCTGTTTGGTTTATTAAAATCGTCGAATGCAACATTTTGTTTTTATTTAAATGGTCTTATAAATTATTTTTGTTTTCTTCTTCGCCCTTGTCTTCATCTTCGTCTTCTGCTGTTGTTGTTGAAATTATTTCAGCTTCTTTTTTATTTCCATTTTTTTTTAATTTTCTTAGCTGATAAGAAATGACACCATTAAACCGCATATATTCCCAAAAGAAAGATGCTCCATATTTACATATATTTTCTTCATCTTCATCTTCTTCTTCGCTTTCTTAATGAATGCATTTTTAAGTGTTTACCACCACTCCAGCCTGCTTTGTGTTTTAGTTTGACGTTACCAATCGAATATAGTATGTGGCAATAAGTGTGAGACAATCTTGAAAATTTATGATTTGAAAGTGTTACAAGTGTCAACGTAATCAACACTTGTTTTTCTGTTTTTTTTTTGTTTTTCGTAATGAGACTGTGATAATGATGACAACGATGACTACCAAACTAAAGCTGGCAACCTGAAAATAATTTGATATTAAAAAGCAAAACATTTTTAATATTTAATGAACTGCATTGAAAGCAAATAAATTTTTTTTCTTAATTTTTCTTCCTTAATTTTTCGTATTTATGAATCTGGTCCGAAAGACTCACTTTCCAGGCTTTCATGGACTCTCTACTCCCTAATTTAGGGACCCGAAATGAAATGTATATTCATATAAATATATCAGTCTGAAAAGCGTATTAGATCAATAGGACAATAAGATCACCCTTTCAAATCCTTGCGGCCGCATTCTCCCTAGAGGAGTAAAAGGAACATATATCAAGTCTCCAGGTGCTAATGATATTCTAACGAAAATGAAGAATATGGATCTGGTGTTATGCTTTTACATCACTTAATAAAAAAAATGGTAAATAACTAAACAAAAATACAACAACATACACTGCAAGAATAAATGTAAACAAAATACACAAAAACAATAATGAAACAACGATGTTTACATTTATAGAGATTTCAAGAAGCTGAAGACACGAACATTCGCCTTCAAGAACATTACCTACTAGGCAACGACGACTTCAAACCATATGTTACGAAAATGAAAAAACAAGATACTGATGTTTTGCTTTTACATCGCTTAACATTAAAATTATAAACAAAAACTACAAAAACAAAATAATGCAGTAAACAAACCTGTTTTCAAATTATCGTAGTGCTTAATATAACAACAAACACTAGCATAAAAAATGGTAAACAAGTAAACAAAAATACAACAACAAACACTAGTAAACACAAGTATAAATGTAAAC
Organism: Sarcophaga subvicina; assembly: GCA_936449025.2. Lineage (NCBI taxonomy): Eukaryota > Metazoa > Arthropoda > Insecta > Diptera > Sarcophagidae > Sarcophaga > Sarcophaga subvicina. The sequence continues at coordinate 110,744,308 of OW388084.2, read as the reverse complement.
AAAATACACAAACAACAATAATGAAACAACCATGTTTACATTTATAGAGATCTCGCGAAGGCAAAGTCATGAATTTTCGCCTTCAAGAACATTTATCAGACTCTGCCATATAAAAGGCAAGGCAAAACAGGCGACTGACTTAGTAAAAGTTCAGTCAGTCTTTTGTGAAGACGCGATTCGTTTGAAGATAGTAATCATGGTTTGAAAATCTCCGTTACAAAGATCTGACGAACAATTGTCAAGTAATTGTTATTGTTTACGCAAAAGAGTGCAAACAGAGGAATAGCAAACAAAGTAATTGTTGTTGTTTACATCAAGTTGTGTACAGTGGCACATAGAATTGTGTGACTAATAAAGAATTTTAATTAAAACTAAACACAAATTTTTATTTATTTTATTTGCAATCAACGAGCTCAGCTTTTTTAAACGTTCTTAAAAGGTAAAAACGTAACAATATCATGCCAGTAGTGTTTCATGTGAATAGTGATGCTATTTTAGTACGGCTACTGATGATCCTATGGTACTTCGCGAAAAAAGCTTTGGTGTGGTATTAACTCTTTCTCCATCGAGTACACTGTGAGAGCTTTATAATGTTTACAGGTAATGTAGATTTAATCAGGCTGATCTTAGGTTTCAAAATTTGAAAGAAAAATAAAATAGAGACACAGACAATTTATTAAAGCGAAGAAAATATTTATGCAACTATAATGTACGTGGCCCATCCAAGAGCTCGAAGTATGACATAATTTTTCCAGTATTTCTATCGGGGTCTGAGGAGCTGTGTGAAGTCGCCTAAATGTAGTAGGTAGACGTGAGACTTCCTCTCAGCAGATTACTGGCATAAAATCTAAGAATTTCCATGAAAAGTTTTTTAAAAATTCGTAGTTGAGAGGTGGCTTTAAACTGTAGGTCGCGCTTACTATGGATAAAATTAACACACCCAACATAAGTGGTGAGAGAATCTAGGTTGTAATTCTGATTGAAGGGTTGTAATGATCAATTATGTATGTATACATCTCTTAGAAGCTGTGTTGTTGTTATATTTTAGACCTGAAAGACAATTTGATTGCATACGAGAGACTACACGTAGAACCACAAAAATATTGTGAGTTGAAGTGAAATTGCTAGATCTTGCCAATCAAGAGTATGCTACAAAATGTTACATCAATTGCTCTCCAAACTCGCCTGTCGATATGTTCATGCTATCAAGTGACATGTGAAATGTTGAAACCACATGTCAACCAATTTCCAGAGTTACATTTTAAGTAAAACAAAGTCAGTAATCTTGTCTGCTTGCTTCATTAACTGCACAGTTGAGAATTTCATCGTGCTTCAAGTAATACGCCCAGTGATATCGTTGGTTCGCAAAACGCACCAAACAATGGATCTTTCAGTTTGAATTTATAGCTACTGAACTGTCCTTTACACTCATTTCTGTAATGTTGTTTGGTAACGTCCTCTGTATATTGACATGGCTTGACTTGACCACCATATACGCCATATCTGGCAACTTTAGACAACAAAAGCTCTGCAAAAAGACAAATTTTCACAGAATTTTTTACTTGAACTTTTTCGAGTTTTTAAATTCAATTCAATTCAGCTTTTCACATCACTTATGTTGTGTGTGTCAGTTTTATACATGAGTGGCGGCACCTACAGTTTAAAGTCGTCTCCGAACGACAAATTTTTTTGGGAAAATTTTCATGGCAATTATGTTTACCCTCAGAGTTTTTGCCAGAAATCTACTGAGAGGAAGTGGCCGAAGAAATATTTTTTGTATTTTGTTTTGAAGTCTGGCCTGGTAGTTTGAACCCTGGCTTTGAGTCTAATAAGCCAACACACTATTAATTACAATGGTAGGTAGGTAGGTAGAGGTGGCTGCCCATCCAAGAAAAATTTTTCTTGGATGGACACACTTAGGCCGCATTGGGCCCATTGTGCTACCACAGTCATCCGTTGTTCCCTAGTCTCGAAACCATTCGGAGTTCCTGATGAAGCGATTTAGGCTGCCAATGTCAATCCCTGAGAGTTCCTCCAGATCATCCATGTAGTAAGTACCCAAGTACTTCCTTATCCTTTGGCATAGAGACGGGCATGTACCCAGCAGATGAGGGACAGTCTCCTCTTCTTCCTCATATCTGCAGCTTCTACAGAAGTCGTTAGCAAGGTGTCCAACTCCAATGCGCCTCGCATGCGTACCCATAATGCAATGCCCCGTAATGACACCGACAACTACATTGAGCGCGCCTCTTTGGAGTTTAAATAGACTCATTGTGCGCCCCTCATCCAGCCTTGGCCAGATTACAATACGTGTCCGTATTACAATACAATTAAAATTATATCTAGACCAGAGTGTAACAGACCAGAGACTCTGGTGGGAATCGAACCCAGTACTTTCACACTAACAGTGTAGCACACTATTCGCTAGACGAGCAGGGCACTCTTCTTCAATTCAAATATTTTATTTTGGATTGATTTTCTAAAATTTTATTGTTGACAAACGCAAATGTAATAAAAAGTATGTCAAAACATTATGCAGATCTCAAAACAGAAACGCTTACTTTCAAATCTTTAAAGCCTTGTTTTTTGCCACAATAAAAATAACATTTAATGTCTTGGCTCCATGACTTCTAAGCATGCATTGCATTATGGAAACCATCAGCAGCCAAATAAATGTAAGCTTCTAGGCCGTAATCCTGACTGAAGGGTTGTAATGGCCAATTATGTATGTATGTATGTATGTTCTTAAACACTTTTACAGTGAAAAAAAAATCTGAAATTAATTGGAAAATTGTTTACAAAAAAAAAGTAAATAAAAACGAAAATCGATTGTTAAGCCTTAATACGGTAAATGTTTAAATGATACTGCTTTTGTCATCTCTAAGCAGCATTTTGTGGCATTAAAGATATCAAATTATAATAAAATTGAAGATTAACTGTTGACTCGTTACTGCAATCACTTTGAAAATTAAAGAAAAAATACCAGGAGACATACATAAAAAAAGAAAATGAATTTTTTTTTCAAAAGAAATAACGAAGCCTGTGTATAAATGAATAAATGGTGGTTGGTTGGCTTGACTGGTTACTTGATATTGATGTCTTGGTTAAAACGTTCTCCTGAAAACAAGTGGAAAAACGAAACGTATCCAACCAATAAGGCCTGTAACGAATTGTAAAGAAATCATAATGATGATGAAAAATATATTCTTTTTTTGTTGTTGTTGTTGTTGTTATTTATTTAGTTAAGAACATTATTATGAACAAACTATACGAGTTAACAAGTTATTCTATGATTATTATTTTTTTCGTTTTTTCTTTTTTATTTCTCCTGCAATTATTTATTTTTGTTTCTCTTCCTTTTAAGAAACTCAAACATTTTCAAAAAATGTGTATGTATTTGTGTCTTATCTTTATAATCAACAGCGGCAGCAATAACAAATTTAAAGCCTGTGTGGAAAACTGTTGCGCTGTTGCTGAAGTGTTTGTTATGTTGGCTACGCTGGTATTTTAACTACAAAGATTAAGTCATCAACATTTACAGTTGTTGTCAAAGCTACTAACGACGACAACATCAAACCGCATCAGCTATAGACACATAGCGCGACCGGCCTCATCATTCGCCTCATCATCATCATCATCGTCACCGTTTGTATTAATTTTTGTTTTTTTTTTTTTGTAGTCAGCATAGTCAGCATTCTCATTCTCATAGTCATAGTCATTCTCATCATCAGCAGCAACATCATTCTCATCAGTGGCATCGTCATCGAAACAGTCACTAGAATTGCTGCAAATAAAATTCAACTTAATTTTTGTGGCAGGAACTACAAACTAAAACAACACAAACAAAAAAAAAAAAAAAATAACTTCTCTAAGCATTTGCTTTCTTGCTGTTTTACGAATATCATTCAACACAATGTAATATTTTACATATTCCATAGTATAGACAGAACTATAAAAGAATGAAATCTTTAAAAAGGGTTTAAAAACAAAGTGTTTCGTATAAAACTAAAATTGAACGAAAACTATTGCATTTGAACGGAAATTTAAAAAAAATTTCTATGGTATGACCACCTCCTACTTACCCCGGAAGGAAGCTTCAGCCTCCCTTGTCGCACGCGGATTCGCAGGGCTCCATTATAGTACTAGGAGACTTTTTGATAAGACGAAAAGAGATTTGTAATGCTGCTGAGTGCAGAGGCATGGACCCAATTAAACACTAATGCAGCAACCTTGAGAGTATTTGAGAGAAAATTCCTACGTAAGATCTTCGGCCCGGTGCGAGTTCGTGATGATTTCCGTATCCGATACAACACTGAGCTGTATGAGCTCCTCAACAAGAAAGACTCTGTGTGACGTATTATCATCCAGCGGCTACGCTAGCTTGGCCATGTCGTTCGAATGGAGGAGGATGCTTCAGGAGACGGGTATTTGATGCGGGGATCTGCGGAAGTTGGCGAAGATTATGACCTTGTTTGCGTTAGAAAGACCAAATAGAGGAAGCCCTGTCATCGATTGGTGTGACCAACTGGCGAAGGCACGCGAGAAGCAGAGGCTCCTGGAAGGAAATGTTAAGGCAGGCCCAAATCCGTTAATCGGATTCTTAATGGGCAATTAATGAGCAATTAAGTATTCCTGCTCAGTGTTCCGGGTGTAACTTCAGTTTTAATAATTGAAAAGACCCACCAGATTGAATTTCTTTGGGAGTATTGAGGTCAATCAACATGCTGTGACTCTTTTCGGAAGGATGTTAAGCTCCAAAATATTGAGCTTCAATCAAACCAATAGACCGTTTAGAAATCCGCTCAAGAAATCCTAGAGATTCGGTTGCGTATTCATTTTACCTACTAGTACAGCATCAAGGATATCAGATCCTATCTGTCTCTGTTGATAGTGTCGCAGCTTCCTTATGCAGAGGGTTTTTAATAATGTTTCCACTTTTAATCCGAAAATTCAAAATTCCCTGATTGTATCAGATCTGTTTGGCTGTTTCCAACCAGAAATGCTAGTTAGGGGAAGTCCTTTCCCCCTCCTATGACATCTAGTTGTACCAAACATTGTAAATCCCCTGGTAGTGGCGCATGCCCTTAATGTAGTTATTCTGATAAGGGCTTAATTCCTCTCGAGACATTATTCACATAGGCTACGAAATCCGATTAGAATATAACCCCATTGAGACGGCACTTGTTTTGTTTTTGCATGCTGAAAAAATCCAGTGTCAGACTACGTTTCTTATGGGCCTGACAGGCTATTTTGTGATCCAGACGAGTTAGAAACTTTTCTGTGGTCCTTGGTAATAGAAGGTTGAATATCCTGGGTAGGAGATACCCAGAGATTTATGCTTTCCGTTGAAAAATAGCATTCGTGTTCTTTGAGCTTTATAATGAAATTGAGTTGATGGAGAAGTGCACATCATTTATCCTTGCAGAACCCTTCCGTTGGCTATCAGTCTTGTTGAATATATCTTTAAGATATTGTTACGAAAATGAAGAATCTTGATACTGGTGTTTTGCTTTTACATCGCTTAACATTAAAGTGGTAAACAAGTAAGCAAAAATACAACAGCAAACACCAGCATAAAAACGGTAAACAAGTAAACAAACAACAATAATGAAACAACAATGCTTACATTTCGACGCCTCCATTCTATAAGTTCTAAGTGTACTTAGAACGTTTTTAATGTTCTTGCCTTTTTAAAATCTACGTTCTCTAACTTAAATACTGTGAAAATTTGGTTAAGATGCTCCGATACGTTCCGGAGTTACAGGGAAAAATCTTCTTAGAATACACATATAGTCGTATATCGCGTGAAAACTTTGAGAGCTCATAACTCAAAACACACATTTTCGTCTTAGAATGTTATAGAACGGAGGCGTCGATTTGTAGAGAAGCCACGATCATTCGCTTTCAAGAACATTCATTAGACTGTTTACCCTGTCATGTAAAAGGCAAGGCAAAGCAGGCGACTGAGTTAGTGAAATTCAGTCAGTCTTGTGTGAAAACGCGGTGCATTTGAAGACAGTTATCGTGGTTTGAAGATCTCCGTTAGGGTGTAAACAGAGGAATAACAAATAAAACAATTGTTGTTGTTTACATCAAGTTGTGAACAGTGGCACACAGAATTGTGCTAATAATAAAGAATTTAAATTAAAACAAAACACAAAATTTATTTTTATTATATTTGCAATCCACGAGCTCATATTTTAAACGTTTTTAAAAGGTAAAAACGTAACAATATTTTATAATCTTACAATTCCATGTAAATTACATTCCTTTATAACGCTGCTGATTACCACTAAAACTGTTCAACCACAGTACGAGTACACTTGAAAACTAACGACGGTTTTTTTTGTTGTTTGCTTTGTATGAGACTGTAAAATGCAACCGAACACACACAATTACTTCACTGTTCAGCCTCAATCTCTAGTTTCAGCTTCACAGACCAAATTGTCCGTCCACGGTGCCTGTCGTTCTGTTAAATACTACTCACTTATCATCGTCATAATGTTCAACATTTGTTAGCAAATGGTATGAATTGTTGTTGACGATGTTGTATGCAACAACACAATTTCATACTGTTTTGCTTCTTTTTTGGTTGTTGCTGGTGTTGTAGTTGTTGTTTATACTTGTTTTTCTTATTATTATTGTTTGTATAGATCATGTGTGGCTGCTACATTTCAGCAGAAGCTCCAGCATTAATGAGCAGCAGTCACAAACCGACCAACTAACTGGCAGACTAACTAACTGACTGACAACAAAGAACTGTTGGATATACTACGTGGTACTATTGGCATAAAAAATTAACACACATACATACACATAGAAAAAAAATGATAAACTACAACAAAATTGTTATAAAAGTGGTAGAAAAAGGCACAAAAAAATGAAAAAAAATGCTAGAAAAACGTTGTTAATCATTATGATTGTAATGCTGGTTGTTTGGATCACAATCAGAATCAGAATCGGTCGTCGGTTGCAAGTGAACAACAAAATTGCAATTGAAAATTGCTAAGCATGATAATAAAATTTTGTTGTTTTCTTACTACAGTGACTTCATTTCTTTTCGCTGCTTTTCTATCAGCAATATTTTACACAAACAATCTACAATTTGGCGCGTGTTAAATTAAAAATGACATTCTGTTTGATTAGCTACAAATTCGTGACGGAAATAACGGTGACGGATGAGCGCGGCAAAGGAATTTGTTTGTGTTTTTGTTATTAATTTTCAATAATTTTTGGAAACTTAATTTCAAGGTTTATTTAGTTTTGGAAATTAATTTTCATGGAATGATTGATGATGAGTTTTTGTTTTCTTTTAAATTAAAACAAATTCAACAAATTTTTACCAACAAAGGTTTCAATAAGTGCCGAGTGTTTTTAAGAGCGTGAGAATTCAAAAAATGAAGACGCCGTAGTGTAGTAGATAGTTTGTTGGGTTATTAAACGTAATCCAAATCCGTCAGATCAGATATCAAAACGAAAATATGAGAAAAATATTTTTGCGGTGACTTACTCTCAGCGGATTTCTGGCAAAAACTCTGCAAATAAAATTGACATGAATAGTTTCTCAAAAAATCTGTCGTTCGGAGTTAACTTTAACCCTGGACGGTTACTCTTCATTTTTGTACATTAAGGTTACTCTTCGTTGAATTGACGAACAATTTAACTCTGAAAGGTTACTGTTCGTCGAATCGACGAAGCTCTTTTACTCTTTATCATAAGATTCTTTTATGTTTGGCCAAATTTCGCTCTCTTTTTCAACAACGTTAGTTGATAACGAAAGCCTGCAGTGAGTAAACGTACGCTGGCGATCCATTTTTTTAACTCCGGTTGGTCATTTTTGTACAGTAACGTTACTCTTCGTTGAATCGACGAACAATTTAAAAAAAAATGTTTACGTCTGCTCACTGGCCGCCAATTTTCCGCATATGTTCACCGCAGGTACCGGTTAAAAGGTCCATTCGATCAAATTACAAATTTTTAACTACTCTTGTTATTTTTGTAGTTGAAAAGAAGAGCCTGCTAGCACTGTCCTAGACATGGACGGAATCACATAAATGGCCGAAATAAACCACAGACAAGTTTCGGTCGCCAAGTTTCCGGACTATTGCAGGGTATGTTGCAATGAGGAGGAGTTGGAGACTATCGAATACCTCCTCTGTAACTGTCCAGCCCTTAGTAAGTTGAGTTTGGGGACCCTTGGCAGGTTCTTCTTCGCGGATTTGAATTCTTTGTCGGGGGCCAACATTAGGCTCTCCAAGGATTCATTAATAGTTTGAGTTAGTTGAGAAATGCTAAAGCTTCAATAGTGTAGTCGCGCTCTCTTATGTATTTTGTTAATCTGTGGAATTCCTCTGCTTCCTTATTCTCCCTTTCCTACTTCCTCTCCTTTTTCCCTATCTCCTCTATTATCCTCTCTCCTTTAGGCCCTAGTACAATGGATCAACTTAACCTCCGGGTTCTGTACTTGTCTCAATTGGCAAGTAAACGTCCTCTAACCTAAACTTAAAGCTTCCAATAAAACAAGCCTAATTGTGATTAATTGAGTGGCTTTCGATGTTTAAGTAGTGGAGATGATATAGGAAGCTACCATATACAGTCACAGAAAAAGTCTACATACAACGTTGTTGGTTTTTCTTCCTAATAATTTCTAGTTTATATTTCTTTTATAATCGATTTTGTCTTCAAACATTCTTAATTGTGATTACCTTAAAGTACATTATAACACCTTTTTTAATTTGAAAAAAAAAATCGCCAGGAAAAAGTTTACATACAGCGGTGTATGTAGACTTTTTTCTTGACTGTATGTATTGATTGCATTTTATTGTTGGGCAAAGGCATCAAAGCGCTGTAACCAGACGATGTATACTTCGGTGCTCAACATACATAAGATTTCTTTATAATAACTTTCTGAAACCAGTTGTCTCCTGGCGGATATTAGAATACTATTCAGGGTCAGTAAGGATAACTCCCCTTGCTTAGTACTCCATAAGTAGTCAATTGTTTGCTTCTGAAATGAATAACAAATTTTCTTTTGGTGTACAGTGTCCGTTCTGAATGCCGGTAACTTATCTCAGAGTACTCCTTGACATTTTGATACATGCATACATAATTGATCATTACAATCCTTTAGTCATGATTACGACCTAGTTTCTCACACCACTTATGTTGTGTGTGTTAATTTTACACATAAGTGGTGGGACCTACAGTTTAAAGTCGACTCCAAACGACAGATTTTTGAGAAAGTTTTCATGGCAATTTTATTTACTCTGAGAGTTTTTTCCAGAAATCTTCGGAGAGGAAGTCGCCGAAGAAATATTTTTTCAAATTTCGCTTCGTGGAAGATGTCTTACCTGGGGGCTTGAACCAAGGCCTCATGTCTAATAAACCAACATACCACCTACTCGTCTACGGCGACAATCAAATCCAGCAAATTTTAGATTGTCTCAAACCAGTCTGGCTTGAGAAAAGCGTTCGGTCTTTCTCTATCATCCCTTTTGACTGAATATACCTTCCTTTCTAAGCTCTCCTTCCCATTCCACAGAAATATTAGGGCAGGAGTATTTGTCTGCTGATTGCTTTAAATTCCCACATGGCCTAGGGGGTCAAAAGTTAGCGTGCCTAGTTCATTTGGCTTTTCCAAACAGTCCCCTACTAATCTGAACACAATCTGCCTGTAAGATAGTGCTTATTCCCTTATACTTTCTATTAAAGTTGGAAAAAACTTCCGTTTGAAATATATCCGAGGCTTTGCCTATGAATTCCGAACATTTTACTTTGAGATCGAACACTCCCAATCCCGTACCATTGTGTGTATACCACAGGGTGCTTCTATTCTTAAAAACATAGTTTTCCAACTGTCTCATTCACATTTATTACGCAGTCTAATTGCAAAGCATTTTCTATGGTGATTTTGTTCAGGAAGCAAACTAAGCGAGAAGCTTGATCTGTCAGTTTACGATCCTCGTTAATAAATCTTAATTAAGACCCATTATTCTAACCATATTACTCATGACTGTGGTCTTCACTATTACATGCAATGTTCTTAAAACCTCTTACGTCGCCATAAGACAGGATACGATTGATTAAGCATTTGACTGTGTTAACACTCTCGACTGTGTTTATACCTTTCACTGTGAGATATAATACGCTCTGCAGGCAACTCCTGCAAATCTCACTCTAAGAAGACCTAGCATAACTGTCAAAATACATAGCGTCACTGGTCTTCTACGAATCTATTAAAACTGTTCAGATGCTTAGAAAAGGGCGATCATTGATCACCCGACTTATTCAGCTTCATAATGGAAAGTTTACTGCGGCACGGTGTGGAAGCGGTATTGTTCTTGATGAAATATTCACTTACTTAATTGGCCATTAACAACCCAATTAACGGATTTCGGCCTTCCGTAACACATCCTTCCAGGCGCCTCTGCTTCCTGCGCGCTTATGGCAGTTGGTCACTCCAATGGATGACTGGGCTTCCTCGATTCGGTCCTTCCAACGCAAACAAGGTCGTCCACTTCGCCGGCTTCCGCAGGTTCCCGCATTAAATACCCGTCTAGCCTGAGCATCCTCCTCCACTCGAACGACATGGCCGAGCCTGGGCAGCCACTGGATATTAAACGCTGCACAACGTACATATCGTCGTTGAGCTTACTGTTGCATCGGATGCGGAAATCATCGCCAACTTGCACTGGACCGAAGATCTAACGTAGGACTTTCTCTCGAATACTCTCAAGACTGCTGTATTAGTGCTTCATAAGGTCCATGCCTGTACGCCATAAAGAAGCACGGGGAGTATGACCGTCTTGTAGAGTTCTTAATGAAATATTTCTCATAAAAAAGAACATTTTTGTTAAACGCAATTGACTTGCAATAAATTTTTTTTGTAGAAAATTGCAGTTTTTTTCTTAACAATGTCTCCTGAATTAAAATTTCGAATTAAAAAATTTGTATTCGTAAAAAAAATTTTTTTTCTTCTTTAAAACGTTCTATGCATTTAAGTGACTGCCTTCCTTGCTTCCTACTTCAAAGAAACTTTGCATATAAAAAAACGAAATAAAGAAAGAAGAAAAAATTTTGTTGAAAGCCAAGTGACTTGAATAATTTCAAGTCACAATCACTTGATGGAATATGAAAATTGTTTGAAAGCTCTAGAAATTTTGTTTGTTTCATAATATGACGTTACGTTACGTTACTGCGTTCTCAAATACACTCCTTAGACCATTTACATATGCCAAGTAAGCCATTTTTCTTAAGTTGACATACCCGTAAATCTTAAGAGGGTTGATGTTGATGTTGATGTTTTTTAACATTCCGTTTCAATTCTTTGTTTTTTCTTTTTTCTTTTCACTTTTTCAATTTCATTTCAATTCCACAGGAGTTCTTTCTTTGTAAAAAAAAATTCTGTGCTGTTTTGTTCATTTACTGCACTTTACATTTGTTACTTGAGAGAAATCATATGAATTTATAAGTTTTGTTCTGTTTTATGCCTGGCATTCACAAGTATTGGCTTAAAGAGGCAATGAATGGATCACATACACAGTAACAGCTTTAATACGAATACGGATATAAAAAGCCTTGCAGTATGTCCTTAAATGAAAGCTTTTACTGTGTTATAAAGTATTGTTGTATGTTGTTGAGCTTTGCCACATTGGCAACAGCAATCGAAACAAAAAGTTCATACAGGAAACATATGCAAAATATCTCTGCAACTACTTCTCCTTGTTTTTTTTTCATTTTCTTACTTCAGAAAAAACAGAGAAAGAGAAAACCCTCGAAAATACTTGTGTTTCTTTTTATTATTGTTGTTGTCGTTTAAAACAATATTTGCCAACTTGCTGTGTGTTTGTTTTGTATATGTTATGTATGTAGCATGCAACAATGTTATGTTATTTTTGTTTCATATTTTTCTTGTATGCATTGTGGCAAAAACAGAATTTTAAAATAATTTTTTTTATGCACTCAACATGATCCTTTTATTGTCCACCTATTTTTCTGTGCAACTCTGTAGGCCAACTTTAATATTTATGCCACCAGAATTGTTGCACATGCACACAAAATGTATGCCTGCTGCAACATAGAAAATACTTGTTGTAGTTGGAAGATAAAAAAGAAAATATGTCGGCAAGAACGACACACACTCCACCATAGGCTAGGCATAACATATAAAACAATATTTCAAACATTTTTATCCAATTTTTTATCGATTACTTTTTGAGTAAAATTGCAAAACACTGCATAAGCATAAGCAGGCTTAAAATATAGCTAACAGTACCACTAACGTATATTGCACGCTCTAACCTATTGTTACGAAAATGGAAAAATAAAGATACTGGTGTTTTGCTTTTACATCGCTTTATATTAAAATTATAAATGAAAGCTACAAAAACAAAACAATGTAGTAAACAAACCTGTTTACAAATTATAGCACTGCATGATATAACAACAAACACCAGCATAACAAAAATGGTAAACAAGTAAACAAAAATGCAACAGCAAACCCTACAATGATAAATGTAAACAAAATACACAAACAACAATAATGAAACAACAATCTTTACATTTAAAGATATTTCGAGAAGTTGAAGTCATGAACATTCGCCTTCAAGAACACTCATCAGACCATTTACCCTGCCATATAAAAGGCAAAGCAAAGCAGGCTACAGAGTTAGTGAGGTTCAGTCAGCCTTCAGACGCGGTCTGTTTGAAGACAGTAATCATGGTTTAGATCTCCGTTACAAAGATCTGTCCAACAATTATCTAGTAATTGTTATTGTTTATGGAAAGGGTATAAACAGAGGAATAACAAACAAAGCAATTGTTGTTGTTTACACCAAGTTGTGAACAGTGGCACACAGAATGGTGCGAATATTGAAAAATGTATTTATATTTTATTTGCAATGTACGAGCTCATATTTTAAACGTTTTTAAAGGTAAAAACGTAACAAGATAAATAGTCTTGGACTTGTCATCGAACAACCGATGAATGGCATACATAATCTTTGGCTTTGTTATCAGCTTCAACATCATGCAGCAACAAGTCATTTGGCAAGCACTTCAGGTCAAAAGAAATACAGAAAACGTAATTGAACTGATAAGTGCACTACACCGAGATTTGATGTGCCAAATTCTGAAAGCAGGCTTTGCTCGACGCTATGTAATGTTACCCGGAGCACTCGGAATTAAATTTCCATGGCCCAACTTGAACTACGAACATCAGAGATCAGCAATGAGTATTCCAAAAGATGAGTAGAATCGAATCATACTCATACTTTCTGATACTTATACGCATTCATACTTATTTTAATATCATTGAACTTCTCTACTCATATTCAAAGTTTGAAGTACTCATCATATTCATTCATTAACAACATGTATGATGTTGTTGATTTCGACTCTCTATAACTTAACATATACAAGAATCACAAAATAAGTATGATTCGAGTACGAACACTAAAATACTCACTAGAAGGTTGTGTGTTTACTCTGCTTGCTGATCTGTTCCAGACACTCGAATCATTTATACGTATTTTCTTAAAGTTCCGAATCTAAATGAGTAGGCTTATGAATCAAATATATTTCGAATGGTATGAGTTTGATGTCAACGTTGTACTTATACTTATTGCAACCTGTACTTATAAATCAACTTTGAAGCTGAGTACGAATGAATCAGAGTACATAGTTAAATTTCAATACTGTTGACTCACTCATATTCAAAATTTCATGAATGCTTATGGGCACCGATAAAACGATTTTTTGCTGAGATCTGCTGCAAATCTAGACATGTCTGATTAGACCAACAATAAGCTTCCTTTTAATTATCTCGATAGGAGGTTTGAGATTCCAACAAAGGACGTCTAGTCTGATGATCATAAAGTTCCCTTTACTTTTCATGGCAATTTTTATTTACTCTCAGAGTTTTTGCCAGAAATCTACTGAGAGGAAGTCGCCGAAAAAACACTTTTTGTATTTTGTCTTTGATGCCTGGGCTGGGGCACGAACCCAGGCTTTTCGTCTAATAAGCCAACACACTACCTACTATACCACAGCGACTTCAGGCTGTAGGTTATATGTTAAGGTTTCTGATATTAGACTTCAGTATTAAAAACCTAACCCCTGCAGCTTATTCCAAGTAAGTGTTATTGTCATATCGAAAGCGGTTGTAGAACTTTCCCGTAAAAAGTCTTAATTTATGCGCATAGCCAGACTGCAACAGATTTTCTGAGGAACGTCATTTCTTAAGGGAGTTTCCCAAGGAAATTTCGGATTATTCAATGGTTATTGCATTGCTGGCAAATTATCCCGGTCTGTTGCGGAAGAAACAACCTTCGGAATATTACAGGGCATAAGTATTTCGATTGCTACAGCTAAACTGGATATTCTTTGGACGTTTTACAATGTTGGAAGCAGGAAGGTATATCCAATATTGCTAAACTCTGCTAAACTGATATGGATAATGCAGTTCTGATCAAAGGCCACAACTATATTGACAGGCATTGTGATAGACTTGGTATTGGCTCAAATGATCTGAGGAGAAGAAACTATTTTCCACGACTTGTGTTAGTGTTCGGATTTTGCCATGAGGAAGGGATCATAATGGACTTAATGTCTGACCTAAAGGACGTTCAAAGACCTAAGCACTGTAATAAGAGGCATCAATGAACATCGCGAACATTTTACTTCCTCTCATACAACAGAAATACTACACAGCTTGTGGACAAAGTAAGCTTGTAAGATAGGCACTAAGACCCTACACATAAATCCAATCAACATTTAAAAATAAATCGCATTTAGCTTGAGCTTGTCCAAGCCTGTAGGTATAATAACTCCGGAAGGGCTTTGGCTTACCAATACACATACAAACAGAAACTTTTTTCAGGCTCTGAATCCTAAAACACCACGCCCAATATCGTGGGCGTTTTTTCGAAAAGGGCCTGCAAAAACTTGCAGCAGCATAAAAGACTCTGAAACTATATTAACAGGCATAAATTGATGAGAATTAAAATTCTTGCATCATAACGAAATCTTTCATTCAAGTGACATACTTCTTAAGCAAACATTGCCTAACCATTATAGATAGCTTGGCTCAAAATTCCATCACTAATCATCAATCTATTATGAAAACCACCCCCCCCCCTCTCATCAAATTATTATGAGTTGTTGTATGCATTTGCAATATTTTATTGTGTTGTTTATATTGAATGTTGTTGACATGATTTTCATTTTTTTCCTGCAGCTACTGATGCTGTTGCTGTTTTCGTTGTTGTTGTTGTTTTCTATTGACGTTGCTCTTATTTCTGTATTACTGTATGTAATCGTTGTGATAGTTGCTTGTTGTTAATGTTGTTGTTATTGCTGCTGCTGTTACCATTTGTGATGTATTTCATGTAAATTTCACTTGTATTGTGTATGAAATCTTTAAACGTTATGCTGTGAATTCAAAAACACACATTGAAACAGAGAGAGAGAGAGAGAGAGGGGGAGAGAGAGAGAGAGGAAGAGAGTCAATGGCAATACAGTAGGAGTAGCAGTAGCAATTCAAATGGTAGTTGTGGCAAAACAGCTAAAGTATGTGTAGATATATAGGAGTAGAAACAACAATAATCCATGTTTGCAAATGTACATGTTGTTGTTATCATTGTTGTTGTTGTCGTTGTTTTGTAATATTAGTAAACAAACAGGCAAAAACAAAACAAAACAAAACAAAACAAGAAATAAGCGAGAGAAACAGAAACAGAAGGGTTGTTGTCACTATTGTCGGTACATTGAGTAGCAGGCTTTATTGTTCTTAAAGCTTTAGTAGTTGTTGCTGGTTTCTGTTGCTGTTGCTGTATGTAAATATGTAATTGAACAAGAAGAAAAAATGAAGTAAAATGTTATAACAAAAACAAAAACCCCAGCATTGTAACGTAAAGCTGCACATGTAGAGGCAAAGCCTGCTGAATGAATGTATTGACGACCAAACGAATGTTTGCAATATTGAGGACATTTGGCTGCTGCGAATGTAGAGATACTACAGCCATTGCTACAAAATATTCATTGTTTACATAACTTTATTGATGACAACTATAACAACAGATGCAGGCCTTCGACAATAACCACAAATAAACTTGTAAATAATGGTTGGCCAATACAATTCTGTCATATATTTTGTTGTTGGTTTTCTTTTTTGTTTCATTTTCTTTCGTTGTTGTAAATAAAACATTCATAAATCGATGTTTCTGCTGCTGTATTAATGGTAAAAGGGGTTGTTGTTCTTGATATTATTTTTTTTGCATTTTTTTTTTTATATTGATAAGAAGAATGTTATTTATGTAGGACTCGTATTTAATAGTTTATTTAAAAAGTAATAATTTTTATTAAAAATTTTTTGTTATGGATTACTTTTGTAAAGAAAATTTTTGTTATCGAAATTTTTATTTAAGAAATGTAAGTTATCCAAAAATTTTATTATATATGTATAATATTTAATAGTTTGTTTAAAAAGTAATAACTTTTATTTAAATTTTTGTTATCGATTACTTTTGTAAAGAAAATATTTGTTATCGATAACAAAAATTTTTAATTTTTTTTGTTATCGAAATTTTTTAAATGTACTAGAAGTTCAGTTCTTTTTATTTTAAAAGAAAAGTTTATTTTGTTTTCTAAACTCCATGTTTTGATAAAAACAAAAATTGTTCAATTTTTTTAAATCGATAATTAGGACGTTATTTATATAGGACTCGTATTTAATAGTTTATTTAAAAAGTAATAACTTTTATTTAAATTTTTTGTTATCGATTACTTTTGCATAGAAAATATTTGTTATCGATAACTAAAATTTTTGTTATCGAAAATTTTTTAATTTACTAGAAATTATTTTTTATTTTAAAAGAAATTTTTTGTTATTAGTATTGTTTTTTTCTAAGATCAGTGCTTTGATAAAAACAAAAATTGTGCAATTTTTTTAAATCGATAAAGAGGAGGTTATTTACATATATAGGGCTCGTATTTAATAGTTTATTTAAAAAGTAATAATCTCTATAAAAATTTTAGTTATCGATTACTTTTGTATAGAAAATATTTGTTATCGAAATTTTTATTTAAGAAATGTTAGTTACATACATACATATATAATTGGTTATTACAACCCTTCAGTCAGGATTACGACCTAGTTTCTCACACCACTTATGTTGTGCGTGTTAATTTTATAAATGAGTGGCGGGACCTACAGTTTAAAGTCGACTCCGAACGACAGATTTTTGAGAAACTTTTCATGGCAATTTTATTTACTCTCAGAGTTTTTGCCAGAAATCTGCTGAGAGGAAGTCGACGAAGAAATACTTTTTGTATTTTATTTTGATGTCTGGGCTGGGGCTCGAACCCTGGCTTTTCGTCTAATAAGCCAACACACTACCTACTAGACCACGGCGACTGTTATGTTGTTATGTTATCGAAACATTTTATTATTTATGTAGGACTTGTATTTAATTGTTTATTTAAATTGTAATTATTTTTATATAAATTTTTAGTTATCGATTACTTTTGTATAGAAAATATTTGTTATCGATAACTAAAAATTTAAAAAATGCTTTTTATCGAATTTTTTTAATATACTGGTTAAGTTCCTTTTTATTCTAAAAGAAAACTGTTTTGTTTTTTCTTCTTTTCTAAACTCAGTGTTTTGATAGCCTTCATTACATCAATTCACTTCCGTAATAATTAATCATATTCATGTTCATTTTCTATTCTTCTTCAGTTTTGTTTTTAATTTCTTTGTTGTTTTATTTTCAATTTAAATAATGACCACAGAAAACAGTACCTGTTGTTAAGCTGACAAATTCTATGCCAGATTTTTGTTGTTGCTGCTCTTCAAACCACTGCTTTCTATATTTGTTGGCCATTGCAGAGACTCCCTGCCGATTTTTTCATAATTAACACTCAATGTAGAAAGCATAACAACACGTATAACAATGATTATGAATTATATTTAATAGAAATACAGCTATGGACGGACGCCTACAAGAGGAATAACCACAAAAAAATATTTTTTTGTTTTGTTTTCGTTTTTTGGGATTCCATTATTGAAATTTGAAAATATAAAGTCATATACTACCACACAGTGCTTGTGTAGTGAAACAGTGGGTGGGTATTTGAATTTTTATTTCTATTGCTGGCCACAAGCATTGCTGGCTGGCTGGTATCTCTCTGATGCATTTCTGTGTTGTTTCTGTTTGTCCATAATCAGTTTTGTTGAGATTTTTCTGTTTTTTTTTTTTTTGATAAATTTGATCACATAGCAAAACACATAAAAATTTTGTTGCTCTATTTTGCCAACAAATATTATTTTACGATTCCTTTCATGCCATTCGTTCATTCATTCAGTCATTTATTTAAGCATTTTACTGCAGGCGAAATATTGCTGCTCCATTATTGCTTCATTTGGTAGCTGGGAATTGTTATTAAAATTATTGCCGTTATTGCTCTGCTCTCACTGTTTTAAGTGGTGTGTTGTTATTGTTAATTATGTTGTCTGTTGTTGTAAAATATTCTTTAGAAAATCATACAACAATAATTAACAATTTCACCCAAACACAACACAAATGCAAAAACGATTTCGATTTCTCTCTGCCACCTATCTCCCGCTATCCTTCTCTCTCTCTGTTTGCCTTACGAAAACGTGCTCTCATTTATTTAATCATAGAAATAAATTTTAATGAGAGAAAATCAAAAAAAAATGTTTGCAACAAGTGCTTAATGCTTGGCAATCTACAAATGCATACGCATTTATATTGTATTTGTTTATGTTTTTCCCATATGGAAATGTAATACAGTTAAACAGAGAAAGAACGAGCGAGAGGAAAGTGTATGCTCTTAATTGCTGCTCATATTTCTCTATGCAAGCATTTGAATGTTTTTTGTTTTGTTTTGTGTTCAGAGATTTTATTTATTTGCTGTGCATATGTATTGGTGTTGCTGTGTGTATTTAATTGTTGGGCTTGGGTGTTTGTCATTTTATTTGTTTGCAAAAACAAATTTTAATTAGATTGTTTTGATTCACCACACACTTACACATTTAACTGTTAACATGCGAGCACATCTGTGCACATGTATGTTCATATGTGTGAGTTTTTAGCCCCTTTAGGTAGGCTTCTTTAAAATAAAACAGCCTTGACAGGACAAACAATATAGGAGGGCAGCCTTTTAAACAAGACACTTTCAATTGATCATAACTCTGGAACTAAGTGAACGATTTTTATAATTTATAGCTTATATGAAAGGTATTTTAAATGGCTTTCACACTAAACCATAACATAATATATAACAAATAATATTTTGAATTTCTTAATTTATTAAAGAAAAAAATTTCAAATGCAAAAGGCACTTTAATTGAATTTTAACGTTTTAAACCATCGGATTTAATCCAATTTTGTGCACCCAACCAATATTGAAGGAGTCTCCGTATTCTAGTAGGTAGTGTGTTGGCTTATTAGACGTAAGGCCGAGGTTCGAACCCAGGTCAGAAATCTCTAATAAAACGAAATATGAAAAAATATTTCTTCGCCTACTTCCCCTCAGGAGATTTCCGGCAAAACCTTTGAGAGCAAATAAAATTGCCATGATAAAGTTTCTCAAAAATCTGTCATTGGGAGTCGACTTTCGAACTGTAGTTCCTGACACTTATTTATAAAATTAAAACACACAACATAAGTGCTGTGAGAAGCTAGGTTGTAATCCTGACTATTGGATTGTAATGTATGTATGTATGTTAGCCAATGTTGAATCCTAAAATTAGGTGTTTCATTCTTTAAATCTCTTTTTTTTCGTTTTCATTTTCATTTTGACATATTTTATGCTCGTTTTAATTCTTTTTTTTCCAAAATTATTCTATCAAATGTTCTGTATTGTTGTTATTAATATATTTTTGTTGTTGTTTTGCTGTTATTAATGCTTCTGTTTATGTTGTACAACATTGTATGGCAGTATTATGGACACAATTGTTGTGTGTTTAACATTATTTGTTACGAAATTTATCGCAAAATATTGAATTTTATTTGTTTATATGGGAATTTTATCATATATTTGTTAATACGGGTATATTTGTGTTTAACCAATTCTTTGTTTATTTGTTTATAAAACTTAATGACAACATTTCAGGGTTTTGCTGTTGCTTTTATGGCAAAATAATACTGTATGACTGAACAAATTTATTATTTAATATATGTATGTATGTATGTATATGTATGTATGTTATAGGGCAGCATGCTATCTAAAATAGCAGATGCGGTGAATGTTAGTCTTGGAAGGAAGCTATGGATTTAAATGAAATCATTTTATTTGATCATTTAAAATTGATTTAAAATATTCGTTTATTCTCAACGAATTTTTGTCACTCTGCCGGTAGATTCATTACACTGTTGCTGTGAAATTTTTGTGAATTTTTGATGGCATTCGTGTTTTTCAGCGGCCGACCCAAGGCCTTCTAATTTTTATTACATTTTCGCAGACCCTGAAACAAATAGTGGTCAGGCGATACTACATTTAGGGCTGTATGATAAGTACAACACAATTTTCTAGTCATGTGAAGTCAATCTTTCGCAAGTAAGCTAAAGCCAGTGAAGATTAGGCTAGGAGGCTACGGTTCAAACCACCACATCAGACATTTCCAACAACACAATATGAAAACCATTTCTTGGCAAAAACTCTAAGAGTAAATGGAAAATTGCCATTAAAGAGTTTTCAAAAAATCTGTCGTTCGTAGCCGTCGTTAAACTGTATGTACAGCCACTCATGTATAAAATTAAAACACACAACATTAGAGGTATGAGAAGCTACGTCATAATCCTGACTGAAGTACTGAATGGCCAATTATGTACGTATGTAACAGAATATTAACCCGACTAGGAAATTAAAATTGTTTAAATAGCAAGATGTTGTGTCAAAAAAGTGGTAAGAGCCAGGCATTGCTATATGTGTAGTAGAGATCAGCAAGGAATCGTTTTTTCGATACTCATAAGCACTCATGAAATTTTAAATATAAGTGAGTCAACAATATTGAAATTTAACTATGTAGTCTGATTCATTCATACTCACTACAACGTTGATTTATAACTACAGGTTGCAATGAGTACGCGTACAACGTTGACATCCAACTCATACCATTCGAAATATGTTTGATTCATAAGCTCATACTCATTTAGATTAAAAACTTTAGAAAAATACTTACAAATACTTCTAAGTGGGTCGAGTGACTCGAATTATTCATCAAAATTTACAGTCTTAGTTGTTGTTGCATTTACAAAAAGGGAAAAAAGACACATAAGCAAAAAAGGAGAGAGTAGCAAGCACAGCGAACACACAACATTTTAGTGGGTATTGTAGTGTTCGTATGCGAATCATACTTATTTTGTGATTCGTGTATATGTTGAGTTATGGAGAGTCGAACTCAACAACATCATACGTGTTGTTAAGTTGAGATGAGTACGTCAAACTTTGAATATTAGTAGAGGTTTCATGATATTAAAATAAGTATGAATGCGTATAAGTATCAGAAATGATTCGAGTATGATTCGATTCTACTCATCTTTTTGAATACTCATTGCTGATCTCTGGTTCAAACCCCAGGTCAGACATCTGTCATAAAATGAAATTTGCAAAAATATTTCTGCGGCGTCATCTTAGTAGATTTCTGGCAGAAACTCTGAGAGGTTAAACAAAAATTAAAATTGCCATGAAAAGTTTCTCAAAAAATCTGTCGTTCGGAGTCGACTTTAAACTGTAGGTTCCGCCACTCGTGTATAAAATTAACATACACAACATAAGTAGCATGAGAAGCTAGGTCGTAATCCTGACTGAAGAGTTGTAGTGATCAATTGTGTATGTATGTAGACTTAGGTACTATAAGGTCCCGTTGTAACACCAATAGTATCTATAGAGTCGTACGTTTCTATGGTAACGAAATGTGGAACATAGGCGTCAGACGTTTGAAGCCACCAACACAGATGTCAGGATCGATCGATACGATCTACGGCAGCTGATAGAACAATAACCTGCTTCTTCAGATATCCCCAAATGTAAGTGGAAGGCACACATGATCTATTTCAGCTGATAGAATAATTCTTTGTTGCTTCAGAAATACTCAGACATGGGTTAAAGGCACACATGATCTATTTCGGCTGACAAAAGAATTCCCTGCAGCTTCAGAAATCTTCGGATGTAAGTGAAAGGCACACATGATCTCTGTTTGCTTATAGAACAATCCCCTGCAGCTTCAGGAATTGTCAGACTTAAGTCGTAGGCAGACATGATCTATGTATGTATATGCGTATAAATACCAGAAATGAATTGAGTATGATTCGATTCTCCTCATCTTTTTGAATACTCATTGCTGATCTTTGATGTGTAGCAGATCCTTGGTTACTACAGGACTCATTTGAGGGAATATCATGTCTGTCAACATGCCTTCCAATAGGCTTGAACATGCAATATAACAACATAAAGCTTATGCTTGTTATTATTACCATTGATTTTCTGTGAAAAGAAAGAAAAAAAGAAAATTTAAAATAAAAAATATTTTTTTTATAAATTCTTTATCTTATTGATTATTAATAACAATGCATACGAGTTCATTTTTAATTCTTTTATTGAATCATTTAAAACAATTCGTTTTTGTTTTAATTTTTATTAAATCAAATTGCCTTTGGCCTACGAACAATAATTTAATTTTTAAACAATAAATTATTGAAGAAAAAAGAAAATCGGAGTTCATTTGTTATCGCTCGACAATGATGGAGTTTTTTCGTTTTTTTTTCTTTGTATAACCTACAGTGTCCCTGTGGTTAAAGTTGTTATCAAATAATTTTTATATGATTCTGTTTATATGTATGTTTAACACATCTTTCGAAACAATTGTTTAACAACAATAAATCTGTCATATTAAATAAAACATAAAGGGTCCGCCAAATAACTTTTTTTTTTTTGAAAATGCTTTAAAAAAAACTACTGAAAATTTTCTCAAATTTCTTTTTTTATTTGAAAGTGCAATCCTTCCGGTTAATAATGGAAAATAATTTCATTCAAATGGCTGCCTCGGCTGGCCACGCAGTAGCCTACACGATCGGTCCAATTTTTAAGCACATTATCGATTGTGTGCAGCTGTATTTCACCAAAGGCTTCACGAATATTGTCCTTTAAAGCGTAAATTGTCTCTGGCTTGTCGGCGTAACACTTATCTTTGACGGCACCCCACAAATAATAGTCCAACGGTGTCAAATCGCAGCTCCGAGGTGACCAAACGACATCAGCTCTGAGGCTGATAATGCGATCTTTAAAAACAGGGCGCAAAACATCGAGCTAAGGCTCGTAGCGCCGTCCTGTTGAAACCAAATGTTGCCAATTTTTGTGAACAAAAATTCGTTCAACATGACCCGATAACGATCGCCATTGACTGTAACGGCTACTCCTTGCTCATTTTCGAAGAAAAATGGCCCAATTATGCCTCTGGACCAAAATCCGCACCAAACAGTGACTCGTTTTGGGTGCGTCGGCTTTTCAATGTATGCGTGCGGGTTTTCTGTGCCCCAAATGCGGCAATGCTTGTTTACATACCCGCCAAGATCAAAATGAGCTTCATCTGAAAAGATGATTTTTTTTTGCCAAAATCGGCATCTTCTGGTGTAGGCTACTGCATGGCCAGCCGAGGCAGCCATTTGAATGAAATTATTTTCCATTATTAACCGGAAGGATTGTACTTTCAAATAAAAAAAGAAATTTGAGAAAATATTCAGTAGTTTTTTTTAAAGCATTTTCAAAAAAAAAAGTTATTTGGGGGACCCTTTATTTTGTTGGCCTGAAAACATATACAGAAAGTGGTATATTTAAAGGCAATATGTTTGAAGGAAAGAGGGAATATTTTGTAACCACAACAGCTGTAGCGTTTAGTAATTCAATGCCACAATCTAGTATCAAAAGCCAATGCCTTTACCAAAAAATTTAAAAGAAAAGAAAAAAATTTTTTGTATAGTTTGATGCCAGCATTTGATTTGATTGGCTGCATAAGCCTACCAAAAAAAAAAAAACAAAAAAAGAAAAAAAACTTCTGAATTGAATTTATTAATAATATTTTTGTAAACAATTTTAAATGTCATTCCTTTTGTTTTTATTATTTAAAATTTTTTTTTCGTTTACAATATGCTGCTTGAAAACAAAAAGTTTTTCCTGCCGGTTTTTTTTTGTTTTTTGCATATGGCAACGGTTTGGTTTGGCTGATTGAATTTTCCGTATGCAGAATTACAAAATAACTGAACACAGAGCAACAACAACAACAACAAATTTGTATACATGATTGAATAATTCAAATGTTCAGAATAATTTTTTTTCGTTTTTTTTTTTTTGGCTGAAGTCTTGCTTTCTATGCCACTATTTATGGGGCCTGGTATTTCTTTTATGCAAAATTCTAAACATCCCATACCGAAATATGTATGAGTGTTTGTTTTTCTGGCCACAATATGTTAATTTCTCTGTTATTCCTGGCTTTTTGTTTTCTTGTTGTTTTTGTTTTTGATTGTTCTAAAAAAAATTTCCACAAAAAAACCAAAAAAAAAGAGAAAAAAGAGAAAAGTTTAGATTGTCACTGTATTGTGATTGATTGATTGCCATTGTTGTTCTTATGCAAATGATTTGTATAAGTTGCATGCAACAAAAATATTTTTATGACATAATTTTAACTCAGCAACAAACTACAATAGAAACCATAACCATAAAGGATGAGATTGGAACGAAAACTCAAGCAGAAGGCCGATATATTAGAAATGATTTGCTAGAGACGTATAATGAAAGCCTTAAATTTGTTATTACAAGACAAAACGATGTCAGACAATTATAAATTCGTTTGAAATGGCAACAAAAAAGCCAAGGAATTGCTAGCTTTTCATATAAATTTTTAAGCTACTGAAATAACTTCCAGTAAAATGTATTGGATGTGCAACTAACAACGATCTTTGACGCCAACAAAACATTATTTGTGAGAAATTTTAATCTTGTCTTTTCCTTAAGGAGTCTGAGAAGGCTTTAAAAATTAAAATATTTTTCATTTTCATACTTCTTCAAGAGTTCAGAAGTAACATTTAAGAAATCGATTGTCTCGTCTAATAAGCCAACCCACTTTCATCATATTTCTTGGAATGTTGGCCTCTCTTAATTCTCTCCTAGTTTTCGAATTTGTCAACTACATGTTGAAGTGATTAGCGCTTCTACATCGGCCTCCTAGATCTGGTTAAGCGGTTTTGACTATCAACATCAAGGAATCATTTATAGGGTATCACGTTGAAAACCCGCCCAAAAGTTAAACGAATTTATTGATCGTACAGATAACAATAGATTCATTAGTCCATCAAGATTGTTAAATTGACAGTCGCCTCAAAGATCATTGTCTATTTAGTTGTAACACCAATAGTCCAAATTCTTTTTTGGCAAACAGTAAAATACTATGCTCCACTTTGAATCGCAGCCTTACTTCTAATAAGCCAACACACAACCTACTAGATTAGGGCGACTTCTTAAGTCCAAATCCTTAGCCTAGTTATGTCCTCCAAAGCCTCAAGCCATTCTTAACAAGATTTTTAATTTCAAATGCTTTTGTTTAGAATTCTAAATTGTTCCAAAGTTAAGTTATTAAAACCCGTCTCTTTTAAATATTTTACAAGAAACTCCTTTTAAAACTTTGTTTAACCATCTGTATGCCCATAATGCTTTTCATATTAATTTTGCTGACTTAATTCTAATTTATTTTCCACATAAAAATCTCCGTTTCAAAGAATGCATTACAAATTTTTAATTTATAACTCTGCGTTCATAATTTTTGTGTTACCTTCGCCACATACGGCCGGCCATTCATTCACTCATTTCAGAAAAGGTGTCATAAGCAAAAATTATTAAATTTGAGTTCTTTTTCAAACTGACAGACATGTGAAACACGTTGAAAAAAAACAACAAAAACAAGAAACAAATTAAAAAACCACACCTTTTTTTTGCAACAAATTCGCTTAAAATCTGGCGAGCGCAACGTTTGATCTTAAAAAACTTTGTTATTTGACTTGGCGGTTGCTGAATGTCTTTTGAACATTTGAAACAAAAAAAATCAAAAACTTTATTTAACTTAAATGCGTACGTATTGGATAAGAGTGTTACAAAAGGAATTCATATATTAAATCTCCTTTTATTTTGAAACAGTAGTTCACTTTTAATAATTCTCATTTAACTGCACCGGAGGACAAACAAAAAAACCCAGGGAAAAAGAGTTAAATTTTCAAACAAAAAAAAAATGATATACGTGAGGGCGAATATCACGTTTTGTTTTTGTTTTTTAATATTCGGTTATTTCCAAAGAATTCCAAGATTATCAGATTTTTGGCAAAAGCGTAAAAACAAGAAAAGATTTCCAACAAAAACAGAAAAGAAACCCAAACTCCAATAAGAAGCCTTTTTGTTGAAGAAATTCCTCAATTGTAGTTTCCAAAATAAGAAAAAAAGGAACGAAAATATTCATAAAATTATTAAGAAATTCATAACATTTTTTAAAATGCTTTCAATTTTACAGAAGTCGTTAACACCATTATTTAATGCTTTCGTTTCAAAAACACAAAAGAAATATCCCAGCAATCACAAGCCTAGACACAAACCACCAATCAATCAGCATCAATGTCGAAGTTATAAAAAGCATGGGCATCCCTATACAGCACATACCATCAACATAATATCTTTAGCATAGGCCACATAATGTAAATTCAAAAAGCATTAGTTCGGAAAAGAGATCGCTCTTCGTAGATTCTGATATGATGAGCACCTGGGTGACATTAAAAGATCCCTGAAGAAATCACCAGGGTCTATATCAGATGATGTTGTTTTCGTTCACAACGAACACCATCCTGAAGTTTATCAGGGCAAAAAGGTTGAGGAGATATTATTGGGATACACTATATAGATTTAATCACAATACTATGGGACGTCTTACTTACTTACTCAACTGGCCATTAACAACCCGATTAGCGGATTTTGGCCTGCCTTAGCACAACCTTCCAGCCGCCTCTGCTTCTTGCGTGCCTACATCAGTTGGTCACACCAATCAATGACAGAGCTTCCTCGATTTGGTCCATACAACGCAAACAATGGTGTCCCCTTGGCCAACTTTCGCAGATCCCCACATCAAATACCCGTCTCGCTGGAGTATACGCCTCCATTCGAATGGCATGGCCGAGGCAATGCAACCGCTGGATGTTAATACGCTGCACAACGTCCACTGTTGTTTCTGATGCGGAAATCATCACCAACTCGTACTGGATCTTACGTAGGATTTTGCTCTTGAATACTCTCAAGGCTGCTGCATTAGTACTTAATTGTGCCAATATCTCAGTGCCATAAAGAAGCACGGGGAACATGAAAGTCTTGTAGAGTATTAGTTTTTAAATTTCCTTTTATTTTTTCCATAAGCAAGATTCTTATGCTGCCATCTACTACCAGACGTACATTTTAGTAAACAATTCTTTGGAACCGTAGCCACTAGACTACGCTGACTTAGGCCATTGATATACACGTCTAAATTCTGAGAAGAGCTGACAAATTCTTCTGCAGAATTTAAAACCAGGAGAAGAGCAGAAGATTCCACTTCTTTGGCAATTTACTGCATTAGAGGATTTTTGAACAACCAGAAATTATCACTTAAACTTAGCTAGCCAGTAAGGATTGATACGTTGATTGAAGGAAAAATGCTAGACGGGGATTGTAGGCCTACAACGAAATTTTTAGAGAGACCTAAACAAACAATGCTTAAATCAATTTCTTGCACTTGAGGGTTTTTGGACGACAAGAAATTATTACTCATACATGTCTTGCCAGTGAGGATTGATACGTTGATTGAAGGAAAAATCCTAGTCGCGGATTATAGGCAGAATTGCTTTACAACGAAATTTTTGAAAAGACCTAAGCAAGACGCTTGATGCTTCAATTGCAATTGTAATTGGAATTGATGTTGAAAATATTCTTTTAAGGTGTGCAAATTCTATACTCATACAAAAATATGAGGCCTATTCGACTGATTTTCAAAACTGAATAGAAGTTGAGATCATTGTCCGAATGTGTTGAAGCAAGCACGAGATTGTTGATACCGTTTAATTAAAAGAAAACCATAAAGATGGCATTTAAATGAATTAATTAATTAAATTAATATTAATCTCATTAAGATTAAATATCTTTTTTTGTTTAATAAACATCAATCATAGCCGCTTTATTACGAAATAAGTCAAAAAAAAGGCGTATTTAATGGCCATAAAAAAATTTTTACGACAATAACGCTGTGATTGAATTTTTTGTTTTTGCGGTAAAATGATAAACAACAATAAAAATCAGATGTGGAATTAATAAATAAAAAAAATATTCTTCAACTATTTGTTGTTGTTATGTTATTTTATTCTTTTAATGACACCCAAAAAAATTTTATTTTATATTGAAATGAATTTCGATAAGAGATTTTTAATTGCCGTTTCTTTCTTTTGTCATTTCTTTTAGTGTGTTTTTATAGAAAACTACAATTTTAATAAAATCTCAAGTTAATTTATTTAAAAATATGCATTTATTTTATTCATCTTTTTTTTGTAACACAAAATTCCCTCGCCTTACGGGTTTTTGATACGTTTGCTCGAATATTCATTCAAATAATTAATTTAAAAACTCATAAATTTTATTTTTATTTTTTAATTTTATTTGTTTATTTCGCTTTTGTTTAATCAAACAATATAACAACAAAATGTTAAAAACGTATCAAGTTTTTATTTTTTCGTCAATGAATGAAATTTTTTTTAGTCATCATCATACAAAAATGTGTTTGCATTATGAAAATATCGTGGAGTACCGCTTTAAGTCAGTAACATTTAAAACAATTAAGACATTTCAATAAATATTAAAAAATTAAAAATTAAAAAATTAAAAAAAAATTTAATATATGTGTCTCCAGCTTAAAAGTAACATTCCCAGACTCACACGCAGTTATATTACCACTTAAGACGCGATATCCGCAGAACTGTTTACTAAAATTTATGTCTGGTAGTAGATGACAGCATAAGAGCCTTACTTATGGAAAAAATAAAAGGAAATTTAAAACATACATGCAGGATGGATAGGATTACAACCTAGCTTCTCACACCACTTATGCTGTGCGTACTAATTTTATGCATGTGAGGCGAGACCTACAGTTTAAAGTCGACTGCGAACGACAGATTTTTGACAAACTTTTCATGGCAATTTTATTCGCCGAAGAAATATTTTTTTCCGTATTTTCGTTTTAATGTCTGACCTGGGGTTTGAACCGTGGCCTTACGTCTAATAAGTCAACACACTACCTACTAGACTACGGCGACTTCAACACTTTAAAACACTTCCTTTTAATTTTGAAATTTTAAGAAACACTATCCAGTATAACAAAACCATACGTCAAAGTCAGTTTGCTATCTGACTTAGAGGAACAAGCCTTAAGAAAGAAACGACTCTTTGAAGCAAATGCTAAAATGCCAAGCATTAAGCTCGTTTAAAGTTAGCGCGAATAAAAATAACATGAGTCTGACTGAAATAGATGAGGAAAATGGGATTACCATCTGCTGGATCCCAGGTTATGTGGGAATTTACCACAATGGGCAAACAAACAAGCATGCGAAGAAGGGAGCTTCAGAGATGCTAAAGATAACGGGACCTTTCTGTGGAATGCGATAAGGTGCGAAAATGAAAAGCGACGGCTTAAGTCAAACTAAACTTTTGTTTTTTTTTAATTATAATAAGAAGATATTTGAGGCATGCAAACATTAAGGAGCATGAGCGCATGCCTCAACATCCCTCAAGAAGCAAACAAAGGCCCTTTGATCAAGTCCTGTGTACTATAAGTACGCTTGTTCAGGTCAGAAATCAGCAAGAATGGAATCATACTCATAATTTCTGATACTTATACTTATTCAATCATTATTTTAATATCATGGAAACTCTACTCATATTCAAAGTTTGAAGTACTCATCATATTCATACTTAACAACACGTATGATGTTGTTGATTTCGACTCACCATAACTCAACATATACACGAAGCACAAAATAAGTATGATTGGCGTACGAAAACTAAAATATTTACTAGAAGGTTGTGCGTTTTTTTTCTCTGCTTGATGCTATGTCTGTCTTTTTTGCTTATAAGTCTTTTTTTGTGTAAATGCAACAACAACTAAGATTGTAAATTTTGATGAATCATTCGAGTCACTTATAAGTATTTTTCTAAAGTTATGAATCTAAATGAGTATGCTTATGAATCAAACATATTTCGAATGGTATGAGTTTGATGTCAACACGTTGTACGCATACTCATTGCAACCTGTACTCATTGCAACCTGTACTTATAAATCAACGTTGTAGTTGAGTACGAATGAATCAGAATACATAGTTAAATTTCAATATTGTTGACCCACTTATATTCAAAATTTCATGAGTGCTTATGAGTAGCGAGAAACGAGAAAACGATTCATTGCTGACATCTTTTACGCAAGCTTACGAAGAGGAGATCTTCAAAGTTGATAAAGACAACGAAAACTTTCTGTGGAATGCGTTACGATGGGAAGATGAAAAGAGGCGGTTTAAGGCAGACTAAACTTTCGTTTTTCTTAATTATAATAAGAAGAAATTTGAAGCATGCAACCATCAAGGAACAAACGAAGGCATTCTGATCAAGTTCAGTGTACTATAAGAGCACTTGTTCAGATCAGTATTCAAAAAGATGAGTAGAATCGAATCATATTCATAATTTCTGATACTTATACGCATTCATACTAATTTTAATATCATGGAAAATCTACGCATATTCAAAGTTTGAGGTACTCATCATATTCATACGGCGTTAATGCCGCCCCAGAAGAAATCCCTGGATGTGCATGCACTACAACGTAGGAAGAAATTTAAATATATTTTTTAAATATATTTTTTTTTCATTTGCAAAACTCTCTTTCCTATCTCTTATGCCTATAATAGGGTAACCTAACACATTAAAAGAAATGCAGTTGAATGTGGCAAACCGTAAAACGAACGGAAAGCCAAAGGAACCAAACATCACACACTGATATCTTAATGTTCCACAGAGACATTATGATATCATATTTAAGAACCTTAAAAACAAAGTTTGAAAAAGCATACATACATACTCGTACATACACAGATAAAAACTAATAACGTTTAGAAACTTTTAGACTAAAGCGACAGACCAATGACCACAAAAACTTTATAGAACCGTACAAAAAGAGGAACGTCCCCCCTATAAATTGGCGTCTAACATTTCACATTTAGAATCTGTGGAAATGTTTATTTCTCGTGTTTTCTGGTAAGAATCTTTCGAAAGCAAAGAAAGTGTCAAATGATGATGTCTAAAGTGTTGGTTAATATTTATATTTTTTGGTTGATGGTTAGAATAAGTAGAGGAGAGTGAGTGTGTGTGTGTATCTCTATTGCTAAGACAAGTCACTAATTTTTAAGTGCTATGCTGTGGTATAACAGAACACAAAACGTTTTAAGATAGCAACAGAATATGATACTTTTGTCTAACGAAACACATAATAAGTGACCTTTTCCTTCATAGTGTTTTAGCAGCAGACAGAATTCTTTTCTTTTTTTAAATTTTTTTTTTCTGTTTTTTACGTGTTGGGATATCAATTTCAAACCATTTTTTTATTTCATTTCGTTCTCAAATAAATTTTTATAACATTTTTGTTATAATTTTTTTAATGGCTTTTAATTTTCGAAAAAACTAAAGCAGAGTAGGAGCAGGAGATTGAGAGAAGGCACAAGTGTTTTTTTTGGGTAAAGTGTTAAAATTTTATTACAAAAACTCTGTTGAGATTTCATTACATGACGTTGCCTGTAAATGGTTTCAATTTCTTCCCCCCCTCCAATTGATTTAAATCGGAAGTTTCTTGACGATTTGAATTTCACAGTTTTGTTCTGTTCAAAATTATTAAAACCAGTCCGTAAATAAAACGTTATTGTGTTTCTTTATATTTAATTTACAAATGTAAAGTCATTGTTTAAGTGTCTACACCTTGCGGCGCCTTTCATTATCTTTAAAGTCATAAATTTTCTTCTTTCTTTCATTTTTTATTTTCATTTTTAAAGTTTTTTGTGGGATTCCTACACAAAAAACTGTAAAATATGAATATTTTTTGCTTTAATTTTACAAAAAAAAAACTTCTTGATAACTAAGCAATGCCGGAAAAAAGGGGGAACTCTGTAGACACAGGAAATGTTTTAAATTTTAATTAAAAATCATAATAAATCAGAACCTTTTCCAAAAAAGTCTCAATATAACTACAAGTACTTCATTGCATTGTATTGGTATGGAAAAGCATAATCGTTTAATGCAATGCCACCACTAGATTCTGTTCCATGCTTTCTTATTTTTCTTCACTTCCTTTCGTATCTACTCTTCCAGACATCAAAACCGAATACAAAAAATATTTCTTTAGCGACTTCCTCTCAGCAAATTTTTGGCAAAGTTGATATGATATGATAAAGTTTCTCAAGAATCTGTCGTTCGGAGTCGACTTTAAACTGTAGGTCCCACCACTCATGTATAAAATTAACACACACAACATAAGTGGTGTGAGAAACTAGGTCGTAATCCTGACTGAAGGGTTGCAATGAGCAATTATGTATGTATGTATGTATGATTTTGAGCGCAGGTCAAGCCTTTTAAGACTTAAGTAAAGATATTGTTACGTTTTTACCTTTTAAAAACGATTGAAATATGAGCCTCGTAGATTGCAAATAAAGTAAAAATAAATTCTTTACTATTCGCACAATTCTGTGTGTCACTGTTCACAACTTTATGTAAACACCCAAAATTGCTTTCTTATGTTATTCCTCTGTTTATGCAAAGGATGCATAAACAACAACAATCCCTAAGCAATTATACGACAGATCTTTGTAACGGAGATCTGCAAACAACGATTACTCTTCTCAAACACATCGCGTCTTCACACAAGACTGACTGAACTTCATTCACTCAGTCGCCTGCTTTGCCTTGATTTTATATGGCTCAGAGTAAACAGTCTAATGAATGTTCTTAAAGGCGAATGTTCTCGGCTTCACCTTCTAGAGATCTCTATACATGTAAACATCGCTGTTTCATTATTGTTGTTTGTGTATTTTGTTTAAATTTATTCTTGTACTGTTTGTTGTTGTATTTTTGTTTACTTGTTTACCATTTTTGTTATGCTGGTGTTTGTTGTTGCATTTTTGTTTATAATTTTTTTAGGCGTCATAAGAAAAGTATCGGTTCGCATAAGAAAAGTACTCGGACCCAATGTTACTAAACTGGTGACTCGAAGTAAATTTTGCAACTAAGTCGTCCGTCCCCATTCACTAACTTGAATACCAAACAAATGCTGTCTGGGTTTTGCTGTTTTATCGCTACTCGATCAAGTACTTGTTGCCCAAATTGAATAATTCTGCTTCGTTCAGCACATTCCTACCTATTCGATGGTAGGGAATATTCAGTTCACTATACATGTATAGAACGCTGACCCTTACTTAATTGGTCATTACAATCCTTTACTCAGAATTACAACCTAGCTTCTTACACCACGCAAGCTGTGTGTGGCACATGGCAGGACCTACATTTCAATATCGACTCCAAAAAATACATTTGAATATATTTTCTATGCAACTTTATTTAGTTCCAGATTTTTTTCCATTTTTCGTATTGTTCAAGATGTCTGATGAGCTGGCCTCTCGTTTAATGAGCCAATATACAGCCTCTAGGAATATAGTGACTTAGAAGGCTTAAAAATTGGACCGATCGTGTAGGCTACTGCATGGCCAGCTGAGGCAGCCATTTGAATGAAATTATTTTCCATTATTAACCGGAAGGATTGTACTTTCAAATAAAAAAGAAATTTGAGAAAATATTCAGTAGTTTTTTTTTAAAGCATTTTCAAAAAAAAGTTATTTGGCGGACCCTTTATAAAGGTCTCTTTATTCCTTCTGATGATATGATCGATGCACTTTTATTTCCCAGGGTTTTCGTTCACCAAATTTCAGTGATACATGATTGAATTGGACCTGAAGTACCCTGCTTAACATTCTGAACAATTTTTAACGAACAGCTGTAGCTTTAAGGGGGCATATATCATGTACTGGGCAGGTTTCGTATGGCAGAGTAGACCTTATTTATACGTTGTTGAGTAAAAATTCTGTTCGTCTGAACATTTGTAAGCTTTTCTCTAAACTAATGGCAAATGTTTGAAAGCCACTCACACCTCTTTGAGCGTGCTTCAATTTTTTCCTGTTTAGGTATTGCCTCAGCAGATTAAGATGAATATAAATAAGAGACCTAATTGCCAAGAAGCTTAGATATTATTTTAAAAACACTTTGTCTGCAGTTTATACGCTTTAGGGACTACCTACCATATATTGTCTGGTTATTCATACTAATTGGCACATCATTTTGCTTACAATCTCATTAACATTTAAAACTTTTCATTTTATTTTATTTTGTTTTTGCTTTTGCCTCCCTTTATTATTGGCTTTATTTTATTGAAATTTAAATGAAGAAAAAAAAGAAACTTGTTTTACGCCTTGTGTTTTGCATTTTCCAAAGTGTTCATTTGTTAGCAAAATTATGACACTCATTAGGTTGTCTGAATTAAAGGAACACACAAACAAACTAATTGACTTCTTTGTCAGCTGAAACATTGTATTTTCAAAAAAAGAATTCGTATCAATATTGTATTATAAGGCATGCTATACTAGCGTAACTGATGTAGCCTTTTAAAGGATCTCTATTCGGATGGTTTATTTATTTTTAAAATTCCTTAACTTAATGCTGAAAAAAACAAGAAAACTTGCAACATAAAATATTTCCAATAAAACTGCCTTAAAGTCATGTTAATGAAAATTTATGCTGGCATATGTTCAAGGCAACAACACAACCACATCAGTACTGTGCCATCATCATACAACGGAGATTAAAAATATCCCGGCATTCTTCATGCACAAGAATTCAGTATTTAAAGTCAGTTTCTTGTTTTTCTTTCAAAGGGGATTAAGGAAGAGAAGAGAATTTTCTTGTAAGCTGGTAATAACCATGGTTATGGACAATTTGATTGATTTTATAGGCAATTAAATCGCTACAAGAAATTAATATTGATTGAGGGATTTCATAATTAAAAGAAAATAAAGCAACAACACATATATCCGATAGGAGGCAGATTCCAAAATGTTAAAGAAAATAAACAAATTTCAAAGATTATGTTCACGACAAAGACTTAATCTAGTAGAGTGAGCTGGCCCATGGTTCAACCTCTGGCTCAGACATATCAAGCAAAATGAAAAAAATATTTTTTTTTGCCTTCTCCACTCAGCAGTCCTGTGAAAGTAAAATAAAACATGCCGTGAAAAAGTTGCACAAAAATTTGTCGTTCGGAGTCGTTTTCGAACTGCAGAATTCCGCCATTCTTGAATAAAATTAACATACACATGTGGTGGGTGGTGGGAGAAGCTAGGTTGGAATTCAGA
The DNA here is from genome assembly GCA_936449025.2 of Sarcophaga subvicina. Lineage (NCBI taxonomy): Eukaryota > Metazoa > Arthropoda > Insecta > Diptera > Sarcophagidae > Sarcophaga > Sarcophaga subvicina. The sequence continues at coordinate 110,708,744 of OW388084.2, read as the reverse complement.
CTAAAGGGATGTAATAGCCAATGAAATGTGCAGAGTGAAATGCTCCGCTCCACATCATTTGAAAGAGCCCTATAACTCACACTATATAGACATTCGTGTGTAAAGTACCATGCTATGTTCATTAATCTTCCTTCAGTCAGTGCCGCTATCATCCCTCTTATTGCGAATGCTTAGCAGTGGCACACACAGATGGTCTCAGTCGTATGTTTGGGTATGTTCGGGGCCACTTTTCCCATACAAATTTTGGAGCATGTAGAGTTGGGAAATCGTGAGCAGATTGTAAGCAGATCTAGTCACTATCTGCTCACGATCAGGTCACGATCAATAACAATCTTCTCACGATTTCCCAACTCTGCATGATCCCAAATTTGTATGGAAAAAGTGGCCCCGAACATACACAAACATACTACTGGTCTCTTCTGAGCCTTAACCTGTCTAGAAAAACCTGCTGGTCAAGTCGACAACCATGCCTCTCCAGTAGGCAATATCCTATAAAGACAGAGATGTATACGTGCTCTTTCTAAGTCTGGCTGAATCGAACGATCTGGATAAGAAGAGGACACATTGTGTTAAGCGGTTCTTACAGGTCACAGAGCGTGGGCTGTTGACAGACTCAGCAGTCGCTCATACAAAATTCGTCGTAGTCTAGTAGGTAGTGTATTGGCTTATTAGAAGTGAGTTTTCGGTGCAAACTCCAGGTCAGACATCTCCAACAAAACGAAATATGAAAAATATTTCTTCGGCGACTGTCTCTCAGCAGATTTTTGGCAAGAACTCTGTGAGTAAATTAAACTGCCATGAAATTTTTTTCAAAAATCTGTCCTTCGGAGTCGACTTTAAACTGTAGGTCACACTACGCATGAAAAAAGCGCACATAACATAAGTGGTGTGACTAAAGGCTTGTAATGACCAATTATGTATGTATTCTCTCATACGCCTTAGTGCGAGTGCTTGTCAATGGCATATTAAGTGACATAAGATGGTCTCTTCTGAGCCTTAACTTGTGCAGAAAAGCCTGCGAGCTTAGTCGACAACCATATCTCTCCAGTAGGCAAAGTAATTTCAGAACAGAGACGTATACATGCCGGATTTCAAAGTCTTACTGATTAAGAAGACGACTTTTTTACGTGATTTTCTTATGAAATTAATATCCATTGTTTTTAACGCTATTGGAAGGCATGTTGGCAGACTCTTCTGTCGCTCGCATAACTTCTTCGAGAATGTGAATCTAAGGAGAAGGAGGAGGAGGAGCAGGAAGGAGGAGACTATCGTTCATTCCATGTATCAGTGCACTGTTGTTGCCATGAAAAGGCAGTAGGTTTTGTCTGAATTTGACTTCTTACTTACTTTACTTAATTGGACATTGACAACCAGGTTAAGTGATTTCGACCTGCCGTAACACATCCTTCCTGGTGCCTCTGCTGCTTGCGCGCCTATGCTAGTTGGTCACTCTAATCGATGACAGGGCTTTCTGTCCTCCAATGTAAACAGGGTCGTCCTTTTCGCTGACTTCCGCAGATCTCCGCATCAAATAGCCGTCTCGCCGGAGCATCCTCCTCCATTCGAATGAATTGGCTAAGCCAGCACAGCCGCTGGATGTTAATACGCTGCACAACGTCTATGTCGTTGAGGGGCTCATACAGCTCGAAGATCTTACGTAGAACTTTTCTCTCGAATACTCTCAAGGCTGCTGCATCAGTCCATGCCTCTGAGCCATAAAGAAATACAAGGAGAAAGAGCGTCTTGTAGAGTATTAGTTTTCGAATGAATTCGGCTTCCGTGTATCTAAATAAAGGTTATCGTAATACACATGCATACATAACATAATAGGTCATTACAACCTTTCAGTCAGGATTACGACCTAGTTTCTCACGCCACTTGTGTTGTGTGTGTTAATTTTATATATGAGTGGCGGGACCTACAGTTTAAACTCGACTCCGAACGACAGAATTTTGAGAAACCTTTTCATGGCAATTTTATTTCCTTTCACAGAGCTTTTGCCAGAAATCTGCTGAGAGAAAGTCGCCGAAGAAATACTTTTTGTATTTTGTTTTGATGTCTGGCCTGGGGCTTGAACCCTGGCTTACCGTTTAATAAGCCAACACACTACATATTAGACTACGGCAACTTCATTATCGTAATGGCGAGGTTTATTTTTGATTTGATCTGGTTTCCTATAAAGACTATTTGACCCCCCGTTTGTAATATTACCGACAAGCATATAAAGTTCAATGCACCTGACCTAACCTAAGTTGTGTCTGCAGACTTTCGATGAAAACTGCTAGAACCTTGCCTAAGCCGTGGAATTGCTTTCATTTCCTTTTGAAAAACAAATCTGCAATCCTTATGAAGAAAGTAATAAAGAAAGTAATTAAAAATAATTATTGGAAAACCTCTCTGCCATATACAGTCCAGCCCGGCAGTCTTTTCCAGGTTTACTGAGCTAAGTTAATGAATTTTTAATAGCCAAGCATGGCCAATGCTTGCACAACAACAATGTATCATTTATTATGTTTTATTATTGAATTTATTTTCTTTCTTTTTTTAGTGTGGTTTATCATCTCCAGAGTTTTATGATTCATTCTGTTTTCGCTTCTCTTTTTAAACATAAAAATTGATTAATGAACGGATACTTGTGAGGTTTTAAAATGATGATGATGAAGAGAGGACTTCAAATCAAGTGTGATTTTTAACACTGATCGCGCACAGCAGTGGCATCATTAAGCAGCTGTAGCAAAAACGGATCATTAAGCTGCGAAAACATAAATACCAACGCAATCCTTATTTTGTTGTTTCTCTTCTAAAAACAAAAGGATTTTTAAGATTAAAAACAAAATAATGAAAAAAGCCGCTGTAAACAATACAAACCTCTTGATCTGAGATCCAAACAGAAATCCCCCTATTAAAAACGCCTACGTATAGAATTTTCCTATCGGATCAGTTAGAGAGAGAGAGAGAGAGATCGCATCATAGATTTGCCATTCCCAATGGTCGTCATTAAATTCTTTTGTTGTTCTTTTGGTTTGCTTTTGTTGAATGCTTTAATTTGAAGATCATTAGAAAGATTGATTTGGATCGTCTGCTTTAACTCACACCACTGGGTTCTTATATTCTAAATATGTGTGCAGCACAGAGAGTGAGAGAGAGAATGAGAAAAGGGTGTTGATGATGTGTGAAATGCTGTTCCGCTGATAGATTTTCTTTTCATATGTATTTATTGTCGGATCAATCAAATTAAACAAAAAATTGTTTTTTGTTACAAATTGTTTGTTAATGATTCTTGAAAATCTAAAAAAAATTTACGATTCTAAAGAAACCGCTTTCCAACATAAAATAATTTTTAATAGAATTCTTTATTATTAAAGCAAAAAAGAGAAAAATAAAAAGAAGAAAAACTGAAGGTTTTCTAAATGACGGTGAGAATTTTGTAGACTTGCCGGCGGGCGGTTGGCTAAAAACTCATTTTATAAAGGAAGTGAAAGAAAATTGAAATTTTTTTTAATTACTTTGATGCCACGCATATTCAAGACAGAGAAATTTGTTGTTGCTCTTCAGATATAGTCAGCTGTGAATTGAACAACTCTTTCTTGATTGAAAATATCAAGTCTTGAATCCTCGAATATGTAACCAATACTGTGATACATACCTACACACATACATAATTGGCATTACCACCCTTCATCTAGGATTATGATCTAGCTTCCCACTATGATAAGGTGGTATAAAATCTTTCTTATTATATTGTCGTTCATTTAGATAAGGTAATGCACTCTTCTGGGAGATAAGGTTTTACTTAGACTAGAGTTTAGGCCCATTGTGATACCACAACTTAAAGGCGACCATGTCGTCAGCCTAAGATAATTGAAACATAGAAGTTAGGAACCTCCTTCTCTCATTACAAATCCCCAACATTGGCACATGAAAATATAAAGGGTCCGCAAAATAACTTTTTTTTTTTAAATGCTTTAAAAAAAACTACTGAATATTTTTTCAAATATCTTTTTTTATTTGAAAGTACAATCCTTCCGGTTAATAATGGAAAATAATTTCGTTCAAATGGCTGCCTTGGCTGTCCATGCAGTAGCGTACATGATTGGTCCAATTTTTAAGCACATTATCGATTGTGTGCAGCTGTATTTCACCAATGGCTTCACGAATATTGTCCTTTAAAGCGTCAATGGTCTCTGGCTTGTCAGCGTAACACTTATCTTTGACGGCACGCCACAAATAATAGTCCAACGGTGTCAAATCGCAGCTCCGAGGTGACCAAACAACATCAGCTCTGCGGCTGATAATGCGATCTTCAAAAACAGGGCGCAAAACATCGAGTGTAGCTTCGGCTGTGTGGCACGTAACGCCGTTCTGTTGAAACCAAATGTTACCAATATCTTCCTCTTCAATTTTTGTATACAAAAATTCGTTCAAACTTGCCCGATAACGATCGCCATTGACTGTAACTGCCACTCCTTGCTCATTTTCGAAGAAAAATTGCCCAATTATGCCTCTGGACCAAAATCCGCACCAAACAGTGACTCGTTTTTTAAAGATAGAAGGCAATCAATCTTCTTATTCATATTAGTTCAGCAGAGCATAGCAATTGTGTAAAACAACCGGAAAATAAACAGCTTAATTTATGCAATCAGAGCTCTTAAAAGTCGCCGTAGTCTAGTAGGTAGTGTGTTGGCTTATGAGACATGAGGTCCCGGTTCAAACCACAGGTCAGACATCAAAATGAAAATATGAAAAACGGATTAGTTAAAAAATTTCGGAAATTTTTTAACCGTATGTATAATTTAGTAACTGTGTGTAATAACCAATTACGTATGTATGTGATCAGAACTCTTAAGACATGTAGTATGTCGCCTTGCCTAGTCCAGCAGTAATACAATTCCTCATTACATTCCTATGTCGTGAGACGCATTGAAAACTTACCTCTGAATGCTCCGAAACTGCGGATGTAGATTACGAAGCCTTTTGGATGGTACCAGTCGTATTTAGACGTCATTAAAATAGGCCCCATCTCAGCTGTATATCTAATTTTGTGTACTCCTATTTAAATCCGTCATATTTTCCACATTTCTGTCCTGTCTTGAGTAGGCTGGTCTCTTCGGCGGACCAACGAGTGCGTTTTTATAAAGATATCATCCGTGTTTGCGAATATATTTGCTATTAATCTGTATGTTGCCTTTTTAATGTCGTGTGTTCAAAATCCAACAGCAAAACTGTCCCATCATATTGACCAATTTGGCAGAGATAATCGTCTTTCTGTTCATCGAGTTGATCTATATAGCAACACTTGGTTTTTCTTCTTCTCGTGGCATATAATCGAAACATCTATGGCTGTTGTCTCCATTGGGATAATTATGGTTACTAAGCCTCTAGATTGCGATATGCATTACAGAACTCGGAGGCACCTTCTGTGGATAACAGACATCATGCACTTCTTTGACGGTACACCTAAAATATTCATTCTTCATGGGCGAGCTATAAAGCAGAATGGAGTTTGCTATTCGTAATAGCAGTAGGAGAAGGGATCTAAAATACATACATATATAACCTGTCATTACACCCCTTTCAGTCAGGATTATGACCTAGATTCTCACACCACTTATGTTGTGTGTGTTAGTTTTATACATGAGTGGCGGAACCTACAGCTAAAAGTCAACTCCGGACGACGGATTTTTGAGGAACTTTTCATGGCAAATTTTTATTTACTCTCAGAGTTTTTGCCAGAAATCTGCTGAGAGGTAGTCGCCGAAGAAATACTTTTTATATTTTTGTTTTGATGTCTGGCCTGGGACCTGTATATAAAATCCTTTCTATAAAAATCACCGAAATTACTGACCTACTGTTCTGTAAAGAACTTCCATATGTTTTATTGCTGCCAACATAAATTTTTTTTGATATTTATTTCTGCACTTCTCCCTTAAAAATACCTATCAATTTCTCGTGTATGCATTTAAAATTTTCATTTAAATTTTTCATTTTTATGACACATTAAAGGAATTTATTTTTTAAGTGTTGGGTTGCGCGTATTGCTTTTATATTTACAACAATAATTACAACATACTGCTCATGAAAATAATAATCAATATAACAGAAACAACAACAACAACAATATATACATAAAAGTCACGTGTTGTATGCAACAAAGTTGTTGTATGTTAAAGAAGAAGAAGACACAAAACACAGAGAAAAAAACTCTGAAATAAATATGCGGCATAAAACCATTATGCGTCTGATGTTCATTGTAAAGTGTAAATAAGTGAGGCATACATTACTGCAAGAAATACAACAACAACAATAATATGATAATAATAATAATAGCCTTCATAATTTTTTGGTTGTTGCTGTTGTTGTCGTTGTTGTTGCTATAGTAGTTATTGCTATTTTAGTTCCAATAGTTTCCAATATAATCGCATACGCATACACAAAAGCAAGCCATTGTTTTGCTTGTATAGGCTGTATGACATGGCAAAACCCTCCTCATGGGTTTGGTCATTGTCACACATACACTCAAAGGCTGGTTACTGGTTTCAACGAAAATTTTTTGACTGCAAAAGAGTGGGTTTCATTACAGCTCTGCATGGCAATGTTGACTGATGGCGTTGGTTGGCAGACAGTACACAATTTAATTTTTTTTTTAATTCATAATTGCATACAACGGAATTATTTTAAATGGTTTTGGGTGAGTAGTAAATCGAATGGAAGTGGTAGAATTGAAATTATGCTACACGAAATGTTTATATACATAATAGAGAGAGGGTAGTGCTTACATCCACGCATACATACATTTTAAGCGATTAGAAATCTTTAGAATATATTATGGCCAAACTTCTCACACTAACCACAATGTGATGATTAAAAACTGAATTATGCTGCTGTTACAACGCTCTGTATTTTTCGACGATTATGTCCAGTTTGGGGAAAAATCTTTTGGCGAAAAATTCGCCGGCAGTCCACTTGGCCCTTGATAGTCTCATGGCTGTTGTTCTGAAGTCAGCTAGACTAGAAAGATGTCAATATATTTTGGAAAAGGCAGGCGGCTGCAATAGCTTAATGTGTTTACGTGATGATGGACATGGACCGGTTCGAATGCAAGCAAGATAGCGCAAAAACAGATCAAAATCTTTAAAAGGAGCACAGTTATCGTCATTCAGTAATGAATGAATATTACTGAGTACTCATGCCAGACAAATGGGACCGCGAAGGAGGCGAAACTAAAAAGATAAAAGAATCATCTGTATCCTTTGGCCATGTATCATTAGATATGAAGAAACTTTGCGGTTTTATAAAGAGCTAAGTATAGTTCGAGGAAGAATTTATTGCCATATCACAATAGGTCAATATATCACAACGTTATCGCTATCTTTTAGCTTTAAAACATTGCCTACGGCTGTCAAGACCACAGCCATGAAAATATTACATGACCAAAATCATTCTGAACTGACTTGTCAAAAGGCTGACAATAGGTCAAGTAGATAAGCAGGCAACTAGCCAGACCGATCAACCATTGCTGGATTATTTCAGACCATGTAGGATTTCAGAGCAGACAGTTTGCTAGGAGTCTTCTAACCTTTCTGTGAAGTGGAAAGAAGAGGTAATCGACTAAAGGGAAGGCACAGAGAAGTAAATTCTGTTTTTAAAACACACATGAATACCCTGGGAACAGAAACCAACCTTCTTACTAAATATTGTAGACTCAATGCACATTTCTTTAAAATAGAAATCATTTCCAGTCAAATAGTGGGGGAAAACAAGTTACCACACATAATTGGAACCTGTGTGGCGTTAATATATTTCAAAAGGAAAGACTTGGTTGCCTATAAAGTGATAGGTAGGTGTTAGCCTTACTGACTCCAAACAGAATCTCGATGTTTATCATTGCAATAGGGATGCGTAAAATATTACAGCGAAACCTTATAAAGGGACCGCCAAATAACCTATTTTTTTGAAAATGCTTTAAAAAAAACTACTGAATATTTTCTCCAATTTCTTTTTTTATTTGAAATTCAAATTCAAATGGCTGCCTCGGCTGGCCATGCAGTAGCCTACACCCGAAGATGCAGATTTTGGCAAAAAAAAATCATCTTTTCAAATGAATATCATTTTGACCTTGGCGGGTATGTAAACAAGCAAAATTTTCGCATTTGAGGTACAGAAAACCCGCACGCATACATTGAAAAGCCGACGCACCCAAAACGAGTCACTGTTTGGTGCGGATTTTGGTCCACAGGCATAATTGGGCCATTTTTCTTCGAAAATGAGCAAGAAGTGGCCGTTACAGTCAAAGGCGATCGTTATCGGGCCTTGCTCAACGAATTTTTGTTCACAAAAATTGAAGAGGAGGATATTGGCAACATTTGGTTTCAAAAGGACGGCGCTACGTGCCACACAGCCGAAGCTACGCTCGATGTTTTGCGCCCTGTTTTTGAAGATCGCATTATCAGCCGCAGAGCTGATGTCGTTTGCCCACCTCGGAGCTGTGATTTGACACCGTTGGACTATTATATGTGGGGTGCCGTCAAAGATAAGTGTTACGCCGACAATTGACGCTTTGAAGGACAATATTCGTGAAGCCATTGGTGAAATACAGCTGCACACAATCGATAATGTGCTTAAAAATTGGAGCGATCGTGTAGACTACTGCATGGCCAGCCGAGGCAGCCATTTGAATGAAATTACTTTCCATTATTAACCGGAAGGATTGTACTTTCAAATAAATAAAGAAATTTGAGAAAATATTCAGTAGTTTTTTTTCAAGCATTTTCAAAAAAAAAAAAGTTATTTGGCGGACCCTTTACAAGTTGAGAGCTGCATAACCGTTTCGATCGTTTGGCCTCAGTAATTTGGCAGTTTGATTACAAAACCCTAGGTCCAGTACATTTCATTCATATTCATTTAAACTTTTCATTTGTGTTCCTTTATGCCTATTGCCGCATGTAGGGTATTTAAAGAAAAAAAAGGTAAAAAAGTTAATGATAATAATAATACCTTTAAACTCTTTTATACATATTTAGTTAAATGGAAAACAAAAACAGAAAAACATGAATACAAATAAAAAATTACTTGCAACACTCTGAAATATTTAACAGACAACAAAATTATGTTTGTGCAAGTGTTTTATAGACAACAACACATAAAATGAGAGCAACAGCAACAGCAACAGCAACAGTGGCGTGTGTAGATATAGTGTGGCTAAATGCAGATACCCATACATATTTAAATGTGCAGTAACTGTGGGTATGCAGTCATATAAACAAAGTGGAGTTTAAAAATAAAACTTGCAAGTTACAACGCGTCAATTTTGTTGTTCAAGTTCATGTTTTCAATTTATATCAGGAGTTCTCTCTGTACGTCTGTCTGTATATTTTTTGCATTTTTTTATTTATTATTTAATAAACAAAAACAAAAAACAAAAACAAAATATTTCTTTCTTCATTCTTTGTTGTTGCTGTTGCTGCAGTTGCTGTTGTGCTTTTAAGCAAATTATTTTATGTGGCTGCTACACGCATGCACTTGCAATCAACACCAGTTAAAAATTATATTCGTTTGTGCGTGCTCGAACTCAAACGTATGCAGCAGAGTAAAAATGCAAAATGCATTTAAGCCTTGATTTTGCTTATTGAATAAGTGTATGGCAGGGTACATGGGATAATTTTTTTTATTTTTTTTATTTTTGTTTGTTGGGCTATAAACTATCGACATGTTGAATTATATGTATACCAACAGAAAAATAAAGAAAAGAAAAACAAAGTATTTTTTAACTTATTTTGGCTCAATTTATATTTATTTTATTCAATAATATTCGGTTGAGGCAGAAATGAATTGCCCAGCCACATATCAACCGAAAAAGTTAAAAATTTTTTCTTGTTGTTTGTATTTGATTTTGTACATGTTTAACAACATTTACTGTCTGTTATTTGTTTCTTTTATTTTATTTTTTTTATTGAAATTTCAGTTTTATTTTCAATGTTTTTCAAGTAATGAAATGAAATTGTTTTTAAGCCAAATTAATTTTATGCAAGACATATTGAATTGTGTAAGATTTTAAGCAAAAGTTTTCTTACAAAGCTTTAGTGGAAATGTTAATAAATTTTTATCAAAGTAATTAACTTATCTCCTAATTAACAGGAATACAAACTGTATTAAATTTCCATAAGCCTAGTTTACGCGATACAAGCTGATCCAGTTTCCAATATCGAACAATAATTCCAACTGCTATAACATATTCGTCTTCTGAAGCCCTTGTCCAGTATACACTTTCTAAATCGTTACAGTAATCCTTCGATTTACATCGCCCCGATTAACGTTGTTTCGATTTATGTCGTCAAATTTTGTGTTCCCTCTAACTTCAATTTACTTTGTCATTTGCTTTACGTCGCCTTTTTTGGAACAAACTGCGACGTAAATCGAGGGATTACTGTAGTTGAATTACAATTCATTTGTTAAAGTTTATGAGGGTTTTTTTATCCAAGACGTACTCAGTCAGGCACAACTATTGATGTTATATAGTCTAGAGCAAAGATCAGCAATGAGTATTCAAAGAGATGAGTAGAATCGAATCAAACATATAATTTCTGTTACTTATACGCATTCATACTTATTTTAATGTCATACTCATACTACTCATATTCAAAGTTTGAAATACACATCATACATCATACTTAACAACATGTATGATGTTATTGATTTCGACTCTCCATAACTCAACATATACACGAATCACAAAATAAGTATGAATCGTGTACGAACACTAGAATACTCACTAAAAGGTTGTGTGTTTGCTCTGCTTGCTGCTCTATCTTTTTTACTTATGTGTCTTTTTTCATTTTCTGTATATGCAACAGCAACTAAAACTGTAAATTTTGATGAATGATTCGAGCTTTTCGAATTATTTATAAGGATTATAAGTATTTATCTAAAGTTCTGAATCTAAATGAGTATGAGCTTATGAATCAAACATATTTCGAATGCTCTGAGTTTGATGTCAAAGTTTTACTTATACTCCTTGCAACCTGTATTTATAAATCAACGTTGTAGTGAGTATGAATGAATCAGAGTACATCGTTAAATTTCAATATTGTTGACTCACTTACATTCAAAATTTCATGAGTGCTTATGAGTAGCGAAAAAACGATTCATTGCTGATCTCTGGTCTAGAGTAACTCAAGTTATTTCAACAGATACTAAGTGAGCTATGTCTGATTATGGTAACCACCAGTTGAGTTCTTGACACCGTTGTTTTTTTTTATTGCGGTGTAAAGCAGTTGAAAACTTGAGTTAGTGTGGTATTTTCCCTCTCTAACATCAACACGTTGTCGAACATTGAAATGTTCCCAGAAATACTAGGGCAGAAGGCCATCCAATTGTATGGTTTCAGTTCAGTTGTCTCTATATGGTTATCGTCAAGCTGAAACATCAACACGAACAGTTGGTTTGTCTGCAGTCCAGTAAATCACGACCTTGTTCTGTGAATCTGTCGCACTCGAGAGTTTCATGTTCAGCTGTTTCAAGTTCACGCAATACTATCTGCTAATTTAAATCAGAGCGGGTATTGTCAGGTAAATTCTGTGTAAATTCATAATCCTGTTCGATGTGCAGTTTTTACCCGAGCCATAAAAGTCTATGTCCATCTACAAGTACGACGGGTTTCACACAGTTGCTGCCATTCTCTAATAGATCGCATACAAACCTCTGACTACTGTCCCTACGAGTCTACAGAGGCTTTCATTTAACATATAAGACCGGCTTAGCTACTTTGCGATCTTTCTGGATATTACAACAATTGCCTCTTCGGACACTCTACTGTATGCACTGAAACCTCTTAGCAGATAGCACTTAGTATCTGTGATATCCAATACATGCAGCACAGTCAACAATCAAGGCTGGTTACAATAGCAGTGTGTTGGCTTATTAGATATGAGGTCGTGTTTCAAACCCCAGGTCAGACATCTTCAACAAAACAAAACATGATAAAATATTTCTTCGACGACTGCCTCTCGACAGATTTCATTTGATTCCTTCGTTTCTGATCACTTATCAGTACCGCTTTCGTTATCTGTGTTACTAATTCCAGGGCAACATTTCCAAAAAATTTTCATATTCTCTTCATGTTCATATTATTGTGCTTTGTCTACAGAATTTAAGGTATATACAGTATATACCAACGTGACTTCTTCCCCGCGGACAAAAAACGACACATCTTCGGGAAGTATAAGCCTCAATATACCACCATATGTCAGGGAACCTCATTACGTTGCTCCAGTTCGACGGATTTTCTTCATGTAGCCATCACTGCGTTTCCTGTGCATTCCTTAACATTTCGATAACACGGATATAACTGCAATATGGTCATTATAATGTAATTACATCAAACCTACAATTTTCAGCTAATAATTGCTTATTTTCCTATGGCAACTTGTTAAAAAAAATTTTATGTTTTTTTTCCATCCAGACATTTAGAGATCTATTTACACTTTTATTACTACTTTTGTTCTCCATAATTATCACAAGTTATGCTTATGCTTGGTGCAAAATTCAATTTCCTGTTTAAGGATCATAAATTAATTTCAACTTTTCTTAAGTCGAGTGAAACTATTTGTTTGGGTTTGACGTTTAGAACTTCATTAAGGAAATAAATTTACACACGTAAGCCGAGCTTGTGAAAAGAAATAAATAATTGCATAATTATGTTCTTTAAAATATTGTTTTTGTTTTTTAATGAAAATTAAAAACCAAAAAAAAAATAAATTGCAATGAAACATGTAAAGGCATTAGCATGTGTAATTGATGATCACTGAATTGGACAGACAGACTGACCGAAGAACAACGCATGTTTAAACTTTAACATACAAATTTTACAAACAACAACAACAACAACAACTATAACACTTTCATCATTAAAAAAAATACAAGAGAAAAAAATTAAAAAAATAAACATGAAAACTATTAAAAACACGCACAGAAAGTCAACATAGCGCATCAGAAAAACAGCAACAGCAACAGATATGAGACACCAGGATGGATGGCAAGCCAGTGAGAGACACCTCGACCATGGATGACAAACACAATATTTTAATAGGGGGGGTTATTTTAAATTTTGTAAGTTAAACAAATAACTGATATTCTCATTTAATTTAAAAGAATTTTTTATTTAAGAGTGACCCTATTATTTATGCCACAGAAGGAAAGCATACAGGAGGCATGTAAAATAACAAGTAAAATATTATGTATCGAGTAACAGCAAATAAATTGACATTTAAATGTTATAAAACAACAACAGCTATTGACAGTTTTGATATGAAAGATATTAATGATGCACAATTGATTAATTTGCAACACAGAACATAAACAACTACAATAATATACGACATCGATATCATGCCAGCACTTTTCAATCATTATCACAGAAACAGAAGAAGATGCTGGCATGATCGACCTTAATGATGTATTTTAGTTCAGGCTCAATACATCATTTCAAACACTTTATTGGTTACATGGCAGCCCAGATTTGGCATTAAAATTTTAATAAGAATTTTAAACTTTTAAACGAAGCCATGAATTCTAAAAAAGAAATCTATCCCTAGTTCGTCCCATGTAGCAGATTATACGCAAGCTGCGGTCTGTATCAGAGATCAGCAATGGGATATTCAAAAAGATAAGTAAAATCGAATCAGACTCGTAATTTCTGATAGTTATATGCATTCATACTTAGTTTAATATCATGGAACCTCTCTACTCATATTCAAAGTTTAAAGTACTCATCATATTCATACTTAACAACACGTATGATGATGTTGATTTCGACTCTCCATGACTTAACATATGCACGAAGCACAAAACAAGTATGATTCGCGTTCGAACACTAAAATACTCACTAAAAGGTTGTGTGTTTGCTTTGCTTGCTGTTCTGTCTATCCTTTTTACTTACCTGTTTTCTTTTCTGGTAAATACAACAACAACTAAGACTGTAAATTTTGATGAGTGATTCGAGTCACCCGTAATCATTTATAAGTATTTTTCCAAGTTCGAATCAAACATATTTCGAATGGTATGAGTTTGATGTCAACGTTGTACGCATACTCATTGCAACCTGTACTTATAAATCAACGTTGTAGTGAGTACGAATGAATCAGAGTTCATAGTTAAATTTCAATATTGTTGATTCACTTTTATTCAAAATTTCATGAGTACTTATGAGCAGCAAAAAAGCGATTCATTGCTGACCTCTGGTCTGCATGCAATCGTATCCCGGCAATGGCACCTTGAAATGCTCAATTGTCTCTAGTTTGAGGGCATAACACTTTTCTTTACTGGTGCCATTTGGAAAATAGTCCAACGGTGTCAAAACACTGCTTCCTGGCTGCCAATTTCCTTCACAATTTTAGCTAATTCAATATTGTTCAAACGTTTGACGCAATAAATCGATTGTGGCATGAAATGTGCGGCAAGTTGCACCATCCTGTTGAAACCAAACATCGCTCACATTAATACCATGAAGAGCGGGTACTAAAAAATCGGTGATCATGGCCGTAACGGTTGCGCCGTGCTAATTTTCAAAGAAATAAGTGCCAAAGAGTCCTCCGCTCCTCAAGCCGCAGCAAACAGTCATTCATAATGGTTGCATTTTCTTCTGTAAGACCAGGTGTGGGTTTTCTAAGCCCCAAATACAGAAATTTTGCTTATTAACGTACCCATCAAGAAAAAATCATTTTTTTTTGCAAAATCAACCTCAACGTGCAGTTTCTCGTTGGCCCAATAAACCACAATGTTGATCAACCGGAAATCGCTTCATTACGTTCAGTGGAGATAATATACTGAGTTTTTTGACAGAATAAAATGACATAAGCATTGCCAGCTTCGAAACAACCGATCACTCAAATTTAAATCAATAGATGACCCACCCTATACAACCGAGTGCTTAATTTTTTTTACTGTAAAAGGTAAAGCTATAGAATCTTTATAGAGCAACAAATGCCATGAGATGAATACTTTCTTTTAGGTGGACGTAACCTAAAAATGTTTGAAGAAATTAATTGTTGAAGAAAACGTTTCCGAAATTAGGTGACCTATCGAAGAAAATAAAACATGTTTAGGGGAAATGATCCTCATTTTTCAATGTAATCGTGTTCAGCTGTATACTCATTTCCAATCGTTGTTCAACAGCCTGTTTCGGTAAATTGCTAATCTGAAATTTTTTAACTACCCCTGCCATGCCACCATTTCCGTTCCGTTCGTTTCCTTTGTTAAGTTCAAATGTCTGTATACCGTTCGTTATTTAAATAAATTTACAATTTATTGTTAACCACAGGACTAAAATGAAAAGAATTAGGCTTTCAAATCCTTCTAAACAAATCCCATAATTTTACTTTACCAACCATTTGCTCAGGCCTACATTTTTAATTTCTACCCTAACCATTGACTTTAAGAAAATCAACTAAATCTCACCCCCTCCTTTTCACTTTGTATCGAAAAAAATAAGGGCAAGAAAACGAAAAATAAAATAATTTTTAGCTGCCGTAACTATTTGTTTGAATATTAAATTGTAGTCTTAACACATAATAATTATACGATTTGTCAATTCCTTAAAAACCAATGGCCACAGTGCAGTTATGAACCACACAACTATGTTGCACTTATACATGCAACAGAAAACAGTTAAAGATACACTCATACCTAAGGACCTATATACATATACAAGTACTTCAATACAAATGCATTGAGTAATGAAATGAAAACATTTCACTGGAGCACAGCTTTTGTGGCAGTGGTAGTTAAACATGCCTACACTGCTGTTTATGATCGGCAATCAAGTCTAAAGGTAATGGACAATGACATTAACAGAGAGTAGGTGAGAAGGTTAAAGATGTTTTAGGTGGGCTATATAATAGCCTACGACCTATTACGATTTATATAATTAAAAGTTTTTAAATTAAGGCTCGGAATAATTGGGGAATCGCTTAAGTTCGTAATCAATTTGAGTCAAATTTGTTTTCCAATTTTGACTAAAAGGCGGTAAATGGACAGTCAAGTGTTTTTCTGACTTTTGAATAGAAATTTGTTTGTTTTTATTTCTATTGTAGAAGCCTAATAGATGGTCTTTCAAAAGTGGCATACATCTTTTATTTGGTCCTTTCCATTAACAGAGCAAGCCTTAGGATACTGCATGTCATGCAAGTGCACTGCTTGATTTTCTTCTTCTCTTAACGCTTCGACAGATTCCGTTCCCTAATCATTTCTGAGAGGTATTCAAATCTTGTGGGCCGTGCTGTTATTCAAAGTTGGTATCATGCAATCCGTTTGATGACCATCGGGCCTTCACTTGTTGCAAGAAAATGGTGTGACAATATCAAAAGTGCCTTAGCACACCTGATTTGTAGGGCCGACTTTGCAAAGATGCAATCTATAAAGGACTAGCCTGAGAAGTGAAACCTAAGGGCCCAGTATTAGCAATGCAGCATAGTCTTTGCATTTTGCTCAGTTTGGTGAACAGCAACCTTGTGTACACAGTCTTCTACCATAGCAAAATTCGTGAGGATAAATCTCACGACTGTGGCATCCATTCAATATAGAATATGGGAAAAAAAGCCAAGAAAACAGAAAGAGAAACCTGTGGGAGCACACGTCATTCGTTGCAAGCATAACTAGCACTCTACAAGACGCTCATCCTCCCCGTGCTTCTTTATGGTGCAGAGGCATGGACACTACTAAGCACTGATGCAGCAGCCTTGAGAGTATTCGAGAGAAAACTACTACGTAAGATCTTCGGTTTAGTGCGAGTTAGCGATGATTTCCGCATCCGAAACAACAGTGTGTTGTATGAGATCCTTAACGACATGTACGTTGTGTAGCGTATTAAAATCCAGAGGCTGCGCTGGCTCGGCCATGTCATTCGAATGGAGGAGGATGCTTCTGCGAGACAGGTATTTGATACGGAGATCAGCGGAAGTCGGCGAAGAGGACGACCTTGTTTGCGTTGCAAGGACCAAATCTAGGAAGCCCTGTGCAGCCCTTGCGCTGACCAACTTCTTCCTCTTCCCTGATTTTGGTGGAACTTGGTCAGTACAGGGACTGCGTTCACCCGTGACATCACAACGGGCCGCTATGCGTGCTCAAGTGAGCTTTGCTAACCTAAGCCCTGTCATCGATTGATGTGACCAAATGGCGCGCAAGAAGCAGAGGCTTTTGGAAGGATATGTTAAGGCAGGCCGAAATCCGTTAGTCATGTTGTTAATGGCAAATTAAGTACCCTGTAAATGTGTAGGCATTGAACGCACTTCATTCGTGCAGAAGGTTAGTCTGAGGAGAATCAATATTCTTACAAGCAAAATGTCAAACTCAACATATCCTGTCAATGGTAGCGTTAGTAGCCTAGGTAGTAAACAGAGTGTCTGTTGAGGAGAATTATATAATCAGAGAGAGAGAGAGATAGACAGCATAAGTCTATGGTGGAATGAGCTTCAACAGTAATAGTAGTAGTAGTAGTAGTAGTAGTAGTAGTAGTTGTAGTAGTAGTGTACGTGGCAGTTAACAGTGGCAGTTAGTTACAGTAGAGCAGCAGTTATAGTTTTTTATTACAAACTATTTTAAAATGCAATTCTTTTTTATGTTCTTCATTTCTATGCCATTCATTCACTCATTGTGTTCCTTTTGTAATCTTGACCAGGTTAAGCTGCAATAAGAAAAATAGAAAAAATTCATAAAACCTGGACTATTGACCAAGTTAGCTAGGCAAAAAAAGAGGTAAAATGGCTTAATACAGCCACAAGTTAATATTCCATTTATGCTACTGCTGCTGCCGCCGCCATATTGCCTTTGCAATATCAAAAACAGCATAACCCTGTGGAGCTAAGTACTGAGCAGCAGCACAATTAAAACAAAAAACAAAAAAAGGCGAAGGGACTGATGGGCGATTATTTTTTATTGCGGTACTCACACAACTGCTGCCGCGAAGGCAAGAATAACTCAGCGGCTAACAAAACCATGGCAAGCAAACCTTTGAATATTTATTAAAGAAAAGAAACGAAATGAAAAAAAACGAAAAAAATAGCAAAAGTTTTTACATAAAAATTAAAAGCAGGTGTTTTTCACAATGTGTGTGTATGTGTGTAGCGAATGTAACGAAATAAAACAAAAAAAATGCATGAATATTAAAAGCATACAGCAACAGAAAGTGTTATAATTAATAGTACACCACTATACCATACAGGCTTTATCCCCCCATCTCTCTCTCTCTACCTTGAGTAGCAGACTACATTGTCCATGGCCCCTGATATATGTATGAGATATGCAAGCATTTGTGCTGGTTGTTAGGTATTTATGTGGTGCCAATTTAATTCATTACCTTAACAGGTATGGGTTTAATAACAGGGTTAAGGATGTGCAAAAGGGATAATAAATAAATATAATTGAGTGTCTGTATGTACATACATATGTATGTTTAAAGGTTTTACAAAAAACCCCGCTTTAAATATGGGATTAAAGTTTAGTGAGTGCCTTTAGGGTCACGTAAAAATTTACTGGCATATGAAAACAAAAAAGAAACTTTTAAAGAAAATAATTAATATTGTTGGTATTGTAGTTTGAGACTTCAATAACAGACTCCCATAGTTGGTTAATAGTTTTCTAGATAAATAGCTCCTGAAGGGATCCACATAAAAAAGGAAGTGAATATCAATTACGCCTGCCGTTACAACGACTTCACTGCTGTTTGCAATGGAGTTCGCGCGGGGTAGGAGCTACATAACCTTAAAATATTTAATATTCTCATTTTGCTGTTGTTATTGAAAGTATTGAAACCTTTCCTATTACAACTAGAAGAACCTGAAGAAAGGTTTTTTATTTTTCCTTTAAGACTGCCTTCAGCTATCTCATGATTTTTAAATCCTTCAGACCATAAATCAATTTTACACGTCGAAGGGAATGTATCTTGCAAAATTCTCGAAACAAAGTGAACAAATATGCAGATATTTACATGGCGTAACACAAGAAAGCGAAGTTGAATTGTCAAAATATTTGCATTGGGACCAGGACGTTGAAGTAGACTCTTAAATTTTTGAATTACATACTTACATACATACATACATACATACACACATACATACATACATACATACATACATACATACATACATTCCAGAAATCACCTTTCAGGTATCATTCACTCTTTTAATGTTTCCATGCCTACTATATTTATATTCCTGTAATCTTAAATCTAATTGTTACTTGCGCTTTGACAGCAAGTTCCCACTTGTAGATTTATACTCTAACAAGTTGAGGTTATACGGCACACAATTAAGGGATGTGAAGACCAACCTTTTCATTGATCATAGACGTTTGGTGGAAAGTGTGCGGCGACATCATGTGCACTTGCCCGAATAATACCTAACCTTGGCGGCCCAAAACAGGAGAGGAGGCGGTTACTGATGAAGGTAGTGACATCGATCTATATATATGCAGCCCCTATATGGGCCGGGTCCATGGATAAGAGGACCTCTAGAACAGGTACAGAAGCGGCCTACAGGAGATCAGCTGTCAGGGTGATTTCTGCCTTCCGCACGGTGTCTACTGATGCAGCATTGGTGATTGCGGGGATGGTGCCCCTGAGGCTAGTAGTGAATGCAGAGAGGAGGAAACATGATACAAGGAGGGGAATGGATCTCCCCAGTTCTGTTCAGTTAGTGGATGACGCTATGCATAGATTGCAGCATGACTGGTACAATGCAACCAAGGGAAGGTGGACCCACAGACTCATACCGAGAATAGGCGAATGGACCAAAAGGAGACACGGTCAGGTGAACTTCTACCTGACACAGTTACTAACCGGCCATGGATGTTACAGGGCATATCTCTATAAGTATGGTCATGATGTAGACGAGGCATGCTCAGAATGCCGTAATGAAAGGGAGATGGCGTAGCATGTTTTCTTTACTTGCCCGCGATATGTTGTTCAACGAAATTGCCTGGAGAGGACAGCAGGATTCTAGGTAACGCCCGATAACATAGTTAACCTGATGTTAACCTTATGTGACAATTGGAAGGCAGTATGTGTTTTCGCAAGGAAGATTGGCTGAGAGAGCAAGGTCAGCAGAATTTGAAGTCATCACTCGCTGGATCTCCACCCCCCCCGAAGTAATACTTGATTGCGGTCACGGGGGGGGGGGGGGCAAATGGTTGAAAGTGTGACGAACTAGGTTGGGTTTAGTACGTATGCGTTTAGCAAGCCGAGAGTAAGTCTTGCGGCGAATCGTGCAGATTCGTAGGCCGGGCTACCAATGTCTTTCGAAGATTCCCAACCTATAGCTCGTAAAGCTATAAAAAAAACACACCAGAGATCAGCAATGAGTATTTAAAAAGATGAGTAGAATCGAATCATACTCATAATTTCTGATACGCATTCATACTTATTTTAATATCATGGAACCTCTACTCATATTCAAAGTTTGAAGTGCTCCACATATTCATACTTAACAACACGTATGATGTTGTTGATTTTGATTCACCACAACTCAACATATACACGAAAGACAAAATAAGTATGATTTGCGTACGAACACTAAAATACTCTCTAAAAGGTTGTGAGTTTGCTCTGCTGGCTGCTCTGTCTTTTTTGCTTATCTATCTTTTTATGAATGCAGCAACAACTAAGACTGTAAATGCTTATAAATCAAACATATTTCAAATGGTATGAGTTTTATGTCAACTTTGTACGCATACCCTATGCAACCTGTACTTATAAATCAACGTTGTAGTGTAAGTACGAATGAATCAGAGTACATGGTTAAATTTCAATATTGTTGACTCACTTATATTCAAAATTTCATGAGTGCTTATGAGTAGCGAAAAAACGATTCATTGCTGATCTCTAGTCTGAATCGAGGCCTCATGATTAATAAACCCACATACTACCTGCTTACATGGGTAGGTTTGAAATACTTACTTAAAATGTACAGAACTGCAACCACTAATACATATAATCCATCTTAGTAAATTACTTAGCAAAGATTCATTTCTGGTATCCATGGTATCCATGGACATGAACAGCATTAACTCTACAATTAAAACGTTCCCTAAGCTAGCATCAGTCTAAGAAAACATATTGCATTGTTGTCGTCAATCAATTGTGAATCAAATCCAATTAAATTTTCGAAAATGTATGCATTTGGATACTAAGTTATCTGGCTTTCAAAATACCTTCAAACAAAGGGAAAATTATTGATAAAATTTCATTTTGAACATATACTTGCCAGTAATGCTAGAGAATCTGAAAAAGAAAACTTCAAATTAAAATAAATCTTATAAGTCCTGAACTGAATTTCTTTTTGAACTACATTCGTACAAAAACAACTGAATTATAAACTAAAATCAGTTAGAAAAACAAGAAGATTTTATAATTTAATTTGATATGCAACAACTTCACATACATAAATATGTTACAGATTCTTTTTTTGTTTTTTTTTTTTACATATCAAATCAGGTCAAGCTCATGGTACAAGGCAACAACTTACACTTGTAGAATTATTATTAAAAACAAATGCACAAAAAGCTAAAAAAACGGGGGAAAAAATCTGAATTCAAGATAGAAACAAATGATGCCACAAACCAAAAGGCAAAAACAAAAAAATCATAGTAAAACTAGCAAAAGATTTTTTTCATGTTAAACATATGCTATGATGCACTGTGTTGCATAGCTACTAATAAAGAGAGTTAAACAAAAAGTACAGCAACAACAACCTTTAAAACAGATATACCGCTGCCACTAAAACAAAAACGAAAAGAAAAAAATCAGGAAAAAAGAATTCCTAAACAAAAAACAGATACAAAACCGACAGAAGAAATCTTAATGTTATGGTTGGTGGTGGTAACATGTTAAGAAATCATTTTACCTTGTTAAACATCATCATGCAACACACTCAACAAAAATAAGCAAAAAAAAAAACAGATAAAGAATAGAACAGCAACACAGGAAAAAAGAAAAGGAAAACAAGGCACAAATAACAAAATAAGCATGAACAAGTGCTGTGCAACAACTACAACTACAACTACTGCATCTGTTGAAAAAGAGCACACACACACAGTGAATACGGTATACCCGTACCCAAATACAGTAGTAGCATGTAAGTGTTGCAAGCAGCCAGTAACTCATAAACTAAACTAACACTTACACAATAACAAAACAACACTGGCAAATGCTACTTTACACATATTAAGAGAGAGAGAGAGAGAGCAAGAGAGAGGGAGAAAGAGAAAATATCTAATTGAGATTTTCAATGCTTGCAAGAAGTGTTCACACCAAGGGCAATCTCTAAATAACTTTAAAAAACGTTTAAAATATGAGCTCGTAGATCGCAAATAAAATAAAAATAAATTTGTGTTCAATTTTAATTAAAATTCTTTACTGTTCGCACAATTCTGTATGCCACTGTATACAACTTGATGTAAACAACAACAATTGCTCTTCTTTTTAACAACCTTTGCATAAACAATAACAATTACTAGACAATTGTTGCGCAGATCTTTGTAATGAAGATCTTCAAACCACGATTAATTTCTTCAAACACACCTCGTCTTCACACAAGACTTACTGAACT
Source organism: Sarcophaga subvicina (assembly GCA_936449025.2). Lineage (NCBI taxonomy): Eukaryota > Metazoa > Arthropoda > Insecta > Diptera > Sarcophagidae > Sarcophaga > Sarcophaga subvicina. The sequence continues at coordinate 110,686,152 of OW388084.2, read as the reverse complement.
TTACTAACTCAATCGCCTGCTTTGCGTTGCCTTTTATATTGCAAAATAAACAGTCTGTTGAATGTTATTGAAGCCGAATGTTTGTGGCTTCGTCTTCTCGAGATCTCTATAAATGTAAACATCGTTGTTTCATTATTGTTGTTTGTGTATTTTGTTAACATTTATTCTTGTAGTGTTTGTTGTTGTATTTTTGTATACATGTTTACAATTTTTTTATGCTGGTGTTTGTTGTTATATTAAGCAGTACGATAATTTGTAAACAGGTTTGTTGACTGCATAGTTTTGTTTTTGTAGCTTTTGTTTTTAATTTTAATGTCAAGCGATGTAAAAGCAAAACTCCAGTATCTAGATTTTTATTTTCGTAACAGCATAATTCAATGAGCTATAACCGACAGAAAAGCAGTAGGAATAACTTCACGATCCTTACATACATACATAATTGATCATTACAACCCTTCAGTCAGGATTACGACGTAGTTTCTCACACCACTTATGTTGTGTGTGTTAATTTTATACATGAGTGCTGGGACCTACAGTTTAATGTCGACTCAAAACGACAGGCTCCCGATCCTTACTTGATCGCACTGTTTTACAAGTACGACCTTCTGAAGAAATTAAACGATAGAAAACAAGTTTTGCACAGCAGTGCAGTATAATCCAATACTGCCAGATTGCTTTACCGGAATATCGTCTGAAAAAAACTGAAACTGTGCCAGACTCAGACTTTTGCAAATTTGTACAACAAACCCCAATCACACACAAATAATTCAGAGATTCTGCTAAGTACCATGTCAGTAAAGACCTGCTGCTAGTGCTTCTCCATTTTATCTCTACCACAAGCGATAACTCTCTAGTGAAATAAAGGAACTTGTACTTGAAGTTCTCATATTTGTAGCGAAAGTCGTTTGTGGCCGATTGGCCAATGGATTGCAGAATGCATTACGGAGAAAATCTGTTCTTCAATCGCATTATGCGTATGTGATACGCTCTTTCTGCAGAATTCTAATCTAACGTCCATAATGAGTACTCTGCCCTTGCTTCTCTTCCACAATATAATTTTTTTGTTCCAATACAACGCACTATGGGGGTCAACCGAACATTTTTGGATACATAAACACTAAAAGAGACCATCCAGAATTCACTTGTTTAGGAAAATTTCTCTCTTTTCTGTTTTTCATCTCTAAACAATGATTGGAAATGAACTACATCCTTATTTTTCTCCACATCATTATCCTTAAGTGGAATACCAAGTCTTCTCTTACGGGCACCGATGAATCAGTGGATAGTGATCACCCCAACCATGTCTGCTATTCAGGGCCAAACCACCGGATGGAAAGACGGTTTTAAACCTAGGCTTTACCTGCTGCTATTGTGCAAGCATTGCAGACGAATTAATGTTTGTAAGGGTACCACAGCCGCCGCAGTCTAGTAGGTAGTGTGTTGGCTTATTAGACATGAGGCCTCTGTTCAAACCCCAGGTCAGACATCGGCGACTTCCTCTCAGCCGACTTCTGGCAAAAACTCTGAGAGTAAATAATAAAAAAGTTTCTCAAGGCAAAGTTGCAATGACCAATTATGTGTGTATGTATGTCATGTAAGGGTACCACAGCAGGCCTTATGGTATTCGAGGGAATGAGTTGATATTCGAGGGAAGAATTTCTAGTGGGTGCAACATCTACAAATTTTTATGTAAAATAGTGCCGTATTCATTATCTGAAACGATTGCTAAAAGTCTTTTGCACTTTAAACAACCTCAAGACTGTGTTATCTTCTCTTTTCATAAACTTATCTTCAGTGTCATACACGCGTGTTATGTGCCTAGAATAAGATGTTGGTATACCACACAGTGGTAACAACCTGTTGTAAGTTTATTGAAGAAGCAAATGCCAGTTGTTTTGTACCTGTTTTCAGGTAGTACATGCTACAAGTATGTGAATTAATGATTGTGTATGCCACAAACCAGGAATAATATTTAAGCAGAAGTAGTTGAAAATATACGTCAATTAGCGTCTGATATTTTATGACAATTTCAGCATACAAACGTCATATGCTTGCAACAACCAAAAATAAAAAAATAATAATCTTCTGCTTAAATAGTAGAAGAAGAAGAAGAAGGATAAAATATTATAATTTTTTTTAAACAGACTAAGTTTTTATATTTCCTTGCTAGTTAATCTTGCATTTCTTTTTAATTTTTTTTTTTGCTTAAAATTTTTCATTATTAATGTGCCCCAAAAAGCACAGCAGACAACTTGAAGAGAAGAGAGTTTTTTTAGACTATTTTTTGTATATGATACTGGGGCACAATAATACATAATTTGTATTATTATATGCTTATGTATATTAGATGATGATTATCTAGTAGACTGTTACAGAAATGTAAAAAAAAATTAAATTCTTTAAAGATTTTTCCTTTTTTGCTAGCATTTTTACTTTAAAATGTAGGAGCAGCACTAAAAACTGATCTTCATTTGAATTTTTTTTAATAAACAATACAAGGTAAGAAATTTAAAAACAGTTTTTAATAAAAAGAAATTAAAATTAAAGCAAAAAAAAATTATTTTTTAAATATTTAACATGATATACTTTTTCCCCTACCCAATAACTTAAACTATGCATTCGTTTGGCCGTTGTTCTAGTCTGTGGTTATGCTTTCTATAAAATGTTTAATTATAATTTTACGCAACATATGATTTAGAAGTTTCTTTACTCGTTTTTTTTCTATTAGGGGGGAGGGAAATGAAATTATAACTCCATAAATGCATGTGGCAGAAGAAAAAACGTAGAACTAAACTAAACTAACCGTGTCAATACATTCAAGGCTTATGGTTTTTTGTAAGTTTTTAAACTAAAAATTTGCCTTTTGGCAGGTCTTTGGCAGAAAGCCATAAAGAAAAGAAAATAAGTTCAAAAAAATTTATAAGCAGTCAAGCTTGACCATATGAGAAGCTACACTCCAAAGTAATTTAAGTCCTGAATGGGTGGTAACACCAGTTACTACTATTATTGCCATCAGTCTAATCAACATGGCCGTTACATAATATTCTCTTTCCATGGAGTACTGTTCATAGGTTTAGGTTAGAGGACATGTGACACCTTGCTAACGACTTCTGCAGAAGCTGTAGAGATGAGGAAGAAGAGGAGACTGTCCCTTACCTGCTGGGTACATGCCAGGCTCTTTGCCAAAGGAGAAAGGAGTACTTGTATGCTTACTACATGCATGATCTGGAGGAACTGTCAAGGAGTGATATAGGCAGCCTGAATCGCTTCATCAGGAGCCCCGAGTGGTTTCGGGACTAGGGGGTAACGGATGACTGTGGTAGCACAATGGGTCCAATTCGACCTAAGTTTTTCTTGGATGGGCAGCCACCTCTACCTACCTTCCTACCTAGAGGACGTGTACTTGCCAATTGAGGAGGTCCAGTTGACCCATTGTACAACGTCTTAAAGAGGAGAGGATAATAGGGGAGATAGGGAATAAGGAGAGGAAGTAGGAAATGGAGAATTAGGAAGCAGAGGAATTACACTGACTAACAAAACAAGCAAGAGAACGCGATTACACAATTGAAGCCCTATAACTTCTCAACCAGCTCAAATTAATAATGAATCGATGTGAGCCTTAATGTCGATCCTCGACACAGAATTTAAACCCTCAAAGAAGTCCCTGCCAAGGGTCTTCAACCTCAACCTACTAAGGACTGAACATTTGCAGAGGAGGTGTTCGTTAGTCTCCAACTCCTCCTCATAGCAACATACCCTACAATAGTCCAACTGGGATCTGTTCCAGATCTTTGTCAGCGATCTAATCTCGCAGTGCCCCCTGTTCATATCTGAAAAAGTATTCCGAAACAGCTCTGGAAATTAGCTGTTTGTGGATAATAAAACATCCACAGTTTTTACAGATATACGGCGACTAGGTATTAGCATAGCTTAGATTTCTGGCCAGTTCCAGTAATTGTGATTGGAATTGGCATTACATGTTAGTGGTTATGGCAACTTTGTCCAGTTTACGTTGTTAATCTGTTAAGGTCAGGTTTTGTATTGTAGCTGCAATGAAATCTGCACAGCTGACTATGAAAATTCTTCTTGGCATATCCAGTTTTAAGGCATTCTAGAGATCTTTATAACCCATTAAGCTGCCTTAAATGTGGACTGTTTACGTCTCATGCCCTTGTGCAATATATTGGGAATCGGCTTTGGAGGTCTGATTCTATTATTCTCATCACACAGCTTCTTAGGCTATCAAGTGAGTTTTCGACTTCGAACGCTGTTGTGGAAAATATAAGTCTGTGCTCGATTGGTTAATATGACGGCAACGTCTTTGATTTATCCTAGAATTTCTACCGGCGCCTAAGGCTTCCTGTACCTTTAGTTTTGAAATAATCTCTTTAAACGCTTCTACAATGAAAAGGGGTGTGCCTTCCAATTCCAGTGTAGAAGTACCAGATAATCTGTTGGTTCTGATACTGGAAGCTATAGTTGCAATTAAATATGCACAGTTGACTGTGAAAGTTCTTCTTGGCATATCCAGTTATAAAATAGCATCGTAGCAGGCATTCCAGAAATCTTTAGAAATCTTTTGCTCTGTCCCAAATGTAGCATGTGTCCGTCTCGAGCCCTTATGCAAAATATTTTGAATCAGTTTTCGAGGTATGATCATGTTATCCTCATCACACTCCACCTTAGACTGTCAAAAGCATTTTTAACATGGGGAAAACCCAATGCTGCTGCTTTGATCCTGCTCTCTAGGTTTCGATATAACGTCAACAACGTTAAGGTTAGTAGACCCAGCGTTTTGTAGGTTTTCTAGTGGCACCTAACGTTTGCTGTAGCTTTATGGATTTCAAACAATCTCTTTAAACTCTTCTACAATGAAAATGGGGTGTGTCAACCTCTTTCACTCTTGAAATCGCCGTAGTCTAGCAGGTCGCATGTTGACCTATAGACGAGAACCCTTGTTTCAAACACCTGGCTCAGATATCTCCAAGAAACTGAAACATTAAAAAAATTTCTTTGTGCGACTTTTGCTCAGTAACCTTCTGGCAAAAACTCGGAGAGTAAATTAATATTATCATGCACATGTCTCAAAAATCTGTCGTTCAGGTGTAGGTGCCGCCACTCATGTATAAAAATTAACACACACAACATGAGTGATGTGAGAAGCTAGATTGCAATCCCGGCTAAAGCATTATAACGACCAATAAAGTAAGTAAGTAAGTCCTCCTCTGCTGTGGTGTTCAATTGTGAATGGGATAGAGAATGTTCATAAAGTTAACCATCATCTCTTCATCCACTGTAACTACTATTCTTATAGCACCGGGCCTGTACACAACTATTTAAATGCTTGACACCAAGGATCTCGCTCTATTTCATTCCGAAGTTTCTCCCACTTATCCCTTTTACTTTTGTTGATGAAACTATGACCACTTTTTTCAGCTTCATTATAGATTTCCTGTTCTTTTCCCTGGAGTTTAATTTAATCATTTGAGTATTACCTTAGAAAACAATTGTTGTCTCCAATAGCAGAATAAACACAATTTCATCTCAGCTCCTGCTAATAGAGTAGGGTACTGCAAAAGAATGAACAAAAAACTTCCAACTAAATATGATGGTGGGTGACTTTATCTGCATGGCTACCCGAAAGAGAAAAAACTGAAAGAAAACGTAAAACTTCAATTGGTTAGTTTTGTGGTTTTGAAAAAAGTATTCCTCAACATTAATTGTATAATTTTACTAAATTTGGTCAATGAAAATTTGAAGTTTATATGCAGAAAAAATCTTTTTAGCCATTTATAGTGGTTGGTTGGAAGAAAAAGTTTACGTTTGTTTTGATAATTTAAATGGACAAAGATTTGCGATGGTATGTTGCAGATGGCAAAAGTAAAAGAAAAGTTTTTCTTTTCTTTCTTTTCATTTATAAAACAGTGTTTACAGTGTCATTGATATTGTGGAAAAATTCTAGTTTCTTTAGGTTTTTGGAAATGTTGAAAGGTGGTCAATAAAGGAACAATTCTTTTATGAGGAACGTCGTTTTTTGAATTCCCACACAAATAAATTGCTTTTAATACAGTAAATAGGCAGTACATTCGCTTATTATTGGACAATAGTTCACTATGCGCCAAAGTCACTATTCAGCGTCAGAAAATATGATTCTTATCAGATGAGCTTTCGTGGTGATCTTTCGATGTTATAGGCATATCACCCACATCTGCTTATTGATCGGGTAGGTTAGATGGAGGTGAACTTATACTCTCCAAGCATTACGTTATCCAGCTGTGCGTCGTCAAACAACCGATACCAACTACCATATTGTGTACCCAATTTCTTTTAGTCCAATCCTCATGGATCAACAATTTATTGCAAGGTATCCATTAAAAATTAGCTCTCATGTACGTTGGTTGGAGGAAGGAGAACTTCCTGAAAACAGATTGCCTTCCCAGCATACTCTCCAGGAATTTCATCCTCCTGCTATGCATCGTCAAACAACTATGTCGTGTACGTAGTTTTTCAGTCTCTTTTAATCCACTCCTTATGAATCAACAATTTATTGTAAGGCATCCATTAAAAGTGAGATCTCATGTTCGGACAATGTCATAACAAATGCTCCACAGTTTCGAAACCCTGAATTCACTGTAATTCGCCACAATTTAACATTCAAACACAATCGTAAAGTTCAGAGTTTCATAAGGCCAAATATCATCCTGCTCAAGTCACTCTTAATCAGACTTAATACGCTCATAGTCGCCTAGTCTAGTAGGTAGGCAAGGCAAAGCAGGAGAGTGAGTAAGTGACATTCAGTCAGTCTTATGTGAAGATGCGGTGTGTTTGAAGAGAGCAATCGTGGTTTGAAGATCTCCTTCACAAAGATCTGTCGAGCAATTGTGTACTGATTGTTATTGTTTATGCAAATGATGTAAACAGAGGAATAACAAATAAAGGCAATTGTTGTTGTTTACATCAAGTTGTGAACAGTGGCACATAGAATTGTGCGAAACACAAATTTATTTTTATTTTATTTGCAATCTTAAGAGCTCATATTTATTATTAGATGTAAGGCCACAGTTCAAACCTCGGGTCAAACATCAAAACTAAAATATAAAAAAATATTTCTTCGGCAGCTTCCTCTCAGCAGATTTCTGGCAAAAACTCTGAGAGAAAATAAAATTGCTATGAAGAGTTTCTCAAAAAAATCTGTTATTCGGAGTCGACTTAAAAATGTAGATCCCTTCGCTTATAAATTAAATTAACACACACAACACAATAAGTGTGAGAAGCTAGGTCGTAATCCTGACTGAAGGGTTGTAATGACCAATTATGTATGTATGTGAAAACGCTCATGGTAGTGTACTGCGTTGTTGTTCCATAGTGTTATGGGAGACTTTTTCATCCAATTTTGCAACTATTGTTTTAGATCCCCAAAAGTGTTTGGATTTTCCAGTAATTCTCTAGTTGTGTTCAATTCCTTCAATTCCGCTCACTTCTTGATGACTAGGCAACCAAAAAATGTCAATTCTACCGTATCTAGGGAATTCTGCAGTTGACTGGCCATTGGTACCGCTTCATGTATCACACACATATCTCAAGAAGCAGGAGCTCAGAGCTGCAGATGTACTTCGAGATTTGCAGCAAAAATTGATACAGAGGCCAAACACCTGAATAGTTTCTTATTTTTATAAAATTTTCAATTCATTTTCCTACTCTTCTCTCAACATCTGCTTTTGAACAATCCATATACAAAAGTTCCTTCAAACCAATCAAAAAAGTATTTCCGGTTATTGAATGACATAATCATGTGATATTTTAAGCAAATCAAAGTATTAAACTCCATATGACAGCGATAAATCGCAATCAACACCCAAAATCTTTAAATCAATCGATACAAAAGTAACGCCTTTTCAAAAGCAGCAAGGAAAACGAGCGCTGTTGCAGCACATTGTGTGACAATTTAAAAGAATTTCAAAAAACTGCCAAGATATCATATTTAAAGCAAAAGAGAGGATGAAAAAAAAATAATCAAAATTGCAAGACTGTCTAAACACTTCAAAATAATTTGACAGATAAACGTTATTTCCCACATCATTTAAAAAGCAGACCAAAAACGACAAAAAAAAACACAGGAAAAAAGGTACCAACCAGCCAACCAACCAACCATCCAGCCATCCATCCTTCGACAAAGAAATAAAGACTCTTGGTAAACAAAAATTGTCAACTTGAATTCTTATCTGCTTTTTTTCTTCTTCTTTTCTACACCCAAAATGCTTCAATTGTGTGTTTTTTTATTTGTGTACAAGAGTACCTCCTATTAACTCTTAAGCAGGTAAAAATTTATTTTAAACGCTTGTGTTTAAGAAAGAAAAATATCACATGACATATTCTCATCGACATGCCATATACGCCCGCAAAATGTAAAGAAAGCAAAAAAAAAAAGAAGAACCATAGAGCAGATAGGAGGATATTCAATAAAAATATTTGTCAACGTTCTTGAATTACCACTTCATGGCTATGGAGTATATAAACAACAATAACAACTATTCTAGAGCACTCTTTATCATGTGAAGTATTAACTGAGATTTTCGATGATTTAATTTGTATATCGGAAATGCAAGTAGTAAACGACTTCAGTATCCACTACACACATACTATAGAATGGTTTACAGGGGGCGGAATTTCAAGTTTTGATAAGCACAGACAACATTTGAGTTAAATTCCAGTCAAATTTAAATTGATACAATGACTCGCCAGCATAAAGAAATTTATTCGCTTTTGAGCGGAAGCTCTATATAGAAAACCAGTGGATTTACAAAGTCTCCTACGACTAAATGTCATGGGAGGGGGAAAGGACTCCCTCTAACAAGCATTTCTGGTTGCACGCTTCGTGAAGGAACAGCCAAACAGATCTGATAGAATCAGGAAATTTTGAATTTTCGTATTAAAAATGGAAACATTATTAAAAACCCTGTGAAGCTGTTCACATATAATCATTTTGCTACACTCTCAACAGAGACAGATAGGATCTGATGCTGTACTAACAGGGGAAACGAATGCGCAACAGAATCTCCGGGATTTCTAGCCTTTAGGCGGTCTATAAGCTATCATCCCTTTGATAGAAGCTCAACATCTTGGAACTTAACATTTTTCCGAAAAGAGCCACAGCATATGCCCACCAATACTCTCAAAGAAACTCAACCTGGTGGTTTCTTTCAATCATTAAAACTGGATCTACGCCCAGACAGATCAACATACACGCATAATTGGTCATTACAACCCTTTAGTCAGGATTACAACCCAATTTCTCACACCACTTATGTTGTGTGTGCTAATTTTTATACATGAGTGGCGGGACTTATCGTTTAAAGTAGTTTCGAACGACAGCTTTTTGAGAAACTTTTTCATACCAATTTTTATTTCCTCAGAGAAATCTGCTGAGAGGAAGTCGCCGAAGAAACATTTTCGTTTCATATTTCAGTTTTGATGTCTGGCCTGGGGCTCGAACCCTGGCTTTACGTCTAATAAGCCAATACACTACCTACTAGACTACGGCGACAGAAAACAAATTTGCAAATGCAGACTCCTCGTCGGATATGCTTGATACGGCATGTGAATTATTGTGTGGACGGAGGACGGTTAATCATTTAGCCCAACTTGCTATCCTCAATAAAGTTGAAGGACTTGCCCAGTTTAAGAATTTTATTCGCCTTTAAGAAGACGGTCCCATATAGAAAACAAATTTGCAAATGCAGACCGCTCATCGGATATTCTTGATACAACATGTGAGTCATTGTATGGACGGAGGACGGTTAATCACTTAGCCTAACTTGTTAACTTATCCTCAACAAAGTTAAAGGATTTGCTCAATTTAAAACGATCCTGTTTCAGAAGCTTCTGGCTACGACCTGCACGTGCTGAATTGTCACAAGTATTTAGTTTGTCTATGGACAGATATCAGAGCCTATTTGGTACAGTATATACATACACGGATATATGTATATGTTCCGTTTACTCCTCTAAGGAGCATAGGTCCTTCAAGGGCTTGATGTCCCCTGTCACGCTGACGAGGTTCTGACAACCGACCATGTGCCGTATAACCTTAATACTTGCACGGCTAAATCCCAGCACTTTGCACGCCTGGTGGCGATGTGACACCAGGATCGGAAGCTATAACCTAATACGCCGTACGACTTAAATAGCTCTTATTACCGAAATTTGGTACAATAGAGGGCACCAAATCTCGAAGAGCAGTGTATGAATTTTGTGAGGACAGCCTGTGTGAAATTACTATTTCCACCAGGTTCTATTCTACTTCCAAACTAAGTCCCAATGACTTTGTCTGGAAGCATTAAAACGAACTCATTCATACCCAGAATGAAATTCAGTTTGGCAGATGAGCAGTTGCATAATTTGGAAATGCCTGAGGATTATATTTCGCAAGCTATGGTACGATGTATCTCTTTGCCGAAGTTGCCATAGTCTAGTAGGTAGTGTAGGTTCTGCAATCATCAAACTTAACCTTCTATACGGTGTTGTTTTCTGGTGGACCGCTCTGAATAAACTACACAATGTCAGACTATTTTACAAGGTCAGGCGGTCTGCAGCTATTTGTATCACTGGTGCTCTACGCACCACCCTGACAATGGCCTTGTTCGCAATATTTATCTGGCTTCCTTCTCGCTAAGTAGGCAGCAAAGTTCACTGCAACTAGATTCAATGCCCTATCTCGAGCAGGGACGACTGGGACTGTGATATGATAGTCCCGCCGGAACTCATGGATGTCTACACCGATGGCTCAGAGTATATTCTGGGAAACTGAACCTGAACATTTCCCTTCGACTGCCGGATTATTGTAGCGTGTTTCAGGCGAAAGTAATGGCCATCTATCGGGCTGCTCAACGGATCGTTGTCAACGGTGTTGCTTTCATCCGCATCTCCATCTTCTCTAATAATCAGGCTGCGATAAAATCTCTGTCGACCTTTGTGAATAACTCCAGAATCGTCAAGGAATGTCGCCGATGTCTTGATCTTCTTTCTCAGCGCTTCAGTCTTACACATATCTGTGACCCCAGACACAGCAATATTCCAAAAAACTGCAGAAGCGACAAGCTCGCCATCTCCTGTTTAATCAACTTGGAGATGCGACTTACCGCGGTCATGTTGGCCATTCTGCGGAAATTCTTTCGAAACACCAACCTATTCTGTGTCAATGAGGAGTCCTGCTCCACCACTAGGCTCACTTGGCACTCGATGGATAGAAGGCGTACCAATCAATTATTTGGTCTTGGTCGTAACGTCATTTCGATCACAGTGGCCACGCTTACAGGTCATTGTGTTATGGGAAGACACGCGGAAAGAATGCAGCTTCCATCTAACTAATTCTGCTGTGGGTGCAGATCTGCTGAGGAAGAGGAGACTGTTATCAATTTTCTTTGTCAATGCTCATCTCTTGCGAGCTGCAGAAAGAGGTTATTTGCCTCCCCAATATTTGTCAGCTTGACGGAGCTATCTGTCGTTCGGAGTCGACTTTAAACTGCAGGTCCCGCCACTCATGTATAAAATTAACACACACAACATAGGTGATGTGAGAAGCTAGGTTGTAATCCTGAGTGGAGGATTGTAATGATCAATTATGTATGTATTCATCTCTGGGCACTGCGATTAGAGATTCATATACACAAGGGCAGTCTGAAAATGGTCGTACAAAAGTCTTTGCCCAAAGAGAAGAAACAATTAAATTTAAAACACGTAACAAAATTAAAATCCTTGATGAAAAAGTGTGGCTGAGTTTTGAAGTTGTAGTAATTTAGTAGGCCACGGTTTCAAATCACAGGTCAGGCATTTCTAACAGAACGAAAGTATGAAAGAAAATATTTCTTCGGCGACTGCCTCTCAGTAGATTTCTGGCAAAAACTCTGCGGGTATATAAAATTGCAATGAAAGAGATTCTCAGAAAATCTGAGACTTTAAACTGTAAGTAGGTCCCTACTGTTTTTTATAAAATTAATGAAATGAAAACCTTGTCCTTTAAAAAGCTTTTTTTAGAACATTACGTGCAAACCCTTATAACTTGCCCCCCATACCGTTTGCAGGGTGCTTGCAACTTTATCATGCGTGAAATATGCAATCTTTTTGAGAAATAAAGTGTTTGTTTTTTGTTCTTATTGTTGTTTTTATGCTGATTATAAAACCAACACACCTGCCATTAGTTTACTAAAGATTCTGATACCAGGTATAAGCAAGGAGAACTTCATTGAAATAATGATGAGAAAATATTCCTTTAATACTCTTATGCTCAGCATATTATGTTGAATTAAAGGACATGAAAAAAAGATAATAAAAACAACAAGAATTTTATGCATATTTAAATATTAATTTAATGCCTTGTGAAAATATCATATTTTCTTATACACAACAATAAACACAAACACAAACTATAGAATGAGAGAGAGAGTGAGTGGGCGACAGAGGGAGAGAGAGTCAGTATCCTTAATGTCATTTCTGCATGATATTGTTTATTATCCTGCTAACATAACAAAACTTTAAAAGTCATTGTTAAACAGAAACAACTACTACTACAGATTCTTTGCGTCCTAAATAAACTTACAAACACTAAAGCCAACATCAACACGAACACCAACACAATATGCAAACAGATGCACATGCATATCCTTTTTATATTGCTTCGACTGCTGCTGCTTCTGCTGCCTTTTCTTTAGAGTTTCAGCACTGACTCGGAGTGTATAAGAACTGCGTTCTCTCTCTCTCTCTCTCTCTATTGTGCATATATTATTTTAAATTGAGCGTTAAAATTAAACGAGCCATTGCAAAAGTCAAATACTCCTACTATTACGACAACTACAACAACAACTACATGCACCCGTGTACATTACAAATACTGTTATAAACCCGCTTTAGCCATGCAGTTGGCCATTATTATCCCTTCGCTTCGCTCTTTTTTTCCATAAAAAAATACACTTTCATGCAGACAACTCTTGCTAAAGCAAAATAAGAACAAAATAAACGTCCAAAGGAGGGTGGGGCGCAAAGTCTAATGATTTAAGTTTATTGTAGAAATTTTTGCGACTATTATTAGATTATGATGCCACAACAGAATTTATTGTGTCTGAGGTCAGTAATTTTATACAATTTTTTAATGGCTTCTTATAACGGTTTTTCATATCCATATAACTGGATAACGGCAATTGTTTTCCATAAAAAAATAGATTTATGCTTGTACTTTATATGAATTGTGCAGTTGAGCAAATCGTTGAGACACAAATCGATTTAAAGTGGCATCTCTTTTAAGAAAAAAGAAAAAAAAAGAAGCAATTGCCAGGAATATTGTAAGCATAGCAGAGATTAGCAATGAGTATTCAAAAAGATGAGTAGAATCGCAGGATTAATGAGCCTGTAGAGGAGGAAGGCACTGCCTTTCACATCAGAGATCAACAATGAGTATTCAAAAAGACAAGTAGAATCGAATCATACTCATAATTTCTGATACGTATACGCATTCATACTTATTTTAATATCATGAAACCTCTACACATATTCAAAGTTTGAAGTACTCATCATACATCATACTTAACAACACGTATGATTTTGTTGATTTCGACTCGCCATAACTCAACATATACACGAAGCACAATATAAGTATGGTTGGCTTACGAACACTAAAATACCCAAAAAAAAGGTTGTGTGTTTGCTCTGCTTGGTGCTCTGTCTTTTTCTTTTTTTGTAAATTCAACAACAACTAAGACTGTAAATTTGGATGAATGATTCGAATCACTCGAATCATTTATAAGTATTATAAGTATTTTTCTAAATTTATGAATCTAAATGAGTACGCTTATTAATCAAACATATTTCGAATGGTATGAGTTTGATGTCAACGTTGTACGCATACTTATTGCAACCTGTACTTATGAATCAACGTTGTAGTGAGTATGAATGAATCAGATTACATAGTTAAATTTCAGTATTGTTGACTCACTTATATTCAAAATTTCATGAGTGCTTATGAGTAGTGGAAAAACGATTCATTGCTGTTATCTGATGCATAGCCTACACAGTTTTCTTAAAGCTCTGCCTTAGGATAGTATTTTTAATCCAGTCACATATTTAATTTATACTGTGGACATGCTAATTAGTAACAATATGACATACTCCTACCACTGACAGGCTCTATCGATGATCTTGGCGAGTGCAGAGCCATATTTTCTAGTTAAAATTCTGATTAAATCTACAGTCAAAAAAGTCTACATACTGTTATGTATGTAGACATACATACTGTTATGTATGTAGACTTTTTTTCTTTGACTGTATACACAGTAGGGTTTAATGAACAAAAATGTTGCTGAAGAATATATGTAAGTGTTAATGAGTTCGACAGTGATATTAAACATAGACCTATTTTAATGAAACCTAGCTCCGGTGATTGCCTTCTTGGTAAATAATTAGATCCTCTGATGATAGACGGAGCTGTCTATAAATAAGAAATCATATATCATCAGCAATAAACCATCATATATAACATAATTGGCCATTACAACCCTTCATTCAGGATTACGGCCTAGCTTCTCATACCACTTATGTTGTGTGCTTTAATTTTAGACATGAGTTGCGGAATCTACAGTTTAAAGTCGATTCCGAACGACAGATTTTTTAAGAAACTTCTTCATTGCAATTTTATTTACTATCAGAGTTTTTGCCAGAAATCTGCTGAGAGGAAGTTGCCAAAGAATTTTTTTTTTTATATTTTCGTTTTAATGTCTGACCTGTAGTTTGAACCGTGGCCTTACGTCTACCAAGCCAACATACTACCCACTAGACTACGACGACTTCCACGGCAATAAACTATCGCTAACCTCAACTAATCACGAATACTGGTCATTCACCTCGGTATGAAATTAGGTCCGCAAGTAATCATCACGATTTCTTTTAATCCTGGCTTTCCTTTTTTTACTACAGTTAGCATCCATTAGAGTAGGATTCAGACTCAACTATATTCAATGCAAAACAGCAACACAAGGTCACTTTGATTACAAAATCCAATTAAAACATTAGCGGAGTCACAGCGACAATTGTCTGTACACCTGACTGTTATTAATAGTTGAGTAAGCCGGGGAAGATGTGCAACTATATACCAACAAGAACATAATGAAATCTAAGATTGAATGACTTCTGACATAACATTAGACAGAAGGTATTGAACAAAATATCTGCGTAAAATGCTCATATCACCCCAAATTAAGAAGGAACTGTAGGATAACTTGTGTGCCTTGTGCATAAATTTTAGAAAACAATTAAATCAGGAAGAACTGGTTATGCGGGAGAGCAAATTTACTGTACCACTTAACTAAGCACTGTTAATAGGATATCGTCTTCATTTAAGAGCTGTAGCTGGTGTACCACTTCGTCAAAGTCGTTTAAGAATTCCGCAGTGTTAGACAATAAAAACCCGATCAACTTAAAGCCAATATTATTCAGATTAGTTTCCGGTGTTTTCTGTATTTTAGTTTCATTAACGAAATTTATTTTGCTAATCATGTTTACTGGCCAAGGTTCTAGAATCATAGGGTTACCAACAGTACTTAACTGAAAACAAGTCATTTTATACGGAAGACAGTGTTTCATGGTGAAAAACTTTCTTTTTCTACAAGCGACTTTGCTTATACTTTCGTTTTGGTGGGTTAGGAAACATCTGGACGAAATACTTCTAGGGTTTGGAAGTCTGTTAATTACACCGGTATGCTCTTAAGGAATACTGAATAAAATAAGTTTGATGTAAAAACACACGTTGACTCTAAAAAAATTTCATATCTACTTTAGAATAATTGTGAATACAATCGTAATCAACTGACGTAATCATTTGTGCTCTTAAAACTTGCATAGGCCGTATATCCATTCCATAACCGTTGGGAAGACCATCATTGATTGCTTTGGTGTTCCACCACGTTAGTAGAAAGTGAAAGTAAACATACAGATAATGAAGAAGTCGCTGTAGTCTAATAGGTAGTATGTTGGCTTATTAGACGTAAAGCCAGGGTTCGAGCCGCAGGCCAGACATCAAGACAAAATATAAAAAAAAAGTATTTCTTCTTCAGCAGATTTCTGGCAAAAACTCTGAGAGTAAATAAAATTGCCATGAAAAAGTTTCTCAAAAATCTGTCGTTCGGAGTCGATTTTAAACTGTAGGTCCCAATACTCATGTATAAAATTAACACACACAACATAAGTGGTGTGAGAAACTATGACGTTGTACAATGGGTCAATTTGACCTACGGGTACTGTACTTGTCTTAATTGACAAGTACACGTCCTCTAACCTAACCTAACCTAACCTACAAATAATGAATGGCCTCTTGATCAGAGAGTTGTATTAGAAAAAAGTGTGGGGTTTCTACACCTTCCGTATGGCAATAATAATTTGATGGAAATATCCCTTCAATGCAGCTTGAGGTAATCGATTCTGCCAGTTTCTTTTCACAATGGGGGTAATTTTTAAAACATCATTAATAAAACGGATGGATTATCTTCAAAACCACAGTATTTGCCGGCAATATTCTTCATCTACATCTTCAAGCTGAAGAGGCTCTAAATAATGTCTTCAGTTTTATGAAAATTTAATGGAGATTTCATTTAACAAAGCATTTCATTTTTTTGTTCTGCTTTTCAAAACAATTTTTATTATTTGGCAATAAACGCATGCATCTCATGCAACATACCATGTGTGTGGTAAAATTCTGCATATTTTTTATACATTTTTTTTACGTGTTTTTTTTTCTATTCAATAAGAATTCTTAACCTGTAAACACCCACATTAATTTTACTATCCCATAACAATAGATCATTGAGAAAACAAAGTGAAAAGAGAGAAAAAAATGAAAGACACTTAAGCTAGGCTCATATAAAAACCACATATTCATACATTATGATTTTGGCTGTTCAAAATTTTATGGCAAAACCAGCAAATCCCCTCTTAATTTAAATAATAAAAAAAATGTGATGGAAAAAACGACTTGTAGGTTGTAAAAGTTTATGAAAAGAAAAATTAACAGATTTTCCTCTTTCGCTTTTTCGTTTTTTTTTATCATAATTTTTATGGCAGAAACTTTAACTCGAAAGTGATGAAAATGAATGATGCAGAAATTTGCTTAAGAAGCCAAAACGCATGAAAAAAAAACTCCTTTGAAAACTTCTTTGAAAAAGAAAGGCAAAACAGAAAAGCCAACAGCAATAACAACAAATTCAATTATAGTTTATTACATTTTTGGGCCACAAAATTATGGTGGTAGTGCATGGTTGCATAATGCATGGGGCTGCATAGTTTCTGAGATTATATTCTGTAACCGAGTTTAACATTATACTGGCAGTTATTGTGTGAAAGTATGCGTACGTGTAAGTGTGTTCGTTTAAAAGATAAATGTTTTCTTAACAAACAAGCAAATCATATATGCATCGTTTGTCTGTCTCTCCGTAGTTGTAAATGATGCTGTTACTGTTACTGTTGTTTCCTTTCTCTATCTCTCCTATTTTTTTCCGGGTTCTTTTGTTCGAACCGTGTGCCATGTGAATATATAAATATGACCCTCAGGAAACGTATGGATTGAGTGTTTATTTTGCATAAATTTTATTAGAAAGATGAACCTGAAGTTATCGTCTCTTAAAATAAGATTTTAATTAAAATTAATGTGCAAACAGGGAATTTATTTGCATTCGTTGTTGTGATGAAAGCTCTAAGAACCAAGCAACAATAACGACAAAAATTTATGGCGAAATACATTTTGCCAGGAAACAAATTTTAGTTTCAATAGAAAAAAACAAAAATTAGAAGGAAATCATAAGCACTTAAGATTGAATGGAAAAGTTGAAACTAAGTTACGTATTTTTATATTTCTAATTAAAGGCTAAATTTACGCCTCTAGAGGACATATTGTTACGTTTTTAACTTTTAAAAACGTTTGAAATATTAGCTCGCAGATTGCAAATAAAATAAAAATAAATTTGTGTTTAGTTTTAAATAAAAATTCTTTGTTATTCGCACAATTCTGTGTGCCACAGTTCACAACTTGATGTAAACAACAACAATTGCTTTTTTTATTCCTCTATTTACACTCTTTGCATAAACAATAACAATTACTAGACAATTATTCAACAGATCTTTGTAACGGAGATCTTCAAACCGCGATTACTCTCTTCAAACGCACCGCGTCTGCACAAAAGACTGACTGAACTTCATTAACACACTCGCCTGCTTTGCCTTGCCTTTTATATGGCAGGGTAAACGGTCCGACGAATGTTCTTGAAGGCGTGACTGATGACCTGATTGTCAGTATAAGAATTATGATCTCGATTAACATGTGTCAGCGATTTCAGGGCATATGCAGTTTTAAAATGCCCGTACCTTCTATTATCTACATTAAGCGAGACATATGGCCAATAGTACTGTCTGGGACCAGATTGTCAGTATAGGAATTATGATCTCAATTAGCATGCGTGAGTGATTTTTTGTATCTTCCCTCCCAGCTCATACAGTACTACTTAAGCGAGTCATTTGGCCAGTAGAATCAACTTATTAGCAGATATTCTACTTTTGAAGCCCGTATGTCGCTAAATCCGTAAAGTAACAGTCAAAGTAGCATATTCAGCATCTGGTATAATGATGTCTAGAGAATCTCTACTGGTATACACATTCTACAAACTTTTCAGCACTTAAAATAATCCAAAAATCCATAGAAAGGTCATGAAATGATAATATATTGTTACACAGTAGCAGTTCCAAATTGAAGTACCTCCTTGAGTTTATTTGTCTAAAATTGTGCCTTCCACAATAGCAGTTCCAAACTAATGTATCTCCTCGGGTTTATGTTTCTCATATTTTTTCTTCCACAGCATATGTAGAGACACAACAAGGTCACCAAAAGTCGTGAAGCTTCCTTCTGCTGAATGTAGAATAGTCAGAAATAATATGCTGTGAACTATCAGTTTGATAATGATCTCAGTGACCTGAATTTCTGCTCTAGAAATTCGGAGATTGAGCCTGGCGCTAGTGGCCACAAATATGCCCGCATGCAGTGAATTTACTTTTCTATTAGTTCTTAAGTGTTTCATTCCATAGGCTTTTTTTGAAAGATCACACAATGACTCACGACCAATTTAGAGCAACTTTTTTCCTCTTTTCACCAGACCGTCTGTCATTATATTACCTTTATAACTAGGAACCTTGCATAATGCAAAGATGTGCAAATCCCATACTGTATCGAGAAGGCCCAGGCACGCTCTTACAATTTTTGAAATGAATATTGTCTATAGAAAGGCTTTGAGTTACACAAATCTTGATCCCTTAAATCCCGCCCATGTTCTACTATGTTTTAGGATTCGGATCTGTTTCTAAAATTGATAGATTCTCGAGAGTTTCTGGAGAGCACTAATCTTGGTTAAAGTATTTCAAAATCGTCAAATGTTCTGTGATGTGTTTACTTTCGAACTCACAAAAAATCATTTAATCTCTGGACACTTGAAATAACTTTCTTTTCGATTATGATCGAAAACTATGAAATAACTGAAAGCACTACAAATGCATCCGCCAGATATGTTCTCATGACCATTGTAATGCTAGTGCAGATGGTTCTAAATGGGTTCCTCCTGTCATCCTCAGCTTTCTATTGAGTATTCTTTGACCATTGCATTTAATGCATAAGTTTTATAACTGAACTGAATGTCTGAAATGTCCTGTTTGAATTTAAAACCTTAGTCCAGCCACAGGGCTTAGAATAGACAAGTATTGCCGTCATGATAACCTTCTGAATAATAGTGTTCCCAGAGAGCGTTTGCTCTGCCTAATTGAAGAAAGGGAAAGGACATTCGAAATACTTGTTTGTTTCAAAAAAACGAATACGAAATAACCGAATATGAAGTACAACTTCAGTAGTAAGTCCCTATATAACAATTTAAAAAGGGAAAGGACTTGAAAGATCTCCTCAGAATGAACATAAGAATTAATTTTCATTCATACTCTAACATTTCAATACGTTTCAAACCCTGTTGAATATTAAAAAAAATTGTATAAGAATACACTTTTCATCTGACACTTTTTAGTCTTTTAGGATTTTTCTCATATTTTATGCAAATTTGTTGAAAACAAGGAAACCGACTCTAGTATGTGCACTGCCATATAAAATTTATTTATTGAAACTATTGTGTGAGGATTTTCTTTTATTTCTTTTCGGTTTTATATGTCGATTCCAACCAACATTGTCACTTAGAATATTGGTTGCACTCTGCACTTTGCTTTTATGTTTCTGGCTTTGTACTGTATATTACCCCTCTTTCCCCAACACCTACCTACATAAATTTCATTCATTTCATTTCGTTGAGAGCAAGTCAGACAGAAAGTCATACTCTTCTGTTTGTTATTCACGTAATAGTGTCACACAAGTATTTTTAAAAAAATTTTTTTTTATTTCTCCTCTCCTCTCCTTTTCGTTTATAACCTTCCTTAAGCTTAATACAACAGCATAGTGCTCTTATTTATTTAATTCCTTTCCTTTACTGTTGTTGTTTTACTCTTCTTTTGTTTTTTGTGGGATTTTTTTTAATGTGGAGAGAAGCCTGGTTACTTAGTTTAGCATTTATTTGTGTCTTGTGATATATTGGGTAAATACTCTTTTGGGTATTTACCAACAACACACACCTTTTGTTTCATTTTTTTTCTTTCTCTCTGCTAAGATGACAATAAAAACTGAAAATTGGAGAGAAAAAAAAAAACAACGAGAGAAAAAAGATTCAAAATATCTTGCCATCATCATTTCATTTTCAAAGCTTTTTGTTGTTGTTGTTGTTGTTGTTGTTCGTTTTATTTGCATTTGTTGTTCACAATTTTGTTGTCGTCTTCGTTTTTTTCTATACTTTTGGCTCAAAGTCATTTACAACACATACGGGACTCTATTAGAAATTCATTTCCTTGTTCTCTGATGTGTATTCAATACGTAGGAATAGAAATAAAAAAAAAAACAACAAATATTGAGTACCGGAGTTTATACAGACATTTTGCTGAAAGTTTTACATGTTTTACTCTACTTTCTTCCGAAAGGTATTAAGAACACATGAATGAAAAAACAAATAAAATGTAGGGGATGATGACGAGAGGGGTGGGTATACGCCGAATAAGAGATAAAAAGCTAAGGAAGTACTCATTTATTATGAATATTTTAAGATAAGCAGGTCAAAGTTCAATATGAAAATAAGAAAAATTCGATTCCTTACAACAATGTAACGCAGATTTATTTTATTTATTACGAATAGCGATAGACTGACGCCAAACTATCACGAAACCATGATTTACAATCAAGAAGATTTTGCAGTTTTTCTAGGTTAGATCGGAGTGATAGCGTTGATGCCAAAAGCTCACTTGAGCATGCATAGCGGCCCGTTGTGATGGCAGCGAACCCAGCCCCTGTATCGACCAATTTCCACCAAACTAGGGAAAAATTGATCAGCGCAAGGGCTGGTACATTTAAAGCAGGACAACCCTACTCTGGAAAACCCGCCCGAAAGTTTGATGACACCAATGGATGATAGCTCCGTCAAGCTGACAAAGATTGGAGAACCAAATAACTTAAATCTGCATATCGCAAGAGAGGGGCATTGACCAAAGAAAGTGGATAACAGTCTCTTCTTCCGTAGCGGATCTATACCCACGACAGAAGTCGTTTAATGGGAGCTGCATTCTTTCCGCTTGACTATCCATAACTCAATGACCTGTAGGCATGGCCATAATAATTGAGATGATGCCACGACAAGTCCGAGTAACTGGTTGGTAAGCCTTTTATCCATCAAGAGCCAAGTGAGTCCAGCGGTGGTGTAAGACTTCTCATTGACCCCGGATAAGTTGGCGTCTCGAAAGAATTGCCGCACAATGGCCAACTTGAGCGAGGTAAGTGCTGTACTCAAGTCGATTGAAGAGGATTCCGGAAGAAGTGCACCAGCACTGGCGAGCTCGTCGGCTCTGCAGTTTAACGGAATGCTACTGTGCCCAGGGACCCAGACCAGTGAGACACTGAAGCGCTTAGAAAGAAGGTCAAGAGAGCGGCGGCATTCCCTAACAATCCTGGAGTTATTTACAACACTCGACAGAGATCTTATGGCGGCCTGATTATCAAAGAACAGCAGTTTTGCTAAGTATTTGATTTTATCAGACGAGCAAAACCTGTTAAGACCTCTTAATTAGGTACCACACTAGCTACAAATTTGACTGCGAAACAGTTTCTGAAGAAAAAAACAAAGGCTCCTTAGCTAACTTCCATTGTTTTCCATTAAAACAATCGCTAGGCCGCTTATAGCAATACTTATTTACGTAAATTACCATTTTACGGTCACATAACCTAACATTATGAATTATGAAGAAACATAACCTGACATTTTTTTAAAAAAATATTTTCCTTGCCCTAAAGTAGAGTACAAAGAAATAAATTCCTTTTGATCACCAATATTTTCTCTGATAAACTCCCGTATTTTTATTGTCTACCGTAGCAATTCCTGTAGAGCCCTCATTTATAAAATATTTTGCATACGAAATACAAGGATTTTATGGGAATGCCAGAATCCAACACTGTTTGTTCGTGTTTGAGAACGTGTTGCTGCAGCCAGCAATGTTGAGTAAATTTTTTTTTTTGCTGGCAATATATATGGCAACTGAAGCTAAGATGCTGGAAACAAAAGAGCACGTCTTACCAGGTAATGGGTGTTTATTTGTAGAATAACAAAAACAACAACAAATAAGAAATAAATAAATTACACATACAAACACATATACACACACATTTACACTTACACTTGAATGAAAGAACAAAGAAAAGAAAAATGAAAGAAAAACAGAAAAGAAAACAATATTTTCAAGCTAAAAGGATCAAAATTGCTATGTAATGAACTATAAACAACAAATAGTAACAACAACAAAAACAACAACCAATAGGAACACAATAAATAAACAAATAAACAAATTTTCTACAATAAAAAGAAACAACAAAACAAACAAACAATTTTTGCGTGTTTTTATTTTCAAATGAATATTTGATTGTATGATTCAGAAGAAATTTGCTAGAAAAATTGAAACAAAAAATTGAAACAATAACAACAAAACATTTTATGTGTAAATATTTGTTCAACTCCTTCCTTCCTACTCCTGCTTTTATTTCCTCCTCTGGCAACAATACAGGCAGTGTTATACGTCCATTCCATCCAATCATCCATCCACCTATCCATGCATCCACTTGACCTACTAAACCATTTTGTAATCAATATTTGCTTTTCTATTCCTATTCCATAGGTCTGTCACTTCTCTTCTCTCATGTCCTCTTCTTCTAAATACTTGTTGTTGTGTTTTTGTACCTATGTATTCTGTGTTTTGATTTCATTTTCTTTTTACTCGTTTTCTATGCTAAATTATAAACATTAAATTGCAAAACAATTTTCCTCCTATTGACCAACATTATCAGCCTGCCTGTGATATTGTGAATTCCATACCAATCCCCATACCTTCTTTTACTGTTGCTGTTGTTGTCATAATGACATTGGCTCTGGCTGTGGCTTTGACTGGCGTTGGCTCAATTGCAGCAATTGGCATTTTGAAACTGTGTTAAGCGGCTAACGCTGGCCGTATAGCATTATTGGCAAATTGTAGTGTAGTTTTCTTCTTAAAATTATTGGTAAGAAAATTGTTATTGATTTCTGACGGGTGCTAAAAGAAATCAAGTGGCAAAAGGAACAATGTACACTACACAATACCGGGCTTTTCTGCTTTCATTGAGATCTATCACACACGTCCACAGACTCCATGCAGTTATAGAAGATAGGCTAGGCAGCTGCAAATAAAAAACAGTCGTGGGTACGCGTAATTAAGGCTTTTACTGCTTTGGTAGGATGACATAAGAATGGTTGGACAATATAAGCTTGAGAATACGTAAGCACTGTTGCGAAAAATCGAATTTCCTATAACAAGATATCGCTAACAGGCAATTTAATGACTTCCAAAATGTTAGTTGCATTCTGTTTGAACAAAGTATAGTGTTTCATAAAGCCGCTATACAAAATGTTTACAATGTATACTATTTCAAAACGTCGTCAATGTGTGTTTTTAACGCAGTCAAAAAGCAATCAGACATCAGATTTATAGTTGATGAATTGTTTGTTTACTTTGCATATCTACATAGTTTATATTCAGTAGTAGAACTGCATACAAACTTTGTATTGATACATTTTGGAGGTCAGCCTATGTGTGGAAGTTCCAGTAGACAACACTGCTACCAGAACCTGATATAATCGAGGCATCACCCGGTTATTAAAAATTTATCGTTAAACAGAGTCGTTAAAATAAAAACGACATACTTTATATCCAACTGTTGTCAAATAGCCTCTTAAATGAGCCCCTTAGAACCCCTTCTTATGTTAGGTTAGATGGCAGATCCTACTTAAAGCATTAGGTTCCAATTAAATGAGAGGTATGGCCCACAAATTTATTTCCAACCTAAGGATTAAACACTCCACATAGGAAATCATGCCGACTCCAAAAAACATGTTCCTTTCGCACTTATCTTTTTCAATCAAACTTAACAGAATATGCCAAGTTAAGAATCTCCGTCTCCTCATACCAAGCTGTTTCTTACACCTTCTCAGACCCACAGCTCCTGCAAATGTCATTTGAGAGAATAACACATCTATTTTCATACCAATTAATAGGGCAGTAACCTATGAGAACCGCAATATTGCAATGAATGGAAATGTGATTTAAGAAAAAAAAATACAATCAGTCCTCTTCTTGTTAGTCCAGCACCGCTGAGCAATATTTCACGTACACTTCTGCCGGTAATAATAAGGGCAACTCAATAAAGTAAATAAATAAATACCGTATTGCACTAAAACACTCGGAATACCAATGCCTTCTATATGTCGGAGATTGTTTGTAATGTACCAGCCCTAGCCAATTTCATAAGCAGTTGAATTCTTGGTGATGTCCTTAAATCCTGAAACCCATGTAATGATGACACCCTTTGAGTGATTCGAAATTCCCCTTTCCCGAGAAGGGACATCAAAATGGTGCACTATTTAAAAAGCCTATCAGAAAGTTTAATATTTGCCCAGTCTTATCTGTCACACAAAGGTATTCCAACTGACGATTTTTGTGCTATATTTAAATATCCTATATCTAAAAGGTAGTTTGTTGGCTTATTAGATATGAGGCCACGGTTCAAATACCCAGTCAGACATCTCCAGCAGAATGAAATACGAAAAAATATTTCTTCGTTGACTTCCTCTCGGCAGAGTTCTGGCAAAACCTCTGAGAGTAAATAAAATTGCCATGAAAAGTTTCTCAAAAATCTGTCCTTCGGAGTCGATTTAAACTGGAACCTACAGTTCATGTATAAAATTATTACACCTAACATAAGTGGTGTGAGAAGCTAGTCCGTAATCCTGACTGAAAGGTTGTAACGAAAAATTATGTATGTATCAGAGATCAGAGATCAATGAGTAAAATATGAGTAGAATCGAATCATACTCATAATTTCTGATACTTATACGCATTCATACTTATTTTAATATAATGGAACCTCTACTCATATTCAAAGTTTGAAGTACTCATCACATCATCATACTTAACAACGCGTATGATGTTGTTGATTTCGACTCTCCATAACTCATCGTATACACGAATCACAAAATAAGTATGAATCGTGTACGAACACTTAGATAAAGACACCGTATTTAACTAGAAAAATATTTTTCCAAAAATCTAGATCATTTCTCATTGTTATTAGTGAATTTCATCGAACATTAGTGAATCCTACTGTAATACTTCCTTGGGTGTATAATTGAAACCTGAAAAAAGCGACTTAAACCTTCTTCCTTAGAAGCTGACAAGCAACTGAATGCATTTTTACGCTCTTTTTAACGAACATTGTTGTCGTGTCCTATGTCTGTAAAAAGCCGAAGATGTTCGACCCCCGGGGGCTATTGGTGCCGACGTCTGATTATAAGTATTATTTTTCTAAAGTTATGAAACTAAATGAGTATGAGCTTATGAATCAAACATATTTCGATTGGTATGAGTTTGATGTCAACGTTGTACGCATACTTATTGCAACCTGTACTTATAAAACAACGTTGTAGTGTGAGTACGAATGAATCAGAGTACCCAGTTAAATTTCAATATTGGTGACTCACTTATATTCAAAATTTCATGAGTGCTTATGAGTAGCGAAAAAACGATTCATTGCTAATCTCTGGTATGTATGTATGCTTTCTCTGTCACACAAAGGTCCTACAAAAGAAATTATATGGACACACCTAAAGTGCTTATAGCTTTCTCTGTATTCCAACATCTTCATAGTCCAGCATAGTTCCGGATATAAATGCATTGAGCCTTACTGTAACCAGCTTTGCAGCAATAAAAGGTTAGGGAGAAACCAATTGAGTATGGCAAGTAATACATAACATACATACATAATTGGTCATTACAACTCTTTAGTCAGGATTACGCCCTAGCGTTTCTAAATGAGTTTCGGGACGTACAGTTTAAAATCGACTCCGAACGACAGATTTTTGAGAAACTCTTCATGGCAATTTTATTTACTCGCAGAGTTCTTGCCAGAAATCTGTTGAGAGTACGGCAAATAATGTTGTTAGTTAAAGTGGAACACAGTGCAATCTGAATTCCTGTGCTTTTGGTTTAGCTGTCTCAAGTGACATTGATATTTGCATTCCATTTACCAAACAAGAGCAACGCAAAGCCAGGTTAAAGAAAATCTACGATTTAACCTTAAGGAATAATGACTGAGGGCCTATTGATTTAAATTGTTGTTATTCGAACAAGTTTAGTTTGTTCTAAGACAATTTAAAACTATTTTTAATAATTTTATAATAAAAAAAAATAAATTAAAAGTTTATATTTACTTTTGGCCATTTTTTATTTAACCAGAAATATCGTGTCCTAGTTGTTCATTATTTTGTTAACTGTATTATGCAGTATTTGTATGCTTTTTCTTGTTGTTTTTTTGGTTTTTTTTCTGTTTTGGTTTATTTATATCCCCTTCACTTAAATATAAAATTTATTTAATTTTAATTTATTTTAGAAACATTGCAAGCCAATACACAACAGGCTTATGGCCAATAGCCTTAACTCTGGAAAACTACATCGAAATACTATAATTTAACAAATAATTATTGGTTAAGCCGAGTGGTGTGGTGGTGGTGGTGGTTGCTTTAGCTGCCTGTTTGCTGGCTGTTTGGTTACTTCATTACAGCCTTAGAGTTTAAAAACCAACCAAAAGATTATAAAGTTTTCAAGGTTTTCAGTATTTTTTTTTCGCTTTTTTTGTACGTTTTTTTACAGGAAATAATACGTTAAGACAAAAATTAAAATTTACTACTAACCTGTTTTAATAGAAACAATGCAATAATTTTCTTCATTGCATTGGAATTGAAAAACTGAGATGAAAATATCGAATAGCATTTGAGTTTCAAAAAGGTTTTCCTATAGTATTAAGGAAAAATAGCAGGCAACAGTCAAGTTTATAACCGTTCCGTCTTTTGTTGGCCCACTTCTGTTAAGCTGGTTAAAAAAATATAAAATTGTTGCCTTTGTTGTTCGGTTCGGTTGTTGCTGCAGTTGCAAATTGACAATTTAGCCTTTCACCTGTCTTGGTTTATAAATCTGTTACCAATCAAAATAAATATTAACAGAAATTTTACAAAAACAAGCCAAGAAGGAGGCTAAATTTACCACTAGAAACTAGCAAATGAAAACAAGATGGGGGCATAGAGAGTAAGATTGAGGCAAAGAAGAAAATGAAAACACTATCATAACTACACCTAAATGACCAGAGCCATACAATTCAAATAGCAGCAGCCAGCAAAACAATTCGTTGCACTTGATTTTTGCAATTGCAATAGCACAGCAGCAACAGCAGCAGCATAAGCAAAGCAACAATATTTATTGACATGGACTAGTCTGTCCATCCATCCATCCATCCACTCGTCTATTTGATACCTACTGTCATCATTGTATTTTGCGGGCGATATTCAATTTAACTACCCCCCCCCCCCCGGGGCACTTGTTTCCATTTTCAGTAAATATTTAAGCAAGAAATGCTTTATTTTTGATACCCGTTATATAGTGGTGGTAGTGGTAGTGGGTTTATAGTTTAACCATGTATTCCATACCACTCCAGTCAGTTAGTTTTCTTAACTGGCTGTCTAATCAACTCCCAATTGTTTCTCCTGTTTTCGTTTTTTTTCTTCTCAACAAAATTGACTTAAAAGCTACACCTCGTTATTTTCCGTTTTCTTTCCTTGCTGCAATGATTGAAGGAAATTTCTTTTTTGAAACGTAAAGAAAGAAAAAAATTCGACCAGAAAAAATTCACTTAAAATTTCACTTTAGTTAAGGCAAATACAAATCAGGTTGCACAACAACAACAACAACAACAACAACAGAAAAACAATAACAACAAAACAAATGTAAATAGAAGAAGTAAAAGTTTTTGGAAAACTAGTTAAAGACCTTTAATTGGTTTGTGGTTTTGGAATTTTTGAAATCAAATTGAAGAATAAACATTTAAATTCCAATAAAACCATCATAAATAGGCCTTTAGTTAGGAAAAGGCAAATATGAAGCACATAAAGGCTTGAATCAATTGATAGTCAACTGATAACGTTTCATTCATGCTTTTAATGGCAGTGCTCAACAATAGTGCATGTGTTCAAGTGTAGGTTGAATCTAAAATAGTGGGCCAAGTATGAGACTGAATTGCACTGATAACACAAGTAAATGTATGTACGTGTACAAACTCTTTCAAGTACAACGAAAAGGTTCTAAGGAAACTTCGGATAACCCAACCTAAGAAAAATTAATGAAAACGAGTACAAGTGGTAAACAACATGGCAAGTCATTGAGACACATGCAGGGAAGTACCATTTCCCGATAGGGAAAAAGGAGAGGAAGCAGAAAAGGGAGACAAAAGACACATTAGAGCGCGTCTACACTATTGAAGCCCTACCTCAACCAGCTCAAACTAATAATGAATAGATGTAGAGCCTTTGTGTCGGCTCTCGACACAGAATTCAAACCCTCAAAGAAGCCCCCGCCAAGGGTCTTCAACCTCTAGACAGTTACAGAGGAGGTATTCGATAGTCTCCAACTCCTCCTCATTGCAACATATCCTGCAATAGTCCGGCTGGGATCTGTTCCAGATCCTTGTCAGCGATCTAATCCCGCAGTGCGCCGTAATAAACCCATTACCTAACATTAAGCTGGCCTTATCCAAGCCCAGCAGCCAACCTGTACTTACACTGGCCATAGCAGGCCATATGCACCATACAATCAACATAACAATCAGAGATCAGCAATGAATCGTTTTATCGCTACTCATAAGCTCTCATGAAATTATGAATGTAAGTGTGTCAACAATGTTGGAATTTAATTATGTATGTACTCTGCTTCATTCATACTCACGACAACGTTGATTTATAACTACAGGTTGCAATGAATATGAGTACAACGTTGACATCGAACTCATACATACATAATTGGACATTACAAACCTTCAGTCAGGATTACAACCTAGCTTCTCACACCACTTCTCACTAGTGTAGGGTAGGTCCCTACAGTTTGGGGTCAACTCCGAACGACAGATTTTTGAGAATTTTACTGTCAAAGTTTTTGCCTGAAATCTGTTGAGAGGTAGTGGACGAAAAAATATTTTTTCATCTTTCGTTTTATTACAGATGTCTGACCTGGGTTTTGAACCGTGGCCTCACGTCTAATAAACCAACACATCACCTATTACACAACGGCGACTACAAGTTGATAGTTGCCCCAAAAAAAGTTATTTTGCCGTCAAACATTTTATTTGGAGACAGTCTCTACTACTCCGTGTCTCTGCTGTCGACGAGTACACCCTTCACAACATCTATCTGTTTATCATCGTTGATTTGCACACAATCTAGTAACCAGCGAAGGGCGACTCACTCTCTTCAAGTGGAATTGAGCACATCTTTAGATAAAATATCCTCCAAGTTTTCCCATGGTCTCCGTATATTCTTTGATCCGATTACTTCTGGAGCAGAGATCAGCAATGAATCGTTTTTTCGCTACTCATAAGCACTCATGATATTCTGAATATAAGTGAGTCAACAATATTGAAATTTAACTATGTACTCTGATTCATTCATTCTCACTACAACGTTGATTGATAAGAACAGGTTGCAATGAATATGAGTACAACGTTGACATCAAACTCATACCATTTAAAATATGTTTGATTCATGCATATTCATGCATATGTAGATGCATAACTTCAGAAAAAATACTTATAAGAATTCAAAATGATACGAGTGACTCGAAGCATTCATTAAAATTTAGAGTCTTAGTTGTTGTTGCGTTTACCAGAAAAGAAAAAAGACAAAGATTGAAAGCAAAGCAAATACACAACCTTTTATTGGGTATTTTAGTGTTCCTATGCGAATCATACTTATTTTGTGCTTCATGTATATGTTGAGTTATGGAGAATCGAAATCTACAGTATCATACGTGTTGTTAAGTATGAATATGATGAGTCCTTCAAACTTTGAATAGGAGTACAGAGGTTCCATGATATTAAAATAAGTATGAATGCGTATAAGTATCATAAATTATGAGTATAATTTGATTGTACTCATCTTTTTGAATACTCATTGCTGATCTCTGATAACAATCCGATCCATTCCTCCAAAGCCTCTGTTACTCCCCCTGAGCTATCCATTGATGAGGCCGTAGAGGTGACCGATTGGGGAATCATTTTCTGAGCTTAATAATAATTTTTCTTCTCATCTTTGAAAAACATTTTTTTTTCTCAAATTTTTATAATTTTTCTCTTGGATTAGCAATCTAAAAATGTGTAAAGTATAGTATGTATCTGTTTGTATGCGTATGTATATTGAATTTATATTTGTATTATATGTTCGATTCTTTATTTTCCATGTCATCTTCTATTGTTTTAAATCTCTAATCAATTTTTCTGTTTTTTTTTTTTGTCTTCATTTTCAATATCGAAATCCGAAATGTATTTATAAGGGGACCTTAACAATGGGGTTTTATTCTAATACTAGTCTGAGTGTAGGTCTGTGGTTTAAGGCTGCAGTAACCAGCATTTGCCTTTGCTGTATCCTGTATGAGTATGAGTATGTGTATTTGTATTAGTTTTGTTTCCTTTTTCTGAATGCAGTTTTTATTGAATTTGTTGTGTTGATCATAAACTTAGACTCGTTGTATTTGTTAAAATTTATTTAAAAAATTTTTTTCTTTCTTCTAAATATTCTGTGTTAAAAACAAAAAGAATTCAAGAATAAATTGCTGTTGTAGGTCCATTACTATGGTTTTTGTGGAAATAAGAAAAGAAAAGGAAAAAACTTTGTAGTCTAATTGAAAATGTTTGTTTTGCATGCTTTTCTAAAGGACAAGAATGTAAACGAACAGTGGGTTCTATTAACTCAAATGATGAAATTTTGAAAAATGTCTCAAGAATTCGAAAGAAAATCGCACTCATTAAACACTCCAAGAGAGTGTACACAGACTGTTGTAAACTCAAGAGGAAAGTAAAGTGTGCAATTTTCTTCTTTGAACTTAATCTTGGAATATCTGTCCACATACCGGACTGCTGTAGTGTGCTTTAGACCGAGGTAATGGCTGTTAAGCACACTGCGAAACAGAGATCAGCAATGATTATTCAAAAAGATGAGTAGAATCGAATCATACTCATAATTTCTGATCCTTATACGCATTCATGCTTATTTTAATATCATGGAACCTCTACTCATATTCAAGGTTTGAAGTACTCATCATATTCACACTTTACAACACGTATGATATTGTTGATTTGGACTCTCCATAACTCAACGTAGTGCACGAAGCACAAAATAAGTAGGATTCCCATACGAACACTAAAGTACTCCCTAGAGGGCTGTGTGTTTGCTCTGCTTGCTGCTCTGTCTGTCTTTTTTGCTTATGTGTCGAATCATTTATAAGTATGTATTATAAGTATTTTTCTAAAGTTGTGAATCTGAAGGAGTAGGCTTATGAATCAAACATATTTCGAATGGTATGAGTTTGATGTCAACATTGTGCGCATACTCATTGCAACCTGTACTTATAACTCAACGTTGTAGTGAGTATGAATGAATCAGAGTACATCGTTAAATTTCAATATTGTTGACTCACTTATATTCAAAATTTCATGAGTGCTTATGAGTAGTGAAAAACCGATTCACTGCTGACCTCTGCTGCGAAAATGATTTTCAATAGAAGATCTTCGACTACTACTTTGTGACTGAATGATTATGTGGAAATTGAGGTCCCCCTAGTCAATGTTGGACTAGCTAATGCTGTATTGCCAATTACCCGGACAGTGAAGATATATTTGGCGTTCCATTCTCCTCTCTTAAAACTCAAGTACAGCTGACAATGCAAATGTGTACTGAAGTATAAACCTATCATGTGCTATTACTTAGCAGACTTGCCTTCGCCATGATTATAAAAGTTCTTAGCCTGCGCTGGTTATATGAACAAGTGAATTATCATTAACATATAGATGCTTATGAAAAACGATTTGATCTCCATTTGTAGTTGCTGTAAAGGCGGCGGTGGCTGAGACTGTCACCGACTTTCTCTATAATTACCCAGTGTTCTTACTAAATAGGTAGAGATCCCTGGGTAGTTTGCTATGTGGATGTTAGCAGGTTGTACGGCTTTATTAAAACCTTAAAACAGTTTAAACGTCACTGTTATCTTGAGTTCGAAACTGTTTGGTACTGAAATACATCTTCTTCAGTTGGACCCCTTTGACCTTCTTTTCAAACTGAAAGCTGAGCTGGTAGCAATAAGACTCGATGCACGTAAATCCAGGCCTGAACTAGACTACAGACGATGGAGAATTGGTTGCCACTTTTATGGTCACTGTCTGTGCTTTGCCGTCGCCATAGTCTGTAGGTAGTGTGTTGGCTTATAAAACCTGAGACCACGTTTCAAACCCCCGATCAGACTAAACATAAAAAAATATTTCGTGTAGTATTTACTGACACTATTTATGACGTCATGCAGTCGCTGCAGCATAGTAGGTAGTGTGTGTATGCTTATTAGACGTGAGGCCCCGGCTCAAACCCGCGGTCAGACATCTGCAACAAAATGAAATAAAAAGAAGTATTATGCTGAAAAGCACAAACAGTGACCTTAAAAGCTGCGCCCAATTCTTCATTGTCTGTAGACGAGTTTGGGCAAAGATTTTTATAAATCGACTCCTATTGCTACCTACTCATCTTTCTGATTCAATACAAAGTCAAAGAGAGCCACTATTTATCCCGTCAGGTACTCGCTGTAGCCCAGTAAGTAGTGTGAGTGTGCTTATTAGACGGGAGGCCGATGTTCAAGCTCCAAGTCAGTCATGTCCTAAAAAACGAAATAAAAAGAAGAATATTTCTTCGGCGACTAAATTAAATTATCATCAAAAAGTTTCTCAAAAATCTGTTTTACGGAGTTAAGTTTGAACTGCAGGTCTCGCCACTCATGTATAAAATTAACACAATACAACATAGCTGGGTTGTGATGCTAGGTTGTAATCCTGACAAAAGGTTTGTAATGATCAATTACGTGTGTATGTATGTATGTATGTATTTATCGCGCTATACCACCGTAACATTGTGTGATCATGTCATTGAATCCAAGCGGGATTTGAAACTGTCTTCGGTTGTGCTAACTGATCAGAGAAAGTATGTGCTTAACAGGCCTATTTAACCTTTTGACATTTAGTTTGATATTCTTAAATTTTTTTTGGTGTTTGTTGCGAAACACTGTGCAGAAGTTTCATTTAAAATGATTTACATTGAAATTGCTTTTGAAAGCCTATAACAATTAGTGTGTAAAAAGAGTATTTAAATATTTGTCTTGTTTGCGGTAGAAATGTAAGTAAATATGGGAAATAGGCAACAACAACAACAACAACAATAATAATAATTATAAAGATGAAGAATAGGAAGAATAGAAAAAGTGAAAGTAAAAAATTCGATTTCAATTACAATTTTTCAATTCAAATAAAATTTTTTAAATAAATATTAAAACAACAACAACAACTTAAACTACAATTTCAAAATACTTATCTAACAAGAGCTGCTATTGATAAGGAGTATTAGAATCAAAAAATATTTAAAATTTAAATAAGTTTTCCTACAAAAGGGGAGAAAAATGAAGAAATGGGCCATCAAACACCACAAATAAAATACGAAATAGAAATTATTTATTGAAACAAATTTATAAATTAAGAGTTGTTTTCTTGTTGTTGTTGTTGTAGTAAAACGAATAAAACATGATTTAAATAAATTTTAAAATCTTTGAAAATGAAATAAATTCGTTTGGGTTTTTCTCTGGTAAATCCTAAAAGCTTTAAATTTCGAAATGAAAGAAACAAAATACAGAGAATTATCACAATGTAAAGGGCTATCCATTTCGTGGTTTCAAAAGTATGGGACTGGAATTCGACATCCAAACTAAGTTGTGAAACCAATTTTTTTCTTTTCAGTTGAAAGTCGGACATTGACGAAAATGGATCGCTTAACTATCACACAACGTATAAAAATTATCAAAACCTACTACAAAAATGGTGATTCTGCCACAGCCACGTATCGTGCTTTAAGAGGAGATTATGGTTTACATAATCGTCCAGCTATGCAAGCAATTGGCAAAATTGTGAAGAAATTTGAAGAGACGAGAAGTGGTTACAAATATTGAAAGGCCTGTGCATCATCGTTTCGCTCGTTCCGCTGAAAATATCGCTATTGAAAGTGAAAGTGTTGCCGAACACCCGAATGTGTCGATTCCTCGCCGTTCTCAGGAATTACTACTGTCTTACGGCACATTATGGCGTATTTTGCATTTAGATCTACACCTACATCCATATAAAGTCCAGCTCACGCAATAACTGAAGCCAGCTGACCATTCACAACGTCGTAGATATGTGGAATGGGTGCTTGAACAACAGGCGGAGGACGGCAATTTTTCGAACAAAATATCCTTCAGCGATGAAGCACATTTCACACTCGGTGGGTATGTTAATAAACAAAGATTGTCGTATTTGGGGTTCTGAGAATCGTCAAGTAATTGATGAGAGGCCATTACATCCAGAAAAAGTCACTGTTTGGTGCGCTCTTTGGTCCGAAGGTGTGATTGGACCTTACTTCTTCGAAAACGACGATGGAACGACTGTCACCGTCAATTCGGAGCGTTATGGTCATATGATAACCGACTGTTTTTTGCCTGCTATTAAAGAATACGACTTGGAGAATATGTGGTTTCAACAAGACGGTGCCACATGCCACACAACTCGAGCGAATATGGCTTTATTGCAAGAGACATTTCCTGGCCGCGTAATTTCTCGTCATGGCGATATCAACTGGCCACCAAGATCATGCGATTTGACACCATTAGACTTTTTTTTTGTGGGGCTACGCGAAAGACCGTATTCATGTTCAACTCTTGATATTCGTTAAGTTATGGCTGACATACCGCCCAATATGTGTCAAAAAGGGGTCGAAAATTACCTCAAAAGAATCAATGCTTGCAACACTTCGCGTGGAGGTCATTTAAATGATGTAGTGTTTCACACATAATGTCAACTTTCAAATTTTACAATAAAAAAGAAATATCATGAAATAAAATATTTTATATGTGTTTTATTTACGTTTACTTTTGAAACCACGAAATGGATAACCTGGTATATAAGGTTTATAAGGAACACACACACATAAAGATATTATTTTGATAATTAACCCTTAAAGGGTAATGATTTTATAATCTTTCTTTGGCAGCTATTGTCTTACAACCAAATACGAGTATGTATTTCAACACATTGTTTTTCTATTTATTTTCCTTTGATGGCAAAATAAAGAAAGAAACACACTCACACACTCTATAATTAATTACAAATTATTATCAGTTTTAACATCAAATGCCAAAATACAATGAAAAAAAAAACAGAATACATGACCACACTTATGATTTGAAATCCCCTTGTTAAACTCATGCTGCTGCTGCCGCCGCTGCATTAATTTGAAAAACGTCTTTAAAATCATTAGAAAAACTATTGAATGCCTAGCCAAGCCAATACAATAATTTATAAATTGTATTGCGGACATGAAAGATTGATCACAATTCTTGTATTCTCTTCTCTTTTTTTTGTATTCGTTTTTCAATTAATTACAATGTATTCGGAAATCTTTCCATATAGATTTTCTATCTCAATGACAAGTCTTAGCAGAAAACGAAAAAAAAAATTTTCTCATTGGTTTTTTGTTTCAATACCCTACTCTTATTACATGCGGCGATAATAGTTCCATTGTTTGTAAGAAATACATATAATTTCTTGACAATTTGACCTTTAAACTCTCCCAGAAAAAAACCAATTAATGTTATGTTATGTAATAAAAAAAAAAAACAAAAGAATGAAATTCTGAGAAAATTTGTTTTATTTTTCATAAGAGTTTCTTAATCAGATTAATTTTAATTTAAGAAAAACACATCAAACGATTAATTGTGTTATAATTTAAACATATAAACGATTATATATGTAAGTTAAGTCGAGAGCGAGGCTTTGTAGAAGCCTAGTGGTCTTCATAGTTACTTAAAAAACTTCATCCTTTAAAAGGAAGTGATTTCGTTACTATCGATTTGAGGTTAGATATGGCAATACTTTTGCGGACCATATCTACACCAAAGATCAGCGATGAATTGTTTTTTCGCTACTCATAAGCACTCATGAAATTTTAAATATAAGTGAATCAACAATATTGAATTTTAACTATGTACTCTGATTCATTCATACTCAACTACAACGTTGATCTATTAGTACAGGTTGCAATGAGTATGCGTACAACGTGTTGACATCAAACTCATACCATTCGAAATATGTTTGATTCCTAAGCCTACCCATTCACATTCTTAACTTGAGAAAAATACTTATAAATGATACGAGTTACTCGAATCATTCATCAAAATTTACAGTCTTGGTTGTTGTTGTATTTACAAAAAAAGAAAAAAAGACTCATAAGCAAAAAAGACAGAGCAGCAAGCAGAGCAAACACCCAACCATTTAGTGAGTATTTTAGTGTTCGTATGCGAATCATATTTATTTTGTTATTCGTGTATGTGTTGAGTTATGGAGAGTCGAAATCAACAACATAATATGTGTTGTTAATTTTGATGTATGATGAGTACTTCAAACTTTAAATATAAGTAGAGGTTCCATGATATTAAAATAAGTGTGAATGCGTATAAGTATCAGAAATTATGAGTACGGTTCGATTCTATTCATCTTTTTGAATACTCATTGCTGATATCTGATCTACACCCGTAAAGTATTGGTTTAAATTTTAAGATCTTCTGGTATTCTTCGATAACTCTGTCAAATGCTCTGACGGTAGTTTCAACAGTTTATCTTTCTGATCTGTTCGCCATTGGCCATTGTGTATTCTGGAAATGTGGTATAATAAGACATGTGATCATTTCTGTATTCTACCAAGCCATAGCTCTTACTTACTTACGTAATTGGTCACTACAACCCGTTTAGTCAGGATCACAACCTAGTTTCTCACATCACCCACGTCGCACACTTAAATACGCAAAGCAGCCCGACTACCTACGTTGTGTGTGTTAATTTTATCTATAAGTAGCGAAGCCTACAGTTTGAAGTCGCTTCCGAACTTCAGATTTTTGCGAAACTTTTAATGACAATCTTTTATTTATACTCAGACTTTTTGACAGAAATCTGATGAAAAGAAGTCGCTGAGAGAAATATTTTCTTTCACATTACGTTCTGTTCGAGATGTCTGATTTAAGGTTTGAACAATGGCCTCACGTCTACCTGGTCGATACTCTACTTACTAGACTACGGCGACTTCAAGCCATAGCATATATTTTGGTAATATAGGATACTGCCTATCACCACAGTTCCAGTAATTACTTTACCATACAGTTCTCTGACGATCTTTCCACAATGTGCTTCATTTCTTAGGGAAAGTGTTTGTAGGCTAAAGAGCTGTTAACTGCTTATGGTATTACAGAGCTTGCGTTAGCCTAGCAGCTCGAA
Organism: Sarcophaga subvicina; assembly: GCA_936449025.2. NCBI lineage: Eukaryota > Metazoa > Arthropoda > Insecta > Diptera > Sarcophagidae > Sarcophaga > Sarcophaga subvicina. The sequence goes on along the minus strand of OW388084.2, from coordinate 110,648,000 downwards.
AAAGTGGAATTTACTCGACATTCACCCTTACATGCAGATGTCGTACAGCTTTTAAAGAGATGACTACACATTATAATACAATTCTTGGCTAGAATGCTTAGGCCATGTTTTATGCTATAAAGCACAGACATACATATATACGTCATTACAACGCTTTTGTCAGGATTACTACCTAGTTTCTCACACCATTTATAATGTATATATTAATGTTATCCATACGTGAAGCGAGTTTAAAGTCGACTCCGAGACTCTTTTACGTAACAATTTTATTTAGTCGCCGCAGAAATATTGCTATTTTTATTACGGTTTGTTGAAGTTGTCTGATCTGGACTCCCGTCTAGTAAGCACTACCTACTGGGCTACAGCGACTGCATGACGTGATAATTAGTGGCAGTAAATGCTGTACGATATATATTTTTTTATATTACGTCTGAAACGTGGCCTCAGGTCTTATAAGCCAACACTCTATCTACTAAACTGCGGCGACGGCAAAGCACAGCCAGTGACCACAAAAGTGGCGCCCAATTCTCTATTGCCTGTAGTCCAGTTTGGGGAAGGATTTACATGAATTGAGTCTTATTCGAGTCACTCGAATCATTTATAAGTATTTTGAATCTGAATAAGTAGGCTTATGAATCAAACATATTTCGAATGGTATGAGTTTGATGTCAACACGTTGGACTCATACTTATTGCAACCTGTACTTATAAGTCAACGTTGTAGTGAGTATGAATGAATCAGAGTACATAGTTAAATTTCAATATTGTTGATTCACTTATATTCAAAATTTCATGTTTGCTTATGAGTAGCGAAGAAACGATACATTGCTTATCTCTGCTACGCACCCCTTCTATCAGTCTGCGCACCACAAGGAAAAGTTAGCCGCACTGCGATCCGATAGAGCCATTCTATAATCTATATTTCTGAGTGTGGAGTCTTAGACTGCCGCTGTTATGATATGAAAATTCAAATTCAATTCAATTAGTCCACTACCCACTTTTTGTAAGGTATCGAATAGGTCTATCACTGCCATTATAAGTTTTCCATCCGCCAACTTATTTTCTGTTAATTTTTTAGTAGTTTAAGCAACTCGTTTTTACTGAAATTTTTTCTTATTTTTTTATAATTTTTTACTTCATTTTATACGAGAGTCTGATAAACGATCAAAACATAAAGACAGCAACAATGGCAGCAGTAACAATAACAACAATAACGTTTTTAAAGGAAAAATATTTATTTAAATATTTCAACTGACATTGAGAGAGGAGTATCATTCAAAGTCTTTTTAAATATTTTCCAATGACATTTGCAATTGTGGGCTTCAAATCAGGTATTGTGGAAAGCAAAAAAAAATGCCTAAGCTTTTAAGCCACAAGGAGAAGAAAATGAAGAGGAAGAAAAAGGAAAAACTCTGATTCAATCAATTTTCCTGCTTGTTACCCAGATGACTTAAAAGTCATCAGCGCCGGTTTTGTTTTTGTTCCTCTGTCTTGATTTTCTTTAATTTTCATTTTTGTTCATGGTTCATGGCTGGGGTTTCGTTAAGACTTGATTTTTTGGGAGATCGAATGGCGGCTTAAAGTTGTGGAAATTTATTTCTGGTCTGTTTATTGTCAATTCAAGAGTTTTGAAGTCTTGATTGTTCGTTACAGGCATCAATTAGAAAATAAAAAAATAATTTTTTTCTTCTCTGCTGCTGCTGGTTGTTGTTGTTGTTTTTGTTGTTGTTGTTAATCGTTAAGATGTTAGATAATGTTTAGTAATGTTTTTTGGTTTTTTGGTTTCTGTGGCTATGGTTGTAAAGACATTATATTTGAAAAGATGACGCCAAGGATTTAAATTAAACGAGAAAATCGTTAACAATTGTTTGAATTTTAAGAGCAACAAAGAAGACCACCCTGCTAGTGGTTATAAAGAGAAACTTTGATTTGGTTTTTGTCTTTGCTTGAAGAGGGGAAGGGGGAATGTAAAGGAATTTTGTTAAATTGGAAATAAATTATGATTAAATAAAATTGGATTTTCAGGTGTATAAAAACGTAGATTGCAATCTATTAAGGCATGCAATTAAATACCCTACAGCTCTGCTTTGGGCCAAATTATTTCTTAAATGATAGCTAAGGGAGATAGTGTATCCCCAATGGGATATTGCTTATCACTAACAAAAATTTATTTTTGGCGGCAGTGCCAGTGAAGCACGATTATCTACACACACATACATAATTGATCACTGCAACACTCCGTTTGTAATTTCCGTCGCATTTGTTTGTGTAATTCTGGATACCGTTCGGTATGTATGTTTTGTTGTTGTCCGTTTGTTTGCAATGGTGATTGCAATTTTTTTTTTGTATTGGCAATTGATTTATTTTATTAAAAGGAGAAAAAATAGGTAGAAGTGGCTGTCCATTCAAGGAGTATGAGCGAACACATACATACATACATTACAACCCTTCAGTCAGAATTACGACCTAGTTTCTCACACCACTTATGTTGTGTGCCTTAGTTTTAAACATGAGTGCCGGAAGCTAGAGTTTAAAGTCGATTCCGAGTTTTTGCCAGAAATCTGATGAGAGGAAGCCGCCGCAGAAATATTTTTTAATGTTTCGTTTTATTGGAGACATCTGACCTGGGTTTTGAACCGTGGCCTCACGTCTAATAAACCTACTAGACTATGCCGACTACCTTATTGATTCCTTCACTCTTATTATCGAGTTTCGTTGCGAAGTATTTCCCAAAATGACAGAATTGACAGCTTTTCTCCTTCAGGGGGAGATTAGGAATCAAGTTATCAGTCACTTCATGTATCAAATCAAGATGCGAACCATTTCCTTAAATCAAAGTGTTTACTGCCACTTTGCATGAGATATTAAGGATGAAGTTGTTCATAACTCACTTTGTCAAGGCACGATGCCTCTTCATGAATCTCGTGTAAGCCTTACCTCGTATAATAATTATCATGGTTCAGGGCCTCACTGTCATATACAACGGGGTTGAATTCAATAGAGCACATAGCGAGCTGAAGGAGAGATTTTCATTGTCGCGGTTATTACACCACACTCCAGTATCTGTATCTGATCCAAATTAGCTTGAATCAGTCCATGTCATAATCTAGTTACTCCAATGATATTTTTCTACATAGGCAGACCAAAGCATTTCTGCTCATCTCGCATTAATGTTTGTGAGATTAAAGCTTATGTAAGCACACCCCTTTAAATTATTCAACGGTTTGTTCTGCCTTCAGCGTATATTGCGCTTGCTTCACGGTCAATGGCTAATAGGTGGGGCTTTGTATACAAAGGATGTAACACTTTGTTACAAGGATGTAAGGATACATATTCAAGACTTTCGTCAAGACGAAACACTCTATCAGAACCGCTAACTGAAGCCCAATTGAGTGCGGCATGGTCTGGCTGATAATCCGACAAACTCAGCGTATTTTTTAGCTTTAGCCGCGATGTTCTCACAGAAAGGTTGACATGTTAGTATCTTCTGGTGTCAACCAACCGCCAACTGAAGCCCAATTGAGTGCGACATGGTCTGGCTGATAACCTGAGAAACTCAGCGTATTTTTAGCTTTAGCCGCGATGTTCTCACGGAACGGCTTACATGTCAGTCCCTTGAGGTGTCAACCAACCGCCAACTGAAGCCCAATTAAGTGCGACATGGTCTGGCTATTTTCTCATGTTTTCGTGTTGTCGGAGATGTTTGACATGGGGTTTGAACCATGGCCTCACGTCTAATAAGCCAACACACTAACTACTAGACTACGGCGACTACCGAAAAAATTTCTTTTTAACTCAGTATCAGTTAGAAGTTAGAAGTAGACTACAGTACGTAATGTGTTGGCTTATTAGACATAAGGCCACGGTTCAAACCCCAGCTCAGGCATCTCTATGAAATCGAAATATGAAAAAAATATTTCTTCAGCCACTTCCTCTCAGCAGATTTCCGGCTAAAACTCTAAGAGTAAATAAAAATTGCCATGAAAAGTTTTTGTAGATGCCGCCACTCATGTATAAAATTAACACACAAGACATAAGTAGTGTGAGAAACTAGGTCCATAATCTTGTATGAAGGGTTATAATGGCCAATTATGTTATGTTATGTACCAGTGAAATTCATTTATCTACAAATACAATCGAAATCAATTCAGCAAATCGCTGGGTGTATCATTAATACAAACGCTCTTATATACGTGCATTCTGTAGTTTCGATCTGCACTGACATCGATAGTCGGGACGATCACGGCCGGTAACATTGTCGGGGCTATGATAGCGAGTAGAGAAAATTGGGCCTCAGTGGCGAATTACGTGGAGAGCATTCTAAGACTGAAGAAGAGGGATCTTGAGGCTGTGGAACAAGTTGGCACGCCGGCATAGAGGAAACTGGCACATGTGTCAAGCGAAATTTGAAACAGGGACCTGGACGAAAGGAATAGTGGAGACACCTTGATGTCTCTTAAACTTTCGACATGCAATCTGGACGCGGATATGAATACGCAGGGACCAAAGGGCCAAAGGAACTCCACTCCGAAGTGATACCACCGTAGTTCCGGAGTGGGCACAACAAGTCCACGAGACAAGGGGGGGATTTAGTGGGTGAGGGCCCCACACACGGAGGATATGACAACTTCCTCTATGGTGCGGTTAGGTACAAAAAAAATTGTTTCGATAGACATGTTTGCCAGGCTAACAGAGTTTTTCCTTAGTTAGATCCTCTAAACTTAAGTTGCCTCAAAATATTTGCCCTTGGTATGGTTGTTTTTTTCTTTTCTTTTCGATTTGTTTTCAACGTGAGCATTTTATTTAAATTAAATTGAACTTAATTTTATGCCAACAACATGCTTAGCATTGTGTCTCCATGATAACTGAAGCCAAAATCCTTGTTAATCAACTCATTAATAGACTGACGACTACCAACCAACCCGTCTGTTGACAATACAAAATAAATTAGAAAATAAAACGAATTTTATTGTTTTTTTCTGGTAATTTATTGCAAATTTCCAATTCAATTCAATGAGTTACGGTTTCTGTGTTTATATTTAAAATTGAATGGAAACCTTTAATACGAATTTTCTTGATTCTATTTTTCTTCTTTTTTTTTGTTTTTGTGAATTTTTTTTTGTATAACAATTAAACAAATGTTACAATACTATTAAGGTTGGCTTATTTTGTTATTTCTAAACATTAATGTTGAACGTTGGTTGTTTTGGTACTTAAAGGCCAATCCCTAAAAATGAATTAATCTTCTCCTTATTTACAGAGAGAAGAAAAACAGAACAAAAAATTAAAATAAAATAAAAGACTAGACACAGTACAAAATGTACGAAAAGTACCAGAAAAAAAAATTGTAAACCAATCATGCCTTTTTGAATTAAATTGAAACTGCTTTACAACATTGATGATGACGATGACGATGATGATGATGATGACGATGACAATAATGTTAATGATGACGTCTTAGACTACTTTGGCGATCCCTATTTATTTAACAACACAACCAACTTAGCAACAATTGTTTGTGTTTTTACAAAACTGCAACATGGTTTGTATTATTGTGGCAGCCTTCCTTATTTGCTATTTGTGGCAAGCTGTTGTTGCTTTAAATAGAATCATAACTTAAATCAGAATTTAGTTCACAACCAACTTTGAAACCTTAAATCTGTAAATCTGTTAAGAAAAGAAGTGTTTGTTGTAGGTACCATTTCATAGTACCACTCACTAATGGGTTTGCAAGTTCGTTTTCTATTTAATTTAAGTTCTGTTTTTATTTCCCTCTTCTGTTGTTCCTTACCCTGCCTTTCAAACAATTGTATGCGAACGTTAAAGACCAAATAATTTAGATCACGAATTTCTTGTCGTATGCAAATTAATCAAAAAACGAAACTCAACAACAAAGTACTTAGGAAAATAAAAGAGACAAAAAAATTTCGTTTCTTCGTTTTTTTCTTAATCGTAAATAAATTTAGACGAGACTTTTCAACAAAAGGAAATAAAGAAAAAAGAAAATTAAGACAAATAATATATGCTCTAGGGGGGGTGTGGGCTTAAATATTTTTAACTCAAGTTTCCATTTTCAATTACTACTCATAGAGTAATCAATTTCATTTTCCATTGGCCATACAAAGTTGCATTATTCGAATGAACACACAGGCCGGCTAACAGGCAGATGGTTATGAAAAGAGATTTTTTTAATAAACGATTTATGACTGATCTTAAGGCCATTAGAAATTTAATAGTTTTAATAGCCTTCCAAAGAAAAAGAGGAAGAAACAAGATAAATACAGTGTACATTTGTAAATGTAAAATATAGGACAAATAAAGAAACACGTTCTTTAACCACCGGGGAGGCAATCATCCAACTTTCTATCCAGCAATAAGACAGAAATTGTATTGTATTGTATGAATTGGTGTCACTGTCCTGCTTTGTCAAGAACTAGAATGTGGCACCTACTGAGAGTCTGATAGTCTCCTGATAGTCTGTTGACATGCATACATACATAATTGATCATTACAACCCTTCAGTCAGGATTACGGGCTAGCTTCTCACACCACTTATGTTGTGTGTGTTGATTTTATACATGAGTGGCGGGACCTATAGTTTAAAGTCAACTACGAACGACAGATTTTTGAGAAACTTTTTATGGCAATTTTATTCTTCTCCCAGAGTTTTTGCCAGAAATCTGCTGAGAGAAAGTCGCCGAAGAAATACTTTTTGTATTTTTGTTTTGATGTCTGGCCTGGGGCTCGAACCCTGGCTTTACGTCTAATAAGCTAACACACTACCTACTAGACTACGGCGACCTCAATAGTCTGTTGAACTGACTTTTAAAAGCTTTTCATAAATCTGCATACATTTCCATAACATTAAGTCCTATTACTTAGTGGCATAGCAATTAACTGATGACCTCCCTGCGTTAAAAAGTTTATTTACAAGGGCATTTTAGGACAAATTGATTCGAATCTACTGCTTAGCAGATTGAAACCTTCCTTATGGTTCGTTTCCTACGTACAAGGTGTCATCACCCTATCGGAAGATGTTATAATAAACAAACGATACGTCATCTACCTTCCCGTATAAAACAATCTGACAACACAAGATACTGACATGTCAGCCTTTCTGTGAGAACATCGCGGTTGAAGCCAAAAAGTTCGCTCAGGTTCTCGGATTATCAGCGATACCATGTCACACTCAATTTGGCTTCAGTTGGCGATTGGTTGACACCATAAGAGACTGACATATCAACCGTTCCGTGAGAACTTCGCAGCTGAAGCTAAAAGTATGCTGAGTTTCTCAGGTTATCAGCCAGACAATGTCGAACTCAATTGGAATTCAGTTGGTGGTTCTGATAGATCGCCCTGTCTTGATGAAAGTCTTGAACATGTATCCTTACAAGGAGTAGACAAAGCCTCAGCTATTAGCCATTGATCGTGAGCAAGCGCAATACACGCTGAAGACAAAACAAACCGTTAAATAACTTAACATTGTGCGCTTACATAAGCTTTGATCACATAAAAATTAATGTGAGATGGACAGGAACGCTTTGGTCTGCCAAAAATATTAGAATACCTAGACTATGACATGGACTGATTCAGGTTTTTTTGGATCAGATACCGAGACAGGAATGTGGTGTGATAACTAGGACAATGAGAATATATACCCCGTTGTATATGAAAGTAAGAAATAGAACCATGTTAAGGATAATGGGAGGCAAAACAAATACGAGACTCATTAAGCGGCAACTTAACTTAACAAATTGAGTGACGGATAACTTCATACTTAACTATACCCTGCACAGAGATAGAAAACTCTGTCATTTTGGGAAATGCTTCGCATCTTGACTTGATAAATGATGTGATAACTGAGAACTTCATCCTGAAGAGATTCTATGATTTTGGGAAACGAAACTAGCTAATAAAAGTAAATGAAACAAGGGACTATTCTGTGCTATATGGTGACATGTGATGGGGCAAGTGCTAGTAGTACGGTATTGGATCGAAAAATGATATGTTTAGAATAAGTGGTGAAGTGATACCTGTAAGCACTCTAGTGAAAGTTTAAATAATTGCAAGATACTACATAAGAAGGTATATAGCTATGATTGATTGATTGATGATTCAGGCATATTTATGTAAATATTTATGGTGGAGGCAGCCTCATGGTGTGGGGATGTTTTTCCTCTTCAGGAGTTGGTAGACTCGTTAAAATCGATTCCAAAATGACTAGAGAGCACTATGTAAATACTTTAGAAGAAAATCTTTACAGCAGTGCGGAGGAAATGGGCTTGGGGGAGTTCATCTCTCAACACGACAACGAATCCAAGCACACGAGTAAGGTCGCTAAAAAATATTTTGAAGAAAATATTGTTGAAAAATTAGAATGGCCTGATCAAAGCCCAGATTTAAACCCCATAGAGCATCTTTGGGCTACCTCAGATGGGAAAATCCCGATGGAGTCCAGAACAAATATTCAAACATTTTGGGAAAAACTGCAAAGTGAATGGAGGGCAATTCCTACAATTACATTGAAGAACCTTGCACTAAGTATGCCGAAAAGATTAAGAGAAGTCATAAATAACAGAGGAGGAGCAACTTCGTACTAAATTTTGAAGTTATTTAATTATTTATAATATTTTCTAATGAAGTGTTACTTTATTTTGTCACTTGAAATTCCTTATGTGCCATATAGTTTCTATTATAAATAGAAAATATAAAGAAAGAATTCAATGTTAAGTTCCCTATTAGATAAAATATTAACCGAATTAAAAATTAAAATATAATTTATAAACATTTGAAAACAATAAACATGTGCTTTAGTCAAAAAACAAAAAATATTTCAAATCGCACTTTATGTTGAATTATGGAGAGTCGAAATCAACAACATCATACGTGTTGTTAAGTATGAGTATGATGAGCACTTCAAACTTTGAATATGAGTAGAGGTTCCACGATATTAAAATAAGTATGAATACATTATGAGTATGATTCGATTCTACTCATATTTTTGAATACTCATTGCTGATCACTGATCGAGAACCATTCTGTGGGGTGCTACAAGAAGTGTGAAACTATACAGGGGCATTCTTAATTATTTACTTTTACCTTAACTGGACAAATGTGGAACTGTATAATATGCGATTCCAACATGAAGGCACAACAGTGCAAACTGCGCGGCTTACAACCTTAATTCAGAGTGTCGCATTTTCCAGCCGCCTAAGTTCTTTCTTGATTTCTTCAAAGACGCGTGGCCATGCCAAATGCGAGAACTGAAATTTCACATACTGTCTTGCAATTAAGGACTCAAGAATGTATGCTAAAATGTAAGTGTTTTTGAAATCAATTGTATGCAACTCTGTGTATTTACATACAATGAAAATTAGTTTGAACTTTTTAATAATTGGCATTTGAAATCTATTGCTAACAAAGCAACAAATAAAAAAAATCTTCTCAAAAGTAATTTTCGGTAATTTTTTTATTTGTTTAAGGCAAACAATGGATTTCTTTTTTTCTTTTTGTTTTTTTTTTTTGTTTGCAGTGGCAATAGAAAGATTTTCTAAATTTTCCCTAATTTGTTTATTTTTAATATTTTAAACTTTTTCTCTCGTTTTTTTTATATGAATGGGGTCCTGAACTTTTCTTTTGTTTCCAAATTTTTACTGCCAACTAAATAGTCCTACTAAACATTCAAGAAAGAAAAAAGAAATTTAGAAAAATATTTTTTTTGGCATATAATTACATACAACAACATTAGCAACAACAACAACTGTAAAGTATATAAAAACTAAAGAAAGAATAACTCCGTTTTACTGATTGTTGGTTGTATAATGCAATGCAATGCCTTTTTCTGAACGAACAATAAGTTGTAGTCGTGTCATGTAGCGCTTTACTTTTTAATGGTCATGATGTTTTGTTTCTTAAGAAAAAAAAAATAGAAAAAAATAGAAAAAAAAGTTTTTTTGTTTCTCCTTATACCACACAAATTATTTTTACATTTGCCAGTCAAGTCGTCTTATGACGATTTGTGTTCAATAACAATAATAATACCGGCTGCTGCCATAATAAAAGTTAAATTTTTATTGATATTTGCTACCAAAACGTATTACAACAACAGCAACAATAACAATGACAGCCGCATTAGCGGCAATAGCCAAATCATGTTAAAGCTTCTCGTACAAATATTTGTGGCAGAAACAAAGCTAAGCAAAAAAAGTAAGAAGAAAAAAAATCGAAAAACCTATGCCAAACATTTTAACTAAAAATTTGAAATTTAAAGGGAGATTTTAAGTACATAATTATAATAGAAAATCCATATAAAAATATGATTTTCAAAGGAAGAGCAAGCAGCAAGCAAAATAAAAGGTCATGATCTTTAACATGTTTAAAGAGAAATTTCTTTTTTTTTTTTTTGTAAGGCATTCAGTCGAATGCTTACAAATCAGGTCAGTTTAGTATTGAAGTCTTTACATAGAAAATTAGAAATTTTTTTAAGGCTCATACAAAAGGTAAACAATAAAGGAAAATGGCGTAGATTTACGTTGACAGTTATTTTTTCTGGAAAGGATTCACTAAATGGAAGCGCCTTAAACATACTATTGATTGCAAAAAAACGCATTTTTTTGAAACCTCTAATAGATATGTGATAATACTCTCTTCAAACCTAATAGGACGCTGCTCTTAAGATATCTAAGCTAGACAGCCAACTAACTGAGATTCATGGGATATCGAAAAAAAACCGGAAGAATTATATCTTGGCGGGTAAGATCCCATTTCGGTCAGTCATTAGACCGAATGTGATACGACAATTAATATTTAACATGCTTTATAGGATCTTTATTTCGTAGAGCTCAATCATAAGTAATAGAAAAATTAGTTAAGATCATCCACTTCTTCATGGCAAGAAACACGTGGAGCAACGTAAACTCTCGGATCTATAGCTCTTGCAGAAGTCATGGAATGAGACGTCTATCGACCTTCTTATAAAACAGTGACCTTTTAAAACCCACTATAGTGCCACGAATAAGCAAGCAATTTAACCGTTTGACTGCTAAGCGATTCTGGTGGGAACGTTCGAAAACTGCGGGACATATTTTTACACTGAAACTCGTCGCGATTTTCGCAACAAATGAGCGCAGCGCTTTTGCCCCGCGCAGGAGTCAAACAGTTAAGTAAAGACATCAGCCATCTTCATACCCATATTACTCTACCCTGTTACCAATGAAGTTGAGCTTATCTGAAAAACAAACGGAGAATACCCAATTTAACTGAAGCAATCGGAAAACATGTAGTAAATTATGAACCCTGTACAGCAAAAATCAACAAATTTTTTTGAACCCAAATGAATTAAGTCGCCGTAGTCTAGTAGGTAGTGTGTTAGCTTATTAGACATAAAGCTAGGGTTCGAGCCTCAGGCCAGACATCAAGACAAAATAGAGAAAGTATTTCTTCGGTGAATTTCTCTCAGCAGATTTCTGGCAAAATCTCTGAGAGAAGAATAAAATTGCCATGTAAAGTTTATCAAAAATCTGTTGTTTGGAGTCGACTTTAAACTGTAGGTCCCGCCACTTATGCATAAAATTAACACACACAACGTAAGTGGTTTGAGAAGCTAGGTCGTAATCCTGACTGAAGGGTTGTAATGACCAATTATTTATGTATGTATGTATCGATATTTCTCCGCTGAAATCAGCGGCAGTAACAGTTGAGTACTGTCGTCGCTGTGACATTTGTGTTGTGTGGATGCAAATGATTTTGCGAGAGAGCATCAGAAATGATAAAATCGACAAGAAGAAAAATTCAAATGCAGTCGTCATTTAGAATTCTACGAAAGCAGGTTAGTAATTCTGTGACTATTTTAATTTATCGCTTCTGAATTAAAAAGGAACCAAATGTGCAGTGTACACACCAGAGATCAGCAAAGAGTATTCAAAAAGATGAGTAGATTCGAATCATGCACATAATTTCTGATAATTGTACGCATTCATAATTATTTTAATATCATACTCATACTACTCACATTCAAAGTTTGGAGTACTCATCGTACTCATACTTAACAATACGCATGATGTTGTTGATTTCGACTCTCCATAACTCAACATATGCAAAGATCACAAAATAAGTACGATTCGCGTACGAACACTACTATACTCACTAGAAGGTTGTGTGTTTGATTTGCTTGCTGTCTTTGTCTTTTTCTTTCTTCTTCTTTTGTAAATGCAACAACAACTTAGACTGTAAATTTTGATGAATGATGCCGAGTCACTCGAATCATTTATAAGTTTTTTTCTTAATTTATGAATCTGAATGAGTAAGCGTATGAATCCAACATATTTCGAATGGTATGAGTTTGATGTGAACATTGTAAGCATACTCATTGCAACCTGTACTTATAAATCAACGTTGTAAGGAGTATGAATAAACCAGAGTACATAGTTAAATTTCAATACTGTTGATTTACTCATACTCAAACTTTCATGAATACTTATGAGTAGCGACAACACGATTCATTGCTGATCTCTGGTACACACCATTACGGAAAGAGATTGCACGAATTTTTGTTGAAGGGAATGGATACTGAACATTATGTATGCCAATCTTTATAGGTCTTCCCAGAAAATCGAGATTTCTGTTGGATTTGAGAATTTTTTTGGAGGCTTGGGATCCTTTAGTCCATTCGGTGTTTCTGCACTCGCATGTTTAGGAATCTAACCTAACTCAAACACTATCCATTATCATCATCCACTATCGTTTGTTAGTTGAGCTCTGTCAAATATTTGAATAAATTGCGTCGTTTAGTTCTCGTTTGACAGCAATTAGTAGCAAGCTAAGGAAGTTTTGTTACAAGAAAATCTAAGAAACTTTGTTTTAAAAAAAACTTAGGTCCCACCACTCATGTATAAAATTAATACACACAACATAAGTGATGTGAGAAACTAGGTCGTAATCCTGACTGAAGGATTGTAATGACGAATTATGTATGTGTATGTAAGTTTATTTATTTTTTTTTTGGTTTTCTCTCTTTTTTGTAAGGAACTAATGTGGTAATAAAAGCATTAAACTACCACCAATTTCGGTAACAGGCAATTGTCCAGCATTTTCGGTTAATGAATTGCAGTTTAATATTTAATTAATAACAATGATTGAAGCTTAAAAGAATTAATATTTTATTGCTGACCTCAAATCAAAATATTTGACTTTCCCAAATAAAACAAACAAAGTTCATGAAAAGTGCTTCCAAACATTTTTGATTTAAAATAAGAAAATTCACACCAATTTGAATAAAAAAAAATATCAGCGAAAACCTTATAACAATAGCAACTGAAAAATTATGCTGGTCATATTTATTTATTAAAAAGAAATACCAAAAAAAAAATTATTTTATTTTTAATAAATAATTGCTTCTGCCATACTTATGTACGTACATGTATGCAGTACAGGAGTAGCAACAATTGTACCCGGTATTGCATACAAATATATAAATCTAATTAGTAAATTATCTGAAGCGTGAAATTGAAAAATATGTATTTTTCACTCACTCTCTCTCTCTCTCTCTCTCTCTCTCTCTCTCTCTCTCTCTCTGTCTCATACACACATTTGTACATTAATGTTGAAATAAAATGCCACAAACAAAAAAAAAACAAAATAATGTTGAAACCGTTTTATATGCCATCATTTACACAAAAAAAACACTTTTACCGCTGCACTTTCCCCTCCCAAATACAACACCAAGAACAACAACACAAAAGTAAAAATTGACCATTAAATTTAAATTTTTCATATTTTTATTGTGTGGCGTTTTTGTTGTTGTTTTTGTTGTCATATTTCTGCGATTTTCAAACGCATTGAGGTGTAAGTTCTGTTAATAAAAACAAGAAAAAAACAAAAACTATCACAACGAAATGGCAGACAGAAACAGTTTTTTTTCTCACTTTTCATAAGACTTTTTGTGGGGTCATGAACGCAGTTCTATAAATATTGAGGTATTCTTTAATCATTATTGGTATTAAACTGTACTACAGTCGTGACTCTTATATGACATGAGGCAATCAGTTCATCAATTCTAAATGTTTTCCACAAATTTAACTTCTTTTACAAAAGAATCTCTACAGGATAAAAATTTATTGTAGCAGGTAAACGTTTGCAATTGGAATTGTGTCTGCCAATAAGTTACACTAATCTCTGAAAGGATTTATTTCCACAAAAGGCTTCAGTGTTCTTATTCTTTTCAGCTCCTTTAAGGAGCATAAATATTTCACAAATCATCCCACAATAATCTAGTTTTTACACCTAAGCAGGCGGTTGATGTAAAAAGCATTTTCTAAAATGATAGGATAGTCCGGCATTAGGAACGAATGAGCCTTCGTAAACTAAGGTCTCTTAGCAGCGGCATATTAGCACTCGATATTGTTTTGGTAAAAACAATTCCTCTCCTACTAGCCAAAGTTGTCTTCTCAAGTGGCCATCACTTACAAAAGCAGATGTGAATATACTTAAAAGACTAAATGTCATGGTAGAGTGGTTTTCGGTACTGTTGGTACAGGTCTCTCTGTTTACTCCTTCACGACTGAACATGATTTCTATCGTGGTTTTACGAAGGCAAAACAAGCAGTTGTGAATACAGTCAAGAGACCGAAACGAATGGTAAGGATATCTTTCTAGACTTCTTCACAATTGAACATAATTTCTATCCCGGCTTTAGTACCAGGGTCCAGAAATATCCTTTTATGACAATGACTTGCACACCTTCCACAGATCGTCATTATTCGATGACGGATAAAATTTACATGACTAGAATTCAATTGGCTTTCTGTTTATTCCATAAATTACAAAATAACAGGAGCATAAGTAAGGCTGAAGTAAATTACAAATGGAAGCTAAAGAGAGAGAGAGACTTCAATCAGAGATCAGCAAATAGTATTCAAATAAATGAGTATGACTCGATTCTACTCATATTATTCATAGTTTCTGATACTCATACTTATTTTAATATCATGGGACCTCTATTCATATTCAAAGTTTGAAGTACTCATCATATTCATACTCATCACATTTATACTTATTTCGACTCTTCATAACTCAACATTTACAATCTTTAGAAAATAAGAAAAATACTCACTAAAGCGTTTGCTCTGCTTACTGCTCTGTCTTTTCTGCTTATGTGCCTTTTTTTGTAAATGGAACAACAACTAAGGCTGTAAATTTTTCTGAATGATTCGAGTTATTTATAAGTATTTTTCCAAAGTTAAAATAAGTCTAAATGAGTAGGCTTATGAATCAAACATATTTCAAATGGTATGAGTTTGATGTCAACACGTTGTACGCATACTCATTGCAACCTGTAGCTATAAATCAACGTTGTAGTTGAGTATGAATGAATCAGAGTACATAGTTAAATTTCAATATTCTTGACTCACTTATATTCAAAATTTCATGAGATGGGAAAAGATGGGCATTGATATGATTGATGTGGATAACAGTCTCCTCTTTTACAGCAGATCTACACCCACAGCAGAAGTTCCCATAACACAATGACCTGTAAGCATGGCCACTGTGATCGAGATGACGTTACGGATAAATCCAAATAACTGGTTGGTGCGGCTTCTATCCATTGAGTGTCAAGTGAACCTAGTGGTGTAGCAGGACTCCTCATTGACAAAGGATAGGTTGGCGTTTCAAAAAAATTTCCGCGCAATGGCCAACTTGACCGAGGTAAATGACATCCCCAAGTTGTTTGAAGAGGTTTACGGAAGTAGTACACTAGTCCCGGCGAGCTAGTCGGTTCTACAGTTTTTCGAAATATTACTGTGTCTGGGGACCCAGATAAGTGTGACACTGAAGCGCTGAGAAAGAAAGTCGAGACAGCGGCGACATTCCCTGACAATCCTGGAGTTATTCACAATGCTCGACAGAGATTTTATGGCAGCCTGATTATCAGAGAAGATTGAGATGCAGATGAATGGAACACCGTTGACGAGGATCCGTTGAGCAGCCCGGTATATGGCCATTATTTTCGCCTGAAACACGCTACAATATTCCGGCAGTCGGTGGGAAATGTTCAGGTCCAATTTCTCAGAGTAGACTCAGCAATCAACCACTTTATCGAGTTTAGAGCAATCGGTGTATACATCCAGGAGTTCCGGGGGGACTATCATGCCACGGTGCTTATGAGTAGCGAAAAAACGATTCAGAGCTGATCTTTGACTTCAATCACTTAAAAACAATCTTAGGCAACTTATTAAAGCAATATTCATGCACCTAGACTTACACACCCTAAGGCTATAAATGCCCTTTAACGACTCCTGCAACAGTTGCAATAATGAAAAAGAATAGGAAACTACTTTTATGTCACTGTCCAGCGGCACTTGGACGGAAATGAGATGAAAACTTTTTGGCACCCAGAAACTATCGACAGCACTTGTCTAGCCAGAGATTACATACATACATAATTGGTCATTGCAACCATTCAGTCAGGATTAGGCTAGGCTGGAGTGGTAGCGGTTGATACCAAAAAGGTCACTTGAACATGCATAGCGGCCCGTTGTAATCAGTCAGGATTACGCCCTACCTTCTCACATTACTTATGTTAAGTGGGTTTATTTTATAAGCGAGTGGCTGCACTTACAGTTCAAAGTCGACTCGGAGCGACATATTTTTTTAGAATCTTTTTCATGGTAATTTTTATTTACTCTCGGAGTTTTTGCCAGAAATCTGCTGAGAGGCAGTCCCCGGAGAAATATTTTTTCATATTTCTTTTAGGAGATGTCTGTCCTGGGGTTTGTACCATGGGCTCACGCCTAACACATTAACCACTAGACTGCGACCACTTCAGAGATTATTTGATTAAAATTGACTGGATGGCAAGGAGATGCCTGTAATTATGAACCACAGTACGATTGTCTACTTGACATCTGCTTTGTCCGTATTCGTCTTCAATTTACTAGAATAGAATCCAGTATGGGCACTGAAGTCGCCGCAGTCTAGTAGATAGCCTGTTGGCATATTAGAAGTGAGGTCAGACATCTTCAACAAAACGAGATCCTCTGGAAAATACCCAATTTAACTGAAGCAATTGGAAAACATGTAGTAAATTATGAACCCTGTACCAGCCTTGGCCAGTTCATCAGCAAAGTAATTCATGAAGATATTCCAATGTCCTGGAACCCTGGAACTACCTTTACATGATTTGGTATTTTCCCGAAAAAAAACGACATTCTTAGGCTTCTCTCTGGTGTTTGTGTTGTATGGATGCGATGGATTTTGTGAGAAACAATCAGAAGTCGACATCAGCAGAAAGAAACATTTCAATGAGCCTGAGTTCGGCCAGTCTAGTAGGTAGTGTGTAGGCTTATTAGATGTAAGGCCACGGTTCAAATCCCAGGTCAGATATCAAAACGAAAATATGAAAATATTTCTTCTGCGACTGCCTCTCAGCAGATTTCTCTGAGAGTAAATAAAATTTCCATGATAAAGTTTCTCCAAAATCTGTCGTTCAGAGTCGACTTTAGACTGTAGGTTCCGTCACTGATTTATAAAATTAACAAAGATGTGCGAGAAGCAGGGTCGTAACCTTATCAGAAGAGTGTATTCGCGCTAGCTGCTGTATATTTTTGACGAGTCAAACAAATTATTTTTAAACAAAATTTTATGTTTTTAAACTGATTTACATAGACTAGCAAAACTTATATAACGTGAAATGCTCAGTAACTCAAGCCCTCAATTTGGAAAATAATAAACTTATCACACGTCATAGTTCATAACCGTTGCTGGCGAACAATATAAAAACATTATGGCCGAATACGAGCCTTCTGGTACGACGATGATGATCGGTGATGTTGCGAGAAGAGGTGATGATCAGGATGATCTTACCCAAATGGCGAAAGTTTGTAGAAGATGAGGGAGACATGCCTTTACTTGAAATCCGATTTTTTGTTATCTTTCCTTGGCACAACCTATGATGCCTTTCTAATCACGTACGGCCTTATGACCTAGAATATTTAAAAACTTAAAACCATAAAATATTTTTAAATAATAAATTTTAAAAATAAATTTTAGATGCCACCATAGCAATTGTTATGCTGTGGCAGGGCCAGCCAGCAATTGTTCGCCATGAATATTAAACATGCGGTATAAAAATTTTAAATGAAAATGAAAATGAGTATGAAAATAATGGTATAAATGATAACATGATAACGGACTAACGTTTATACAAATAAATATTGTTTAAAAATTTATAAATTTTAAAAACATTGTACATAGTTTTGCTGAGAAACATTTGCTGGTTGGCCGCTTAAATGCAAGTGTTTGAGTACATTTTGGTGTTAATTTTTGGTTGATGACAACAACGATGATACTCGCCCCCCCACCGAAAACCAATGGTTTATAAAGCATTTAATTTTATTATTTGAAGGATATGCCGCAACATTTAATTTAACAAAACAGGATATAACACTTTGGTTTGAAATTGATATTTATGGGGGGAATTTTATTTTTCTATTTTTTCTTTCATTTGAGTTAAACATGAATTAACAATTTGTTGTCGTTTTTTTTTCTCCTTCTAATTTAATTAAAATTCTTTTTTTTTTAAAGAATTTTTACAATTAATTTGTAACTCCGGTTGCCTTTACACCATTCTTTTTTTTTTTTTTTTTTGATTTAAACTTTTGTGAACTCATTTTTAAATATTTTCTGTTCGAGATTCGAAAATTAAACATTTGCAAGGCAGCAGCAGAAGAAGAAGAAAAAAAATTGAATTCCAATTTAATGTTAAAACAATAAGAGGCCACCAACACTGGTACCAACAACATTCAAACAAAAAACAAAACAAAAACACTCGCTTGAATGAAAAGAAACTTAACGTTCAACTTCAAATCATATTGACCTTTAACCCCGTTTTTTTGTTGTTGTTGTTTTTCTCTATTATATTGTTGCTAAAGAGTTGTTTTGTTGAAAATGTAAGTCATTTTACAATTTGACTTTAAAAACAATGCTTAAGAGCACACAGCACACTGCACACAGCACACTGCACACAGCACAACAATCAGTTCGAAAAAAACGTACCTCTGCCAACCAGCCAATAAAAGGTACTTCAGTAGGTACAAAAAATGAGGTAAAAAACTGAATAAAATAATCGAAATAAAGCAAATGTTTTTCGACTTAAAACGCTTATAAAAGAATTACTTAAAACGGCTTAGAAAACAGAAATTAAACCCTTTTTAAGATTTTACAAGTTTTGTCCCTTCCCCTCTCCACTTTGTTTGCGATTTTGTTATTTTCATTCAACTGAGCCAGAGAAAAAGCAATGAACCAACGATTAGTCGTTCGTCAGCATCAACATTTTATAACCCACTCTACTACAGGCAATGGCAGCATTTTAATGCAATAAATCGATACAGCGATGCAGTTAAAATGATCGATTTACAACCAATTTAAGTATCAAATAAGCTCAGTCTTATGGATCGAAAGTGATCATAATTTATAATACCATACATACATACATAATTGGTCATTACAACCCTTCAGTCCGGATTACGACATAGCTCCTCACACCATTTATGTTGCGTATGTTAATTTCACAAATGAGTGGTGGGACTTACAGCTTAAAGTTGATTCCGAACAACAGATAGCTCCGTCAAGCTGACAAGGATTGGTGAGCCAAATAACCAATATCTGCACCTCGCAAGAGACGAGCATTGACAAAGAAAGTGGATAACAGTCTCCTCTTCCTCAGCAGATCTGCACTCATGGCAGAAGTCGTTAGATTGAAGCTGTATTCTCTCCGCGTGTCTTCCAATAACACAATGACCTGTAAGCATGGCCACTGTGATCGAGATGACGTTACGACCAAGTCCAAATAACTTGTTGGTAATCCTTCTATCCATCGAGGGCCAAGTGAGCCTAGTGGTGGAGCAGGACTCCTCATTGCCACAGGATAGGTTGGCGTTTCAACCAACTTAACCAGGGTAAGTGGCATCCCCAAGTCGATTGAAGAGGATACCGAAAGTAGTGCGCCAGCCCTGGCAAGCTCGTCGGCTCTGCAGTTTTTCGGAATATTACTGTGTCTGTGGGGTCCCAGATATGTGTAACACTGAAAAGCCGAGAAAGAAAGTCGAGACAGCGGCGACATTCCCTGATGATCCTGGAGTTATTCACAACGGCCGACAGAGATTTTTTGGCAGCCTGACTATCAGAAAAGATCAAGATGCGAATGAAAGGAACGAGGATCCGTTGAGCAGCCCGTTAGATGGCCATTACTTTCGCCTGAAACATACATACATAACCGGTAGATGGTCATTACTTTCGCTTGAAACACGCTACAATAATCCTGCAGTCGGAGGGATATGTTCAGGTCCAGTTTCCCAGAATAGACTCGGCAATCAACCACTTTATCGAGTTTATAGCCATCGGTGTATATATACAGGAGTTCCGGGGGGACTATCATGTCACGGTTCCAGTCGTCCCTGCTCGAGATAGGGCATTGAGTCTAGTCGCAGTGAGCTTAGCTGGCTACTTAGCGAGAAGCACAGTAGGAAGCCTTCCGGCGGGACTATCATGTAACGGTCCCAGTAGCCCCTGCTCGAGATATGGCATTGAGTCTAGTCGCAGTGAACTTTGCTGCCTACTTAACGAGAAGGACAGTAGGAAGCCAGATAAATATTGGGAACAAGGTCTTTGTTGGGGTGGTGCGTAGAGTACCAGTGATACGAATAGCTGCAGGCCTTCTGACCTTGTAAAAAAGTCTGACATTGTGTAGTTTATTCAGAGCGGTCCACCAGAATCCAGCACCGTATAGGGGGTTGAGTACCTACTAAACTATGGCAAATTTGTTTCTGATACCATCCATACATTCATTTATCCTCCAGAAGTTCCTCGTTTTCTGCTACATTGAGGGTTCCAATTGTGAGATCCGCTAAGAAATGGACGCTCCAACTCTATTTCCGTGTTATTCGTTCTTTGGCTGAGAGGATTCTAGACCGCCATTTTGGGCAAAAACTCCGGGAGTAAATAAAATTGTCATGAAAAGTTTCTCAAAAAATCTGGCGTTCAGAGCCGATTTTAAACTGTAGGTTCCGTGCCTCATGTATGAAATTAACACACACAACATAAGTGGTGTGAGAAGTTATGTTGTAATCCTGGCTGAAGGGTTGTAGAGACTTATTATGTATGTATCTAGGGTATCTAGGAAATAGCCTCATTCGACTATAATTTTCCCTGACTTGTTGCATTATAAGTTAATAATGCCACAACTTGTTGAAACGTGTTAGTGGTAGTGCAACTACCACCAACACTATTTTTTCATTGATATGTCTAGTCTGGTTGGGGTCTGGTGTCGTTTTTCTTTTTCTTTCTTTTAATGGCTGCATGTACGATTTTTGCAGTACAAAACAAAAAATATTATAAAAATTGTGGCTGTTTGTTGTTACCTCTTTTGATTTCTTCTCTCTGTTTAAATGTCGTGATGATGGCAAATTGTAAATGGTTTAAATGATTTTCAAATGATTTTCAAATGGTTTCAAATTTTCTTTAAGAAACCAAAAAAAAGAAAAACCCGACACAATTTACTACCTACGGTTTTTCATTGCTGTGGTACGATTTACGGTTGAGTTTTAGTTTTCCTATTATTTTTTTGTTGTTATTGCTGTTGTATTATTGGTGTTATATTGAGTATAAAAATGTTGAACATTGTTATCATACAATACACAACACAAATTGTATGGTGGCTAACAAAAATAGTTGGTAACAATGAAAAAAAACAATAAAAAAATGAAGAAAATTATAGGTTTCAACGTTTAAGGCAGCATTAAAAGAGCATCATATTTAAATTGTCGTTTATTAAAGTTAAAGATGAGAAAATTTTAAATTTAAAATGGTGAAGTTGACAAACAATAAAATACAAAAATACTAAAAATAGCAAAGAAGCCAGGAAGGAATACATAAATTTCAAATAAAAGCAAAGACATGAACCTAATATGGCATATGGAAGGAAGCATATCTTCAATTAAAAACAAAGACAATATTTTGTATCCAATAGAAGAATTGGCATCCCGGCAAATGACTTCTGCAGTTGCTGTGAGTCTCAGAAGGCGAAAGAGACTGTCTTTGACCTCATGTGACCTCTTCTAAATTTGATCTTAAAGTCAAAGACATGAACCCAATAGGGTATACGGAAGGAAGTATATCATCAATTAAAAACAAAGACAAGTGCTTATGAGTAGCGAAAAAACGATTCATTGCTGATCTCTGGTAGGTAATGTGTTGGCTTATTAGACGTGAGGCTGCGGTTCCAGGCAACCTCGGCGACTTCCTCTCAGCAGATTTATGTTAAAAACTCTGAGAGTAAAATACAATTGTCACGAAAAGTTTCTCACAAATCTGTTGTTCGGAGTCGACCTTAAACTGTAGGTCCCGCCACTCATATATAAAGTTAACACTTTCAATATAAGTGGTGTGAGAAGCTAGGTTGTAATCCTGACTGAAGGTGATTGTAATGACTAATTATGTCATGTCTTAAATGCTGAGTTATTTTTATGCCAATCCAAAATTTTTATATGAAATCTTTAATTTTTTCCCAATGCCAGAAGGTTACATTATAAACTTGTAGTATTTTTGACACTAAACAACAAAATTTACCCGTTATTGGCTTATGAAAAACAATAGAATTCTTAATTAAATTATTTTTACCATAATTTGTTTGCTTGTTTGTGTTTTTTTTAACAAATCAACTCTCCTATCAATATCACTGTAATTTTCTTTAAATCTTTGCCTACCGTTACGTTTGAAAAACAACAAAAAAAAATATTTCCTCAAGGAATTTATTGTTTTTTGTTTTCAATTTATTGTTTGAATATCATTTTAATAAATATTTTATTTATTTAACATTAATTCTCTGTTTTTTTTGTATTTTTTTTTTCTTTAAATTGTTAAAAATCTCTTATTTAATCACTTCATTATCTAAACAATTGTTGTTTTTGTTGTTGTTGTTGTTGTTATTTTATTCGCTAGTTTTCAATGCCTTTAATCAAAACGATTTCATCTCTTTTTCAAAAAGACCCAAAACACGAACCAAAAAAAGGAAGAAAAAAAACATAGAAAAACCTCAGACACGAATAACTTAAACTAACCACTGCTAGACCGATAGACAGACAAATCATTGAAAAACGATCTTAGCCTAGAGCGATTTGTCTAAAAGTAATGAAATGTGATTAAAATAAAACAAAAACAACAACAAAAGCAGGCATACAAAAAGGAAACTAGAGAATGGCATCAAATTGTTGGGGCCCCCCTAGAAAATGGGCAAACATGATTGTGATTTTTTCCTTGGTTTTTTTTTGTGAGCTCCAGCTAGGGAAGTGAGTTAAGCAGAGAAAAAAATTGTTAAACAGCGAAAATGCAGCCACCATGAAACGTCGATAATGTCAACGATTCATTAGTGGAGTTTAATTTGAATTTTCCCATCATAATTTGCATTAAAATTTGGCCAAAAGGAGTTTTTATTCAGGAGGTTTTTGTTTGTTTTAATTCGCCAACGTTTTTTTTTTGTTCTTTTTTCTATTTTCTGGTTGATTTAAAATCAATTTAAAATCTTCAGAAGGTATACGACTAGAGGAAATAAATCCTGGTTGACAAATTATAGGAAATGGTCGAAGTGGGTGGCCATTAAAAATACAACAGAAACTGAATTATAAACACAATAATGGACTGTAAAACAAAAGGAATAAATAAATTGAAAACATGACAAAGAATCATATTTAGCTACGTATGGAAACAATGCACTTCATTGTTGATAAGAGAGATTTTAATTGAAAAGAAGAGGAACTAGGAAATCTAATACCTTGGTCTCCCTTCTTCTACATTCTCCTATCTTGATGGTTCGCAATCAATCGTTAAGCTGATGGCTGCTAACGATCAAGTCTGGTATTGATATTCTTGTGTGGAGACTCCGGACATGCTTCCATACCTAGCTTGTGTTAAAATATTGCTCAGGTAACTCATGTATTTGAATGTGTTTCTACCACACACTCACCCATTGAAATCTCTGATTTGTCTGCGACTGCTTATAGTGCTCGCAGTTACGGATTTTCAACTTGGTTTTCTACCACCGACAGCTTAGCGACGCATTTGATAGAATTCATACAAGTTTCGTTGTTTCTCGAGCACGTAAATTCCTTCCTGTAATATACAGAATCCGGGTTTTTGCGTAAGCCATGCTATTATTTATTTATTAATTACAATACAATTATAAAATATATTCTAATTACATACGAGCGGAGTAACTTGACCATATGCTCGGTGTAGTGTCACAAACCAGAGTCTCTGGTGGAAATTGAAACCACCACCCTCACGCTAATAGTCTAGTCTACCCACTAGACTACCACGGCCATGCTATTAAAATTATAAAAATCATTCCGTTTATGTCTTAGCAAACAGATGTACTGACAAGAGGGAGAATCGAAGAAAACGGGATCTCGTCTATTATGACCATGTAACAATACGATCACTTTTGATCTTTAAAGGACGTTCATTTAAAGCGATAATTGTCTGAATACAGGACCAAACCTGAATCACTAACATTTTATCAAGATAATCTTCGGATGTTAGCCTTCGAACGTTGCTTCAATGGGATGCGAATTCACTGATAGTTTTAAGTCAAAGTCAAGTCAAGTTGGTCCTTATGAGAATCTATCTAGTGTAGGAAGTTAAATTGGAACTTAGTATGAAAAGTTATATACATTCGTGTGTTGGCTTATTAGACTTGAGGTTACGGTTCAAACGCCAGGTCAGACATTAAAACGAAATAGGAAAAAATATTTGTGCGGCGACTTTCTCGCTGCAGATTTCTGGCACAAAAGTCTGAGTATAAAAATAAAAATTGCCATGTAAAGTTTCTCAAAAAAATCCATCGTTTCGAGTTGACTTTAAACTGTAAGTGCCGCCACTCTTGTATAAAATTAACACACTTAGCATAAGTGGTGTGAGAAAAAAGGTCGTAATCCTGACTGCAGGGTTGTAATGGCCAATTACTTTATGTATGTATATATATTCGTTCCATTAAACTACAAAGACAATATCATCGGATCTGTATTCTCCGGTACAATACACTGAATTTGCTGTCATGCCGTGGGCAGATGAAAAGGAAGCCATATGGTTATCCTCTATGATATCATCACTACAGTTTAGAATAAATTTAACACGTTGACTGCCAGGTCACCCATATTCGGGTGACTATGAAGTTTCTGATCGGGCCGCGTCATCCGTATTGGGGTGACGCTTATTTGACTACTTGCGTACAGCGGTACGCGTGGCCTGAAGGAGATTTTACTGTAAAGGCGCCTGGCAGTGAACGTGTTAAAATTGTTATGTTCGAGCAGTACAGATATGATTTGAAGCACCAATGTCCGATGCTTGAAATGGAAGTCTAGACCAACATGTATCCCGTCCAGCTGTACTTATGTGCCTGGTATGACTACGTCAATATTTTTTTTATTCCCTAAAATCTAAAGAAACTTTGCCGCATGAGAAAACGTATATCTTTAAGCATCCAATGTGAAATTTTTGTTTAAATGATCCTGGAAACAACTTATCTTTTTCAAAATTTTCTTATCCTATTCCCGTGCCCTGCATATATACTTAAGAAAATCATACGTTCATATCACCTTGATATTCCGCATAAAGTTGATCCATTGCTGCTTCAACGCTAATAATTTTCAATATTTTTCACAAAAATATCCCATGCAGCCGTACCTATATGCATGGTATCAGTGAGTACGTCCACATTCCTTTTTTCAGTGTCCGTTCCATGTAGCTGCCAATGAGTTACACACAAGTCCATCGAACTGTCAATAACGTCCGTTGTCGCAAAAAGATCCCCCACTCAATATTGCATCGAAAATACCACAACTTCCATTCTCTTAAATTATATTAGGTACCCTGGTAGTCTAGTGGGCTGTGTGATACTCTATTAGCGTGAGGATCGCGGGTTCGATTCCCACCAGAGACTCTAATCTGTTACACCACACCGAGCATACATGTATTTTAGTAAATAAGTAAATAAATTATAATAACGTATCAAAGCCAAGGTTTAACTAATCTTTCCTTATATTGTCGATAAAGTTTACAAAAAGAAAAGATTTTTCTTTTTTAAAGATGCATGATTCGGTTCGAGGTTTGATTATTTTTTGAAT
Organism: Sarcophaga subvicina; assembly: GCA_936449025.2. Taxonomy (NCBI): domain Eukaryota; kingdom Metazoa; phylum Arthropoda; class Insecta; order Diptera; family Sarcophagidae; genus Sarcophaga; species Sarcophaga subvicina. Next base: position 110,621,830 of record OW388084.2, on the reverse strand, counting down.
GGTTTTCTGCAATTTTTTTTTTATTTTTTTGTTTGTTTTTTCTGCTAAAGATGCATCAATTTAATGGTTGAAGGTATTTATTTTTTTTTTTTTTTGTTCCAAGACAAAATGAAAATAAAAACCTTTTAACAGATTGTTAAACTCTAAACAAATTTGAATTTGTAATCTTCAAACAATAAGATTTAAATTTGATTTAAATTTGTGTTTGCCAGAGCTATATGACTTAAAAGCAGAAGATCTTTTAGCAGAGATTAAAAATAAATAAAGGAAAATTCAAGAAAATATTTTAAAAAAATAATTCAAAAATTTTAATGCAAAAAAAATATAAAAGTTTTCCTAAGAAATTAATTTTTCAAAGAAAATTTTTTTTAATTAAAATAATCCAAGCTTTCCAAAAATATATATTGTTACGAAAATTAAACATTAACATTAAAATTATAAACAAAAGCTACAAAAACAAAACAATGCAGTAAACAAACCTGTTTACAAATTATCCAATTAATATAACAACAAACACCAGCATAAGAAAATGATAGACAATTAAACAAAAATACACCAACAGCACTATAGGAATAAATGTAAACAAAATACACAAACAACAATACAATAATAAACGTCAACAACGATGTTTATCTTAATGGAGATTTCGAGAAGGCGAAGTCATGCACGTTCGCCTTCAAGAACATTCATCAGACTGTTCACCATGCCATATAAAAGGAAAGGCAAGGCAGGCAAGTGAGTTAGTGAAGTTCAGTCAGTCTTGTGTGAAGTTGAGGTGTGTTTGAAGAGAGTAATAGTGGTTTCAAGATCTCCGTTCCAAAAATCTGTCGAATAATTGCATAGTAATTGTTATTGTTTAAGTCGCCCTGGTCTACTACACTACTAGGTAGTGTGTTGGCTTATTAGACGTAAATCCAGGGTTCGAGCCCCAGACCTGACATCAAAACAAAATAAAAAAAGTATTTCTTCGGTGACTTTCTCTCAGCAGATTTCTGGCAAAAACTCTGACAGTAAATAAAATTTCCATGAAAAGTTTCTCAAAAATCTGTCGTTCGGAATCGACTTTAAACTGTAGGTCCCACCACTCATGTATAAAAAAATTAATACACACAACATGAGTGGTGTGAGAAACTAGGTCGTAACGCTGACTGAAGGGTTGTAATGACCAATTAAGTTATGTTATGTTAAGGCAGGCGAGTGAGTTAGTGAACTTCAGTCAGTCTTGTGTGAAGTTGCGGTGTGTATAACGAGAGTAATCGTGGTTTCAAGATCTCCGTTAAAAAGATTTGTCGAACAATTGCCTAGTAATTGTTGTTATTTATGTAAAGGATATAAACGGAGGAATAACAAGCAAAGCAATTGTTGTTGTTACATCAAGTTGTGAACAGTGGCATATAGAATTGTAATAAGAATTGTAATAATGAGGAATTTTAATTAAAATTAAACACAAATTTATTTTTTATTTTATTTGCAATCTACGAGTTGATATTTTAAACGTTTGTAGAGGGTAAAAACGTAATAATATGTATGCAGCTTAACCTTAATAAATACATGAAAATAAAATTATTTGACAATTTTCAAATAAATTTCGAATTTATGAATAGCAATTGTCTGGCAAAAACAACAAAAATAAAGAAGAAAAAAATACGAATCACATCTTTGGTGACAGCTAAAAGCCTTTTGTGATCAAAACTCATTACCATAGAAAACATAATTTTTCTGCTTCGAAACTCTATTCAAATCAACCCATTTTCTGTTTTTTTTTTGTCCGTAATTTGCATTTTCTGTTTTGTATATAAACAGACAGCCACCACTGTATGTGTGTGTTTCGCAAAATCCAAACAGTAGCAATTCTTTGTCTATTTTTTTTTTGTTTGCTTGCTTCATACGCAAGCGAATTAAATAAAAATCTTCAAGATGATGTTGATCATGTTGACAACAACGAGTTTTTGCTGCAATATTGCTCGGTAGGTAGCAAATTGGAACAATTTTAATAAAAATCTTTCGGGTTTTTTTTTTTGGTGCTACAACTTCTAAATATGACTTTAGCTGCAGTATGCAAAAAAGCTTAGAAAAGAAAGGAAAAAAAAATTAAACTAAGCTAAGCAGTGAGGAAAAAAATTCGTTAACATTTATTGGTTACATGTGGGCCGTATATAGTAGTGTAGTGTAGAGCCTTAGTTGCCTGCTTGCCAAGCGATGTAACCTCCTGATGTGCTGACATGTCTTGTTGTCTACCAAATAAAAATTGAGTACTTGCATGCATAAAGGCATACATCATTTTCCAGCTCATATACATACATAGATATACAGCTATAAGGTGACCAAATTTAATTACAGAAAAATCTCTTCCGTCCATACAAATATCCTTCAAATCTAAAGAAGCCTTTGAGTCATTTGACTACAAAAAAAAGTGTAGTTTTATGGTTCCCTAATGAAATTTGTGTTCAAATTGTGTTGGAAACTCCCCCCGGAACTCCTGGATGTATACACTCGACAGCGGGTTTGGTAGCGGAGTTTATTCTGCGAAACATGGGATCTGAACATATCCCTCCGACTGCCGGATTATTGTAGCGTGTATAAGGCGAAAGCAATGGCCTTGTTGCCTTGCTGCTTAATGGATCCTCGTCAACGGCGTTCCTTTCACCCGCATCTTGATCTTTTCTGATAGTCAGGCTGCCATAAAATCTATGTCGAATGTTGTGAATAACTACAGAATCGTCAAGGAAATGTCTCAACCTTCTTTTGGGTGTTTCAGTGTCACACTTATCTGGATCCCCGGGCACAACGTCGATTGATTTTACGTGGAAACCTGTCTGCGGGGACCTAATCCCACGGTGCTCTTCGCACAGGGTGAAATACAATGCGTCTACCAACGCCCCCAAATGTAGCAGAATGCTACACCTGAGTACCAATGCAAAGCCATGTATTTGGACATGACTTCCCCCTTGGTTAGGAGCGGAGCCTATCTAAAACTCTTTCCGATCTTTGGGCCACGGCACCCGGTCGAAAATGCAACTCCAAACCGATCCTACTGACTAGACCCTTCCCGCGATTTGGATCCAAACCAAAGCCTCCACGATGCTCGCAAAAGGGGCGATCTCCGGGCACAACTATGTGTGGGGTTTTACGTGGGTACCTATCCGTGTGGACCTAATCCCACGGTGCTCTTCACACAGGGTGAAAAATAATGCGTCTACCAACGCCCCCACATACCGCAAACACTGGCTGCAACCCTATATGTGGGTAGCAATTTGAAGTCATGTTGTGTTGGACATAATTTCCCTCTTGTTTAGGGGTCGGAGACCATCTAAACTCCTTCAATGCGTTAAGAGTGTAACGCCACACCGTAATGACACACTTCCCGCGATTTGGGTCTAAACCACGGCCACCACGTCGCTCCCACAAGGGGTGCCTCACCATTGCCGGGCAGGGACAAGTCCCTGGGGCTCCCGGCACCCGTGGCACCAGATTAAGACCTCTGGTCAGGCTTCGCAGCCAAGTAAACCAGACTGCTGCCAGTTGAACCCCAACTAGTTCCTGACTGGTAGCAGCACCCTTAGTCGCCTTGTACGATAAGTATGGTGATCACTGTGGTAGTATTCTATTCCCGCTACCACACGGGGACATCCCCGGGCACAGTAATATTCCGGGAAACTGCAGAGTCGACAAGCTCGCTAGGTCTGGTGCACTACTTCCGGAATTCTCCTCAATCGAATTGGAGATGCCACTTGCGTCGGTCAAGCTGGCCATCGCGCGGAAATTCTTTCGAGACAGCAAGCTATCCTGGGTCAATTCGGAGTCCTGCTCCACCGCTAGGCCCACTAGGCCCTCGATGGATAGAAGGCACACTAACCAGTCAGCACAGTAGTCGTGCTTTAAATGTGCACTCCTTGCTCTTCTTCTTCCCTGGTTTGGAGGAACTTGGTCAGTACAGAGACTGTGTTCACCTGTGGTGTCACAACGGGCCGCTATGCGTGCTAAAGCTTGCACTACCACTACAACCCAACCTAACCTATGTTGGAGACTACATTCCCTTTTTAAGATTTTCTTATCCTTATTCTGTTCCCTGTGCATATACTTAAGAACACCATTCGTTCATCTCACCTTGATATTCTGCTTAAAGTTGGTCCCATTGCTGCTTGAACGCTAATAATTTTCAACATTTTTCACAATTCTGAATGCCATCAACATGAGAGGAAAAAAACGCACAAAAAACTGGAAGAAAAAATAAAGTTTCTCTGAAAGAAAATGAACAACAATTGTGCGGAGGAGATGACAAACATAAACTATGCCTCTGTTGAAAAATAAAACGCGTACGCAATTGCTGTCAGTATCTCCTTTTTAGCATTTATTGTTGCAAAAAACAAAATTGCTGCCACAGCTGAATATACACGCGGAGAGTTTTTCTTTTCCTTTCTGTTTTCGTTTCTGTGTTGTTTTGTTTTGTTTTGTCTTGTTTTGAGGGAATTGCAATCATACGCAACAGCTAAGCAGAAAGGGAAAACAACGATATGATATGATATGATACGGTCTTCACGAGTAAAGAAAAAAGGACACAAAACAATTCGTTGCATACAAATCAGCAACAGTAACAGAAGCAGCAACAACAGCAAGGCATTGCATAGAAAACACAAAAGACTTGCAATACCCTATAGAGAGACCAGTGTAGAGTAGTAGTACGTGTGCTAAACAAAGTTACCAGGAATCTGTTTTATTTTAAACTGTGTGTGCCGTATTTTGTGGATGCCACAATTTTTATAAAATATTTTTTGTCTTTTTGTTTTTTTCTATATGAAGTGTTGATGATACATGTTCATGTGTTGCTTAAATTTGTAGCCTTTGTGGCGTCATTTCTTTTGTTTTTCTTCACGCAAGTGCTACAAACATTAGCGGCGACAGTAATGTTACGCGCTGCTTGACTGCCTTCCCCAGGAACAAAAAACCAACGAAAAAAAATCGTAAAAATTTCCAAGCAAAGACATCAGATTTTTATTTGCCATGTTACAGAGGCGTGCATTATGATTATGGTGCTGCTTAAATGCATATGGTTGTTGTTGTTGCTGTTGCATTTACATTTGTCATCATTGCCATCATACGCATAATCGCTAAGCTTTAAACTCCTTTACACCACAGCAGAGAGGCAAGGCATTATGAAAAGTTTTTTTTTTGTTTTTCTTGCGAAATGCATAAATAAACTTCAACGTCATGCAGCCGTTTTGCGAAAAGTGAAAACATTTTCTGTGGCCCCACAAGTCCCTTGATTAAGTTAAAGAAAATCCATACAAATAAAAAAAATCTCTATTTTGTGGTGGCAGTTATCTGTTGTTGCCTCTTTTTCTGTTTTTCGTTGTTGATTATTATTATTCGCTTGTTGCATTAATTCAATAAAAGTGCGTGTGAGCCAGCGCTATGCTTTCAGTGGCAGTGGCAGAAGTAGTCGTCGTTCAGTTTTATCATTTGACATGATATGCCTACATTAAGTCATAAAATTACATTAAACATGGTTTATTGTTTGCCACAAGGAGGATTTCACATTTTGCCTGTCATGTCATGCTGCTTTCTTGCTATTGCCACAAACAATCAAAGATTATGCGTAGAGCCTACTCAATTTTCTTTTTTTGGCAAAACAAAAAGATTCAATTGTTTGTTGTATATTTAATGGAACAAATAAATAATGTTCAAATAAATAAATATTTATTTATAAAATTAGGCCTATATACCAAAAAATAAAATATTGTTACGAAAAGAAAAAATCTAGATAATGGTGTTTTGCTTTTATGTACATTGCTTAACATTAAAATTATAAACAAAAATACAACAACAAACACTAGCATAAAAAATGGTAAACAACAAGTAAACAAAAATACAACAACAAATACCAGCATAACAAAAATGGTAAACAAAACAACAGCAACAAGAAGAATAAATGCAAATGACTACGATGACTACATTAAGAACAGAACAGAAATGATAGAATGTTTTACGCGATATGGAATACAATGTTCATTAAAAAACGAAGGGAAATAGTTATGAAACATTAGAAAGATACCAGACTGCATGTACTCCTGTCGCAAAAAACTATACGTGAAAATGCGGTGTCCTTGACAAAGTTAGGACACGCGCCGGAATGCCTTATAACCCTCTGTATATTCAGACAGTCACAGAGAAAGTGTTTTTATTCCAAAGTCTGAAACGTACCAGCATAGCAAACTGATCCGTTATGGCAATTTTGCTCTACAAAAAGATTTGAGGCTTCAAGTATATTGGAAATAAAAAATCAAGATACTGGTGTTTCGCTTTTACCTCGCTTAACATTAAAATTATAAACAAAAGCTACAAAAACAAAACAATGCAGAAAACAAAACTGTTTACAGAGTATAGTACTGCTTAATGTAGCAACAAACACCAGCATAAAAAATGGTAAACAAGTAAACAAAAATATAACAACAGCACTACAATAATAACAGAACAACGATATTTACATTTATAGAGATTTTAAGAAGGCGAAGCCACGAACATTCGCCTTCAAGAACATTCGACAGACTGTTTACTCTGTCACATAAAAGGCAAGACACAGCAGGCCAGTGAGTTAGTAAAGTTCAGTCAGCCTTGGGTGAAGTCGCGGTGTGTTCGAAAAAGTTTTTGTATATAATTTCAAAGCTCAATCTTGAAGAACTGCAACAAAATGAGTGCATATGGATAAATTTTCTTTCCAACCAAGAAATTCCAGTTTCTCTAAACTCGATAATAAATAATCTTATTCAGATATAGGCAAATCAACCTCATCTTATGCTAATTTAAAGGCCTAAATGAAATCTATTTTGAATATTTTATTCTCAAAATTTCCGACAACATGGTTGATTCATTTCCATATGTCTTCTGCAATTTCTTAAAAGTTTTCCTTTTATCAGCTTTGTATGACGACACGGTGTGTTTGAAGAGAATAATCGTGGTTTGAAGATCTACGTTATAAAGATTTGTCGAACAATTGTCTAGTAATTGTTATTGTTTATGCAAAGGGTCTAAACAAACAAAGCAATTGTTGTTGTTTACATCAAGTTGTGAACAGTGGCACACAGAATTGTGCGAGTAACAAAGAATTTTAAATAAAACTAAACACAAATTTATTTTTATTTTATTTGCAATCTACGAGCATATATTTTAAACGTTTTTAAAAGGTAAAAACATAACAAATGGATGTTTGCAAGGGAATACCAGAAACCACAAAACATCATAAAGGACAGCAGAATTCAAGTTTGCAGAGAAAATGACGATCTTGGTTTTAAAGCTCCAAATGATTGATTCACTTTCATAAGGCAATACTTAATATTCTGCAATGGGCCATCGTTACTTGATACATTTTTAAATGACAAGAAAACTGATTTTAAAAATGAACTTGGAAATATTGCTTGTATTAATGTGTAGAATATTTTTTTTTAATGATGTACTTATGTGGACCGAACTCTGGCTAATATCTTCGAATTGATAATCACACTCGATGATGCAATCCATGGTATGTATGCTTATCATGAGGTCGCATCATAGTGCGCTGGGGCATTGGTAGACGCATTGTTTACCCCGTGCTTAGAGCACCATGGCAATATTCACTGTAACAATAGCCATCGTGGCAATAATCATATTAAGCCTTTAACTAATGTACTGCCCTCAATCCAATTCTATTACATACATAACATATATAATTGGTTATTAAAACCCTTCAGTCAGGATTGAGAAGCTAGGTCTTCACACCTACGCTTTAAGGTCAACTCCGAAAGACAGATTTTTGAGAAAGATTTTATGGGAATTTTATTTACTCTCAGAGTTATTGAAAGAAACCTGCTGATAGGAAGTTGAAGATGTTTGACTTGGCGTTTGAACCGTAGCCTCATGTCTAATAAGCCAACAAACTACCTACTAAGCTACGGTGACTTCTTAAGCATTCGATTCATTTCGGAAATGTATGCCTTAGAATGCATGTCAAATGATCAGTACCACTTCCATTATTTTATTATTTTGACCCACTTACTTAGAGGCTCTATGGTTGTACATAAATTCCCTCAATTCTGTTTTGTAATTCTATAAATATAGCTTCCGATATAACGTGCGCTAATCCCACTGCAACAGACGATTCAAGACCGCAACCACGATACTGGAAACAAGATTTTTCCTCTTTGACTACATAGGCGTTCGGAATATTTCAAGTTGCACTACATACATACATAATTGGTTATTTCAACCCGTCACGATTAAAACTTAGATCCTCAGACCGCTTATGTTGTGTGTGTTAATTGTATACATGAGTGGCGAGACTTACAATTTAATATCGATTCCGAACGACGGGTTTTTTGAGAAAGAAATCCGTGGAGAGGCAGACACTCGAACCAGAAAACAGAACTCCCTATAAAAACCGATGAAATGCTTTAAAATTTACTTACTTTATATCATTTTAAGCTGACGAACCGCTTTATTTCGCCTCTAAAAAAATTCTCCACTTATAAACGAATATATTTATAATTCAGATGCTTGAGCCTATGTTGCATAATATCTAACACATTAAATCTAATGTAACTTTCTTTATTTATTTATTTATTAGAGTAGAGTATAATTTATCTAATTAAGCATTCAATTTTTAACCAAAATATGCCGTGAAAATCAAACAAGCAAAATTGAATTTTTTTTATAAATTAATTCCATAAAATGGCAACAATTATGCAACAATTATTACAACAACAACAACAATAACATTGTAATGGTTTATAATATTTATATTGTTTTTATTGTTATTGTTCACCAGGTGTCATGTTATCGATTAGTTGGTTAAAATAATAGAATAAATCGGTTTACCATACACCAGGCAAAAAAAAATTAACATGTTTTTTGAAGCATAAAGACTGTATTAATAATAATGCCTCATAGGCATGTAGTATTTATGTATCATGCATACGTATGTATATTTAGATCAAGTTTAGGCATAATTTTTAAATAATTTTTAGTTAAAAATAATAAAAAAAATTGTATTAAATGAAATTTAAATTTTTTGAACTAGGGGCCTATATACACTACTAACCGCTGTTTATATTGTTATGTTTTTACTTTTTAAAGACTTTTAAAATATATGCTCGTAGATTGCAAATAAAATAAACATGAATTTGTGTTTAGTTTTAATTAAAATTCTTTGTTACTCGCACAATTCTGTGTGCCACTGTTCACAACTTGATGTAAACAACAACAATTGCTTTTGTTTGTTATTCCTCTATTTATACCATTTGCATAAACAATAACAATTACTAGGCAATTGCTGGACAGATCTTTATAACGGAGATCTTTAAATCACGATTATTCTCTTCAAACACACCCTGTTGTCACACAAGACAGATAAAAGGAAAACTTTTCAGAAATTGCAGAGGACATATGGGACTGAATCAACCATGTTGTCAGTAATTTTGAGAATGAAGTATTCAAAAGAGATTTCATTGAGGCCTTCAAGTTAGCATAAGATGAGATAGACTTGCCTATAACTGAATAAGATTATTTGTTATTGAGTTTAGAGAAACTGGAATTTCTTGATTGGAAAGAATTCTTATTGTCAATAAAGACAAGTACAGTACCCGGAGGTCGAATTGACCCATTGTACAATGTCCTAGTTTCTCACACCACTTATGTGTGTGTGGGACCTACAGTTTAAAGTCGACTCCGAACGAGAAACTTTTTCATGGAAATTTTATTTACTTTCAGAGTTTTTGCCAGAAATCTGCTGAGGGGAAGTCGCCGCAGAAATACTTTTTTGTATTTTGTCTTGATGTCTGGCCTGGGACTCGAACCCTGGCTTTACGTCTAATAAGCCAGCACACTACCTACTAGACCACGGCGACTTCTAATATTCATATGAACTCATTTTGTTGCAGTTCTTCAATCTTCATCTTTGAAATCGTATACAAAAGCCAGAAAATCTCGTAGATATGTTAGGTAAGTATTGACAAATGAGTAGAGTAGTGTTTCTAAGAATCGTTTTATTCCTTCCTTTTTTTTTTGATTCTTAAAAATGTTGATAAAAATTTTGCCAAAGCACATGCATAATTGAAATATTTTCACAATGTTATTAATATGTGTTATAATATTATAATTTTCTAATTTTGTTGTTGTTGTTATTTTTATAATTTATTATGAAAACAAAAACAAAATGTATGCAACAATATTACAATAACAATAAGTATTGAAATTCAATTGTTATTGCCGCTATTGAATGACACATATTTGACACACCAGCGATTATAATGAAATATTTGAAATGCTTGTGCTTACACGGTAAACAAACAAAAAAAAAAGCGAAAAGAAAATAGGCCCCTAAAACAAAATAAAATTTATACAATATTTTACACTGAAAATAGAAAAACAATCAAAAGTAAAAAAAAATTTTCGAAAATATTGTTGTTACAGGCAGGCAGTCATGCATGCTTGCATGCTTAACTGCTTTATAATTTAATAAAATACAGTCAAAGGTCATTTGAAGGGCTTTGGCTAGCTAAGTTGTAAGCCTAAGTAAAGGTTTAAGAAATAATGAACGTAAGAAGCCATGCAGGAATGTCTAAAGCCACGTTTTTTTTTAAATTTTTTTTTAACACTCAACAGCCGTCCCATTTCACCAGCCTTCACTGTTCATTTATGTAAATTCACGTGTTTAATCAAGTGTGTAAATATTTTGTACATAAATTTATTGTATGTGTACATACACATGTACTTATATACGTTTGTATGTGTTTGCCTTAAAGATTAAAATATTTTTCAATTCAATTGAATCCAAAAGAAACAAAAAAAACTTAACGAAAACAACCAAAACCCTGTCCAACTATTTGTTTTAATCTTGTCTCCTATTGCCTTTGCCTTGTTAAAGCCACACAAAAAAACGTATTTGTTTTCACTCTTTTTTTGTCTCTTAAAGCCTATTTTTTTCTTTTCTTCCATGTTGTTGTTGCCTTTAACTATTTTTGCCTGATATTCGAAAATTTATATGTTTTGTTAAGTCTTTAATTACCAGAGACACTAAATCCATTTCAACTGTCTTAAATTTGACAATTTTAATGCTTACATACCACCCAGTTTTTCTTAATTCCAGCTTAAGTTTTCATTATTTTTTTGTTGTTGTTGCTTGCTCGACTTGTTAGTATATGTGTGTGTGTGTGTGTGTGTGATGTCGAGCCCATGCCGTCTGTCGCCCATTATAGGAGTCTATCTTATGCGTCTGTTTGTGTTTAAAGTGTTGGAGTGTGTATTTAAATTGTGTGTTGAGGAATCTTTTTGTAGATCTTGTTAAGAAATGTTTTAAGGACCGAGTTACACTGTTTCCTTTGGCATGATTTCTCAAAACAAATGTAAAACAAATTTATTTGAAAACAAGTTGGAATAAAATTTTTCTGTGGTTTCAATATACTTCCAGAATCGAGTGTGGTGAAAGGATTTTTGCTTACTGGATTGTTGGATTTAAGTGTTTACCAGAGATCAGCAATGAATCGTTTTTTCGCTACTCATAAACACTCATGAAATTTTAAATATAAGTGAGTCAACAATATTAAAATTTAACTATGTACTGTGATTCATTCATACTCACGACAACGTTGATAAATACAGGTTGCAATGAGCATGCGTACAACGTTGACATCAAACTCATACCAATCGAAGTATGTTTGATTCATAATCATACTCATTTAGATTCATAACGTTAGGAAAATACTTATAAATAGTTCGAGTGAACTACAGACTTAGTTGTTGTTGTATTTACAAAAAAAGGAAAAAAGACACATAAGCAAAAGAGACAGTCAGAGCAGCAAGCAGAGCAAACACGCAACCTTCTAGTGAGAATTGTAGTGTTCGTACGCGAATCATACTTAGTTTGTGATTCGTGTAAATGTTGAGTTATGGCGAATCGAAATCAATAACATCATACGTGTTGTTAAGTATGATGATATGATGAGTACTTGAAACTTTGAATATGAGTAGAGGTTCCATGATATTAAAATAAGTATGAATGCATATAAGTATTAGAAATTATGAGCATGAATGAACTTTTTGAATACTCATTGCTGATCTCTGGTGTTTACCTAATTGGTTTGGTAATCAAACATTGTGAGAAGCTAGGTCGTAGTCCTGAGAGAACTTCATTTAATGACTATTAATAATGGTTCACTAATTCAGCTGGAGATCGCTTGTCAATCGTAAAATCGCAAAATCGTTTAAGATTACATACATAATTGGCCACTACAACCCTACACACAGAATTACGACCTAGGTTCTCACACCACTTATGTTGTATGCGTTAATTTTATACATGTGTGGCGGGACCTACAGTTTAAATTCGACTCCGAACGACAGATTTTTTGAGAAACTCTTTCATGGCAATATTTTATTTCTCTTAGAGTTTTTCCAGAAATCTGCTGAGAGGAAGTCGCCGAAGAAATACTTTTTCATATTTTCGTTTTGATGGCTGATCTAGAGTTCGAACCGTGGCTTGACGTCCAATAAGCCAACACACTGCCTTCTAGACTACGGCGACTACACGTTTAAGTTTCGGGTTTAAAGTTTAAACGCGTTGCCTAGCGTCACTATATTACGAACAGAGCTTATGTTATCATTAGAGGCGTGGTAGGTGGCGTGGTATACAGACATTTAACTTGTTTATCGATTCAAACCACATACTAACAGACTGACACACCATCCATTAGATTACCAGGGATCCCATGGCAGTAATTATTATTTATTTTTGAGTTACAACACATACATACATATGTACATAATTGGTCATTGCAACCCTTCAATCAGAATTACAATCTAGTTTCTCACACGATTTATGTTGTGTGTGTCAATTTTATTCATCAGTGGCGGAACCTAAAGTTTAAAGTCGACTCCAAACGACAGATTTTTGAGAAACTTTTTTATGGCAATTTTTATTTACACTCAGAGTTTTTACCAGAAATCTGCTGAAAGGCAGTTGCCTAAGAAATATTTTTCGAATTTCCGTTTTGTTGAAGATGTCTGACCTGGGGTTTGAACCGTGGCCTCATGTCTAATAATTCAACACACTACGTACTAGAATACGGCGACTTCAAATCTCCATACGTGAGTGTCACTTCAAAACCATGCATTTGGACATGAATACCCTCTAGGTTAGAGGTCGGAGACTATCTAAACTCCTTTGTGAAAATAGAATTTTAAATTACAATACAATTAGAAATTTAATTCCAAATATTATAAGGGAAGTTACGGAAATCATATACACGATGTAGTGTAGCATACAAAAGTTTTAGTTGGTAATCGAACCCATAACCCCAACACAAAGGGTGTAATACACAAACCACTATACCAGAACCATTAATAACCAGTTTGTATGGTTTTCTAGCGTAAATTTTGAATGAAATATGTGTTGTATTACGAGCCTATTTAGTGAATAGTTAGCAAGAAAAGCAGACTTTATATATTCAAAGCTTTCAAAGAAAAAAATTCTGAATAATTTTTAAAATATAAAAACGGTTTCTTTTTAATTGCAAAACTATTTCGCATTCAATAGAAAAATTAAAAAAAAAATTATTTTTTTTTGGATTTTAATTTTGATTGGTAGGCCTATTGATGGCTTTTGGGGAACAGTGTTCAAACTGTGTTTAAAGCAAAGAAAAAAAAGCAAACCTTCCCATTTCAGTTATTCAAATGAATTGTTGGATACATTTTGTTCTCTTAGATGTTGGTGTGTTATACTTTTTTTCTGATTGTTGTTGTTTTTGTTGCTCTTCTTACCAGTTTTGTAACTACAGCTCCTAAATCACATCATTTCTATCTGTATCTCAACTGATACGACATACTTGTATTGTAGATCTTAACACATGTGTTCATAGACAAATACGTATGTACATATGTACTCGTATGTATGTTTGTGAATATAAAATTGAATGCATTTCCTCCCCATATAACAAACATACGCAATAATATCGATACCGAACGTTGAGTATGTTTGTCTCATTGCTTGGGTGTTTGTTGTTATACAAGAAATATCGTAACGTATCGGTTTAAGTTCTTCTTTTCCTCTTTTGATAAATTCGCTTTGGCCTATTCTGCCTGTGAAGCTGTATGCATGTGATTTGAATACAAAGTTTTTTGTTTTTTTTTTCTTTTTTTGGTTTGTCGCTGTATTGAGGAGTGTGGAGACACTTTGGTTCAAAAGATTTGCAGTTCTAGATTGTAAATTGTAGTACGTACCACCACGCATTCGATAACACACAGAACACAGAGAAGAAGAAATACAAATCAGACTAAACAATGCAAATCCAAACCCAGATGACAGTGGGCATGATTAATTGAAATATGAAAAGATTTTTGCAAAGTTAATAAGGTGGACTTATTCTACTGCGACTTAGAGTTGTAAGTTAAGGCCTTGTTTTTGAAGGTTTTCGATTACTGAAGTCAAGGAATTTAATTTTTCTCTTGATTATGAAGAATATTTCCACTGCTTCCATAAGCCATATCCTTTAACTCCCTATGTCTGTATGTTAATCGGAAAAACGTTTTTTTTTTTCTTTTTTCATTCTCTTTTTTATATTCAAAGTACGAAAAAAAATCGAATTGATACCAAATAAAACTGGAACACAGCAGGATGACAATTTTTTACAATATCAACAGCAATAAAAACAACAACAACAACAACAACCTCAATAGCAATAGCAATTGCCAAATATATGCAACAATATGCCTATAAAAGCTTTAAAGTCTATGAAAATCCAATACCGACTTGCAACTAAATGTAGCACATAAAACATGCATACAAATACACACACTAATGCCTAGACTTTGAACAGGCAAATACAAGACAACACAGTTTAATTTAAGGCTTTGAAAAACGCTCTTTTTTTCTTCCTTACGAAGAAAGAAACTTCCAAAGAAACTGTATATAGCGAGGCAGATCTTCCATTACAGCTTAGTCCCCTGAAAGGAAGTACATGCAACAGTGTGGATATATTGTTTGTAGTCCTTTGAATGGCTTAAAGAACGAAAAGAAAACACGCTCGAAATTTATGAATGCTATAGCGAACGAACAACAAAATGTTGCAACAACAATTTATAACTTTTTTAGAAAAGTAAAGAAACCAAACGAAAGCAACAACTTTTAAAATAAAAATTTAATTGAGTAGAAATAAAGAAAGAAAAAAAGATAGGAAAAGAAATTAAAATTCTTTTTTTTCCATATGCTGCTGTTACGATTTATATTTGGCCTTCATTTGGCAAAAGCATTTCTTATATGGCAGAAGCATACATATGTATAAGCGCCCTATTACCATTTCACCATTTCGTTTTTAAGACTAAATGGTTTTCTTCTTCTTTCCTATTTTGTTCGAAATTGTGCAAAAGAAATTGTGTTTCTTTCTATTCTGAAATCTGTCGGTTTTTATGGCTTTTTACTTTGATGTTGATTTTCCATTTAACCACAATACACTGGGTAAGAGCAAGAAATAAGAAAATATTCCTACACTCACTCACAAATCATCAAATAGACAAAGATATCAAGTGATTTCTTTCTTTTAACCACAAACAAAACAAAAAAATTGAAAAAAGAAAAGAAAACGAAGCGGAAAACTACTTAAATTAAGAAATATTGGTGAAGGGCAAAAATAATTTCTTCTAAAATGTAGATCACCAAAAGATCAAAAGAATTCTAGAATACTTCTTCAATGACACGACATGTAACATAAGTGAAGAAAATATTGATGTTCCCCTAAAGCTATCGATAGGCCTTCCAATCAAAATTTTAAATAAACAAATATTTCCAAAAGAAAACCAATTTTTTTTAATTTTTCTATTGAATGCGAAATAGTTTTGCAATTAAAAAGATATCGTTTTTATATTTTAAAAATTATTCTGAATTTTTTTGAATATATAAAGGCTACTTATCTTGCTAACTATTCACTAAATAGGCCCATACTACAGCACATATTTCATTAAAATTTGACGCTAGAAAACCATACAAACTGGTTATTAATGCTTCTGGTACAGTGGTTTGTGTATTAACCTCTCTGTGTTAAGGTTATAGGCTCGATTACCAACTAAAATGTTGGTATGCTACGCTACATCGTGTATATAATTTCCGTAGCTTCCCTTATAATATTTGGAATTAAATTTCTAATTGTATTGTAATTGAAAATTCCATTTTCAGAAAGGAGTTTAGATAGTCTCCGATCCCTAACCAAGAGGGAAGTCATGTCCACATGCATGGTTTCGAATTGCCACTCACGTATGGTGATTGTGCGTGGGGGCGCTGGTAGACGCATTGTTTCACGTTAAGCCCTGGACTAATAATGTATTTCAAAATTCGCCAAAGTCTACTAGGTAGTGTGTTGGCTTATTAGAGGTAAGGCCCAGGTCAGACATCAAATATTTCTCGGCGATTTCCTCTCAGCAGATTTCTGACAAAAACTCTGAGAGTAAATAAAATTCTCATTAAAAGTTTCTTAAAAAATCTGTCGTTCAGAATCGACTTTAAACTGTAGGTCACGTTACTCATGTATAAAATTAACACACACAACATCAGTGGTGTGAGAAGCTTAGACGTAATCCTGGCTAAAGGATTGTATTGACCTATATGTATGAAGAACAGATTTACGCTTCCCCTCTACAAAACTCTTTGGCAATATGGTCAAGACAAATACATTTTGCCAGAGTATACAGAATGCAATATCCAGTAATGACTCCATTAAAACGCTAAACACGCTATCTTAAATTTCAGCAGACTTTCCGTGCACTCTCTAGATAGAGGTCAAGAGACCAGATTTGCTACCTTATCTTGCCTGAAAGCGAAGCTGCTCTTGAGGCTTTGGCGTAATCTATTACTGCAGTGACTACCCTTAGCTTACAGGTTCTCAGTGGGGCTTCCAATGTAGAGAATTCACGTAAAATGTCAATGGTTGTGCCGCTTCCTGAAATACAAAAATGTCTCGTTACCCAATGAAGTAAATATTAAGCGGCACTGTTTTCTCGTTGAATTACTGGAGATAGCCATAAACCATTCCAGAGTTTTTGTTACAATACAACCCACTGCCAATACAATCGTTTTCTGAAATACAGAAATGTCTTGTTACCTAATAATTTAAATATTGTACCGCACCGTCCGTTGCACCGTCAGCAGAGGCAAACGATCTTAAGTTTTTTTTTTTATATTCTAACCCAGTGTCCCAATAGCTGCCAGTAAATCGGAGAGTTAGTTGATATCATTTCCAGAGATGTTGTCTTTAATAATCATTACTTTTATGGACGATAATTCCACCTGGAAGACGCTACCTTATCCCCCAGCTCTATCTAGTCACAAACCATACGTTGAACATTTCTATTGAGTGACTTACGATGTTTGTCACACGTTCTAAATTTTCTCGCGAAGTCATTAGTGTGGTATCATGTTTTCCAAAGTCAAGAAGGTTTCCAATTCCTTCAGCATTCTCAACATAATTGGCCATTACGCTTTCAGATGTTATGTGTATTAATTTTATACAAGAGTTGTGGGACCTACAGTTTAAAGTCGACTCTGACCGACAGATTTTTGGGGAAATTTTCATGCCAATTTTATTTACTCTCAGAGTTTTTGCAGATCTCTGCTGAGAAGCAGTCACCGAAGAAATATTTCTTCTTATTTTGTTTATGTTGGAGATGTCTAACCTGGGGTATGTACTCGTATGTTGATTGTCGCCCTCAATGGAAAACGCTGCCTTATCCAATGCACTATACATGCAGAAAAGATGACTAAACTCACAGCTCTATTCAGTTACAAGCCACACGCTGAAGTTTTGTTTGGAGTTGCTTACAAGGTTTGTCACATGTTCTAAATTTTCTCGCAAAGTCATAAGTGTGGTGATCAAAATTCAAGGAGGTTTCCAGTTCCGTCAGGATTCTCAAGCGACCACCATTCAATTCATGCTATCGTCTACCCGCCCATTAAAACTGACTAATGTTAGCTTCGAAATCCGTAGATATGAGTTAACCGTGTTGCGCTGCCTAGGATTTATGGAAAGTATATTCAAATCTGAATCATAAAATTCTATAAGAAATATGACGCTGTAGGTTATTATTTTGTTATTACTTGACCAAGAAATTATTTTTTCCACCTACCCAATATGTGCACCTCATAATTTAAGTGTTTTATTTTTTTGTGTGTATTTTTTATTTCCCACTTAAAAATGGGAATACACTTGTCATTTCGTATTTTGTAGACTTTTTCAAAATTAATTCAAACGAAAATTAAAAAAGAAAACACGGGAATGAATTGCAGAAAATCACAACCTTCATCTCTATAAACGTAACGTAACGTAACGTAGCAAAAAGACGACTTTGTTTAAATATTGCTGTATGGCATAGCTGTTTGCCAGCTTGCCACATACTCGAGCACTTGCCACCAAGTAATTTAAATGTAATTGATACTGTTGTCTGTTGCATATTAATGATTTAACTACACTTTCAACATTCAACATTCGGCTAAAAAAGCCGTCTTGGTCTATTATTTGTACGTGTGTGCTGTGTTGCATCCACAGACTTCGGCTACAATTAAAATTATGTTTACCACACTTTGAACACAAAGTGAGAGGCGCATTTAGCAAGTTTTGTTAAGGGATTAAATGAATAATTTCTTGAACATTTTTTTGTTTTATTTTTTCTTTCTTTCTTTTCTGAGTAGATTTTTATGGAAATTATTATTTCTTTATAAATTCATAATGGTGAGACTAACAACAGCAATAACAACAACCAAACCTTGAGGCAGGAAAAGACTGAGCGAACGAACGATGCAACGCATTTAACATAATCTGTGGTAACGCCTGTCTAACATCATTTAGGGAAGAACGTACATACAAACGCTTTTATGCCAGCCAGCCAGCCAGCTAGTGGTGGGATGGCCAGGCAGGCAGGCAGTTCAGAATAAGTCTGAATGGTATTACTTTGCTGTAGTTGAGTAGACTTTAATTTTTTCCTTCTTCTATACTTTCTCAGACAATTTAATGGGTGGCCTTAGCTTTGGCGACATAATTTCTTTTATTTTTTTTTCTTCTCTTCGCATAGTTTTTAATGTCATGCCTGCATTTTTATTGAGAAATCCATTAAAAAAAGTTTTATTAGCAGAAAATTTTATTTATTTTCTCTTAAACCACACGCAGCTCCCTTACAATTTTTTTTATTAGAATTTCTTCTAGCCTGAGTTACAAAAATAAAACGTATAAAATGTGTGCAGAATATTGATTTATGGCCATGATAATATAGTGGTAAATTGCTTAGAATATAGCGGGTTTTTTTTTAAATAAATTATTGCCTGTAAGTTTTATTTCTAGGGATCTACAATGTATGATTAAATAAAGCCTATAAAATCACATTCATTCAGTCCAGCAAAGCAAAGTAAAGAGGCCTATAAACTATTATGATTTATAATTTAACAATTTGCACAAGTCTTTGCATTGCGTTGTAATGGCTTTTTATTTATTTATTCTATGAAAAAACAATAAAATTGTCAATTACAATGCAAATAATCAATAAAAAATGTTACTGTTAGTTGAACCCTATGACCACATTTTAAATTGGAGCATTTAAACCTACAAAATTTACGGTAAAGTCTTGAAGTGAATACAAATACAACTATCAGGGCATATACACCAGAGATCAGCAATAAATCATTTTTTCACTACTCATAAGCACTCATGAAATTTTCAAATATAAGTGAGTCAACAATATTGAAATTTAACTATGTACCCTGATACATTCATACCCCACTACAACCTTGATTTATAAGTACAGGTTGCAATGAGTATGCGTACAACTTGTTGACATCAAACTCATACCATTCGAAAAATGTTTGATTCATAAGCCTACTCATTTAGATTCATAAAAAATACTTAAAAATGATTCGAGTGATTCGAATCATTCATCGAAATTTACAGTCTTAGTTGTTGTTGCAGACACATAAGCAAAAAAGACAGGCAGATCAGCAAGCAGAGCAAACACACAGCCTTCTAGTGAGTATTTTAGTATTCGTACGTGAATCATACTTATTTTGTGCTTCATGTATATGTTAAGTTATGGAGAGTCGAAATCCATAACATCATACGTGTTGCTAAGTATGAGTATGATGAGTACTTTAAACTTTGAATATGAGTAGAGATTCCATGATATTAAAAGAAGTGTGAATGCGTATAAGTATCAGAAATTATGAGTATGATTCGATTCTACTCATCTTTTTGAAAACTCATTCCTGATCACTGGTGTTTACTTAATTGGTTTGGTTATCAAACATTGTGAGAAGCTAGGTCGTAATCCTGAGAGAACTTCATTTAATGACCCTTAATAAGAAGCTCGAATATGGTTCACTATATCAGCTGGAGATCGCTTGTCATACGTCTAATATGGTATGTATTCGCGAAATCGTTTAAGTTTACATACATAATGGGTCATTACAACCCTTTAGTCAGGATTACGACCTAGTTTTTCACACCACTTACGTCGTCTGTTTTAATTTTATACATGAGTGGCGGGAACTACAGTCTAAAGTCAAGTCCGACCGACAGATTTTTGAGAAACTCCTTCGTGGCAATCTTTTATTTTGCTGATCTCTGATATTCACCCTGTATTCCTTCGAATAGAGGATTTTACGAATGAATTTAAATCGCAGTTTGAAATTTTGAGACGGTTCCAGATCATATGTCATTAAAAGTAATTAACGGATACATGAGCCTATCAGGAGGAGTGCTTCCAGGTGGAGAGTTTCTATGGCCTTGGAAGAGGAGTTTGGTTGGATATATTTTTGAAAGAGAAGACAATAAAAAAGCTGAGACCGTATCAACTTCTAATAAGCAATTGTAATTGGAAGTGCTTTGATTCATGCATCAGACTATTCGTCGTCTAGATAGTGGGTAAAAAAATAGTACAGGCATGAAAATTGGAGGATAATTAGTGGCTCACGTATCTATTAAAGTATTGTTACGAAAATGAAGAATCTAGATACTGGTGTTTTGTTTTTACATCGCTTAACATTAAAATTATAAACAATCAAAAAATACAACAACAAACACCAGCATAAAAGATGGTAAACAAGTAAAAAAAATACGACATCAAACAGTACAAGACTAAATGTAAGCAAAATGCACAAAACAACGATGTTTACATTTATCGTAGATATCGAGAAGGCGATGCCACTAACATTCGCCCTCAAGAACATTCATCAGACTGTTTACCCTGTCTTATAAAAGGCAAGGCAAAGAAGGCGAGTGAGCTAGTGAAGTTCAGTCAGTCTTGTGTAAAGACGCGGTGCGTTTGAGGATAGTAATCGTTGTTCGAAGATCTCCGTTACAAAGATCTGTCGACTAATTGTCTAGTAATTGTTATTGTTTATGCAGAAGGTGTAAACCGAGCAATTGTTGTTGTTTACATCAAGTTGTGAACAGTGGTACAAAGAATTGTAAAGAATTTTAATTAAAACTAAACACAAATTTATTTTTATTTCATTTGCAATCTGCGAGCTTATATTTTAAACGTTTTTAAAGGTAAAAACGTATTAATATGCTTCAATTGATGGTACAAACTCTTAAATTTTTTTATTAAAATTATGTTCAAAACAAAATCTTGGAATATTAAGAATTTTGCCACAAGATATTGAAAAATTTTTCTATGCCTGACTAATTTTTAATTTCCAAAAATTTGTTACAAAAAACAACCAATTTTTTAAAACTATTTTTAAATTAATTTGTATTTCCTTTTTTAATTTAATCTCTTGACCATATTTGTCATTTTCTCATTTACCTTTTGCATAAGGCAACCAAACTAAACGTATACGTTTCAGCCAAATGGTGTATGTAGCCAGCTAGCCAGCCAACCAGCCAGCCAGTAGTTTTACCATATTTTTCGTTTAGCAGCCAGAAGACCAACAAAAAAAAAAGGAAAAATAAGTTAAAGAAGAGGAAAAAGCAGCAGCGAAAAGGTGTATAATAGAAATGTATGTGAATTTAATTAAAATATGCAAATTGTTTTTGGCATTTTGATCGAGTATGCTTTTGGCTTGAACCATGTGTTTCGTATAATTTTTCGATTTTTTCATTTCAAAAATAATTTTTTTTCACTTACATTTCTAGGTTATACTGCAAATACTATATTTAAAAGAGTTTAAATTGTTTTTATTTCTTTTTTTCGTTTTGGTTTGTTTACTTTTTTAACAATTTTGAGGTAAAAATTTAATTCTTTTTCGCATTTTTTACTTGGCCCTGGTCTACTGGTCTCTGGCAGAAATGTTTTAAAGCCAAATAAAACCAAAGACCTCAGAGGAATAGTTTTATGTCAGTTTGTAATTCTGACTATCAGCTTCTAAATAAATTAAAACGTTTGTAAAACAACTGACAAATTCATTTTACTTAAACTATACGCTGTAATTATTCCATTTAATTGTATGTACCACCCTAATACTTAATTTAAATGCATGTGTATGTGCAAATTCTTTGATGTATTAAACAAAAGATTAAACGAAGCTCATCAAGTTAAGCAAGTGTGTAAAATATACGAGATTAAAATAATCAACCATTGTTGTTGTATAATTTCATTTCCGGTTACACTAACACCTTAATATTTATGGCCTTTAATTACATTTCAAAATATTTTAAATTTAAAATCTAAAAAAAAATCAAAAGTTTCAAACAAAACCAAGTTATTTTACATGGTCTTCCCATTGAATAAAAAACATTATCTAGATAACCATCAGGCTACAAAACTATGTCTGTTCATGGTGTTCAAAAGAAGAAGAAGTCGGGCGATGATATGCGGATAATCTCTACGTAATTTAAATACAAGTCAACAAATTTCAGATTTAATGTGGAGAAGATAAACACAAGAGATTTAAATGGAGAAAAATTTTATCATAGGGTACGTAAGTCTAGTATTTTATTAGTTCCGCAAACAAACGAACTACTTTACTATCTTCAACCAAAAGAGGATTTCCCAACAATGTCTTCTTCAATCACATTTCCCTCACATATCAATCACATTTCTCTGACCACGTTATTTGGCTTCAAAAGTAATAGCCCCCTACCTTGTACTTGATAAGCTTACAGGTTTTCCTTTTTCAAGTGCATTAACATCGCACATATGTCTAGCTTGTTATCATTCTCCTTATCACAGGATCTATAAAATCAATTACCATTATGAACGGATGTTCTTTAAGTCTACAATCTCCCTTCAGAAGGCAAGTTAGTACACTGAAGCCATTTCCCGACAGTCTAAAGTAAATCTCCTTTGCCTTTTATAAAGCATAGCCTGCCATACTCCACAGCAACGTTTCCACAGCAACGTTCTAGTCCCATTAGTCGAGTAGAAGTACTCTGCTTATTGCCTTTAATATTCACATTGCAATGCAACAAAGGGTGACCATATTCTGCTTACTTAGCAGTTTCAACTGATCCATACAGTCTCTTATTAATTTCGCAAACCTAAAAACAAAATGCTTGGATAGCGAAAGCATTGCTATGTACCGTTGGCTGTATCTTTTGTCCAAGTTGAATTAACTTTCGACTTTCTCCATACGTTCTGAATATTTTATTCTGAATCCGGATTTTATTCTGAAGTCGCCGTGGTCTAGTAGGTAGTGTGTTGGCTTATTAGACGAAAAGCCAGGGTTCGAGCCCCAGGCCAGACATCAAAATAAAAACAAAAAGTATTTTTTCGGCGATTTCCTCTCAGCAGATTTCTGGCAAAAACTCTGAGTAAATAAAATTGCCATGAAAAGTTTCTCAAAAATCTGTCGTTCGGAATCGACTTTAAACTGTAGGTCCCGCCACTCATGTATAAAATTAACACACACAACATAAGTGGTGTGAGAAGCTAGGTCGTAATCCTGACTGAAGGGTTGTAATGACCAATTATGTATGTATGTATGTGAATCCGGATGAAGAAGTTGCCGTAGTTTAGTTGAAATATAAAAAAAATATTTCGTTGGCGACTTCCTCTTAACAGATTTCTGACAAAAACTCTAAGAGTAAATAAAAAAATTGCCATGAAAAGTTTATCAAAAATCTGTCGTTCGGAGTCGACTTTAAACTGTAGGTCCCACCACTTATGTATAAAAATTAACACACACAACAAAAGTGGTTTGAGAAACTAGGTCGTAATCCTAACTGAAGGGTTATAATGACCAATTATGTTATGTATGTATCTGACCTGGGGTTTGAACCGAGGCCTCATGTCTATTAACCCAACACACTACCTACTAGACTACGGCTGATCCACACAGGCTCATATTAATTTCAACATAAGCTCATAAAATTTAAGTGCTAGGACGACTGGGATACCGATAGCATCCCGTTCGCTGTATCTTTTATTGAAATTAAATTGACTTCCAATTAGAAATAGGTTCCATATATTTTACTCTGAATCTGGATGACAACAATTGTGTAACACCACCTAACTTTGACGTCGTGATATAATTCAGTCTTCTTGTAAAACGCACAAGTCATAGAGTTTACTAATTGAGTCGAGAGGACAATCAAAGCTAGAGTTTTTAGCCACCTAATTAATTAGCCCTTGAAACTACAGACCCTTACTCCTCCTACATTTTCTAGCATCGTGAAAGTACACATTAGCAACATCTGCAGCTGTTGTATGGCCCTTCTGGTAGATTATTTACAACAATATTCCATAGCCATGGTAAATTCTCGACTTCGTATTCCTTGAAAAGATTGAAGTTAGAACCTAGTAATCTGCATCCATTGAATTTAATTATGCTTTACCATACGGCCGCAATAGGCAATTGAGTAATAGAGACTCTCTCGTACGACAAAACTAATACTCTACAAGACGGTCATCCTCCCCGTGCATCTTTATGGCGCAAAGGCATGCGCACTATTAAGCACTAATGCAACTGCCTTGAATGTATTCGAGAGAAAAGTCCTCCGTAAGATCTTTAGTCCAGTGTGAGTGGACGATTATTTCCGCATCTGATTCAATAGTCAGCTGTATGAGCTCCTAAACGACATAAACGTTGTGCATTATTGTGTATTATTATCCAGCGGCAGTGCTGGCTCGGCCATGATGTTCGAATGGAGGATGATGCTCCAGCGAGACGGGTATTTCATGAGGAGATTTGCAGAAGTCGGCAAAGAGGACAAACTTGTTTGTATTGGAAGGACCAGATCGAGGAAGCCCTGTTATCGATTTGTGTTACCAACTGGCGTAGGCGCGCAAGAAGCAGAGGCGCCTGTAAGGATTAGTCAAGGCAGGCTGGACTCCGATAATCGTGTTGTTAATGGCCAGTTAAGTAAGGAACAACAACAACATCTTCTCAGGCATTTCTGCAAACAGTTTGAAAGGTTTTCTTCTTTGTCTTCCTTATAAATTGAGCTTTGAAATATACTTTCAGATGCCTTTGGAAGGATGAGATATAGGCTTTAAATCCAAAGCATTTAAACCACCAGTTAAGCATATCTCCTCTTTTAAAACAAATTCTGAAAAATTCTTGTGCTTTTTTTCCTCGTTTGTGTAGCGTATGTATGGCGCAGAAGTCGCCGTAGTATAGTAGGTAGTGTGTTGGCTTATTAGACGTAAAGCTAGGGTTCGAGCCCCAGGCCAGACATCAAAACAAAATAAAAAAAGTATTTCTTCGGCGACTTCCTCTCAGCAGATTTCTGGCAAAAATTCTGAGAGTAAATAAAAATTGCCATGAAAAGTTTCTCTAAAAATCTGTCGTTCGGAATCGACTTTAAACTGTAGGTCCCGCCACTCATGTATAAAATTAACACACACAACATAAGTGGTGTGAGAAACTAGATCGTAATCCTGACTGAAAGGTTGTAATGACCAATTACGTATGTATGTTTGAATGTATGGCGCAGATGTGATTGACACTATGGCCTCCAATATTAACAATAAAAATCGATTAAAGCTATAAGTTTTCTTTAGCCAACCTGAGTTATGAAAAACTGAATACATAAAGCCTTACTTATTCTACATCGTATTGACCCCTTCATTTAATTTAAGACTGCCTGTGTCTCTTAGCAAAATTCATTACAAACTCAATTAATTTATTTAATTATTATTTAATAGTTTAGTCGTATTTAATATTTATTAAACATAAATAAAGCCGCTGTTACTATTAAACGAACATAAATCTTAATAAACTTGTATGGGACCCCTCGTATTCATTCAGTTTTAATATCCTGTGGCTGAAAATCAATTTTCAAAATGATAAAATGCACACTCATCTCCTTGTTATAGCGGAAGGAGAGCGTAGAGCTGAGCACAACTTTTAAACACTAAATGATTAAATATCTATTACAGCAATGATCAATAAAGACAAGGAGAACAAAAAACGAAAAAAAATGAAAAGAAGCCAACGTTAATTTAATAGCAATTACCCACAGAGTGTGTGTTTGTAAGTGTGTGTATAAAGCTGGGGCTGACTGGGGGATAATTTCGAATTGGTTGTGTTGTGTTTTACAAACGGGTTTACCATTGATTGATTTCTAATCATTAAACCTGAAAGTGTTTTATAATTTGTGCAATTAACGCGCTTCAATGATAATCACAGATAGATGCAGATGCAGCAGCGGCAGCATCATTATTTACAACTTCACATGTGATGCTGGCTGCAGCTGCTTTTAGTGCTGCAATAAAAGTGTTGAAGAGTAACAGCAAAAGTGACAGCCAAACGACAAAATATCTGAAAACGATTTTCGAATTGCGATAAGGAAAATAAGGAACATAAAAGCCACCATAGATGTAGAAGCTGAAGAGGAGTAGTAAGTATTAATTCACAATCAGTGCTGCCTGTTAAATATATAATGATTGTTCAACGAGTATAAAATTGATTAGGTATTCTTCCAACAACACACTATTCATCATTAACTTTGATGATGAGTTAGTTAAATGGCATACGAGTGTGTCAGGGAAAAAAAGACGACAAACAAGCCCGTTATTAGTACATATTGCTGGCAACTCAACCATCAATTAATTTATCCATCTTGTACTCATCTATCCATCCATCCATTCATTCATCCATCCAACAACTTAGTTGTTCAAGAGCAGCCCATATGTTAAAAAAATATACGAAAAAAACCTGACATGTCACTTATAGTTAAAGAACATTGTTCTGAGGAAACAAACACACATAAAATAGAGAAAGAAAAAACAGCCACCGCAACAAGAAATAAAAATTACTTTTGCCTGTCCCCGGCCTTATAACCATATTGTAGTCATACATGCATATTCATACTTTTTTCTTTCACTCACTCTCTCAAGCTAGTTGAACCATCTTGTTTTAGTTTAAACAAGCAAAGCTTAAAGGGAAATGTTGCAAAGAAAATAGAATCAAGCAGCAGCAGAAGCAGCAGAAAAATTCATATAAGAAGACTTGCTTGCTTGCTTGCTTGCATATTTCCGGTGGTGTTGATGTGAGCATCCGGTGTATGGCAAACAACTTTGCATTTAAATATTTTCTCTATGCATTGCTCTCTTCATCTTCTAGCATTTACTCACTTGCTAAAACTCTCACTCTCACTCATACTCATGCATTTATTCAAATAATCACTTGGCATATACATTGTATGTACGTATGCAGTGAGGAAAACGGTGTAAAAGTGCAATAATACTCTCGCATGCTGCTCAAATTCTTTTCTGTTTTTGGAAAAACGGAAAAAAATTGATGCCCGAAAAATAGAGCAAGAAAATGGAAACAAATATTTGGTACTTATGAGTCTCATAGTACAGTGGTATCGAAGACTTAAATTTGATGAAAAATACAACACTTTTACGGTGTAATTATAAGAGCGTTTGGGAAAGCGAAATCACTGAAAAGGGGTCACCTTCTGATGTGTCGTAAATTATGTTGGAATTGGGCAATGAGCAGATAGATAAACTTGCAAGAAGGCATGCTTTTATGTCGCTAATGATGGGATCAGAAAATTTCCGTAAAAGCTCCTGAGGTATTTGAAAAGTATACTCAGCGAAAGAGAAAAAGAGTGATGCGGAGACTCTTCTTAAGTCAATTCGGTTTGAGTTCGTCTATTACTTTAGTTGGGTAATCATAATAAGAAGATATTTTCGGTATTACGGTTAGGTTAGGTTAGGTCGGAGTGGTAGCTTTGATACCAAAAGCTCACTTGAGCACACATTGCGGCTCTTTGTGACGCCACAGGTGAACGCAGTCCCTGTACTGGCCAATTCAACCAAACTAGGGAAGAAGAAGAATGTGGTCAGCGCAAGGCCTGCACATTAAAAGCACGAAACGCTGGAAAACCATGCCGAAAGTTCGACTGGTTGGTGCACCCCCTATCCATCGAGGGCCAAGTGAGCCTAGCGGTGGAGCAGGACTCTTAATTGATCCAGGATAGGTTGGCAAAGTTGGTTAGTTGACAAAGAAAGTGGATAACAGTATCCTCTTCCTCTTTTTGAAGTCGCCGTAGTCTAGTAGGTAGTGTGTTGGCTTGTTAGACGTAAAGCCAGGGTTCGAGCCCCAGGCCATACATCAAGACAAAATACAAAAAATATTTTTTCGGCGACTTCCTCTTAGCAGATTTCTGGCAAAAACAAAAACTCTGAGAGTAAATAAAATTGCCATGAAAAGTTTCTCAAAAAATCTGTCGTTCGGAGTCGACTTTAAACTGTAGGTCCCAGCACTCATGTATAAAATTAACACACACAACATAAGTGGTGTGAGAGACTAGGACGTTGTACAATGGGTCAATTCGACCTACGGGTAGTGTACTTGTCTTAATTTACAAGTACACATCCTCTAACCTAACCTAACCTATCCTCTTCCTCAGCGGTATGTACCCAAAGCAGTCCATCAGAAAGCAACTCGATGACTGTAGAGTAGATCCAGCGCATGATCTTTGGGCGAAGACCCCATCTGGATCCAATCGCTCTACTGCAGCAATAAGCAGCATATTCAAACTTACGCGCTTTAAAAGCCTGATTCGCCCCACAGTTGAGTTTGGGATCGAGAATCACTTGTGTTATAATGATGAATCCCACAGGAAAACACTTGGGTACGTATCATGTACTAGGCTGGAACTTTTCTCTGTTAACAACGACCAGCATCCTCAGGATTGGCAGGGCAATAGGTTTGGGAGAATCATTACAGGTAGTCTGGTATTCTGCTGAACCAATATAGATTCAGTCAATTATACGCGATGTCGCCCGTAGTCCAGTAGGTAGTGCGTTGGTTTATTACACGAGAGCTCTTTGTTCCTCCACACTTTTTTTTCAATTCTTACTTACTTACATTCCTAAAATCTAAAGAAACCTTTGAGTCATTTACTTACGTACTTACTTAACTGGACATTAACAAAACGATTAAGGAATTTCGGCCTGCGGTAATACATCCTTCCAGGTGCCTCTGCTTCTTGCGCGCTTATGCCAGTTGGTCACACCAATCGATGACAGGGCTTCCTTGATTTGGTCCTTCAAACGCAAACAAGGTCGTACTCTTTGCCTACTTTCGTAGATCCCCGCATCAAATACCCTTCTCGCCGGAGTATCCTCCTCCATTCGCACCACATGGCCAGCGCATGGATGTTAATACGCTGCACAACGTCCATGTCGTTGAGGAGCTCATACTGCTCAATAATGAGCGGCCAACTTGCACTGGACCGAAGGAAGATCTTTTTCTTTTTTTCTTTTATTTTGGCAATTTCGTTACACTGTTTGTGCTCTACCCACCCTGCTGTCCAACAAAGAAACAAAAAAAAGAAAAAAATCTCTTTTAAGCTCATCTCGCATATTGTTATTGTTCCCGTTAACTTGGCAATATTTTGTGTTATTGCTCCTGTTGCTGCCAGTGAGTGCCAAGCTGAAGTTTTCTTTTTTTCTTTTGATGGTAATAGTGATTGTGATGGTGATGGTGATGTTGATGGTGACAATGATTATGTTATTCTTTGCTGCTGTTTGTTGCAGCTGTCATCGTCATCACCAACACCACCACACCAACACCAACACCACACCACCGCCACCATCACCATCAACACCACTACTAATGGCGGCAACATGAACATGTATGTCGCTCGCTCATTGTCGTATTATGGTGTATTCCTTTCGCTATTATTGTCGTTGGCCTCATCGTCATCAACAACCATGTCGCCGGTGTAGTTGTTCATTTTGTTGTTGTTATTATTATTACTGTTGCTTTATACTAAAGCTCTAGTATCACCCGCAGCGTAAATCTTGTGGATTAATCCAATTTAACACTTTATATAGCCAGCCGGTATGTTGTTTGTATTTTCAGTTCAGTTGAGTTTTTTTCTTCATGTTTTTGTTTTTTTAATTCTTGATTCGATAACATTTCTACGTGAGACATGTGAAAAGAAAAATTAAACGTATACGTTTGGAATTGTATGATTTTTCTGTACGTTTTTTTTTATTTAAATTTCGCAAAAAAAGAGAAAAAAACAAGGGAAAAAAAGATTGAAATAAATATTCATGGAATTGCTGTTCTTTTTTTATTATTCCGTCCAAAGCCTTCTCATGCGAATACCGGTGTTTGTGATTTTATTATTTTCTTGTTATTGTTATTGTTGTTGTTGTTTTAATTTTATAAATTCATTTATTTATTGCATGTGATTGCTGGCTGCTCTTGATGTTGCTGTTGCTGTTTGCTGATTCGCATTGTTGTTCGGCTCTATTAAATAATTTATGATCCCGAAAATATATTAAAAGTGTTGCCTTGGTTGGCCGACTGCTTAAACAAAATTATACGAATTAATTTTATTTCATTTAAAGCTTAATAACATTGGTTTTGAGGCATACCGTCATACCGGAAAAAAAAAGAAAATCTCGTTCAGTTTTCATGACCGAGACCGTTTACACTGGTGAATAATATGCACAAGTGGTTGCTCACTTTTTAAACTTTTTTTTTACTGTTTTGTGGGTCTTACATGTATAAGTAATTTCGTTTTTTTTTTAAATTTTATATTTTCAGAATAAAATATTATTCGTAAAAGTGCGTAGAATCAGAGGAAAATTAAAACAAAAAATTATTGAAAGAAAAAATTAAATTTTCCTTCCAAAAAAAATATTTTAATAGAGCCCTTAATGAGTAAAAATAACAAAGTTTTAGGGAATAGAAATATTTGTTACATAAGGATTTTTGAATATAGTCCTTAAAGCAGGGTCATGTGGCAAGATCAGTTTCTTTTCCTTTTGAAATACAAAGCGAGACACTGGCATAGTAGATGCTCCAGCGATGTTTTATTTCGTACACATACATAAATAAAGGGTGCGCCAAATAACTTTTTTTTGTTGAAAATGCTTTAAAAAAAATTACTGAATATTTTCCCAAATTTCTTTTTTTATTTGAAAGTACAATCCTTCCGGTTAATAATGGAAAATAATTTCATTCAAATGGCTGCCTCGACTGACCATGCAGTAGCCTACACGATCGGTCCAATTTGTAAGCACGATTGTGTGCAGCTGTATTTCACCAATGGCTTCAGGAATATTGTCCTTTAAAGCGTCAATTGCTTCTGGCTTGTCGGCGTAACACTTATCTTTGACGGCACCCCACAAATAATAGTCCACCGGTGTCAAATCGCAGCTCCGAGGTGGCCAAACGACATCAGCTCTGCGGCTGATAAATCGATCTTCAAAATCAGGGCGCAAAACATCGAGTGTAGCTTCGGCTGTGTGGCAGGTAGCTCCGTCCTGTTGAAAATAAATGTTGCTGATATCCTCCTCTTCAATTTTTGTGAACGAAAATTCGTTCAACATGGCCCGATAACGATCGCTATTGACTGTAACGGCAACTCCTTGCTCATTTTCGAAGAAAAATGGCCCAATTATGAATCTGAACCAAAATCCGCACCAAACAGTGACTCGTTTTGGGTGCGTCGGCTTTTCAATGTATGCGTGCGGGTTTTCTGTGCTCCAAATGCGACAATTTTGTTTGTTTACATACCCGCCAAGATGAAAATGAGCTTAATCTGAAAAGATGACTCATGTTATGTGTGTTAACTTTATACACAAGCGGCGGGACCTACAGTTTAAAGTTTATTGCGAACGACAGATTTTTGAGCGTTTTTGCCAGCTTTTCGTTACTTTCGCTAATTCATTATGCCCGTTTACCCGGAATACCATGCCACTGCTGAGACTGGCGGTGTTTTCGAAATACTTCTCCTTAGTTGTCCCATAAGTAACTCAGTTCTGTTTAGTTGCAGCAGTCTCTACAGTAGCTTAACGAATAAATGCTTCAACATTAAGGTATTATTAGTGTAGACAAGGTTGTTTCGTTCAGTTCAGTTTATAATCCTCAATTGCAAGTATTAGTTGTAATCGCGTTCTGATTTTAAGGTAACAGTTTTCCTAACTCAATTTCGAAAAACAACACCCCAATGATACGTACATACATAATTGCTTATTACAAACCAATTTAAGGCAATTTTATTTATTCTTCGAGTTTTCGCCACAAATTTGCTGAGAGGAAATTACCGAAGAAATATTTTCTCGTGTTATTCGTTTTGTTGGAAGTGTCTGACCTGAGGCTTGAACCGAGGCCTTACGTCTAACAAGTCAACACACTTCCTACTAGACTATGGCAACTTCTATAGCCCAATGATACTTCTAGACACTAATGCACAACAAACAGTCAGTTTTTTTTTTTTTTTTGATGCAAAGGTCTTCTGTATTCTCCAGGCCATATCCGACAATTTCACTTGAAATTTGTTTTGAAAAACACGCAATTTTGAACTGAAATGGACTTGTAGAAATGAATCTAATTTGAATGGGATAGACTTTCTGTCCTTTAGAATACGAAATTGTGCAGAAACAGACAGATATGCTTATTTTTTGCCATAAAAGTATAGAAAAGGTTTTGCGTATTTCTTGGCAAACATGTTCGCATCTTTACAGTCTATCAAATGCATGCATGGGTTTATATGGCATCCTAAAATCGGGGTGTACGCGATGATATCTTCCTCAGTGATCTTGAAAATCGCGATTAATCTACTGATGATTGACTATTGTATACCAGAGCCCAGAAGTCGCCGTAGTCTAGTAGGTAGTGTGTTGGCTTATTAGACCCCCGTTCAAACCCTAGTTCAGACATCTCCAACAAAACGAAATATTAAAAAATATTTCGCCGACTTCCACTCAGCAGATGGCAAAAACCCGGAGAATAAATAAAATTGCCATGAAAATGTTCTCAAGAAACTATCATTCAGAGTCGATTTTAAACTGTAGGTCCCGCTACTCATGTATAAAATTAACTCACATAATATGAGTGGTGTGAGAAGCTAGGCCGTAATCCTGATTGAAGGGTTATAATGACAAATTATGTATGTATGTATGTCCCTTGGGAAACCTGAAGGAAGTGGAAACCTTCTTGAATTTGGAAAACATGATACCACACTAATGACATTGCGAGAAAATTTAGAACGTGTGACGAACATCGCCACTCAATAGAAATGTTCAACGTATGGTTTGTGACTGGCTAGAGCTGTGAGTTTAGTAATCTTTTCTTCGATAAGATAGCGTCTTCCAGGTGGAAGTATCATCCATAAAAGTGCTGATTATTAAGAAAAACATCTCTGGAAACGATATCAACATACTCTCCGCTTTACTGGCAGCTGTTGGAACACTGGGTTACAATATACAAAACGCTCGCTTAGATTGAAGGTTGAACTCGTTATAGAAACAGCAGTGCTGATGGAACGATTGTATGAACTTGTATATGCGATAGCCGTATATATACATGTGATATCGCCAAGAAGGTAAAAACGATTTTGCCTGCCTGGATGTCATGGATTCAGCCGTAGTTAAATTTTCACTCACAACTAAACGTCAGATTTAATTCCTACATGTTAATGAAAGATCTTTTAGAATGACACTAACATGCCTAGATGCTATTTGCGCCTAATTATTGTGTTGAAAACTGATTATAAAGCAGAAGAGTTAAATCAAGTTAAGTAAGAGGGCAAAAGGGAAAAACAGATGTTCTGTCAATGACGTATTTAAAATTGAAATGCAATGAAACTACTTGAGTTCCACTTCCGCTGTATGTTAGTGCCGCTTTACATCTTTAGCACCAGCCCCCGGCTATCATCGATTTGTGTATTATTTTTCTGAAAATTATTTTATTTATCAGTTACGTTGGTTTATTTATTTAATTCTTGTTTATGTTTGGGATTTTATTTCTGCATTATTTCTGTGTTTTGGTTTTTGCACAAACAATTTTATAAATTGTTTTCATTTAAAATTCTTAACAATGCGTTGGTGTGTTACAAAATTTATTACAACTTAATTGTTAATGTTATTTACGCCTTCTTAATGTTTGCCATGTGCTCTGTTGCTCTGTGTTGTTCTCTGCTGTTCTGTTGCTGATGTGTTGCTGATTTTTTTTGTTTTGTTCGCATTCTGTTTTATTATTATTATTATGGCTGTATATGGTCCGAGGCATTCATATGACTTAATTTCTGTAGACGCCTGAAATTATTGTCTTCCGTTTTTACAACAACAACCAACAAAAACTATGTATAACAGCCATAAAATTCTGTGTTCCCAGAAAAGCCATGGCCATGAAATAAACACACAAAAATCACATTGAAAATGTTGTTCTGTTTCATTTTGGTCATTCTAAAGATTTATACAAAAACAACAACATACGCAACAACAAAGGAAGAAAACATTATAATTTTTTAAATGCATACATGACTGTATAAAAGCGAAAGAAAAAAAATCATGAAAAAAACTTTAAAATTAAAAGCAAAACAATAAAGAGAGAAAAAAAGTTGAAACACCCACATAAATGGACCATTTAACAGAAGAATGTTTGGCAGACCACCAGGCTTAAGTGGTTTTTTTTTTTTATAAAAATTAAATGATTTGTGGTCTGATACAATAATTAAAAGAAAAACGTATAAAAACAATGTGTAAAGAAAATATTTTTCTTGGAAACATTTTAATTACAACACAACACATTGTTTTAAGGAAAATTGCTTCATGGTAAGGGAAATAGGGCCTAAATTAGCAGAAGAAAAATTTTAAATCGTAGAAGAAAAGGAGAAATAAAGAAATAATTTGCTAAACAATGAATGATTTATTCTTGAAAGATCCAGAAAAAAAGGAATCTAGAAATATACTACAAAAATTTACAATAACAAAACTGCATAGTAAAATAGACAAGAAAAAAATTACAACAACAAATCAACGGTAGGGTTCTAGAAGTTGCCAACCGGAAATTAAATGAAGTAAAAAGCGTGACAATTAAATACAATTGTAAAAAATTGTAAACTGTAATACTGCCGCAGTCTAGTTGGTAGTGTATTGGCTTATTAGACGTGAAGCCTCGGTGCAAATGCCAGGGTAGACATCTATAACAAAAACGGAATATGAAAAAAAAATTTTCGGCGACTTCCTCTCAGCAGATTTCTGTCAAAATCTCTGAGAGTAAACAAAATTGCGATTGAAAACTCTCACAAAAATCTATCGCTCGGAGTCGCATTTAAACTGTAGGTCTTGCCACTAATGTAGAAAATTAACACACACAACATAAGTGGTGTGAGAAAATAGGTCGTAATTCTGATTGAAGGGTTGCAGTGACCAGTTGTGTTATGTATATTTATAGGCATTCTAAAGTGTGTGACTGGACCTTTATAATGAAAGGATCGTGCAATAAAGTTTACAGGGCGATGCTATCAATTAAACTAAGTTAATAAATTCAAATAAATAATGGATTCAGTGAGGAACACAAATCTACTGGTGCGATCGGTTTAGGCTTCTTTTGTCACATATCTTCTTCAACTTTGATTCTGAATGGTGTTACAAGGAAGATTGTACAATCCCTAGGCTTACATGGCTTAAGTTTGCTCATTCTAGTTGATCTATTCTTGCTGAAACTGGGAAGGTTGTTTAATTTAGTGGGAAATTGATATCCTTGGATCGTAAAAGGGGTTTATATGGACTTTTAAGTGCCTTAAATTAACCAATAATCTGCTTTTGCGGTGGCGGATTTTATTGTATTTTTTTTTAATTTTTCAACACAAAGAATGTGTGCTTCTATGTGCCTCTATTGTGGCATCGTATACTCTAAATGGCTTTAATGACTTAAAATATGATCACAAATATTTATTTTAGGCATAATGACTCATTGAAGGAGATACATTTCGTTTTATTGTTTCTTATTAAACTTATTTTAAGGGTGTGTTTTAAAATCATCAGCAACAGCATCAATCTGTTAATAAATCTCTTATCATGCAGCATACAATATAAGAAAATTATTAACCATTAAATGGCACACATGTTCAACTGCAGCATCATCTTTTGATTTGAATTCTTTTTTCCTTAAGAAATTTAAAATTTTTTTAACTTTTGCTCGTTATTGTTTGATTTTTTTTTTAATATTTTTAAATAGTGTCTCATTGTTTACATATCATTTCCAATTAAATTGCCATAAATTTTTCACTTACTGGTTGACTGCCTCTTTTAACACTCTACCCTAAAAAAAAAACAACGAAGAAAAAAACAAATAAAAACCTTCAAAAAAAGAAGCCACAATCATGCAAAACAATATAAAATTTCAATAGAATTTAAGCCGGGCTGTTGGCTGAAATGTCTCTACAGAGGCAAAGGCAATGAAGAATGAAAAACCAAGATACTTATGAATGTACATATGAACCACGAAATAAAGTCAAATGCTGTTGAATTCAAAGTTCTTGAGCATTTATGCATAAATTTGAAATTTTATTTAAATTTCAAAGAAAAAAACAAAAAATTATTTATATTAGCCAGCAATACCAGCTTATTGTTGTCATCATCTTTTCAAGGATTTTGTTTTTTCGTTTTTTTTTTCATTTCGTTCTTTATTGAAGACACCAAATGAACTTTCCATCCCAATTGTATTTTATAAAAAATCATCATCATCATCATTGTCGTTATATTTAATCAGTTGAGATCAAGAAATTTATAAAGAAACGATTTCAACGACTTCTGGAAGCCTTATTTCCAACAAGTGTGGCAAACATTAATGCTAGTGTTGCTTAAAAGTTGTTTGGTAGGGTGTATGAAGTTCAAAATTCAAGAACATTTCCTTGTGTGTTTAATCAAAAACCCATAAAATAAGTGAAAGGACCTCCACATTTGTATACCAAAACCAACCAGTTTGCAAACGTTATCCAACAACAAAAGCAAACAACTGCAACTGATGCATATTTACGGCATTGGCATGCAGAATGCTGGTGGTAGGAAGCAGATTTAAAGAAATAATCTTATGCTTCAACAGTTTGTTTATGATTCTGGCTGAGCATTGAAAATTTATGGCAACCACGTGACAAAGTTTATGTCGCCGCTTATTAAATTTCATTTAATGCCCCCCTTTTAACAATGAAAACAATAACGACAAACGACAATTGAGTTTCTTTATTTTTTTTTGCAAAATATTCTTTGATTTTGGCCACAAATAATTCACACCTTTTGCAAACTAAAGGTTTTCATTGTTTTGGGGGTTTTTCTTAATCATTTGAATCGTATCGAACGATATTTTCTTGTGTTATGATCTTGGTCAACATAAATCATGATATTGTATACGAATGCTGTTCAAACAAAAGTTCATTCTTTAAGTTAAAAACTTTCATTTTTTCAATTGAATAAAAAAGCATTAAAACAATAAGAAAATTGTTTGAAAATCATCGAAAAAAAATTAATACAATAACCAGAATAACAATGAAAAAAATTGAGGGCCTTTCTTTTCGAAAGAAAGAAAAATCTTAACAATGTTCCAATGACCATAATTGTTGTAAAAGTGAAAGAATTCACACAATTTAAGCCAATTAAATACAAGACATTATAAAAGTACACCCGCTCATAGAAGGCCTGTTTTTAGAAAGCATAGATTTTAGCACAAATAAATATTGGCTCCAATATATTGTTACGAAAATGAAAAATTTAGATACTGGTGTTTTGCTTTTACATCGTTTACCATTAAAATTATAAACAAAAAAGCTACAAAAACAAAACAATGCTGGAAACAAACCTGTTTACGAATTATCCTACTACTTAATATAACAACAAACACCAGCATAAAATAAATGGTAAACAAGTAAACAAAAATATACCAACAACACTACAATAATAAATGTAAACAACGATGTTTACATTTATAGAGATTTGGAAAAGGCGAAGTCATGAACGTTATCCTTTAAGAACATTTATCGAACTGTTTATTTTGCCATATAAAAGGCAAGGTAAAGCAGACGACCGGAGTTAGTGAAGTTCAGTCAGTCTTGTGTGAAGACGTGGTGTGCTTATAGAGATAAAACGCGGTTTGAAGATCTGCGTTGCAAAGATCTATCGGATAATTGCCTAGTAATTGTTATTCTTTATGCAAAAGGTATAAACAGAGGAATAACAAAGAAGAGCAATTGTTGTTGTTTACATAAAGTTGTGAACAGTGGCACACAAAATAGTGCGAGTAATAAGGAATTTTTATTAAAACTGAACACAGATTTATTTTTAAATTTGTTTTCAAAAAGGAAAACCGTAACAATACAATTTTGTACCACCCAGAATGGGGTGCATTTCATTTCGACAGGCATGACAATCAGATTGAAAATGCTTTTTGGACGGGTCCATGTGGTTACAATTAATTAAAGCATAATTTCTAAAGAAATATTTCAAGTTCAAGGCAGAAACTTTATTGAAACTCTATTATCGTTTGAGTTTTGGATAAATATGCCATTTACTTTTTTAAGATTACATACGTAGGTAGTGTGTTGACTTATTAGACATAAAGCCAGGGTTCGAGCCCCAGGCCAGACATCAAAACAAAACACAAAAAGTATTTCTTCGGCGACTTCCTCTCAGCAGAATTCTGCCAAAAACTTTGAGAATAAATAAAATTGCCATGAAAAGTTTCTGTAAACTGTATGTATAAACATAAGTGGTGTGAGAAACTAGGTCGTAATCCTGACTGAATGTATGTATACATACATAATTGGTCATTACAACCCTTTCACGCCACTTATGTTTTGCGTTTTAATTTTATACACCTACAGTTTAAAGTCAACTCGGAACGACGGAGTTTTGAGAAACTTTTTCATGTCAATTTTTATTTACTCTCAGAGTTTTTGCCAGAAATCCGCTGAGAGGAAGTCGCCGAAGAAATAATTTTCCATATTTCATTTTGATGTCTGACCTGGAGCTTGAACCGTGGCAGTCTACCAATTTATGGCATATAAATTTGTTCTTTGGTAGGCGCCCTACAAGCCATCCGAATGGTAAGGCAATCTATTTGGGTTTTAGTATGCACCCTTCAACTTCCTTCCTTCCTACTTTCCTACCGACAGATGGAAAAGAATAAGGGATGCAAAGCAAGCTTCCATGGAGTTGTTAAAGATTTGTGGAGGTCTCTAAAGTGGAGTGCTCTCGAAGTGGTGTTTATGTATTTGAAATTTTCTGATCTCTTTTTTTTTTAATTTGTGGATTATAAATCGTATATTTTGTAACTCCTTCGGAAACCATGAGTCCTGGTTTAGAACTTGGAACAAAACATAAAAAAATATACATCAAGCATACCAGACCATGTAATATTTCAATTTAAATATTTCAGAATTTTTTTTTTAAATTTTTGTATGAAAATTGTTGCAAAAACTTTTACATAAATTGCCTCTCTTATCAATTAGTGTCTGTGTGAATTTGTTTCTCTTATTTTTTTTTTTTTACGTAAAAACTCTATTAAAATAATACCTTCTGACAGGGTTAGTCATGCATATATTTGAATATGCTTCTAAAAAAACAAAAACAAAAAATTCTTCAATTTTAATTTAATTTCCATGCAAAATAACAAGAAAAACCTTGACTTGTAGCGAAGCGCTCGGTTTGATTTCATATTTATTATAATTTTTATGACTTTAACACCTTTTAATCCTTCAAAAAAAATTTAAAAAAAAAGAATGAAAATTCAAAACTGTATGTATTGTTATATTGAATACAGAACAATAACAACAACAACAACAAAAATAAAATTTTTAAAAAATACTGCCTGGCATATGAATATTCCTCATATACATGGAAACAATCAGAAAGGATGTGTTTCATGTTTTATGATACTCCGGCATAAAGTTTTTGTTTTTTTTTCTGATTTGCTTTGGCTTTGGTTTTGGCTTTAAAGCCAGCATATAAGCAAGTGGTTCGTTTGCTGCTGCATATTCATGTGAGAAACTTGACTGCACTTTAAAAATTTTTATAACAATTGGGGCCAAGCATATAAACTTTGTGTGGAGCAGAAATTACCCCCTCACTGAACATTTGAAGGCAAACAGGGCACAGCAGAGGGCTTAGGAAAACGATTTATAAGCCAATTGTGTTTTTTTCTCCTCTTTTTTTGCTACATAAAGCAAAAGCCTATAATGGGTTAGTTATGGCCATATGTATGTATAGTTATGTATGTAGCTGTTGAATGGATACAACACTCTCGTATGAGTATGTAAAAATATTTCCTCCTTTGACTCTTTATGATTTCGCTATGATTTGGTGTTTATTTGCTGCTGCTCTTCTATACATACATATATGCCAAGTAAGTTTTATGAGAAGCGTTTTGCAAATGGTGGCAGAAGTCCTCTCGATATGCCATAATAACGATGAATATTTCAACACCCAGTTTATAGGACCAAAATTGCTGCAACGGCAGCAGTCAAGTTGTGTTACTGATTAAACTTGCTTTAGATAGGCTGACTGGCTTGCCGGGCTTACAATGTAGAATGCTGCCAATCATTTACAGGCTGCTACAATTGTTTCAGTTCTGTGCCTTATTGCTTGACATGGCTTTCAAATACCATCTCGTTTTCCTATACCCTGTATTGTTTGCCTTGTTATTAACTCCTCTACTACGTTGAATAAATGTTGAGTTTGAAAATTTAACTTATAAAGCCTGCACACACATCATCATCGATTATAATCGAAATGGGATTGTAAATCAAATCGCATTGAATGGTAGTGACTTTAAAATGGGGTTCATTATCGCGCCAGTGAGTTCTTTTTTATGATTATTTTCTTGTTTCTCTTTTTGCCATAAGATATCGATTATATTTGCTTTAAACATTTGTGTTATCGAAACCAAACGCTTAGGCAGAAAAATGCTTATTTTTCTCTTCTTCGTTTGACTGTCATATTGGGAAAGATACAGGGACATTTTTAACACAAATTTTGTGGGTATATAAGACGAAAAAAAATACTTTTCTCAACAAAAAATTTCCAAAAAATTGAAAACGATCTTATGATAGAAGGCGGGGGGGATACCGCACAAATCTACACCGATGGCTTCAAATTGGAAGGAGCCGTTGGAATTAGTATCTATTCGAAATCAATCGGAATATCCAAGTCTATAGGGCTACCAGATCACTTCAGCGTCTTTCAAGCAGAAATGTCTGCAATTCAGGCTGAGGTGACAATTATTGTGGACAAAAATGTTCACAGGCGAAAAATCATCATACTTTCCGATAGCCAAGCGACTCTATCAAGGCATTGGATTCCAGTGTAATAAACTCCAAAATGGTGTACGACTATCGCAGATGACTGAATGAGATGGAAAACCGATATGATGTTTGTATCACATGGGTACCGGGACATAGAGATATTCCCGGCAATTGCAGAGCGGATGATTTGGCCAGAAGGGGCACGACCATCGAACTCTCTAATGAATTCTCTACATTGGAGATCCCTTTGGATACCTGCCAATGTAATCGTGGACCTTGTCAACGGTAGGTGGGCAGTTTCGGATAAGGGCAGAAGGAGGCGCATGGCGACTCTGCTTAAACTCCAAAGAAGCAGGCTCAGCGCTGTTAACGGGGTCATTACGGAGCATTGTATTATAGGAACGCATGCGAGGCGTATTGGTCTTGGACACCTCGCTAATGATTTCTGCAGAACCTGTGAAGATGAGGAGGGGGATGAAACTATTCTTCAGCTACTGTGCACATGCCCGGCACTTGGTCAGAGGAGAAATGTCATGCATGGATATTGGCAGTCTGAGTCGCTTCATCGGAAGCTCAGAGTGATTCCTGGAATAGGGGAAAATGTGAATGTGCCCTTAGTTCATTCAAAATGAGTAAGAGCACTATCATGCCATGCTGGTTGCTAAACATAAATTTAATCATAACTTTCTTCCTGAAGTGGTCCTGTTCATTGGTGCTCGCTCGGGTAGCGCGATAAGAAACCTCTGAGTTACTTTTTATAAAACTACGTGTTTTTACGGCAGTCAATATTCAAGACCTCATTGATAACTTACGGCCAGAATTATTGAATAAAGTTGTTAAAAATCAAACTCATCGAAAGGACCATTTATCCGTACTTGCGGCACACAAATGCTAGGAATATTACTTATTACTTAATTGGTCACCACAACCCTTTAGTCAGTATTATAACCATGCGTCTCACACTACCCATGATGTTTTTTATCCTTGAGTGGCGGTATCTACAATTTAAAGTCGACTCGGAGTGACAGATTTTTGACAAGCTTCTCACGGCAAATTTTGAAGAAAGTCGCCCAAAGAATATATTTGTTTTCGTATTTGTATTTGTTTGAGATGTCTTCGCCAGAGACTGAACCACAAATTCTCGTCTG
This sequence comes from Sarcophaga subvicina, assembly GCA_936449025.2. Lineage (NCBI taxonomy): Eukaryota > Metazoa > Arthropoda > Insecta > Diptera > Sarcophagidae > Sarcophaga > Sarcophaga subvicina. Next base: position 110,579,250 of record OW388084.2, on the reverse strand, counting down.
ATAAGTCAACACACTACGGCTACCTTAAAAAATGTATCAATACAAAGTTTGTATGCAGTTCTACTACTGTATAGAAACAATGTAGATATGCAAAGTAACCAAACAATGCATCAACTATAAATCCGATGCCTGATTGCTTTTTGACTGCGTTAAAAATACACATTGACGACGTTTTGAAATAGAATACATTGTATATATTTTGTACAGCGGCATTATGAAACACGATACTTTGTTCAAACACAAAGCAACTAACATGTTGGAAGGCAACGTACCTACTACCTACTCTGGTAGTACTCCTACTATGGTAACTTGTATGCCAGCAATTATGATGCCTGATATTATCAGTTTTTCCAATCACACATAATTGGTCATTCCGACTCTTTAATTAGGATTCCGACCTAGCTGCTCACACCACCTATGGTGTGTGTGCTACTTTTATACATGAGTGGCGGGACCTACAGTTTTAGGTCGACTTCGAAAGACAGATTTTTGAGAAACTTTTCATGGCAATTTTATTTACTAGCAGAGGTTTTGCCAGAAATCTGCTGAGAGGTAGTCACCGAAGAAATATTCTTTCATATTATATTTTGTTGAACCGTGACCGTATTTGCACCGTGGCAAACACACTACCTACTGGACTACGGCGACATCGTTGGCTTACTTCAACAAAAAACCGGCTCTTAGCTGTGAGAGCAAAATATTGGATATGGAAAGTTACTGGAATCTATAATCCGGATTCAATATTTAACTTCAGGTCCCGCCTCTCGGGGCTAGAATAACATACACAACACGCAAACAATGTATTGCAATACTACGGAATATCTGAGTCATCTTGGCTATACCTCACATCCATTATATATCCATCCATGTACCTCTTTTTAAAATATGTCTTGGCATGAGATAGGCAGAGCTGTGTTTTGGAGCTGGACGTTGAAGAAGGGCAATGTTCGACTTTTATAGGGATAGAGGCTCGGTTTTGCTACAATGGCACAGATTGCCTGTGGACGACGATGAGGTAGTTCACTTGCTTTAGAATTTTTATAAGTTCAATTCAGTCTTTTTGCACTGCGTATGCTTCTTTTTGGATTTGACGTTTCCATGTTTGACCTGGGCATCGGCTTCTCTGTGCTATTTCACAGTGTAAAATACAATTGCGTTTATTAGCGCTACTAACGGGTGATTTTTTAGCTATTATCTTTTTGGCAACACTGGTTTAAACCAGCTCACGCACGTTTCGTGTTTTGTTTCACTGTCAAACATTTTCAGTTTGGTCTATAATTTAACCATGAATCGTCTTACAAACAAACAACGCTTGCAAATCATTGAATTTTATTATCAAAATGCGTGCCCTGTTAAGAAAGTTCATCGCGCGCTTCTTCCATTTTATGGTCAGTATAATCGACCCACTGAAGCGGCTATTCGAGCTTTTGTGACTAAATTTTGCACCAAATTTAAAACACGCTTACGTAGAGTGCGAAATGAAGAAAATATCGCAGCTGTATCGGCCAGTGTTAATGATGGCCATCAATTATCCATTCGTCGCCGTTCGCAGCAATTGGGCCTCTGTTACTCAACAACGTGGAAAATTTTCCGGAAGGATTTAGGTGTGAAGCCTTTCAAAATACAGCTGGTGCAAGAATTGAAGCCGAACAACCTACCGCAACGCACAATTTTTGGTGAATGGGCTCTTGGAAAGTTGGCCGAAGATCCACTTCTTTATCGAAAAATTGTGTTCAGCGACGAAGCTCATTTTTGACTCAATGGATACGTAAATAAGCAGAATTGTCGATTTTGGAGTGAAGATCAACCAGAAGCATTGCAAAACCTACCAATGCATCCAGAAAAAGTCACAGTTTGGTGCGATTTATGGGCTGGTGGCATCATTGGACCATACTTCTTCAAAGATGCTGCGAATCGTAACGTAACTGTGAATGGTGAGCGCTACCGTAAGATGATATCCAACTTTTTTTTCGCCCAAAATGCAAGAGCTTGACTTGTATGACATGTGGTTTCAACAAGACGGTGCCACATGCCACACAGCACGCGTAACAATGGACTTATTGAGAGGCGAGTTCGGTGAACATTTTATTTCACGTTCGGGACCGGTCAATTGGCCGATTGCGATTTAACGCCCTTAGACTATTTTTTGTGGGGCTATGTTAAAGCTCATGTCTATACAGATAAGCCCGCTTCAATTGACGCATAGCAAAACAACAAGCGGATGGACCATTTCAGGCGCAGTCGCGGTCAACATTTTCATGAAATAATCTTCAAACATATAATTATATGGACCGTACTATCGATTCAAATAAAGATTTCATGCATTTTTCTGAATTTTATGTGTTTTTTTTTGAAAAATTTTCCTATAGCTCTTAAAAAATCACCGATTTTTAACGCTTTTTACTTATTTATTTTCATTTTGGCAAGTTCTAGAACGCTACGGTTGATTTGTTATTGTTACTTTTGCTTTTGTATCTTTCTATGTAGTTTTGTTATTGTAATTTCTCTTGTCAAATCATATGATAAGAATTCATTTTCAAAATTAGTTTCCATTCACTGAAAATTCCTTCCATAAGCATTCAAAATTTTTAATTTTCTTACATAGGCTTTGGGGAAAAAGCTTCCACCATATTTCCCAAGTTTTAGTAACAATCGATAAATTTTTTGTGGTACTTTTTCCTTTTAGTGTTTATTTCTGTTCAATACTTAAATGCTTATCTGTCAGTCAGTAGGTCTATATGCTATACATGCCTTCCGTTCCATACAACAACAACTCTTTGCCTATTTATCCACTGTGGTGTTATTAATGCCACCCCGTTTTGTTTTTTTTTTATCGCTCGCTTGCATTGAATTTCTTTTACTGCAGCATCCTGATGCTGCTGTCTGTTGTGAACTAAATATTCATATTTGGACGACAGGAATTACTATTTAAAAGGTAAACAGATACGATACCTTCAACTACCTTTACAGTAAAGGGCAATTATGTACAAAAGAAAATGTTAAAAATTTTAAAATTAAAAACTTTCAGGTTTAAAAAATTTGCTGCCATAAAATTTTTTTTTTAATATTTCTCTTTCACAAATTGTTTTTTACTGATTCTTTTGCTTTCCACTGTATTGTGGTGTTCACATGGCAATGTGGCGGGGTTGAAAATTTTAAGGCGAGCTGTGTGCAAATGACATTCAATGCTATGCTACTCATAATTTATGAGTTTATCATTTTACGTGCTTAAAATAGTGCAAATCGCGTTGTTGTTGTCATTCTTGTTGTTGTTGTATTATAATTTTGTTACCGTGGCTATTGCTGCAATTTTGTCTACCTGTCTGTCCTTTGAAACTTGAAGCATAACACATTGACTGTATTTTCCCCCTGTGCTTTAATTTTTTTTCTTTTACAAAATAAAACTCAATGTTGTACGAGTATTTGTTATTGTATTGCCAATTGACCAGGGATTTTATTCTTTTTTTTTTTTTGGCCCACAATTCCGATTTGTATGCCCATGCAAGGCTTTATTATTTTACATTCATGTGTGTTTAGTTGCCTTGGCCATGCAAACTGTGTTTATGAAAGGCAATACCTATGTAAACTTGATTCTTTTGCTTAGCAAAGTTATTTCTGTTTTTTATCTTCAATTCGTTTTTTTTCTTTTAAATACTAAGCAATTAAAGGTGGACATAATTGATGTTCATATTTTGACAGGAAGTCATAATTAAGTAAAGCATGCAAGCAAGCAGTTTTTGGTGTAAGAAAACGTATGAGTTTCTTAAGAAAATTGACTTATTTTGGCCATTAATCTTTGAAAAATAGTCAAGAAGAGTTGATTGTGCATTTTGTGTGTTTGGACAGGAGTATAATCATCGTAATTTGATGGTTTATTTTATGCCTGGAGGTTATTGCCTGGCATACTCACTCTCATAACCCAAAATTTTTCGTAGAATAAGATTTATCAGGATTTGATTCGTTTGCATATGTATGTCTTGTTCCACGGCATTTTACTATACTTTTTCGCTTTGGAAATAAGAGGAAAAGCATCATATGAAAGATAATCAGTTGCAAAAGGAAGGACTTCCTCATCCCCACTACAAATTTCACTCCTTGCTCAGTGATATGCTGTTATGTTATGTCCTGGCAAATTGAAAATTCACTAAAACCACCCCGTTGGGTTTTCGTGCCACAGTAGGGAATTGTGTAAGAAGTTCTAAGCGAGATATTTGGAATGTTTAAAAAAGAAAAATGCCTGTTCTCTCGATTTACGTCGCAGTTGGTTCCAAAAAAAGGCAACGTAAATCGAAACAACGTTAATCGAGGCGACGTAAATCTAAGGATTACTGTATTAAAATAAGAAAACAAAGTTGAATTATGATTATATTCCACTTAAGTAGAATCCACAGAGACAGGCGGATGCCCAGGTCGTGCAGGAAAATGTCAAATCCAAAAATAATCATACGCAGTTCAAAAAGGCTAAAGGGAACTTAAAAATGCTGAAGTAAACGAAGGACTTCAGCGTAGTCCACGAACAATCTGTGCCATTATAGCAAAAACGACCCGATTGTATCAAAACCGAGCCTCTATTCCTATAAAAGCCGAACACTGCCTTTCTTCAATGTCCAGCTACAAAACACAGCTCGGCCTATCTCATGCCAAGACGTACTTTAAAAAGAGGTACATGGATGGATATAAATGGATGTGAGGTATAGTCAAGATATACAGTGGAAAGCAAAAGTCATAGTACGGCAATAAATTTTGACAACAAAAAAGTCCTTACAGGCTTTATACTCTTGCACAAAGTGCCGCTATGACTTCTAGAGAGTATTTAGGAGATCATTTGAAAGAACGGTTACGTAATCGCTAAACTTCAAACAAAAGTCAACCGAAAAACTTGCTCATGATGCCACCAGAAAACACTAAACAAAACTTGTACATTCAATTCCAAAAGGGGTTAAATGGAGTGCCTGACCTTAAGGGATATTCTACTTAATACAAGCGATAACATTTTCTTGTATTCGGCCTTTTAATTTTAAATTTACTCAGGGTTCTCCTTGGGGGTACCTATGGAGTCATTTGAAACTTTTCCTTATTTTTCTCTTGTTTTATGAAAAACATTAAAAAATTGTTTGTTTTATAATAAAACAGAAATAAATTAATAAAATAAATATAAAAACCTTAAATTTTTATACAAACTTTTGGCTAAAATTCATGAAATTGTCAAAATATATTGGAGTACTAAGACTTTTGCTGTCCACTGTATATTGAATCCGGATTAAAGATTTCAGTAACATTCAATAGAAATTTTTTGCTTCCACAGAAAGAAATATTCGTTTTTATTTTTTCTTTTGTCCATGTAAATCAAAAATGTCGCCGTATTCCATTAGGTAGGCTTATTAGACGTGAGGCCTCGATTCAAATCCCAGGTCGAAAATATGAAAAAATACTTTTTCTGCGACTTCCTCTCAGCAGATTTCTAGCAAAAACTTTGAAAGTAAAAAAAAATTGATATGAAAAGTTTCACAGAAAAAGTCTGTCGTTCGGAGTCGGCTTTAAACTGTAGCTCCCGCCACGTATGTATCAAATAACATCAGTGGTGTGAGAAGCTTGGTCGTAATCCTGACTAAAGGATTGTAATGATCAATTATGTATGTATGCTAACACATTACTCATCTGACTACTATCTGACCAAGTAGCAAATTTGAAAGCCTCATATATCCCTGCATCTGTAATATCTGTCCAGTTCATGGAATACCAAGCTGCTCTAAATCACATAAAAAGACAACCTACACTGACTTTTTCTTTACGAAGCTCTGATCAGTAGACTATTGTGTTGGAAAAAAGAAACCATACGTATAGGACAGAGATCAGCAATGAGTATACAAAAAGATGAGTAGAATCGAATCATACTCATAATTTCTGATACTTATACGCATTCATACTTGTTTTAATATCATGGAACCTCTACTCATACTCAAAGTTTGGAGTACTCATCATACATCATACTTAACAACACGTATGATGTTGTTGATTTAGACTCTCCATAACTCACAAAATAATTTTGAATCGCGTACGAACACTAAAGTACTCACTAAAAGGTTGTGTGTTTGCTCTGCTTTTTGACTTATGTGTCTGTTTTCTTTTTTCGTAAATGCAACAACAACTAAGACTGTAAATTTGGTGAGTGATTCCAGTCACTCGAAACATTTTTAAGTATTTTTCTAAAGTTATGAATCTAAATCAGTAGCCTTATGAATCAAACATATTTTTAATGGTATGAGTTTGATGTCATCATTGTACGCATACCCGGTGCAATCTGTACTTATAAATCAACATTGTAGTGAGTGCGAATGAATCAGAGTTCGTGGTTAAATTTCAATATTGTTGACTCACTTATATTCAAAATTTCATGAGTGCTTATGAGTAGCGAAAAAAGGATTCATTGCTGATCTCTGACATAGAGGTACACAAGTATTGAGTATTTAGTCCCTGATAGGCTTGTTCTTCGATCGATTTTTCCATTCCGTCATATTGGTGGAAGAAGCCAAAAATAATTGTCCTTTATGTATGCTTATAGTTCATGGATATGTACTCCACAGAACTTCCAAATAAATAATTAATAAAAAATAAATTAAAGCATTGGAAGCCTCATATGGCACTTACCGAGTTCACCGATTTTTTAAGAAATAGTTTTTGATGTGTTAGTCGATTTAACTTCTGTTAGAAATAACTATTGAAGAGCAATTTTAAGTACAATCAAGACTTGTGCTTTAACATACGCATTTTCTATGGCATGCGATTGAAAATTCCTTCCTTAATTTTTTTTTTTGTTTCATAAAAAGAAAATATTCTTCGCACATACCATTAAAATGAGATCATCGTCTCCGTATGTACATATATCATCATCGTCATCATCATTATAATTATATGCATCATTTTATAAATCCAGACTCTCGGCAGCATAAGCCATCATATACGAAAATTTATCTTTATGCCACAATCCACTGGCAGCAAGGAGTCATCACACATAAACGCACTTCTACACATAAATACGTTCTCTATATGCAGAGTAATGCGTACAGAGTCAAATCTTGCATATGCAACAATCGAACCCATAAATAATCACACACCAAAAAGAAAAACGAAAAAAAAACTGTTAATGCAACCAAATCGAAAAGGAAAAGAATTGAAATTTTAGAAAACAAGATAAACTAGAGAATTTGCATACGCATACAGACAGACAGACAGATTTGTAACAGACCAAGTGTTATCACGAAAAGTGGTTAAAGTAAGCTCATGGAATACCCTAAAGACTTGGATTGCTGGAATCTTTGTTAACAGAAAGACTAGGAAAAAGTTTTGTAGGATTCACATCCGCGATTTAATAAATTTTATGTAAAGTATGAAAAAAATTAGATACTGGTGCTTTGCTGTTACATCGTTTAACATTAAAATTGTAAACAAAAACTACAAAAATGAAACAATGCAATAAACAAACCTGTTTACAAAATATCGCACTACTTAATATAACAACAAACACCAGCATAAAAAAATGGTAAACAAGTAAACAAAAATATACCAACAATACTACATAAATAAACGTAAACAACGTAAGCAACAATATGACACAGACGAAGGCAGAAAGTCATACGCTATAACAGCAGGGGTACCAAAGGGTTCGGTGCTGGGCCCAATACTATGGAAAGCCATGTATGATGGCGTACTGAGGCTTAGGCTTCCTACGGGCGCACAAATATTCGGATTTGTCGACGATATAGCCCTCGTGGTGAGGGGTAAACACCTTGATAATTTGGAACGAACGTCCAATGCGGCAGTTAGCAGAGTTAGAAGCTGGATCGCGAGTATAGGTCTGAAACTTGCTGATCATAAAACGGATGTCGTATTAGTAAGCAGTAGGAAGAAAATGGAATACATCACCATAACTGTCGGCGAACAAAGGATAACATCGAAGCAGTCTATCAAGTACTTAGGAGTTATAATTGACAACAGACTCACATTCAAGGAGCACCTGACGTATATTAGTAGCAAGCGTGCGGCGGCAACTTGCGCTCTCGCGCGGATAATACCTAACTTGGGAGGTCCGAGAGAGGAGAAGAGGCAATTGCTGATGAGAATGGTTAGATCGATTGCTCTATATGCAGCCCCTATATGTGCAGAGGCCATGGTTAAGAAGACATATAGAATAGGAGTTGATGGGGCCTACAGGAGATCTGCCCTCCGAGTAATTTCTGCCTTTCGCACAATATCTACAGATGCAGCCTTGGTGATAGCGGAGATAATGCCGCTACGAATGTTAGTAGAGATTGAGAGGAGAAAACGTTTAATAAGTAGGAGAACGGGGCTAGTGCACCCTGACCAGGTGAATGATGATGCAATGAATAGGTGGCAGCACGAGTGGACTTCTTCCATAAAGAGAAGATGGACCTACAGATTGATACCAAATATAGAAGAATGGACTGGAAGGAAGCACGGTCAGGTGAATTTTTACCTTACACAGTCCTTAACGGGCCACGTTTGCTATAGGACATACCTCTACAAGTATGGGCTTGACGTGGATGAAGCGTGTCCATCATGTCTAAATACAAGCGAAACAGCGAAGCATATATTCTTCACTTGCCTGCGCTATGAATTGCGACGAAATTTCCTGCAGAGGACTATCAGATCCCAGGTGACTCCCGATAACGTGGTTAATCTGATGCTAACATCGCGCGAAAACTGGTACGCGGTATGTTTATTCGCGAAGGAAGTTCTAGTACAATAGAGGATAATAGAGAGAGCAAGAACAGCAGAAATGGATAGCAGCACTCTCTGAATCTTTACCTCCCCCGATGTAATACTTGATTGTGGTCCTGGGGGGCGGGGGCGACTTAATGGAAGTGTGACGAACTAGGTTGGGTTTAGTACGTATGCGTTTAGCAAGCCGAGAGTAAGTCTTGCGGCGAATCGTGCACATTGCGTAGACCGGGCTACCAATGTCTTTTGAAGATGCCCAACCTTTAGCTCGCATAGTTACATCAAATTGTTATCAGTGGAACACAGAATTGTCCGTATAATAAAGAATTTTAATTAAAAATAAACACAAATTTGTTTTTATTTTATTTGTAATCTACGAGCTCATATTGTAAACGTTTTTAAAAGGTAAAAGGGGTAAAACATGTCTTGTAAAGTTTGGAGTTCGTAGCTGATGTTTCGAATAAAATTTGAAATTTATTAGGCAAGGAATATGGCTGTTTCAAGTGGAGATTTTGCCAAGATCAAAAACTGTAGCTCCATATGCTATACTGCAAGAGAACATGAGTACTGTAGGGTACCAAAAGTATCCTAACTTGTCTTTATTATTTGAACCAGTTTCAATGATGCATTGAAATTTTAGCTTATCTACAAGAGTTACACTCATTTCAGACAGCCTGTGAGTCATGGTTACTTAACCCCCATACAGTATCCATAAAGTACTCCGTATGTACGTACTGTCAAGAAAAAGAAGAAAATAAACGCAGTCAATACTGTTGTTTACTCAAAATGAATGATGGCCGTAATGAACGAGTGCGACAATATGGCCATCGAATAAGCAGTAGACGCCACCACTGCCTATAACTTGAGCCGTTTCCCCAAATTATAACACCAGGATAATGAAAGAGCGCGTACGATGATGGATGTGATGGCTGCAGCATTAAAAAGTAAGGCCAATAAGCAGGTATTCTTTTGAGTTTTTGTCACAAAAACAAACGAAGAGGAAATTAAAGAAGGGGAGAATGCAGCTAAAAGATCGATGCCTTGTTTAATAAAAACTTATTAAGGCAGAAATAATTTTTCAAATACAAAAAAAAAATTAAACAGAAAGTGTCTCATGTCCTTTTAGATACAATTTTTTGTTTTCTTTTTTTGTTTTTTGCTAATGGCCATGTCATTATTATCAATTGCTAAAGTCATAAACACTACAAACTATATTTCTTTATATGGAACTTATAAATCTTAAGCATTGTTACTTACCCCAAAAGCCTTTGAAAAGAACTAAAATATGCAGGCAACTAGCATACAAATGGCTAAGGCTGGTCTATAATTTAAATGCAGCACAAAAAAATAAACGAAAATAAAACACTCAGACATTAGACGACATTTGGCATAGAAAGGAAGGCTTTTCTTATTCGCTGAAAAAATAAATGCAACAGTCAGCAGCACCAGCACCAGCAGTCATAAAAGCCGACTTTCAAAAGTGTTTGTTGGCTTTTTTTTTTTTCAAATATATTTCTTGTGGCATCAATATCCGTTCTAAAAGGCTTAAATATGTATTATAAGCCATAGCCTACAGCACTTTGCATTGATTTTTTGTTTCGTTTCTTCCTCGAAAATATATACGAACAATATTTCCTTTGCCTTGGCCTTTGTAACGTTAATGTCTGCTGATGGTGGCATTTATAAGAGCTTATATGAATGAAATCTTTATGGAAGAAAAAAAACGAATTGAAACCTTCATTTGAATGTGAAAAAAGAAAGGATAACGTAAAGAAAACAGCCTGTACGTATGCATTATTAAGGCTTTTATTTCTTTGCTTCGCTTCTCAAAGCATTTTTTCTTTGCATTCGAGGCAGCATCTGCTGCTGCTACTACTACTACTCATCGATTTCTTGTATGCCATACTCACATGTATTACGGACAATTGTCCACACATATCCAGTTCTACAGACGTAAACACATTTAAAATCTCTTTCTTCTTTTTTTTTCTAAAAAATAGTTGTTGTTGTTGTTGCTGTTAGTATATACGAATATGCCGCAATAAAAAGGCAAAGTGTGGTGATAAATCAAATTGTCACTTTTGTATTGCAGAAAATTGCGCCACATGATGTGGCATATGAATATTGCAAATGTTAAGCTCAAATGTGAAGCTGGATAAAGAAAAAAACAATAAAAATAACAAAAACAAAATATTAAAATAAAATGCTTACTAAAGCGTTAGAGAGTCACAAACTTTTGTAAATCAAATCAGCCTTGAAATAAAGTTCGACAAAGCAATTGTTAAAGATTTCGTTACAATAATGAAGTCGCCGTAATCTAGTAGGTAGTGTGTTGGCTTATTAGACGTAAAGCCAGGGTTCAAAACCCAGGCCAGACTTCAAACACATAGTAAACAACTCTCAGATTCCCATGGTTGATTCGAAACAAAATGAAGTACTGTGGATGGAGAAATCTTTTCGAAATCATTGGCTATATATATGTATATATACGTATATATGTACATATGCTCATATATATATATGAACACAACATATATATATATAACTACGATAAGGCTATTAGACCACTATTACATCAGCTAGGCGGAAGTGACGGCCATAGGGATTGCAGATAGGGAAGGATATAAGAAAACTTTCTGATAGCCAGCTGTCTGGGTTCTAATATGACAACCTCTAACATGGTTTATGGCTACTGCGCATTTATTAAAACATGTATACATACATACCATATGAGTATCAGACAAACTAGTATTGTAGGAAACTGCAGACTGGAACCCACATCCATTCAACTATCTGGTGAGTTCTCTACATTCGGAACCCCATTGAAAATCTGAGTGCATATAATAAACAATAAAATAATGGATACCGTGTATCCAATCTAGCTAAAGCTGGATGAAGGGCGCACAAAAAGTATTTTTAAACTCCAAAAGAGCACACTAAGCATTGCAGTTGGAGTTATTACTGCGTTTTACTTTATTGAAACCCGTGCAAGACGCATTGGTCTTGGAGGTTTGGTAAAACATTTCTACAGGAGCTACTAACTGATTTATAGAAGGAAAAGGAGAAGTCGTCGTAGTCTAGTAGGTAGTGTGTTGGCTTATTAGACTTAAGGCCCGCGTTCAAACCCCAGGCCAGGCATCAAAACAAAATACAAAAAGTATTTCTTCGTCGACTTCCTCTCAGCAGTTTTCTGACAAGAACTCTGAAAGTAAAATAAAATTGCCATGAAAAGTTTCCCAAAAATATGTCGTTCGGTGTCGACTTTAAACTGTAGGTCCCACTACTCATCTATAAAAATTAACACACACAACATAAGTGATGTGAGAAACTAGTGCTTTAGTTCTAAAGTCCAGCAGACTGTTCTTTTATCACAACACTGCTAAGAGGTGGTCGCCAAACTAATATTATCTCATATTTCTATAAATTCGAAATGTCTAAGTTGGGTATTGAAGCAATGTCTAACGTCCAATGAGCCAACACACTACCCTCTAGACTGCGATGGCAGATAACTACCCTCAAAACCTTAATAAGGTTGGGACATTGAAGAATATTGTTAGGTTTTTACGTTTTTAAAATATAAGCTCGTAGATTACAAATAAAATGAAGATAAATTTCTGTTTAATTTCAATTAAAATTCTTCATTGTGTGTGCCACAATTCATACCACTGTTCATACCTTGATGTAAACAACAACAATTGCTCTGCTTTGATATTCCTCTGTTTACACTTTTTGCATAAATAATAGCAATCACTAAGCAATTGTTCGACTGATCTTCAAACCACGATTACTCTCTTCAAACACACCACTTGTTCACACAAGACTAACTGAACTTCACTCACTCGGTCGCCAGCTTTGCCTTGCCTTTTATATGGCAACGAAAAACAGTCTGATGAATGTTCTTGAAGGCGAATGTTCGTGGCTTTGCCTTTTCGAAAACTCTACAAATGTAAACACCGTTGTTTCATTATTATTGTTGGTGTATTTTGTTCACATTGAAGCTTGTAGTGCTTGTTGTATTTTTGTTTACTTGTTTACTATTTTTTTATGCTGGTGTTTGTTGTTATATTTTTGTTTACAATTTTAATGTTAGGCGATGTAAAACCAAAATACCAATATCTAGATTCTTCATTTAGTATTGCTTGAAACCCCTAAAGCATTTTACATAGCCAGTTCCACGTTTGAGAACCTCTGCCTTAATGTCATATATTTTGCAAAGTGTACATACGTACTTGTCGTACATGTAATATGTGTAGTAGTTATTCAAAACAAAAACAATGAAAAATACGAAATAAAAAACGAAGAACAATGAAAGACAAAGTGTTGGTCTTGATTTTCATACACATTTAGTCTGGCATTTTATTTCATTTCTTACAAAGACGTCGACATTTCATTTATTGTTATTATTTTTGTTGCAACATTTTGTTTACTACACAGTTCTTGTTACAATAGCAACAGCAACAGCTACAGCATCGTCATCATCAAGAGACAAACAAAAGGGCAAAAATGCCGTGTTTTTTCTGCTTTTTCAACAGCATTTGTAAATCCTGCTCATTTTTTATGATTTTTCTTTCTATAGCAACAGCGTTCATAATATGCGACAGTGTAGACAGGGCGAGAGTTTAAATGTATAGAGTTCTTCGGCTGACATTGGCCTGGTCTGGTCTGCTTATGTAAGTCGCATAAAACCGTACGTATTCACATTTAGTGAAGGTTAATATATGTCAAAAGGTATGCTTTCAGCTGTTTCTGCATAACATGTGTCAGTTAAGAAAGAGAAAAACTCTTCCTTTTTTTGTTTTATTTTTAATTTCATTTTAAAGTTTTTGGTTCAATTCTGGGGAATTGGAGAAGTGCTTGTATAATAAATAATCTCATGTAAGAGCGATGCCATGCAACAAGTGTTTTTATTTGGAAAAAATTATGTTCAAAAACCGTAAAATGCCGGAATTTGATTAAAATTAAAAACCCTAAAGGAGTTTCATTGAAAAAATATGAGAGCTTGACCAGTGTTTGCAAATCATTTTGGGAATAAAAAAATATTTTTTGAGTTTTGGGCACTCGTACGGCAAATTTTTCCTAATATTGCAACAAAAAAAACTTTGCTTCTTAGCTGCTATGTTCAGCTTCGCTTAGTTGAGCAACGCCATCTTTATCCATTGAGATTATTTGAGTTGAAGCTTGGACTCAAAGATAAGGCGCACTTTTTGAAATATATTTTTAATACAAAGCTGTCCTGGACACCTGGACTAACTTGGCAGGACAACGAATCATAATTTGATACTACAGATACAAAGATCGATCTGCACATACGAGTATGTAGGCAGTGATTGGGTAGTACACATACATCATCGTCGGTGGAGCCAAGCTTAAGCCTTTTCTGCTGAAAGTTTATTGTAAGGGGTAGCAGCTGAAACTAGTCAGCTTTCTGTGTTGGAGATGGTGTGTCCCTCGAGAACCATAAGAGAATTTGAAACTATAAGGAGTTTTGAAATTCAAAACATGGAGTCCCCGTTCACTTCGTAAAGGACTCTCTTCAGATTTCTACGGATGATTCGAAACTGAATTGAGCTGCCAACGGAGGACTCATTTCGCATTCATAAGCTCACGCGATAAACACAGACAGAAGTGACGGTCATAGGGAGTCTAACTGCACTGCTTAAGGAAGAAAATATTTCTAGGAAGGATATAAGAAAACCTTCTGATATCCAGATGGCTGGTTCCAACATGAAGACGTTTAAGAAAATTTTTGGCTTTTGCGAATCTTTTAATAGCATTCAATTCATACGATTACACGGACATACTGGTAGTATTGCAGGACATTGCAGAGCGAATGCCAAACTCTCTGCTGAGTCCTCTGCATTGTGAACTCCATTAAAAACCTGTGACCTTATGAAGTATGGGATTGCGATTATAGGTTGCAGTAAGTTTTGATTACAATCAACAAAGTTCTGAAAATCTGACCAAGGCTGGATGAAGGGCGCACAAAATGTACCACGTTAACCATGTAAGTTGGAGCGATTATTGGGCTTTGCTTTATAAACACTCGTCAAAAGATGCATTGGTCTGAGATTTCTGCAGACGCTTTAGAGAAGAGAAGAAGAAGCAAACTAATCTTCAGCTTTTGTGTACATTCCCAACATTATATCGAAGAAGGAGAAAACACCTTAAGGTAGAATTAGCCAAACGTTGGCGTGAAAGCCAATGAGAACAATTTTGATAAGAATTTACATTACTTTCGTATTCTTCCGAAAATGGAAAAATCAAGATACTGATGTTTTGCTTTTACATCGTTTAACATTGAAATTATAAACAAAGCTACAAAAATAAAAACAACGAACTTATTTACATGATAAACAAGTAAACAAAAATATACTAACAAACACCAGCATAAAAAATGGTAAACAAGTAAACGAAAATACAACAACAAACACTACAAGAATGAATGTAAGAAAAATACACAAACAACAATAATGAAACAACGATGTTTATGTTTATAGAGATCTCGAGAAGGCGAAATCACTAATATTCGCCTTCAAGAACATTCAGCAGGCTATTCGCGTTGCCAAATAAAAGGCAAGGCAAAGTAGGCAAAGAGGAAGTAAAAGTTCAGTTAGTCTTGCGAATGTATGGATATGAAATGTACAATACTCGTACATTTATTAAAAATGCATTAAGATTTTCCTTCCTCAGTCGTTACGTTTACACTCATAGTAATCTTTACGGCTATAGTCCAATACATCATCAAAACACATATCGTGTCCTTAACTTTATAATTCCCAAAGTCAAGTAACTGATCTGAACTTCTATTGAAGTTCACTTCTGAAGTGTGGCTTCTTCAACATAACATCCGCAACCACATATGTCCAGCTAAAGGCGCTCCCTCGGGGTGTACTATATTCCGTTGTAACCTGTCTAAAGAGAGCTAGAAGTTCGCTCAAGAATGTAGTAGACTTTGTTGAGGCATCAGAGATTCATTTATTTCAGTTCTTCAAAATGGCTTAATGTTCTTGAAAGCCATCTTCTATAGTCGAGTGTATTCTGTGCTAATCTCCTACTTTTTATTTCTGTTCCATATCTGTGTTTCTTATAGGAACTTCTGTGTAAGAGTTCTCAGAGCCAATCATTCCCGTAACTTGTTATTTAGAAACCACAAGAACAAGAACATTTATCAGACTGTTTACTCTGTCATATAAAAGGCAAGGCAAAGCAAGCGACTGATTGAAGACGCGCTGCTTTTGAAGAGAGTAATCGTGGTTTGAAGATCTCCGTTACAAAGATCTGTCGTATAATTGCTTAATGATTGTTATTGTTTATGCAAAGGGAGATTAATAACAAATAAAAGCAATTGTTGTTGACTACATCAAGTTGTGGACAGTGGCACACAGAATTATGCGAACAATAAAGAATTTGCATTAAAACTAAACACAAATTTATTTTTGTTTTATTTGCAATCTACGAGCTCATATTTTAAACGTTTTTAAAAGGCAAAAACTCAATAGTACGTTATAAATGAATATACGTTGCCTTACGTGTCGTGTACGTTAGGCTAATTCTAATATCAGTTTATACTTTACACTAATGTATACAGAATGAAGATTAGGAATATAAGGATGGTTCCAGAACTGGAAAAAATAGAAGAAGAAGAAGATTTTGTATATGGTTTACACACATACATACATAATTGGTCATTACAACCCTTCAGTCAGGATTACGACATAGTTTCTCATACCACTTATGTTGTGTGTTTATTTTATACAATTTTATACATGAGTGGTGGGACCTACAGTTTAAAGTCGACTCCGAACGACAGACTTTTTGAGAAACTTTTCAAGGCAATTTTATTTTACTCACAGAGTTTTTGCCAGAAATCTGCTGAGAGGAAGTCGCCGAAGAAATACTTTTTGTATTTTATTTTGATGTCTGGCCTGTGCTCGATACCTGGCTTTTCGTCTAATAAGGTATGGCTTATGTATATCTATTCCATTGTCTTGGGCTAAACTATCTACCATAGAAGCTTTACAACTTAATTAAGATAATGATCAAGATGTTACACAAGATTTTAATGAGATCGTTATCCCAACAGGATATAAAACGGTTTTAAAGAAGCCTTGACAGTGACATTTATTTAATGGTTGTTAAAGAAGAACAACCCAGGCATATTTTTTTTTTTTTTGTTAATTTTCTTTTAAAGTCATCATTTTCCATTGATGTCATAATTAATTTTAATTTATGAAGCATATAAATTTTAAGCTTTTATGCATACATACATACATACATACGTTCGTCTTCTTCTTTTTCCATATTTCTTTGATTTCTTTTATTTTTTCGTTTTTTCGTCATTTAATAAATCATTAATTTATGTCCGAAATACATACGTATTTATAAAGACATCTTCTTTTGTAAGTAAATGACAATATTGTCATTATTATTGTCTGACGTTATTTGGACACTGGCGGTTAACCAACACTATTGGCTTAAATGTAACGAACCACTTACGGTAAATATTTTTTTATAAACGTAACACAGCAGCAGGCCAAAATGATAGCCTGGCCAGCAGAGCCAGCAGAGCCAGTAGAGCCAGTAGAAGTCAAAATGGAAATGATGTATTAAATGTTATAAGAAAAAAAGATAAATAGTTTACAGAAATAACGCAGAAAATAAAGAAAGAAAACCAAGGTAAATAAGAACAAGAATAAGAGCGAAATGACATGACAAACTGGAATAACGTTTAAAGACATCAGAAGCAGACTCAGAATTGGAGTGAGAATAAGAATTATAAGGAACGGCAATTAAAAGCTGTTTAAGATTTAAATGTTTCAAGGTATCTTGCTTGCTATCTAAAATAAACATCAATCTTCAAGACTTCTCATGCAACCCACGTTTAAATGCAAAGAGATGCGAAAAACAAACGTTCACACATTCCCAAAGGCTTTGGAGAATATTTGCCTTCATTTCTTGGTTAAATTAATAAGAAAAAAACCACAAGAAATCAAACGAAACTGATTGTGATTTAAACGTTAAAGTGAATACGCGTGAGTATCTTCTGTAACTGGAAAAGAAAAATTCTAATTAAACGAAAATAAACTGGACATGGCATGGCAAATATATACGAAATGAACCTGCCATGATTGCTGTCCGTTCGAATTATTGAAATCTCATTAAAAATACGTGAAAACTGATAACAATTTTTATCTTTTATTTTGACATACCAATTTACGTTAGCACCTTCGAAATCGAAACCAAGCAGCACACAACACCACAAGGGATATGTCTTTTGAAAAAAATAAAAAAAAATTTTTTTGGGGGTTTTCAACCAAAACTGTTCTCCTTTTGTTTTGCTTTCTTTTTTTTGTGATAATTTTTAAACTTGAATACAACAAATAAAACGCACGTTGAGTTATATTAAAATGAACAGCAACATGTAATTTAAATCAATGTCAAGAAAATGTTTATAAAACCCAAACTGCAATACAAGCTTCAATGCTTAAATAAAATTAAAAATAAAACAAAAAAAAAACTTTTGAACTGTCCAACAGAAAATTTAGGCCCTCTTCTGCACGTGCTTATCTGTGATAAAATTTGCCTTGAAAAAAAAATGTACAAAAAAAGACGAAAAATCGTTTTACAATTTAGGCTTTCAGATGCCACTTGTATTTTCAGTGTAAAAACAAAAACTTTTTCCCCTTGTACTTCTTTAATGATAAGAACACTTTAAAGTTTTTAAAAAAAATTTTTGGCAGTCTCTGAAACAAAAAAAAAAAATTTTAAAAATTTAAAGAAAGTTTGGCTCATTGGGTTTGGCTATACGCCTGCTTAGTTCAATATAAGGAAAACAGCAAATAAAATACCACACTACACGCATAGCATAACAAATTTAAGAAAACAAAAATAAATTATTTTTTAATTTATGGTTTTAAATTCAATAAAAATTATTTTAAAATTATGTATTCAGGGCCTATGTACAGCCAAATTTACAATCACTAGACAGAAACCACCACTGCAACGTATTGCAATTACAATTGTAATAAAAATTAAAGCCATGCTAAGCCTTAGTTGTCTAGTAGGTAGTGTGGCTTATTAGACGTAAAGCCAGGTTTCGAGCCCCAGGCCAGATATCAAAACAAAATTCGAAAATTAATTCTTCGGCGACTTTCTCTCAGCAGATTTCTACCAAAAACTCTGAGAGTAAATTAAAAATTGCCATGAAAAACTTTCTCAAAAATCTGTCGTTCGGAGTCGACCACTCATGTAAAAAATTAACTCACACAAGTGGTGTGAGAAACTAGGTCGTAATCCTGACTGAAGGGTTGTAGTGAAACAATTATGTATGTAAGCCTTAGTCCACCAGAGAAGATAACATCAGAAACAAGAGTCACTGGAAAGTCAAGTCAGCTCTGAAGAAAAAGCTGGGCGTAATATAGGTTGGAGTGGTAGCTTTGATATCAAAATGCTCACTTGAGCACACATAGTGGCCCGTTGTGAAGCCAAAGTTGAACGCAGTCTCCGTACTGATCTAGTTCCTCCAAATCAGGGAGGAAAAAGTTGGTCAGCGCAATAGTTGCACATTTAAATCACGACTATCCTACGCTGAAAAACCAGCCCGAAAGTTTGATAAACGAAGCTATATGCTTGATATCAATGGATGGTAGCTCCGTCAAGCTGACAAATATTGGAGAGACAAATAACCTATATCTACACCTAGCAAGAGGTGGACATTGACAAAGAAAGTGGATAACAGTCTCCTCCTCCTCAGCGAATTTGCATCCAAGGCAGAAGTCGTCAAATGGAAGCTGAGACCTTTCCGCGTATCTACCCATAACATAATGACCTGTAAGCATGGCCACAGTGATTGGGATGATGCCACGACCAAGTCCGAGTGGATGCGCCTTCTATCCATCAAGGGCCAAGTGAGTCTAGCGGTGCAACAGGACTTCTCATTGACCCAGGTTAGGTTGGCGTCCCAAAAGAATTTCCGCGAAATGGCCAACTTAACCGAGGTAAGTGGCATACCCAAATCGATAGAAGAGGATTCCGGAAGGAGTGCCCTGACGAGTTCGTCAGCTCTGCAGTTTAACGGAATGCTACTGTGCCCAAGGACCCAGATCAGTGAAACACTGAAGGGCTTAGGAAGAAGGTCGAAACGGTGATAACATTCCCTAACGATCCTGAAGTTATTCACAACGCTCGATAGAGATCCACGGCAGAAGTCGTTAGATGGGAGCCGCGTAATTTACCAATGAACTGTAAGCATGGCCACTGTGAGCGAGATGACGTTACGACCAAGTCCAAATAACTGTTTGGTAAGCTTTCTAGCAATCTAGGGCCAAGTGAGCCTAGCGCTGGAGCAGGACTCCTCATTGAACCAAGAATAGGTTGGCGTCTATAAAGAATTTCCGCGACCACCACTGAAGCTTGCGAGTCAGACTGAACTGGAAAGGAACTATCAACGTATAATGCTTTGGATGAAAAAATTCAGCCTTTGATACCGCTGTTTGGAGGAACTATCCTCAAGCTTTTTGCTGCGTTTCATATTATACATACATACACACATAATTGCTCATTACTACCCTTTAGTTAGGGTTACAAAAAAGCTTCTCAACAACCACTGTGTTAATTCTATACATGTGTGATGAGGCCTACAGTTTAATGTCATCTCGAAATGATAGATTTTTGAGAAAGTTTTTCATGGCATTTTAATTTACTTTCAGAGTTTTTGTCAGAAATCTGCTGAGAGGAAGTAGCCGCAGAAATCTTTTTTTTCCATATTTCATTTTGGTGTCTCAGCTGGGGTTTGAATCTAGGCCTTACGTCAATAAGCCAGCAAACTACCTCCTAGATCACGGCGACTATATATTGTGTCAGCCAACTGACAAAATTTAGCTATTAAAGCTGGACCCGAATGTTCACTTCGATATTCGGAACATCATTGCTTTGCACAGCGGCGAACTTCTGGATCCAATCACTGACCTTACGGCTGTTGAGCAGGAGGTGTTTAAACAGAAATACAGTGACGTGCAGTCAGCATTTCATGTTGAATAATACCGCTATTTCGTTAAGCTATTCTCAAGAGTTGTGTTGCATTTTGTGTCATTAGTCTGGCGAAATCGGGCTATTGAAAGCAGCACCTGGACTTTTACTTCGATGCTCTGAACATCATTGCTTTGCAGAGGGAAGGACTTCTGGATCGAATCACTGACCTTATGGATGTTGGACAGTAAAAAATTTAACAGAAATACAGTGACGAGCAGTTGTGCTACGTTTTGTGTCATTCGCTGACATAATCGGGCTATTGAAAGCAGCAGCCGGACGGACGTTCATTTCGATGTTCTGAACATCATTGCTTTGCAGAGGGAAGAAATTCTGGATCGAATCACTGGCCTTATAGCTGTTCTACAGCAAATGTTTAAACAGATATACAGTGACATGCTTAGTTGAATTAGTATGAAGTCTGCACCCCAGGCGAATTTATAAAAAAAATTTAATTTTCTTTACTTAAGCAACATCTTCCTTCGAAGCCTCTCCTTCCCTTAAGAGCAAAAGTGAAACAAAGTGTTTAAAGTGTTTCACGTATTTAAAATAAATAATGTGTGGGGTCTTAATTTTACTCTTGAAACATTTAATGTTTATTGCCGTTGGGAACTTTTAAATTTTTACAAAAATAACAACAACAAGACAAAGGATGTGAAATTAAATTCCTTAAGCCCAAGCTCAAGTTCGTTTTTTTGTTTTTTTTTTTTTTGTTTTGCTTGCTGCTATAATTTGATAAAACTGTTCCTTATAACTGCATAATGCACAGAACAGTTACACGGCAACGTTACTAACAACAGCAACAACTATAAATGCAACAACTTATCAACATTGATGATGACGTTTCGTATGACATGGTATGACAGTCCAATGTGTGGTGTTGTTCTGAGGCGTTGAAATTATGACACAAAACCCACATCAAAAAATTGAAAAACAAAGTTCACAGTAAATACCCCTTAGATTGGACAGGAATAACAAATTAAATAAAATAAATTGCTGCTCTGTATTGTTAGGTATTGACTGTCAATTGGATTTATTGCTTGCTCTTAAACAGCACTTTCAAAATCACACGCGTTTTTTATTCTTTAATGCGCCACATACTCGTACATACTCCAGAGAGAAGGTTGTTTGAAGAACGTCATCATAAGAGGTGTAGTTGGTATGTGGCATGGGAGACTCAATTTTTTTTTTTTTTTTGTTAAAGGTGTGGGCTTTACTTCTTTTTTTTTCTTCTTAAAGAAAGAATGGAAAAAACTTTGTACAGCCAACACTTTCACAAGACTTCTTAAGTTATTTTGGTTGCATTTCTTCATATTTTTTGTTTTTGTTTTCTTTCCCCCTTTTTTCGATTTCTTTTATTTTGTTGAACTTTTGCTTATCAAAGTTCTTAAGGGGATCCTTAAACGTCATCTGGGAAATATTTACATACAAAATTGTGTACTTTGGTGTATAGACAGACGTGTGAAGAATACGCCATGGCGTTACGTTAAATTTTTATTAAAAAAAAAGAAATTTTTATATTTTTAATTTATCAATTTCAATAAGAATTTGAATTGAAATATGTATTGACATTTACAAGAAAGTTGTCTGCAATTTATTACAGATTCTAAGGCATTATAAGGCTCTAAATATAGAAAATACGGATACAATATTACAACATAATGATCCGACCTATTGTGTTCTATTTGACAACATTGTGGGCAGTGCAGCAGGCAGAACAAATTTAAAAACAACTCAGACGGAGTTACGTCGGATACCCTGTTGAATTCACGCCTGTTGCCTATGGTAGCAAAAACTTAAGTAAGGGAGACTTTGGATCTGGTTATTGTAAACAGGAGACAAATCGAACACAAGTTTGATTTGGGGCAGTGGTGTTGTCGACCCGGAATGCTCCGGAACGTCGTTCCGGTACTTCCTTTTCGGACAGCAATGCGTTCCGGAACTAAAGATGATTTCTGATAACGAGAATTGGCTGACGTTTTGAAAAAAAAAATTAAAAACATTTGCGGTTTTTTTTCTAATTTTTGACGAATTTTTATATGTAAACAAGGGTTTGAACCGAACCCGAACCGGAACAAAAACCGGAACAAACCGGCTTGTTTTTCCGAACCGTGAAACGGAGTCCGAAACGCGTTCCGGTAAAAAAAATTAGCACATCACCACTGATTTGGAGTCATCATAGTCAAGTGGAGAATAGCAAGCACCCTCGGCTGTACCCGGGACAAAGCCGGTAAGCTCTAGAAAATGCTTTGAAATGAGACAAAGTAATCCAAGTTAAGATAGCAATTTAGAGGTTAAATACTCGTTGCAAAGAGGAACCTTTATCTTGTATACGGGTGAATCAAAGAGAGATAGTTGGTAGGAAGCCGGGATGAAAAGCAGAGAGAGAAATTATCAGAATCCTGGGAAAAACTCGGAAGTCTATGCTATTGAAAGATGCGCTCAATTCAAACTGGATAGGGACTGCCAAAGACGGGACACAGCAATAATATGTGATAGAAGAAGGCACTCTGCACTGCTTGGGTAAGCTGAACTCGCTGGATAGAGAAATTTGATGCCATGAGCCAGGAACTTTTTATGTCGTGATAGAAAAGTTTCGGTAAGTACCCTTAGCGACAGGGAAAATGGACAAAGGCGAAGTCTCTTTTCAAGCAAATCTAAACTTTTGCTGGATCGTTACGATGAAAAGAAATCTGAGGTATGTATGAATGAATTTTTGTGATAAGTACTAACACCGTACAGCTTAATGAAGTTCGTTAGTTCAGAGGGAATGCTGTTAAGTAAGTAAAATAAATCACCAGAACAAAAATTTGGACATGAGCGATGTGAAGACATTCCAGAAAAAATATTTGGGTGCTTATCAAGCACTTGGCAAGGAGCTTTCCTTACTGGCACAGCACAGCATCTTGAATTTTATTAAGACAGCATAATCCTAGATAAATTGAGGATAGTGTGATAGATAGTCTCAGTAACAGATGATAATACAGTGGTACTTTAACTACAACAATCAAACTGCCGTAGTCTAGCAGGTAGTGTATTGGTTTAGTAAACGTAAGGCCTCAGTTCAAATGCCAGATCAAACATCTCCAACTAAACGAAATATGAAAAAATATTGCTTCGGCTAATTCCTCTCAGCAAGACTTTGGCAAAATATCTCAGCAGACAAATAAAAATTGCTATCAAAAAGTTACTCAAAAATCTGTCGTTCGCAGACGACTTTAAACTGTATGTCCTGCCACACATGTATAAAATTAACACACACAACTTAAGTAATGTGGGAAGCTATATCGTAATCCTTACTGAAGGGTTGTAATGACCATTTAGATATGTATGTATGTCAGAGTTTTTGCCAGAAATCTGCTGAGAGGAAGTCGCCTAAGAAATATTTTTTCATATTTTCGTTTTGATGTCTCACCTGGGGTTTGAATCGTAGCCTTATGTCTAATAAGCAAATACACCACCTACTAGGCTACGGTGGCTTCAACTTGAAAAAGATGAGCTTGGAAGAGGCAAACTTGTCTTTCGGGAATGCTTTTCCATAACAAAGCAGATTATATCGAATGCAGTTTCAATGTTTAAATATATTCTACATGAGGATCAATTCTAAAATCCTTGCTGTGGGTTCGACTCATTTTCTTAAAAAAACACATGGTCATCCTGATACTTTGAAAACTTTTATGAACAGAAATATAAGTCATCCTAGAGACCATATATTCCATATCACAGTGCCTGTGTACATTCTAACATAAGAAGATTGACAACTCTTCTAGGCTGTGACTCATTCTTATGAAACCTTTTAAAGCAATTGTTTGCTTTTTTGGCATCAATAGTAGACTATCAATAACAACAATTCATCTTATTTGTTTACCAAATTACCGATAACCAAAGAGCCATATTTTCTCCACTTACATACATACATACGCTCGTATATTAACCTGAAGAATCTATCATTCATTCTGACTTATAAATGTCCATCTGAGAGTATAAATTGGTTAAAAAAAAAATAAACGAGAAATTATCAGAAATATTACCTACCAACACAACTATCATCTTGTAATCCTGCCTGCTTTAGTTTTTGGCTTTAAAGTCTTTTTGTTTTTTACTTCTTCGTCTTCATCTCGTGCTTACACAGATCCAATCCAGCAAGGAAACACTCCTTCTTTTCTTTTCTTAGCTTTGCTTTTTGACATATTTATGGCAATTTTATCAAAGACCATATAAACTTGTCTTTTATATTGTATGTATATTATGCAGCAACAACAACTACAACTACCACTTACCAACTGTATGAATGAATGAGTGAATGACTGACATACCTGTATGCTGGCTTTCATGCATTTATGCTTGAATGTTTTCTCAGATTATTTTCTTTATTTTTTGTCTTCCATGTGTGGTTGAAGTTGCTTGAATCCAGCTCAGAATCATATTGTAAAGGTAGAGAGACAGTAGAACACATTCTTATACTCTGTGTATGTGTGTTACATGTCATTTGATGGCAACAATATTTTGAAATATTGATTTAAAATTGATGTACGATGCTTTTACGCACTTTAAGCATAAATGTAGAGGCACTCAAAGACTTTAGGAACAAGGAAAAGAAATCAGAACGCACGACAATATAGGAGCATGAAAAAATAAACATATAAGAAAGCAAAAGCCTATCAGTTTTAACCATATGATGACCTTTAATACAAGACATTTCATGTAATATTGTTACGTTTTTACATTTTAAAAACATTTAAAATATATGCTCGTAGATTGCAAATAAAATAAAGACAACTTTGTGTTTAGTTTTAATTAAAATTCTTTATTGTTCGAACAATTCTGTGTGACACTGTTCACAACTTTGATGTAAACAACAACAATTGCTTTCTTTTGTTATTCCTCTGTTTATACTATTTGCATAAACAATAACAATTACTAGACAATTGTTCGACAGATCTTTGTAACGGAGATCTTCAAACCACGATTACTCTCTTCAAACACACCGCTTCTTCACGCAAGACTGACTGAACTTCATTAACTGCTCTGCCTTGCCTGGCATAGTAAACAGTCTGATGAATGTTCTTGAAGGCGAATGTTCATGACTTCGCCTTCTCGAAATCTCTATAAATGTAAACATCGTTGTTTACATTTATTATTGTAGTGTTGTTTGTGTATTTTGTTTATATTTACTCTTGTAGTGTAGTTTGTGTATTTTTGTTTACTTGTTTACCATTTTTATGCTGGTGTTTGTTGTTATATTAAACAGTACGATAATTTGTAAACAGGTTTGTTTACTGCATTGTTTTGTTTTTGTAGTTTTTGTAGCTTCTGTTTATAATTTTAATGTTAAGCAATGTAAAAGCAAGACACCAGTATCTAGATTTTTCATTTTCGTAACAATATTCAGCCAAATATATCTTTATTGAGACCTAGGGAGGCAGGTAGGTGATTATTAAACCTTTCCATACTTATCCGCCCTCCAAATTGGATTACATGCTCTAAAGCCAGGATAATTACCACCTCAGTCCAACCGATTTTTGCTACCTTTTTTGGTTGGACTACGGAACTGTTGTTCTGTCTTTCAAGTAGTAATCTGTACAAAGACGATGACAAATCAGACATGCAATCGAGCCCTTCTCTATAGAATTTAAAAGCAATTTTAGAAAACCTTAATCATAATTTTAATGTCCAGTTAAGCTTTCATAATAATGAAATAGAAGACGAATGGCTGTGACTACTACATATGTATACCCAAAACACTATCACCAACTGCTGGATTTCCAAGACTTTACTCAGTGTTCTCAGCATAATAAGTTACTACAGGTCACTGGATAATTGAACATGAGCTCTGAGCATATAGAATTTTCTAAATAAGAAGATACGCGATTGCTTGGCTCTGAGAACTCTTACACAGAAATTCCAATGAGGAACACAGATATGGAACAGGAATAAAAAGCAGGAGGTTAGCACAGAATACACTCAACTATAGAAAATGGGTTTTCAGACCATCAAGCCATTTTGAAGAACTGAAATGAAAGAATCTCAGATGCCTCAACAAAGGCAACGACATTCTTGAGCGAACTTCCAGCTCTCTATAGACAGGTTACACTGAAATATAGTATACCCCGAGGGAGCGCCTTTAGCTGGATATATCGATGCCTCCATTCTATAACATTCTAAGTCGAAGTCAAAGTTTTCACGCGACATACGACTATATGTGTATTCTAAGTAGATTTTTACCTATAACTTCGGAACGGATCGGCGCATCTTAACCAAATTTTGACAGTATTTAAGTTAGAGAATGAATGAAATAATGGAAGCGTCGATATGTGGTTACGGATATTATGTCAAAGAAGCGACACTGTCAACAGAACATTAACAATAGAAGTTCAGCTCATTTACTTGACTTTGGGAATTATGAAGTTATGGACACGATATTGGTTTTGATGATGTATTGGACTATAGCCATAAAGATTACTATGAATGCTGGCGTTACGACTGAGGAACGAAAATCTTGAAGAATTTTTGATAAATGTACGAGTATTGTACATTTCATAAACATACATTAGCAGTATCTAACTTATATACATACATACATACATATATACAAAATTGGTCATTACAACCCTTCAGTCAGGATTACACCACTAATGTTGTGTGTGTTAATTTTATCCATAAGTAAAGAGACCTACAGTTTAAAGTTGATTCCGAACGACAGATTTTTTGAGAAACTTTTCATGGCAATTTTTATTTGCTCTCCGAGTATTTGCCAGAAATCTGCTGAGAGGAAGTCGCCGAAGAAATAATTTGTTGTGATGTCTGGCCTGGGGTTTGAACCCTGGCTTTACGTCTAATAAGCCAACACACTACCTACTAGACCACGGCGACTACGCTGAATCTAAGCTGGCCATTATTGTTCAGATATTTCGCTACTCGTCTTTCGCTTTCGTCTTCACAGCATTGCATTGTATATATCGTGCGTGAATTAAAAACTTTCCGAGGACAGAATCAATCACTTTATTTAACCCAGAAAATGGTTTCCATTGAACATTTATGCTGGCGATTAAAGATGCTTTTGAGGCCGATTCCTTTAGGTCTTATGCAGTTATTGTTGAACTATGGTGGTGTAGAGGTGGTAGACCGACCTACCCTGTACAACAACAACAACAACAAGTTAACCTAACTGTTATCCTTTCATAAAATGCTTGTCGCTCTTTCATATCAAATTTTTTTTATATTTTTTTTATTAATTTTTTTGTTTTTGATTGGAGGCCTGCTTATTGAATTAACTTTTCCCAGATTGTTATTAATATTCAAAAAACTTCTTTCAATCTTTTTTAATATTCCCACATTTTATTACAGATCTTGATAAATACGTTAAATGTCAAGTAATGGCAAATGACAATATTCTGGCACAAAAAAACAACACCTTAAATTGGAACATGAATCACTTTATAAGGATTTTTTATTACAATTCCTTTTAAAAGCCAGAATTCTTAGGAACCACAGCAGAAGAAGAAGCCATTCCCATCAACGTAATCATTACTTATCGCATTCATCGAAAGAAGAAGAAATCAAAAAAATGTCAAAAAATATTTCCTTCTTTGCTTTGCTTTTTAATCTCTTTTTTCTTTTGGCTTACAGCACACACTCATCACAAAATATTACAGCAATGACAACAACAACAACAACAAGAAAATAAAAGGAGTTTAAAACAACAAAAACATTAAGACTGAAAAAAAGAAGTCAGTTAGTAGCATCTGTATGGCTTAAAGCTATTTGTATAACAGAATTGTCAACTCAGCAGCCAAAGCAAGCAGGAATATTTGTTGGCAATAGCAGAACAAATAAATTGAATTGCAACAGCTACCCAGCAGCAAGCAACACAGCCAAAGCAACAGCATAATACAGAGAGCAAAAAAGAAAAAAACATTTCAACTGATAACCATTCAGTCACTCTTTCAGTCATTCATTCATTCGTTTTAAGCCAACAAAATTCAAATATTATCTTATTGACTGTTATTGTTGTTGCATTTTAGCTTATCATGATTTTTAGCTTCCACGTTTTTTTTTTTTTCTTTTTTTGCAGATGATGAGTTTGATACCAAATAACCATAAACTGTCATTTGTTTGTTCCTTTCAGTCTGCCTTTGGCCAAAGGAGCCATTTGATTATTGCCATTGCCAGCCATGCCATAAGAAAATCCATAAATTTTTGGGACTTTTAACCGCTGATAACTTGGAACTCGAATTTGTTACAACAAAATGCCAAAAAAAATCGAACGAATTTGCCAAAAAAAAAAAAAAACAATGTGATTGACAATATATTGATATTTTGATGAAATATGATTAAAAACGAGGGTCGTTTTAGAAATTGTAAACCCAAAAGGATATTGTTGCGCTTTTACTCTTTAACCCTTTCATGCCCGATCTTGCCTATAGGCAACATTGTACATTTTTGTTCATAAATTCCGTAATTTTTAATTTTTTTAAATGATTTTTTTTTTGCAAACAAGCTTGGTTAAAAAAGTGTAAAACCAGAATACGTAGGACTCTGAATTTACTATCACTTCATATTTAGGCCATGACTAACAAACACATATCCTTAAAAAAATTTAGCTCTGACCCAAAAAATTCGGGCATGAAAGGGTTAAAAACATTTAAAATATAAGCTCGTAGATTGCAAGTAAAATAAAAATAAATTTATGTTTAGTTTCAATTAAACTACTGTGTGCCACTGTTCACTTGATGTAAACAACAACAATTGCTTTTCTTTGTTATTCCACTGTTTATACCCTTTGCATAAACAACAGATCGACAGATCTGTGTAACGGAGATCTTAAAACAACAATTATTGTCTTCAAACACACCGCGTCTTCACACAGGACTGAATGAACTTCACTTACTACGGTCGCCTGCTTTGCCTTGTCTTTTATATGGCAGAGTAAACAGTCTGATGAATGTTCTTGAAGGCGAATTTTTATGACTTCGCCTTCTCGAGATCTCTATAAATGTAAACATCGTTGTTTCAATATTGTTGTTTGTGTATTTTATTTACATTTATTCTTGTAGTGATGTTGGTGTATTTTTGTTTACTTGGTTACCATTTACCAGTATCTAGATTTTTAATTTTCGTAGCAATATATTTTTCATGAAACAGAGTACAAAAGAGTATCGTTGGCAGTCGAGCATCCCTTATGATGGATGGGATCTTGATTAAGATTGTAAGGACTCCAAGGGGTCCTTTAGTAAGGATAAACTCACTTTCTGTTAGGAACCGTGGTACAGTAATAATCCTGGAAATGAGACGGCCGATAACTATTCTAAATTAGGTTCTCATTGCATTAATGATGGTCTACTGGCCGGTTGAACTGTTGTACTTAAGTACACATAAGAAAATAGACTCATCAGCGAATAGATTTAAGTGACTCGAATCATTCAACAAAATTTACAGTCTTAGTTGTTGTTGCATTTACAAAGAAAGAGGAAAGACGTATAAACAAAAAAGAAAAAGGCAGCTAGCAGAGCAAACACACAATCTTCTTGTGAGTATGTAGTGTTCGTACGCGAATCATACTTATTTTGTGATTCGTGTATACGATGAGTCATGGAGAGTCGAAATCAATAACATCATGCGTATTGTTAAGTAAGAGTACCATGAGTATTTCAAACTTTGAGTATGAGTAGTATCAGTATGACATTAAAATAAGTATTAATGCTTATAAGTGTCAAAAATTATAAGTATGATTCGAATCTACGCATCGTTTTGAATACTCATTGCTGACCACTGACCTGGGGCTCTAACTCTGGCTTTACGTTTAATAAGCTAACACACTACCTACTGGCCTACGGCAACTTCGACACAAACTTGGATTAATCTTAGCCGATTTCCTTCAGAGTATGTTAAGATGAGGAGAAGAGAAGTTGAAGTTCATGGAGTTCATTGAAGTCGCCGTAGTCTAGTAGGTAGTGTGTTGGCTTATTAAACGTAAAGCCAGGGTTAGAGCCCCAGGCCAGACATCAAAACAAA
The DNA here is from genome assembly GCA_936449025.2 of Sarcophaga subvicina. Classification (NCBI taxonomy): domain Eukaryota; kingdom Metazoa; phylum Arthropoda; class Insecta; order Diptera; family Sarcophagidae; genus Sarcophaga; species Sarcophaga subvicina. The sequence goes on along the minus strand of OW388084.2, from coordinate 110,548,470 downwards.
TATACAAAAAGTATTTCTTCGGCGACTTCCTCTCAGCAGATTTCTGGCAAAAACTCTGAGAGTAAATAAAAATTGCCATGAAAAGTTTCTCAAAAATCTGTCGTTCGGAGACGACTTTAAACTGCAAGTCCCGCCACTCATTTATAAATTTAACACATACAACATAAGTGGTAAGAGAAACTAGGTCGTAATCCTGACTGAAGGTTTGTAATGACCAATTATGTATGTATGTTTGTATGTAAGGAAGCTAAGTAAGCCATCCATCAGGACTGAGGCAAAATTATCTCTGAAAGTAAGGCAAATACTACGATCGACGGTGTGTTATGCCTAGGCATCACGTAATACATGCAGCATACTGCCTGATTCCTCCTCTTCCTAAGTACGTTTGCAATCTAGAACATGAAGTAGCCCTCAATGTTTCATCAAGCCATCCAAATCAATTTCCCACCTACACTCGTTAATTATATCATGCATTTGTTATTATACTTCCCTAAAAATAAACACAACGTCATAGTATATTACCCGGCGCAAACCAAACAAATCTTGATCCATTCCTCTTGGATTGTGTCATACAAATGATTACAAATAAACGGCTGCTGCTGCTGCTACTACTGTTGGAATCCTTTAAGGAGAAATACTGATACTGATTTCAACTTGACAGATATAATGCAAAGAAAGAAAATAAAAGGAGCATAAGTATTATAAGGCAAAAAAAAGCAAAGCAAAGCAAAGATGAAAAAATCTAGACAATCTTATAAGTGAAAATCTCGTAAAACTTTTGACATGTTTTCTTTTGTGGTCATCGATTATAAATGAAATCCCAAAAGAAGATTGATTCAACAAAAAAAAAAGAAAAAATATTCCAAAGAAATAATATTGATAAGCAATAAGCGTCAAAGAATTTATTAAACGGTTTTTTTCATTTTTCAAAATTAAATTAAAAATATTGTTACGTTTTTAACGTTTAAAAATATTTGAAATATAAGCTCGTAGATTGCAAATAAAATAAAAATATTATTCGCCTAATTCTGTGTACCACTGTTCACAACTTGATGTAATCAACAAAAATTGCTTTGTTTGTTATTCCTTTGTTTACACCCTTTGCATAAACATTAATAATTACTAGACAATTGCTCGACAGATCTTTGTAACTGAGATCTTCAAACCACGATTACTTTCTTCAAACGCCCTGCGTTTTCACACAAGGTTCTGAGCAATTGAAGAGAGGCCATTACATCCAGAAAAAGTCACTGTTTGGTGCGTTCTTTGGTCCGAAGGTGTGATTGGACCTTACTTCTTCGAAAACGACGATGGAACGACTGTCACCGTCAATTCGGAGCGTTATGGTCACATGATAACCGACTTTTTTTGCCTGCTATTGCTATTGAGGTGCCACATGCCACACAACTCGAGCGAAAATGGCTTTGTTGCAAGAGACATTTCTTGGCCGCGTATTTTCTCGTCGTGGCGATATCAACTGGCCACCAAGATCATGCGATTTGACACCATTAGGCTCTTTTTTGTGGGGCTACGCGAAACACCGTGTTTATGCAGATGAACCTTCAACTCTTGAGCACTTAAAAACCAACATTCGCCCAGTTATGGCTGAGATGTGTCAAAAAGTGGTCGAAAATTACCTCAAAAGAATCAATACTTGCAACACTTCGCGTTGAGGTCATTTAAATGATGTAGTGTTTCACACATAATGTCAACGTTCAAACTTTACAATAAAAAAGAAATATCATGAATAAAAATATTTTATATGTGTTTTATTTACGTTTACTTTTGAAACCACGAAATTGATAACCCTATATTTTTGTTTACTTGTTTAACATTTTTTATGCATTTTGTAATCAGGTTTGTTTACTGCATTGTTTTGTTTTTGTAGCTTTGTTTATAATTTTAATGTTAAACGATGTAAAAGCAAAACACCAGTATCTAAATTTTTTCTTTTTTCTAACAATATGATTTCTTTTTTAAAAAGGATAGAAAAGGTCTATTCAAAGTCTTATTATTAATTTAAAAACCAAATGCCAAAAATGTCTTGTCGTGCTAATCTTCAAATTCAATCCACTTCCTTTTCAGTAATCAAAATTTTAGCAATTATTACTAGACCAGTTTATAACGTAATATCCCTAAAGTCCTTTGTTAATAATTTCACAAAAAAAATTTAATTGGTTTTCAAGTTAACTGGCTGAACGTTTCGTACGTGGCACTTTTCATACAAAAATTTTATGCAACTCTGGTTTGAATACGAGCACAAATAAAAATTACAATTAAAATCGCTTTCTTTTCATCCTTCTTTCTTTCTACTAGTTTTTCTTTAGTTTAGCATGACAAAAATATAGAAAAATAAGGGAAAGATAAATGAATAAAAAACGTGACCATAAAGCTGAAAAAATACTCAAAATTTTTTAAGTTTTTTAACTAAAGTGTAAGAAATTATTTGTTAAATTTTTTATACTTAAAATAAGAGAGTAATTCAATCATTATTTGATCAAACGAATACTTATTAAAAATAAAATAAAAAAATTCTTTAAAAGAATTCCTTAAACAAAATTAAATTGAATTCAATCGTATCGAATTGAATTGAAACCTTCATGAGAATGTTCTGTTAATAAAATCATTGATTATCCTCTCATAAAAGGAACTGAGCAGATAAACTGCTGTTATATTCCCTATTACAACTAAATGTACGAATACATACATACACACACATAGCAACTCTACGTATAGTGTATGCCAAAAGTCAAGTGTCAAAAAGATGCCAAAGAAAATCCCTTCTGGAGAGGATGTTTAAAAATAATAAAAAAATAAGTTCAATTCGTTCGTATTCTTTTATTTTATTGTGGGGTTTTATTTTTCATTTTCAATTTTAGATTTTCATTTCAATTTTTTTCCTGGTATTTTTCCCACTTATTTCCCTTTATTAAATTCCATTTTTGTGTGTGTATTTGTTTGCCCTACAAAAAAAAACAGAAAATTCGGGGATCATGTGTAACTAGAGCATAGGGATTATGGTTAAATACAATACTGACAATGGCGTTTTATTGTTTTAAATTTTTGTTTTTTTTTTTTGTTTTTTTCCCTTTTATCTAGAAACACGCAGCATTATTTTGTTAATATCAATGCCGTAAAGTATGCTTTGATGTTTTGTTAAAAACAAAAAAATTTTGTATATTTGCTTTGGTATGTGTTAACCAGGATAATCATATTTTCTATAGAAAATCCTGTTACAGATTTTTGTTTTTCGTTTAAAATGGGTCAAAAGCTTAGAGAGAAAAAATATACAAACAAGGGTTATTCGCAACATAGGCCCTCAAAACATATATACAAACATGTTTTTATTAGAAGTTTTAGAACATGAATTCGTTCCATGTTAATATTGTTACGCTTTTACCTTTTAGAAATGTTTAAAATATGAGCTCTTAGATTGCAAATAAAATAAAGAGAAATTTGTGTTTAGTTTTAATTAACACTCTTTATTATTCACATAATTCTGTGTGCCACTGCTCACAACTTGATGTAAACAACAACAATTGCCATTTTTGGTATGCCTTTGTTAATACCCTTTGCATAAACAATAACAATTAGGTAGGTAGGTAGAGGTGGCTGCCCATCCAAGAAAAATTTTTGCATGTACTCACTTAGGCCGCATTGGGTCCATTGTGCTACCACCGTCATCAGTTCTCCCCTAGTCTCGAAACCATTCGGAGCTCCTGATGAAGTGATTCAGGCTGTCAATGTTAATCCTTGACAGTTCCTCCAGATCATCCATGTAGTAAGTACCCAAGTACTTCCTTCTCCTTTGGCAAAGAGCCGGGCATGTAACCAGCAGATGAGGGACAGTCTCCTCTTATTCCTCATATCTGCAGCTTCTGCAGAAGTCGTTAGCAAGGTGTCCAAGACCAATGCGCCTCGCATGCGTACCCATAATGCAATGCCCCGTAATGACACCGACAACTACACTGAGCGCGCCTCTTTGGAGTTTATGTAGGCTCATCGTGGGCCCCTCATCCAGCCTTGGCCAGATTTTACGAGCCGTTCTACCCGTGTCCGAGGGCACCCACCTGTCGTTGACGGAATCGACGATCGTATTATCAATTATGAGCTTGCTAGTCCTCATAGGTATGCCCAGATTCGAGAACTCATCGGAGAGTTCGATGGTCATGCCCTGCCTGGCAAGTTCATCAGCTCTACAGTTATCCGGAATACCACTGTGCCCCGGGGCTCACACGATATGGATGTCATATCGTTCCGTACACCGTCTTGGAGTTCATCACATTAGAACACAGAGCCTTGATAGCCGCCTGGCTATCAGAAAGTATGGTGACGCTCCGCTTGAAGACCCTTCCGTCCCCAATAATACTCGCCGCAGCCTGTATGGTCACCACCTCAGCCTGAAAGACACTGCAGTGGTCTGGTAGGCTTATATACTGAGCTATTCCAACCGATTCCGAAAAAATTTCACTGCCAACAGCTCCGTTCAGCTTAGAACTGTCGGTGTAGATTTATACGGAACAACAATAACAATTACTATACAATTATTCGAGAGATTTTTGTAACGGAGATCTTCAAACCACGATTACTTTCTTCAAACGCACCGCTTCCTCACACAAGGCTGACTGAACTTCAACTCACTCCCCTGCTTTGCCTTGACTTTTATATGAATGTCTGATGAATGTTCTTGAAGGCGAATGTTCGTGAATTCGCCTTCTCGAAATCTCTATAAATGTAAACATCGTTGTTTACATTTATTCTAGTAGTTTTGTTTATGGATTTTTATTAACTTGTTTTTTTTACTTGTTTTATTTACTTGTTTACCATTTGTTGTTATTTTAAGCAGAACGATAATTTGTAAACAGGTTTGTTTACTGCATTGTTTTGTTTTTGTAGCTTTTTTATAATTTTAATGTTAAGCGATGTAAAAGCAAAACACCAGTATCTTGATTTTTCATTTTCGTAACAGTATTTTGGAGATTTTCAATTCCATCCAAGAAGGTAAATTGATTGCTTCTCGACTACTAATCCGTCATGTGCTCTATACAATGCGTTATAATCCCTTCCTTCTCTCTGTAAGGACGTTGTACAATGGGTCAATTCGACCTCCGGGTACTGTACTTGTCTTTATTGACAAGTACACGTCCTCTAACCTAACTTAACCTAACCATGCGTTATAAACCATTTGCTTAAGAATTCCGATCATTTTTCCCCACAGAGAAGCTCATTCTCATAACTATGCTTTGTTTAACAACATTTTGCATATGGCTGCTAGCACTGTGAGCTGGTATTGCCATACTTTATGGCATTATTACAACAGCATAAATAAATAAGCCCAACAATATCGACATTTCAGACGATAATATGATTCTCAGTTAATAAATTACCACAAATGGAAGAAAAAGATTGTGATAAAAATCATTTCACATTAAATCTTATATTGTTGTAAAGCAGTTGGCCAAAGCAAACCAAACCAAAAAAAGGAAGCCACTGTTATGGTAGGAGTTTAAAGTCACCTACCCAGGCTACTACTCTTCTGCTACAATAAAACAATGGCCAACACACTTAAAATTATAACTTTGAAACGGTTTCTTGAAGTAAAATGCTTCTTTAAAGGGTTTCTGGTTGGTTTTTTATTGTGATTTTCTGCTCTTATCTCTCTGAAAGGTGGTTAAAAAAGTAACAACTTCCTTTACATTTTGAAAGCAAACTCATACCAGTAACAACAACAACAACAACAACAATAAACGACACAATTGTAATGATGCTGATGATCAGCAACATCATCTATAATGTCTGATGTTCAAGACTCTCATTTCACTCTCCTGGCTGTACGCCGGCTTTAAATTTGTTGCCAATATAAACGAGCGTCTGGTATTTGTTTTAAAGGTTTTTTATGGCTTTTAATGCGTTATTGAAAGTTTTTTTTTTCGATTTTTTTTCGGTTTTAAGCCAAGAGATTATTTTCTTTAGATAGAGTAAAGTATTGTTTTTAAAGGCTTTAAGTTAAAACAATAACAAAAACAACAACAACAACAAGTAAGTAACCAAACAAACAAAAAAAAAAATGCTAAAAGAAATCTTTTAATGATAATGTTATGAAGTTAACAATGAAGATTTAGTAGTCGGTTAACAGAAGCCCTTAAGGTTAGATAAAACGTTAAAGAAGGGATTATGATTTGATAAAAAGCCAACATTAATGCTACCAGACATTAAACTATAACAACAACATGATATTTTTATTAAATGCCAACATATTTTAAGACAATTTAAACGCTTAATGGCCAAATTTGTAAAATATAAAAAAATAAGATTAAATTTACCAAAAAATTTTTAAAATTTAAATTAATTTTTTTTTTATTTTTAAAAATTTTGTGAATAATTGCCGTCGCTATAAAATCAATTTCCCGGCAGTAAATAACACAGCTTTTAACTTTCATTTGTAAATAACATTCATACTGAAAGTATAGTTTCCCAATTAAAATTTTAAATTCAATATGTTTCAGAGAATTTTTCTCAGGATTTTTAAGACGCTCATAAAAAAAAACAGCAGTTAATACAGGTTCATGGATACTCTACATAATGATTCTCCTGCTCTGTATGCGCAGTATTCAACAGTGTTCAAAGTGCCAATTGCTATTCCATTCGGAAAGATGTTGATAGATATCCACGTGAAAGAGCTTGGGGATTTATGATATGCAAGATGCAAGATTGCACGTACGGAAATCAGACGAGCGACAATAACTTGTTAGAAAATAGCAACAAAGGTAAAATTATTATTAATTATTATTTATTATTATTATTGAATCTTTCTTAATGAAATTTACAATAGTTTTCAAATCTTAAAGCTATTTTGAAGGTTAATAGTTAGCACCAGTGTGTTAACAATATAATGTATTCAAATCTTATAATAACACTACTTTAGATATTAGGGTCAGTGCAGCCGTTGAGCGAGGCTCAATACGTCATTTAGTTTTAACCTTTGATGGCCGTCGAATTAAAGCACGTCCTTGCCAATGCGTTGGGGGGAATCGTTAGTTTACCGGCGTATTTTATGGCGAATTTTTTAATTTCTTCCTGAATTGTAGGAATATTGAGATCTCTATGGATATTGTCGTTACGAATATACCATGGAGCTCAGACAATTTGTTGTAACAGCTTGGACTATCTTCTTTGTAATTTTAAAACGTTAGACGCGCAAGCACTGCCCCAAAACTGAATGCCGTAGGTCCATATTGGCTTTATAATGCATTTGTATAAAAGAACCTTGTATTCAAGGACCAATAATCCAGTGCATTTGAATGGATTTCAACTTAACATCCGCCAATTTGGCCTCGATGCGACGGGACCATGTTAGACGCTGGTCTAATTGGACTCCCAGGTATTTGAAGTGATTTTCAACAGGGACATCAATATTATTTATTTTTATTTGCGGGCAGTCTTGTGAGAGGTGAGAGATGTGCTACACCAGATGGAAGGTCTTATACATGTGCCCTGTGATATGGATTACACCACCACACTGACTTACTTACAAAATTGGTCACTAATAGTCAGGATAACAACATAGCTTCTCACACCACCCATGTAGTGTGTGTTGATTTTAACCATAAGTGGAGGGGCCCTACTGTTTAAATCGACTCCGAACGATAGACTTTTGAGAAACTTTTCATGGCAATTTTGCCAAAAGACTGCTGAGAGGCCGAAGAAATAATTCTTCATATTGCGTTTTGCTCGAGATTGAACACACTACCTACTAGGCTACGGCGATTTCGCACACGCGATGAACTGAATTATTACATACATACATAATTGGTCATTACAACCTTTCAACAGGGTTACAAGCTAGCTTTTTATACTAATTGTGTTGTGTGTGTTAACTTTACGCATGATTGGTGGGACGTACAGTTGAAAATCGACTTCGAACGACAGATTTTTGAAAAGTTTCCGTGGCATTTTTTTAATCTCAAAGGTTTTGGTAGAAATCTGCTAAGGGTTAGTCGCCGAAGAAAAATTTTTTGTTTCATATTTTCGTTCCGATGTCGGATATCGGGTTAGAACCGTGGCCTTATGTCTAATAAGCCAACACACTTCTAGACTACGGCGACTTCTGAACTCGATTATTATCTCACACTAATCTAATGCTTTGACAGTATTTAGGTTGATTTATGTCGACTTTAATGAGCTTAGCTTACTTGGATCCTATATGGACCCATTGTATCAACAATATTAATTATTCCGTTAGCATTGCGTAAATCATAAAATCTTCTTCTGCTAGACACACTATGTCAATAAATTCTGTGCCCAAGAAATCTTCTTCTTAAGCTTCCAGACTCTCGACAATGTTCTTTGGTCTCCTCTTGTTTATCGTCGTCACAGTTTCTGAAGAACTCGTTATGAGTTATTCACATATTCCGGAAATGTGCACCCAGAGGCCAGCCTATCGTTATAACTGCTTTGAGGTTCCAAAGATAGAATACAGTCAGGTTTAATGCAAATTTTGTTTTGCATTTTGTATATCTAGCCAGATCACGTCTTGTCTGTCTCCAAGCGGATTTATTATCCCACGTTTCTCTAGCAAATGAATGAAGTTTGGGTTTCAGAGAGAAGAGTTTACTCCTCTCTGGAGAAATTCCAATCTCGTGTATGAATTCAATTGAATTTTCTGTTATGCCTGAGAGGTCTAACGTCTGCTTAACTGGGGAGTGTGTAACGAAGAACATAATGCCCTATGGAAGGTTTTTGGATGCAGATCAGACACTGAAACTCTGATTACCATGATGCTTTAATTGAGTAACAAATAAAATGCCGACAAACCTCGTTATTTAAGAAGCAAGGACCACAGCCAATATAAAACCAATATTTGGTAGTGTTTAGTTCAACAAAAATAATAATTTTTATTTAAGCCCATACGGTATCATTTAAATACTTTGTTTCAGACAACATACATATAAATTATGCTGAACTATGCTAAAGTGATTGCCACCCGGATGTGTTTACATAATACGGTTGCAAGCTGTCTTTGCCACCGAAGAGCGACAGGTTCATTACTAAGTATTATTTTCATTCGTATGTGTCATGCATCTCCGTGGGCAAACGGTAAATGAACTTTTGGTTTGAAGCCAGAGTCCATGTTTAACATGATTTTTACGATTTATTTATTAAAAAACAATGTTTTCTGATTAAAACAAAGCTTTTGTTTATTTGTTACCCGGTTTTTTGTGTTCTGTTTTTTATGTTTTCATTGGTTCAGCAGCCATAATGCCGCTGCTCTACTACACTACACCCATAAAACAGTCACAGGCTATAAAATTAAACATTTATCCTGAGAGCCGAAAACAGAATGAACCCTGGTAGCACATTTATGTATATGCTCGTACTATTTCTGGCAGTGATGCTGCCTGGCTGCCTAACTGCCTGCCTGCCTGCCTTCTATTTTGTTGTGGCAACTGCAACTGGTATGTTAGCGGCGAAGCTTTTTTGTGTCAATTAAATGTTGGCTGAATGTGTTTTGTTTTGTTCTTTTGGTTTTTGCTCATTTTCATCTTTCAACAGAGGCTCTTTAGCAACAGCAACAACAACAACAACAACAATATTACATAAACATAGTGGCAATAACAGGAGCAACATGTATATAAACAAAGCCTCTTGCTTGCGTTCTACAACGCTAAACTCTGTACTCACTTGTGGCAAAATATTGTGGCATATACGGGAAGCCACAGAGCATCAAAAGCAAAAAAGGCTTCTTATTTAACAGTTGGCTGGTAAAACTAAAGCAACAACAAAAAAAAGAAGGTAAACAGAGTCAATGCCTTATTTGAACTCGTAACTCTTTTGACTTCAACTGCAACACAGAAAAGCAAATGGCACGGGAAAAATAACTTTTTTTTTAAGAAGAACAAAAACAATAACAAAATACTGTTACTAAGTATAAATAAAAATAAATACGAAATATATGGAGAGGGGCTGCTCTCAACGCCGATACGCTATGTGATGAGTGAAGCTGCTGATGATGCTGCATCAGCTGAACTTGGATCATATTAAACAATTTTATCTTTAAACCACATCTGAACCAAATAAAATAATTGAAAGTAGCGATAAGAATCTCCGCTCTCTACCATTTTCTTCCTTCCTCTCTCCTCTTTAAACTGCTTAACATTTAAAAAAAAAATCTTTTAAGCAGCTTCGTTTGCTTGCCAAACCAAACCAAACAGCGCATGTAGCTGTGGAATTTATCGTTAATGTAAACCGAAGAGAAGTATTGAGCAGATCCTCCATCGCTTTACTAACGTAATTTCTTTAAATAGCCTTCTTCTGCCTTCTGCTTTGTGTTTTGTGGATTTGCAAACAGTGTCTGTAACTCTTTTTTATTTTGTTTTCGGGGGTAACGCTGTCAATAATCCATTCATTGTAATGTTTAACAGAGTTGTAGAGTGCAGACCTTAAATTACCTCCATAACAACATATTGTCATGTTGCAAGTCAAAATCAAGAACTTAAAAGACAAATAAAATTTTAAAAGATGCTCTACCAGCAAAGGAATTCTTTTCCATTCCAACTAATGTGAGAAAATTTATTTATAAACAGTTTTTCTTAATAATACTGTCAGCATTTAAAATTTTCTTTTTTCATTTTTTTCTCAGGAATAAACTTAAAATTTTTTAACTACAGACAATGATTATTTGAACTCATATAAGTAATTTTTTAGAAATGAAGGTCCACCAACCATGTAGAAAATTAATCACGATCGTATCAAACTTCCAGAGAGGGTTTACTTAAAATCACTCACACCATTTAATGGTCCTTCGAGCCGGATATGAACCAGCGGCCTATGGATTTACAGTCCATAAATGAAATAATATGGCACTTGTCCATTAGCTTTAGTAACAGTTCAGTAAATATGCATCCGGATGCAGAACCAGTCTTCACGAATTATTGAAATGCAAATGAACTGCTTCCGATTATTTTTAGAAGAGATAACTACGGTCCCTGCCTCCTATGCTTAATAACAGGATTTCAATTACTTAGAAATCATAAAGGCATTGTGTAGTGCTTTAAGTTATTAACTACGAACCCGAGAAATACTAGTTCGAATTCGGGAGGTACATAGGTAGGTTGGAGTGGTACCTTTGCTTAAAAGCACACACATCATTTAATGGTCCTTCGAGCCGCATATGAACCAGCGACCTATAGATTCACAGTCCATAAATGAAATAATATGGCACCTGTGCATTAGCTTCAGTAACAGTTCAGTAAATGTGCTTTCGGTTGCAAAATCAGTCTTTCAGAATTATTGAAATTCAAATGAACTGCTTCTGATTACTCTTAGGAGAGATCACTACAGTCCCTGCCTCCCATGCTTAATATCATGATTTCAATTGCTTTGAAATCCTAAAGGCATTGTGTAGTGATTTAAGTTCGTAACTGCGAACCTGAGGAAAACTATTTCGAATCCGGGAGGTACATAGGGAGGTTGGAGTGGTACGTTTGCTTAAAATCACACACATCATTTAATGGTCCTTCGAGCCGGATATGAACTAGCGACCTCTGGATTTACAGTGTAATGTATAAATGAAATAATATGGCACTTGTCCATTAGCTCCAGTAACAGTTCAGTAAATATGCATCCTTCGGTTGCAGAACCAGTCTTCAAGAATTATTGAAATTCAAATGAACTGCTTCCGATTACTTTTAGTACAGGTCTCTAGCGATTTAAGTTCGTAACTACGAACCCGAGAAATACTGACTCGAATCCGGCAGGTAGGTAGGTTGGAGTGGCAGCTTTGACATCAAAAGCACACTTGAGCACGCATAGCGGGCCGTTGTGAAGCCTCGTCCGGGAGACGAGGAAAAACTTTTAATCCTTGTTTTTTTGTTTAAAATTAGAGCATTATTTAAATAATTCATCATGGAAGCCCCTTAACCCCTTACTTCTCTAAAAAGCATAAAAACAACAAAGAACCTCTGCAATCGCGCACTCACTTAATGGACTCCAAAAAATACATTTTCTATATAAAAGCCCCTGTAGATTTTCTGTATTTCCCACAATTATTGACAAATTTTTATCAAATCAAGCTTCATTTTTGCCCACTGCTTCTCTTGGTAGTAAATGAGTTCCACACAGCATCTTCATCTTACATGGTTTGCATGATTTGAGCCCTATTATCTCTGGTCCTGTTTCTGGAGCTTTGAATACTACATTCTAAGACCAAGATTGTAGTCGATTCATACCACTTTCCACATTGGATCCAGGATATAATACATATATATATATATATAATACTTTGAGGCACTTGTTGAGGCACATGTTGAGGCACATGTTGAAGCACATGTTTAGGCGCATGTTGATGATTATTTGCAAAGGCAGACTTCAGGAATAGTTTTTCATACATAAAGGAGCTGAAATTGCAGTTTAAAAACGTCTAAGAAAGTACTAAAAATCTTAAGCAGATTTATATATTTTTGAAACTTCCTAAAAATATGCAACATTTTAAATTTTTCCATTATTTTTTGGATTTTTTTTTTGCTTAATTTTCTCTTTTAACTTTCCAACTAATTATTCAATATTTGCATACTTATTTGTTTCCGTTTAATTTATTTATACACTAACTTTTCATGCCATTAAAGCCAAGCTTCTCGTATTATTTGCTTTTAACCCCTAAAAGTATGCAAATATTTGTTTCTTTTTTAGTATTATTATTGAAATTTTTCTCAAGTCTGCGCCAGCACAGCAGTAAATAGCCAAAGGAAAGGCGGACTTGCTGCTCAAAATTTATTTAATCTTTTAACGTAATAGATATTGGCTATTTTCGAAAATATTTTGTTAAAAAGGAAGGCGAGTTCATTTTTATTAAGTGAGAATTTGCTTATAAAGTAAATGCTTTACTAGCTGCTATAGAAAATACCTAAAAGGGGTGGAAATAATAGATTTTATGGCCAGTAATAACTGAAGTAGTCTGAAGAACAAGAAATAAAAAAAACTCCATGAAATTGCAATCAAAACTTTGGCTATTTAAAAATCAGGCAAGAAGAACAAATCAAAAAAAGAGGAAAAAGAAAGGCAAAATGTACAAGCAAGCATTAGTTTATGGGGAGAAATTTACTGCATACTTCACTGCTTATCATTGCAAGCTTTTGGAAAAATGTTTGATTTTCTGCATCATTGCTAAAGGAAATGTTAAACAAAATCGACAAAAATCCAAAGAGCCAACTAAAACTACCAACTATTGTTATAAAAAAAACGACGTTCATTTCAAGTTAACAAACTATGTTTGTGGTTAATCACAGTAGAAAGAATGCAGACGAAAGATTGAAGAAAGAATAGAAAAACTCATGTTTAAAAAGCCAAAAACTTTGACGGGAAGGAAGACAAAAGTTTCTGAAGAGTTTTGAGCGCTGTAAAGCAAAATGAACAAGGAAATGATTTTTCCCTGAAAGAAAATAAAATAAAAAATAAATATATGGAGCACTTAAAGTCAATAAACTTATGAGAGACAATGAAATTTGAAAGACAAAAATTTAAAAATGGCGTATTAATACAATACATGTACAGCCAAACGATTTTTGTACAGTTAACAGTTTATTAATATTTAGAAAGCTCCTGAAGATATGCTTTAATTGTGAATATTATGGTAACCCGTGAATATATGCTTTAAAAGCTTAATATGAATTGTCAAAAATGTTAGCTCACTAACTAAAAGTCAGTTAATCTTGAGATCACCCACAGTTACTAAATTATACATACGGTTAAAAAATTTCCGAAATTTTTGACTAATCCGTTTTCGTTGAAAATCTTTATAGTTTCCTTGATGTTAAGCCGGTCTTTTGCATTGGTTAAAAAATTTCTGAAATTGAACTGAATTGTGGCCCTGCACAGGCCCACAAAGGTATGCATCCGATTTACAAATTTCACAAATTTCTGAACCAAAGCAAAAGACCGTCTTAAAATCGAAGAAAGATGTCAGGCAATTATAAATATTTTCAACGAAAACGGATTAGTTAAAAAATTTCTGAAATTTGTTATCAGTATGTATACTTTTGTGGCTGAGTGTATAGTAAATAATAATATAACAAAAGGTTTTCGAATATTTTAAGCCGAAAGTGGCCTGCGACATTTGTTAAGGAGCCATTATGAACATAGTATGCTTCAAATGTTACTTTTCAAACGACTCCTAAGTATATGCTTTAAAATAAAATATTTAATGCAAAAGTAGAATACATTTAATAACATTAAAATGACAGAAATAATGCATTATCGTTAGGAAATTGTAAATTGTACATTGTCCACAGAATATACGCTTTAAGTGCCTAATAATTAAATAACTAGCTCCTTGGTATATGCTATAAATTTTTAATTCTTTGTAAATGAAAATTTTTAAGCCAAATAACAAACAGTTGTTGTACGAGAAATCAGGTCATCGAGTACATAAATCTCCAACTCATTGTCCTGGGTTACTAACCCTTAAAAGTATACTTTAAAACTCCTTCAACCAATGGGAGTTTAGTAAATCCAAACAAACAAATTAAATATGTAATGTTTATTGGTTTCTCCTTACAAACTAAACCTTACTGATTTATTAAAATATTGTATATTGTAGCCTACTTTAAGGGCACCTCTCATTTTAAGATTTATTAATAATACATACAAAATATATTGGCCAAGCCAAAAATTTCATTAGCAAATAATGGCATGGCCCGTAGAATTATGGCAAACCCCATTAAACAATTGATAAACACATAATTTAAATGTAAAACCAAAAGTACTAGCATACCTTAGGGAGTTCGAACTCTATTTTGTTGATAATTTAAAATATTTCTTGTTTCTTGTTTGCAATTTGCAATACGATGATAGTCAAAGCAAAGAATAACAATTTTGCTTAAATTTTCATTATGGTAATTTTCTTCAATTATTGATTTCAAATAAATCAAATACAAAAACCCCCACAACACACACATTGGCAATACAAACAAACAAATGCTTGGCGTACATTGCAGCATAATTCTATTGCCTACTGTTGGGCTGAAGCTGAAGCTAAAAATAATTTGATGCCAAAAAATAACGAAACAAAACAAGAACAAAAAATAGAAAAGAAATCGTAAATTGGGAAAATTCTCTCATTATCGAAAAGTGTAAGCAAATATGCCTGCCTGACTGCTTGCAAGTAAAATAAACAGAATACTTTAGCAACCTACTACTACCCCTTGAGCCTTCTTAGTAATGCAAAGAGTTTGCCTCTCTATGAAATTTATATTTGTGGCTTATTCATTAGGTTTTAAGCCCGCAAAATGCACGTATGTACATACGCACACACTTAGATACCAATTATAGCTAAAGAATATGCCACAATATGTTGTATACCACTGATACCAGAAGAACACTACACTACAACAATTGCAATTGCAATGGCAAGTACCGATTTGGGTCTATTTCTCTTGGTTTCCTTTTTTTTGTATTTTTTGGTTTTGGCCAATAGCATCATATATTGCAGTACAAGTGTGTGTGTATAGATATAAACAGCAGCATAAAATGTTAAAACCACTGACATAAGCAATTCCCAAATGCTAAATACACAAAGAATTGGAAAGTATTTTAAGTTGGCCGCCTGCAATGATAGTTTTCTGCATCGTTTTATTTCTTTTTTGTTCTCTTTTTTCTTTTTGTTTCTGTTATTATTGTAGTTGGTTTTATTAACAGGCCTATAAAATAAGGAAATACAATTGAGATGAACGCATTCTACAATTACCAAATACAAAAACAAAAAAGCTTCCAATAGTAGCAAATAAAAATTGCATTAAAATCTAGTGAATGCTCAAGGCACTATGAGCGGTGTAGCTTCAAATGTGGTGTATAATGCATCCAACTTTCATCATATTTTCAGGCCCTTTCCTAAGCCATAGCATACGTTATAGTCCAGAAATTCGTGTGTTAATAATATACTCCCAGAAGCATTGAGCTGTAGACTTCGCTTAAACATCATTACAGCAGTTAAGAATAGATTAGGTTAGGTTAGGTAACTTAGCTAATACTAAGGTCCATTGTGATACATACATATTCGGTCATTACAACTCTTGAGACAGAATTATGATCTAGCTTCTTACACCACTTATGCTGTGTGTGTTAATTTTTATACATGAGTGGCGGGATCTACAGTTTAAGGACGACTGCGAAAGGCAGATTTTTGAGAAACTTTTCATGGCAATTTCTTATTTATTCTCCGAATATTTGCCACAAAATCCTCCGATTTTCCAAGCGACAGAGTTTTGAGAAAATGAACTCGCCTTCCTTTTAAACAAAATATTTTCGAAAATAGCCAATATCTATTGCGTTAAAAGCAAGTCCGCCTTTTCTTTGGCTAGTTACTGATATTCTGGCGCAGAATTGAGAAAACTTTCAATAATAATATTAAAAAAAGAGAAAAAAATTGCATACTTTTAGGGGTTGAAACCAAATAATACGAGAAGCTTGGCTTTAATGGCATGAAAAGTTAGTGTATAAATTAATTAAACGGAAACAAACAAGAATGCAAATATTGAGTAATTAGTTAGAAAGTTAAAAGAGAAATTTGAACAAAAAAATACTAAAAAAGACTTGTGTAAAAATTTAAAATGTTGCGTATTTTTAGGAAGCTTAAAAAATATAAAAATCTGCTTAAGATTTTTAGTACTTTCCCAGATGTTTTTAAACTGCAATTACAGTTCTATTAAGTATATAATCATATACCATAATCAATTTTACCCGCGAGTTAAACATTCCTTAAATCAGATATCAGAAAGAGAAAAAACTCCGCCAGAAGGTTAGTCAAGACCCCAATTTCATTACCTTCATGTTCAGGAACTTAATACATCATATGCCAATAGGATCTAAAGCAATCCAACTTACCTTCATACTTTATATTGTTACGAATAGGACAAAAATCTAGATACTGGTGTTTTGCTTTTACATCGCTTAACATTAAAATTATAAACAAAAGTTACAAGAATAAAACAGTGCAGTAAACAAACCTGTTTACAAAAATTGTACTTCTTAATACAACAACAAACACCAGCATAAAAAGAAATAGTAGACAAGTAAACAAAAATATACCAACAACTCTACAATAATAAATGTAAACAACGATGTTTACAACGATGTTTACATTTATTACATATCTTTCGAGAAATAGAAGTCATGAGTGTTTGCCTTCAAGAACATTCATCAGACTGTTTACTTTGCCATATAAAAGGAAAGGCAAAGCAGGCGACTGAGTTAGTGAAGTTCAGTCAGTCTTGTGTAAAGTTGCGGTAAGTTTGAAGAAACTAATAGTGGTTTGAAGATCTCCGTTACAAAGATCTGTCGAATAATTGCCTAGTAATTGTTATTGTTTATGCAAACGGTATAAACAGAGGATAACAAACAAAGCAACAAATTGTTGTTGTTTACATCAAGTTGTGAACAGTGGCACATAGAATAGTGCGAATAATAAAGAATTTTAATTAAAATTAAACACAAATTTATTTTTATTTTATTTGCAATCTACGAGCATATATTTTAAACGTTTTCGAAAGGTAAAAACGTAACAATATAGTATATGCTTCATGCTTGATGACAATCATAATGTAAAGCACTGTAGCTTATTTTCCTCAGATAACCTCAGTTTTAACTTTCCATTCAACATCATACAAAATTGGCCATTACAACCCTTCAGTCAGGGTTACGACTTAGCTTCTCACACCACTTATGTTGTGTGCGTTAATTTTTATATATGAGTGGCGGGACCTACAGTTTAAATTCGACTGCGAACGACATATTTTTGAGAAACTTTTCATGCCAATTTTTTGTTTAGCATTCCACATCACTTCCCATAATAAAAAATTTATAAAAAAATCTATCCATAATCCCATAGTGCAGCAATATTGGTAGTAATTTAAGCTGGTATCATCACCATATGAAGCTATATAAAACTGACATATCTCTTTACGTTATTATTGTTATTGTTGTTGTTGTTGTTGGCATTGTATCGAGCAATTTTCAGTTCTACAGATACAAACTATCGGAAAAAAAGTCACACAGTCGTTGTAGTCACTGTGGTAGTGGTAACACCATCTGTGTGTGCTTTCAATGTAGAGTAATGGTGTTGGTTATAAAACAACAACAACAACAAACTTGCTTGTATTTTTTTTTAAATTTTTTTTTAATTTGTTGTTATTGTTTTCTTTGTTTTGTTGTTGTTATTTGTTTATTTTGTAATGCAAAACTACATTTATAAAGCAAACAACAATATCTGTGAGTGAGTAAAGCAACTTATATAGGTATGTACAATGTATATACGAATATAGATATGTATGTATGTATGTGTATAACATACATACTGCCTTTTTTCATGCGATATACAATACGATACATTTGCGATACACTATGGAAGACATTGTCTTCTGCCAATTTATGTAACACTGGCATATGTGATTACAATCAAATTAGATACCGAAACTTCATCAATTATTAAAAAGACAGCAAATACTATTATGTTTTGAGGTTGAACAACAACAACAACAATAGTTAAAATAAGAATAGTAAAGTTTTAAGAACTTATACTTGTATATGCTATTTAATAGCAACAAAAAAGAAAAAAGTTTCCGAAGAAGACAGAAAAACAAAACCCCACCACATTGTCAAGGGGGGGCAGCTTGGCATATAAAGGATAAACTGCATATTTAGATATGCAGTGTCAAAGAGTTTTATGTTTATGGTAAAACAGATGCTAATGTTACTGCTGCTTACTGCCTGTTTGCCTAGCTGCCTAGCTGCCTGCCTGCCTGCCTGCCATAGTTTACCATCATGGTCTTGTAAATCTATTTTTTTCCAGGCTTGTTGTTGTTGTTATTATTGTTGTTGACTATTCAAATATGCCATTCTATTGTATGGCATTATGGTGTAATATGTACGGTTTTTCAAATAAGCCGTAGCTTAAGATTCATTTCTATTTCTTTTCCTCTCTCCGTCTGTCTCTGTCTATTTTCTTGTATTTATTTTTATAATCTGTGACAGCTAAAGACAATAAGGAAGTATTTTATATGAAATGGGAAAACAATAATAAATAATTAATTATACCGAGAGAGAGAGAAAGGGAGAGAACTAAGAAGCTTTACATACCTTAACGAAAAAACGAAAGAAGAGAAATAAAGGAAGCAAGAAAGAAGAAAACACAGATTTTAAATTGATTGTTAAAGATTGATTTGTTCTGCAAGTATAGCTTAAGAGATAAGAAGAAGAAGAAGAAGAAAAAAAGTAAACATTCGATATTTCTGACATTTAATTAAGAATCTGAATTCTGTCTATAACAGTAGAACGATAGAATGATGAAGTAACCCCTACAAAAATGCTGCAGCAAAAGTAGTTCAATGTTAAATTCAAGCAAAATATTGATTTGGAATGGAATTTTTTAAAATTCTGAAATGCCTTCACAATTCTCGGATGCCCTCATGAATGCACTGAATCTGTGTGATGTAATATTCGATCGTATAGACTTGTAATCCAGACGTCTTGCTGCGCCGCCAATTAAAATAAATTTAAAGGAAAGACATTACACAAATGTCCAATTAATTTTTAATAATTTTATAGATTTTGTTTCCCGTTGTCCTGATAATTCAGATGAACGGGCCTGAGTAGTACGCATTCGATCAGTTTCTAATCTCATTTCTCGTTGTTCGAGTGGTTCAAGGGAACGGGTCTCAGCAGCATATACTCGAGGATTTTCCAGCCGAAATGCTCGTCTGATTCTGAGGCTCGTAATGTTCTTTTCTTCCGTGATTGAGGTGTAGGTCGACCAATTGCTTGTCATTCATTTTGTATAATTTTCAGTGACGCCATCCAACGGAAACTAATCGTACCAACCTCCGTCGACTCATGCGCAACAACTTTGTTAAAGAATGTACAGTTTGCGATTTAATACATTATAAGTAATTTTCAGTGGCGCCACCTGCCGGAAATTAGTCATACCAACTTAGAAACCTTCCCCGGCTCATGCGCAACAACTTTGCTGAAGATCTTAACATGATCAAATGCATAGTTTACGATTCTATAAGGTACATACAAACAAACATTCATTTTTATATGGGTATGTGGGCGTGGCACTACGCCTACTTGAAATTTTAAAATAAAAAGTAGCCTATAGATCCTTCCAGACATACAGGAAGGTACTGTTAAAATTTCAAGAAAATCGGTCCTGCCGTTTAGCCGTCTGTAGACTTCAAACAAGCCCACAAACAAATAAACACACATTCATTTCTATATATAAGATAAAAGCCTATATCTGTCTACCGTAGTGCTATGATTTTCCAATTTCTTACTATAAATCAAGCTATCCTTGGCTCTGGATATCTTCGGCAATTTCGCTAATGTTACAGTAATTGCCCCTTTCATAATTCTTCTGTTGTCGCACCCTATTTTCAAGTGTTGCCTCTGAAGTTCCTCTGAAATTATCATGTAGCGACCAATAAATAGGTTTTGTTTTATAGTCCGCTAATTCCCGGTCAGCATAATCCAGCCATTTCCAAATTCTCACTGCAGTATCGTTGCCCTTTGCATCCAGAATGTCAAGCATTTTGTCTACAAACCATAGGTTCCTTCACTCATATATAAAATAAATGCACACCACATAAGTGGTGTGAAAAACTAGGTCGTAATCCTGACTGAAGGGTTGTAATGACCAATTATGTATGTATGCTCCTGAGAGCTTTATGAAGTTGTGAATTATATTCAAATCTCCTTCTGCTAGACACGTTCTGTCAATAAATTCTGTGCGCAAGAAATCTTCTCCTTATGTTCCCAGACGCCAGACACCCAAGGACAGAAGAGATGTTCTTTGGTCTCCGCTTCTTTCTTGTCGTCACAGCTTCTGAAGTAGTCGTTATGAGGTATATACTGTCTTAGGACGTGTGCATCCAGAGCCCAGAATTTCTTTATAACTGCTTAGCATTGAGTTTCATAAGCTGATATCTTTTCAGATTTAATGCAAAACTTGTTCTGTCAACATCATGCCAGATCACGAGATTTATTATCCCACGTTTCTCTTGCAAATGAATAAAGCTTGGGTTTCAGAGAGTAGAGTTTACTCCTCTCTGGAGAAATTCCAATCGCATGTATGAATTCAATTGAATTTTCTGTTATGCCTGCTGTGGGGCACACATTTTCTAGAGGTCTACCGGCCGTTTAACTGGGCAGTATGTGACGAAGAACATAATCCCCTAGAGAAGGTTGTTGGTTGTAAGTCATAAGCTCAAAGTATAATTACCGTGATGCAATAATCTAGGGAAAAGTGAAATGCCGACAAACCTCTTTAACTTCTAGGAGAAGTTCTTTGCAAGGTTTGTGTTGTATTATTATCACCATTCTGATAGAATCGGCCGCACATGTGGCATTGCGAAACCCAAATTGTCTTAGGCAGAGACTGTGGGAGCGTTTGAGGTATTCTTGCTGGTGGTTAAGTATTATTAGCTCAAGCACCAACTGTCAAGCATATACAAAGCCTGCATGATGAGGGCTCTTTGCAAGGTTTGTGTCGTATTATTATCACCATTCTGATAGGCTATGGGAGTCGCAAATTGTTTTTGGCAGGGACTGTTCGAGCCTTTGAGGTATTCTTGCTGGTCGTTATGTATAATCCGCTCAAACACCAACTGTCAAGCATATACAATACCCTGCATGATGTGGGCTCTTTGCAAGGTTTGTGTCGTATTATTGTCACCATTCTGATAGAATCGGCCGCAGATCTGGCTTTGCGAAACCCAAATTGTCTTTGGCAGAGATCGTTCGAGCCTTTGAAGTATTCTTGCTGGTGGTCATGTATAATTCGCTCAAGCACCAACTGTCAAGCATATACAACAGCCTGCATAATGAGGGCTCTTTGGGCTATACACCAGGCTTAAGAAATAGCACTAAGCACTGCAGCTACCATATTCCTGGAAGAATTCCTCCTTTTTTACAATCCACATATCCAGTTTCGGCCGTGCTGTGGTTTTAAAAGCAATGTTCGGTATCCTGTCTGGCCAGAAGCCAGAATTAGTGTATACAACATCGCCTCTCCAGCACAGTCATCAAACTCTTTCGCACAGAATCGCTGTTTATAAGCTCCTTCTGAGATGTAAAGAATACCAAAACAATCAGTGCCAATTGAAAAATGCAGGTTATGGAGCCCTTGGTCCTCTCCTTCTTTGCATGACAGTCTTATAGGCAATACCCCAGGGATGAACATCATTTGTATGTTTTACTTTGTTTTCTTGGATTCCTTTCTTAATGTGTGATACACTCCAACAATTTCTTCAAAAATTTAAGTTATTTTATAGAGAAATGTTATGCCATTCAAAGAAGTGATTTCAATATTAAATTTAATGATTTCATATCAATACTATATCACTGGCATTACTTTTTTATTACCATTTCCTGTGTAAAATATTAATACAACTATAATACAAACTATCAACGAGCATTTGCCAACATTATTATCGTGGCTTTATTATAATCATCATCATTGGTGGTGGCAACTTAACAATTATCTTGAAACTGTGATATTTTTCTATCACACAGACCAGCTATGTATAGAGATTTTGTTAAAAATACCCGCACAAGCACGATAATACTTTAAATTAAAAAAAAAAAATAGAAAATAAAACTCGCGAGAGGTCCTTTTTCAAGTGGTTTATTTTATTTTCCATTGAAAAAAAAAACAAAATGGAGAAAGAGAAAAAATTCGTTACCACTTGCAAAGCTTCTGGTAGCTTAAAATGATGCTTGAGTTCTAACAAACTAAAGGACGAGGAAAAATAGCGGTTACCAGCTATAAGATGCACTTGAAAATGAATGACAACAGCAACGACAACGGCAACATCATTATCATCATCATCACGATGATAATAATAAGAGATGATAATGATGCTGACGTTGGCGATAATGATGCTGAAAGGATACTACTGATGGCGATGCTGATTTCATTTCAATGCTGGCAAATACTCACGTTCCACAAATTTTCAACAAAATTTTCCTTTTATTTTCTCTTTCGCTTTTCGCTTTATTAATAGAACGTGTGCATATCTCTATCGTCCTCTTTATTTGAGTACAACAAAATATAATTTTTCTTCTTTTAGTTCTGCTATCCCCTTGAATGTATGCTGGAGTACGTACGTATATGTATGTATTTGGAAAGAATTTTCCTTTTGAAAATGAGGACACTTTTTTGCTTTGCTTCTCTCTGTTACATACATACATATACATATATAAGTATGTACATGTATACATAGTTTCAGTGCGGGAGCGTATAATTATTTTGATTGTAATTCATTTCCGAGTGGGAATTTTATTTACACAAAGCATCCTCTGTAAAGGTCAATGCTTAACGATATTGAATTCCATTGAAATCTAAAATAAGTTTTCATGTGAAAGTGTTCATTAATTTAAAGTGAAATGAAAGGAACTTCTTTTTCCTCAATGTTTAGAAAAGTGAAAGACTTTAATATTTACATTATAATGTTCAAATTAATGAATTATTCTTGGAGATACATACGTAAGTTTTTACCTTTTAAAAATGTTTAAAATATGAGCTCGTAGATTGCAAATAAAATAAAAATAAATTTGTGTTTAGTTTTAATTGAAATTCTTTATTATTCGCATAATTCTGTGTGCCACTGTTTACAACTTGATATAAACAACAACAATTGCTTTGTTTGTTATTCCTCTGTTTACACCCTTTGCATAAACAATAACAATTTCTAGGCAATTGTTCGACAGATCTTTATAATGGGGATCATCAAACCACGATTACTCTCTTCAGACGCACAGCGTCTTCACACAAGACTGACTGAACTTTTACTAACTCACTCGCCTGCTTTGCCTTGCCTTTTATATGGCGAAGTAAACAGTCTGATGAATGTTCTTGAAGGCGAACGTTCATGACTCCGCCTTCTCGCAATCTCAACAACGATGTTTACATTTATTCTTGTAGTGGTTGTTGTTGTATTTTTGTTTACTTGTTTACAATTTTTTTAAGCTAATTTTTGTTGTTATATTAAGCAGTACAATAGTTTGTAAACAGGTTTATTTACTGCATTGTTTTGTTTTTGTAGCTTTTGTTTATAATTTTAATGTTAAACGATGTGAAAACAAAACACCAGCATCTTGATTTTTCATTTTCGTAACAATACTGATGAGAGTGATTGGTAGTATACAGTGTATACTACTCGCCTAAGGCTAAAGTATTGATACCGAGTTCTACTACTACCAAATAAGTCGTGTGATAAAAGCAATTTCGGAAAATGTTGATCAATGGGAAAGTAGTAAAGTTTAATCTTTACAGTGACAAACAGCTGATATCGATATCCAATGATAGCACAGATTTAGTAGCAAGTGATTACTAGCTGTTAGTGTATAACGTGAAGAATCTTGTAAGAATCTATTGTTCATTGAAATATCGTTCAAAATGACAAAAAAAATTATAAAAACCTCTGCACACATACATACACAATTGGTCAGGATAACAACCCTCAGTCAGGATCACAACCTCGCTTCTCACACCACTTATGTTGTGTGTGCTAATTTTATACATAAGTTCCCGGGACCTGTAGTTTAAAGTACACTCCGACCAACAAATTTGCATTGAAAATGTTTCTCAAAATATCTGTCGTTCGGAGACGACTTTAAACTGTAGGCACCGCCACTTATAGATAAAATTAACAAACACAACATAGGTGATGTGAAAAGCTAAGGTTGTAATCCTGACTGAAGGATTGTAATGACCAAATATATACGTATGTATGTATGAATTTTGCCCAAACTAGGTCTAGCTATACAAGAAACAGGAGACTCCTCTAACTGACAGAACCTTAGGTTTAGTGACAATGAATGGTAGTTTTGATACCCTTTAGCATTGCAATTAGTTACTCTTAGAGCCTGTACAAAACACAGCATACAGGGAGCCGATAGAAAAAATATTTGTTAATCCTCCTGTTCTAATATTTGAAAGCTGATGCTGGAACTCGAAAAATTTGTTTTGAAAGCCAACACTATTCTCTGTAGCATACGATGAACTTCCTCATCACAGGGTATTTTTAGTCTTTAGGCATGTACATATGTCTACGAGCTATGAGAATTTTATGATGGATGCTGTGTAGATTTAATGAAAAACGTGTCGCTCTCTCATATACATACATACCTACATAATTGGCCATTACAACTCTTCAATCAGGATTATGGCCTAGCTTCTCACACCACTCATATTGTGTGCGTTAATTTTATACGTGAGTGGCGGGACCTACAATTTAACGTCGACTCCATACTACAGATTTTTGAGAAACTTTTTCATGACAGGTTTATTTACTCTCAGAGTTTTTGCCAGAAATCTGATGAGAGGAAGTCGGCGAAAAAATATTTTTTTTTTAATATTTCGTTTGGGATACGAACCCGGGCTTTATGTCTAATAACACACTACTTACTAGACTATGGCGACTTCTCTCTCGTATATCTATAAGTAATCAGATTTGAGTGGTTTCATGCAAGTGGTTTCAGTTTCCAACATATTCTCTGTGGACGAGTAAAGTGAAATTGAATTCTGATTTGGTTTTGTAGACATAAACTTTAAACACAACATGAGGCAACTACCTTAGAGACTCTTCAATGTTCCTAAAACTCATAAAGAAATGAAATTTTGTAACAAATGAAAGTGATTCTAAAGAAGCTCAAGGCTTTAGAAACATGTCCTCATCAGAAACGCTATCTGATCCAACAGTGAGCTGTATGAGCTCCTCAACGACATAGACGTTGTGCAGCGTATTAACATTCAACGGCTGCGCTGGCTCGGTCATGTCGTTCGAATGGAGGAGGATGCTCCGGCGAGACAGATATTTGATGCGGGGATCTGAGGAAGTCGACGAAGAGGGCGGCGTTGGCGATTAGTGTGACTAACTGGCGTAGGAGCGCAAGAAGCAGAGTCTCGCGGAAGGATGTGTTAAAGCAAGTCGAAATCTGTTAATCAGGTTGTTAATGGCCAATTAAGTAAGTATGTAAGTAAGAAAGACTACAGTAAACTTGGCAGTACTAAGTGAAATCTTGACACATGTATACATACATACATACATAATTGGCCATTACAATCCTTCATTTAGAATTGCTACCTACTTTCTCACACCAATTAAGAAAACTTATGTTAATTTTATATATGAGTGGAAGGACTTACAGTTTAAAGTCAACTCCGAACGACAGATTTTTAAGAAACTTTTCATGACTGTTTTATTTACTCTCAGAGTTTTTGTCAGAAATCTGCTGAGAGGAAGTCGCCAAAGAAATACTTTTTGTATTTTGTTTTGATGTCTGGCCTGGGGTTTGAACCCTGGCTAGACTACGGAGACTTCAAGCTTCAAAGTGTTGACAGCTTGATTTAAAGAGTACTGTTCCGTCTGCTGCCTACAACTGGCGTAGGCAAAGAATCAGAGGCGCCTGGAATAATGATGGAATGATGATAAGGCAGACCGAAATCTGTTAATCGGGTTGTTCATGGCCAATTAAGTAAGTATTTATTGAAAAAAACCTTGCAGTAATATTCCTGCATAAGTAATCTCTTTTAAAACTTTTTGGTAATTTTCCTTTATTTTTTTGCCCTTTTGTATTTATAAAAAAGCAACGTTTGGCCTTATTTTAGCTGTAATTTTTCAAACCACGTTTTTTTTTTTGTACGTAATTCTACAAAAACAAAGCAACATGGGTAAAAAATTGTTAACAAATATGATTTCGCTTATCATATAATGACCTTTTTTTCAAGCATGTGAAAGAGTATTATGAAAAACACACACAGATATGTATGTAGATAAACACAGTATTTTAACAAGAAATTAATCAAACTAATGGAAGTGAAAACATCATAAAGCATTAAGGAAAACATCAAAAACATAAAACAAAAAACAGCAACGTTTTACAACATGATGAGAAAAACATACAAAAACATTTTTTCAAAAAAGAACAAAGTTTTATAGAAAAAAAAAACAAAAATTTAACCCAAAAGTATGCTTCAAAAAAAATTGTTTGCAATATTAATGCTAATTTAAGCCTTTCTCTCAACGCTCTCAACACAAACAAACGTTCGTATTGACACGCAAGCAAAAATACTTGTGTGCCTGTGTTTAACAAAAATCCAACAGCAACTGCAACAAAAACAACAACAAAATAGGAAAAAGAATCTGTTCTATTTAAACTATTTTTTTTAAAACAAATACACACATACATATGCATGCAAGTACATGCTTATGCATGTGTACACATGTACTTCATTTAGTCATTTGCCTTGTCATCACATGTATTTTGTAAACCATTTTTTTCTGTTTTTTTTTGAGTAAATTGTTGTTGGTAAATATTTAATGCAGTTGCCACTATTGTAAATTGTAATCTTTATGTTGTTGTTGTTGTTATTATTGCCAACAACATGTTTAGCTCTTAACTAGAGAAACATTAAAAGTTGTTAATGACTTGTAATGTTTCGTTTTTCCCCTCTTTTGTTTTTTTCTGCAGTCTTTTTAGTCAGTTTTGTTGCGTTTAGCCATACAATATGAACTATTTCAACTACAGACAAACAAAATGACAACTTAATACACATACAATTACAATAATCAACACACGCACACATACACACACAGTTACAGGCCCATACAACTATACATTCAATCACTTAATTGTACATGTTAAGTATACGCAAACTTTAAGTTAATGTTTCTTTAACTTGCAAGAGTTTATAAACGAGGTAAATGAGTCAAACAGGGCCACAGTTTTAGTATCAACAACAACACCAACAACAACAACAACTACCACAACTACTACAAGAGAAACTAACCTTTACCCACATTATAAATGAATTGAAATTATCAACTAAAAGAGCTAAAGATTGGGAAACGGGAAGGTTCACAGCATGGCATACATTTTATATCCTTTATTTCTGGTACCAAAATGGTACTATGTAGAGTAGTGATGGTTCTAGTGTAGATGTCTATAAACATACATACATAATTGGTCATTACAATCCTTCAGTCAGAATTGTTACCTAGTTTCTCACACCACTTATGTTGTTTTTGTTAATTTTCTCTATAAGTGGGGCGGTTTCTACCATTTAAAGTGGACTTCGAACAACAGATTTTTGAGAAATGGCAATTTTTTATTTACCCTGAGAGTTTTTGCCAGAGCATAATCTGGCTTAGAGAAAATCGTCGAAGGAATACTTTTTTTGTATTTCGTTTTGATGTCTGACCTGGGGCTCGAACCCTGGCTTTACGTCTAATAAGCCAACACACTACCTACTAGACTACGGCGACGGCTACGGAATAACAAACAAAGCAATTGTTGTTGTATACATCAAGTTGTGAACAATGTCGACTCCGAACAACAGATTTTTGAGAAACTTTTCATGACAATTTTTTATTTACCCTGAGAGTTTTTGCCAGAGAATAATCTGGCTTAGAGAAAGTCGCCGAAGAAATAATTTTTGAATCCTGGCTTTGACTCTAATAAGCCAACACACTACCTACTAGACTACGGCCACTATCTAATCGAAGGTATCTATAAAGACATGTTTAAATAAGCCTGTCGCAGTCTAATAGATAGTGGGTTGGCTTATCAGCCAAGAGCCCGTGGTTTACCCCTTGACCCAGATATCTAGAAAAAAACAAGACACAAGAAAATAATTTCTTTCGGTGATTTCAACTCAGCAGTCTTCTGGCAAAAAAAGGAAAATAAAATTGCCATGATAAGTTCCTCAAATCTATCATTTGGAGTCGACTTTAGACAGTAGATCCCGCCACTCATGGATAAAATTAACACACACATCATAGGTGGTGTGCAAAACTAGGGTGTAATCCGGACTAAAGAGTTTTAATGACCAATTAAGTAAGAAAAGAAGTAAGTCAGCAATTAAGGCTCTGTATTCGCTTAAGCAATCACAGTTTGTATCCAGAAATAGCCAGGAAAAAAGATTTCAATACCAAATTGAGTTGGGTTAGCTTAAATTGACAGCCGCTTTCAAAATGATTTCTTACTTGTGTCCTATATAGTGCCGTTTTCATAACGATAGTACTTAATCTGTCATTAACTACTACGCCTGATAGATACGTAATCTTATGAAGCTGCGGCCTTAAATGAAATTATATTTTTTTAGTCATGTTCTGGAAATTAGTTTTGGGTACCAATAAACCTTACGTATCAGATTCCCAAGTGACCTACAATGCTAAAGAGAGGCACCGTAGGCTCCTCATCCTACTATTCAATACAAATTCTGTAAAATTCATTACCTGGCTTCGGGCATGTAGGGACACTGGTTCATAATATATGATGTAAGTTTTCTAAGATGGGCTACCATCTGTTTACATCCATAGTGTCTCAGATCTGCCTGTTCTCTATAAAAGCGTGTTCCTTTTCCCACCTTTCCTTTGTAAATGAAAAAAGTTCGGAGAAAGCGCATGAATTATCTGTTATACTTACTTACTTACATACTTAACAACCCTACTAACAGATTTCGACCTGCCTTAACACATCCTTCCAGGCGCCTTTGCTTGTTGCGTGCCTACGCCAGTTGGTCACACCAATCGATGGCAGGGCTTGTTCGATTTGACTCTTCCAACGCAAACAACGTCATCCTCTTCGCCGACTTCCGCAGATCCCCAGATCAAATACCCGTCTCGCCGCAGCATCCTCCCCCATTCGAACGACATGGCTGAGCCAGCGCAGCCGCTGGATGTTAATACTCTGCACAACGTCTATGTCGTTGAGCTATTGAAACGGATGCTGTTATCATTGCCAATTCGCACAGGACCTAAGATCTAGGACGTAGGACTTTTCTCTCGAATATTCTCAAGACTGCTGCATCAGTGCTTAATAGAGTGTATGCCTCTGCGCCATAAAGAAGCACGGGGGAGGATGAGCGTTTTGCAGAGTATTAGAAGGCTGTTATACCAGCGTTTGGAAATTCATTAGTTTTGTTATTTACTGTAGTAGTAGTGGTATTGGTGCAGAAGTTTCTCTTGTTGAGTCCTACTCCTACATACTATTTCTCAGGAGGTTGGAAGCCTATGGTATGATATATGATATCTCTTCCAGGAATCCAGTCACCCTAGACTCTTTATAAATACGAAAGCAATGATGGAAATGCTTTTCCTGCTCACCAGAGCTTGAGCCCAATTACTTAGGTTTATAGTCGAGCACGTTAAGCACTACACTGTGCCATTGATTTTATACTGTTTATTAAATGGATAAAGAAACAACCAGATTAAGTATCATACCAGAGGTAAAGTCCGTATTTAGCCTTTAAATAATCATTGTGGCGATTATAATTTTTACATTTTAAAAACGTTTAAAATATAAGCTCGTAGATTGCAAATAAAATAAAAATTAAATTGTGTTTAGTTTTAATTAAAAATCTTTATTATTCGCACAATTCTGTATGCCACTGCTTACAACTTGATGTAAACAACAACAATTGCTTTGTTTGCTATTCCTGTTTGCACTTTTTGCATAAACAATAACAATCACTAGACAATTATTCGACAGATCTTTGTAACGGAGATCTTCAAACAACGATTACACTCTTCAAGCGCACCGCGTCTTCACACAAGACTGACTGAACTTCATTAACTCAGTCGCCTGCTTTGCCTTGCCTTTTATATGGCGGAGTAAACAGTCGGATGAATATACTTGAAGTAGAATGTTCGTGCCTTCGCCTTCTCAAAATCTCTATAAATGTAGACATCGTTGTTTACATTCATTATTGTTGTGGCGTTTGTTGTTGTATTTTTGTTTACTTGTATACAATTTTTTTATGCTGTTGTTTGTTGTTATACTAAGCAGTACGATAATTTGTAAACAGGTTTGTTTACTGCATTGTTTTGTTTTTGTAGCAAAAGCAAAACACCAGTATCTTGATTTTTTATTTTCGTAACAATATATTAAAACATGGCTATCCTTCCCTTATTAAGTGCATCGTTAGTGATATTTCCTTCTACTAAAACTTTAGTTGACATTTTATAGTCGTTTGTGTTTCTAGAAACCTAGTTTTTTTTATTTTTTTTAATTGTTTTACAACTACTTAATACACCAACAAAATAATCAAAAATATAACAACAACAAAAAATATAAAATAGAACAACATTAAGGTTTATGGTTAAAAACAAGAACAACAACAGCACTAATTGAGATCAGTTAGTAATTAGCAAGGAAACTAAAAAAAGAAAATATTGCAAAAGCAAGTTGCTTGACAAGCATTCAAAAGAGAATAATTATGGGAACTTTAACCATTTGAAGGAAAATTTTAAAGGAATTTTAAAATATTTTTTCATGCGAAAAAAAAATAAAAAAATATTTCAAAATTATTAAGGTCATGTGGAACACTATTAAAATGACATTTAAGGCCAAAAGAAAGCCGAGAGAAAAAGAAATGAAAATAAATTTAAAAATTTTTTGAAAACCATTTGGCCTATTTTACAACCCTTAATAGCCAAATGGATAATAGGCACGTACTCTATGTAGTCTTACACTCCATTGAGTCTATTTTACTACAACAAAAAACAACAACAAGAATCTCTCTATGAAATGTTCTTCCACAAATTCGTTTACAATTGCAATTTTACGGAGCTTTCTTGTGGGTCTCCTTTTCAGTTTTTTATGTTTTTTTGTTGCTTTTTTGCTACAGAATGCCTGTTGTATTGAAAAGAGGAGTACGGCTGGGTATTGTTGCTGTTGTAAATAACACTGACAAGACAACAACAAAAATATGCCAAGAAAAAATCTTTGAAAAGCCAACATAAGAAAAATTTTATTTTATTTTTGTGTGTCTTCTTTCTTTTATTCCTAGTGAAACGAAGGCATACAGAGAGAGAGAGAGGGAGAGAGAAAGTGTAGAGAAAAAAAATATAAAGGAACCTGAAGTTTCAACTGTAAGACACCAACAGCAATGACAACAACAATAACAGCTACAACGATAACACCAACAACAACAACAAAAAACCATAATATGCATGCCATCTTGTGTATAAAGAAAGTTGAACAAAGAAAAGAAGAAGAAGAAGAAGGAAAAAAACGGAAACGCCAGCGTTGAATTTATTGCAACAAAATTGGCTAAAAGCTCTGCTTGTTCACATAGTAAAATATGCATATCACTTGAGTTGTTGTTGTAATGCCACATACTTTGCAATAAACAATTATTAAAAGCAACAACAACAACAACAACAACAACAACTACAGCTACAATATGCCATATATTACCATACATTCACTGTGAACACTCGAACATATACTCTAACATTCTCGTATATATTCTCCAATTTAGAAAATGTTTACAATTGCTTAGGACTCTCTTGCTTTCTATCTCTCTCTCTCTCTCTGCCTCCATTCGCCTTTTGAAAACGTTTATGTGTTTAAGTGTGTAAGTGTGAATTGTAGATGTGCCTGTGTTGTAAATGTTTTACATGAATTTTCTATTTGTAAGTGTATTGATAATACTGCAGACAATGAACTCTCAACAGTATTTGTTGGTACGAAAAAGAAAAATTATTAACATTCACTCTCTTTCACACAAACACACACACACACATACACTCATACTTGTTTAAAGTTATCTTTTTTATTGCATGAGAGATATACATAGAAAAACTAACAATCCATGAGAGAAAAAAATGTTGTTAAGGACAGTGTTTGGCAAGTAAAATAAAACGGAGTGTAAGGAGCTAGGAATGCTATTAAAACATACAGTATTTTGAGAATATTAGACGGCTAAGTTCCCAGATATAAAAGCACTGCGTTACTATGGCCAAAAAGGGTCATTAAAAAAATTAATCATAAAAAATTTAGGTTCTGTTGTAATACCAAGAGAAATCTATTTCTTCATTCAACTAAAGGGTCTGCCAAATAACCTTTTTTTTGAAAATGCTTTAAAAAAAAACTACTGAATATTTTCTCAAATTTCTTTTTTTATTTAAAAGTACAATCCTTCCGGTCAATAATGGAAAATAATTTCATTCAAATGGCTGCCTCGGCTGGCCATGCAGTAGCCTACACCAGAAGATGCCGATTTTGGCAAAAAAATCATCTTTTCAGATAAAGCTCATTTTGATCTTGGCAGGTATGTAAACAAGCAAAATTGTAGCATTTGGGGCACAGAAAACCCGCACGCATACATTGAAAAGTCGATGCACCCAAAAAGAGTCACTGTTTGGTGCGGATTTTGGTTCAGAGGCATAATTGGACCATTTTTCTTCGAAAATGAGCAAGGAGTGGCCGTTACAGTCAATGGCGATCGTTTTCGGTCCATGTTGAACGAATTTTTGTTCACAAAAATTGAAGAGGAGGATATTGGCAACATTTGATTTCAACAGGACGGCGCTACGTGCCACACAGCCGAAGCTACACTCGATTTTTTGCGCCCTGTTTTTGAAGATCGCATTATCAGTCGCAGAGCTGATGTCGTTTGGATAAGTGTTATGCCGACAAGCCAGAGACAATTGACGCTTTAATGGACAATACTCGTGAAGCCATTGGTGAAATACAGCTGCACACAATCGATAATGTGCCTAAGAATTGGACCGATCGTGTAGGCTACTGCATGGTCAGCAGAGGCAGCAATTGGAATGAAATTCCTTTCCATTATTAACCGGAAGAATTGTACTTTCAAATAAAAAAAAATTGAGAAAATATTCAGTAGTTTTTTTAAAGCATTTTCAAAAAAAAAAGTTATTTGGCGGACCCTTTATAACATCCTGATGATGTGTTGACATATTAGACGCGAGTCTATGGCTCAAACCCCAGGTCAGATATTTCGTTTAAAGCAAAATATGAAAAAATATTTCTTCGGGGACTTCTTGTCAGCAGTCTTCTAGCAAAAAATCTGAGGAGTAAATATAATTGCCATGAAAAGTTTCTTAAAAATCTGTCGTTCGAAGTCGACTTTAAGCTCTAGATCCGTATTTTGGGTCCCCTTATTTTCTTTGTCGCAGCCCTTGGGCGTGGGCACCGTTGCTATACTCACATAAATCCCTAAGAGTGGATATTCATTGAAAATGGTTGTGCTGGCTCGGCCTTGTCATTCAAATGGAGGAGGATGCTCCGGCGAGACGGGTATTTGATTAGCGGATCTGCAGAAATCGGCGAAGGGGGCGACCCTGTTTGTGTTAGAAGAACCAAATCGAGGAAGCCCTGTCATCAATTGGTGTGACGAACTGGCATAGGCAGAGGCGCCTGGAAGAATGTGTTAAGGCACGTCGAAATCCGTTAATCGGGTTGTTAATGGTCAATTAAGTAAATAAGTAAGTAAATAATAATATAAATGACTCTTCAGCCCACTGTCCCAAAGTTCTGGACATGGGGAATGTCATAAAAACATGTTGTTTTTTTTTTATTGAAAAATTACAAACTTATTGTAAAAAGGCTTGTTTTTAAAGTCAGTTTATTTGTTGTTTTCGATTGTGTTTTCAAAATGTTTCTTTCCTTTTCTCTCTGTTTTCGCCGTATATCCCCTTGGTTTAGGCATGTTAAACATGTTCAGCTGGTTGTGGGATTTTTGTCATTTAAATTTTTGGCCAAAAATTCAATACCAATTAAAAATCTTTTCCTTTTTTTGTCTTTGAAAGGATTTTTTTTAATTTTCTTAAATTTTGTTTATTTTTTCCAAAAAAAAGAAACAAGAAAATGGAAAATGTAAAAATAATAGAATGATATAGGAAAAGTATAAGAGGGAAGTACAATGAGATGTTAGTGTAGGAGAATTTTTTAAAATATAAAGAAAATTTCATTTGGGAATTCTATTTTTGAAGGTTTTTCAACTATATTTTTGCTATTTTGTAGTTCTTTTTATATATACTACGTTTCCTTATTGTTAATGAACTTTTGAAAATAATTTTCTTGTTTTACTGCATATATGTAGAATTGAATGAAAATGTTGTTGAAAACAAAAATAGAATCAAAATTATTTCATATCTCTGTTATGATTTTTGAAGAAATTTTTCCATTATTTTTTTTTAATTCCTTGGCATATTAGGACTAAATATTTTAATTACCGAGGTGGTATATGATGAAATATTGAAATCTATTATTTACATTACTTTATTTCAGAATTCTTTAATTTATTGAAGATCTCTACTATTCAGAGGGTGAATGAAATTGTGTATAGACTTTCTCCTTTATAGGGCCCAAGTGTGTCCGCCTATACCCCTTAAGTGGACAGCCACTTCTTCTTACTTCTTCTCCTTTTAACAAAATAAACCAATTACCAATACAAAAAAAAATTGCAATCACCATTGCAAACAAACAGACAACAACAAAATATACACACCGAACGGTTTGCAAAATTTCTCACACAAATATGACTTCTGTTGCCACCATATTAGTTAAAACGGATATCCTCTGATCGTTGTACAATAAAGCTCGACTTCGTTGGTAACCTGCAGGCAGTTGAAGTATTCCAAGAATCTGTTAAAGTAATTGGAATAAGAAAAAGCAGCTGTAAATGGCTAAAATCCAATGTGTGATGGGCAAACAACAGATTACAGTCTCCGGGTAGTTGTCAACCGTTAATATTTTCCGGTTTAATAACTTGTCAAGACTTTCTGGTACTGTGAGAAAAAAAAATATACACACCGAACGGTTACTCATACAAATGCGAAGGAAATTACAAAACGTCAGCATTAACAATTCATAGAAAGATTGTGCCAAAGAAAATAAAGGAGTATAAATAGAGCAAAGAATGATATTGCCAGTGCTGAGTTATCAGCTGCTGGTCAGTGATGAAACGTCAGTCTATTACTAATAACCGGGAGGTGTATTAAAAGTATGTATTGTTACGAAAATTAAAAATCTAGATACTGATGTTCTGCTTTTAAATCACTTAACATTAAAATTATGAACAAAACCTACGAAAACAAAATAATACTGTAAACAAACCTGTTTACAAATTATCCTACGGCTTAATATAACAACAAACACCAGCATAAAAAATACTGGTAGGCAAATAAACAAAAAATACACCAACAACACTACAATAATAAATGTAAACAACGATGTTTACATTTGTAGACATTTCGAGAAGGTGAAGTCGCGAACGTTTGCCTTCAATAACATTCATTAGACTGTTTACGTTCCTATATAAAAGGCAAGGCAAAGCAGGCAACAGAGTTAATAATAACTAGTAATTGTTATTGTTTATGCAAAGGGTATAAACCCAGGAATATCAAAGAAAGGCAATTGTTGTTGTCTACTTCAAGTCGTGAACAGTGGCACACGGAATTGGGCTAATCATAAAGAATTTTAATTAAAACTAAACATAAATTTATTTTTCTTTTATTTTCAATCTACGAGCTTATATTTTAAACGGTTTTTAAAAGGTAAAACCATAAGAGTATTAAAGGAAATTGTGTATCTTATCTACAGCTATGTATTTCTAGCGAACTGTTATGATTTGAAATTGGTCTTGGACACCTCGCGAATGATTTCTGCAGAAGCTGTGGAGATGAGGAGTATGATGAAACTATTCTTCACCTACTGTGCACATGCCAGGCACTTGGTCAGAGGAGAAAGTGACACTTGGGTGCCTACTACATGGAGGACCTAGATGAACTGTCATGCATGGATATTGGCAGTCTGTTCTGTTCCTGGAATAGGGGAGAATGTGAAACTGTGGCATCACAAGGGGCCCTGTGTGCGGCCTAAGTGTGTCCGCTCATGACTTCATCGAGAGGACAGCCACTTCTACCTACCTACCTATGATTTGAAACCAGATAGATAGTCTGCTTAATTCATACATTCTTCAGTCTTCAGAGAAAATATTGACACTTGTGCCCATATACATTGTTGAATTAACTCAATTAACCCTGATGACAAAATCAGATTACAACGGCAGCTGTATTAGAATTTAAGAATTGTTAAATAAAAAAAGAATATATTTTGATTTCAATTATTATATTCTCCTTCATATACATTATCTTCGTGTATTTTAAATTAAAACACATTAAAAGTACTTTTACAAATCTCCTTCTTATTTAAGAGAAAACTATTCCATGATGCAATACAGAATTTCCAAATTAACTTCCCCACTTTTTCCTTTTACAAGAAAATGGGAAAACTTTTTTAAAAACCTAAACCTTAACAAATAAGCACAAAAACAAAAAACAAATTTGTTAGAAATTGAAAATGTTGAAAATTTCTATTGATTTAGAGAAACTATTGAGAGAGAGAGAGAGAGAGAGAAAATAAACTTAAAGTGTAACTGAAAAATTCTTTTTCTAACAGGAAAAAGAACTTCAATTTGAACAAACAGTAACTAAATTGCATCAAAATTAAGAAACGTCACAAAAATGAATGAAAGAAACGAAATAGAAAAAGAAAGAAAAAGAAGAGAATTGTACCTCAAATCTATGATGTTAAGGAAAAATGTTAAAATGCTCTTAAAAGGTCCGAACAACCAAAAACAAAAAAATAATGCCTTTCAGTAATGGTAACCAAGTGATTTTCCATTTTTTCCCTGTACTTTTCTTATCTTTAAAGCTCTTCTGTTTTTGTAAAAAGTAAAATTCTTTTTGTGAAATTGTCGATTCGATAAGTTTGTTTGTCATTTTCTTTTCCTTTCTGTTGCAGTCAAAAATCGTATTTTTTTTTTTTCGTTGGAAAAAATTTCCTTATTCAGTCATGTGCTCATCCCTTTTTGAGGAAAAACAAATGAAATGTAATGAAACGTTAACAAATTGTTTTGAGAATTGTTAAGAATACATACATACATACATACATACATACATACATACATACATCCATACCCATACATACCTATTCATACATTGTTATGAAATATTAACAGAAATGCAGTCATTGGCTAAGTGACTATTTACAAGTCATTCATGACATTCAAAGCCATTCAAAACCATTCAAATTCTGCTTTAAGAAAACTCAAAAGAGAAACATGTGAAGAACAAAAATGCAATAAAAAACAACAACAGCATTATACGAGGGATATACAGTAAACCCTCCTATAATGCGGTACTCTCAGAACTCGATTTTCATATAACACGGAGCTAAAATTGCTACAGTCCTCCTAAAACGCTGTACTCTTACAGCGTGGTTTTCGTTCAACAACATCCCATAAATTCCTGCCGCACAGCCCATGAATGACAACGCGGTACCCACTCACCGCATTGTAGGAGGGTTGACTGTACACAACTAGACGCAATGAAGTACAATGAGTACCGGGGATTTCGAACGATACAAAGGTAACTCTTTTCGGATTCCAGGGCATAAAGAGTAAATTCCACTTACTTAATTGGTCAGTACATCCCTGCAGTCAGGATTACGACCTAGTTTCTCATACCACTAATGCTGGGTGTGTTAATTTTATACATGAGTAACAGGACTTATTGAAGTCGCCGTAGTCTAGTAGGTAGTGTGTTGGCTTATTAGACGTAAAGCCAGGGTTCGAGCCCCAGGCCAGACATCAAAATAAAATACAAAAAGTTTTTCTTAGGCGCCTTCCTCTCAGCAGATTTTCTGGCAAAAACTCTAAGAGTAAATCAAAATTGCTCTGAAAAATTTCTCAAAAATCTGTCGTTCGGAGTCGACTTTAAACTGTAGGTCCCACCACTCATTTATAAAATTAACACACACAACATAAGTGGTGTGAGAAACTAGGACGTTGAACAATGGGTCAATTCGACCTCCGGGCACTGTACTTGTCTTAATTGACAAGTACACGTCCTCTAAACTAACCTAACCTAGCGGGACCTATAGTTTGAAGTCGATTCTGAACGGCAGATTTCTAAGAAACTTTTTCATGGCAATTTTACTTTTACTCTGAGAGTTTTTGCCAGAAATCTGCTGAGAGGAAGTCGACGAAGAAATTTTTAATATTTCGTTTTGTTGATATCTGAATCGGAGTTTGAATCAAGGTTTGAACCAACACACTACCTACTAGACCACGACAACCTCTGTGGCCACCGGATATCCTCTGGTCGTGGTACGAAGAAGGCTCAACTTCTTTGGCAGCCTGCAGACATGTGAAGTATTGCGAGAATCTGCTGAACTGATTGGGATAAGCAGAAGCAGCTGTAAATCCGAAAAAGAGAAGAATACTTGCGCTTACCTCGCATCAGTAGCCGGCTGAAGTCCATTGCGTGAAAGGCAAACATCCATGAAATTATAGCCTCCGGTAAGTTTTCAACCGAGAATATTTTACGGTTTAAAGGCGGGCCAAGGCTTTCGGGTACATACATTCATAATTGGTCATTACAACTCTTCAGTCAAGATTACGACCTAGCTTCTTATACCACATATGTTATGTGTGTTAATTTTATACATGAGTGGTGATTCCTACAGTTTAAAGCCGACTCCAAATGTCAGATTTTTGAGAAAGTTTTTCATGGCAATTTTTTTTTACTCTCAATGTTTTTGCGTGAAATCTGCTGAGAGTCAGTTGCCGAAGAAATATT
The DNA here is from genome assembly GCA_936449025.2 of Sarcophaga subvicina. NCBI lineage: Eukaryota > Metazoa > Arthropoda > Insecta > Diptera > Sarcophagidae > Sarcophaga > Sarcophaga subvicina. The sequence goes on along the minus strand of OW388084.2, from coordinate 110,509,024 downwards.
TTCTTCATATTTCGTTTAGTTGAAGATACCTAACCTGGGATTTGAACCGAGGTCACGCGTCTAATAAGCCAACATACTACCTACTAGACGTGGTCTAGGCTACATTCTGAGATAATTTCCTCACAAATAATTTCGTTTTTCCTTTATTAAGTTCATTCGACACTTTAAAAAAATTTAAAAAAAAAGTTGTCTGCAATGAATACCTCATTTGTAGGGTATCATGTCAAACTAAATTTGGCAACAATAGAAAAAAAATTACCAAAAAGGATACTCCTTATAGTTTTTGTTGTTGTTGTTATTGTTCGGTTTTATTGCTGTTTGCTTTCAAACATTTATCTCGAATTTATTCACTTGGTGTGGTGTCATTTAAGAGCCTATTTTATTACGAAATTATTTCTCCATAATCATTCATTGGCTGGTAACTGCAGGCTTAACTGCACTTCCCCGACAAAATAAATAAGCAAAGAACTTTAAGAGCCAAAACAGACAGAAGTTCTTATTTTTTATTTTGTTGTTTCGGTTTCGGTTGTTGTTGTTTGTTTTTTGTGTTTTTCCCGAAAACATTTAGTTAAAGTCAGTCATTGAATATTACAAATAAGGATATAAAAGGCATAAATAGCTGTGGATGAACACAGCAAATATGCACCAAATCTAGAGACAAAGAAAAGCAAAAGAAAGAAAAAATGTGTCAGAGACTGTTGAGATGGGAAGTAAAATTGCAAACGAATAGATGTATAGAATAAAGTGCTTAAAATTAAACTAAAATTAAACTCATGTGTTTAAGGTCAGTTAAGTAAAGGTATGAAAGGTATGCGGGGCGTTAAGCTTGAGTTCAAAGTAAGACTTTCCGGCATTTTTTTATATGCGGAATATTTAATTCCCCTTTTTAAATTGAAACTAGAAAGATTGTCTGTATTGTATATACTTGATATATAAATAGGCCTCTAATCCTTAAAATAACATGCAGTAAACAACCGGCTAACCCTTCAAAACTAAGTATATACCACACATAGTTGCTAAAGCAATAGGCTTTCAATATTGTTACGTTTTTACCTCTTAAAAACGTTTAAAATATTAGCTCGTAGATTGCAAATAATATAAAAATAAATTGGTGTTTAGTTTTAATTAAAATTCTCTAGTATTCGCCCAATTCTGTGTGACACTGTTCACAACTTGATGTAAACAACAACAATTGCTTTCTTTTGTTAATCCTCTGTTTATACCCTTTCCATACGCAATAACAATTACTAAACAATTGTTCGACAGATCTCTGTAACGGAGATCTTTAAATCACGATTACTGTCGTCAAACATACCGCGTCTTCACACAAGACTGACTGAACGTCACTCACTCCGATCGCTTGCTTTGCCTTGACATTTATGTGGTAACGTAAACAGTCTGATGAATGTTCTTGAAGGCAAATGTTCATGAATTCACTTTCTCGAAATCTATATATAAACATCGTTATTTATACGTTGTCTACATTTATTATTGTAGTGTTGTTTGTGTATTTTTGTTTATTTGTTTACCATTTTTTTGCTGATGTTTGTTATTATATTAAGCAGTACGATAATTTGTAAACAGGTTTGTCAACTGCATTGTTTTGTTTTTATAGCTTTTGTTTATAATTTTAATATTTTCGTAATAATATTGATTCTTGAACAAACTATCCTTGATCGTTGAATAATTTTTAAAAAAATTTCAAAACAAAATTTTAAAGAATTAAATCCTTCACAGCTCTGGCTTTATCGATCTACCAGGGCTCCATTAGACTCATACACTTAAACACCCCAAAGTTTTCATTGCTTTGCTGTGTACTTTTTTTTTGCTTTGTTGTTGCTTTGTTGGGTATTTGTTTCAGTTTCAGCAACTGTTGTTGCTATTGCTATTGTTGTTGTATTGTTGACAACTTATCAGGCTACAAACAGAAGCAGCAAAAGAAAGAAAAATAATAAAAAGCAAAGGCAGTAGTATTAACAATAACAAAATGTTGCATGCCGCTGCTATTGCTGTGCCAAGCTACAATATTCTACCACTGAATTGGTGGTAGCAATTGCCAGAATGATTCTCTAGATGGAGTTTTGTTCTTGTGCTTCTTTTTTTCGTTCTTTTCTTTCCAATGCTTCTTGTGGTGCTACAGGGTATTGACGGCAGTATTGCATGCATTACTACTACTACCACTACTTGAAATTGTTTTGTTTTTTTTTCTTTGTTTTCTTGCTCTTCTCTTTAGTTATTGTTGTTGCTGATGTTACTTATTTTATAGTTGTTGTTGCTGTTGCTGGTGCTATTGCATTTTACTGTGGCATTGGCTTGGTTCGTTTGTTGACTAATAACGGAAAGCAATTAGTCAACTCAACTTTGTCTAAATGGCATGAATGCCAGTTAATGTCAATTGTTCTACAACGTGATATGGTGGCATGAACACGTGATAAAATATTTACCACACGTGCAGGCTTAACTCAGTTAAAGTCATTCACTCTTTCTCTCTGTCTCTCTTCCTCTCTCACTTCCTCTCTCTCTGTGTCTGTGTATCTTAAATAGTTTAACACATACAGACTTTATATTCCATACAATGCTTGTGTTCTATTGAATACTTCTGGTATTCAGTTTTTTTTTCTCTCTATTTGTCGGTTATTTTAGGTGAATTGAATTTTCGTACGCCTGAGTTCAGTTCAACAACATCAGACAGAGAGAAATTAGCAGCAACAGCAATGATGATGATGATAATGATGATGATGATGGTGGTATTGGTGGTGGCATCGTCATCGGGTAATTGTTGTTCTTCTGTCTCTAAATTTAGCATTGAATAGTTTTAAAATTGTTTTCTGAAACTGTTTTAAACAAAGGCAGTCAGCTTGAAAACAGCAGCAACAGCAGCAGCACCTCCATTATTAAAGTTTGTAAATATTTTTTGAACATGTGTGTGTGTGTGGCAAGTTTAGATATGCTGACATGCTTAAAGCTTTTAAAAACAGACATTCTTTCAAATTGTTTAATTTCCAGTTAAAAAAATTATTTTTATTTTTTTATTTTCTCTGTTCAGCGCCCTTTAGAATTTAAAAATGCTGAGGAATGTATTAAACATGAAAAATTCTTTGATAAAAAATTTTTTTCAAAAATCTTTTTTCTAAAAATACATTCCTTTAAACGATTCTAATTGATTTGCAATGACATTTAAAAGCATATTGTAAGAAGAAGAAGCATCATTTGCATATACTTTTAAAAAAGAATTATTTTTCTTTGGCTGTATGCCTATAGAAGAAACTGATGCTGCATTAATAACTTCAAAATACATAATGTACCCTACAAGTCAATGCCAATGCTATAAATTTCAAGTCTATAAATACGTGGGTAGTTTCAAAATTATGTCAATAGTTTTCAAATGAACTTATAAAACCTTTCTTTTCTATTTTTCATATTTTTCCGTAATACGACGCCCGTTTCATAGTTTGAAAAGAAATTTTTAGTCTTACAAGACATATTTTTGCTACTTTTAGGCGCTGTATGGTCGGTCTCATCTTTCTTTTAAATCATGAAAATAAAAACGAATTCAGGAATTTGAAAACATGGAAAACATAGTTGGTGACAGTTGCACAATTAAGTTCTTTCATTTAAAACCTCTCAGTACCTGACGATCGTTTACGACTATAATGTAGGCTGTCTTATAAGAGTTAAAGGACTCGAAATAGAGACAAGGGTAAAATATTGTTGGAATGCAATTTTTTTCTTACCGTTTGGCAGATAACTTCTTAGCATTTATTTTTCAAACATGGGCTGCCTTAAAAAATGTATCAATACAAAGTTTGTATGCAGTTCTACTACTGTATATAAACTATGTAGATATGCAAAGTAACCAAACAATGCATCGACTATAAATCCGATACCTGATTGCTTTTTGACTGCGTTAAAAATACACATTGACGACGTTTTGAAATAGAATACATTGTATATATTTTGTACAACGGCATTATGAAAGACGATACTTTGTTCGAACACAAAGCAACTAACATTTTGGAAGGCAGCCATGATGTACGGCATATGTGTGCCACAGCTACCAGTTAGATGAACTAATTTGTACTTTTTCTTCCAATAAATCTGATCTTATTTTATTTTATTTATTTTATTTGCCTATGGAAATATTCCTTACAGGCAATTTAGTAAAGTTACAATTTTAAATTTAAATTTATATCAATTTTAAAAACTATGAATTTAAATATATAATTACATTATTTTTTATAACATTATTTGATGACGAAAAATCTATTAGCATATACAATTTATTACATTCTTTACACATTCTCCTTATTGGATCAGCACCAGCGTAGTTGGATCTAAAAAAGTGTATTGATAATGGGGAAAATGACGTGACGGACGTTGAGGAACATTAAACGTGATATTATGGATTAAAAAACTGGAGCCTATATCACCAGTAATTACATTGAATATGAATGAGATATTTAACATAGTTCTGCGGCTTTTAAGTGTCGGAAGTTTAATTAAAGCTAGTCTGGCAGAATAAGAAGGTAAACTTGTAGGATTAAAATTCAGTCCTCGGAGACAAAACATCAGAAATTGCTTTTGTACAGATTCGATGACGTCGGAATATTTTTTATATAGAGGATCCCATATTATGGAACCATACTCGAGTATAGGCCTTACAAGAGATGTGTAGAGCGATTTAGTAACATAAGGATCGTTAAATTCTTTTGCCCACCGTTTTATAAAACCAAGAACGCTTCTAGCTTTATTTACTGTCATAGTTATGTGCGGGATAAAATTTAGTTTGGGATCAAGTAGAACTCCTAGATCCAGGAAGTTATCTACAAGCTCAAGCTCGTATCCATCAAAAGCATAGTTTGCAGGAATCGGATTCTTTCTTACAAATCTCATGTATTTACATTTTTTGAGATTAAGCTGCATTAGATTTAAATTACACCATAAATGAAACGAATTAAGGTCATTTTGAAGAAGTTTCTGATCGGAACTTTGGCGATAACGTAAGAATGTCATCAATGCCAGTATAAAAGAGTTATTGGTCTGTCGTCATTAACAAATGATTTCACATTGGCCCAAACAAGTAATCCAAAGTTATTAAATTACACGACAAGGGACATCAGAGGCCAGGAAGACTTTTGAAATGAATGTTGCCATCAATAGTGATTATTTAGCGCGTATAGAAGTTGCATACTATGGTTGCAAGGAAAAATCGCTGATGTTAAGCTGAATAATTTTTGGAAAGAAAAATTCAGTCAACAAGGCTGGTAAGCGATTAATTTCGAAAGAGTCATAACGACGCTAATAAAACACAATAAACAATGAATTCGTCGTCATAGTCTAGTAGCCTAAATAGCCAAAGCCTGGAATATGCTCCTATTAGGAGCTAGTGATAAGAAAGAAGTAGTTTCCATATTTCCACGACATGTCCCTTAATGTATAGCAAATTCGATTAGTTAAGTGTTCATATGCTCGAAAATCCATTACTTCAGTTATTATTGGCCATCTGCACATATCCTTACAAGAACAGAATTGTTTGAAGATTTCCTTACTACTGTAGCATTCTTTTAAGTCTTGTTAAGTCAATTACAAATTTTTATTTAATATTTTAAGCAACATTTTTTTTATTTCATAAATTTTTTTGAAAGGTTTCAATACAAAAGTAATGCCAATACCAGCAAAGTAAAAGGACTTCATTGATAAGACATACTTCTTCTTAAAATATCAAAGAATACAATAGAATATAATATTACTTAAATCGATGTACGTTTTTATGAATATGAATAAAAAATAATAAAAAAAATACGTTTTTCTTGATGTAATAAAATTATTGAATTAATTCCAGAGAGTAAAAAAGAAAATGGAAAAAAATGAATTTTTTCTTCTCCTATAAAAATTTGAATAATAAATCAACATTTAATTCCATTAATGGTATGTTCTTTTGCGGCAGACAATACGTTGAACAAAAAAATGGAGAATGGAAACGAGATACAGATAAAAATTATAATTTCATTTTGAATAAATGGCAAATTAAATATGCATTTTAAATATGCTGTAAATATGCTGTATTTGAATTCATTTTAGAATTCATAACAAGAAAAAAAGAAAACAAAATCAACATCTAATAATGACGACAATATGTCTCAAGCGGAAGCAAAACAACTCCATAAATTATCAGCGACTTTTGAAATAAACGAACAAATGCTTAAATATGGATTTAAACGAACACCAAGTTGAAAATAAACCACAAATAATAATTCTGAAAAAGCAATGTGAAGTGTTGAAAACGAATAAAAACTAGACAATGGCTTCAACGACACGCTAAGCAGTAGTTGTTGATACCCTCAGAGGGATTGAAATTTGTTGACATCAAAAGAAGCTGCATTTCTACACACATTAGTAGAGCATATTGATATTGACAAGTAGTCGCCGCAGTCTAGTAAAGAGTCCGCCAAATAATTTTGAAAATGCTTTAAAAAAAAAACTACTGAATATTTTCTCAAATTTCTTTTTTTATTTGAAAGTACAATCCATCCGGTTAATAATGGAGAATAATTTCATTCAATTGGCTACCTCGGCTGGCCATGCAATAGCCTGCACGATCAGTCCAATTTTTAAGCACATTATCGATTGTGTGCAGCTGTATTTCACCAATGGCATCACGAATATTGTCCTTTAAATCGTCAATTGTCTCTGGCTTGTCGGCGTAACACTTATCTTTGACGGCACCCCACAAATAATAGTCCAACGGTGTCAAATCGCAGCTCCGAGGTGGCCAAACGACATCAGCTCTGCGGCTGATAATGCGATCTTCAAAAACTGGGCGCCGAACATCGAGTGTAGCTTCGGCTGTGTGGCACGTAGCGCCGTCCTGTTGAAACCAAATGTTGCCAATATCCTCCTCTTCAATTTTTGTGAACAAAAATTCGTTCAACATGGCCCGATAACGATCGCCATTGACTGTAACGTCAATTATGCCTCTGGACCAAAATCCGCAGCAAACAGTGACTCGTTTTGGGTGCGTCGACTTTTCAATGTATGCGTGCTGGTTTTCTATGCCCCAAATGCGACAATTTTGCTTGTTTACATACCCGCCAAGATCTGTAATACAGAAGTCGCCATAGACTAGTAGGTAGTGTGTCGGCTTATTAGACGTAAGACCGCGGTTCAAACCCCAGGTCAGACGCAATCCGTAGGCGGATATGAATATGAAGGGGCCAAATGGCCAGACGGACTCCACTACGGTAGTTCCGGAGTGTACACAAAGAGTCCAAAAGAGGAGGGGGAGATTTAGTGGGTGAGGGCCCCACACACGGGGGATAGTGGCGACTTCCCCTATGGTGCAGTTAGGTGCATTTACTCCTCCTCAGCCGAAAAAAAACCAGCTTAACTGGAAATATCTTGCAGAATGAAACAAACAAAACAAAGAAAATATTAAGAAGCTAGGAAGAGGGGCTTTGTGACACTTCCATGTTGCTTCAAGGAACGAAAAGGATTAATTAGTAGCAGAAATAATAAGAAATGATAAGCCAAAGGAGAAGGGAAATCCATGGAAAACCATGTTAAAAAAGAAAAGAAAACGTTGACCATAACATATATTTAAGATGTGAATAAGAACTGAAATTAAATCACAATTAAATTGAATTCATTTTCTTAATACCAATGCTGTCAGACGCTTAAAGGCAGAAAGTGTAATAAAGAGAAGTATAAAGAAAGTTAAGTAACGCCTTGGCAAGTATAAGATGAGGATAAAAAGAAATGTAATCAAGGATATACATTTTTCTATTCCTGTCTGTTGAAATTCAATTTGAATTTTTCTTTTCCCAGTTTATTTTTTCGCATTATTTGTGTCTGACTGTCATAAACAAAATGTCATTCATGGTAACAGAATTGTTTACCACTTCCTTGCGAAGGCTTACAGACGGAGACAAGTCTTTTAGAATTTAAAGGAAAATTTTAAAATAGTTAAAAACTGTTTTGCTGTTACAGGATATCAAAAGGAAATATGAAGGAAACTTTAGATAAGCAGAACAAAGGAGACAGTCAAACAAAGTAAAAACTTTTTTTTTAGATTTCTGAAAGCCTTGCTAAGCTAAAATGCAACACAATATTAAATATTAGGTTAGGTTTTTACCTTTTTAAAAACGTTTAGAATCTGAGTTCGTTGATTGCAAACAAAAATAAAAGCAAATATGTGTTTAGTTTTAATTAATATTTTTTATTAATCGCTCTACTTTTGTATGCCACCGTATACAACTTGACGATACAACAACAATTTGTTTATTCGCTATTTTTCTTACAACACAGATCTTTTTAACGGCGATCTTCAAACCACAACTGTTTTCTTCACACGCAACGCTTCTTCACTTGACTGAATTCCTACTAACTCGCTGTCTGCTTGGTATTGCCTTTTTATATGTCTACACAATCAGTCTGATAAACGTTCTTGAAGCAGAATGTTCTTGCTTTACCATCCCCTTCTTTTTCACACTCATGTTGTTGGTTTACTTGTAAAGAAGTTCGTTGTAGTTGTTGGTGTAGCTTTTGTTTAAGGTTTTAATGTGAATTGATATCACATCGTTTCCTTTTTCGCAACAATATTAACCCATTAATGCCCTAATTAATTTTTTCTAACGGTTACCGTTTTGTTTTTTACACTCAATTTCCTCTCAGAGCATAAAAATTAAGGCAACCGCTGCTGGCAACTTAAGTGGCCACTGGTGCTGGGTTAATATGTATACTACAAATTAATCTCTGTAATGTTTAGTATCATTGCTAAGGACCTCTGAATTATCAGAGTAAAAGTCCGTTTTTGAAAATATGATATCATCAGAATCAATCATAATCTTTAAAGAAAAAAAAGCAAACGTTCTCGATCCTATGTCTATGGCTATGGCTTCCCAATATTGCAGCATATGAATAATTCAGGTTGAACCATTTAGCCTTGCTATCACCAGTTCAGTCCTCTGCTTTTATACAAACAAGGTCAAAGGAAAGCCAACTAGGTATAGCTCATTAGCTCTTAGGCAGCCAAAACATGTGGGTATTTCACGAATTTTCAAAATTATTTTCCATTAAAAATTTCGCCTCATTAGCTGTAGTACGTATCGTTTAGTCAGCATTTATTTAACCTTTACCTCTCTATTAAATAAATTCTCATTTGAAAAAAAATTCATTGCATATAATTAGGCAAATAAACTCATGCTACAGTATATCAAGCCAAACCTCTGTTACAATATTACAGCATAATGTAATCGACATATTGAATAACTGAAACCATGCATACATATTTCCGTTATAAGCCCTAATAATAGTTTTATGGACTTTCATTTTAAACACCCATAGCCTGAAAATATGCAAAACAATATTCAATAGAATATTATCGCCAATAACACACACTGCTTCCCGTTAGAGGCTTAAAATTGAAAATGTGTTGTACTCCTCTAAAAAATTATTTGTAACAGACTAATGAATTCATTATTATCACCACCATTCTCCTTCTCATTATTACAATTACAATTAAATGACTTAGAACAGCTGTCTGATAAAACAAATTCCAATTCAAATTTAATTTTTAATTTTTTTTTTAATTTTTTTTTCGATTTGCTGTATAAACCTTAACCACTAAAACCCAGTGACCGCATAAAATTTGCTCACCGTTGTGTAGAAATACAAATTTAATCAATTTACACTATTTCAACCAAAAATAAAAAGCAAAAACAACAACAACAACAAAAATACAGCTTTTACTATCAATATTTTCCATTTCTATCGCTCTTACCTGCTGCCACCTGCCCTTAAAATCTCATTCGTTTCGTTGTTTGTACAGCAGATGTAGTAAAATGGTGAATAGTTGTGTGACAGTTATCTGTCAAAGATTGAGGGATTGAAGGAATCTACAATATGTACATAAAATTGACAGAAAACAACAAAATAAAATAAAAAGAATCACATGAGTTGAAAATGAAAATGTAAAACAAATGATGTGTTGTGATGTCACACTGCCAGCAACAGCATGAATACTTGTTTACAATCGTCATTCCAAATGGAATTGAATGACAACTACGACGGCTACAGAGAAGTATACAATAATGGTTTCCCTTTTCTTGCTTTAACAATTACAAAAAGGAGAGAGCGAAAAAGAGAAATTTTAAATCAAATTTCAAAAATAAATGAAAATATTTTTCAGTGGATTTCCATTTTCGCAAGCAATGAAATTGAATTGAAAGTTTTTATCATTTCGTCTTGTAAGGGAGTGTAAAATCAAAAGTTATAAATTAAGTAGTTTTCTTTATAAATTAAAACATCTGTTTTAAAAGCAAGCAATTCAAAGCCTGTACGTTAGGCAACAAATTTTAAAACATTCCTAAAAATATGCTACAAAGTCTAATTGTTCACTTTTACAGTATACCTCACACTTTTTAGGTATTATGGTTGCAGTACAATTTTTAAACAAACTAATATACGAGAATGAAATCCAATTTAACTTCTGTAGTTCAACCCCTACACAGCCTCTATTAATGAAATCGAATACTTTCGCTTTTGTCGATTTTGCAATCGTAAAAGAGTTTACTCGATTTGTAAAACATTTAGTACTTCTGAAACCACACTGTGTGGAATACAAACACAGAATGGAGCTATATTCTTAGGTATTCCAAATGATTGTATATCCTTTTTTAAAATAGTTTTGTAGTAATATCTTGCAAGCGGCAAGTTGAAAACACTTTTTCGCATCATAACTGAAAAAAGCAATTACACTTCAGTGTTGTCATTAACAATAGCACTTCCATTCTTAAGAGCTGTGATATATTTAATTAAAATTTTAATAATTGCAATGTTATAACACCTAAAGTTATGCCATAAAAACTATATATCTTTGAGACTGCTTTAAATTATTGAAACCGCAATACTATTATCAACTTAAGCTATTTTGCACATCTTTAGAGCTAAGATGTCTTTAAATATACGTTTAACAATAATTGCAATTATATTAACACCTGAAATTATGCAACAAAACAAAGTATTTTAAAACCTTATTTAATAATAAACAAAATACTTCATATATACATATGTTCCAAACAAATTTAGTAATATTACGTACTTAATAAATTAATTATATTATCATTAAGTATTATAACACCTAAAACTATGCAATAAAAAATATTACAAAAATATTAATATGGAAAATCTAATACTTTTAATTTACTTATCAATGTTTTTTGCCAAAAAATTATTGCCAACTTGAATACATAAGTATTATATTATAAAGAAAACCTAAAAATATGCTTTAATATTTGCTTTGTAACACTACACTTAAATTTATAACCACAATTAATTAATACTTTTATAATTATTAACACTTGAGTGAAAGTGTAAAGAATTTCAATTTCTACTACTAAAAGTAGGCAACATAAACTGACTATTCTCTTAATTCTAAAAAGCTAAAAAGCAATATATAAGCCTAAAAGTATGTTTTAATTCCTACATTACCATGGATAATTAACAAGCTTTAGATTAAAACCAATGTAGAATACATTAATTAACATTTTAAAGTTATTCGTAGTACGTTTTAAACATTAGAATATCAAGTGCTTTAATCATAACAGAATGTTTTTGATAGAATTCTGCTAGCAGTTATTCAATAAAAGTTGTTCTACCAACCAACATTAATTAGATTAAGTTATTAATTGTATTTATAAACTTAAATTTGTAAAAATTAAATGAAAGATTTGAATATAAACAATATGACTACCTAAAAGTATGTTTTATAAAATAAAATTAAAATAATTCATTTAAAAGTGCAATATAAACTTTAAATATTTTCTATTTTAAATATTTATTTATACTGAAATAGTTTTAAATAAATCTGTATGTGTTCTAGGAATCGATTTTTCCTTACTCTATTCAATCAATTTCATTTAAATGTTGTCTTTACTAACAGTTTTCTTAATTCTTAAAAAAATAATCAATATTCCCAACGGGTTATGCTATAGTTTTACTATAATATCTCTTCCCCCCTTAAGATATGCTTTAAATCTTATTTATTATTATTATTATTATTTCTTAAACATCTCACATTTACACCATTTGTTAACAAGCGAAAATCATTCGTTGCATCATTGAATAGTTGTTGACAGTTGTGTTGATACATATTTACCACACACATCTTGTGTTAATATTAGAAAAATGTCTTTTGCATTTCAACTGTTCAGCTCAAACCGTGAGTAGCTTGTGCTGATAATCCTCCCCCGATGCTGCTGATACAACAGTATCCATAGTTTTTCGCTGTTTTCCCTTCCACAGCCAGACAAATCGGGGTATTCTTGGTATTCTTGTTGAAAACTTTTCATTTCATGTGTTTTCTTTTTCTCCTCGTCACTTTCTATTTTAGTTTTATACGAATGCTATGTTCATTTTAGTGACAAAATGTTGAAGATATACCATCTATGAATAAGTAATAGGGGTTTCATTTTATTTCGTTGCTCGTTTTTGCCATTATCATCAAAAAAATAACAAAAACAAAAGCAATGTGTTGCAATATGTCAACTAGAATATGAAAACTTTTATGACTTTCTTTAGTTCTTCGAAAATAAAAACAAAATAACAAATTAAAATAGAAAAAATAAACATGGTAGCAGAAAAAGTTCTTTAAAAAGGGGAAAAATAGTCAAATTATTAAAGAATTTATATTTGAAATTATTTGAAGCATATATAAAATTGATAAAAATTTAAAGCATATATTAAGGCATTAAAATAATTTAAGAATGGAAAATAACATGACAATAGTTATAGAAATTTAATTTAAAATGAAATTTAAGTTTTTAAACAATATTCGCCTGGAAGTATGCCACACATTATTTATTTCTTTTTTTTCTTTTTTTTTTCAATAATAGAGACAAATTTTAGGGAACGGATTCAAACAATTTCAAATTAAAAAACCGCGCATAAAAGTATACTAAAAAATTACTTCAGTTTTTGTTAAAGCAGCATAAAAGTATGCTTTAAAAGTATGCTTTAAAAGTATGCTGTTACAAAGAATCTTAGTAATATAAATCACAAATGAAGAATAAAATTTAAAACAAAATTAATCCTACAAAACTAAATAACTTTTGCCTAAAAGATTGCTTTAAAGATGAGTAGAATTTTTGCAATTTAATATGAAATTCAATTTTATTTTTATTCCAAGTAAAATTTGCCAAGCTTAGATTATAATTGCACAATTTTTTCGAATGAAAAACAAACTAAAAATCGAAACAAAAGAAGTTTTTTTAACATTTTATTTATTCCATTGAGGTTAGCATTTGGCCAGTAGCAGTGATAGTGGCTTACGAATATTGTTCAAATCAAAGCCGCAAATGAGTTTTACTTGAACAGAATGTATAGACTTTCAGCTGCAGTAACTTTACTTACCAATATATACAATGCAGCACAGCTCTCTATACACCAGCACCAATAAAATGTCAAAAAATCAAAAAATAAAAAAATACCAATACAGGACAAAAACAAAAACGAAAAAAGAAAAATTGAAAACCTCATCGGTCTACAGAAAAACTATTTAAAAAGAGAACAGAAAAGAAAGAAAAACTTTTTTTCACTCCCTTTCTTCTTGTGCTGCCAGTGATGCACACACACACACAGTAAAAACCTCAAGAAAAAGTTTCGTAATTAAAACTGTCATGCGAGTTTGTAACCATAATAGTCCAACATCATGTTGAGTTTAATATTGTAAATGAACTGTGGATGTAGTTACATGACAACCAGCAATAGCAACAATAACTACACGAAAGAAATATTTTCTGTTGAAAGACAAAAAAGGGGAAAAAATTGGAAAAACAAAAGAAGTATGAAGTAAGGAAAACGTAAAAGTATGACACACAGACATTGTGTTGTGTTCATTGACCAAAACATTTTGGCTTTAATTGTCATTTCTTTTAAGCCTGCTGCAATCAATTTCTACAGCAAAAAAAAAAAAAGAAAATAAACATTGGAACGAAAGGAAGGCGAAAAAAAGCATTTTTTCTCAACCATGCTTAACGTTTTCGAATCAAGGGGGTTAAGAGTTAAAAATTTGATTGAGAAGAGGCCAACGTAAGGCATACTTGAAGACAAATGAAAACTTTTATTATTTTATTTGAAACAAAAATTTGGTGCAAAAATTGCAGAAGAAATTTGAACTCAATGACTTGAAAAGCCTGTAAAAGGAAATGTAAGATCTTCCATGTTTAGTCTGATTAAACACTTTGATATCGACGATCTTTCTCGGATCCTCCTGCCCTCGTCTTTCTAGCAGTGCTCATTCATTTGTGATCAATTGTTCTAAGGATCGCACACAGCATTACAGAGGTACATTCATTTTTTAGCCGAACTATGGTGTATTCTTACGTAACATTCGTCTTTTCCACAGGGCACAACCGTTTGTGGTCAATTGGCCAGTGGATCGCACATTGAATTACAGACAGAATTCATTATTTAGCCGAATTATCCGTTTGTGCAATTCTCTAATGAATCTTCGAGAAGATGCAGAGGTATAATATACACCAACACTACTCACTCTGTCACCCCCACACAGATAAAGGGACTTTCTCCCGAAAATCGTGTATTCTTACGAAACAATTGTCTTTCTCACAGGGCACATCCATTTGCGGTCAATTGGCCCAGTGGATCATACACTGTATTACAGACAGAATTCGTTCTTTCTCTGGACTATTCGTTTGAGGGACTCCCTATCGGCAGAGATATAATGCCTACAAACACTACTCCCTCTGTCCACCTTTCCTAATTCCAACACAATGCACTTTATAAATAGGGGCCATCTCCCTGAGAAAGACATGGAAATCAGGCAGTTAAGCGTTATTATTAAACCAGTATGGGAACTCAAGAAGTGGTCCATATATCATCATGATATATACATATGTACATAACATACATAATTGGTCATTACAACTCTTGTCAGCAGTTGATAACTCATCACTGGCAATATCATTCTTTGCTCTATTTATACTCCTTTATTTTCTTTGTTAATTCCACGATCTTTCTATGAATTGTTAATGTTGGCGTTTTGTAATTTCCTTCGCATTTGTTTGTGTAATTCTGGATACCGTTCGGTATGTATATTTTGTTGTTGTCTGTTTATTTACAATGGTGATTGCAATTTTTTTGTATTGGCAATTGATTTATGAGAGGAGAAGAAATAGGTAGAAGTGGCTGTCCATACAAGCAGTATGAGCGGACACTTACATATGCACATAATTGGTCATTACAACTCAGGATTACGACCTAGCTTCTCACGCCACTTATGCTAAGTGTGTTAATTTTATACATGAATGACGGGACCTACAGTTTAAAGTCGATTCCGAACGACAGATTTTTGAGAAACTTTTCAAGGCAATTTCAATTACTCTGAGAGTTTATGGCAGAAATCTGCTGAGAGGAAGTTGCCGAAGACATATTTTTTCATATTTTCGTTTTGATGTCTGGCCTGGGATTTGAATCCTGGCTTTACGTCTATAAAGTCTATATATATGAATGGTACAATTCAGTGCAATTAAATAGCATTGCCAGCAGAGTCGTGCATCTGTAGACATACCCCCACAGTTCAAAAACACAACTAGAATCGCTGAGACAGTTTTAAATTATTTTATTTTTTTCTATCTCATTAAATATTAATTCTCTCTCTATGTCTCTCTCTCTGTCTCTCTTTCTGCCATTACCAAAATGTTAGAAATTTACCTGTCAGCTTAAAATTTAATTTCTTTTTAATTAACAAACCAATTGCCAGATATTTTGCCAGTGAATTAGTTTCAATGCTATTGACATTATTTAACAGTCTATTATTGGAATGCATTGCTTTGCTTTGCATCATTGCATGCATACGACGTAATAGCACTGCAATGCAATGCAAATTCAATGGAAATTCAATATCAAGTTTGTGTGGCAATAAAAATCTTTAAATATTTGGTTGGTTGGTTGGTTGGATGGTCGGTTGGCTGGATTGCTGGTTCGTTATTTATTTGCCAATTTAAATTATCACAATTTGTCACAAAATAATTCATTATTATTATTGTTATTGTGATTATTTAACAGATTGTTATTGTTATTGTATTTATTAATGTTAGAGCTGGTGCTGTTATCTCTGTTTATATGGTACATAGAAGTAGGATACGAGATGCGGTATATGATATGCAGCCACACTAATGGTCAATATAAAGTATGGTGAGAGGGAGAATGGCATAAAATTATGCTTTTAGAAAAAGAGACAGAGATAGAGAGCAGATAAATATTATAGCGAGATAACTATTTTTGTTTAAAAAAAATTTTTTTTTTAATTTTTCCACTCTAAGCTTTTGTCCCTTTTCCATTTCAGCCAACGTCATATTGAAATTATGAATTTTATAAATACAAAATTTGTGTTTATTTAGTGGTTTATTACCAGTCTGGACTATTTATTAAATACAATATCATTTAGTAATTTATAATACGCAAAAATTTATTACTACTTTACCCCTTTAAACCCCCTCTATTATACAACTATAATCGCATTTATTTATTAGACTAAATGCTCGACAATAAAAAGGAAGAAGAAGTCATTGCCAGCCTGTTTAGGCTTAAACTGCGTATTACTGTTGCCATAAATTCCAGCAAGTTTTTTGTAAATTTCAAATTTTATTGCAATGCCAATAAACTGTGATTGTTTTTTGTTTTCAATTCCATAAAAAGAATTCATAATTTGAATTATTATGAAGGATTAAAAATTATAAAATAATCAGTAAAATTGTTAAAACAGTAGTAATAAAACCGAACCGAATTTGATTAAGAAAAATTCTTCAAATTGAATTAAATTTGAATAAAATCGTGTTTAAATATTGTACAAAATTATTTAAATCTTTCTCCCTAATAACATTCTTGGATGTGAGTTGTCTTCAATTTCCTAGAGATTTTCACTAAAAGACTTCTTTGCATATATCATTGGCTAGTTTACATACCACATTCTTTAGCTATCTTCATTTCTGTAGACATATTTTAACAGTATTAAGTTTCAAATTGTTTCTATAGCACTACTCAACATTGTGTGACCCCCAATATGTAGAGTTTAGAATTCTAACATTTGTTGAATAAACACGAGCTAAGTTTCGTATTCATATAGCAACATAAAGAGACCTTTGTTCTTGAAATAGGTTGGTTACTTTGGGTGGTGATTTGAAGAGACAGCCATGTCTTGTATGGGCCAGCAAATTAAGCCTTAATTTGCTTAATTAATTGTGTTAAAATAAGGAAGCTGGACAGAGGAAATAGTGTCTATGGACATTACACCTCTGCCGGTAAAGAGGTCCATTTACGGATTTTTCGGGAGCAAATCTCTTTATCTCTGGATGGTGGACAGAGGAAGTAGTGTTTGTGGACATTATATCTCCGCCCGAGTTTAGTTCCATAAACAGATAGCCCGTATAAAAAAAACGAACTCTGTATGTCATACAGTGTGCGATTCACTGGTCAATTGACTACAAACGGAAGTACCCTGCAAAAAAGATGGATACTACGTAGGAATTCACGATTTTCGGAAGGTGGACAGTGGGAGTAGTCTATGGACGTTGTACCTCTGCCGATAGGGAATTCCACAAGCGGATAGTCCGGCTAAAGAATTTTGTGTGTAATGCAGACTGACCACAAACAGATGTGCCCTGCGAGAAAGGTGGTTGCTACGAAGGAATACACGATTTTCGGAAGCAAATCCCTTTATCTCTGGAAGGTGGACAGAGGGAGTAGTGTTAGTGGACATAACACACCTCTACCAGTAGAGAGTTCCACAAACGTATAAAGAAAGAATTTTGTCCGTAATGCAATGTGCGATCCATTGCTCAATTGACCCCAAACAGATGTGCCCTGCGACAAAGATTGGTGCTACGTTGGAATACACGATTTTCGGAAGCAAGTCCCTTTATCTCTAGAAGGTGGACAGAGGATGTAGTGTTAGTGGACATTATACCTCTGCCGATAGGGAATTCCACAAACGGATAGTCAGACTAAAGAGCGAATCTTGTCTGTAATGCAGTGTGCGATCCACTGGCCAGTTGACCCCAAACAGATGTGCCCTGCGAGAAAGATGGGTGTTACGTAAGAATATACGATTTTCGGGAACAAGTCCCTTTATGTCGATAGAGCAAAATCCGTAAGAGTAGCGATAGAACAGGGAAACACAAGTCCCATTGCAATGATGCTCCAATGAAACAATAGAGTTCGATACCCTGCCGCCATTAATGAAGTATTTCTTGGAATGTCTGAAGAAACCGAAGCACTTAAATGCTTCTTTCAACTTTAAAAGGTAATTCTCATGCAATTACTCAAATTCCTGCTAAGGCAACTGCTGTGGGTTAATTAGAAACAGAACTGCTCCAGATAAGAAAAGAGAGGTTTCCCATGCAGAGAACCTCAGACGTTTAAATGTTTATAAGAATTTTTCATCAATAATTGCTCAGTAGGCTTTAAACTCAGAACTTCAATTTTTTTTTGTCTTTAGCAAATAACACAAAAAATCGCTTTAAATTAGCTACAGTTTCAGCTTAAAGCCTTCGATTATGCTTGGTTAACTTTGTTTAGAAAAATCCCCACAAAAATTACTTTGAAACCGAAATTAAAAAAAACGAATTTATTTGAAAAAAATCAATTCCATCACGAACAATTTCCATTTCTAAACCCCTTTTCGATTGCCTATTCCCTTTGACTTTTTCTATAATTTTTGAACAAGCAATTGCAAAACTTTTGCTTACAATATTTACGTTTTTTTTTTTTTTTCAACTGACTAAATACGTTGTTTGTTTCGAAAGCACTTGCTTTGGTGTTTTTACTCCCCTAAAAATTAATTTAAAAAAAGAAGAAAAATCTTTTTCCCCTTTTTTTTGGCTTCAGTCATTACCTTTAAATAGAGTTGCGTTTTTGTGGGTGTGTGTGTGTGTGCGTGTGTTGGGAAAACAGAATTATGCCACAGCTTTTTAGTTGATTTATGACAAATGCATGCAATGAGTTAAGTCATTTCCACCACCCCCTTTTTTTAATATTAACAGTAACATTGGCACATAAATTGTATGATTGTATGGGTAAAGAAGTGAGTGAGTGAGCAAAAGTGTGTAATAAAGTGAAATGTAAATGATATTAGATTTAACAAAACTAAACACACATTTAATAACCCGTTAAATTTTACCCAAAGCACAATAGAATATTTGAGTGAGTGCTGCAGAGGATGCAGATGAAGTTACACTCACGTATTCATTTTCTATAATAAGTGCGTAACATCAAAGTAATTTGATTGCGTTCGCTCTCTCTCTCTCTCTCTCTCTCGCCTTTGCACATTCTGTCTCTTTTTCTGTCACTCATACCGCTGTATGTGTTAGAATCTGTGTTTTTGTTTTGTAGTAAACAAAGGCTTTAGTTTTTTGCCATACTTTTCGGGAGAAGAAGCACAAGCGAACTTCTGTGCACTTTCTCATGCACAACCCATACTTAGAAATATTCACACACACACACAAATACTAACAAAATTTCGCGTATATGAACTTAAATAGGAAAGTAGGTTTTTGAATAACGTTATGGATGATAATGACGAGTGATATGATGCAATGTGATGCTGATGTGATGTTGATGGAATACTTAAAAGAAACTCTGTTTCAATAGGCTGCCAACATATGGGTCATTTCACAAAATGTTAAACTTGGAAAGAAGAGAAAGGAGAGCTTTAACCCTAGACAAAAACCACCTATTCATCGATCACTAAACGGCTCAATATTTCCTTAAGCACCAAGGTGTTTAAGCCCATAAAATTGTCCAGAATTACCTTAATTACCGTGATATAGAAGGCGCCGTAGTCTAGTAGGGAGCTTGTCGGCATTTTAGACATCAGGCCGTAGTTCAAACCCTAGCTCGGAAAGTTTCCTAAATAAATTTGTGACAAGATAGTGATTTTATTGCTCTGCTTTGAGTGTAGAAGTTCACATTGATAAATACTTGCCTTGCTTTGAAAATTCCACAAAGATGGATTCAAACTTCAGGCCGTCAAACTACACACAATCTCTTTAGTCAGGCGTACGACCTAGCTTCTGTGCCACATATGTTGTGTGTGTTAAATTTATACATGAGTAGCGGGACCTACAATTGAAAGTCGATTCCGAACTGAGAGAAAATCGCCGAAGAAATATTTTATCATATTTCATTTTCTTCGAGATGTCTAACCTGGGGTATGAACCACTTCTAAGAAGACAACACACTTTCCTACTAAATGACGGCGAATTTGATCAAGGTCTTGTTTATTTTTCAAAGGAGCAGCAAGAGTTGGTAAGGAGCGTAGATTAGTTTATTATTCTCTATTCTCTGATATAAAAAAGGAAACTAAATTCTCTGTGCCAATTATAAAGGCATAAGCTTAGACACAAACCACCTAGTCATAGATTACTAAACCTTACAATACTTCGATAAGCGTTAAGGTGTTAAAACGCGTTAGATTGTCCAGAATAACCTCAACTAACATGATATCGTAGTCGCCGTAGTCTAGTAAGTAGTTTGTCGGCTTACTAGACGTGAGTTCGTGGTTTAAACCTCAGCCTCGAAAGTTTCCTAAACAAATTTGTAACCAGAATGCGATTTCATTAATCTGCTTTGAGTGCAGTAGGTCGCACTGATAAGTACTTGACTTGCTTTGAAAATTCCACAAGGATAGCTTCAGACTTCAGGTTATCTAACTACATATGTACATACATAAGTGGGCATTACAACCCTTCAGTCAGGATGTCAACCTAGCTTCTACACACAGTCTCTTTAGTCAGGCGTACGACCTAGCTTCTGTGCCACATATGTTGTGTGTGTTAATTTTATACATGAGCAGCGGGGCCTACAGTTCGACTTCGAACCACAGATTTCTAAGGAATTTTCCATGATAATTCTGCCAGAAAACTGCGGAAAGGAAATCGTTGAAATATTTTTTACATTTCGTTTTGGTGATGTCTGAGTTGGGGTTTGAACCGTGGTATGAACCAACACACTACCTACTAGACTACGACCACATGAGTGGCGGCATCTACAATTTCAAGTCGACAGATTTCTGAGAAACGTTTCATGGCAATTTTATTTGCTCTCAGAGTTTTTGCCGGAAATCTCTTGCTTTTCATATTTCGTTTTGTTGAAGTTGTCTGGCCTGGGGTTTGAACTATGGCTTCACGTCTAATAAGCCAACACACTAATTACTAGACTACAGCGGCTACACCGGCGGTCAGCTGCAATTCGAATTTAAAGTGTAAAGAGTACCAATTGTGTGTCTCATAAATGTACAGAAAAAAATATGCGTTGAACATGGATTCTCGTAACGACTCTAATGAGTCGCAGGAGTTCATAGATATTTAGTTGTTCTAAGGGGCATAACATCTTCCCCATAAGGAACCACATAATAGCTTTGCTTTTCAAATTTATTAGCATTAGAAGACCTTTTGCAAAAGCTTCGTTGTGTAGACTGGAATTTATAGTTCGCTAGCTTAGCATGTTCACGTACACTATTCAGCGTATTTCCTGTGAAACATTATCATTAAAAACTAGGTCTGCGTTTAAGCGTAGAAGAATAGTGTTATTCGATTTGTGTAATAAAGACGGGAACATATCGATTTGGAACATATGAAGGGCATTATTTCCCACCAAACCCAGGGTAAGGTCTGCATCTAACCCTCCGATTCAAATCGAACAATGCACTCGCCTTTGTTCTTTTGTGAATTTTCATGTGAAATCATGCCTTTCATTATCAAAATTGTAAAGGACAGAGATATCGAGTCATAACGCATATGTTACCGTTATTTCGCATGAATATTTGTGTAATTGTAGAGGCTCTATAACAGAGTTTCATCAGCAGTTGTTGTTGTTGTTGTTGTTGGTGGCAATAAGTGAGTGAGAGACGATAATGTCGATGATGAGCTTGAGTTTGAGTTTGAAGATGAAAAATGCCATAAGCAAATAACAATTATTATGGAATTGGAATATTTAAAGATGAGTTGGTTGCTTGTTTAGTTTGGTTGGTTGGTTGGCTGGTTAGATGGTTGGATGGTTGGTTGCCTTGTTTGTTGCTCCGTTGTTTGTTTTTGCATTTAAAAGTAAGTGCGCCAATGTATGTATGTGTACATTTCCTTTCACAGCCAGTAGAGATTTATTTCTGTTGCCTGTGTGTGTGTGTGCTTAAAAGCTAGTGTATTAATAATGCCTTTCCCCTGAGGGGGTAGGGGGTTGACGATGTTCATAATAGATTTGTTGGCTTATAATTGTGTGCGGAGTAGAGTATAATTTTATTTGTTTCAAACTTATTTGCTGAAAATTATGCTCTGTTTTACAAACCATATGAACAAAACACAAAAAAAGAAGAAAACACACACACACAAAAGTCTTTTTTTTTAACAATTATAACGAGCAGTTAAGAAGTTAAAAACACAAAAAAAAGGAGAAAATTGTAACATTAGCTCAGCAGAAAATCTAATTTTCATTTCTAATTATGTTTAGTTTAACACATGAGTTCAAATGTGCATTCTAATCGAGGGTGTCTTTAGTTGCCGTACCAATTTTATTCGTTTGAAAAACATTTCACATTTTCTTTATTAATTATGATTAAAAAAAATAAAGAGAAGCTGAAAAAATGTTTTCGATGGTTTTGTTTTAATTGCTTGTTTACGAAAAGAAATGAAAATTTCAAAGAAAAAGTCAATATTTACTGGAAAAATTTTTTTCTTTCTTTTTTTTTTTTATTTAAAGAAAAGTTATTGAAAAGCAGTTTAGCAAAATAAACAGGGTAATTATAAAGTAAATGGATGATCGAAATTTAAAAGCATTGGAAAACATTATAAAGAAAGTTTCAAGGACTTTAAAGTTTTTTCGAGTCAGAGATTTTCTGTTTTTTATTAAATAAAAAAGAAAGTAAGAAAAATGCTGTAAGTTAAACTAGATTTTTTAATATTCAAAACAAAATTTTTTTACAAAAATAATAAAACAATAGGTCACAGAGAGAAAGCATAAACTTCATTGGTGGAATCATAATTCGAATGGGATTTGAAAAAGTTACACAAACTAATGGAATACTGGGAAGGTTCCGAGACTTGGTTAGTGATATTCAGGGAAGAGCTTCTGTTGCAACATCGAACTGTTAATAAAACTTTTAGGCTTCAGAAAATTCTGACAATAACATATTTCATGTTTAGTGTACTGTAAATAGACCAGTTAAGACAAGAAATATCAAGCGCCTCATAACAGTACTAAGAATTATACACCTATTGTCACTCCATTTTGTTGACGACTATGGTCTCTATACAAGGCTGTGGACGGTAATCTCCGATCTTAAAAAAAAGATGCATGCCTATTGGGTAAATTTATTGAAAAAGCATTTAATGCTCTTATGTGTAAAATTTAGAAGACACTCGCACTGACAGAGGGCTATTATCCTTGATAAACACTACACTACAGTAGAAGTTATGCTGCCATCCGAGAAGGAAGAACGAACGATATAAAAATGATTCTTAAAAAGTCCACAATACAATGCTAGTATCAGAGGAAATCCTCAATGCCATTCTGTTAATATAGCACGTGTGATAACGAGCAATCAATAGAAAAGCATATGTGAATCTTACTACAATGCACAGCAATGCTACACAGTGTAGGTGTAAGATACTGGCAATGATCATAGTTTTATTAGATAATTGGTACTTATAACGGGTGATTTTTTAGCTATTATCTTTTTGGCAACACTGGTTTAAACATCTCACGCACGTTTCGTGTTTTATTTCACTGTCAAACATCTTCAGTTTGGTCAATAATTTAACCATGAATCGTCTTACAAACAAACAACGCTTGCAAATCATTGAATTTTATTATCAAAATGCGTGCTCTGTTAAGAAAGTTCATCGCGCGCTTCTTCCATTTTATGGTCAGTTTAATCGACCCACTGAAGCGGCTATTCGGGCTATTGTGATTAAATTTCGCACCAAATTTACATTGTTGGACATTAAACCATCAACACGCTTACGTAGAGTGTGAACTGAAGTATATATCCAGCCAGTGTTAATGATGACCATCAATTATCGATTCGTCGCCGTTCGCAGCAATTGGGCCTCTGTTACTCAACAACGTGGAAAATTTTGCGAAAAGATTTAGGTGTGAAGCCTTTCAAAATACAGCTGGTGCAAGAATTGAAGCCGAACGACCTACCGCAACGCAGAATTTTTGGTGAATGGGCTCTTGGAAAGCTGGCCGAAGATCCACTTCTTTATCGAAAAATTGTGTTCAGCGACGAAGCTCATTTTTGGCTCAATGGATACGTAAATAAGCAGAATTGTCGATTTTGGAGTGAAGATCAGCCAGAAGCATTGCAAAAGCTACCAATGCATCCAGAAAAAGTCACAGTTTGGTGCGGTTTATGTGCAGGTGGCATTGTACCGTACTTCTTCAAAGATGCTGCTAATCGTAACGTAACTGTGAATGGTGAGCGCTACCACGAGATGAGAATCAACTTTTTTTTTTGCCCAAAATGCAAGAGCTTGACTTGCATGACATGTGGTTTCAACAAGACGGTGCCACATGCCACACAGCACGCGTAACAATGGACTTATTGAGAGACGAGTTCGGTGAACATTTTATTTCATGTTCGGGACCGGTCAATTAGCCACCTAGATCGTGAGATTTAACGCCTTTGGACTATTTTTTGTGAGGCTATGTTAAAGCTCATGTCTATACAGACAAGCCCGCTTCAATTGACGCATTGGAAGACAACATTGAAGCATTTATTCGTGAGATACCGGCCGAAATGTTGGAAAGAGTATGCCAAAATTGGACTAAGCGGATGGACTATTTGAGGCGCAGTCGCGGTGAACATTTGCATGAAATAATCTTCAAACATTAAATTATATGGACCGTACTATCGATAAAAATAAAGATTTCATGCATTTTTCTGAATTTTATGTTTTTTTTTTTTGAAAAATTCTCCTATAGCTCTTAAAAGATCTCCCATTACAAGGCTATGCCTATGGTAGCACCTAGAAAACTTAGTTATACTTCAGGCGATAAAAAGGTCATATTGATGTCGCACTTATATATATGATATGTTGTAAGATCTGTCGTGCTCCAGTAAAATTTGAAATCGATAGCCTTGAATACTATCTTGATAAAAACGGATTTTGATAAAACCGGGAATGTCGTGATTGAATTTTTTTAAAAATCAGGCTTCTTGTCATAACTAAAAATTTATTCAGGTTAGTTGGGAACAATCCATTTTACTAATGTAATCAAAAAATTATCACACACAACATCAATTACATAGTATTTCTCCCCAAACTGGTTTATTTGTTGTAATAAAACAATATTCATATACAAGCCATAGAAAATCCCCTCTAGCTGTAGGTATGTATGTGTTCTAAAAAAAATCCACAAATATTTTAAATAATAAATAATTCTATGCATCATTTAATCAAATTAAAATATTTTGTTTTTAAATAACACACATATACATACACTCATACACGTACATAGAAATTGCCACAGAAAAAAAATTTATCAAAAATTTATAACGAACGATACAATAAAATTACAATAAAAACGATAACCGATAAATGCACACATACATATAAATTAAAAATGGATTTTTGCTTATGTATGTAAAACGAACTTTAATTTATTACCCACATAACCAAACAGCCAACCAACATTATAAATTAAAATCAAATATTATTAGGCGAGTATTAAATAAAATTACAACAAAAAAACAACAACAAAAAGAGAAAGCATATTTAAATAATTTCAAAAATATAAAATTTATTTACAAAAATAAATTATTTAAAGTCTTAGATTTACGAGCAGCAACAAATTTTAATTACAATTAAATTTTGGGGCCAAACTCGAATGGTATTAGCAATAGCAGTGGTGTCAGGGTGTTAAAATTAAAGTTTAACAGAACAGTTTAAGATGCTTTAAATTTAATTTAATGCCTTTAGTTTAAGAGCAAAGCATATTTTAAATATTTTCAAGTCTGTAGGATACATTGACTTGAAATATTTTCCAATAACTTTGGCTCGTCAACAAAAGTTTTTTTTAAGAAGAATTTATTTTCATTGAAATATTTGTAACATTTTTATTGCTTGCCATATTCATATCTGTATGGTCTGGTCTGTAAATTGTATGTGTGACATATTTCACCATATGCTTGCATGCATACATATATAAAAAATAAACAACAAAAACAGTGCAATACAAAGCAAATATTCTATTTGAGTTGCAACAATTGTAAACGGCATGCAAACTGCTTTATTTATGGCAAATGCCATAAAATAAATGCAAATAAAACTATTCGAAGCAATAAACGGTATGTTTGTTTAAATTCTAAATAGTTTAACACACACTCATACATACATACATACATGCTAAAAAGCTTTAACACATATACACACACCATATGGCCATATTGCATATGAAGCCATTATATGATACATATTTATAAAATAAACTCAACATGTCCTCCTATAACTTTATGTATGAGTATACATGGACAATACAAATATGCCAGCATATTTGCTTGACAGGGTTGTAGGTCTTTTAAGGTATACATATCAGAGATGAGCAATGAATCGTTTTTTCGCTACTCATAAGCACTCCTGAAATTTTCAAATATAAGTGAGTCAACAATATTGAAATTTAACTATGTACTCTGATTCATTCATACTCAACTACAATGTTGATTTATAGCTACAGGTTGCAATGAGTATGCGTACAACGTGTTGACATCAAACTCATAGCATTCCAAATATGTTTGATTCAGAAGGCTACTCATTTAGATTCATAAGCCTTTAGAAAAATACCTATAAATGATTCGTGTGACTCGAATCATTCATCAAAATTTACGGTCTTAGTTGTTGTTGCATTTACAAAAAAGAAAAAAGACAGACCAGCAAGCAGAGCAAACACATAACCTTCTAATGAGTATTCTAGTGTTCTTACTCGAATCATACTTATTTTTTAATTCTTGTAAATGTTGAGTTATGGAGAGTCGAAATCAACAACATGAACACGTATGAACGAATAGAAGTCGCCGTGGTCTAGTAGGTAGTGTGTTGGATTATTAGACGAAAAGCCAGGGTTCGAGCCCCAGGCCAGACAGCAAGACAAAATACAAAAAAAGTATTTCTTCGGCTACTTCCTCTCAGCAGATTTCTGGCAAAAACTCTGAAAGTAAATAAAATTGCCATGAAAAGTTTCTCAAAAATCTGTCGTTCGGAGTCGACTTTAAACTGTAGGTCCCGCCACTCATGTATAAAATTAACACACACAACATAAGTGGTGTGAAAAACTAGGTTGTAATCCTGACTGGAGTGTTGTAATGACCAATTATGTATGTATGTATGAACACGTATGATGTTAAGTATGATGTATGATGAGTACTTCAAACTTTGAATATGAGTAGAGAGGTTCCATGATATTAAAATATGTATGAATGCGTATAAGTATCAGAAATTATGAGCATGATTCGATTCTACTTATCTTTTTAAATACTCACGGCTGATCTCTGATATATACATATATGTTAACTGCTGTTTAGCTTGTGTTATAACTTCTAAAATCCTTTTTATATGCCACGCTTTATTGCTTAAATTTTTGTTTTTTTTTAATATTTTACGCAACATTTGATGGATTGAAAAAAGCAAATAATACTGGCCATTGGTCCTTTTTAACAAGACGATACGTGTTTAAATAACTTGTTTTTTGTTTGTAAATGACAATGGCCATGATGGGTTTAAATAAACAGTACTGCTACAGATACATACCATACGTCCTATAGCCCTTGTTAATGTTTTTGGAAAGCCTTTAAAAAGCCGAATAGGGATCTGAAATTGTAGTGAATATAATTTTAGAATTAAAAAAGCCTGTATATCGCTTAAACATGAATGTTGTCTGCATTTCTTTTGCCTTCAAAAGGACTTGCCGACAAAGAGGAACACTTAACACAATAACAATTATTGCAGAAATATTGTTCTACTATGTATACCATTGGTGTTGTATTATTTTCCAATGTATAACTAAAGTCGCCGTAATCTAGTAAGATAGGAAATAATGCCTTCAGGGCCTACAAATCCATATGTTACCGTCTTTATTACACAAATCGAATGACACTATTCTTCTGTGCTTAAAACGCAGATTTTCTACGTGTTTAATGATAATGTTTCCCAGGAAATACGTTGAACAGTATATATGCTAAGAAAGCGAAGTATAAACCCAAGTCTACACGACAAAGCCTTCACAAAAGACTTTCATACTCTTAGTAGCTTATCGTAAACAAAATTCTAATAAATTTGAAAAGCGAAGGTATTATGTGGTACCGTTTGGGGATGATGTTGTGCCCCTTAAAATAAGTAAATATCTATGAACTCCTGCAACCAATTAGAGTTGTTACGGGAGCCCCTACGAGAGTCCATGTTTTTTTCTGTACATGCATCAGACACGAAACTGGTACTCTGTACACTTTAATTTCGAATTGCAGATGATCGCCGGTGTAGCCACCGTAATCTAGTAGGCTAATTAGATGTAAGGCCACGGTTCAAACTTCAGGTCAGACATCAAAACTAAAATATGAAAAAATATTTCTTCGGCGACTTCCTCTCAGCAGATTTCTGGCAAAAACTTTGAGATTAAAAATACAATTGCCATGAAAAGTTTCTCAAAAACCTGACTTTGAACTGTAGGTCCTGCCACTCATGTATAAAATTAACGCACACAACATCAGTGGTGTGAGAAACTAGGTCGTAATCCTCACTAAAGGGTTGTAATGACCAATTATGTATGTACGTATGTATTATGCAAACTTTATGCCACACTTCGCAATCAGCAGAATAATTTGCGAACATGCTAACGACTCCAAAAAAAAAAAAGGGTCCGCCAACTAACTCTTTTTTTTGAAAATGCTTTAAAAAAAACTACTGAATATTTTCTCAAATTTCTTTTTTTATTTGAAAGTACAATCCTTCCGGTTAATAATGGAAAATAATTTCATTCAAATGGCTGCCTCGGCTGGTCATGCAGTAGCCTACAAGATCGGTCCAATTTGTAAGCACATTATCGATTGCGTGCAGCTGTATTTCACCAATGGCTTCACGAATATTGTCCTTTAAAGCGTCAATTGTCTCTGGCTTGTCGGCGTAACACTTATCTTTGACGGCACTCCACAAATAATAGTCCAACGGTGTCAAATCGCAGCTCCGAGGTGGCCAAACGACATCAGCTCTGCGGCTGATAAAGCGATCTTCAAAAACTGGACGCAAAACATCGAGTGTAGCTTCGGCTGTGTGGCACGTAGCGCCGTCCTGTTGAAACCAAATGTTGCCAATATCCTCCTCTTCAATTTTTGTGAACAAAAATTGGTTCAACATGGCCCGATAATGATCGCCATTGACTGCAACGGCCACTCCTTGCTCATTTTCGAAGAAAAGTGGCCCAATTATGCCTTTGGACCAAAACAGTGACTCGTTTTGGGTGCGTCGGCTTTTCAATATTTGCGTGCGGGTTTTCTGTGCCCCAAATGCGACAATTTTGCTTGTTTACATACCCGCCAAGATCAAAATGAGCTTCATCTGAAAAGATGATTTGTATTTTGCCAAAATCGGCATCTTCTGTAAGTCGATCGCAGGCTCACTTAGCGAAGCGAAAACGCATTGGATGGTCCATATTCGTTCAGCGGAAGGATAAAACTAACTATCTGTCAAATCAGACATGAGCTAAGTGTTACCATTCACGAAATAAACACTAGTTGAAAAAAAACGTTAGATGGCGGACCCGATACTTAACAAAACCATTGACGTATTGCAAGCAGCAATACATTGCTTTCCAATCCTTGGTCCTTGATAATGGCATATTTTCAGAATCCATTGATATTTTAATTCTCATTCGGCAATCTTCCCTGTAATGGTTGTGGTTAATGTAGGTGATCAATAGGTTGCTCTACTCGTGTGTCGAGTAGACTTACACACATAATTTGTCATTACAACCTAGCTTCTAATATCACTTATGTCGTACGTGTGAATTTTATACATGTGTGGCGGAACCAGTTTTTTAAAGTCGACTCCTAATGACAAATTTTTGGAAAACTTTTCCATGGCATTTTTGCCAGAAATCTGCTGAGAAGAAGTCGCGAAGAAATATGTTTTCGCTTTACTGTCGCCGAAGAAAGGTTTTCTCATATTTTTGTTTTGTTGAAAATGTCCTGGAGTTCGAACCGTGTTCTCACATCTAATAAGCCAACACATTACCTACTATACTACGACGACTTCAAGCATTTAACACACAAATGATTTGTCCTAAGACGGCGATATCATACAATTTTGCGCTTAAAAGTCCTACATCAATACTAGAACCCCAGGCCTTGGCTTGGCACATATTTAGTTTAATAAGAGTTTTGCAAAATTAAGAATAATGTGCCTCATTTTTGATTAAATTGGTAATTGACAACTATTATTTACTTTAAAACAGTGTCCCCACAACGTATGAGTGATATTTAAATTAAAATAATAATCATACGCCTTGGTGGTATATTCGTATTTACAATGCCATCAAATGGCTGTTAAAATGAAGTAAATTAAAGGCTTTTTTAGAATTTTAATCTCTTTCAAAGCAAATATTAATATTCTTATCAATAAGGGTCTATTTACATATATCGAATTATGAGAACAATTTTTGAAGAAACAAAATTTTCCTGAGAAGACAAAATTTGTTTAAATTTTGTTTAAAAATTTAATTCAGAAAGCAATTTTCGTTTTAAGAATTAAACTCTATTAAATTTCAATGGAAAATATTCATTTACGATAAGAAGGTATTATGAAAAATCCATAGAAAATGAATATTTTTTTTTAGAAAAAAAAAGAAATAATTTCGACATTTGCTTTTGTAAGCATTTATTCTGTAGATTTCTTATATGAAATAAACCTACGTTTTAAGAGTTATAATCGTTTTTCTTTTATTCTTGTATAATATTTTCATTTTTTTTGTAATTTTTTCTTTTGTTATTATCAAAACGGAAATGTATTTGCATTATCCAATACATTGCATGCACGTGTATACAAAAATACAGAAATTTTTATTTCATTCTTCTTATTTCGAAATAAGTATTACAAGAAAAGAGTAGCTTACATAACAATAATACAAATGCAATAAATATATGCATATAGAAAATATATAACAGTCGGGGTCGGAAAAGTAGCAGAAAAAAATTAAATATCATAAGTATTTAAAATGGAGGTTAATGTAATCAAACAATTCTGAATATTGATAATAGCAGACATATGTATTCGCTATCTTCAATTCCAGGAGATGGAGGACTAAGAACAATTGGCCTAATGGTGCTTAAAAAGGTCTTTATTTTCTGTACTACAAAGTACTGTTTTCAAGGTCTTAAAAATATCATTTAAAATCGTTTTTAAAGCATTTTTTTATTTGTAAGTTTTTGTCTTTTAAAAACGTTTAAAAAATATGAGCTCGTAGATTGCAAATAAAATAGAAATAAATTTTTGTTTAGTGTTAATTAAACTTGTTTATTATTCTCCCAATTCTGTGTGCCACTGTTCACAAGTTGATGTAAACAACAACAATTGCTTTGTTTTTTATTCTTCTGTTTACACCCTAACATTTACTAGACAATTGTTCGACTGATCTTTGTAACGGAGATCTTCAAACCATGATTATTCTCTTCAAACACGCCGCGTCTTCACAAAAGACTAACTGAACTGTTACTAACTCACTCGTGTGCTTTGCCTTGCCTTTTATATGGCAAAGTAAACAGTCTGATGAATGTTCTTAAAGGCAAACGTTCATGACTTCGCCTTCTCGAAAGCTGTATAAATGTAAACATCGTTGTTTCATTATTGTTGTTTGTGTATTTTGTTTACATTTATTCTTGTATTCTTGTTCTTGTTGTTGTATTTTTGTTTACTTGTTTACCATATTTTATGGTGGTGTTTATTGGTATATTTTTGTTTACTTGTTTACCATTCTTTTATGCTGGTGTTTGTTGTTATATTTGTAAACAAGTTCATTGTTTTCTTTTTGTACCTTTTGTTTATAATTTTAATGTTAAACGATGTAAAAGAAAACTCCTGTATCTAGATTTCTTTTCATTTTCATAACAATACCCTTTAAAATCATTTTTAAAACGTTTTCCTTATTTGTAAATTTCTGTATATTTTTTTTATATTATTCTCTCTCCCCATATTTTTTTAATCTCCACTGTATTTATTATCTGCATATATATTAGGAAAAACAAAAAGAAAAAAGAAATTATACATACTAGAGGGCAAACAAATATTGCATTGTAATATTTCATCTTATCCGACATTTTTATGCATGTCATTTTTATTTTTCTCTATTATTGTTGTTATTGTTATTATTTTTCTATAATATTTTCTATTTCTATGGTGGCTTATTTTCCAGTCGAATATACAAAATAAAATTTGTTATGATGACCTTAAGATAACAGAAAGAGTAGCAAAACAAACCTGAAAAAACTGGTTTGAAAATCGAAATTAACCATTTCTGGCAATGCTAATCAACTGGAAAATAAATTAAAAACGAAGAAATTTAAATAAAAATTGCATGTTGTTTAAGAAGGAATTTTTCTTTCAAATTAGTTTTGACAAACAGTATTAGATGATCCATAAAAAGTAACTTAGTTGACTAGAATTTGCTACAGTTTTATAATGAAATGTAGAAATCAGCACACATTTATTATATTTATTTTTTATGTACACATAGGCTCTTCTAGTGTTAATAATTCAATATTTAAGCCAAATTTGTTTTTATTTATTTTATATATTTCATAAAGAATATAAATACTTAAGTTATTTACTTGGTTAAATGCCAACATAAAAGGTTATCCTATATCAGGCTTCACAAGCCAAGTTCAATGAAACACACATTCAGCAATGATTTCATTGCTGCATGATTTTAAATACGAAACAAAATTTCATTTGAATTATTGCCTCTGTAATGATTACAGTCGCCGTGGTCTAGTAGATAGTATGCTGGCTTGTGAGACGTAAGGGCTCGGTTCAAACTCTAGGTCAGGCATCTCCAACAAAACGAAATTGGAAAATATATTTCTTCGGCGAATGCCTTTCAGCAGATTTCTGGCAAAAACTCTGAGAGTGAATAAAATTGCCATGAAAAATTTCTCAAAAATCTCGCGTTCGGAGTCGTTTTTAAACTGTAGGTCGCCCCAGTCATGTATAAAAATTAACGTACACAACATAAGTGATGTGAGAAACTAGGTCTTAATCCAGACTAAAGGGCTGTAATGACCAATTATGTGTGTATGTATTGATTACAACAGTCCATCACTTTGTGGTAACTGCGTACCATTTTTTACTACTTCTAGGCGGTATATCGGCGGTATATTGACTTGAATGTTGGTTTTCAAATGCTCAACAATTGAGCGTTATTTGCCTTCAAAACCTCATGTTTTCGGTGGCCAATTGATGTTGCCTAGATCAGGAGTAATCCATTTGAATACTTATACTTTACTGAAGCCAAAATCGGATATATTGTATTACTTGTGACATTTCTCGTTGCAACTACTTACAATCCTGTTCGTAATTTTGATTTAATGACCAGCAAGGTAGGTAGGTTTTCATATGACCACAGCACTATGAATTTACCATAAGGATTCCTCCGGTGTCACTTTCGAAAAATTTTTCGGCTTTTTACAATCAATTCTGGGTTCTCCGAGCCGCAATTTTACTTGCAGACCACAGTTCACTATCCGAGTACTCGACTCGCATAAGACCAACGTAGAATAGTATGGAAGAATTGAATTGAATTGAAGTCGCCGTAGTCTAGTAGGTAGTGTGTTGGCTTATTAGACGTAAAGCCAGGGTTCGAGCCCCAGTCCAGACATCAAAATAAAATACAAAAAGTATTTCTTTCGGCGACTTCCTCTCAGCAAATTTCTGCCAAAAACTCTGAGAGTAAATAAAATTGCCATGAAAAGTTTCTCAAAAAATCTGTCGTTCGTAGTCGACTTTTAAACTGTAGGTCTCGCCACTCATGTATAAAATTAACACACACAACATAAGTGGTGTGAAACACTAGGTCGTAAGCCTGACCAATTATGTATGTGTGTATGTAGAATAGTATGGGAATGAATCAAGAAAAGAAAGGACACTAAGGTCACCATTTGCTTAATCGTAGATTATGTGAGAATGAACGGCCATGAACAGGCAGATAAGCTTGTGAGGAAAGAATTCTCCATGCCGCTAATTACGCCAGTACCTTCCAAACAAATGGGATGAGTTGTTCAGACGGGTTTGACCAAAGCAAAGAATGGAGGGAGGCAAAGACTATTATCAAGCCATATAGTTTTAAAATAATCTAAGCTTTTACAATACAATAAAACAATAAAAAGGATTTGAGTCATGCTTCAGACTATCTAGGTGTAGTATGTGTAACGCAATCTGACTTTAGACCAGACACTGTAAACTCAAACAACACTAGTTTCTAGCACTCTTCTAAAGTCCAGAGTCTATATTGAGGAAAATTAATCATCAGAATATGTCCCTGAAACCAGTGAAGAGTTAGTCCTTCTAAAACGAAAACATTTGGTTGTAACAAGGAGGTATCGTTGCTAATACGAAAAGGAATTTTAAATATTTTCAGGTCAACAGAATTGGAAGAAACATTATGGGGATACATACATACATACACACAAGATTACGACCTAGCTACGCACACCACTTATGTTGTGGGCGTTAATTTTATACATGAGTGGATTTTTGAGAAACGTTTTATGGAAATTTTATTTACTCTCTGAGCTTTTTCCAGAAATCTGCTGAGAGAAAGTCACCAAAGAAACATTTTTGATATTTCGTTTTGATGTCTGACTTGGGGTTTGAACAGTGTCCTCACGTCTAATAAGCCAACACACTACCCACTAGACTGCATTATGGGGATACCCTATACCCAATCGTAAACTGCGCGTTGCAATCGTCAATTCTCTGATAGAGTCGTTTTTTTGGGCAGAGCTTACATTGTGATGAAGCACACATCTGACCGCATCTCCATTGTCTCTAGGTTACCTATAATTCTTAATAATTCTGCCGATTCCTTGCACAGTAGGTCGATTCTGACAAGCATAACCACCAAGTAATGCTCGAAAAGTAGGCTGACAGTCTTGCCAGACTGTTAATTTTGAACCCGCTAAATGGATACCCTCTCAATATATACATATGTATATATGTAGAGTTATAACAATATATACATAACTAAAAAATATTGTATTTACGTAAAATATTTAAAAATAAAATTAAAAGCAAAATTCACTAAAAAACTAAAACAAAAAAATGCAGAACCATTTAAAAGAGGATTTTCAGAGTTACTTAAACAAATCAAACTTGTAATCAACATATCCAGTAAAAAAAACCAAATACCTTTTTAATCTCAAAAAACAAAATATAATACGGTTACGTACATGCATACATACATAAAGCCTACTTAAGCTGGATTTCCTATTTTTATTATTTTAAAATTCATACAAAAAACTACGTATTTATTTCGTTGTAATCTTCCAAAAAGCAACAACAATTATAATGTTATATAATTTTAAATATCACCACTTAAGTACTGTTGATTTTCTACTTGAAAAATTTTTCTTACAATTTCCGTTTCCTTCCACTGTTATGGTGTAAGCCAAGAAGAAGAAAATTTCATTTGTAAATACCAGGGTATGTACATACATCTTAAACAAATAAAGTATCAAAATGCAAACATCCGTTTAAATAAATATTTAAATGTTAAAACAACAACAAAGTATGTATGTATGTATGTATGTATGAGTATGAGTATAAAATGATATGCAAGTAAATTTAGTTAAGAGACTGCTTCAGTATAAATGAAAAGAAAAAAAAGAAAAATTATTCGGAATTAAATTTTTGGTTACTAAATTTAAAATTTAATTTAATTTATAATTTAAAAACATTTCTTTTTTCATAATAAATAAAATCAATACAAGAAAACCAACAGTTTTTATAAATTTTTAACCGTAGATCGGGCTTTGTATCAGAAATGATACATTTTAATTTTTGAGACTATATAACTTTAATTCAGAAAAAGTTAGATGCCTGATATTTTGATAATTCGTTAGTATTGTTATTGCCATTATTTTAAACCAACTAAAAAAAGAAAATTTCAAACAGAGGTTACAAAATTCAAAATCTTCATAATTATGGCTTATAAAGGGTGTTTTTTATAGAGGTATGGAACTTTAAGTTGCAATAAAACAACGATGGATTATTCGATTGACATGAATTTTATTTATCCGAAAGATAATCTTGTGGCATTACATTTTAAATATGATTTCTGGCATATGACCGCCACGGCTGGCGCGGATGTAGTCCAATCTGGACGTCCAATTTTCGATGACTTTTCCCAACATTTGTGGCCGTATATCGGCAATAATACGGCGAATGTTGTCTTCCAAATGGTCAAGCCCCACAGAAAGTAGTCTAGCGGTGTTGAATCACAAGATCTTGGAGGCCAATTCACAGGTCCAAAACGTGAAATTAGGCGGTCACCAAACGTGTCTTTCAATAAATCTATTGTGGCACGAGCTGTGTGACATGTTGCGCCGTCTTGTTGAAACCACATCTCCTGGACATCATGGTTGTTCAATTCAGGAATGAAAAAGTTAGTAATCATGGCTCTATACCGATCACCATTGACTGTAACGTTCTGGCCACCATCGTTTTTGAAAAAGTACGGACCAATGATTCCACCAGCCCATAAAGCGCACCAAAAATTCAGTTTTTCTGGATATAACGATGTTTCCGCATACACTTGAAGATTACCTTCACTCCAAATGCGGCAGTTTTGTTTGTTGACGTAGCCATTCAACCAGAAGTGCGCTTCATCGCTAAACAAAATTCGCTTATGAAAATCGGGAACAACGGTAATCTCGTTTTGGACCCATTCGACGAATCTACGCCTTACTTGATGATCGTTTGGCTTCAAATCTTGCACGAGTTGGATTTTGTAAGCACGCAAACCAAGATCCTTCCGCAAAATCTTCCATAAAGTGGATGAACACAGATCCAATTCCTGTGCTCGATGTCGGATGGACTCATTCGGGTCTTCCTTAATGCTACGCTCTACAGCAGCAATAGCTTCTTCTGTACGCACCGTACAGCGTCTCTGGGGATGCGAGTTATCAATAAGAGTAAACGTGGTGCGAAAACGTTCCATGCTTAATCGAATTAACTGTTCTGATGGACGATTTTGTCGACGATAAAATGAACGTAGTGCGCGATACGTTTTCCGCACAGAACCATTATTTTCGAAATAAAATTGCGCTATTTGCGAGCGTTGTTCAGGCGTGAGTCTATTCATGATGCATTGCCAAACCAAACTGAGAATAAATCACTTGACAGCTGTTAAATCGGTCGCCATCTTGAAAAGTAATGCCAACTTAAAGTTGTATACCTCTATAAAAAACACCCTTTATATCATTTTTGATACGTACCACTTTTCTAGAGTGGAGTCGTGTATGTAATATTTTTAAGATTTCAAAGATTTTGTGAAGTTTTATCGTAAATAATACAATATTTATGGTTTTTGAGTAAGAATTGAAAGTTAAGTGTGGAACGAAAGTGAAAAGGTTGAATTTTCTTTTCTTGATATATTCTTGCTATTGATCGAAGTAGTCGTAGTCCAGTATGTAGCGTGTTACCTTACCTCTTAGACGTGAGACCAAAGTTCAAACCTCAGGTCAGACATTTCCAATTTATAACGAAAGGTTGTAATGACCGATTACTTATTAATTATATATGTATGTAATATTCCAGCTGCTAAAGACTTTGAAGAAGAAGAAAATGGAAGCTAGTCTTATGAACTGAAGGAAGTATTGGCAGCAACAAACATGACAACAGAATGTTTATCGCCAAAGATGACACTACTTGGAACAGAATAAACTGCCTTTAGTAGTTTGGGATGAAAAAATATTACCAATTTTCACGCAGATTGCCAGCAGCAGTTTCGTGAAATGCTCTTCTCCTATTTATCTCACGTGACAGACAAACTTTAGAAAAATGTGTTTCGTCCCATGTTTTATTACAAATAATAATATTTCGGTCAATTACGTACGTATGAGATAAAAGAATCATTCGCTTTGATAATGATATATTTACACCTATTACGCCTTTTCGAAAAATGAGCTGAAAGTCTTGCAACCTTTAATAATCAGGCATATAGCCTTTTTTGTAATTCGAATGAAAAAGATTTTTTCTAAAAAAAAACATTTGTTAGAAAATTTTAACCATTTTCATAAAACCTTTATCACACAAGTTATAGTTTTATGTAAGCAATAATACTGTGTAAATAGTTTGGGAGTAGCTATCATACTTTCAGAGCAGCCCATATATCCTTTTTTTAAGATTTTTAAAAATTTAATTTTATGTTCTCCTAAAAGGTATGAAAATTAAAGAAAATATATTTAAATAATGATGCTTACGTTTTTATGTTCCTTTTTGGTACATTTTCATCTCAAATTAAAGTTTTTTAGCAACAGAATTCAAAAACTTTTTAGTTTTATTGTGGAAGATGAAAATTACCTCCAGCGATTTTAATTGAAATTTGATACTTAATGATGGAATACTTATAGTGATTGTTAGGGAAACTAATTTAAGGATATTTGTATAAATCAAGCTTCATAAAGAGATTTACGGAGTAATACTTGGTATCTCTTTCCTTTCAACTCATATTTAATTTAGTCGCTGTAGATTAGTAACTAATTGAATTTGATGGTCGTTATAAATTTCGTGGTCCACCGAAGTCGAATTGTCAATTTTAGATTGAAATACATGCTATGCGTAGTTGCTACACACGTACTTACAGCAGTATTTGGGGAAACCTGTATCCGAGAAACCAGAGAGGAATCAAAGAGAGAAAATTGTTATTGACATAATCGATGTTCTATTGCAACGGGAAACTTTTGTACCTCACATGACGGTGACAAGAAATATTTCTAACGAATCACAAGAAAGGTTTGTACCATCAGTCTTCAGCCAGCCCTCAACTGAGAGTGTTACTGATGCGAGTGACACTAACCTGTCCTATATAAGCAATTGGCAACTTATAAATCGCCACAAAGCAGGGTGCTAGACATCAAATTATTACCGTTTAGAAAGAAATAAAACCAAGCTGACATGAAGTGCATGATTTTTATGTTAAAAACCATGCCAAATGTTAAAAATTTTTGCACAAATTTCATAAAAGTGATAATAAAATGTAATAATAGTAAACAAATAGTCTTATTAAAATGATTTGAAATATAAAATTTTTTAACAAAATCCATGCACTACAAGTATGTACCAAAAGTGATACATAAGCCAGAATTATGAAGTTTTTTTAAAGCTCGATCTACGGTTAACTAAAGCGTCATGTGACGCATGAGTGATATTTTGGATGTTCAAATAAATATTAATCATACGCCAAGTCTGACACGTATTGATATTTAAGCATTTAAAGAAGTGAATATCTTTGGTTTTTGTGTAAATATTTGTTATATATATGACTCAATAGATGTTAAATTTTAATTTAATTATACATTCGAGTTTATTATCTGCGAAATTTTGCGATTTTTTGGGAAGCTTCAAAATTGCTTTGCCACAGGGGTTCGTGGTTGCCTTTTATATTTGGGGATTTGGCAACTCTAGTGTTGCAATCTACCAACTGACAGCTCTATCGTAAAGCTTGACATTTTTGAGGTTATACGTACTCAGAACGTTTTGACATACGAGTGCTATTTGTGTTGTTTACAGTAACTTAAAAGATTCATCTCGCCCAAAAAATGGAATTAAATCGTGAACATTGTCGTGCGATTATTTTTTACAAATTTCGACGTGGGTTAACTCAACAACAGTGCATCGACGAACTTAATTCAATTTTTGGCGATGAAGCTCCATCAAGGACCAGTGTTTATCGATGGTATGGTGAATTCAACCGAGTTCGTAGTTCTCTCCAAGACGAATTTCGTGAAGGTCGTCCAAAATCAGTTGTTGTTCCGGAAACCATTGATGTTGTGCGCCAACTGATATTGCAAGATCGTCATGTGACCTATCGTGAGATTGAGACAACCTTAGGCATTAGTGGGACCAGCATACATTCAATATTGCATGAAAATTTGACTGTCAAAAAAATTTCTCCGCGTTGGATCCCACATAATTTGTCAATCGCTCAAAAAAAGGCTCGTGTCGATTGGTCGAAAGAAATGCTCGCGCACGAAGCACTTCCAAGCAAATGATCGTCTGTTTTTTCGTACCACTAGAACAACGCAGAACAGTCAATGCTGAGTGGTACACAACCATTTGCTTGCCAGTTGTCTTCCAAGAAATTAGGAAAACCAACCGCCGAAGACGGATCACTATTCACTACGACAATCCGAGCTCTCGCACATCGGCTCAAACAACTGCATTTTTGAGCACTCAAAACATCGATTTGATGAGCCATCCGCCGTATAGTCCTGCCTTGGTACCGAATGACTTCTTTTTATTCCCGTACGTAAAAAATCAATTGAGAGGTCAACGTTTTTCGACACCTGAAGAAGCGGTTGATGCGTTCAGAATACATGTTTTGGAGATACCTCAATCAGAGTGGCAAAAGTGCTTCGACAATTGTTTCAAACGCATGCAAAATTGTATAGATCTTAATGGGGAATATTTTGAAAAACAATAAAGCGATTTTCGATTATTAATATTTGTTTTTGTTCTCTAATCCCGAAATATAAAAGGCAACCCTCTATTAAGACTTTCGGTGTCAAATATTTTTTCCATCAAAAGTTATTTACAGATACTGAAGAATGTTTTCCATGGAAACTCTCCAGTATACTATAGTCATTTTTAGGTGATTCTTCAGAAGGTGTGGTGTCTGACATTGTCATGATGTATAATAAATATCAGTTGATTTAAAATTTCTACCCGAGCGTAGAAACTTTTCAGGGGGACTTAACAAATCCCCTGGTATGATAAAACACATACAAGTCGCTGTAGACTAGTAGGTAGTGTAATATTTCTTCACTGACTTCCTCTGAGCAGATTTCTGGCAAAATCTCTGGGAGTAAATAAAATTGCCATGAAAAGTTTCTCAAAAATCTGTCGTTCGGAGTCGACTTTAAACTGTAGGACTCTTCACTTATGCATAAAATTAATCGTAATCGTAATGCTGGCTGAATGTATAATAAAATACAATTTTGCCTTTCAAACTATTAAATTGCGTGTAATAGAGTTCAGAATTGATAAACTTACAAGGTTATAGGCTAGTCACCGTAGTCTAGCTGATAGTGTGTTGGCTTATTAGAGGTGAGACCACGATTCGAACCCTAGATCATATACCTCTAACAGAACAAAATACGAAGAAATCTCCGGCAGCCAACTCCTATCAGTTTTCTGATAAAAGAAGTTCAGACATCGCAACGTCCTCTCAGCAAATTTCTGAAAAAAACTCTGAGAATAATAATAAAATTGCCATGAAAAGTGTCTCAATAATCTGTCATTCAGAGTCGACTATAAATTGTAGATCCCGCTACACATAACAAAATTAATACACACAACATATGTAAGTAGTGTGAGAAGCTAGGTTGTAATCCTGACTGAAGGGTTGTAATGACAAATTATGCCTGTACACAGAGCATCAAAAAATACGGTGCACTACGGATAAAATTCGAACAATCACCAAACTCAACTTTTACCATTTAAGGGAATTGCCCGAAAAAATTTGACAATATTTCGAAATTTCTTGTAATTTTTTTCTTTTTAATTTTAAAAACTGGCAATGAAATGATTTTAAAATAAAAATAATGGTAATTTATTAATGTATATTTTTTTTTAATACACATTTTCTTTTGACGCTCACTGTATGTATATACAATACAAATAGTAAACATGATTTTAATCATTGAAATTGTTTCGATTTTTTTGTTTTTTTCGTTTGTTTAATACTCCTGATTTTAATCTATACGACCATCATGATATATGTATGTTATGTTGATTAGGATCGTATTAAATGTATTTCAAAACAGTTTTATTGTTTAGTTTTCAAATTATTATATTGAACATTTATTTGTATTCATTGACTAAATTAATATTGAGTCTATGAAAGCCAATTATTTCTTCAAGTGTTAGAAAACAAGAACAAAAAACATACATACATACATATATATTTCATAATGAAACTGTTTCCTTTTGTTTTATGGAAAACAATAACGTTTTATTAGGCA
The DNA here is from genome assembly GCA_936449025.2 of Sarcophaga subvicina. Classification (NCBI taxonomy): domain Eukaryota; kingdom Metazoa; phylum Arthropoda; class Insecta; order Diptera; family Sarcophagidae; genus Sarcophaga; species Sarcophaga subvicina. Next base: position 110,466,738 of record OW388084.2, on the reverse strand, counting down.
CGTAGAAGATTTTACATTCAAAAACTTTTGCCAATGCAAATAAATTATGACACTTAAATATGCAAATATAATTAAAAATAAAGCAATTAAATTCTAAATGAAAAAGATTAAATAAATAGAAAACATGAACATGAAGAAAAAACACATATCAAATAAATAAAATATTTTGACAATTTTACTAAGTAAACAATGTCTCTGGATATTTGAAAGACAAGCATGTGAAGAGTCAATACGAGTAATAAGAGATCTTTAACAATAATTTCCAAATATTTTATAATATGAAATTATTAATAAAATAATTGCAATAAAGAAAAAAACATAATTTCAAATCTAATTAATATTTATAAAATATAAAACAAAAATGAATGGAAATTTGAATCAAATAAATTTTGTGATTAATTTTAAGTGTTCAGAGTAGCATATGTTCATTAGCAAATAAAGTATAAGGCTGGGAATGGGGTATAGGAGGAGGTATGAGTAACATTTAAATAATCTTACTTATACGCTACGATACGTTGTTAACTCATGTATACAAGAAATTTATGAATAATTAATAGAAATTAAAAATTGTAAAATTAAAATGGTTTCCATTTAAACTGCAATTACAATAAAAATCATTTGAAATTAAATACAGATTTAATAAACTACAGATTATTGACAAATTTCAAAACAGCTGGAAAAAAGTTAAAATTTTAAACGTGATTTTATTAAAGCATTGAAGAATTCAAACCTAAAATAAAGCTTTGTTTCCCTATAACAACTTTTAAATTAATTAAATTCCTACGACTCCTTCAAAATTCCTTATGAAACCCAGTTGCTCTAGTATTTTTATACATTTACGTAAGCCTTAAACATTTCAATGCCTATTATTGTGTGGTTAGACTCAGATTCATTTAGTAAAACCGTAAACCAACTCGATTATGGTTGTGGTAGGAACAGAAAACCTATAAAATGTGTCATTTTATATATAAGTTACCTTCTGCACACACACATGTCTTCATACTTGACCACAACACTCTATTACTTGTAAATGTGTCTGGCCTGTTGCAAATCAATAATCCTTAGGGTCTCTCTCTCTCTCTAACAGGCAAAGAAATGAAATGAGTAAAAATATTATGAGCGAACATACATAAAAGAAATTCCATAAGAAAAGTCACATAAGGTGGCATGACATAAGAAAACCCAGCAAGCAATTGCATTTAAATTGGGAAATAAAATAAAACGAATTGAACATTTAAAACTAATTTTTCAAATAAAGACTACTAAGCAATGGAAAATACTCTACATATCTATTTTTCAAATTTCTAACTTGCTTCCGTAAAATGTTGTCTCTGAAACGTTTGTATAATTTCCTTAATGTCTTTGTAGGGAGTGATATTTAAGTCTTATGCTCCTAAACTCAATTTATTTAACAATTTGGCCATTCAAGGTTCAGGTAGGCCTCCTGTCGTGTATTCTACAAAATTTATTCTGTATAGTAGGCTGTTCTCACAGATTAATAAGGCATGCAGTTAAGTTGCATCTTATTCCCCTAGTCCAGTGGATACTATCTCTAAATTCTGATGGTTTATATCGAGTTATTCTGTATGGATTTACAATGGGAACATAAATTCAAGATAATATTCTTACAGCTTCTATAACTACCACTAATTCGAAAAAGAGGGTTGGAATCAGAGATCAGCAATGAGTATTCAAAAAGACGAGTAGAATCGAATTATACTCATAATTATTCTTATTTTAATATCATGGAACCTCCACTCATATTCAAAGTTTGAAGTACTCCTCAGATTCATACTGAACAACATGTATGATGTTGTTGATGTCGACTCTCCATAACTCAATATTTACAAGAATCACAAAATAAGTATTATTCGCGTACGAACACTAAAATACTCACTAAAAGGTTGTGTGTTAGCTATGATTGCTGCTCTGTTCTTTTACTTTTGTGTCTTTTTTTGTAAACGCAACAACAACTAAGATTGTAAATTTTGTTGAATGATTCGAGTCACTCGAACCATTTATTTATTAATATTTTTCTAAAGTTATGAATCTAAATGAGTATGAGCTTATGAATCAAACATATTTCGAATGGTATGAGTTTGATGTCAACGTTGTACGCATATCCATTGCAACCTGTACGTTGTAGTGAGTACATAGTCAGAGTACATAGTTATATTCCAATATTGTTGACCACTTATATTTGAAAGCATCATGAGTCCTTATGAGTATGGAAAAAATGATTCACTGCTGATCTCTTGTTGGAATCTGACCAAGATAGTTCATTAAATCGTTATAAGGCGAATAGAATGCGACATATCATACGAATTGGTATGACTGATACCAAGACCAACAATGACTGTAGAGTTGACAGAAAAGATGAAACTGTTGAAACTGAAATTCATCTATTGAGTACATTCCCACCCCATAAAAAACCTGGACTCAAATCTCCAGATATGCTCACTGATGTGCTGATGACGGACATTAAAATCAGATTCATCAGAAGCTTAGGAGAATCTTTATAGGAGATTACTAGCTCACTTAGTAAACATACCAGTCAAGAATACCATCAAAAGTATTTGGCACAACAGAGGAAAATGCATTTCACCACATACCTACATAACATAAACCCTTTACATAACATACAACCCTTTAGGTTAGGATTACGACCCAGTTTCACACACCACTTATGTTGTGTGTGTTAATTTTATACATGAGTGGCGGGACGTACAGTTTAAAGTCGACTCCGAAATACAGATTTGTTTGAGAAACTTTTTTATGGCAATTTTAGACTTTTTGCCAGAAATCTGCTGAGAGTAAGTCGCCGAAGAAATATTTTTTCATATTTCGTTTAGTTGGAGATGTCTGACCTGGGATTTGAACCGTGACCTTACGTTCACTCTTATGAAAAGAGGACATTATTGACGAATATACCAGACAACAGAAATTAAGGCAGTATGTCTGAATCCTAATAATCAGATCCTAGGATGAAATACCTGCTCTAGATATATAGCAGGTCAGGCAAAGTCATGCACAGAAGCGAGAAAATAAAATTTCTTAAATGGTAGGAAAAAGATTTTTATATGGACTGAGAACTCACCCTGTGCTCCTACAAAAGACTATGTTCCTCAGAGCATTCCCTGGATTATGACAACTTCTTTGTTGTTTCTTCGCTTCTAACTTTGTAACACAGTTGTTTACCGATAAAAAGAGAAATTCTTAAGATTTATTAAAAGAATCATAAATATTTCATTGTATTTTATGGCTCTCTCGCATACAAACCCAAACTACTCTACCAAAAAGGTCAAATAATATACCAAAAAAAATAAATAAACTTACTCAAAAGCAAATAAATTCTTATACAAAATCTTCTATACAGCACAGCCTATAACTTATAAGACTAAAGTCGTAAATTTCATATTGACCTGGCCCGTATTGCAAACGAAAATTTCAGGTAAATTTTATTTGAGTGGATTTAATGGTCCTTTTATTTTATTTTTATTAAACGTTCATATAACATTTGTTCTCCTTTTTTCGTATTTTTTATTACAGTTTTCTTCACAAAATGCAAACGTGGCCAAAGCACTAAGTAAATACAATACATACGTACATATGTATGTATAGGCAGTAATAAAGCTATTACGAGTAGGGTACCAAATGACCTTAAAAATGAAAGTTAAAAGCCTTCTTGAGAAAACTATGACCAACGAAAGGAAATCTAAAGAAAACTGCTGCCATAAAAGGAAAACGTTTGAAGTGTAAATCAAGTTGACACTTTAACATGTCATTTGTTTACGTTTATTTACTGGTAATACGAGTCTATGGATTAGAAATTGTTTTTTAAACTTCATAACAGTGCCCACCCTTATATGCTTGTGGCTATTAAGAAAATATTTATTTTTCTGTATTATTTTTTCTTCTTCTTTTTTATTTCTTTTGTATTGCTTTTATTTGCTTTCTATACAAGAGAATGTTATTCTTTAATTTTGAGTATTTTTTTATTTATTTATACAATCAAATCAATTTAGATTTTGATTTTTTATGAAATAAAACGGAAAAAAACTAAATTTGCAAAACACCTGTTGTTGTTTTTCTTTTATGAAATTAGTAATTAATGTTTACTTTAAATGTATGTACATACATATATGCAGATAGAAAAATATTTTTAAAATAATAAATGAAATCTCAATTTTATTCGTATTTTCTTTTAAATTTAGAAAAAAATAAAAAATATCTTCACGATAAATTGAAATTGATTGAAATTGATATTCAATATTAAATTCAATTAAATTTAATTAGAAAACAGGAATGAGATGAGAACAATGCCTTTACGTTCATATAAATTATTTATTCAGTGGTTTTAAAACCTCAGATCTGCCAAGGATATCACCTACGAAAATCAGCTTATTAGACATTGAGGCCTCGGTTCAAACCAGAGATCAGCAATAAGTATTCAAAAAGATGATAGAATCCATTCATACACATAATTCCTGATACTCATACGCATTCATACTTATTTTAATATCACGGAACCTCTACTCATAATTAAAGTTTGAAGTACTCAGCATACATCATACTTAACAACACGTATGATGTTGTTGAATTCGACTCTCCATAACTCAACATATACACGAAACACAAGATAAGTATGAATTGCGTTCGAACACTAAAATACTAACTAAATGGTTGTGTGCTTGCTCTGCTTGTTGCTCTGTCTTTTTTGCTTATTTGTCTGTTTTCTTTTGTTGTAAATACAACAACAACTAAGACTGTAAATTTTGAGGAATGATTCCGAGTCACTCGAATTATTTATAAGTATTTTTCTAAATCTAAATGTGTAGGCTTATGAATCAAACATATTTCGAATGGTATCAGTTTGATATCAACGTTGTACGCATACTCATTGCAAACTGTACTTATAAATCAACGTTGTAGCTGAGTACGAATGATCCAGAGTAAATAGTTAAATTTCAATATTGTTGACTCACTTCTATTCTAAATTTCATGAGCGCTTATGAGTAGCGAAAAAACGATTCATTGTGATCTCTGGTTTAAACCCCAGGTCTGACATCTCCAATAAAATGAGATATTGTTCGCCAGCAATATATTTCCCAAATATTCTGCTGTCTTGAGACCAATATTCGTTTAACGTGGTGTCGTCCAAGTGATTTCGATGTATAAATAGCTGGCAGTTTAGATAAGCGATATTTAATAGCTGATACAGACATACATAATTAGTCCTTAGAACCCTTCATTCAATATGCTTGATAATTTTATACATGAGTGGCGGAACCTACAGTTTAAAGTCGACCCCTGACGATAGATTTTTGGGAAACTTTTCATGACAATTTTTGTTTATTTACTCTCAGAGTTTTTTTTTCAAAAATCTGCTGCTAGTAAGTCGTCAAGGAAATATTTTTTCATATTTCGTTCCATTGGATATGTCATACCAGGGGTTTGAACCGTGGCCTCACGTCTAATAAGCTAACACCTTACCTAATAGACTACGGCGTCATTGCAAAGAGTGAGTATCACTGCAACATATTTGTTTGGATTGCCCCGCTCTTAGGAATCTTAGACTTCGTCTTTTAGACTGTCTTCAAAGTTTTTTTCTAACAAATCTGATGAACTTTGCAATGGCAATTCCTATTTTGAACTTTCCGTAGAGAAACATTAGCTCAGGAGGTCTAATAATGTCATTGGCCGGATATCCATGATGCCTTTGATAAATCTCGGAGTTATATTTGGCAGCTAAAAGCCACTGTATAATTGAATGCATAACCAAGCGTATAGGTTAAACCGCTACTGTAAGATCTAGTTTGGATGTAAAAGAAAATAAAAGCGTCCAGCAATTCCTGTATAAATGCCTACCTCTATAGGTAGCTAGACCAGAAGACCCTGGGGAAAGTAGTAGAAAAAACTACCAAGAAATTGTATCGCTATTGAATCTGATTAGAATTGTCAGAAGACTATGGTGGTTCTCAAGAGAACTAAATGGAATGCATAAGAAACTGGATTAGGGTGTTGAATTTTTCCTTGTATCAAAAGAGGCAATAGAGCCTTCTATTGAACTAAAAAATTTACGTGCAACACTAAACAACCTAAACTAACCTTCTAAAGCATATTTTTGAATGATAAAAATTTTCGGAGATCGTAAATTATTTCCATTATTAGGGCCTGTATAGAGGAAACAAGGAATGTTAAAAAAAAAGTTTTTAGAAATGCTTTTAGGGTATCTTAGGGTAGGGTATTGCAAAGTAAGGAATGCTTTTATAAAAATCATCATCAATATACGTTAATTTCACTCTGTAACACTTAATCTGTCATTCATTGTCAATGTACATATAATTCTCAAATTAATTAATTTATGAATTTTTTTGTTGCTTTTCGTTTGCCATTATTGACGTCATAAAACATATCACATGAAAATTTAAAACTCAATTTAAAAATTTAATTCAATTAAATTGCAACACAATTCAATGCTTTTATTTGAAGATTTGCTTTAAAAAAAATTAAAATTCCTAGAGACAGGGAATATTTTCAATTTAAATAGAAACAAAAATTGGAAGGGGGGTTTAAAAAATAGAAGGGAATAGAAAAACTATTTCGGCTTAAACGAGTTTAGAATGTCACACAAGTTTAACCCAGTAACCCTTTTCTTTTAGCAATTTTTTTTTTGTTCACTCCAAAATTTTTTGGTTAGTTTGGTTCTATTTTAATTATTGTTGTTGTAGTTGTTGTAGTTGTTATTGTAACAGATGATGGTTTCATTTGCTTACAGAGTTGAGTTGCATAACATCCTTTGCAAAACCCTTTTATCAGTTTTTACAGTCATGCAAACATATATACATACAATCAAATGTGTTGCAAGTGAAAGACTTTTAAATAAATTTTGTATGGCAAACAGGGCGATAAAATATTCAGAATTTTAGAAATTCGTTACGTTTTTTTTTTGGTTTTTTTTTGGGAAAATTTTTGCAAACTGGAGTTTCATATTTCATTCCATGCACATAAAGAGTAGGGAGGAGGGGGTTATTAAATAAAATCCTTTTCTATAAAACTAAAGGGATATTTAGTAAAACAAAAACCGGGTAATTGTGTGTGTTTATATGTGTATGTATGGCTGTATGTCTGTTTTTCATTCCCCAAAATGTAGGAATATTTGTGTTTTAGTGGCAAATCTTTTGTTTGTTAGAGAGTGAATGAGTAACTCAGTGAGTAAATGAATGATTCAGTGAGTGTATGTATTATATGAGTCTCTTTAACCAACCGAATAAAATTTTTTAAAAGCTTTTTGAAACCTCAACATGGTTTTTAGTTTTGTTTCGTATTCAAAATTTTTTTTATTTTTGTATTATTATTTGCATTTCCATTTTATTTAAAAGGAAATTGTCTATGAGGGAAACATGTTCCTTGGTTAGCTGCAGTAATGTTTTCTTAATTTCATTATAACATCTGATACTATCGCATATTGAGTAGAAATTAATTTAATTTGAAAGGCAAATTGTATAAATTGGCCATTTTTTACGTTAATATACATTGATTTTGAAAATAATTTGAATGGAAAAAGCTAGTCTTGTTGTGGTATGCTGCTATACACTATACTATCAATCGAATTTTAATCGAGTAACAATAGTGGTTAAGCTAAAGAAAAAAAGAGAGTTTTTCGTATTTTTAATGAATTATTTTAAAAGGATGTGCAAATAACTCTAAAAGTATTCTCTAATTCAACAATATATTTGCTAATTGATATAGAAATTGAACCAAAATGAGCTTCACCACGCAAAACAATTCATTGATAAAAAATTGTCATCTTCAATCAGTTTCAAATGGGCCCAATAAGCATAAATGCAAGGCTTACTAATGCTATTTGGCTTCAGTAAGCACATATAGTGAGCTTAAAAAGAAACTGTACATTAAAAAAATATACATTAAAAAATTACCATTTATTTTTATACCAAAATTATTTCATTGCCAGTCTTTAAAACTGAAAAAAAAAGAAAAATTCAAAATAATTTCAAAAAATCATCAAATTTTTTCAGGCACTCTCCTTAAGTGGTAAAAGTTAAGTTTGATGATTGTTAGAATTTTATCCATTTATTTTGACGCTCACTGTATGCCAAAATGTCCTACGTAGTCGAAAAGCAACAATTGGAAAACGATGACGAATCAAAATTTTCATGCCTCCTTCAAGCTACAAACTGCAATACACTTGCTTTCAATTTAGAAGTATAAAACGATCAATAGCTGCACGAATTGCTTTCTAACTAGGTTATGTTAGGTTAGAGGACGTGTACTTTTCAATTCAGACAAGTACAGCACCCGGAGGTCGAATTGACCCATTGTACAACATCCTAATTTCTCACACCACTTATATTGTGTGTGTTAATTTTATACATGAGTGGTGGGACCTACAGTTTAAAGTCGACTCCGAACAACAGATTTTTTTTTTTGAGAAACTTTTTCATGGCAATTTTATTTACTCTCAGAGTCCTTGCCAGAAATTTGCTGAGAGGAAGTCGCCGAAGAAATACTTTTTGTATTTTGGCTTGATGTCTGGCCTGGGTCTCGAACGCTGAGTTTACATCTACTAAGCCAACACACTACCTATTAGACTACGGCGACTTCATGCTTTCTCACTAAGGAGATTACATAATTGGTTGTTACAATCCTTCAGTCAGGATTACGACCTTGTGTGTTAATTTTATAAATGAGTGGTGGGACTTCCATTTTAAAGTCGACTCCGAACGACCGAATTTTGAGAAACTTTTTCATGGCAGTTTTATTTACTGTCAGAGTCTTTACCAGAAATCTGCTGAGAGGAAGTTGCCTAGGAAGTATTTTTTCATATTTTCGTTTTGATGCCTGACCTAGTGTATGAACCTGAGATTAGCAATGAATCGTTTTTTCGCTTCTTATAAGCACTCATGAAATTTTGAATATAAGTGAGTCAACAATATTAAAATTTAACTTGTACTCTGATTCATTCGTACTCAACTACAACGTTGGTTTATAAGTACAGGTTGCAATGAGTATGAGTACAACGTTGACATCAAACTCATACCATTCGAAATATGTTCGATTCATAAGCCTACTCATTTAGATTCATAACATTAGGAAAATACTTACAATACTTAGAAATGATACGAGTGGCTCGAATCATTCAACAAAATTTACAGTCTTAGTTGTTGTTGCATTTGCAAAAAAACAAAAAAAAGACGCATAAGCAAAAAAGACAGACAGAGTAGCAAGCTGAGCAAACGCACAACCTTCTAGTGAGTATTTTAGTGTTCGTACGCGATTTATACTTACTTCGTGCTTCGTGTGTATGTTGAGTTATGGAGAGTCGAAATCAACAACATGAACACGTATGATGTTAAGTATGATGATATGATGAGTACTTTAAACTTTGAATATGATTAGAAGTTCCATGATATTAAAATTAATATGAATGCGTAAACATACATACATACATAATTGGTCAGTACAACCCTTCAGTCAGGATTACGACCTAGTTTTTCACACCACTTCTGTTTTATGTGTTAAATTTATACATGAGTGTCGGGACCTACAGTTTAAAGTCGACTTCGAACAACAGATTTTTGAGAAACTTTTCACTGCAATTTTATTTACTCTCAGAGGTTTTGCCAGAAATCGAAAGTCGCCGAAGTAATACTTTTGGTATTTTGTTTGATGTCTGGCCTGGGGTTTGAACCCTGGCTTTACGTCTAATAAGCCAACACACCTATTATACCTACCAGACTACGGCGACTTCAACTACTAAGCAGATTACCTTGACCGTAAAGTAGACGAAATGCTCTGTGAACTTCGCAAACAGAAAGTAAGTCTCCATAATTTAAAATTGTCCTTCCAGCTTTGTGATAACTTGTTAACACAGTTTTACAATGTCGGCCTTCAAACCGTAGTTATCAATCTCTCTAGCTCTCGTGCAGCTAAAGGAAACTCCTGTTACTTTAAAATTAATTTATTTTCTTTTGTTCTTTTTATTATGCTAATTATTACAGTTTAAAGGTCACTTTCAAATACCTGTTTTAAGTTCCTTTATGGCAGCAATTTAAACTTTAAATTACCCTCATAATTGTATGAAAAGAAAATTCCGTTTTCTAAACCCTTTCACCCCTAATTGCCAGAGTTTAGCAAAAAGCTAAACAAGCGTAAATAAATGCTTAACTTTTGTACTGTTTTTGCAGAAAAAAAGATTAAAAACCGAACTGAACTGCAAGTGTTTTAAATCCATAACAGGTGTTCTTCACTTTCTTTTTTTCAACACAGCCTTTGAGCATTAGAAGTTGGAAAAAAAAGTTTTTTTTCATATTTTTTTAACAAATTGTTAACAAATCAGGCGTTAGATAGTTTTTACTATACAAACAAGTTTTTTTATTGCATTTGCTTGCTATAAATGCATATGCAATAAAAAAATACAGGAATATTATGCTACAATAAGCAAAATGGTATACAGTTGTATGCGGGATATGCAACAGAATATTGCGTATGTGGTATTAGAATATACAGGCACAAAAAACAAACACAGTAGCTGGCAATCAATGAATTGTTGAATAATATTCACAAAATGTTTTCATTTATTTTTTCATTTTTTTATATTTTTTTCTCGTCTGTTTCTATTTATGGATTAAAATTGTCGTTTTTTGTTCCACCACAAATACATCCGGTTCATTCATTTCCGCCAGGATTAACAAAACGGTATTTGTGTGTGTGCATATGTATAAAAGCAAAAAAATGTTTTTTTTGTGTGTATATTGCTTAGCCATAATACTTGATAATACTGTTAACCAGACAGCCATACATTCAAGCATTTTACATACGTATGTATACGAGTATATAGTATGTGATGCATATGCATCTGTATAAAACATTATATCCATTTATTGTAGTAGTTGTGTACATGTGTTATGCATGTTTGTATTTGACTTGTGAATTGTTGAACTATATTTACAGCTGTTTTATACCACACACACACATAAAATACTTGTGTGCTGGTGACCAGGTAAGGTTAGTTTTTTTTTCTCTTTTTACTAGTTTTTTTCTCTCCCTTTTCATATGTGTAATAACATTTTCTATTTTCCAATTCAATTTTTTTTCTTCTTATTCGTAGTTGTTGTTTTACTTTTCATATATCGTTTTACTTTTAATGGTGTTGTTGTAATTGAATCACGTTTTGTATTAAATAAACTTTTCAAATTATCACAGCAAAAAAACACACAAAAAAACATAAAAAAACCAACAAACATTGACTATTACACATATTACAACGAGTAGTACAACAACTAATTGCATCATACAATATCAAAAAAAACCATACAAAAAAATGTATACAAAACAGGTAAGAAACTAAAAGCATCTCAGAAAAAATAGTTACATGCGAGGGTTGTTGAAAAAATACACATGCACTAACAGCGTGATACATAAATATCAATTCTATTGAGCACTATAAATTTAACCTATCCCAGGTATTGAAAAACATGCTAGAAAAGCATAACGACATCTACCGAGACCTAATTAACCCCTCCAAATATTCCCTCCAGAACAGATATCAGCAATGAGTATTCAAAAAGATGAGTAGAATCGAATCATACTCATAATTTCTGATACTTATACGCTTTCATATTTATTTTAATATCAAGGAACCTCTGTACTCATATTCAAAGTTTGAAGTACTCATCCTACATCATACTTAACAACACGTATGATGTTGTTGATTTCGACTCTCCATAACTCAACATTTACAAGAATCACACAATAAGCATCATTTGCGTACGAACACTAAAATACTTACTAAAAGGTTATGGGCTCAGCTTGCTGCTCTGTCTGTCTTTTTTGATTATGTGTTTTTTTCTTATGTTGTAAATGCAACAACAACTAAGATTGTAAATTTTGTTGAATGATTCGAGTCACTCGAATAATTTCTAAGTATTATAAGTATTTTTCTGAAGTTATGAATCTAAATGAGTAGGCTTATGAATCGAACATATTTCGAATGGTATGAGTTTGATGTCAACACGTTGTACGCATACTCATTGTTACCTGTTCTTATAAATCAACGTTGTAGTGAGTACGAATGAATCAGAGTACATAGTTAAATTTCAATATTGTTGACTCACTTATATTTGAAAATTTCATGAGAGCTTATGAGTAGCGAAAAAACTATTCTCTACACCAGAAGTAATCGTACCAAAACATATACCAAGATCATGGAAAAACTTACAGGATCTTTTATCTAAATATGTACTCAATTCCACTTGGAGAGAATGAGTCGCCTTCGCTGGTTACTAGATTGTGTGAAAATCAACGCTGATAAGCAGATGGATGTTGTGAAGCGTGTGCTCGTCGACAGCAGAGACAGAGAGTAGTAGAGACTCTCTCCAAATCATATGTTTGGAAGCATATAAACTTTTGTTGCGGCAACTATCAACTTGTAGTCGCCGTAGTCTATTAGGTAGTGTGTTGGCTTATTAGACGTGAGGCCACGGTTCAAATCTAAAACATCTTCAATAAAACGAAATATCGAAAAATATTTCTTCGACGATTACCTCTCAGCAGATTTCTGGCAAAAACTTTGAGAGTAAAATTCTCAAAAATCTGTCGTTCGGAGTCACCTTTAAAATGTAGGTCGCGCCACTCGTGTATAAAATTAACACACACACAACATAAGCGTAAATTTTACTGAAGGGTTGTAATGACCAATTATGTGTGTGTGTGGGGCAACTAGCCAGTGGGAATTAAAGGCTAGTAACTGGCTTTTTGATCAGACATTATAGACTCAAAGACCAGTAATACAGAATGGAGATCGTCATCCCAAAAGGAAACACGTCGATGATGACTTGCTAAGAGACCATAGACATACTTTCCAGCGGCTGCCCTAGGGATTCCAGATAACTGTACTTCTGCTTGTATTGGATAGTGTGATCTACTCAAAATATGCCCAACCTATTTCCATTTCTGTCTACGAATCATTATTTCAACTGAAATCTGCCCGGTTTGTGCTCAAAGACGAATGTTGCTGACAGTATTTCATCTGAAAAATTCTTTGAATCCGTGTTAGGAAACGGTTAAAAAAGATCTGAATTGTCCAGAGGGCACAACGAACGAAGTTTCATTATTTGATGAAGTCGCCGTGATCTAGTAGGTAGTGTGTTGACTTATTAGACGCAAAGCCAGGGTTCGAGCCCCAGGCCAGACATCAAAAACAAAATACAAAAAGTATTTTTCGGCGAATTCCTCTCAGCAGATTTCTGGCAAAAACTCATGAAGTAAATAAAATTGCCATGAAAAAAGTTTCTCAAAAATCTATCGTTCGGAGTCGACTTTAAACTGTATATCCCACCACTCATGTATAAAAATTAACTCGCATAACATCCTGACTGAAGGATTGTAATGACCAATTATGTATGTATGTATGTAACTGGCTTTTTGACCAGAAATTGTACACTCGAAGATCACTCATTCAGAATGTAGATCGTCATGACAAAATGAAACTCCCCAATGATCATTTACTGAGCAAAGCGTAGGCACAAATTCTACCTGCTGCCCTAGGGGTTCCACTCAACTATTGTTCTGGTTGTATTAGACAGTGTGGTATACGTATAGTATGCCCAACCTATCTACATTTCTGTGTACGATTCACAATTTCAAATTGAGATCTGTCCCCGCTTTGGCTGAAAGTTAAGTATTGCTGACACTGTATGGGCAGCAAATTCTCTTGACCCCTGTTGAGAATTGGTTAACAAAGATCTGGTTTGTATTGAAGTCACAACGAGCTACGTTCCATGATTCGTTTCCAAAAAAGATCACTAACTTCACATAGTTGGCTGTAGGTTTTTCTGGCTTTATTAAAACGATTTTTGTGTCTTCTCTCGAGGCTCTGTATATTGTAAAAAAGGTTTCCAGACAGGAAAATGATCTCTCGTTCTCAATCTGTTGCTGTTATGAAGGCATTGGTATTTGTGTTATAGTATGCCCTGGTAGTCTAGTGGGTAGTGTGCTAGACTATTAGCGTGAGGGTCGTGGGTTCCATTCCCACTAGAGGCTCTGGTCTGTGACAGTATACATAGAAAATGGTCAGCTCGTATATAATTAGAACATAATTTGTAATTTTATATTGTAATAAATAAATATATAATAAATTTCTAGTATTACATCTTATAGCCTTGGTTTCGGCTTCATATATGTATCTCCAGAAAGGAAGACATAGTGCCGCATTTTTGTAGAAATACTTTGAGCTCACTTTCTACTTTTATTATGATGAATACAAATATCTGCCTGGTTCGGAATCACTTCAAAGGCCTCCATTAGGACCACATAAGATAAAAATGAGAACATATTAAATGACTATACTTCTCAGCCCAACTACTTTGTATAAAAGTAGCCATTTAGCAGTGCAATGCAGGTAAATGTTTACTTAATAATAATGCTAAATGGAGTTTTCCGTTTATTTAACAAATTGCAGCAACAACAACAACATTTAATATAAATTGTAAACAACAATAGCCTCAAGTATTAAAACCCATATTTCCTCAAATTATTAATAATTTAATGGGAAAACTAAATATTGAAATTATTATTAAAGGAATATTAAAGGAAAGGGCACTTAAGAACAAAACAAATTTACAAATAAAACACACTTTAAAACACTCTTTAATATTTTTTTATAATTAATAAACTATTTATGAACATTTTAAATAATTAAAAAAAAAATTAATTGCTCTGAGCATGGCTTAAAAACCTTGGCATAAATTTGTATTCTATGCTCTATGGGGTCCATTAGTTGAGTTTCATTCTCTATTAATCCTGTTAATCAAACTGTTTTCAAGGATTTCCTTCGTTTTTCTTCAGTATCTGAAACATAAAATGGCCCCCATAATTAACTGTTATAAATAATGTTGCATACATTTAATAAAGCCATTAAGAACGTTTTTTTTACCACAAAATTTGCTCATTTTATGTTACAATTATAAGGGTTTAAAAGCCATAAAAATGATAAAAATTTGGTTTATTTTTCCTGTTAAGATATGGCCACGAGTGCGAGGTACGTGTTCATTTTATTTTCATTTAACATTTGCTTTTTAAATATTTTTTTAAAAGCACCACGCCGTTATTTATTTCTATGTTTCTTTTTTATATTATCCACCCTTGTATTGCCAAATAAACAGAAGAATTACTTAAGAATGAAAATGTTTAAAAGAGAAACGAAAAAATGGCTGTGAAAAGCAGCAAAAATTGAGAATTACCCCAAATGCAGTTTTATTTTTCGCATTCTTTGTCATGTTTAAAGGAAACGGAAACAAAAAGACATTTGCATACTTTGTATACATTATTGTTTTGTTTTTTTCTTTTCTGTTTTTTCTGTAGTTTTCTTTTCGCTGTATGTATTGTATTGTATTCCTTTTAACTCCTCTATTTTTTCGCTTAAACAGCCTTATGTTGCTGTTATAATGGCTTTTTCTCTTAACTGCTGTTTCACAATAGACTTGGCAAGAAAATGTAGATGAAAAACTGCAAAACTATTGTCTTCAATTGTAAAACGTTTTCGTTTTCTTTTACGTTAATTTTCTCAAACCATATTCTTACAGTTTGAATGGAAGAAACGTGGAAAATATTTTTTAAAAAGGTTACAAATGAAATATTTGTACACTACATTTGTTATATGGATTCATCCAACATTTAGTATTCAAACCACCTTCGTTGTTGTATAATCAGTGATAACATCTGTAGATTAAATTGACGTACTAAGGTTAGGACTGTTGCCTTGTCTTCATACCCATTTCCCTAGGGACCTTCTTTATTCCACTGAGCGAGGTTTCCTTTGCCAACTGGCCTAACCCAGTAATTTTCCTTGATTCCAAATTTATGAACACAATTTCCATTGCTACGGGTTCTAAGGATATTGTTACGTTTCTACACACAGTTACTAAAGTATACATATGGTTAACAAATTTCAGAAATTTTTTAAAAATCATTATAGTTTCCTCGATTTTAAGACGGACTTTTGCATTGGTTAAAAAATTTCTGAAATTGAACTGAATTGTGGCCCTGCACAGGCCCACAAAAGCATAGATCCGATTAACAAATTTCACAAATTTCCGAACCAATCCAAACGACCGTCTTAAAATCGAAGAAAGATGTCAGAAAATTATAAAGATTTTCATCGAAAACGGATTGGTTAAAAATTTCTGAAATTTGTTAACCGTATGTGTACTTTTGTGGCTGAGTGTACCTTTTAAAAGCGTTTAAAATATGAGCTCGTATATTGCAAATAAAATAAAAATAAATTTGTGTTTAGTTTTAATTAAAATTCCTTATTATTCGCACGATTCTGTGTGCCACTATTCACAACTTGATGTAAACAACAACAATTGCTTTGTTTGTTATTCCTTTGCTTACACCCTTTGCATAAACAATAACAATTACTTGACAATTGTTTGACAGATCTTTAAAACGGAGATCTTCAAACCACGATTATTCCCTTCAAACACATCGCGTCCTAACAGAAGACTGACGGAACTTTTACTAACTTAACGTAAAACGTCTGTTGAATGTTCTTGAAGGCGAATGTTCGTGGCTTTGCCTTCTCGCGATCTCTATAAATGTAAACATCGTTGTTTCATTATTGTTCTTTGTGTATTTTGTTTACATTTATTCTTGTCGTGTTTGTTGTTGTATTTTTGTTTACTTGTTTAGCATTTTTACAAACAAACACAAGTATGTTGTTATATTACGCAGTGCGATAATTTGTAAACAATTTCATTGTTTTTGTATCTTTTATTTATAACTTTAATGTTAAACGACGTTTTCCATTTTTGTAACAATGTTATTACACACATACATAACTGGTCATTACAACCCTTCAGTCAGGATTACGACCTAGTTTCTCAATATTATTATGCGAATGACATGAAACTTATTTAATTGATACCAGGGCTAGGGTATGCAGGGTAATTTTTAAATGGTTTCACCGCTGGTTTCGTTTTATATTTCTGTTACTATTTCCCCTTAAAAACAAGAAAAACCTTCTAGGAAAATTCACAAAGCGAACAACAATAACGAATTTTATCATTTAAACCAAATAATCTTCAAAAATAGGAAAACTTTTAAAGGGAAATGCTCACTAAATAACAACAAGCAACACACAATAACAGCAAAACATAAATGCACACAAATGACCACAATAAATCAAATATTTTTATAAACATTTCTTAACGACATTTTTAAATTAAAAATTTGAACGTTTTTTAAATTATTTCCATCAGCACTTAAACGTTTTGATTGTTACTTTGACTTTCAATTCTATGTACAGAGAGAGAGAGAGAGAAAAAAATAAACACAACCGTAAACGTATTTGATTGTCTTCCTATTGTTGGTTGGCAAATAGTTTAAATAGGTATTTCCGGCTTTTTGTTGCTTTATTTACATACACATACACAAATATATATATATGTATACTGTTTGAACAACAAAACATTTTCAGCCATGCAGATGATGTACGATAATGTTACTTTAAAACGGAAATTACAAACACTTTAAAAGCCATAAATCCCTTGTAAATGTGTGATAAGCAATACTGAAGCGTTAAAATTGCCTGCAAAAAAATTCTGGTCAAATTAAAAGACAATTTTTATAGAAAAATTACTGATGAATACCTTAGGTAAAGTGATATACGTTTGTATGAAAAGTTTTATTATGCCACCGGCAAATAACTGGAATAGTAAGCGTATGATTAATATTTAATTCCATATAAAGTTGTACTAGGCCACCTCCATATAACTGGAATACTAAGCGTATGATTGATATGTAATTTCGTATGAAATTGCATTAGGCCACCAGCAAGTAACTGGAATACTAAGCGTATGATTAATATTTAATTTCGTATAAATTGTGTTATAAGAATGGATTGACATCGGAAAAGAAATTACAAATTAGGCCACACCCTGTTATCGCTTTTAAAAAGGGTCTTATAGGATTGGAAAATTAAAATTATGTCAGCTAACCATTAAACCATGAATCTCCATCGAATATATGATGGCAAATTATTTAAATCCCTGTCGTTATAATAGAAGCCACTAAATTTGAAACAATTCATCTATAAATGCTAGAGATTTTTCAGGGATATAGGTATCCTGGTTATAGTAATATTGTCAGAATTTATGATCTGGTAAGGATTAGCAAAGAGCTCAGTGTTCCCAACATGGTACAAGGCGTAGATGTTCCAATTGCTTCAGTTTAACTGGGTATTCTGCGGTTATTATACAGGTATGTTTAATTCCATTGGTAGCATGAGGGTTTTTACTGTACTGCTAGACTATGCTGGCCTCATCTGGATAGGGAAAGGACTACTCAAATCGCATGGCATCCATATTGAGGTACAAAAAGACCACTGGCAGTGAGAAGGCCATGAACTTTTTGTTGTCGGTTGGGCGCGTATACATTTAGTGGTTTAGCTTTATGGTGCGCCCCCAGGAGGCCATACCTGTGTGTTACCGCTGCCTTGGTTTCGACCACCGATTGCCGCATGAGGGAGGATGTCCGCAGGTTGTGCGGCCAGGGTGGACATATATCCTCACAGTGCCAGAACCTGCCGCGATGCCGTAATTGTGCTTTTAATCGCCTCCCTGCAGACCATTTGATGCTGTCGTTATCGTGCCCGACATATGCTCAAGAACAACGTTAATTTGACCACCATTGCCGGCCTTCCAGGGATTACTAACTAGGCGAACGGTCTTCTTAAAGCTGTCCGCAGACATCTTTCCCTTCAAGTTCATTTCGAACAGCTCGGACATAAATTCATCCGGAGAAATCTCCGAATGGACACCACGCACCACTACTTTGGGGCCCATCTTATCATTGACCGACACTTAAAGGCCAACCTCATTAAACTTAGTATTCGCCGCAATCTTCTGTCTTTCCGCAACTGACAGCTCCGCCACTGCGCAAAGGCTTCACGTCGTGAATAGTGACCCCAATAGTAGGTCCGAGCTGCTCGACGACCTTGTTAACGATCTCTTTCGACGTTGCACCTCCCTTACCACGAACGACAATGGACCATGTTTCCATCGGCCTCTGCACCGAAAAAGGACCAGAAACGGGGCCAACAGCAGGGACCGCAGAAACAAGCGCAGGCTTAACAGCCGACGCCTGCGAAACGACCCCCGAAGGAAAACCCGGCGACTGCAAAATGTCCAGTCGCCCCTTCAACTGCCAGCCTGCATGCCGAAAGACTTTGCACTCTCCATATGATTCTAGCAGGAGATGTGGTACTGTGTGTCAGTGCCCAGCTCTTGTTATGAAGATGTGGGGATTCTTTACCTCATATATGCTGTCATCTTTGAAATAATTCTCCAATACATATATACATATGTACATATTGATATGATCATAACAACCCTTTAGTTAGGATTAAGACCTGGCTTCTCACACCACTTATGTTGTGTGTGTTAATTTTCGAGAAACTTTTTCAAGGCAATTATTTTTATTTATTCACAGAGTCTGCCAGAAATCTGCTGAGAGGAAGTCGCCGAAGAAATATTTTTGTCATATTTCGTTTAGTTAGGCCAATGGGCTCGCGTCTAATAAGCCAACGCACTATCTACTAGACTACGGCGGCTACAATACCAAGATTGATTTTGAAGTCGGCATGGTTTCCATGGGGACAATTTGATCCCTGGTTTGAATATTAACTTGTGATAACACAATGGGCCTAATAACTGGCTGAAATGGGAAAGGTAAAGCCAGGATTCATTATTACATCGGACTTAAAAATACTCTTAACACGGTAAAACGGAAATATACGCTAGTGATGCTTCAAAGTTTGCATGGTGCTGAAAACCCGATCTGAATAGTTAAGTACTATATCTCGAGCGTGATTTGGATGAGTATGAGCAGTACTTTGGTTCTTTGCCGAGGAAAAGGCAGCAATCCTCGGCAGCTGGAGCAGCAGCAATTGGGGAGTCAGAGGTTTCAACAGAGACAGAATCTGGCATGTATAGATGGAAATGCCAATGATTCTTTGTTTTGATCATTTCCTCATCAGTAGACCTAAGGAACTCGTTGCTTGGCTTTGTGTCAAGTTTCAGAAGTGTTTATTTATTTTTATTTTATTTATTTATTTTTATTTTATTTATTTCAAGACAGACTATTACATTTTATATTTCCATACAAAACTATTACCATTGCGACTTCAATACAAAAAAAATTAAAAAATAAGTTAAAAACGAAAACAACATTGAAATTATTAATTAAATGAGTTTAATTGTAAAGTTATATCGTTTTGAATGGATTCCAAATTTTTGTTATAATCTATATGAAGGTAAAGATTATTAAAATCATTATAGATTCTACGAAATGGATCGAAGTTCGCATAGATAATTGTGTAATATTTTATATTTATGAAATTATAGTATCATGTTGGATGAACAGGTACTCCTATGTAAAGTTTTTCCAGAAGAAATTGAGAGTTGATAACACCATTAATCAGCTTCAGCAGAAAGGCAGCATTTAGCATTTTACTACGGATTTTTAAAGATGGTAATTTAATGAGTGCTAGGCGTTTTTCATAAGATGGTAACATTTTATTAGGATCCCAT
Organism: Sarcophaga subvicina; assembly: GCA_936449025.2. Taxonomy (NCBI): domain Eukaryota; kingdom Metazoa; phylum Arthropoda; class Insecta; order Diptera; family Sarcophagidae; genus Sarcophaga; species Sarcophaga subvicina. The sequence continues at coordinate 110,446,126 of OW388084.2, read as the reverse complement.
CCATTCCCTAAACCACGAAGACAAAATAATAAGAACTCTTTTTGAACTGATTCAATTTTGTCAGAGTGTACAGCGTATTGAGGGTCCCATATTAAAGATCCATATTCAATAATTGGGCGAGCCAGTGTGGTAAGCAATTGTTTGGTAACATAAGGGTCATTTAGACCATCGTTTGATAAATCCCAGAATACATGTAGCTTTGCCAACAGTTAATGTAATATGATTTCTGAAGTCCAGTTTACAATCGAAAATTATCCCTAAATCGTTGAAGGAATCAACTAGTTCAAGAGAAGCGCCATTCATTGTATAAAACACATTGGTTGGAGATGATCTAGTGAAGCACATATATTCACATTTTTTAATATTCAGTTCCACTAAATTAGTACTACACCAAGAGGTTAAGTACATAGTTAATATCATCTTGTAAAAGTACTTGGTCTTCAATATTATTAAATGATAAAAATATTTTAACATCGTCTACATACATTAATGTGTTTGAATTTTTGGTAACAGAAGGGAGATCATTTATGAAAAGAGTAAATAGGAGCGGCCCAAGATGACTACCCTGTGGTACGCCTGACAGTACATCAATAAAGTTAGATTGCGTTCAGCTTAAGATTACTTATCCTGCGGCATTGAGGGTATAACCGATGTTGACTTAAATATTCTATTAAGGTATCGTAGAAAAGTGTCTTGGTTTTATGGTAAGTTAACTGCCCCGGATTTACATGAAATTTGCAATAACCCTGAGAGACTTAGATTGACTTTTAAGTTTTTATCACAATTATAATCCTCAATAGAAAAGTAAACATAATTGATATGTTTATTCTTTTCTCTATAGAAGGTCATTTCAACATTTGAATTCTCAATAAAATATTAATCATACGCCATCAAGTACAAATATCATTCACATGAAGTGAGATGCACCAAAAAAAAGCTTTTTTTAAGTAAAAGTTATATATGCCTTCAAAAACAGTTAATTGTTTATAATAAAGTATATGGTTAATTAAATGGAAAATTAATTTAATGAAACCACAACTATTTTTTAATAAAATTCCTGGCCTAGAAAAAACTGATTTTTTTTTTAATTTTCATTCATTCATATTTTACTTATAATTGAAGAGCAATGAATTGTTAAAACAAAAAAATCCATTGTCTTTTGCAGCATCATCATCATCCACAACAATATCGTCATATCATTTTGTTTGTTATTGTCATTGTCAACACCCTGTGTTCAACATCAGTGACAACAGATTATATGCTCGTTTTATTTCTTTTATTTTTTTTGAGGAGGGGGAACGAGGATTTGTTTATCAAAAAAGTGCACATGTTTTCATGAGAATGCAGGGGTTGGGGTTGGTGTTTTTTAATCAATAGCAATGCAAGTTTTGTTATGAAAAACACAGAAAACCAATCCAAAATAGCGAAATCACGTGCGAAAAGTATATTTCAGCTCGTGTCACATGGTTTATAATTTAAGCTGTTATTGCAACAATATGCACATGAATTTTATAAAAGAAAAAGAGAGAAATACTTAAAGATTTAAAAATGCAAAACAATAAGAATTTAAAATTTTTTTATTGCTCCATCCTCATATAAAAATCTTCCACTGAAAATTGCAACATTCCTCCCAGCATTTATTATATGCTTCATATAATTTTTATGATCCCTGTAACAATGTTCGTTTGTATAACACGATATAAAACTGCAACTTTGCCTGCAGTGCCATACTAAACAATATTTAATAGAAAATATTTTTTTCCTCTTTTTGTATTTGTAATTGTTGTTGTTGTTGTATTTTTATATTAAATTATTCAGCGAACCCATAAACATTGAACAACTAAATCAATTAAAAGTTTTTATTAAACAATTTAAAATATAAAAAAATAAAATGAAAAGAAGGAAAAACATTGGAAAAATATGAGAAAAACTTTTCCATTTTCATTTTGTTCATATTGTTGCAATTGATCAATTACTCTGCTGCTAAAAATGAGGTTAGTGAAGTGCAACGAAATGTTGCAAATATGGTTAGTGGGTCTTGAGTTTTATGCAATTCACTTAAATTTGTTATCAAAAGTTGTAATAATTTCATTAGAATTACAACTCAATTCAGTTCAATTGAGTTGTATGGGAAATATAAGTTTTGTTTGAAGTGTTTTTAAATGACATAGTAAATCCCAATGGTAAGATAAATCAATAGGCCAGCATATAATATTTCGAAAAATTATACAAAAATTTAAAGAATTAAATTTCGTTTACTTTTTAAAAACGTTTAAAATATGAGCTCGTAGATTGCAAATAAAATAAAAATATTATTCGCCTAATTCTATGTGCCACCGGTCACAACTTGATGTAAACAACAACAATTGATTTTCTTTGTTATTCCTTTGCTTACACCCTTTTCATAAACAATAACAATTACTAGACAATTGTTCCACAGATTTTTGTAACGTAGATCTTCAAACCACAATTATGCTCTTCAAACACACCGCGTCTTCACACAAGACTAACTGAAATTTTACTACTCAGTTGCCTGCTTTGCATTGCCTTTTAAATGGCAACGTAAAGAGCCTAAGAAGTCGCCGCAGTCTATAAGGTAGTGGGTTGGCTTATTAGACCGTAAGGCCGCGGTTCAAACCCTAGACCAGATATCTCGAACAGAATGAAATATGAAAAATATATCTTTGACGACTTCCTCTCAGCAGAGTTCTGGCAAAAATCTGAGAGTAAATAAAATTGCCATGAAAAGTATCTCAAAAATCTATCGTTCGGAGTCGACGTTAAACTGTAGGTTCCGCCTCTCCATGTTCAAAATTAACGCACACAACATAAGTGGTGTGAGAAGCTTGACCATAATCCTGACTGAAGGGTTGTATTGGTCAATTATGGATGTAAACAGTCTGATGAATGTTCTTGAAGGCGAATGTTCGTGGCTTCGCCTTCTCGAAATCGGTATAAACGTAAACATCGTTGTTTCATTATTGTTGTTTTTGTGTTTTATTTACGTTTATTCTTGTAGTGTTTGTTGTTGTAAATTTGTTTACTTATTAACTCTTTTTGTGCTGGTGTTTGTTGTTGTATTTTTGTTTATTTGTTTATCATGTAAACAAGTTAATTGTTTTTGCTTTTGCATCTTTTGTTTATAATTTTATTTATTTATTTATTTATTTATTACAGCACAATTTCAAATTATATTCTAATTATATACGAGCGGAGTAACTTGACCATATGCTCGGTGTAGTGTCACAGACCGGAGTCTCTGGTGGGAAACAAACCCACACTGCCCACACTAGCATACTGCCTACTAGACTACCAGGGCACCCTGTTTATAATTTTAATATTAAACGATGTAAAAGCAAAACACCAGTATCTAGATTTTTTACCTTTTCGTAACAATATGATACACTCCAGTAATGCATTGGACATAAGTGTGCAACTGCAAAAAGCCTTGAGAGCTCAATGTAATTCATTGCATGCATATCCATGCCATGCATTTATTTGCGCTGCTATAAATCAAAGCCTTTTTCCGTCTCTCATTATTCTTTTAATTATTCATTATTTTCATTAACAATTTGTTCATTTGTAAAGTTGCATTTATTTTCAAACGATTGTATTTTAATTAAATCCTTGAAAAAACCCAGAGTGCAGTGTCGAATGTGTATGTATGATATACTTTCCCGTTAATCGTGTTACAAGCTCTTCTTATTATTTCTCTTTTTTGTACTTTCATTGATCCCTTAACAACCCTTCAATATAGGCATTAAAACATCTTGTTCCCTAAGCCCAGAGTCAGGACACCTTGTTCGGTTTCTATGGCTCATGTTGTTCTCTCCATTTTTTTCACATACGTTTTCCCAAACCCGGCGAAACAGTATTTAAAGTTTATTTCCACTTGACGCAGGTGTCCGTTTTAATTAAAACGATTGTGTTGCTTTCGAATTAAAAAAAATAGAAAAAACTGCTTGGTTTGGTGGCTGGTCACCAAAAATTTTCCAAGGATCACGGATACAATAGCAACGGCACGGCAACAATAACCATATTACACACTCGAATGCAAATGTAACATTCATAGAATTGAAAAGCATCAGAGTGCAATAAAAATGAAATTGTAAAGCAACACAAAAAAACGGGATCTTGATTATGCCAAAAAAACAGACGAGATTCGAATACAATTTTAATAGGAAACAGGCAACGTTACGGAAAATTTGAAATATTTTAAGGAAGAAAAAAATGCGTGCAAGGTGTGAATTTGATGGCAGGCTGCTTAATGAAAATGTTTATTTTTGCTGGAATTAAACAAAAAAATTTAATTCTTTTAAAAATAAGCTCTCCAGTATCAAAAAAAGTGGTGTTTGAATTAAAATTCCTTAAATTTTAGAAAAACATTTTCCAGCTTAATTAAAGCCTTTAAAAATTTGTTCAATTTGCTCAATAATTTTAAGATATTTTAAACCAAAAAACAAAATTTTTTTCATTTTTAAACTCCCTCTTTAAACAATTTAAAACAGTTTTCTGTTCAACATGCAATATCCGCGGAAAACAATTTCATTGCCAATCGAATACACAAGAACACACACGCACCCACAGTCAAAACCAAGAAAGTCATTTAAAACTCAATACACGCATGTAGAAATGGCAGCAGAAAAAAAGAACACATTCCAATAGGTGGAGAACAGCGAAAAATATAACGGAAACGGAACTCCAATCAGCCATAAAGTTAAAATCGTATTCACTTATAACAATAAACACACAAATACAAATGCTTATATGCTCACACACAAACCCACATGGTTTTTATTTTTTCTTTTTTTTGGTTTCGTACGTATGAAACAGGAAACGTACGGCCATACCCTGTGGAATATAAGAAAACTTAAAAAAATGGGGTTCAAAACAAAGAAAAAAATTGCCTGGTTTTTATTGCAAATGTAATTTCCCACAATTTGATTTGAGTAGACTGTTGTATGGACTTGTATACATGACTTATTCAATATATTATTAGTACAAGGGAAATCTCGGATTCTTATATACGGAAATCGTCCAGAGCGTAAGGTGGAGTACAAAAATTTCCATTTTAATATTTTATTGGAACATTGGACATTTCGAATCCTTATATATGGAAGTCTTCCAGATCGTAAGGTGGAATATGGTACAAAAATTTCCATTTTTCGCTAAGAACGGCTGAGATAAGAAATTCGATGCCCAAAATAATAAGAAGAATATCACCCACCGTACGTATTTGAAGATGAAAAATATTCATTCCATAAATTATTGTGTAGTGCATCAGAAACCAATATAGACTCCCATATTGCTGCTGTATCATTATTATTTCCACGTCCATTATATTGCCGCTCAACAGCAAAATATTTCTTAAGAAGATATTGACACCGAATTGATCGGAGAACAGGTTTGCCATTAAGTTCCTTTCAAACGCTTTATCGACAACAAAGTTTGTCTACGGATGAATAATTTTTCCTATGGTTTGTCACTTAGACATACATACATACATACATACATTTATAATTGACGATTATAGTCAGGATTGCAACCTAGTTTCTCAAACCACTTATGTTGTGTTGTGTTAATTTTATGCATGAGTGGCGGGACCTACAGTTTAAAGTCAATTCCGAACAACAGATTTCTGAGAAACTTTTTCATGGCAATTTTTATTTACCCTCAGGGTCTTGTGCCAAAAATCTGCTGAGAGACAATCGCCGAAGAAATATTTTTTCAATTTTTCGTTTTGTACCTGATTTGGGGTTTGATCCGTACGTATATAAAGGTGAAAGATGTTCACTGCATTCATTATTGTATAGTGTATCAGAAACTAATATAGAATTCCGTATTACTGCAATGTCTTCCAGTACCATGGTTGTTCCCACATCGATTAAATTGCCGCTCAATAGCAGAATAATTCATGAGAAGACATTGAAATGCTCGCAAAGCACGCTTAGCGTTGAGACCCTTTCAAAGGACAAGGATTGTCTATTAATGAATAATTTTCTAAATGATTTATCATTTAGACATACATATGTACGTACATAATTAGCCATCAAAGCTCTACGATCTAGCTTTTCTCACCACTTATGTTGTGTGCATTAATTTTATGCATAAGTGGCGGGACCTACAGTTTGAAGTCGACTCCGAACGGCAGATTTTTGAGAAACTTTTCATGGCAATTTTATTTACGCTCAGAGTTTTTGCCAAAATTCTGCTGAGAGAAAGACGCCGAAGAAATATTTCTCGGATTTCATGTTGGAGATGTCTGACCTAGGAATTTAACCATTGCCTCACGTCTAATAAGCCAACACACTACCTACTAGACTACGTTGACTACATTGAGAAAAGAACAGAAATGATAGAATATTTTACGCGGTATAGAGTCCAATGTTCATTAAAGAAAGTGAAGTGAAATTGGTATGAAACATTAGAGTGATACCAGACTGCATGTTCTCTTGTTGTCCAAATTTTTAAGCTGAAAATGCGGTATCCTTGACAGAATTGAGACAATACACATAGTAGTACAGACCAGAGAACAGCAATGAGTACTCAAAAAGATGAGTTGAAGCGAATCATACGCATAATTTCTGATACTTATACGCACTCATACTTATTTTAATATCATGGACCCTCTACTCATATTCAAAGTTTGAAGTACTCATCATATACTCATCATACTTAACAACACGTATGATGTTAATGATTTCGACTCTCCATAACTCAACATATACATCAAGTATGAATCGCGTACGACCACTAAAATACTCCACTAAATAATCACTGTCTTTTTTGCTTATGTGTCTTGTTTCTTTTTTGTAAATGCAACAATAACTAAGTCTGCAAATTTTGATGAACGATTCGAGTCACTCGAATCATTTATTTAGTGTTATAAGTATTCTTCTAAAGTTATGAATCTGAATGTGTAGGCTTATGAATCAAACATATTTCGAATGGTATGAGTTTGATGTCAACGTTGTACTCATAATCATTGCAACCTGTACTTATAAATCAACGTTGTAGTGAGTACGAATGAATCAGAGTACATAGTTAAATTTCAATACTGTTGACTCACTTATATTCAAAATTTCATGAGTGCTTATGAGTAGCGAAAAAACGAATCATTGCTGATGTCTGGTATGGACATGCACAAGGAAGCCCTGTAGATTCAGACAATCACTGAAAAAGCTCTTTTTCATAGAAGAAGTGTACTAAACTGATCTGTTAACGTAATTATGCCCCACATAAAGATTCTACATAAGTATTTAAGCATTAATTATTAACTAATTTGTTCCCTAATATGCTTAAAAAAGTTCTCCAAACAATTTCCAAATAATTAAAACAATTTAAATTTCAAAATGCTTTACTTCGCTTGCTTAGTTTAGTAAATAAAAGGCAAAAAAAAGAACACACGAAAAGACAACAGAAGAAGCAGACACAAGAGAAAGTGAAGTGAAATAATTTTATTAAATAATTTTCATTTCCGTTGTGCAACAATTGACAACAGGTGTTACCTCCAGGAAAAATTTTTAACAAAAAGCACTCAACACAACGCAACGAAAACTTTTCAACAACGAAAATCTCCCAGCAACTATTGTGAGGCCAAGGAATTAGGCAAGCAATCTACCAAGCAACCAACCAACCTAGCAGCCAGCCAGCCAGACAGACAGGCTAACAAAAGGAAAACTTATGCACAAGTATGTAAGTGGGGTCAAATGTAAGAAAATGCCTTTGGCCATTTTCACCAAAAGAAAACACTAAAAATACAACAAAAATCAAGAAAAATTATACAAAAAAGAAGAAACAAGCAAAAAGACATTATGTCTACTGGTACGTAGATTTTTGCTAGCATAAGTACTTTCAGAAGATAAAATGTAAGGAGAAATAAAGAAATAAACTTTATTGTTAAAGAAAAACGATGAAGAAAAAAAGTGATAAAAAGAAAAGCGAAGAGAAGAAGGCAGCCAAAAAAACATAAACTCGCCATCGAACTTTTTAAAGGAAAATGTGTGCAACACTTGTTTTGGCAATTTCCATAATTTTTCACTTCTAAGTTTTTCTTTCGGTTTTGGTTGGGGGTGGAAAACAAAGTTAAGATGACACCCTCTAGCCGTAAAAAGATATGTATGCATGACGCTTAAAAAATTTACTTTTTCACTCACTTGTTCTAAATTGTATTTCGGAATTTTTTCTTCTTTTTTAAGGTTTTTTCCTTCTAATATTTTTAATATTTCACAATTTGTTTCATTTTCAGCGGTTAATGTAACAATTTAGTTGCGATCGTTTTGTGGTAATGACTTTAAGTGCTACAGACTGTGGTTAAGGTGAAGAAAAGAACAGGAAAAAATTATCGGTTTAGTTGGTAAAGCTTTAAATAAGAAAACATTCATATTCTTTAGGGTTCAGCTGTCGCTGTACATACATCGCGTTCTTGAAACGGCCGCCTGACCTGCTGTCAAAGTCTCCAGTTGCTACAGGATTTTGTATGCTCTCGGGATTATTTCTAAATCTACGTAAGACTCGTCTTAACAAATATTTGTATTCCACTTGCCAATTAACCAACACATTTCGATAATTATATTTAAAACGCTTGCTGTACAGCCAAAAACCTACACTAATGCACAACATTCTTCAGTGATTATAAGGCGCTCGAAAATTGCGGTTTCCGCTGAACTCGTGTAGTTTAAGAGTCCAAGTCTCTCTGCGAGCTTAAATCAGTACAACTCTGGTCGAAAGCACATGACGAACAGGCTCTTTGTGATGAAATAATACAGTACACAGTGCAAATCTTGTAATTATTTCACCAACAGTGGTGGAACGGAGTCCCCAATTAGAATCACTCTAGGTTAAATTCATACTGAAACTTAGGTGGATAGGTAGGCTGCTGGTTTTTGAATCTTTTAGTAGGCAAACTATACTTCGAACGTGATGCACATAGCATCTTCTGTCTGACTGATAAGTACACCCAGATACAGATAAACACTTGTGAGACTTTCAAAACTTTTTGGTTCAAACAACATCATAAGAGACGAAGGAAAGTATGGAACGTTGAATAAATTAAAATCATGAAGACAAACATACATACATAATTGGTCAATACAACCCTTCAGTCAGGATTACGACCTAGCTTCTCACACCACTTCTGTTGTGGTGTTAATTTTATACATGATTGCAGGACCCAGAGTTTAAAGTCGACTCCGAACGACAGATTTTTTAGGAACTTTTCATGGCAATTTTATTTACTCTCAGAGTTTTTGCCAGAACTCTGCTGAGAGGAAGTCGCCGAAGAAATATTTTCATATTTTCAATTTTATGTCTGACCTGGTATTTGAACCGTGGCCTTACGATCTAATAAGCCAAGACACTACCTACTAGACTACTGCGAATTCCCTCATGGAGATGTCAGCTGTTATTCCAATAAATTTCTAATGCAATATCATGACCATAAAATCGTGGTGTCGATCATTTTGGTTTCGACATAGCATTCTGTGATATATGAATGGGTCAAGAACAGACATTGGCACAGAAGATCTCTAAAAAAAATAACTAGAAGCTCACAGGTATCCTCAAGACAAAATGTTTACATCATTGGAAAATATGCTCAATTTAACCTGGATATGAAGTAGTCGCTGTAGTCTAGTAGGTAGTATGTTGGCATATTAGACCGTAAGGCCACGATTCAAACCCAAAGTCAGACATCTCGTACAAAACGAAAATATGAAAAAATAGTTCTTCGGCGACTTCTTCTCAGCAGATTTCTAGCGAAAAGTTTGAGAGTAAAAATAAAACTGCCATGAAAAGTTTCTCAAAAATCTGTCGTTCGGAGTCGACTGTAAACTGTAGGTCCCACCACCACCACCAGAAATTGGCACAGTAGCGGGAATGTTCAATCTCTGAGGGAAAAAGTCGGGACCCACAGGTATTCTCAAGGCAAAATGTCTAAACCTGGATATGAAGCACAGGATAAAGTACAGTACGGCTGCCATTCTTTGCTGGATATCAGGAAAAGTAGGAATTATGGGCAATGAGCAGGTTTGATGAGCTCGCAAGGAAAGTAACTTCCACGCCGTTGATAAGGATAGACTAACCTTGAGATTGATTTTCATCAACCGATATTGCTTAATTTGGCGGAGACCCCATACTCGGTTTAAATTAAAATTTCTTTGAAATCAGAGAAGGAAAGACTAACATAATGCCGTACGAAAATAGATTCTTAGGTAAGAAATTGCATCCAAAATGATTTTCCTTGATACACATTAAACCCCAGGTCAGACATCAAAAAAAATATTTCTTCGGCGACTTCCTCTCAGCAGATTTCTGGAAAAAAACTCTGAGAACAAAATAAAAATTGCCATGAAAAGTTTCTCAAAAATCTGTCGTTCGGAATTGACTGCCACTCATGTATAAAATTAACACACACAACTTAAGTGGTGTGAGAAGCTAGGTCGTAGTCCTGACTGAAGGGTTGTAATGACCAATTATGTATGTATGTATGCTCATTAAACTCTTTTAATGTCCATTTCCAATTTGCCAGAGCCAACCACTGTTCCCTGTTTTGCTAAATTGTTGTCGCTGGAACTTATAATTGAAATTCTGATTGTTATTTTTTTCTTTTTTGTAATCATATCTGCCACATTCCTTTTACAGCCTCAGTTCCCTATTTTATTATTTTTTATTAACAACAACAGCAAAAAGAAACAAACAAAGAAAGAAAAAAACTTAACAATTTATTAGTAACTAAGCCAAGAAGAAGAAGCAGAAAAAAAGAGAAAACAGATGACGAAAAAAAGCACTCCAACGAACTGTATGGCTCTTCAGCTAAACTAATTTAAACAGTCATGAATTTTTATGCAAATTCTTTAACAACCCAAATGAAATAAACAAACAAAACTTTGTCTGTCTACTATAGTAACGTACTGCTAGAGCTACTGCTACTACTGTGGTGGCAATCCCTAAAGGGAAAAAATACGGAAAGACGAGCAGAGAGAGAGAGGGAGAGAGCAGACAAAAAAAACACGACACTTTTCATGTATGGAAGATGTGCGGTTCATATTTTGGGGTTTTCCACAATTTTCGTGAATTTTTTCTTCTCCTTTTTTCCATTTTGTGACGGAAAAAGAAAGCAAACAAAGAGAAAAAATAGGGTCATAAATCTTAAAAGCATTTATACACATACACACACACATATCGCACACACATAGACAACAATTTTCACTTTTAAGTTACACATGGCACGCAAGATAATATTGGTAGACTGGTTTGGAAACTAAAAATAAAAACTCCAAAGGCAGGACTGTAGTTGAAAAGAGAAACAAGATTTTACTGTATTTGTTTAACAAACATACATACACACATATATGTATATTCCCTAATCCATATATAAGTTTTATTTTAAATAGATTTGTTTTTTTTTGTTTGTTTTTGTTTTTTTTTCTCTAATAAGTAACCCAGTGTGAGTTTATTTGGTAATGCTATGCCATGTTTCCTTAAGGATGCTGCTACTTGGGCTGTATTATTTCCGGTTTCCGTTTTCTTATAAAATTTTTAGACAAACAACACAACATTTTATTTTGTTATCGTATTTATTTTTATTTCGGAATTAATTCCTTTCTTTGCATTGAATATTTAATTTTTAAAAATGTATCTGTCTGTCTACCTCATCCTCATTTTCCTTTTTCCCCTCTTCGGCCAATTTACATAATTTGTCGATTGTTTTTTAAATTGTTGAAAACAATTTCAAGTTTTTTTAATTGTTTTCTTCTTTTTTTTATTAATTTTTTATGAGTTTTGTTTGGTAATTTGATTTTGTCTCCCAATTTTATACTCTTAACTATTAAAGTTTCTCTTTTTTTTTCTGTACTTTTTGTCGTTTATTTTTGCCAAAGAAAACTTTGGTACTTTTGTCTTTAAGAAAAAAGTTATTTTTTTTTTTGTTAACCAAGCTAGTACAGAGAACTCAGGCAATAAAAGCCAAAACTCTGCCTTTGCTTCTCTCTCTTAACAATTAATGGTGATTTATAGGTATTTAATGGAGATATAAGAATTAAGAACTAAAATTAACTGCCAAGAAATTAAAATTGAATTGATTGCTGCAGTAAAAATTAAAAACAAAAGAATAATTTTAATTAATAATATTAGGCAAGCACTTTATTAAAGAGAATGGAATAAAGGCAGGTACATACATACATACATACATACTTTGTCCTTGCAACCCTTCAGACAGGATTACAATATAGCTTCTCATACCACTTATGTTGTGTGTGTTAATTTTATCCATAAGCGAAGGGACCTACAGTTTAAAGTCGATTTCGAACGACAGATTTTTTAAGAAACTTTTCATTGCAGTTTTTTATTTATTCTCAGAGTTTTTGCCAGAAAACTGCTGAGAGAAAATCGCCGAAGAAATATTTTTATATTTCGTTTTGATGTCTGACCCGAGGGTTTGAACTGTGGCCTCGCGTCCAATAAGGAAGATAATGAAATGTTTACAACGTTCTTCAATTAATTGAGTTAAGGCAACATGTTCCAAATGAACTCAATAAATCACGATCCTTCATGCAAAGTTTAAAACTATAGTCTGATTGATCTTCTAGCATTGTTAGCATTTCGGATGCATAGTTAAGATCTGCATCTACTAGACTACGGCGGCTTTAATAAAAGCAGATAGAAATTGTTAAAGATTTACTTAATTTTTTAGGAAGCAGCAACTGCAGCAAAAGAAAACAATTGGAAGCAGTACAGGGTACTGTAACAACAACTAACATGGTGGAAGGACATCTCATCTAATTTTCGACAGGTTTCAGTGTATCAACCAGCTTTATAAGCTGATAGAATACCGACATCACAGTCACTTACGCTTTCTGTAATGACAGTGGCTGTCAGACATCTTAAGACGGGGAAAGTCTCATTGAATAAATATAATTCTGCGAACTGCTTAAAAAGACCCCGAAGTGAGCGGCAGTATGTCATACCGCTATTCCCAATGAATTCCTAAAAAAAGCGATTACTATGTGTGCTATAATATTCAGGACATTATGCTACTCCCTACGGCAACAGTCGCTGTAGTGTAGTAGGTAGGTAGATAGATTATTAGACTTGAGGCCACCGTTCAAACTCCAGTTCAGAAATCAAAAAACGAAATTCGAAAAAATATTTCTTCGGCGACTTCCTCTCAGCAGATTTCTGTCAAAAACTCTAAGAGTAAATTCAATTGCCATTAAAAGTTTCTCAAAAAATCAGTCGTTCGTAAATGATTTAAAACTTATGGATAAAATTAACACACACAACATAAGTGGTGTGAGCAGATAGGTTGTGATCCTGACTAAAAGGTTGTAGTGACTAATTATGTATGTATGCTACTCCCGCCAAACCATCAAAAGTTCTGGCAAAGCTGAACTTAACCAAGATAAACCAGAAGTTGGAACCATTAATTTGGTTTTGTACTAATTAACTGTTTACACTTTGTATTATAACAGAAGAATTTATTTGAGAAATCATCCTATCATCATATACTGTCGAAAGTCAGGTCGTTAGTAAGAATCTGACCAGATTTCTGCAGAGTATCTGGACACAGAAGAGTTGAATATATATGTATACGTGCGCTTAACTGTCTTATCGACAGTAAACCACTTCATCTCTTTGAAAATAACTGTTTTATGAAAGAAAAACTATTTTTAACTGGCAATATTAACACAATTCTCTTAACAAAAACTCTACACTTTGAGTTTTCACCATCCTGCATATTATTCGAGACATGAACCCAATAACATTGGTAACTGAATATTAATGCAGCATTACAATACAAAAACAATAAATTCCTCTTAATAAGTTGTTAAAGTGTATGTAAACTGAAGCTAAAATTAGTAGATAAGCAAATGTCCAAACCATTACTAGTGATGTATGGTGCTGGGCTGAACTAAATGCAACTGACAAGACTGCTACTGCCATCTATTGCTTCTTGATACCATCTACATAAGCCATGAATGGTTATTAAAGATACCAACCATAATTTTTTAAAACTGTGTCAACGCAACAGTTATCAGACAAACCAGGCTTAGAATTTTCAAACAATTCTAATGTATAAAATTTAAGTCTGGCTAATTCCGAATAGCATCAAGCATTATGAAGATAGGAAACTACCCCTGCATCTGTCCAGCTCTTGGTAGGAGGATTGCTTGAGCTGTGCATTGCTAACATGATTTATTGTGATATCTTTTTGGGTCAGATGATTGCTAAATTGTTTCTTAAACTCAACAATAAGTGTGTTAATTAGATCCCTACAGAGAGTGTGCACTACAACGAAGTTTACCACTGAATTCTGTTGGTGTTGCTTTGAGATGATGGATAACAACAAAGCTGACGGCAAAGGCATGTAGAACATTTACTGTGAATGAATTCAGTGATGTATCAAAGATTTCCATATGTATGGAAACCCTAGAAAACTGAATTGAATCGACATAGAATTCATGGAAGGAATCGCCTAACAATCCTCCTAACAGGCCTCTGCACGCTTCACATAAACGTGTCCAAAGAATGAAAATAATTTACAACCACTTTTGCCACTCTGTCACATTGCAGACTACTTGGTAACTTGAGACGACAAACCTTTATGCACGCAGGATTCATCCTAAGATGTTTGGTATAAAATCCATATCTTTATAAAAACGTGCAGAAAGATGCAGAAATTATAGATGCTGGGTATTGTCTAGTAGTAGTAGTAGTAATAAAAAAGTTTTTTCAGTAACTTTCTCTCAGCAATCTTCTAGCAAAAACTCTGAAAGTAAATTGCCAAGGATAGTTTCTGGTGTTCGGAATCAGAGATCAGCAATGAGTATTCAAAAAGATGAGTAGAATCGAATTATACTCATAATTTCTGACACTTATACGCATTCATACTTATTTTAATATCATGGAACCTCTACTCATATTCAAAATTTGAAGTACTCATCATATTCATACTTAACAGCATGTATGATGTTGTTGATTTCGACTCTCCATAACTCAACATGTACACGAAGCACAAAATAAGTATGATTCGCTTCCGAACACTAAAATACTCACTAAATGGTTGCGTGTTTGCTCTGCTTGCTGCTCTGTCTGTTTTTTGCTTATGTGTCTTTTTTCCTTTTCTGGTAAATGCAACAACAACTAAGACTGTAAATTTTGATGAATGATTAGAGTCACTCGAATCCTTTATAAGTAGTTTTTTTTAGTATTTTTCGTAAAGTTATGAATCTGAATGTGTAGGCTTATGAATCAAACATATTTTGAATGGTATGAGTTTGATGTCAACACTTTGTACGCATACTCATTGCAACCTGTATTTACAAATCAACGTTGTATTAAGTATGAATGAATCAGAGTGCATAGTTAAATTTCAATATTGTTGACTCACTTATATTTGAAAATTTCATGAGTGCTTATGAGTAGCGAAAAAACGATTCATTACTGGTCTCTGTTCGGAATCGACTTTAAGCTGTGGGTCGCATCTTTCATGGATAAAATTAATGTGAGGAGTGATGTGAGGAGTTGGGTCGTAAACCTGAGGTTTATAATAACCAATTAAGTAAGTAAGTAAGGTATTACAACGCAACCTTTTAATAGGCCTTAGTGTACTTACGGCTAAGGCTATGCTTAATTCAACCAAATATATATGCCTGGCTATGTTGCTATGCGCTTGTTAAGATCCTTACCATATAGTTTTCATTTCACAACAGCCATTTGTTTTTATTTTTAATTTTAGATTTAAATTTTTTTTTAAATTTTATTTAATTTAAAATTTATAATGTTTTTCTTTTTTGATGTTTTAATTACAAACTTAAAAACTAAATGGTAACTAAATTTAATTTTTAATTTTTTTTATTTTATAAAATTATTTTTCTTTTGTTTTTATTATTATTCTGGTTAAATTATATTTTTTATAATTTACAATAAAAAAATTCTATTAAAAACTAAACTAAGCTTGACTGATTTCACATGAATTTTCATTTTTTTTTTAATTCTTTGCCTTAAATTAAAGCTTAAATATGTGTTTTTTATATAAAAAAAATTGTTTATGATTGGAAAAAAAATTTTATAATTTTTTTTATAAAATTTTTTACACATAAACTAGAGAAAGTAGTGGATTTGAAAAAGGCACATAATTTTTAATATAAAATCGAATATTTTTATGGTAGAAAAAAAGTTTTTTTTTTAATTTAAAAACGTATTTAATAAATAAAAAAATAAAATTAAAAAATAATTAAATTTACGTATTAATATAAGAAAAATTAGAAAATAAAAGAGCAGCATCATTAGAAAGTTTTAATTAATAAAACAACTTAAAACTAAAAGATAAGAGTATTTTATCAAGAAATTAGTTTTTCTTTAAAAAAAATAGAAAAAACAGAACAGTATAGTTAGATACGAGTATAAGAAAAATAAGAAGAAAAGAATATTAATTAATCAAGTATTTTGTTTATATACATACATTTCTATTTAGTTTTAGTTTTTATTATTGTTTTATTAGATAATAAATTTAAAGTTAAATTTGTAAGCTAAAAACTAAAAATCGGGATCATAGTCACGTGCATAACGTGACGATCTTCCATTATTCGTTTGATTATTGTACGTATACATCTGATGGGCATCCGCAAATGCATCAGGATACTCATGGCCCCCATATAGGGATTGCTGATGCTGTGAATGCGCTGAGTATTGGGAATGGGGATGATGTTTAAGAGATCTTTGCAGTGAATCACCCTTTTGTGATGAATAATTATTCTGCGTATCGTAATAATAGTCACCAGGTTGGCGTGTAGAACGCCAACTGTCGTATATGTTTGAACCGCTACTGTCGTTCATAGAGTTTGTAAAACGCTGAAAGGGTAATGGAAAGTTTTTAAAATGTAGTTAAGCAAATAAAATTGATTTAAAAAGGATTGATTGTAAAAGGATTTCAAGGCTAGACTATCAAAAGAGGCATGTTCTTCATATAAAAATTATATACGACAAGCATAAACAAATGATAAACAAGTAAACAAAAATACAACAACACCACAATAATAAATGTAAACAACATACACAAACAAAACTGCAATAATAAATGTAAGCAACGATGTTTACATTTATAGAGATTTCGAGAAGGCGAAGTCATGAACATTCGCCTGCAAGAACATTCATCAGACTGTTTAATCTGCCATGTAAACATACATACATACATAATTGGCCATTACAAACCTTCAGTCAGGATTACGGCCTAGCTTCTCACACCACTCATGTTGTGTGTGTTAATTTTATACATGAGTGGCGAGACCTACAGTTCAAAGTCGACTCCGAAAGACAGAAGATTTTTTCAGAAACTTTTCATGGCAATTTTATGTACTCTCAAAATTTTTGCCAGAAATCTGCTGAGAAGTCACTGAAGAAATATTTTTTTATATTGATGTCTGACCTGGGGTTTGAACCGTGGTCTAATAAGCCAACACACTACCTACTTGGCTGCGGTGACTTTCAAGGCTAGACCTTCGAAAGAGCCCTGTTCTTCACATAAAGTTTAAATACGACATAAAAATAAAGATGTTTTTACAATAGAAGGCCTATTTTGGCAAAAAGCATTCGAAAATTATTAATAAAAAGTGTATGATGGAGAAGAAGACTTATTTTAATACAAAGTCACAACATTTTTTGTGGATTTTTTTCCTGGTAGAGATACTAAGGTGTCGATGCCCTCAACCCTTTACTAAGTTTACCGGTAATATCTTCCCCAACTGTGCTGTGTCAACAAACCTCAAGATCTGTTCAGTTTCAGTAACGATAGCTTCTTAGACACCCTGGTATTTCTTTCTGAAATACAAGAATGACGTGCAGGTACGAAGCATGAATCTGGTTCATGCTCTACATCACATTATCTACATATTGGATTTGAAACAACTCCTACACTAAACAAATATTATTTGAGTCTATAATGACCGTCCTTAGAATGCTCTTAAATAGCCTGATACAAGACTTAAATCTCTTTCTACTATAAGCGCTTAGTACAGCCTATATTACCCCCAAACCCATCTGTCTTGTGTAATGGCTCCGCCTCTCTTCATATTCCCAATCGCCGAATATTTCTTATCAAATTGCTCTTCCCAAACTTCAGAAAGGTTTTGGTACCCTCAACACTGTGAAAGCCTCCCCTACCCAAAAGCTCATCTGTCTGCTTATTTCATACTCAGTGACTAATCAGAGAAGCTTAACTGAAAATCTGTATTAGGAATTAGAAGACTATTATGTCCTCTTCGGCAAATAAAAAAATATTCCCGAAGCTTGCACCAAAACATAGGCTTCTATTGTTTGTCTATACGCTACTATAAATTCTTTATAGATTTCTTATATTCAAAATAAAATATTGTTACGAAAATGAAAAATCTAGATACTGGTGTTTTGCTTTTACACCGCTTAACATTAAAATTATAAACAACAGCAACAAAAACAAAACAATGCAGAACTGCTTAATATAACAACAAACACCAGCATAAAAAATATGGTAAACAAGTAAACAAAAATACACAAACAACACTACAAGGATAAATGTAAACAAACTACACAAACAACACTACAATAATAAATGTAAACAACGATGTTTACATTTATAGAGATTACGAGAAGTCGAGGTTATGAACATTCGCCTTCAGGAACATTAATTAGACTGCTTATTCTGCCATATAAAAGGCAAGGCAAAGCAGGCGACTGAGTTAGTGAAACTCAGTCAGTCTTGTGTGAAGACGCGGTGTGTTTGAAGAGAGTAATCGTGGTTTGTAGACCTCCGTTACAATCTGTCGTATAATTGTTTAGTGATTGTTATTGTTTATGCAAAGAGGATAACAAACAAAGCAATTGTTGTTGTTTACATCAAGTTGTGAACAGTGGCACACAGAATTAGGCGAATAATAAAGAATTTTAATTAAAACTAAACACAAAATTATTTTAATTTCAATGCTAAAGCGTAACAATATTTTAATTTTTGTACTTTTTCTCACAAAGAGGTCTATTTATCTACTCAAAAGAAATGTTGCTTATTTTCTTACCTTTGGTTTAATAGGTTGTTTCGTATCATTCCAGGCATCATCGATATTATAGAAGTCATCGACACCATAATTATCCGCACCGCCCATGTGATTTATTTTCAATTCATTCAACATATCGTTGGTCAATGGTATGGGTGTCTTTTTGGCACGATTTTGGCGATTCAATAGCTAAAAGAAAATACACACACACACACATATATATAAATCTTAATACTGACAACAATTTCATTTAAACTTTACATACCACTGTTATGCCGAATATAACCACAAACACCAAAGAGCCCACACCAATAACAATGACCACAATGGCCCATTGGGGTATTAATAAGTCCTCTTCGGCAAATTCCACATTGGGCGTTAAGGATTTGGGTATAACTTTTGTTTGTTTTGGGGGGAGGGAAAAATTTTTATAATTTCTCTTGAAATTGTTAGACAAAAACAAAAAATGCCAGTAAATTTACCTGAAAAATCTGTTGCCACTGGATCGATAACATATTTACCCATAAGGAATGTTTCTTTGACTAGTTTTTCCTCTTTGATATCCTGATAGCTGCTATTCTCCTCCTCATTGTCCGTTTCATTTTCGGTCTCTGGCTTATGCGGCACTATGGGTTGGGGTGTTAAGGCCTCATGGAAAAGTTTCTTGATTTCCAAGGTATTAACATCCTTTGTTATATTGGCCAGCTCCACATAATAGTCCACCAATACACTGCCTTTGCTAAAGGAGTCAATGCGTACCTTTTTATACCATTTATTTAGCTGAGGTGCCTTCGAGTAGACTTCGTTTAGCTGAAACAAAAGAAAAACGTTTGGAAATCTTATTGAAAAACCCTCTGTTTTACTTAGCCATCTTTTTTTTATTTACCTGTGCTTCTACTTCTCTGGCTAGATTCTTCCATTCGGCTGTATTGTGATCCAATAATTCCGGTTTCCAGGCTACACCATCAATAATCTTAATGGTGGCTGCCAGATCACAATCGGATGTACAGAAACCGGGCTTGGTAGGTTTGGGTGTGGTGGTCGTTGTAGTGGTAGTGGTGGTAGTTGTTGTTGTAGTACTGCTAGTAGAAGGCAACAAGTCCTCAAAATCGATGGTGGCCGTTTTGGCCTGTTCCAATAGTTTCTCTATGGATATGGGTGTCGTAGAGGGGGTAGGCCAGCCTGTGAATTCAGTAGTAGCTCTCATAGGTGGTCCTTTCCTTACCACCACAGCTGGTGAGCCTCCTCCTACGGCGGGTCCCATTTCATCGGAGTCAGTAGAGCGTGGTGTCGTCAATCTTTGTGCTCCCTTACGTTTGTGTATGCCCTTGGGGAAGACCACCTTATAGCCAGAACTAGAGGAATTACTATTGGCTTCTTCATCCGGTTTTTCTGTAGTGCTAGTGGTAGACGTGGTGGACGTGGTAGAAGTGGAGGCCGGATGTATGGCTACTGTATCCTGACCGCCATTTAATTTAAAACCTGGAGGCAGTAAGGAAGCCACTTCTTTGAATTCAATTTTCTTCAAAATATCCACCGCAGGTTCTTCATTGTCCTTGCTTGCAGGTGTATAGCCTTTAGGCAATAGCTGGGAAATATCTATCTTTTCCGGTTCCACTTTAGGCAAGGGTTTTCTGGTCGGCCTTAGCTTATAGCCCGCTGGCAAGAATTTGGTTATGTCATCTGGTTCAGCTAAGGTAACTGCAGACTTTATCTCTTCCGATTTGTTTTCTTTTTCTTTTGAAACAGGGGTAGAGGGCGTGGTGGTTACTTTAAAACCTGGTGGTAAAAATTTGGCTAAATCATCTACCAAAGTTACCGCAGGCTTGGCTGTGGTTGCCTGATCCTTAAAGTTTTTGGGCAGCAATTTATCGAGGTTATCGTCAAACTTGATTTTGCTTAGAATATCCTGTAAATCGCCATTGGGACTAACCGTGGTGCTGGTAGAGGTAGAAGGCACTCTATAGCCTTTGGGCAATAGGCCCGACAGCGCAACATCTTGAGTCACTGGGGTATTCTTGAATGAGCGTCCTATGGTGGAATTTCTTAAAGGTTTCTTAAATTCTGTATCTGTTTCCGGCTTCTTAGTGGTGGTGGTGGTGGTTATCTTACGGTTTTTATATGAGGTTCTCTTAAAACCATCTGGCAACAAACCAGCCAAATCATCCATTTCGGTTTCGTCGATATGGTGTACCTTTACTTTGGCATTCTGGTGCTCACCAAAGTGATGAACCTTTACCTTGGGCGCCGGTGTAGTTTTGGGTTGGAATTTGCGTATGTTGGGAGCAAATCTATTGCCTGATGTGGAAGTGGTAGAAGGCGTAGATACGCCCATTTGGCTGATAATGGGATATTTGCCGGCCAATAAGCCGCTGGACAATTCCGATTGTACTCGATCCAATTTATCGATTATACTTTCGGTAGACGAGGAAGATGCTGTGGAAGTCGATGTTGTTGTTGCTGTGGTAGTCTCAGACGATGTTTCCGCTGAACTTGAAGTATTGCCATCCGTTTCCATACTTTCATTGGTTTGCTCTGAGGCTGAATCTTGAGAATTTTTATTGGCCTTAAACTTGGCATTGCGTTCCAACTCTGACAGCGATTTTTTCGATTCCTCTTGCTGTATGGCTGGGAAGGGTAAAAAGCGTGCTCCATTTATGCTTCGGCTGGTTTGTATGGAAGCCACTACTACATAACCCTCTGTGGTGTTACTTAAAGACTCGTCTTTTGGCGTGGGTGTTGTAGCCAAGTCGATATCCTCGCTGGCCTCATCGGAGGCAGGAGAAACTTTAGTTTCCAAAAATATAGCCTCTTCTTCCATAGACAAAGTGGTGGAGCGTGGCGTTACCGGTGAAGGAAAAGCAGTGGAACCATTCACCACACTCTTGGTGGTGACAACGGAAATAACTTCTCGATCTATAATCAAAGGACTGGGCTCTAAAGTCGTGGTGGATGTAGTGGTTGTCGAAGTCGAGGTCAATTCTTCATGACTTTCTGTGCCATGTGCCGAACCCTCTTCATGTTCTTCTTCATGGTGATTGGCTGGCTCTTCTTCTTCATCTTCACCACTTTCAACATCATCACCGCTCTCTTCATCCTCGTCTTCGTAGTCATCCTCATCATACTCAGTACTGGACTCATCTTCATTATGTTCTCCAGAGCTTTCAGTCGTGGTTGCTAAAACAGTGGCAGTGATTTTTTCGGCTTCTTGTAAATGGGCAGCAGGTTCGGTTGTGGTTATGGCTTGTAAGTCTTCGTGTTTGGCATAAGTGGTGGGCTCTGTAAATGGCGTTACAGTGCCACCTTCAGTATTTCCTTGTGTTCCCTTTTCATTTGATGATGTTGGATTATCTGTGGTATGACCAGTAACTTCCTTGCTTACATCGGTTGTGGCTTCTTTACTAGTTTTCTCTGTTTCCTGATGCTCTTCCTGGGAATACTCATCCGAATAGTTTTCACCACCCACATCTTCATTATCCTCTGATTTCTGTGTTTCGGAACTTTGTGAGGCATTGGCTGAATTTTGTGCCTCTACCTCCTCAGTTTCCTCGGTTTTTACGGTTGTTAGAGAAACTTCTGATGACTTGGCATGAGCATCTCCCAGTGTGGGCTTAGCTTCGGCTTCATGCAATTGTAACTTTTCTAAAACAGGCTCCTTGACTTTGTTATCCAAATGCTCTTCCGTTTCTTCGTATTCATCATTTAAACTTTCGTTTTCTTTGTGTTTTAAACCAAACGGGGAAACAGGCCTAAATGATGTGGCAGGTCCAGACAGTTGGGGCTTGAATTGTTTATCCTTCAAAGGCAGTTTAACACGTCCTTGCTTAGCGCCGTAATTCTTTTGTGACCTGTTGGCCTGTATAGGCTCATTTACTTCTCTACTTATATAGGCTGGCCTACGATTGCTGGTCTTTTGTTTTAGTCGGCTTAATTCGGGATTATTTCCCTGCTGAGATGTTTGGGTTGATGTACGAAAACTTGAACCCGGCGATATATTTTGTGATCTGCCACCGAAACGATTGTATCTACGACTGGAAGTAGGATGTTCCGTAGTAGAGCTGGTGGTGCTGGTGGTAGAGCTTGCTGAACCGGGCTGAAAACGGTTGCGTGAATTACGGAAAGGCACCTGTTGTGAGATTTGTGGTCCCACTGGAGCATCAACCGCAGGTGATCTATTGCGATTCGAACTGGGCGTAAAACCGCCACTGCCGAAAGGCCTTGAAACGGCATTGCCAAAACCGGTTGAAGCACTCAAGCGACTAGAGGAGATTGGTTTGTCCCCCTACAATAACAAAAAAAACAAAGTGAATTAAAATAGATTTTCGCAAGACCCTTTTGCAATAAATAATTTAAAAAAAAATAAACAAACAAAATTCCAATTGATTACAAAATTAATAAATCACATCTTGCTTGTGTTTGGCTTTCTGTAACATAATGCTACAGAGACACCTGCCTCCGGCCAGTCACAATAACAAAAACATTAATTTACAACATGCTGAGTGGCATACAGCTCCTACAACCCAGGCCCCATAACCAATAATCAATTCATTTGCCCGACAAATTTCTTCAAATCGAAACAAATATAGGAACGTAAAGAAGAAACAAGAAAAAAAATCAAAACTGTATCAATCGTTTTGAAAATGAAAGTAAAAATCGAAAGACAAACAAAGAAAAAAAACTGGAAACAAAAACGAAAATTATAACGAACGAAATACGGACTGACCAGAAAACATTAAAGAAACTAACAAAATTGCATAACAAGAGCGTTAAAAAGGCATCATGGCTAAAAAACATTAATAATAACAGCAACAACAATAAAAAACAACAACAATAACAACAACTATTTGTACTACTAGTAGAAATACAACAACAACAACAACAAACAAAACTTATAAACAAATAAAAACAGAAAAACTGAACAAGAAATGTTGGTTAGTTTTTGTTTATTTGCTGTAGAAGTTGTTGTTGTTGTTGTTGTTGTTGTTGTTGAGGAAAAAATAAATTAAAAAATTAGAAAGATTTGAAATGGTCAAGCCGACTGTGAGATGAACTACAGCATGCCAAAGCTGTTTAGGGATAACTCTTCAAATGCCTAAATTGCGTAGGCTATTAAAGGGCTTGCCCATGTTTACGGAGCCAAGGTATCTGCGCAGAGGATAGCAGCTTCACGGGTCACATACTCGTATCGCACGGTATCAACACAAGCTGCCTTAATAATAGCTGGAATGATTCCCATAGACCTTCAAGCAATTGAGCGCCAGATGATTTTCAACGCTAGACAGAGCACGACTCAGTCGCAGAGCATAGAAACAATACGGCACGAAGTCTTCTTAAAATGCCAATATCGCTGGGAAAATGAACGGCATGGTAGGTGGACATATAAACTGATTCCAGAATTCCAAGTGTGGAAAAACAGAAAAAACGGCGAAGTAAACTACTATATAACCCAGATGCTAACCGGTCATGGATATTTCAGAGAGTACCTGCATTGCATGGGGAAGTGTCGCTCGCCATTTTGCATCTACAAGGAGGAGGAAATATTAGACGATGTCGAACACACTTTCTTCGGCTGCAGTCTCTGGGCCGAATGACGTCAGGGTCTCGAGGTTGAAATCGGCATTATTAGTGCTACAAACGTCGTGTTGAAAATTACAAACAGCAGAGAAAACTGGAACGCAGTAAAACAATTTGTGCACTATGTCCCGCGAAGGAAAAACATGACCTAGACGCAGTAGAATAAGAAAAGAGCGGAGCCTGGACGCAGGCTGACAATGATGGAACTGCCACATGTGGCAAAAAGGGGTCCACCTCGAAGTAATACAACCGTGGTTCCGAGGTGGAATGATACCCTGGTGAGGAGACAAGGCGGGTTTTTAGTCGGTATGCCCAGTGGGAGAGTCCGACATACCATGCATGGTGACGACAAAAAGGTTCTCTGGTCTACATAGATGTAAAGGGTGTTTTTTATAGGGGTATAGAACTTTAAGTTGGCATTACTTTTCAAGATGGCGACCGATTTAACAGCTGTCAAGTGATTTATTCTCAGTTTGGTTTGGCAATTCATCATGAATAGACTCACGCCTGAACAACGCTTGCAAATAGGGCCCAATAGGGCGCACTTCTGGTTGAATGGCTACGTCAACAAACAAAACTGCCGCATTTGGAGTGAAGGTAATCCTCAAGTGTATGTGGAAACACCGTTACATCCACAAAAACTGACTGTTTGGTGCGCTTTATGGGCTGGTGGAATCATTGGTCCGTACTTTTTCAAAAACGATGGTGGCCAGAACGTTACAGTCAATGGTGATCGGTATAGAGCCATGATTACTAACTTTTTCATTCCTGAATTGAATAACCATGATGTCCAGGGGATGTGGTTTCAACAAGACGGCGCAACATGTCACACAGCTCGTGCCACAATAGATTTATTGAAAGACACGTTTAGTGACAAGATCTTGTGATTTAACACCGCTAGACTACTTTCTGTGGGGCTATTTAAAGTCATTGGTCTATGCGGTAAAGCCACAAACGCTTGACCATTTGGAAGACAACATTCGCCGTATTATTGCCGATATACGGCCACAAATGTTGGAAAAAGTCATCGAAAATTGGACGTCCAGATTGGACTACATCCGCGCCAGCCGTGGCGGTCATATGCCAGAAATCATATTTAAAATGTAATGCCACAAGATTATCTTTCGGATAAATAAAATTCATGTCAATCGAATAATAATCCATCGTTGTTTTATTGCAACTTAAAGTTCTATACCTCTGTAAAAAACACCCTTTGTTTAATCTGATACTTTTATATCCCGTGGTAAAAACAATTCCATTGTTTTTTGCACGAAATTGGAAGATTTATTTAGCAAAAGCAGAATGATTCCTTTAAAGTCAAATATTGGCTGTGATTTTCGATACCTTTTTGGCATTTACCATAAAAAAAATTATTCTTTATTGATCGGAACAGATGGCAATCATAGGATGACAAGTGCAATGTATAAGATAAATGGAAAAGAATCTCCCAAGTCAATACACAAGAGTCTCTACCGCTAAATAACGCCTAAAAGTCCCTCAATAGAACACAACTTCTACTAGCCAAAGCTAGCCTACTTTCCCCATCGTTAATTCTAGTATGGACGCCACTTCCAACTTCTTAGCCTTAACCAGATTAGAACACAATCGCTTACAGCCTTCATTAGAGCAAGTGACCCTGTTTTTATTGATTCAAAGAGGAATTATTTCCATAATTCGAGTCGTTACTTACAAAATTGTAATGAATTTTGAATTAAACGGAAGTTAGATGTGGTTCATCTACTAGAAGTCAAAGACACTACTATAGTCAGTCTTTTTTACTTAAGTTTACATGATATTGGGTATCTGATCCATGCTGGTAGACGTTGATTGATATTATTAAACATTATGAAGAGAAGGAAATTGTTCCACACTTTTTTAAATCTGTGGTAGTTTTTGAAGTACGTGACACAATATTTATAACGGGTACAGTCGCAGCAAAAGTGTACGTACACCCTTGTACGGAAATTTTTTTGTTTTTCCCAATGATTTCTAGGTTATATTTTTTTATGTTCATTTTTGTCTTCAAACATTCTTAATTGCAACTAATTTTTCAATTTGATAAAAGTAACCAGGTAACAAGCGGTGTATGTAGACTTTTTTCTTTGACTGTATGTCAAATAATTCTAGAACTGTATTTCATGAATCCACATTTTATTTATCGTTTAAGTTTTCTACTAAAAAATTTGATAATCAGAATCAATTATGAACTGACATACAGTGAGCGCCAAAAGTGAGTAAACACCACTGAAATAATTCATTTTCTGAGGATAGCAAGAAAAGTAAATGAGAATAGTCGAATAAATTTCCAAAAATAAAAACGTTGAAACGTTTAAATGTTAAAAAAAACAACAATTCATGATAAAGTAACTTTTTTTATACTTAAGAACAAAAGTGTTGACTCACTTATGGCGCTCAGTGTATGTGTGCCATTAACATGCACTTGATATGTACAATTTAGTTTTACTCTAATGTTTGGGTAATTTAGCTACAAAACGAATTTGGCAGACTTTTGCTATCGCATAGGGTCAATATTGGTCGATTTATGTAAAATTATGCTTACGATTGGAACCCTAATGCAATTAAAGTTTTGCTACTTTTCTCTGAAATATTTCACCCAAAAAAGAGTTCAAATATTACAAAAGTCTGGACACATAAAATATTACCTCCTTGTTTTTTGTAGGGCTTGAGCGTAATAAACCACATTAAAGACCAGACACAGTCACTTTGAATTTGTTTTTTTTTTATTTTTAAAGTGAACAAATTAAAATTAGAGCAAAGTTTAAAAGCCCTGTATACAAAAATTAAGTTTAAAACCAAACAAATGCACGATTATACAGTAAAAACCTAAAATATTAGACATTCTCCTAAGTACCATAAATATAGTGCAGGGGTTTGGAAAGTACCATTTAATGGCACAATCAAGTTTCAAGTGGGACATCAATCCAGTATTCAGTATCCGCTATAGGCAATTCGATCTAACAGCGACCAGATGAAGTTTAATGGTAGAATGTCTCTGCATCCTAGTAAGGTTTCGCATTTAATTTAAGAACAGCAGCCAGATAACAAAGAAGATCAAATGCAAAGATCTGGCAAGGCCTTCACTCCACTTAAAGAATTTTTACAATCAATCTATTTATGAAATTATTATAATTGTCCAATATTCAAGGATTTTACTATTCATAGATTTAAAAAATTAACAATTTCTGTTGTTTATAGTACAACCCTTTAGTATCTTTATATTCTCCACTTGAATAGGTGAGATAAAGGCGTTCATTTATGTTTTGTGTCATAAATATCTTTCGAATAGCATTTTAGAAAAAACTGGAAACATATCAAAATATTTTGAATATCAAATTTACTTAGAAGGTATCTAAACTTGTATGCGTTCCTTTGTAGTTCAAAATTATGGCAAATGCCACAGAAATCATTATGCAAAAGCCAGAATAGAATCAGACAATCACTGGTAATAACTTCCCCTGGTGTCAGAACATGGCCAGAAAGCTTTTACTATCTCAAAGAGATTAAATGTGTTGTGTAGAAGCATAGATTTTAGTAGAGTAGTTCCACAGACCATCTAGACTGAGTTATTATTCTTATAAGATATGCAACCTCAACTATAAGCAACTAGAACAGGGATCATGATTTCAATTTGCGAAGCAGATAATCTGGTACCTATCTTAGACCATCAAAGATCAGATTACCTTCAATTCTTCCAAGAAGGAATATTTCCGGCTTTTTTAAATAAGGATGGAGGCGCTTCAAACGTCTCCAACGCTGTCTGACTACACGTATGCTTCTACATATCTACTAGTAGTGTGTAGATAGTAGTTTGGCTTATGAGACATGAGGCTTCGGTTCAAACCCCGTGTCAGACATCCACAACAAAACGAAATATGAAAAGAAAATTTCTTCGGCAACTGTCTCTCAGCAGATTTCTGGCATAAACTCTGAGAGTAAATAAAATTGCCATGAAAAAGTTTCTCAAAAATATGTTGTCTGGAGTCGACTATAATTTTATGGTCCCGTCACTCGTGTATAATATTAATGTACACAACATAAGTGGTGTGAGCAGCTAGGTTGTAATACTGACCGAAGGGTTGTAAATACCATTCATCCTTGAATGTATGTATCCTCGGCTGTAACATTTCAAAGAAAAAATGTCACTTTCAACAACTTTCGGTCAGCAGACTTCTGTTAAAAAGTTCTGAGGGTAAGGAATTGTCATTTAAATATCGGTCGTAGTCGATGATACAGTGCTTTACAGATGGCCAATTCACACACTTTGTATCGTGTATGTTGTATTGAGTACACGTTTTGTTTGTGAACGCTCAATGCTATGCTGTATTGTGTATTTCGTATTCCAAACGTCAAAAAACGATAAGAAGAAGAAGAAGAGCAGTATTCATAATTTGATTTTTAAGCAACAAAATGAAAAATATTACGGAAAAAAGTAAATTAATTATCTGCGCGAACAATTATAATTTTGAAATGTTAATTGTTGAGTCACCTTACATAGAAAATATTTTATATTTTTATTCTTCTTCTTGATTACTGGCATTTACATAAAGTGATAGCACGACACCAATACAACTTTTAAAAACATATAAAAAAAATGTGTATAAGTGTATCGGATTTTTATATGAACTACAACAACAAGCATACACTGTTTTATGTTCGTCCAACAATAGACTGAATATAACGTTACAAGGGCTTGTGTGAGATGCCCAAGACTCTACTGTGGATCATAGACTCTACGTCCAATTTGTGTCGTCGTCAGATGTGTGCTACGAGACATCATAACAAATGTAGGCAGTGAATCAATTTTCCAAAGAGTGAAAAGGACAAGATTATAAAGAAATTTTAGAGGACTTGTCTTAAAAATCGCCATGATAAGGAAACCAGAAGATTTCAGTTTTTATCGAATATTGAGCGGATCACAGTCATTTCAATAGATGCCTATCAGTAAACTAACTAAACTATATACAAAAGAATTTGGAGTGATTAATAGGGTATGAAGGAAGAAGTCGCCGTAGTCTAGTAGGTAGTGTGTTGGCTTTTTAGATGTCTATATATTTCTTAGGCAACTTCCTCTCAGCAGATTTCTGGCAAAAACTCTGACATTAATTGAAATTGCCATGAAAAGTTTTTCAAAAATCTGTCGTTCGGAGTCGACTTTAAATTGTAGGTCCCTCCACTCATGTATGAAATAAAATTAACACACACGACATGAGTAGTGTGAGAAGCTAGGTCGTAACAGTGACTGAAGGGTTGTATTGACCAATTATGTATGTGTATGTGATAGGGTATAAAAGTGGTAGAGCCTTTGGGCACAGTGGTGCATTAAAAAGCGATACGAAAATGGATGCTATTTTGCTCACCACAACTGCAATAGCAATATATAGCAATAAAGCAATATTTTTCTAAAAAAATTTGTTATGAAAAACTATTAATTTTGCAATAAATTATTAATGAATTATTTATTCAAGAGATTAATATTTAATTTTCAAAATTTATTTTACGGTTGTTTAGTCAAAGTGTTCAAAACATTTCAAAATTCTTAGGAAAATCAAAAACCATGTTTTCGTTTTTTTTTTTTTTTGATTTGTTTGATACGGTTTCGGTTTAATTTTTTTGCATTCGCAAGCAAAAACGCAAAACAATTGTTGCAAATATTATGAAATTTCACAAAACATTCCCACGTAAAGTACACTTAAGATTGGCTCTTTTTGATTTCTTATAAACAGAAAAAAATCAAAAAAAATTCCAAATAAAACCGGGGCGGGGGAGTTGGTTGAGAGGGGTGGAGTTGGTTGTGGTAATGGTATCATTAACATTTTACTCTACATTTGTATTCATTCGCATTTATTGTGTTAAAAAAGAAGTTCACTTCACTTAGAGTTTTTTTTTTGTTTCTTTTTATTTAATTTTCTTGTATTTATTATTGTTGTTGTTATTTGTTAAATACAAACAGACATGTTTGGTATGGTCGGGTATACAATATTTAATTAGTGGTTTCAATTTATTTATTTCTTGTACAGGTTGTCTTACATTTTTTCTGTTTTTTTTTTTGTACGTTTTTGTAGAGCAATTCACTTCATTTGTAATTCGCATATAAATTTCATGGATTTCTAATACAACAGACAGTTCGTTCGTTCGTTCATTTATACATACTGTAAGTATGTGGTAATTCCTTTAGAAACTAAACTCAACAATTGTCTTAAGCTGTGATGGGAGTGACATTGTAAAAATAAAATTTACAGACAGACAAACAAAAAAACTTAACAGAAAATTTTATAAATTTCCATCACGTGTGGTAACTATAACAACAAAACCCATAAAAAATTGATGAATCTTTCATAGAAAGAAACAAAAATAAGCACAAATTCCTCGAGAAAAAAATAATATGGGTGTTATGGGTATTGAAATTCTTTAATTTGTTAAATCATGCTTATGCTTAAAGCATGTAAAGAAATTACAGTGGGCCGAAACCGTTTACATGATACCCTTACAGGGAAGTCGCCGCAGTCTAGTAGGTAGTGTGTTGGCTTATTAGACGTAAAGCCCCAGGCCAGACATCAAGACAAAATACAAAAAGTATTTCTTCGGCGACTTCCTCTCAGCAGATTTCTGTCAAAAACTCGGAGAGAAAATACATAAAATTGCCATGAAAAAGTTTCTCAAAAATCTGTCGTTCAGAGTCGACTTTAAACTGTAGATCCCATCACTCATGTATAAAATTAACACGCACAACATAAGTGGTGTGAGAAACTAGGACGTTGTACAATGGGCCAATTCGACCTCCGGGTACTGTACTTGTCTTAATTGACAAGTACACGTCCTCTAACCTAACAGGGAATGTACTTCATATGGTATAACATAAACATGGTTTTGGAAGGCAAATCAAAACCAGGATCAACGTACACAGTTTTCGAAAAAGAAACAAATTTACGCCTAAGCCTTTCCTGATGTGTAAACCAATACTGCCCCCATCCCCATTTATATGTTTTGCATGTCTGTCTAAGCCAGCTATTTATCTGCTTTACAACTTCAACGTTAACTTTTCCTTTCGCGCTAAGCAGACGACTTGTTCGACACATCAGTAAGCTAGAATGACGGATGTTTATAAATACTGCGAACTCTTTATTAAAGCCACCAGACTTTCCACACTGCTACGGTCCCAGGTTAAAAAGAAAAGAAAATGAAACGTATCTGTGAGGGTGTAGAATTCAGCTTATCTGAACCTGTATCTTGGGAATTTTTTTTTAAGGAACACAGTTTAAGTTTTAGATTCGTTATATCCATGATAATAACCATCATGTTGAAACTCTATTTGTCAATTCAGTTGCCATTCACAGTAATACCTCGATTTACGTCGCAGTTGGTTCCAAATAAAGGTGATTTCATATTGCTCCTACTACAAAGTAGTATGCTTTTAACAAGGAACTTAAAAAATTTACAGTAATACCTCGATTTAAGTCGCAGTTGGTTCCAAAAAAAGGCGATGTAAATCGAATGATGACGCAAATTGAAGTTAGAGGGAACAAAAAATTTGACGACGTAAATCGAAACAACGTTAATCGAGGCGACGTAAATCGAGGGATTACTGTAAATAAAGAACGACGACGGTTCATTGAATAGACTCTGTTGTAGTTGACTAGCGACTCCACCTCTCATCGAAAAGTCATCTTTTTTTGCGATTCACATAAGGATGATGTGAATCTGACAACTCAGTTGCCATTTATACTGTTTGTTTTGCCACATCAGCATGGGTGACCATAAACAACGACATCTGTTTATTGAATAGGCTCTGCAGCAATCGGCAAGGGACCCTAGCTTTCAATCATCTTCAGCACTGAGATCCATTTCTGGATAAACGGGTATATGAACAAACAAAATTGGACGGTACCGATCCAAGATCGTTTAATGTCCTTATGCCTTTAAAAACTACATACGTTGGCCAAGCTACAATTGTCAATGGCAAGCACTATGGGTTGATGATTATCTTATTCTTTTACTCTAAACTGGATGATCTGGACTTGTGGTATTTAAAGGCCGATGTTACGTTACACACAATTCATATCACATTGGATACCCTACATGTGAGATTCGAGAGCATGGTCATCTCACGTGAAGACGATGTAAACTGGCCACCAATCTAGTGCGTTTTGACGCGGTTAGCGCTTTTTATGGGGGTTTTCTTAAGTCGCAAGTGTATACGAATAAGCTACAAACAACAGTGGTCCTCAGAGTCAACATAACTTAAGCCTTCGGTTAAATTCTGTCTGATTTATGCGACAGCGTCATGGAATAGGTGTCTCATTCAGAGAAGCCACAGTGGATATTCGATTGATGTTATATTCCACACATAATCTAACAAAGTCGCCGTAGTCTAGTAGGTAGTGTGTTAATTTATTAGACGTAAGGCCTCGATTCAAACCCCAGGTCAGACATCAAAACAGAAATATGAAAAAATATTTCTGCGGTGATTTCCCATCAGCAAATTTCTGGCAAAAACTCTGAAAGCAAATAAAATCGCCATGAAAAGGTTCTCAAACATCTGTCGTTCGGAGTCGACTTTAAAATGTAGGTCCCGCCACTCATGTATAAAATTAGCACACACAACGAAAGTGGTGTGAGAAACTAGGTTGTAATGAAAAATTATACATGTATGTTAGGTATGTAATCTAAAAATATATCTCTCAGATGATTACAAAATTTGAATGATATCTCACACATAGATGGAGCTCTACATGTTTACATTTTTTTAAGTGTAACAAAACTGATTACAAATCCCATGCAGCCTCAACATCTATGTGTAAATCTAGTGTAAATTATAAAACTCTGTATGCCTTTCTTTTATTTTTTTAAATAAATTCCTGACAAGGTTATAAGCCCTCTCTCTATATGCTATACAATGAATGCTTTTTTCTTTTAAATTCATTACAAATACCACCGCTATACATACCGTTGGTTCATTAAAATGTTGTACAAATTGTGCCTGTTGATGTGGCACATTAACACGTTGTGGCACAAAACCACTGTTTGCTGAAAAACTGCTACTGGGCTTAAACGATTTCGAACGTGTGTATGTATTAACGGAAGCAGCACCGCTAGCTGAGGGTACACCAAAGGGACGCGGTGAAATGTCGTAGTAGTCATTGTTGCGATTGTTCTGAAACAAAACAAAAAAAGGAAATCAAAAAATTATTGAAAATATTACTAAAAGAGTGAAATAAAAATTAATTAAACTCTCTGCTGATGGAGTGAAATTTAAATTTCAAATTACTTGTGATATTTTAATGTCTCTTGTGTAATACTAATTATGATTAGTAAATTAGAAATCTATGAAAACTTTTCTTTTTCTATACAAATTATTGCATAAGTTTCTCTAGCTTCTTTAAGAGTTAAAAATAATTAAAAAAAGAAACGTTATTTCCTTAAATACATGATTTATGATACTTAATATGATTTAACATCAACGTTCAGTTTTTTAATTTCATTTGATGTTGTTAAATAGTTTCAGTTTTCAAACAAAAAATGTGTCTTAAATTTCAATAATTATTATAAATTGTATCAGGGTCATTTGGAACTACTTTTTAAAAAATTATTCATCGATTTTCGGAAATTGTTTTAATAATCAATTGTTCATTACTTTAAGCCTGAGTGCTTTGCCTCGTTTCTATTATTCAATCGTTGTTGTGAACCCCGAAAAGTGAAATAAAAATAAAATTTTGTTAAACAATTTTTTTTTGACACAATCTTTTATGACCTTGTTTTAACCTGGTATTTTGTGTAAAACACTTTTCATTTTTTTTCTGCTTCAAGCTCAAGTATTTTGGATGATTTTCTTTTCGTTTTGGTTTTCACTTTTTATTATACCCTACTTCCCATTTAACAACCATATGCAGGTCAAGCTACTGTTTGTAACAAAAAATTTTAATACAATTTAGTTTTAAAAATAACCCAACTGCCATGCATAAATACATAATTGGACATTGCAACCCTTCAGTCAAGATTACGACCTAGCTTTTCACACCACTGTTGTTGTATGTGTTCTAATTTTATACATGAGTGACGGTACCTACAATTTAAAGTCGATTCCGAACGACAGATTTTTGAGAAACTTTTAATGGAAATTTTTATTTTTACTCTCAGAGTTTTTGCCAGAAATCTGCTGAGAGGAAGTCGCCGAAGAAATATTTTTTCATATTTTTATTTTGATGTCTGACCTGGGATTTGAACCGAGGTCTCATATCTAATAAGCCAACACACTACCTACTGGACTACGGCGACTGCTATACAAACGTTTATTCCATACTCGATTAAATATCCATTAATTTTGATGCATCATGATACATGTTGACGAAAAGCTCTTTAATCTCTTAGTAAACATAACACTGTTACGTTTTTACATTTTAAAAACGTTTAAAATATGAGCTCGTAGATCGCAAATAAAATAAAAATAAATTTGTGTTTAATTTCAATTAAAATTCCTTATTATTCGCACAATGCTGTGTGCCACTCTTCACAACTTGATGTATACAACAACAATTGCTTTGTTTGTTATTCTTTTGCTTACACCCTTTGCATAAACTATAACAATTACTAGACAACTATTCGACAGACCTTTGTAACAGAGATCTTCAAACCACGATTACTCTCTCCAAACACATCGCGTCCTCACACAAGACTGACTGAACTTTTACTAACTCATTCGCCTGCTTTGCCTTGCCTTTTATATGGCAGAGTAAACAGTCTGATGAATGTTCTTGAAGGCGAATGTTCATGACTTCACCTTATCGAAATCTCTATAAATGTAAACATCGTTGTTTACATTTATTATTGTAGTATTGTTGGTGTAATTTTGTTTACTTATTGACCATTTTTTCATGCTGGTGTTTCTTACATTAAACAGTACGATAACTTGTAAGCAGGTTTGTTTACTGCATTGTTTTGTTTTTGAAGCCTTTGTTTATAATTTTAATATTAAGCAATGAAAAAGCAAAACATCAGTATCTAGATTCTTCATTTTCGTAACAATACTATAGCGAATACATGTAGTATGCCTTGATCGCCTCTAACAGTCTCGCTTGTAAGGCACTTGTTTTTCTTTTTTGTGAAAATCAAAAAGAAAACTAAAAGCAAAATAATACAAACGACAATATAGCAGACAATAATAGAGCCATAAAATTATAAAATAAATCATCGTAATAAGAAACTCTACAAAAGAAATGTTATAATAGACAGAGCCAGACAAAAATGTAATAATGACGGTGTGAAGAAAGAAAATCAAATTTTAATGAAAGTGCCATGAACATTGAACTTTAAAAATAAAATATTATTACGATTATAATTTGTTTTAATGGGAGAAATTTTCTGAAATATAACAAGCAATACAAATAATTTTTTTTTTAAATTGGTATGTTAAAGTAGCTGTCTTAAGTCTTTTGTTTTCCATATGATTGATTTTTACAATTGTTTTTTAATTTAATGTTTGCCCTGAAATTATGATTAAATTTTGTTCTAGTCACGGTAATTACAGTGATTTAATTGGAATCTTAATCAATACTGGTTAATTCTAGGAAATATATTCAGAAAGAAGGAAGAAGAAAATATGTCTATCATTCACTTAAATGAGGCACAATTACATTAATGCTTGTGCTACCAATTTTCGAAACCAATTTTTAATGACTTTTATTTAAAAAAAAAACCATTTGCATGAGGCCATTATTCTTACTGAAAACCGATGAGGATACGATACGTTCGATTAAATAGGTTTTTACCTTCAAAGTATAATTATTTTCTATTCTATTATTAAGTCTACGTCACTTCAGTTGTGTGAACAGAAAGAAGCAAGAGTGTCCAAATGAATCTGAGTCATGATAGTCTAGAACTCATTTGTTAACCAATTTTTCACTTTTGCAGTCGTTTAGTTCCATATTTGGTGTATATGATGTGACTGAGTAGAGTTTTTGAACAAAAAATTGATCTCAAGCAAGCTTCAAAGTTTATTGACGCTGGCAAAGCCATAGATTTTTAATAATTTCGCAGGTCTGTCAGTAAATATATTCACAGCAGCAACAAAACTTTGTAACAAAAACACCTCCTATGGAATACAACAAAGGAAAAGAATTAAACTTCGACATTTTATCGAATTTAACGTACTTTTGCTAGGCTTAAGGCTCTTCTAATACGATTTTTATTTAATTTCTGGTTTGTTACCAGCTGATCCAATCAAAATCATCATTGATGTACAGTTTGAGTTATGTTCACGCCACCATTATTCCGATTAAAACTAAGGAGTTTCGAAATTAAACTCTAATTCCGAAAACGTTTGTATAGAAAGTATGGCTCAAATTAAGCGAAAACTGCAGTTACAATCTTTAGACTAAGAAACTCTATTGAACTTATAAAATTAACTGCACAAGAAGTTATAAAAAGCTAGCCGAAGACATGTTGGCGAAATATATGGTAGCAAATGCGGCAATGAGACAGTACGCTTTAAGAGATATAGAGAAGCTTAAATGTATAGAAGCCATGCGCTTACACCGAAATCGGGGGTATAATTGTTCTGGAAAGACCTATTGACTCATAACAATTCTCAAGCCAGGATTACGGCCTAGCTTCTCACACCACTCATGTTGTGTGTGTTAATTTTATACATGAGTGGCGGGACCTGCAGTTTTAAGTCGACTCCGAACTACAGATTTTTTAAGCAATTTTTCATGGCAATTTTATTTTATTGCCAGAAATCTGTTGGTAGGATTTCGCCGAAGGAATATTCGTTCATATTTTCGTTTTGATGGAGATGTCTGACCTGGGGTTTGAACCGATGCCTCATGTCTAATAAGCCAACACACTACATACTATACTATGACGACTTCATTAGCTATTTTACAACTTGCTTTAAAAGCCGGTTTTTTTTAAATATCAGATAAATCTTACGATGATTACGCTTTATATCTGCCAGAGAACATTCTCCAAATATACACTGACAGATTTCAATCTCGCGACATCGGCAGATGTGCACACTTTTCGAAATAGTTGAATATTACATTCGCCTGGCACTATCTCGCCCACTATTGTAGTAAAGTTGAGGCTGACATATTGGCTAGAAAAACTGCCAATATGCGAGTCCAGTTTTAGAGAACTTCGAGTGAAGATATTCTCATATTTACTGACAAAGTGATCATTAGAACCCTAGACAGCGTGGACATCATACTTAAGACTGTTTAAGAAGGACGGATGAATGAAATACAAATAAATTCCTATGAGAGACTGGTATTCCTTTGGGGAGGGGGAAATAACTGATTTCAGACAAACTGATTTCATTTCAGAGAAAAGAAAGAAAACAAACGCTCTTAGATAGAGATTAAGTAATCAGACCTAATGGGGATATATACAGGACGAAATTTGTGTTAAACATAACCAGGATCCACCTTAAATACCTTCTAACAATTGTAATAGGAAATCGTCGTAGGAGTGCACACATTCAGGCAATACGGCACAACGACTTCTGCAGAACAGTAGAGACGAGGAAGAAAAGGCGGCGTTGAACCTATAAAACTCTGAAGTCGCCTTAGTCTAGTAGGTAGTGTGTTGGCTTATTATACGCAAAGCCACGGTTCAAAACCCAGGTCAGAAATCAAAACGAAATAAGAAAAAATATTTCTTCGGCGACTTCCTCTCAGTAGATTTCTAGCAAAAACTCTGAGAGTAAAATAATTAAATTGCCATGAAAAGTTTCTCAAAAAACTGTCGTCGGACTCGATTTTAAAATATAGGTGCCGCCACACATGAATAGAAATTCACGCACACAACATAAGTGGTGTGAGAAACTAGGGCGTAATCTTGACTGAAGGGTTGTAATGAACAATTACGTATGTATGTACGTATGCATATAGAGATCAAGTACAGGACAACATTTGCTTTAAATATAACCAGAGTCCGCCTTAACAACTTACTAGCAGCATTAACAGGAAACTAGCCTCAGAGTGCACACGCACTGGCAATATGGCACAACGCCTTCTACAGAACAATAAGTAACGTGGAAGAAGAGGCATATGCCAATTTAGTCGAACCTATAAACCTCTTGATTCAATTATAATATCTGGTCTTGAGATTTTACCTCATTGTCTTTTTTTTAAACAAAAGACATACCATAGAAGTCACTGTAGTCTAGTAAGTAGTGTGTTGGCTTATTAGACGTGAGGCCTTGGCGCAAACCCCAGGTCAGGCATCTCTAACTAAACGAAATACATATTAGCAAAATATTTCTTCGGCGACTTCCTCTCAGCAGATTTCTGGCAAAAACTCTGAGAAGTAAATAAAATTGCCATGAAAAGTATCGACTTTAAAACTGTAGGTCCCACCACTCATGTCTAAAAATTCACGCACACAACATAACTGGTGTGTGAAACTAGGTCGTAATCCTGAGAAAAGTGTTGTAATGACCACTTATGTATGTATGTATGTATGTATGTATGTATGTATGTATGTATGTATATATGTATGTATGCATACCATAGAAGACTTTTAAATAAATTTTTTAATTAATTCAGATCTTTTTGTTTTTTAAATATTTTATCTGCTCTTAAATAAACTTGAACTTGAAACGAAAAACAAAAGACTTAAGACACATACTTTTTATAGCTTTTTTTCAATGAAAGGTTTATAGATTTAGAAACGTTAAAAAGAAAGAATATCAGAAAAATTATTTAAAAACAAAAGACTTAAGACACAAACTTTGTTACTTAATGAAAAGTGAATGTCGTCTTTCTTATTGTTTTGGGGGAATATGAAACAACGTAGTTTATAAATATATAAAAAAAGATGTTTTATAATATCTTTTGGGAAAGTAAATTGGATAATCAATATAATAATAGCAGGCTATCAATATAAACAAAAATTTATATTTTATTTACAGGAAACAAAAGCTATGACAAATAAACTTTCAAACTTTATATTAAATTTTAAATGAATTATTAAGTTTATTAATGAAGTAAAACAAAAGACTTATGATGCATACTTTTACAAAAGTAAACCCTTAATTACAATTTCCAAAGTAAACAATGGTTTTAGGCGCTCACTGTTGTTGGCATTACAAAACCAATCAAGCGTTTCTGTTTGTAATTTCTTTTAATTTCGTTTTCCTTTCCTTATAAATTTCACTACATAACGACAGTTACTGTCATGAACTACTGCCTGTAAGTTTTTATACCATATTTTTCTCTTGTTTAAACGCATACATATCGCCAATAGGGCGAGGTGGGTTAACAAAAATATTTTCTATGTATTTATTATAGCCATACGTCACGCTTGTTTAGTTTATGTAGCGTATAGCCAATGAAGACTGCCTGAATTTTTAATTGATTTGTTAAGCTATTTTGGTTAAATTTTAAACAAAAAAATGTATGGGCAGAGTGTTTGGTAAATAGTTTTTTTTAATATAAAAAATTTTTATTTGATTTTCATACATGATTGTATGACTTAATAACAGCCGCTTAACTTTCACTTGACCAAATGCAGTTTATTTGGCAGATTGTTTTCGCTTTTAAATAGATTTTGAGATTGTAATGTTTTACATACCGTATATTGCTGGCCACCAAATGGTGTATAGGCCGCTGAGGTTAGAGGTTGACTTGAAGGCTGTTTACTTTCATTGCCTATGAATAATATTTGCTCTTGATATGAACCCGGACTACTGGCCCCGGTCGTGGAACCACTACTAAAGGGCCTTCTGTTTTGATATTGTGAGGATGGCACAAAACGATTTGCGGTATTTGGATTTGAAAAATAATAATCTGCAAATAAAAACAAAAAAACAATAAAAATATAAGTATAATTTTCTTTTGACAAATATAAATCACTTTGACATCTACATTTTATAGCTACATATACACTTAATTTTACAAGTTTGCTTTCAGTTTTCTTTTTATTTATTACAGGTGTTTTATAGCCTTAAACGTGTTATTTTAAACGTTTTTATTAGTGACACGTTATTAAATATTTTATTACAATAGTTTTTTTTCATATATTTTTGTTTTATTATTTTTTGGTTTTTGGTTTTGTTAAGACCATAACGAAGCTTAAATTATGCTTTAAAATTTCGCATTAAAAAAGGTCAGCGACAATTAATTTTTTTTATTTTCTTTTTGTTAGCAAAAATAAAAAGCGAAAGTTAAACATTTTCTTAGAAATTGAAGCAACATTAATATATTGTGTAATAAAACACAAATAAATTTAACAAAAATATACGAAAACTATAAATAACTGAAGTATAAAAGACGAGAGATATAGTTTTTACAAGATCCTGGCAGCAAACGGCAATCAAATCGCCAAAATATGAATGCCAGACTGTCCCCATTCAAAAGTTCTGCACAAAAATTGTTTTAATTGAAGGCCTTACCTAATTTTGGACAGGTTATATGTTGTATTGTTTATAAAATATAGTGGCACGAATTTAAAAAGCCTATCCATATGAATTATAAGCATTTAAAAATCACAGGAACATACCTAACATAATTGGTCATTACAACCCCTCCGTCAGGATCTCGCCTAGCTTCTCCCACTACTTATGTAATGTGTGCTAATTATATACATGAGTGGCGGAAACTACAGTTTAAAGTCGACTCCAAACGACAGATATTTTCTGAGAAACTTTTCATGGGAATTTTTTTCCACAATCTGCCGAGAGGCAGTCGCAGACGAAATATTCTTTTTTTATTTCATTTTATTGAAGATGTCTGACCCGGTTTTTGAACCTTGGCCTCACATCTAATAAGCCAACATACAGCCTTCTAGACTACGGTGACAATGTACATACATACATGCATAATTGGTCATTATAACCCTTTAGTCAGGATAACGACCTAGTTTCTCACACCACTTATGTTGTATGCGTTAATTTTATACATGAGTGGCGGGACTTACAGTTTGAATTAAACACCGAACGACAGATTTTTTTTGTGAAACTTTTCATGGCAATTTTATTTATTCTCAGAATTTTTGCCAGAAATCTGCTGGGAGGCAGTCGACGAAAAAATATTTTTTGAAATTTCGTTTTGTTAAAGATGTTTGACTTGGGATTTAGACCGTGGCCTCACACTACCTACTAGACTACGGTGACTACAAATCACGAATTATTTCATTAAAATTCATCGATTTAGCTTCAGCCATTCTTTTCTTGAATCTTGACTATTTATCGCACTATTGTGGCTCTTACAGGCCACTGCCCTGTTAGAAGGCATGAATGCTGCAGCAGCTGTCGATTTGAGGAGCATGAGGAGTCCATCTTTCACCATGCGTCAGTGCCCAGTTCTAGCCATAAAGAGGAGAAAGTTCTTAGCCTCTTATTTTTCCATCATTTTTTGAATAAAACTCCTCAAACGAGAAGACGGCCAATGCGTTAATTAGAGGTTTATTTTGGAATTGCGAATGGATATTAGTTTGTGGTGTCACAATGGACCATACTTCTGTACTAGCTTAAGTGTCTTTTAAAAATTCACACGATGATCAATCAGCGAGGACTTCAAAGGTTCAAAAGATTCTAATGCTTTTGTAGCGTGTATACTCTCAGCCTTAAATCTAGAAGAACTCCTTTCACGGTATATCCTCCTATTTTCTGAAATTACGATAAGCGAGCTAAGTGAGAAAGAGGACCTACTATAAGTTCTGAAAGCGCAACGTCTAGAATGGACATAATAAGAAGCATGCACAGTCGACTCTGTGGCTATATTCTATCTTTCGGGCGTCAACTTTATGACAAATGTACCTCCCTATACCCTCAAATATCATTTACTGTTATTGGATAAAAGTAAATGACTCATTTTAATCAATAGAATGTAAACATTAAATCAACTTTAATCCTTAAAAAATGTTCCTAGAACGAATATGGTAAGAAGCATAAACAGTCGGCTCTGTGACTAGATTCGCTCAGTCATCGAATCTGTCTTTCGGAAATTAAAATTATTTATTTATTGTTTAAATAAAAGCGTAAGTGACTCACTTTAATCAATAGAATGTAAACATTTATTGAACTTTAATCCTTAAAAAAATTTTCCAATATCTAAAAACCACATGTTTCTTAAGTCTTTTGTTTCCTATTTTAGGAATTTTCTAAGACTCACTCGGTTTTTTGTTTTTCCAAAAAAAAACAGGATACAAATTAACATGACATTATTTTCTTACAAAATATTCCATTTTTCCTTTTTTTATTCACTTAAAAGAAACTTTATTATCGTGTCATATACAGTTGCTAACAAATTTGAACACGTGCTTACACTATGTATTCAACAACAAGACAAGAAAATTATTTAAATAACATACGTATGATACGTAATGCAAAACAAAAGCCTATAAACACTGTGTATGTATATACATACATATATATGGCTATAAACATACATATATATATGGCTTAAACAATCATAAATTCTTTATTAAATGTCATACGAATTCAATTGCTGCCTTTATACACCAGCTGAATGAATCATTCTTTGCTGAGACACACACATACCAATACCATTCTACCTTTACATATGTATACACACTTTAAATAAATAAAAGAATAATCAATGAATTCTTGAAATTGTACTACCAATACCACTACAAAACCCCTGCCTCTACACACAAATAATTGTTTGTGGTAAATAAAATTTAATAAAACATATGACAAGAAAAAATAAAAATAAAAATAAAAATAAAAAAATTCTTT
Source organism: Sarcophaga subvicina (assembly GCA_936449025.2). NCBI lineage: Eukaryota > Metazoa > Arthropoda > Insecta > Diptera > Sarcophagidae > Sarcophaga > Sarcophaga subvicina. The sequence goes on along the minus strand of OW388084.2, from coordinate 110,402,812 downwards.
AAAAACAAATCAATATTCGTAAAGTGTTTAAGTAGAATTGACCCAAATTATTGCATTTTTTTTTGTTTTTTCTCCTGCTTTTCGTAAAAATAAAAAGAATAAAAATTTTACATGAAATACGATCGTACATGTGTAGACTTAAGTAAGGTGCGGTAAAAGTTTCGAATGAATTTAGCTGGTTAGAGTGGGTTGCTTAATGTCTATGCTTTAAGAGATAATTATAATTTTAATGACAATTTAATAGAATTGAAAACAAAAACAAAACAAATAGCGAAAAACGAAAAAAAACTAACATTTCGTGTTTGCCTATAAAAGGCAAGAATAAATGCGATTTCTTATGTAAAGAAAAAAAATTATTTTAATTTTCTGTATATTAAAAACTAAAAGACTTAAGACACAAGCAACATAAATACCATGAGCTTTACTGAAGAACCAGAAAACCTCAATTAGGTCACTAACAGCAAAAGAGTACAACAATCTCAGAAATCTAATTAAAGGCCTATTTACCTAATTATGATTATTTAAACATAAAAAAAATGTGAAGTTTAAATGCCGTAAACATATAAACAACTTTAAAACACAATTTAGAAATTTCGTTCCAGATTCACTCTTTGAATTCAATTTTTGTAACAATTTTTTGCCAAAAACTTTCTCCTCTTCATGGCTAGAACTGGACACAGGCGCATAGTTAAAGATAGACTCCCCATCCTATTCAAAAAGCCACAGCTGTTGCCAAATCCATACCTTCCAACATGGCAGTGGCCTATAAGAGCCTCTATAGTGCAATAGAAGAAGGCAATGGCTGAAGACACTTGGATGAATTTTAATGAAAGTATCAGTGATTTGTAGTCGCCGTAGTCAAGTAGGTAGTGTGTTGGCTTATTAGAACTGAGGTCTGGGTTGAAACCTCAAGTCAGACAACTTTAACAAATAAGAAATGAGAAAAAATATTTCATCGGCGACTTCTTCTCAGCAGATTTCTGGCAAAAACTCTGTGAGTAAAATAAAATTGCCCTGAAAAGTTTCTCAGAAAAAATCTGTCGTTCGGAGTCGGCTTTAAACTGTAGGTTAGGCTACTCATGTATAACATTAACACGCACAACATAGGTGGTGTGAGAAACTAGGTCGTAATCCTGACTTAAGGGTTGTAATGACCAATTAAGTAAGAAAGTAATTCCCGACTACAATCCGATGCCTAATAGTTTTAAAACCCTACGAAATATATATGGAATGGTAGGTAGGTAGGTAGAAGAGGCTGTCCGCTCGATGGAGTAATGAGCGGACACTCTTAGGCCGCACACAGGGCACATTGTAATACCACAGTTCCACAGTAATAGGGAATGCTACCTTTAGAAAAATTTGGAGCGTTTGGGAAATAGATTCAAATCATACAGCCTCAAGACAGTTTTCTATTGGAATTTTCTCCACACTGGTTATCTTGAAGTCGCCGTAGTGTAGTAGGTAGTGTGTTGGCTTATTAGACGTGGTTCAAGCCCTAGGTCAGACATCAAAACGAAATATGAAAAAATATTTCTTTGGCGACTTCTTCTCAGCAGATTTCTGGAAAAAACTCTGTGAGTAAAATAAAATTGCCATGAAAAGGTTCTCAAAAAAATCTGTCGTTCGGAGTCGACTTTAAATTGTAGGTCCCTTAACTTATGAATAAAATTAATAAGTTCCTGACTGAAGGGTTGTCATGGCCAATTATGTATCTATGTATGTATGTGCATATGTATGTATTACGTATGGTTATCTCTGATTGAAGTATGTGTATCTTAGGGTCGATGATTACTTAGCATCTCTGATTGAATTAAGTTTATCTCAGGGGAGTTTTATCCTTGCTGGACATCTCTGGTTGAACTGAAAGTTTGTCAGGGTAAATTATCTCCTCATTGTACAAAGTCATGGCTTACTACAGTAATCCTTCGATTTATGCCGCCTCGATTAACGTTGTTTCGATTTACGTCGTCAAATTTTTTGTTCCCTCTAACTTCAATTTGCGTCTTCATTCGATTTACGTCTCCTTTTTTGGAACCAACTGCGACTTAAATCGAGGGATTACTGTAACTTTTTTAAGTTCCTTGTTAAAAACATAGTACTTTCTAGTGTGAGCAATATGAATTTTTAATTTACGTCGTTTCGATTTACGTCATCCTTTTCTGGAACCAACTGCGACGTAAATCGAGGTGTTACTGTAGACTTTATTGCATAATAGGTTATAAGGAATATCTTTGTCTCTTGCAACTATAAATTCTAAGATTTTCTATATTAGATATTGAGGAGTAGGTAATTGCAAATCTTACAAGATACAAGATTTTACTCAGAGCTTGCGCTTTAATAATGATTTTAAACGTAATGATGTTGTTAGTATTACCTAATGGCCATAAACATAATTTATTTCCGGTTGTTTATGCAGACAATTATGATATTTTCTTATTTAAGTTGACTAGGGTTAGAGTTCTTCATATATTTTATTGGAATTCATTTAGAAGCCTTATGGTCCCTTGTGGTACAACTGCAATGTATTTTATTTTTCCTATAACATATTGCATTATTAAGTTTATTTCTAAAAAAATAGTCCAAGGCAGTGCTTAACTTAATTAAAGGCGGTATTTTGTTTCATGTTTCACTGTATCGATTACTTTTTTTCTTTTTGTTTTCTTAATAACATGAAACAAACAAATGAATAAATTGTGATATCCACAGCTTTACAAAGAGGAAAATAAAATAAAAGTTAAACTCAACGAATTTATGCAATCAAGTAGAACTAATCAAACAAAAACAAATAACAAAATAAAATTAAACAATAATGGACATTAATTTTTTATTTCGAATATAATTTTCGCTTTTTATACTTGTGTTACCCAATAATTTTTGATTTGCTTTTGGTGTTTTGTGTTTTGGTGTTTTGGCAGTTTAAGAAAAATAAAAGTTTTGAAGCAATTTAACAGTTTTATTAACACACATACATACTTATATGCTGTATATATTTATCAAAACATTTTCCGCTTTTAATATTATTAAAACGTATGTGTCTTAAGTCTTTTGTTTTTTTATTTCTATTTCCCATCATATGCTAGCAAGCTTAAGAGCAAGATTAATTTATTAATTCTGAAGAATGATATCATAATGCTTTATTTTAAAATATTGTTTTTGTTTTTTGTTAATTAACCATCTTGCGGTTTAATTATTATAAGAAAAAAGGAAATACTTTAATGATTGTTAAGAGCGAAAAATATATCCAAAATGATGGGTTATTTTGAATAATTTTTTTTTTATTTTAAGAATTTTGCTTGAATCACTTCAAAAAACAAAACAAGAATTAAAAATAAAACTCTTTAGGTCAGTGGTGTAGTGGTGTAGTGGTGGTTTTTTTAAAAGTTAAATGAACCTTTTTCTTAATGATCATTTTCTGTTATTCTTAAATTATATACAAACGTTTGAACAATTAAAAGAACAATTTTTTGGTTGGCATACAATTATGTATATTGGCTTACAAATTATTTCGGTTTTTTTCTTTTATTATTTTCCACTCCCATTTTTTTTTTGCTTTTGTATATATTTTGGCTTTTAAATGCTTCAGTTTAAACTTTAAACTTTAAGTATAACAAGTTTCCATGTTTCTTAGCCTGTTGCATGTTACCTTAAGAGTGGTTTTATTTCTATTTTTTCCCTCAATGTTTTTATTCTTGCTTATGCTAGATTTATTACGTATTTTTTTTCTCTCTCTTTCCTAACAGTTTATCTTTTAACACGATGTTACTTTTAAACTAATGTAGCCGTTGCTTAAAGCCTTATTTTAGCGTAGTTTAACTGTAATAAATTGTAGCCGTTTAAGTCTGAAAAGAATTATAATATGTAATCAATATTATGGAAAATAGAATTTCAACATCAAAAGAAATCTGTGGGAAAATACAAAAGACTAAGAGGCCATTATTACAACTGGCCGTTAAAGTTGGGTTTAGTTAAAGTTAACTTTAGTTAAAGTAAACTTTATAGTCAACTTTAACTTACAGTAATCCTTCGATTTACGTCGCCTCGATTAACGTTGTTTCGATTTACGTCGTCAAATTTTTTGTTTCCTCTAACTTCAATTTACGTTGTCATTCGTTTTACGTCGCTTTTTTTGGAACCAACTGCGACGTAAATTGAGGGATTACTGTAGCTTTTTTAAGTTCCTTGTTAAAAATATACTACTTTGTAGTATGAGCAATACGAAATTCGATTTACGTCGTTTCGATTTACGTCGCCTTTTTTTGGAACCAACTGCGACGTAAATCGAGGGATTACTGTATTTTCGTTATTACAGCCTACAAATAAAATAAAGTTAACATTTTCAAAAACAAGGCAGTGCCGGAGCAATGTCGATAACGCTGCTCAATTAAACAAGTTTTTTTAAACACAGTGGCAATGACGGCCTTCTTGTTTTTTGTTGTATTTGCTCATGTTGTTTATATTTAAGGTTGCCATATTGAAAATAATATATAATATGGCAAGTTCAGACATAAACTTAACTTTAAAAGTATACTCCCGTTAGCTTAACTCTCACTTCTACCTTATTGTCCACTTATAATAATGAAAAACAATTTATCTACCCGTTAAAATCCTCCCTTTAGTTAACGGCAAGTTGTAATAATGGCCCTAACACAGTTCTAATGGTATTCAGATTGGCCGATGGCTTACAGCTTGTATATAAGACCACGAGAAACAGAACAGCTTACATGCTTACAAATTAGAATCCATTATTCCTGGCCTTTATTCAATCTCTTGTTATATATCTGCTCTATTATACTCTGCTGAAGTTGGACTCGGTTCGAACCTCAGATCAGGCATCTCCAACTAAACGAAATATGAGAGAATATTTCTTCGGCGACTTCCTCTCAGCAGATTTCTGGCAAAAACTCTGAGAATAAATAAAATTGCCATAAAAAGCTTCTCAAAAATCTGTCGTTCGGTGTCGACTTTAAACTGTAAGTCCCACCACTCATGTTTAAAAAAATTAAACTGTGAGAAACTACGTCGGAATCCTGACTAAAGGGTTGTAATGACCAATTATGTACGTATTATACTCTGTTATAAGGGAGAATCTGTCTTTGATGTGATAGATAAGATGAATACTAGACAATTTCCAGAAATTCCAGAAACAACCGTAATTATCCACCCTAAGGCTCTTGATATGATTGAGAGAAACCAACCAGGAGTTATAATAAAATGGCGGAATAGATAGATTAGATGATTATTCGACAATTTACAGTAATTCAAGAATCTCCATCAACTATCCATCATAAGACTTCCGGAATGGTTGAGAGAAACCAACCAGGAGTTATAATTACACGGCAGAAAAGGTAATATTGGTGTTGCAAAGGGATCTTACATAACTCTAGTAAGCTGTGCCCAGATTTACTTGGCTTAACCACCAATCATTTGCATGACCAAGCGTCCCTATACTGGATATTCTATTCAAATTTCGTAGTTTGATTGATGGAAGACAGTATTTCCGACTCATATGGTCATTACAACTGTCAGGATTACAACCTAGCTTCTCACACTACCTATGCTATGTGTGTTAATTTTATACATGAGTGATGGGACCTGCAGTTTAAAGTCGACTCCGAACGACTCCGTCGCCGTGGTCTAGTACGTAGTGTGTTGCCAGACATCAAAATAAAATAAAAAAAGTATTTCTTCGTCGACTTCCTCTCAGCAGATTTCTGGCAAAAACTCTGAGAGTAAATAAAATTGCCATGAAAAGTTTCTGACGGATATAAATAACTTAATTGGTCATTACAATTTTTCAGTCAGGACTACAACCTTCTCACAATGTGTGTTAATTTTATACATGAGGGACCTACATGGGACCTACAGTTTAAAGTTGGAACAGAACGCTAGATTTTTGAGAAACTGAGAGGAAGTCGCAGAAAAAATATTTTTTTATATATTTTGTTTCCCAGAAGACTAACCTGGGGGTTTGAATCGAGGCCTACACGTAAGACCTATAAACCATCACACTACCTACTAGACTACATCTATTTCTTCTGATTGTTATAGATACTTAAAGTTTTATGATTGAGCTCTTTGTCTTTGCAGTTGTGAAGATTAAGCTGTAGTCAATGCATTCTTTTATATGTTTTTTTAGACTCACACTTAATTTTTTTAATGTTTATTGATTTTGGATGCAAACATTTCTTATACATTTTAATGAGAACCATTATGGCTTACAAATTAGCCAACAACAATCAAGTTGCTTTTATTTTCATATTTATTTTTTATTGTTTACACAATAAGCGTGTTAAATGCTTTATTTTCTTTAATAATTTTTGAATACAGAAAAAACCATTTCTACATAAATTTCTGTGTTAAACTATAATAACATTTGAAATAAACACAAAAGAATTAAAATTCATTAATAACATAAGTAAAGTTATATAAAAAAACAATTCAAATAGAAATGATTGTTTCCTTTTTTATTTTTTGTTACCCCCCCAAACATAACATTTATGAAATAATAATAAATTATTAAGCATGCAGTACAAACACATTAGAGATGTTGATTGCTAATATAAAAATATTTCATAAGATTTTTGTGTACATATGTATATTTAAATTCACGATAAACGTTAAAAAGGCGCTTGCAATTATTATTTATTTATTGAAGTCATGTTATATCATCATAAATTAGCTTGAAAGATGGATAGGCAATTGGAAAAAAACATTCTCTTTCTTCAAAAGTTTTCAGTTTCTCAATTTCAATAAATTTATTCGAAAATTATTGATAAAAACATGATGCTTATGGGAAAAGCTACAAACAGAAAATTTACCAAATACTTGTAATTCTTAACACTTAACAAAAGACTTAAGACACAAACATTTAAAAGAATTATTTCCAATGACCTTAAAATGAATTTAGAAATGTGTTGACATTTTTAAAGGCTTAGCAACAACATTAGATAAAACATTTAAAGGTGATTTGTTTTGATTTTTTCTTCTTTTTTTGTTTTTGCAAAAAACACTTCATATACAAAAAGCCTCCAGCCTTTGCAAACAAGTTGAGACATTCCCAAAAAAACGAAAGAGAAATACTTCAAGACAATCTCAAGATGCTTTCAAATCAAACAGCTCATAATCTCAATCAATCTACAATACATTCAAATAATAACCTTCATTTTATACAACATAAACGACTATTGGTTGAGGCATAATAGGTTCATGCAGACGTTTGTAGCATACGATCCAATTAAGTCATAATCATTTAGTGTACAAGCAAAAGCCATCATTTTGAATATTTTTAAATAAGGTACAGAACAAAGACTTCTTTTGCTTTGAAGCGAAGCCTATATCCTGAACACTGGGGAAAGTAGGCCAGCTACAGCATAATACTGTATGCTATGAAAGGTAATGTACTCAAACCAACTGCAGATGGTGGTCAATATTACCCAATTTTTAATTGTAACAGATATCAGCAATGAATCGTTTTTCAGCTACTCATAAGCACTCATGAAATTTTGAATATAAGTGAGTCAACAATATTGAAATTTAACTATGTACTCTGATTTATTCGTACTCACTACAACGTTGGTTTATAAGTACAGGTTGCAATGAGTATGCGTACAACGTGTTGACATCAAACTCATACCATTCGAAATATGTTTGATTCATAAGTCTACTCATTTAGATTCATAACTTTAGAAAAATACTAATAATACTTAGAAATGATTAGAGCCTTAGTTGTTGTTGCATTTACAAAAGAAGAAAAAAGACACATAAGCAGAAAAGAGAAACAGAGAAGCAAGCAGAGCAAACACACAATCATTTAGTGAGTATGGCTGCCTTACAAAATGTATCAATACAAAGTTTGTATGCAGTTCTATTACTGTATATAAACTATGTAGATATGCAAAGTAACCAAACAATGCATCGACTATAAATCCGATGCCTGATTGCTTTTTGACTGCGTTAAAAATTCACATTGACGACGTTTTGAAATAGAATACATTGTACATATTTTGTACAGCGGCATTATGAAACACGATACTTTCTTCAAACACAAAGCAACTTACATTTTGGAAGGCAGCCAATTTTACTGTTCGAACGCGAATCATACTTATTTTGTGATTCCTGTAAATATTATGTCATGGTGAGTCGAAATCAACAACATCATACGTGTTGTTAAGTATGATGTATGATGAGTACTTCAAACTTTAAATATGAGTAGAGGTTCCATGATGTTAAAATAAGTATGAATGCGTAAAAGTATACAGAGATTATGAGTATGATTCGATTATACTCATATTTTTGAATACTCATTGCTGATCTCTGTAACATACAAAACAAAGATTTTTTTAGAACGAAGTCTATATCCTGAACTCTGGTGAAAGTATGCCAGCTGCATTATAATACTGTACTCTACGGAAGGTAAAGTACTCAAACAAACTCCTAATGGTCGTCAATATTGGGCAATTTATTATAAAATTCCATTATCATAGTACCTAACATTCATGAAATATTTCAAATACTTTTCAATGATGCTTGAATAAGTGGGTGTACATTGGTTTTGAAACATAGGGTAGCGTATGCACTAATCGATTTCAATTGATTTATTTGTGTTGGTGTATATCTCCAAGAGAATATGGTATGTAGCTAACACTTAATAATTTCAGAAATGATTATGATATTTTGATATGAATTCATTACAACAACAACAACAACAAAAAATAAATAAATAAGCAAGAGAATCTTCAAAAATTAAACATAAATAGCAAAGCATTTCGTTACACAATAATAACCAAAAAAATTTATAACAATTTGACATGAACAACTAAACAAAAACAAAAAACAAATACAAAGAACAAAAAATTAAATAATTTAAAATTAAAAATATTTTCTTATAAATAATAAAAACCAGAAAACTCAAATCAAAAGGTCTTTTTAAGCATAAAAAGCAACATTGTTTCATAGCATAACCAAAAATAATTGTAATTGAGTGGAGGGGTAAGCAGTATAATTTTTCATTGTTTCTGTCTGTTTAAATTTTGAAAAGAACATGATTTTCTTTCTTAATAATGAAAAATAAGAAAAACGAATACAAAAACAAACAAACAGAGTGTATTTATAAACATAAAAGAGTAAAATTGAAAAACTCTAAAAGCAAGTGGAAAATGCCAACAAGTTCACATTGCAGATCATTTTTGTAAAACGAATGCCATCGACAGCAAACAAAAACAAAGACTCTGAATTCACTAGAGAAGCTGATGATATTTGAAAAAACTAGTTTTTAGACCAAATTTATATCATCTATAAAGCATAATCCAACAGATTAGTTAATAAAAAATTATAAAAATTTAATGGCGGTGAAATAATTTAAACAATTTGAACTTTGATTAAAAGATTGATGAAATTTTAACACAGATTTTAAAGACGATACACTTTTGGAGTCAATCACTGCCTCTGAAAATATAGGATGAAGAGCTGGTCATTATACCAATGTTTTAAAAGAAATTAATCACCTGATTTCAATGTCAGTGGAACTTACAAAAAAACCTGATAAAACTTTATTCAAGTAACTTTGCTTACTTTTGCTTTGAGCCCAGAGGCAAAGCTTTACTTTCTCTTCGTCATACTAAGAACTCTAATAGAAATTCGGAAATTAATCACCTAATTCCAGTGCCAGTGGGTCTTACAAAAAACCTAATAAAACTTTATTCAAGTATCTTTGCTTACAGAGCCCAGAGGTAGATACACCTTTGGAGCCATTCACTGCCTCTGAAAATATAGGAGGAGCTGGTTACTATACCGATGCTTTAAAGGAAATTAATCACTTTGTTTCAATGACAAACTAAAACTTTATTCAAATACCTTCCCATACGAAGTACAGAGGCATAGCTTTACTCCTTCTTTGTCATACTAAAAACTCTTATAGAAATAACTACAACGGATCATAAGTAAAACCAAACTGCTGTTACTCACCAGATAATATATTTCGAAGCCTGTAGGCAACTTAATGTTCCCCTCTAAGCCATCTATCAAATTTTTAGCGATTAAACTCGATTCAAAGCTGGCCTACTAGAATGCAGCTAAGATGGCAAAACAATTAGTGGACTTATCCAAACGTTTTATAACTTCTCCCAAGTAGGAGGAGGATACCCTTGGTAGCTGGTAATAGCATACTTCTCTATGGATCTGAAATCTGAGCTCTTACTTTACAAATTCGAAACAAAAAGAAACATTAATTTCTGCATAGAGGACAGCAGCTCTCTCAAGTAGGAGGAGACTACCCTTAGGTGGTAATAGTATACTCCTCTCTGGGGCTCTGTCTTTAGAAATTCAAAGCAAGACGAAGATTTCCTATCTGCCTAGAGGACAGGAGCTCTACGGGTGACATTATCGTACAGCATTGTATCTACACAAGTTACCCTGGTAAAAGCTATAATGGTTCCAAAAAAACTTCCCACCAATGGCCCTATAAATGATTTCCAACGCTAGGCTAAATACGGCCAAACTCTCAGAACTTAGCAAACCAACAGCAGGAAGTCTTTCAAAATTGACAATTTCGTTGGAGAAATGAATACGACAGCAGATGGCCATCAGAACTGATTCCCAACTTACAAAGCTGGAAAAACAGAAGAAATATTTCGGAAAGAAGAAAAAAGTTTTAGAAACACAATAGCGAACAAGTTTTGTCTCTCTGCATTTAGTGGTAACACACACAATTCTGTATTCTTTTCTGGATTCACACTCAAGCCAATGCTTTAGCTTCACAGCTATCTTAATAACTTTTTCCTTAACAATACCATGAAAATCATCCGATATCGTAAGCGTAGACAAAACAGTTGGAGCTCTGAACAGTCTAAAAGGACTCAACTTAACAAAATGTTCTTAAATATGCAAATAAGAGTCTTCTACCTTCTCCAGTACTTTCAAGAGAAAAAAGTAGTATTCCCCTGTGTATCAATTTCCTTTCAATCGAAGTGAAGGCAACCTTTCCTTATTCTGGACTTAACTTGACAAAATATGCAAATAAGAGTCTTCTACCTTCTTTAGTACTTTTAAGAGAAAACAGTAGTATTCACTTGGGTAGTAATTTCTTTTCAATCGAAAGGACGAAAACATTTCCATATTCTTTTGCATTTTGGCAAAAATCATTTCTATGAGTAATTGCTTCAGTTCTTGTACTATGTTCAGATATGCACTTTTATTGAGTCAATATTTGGTTTATTGAGTACAATATTTTATGTGTTCAGGCCTAATAATATACACAGTTCAACAGTTTATTATTTATTTATTTCGCCTCCTCCGTTCTATAACATTCTAAGTCGTGAAAGTGTGTTTTGAGTTATGAGCTCTCAAAGTTTTCACGCGACATACGACTATATGTGTATTCTATGAAGATTTTCCCCTATAACTTCGGAACGGATCTTAACCAAATTTTGACAGTATTTAAGTTAGAGAACGTAGAATTTAAAAGAAGAAACGTTCTAAACGTTTTTAATGTTCTTCTTTTAAATTCTACGTTATAGAATGGAGGCGTCGATTTGACAGCTTTTAAACAAAACAGCTGGTTACTTCAACAACATTGTTTTTTATTTTGTTTTTTGGTTTTGTTGTTTTTTTGTTTTGAGTTGAGTTGTCAACTATCAACAGAAAGTGTTCGATTAATTGTAATATGCTCACTAAACACACTGTTGACAGTGCTGCATTTTAATTTTTACTCAATATTACAAAACAATTTGCGTATTTATTGCGCAATAATTTATTGAAACTTTATATGAAATATTGAGCTCAATAATAGCGTTTATTGCGATTTACGCAGTAAAGGTACATATCTGAACACCGTGTTAAGTTTTTGTTTAAATTGTTTTAAATAAAAAAGGTTAAATATTTTAATAATTTCTGCGACTACATATTCTTGAAGTCGCCGTGGTCTAGTAGGTAGTGTGTTGGCCTATTAGACGTAAAGCCACAGTACAAACCCCAGGTCAGACATCAAAACGAAAGTATGAAAAAATATTTCTTCGGCTACTTCCTCTCAGCAGATTTCTGGCAAAATCTCTGAGAGTAAAATAAAAATGTATGCCATAATGGCATAAATGGTCCATTTTTCTTCGGAAATGAGCAAGGAGTGGCCGTTACAGTCATTGGCGATCGTTGTCGGGCCATGTTGAACGAATTTTTGTTCACAAAAATTGAAGAGGAGGATATTGGCAACATTTGGTTTCAACAGGACGGCGCTACGTGCCACACAGCCGAAGCTACACTCGATATTTTCCGTCCTGTTTTTGAAGATCGCATTATCAGCCGCAGAGCTGATGTCGTTTGGCCACCTCGGAGCTGCGACTTGACATCGTTGGACTATTATTTGTGGGGTGCCGTCAAAGATAAGTGTTACGCCGACAAGCCAGAGACAGTTGACGATTTAAAGGACAATATTCGTGAAGTCATTGGTGAAATACAGCTGCACACAATTGATAATGTGCTTAAAAATTGGACCGATCGTGTAGGCTACTGCATGGCCAGCCGAGGCAGCCATTTGAATGAAATTCTTTTCCATTATTAACCGGAAGGATTGTACTTTAAAATAAAAAAAGAAATTTGAGAAAATATTCAGCAGTTTTTTTTTAAAACATTTTCAAAAAAAGTTATTTGGCGGACCCTTTACATATTCTTAGAAATGCGGAAAGAAAACATATGGATTTTCTACGACTTGTTTTTCAGCATTTTTTTCTTATTTTCATTGCAAAAAATCAAAACCCTGATCTGTTTTAAACGTCATACATCCATAAATCAAAATGGCCATGATATTGTTTATATGGTTAATAATAAATATTACTTGTTAAACAATATTTTTTTTTATTATTTTTCTATACAGAACATAAAACAATTATTTTAAATAATTATTGACGTTAAAATAACCGCAAGCTTACACACTAAACTAAGCTTTAAAACATAAAAATATACATCATAACACCTTAAGCTTGTTATTAACTAATGTGTGTATGAGAGTGTGTGTGTACATACTGGTAGAATTTCAATAAAAAAAAATACAAAAAAAATAATCGAAACAAATGCTATACAATGCAACATTAGCCAGGCTTAAATAATATAGAAACTTTGGCTTAGAGTTTCTTTGTTATTGAACTCGTTTAACAGGTTCTAAATACAAATATACATATATTGTGGTAATAGAGAAGCCAATGGCCACTATACTGGCCACACACTTTATGGTCATTTTGTTGTGTGGTACAACGCAAATCAATGACAACCATTACCACACAATTCTTTTCTTTTTTCGACTTTTTTCTTCTGTTCTTTTTGTACAGAAAGTTAGAATTTTTTCCCTGTTTTTTTTTTTTTATTTGCAAAAAAAATAGCTGTGGGGGTGGCATTTTAAATTAATTTTTTTCTCGTTTGTTGTAAAAATCACAAAAACAAACTTTTTTGTTTTAATCAGAACTGGTTTATTATTCAACATCACTTGAAATAAAAAGTACAAGATAAGTCCTTGAAATCTTATTGTTTTTCAATACAATTTTTTTCTGGTTTTTTTAAATATTTTTTTTCTTCTAATGATTGATTATATAAAGCCTTCTAATACAAGTGCTGTTTTATTGCCATAAACTGTTGTTAGAAAAATAAATGCTTTAGAAAAGTGCACACTTTAGCAATTAATTTTAAGGTGGGGTTCTGTTTCTTTTTTATATTTTTTATACGGAATTCTTTCTTAAGCTTTTGTTCAACAAAATTGAGCGGATTTTATTGTATAAAGGCCAGTTTAATAAATAAATATATGAAATGAATTAAATGTTGTTCCTTTCCCTAACAAAACTCATCACAGGCTTAATTTAATTGCTTAAGCAGCCTTGAAACCAGGCTTTAATGAATAGAAAATCATTAATTTTTTAAAAGCTTTTAAGGAAAAACAATATCTCAAAAGGAATTTGATACATCAGCCTGAATTTAATTAGATTTTATGTTCACTAAACAAGCATCACCAGTTAATTTAATAAAAATAAAAGGCTATTCATCTCAAGGCTGTTTGAATAAAAAAATCAAAATTAAAATACGTTTACAATTGCTGATTCAGAATAGAAAAAATTTAATTAAAATTGAATTTCAAATGATATAAAATTCTATGGTGTTTCCACAAATTATTAGCAATAATACCCTCCTGAATGGAAAGGGCATGGTTAATAAATATTTTTATTTTTTGTTTTTAATAATGCTGCCTTTAAGGCAGTAATATGACCTTGCTTCACAGCATCACCCATATTGTGTGTGTTAATTTTATCCATGAGTGGCGGTACCTACAGTTTAAAGACAGATTTTTTAGAAACTTTACATGGCAATTATATTTATTCTCAAAGTTTATGCTAGAAATCGGCGGAGAAAGAAATATTTCTCCAGTTTTCGTTTTGTTGGAGCTGTTTGAACTGGTGTTTGAACCATGGCCTCACATCTAATAAGCCAACACACTGCCTAATACACCATGGCGACTGCAAATCAAAGATACTCCAAACGGCAGATGTCTGGGAAATTTTTCATGGCAATTTTATTTTGCTCACAGAGCCAGAAACCTGCTAAGAAGTCACCGTAGAAATATTTTTCAATTTTTGGTTTTTTTTTGGAAATGTCTGACCTAGGGTTGAATCGTGGCCTCACGTCTAATAGGCCAACACACTACCTATAATACTACGTTGACAATGTGCTTGTTAGGCAACTGTCCTTTGTCAGCTATCAGCTGATTTGTTTGGCTTTATTTTCTTTTGATTGTTTGATTGTATGAGCCCAAGTTCAATATACGTCAACCTCATTCTTACTTTGCAATCAGTTTAAAAAGTCAAAGCAGAATCTTAGGAGATGCAGCCGCCGTAGTATAGTAGATCATGTGTTGGCTTATTAGACGTTAGGTCACGGTTCAAACCACAGGTCGGACATCAAAATGAAATATAAAAAATATTTCTTCAGCGACGTCCTTTCAGCAGACTTATCCCAAAAACTCTGAGAGTAAATGAAATTGCCATGAAAAGTTTCTCAGAAAAAATCTGTCGTTCGGAGATGACTTTAAACTGTAGGTCCCTTTACTTATGGATAAAATTAACACACACAACATAAGTAGTGTGAGAAACTAGGTCCATAATCCTGACTAAAGGGATGTAATGTATGTATGTATGTATGTATGTATGTATGTATGTATGTATGTATGTATGTATGTATGTATGTAGAATCTTAGGCTTACTTTTATATTTGAATCCTAGATGTCCCCTTTATTTGTAGTATTTCCACTGCCTCCAGCATTATATAGAGTTGCCCATAAAAGATTGTGGTGTCTTTACTTCTGCTTGAGGTTATTCATCCGAGTGCTTTTGGTCTTATTATTCTTACTTCCACTGCGAAATCATTTGGTGGAGTATTTTGCCACATCCATAAACCACTTTCACTTGCAAAGGCGTAGCCATTTTGGGGGCACGCCTCAATACTATCTGGGCGTAAGGATCGTAACCTATCACGTAATGAAACAGAGCACAGGAGATTTATGCGAACGCTTGCTTGAGACATTCAATTAAGCTTTTCCGTCTTCAATCTTTTCTTCCAAAACCCACGGTAAGTGAATTTATTTCATTTTCAATATTTTAAAACCAAATTCCTCAAAATTGTAATACTTGTTAGCATATGTGGGAGAAGTTTGCATGAAAAGGATTTAATAAAGGGTCCACCAAATAACATTTTTTTTTGAAAATGCTTTAAAAAAAAAACTACTGAATATTTCTCAAATTTCCTCTTTTATTTGAAAGTACAATCCTTCCGGTTAATAATGGAAAATAATTTCATTCAAATGGCTGTCTCGGCTGGCCATGTAGTAGCCTACACGATCGGTCCAATTTTTAAGCACATTATCGATTGTGTGCAGCTGTATTTCACCAATTGCTTCACGAATATTGTCCTTTAAAGCGTCAATTGTCTCTGGCTTGTCGGCGTAACACTTATCTTTGATGGCACTCGACAAATAACAGTCCAACGGTGTCAAATCGCAGCTCCGAGGTGGCCAAACGACATCAACTCTGCGGCTGATAATGCGATCTTCAAAAACAGGGCGCAAAACATCGAGTGTAGCTTCGGCTGTGTGGCACGTAGCGCCGTCCTGTTGAAACCAAATGTTGCCAATATCCTCCTCTTCAATTTTTGTGAACAAAAATTCGTTCAACATGGCCCGATAACGATCGCCATTGACTGTAACGGCCACTCATTGCTCATTTTCGAAGAAAAATGGCCCAATTATGCCTCAGGACAAAAATCCGCACCAAACAGTGACTCGTTTTTTGTGCGTCGGCTTTTCAATGTATGCGTGCGGGTTTTCTGTGCCCCAAATGCGACAATTTTGCTTGTTTACATACCCGCCAAGATCAAAATGAGCTTCATCGGAAAATATGATTTTTTTGCCAAAATCGGCATCTTTTGTAAGTCGATCGCAGGCGCACGTAGCGAAGCGAAAACGCAATTGGATGGTCCATATTCGTTCAGCGGAGGAATAAAACTAATTATCTGTCAAATCAGACATGAGCTAAGTGTTACCATTCACGAAATAAGCACTAGTTGAAAAAAACGTTAGATGGCAGACCCAATATTTGAAATATTTCATTAAAAAAAAACGTATTGGAAATAATAGAAAATCCCCTCCATAAAGGCTCTTATTCAAAGACGAACTAGTTTAACTAAAGTATACCACCATTCTTCTGTATGTATTAGATTCTCTTAAAAAATGAAAAAGAAAAATCTCTCTCCACCTGTTTCAGTATCGTGCTGTTATTAAAAAAAATGCAATTTCAAGTTGTTCAAATTCTTTTCACAGTAACTTTTTTCTAAAAAAAAATGGTTTCAAATGAAATCAAGTTTTTTGCTTAAGTAGCTGCTAAAATGAGCAACTAAAGCAAGCAGCCAGCCAGTCAGCGGCTAGTAGTTAGTAAATATTTAGTAGTTAATTTATACAATATTTAACCGCATATTTTAGACGCTCTAATTGTTGATTTATTTCAACAATTACCAGCAAGTAAAGTAAAAGAAACGATTGCAAATCTGCATAAATTATAACGAACTCAAGCAAAAACTAAAACTAAAAAAAAAAAAAAACTTGATAAACAAAGAAGAAACGAACATACATACAATATTTAAGTAAAAAATTAAATAAAACGCCAACAAAGAAAATGTGCTTCAAATACAGTGAAATTCAAATATGTACATAAACATAATTGTTTTAATAAATTTTCTTTATAATTTTATTTGAAATATTGGATTTTACTGTGTTGCATACAAAAAAAAATAATTAAATTTTATTAAAATGTGTAAATAATTTATGGCAACAAATTAAATGCGAAAATAGTAGCAGCCATTAAGCAAAATATTGCTTATAAAAACAAAAGACTTAAGACACCTACTTGAAGATTTTCAATAAACATACAACAATTAAGCTTTGCGTAATTATTCCTTAAAAAACGTTATTTATGAATTCAAAATTAAGAAATACATTGTAGACGTTACTAAAAGACAAAGAAATATAATTTTGTTACAAAATTCAAGGTCTCTTTCAACGATTTTTTCTCTTTATCATGACAAATCACATTTAATTTCATATCCTTCTTAAGTGTGTATATTTAAAGAAGAAGAAGAGGAAAAAACCCCAACTCATGCTCTCATTAATTTATTATAATCCTTGTCTAGATTAAGCAAACATACTGTATAATCATTACCAGCTCCAGTCTTTCAATGGCTTGCCTGAAGAGGATCTTTTTTCAAGCTTTCAGTCTTCATGCTCAAAGCTGTCCTCTTAACAGCCGTGTACAACAGCAAAAAAAGAAGACTTTTAATATTCATTAAAATTCCCGTTGTATTTACCAGTTATGCTTATCGTTACATTTGTATCTTTTTTTAAAAAGAAAACATTTTTTATTTTATTTTTCCTTGCTTTTTTGCCTTTTTGGCCTGAAACCAGTGCTTTGAACCAACCTACATAGCTGTAAAGTGAGTTTATTTTGTTTCATGCCTTAATATTTTATTCAACAAGGGACACTGCACTTACAAAAGTGTTTGCTGTTGCTGTTGCTGTTGTCTTAACCTGGGGAACAAAGACTTATTTTAAGTTTCATTTTTTTGTAATCATATATTAAAATTGACTGGTTTTAGTTTTTTGGGCAGATTGCATGTCAAGGGACAGCTTCATTTCAAGGACAACAAGTGTATGACACAAGACAGACACAAACTGTTTAATGTAATATAAACTTGTTAAATTGTATTCCAATGAAATTAAAAGCGAAATGAAATTTTGGGCTTGATAGCATTAAGTAATGACGCAAATATTTTCCAAGCTTAAGGGTTCCGTACTTACTGTATCGCTGTATTATATAAGAAACTGAAATTTTTAGTTGAATATAATACAACACAAACACAGCCAAAGAAAAGCACTTACAGTCAAAGAAAAAAGTCTACATACACCGCTGTATGTACACTTTTTCCCACTAATTTTTTGTTTTTTTCTCATAATTTCTAGGTTATATTTTTTTATAATCGTTATCGTCTTCAAACATTCTTAATTATAACAGCCTTAAACAATGCTATGACACCCTTTTCAATTTGTTAAAAATCATCGTGTATGCAGACTTTTCCCTATGACTGTAAGTTAGGTACTAACACTTATGTTGGGTGCTATTATCTTTAAATATAAACAAATACATACATAACTTACATAATCGGTTATTACAACTCTTCAGTCAGGAGTCTGTTAATTTTATACATGAGCGGCGGGACCTATAGTTTAAAAGTCGATTACGAACAATTTACTCCCAAAGTTTTTGCCAGAAATCTGCTGAGAAGAAGTCCTGGAAGAAATATTTTTCATACTTCGTTTTGTTGGACATGTCTGACCTGTGGTTGGAACCGAAACCTCATGGCAAAAAAACCAACACACTATTTACTACACTACGGAGACTCCTCAGAATGGATATTTTATTAAAATTCCCAAAATTTTTATTTCAATTTAAGGAAGGTTTTATAAGTGCCTTAATAAAGTTTGTTTCGTATCAAAAATCCAGCAGGATTAAGATATATTAGGTACTGGAGGACTCATATAAACCAAGCATGCCACAGAATGCTTGCAGAAAAATCAAAAAATCAAAAGCTGCTTTATTAAGTTCATATCATAATAGCCGGACCAATGGTTCCGTTTTATATGTAGGAAGGAGAACTTCAAAGCAATGCAGATGAAATTGGATAAGGACTGACATGCCTCGACATAATTTGGGCAGAGAAAACAAGACCTACAGAAGTGCTAAAGACCTACGGAAGAGCTTATAGGTTTAAGTAACTTGTAACGAATACTATAACTGTGGAACCTATAATTAATATAATGGGAGATGGATATAACACAAGTTTTATGAGAAAACATCGTGGTCTGATGGATGAAATATGTGACAGGTTCCTTCTTAACTATCCCCAGGACAGTAGCTGTAGATTCGATTTTGGTAAAAGCTTTGCTGCAAAATCACTTAATAGAAATGAATGGAAGAATTTGGAATCTTTAGACTTTTTTCTTTTCATTCTGTGGATTGGAAAGAATAGTTTGGACAGTTGAAGTACTAGTAGCACTACCAGTATTGTATCAACTATAGTTGCAGTAGTCTATCCAGAAATAGCTGACTCCCTCAAAGTTTTTGCCAGAAATCTGCTGAAACGAAGTCGCCGTAGAAGTATTTTTTTTTTCATATTTCGTTTTGTTGGAAATGTCTGACCTGGGGTTTGAAACCAGGCCTCACATCTAATAAGTGACTACATATGCTCATGATTTATTCTCAACTGATTTGTGAGACATTGATACAATTGTATTACTTAGAGTACTAAGGGCCATTATTAGAACTTGCCGTTAACTAAAGGTAGGATTTTAACGCGTAGATAAATTGTTTTTCATTATTATAAGTGGACAATATGGTAGAAGTGAGCGTTAAGCTAACGGAAGGATACTTTTAAGGTTAGGTTTATGTTTGAACTTGCCATATTACATATTATTTTCAATATGGCGCCTTCAAATACAAACAACATGAGCAAATACAACAAAAAAAAGAAGGCCGTCATTGCCACTGCGTTTAAAAAAAAACTTGTTTAATTGAGCAGTGTTATCGACATTGCACTGCCATTTTTTTAAAAATGTTAACTTTATTTTATCTGTGGGTTGTAATAACGAAATGGAGTTAAAGGTGACTTTAAAGTTCACTTTAGCTAAAGTTAGCTTTAACTAAACCCAACTTTAAAGTTAGTTAGTTAGTTAGCTAAAGTTACCTTTAACTAAAACCAACTTTAAAGTTACCTTTAACTAAAACCAACTTTAAAGTTACCTTTAACTAAAACCAACTTTAAAGTTACCTTTAACTAAACCCAACTTTAAAGTTACCTTTAACTAAACCCAACTTTAACGGGAAGTTGTAATAATGGTCCTAAGACTTTCTAGACTAGGCTTCTAGACTTTTTATTTTGAATATCTTAATGATCTTGTATTATGGTGCTTGTTTCCTAAGTCTTTTGATTCAAACGTTTAATGACAAATTTTGACCCAAGTTAAATATATTTAATTCTCGAGTCTGTAAGTTGTTGTTGTTTTTCTTTTCAGATACAGTTTCTTAATGCCCCTATTATTCATTATTCATCATATAAAAAAAACCAAGTGTGGTTATTAACTGCTAAATATAACACACACACAAAACAAAACACACGTAATTATACTGTGCACTTTACTAAAACCTACCATGCATGACAGCTTAACTTAAGATTGTAACAAATTTCAGGCTTTTAATTTAGAAACACCAAAACAAAAAGAGATTCTTTAAATACTTTTGTACACCCAAAATAAAAAATAAAATTTATGTGGGTATTTTCCTTGAAAAATTTTTCTGCAATTAATTATTGTATTTGTTGGCATTTATGATGCGGTACGATGTCATTTTGAGTATCTTTGCATATAAATATTTCCTTTAGTGATGATTTTGTCTTCCGTCATAATATCTTTATCATGTGGAATAACGCCAACAACACCTTCAGCTAAGCTAACATATGAATTTTTTTTTTAATATGTTCTCTACTGTCATAAATCATTCAACAGCTAAGACGATAAAAATGTTTGAAAACTTTAATTTAAAAATTTGAAACTGAAATGATAAATTTGAACGAAAAAAAAAAAACAAAAAAAAACTGAAATAAACACTTGAACAAATGCATTAAACGTCAACGCTACATAAAAAAAAATTATTATTTATACAGTCAATGGCAAATAAAACTGCCTTAAGGGAGCAAAAACCAACATTTCTGTTTAAATATTTTATTTTTTTATTCATGATCCAATCAATATAAAACCCCCTTTTACTATATGTTCGTTTCTCTTATTCTGTTTCAGTATTTCAATAAAAAACATTTTTTTGCCACCCGCTGTATACTGCTAAAATGCCACCGTATTGTATACAATAATGTTTAACCGGATGTTGATAGTTTTGTGGCCTATCGGTTAATTTATTTTTATTTCATTTTACAAATACAATACAATATAATTTTTATTTTTAATTTCATTTTTTTTTTCATTGTTACTGTAATTATTATGTGGTTGTAGGATTAAACATTAAAATTATCAACACTTTAGCATTAAAAAGCAGAAAAAAATTGAAGAAAAAAATTCGAAAACGAAAATTATTTCAATTCATATAGTATTTGCGGTATGCCGCTAATTTTTTCTTCAGTTTTTTTTTTTTTTTCTTCAGTCCGTCAGGCTATAAAGTGCTGAGTTTAGAACGGAAACGGTTTAAAGGTTAACATTTTGTTTGAAAAAAAATTTGAAAAAAAAAATATTTATTTTACAACTTGAGTGGTGTTGTGTATTGATCGTTACATTCATTTGATTTTTATTTCCATACAAAATCAAGTGTATGCATAACGTTTATAAGCAGAAGTTCTAGTTTGTTGTTACATGTTTTTGTTTTGTTTTCTTGACCAAAAAACCGGGTCAGGTTTAATGTTTATTGATGTTTTCTTTTATAAACAAAAAAAAACATAAAAACGTCTTCAATTTTCGTTTTTAGATTTAATTTAAAGGTCGTTTTGAAGGTTTTTTGAATCTTAAAATATTTCTCATGGATTTTTTTTAATTGAAAAAATTTATTTTTATTGATTTCTGTGAATCATTTAAATACAGACTTAAAGCAAACTCAAAACAGGCTTTATGCACTTGCAGTTGATCATATGAAGTCGCCATAGTATAGTAGGTAGTGTGTTGGCTTATTAGACGTAAGGCCACGATTCAAACACCAGGTCAGACATCAAAACGAAATATGAAAAAATATTTCTTCACCGACATTCTCTCAGCAGATTTCTGGAAAAAACTCTGAGAGTTAATAAAAATTTGCCATGAAAAATTTCTCTTAAATCTGTCATTCGGAATCGACTTTCAAATGTAGGTCCCCCCATAAAATTAACAGGCGCAACATAAATGGTGTGATAAGCTAGATGGTAATCCTGACTGAAGGATTGTAATGGCCAATTATGTATGTAGGAGATCAAATAAAAAATATTAGAGAGTTTTCTTTACTAGATCATGTAGATGTCAGTGACACATTGATGACAGTGCAACATTTTGTGTTACCTTTTGAATGAAGACAGACAATCAAATCAAATTTATATTGTTTTGCAAATGAATGTAATGTTGGAAGAATAACGCAATCTAGTGCCTGTTTTTTATAAGAAAAAAAAACGCTGCAAAACCATGTCGAAAAGTCTTCTGAGTGGGAGAATGCAAGGCAAAATATATAAAACTTCCCTTAATAAGGTTTCAATTACAAGTAAATGGTAGGCATGAAACAAAGTAGAGGCAATGAGGTGTAATAGATCAACTGTTTGATTACAAACTCGAAAAACCCAGATTTAAGCCTCGAAGGAAGTTAAAAAAAATTCCATTTTAAATTCGAATTGTAAAAATTAAGAGTCTTTAATCAATTTCATGAACTCGTCGTAGCCTAGTAGATAATGTGTTGGCTTATGAGACACGAAGCCTTGATTCACACCCCAAGTCAGACATCTTCAACAGAATGAAATATGAAAAAATATTTCTTTGGCGGCTTCCTTTCGACATATTTCTAGCAAAAACTCTGAGAGCAAATAAAATTGCCATGAAAAGTTTCTCCAAAATTTCTTTTTCGGAGTCGACTTTAAACTGTAGGTTCCGACACTCAAGTATAAAATTTAACACACACAACGAAAGTGGTGTGAGAAGCTAGGTCGTAACCTTAGCTGAAGGCCTGCAATGACGAAATATGTATGTACATATGTATATATCAGAGATTAGCAAGGAGTTTTCAAAAAAATGAGTAGAATCGAATCATACTCATAATTTCTGATACTTATACGTATTTATATTTATTTTAATATCAGACTCATACTACTCATATTCAGAGTTTAAAGTACTCATCATATTCATATTTAACAACACGTATGATGATATTGATTTCGACTCTCCATAACTCAAAATTTAAAAGAATCACAAAATAAATATGATTCGCGTACGAACACTAAAATACTCACTAAATGGTTGTGTGTTTGCTCTGCTTGCTGCTCTATCTGCCTTTTTTGCTTATGTTTCTTTTTCTTTCTTACTTTCAAGAACTAAGATTGTAAATTTTGACGAATGTTTCGAGTCACTATTATAAGTAGGTTTCTAAAGTTATGAATCAAACATATTTCGAATTGTATGACTTTGATGTCAACGTTGTACGCATACTTATTGCAACCTGTACTTATAACTCAACGTTGTAGTGAGTATGAATGAATCAGAGTACGTAGTAAAATTTTAATATTGTTGGCTCACTTTTATTCAAAATTTCATGCTTATGAGTAGCGAAAAACCGATTCATTGCTGATCTCTGGTATATACGTAATCCATTTCAATTAATTTATTCATGAAACGTGCTAACGAATAACTACAATGGAGACCATCATAAGGAAGTCAGGAATTGATACTTTTTTGAGAAAGAGTATAATTTAATCAGGAAAGTTTTCAACTTGAAAAACCTGAATAAAGTAATAAACCACGAAGGGCCAAAACTGATCAACAGGCAACGCTAGGACACATGCTACAATTTGTTTCGGTGTCCAGATAATGTTGGACATCATTTCTTAATTAAAATTGATTTTCAATCAATAAAACGTCAGTTGCTTACGCCATAACATATAATTTTAAGCTTGTGTCTTAAGTCTTTTGATTTAAACATTTCCTATCCCAAGCATTAGTAAATTATTACTAATTGCCAAGTTTGTTTCTTAAGTCTTTTGTTTATTTGCAATTAAACAAGCCAATAAATAATTTTTTTCGAAGATTTCCTAACAATATTTTTAAACTTCAGTTAAATTTAAAAAAATACTAAATCTATCAAGTTTGTAGCTTAAGTCTTTTGTTTATTTGTAATCAAACATGCCAATTAATAATTTCTTTAGAGTATTTCCTAACAATATTTTTAAACTTCAATTAAATTAAAAAAAAACAATCTGCATGACAAACAATTTTTTTTTTCATTTTCCATAAAAGGTTTTGCCACCTCTGGAAATTTATTTCAAAAGTCATAGTGACGCCAATGTTAAAATCCAAACAAAAATGTCAACTGCTCTACAGCAGACACAAAATCATTTGGAGAACTTTAAGAAAACATAGAAGAAAATAATAGAAAAACCAAAGAGACTGACATTTAAAAGCTGCTTATGAAACCAAACCAAACCTATAAGCAGCAGCAATTCAACGAATTGATTTACACACAGAAAACAATTCATAAACAAAAATGACTAATAATGACTGTTAAACAAATAGAATTTGCAATGCAAATATTTATTAAAAAGCAAAAATATTTATAAGAATTATATAAAGAGACACATACATACATAGATTTCTGCAGACATTATTTAATAGAATTGAGACGCCAAACCTATCACAGGCATCACATGCAGTAGCAGAAAAATATTCCAAAATCTCATTAAACGTAAATGAAATGATTTTTGTTTGTTGTTAATATTTCAAAAGCTAAAATACTATGTATGTATGTAGTAAGGTCTAGTGTGTATGCAAAATTTATACAAATTTTTTTTTTGGTTTTGGTTATGGAAAACGCCCTTACATAATGGCATGTAAAGAAAACGAGCCAAAAATAAAAATTTTTTTGTTTTTTATTTTTTGCAGATGTGCGCCGTTAAATGAATGATTTACGGTGAGTGACACCACAATGGCAATGTAGAAATGCGCCAGAATTTAATGATTGATGATAAGGAAAGAAATTTGCAAAGCGAGTAAATAAAAATCAATCAACAGAAAATTTCTCCACATTTCAGTTTTCTTATTAAACAATTTTAAAGTCATAAACAAATCTTCTGTTATTTCTTAACATAAAAAATACATACGTTTCAAACGAAAGGTGTTGATTGAATTAAACGTACATTTCTATCTAAATTGAAATCTTTTCAGTATTTGTAATCTTTTTATCCCTTTTCGTAAACAACATAACATTTTAATTTATTATTAGAGGCCCAGCTTAAGATCTATAAACTGCGATTAACAACGAAACACCCTCACGTTTTTCTTAATTACAATAATGGAGAAAGAATTTTGCCATAAGGCATTGAAACAAAAAACAGCATGAAGTTCTCCTATTTTTTTCTTGATATTTTTGTATACAACTTAGTTCAATGAACTTTAGAAATTAGAAACTTGAAAAAGAAATTTTTTAAAAACATCATTCAATTTAAATTAGAAATGGAGAAAATTCCTGTTGAGAAGACCACACTTGGAGGAAAGATTTAAAACCTAGATTTTAAAAAATTTATTACAAAAAGAAATATTCAGCATAAAATCAAAAGACTTAGAACACAAACTTTTTAATAACTTCCAAAATTTTTTTTTTTTTGCTTGAAAAAAAAAACGTCTTGTAATAGTTTAGTGCTTCTACACTAGTAATTGAACCTAAAATGGATTTAATGTTACGTTCCAAAAATTCTTTCGAAATATCTGCCAAAATGGAATTCTACAATCTCTTGGAAATCGGAATTAAATCTGCAAACAAAAGCAATATTATGATGTAATATCTGATGGAATTCAATGCCCAAGTGAGCCTAGATACTATCAATATACTAGATGGTGTTATAAAAAAACATTTGAAACGAATCCATACAGAAAACGAAGAACTATTTGCAGATATGGGGGATCAATTGAATGGCATAAGATCATGTGCAGGATTACAAGGCCATCTCATGAAGAATCAATTACCTTTCATGTCGACGCAATTATAAACCGGAAATTAACGTGATTCTTTTCATCACTTGACTTGAAGCCTGCTTACGGATAAAGCGGCTGTCAGTCAGAATAATGCATATAGGCGGACAAAGTTCAATTCAACAGAGTTTAAAAATCTAATAATTTGTGCAAAAGATATATGCTAAGAAGAAGGCTGGCTCATATCTAGGACAAATGGAGGAAAAGCTGGAGTAAAAGATGGAGATCATTTGTCGAACCTATGTGCTTCTTATGTTTAAGCATTGAGCGCCCCGTGTCTGAAAATATTTTAAAAGAAGAACATGTGCGGTTATCAACTACATGGGTGGTGTCCCTTATTGTTGTAGGATTTTTAATATTTTTTTCAGATAAGTTTTTAAAGATATCAGAGTCTTCCTTCATTATCGAAAATTAAAAATAGTTCATTAGTTAAAATTTGTGATTTACTTTATGCGATTAAAAGTCAACGTAGTCTAGTATATAGTGTGTTGGCTTATTAGACGTAAAGCCAGGGTTCGAGCCCGAGGCCATACATCAAAATAAAATACAAAAAGTATTTCTTCGGCGACTTCCTCTCAGCAGATTTCTGGCAAAAACTCTGACAGTAAATAAAAATTGCCATGAAAAGTTTCTCAAAATCTGTCGTTCAGAGTCAACTTTAAACTATAGGTCCCGCCACTCTTGTATATAAAATTAACACACACACCATAAGTGGTGTGAGAAGCTAGGCCGTAATCCTGACTGAAGGGTTGTAATGACCAATTATGTATGTATGTATGTATGTAAGTACTTCTTATGTTTAACCATTGAGCGCCCCGCTTGTGAAGAGATTTTTAAAGCCGAATATGTGCGATTATCAATAACTTGGGCTTGGAGTCCCTTATTGTTGTAGGATTTTTAATATTTGTTTCAGATAATTTTTTAAAGATATCAGAGCAGGGCGAACTCAGTAAGGTGATGGCAAAATTACAACAACTCAATTCAAACAAAATTGATTTTTTCGCTTTTTTTCGTGGAATTAGATTGTCAAATGAAATTCGCCGTATGATACAAATGACAAAGACGAATCCATATAATGACATAAAGTTGTTTTGTTCCTTTTTGTTTTTAAAAAAAATTTTAAACAAAAATTTGAAAAAACAACTTTTTTAAATAAGGGCCGCCAAGATCAAAATGAGCTTCATCTGAAAAGATGATTTTTTTTACCAAAATCGGCATCTTCTGGTGTAGGCTACTGCATGGCCAGCCGAGGCAGCCATTTGAATGAAATTATTTTCCATTATTAACCAGAAGGATTGTACTTTCAAATAAAAAAGAAATTTGAGAAAATATTCAGTAGTTTTTTTTTTAAGCATTTTCAAAAAAAAAAAAGTTATTTGGCGGACCCTTTACATGAAGAATATTTAAATAAATTATAAATTGTGTAGAATACAATTATAAAAAGAAATAAGAAAATAAATAAACAGTGAGCAAAAAAATGTGTACACTTATTATTTTAAAAATTAACAAATTAATTCTTCCACAGGATTTTGTTCAAGATGACTTTCTAGAAAATCCGGTTGCCATAGTCAAATGATCACCATTATTTTGCCGAAAAATGTTGGAATTTCTTAGTTTCGACAATTATTTTCTTTATACGTAACCAATAGAGAAATGTTTATAATCAGAATATAGTTTATGAGCTTTTATTTAGTCTTAAGGACAATAAATTTTCCTTTTATAAATAATTTTTTGCTCAAAAGTTATTTCGATATAGTAAGTGTAAGTTCTTTCTTTGCTCACTGTACGTAAACAAAACATTTGACCATCTCGTGTACTTAAAAAAGCCCGCACCTGGGCTGATAACACCATCTTATATGAATTCACCTTGTATCAGAAATTTCCATCATTATCGGAAACTAAAAATAGTTCATTAATTAAGATTTTTCACTTACTCTGTTTAACCTTGTAAATATGCAAACATTTTCTAATCAAATACATGAACTTCTTAACTTGCATAAATTTTCACTTTTCAATGCCTTAAAAATTTTCCAATCATTAATCAATTTCAGAAATAATAAAACGAATTTGAAAAATAAAAATGTAAAGTGGAGAAGTGGAAAATCCAAAAAACCTGGCATAGCATCATTAACAGTTGCAATAACTCAAAAACTTTAAACTTACACTTGCATTTTTTGTTTTCAAGATGTTTCTGTAAATATTTGTGGTCTTTTTGTCTTCTTCTTCTTCTTCTTGTTTTAAAAAAAAATAAAAACTGCATAATGCACATGATGTTTAAAATAAAGTGGTTATTACATGGCAGTGGTTATATGTGTGTGTTTTACTGTATAGCCTGTGTTAAGTGCTGTGAATGGCCTACTTTCATTTTGACAACAACATCATAATCATTATAAGCAACAACATTACGTTTTAGCAGTAACAACAACAACAGAATATACATACCACAGGCTAGGGCACCACATGAAAAAAAGTTCAAAAACAGTAAAAAAGAAAAAATCAATGGCTCTGCTGGTGGCAAAAAAAACACAACCAGCATCTTATTTTATGATCATCGGCATACGTAGGTATGTATCATCATCATCATTATTATTATTATTATTGTTATTAATATTGTTGCTATTTTTTATTTAAACTTATTTGATGTTTTGTATTTGTATTGTTGTTTTTGTTAAACATACACAATTACATTAACAAGAAGAAAAAAACGGAGAATAAAAGAAACAAATATTGCAATGCCTCATACAATTTGTAGACAAATAAGAAAGTAACAGCGGCTTAATGACGAAAATATGATACCCTTTACACCATAGAGAGCTTAGCCTAGGGGTTTAAAGTTAATTTCACAGAATTTTAAAAATTTTCATTGAAATACAAACAATGTTTAGAAGGTGGGTGGCTTGGTATATACGCTTTTAAAGGTAGAGTTTACCAAAGTATTTTTAAAGTATTTTTAATAATTTTATTCTCTTTTTTCTCTTGTTTCTCCCTCTTCTTCTCTTAAGTTTTTAAAACATTGCATTGATGGCTTTTTAACCAGTTTTATTTCTTGTTTTTTATTGTTTTTTCTGTCTCTCTTTCTGTCTGCTTCTTTGCTGACTAACTTTAATATAAATTTAATACAAATGATTATATGCCATAATGTACATGATAATGAAGATGATGTGTTACTCTAGAGATTTGATGAATTAAAGACAAGCAAAAAAACAAGAAAAAATTGCATTAAACCTGCACAAATAAGTTTAAATGAAGTAAAATGATGCCATTGACTAAATTTGTTAAAACCAAAAACATAAAGCCAATATATTTAAATGGTATTGTTTATAAACAGAATAATAAAAAAAAATAAAAACAAATAAACAACCTGCTACTGGTTATTAAATATATATGACACAGCTTAATGCTTTTTTCAAGTTCTTTAAGAAAAATTGAAAAATTACATGTAATTTGTTTTATTTTTATAAAAATCATGTGCAAAAAGTGTTATCGACAAAAGACTTTTGCTTTAAACATAATGCCTATGATTTTATGCAATGAAAATGTAGTAAATATCAAAGTTCGTTTCTTAAGTCTTTTGTTGTTTTTACTATCAAATAAAAACTGAAGATCTTATTGCCTAAATTATTGTTTGAATAAACGTAATATAAAAATAAATATATTGTTACGAAAATGGAAACGGTGTACATTGTTTAACATTAAAATGAGCAAAAGCTACGCAAACAAATATAACGAACTTACAAATAAACCAACAACATAGTATGAAAGAAATGGGAAAGAAAAGTACGCGAGAACACAAAAACAAGCAATGTGAATAAAAATACACAAACAACAACCGGGATAAAGATCTGAAGAAGGCGAAACCACGAATGTTCGACTTCAAGAACCTTCATCAGACTGATTACGTGGGCGTATAAAAAGGCAAGACAAAGCAGGCAACGAGTAGTAAGAATTCAGGCAGAAGAATAGCAAACAAGCAATTATTGTTATATTCGTCATGATGTAAACAGTGGCACATAAAAGTAGTGCGAACAATAAAGAGTATAATTGAAACTGAACACATATTTGTTTTTATTTTGTTTGAAATCAACGAACTCATATTTTAAACGTTTTTAAAAAGGCGAAAACGTAACAATATTTATTATTTGTTTGTTTGCTTTTTTATAACAAAAAAAATATATTCTTAATAATTAAGTAATTAAGCAAACCATTTAAATACTTACTTAAATACAATTTAATTAATTTAAATAATATTACGTTGTAAACTTAATTAAGTACTAAACAAATTGCTTCCAAAATTGATTATTAAATTATTTTATTATTATAACTTCATTTACAATTCAAAATGCATCTTTTCAAAAAAAAAGCTTTTCAAAATATTCTCTCACGCTTGTTTTAGGTAGGTAAAGGTGGCTGCCCATCAAAAAAAAATTCACGCTTGTTTTATTCGACAAACAAATGAATTCAATTTATTCGGACTTTGTTGCTTATATTTTAATATGCATTTTATTAACATAATATTGTTTTAATATTTTCAAATGTTTTAACAAAATTTTTTAATTATTTTACTTTTGTTTGTTTATGACTTCCGAGTTAAAACATTAAATTTAAAAGAATAAATTAAGCAGACAATATTTAAGCAGGTTTTAAATCATAATAAAATTATTAATATGCATATAAAAATTAATTAAATTTAACATAAAAAAAGGCTGTTGAAATTGTTTTACAACGACACAAGTAGCGGCTTCTTCTCAGGAACTGGAACATTACATTAGCAAAAGAAATCATCCCAAATAGTGGCTTGAATATTATTGCAAGCATAGCTGCTGCAAATATTTTTTAAAAATTATTAAAAATGCTCAACGCTAATAAAACAGCCTCTAGGAACAGACATGCAGCATCAGTAAAGAAATTTTATAAAATTTTATAAAAAAAATGAAACAAAGACGAATCCAAGATGATTCCTATATATTCAAGAAGGGTAAGAAGAGCTGTAAACAACTGGAGAAGATTATTAGGTTGTATTTGCTATAGTCTGTGACTGTAGGAGTTAATATATAATATAGTTCAACAAATGCAATTGCTGTCAAATAAGCTCGTTGACCCATTACAACCCTTCAGTCAGGATTACGACCTAGTTTTTCACACCACTTTTGTTGTGTGTGTTAATTGTATACATGAGTGGCGAAACCTACAGTTTCCAGTCGACTTTTTCATGGCAGGTTTATTTACTCTCCGAGTTTTTGCCAGAAATCTGCTGAGAGGACGCCGTAAAAATATTTTTTTCTTTCATATTTTGTTTTGATGTCTGACCTGGGATACGAACCCGGGCTTTACGTCTAATAAGCCAACGCACTACCTACTAGACTACGGCGACTTCGAAATACTTTCCACTATTGCAGTGCTGATATGCCAAATTGCAACGTTGCTCTTGGGAATCAATGCAGTTGAATACTCTACTGGTACATCCACCGTCTCTTATGTGCAATAAAAGGAACTTGATTTGTTTTTCCGTATGGAATCTGCAAAATGGTAAATGGCAAATAAATGGGTTGCTTGCATAGTCATACGAATGGTCAAAGCCCTTAATTCTCAAGTACTCTTTTTGATTTTTAAGCAGATTAAAGAAAGACTACTGATAGTATAATAAGAATGGTAGCCGTGGCCAGCAAAGGAATACGGGAAGACATTCGATAATTCATGATCTAGGACACAGCAATCTTTCATGGGAAGGCACAAAAATATCAGCAGTCAATAGGATAACATGGAAATACTTTGCGGAAGCCATATACTACCAAAAGGGGTAATGGAAATAATAAAGGATTAGAAGCTACATAAAGAAGAATACTATATAAGGGATTATAAGGAATTGAGCTGGTGAAGTGTATTCTGAAATAATAGCAAAAGGTGGAGTGAGCCTTTCATGTATTATACTACTTGTCGTTGACCTAATTTTCATTCCTTTCTGTTTAAGATATTTTAGCATATGCTTCAATCGTTTCACTTCTTCATTTTAAAAATCTTTTAATGTTATTTTATGTTACAAATATCAAACAATGACTCAATTTTAATTGGAAGAGTTATTTTATTTCAAAATATTCATTTAAATGTGGGGGTTTCCCCTTAATTTTTTTTCATAAAATTTTAGTTAAATTGGCGTCACTCAATTTTTGGAATTTAAAATAAAAATAGAAAGAAATTAATTTTCTAAAAATGAATCATATTCTTGTTTAAAGTTTAGCTGAATATAGCACAACTCTGCATGAAATCTTAAGTAATGGTGACTTTTTTCTAGGTGTGTTACTACAAATGACTAGTTTTACCACATTTTTGCTGTTGTTTTCTAAGACAAATATTTAAATATTGTTGAAATACAATATTTTATTGCTTATTTTTTATTTAAATATTTATACAACGTAGAATTATTTAATTTATTTTGTAATTTATTTAAAAAAAAATCTGGTTTATTATAGAAAATGCTAGAAAGTCATGACTTCCATGGTATATGCATGTTTGTGGCTTAAGTCTTTTGTTAAAGGTTTTTCATTTTTCAATTTAAAGTTTGTGTCTTAAGTCTTTGGTTTGTAGTAAATGATGAAAGGTGGAATTAAAAAAAAAAATTTTTTTTTAAATGCTAATTATGATATAACACTGCGGATTTTAAGTGAGGTTTTCTTCATCATTTCATTTCATTACATTTCGTGTCAATTTTAATGTTTTTTTAAAGAAAATTTTATAAGTTTCTTGGTATGCCAGCATACTTCCTTAAATAGCAATTTAATTATTTTGTTTTAATGGCATTTATTTAAAAAAACAATAATGTTGTAGGCAAGCGTGCTGTTTAACAGCCAAAATGCGAATTTAATTTCTTTGTAATTTCCTTTATATTTTTTTTTATTTAATTTCGCAACTTATAATGACTTTCTCAATAGCCAGTTTTCGGATTGAAAACCTAATGACATAATGGACAAAAATATTTTGACATTTAAAACATGTTGTTGTCTTTTATTGTATAAATTAAAGAAATATGTTTAGGATTTGATTAACCACTAACGTAGAAATGAATTATTTTCTTTTTTTATCATTTTATGTAAAAAAGTATTTTAAATACTTGATTAAACGTATGTCAAAATTATATTTTTAATCATTTGATCATTTAAGGTGTTCAACTTTATGGTGTTAAAAGAAAGATCATATCTGATGTACTAAATTGAACCAGTTTTTCAATGCTATAAATCGCACAACATTGGAATGTATCAATAAAAACTTGGTGTTTATGCAATCGTCCATATGGAGGCCATCTTATACTTGGAATTATAATTTTTTGGGTCATATACAGGAAGAAAAATATGATTGGCAAACGATTTCTGCAGGAATTCTATGTCCATGCTGGTTTGATAGCTTGAAAAGGAATTTTTTTTTTTTTTGCAATTAATGAATGAATTAGTAGAGCATATGGTCTTCTGTAAATATCCATTATTTTAAGGCCTTAAATTATAGAATTTTTATGATTGCTGGCAATAACAAACACCAGTTTGTTTTACTGTATTTCAAATACAAACAATCCTTTATTGTCTCGTAACTGGATCTTAACTGTAGACGAAAAATTTTAAGAGAAAATAGCCGAATAACCTTTAAGTAGAAAGATTTCTTGCTCTTACATAAATTTTGTAAAGAAGAGAGGATGAATGACAATATTTAACTGAATTAAATTGCAATAACAATGCTGGTCATAGACTTTAGACAGCTTTAAAGGATATTGTTAGGAAAATGGAAATGGTGTTACATCGTCAAAGTCATTCTCCTTCAAGAGCATTCATCAGACTGTTTACTCTGTGATATAAAAGGCAAGACAAAGCAGGCAACGGGATCAGTAAAAATTCAGTCAGTCTTGTGTGCAGGCACGTTGGAAGATCGCCGTTGTAAAGATCTAACGAATAATTGACTAGTAATTGTCATTGTTTATGCAAAAGAGTGCAGACAGGAATAACAAGCAAAGCAATTGTTGTTGTTTACATCAAGTTGTGAACAGTGGCACACAGAATTGTGCGAACAATGAAGAATTTTAATTACAACTAAACACAAATTTATCTTTATTTTATTTGCAATCCACGAACTCATATTCTAAAGGTTTTTAAAAGGGTAAAAACGTAGCTTTTTTTTAAACCTCATACATATAGTGACACTCAACAGGAGTGTTCTTTTGAAATTAAATTGGTAGCAAAAACGCTTTTTATTTTATTTTATTACAAAATACCAAGTATATTCCCAGTGTATATTGGAATCATCAGTGCTCAGCATGGGAATCCTTTGGCAAATAAATGGATTGATTGTATAGTCATACGATTGGTCAAAATCCTTAATTGCCATGTACTCTTTTTGATTTTGAACAGAAATTCAATTCGGAAAAACAAATCAAGTTCCTTTCATTGCACATAAGGGACGACGGATGTACTAGTAGAGTATTCAACTGCATTGATTCCCTAGAGCAACGTTGCAATTTGGCATATCAGCACTGCACTAATGGAAAGTATTTCGAAATTGCCGTAGTCTAGTAGGTAGTGTGTTGGCTTATTAGACGTAAAGCCCGGGTTCGTATCCCAGGACAGACATCAAAACAAAATATGAAAGAAAAAAATATTTCTACGGCGTCCTCTCAGCAGATTTCTGGCAAAAACTCGGAGAGTAAATACAAAATTGCCATGAAAAGTTCCTCAAAAATCTGTCGTTCGGAGTCGGCTTTAAACTGTAGGTCTCGCCACCCATGTATAAAAATTAACGCCCACAACTTAAGTGGTGTGAGAAACTAGGACCATAATCCTGACTAAAGGGCGAATTATGTATGTGTGTATGTATTGGAGAATTAATTCAAAGATGACAGCATATGAGAGGTAAAGAATCTCCGTTTCTTCATAACAAGAAACGGGTGATATAGGGAATGAAAAGTCTTTCGGCATGCCTTGCAAAAGGGCAGTGGTTTATAAGTGCCTCACTATGGATGTCATGCGATTTGAGTAAAACATGCCATCTGTTCTCTCCTTATCCAAATGAGACCAGCATAGCGTAGCAATACAGAAAGTACTCTCATGCTCCTAACGCAACTAAACACTTCTGTACAACAAACGGAGAATGTACTGAAGCAATTGGAACATCTACTGCCTTTACAGCTCTCTGCTAGTCTAGGCCAGTTCATACCTTATGACAATATAACTATACCCATAGTGTCTATAATCCTGAGAATTTTCTAGCATTTATGAATGATTTGTACTGAATTTAGTAGTGAATGGTTTTCTATCATGTACTGGGTGACCATTCATCTTGTGAATTAATTTGTAAATCCGTATATAAAATAATCTTCCTGCCGAAACTTTAACTATCACTTACAAGTAAATAATTATTTATATGGGTAAAGGCTATTTATTATTTTCCATTCCCACAATTTAGTTTTCTTGTTGCAGTTAATGTATTCCATGAATAGGGTCCATCACAATCTTATGTCAACCTCAAACAAAACATTATAGACTGCTAAGAAAACATTCCTTTCTAATTTATTTCATCTGATTTGATACAATTCACTTGCCGTTACCTTAAAAAAACAAAAGACTTAAGCAAGAAACTTTTTAATTTAATTATTAATAATGTCTTGATTTTAAAGCATTTAAAAAAATATTTTTAAAAATATATTTTGACACTCTTTTTTATTGTTTCCGATATTATTTATGTGTGATGATGATTTTGATCAGATATTATCTAATACTTGATTAGCACTATGGTGTTACTAAACTGAACACACACTTTTAAAAATAAAATGCACACACAAAAATATGTTAATCTAAGCATGATGATGGCAAGGAAAGCTATTTAAGTGTTGAAATAGTTAATTTTTTTCTGTTTTTTTCTGTTGTTTGTTAATAATATATCAATAAAAGAGAAGAAATAAAGAAATAAAACAAATTTAAATTTTAAAAATTGCATCATTAGTAGTGGTGGGACAAAATGTTTTAAGAAATTTATAAAAAAAACTTTGATGGAACTAACAATATTATTAGCTAACATAAGTATTATACGGGTATTATGCATTATAAAAATTGATAAAAAAAAAATTATTTAAAAATTATGTTAATAAGGCAGATGTTCAGTTATAAATAACATATAAATTTTTCGCTTTATTTGTTGTTTTTTTTTAATAATTTGTGACATTAATTATAATACGGCAATGAACTCAATTTGGAAATAATTCTATTATCATTTTAATTGATTTTTATTTTGTTCTCATAATAGGAAACAAAAGACTTAAGAAGTAAACTTTTTTTAAGTTCAAATCTATTGTCGGTTAAACTTATAACGGAAGTATTAATTAATTTAGTTTGAGGCCTATTTTAAAAACAAATATATTTTCCCATGCATGTTTCTTAAGTCTTTCGTTGTACAGGGTCATAATCCATGTTCTTGTGCAACTTGATGTGTTGAGATATGTAGCAGCGTGTAATAGAAGTTCATCTGCTTGAATTTGAATACAGCTAAAAAGAGAATATAATTCAACGAATGTAGTGCCATATCACGTGCATGCATACATACATAATTGGCCATTACAACCCTTCAGTCAGAATTATAACCTAGTTTCTCACAGCACTTAGATTGTGTGTGTTATTTTTATACATGCAGTTTTAAAGATGACTTCTAACGACAGATTTGGACCTGGTTTTTGAACCATGGCCTCATGTCTGATAAACCAGCACATTACCTACTAGACTACGGTGACTTCAGTGCCATACCACTGTTTGCTTAAATATGCCATAGGCCCTTATCTAGAGTTCAGAAAGCTGTCACAACAACTTGTTGTTATTGCTGGATTAAAGTTAATTGTCTAATAAAGGCCTTGTCCTACCTCCCTCTCTCTTGTATGGATGAATTTAGGTTTAAAATCGCTATAGGGAGGGAGTCGCCGCGGTCTAGTAGGTAGTGTGTTGGCTTATTAGACGAAAAGCCAGGGTTCGAGCCCCAGGCCAGACATCAAAATAAAATACAAAAAGTATTTCTTCGGCTACTTCCTCTCAGCAGATTTCTGGGAAAAACTCTGAGAGTAAATAAAATTGCCATGAAAAGTTTCTCAAAAATCTGTCGTTCGGAGTCGACTTTAAACTGTAGGTCCCACCACTCTTGTATAAAATTAACACACACAACAAAAGTGGTGTGAGAAACTAGGACGTTGTACAATGGGCCAATTCGACCTCTGGGTACTGTACTTGTCTTAATTGACGACGTAGGGACGACAAGGGGAATACTGTCCTCGGTGTATCGTCTAAGCGCGATTAGACAGATAAGTGGCTTCAGGACAGTGTCTGATGAAGCGGTATTGGTATTGGCAAAGACAATACCAATAGACATACTGCCGGATGAAATTAGGCGGATATACTTCCGCCATCTCGAGTTTCTAGGACGAACTGCAGATATAAAGACAGAGAAACGAAGGACTTCTATGCGCAAATGGCAGTCACGATGGGAGAACGGTTCAAAGGGGAGATGGAGGACAAACATTGCGAGCTGAACTACTACGTGACCCAGTTTCTAACTGGTCATGGGTGCTTCAGGAAATACCTGCACAAATTTGGACATGATACTTCCCCTTTATGCACAAACTGTGTAGATGAGGAGGAGGATGCGGAGCATATTCGAACATGCTGCCCCAGATTTATATTTCCCGGAGAAACGAGTTTCCGACCAACTCGGCTAATGGAGGAGGTGTTGAATTCTAGGATTCTATGGAGCCAATACAGTCAGAGAATGGCTGAAGTTATGATAGAACTCCGAAGGCTGGCGGAACGGAGGCGAAATTTAAATTTAACTTAGTGTGACGAAGCTTTAAAGCTAACCCGCTCTCCGCGAAGTAATACCTTACGGCAGTCTCGCGGAGGGAGAGTGGTTGAAGTGTGTAGGGGGTGAATCGTGCACTCTTTTGTTGGAGCAAAAGTGTCTTTCGAAGATTCCCACTTCCGGCCCAAGACAAAAAAAAACTGACATTTTCGTTGTAGCATTTCCCTTTTGCTGAATGTAGAGTTTGTGTCATTCACATGGTTGCGTTGACTGAAATTATCCAATATGAGCTACTTAGTGTAAAAGTTCAATGTGTTCAAATGTGATCTCTATCGTTTACAATTTGATCTTTTAAAGAAACTAAACTCACATCGACGACCCATCAAAAATTGACTGCACTTGGCTGCGAAATGTAAATAAATCCGGAACCTACAAGATCCAACCATTATTTATTACGGTGCTTACAAAACTCTATTCTTGGTTATAAAAATTTGAACACTGAAAATCAATTGGCAGATGTTTTCGTCAATAAATCAAAGAAGGTATGTACTGGACTGTAATTGATTTACAATAAAGAAAATTTTTTTTGTTCAGGCAAATAAATTGTTTTTTAAATTTTAATGTTTTAATGCTTAAGTCTTTTGTTTTAATACCAAAATTCTTTCAAATTAAAATAAACTTTCCAGTATTTTATAAGATTCAAACCAGTCCTACAATACAATATTGAGATGTAATGTTTTGTAATAAATTTCAAGCCTAAACCTTGAATTTGATTTTCTCAAACACACATGAGCTTTTTAAACAAAACATCATTGTTTAATAAAAGACAAAAAACCGCGAAGAGAAAAAAAATTGTTGCTTCATTAGTCATATAAAACGATGAATAGTTGATGTGTCTTGGCTGTTGGTTTTAATATGCAAACCGGAACTTTTCAAAACAAATTAAAGTTTGGTGGTGGTAGTAGGTAGTCTGCAGCAAGCCTTGTTTTATTATTTGAAATCCAAACAACGTTGCTAGCATATGATAAATGAAAATGAAAGTGAATGAAAGTAATATTACAACACTTTTTTTCTATCTTTTATTCATTGCTGCTGTTTTTTTTGTTTTTTTTTTTTCTTTATAAAAGTCAAACAATAAAAAAATGAACTCTTTTTTTCATTTTCTTCTGCTTTGTGTTAACATTGAAAGCATTAAAGAGAAAGAAGAAGAAGAAAAAAACAAAGAAAAAATAGTTACGTTTCGTATAAGCTACACAGCCATAGAGTGTGTTGACTATAATGTTGAGTGTTTAAAGTTAATGTTTGGAAACTGCAAAACTATGTGCTGAAAAGTAGTCGATTTCTTACGTTTCTTTTCTTTAAATTACAAGAAAAAAATGTTTACTTTTCTTCCAAAAAAAAAGGAAAAAAATTTAAAAGAAATTATAACACGTGAGGTTATTGTACATTTGTTTCCAGCATACATACATATGTATGTACTTAAGTAAAGGCTTAAATTTATGCTTTAAACTTAATGTAAATAGCAAGTACTTCTCTTTTAAGGCTTTTGCTAAAATTTATTATTAAAAAAAAAATCTGCTACCAAAAAAAAGTATAAATTTTGTTAATTGTTGTGTTAAATGCGGACTTTTTTCCGTTTATCAAACTTAATGATGGCGACCAAGTGTGACGACTATTAACAAAAATCTTTTCAGTTTTTTTTTTTTTGTTCAGGTGTTTTTTGGCAAAAATACAAATACAAATTTTAGTAAAACATGTTAAAAACATACAGTTAGTTTTGCCCTGAACATGAAAAACAAAATCATCATTAATGTAAAGAAAAAAAGAAAGAAATGCTACGAAGTTATTAATGAATATTTTCTCTCTTTGGCATGTTATAATTACTTAATTGCTGACAAAACCAAAAAAACTGAAAACAATCTTAAAATCTAAAAATATTAGCAAAAAACAGATTAATTAATTAGCAATATACGTTGCAGATCTTTTTGGTATTATGCTATGTAATCTGGTATTTTGTATTTGAATATTTATTTGTTAGAAGACATTATTATAATAGCATTAATTATTATTCCAAACGTTACTGTCATATTTTGCTTTGCTGTTATAGGAAAGTAAAGAATGCTACGCAGTTTGCTAAAACAACTTGTGAAGTTTACAGAGGTAAGTAGGTTGGAGTGGTAACTTCGATACCAAAAGCTCACTTGAGCGCGCATAGGAATCTGCAGAGACAACGCTGTAAAATAGCAGCGAAATGGTTTGTTATTTTGATCTGTGCGTGCAATCTTTTACAACAGATTTGATGAAATGATGCAAAATATTGAAAAACATCAGTACATCAGCAGCAAGAGCTCCCACAGGAATCTACAGACACAACGTTGTAAAATAGCAGCGAAATGGTTTGCTATTTTGATCTGTGCAAGCAATCTCTTACATCAGATTTGATGAAATGATGCAAAATATTAAAAACATCAGTACATCAGCAGCAAGAGCTCCCACAGGAATCTACAGAGACAACGTTGTAAAATAGCAGCGAAATGGTTTGCTACTTCGATCTGTTCAAGCAATCTTTTACAACAGATTTGATGAAATGATGCAAAATTTTGAAAAACACCAGTACATCAGCAGCAAGAGCATTCCTAGAGATTAAGTATTCATTACCAAAGAATTATCAACCATTTGCTGAAGCTGAATACACAAAGAAGATCGATGTTTGGTTGTCACATGAATTCAAAATTTAATGAACCGAATTTCATTTGCAATGCACTGTTAATTCCATTTCTAAAGCGAATGATTACCGATAGTAGAAAGTGAATTACATTCTACAATAAAATGGGAAAAAATGGACGAAAGTTAAAGTTTCACAGATGGTGTCTAAGCCACGATTGACACTTGTAAACGTAATGATAAGTTTCTGATGGAATCGATATTTAAATTAGGCCGTAGGGCCATCTCTGTTATTGTATCTATTCTCACGGGTCATTGCATAGTTGGTATGGATATGCGGAGGGATTTTGCTTTTATGCTAATGACTTTCGAAGAAGTTGTCGATCAGTCAAGTAGGAAGAGAGTATTGCCTTCTTCATTTTCAAATGTCCATCATTGGCTTCTCTCTTTATTGGTAGCCTAAAGAGGAGATAGTTTTACTTGACATAAAATTGATTACTAGATTCATTGACTTTTCAAGGTTGTTTTTAGTTATGTACTTAAGTAATTATGAAGCATAGATTATTAGCTCTGGCATCATGGCATCATGATGGACCTGGCATCTGATGGCACACACAGCTGAACTTTGATTTGAATAAAGCTGTCTGTGCGTTTTGAAGTCGCCGTTGTCTAGTAGGTAGTGTGTCGGCTTATTAGATGTAAGGTCACGGTTCAAACCCCAGGTCAGACATCAAAATGAAAATATGAAGAAATATTTCATTGGCGACTTCCTCTCAGCAGATTTCTGGCAAAAACTCTGAGAGTAAATAGAAAATTGCTATGAAAAGTTTCTCAAAAATCAGTCGTTCGGATGCGATTTTAAACTGTAGGTCCAGCCACTCATGTATAAAATTAACACACACAACATAAGTGGTGTGATAAGCTAGGTCGTAATCCTGTCTGAAGCATTGTAATTACCAATTATGTATGTATGTATGTACGTAGGTAATTATGCAGCATCGATTATTAGTTTTGGGACATGGCATCATAATGGACCATGGCATCTGATGGTATACACAACTGAATTTTGATTTGAATAAAGATGTCTGTGGGTTCTATTCTATACTGCACTCGACATAGAACATAGTTTAAGCACTGCTGAATGGGAATGTCTCCTAACATAATGTTATATTTAATCCATATATTCAGGAAAGTAAATTAGGAATTATTTGGTATTGTCCCGAATTTCGGCTAGGAATACTGGATATAACGATATAAAGAAAAGAGAAAGAACCTGGATATAATGACAGAAGACTGCGTAAACTTTATAATAAAAAAGCCTTGTACTGAATAACGTAAAGTGGGACGATGTGGACAGCAAAACTCGATTACTGTTAAATGTAGCAATCTGAGTGGTATTTCTAGGATTACTAGGGTGTATGAAAATTCTAAAAATATTGAATTCCTTCCAATAGTGGCAAAAACACATAAATTAGGTCTGTCAACACTAAATGCGCAGAATAGAGTTAATGATAGCAACGTTTAATATATAACATGAGTAGACATTAACTCTTAAGGGCACTACATGAAATTGTGTTAGGTTAGGTTAGGTTAGAGAACGTGTACTTGTCAATTAAGTCAAGTACAGTACCTGGAAGTCGAATTGACCCATTGTACAATTTTATACATGAGTGGCGGGACCTACAGTTTAAAGTCGACTCCGAACGACAGATTTTTTGAGAAACTTTTCATGGCAATTTTATTTACTCTCAGAGTTTTTGCCAGAAATCTGCTGAGAGGAAGTCGCCGAAGAACTACTTTTTGTATTTCATTTTGATGCCTGGCCTAGGGCTCGAATCCTGGCTTTTTGTCTAATAAGCCAACACACTACCTACTAGACCACGGCACTACATGAAATTATTTCAAATAACAATAAATTTCAGAATGAGAAACTCTGGTATATTGCACTGTATTGAACATACCATTTTATTTACAATACTCCCAGCAATAATTTTCCTTTAAAAAATAGGAATTTATGGCACAATGTTTACTACCAATCTACAGGTTTTTATACACAAAACAATGTGTAACCAAATAATTACCTATCAATTGTACAAACTCTAATAAAAATACAATAAACGCCTTGCCTTCTCTAAATCTCTTTAAAATTAAAAAACTCAATTCCGAAAATTTGTTAAAAATCTTTAAACATCCAATCATGTTTCTTTAAATCGTTTGTTTCATTCATTAAATGAAAAATAAAACTTGCAATTAAAAAGTAAAACAAAAAGGCAATCAAAATGGAATTTTTTGCGCAAATGATATTTAAATTTCGATTAAATTTTATATGCAAAGAAACTTGTTTTACTTGGTTTTAATATATTGAAACAAAAGACTTAAGAAACAAACTTTAAACATGCCACAACTTGTATTTTGCAAGCAAAAGCAAAACGGATTTTATTGAACACATTTTTTAAAAAATATTTCAAAACGTAAAAATTAAAAATTATGTTTCAGGTTTCTTGCTTAAGTCTTTCGTTTTATAAAATAAATTAAATAATGCATGGGATTTTCAAGAAGAAAAAAACAAAGACAGCGTGGCTATAAGTTTTTGGAAGAGGTTTTTAAAGGTTTTACTCAACGTTTTTGAATTTAAAAAGTTAAATGAGTTAAGAATCAAACAATTTTGAAAAGCAAGTCATATCAATTCATAAGGGAATATAATGTTAATAGTGTTGGAGTCTTTATTTTCAAAATAGAACAGATTGCAATGACTTGTGCGATACTCTTTCGAATTGCTTTACAAATTCTAATACAAATTTACTTTTCCTTTAATTAATTCATGTTTGAAGTGATTTTTTAATTGAACTATTTTGCATCAGAGGTGTTATAACATTTGTCTCTCTAAGTTGCTTGAAAGATAACAAACACCAGACTGTTAAACACTAAGTAAAACAAGCTGTTAATATTTCTTTAATGCTTAATAAGTAAATACAACTATGATCCGTCTTGTGTTTTTTTGCTTCTTGTATTACTTTCAATAATCAACATCAACACTTGAAACCTGTTGACCAAGTTACACACATATGATTAATTGTTAAGAAAATACGGTAAATAATGTTTAAAACCAACAACAAATCAACAGAAAACAAAAAACAAAAAAATTATTAATAAAACTTGATTTGTTTTAAGCAGCTGCTAAAAACTTGTACTACTGACAGCCTTAGTAAAACATAAGGTGGTCCATGAAATGTAATGGGAAGCCAAAAAAAAAAGAAATTAAACCAAAAAGATAAGCAAACGAAAACGTAAAGGAAATAATAAATCCTGTTTAGTAAAGTTACTAAAAAAAAAACATCAAAAAGCATAGTTTCCTGGCTTTCAATTTATATTTCAAGCAAATGTATTGACGTCAATAAAATAGAATCTAAACAAGTTTTTTGTCTAGTCTCAGACCCTATTTAAATTTTATTTGTAATTATTTATATTGCGTGTATCTAAGGTTCATTTATGTTTAAATTCCTATTCAATTTGATTTCTTCAGACTTATGAAACTGCTTATTTTTAAAGCCTATTTAATATACATGAGTATTTAAATTTTATTTGTATCTTTTTAACGCTTTTTCTCTTTAAATCCCTAATCAAAGTTTGCATCTTAAGATGGTTTTTTATTTCATCGCTGAAATATTCATATCACCCCAAAACTTGTTAATCGCCTTACTAATCAAATGAGTTTTTTTTTTGTTTTTTTAATCAAAAAACCAGCTTTAACTAATTCAGATCTATTTTTTTATTCAAAAAATATTCAAGAAAAATAAAAAACAAAAAAACAAAAACAGTAACAACAAAAGTAAATAAAATTTAAC
The DNA here is from genome assembly GCA_936449025.2 of Sarcophaga subvicina. NCBI lineage: Eukaryota > Metazoa > Arthropoda > Insecta > Diptera > Sarcophagidae > Sarcophaga > Sarcophaga subvicina. Next base: position 110,358,175 of record OW388084.2, on the reverse strand, counting down.
AGCCTCATATTTTCTAAATAACCAGCCAACAAAAGAGCCAAAAAAACCTAAAAAACACGCAAAAATAAATGAACATTTTACAAAAATATTTGCAGTTCAGCACAACATTTTTCTGTTTTTTCGGTTTTTTAGTTTTCTAATGCCTTGATTGTGTATTTAAAACAATTTAATGATTTTTAGTTTTGCCAAGTACTTTTTGTGTATCAAAAAAACATGCATGCTCGTACTAATATCAGTTAGTATCTCTAGTTTTTCTAGAGCATAACAGTGAGATGGAGTGTAAGATTTAAAAGTATCAAATGAAAACTGAAACAATTTGATCATGTGAGCATATGAGACATTCCATGGCGAAAAGATCACCTCAATTTGGTGTAAATTCTTAGAATGGATACATACTTACATACTAGAGATCAGCAATGAATCCTTGTTCGCTACTTATAAATACTCATGAAATTTTGAATATAAATGAGTCAACAATATTGAAATTTGACTATGTACTCTGGATTCATTCGTACTCACTACAACGTTGATTTATAAGTACAGGTTGCAATGAGTATGCGTACGTATGTCATTCAGTACATCTAGTACACAATCTAGTAACCAGCGAAGGGCGTCTTACTCTCTCCAAGTGGAATTGAGCACATATTTAGGTAAAAGATCTCACGATTCCCCATGGTTACCGCATATGCTTTGATGCGATTACTTCTGGAGCAGAGATCAGCAATGAATCGTTTTATCGCTACTCATAAGCACTTATGAAATTTTGAATATAAGTGAGGCAACAATATTGAAATTTAACTATGTACTCTGATTCATTCATACTCACTACAATGTTGATTTATAAGTACAGGTTGAAATTAATATGCTTACAACGTTGACATCAAACTCTTACCCTTCGAAATACATATGTTTGATTCATAAGCCTACTCATTTAGATTCAACAACTTTAGAAAAATACTTATAATACTTATAAAGGATTCAAGTGACTCGAATCATTCATCAAAATATACAGTCTTAGTTGTTGTTGCATTTACAAAAAAGGAAAAAAAGACTCATAAGCAAAGTAGACAGACAGAGCAGCAAGCAGAGCAAACACACAACCTTTTAGTAAGTATTTTAGTCTTCGTACTCGAATCATACTTATTTTGTGCTTCGTGATACTACGTGTTGTTAAGTATGATGAATATGATGAGTACTTCAAACTTTGAATATGAGTAGAGGTTCCATGATATTAAAATAAGTATGAATGCGTCTAAGTATGAGAAATTATGAGTATGATTCGATTCAATTCGTCTTTTTGAATACTTATTGCTGATCTTTGATACATGCATATAGATATAACTGGTCATTACAGCCCATCAATCAGGATTACGAGCTACCTTCTCACACCACTTATGTTGGGTGTGTTAATTTTATACATGAGTCGCGGGACCTACAGTTTAAAGCCGATTCCGAACGACATTTGGAAACTTTTCCTTGGCAGTTTTATTTATTCTCAGAATGTTTGCCAGAAAACTACTGAGAGGAAGGCGCTGAAGATTACAGATTTTCATTTGTTGGAGATGTCTGACCTGGGGTTTGAACTACCTACTAGACTGCGATGACTGCTCAGAATGAATATTTTATTGAAATTCACGAAATCTTTATTTCAAGTTAAAGAAGGTTTTAGAAGTACCTTAACAAACTTTGTTTCGTATCAAAAATGCAGCAGGATTGATATATTACGTACTGGAGGTCTCATGTAAACCAAGCATGCCACAGAATGCTTGCAGAAAAATCTTGCGGTATAATAAAAAGCTGCTGCATTAGGTTCATGGCATAATGGACGGGCCAATGGGGCCGTTTTATATGTAGGAAGGAGAATTTCAAAACAATGCAGGTGGAATTAGATAAGAAGTGGCACGCGTGGACATAATCCAGGCAGAGAAAACAAGACCTACAGCAGTGTTAGAGGCTCTTATAGATTTAAGTAACTTGTAGCGAAGACTAGAGCTATGGAAACTATAATTAATATAATGGGAGATGGGTATAACACAAGATTCACCAGGGAACATCGTGGTCTGATTGATGAAGTGGCTGACAGGTTCCTTCTTAACAGTCAGATCCGGTAGGCTTGATTTTGGTAAATGCTTTGAAACGAGATCACATATATAGAAATGAATGGGGGAATTTGTCCACTGTATGACAGCAAAAGTCTTAGTACTCCAATATATTTTGACCGGAAAAGTCCCCACAGGCTTAATACTTTTGCACTAAGTCCCGATGTGACTTCAAGAAAGTATTTAGATCATTTGAAATCGTTAAACCTCAAACAAAAGTCAACCGAAAAACTTGCTCATGGTGCCACCAGAAAACACTAAACAAAACTTGTACATTCAATTTCAAATGGGTTAAATATAGGGCTTGGCCTTAAGCGATATTCTACTAAATACAAGAGATAACATTTTTTTATATTCGGCCTTTGAATTTGAAATTTACTCAGGTTTCTCCTTGGGGGTACCTATGGAGTCATTTGAAACTTTTCCTTATTTTCTCTTGTTTTATGAAAAACATTAAAAAAAAATTTTGTTTTATAATACAACAGAAATAAATTAATAAAATAAATATAAAAATATTAATTTTTTATACAAACTGTTGGTTAGAATTCATGAAATTGTCAAAATATTATGGAGTACTAAGACCTTTGCTGTCACCTGTACGTTCTTAAGAGAACTAGTTTACCCAAATCTTTCTGTGAAATGGAAAGAGTAATTTGGACAATAGTTTTAATATATAATGAGGAAAAGAAAAAAAGGGTTGATTTAGGCCTTTTGGTAGGAAATTATAGTGCGAAGAACTTTGTATCTTGCAGTCAATCCAGAAATAGCTTGAGAATATTAACCATATTCCTGACTGAGTAGTATGAGCTAAAAGAACGTGTATACAGAACAGGATTCACTTCAAGTGCAATATGAAGATTATGTGATGAGGACAAAGAAGTATCAGAACATATACTTAGAAACTGTGCAGTGATAAGTCATTTCGGAAGGGAATACCTGGGAAATTATCAGGAATTTGTAACCGAAATTTTTCGAATAATCGATAGTTTTAAATCTTTTTCTAATTCTTGTATACATAATGATCAAAACTAAGTTTTTGCCAGAGGTCTTTTGATATAGTTTATCCTAAAACTATTAATTGCTTTCACAAACAATTTTTGAATTTTTTAGGAAAACATTAATGTTATCAAATAGCACAGAATTTTCTTTATTCACTTGAATTCCACACCCTTTTCAACACTTCAAATATAAAAAAGACGACTATAGACCCGTATTCATTGTTAAAGAAAAGGATTTGATTACAATATTTTCAAACAAATTATTATGAGTTGATGATCAAGTTTGTTGCTTAAGTCTTTTGATATTAACCTGACTGCCTACACATTATTTGTTATTGTTTTTATTGTAAAATAACCCATATATTAGAGGAGTAGTTAACTACAAAAAACATACATTTCCATAGATTTGTAATAAAAATTGTAAATAAACAAATTTTCCAACAAGTTTTTCTAGTTTTTCTTGGCTTTTTAGTATTTCAATATCTTTTTTGAAGTTTTGGTGTGTTTTGGTAGTTGTTGTTTAAATTGTTGTTTTTATAGTATTTGTTGCGTTTGAAACTCGTGCAAAGTCTCTTAGCAAAGATTTTTTGTGAAACAATTTTTAAACAGCATACGTACTATTGATCGGCTTTAAACTAAATGTATAACAAGATTGGGATTACACGAGTCGATTCGATGTTATGAAAATTGTTGTTGAATTGTAGGTTTTTTTTTGAGTTGTTGTTTGCTGTTTTCCAATCAACCTTACATAAGTTTAGACACCTGCTGTAGGCTTAAAATATTAAAATAAAATCAAATTATAAATTGAAAACATAAGAAAAGAAAAAATTTATTGAAAGGGAAATGTTTTCTACGCTAAATAGCTTAAAGCAGAGAAAACATAGAAAAAAATTTGTTTAAATATGCTCTATTTAATTTGATTTTTTTGTTAATTTAATTGCTAATGCCTGAGTACCATGCATTAAAACTCATACAAAAGAAATTTCATCCAAAATGAAAGAAAACCTGCTGCTTAAGCTTCCTTTTCATTGCTAAGTTTACTTTAAAAAAGACTGTAATTTGTGGGTTTGCATGTTAACTTTTAATTGCTTAGGAAAAGTATTTTCTTTCACCAAACTGAGTACACAAAAAAGTACTCAGCCATTAAGTTTTGTTGTGAAAAAAATAACAAACAAACTCTGCTAACTAAGCATCATCAATGTGAAAATTTGTAAAAAAAAACACAAGCAAAATTACAAAAAAATTTTTTTCATTTTTATAAATTTTTAACAAGAAAACTTTAATTTAAAAAAAAGGAAATTTTTTTCCTGCTTTAACATTCAACAATGAATGCGTTTGTTGGTAAGAAAAAAAATAAGTGGCATTGAAAACTTTTTTGATAAACCACACTCGCTACCTATCATTCATTGCACAAATAATAGCGAGTCAAACAATGTCAAGTGAAATGTTATAAAGAAAATCAACGAAAAGAAAGTTTTGTTGTTGTTTTTTTTATCGTAAATAATAATAGTGTGGTTAAAAGAAATTAAAACAAACAAAAAAGTAGAAATTATTAATAAATAATAAATATTTTTCTCTCTTTTTATACGTATTTATTCAATCATACAAAGTAATTGTCAGTTTTGATTAAGAAAAAGAAATTGAAAAGAAAAATAACAAAGAAATTAATTTGTATGCCAAGAGCATTCAGCTGCTATGAAATAAGAAAAATAAATTTGTAAATATAACGTCATTGATATTTTATTTTTAATAAAAATAAAATGTAGCCACTCACTACTGACCGCTCTTATACTGTGTAAAACGTTTGGCATAGTTAGGTTAGGTCTGAGTGGTAGCTCTGATTTCACAAAGCTCACTTGAGCACGCATAGCGGCCCGTTGCCGGGTGAACGCAGTCTCTGTATTGACCAAGTTCCACCAAAATCAGGGAAGAGGAAGAACTTGGTCAGCGCAAGGGCTGCACTTTGACAACTCTTTGACAACGTTTGACATAATTAACCATAATTTTTCATACAAAATATCCTCCTATTTTTATTTAAATTTCAGTGCCTCCAACATCTAAAAAGTGGTATAAGTTGTGGCTAATAAGATGCAATTAATTGCTACTATTAGTAATTAGGACTAATCGCTGTAGCATAAGGCAAAGCATGATGGGCAAATAATATGCCTGTATTACGTTTTATGTTCTATTTCGGGAAATCAGTAATGTTGGTTGTTTTCCATGGGATGCATACATACATAATTGGTCGTTACAACCCTTCAGTCAGGATTACGACCTAGCCACTTATGTTGTATGTGCTAATTTTATACATGAGTGGCGGGACCTACAGTTTAAAGTCAACTCCGAACGACAGATTTTTTGAGAAACTTTTCATGGGAATTTTATTTATTCACTTAGAGTTTTTGCCAGAAATCTGCTGAGAGAAAGCCGCTGAAGAAATACTTTTTGTATTTTGTTCTGATGTCTGGCCTGGGGCTCGAACCCTGGCTTTACGTCTAATAAGCCAACACACCACCTACTGGACTACGGCGACTTGCCTATAGGAAACATGATTTCAATTTCTGATCTACAAATTTTCTGAGTTTCCAAGGCTTCACATCAAAGCTGCTATACTTTAAATGATCATAAAGAATCCGTCTTTCATTGCGAATAAAACAATGAAGCTGAAATGTTATCATGTTGCGTAATTAAGCGTTTAAAGTATTGCGTTATATTATATGATTGAGAGCATGTTTATACCACAAGAAGTCCAGTTAATTAAAGCTGAAAAAAATAAGGCAACTGGTGATAAGGAATCACAAAATAACCATTATAAAATTTATTGTAGTTATAGCCATATCAGTTAACCTTATTATGGATATCATATGTACTTAATCTTCTCAATTTCGTTTAGGATAACCATTCCAATAAGCTCAAAAATGTTGTGAGAAGCGTTAAATCAAGGACATATGATTATACAGTCTAAACAAAACTTCTGTAGTTCTAATGGAAAATAGATCAACTTCTTCTTCACAGTATTAACTTTAAACAAAGTACCATTGGCAGTTAGAATAGAAAAAGTCTTGAATTTATGGTGGTGAAGAGCCACGATGGTAATTCTTGACTTTAAACTCAAGCATATTAAACAATTTTCATCATGATTTTCCAGAAGTTTTTATATACTTTTCAGATAAAAAGGTTTAATTCGTGTCCAAATAAATCATTTAGATACCTTCAAGTGAAAGATTAACAACGTATATAGTAAGAAGGCTAGGTAACAAAAAAATTCTAGGCAAGGAGTAAGATTTAATACAAGAACCCAGCGTATGAATTCTTTGAAGATGTAGCTTCTAAGCTTCTTTCTAAGGCCTACTATACCACACCAATTACTTAATTAAAGCGAAAAACTTTGTTATTGAAACCCAGACAAAGTAAATGAAAAAAAAGAAACCGTGATAAAAGAAAATAATTTAAGACTTATGGAAGTGCTATGCACCTTTTAGTATCTCATATGTGCAGAGCCTTTTACCGAATTGAAGAATACTCTTTTTAGCGTCAATAGAAAGCATTTTTCGACGCTTGAAAAAGTGGAAACCTTAGCCGATGTTTTATGCAAGCGCTACGATTCTTAAAATATCTTATGAAGATTCAACCTTCTTCTACAAAGAACCCGTCATTCATCGAGGAGAAATCGTTTGATTCGCCCCACATGCTCTGCAAAAATCCAAATAACATATATTCTAGACCTCCGTTACCAACCTAACATCACAATGTAATGCAAGGGACCCGGTCACTAGTTCAACGTTGGGTTTACTGAGACCCAGCAGCGGACTAGTTTTACGACCATCGATAGATGGCCAATATGTTTCAACAGATTTTTCTTTTACCGAATTGAAGAGAATAGCAAAACTTTTCAAATAAATACTACGATTTATAACTGCTTAACGAGAACGTTCATTTAAATTTACATTGAGCCTCTGTAAAATAAGCTGGGCGCCCTAATTTTTCTTTCAGGAATTGAGTATTCTTTGCAACAATTATAGTTTGCCTAAAACCACTTGTTTTAGAGAAGTTGGCCATTACATACATACATACGTAATTGATCATTACAGACCTTCAGTCAGTATTATGATCCAGCTTCTCACACCACTTATATCGTGTGTCTTAATTTTATATATGAGTGGCGGGACCTGCAATTTTTAAGAAATTTTTTCATGACAGTTTTTGTATTTACTCTCAGAGTTTTTACCAGAAATCTGCTGAGAGGAAGTACCCGGAGAAATATTTTTTAATATTCCATTTTGTTGAATATGCCTGACTTGGTGTTTGAACTGAGGCCTCGCTCTAATAAGCCAACACACTACCTACTGGACTACGCCCCTTAATTATGGACAATGTGCAGGTGTCTTAAATCTTTTGCTTCTAATTCGTACATAGAAAAAATAAATAAAATAAAGGATTTTATTTAAAAAGTCAAGTTCGTGCCTTAAGTCTTTTGTTTTCTCTGTTAAACATGGAATTAAAATCCTAAAAACAATTTCTCCTTAAACAAAGTGTAGTTTTACTTGAGTTTTGTAAGTCTTTTAGTTTTTCTATTATAATGTCAGGCCTTTCCAAATATTTCATCGCTTTCATTAAGACGTGCTTGTAAAAATTAAATTTTGTTTTTCATATTTCTATGCCAATTTAAGGACCATCTTCATTATTTCATTTACGATTATTATGTTAAACAATTTTGTTTTACAACATTGTGTATTGTGCGACTGCAACTACTGCCCTAAACAATTATTTGCTCATGGCAAGCTTGTGCCATAAATAATTTAAACACAGAAGAAAAACGAGAAACAACAACAAAACAAAACCAAAAGTAAACAATTTTGCAAATAAACAATAAAACCAACAATTGATTTTAATGTTGAGAAGTGAAAAAAAAGAAAGACAACAACAGCAACAACAACAACGGAAGTAAAAATACAACTAAATAAACCAATAAATAATGGAAATAGAAAGAGAGAGAAAGAACGAGTTGAAAAATCTTTGAAAATTTAAAACAGCGCCTGCCAAACTACAGCGTATAGAAAAGTCAAATAAAAGGAGAAGCTCAAAGCCAAATGAAAGACACATTGCCAGACAGACAGAGAGACAGACAGACAGACAGAGAGATGGATAGTTTTGTTAGGCCATGTCTTTGCACACAAAGTGAAAAACTAATGTACAAGCAAACAAATAAACAATTTTTAATGTCCATCTTTATTTCGCTAGACGGCTGGATTTTATACATCAAATAAGCAATAGAAACCCTATTGTTTTGTGTAAACAAATTCACTGTAACAGCAACAACAACAACAACAACAGCAATAACAAATAACTGCCGTAATAATAGCAACAACTATTAATAATAAAAAAACGAAGGCACACAGAAAATATAAACAAAATACAAACAAATAACTTTGACAGTTTAGAAGAAGCAGCAGAAGACTTTGAAAACCAAAAAAAAAAAAACAACGACAACAACAGTCAACAACAGCCAGTAGAAGACCAGAGACCCTAACAAGTTGCGACAAGTTAAGACAAGACACAACACAACACAACAACATGCCAAGTTAGAAATCCAAACATATTGGAAACCAGTAGTAACAAGCGGTTTACCTTAGCATCGCTTTTAAATTTCTTGTTATTTTTGTTGTAGTTGTTGTTGTTTTTTTGTAGCCATTGCTAACGCTTCTATTTCAATAATTTTATACGTTTGCGTTTTTGCTTATAGTGTTGCTAGTGGTTAGCTGTTGTAGGTTGTTTTTATATGCCGTATAATTATTACACTTTAAGATTATAATCAATAGGGAGAAGCTCAGCACACTTTTTTTCATACTAACAAGGCTTTTTGGGGTTTTTCTTTGTCTTTGTTTTATTTGCAGCGACCAAATGTCAAGAGTTTCATTTGCCTTTTCGGCATGAAGTGTACATTTAAGAATTTTTGTGAGAATTTGTTTTTCCTAAGAAATTGTGTAGAGAAGATGATGTTGATTTAATATTAAAGAAAAAATATTCCTTGTATATGTCATATAATTAAACGTGACACAGAAGAGATGTTTGGCTTTTTAAATATAAATTATAATTGGATAGGATGTCCCTGCCATATATGAATTTGATACCAAATTTGGAGCCAAATGCAGGCCTAGTAAGACAACTATTTATAGCGTATTAAGCGAGTTTAGTTGGCGGACTGTCGTTGAAGACTAAGGCTGCAGGTTGGACCAGAGATTAGGCCCATTGTAATAACACAACTTAAGATTGAACCTGGGGATCAAACATTCCCTACAGGAAACCATTCCAGCTTCAAAATAAATCATAATGTTGCACAAATTTTTAGTATTGAGTTTTCAGTCAAATACATACATACATACGTACATAATTGGTCATTAGAAACCTTCAGTCAGGATTACGACCTAGCTTCTTACACCACTTATATTGTGTGTGTTAATTTTATTCATAAGTAAAGGGACCTACACTTTAAAGTCGACTCCGAATGACAGATTTTTGAGAAGCTTTTCACTGCAATTTTATTAACTCACTCAGAGATTTGCCAAAAATCTGCCGAATCTGTCGCCGAAGAAATACACTGCCCTGCAAATGTGGACTTTTTTGTGCAAATAAGATGGCTCCAGGTGTTTCCGAAGGCATTTTGCGCGCTAAACACGAATCTGGGAATCTTTCCATCACGTCAGGTTTTCGAGAAAAAGGATCCAATATAGCGGTCGAGGTTTATAAAAATTAATCAAACCATATTGCATCCGTCATTTTGAATTTTTTAAATCCGAATGAAGATCTGTAATCAGTGACCCCAAAAACTCCTGAGTAACAATTTTCAAGTAAATCTGATTAATTTTTAAGGACCGTAATGTGTTTCTTTTTCTCTTGCACCCCTTGATATAAACCCACCCCTTCCTTCAAGGGTGCATGCAAACCATTTGGCTTTGGGCTCATTCGTGTTCAGCACACAAAATGCCTTCGGAAACACCTGGAGCCATCTTATTTGCAAAACCCATGCAGGGCTGTAATATTTTTTTATATTTTATTTTGCTGGAGAATTTGAATCGTGTTCACACGTCTGATAAGCCGGCACACAACCTACTAGACTACGACGACTTCAGGAAACCATTCCAACTTCAAAATAAATCTGGTTATTGTACAAATTTTTATTATTGGAAATTTAAGTCAAATATGACAGCAAATAAAAGGTCAAGTACCACCCCGTCTTCATGGTAAGAGCTGGGCACTTACATCTCCTCCTTAAATCCCTAGCACTTGCAGGAATCATTCGACGGAAAGCCATGTTCATAGTCATGCCTTCTAATAGGACTGTCGTTTGTAGATTTGCAGTAGTATGTTGGAAAGCCATGTGATTCAAACAAAGAAGACAATCAGTTTCCTGCTAAAATCCATAGCACCTGCAGTAATCATTCGACAGAAAGCCATATTCATAGTCATGCCTTCTAATAGGACAGTCGTTTGTAGGTCTGCAGTAGTATGTTGGAAGCTTTGTGATTCAAACAAATAAGACAATCAGTTTCCTGATAAAATCCATAGCGCCTGCAAGAATCATTCGACAAAAAGCCAGGTTCATAGTTATATCTTCCAATAGAACAGTCGCTTGTAGGAACAACAGTAATGCGTCGGAAAGCCATGTCATTAAAGGAAAGAAGACAATCAGTTTCCTGCTAAAATCCATAGCACATACAGGAATCTTTAGACAAAAAGCCAGGTTCATAGTCATGTCTTCCAATAGAACATTCGCTTGTAGGAACAACATTAGGGCGTCAGAAAGCCATGTCATTCAAGAAAAGAAGACAATCAGTTTCCTCCTCCAATGCACAGCACTTTCAGGAATCATTCGACAGAAAGCCAAATACATAGTCACGCATTCCATTGGGACAATAGTTTGTAAGAACCGCAGTAGTATGTTGGACAGTCATGTGTTTCAAGAAAAGAATACAATCAGTTTCCTCCTCAAGTCCCTAGCACCTGCAGGAATCGTTCAAGAGAAAGCTAGGTTCATAGTCATGCCTTCCAAAAGGACTGTAGTTTGTAAGAACCGCAGTAGTATGTTGGATAGCCATGTGAGTCAAGGGAAAAAGGAAATCAGTTTACTCCTACAATGCACAATGCTTTCAGGAATCATTCGACAGAAAGCCAGGTACATAGTCATGCATTCCATTAGGACAGTAGTTTGTAGGAAACGCAATAGTAGTTTGGAAAGCTACATACATATGTGTTTCAAGAAAAGAAGACAATCAGTTTCCTTTTCTTATCTCTTGCAATACTGCAGTTTCAGATAGTTTGCTGAGATCATGCAAATTGTATAGAATCGTGGACATGTAATACGAGACAATACGCCAGATATGTAAACAAAACGCTTAATTCTATTATAATTTGTGTTCTTGTTAAAAAAAAAAAGCTTAGGACGATAAAGAAAAACCCCGTAAAAAATCCTTTTTAAAGTATATTTGAGACTAGGGATACTTCCCTTTCTTTACTTAAGTTTTTTTCATATTTCTTCCAAAGTATTATATCACACTTTAAAGGATGGGACATGTTTGCCATTTTTTTCGCTTCTTTTTTATTTCTTTGTGCAATAAATATTGATACAACGTTAAGGTTGATGACTTTAAAATCAAACAAGACAAGGCAAGACAAGATAATAAAAAAATCTTTTAAAATATATGGGTGACTGCTTAAAAATTCTAATGAAATTTTCTCTTTTTGTCTTTAACAACAAGAAAAAGAATATTTTCAATGACTAAAATAAGATTTTTTTTTCGTTTTTTTTTTCATTCAGCATGGGAAACATATCAATTTCATGCTGGGCTTTTAACACATAAAATACGTGAATAAAATCTGAGTGTGGTACAAACAAAACAAGTGTAAAAAAGCTACTCACCTTGTGCGTTAACGTAACTGCTCATCATCATCGTAGTCATCATCATCATCGTCATGAACTGCAGTTGAAAAACGAAGAGTATTAATGGCAGCAGCATTTTGCCAGCCTTATACACGTTAAACATTTTAAAAGGTGGTCGTTGTTGCTTTAAAGCCGGTAAAGTCATTATTTTTTTTTTGTTAATTTTTAAATTGTTGTTGTTGTTTTTGTTTTTCAACAAAAGACAAGTTTTAGCACAAATTTATTTTTTGGGTTTTTTTTTATTCAAATTAAATACAAAAACAAAATTTAGAAATAAAAAATTTAAAAAAAAAAATAATTTTGAAAATTTTTAAGTTGCAGTCTTGTGTATATAAAACATGTCTTCTTTTATGGAAATGAAATGTTATTTTAATATGAAATTTAAAGCTAAAATAAATAAAATTAAAAACAAAATAATTAATGAAATTTAAAGAAATAAATTTTAATTTTTTTATTTCTAAGAAACATATAAGGAATTATAAAATTTAATTATTTTAATTAAAAAGAATTGTTTTTTTAATTTTTTAAACATAAAATTTGTGTTTTAACTTGTATTCTTTAATGGTTTGTTTTGTTTTTTATTTTGTTTTTTATTTTTATTTAGTATTTGTAATTCACCTTGATTTTTTTTGTTTTTGTTGTGTTTTTTTTTAATTTGTGTTTTTCATACTTTAACCATTCATTATTTCAATAATTCTTTTTTTATTTTTTTGTATTATTTTCCAAGCTTTTTTTCGCTGCTATTATTATTGCTTATTGGCATTTAAAACATTTCAATATTTGTTGTTTTTTTGTTTCTTAATTTAAAATAATACAAAATTTCTTAAAGCTTTTTGTTTAGTTTTATTGGTTATATCGTTTTGAAATTTTCTTATGTCGTGTTATTTCCACTTGTTTAACACACAAACGCGTTTAAATAAAAAACTTCTTAAAGGTCATACTATTTTTTTTCTTTTTCTTTGATAGTTTTTGAATATGTAGTTATTTTAGTAAAGAAAAAAATTTTTATATAAAAATGTTTTATTTGTCATTAGATTTTAAGTGTTTTTGTATAATAAATAAACAAAAGATTTAAGACACGAACTTGATTTTACTCTTAACTTAAAAGCTACATAAGCTTTGTAGTGTGGTCTCAACTGTAAGTGTGTATGTGTATGCGAGTAAAAGGCAAGGTAATATCGAAATATTAATGAAAATTGGTTCATTATTTATTATATTTTTTTTCTTCTTATTTCTATAAATAAAAACATTCTATTGTTTGGTATTATAAAAATCATTCAAAGCAAAAATTAAGAGTTATTACAGGCAAAGGTGTGGTGTGTTTAACATTTAACAATCGAACACACGAAAATTGCTCTGGTTAAAGTTGTTCAATTATTAATAAATAATTGATAGGGCTTTAGAAAATCGAACTAAGGTATAAAGACCACCTATAGATGATAATTTTTCATGGCAATGTTTCCTACACAGTGAAAAATATGAAATTTTCCTAATGAAACAGTGATTTTAGTGTAGAATTCTTAAAAGAAAAATAATTTTCATGTCATCATAAAATGCACCCTACATTTACTCCACATAATTTGAAAGCAGAAATGAGGCAATCACTAATGACATCTGATAAATCTGTAGAACTCGGTATACTGTATCAGAAGTCGCCGTAATCTAGTAGGTAGTTCAAACCACAGGTCAGACATCAAAACAAAAAAAAAGAAAAAATATTTCTGACTTCTCAGCAGATTTCTGGCAAAAATAAATAAAATTGCCATGAAAAGTTGCTCAAAAATCTGTCGTTCGGAGTCGACTTTAAACTGTAGGTCCCATCACTCATGTATAAAATTAATACACACAAAATAAGTGGTGTGAGAAGCTAGGTCGTAATCCTGACTGAAGGGTTGTAATAACCAGTTATGTATGTATGTATGTATACTATAAAAGAAGTTTAAATATTAAGCTGAATCTCTAAATAAAAAAGAATTCTAACAAATATATGCTAAACGAAATAAAATATCGCACTATGGTTGTAAACTTGCAAAGAAAATCCCAACAATTTAATCAAAAAAAATGTGTATTTAATTAGGGCAGCTGTCTCAGGCTATGTCGAGAGGGTAATAATATCTTTTACTGCATATGAGGAATACTAGTTTGGCTGGTATTTACACGATTACAGTCTTTTCGAAGATTAAATAGAGAGAAAATCACTGTGGACCTGTGAAGAAATAGTAATACGGGTAATATGAAGAAGTGGATTATGCCACCACTAGGTCTGGGAGAGTAATAATATTTTTACAAAGCTTTACGAGAAAGGGTTTTGTAATGTAACAGTAATGTGTTATCGAATCTTTTTCTTGGTATAATCGTAGATAATTTTAACAAGTTCTTTATATTTGGCTTACATACGCAAAATAATGGTCATAAAGCAGTTGGAAGGTTTGTTATGTATCCCTAAGCTATAGTCACTCCTAATCATGACAAGAGTGGCAAACTTTAAGTGTAATGGAGTGATTAGGTATTAGGACTACAATGGTGAAGTCGCCGTAGTCTAGTAGATAGTGTGTTGGCTTATTAGACGTAAAGCCAGGGTTCGAGCCCCAGGCCAGACATCAAAACAAAATACAAAAAGTATTTCTTCGGCGACTTCCTCTCAGCAGATTTCTGAGATTTCAAAAACTCTGAGGGTGAATAAAATTGCCATGAAGAGTTTCCCACCACTCATGTATAAAATTAAGACACATAACATAAGTGATGTGAGAACTAAAACACAAAATGAACATTAAAAATCAGTACTATTCTCTAATAAGTATTCTGTTAGATTAGGAAATATTGATTGAAACCAGTAACCTCAAGTCTCCATCATAAATGGTTCGACTCAAAATTTTTAGGGCCTAATCTGAAATCTTTGAAAGAACTAGTCTTGTCCACAGAATGATAACGACTCTTATTTGTAGCAATCAAAGGAAGACGATTAATAGTCTGGCCGACTTTTACTGGCCAAAGGTTTTATTATGCCAACCTTCAAAACATCCATGTAGCCTGTGACTCACTATATGTATTGCTGGACTCAATAAGAGTTGTCATAGACTTCTAAAACTTAACAAATATAACCTTTACCATTGTAAAGTAAGCAATGGAGATATGACCATGAGCATGCACCTCTGAGGTGAGTTACAATGAATATCTTTCTTTCTTGAGTAAGACTCTCGCAGTATAGCTGCAAGTTCAAGCAAAAAGATTAGTTTGCCTAGAGAACTAGGTCATTAAATTTATTCGAAACTTGGTTTTTCAAGAGTGCACAATATGCTTGAGTCACAGTATGCTTCTAATCATGATTTACAGATGAATTCATAACTATTTTGCCTTTTGGCTGTTGCTTAAAATCGTATCAAAAGACAAAATAAAGTATTCAAAGAGTGAACAAAATCTATAGTAGATCACAGACTACATACTCTGATTTTGTAAAGCTTAACAATATAAATTTACTAGGGTTATTAGGTTCCAAAAACGATCTACTAAGCCCCTATAGTAGTAATAAGGACAAATCCTTACACAATTTTTAGACAGTAATTTGAATGTTAATTAATCACAGACTACATGCTTTTTTTTTGTACCACTTTTTTTTTACTAGGGTTAGTAGGTTCCAAAAAGATCTACTAAGCCCCTATAGCAGTAATAAGAACGAATCCATATCCTGCATACTACGATCACCTATTAGCAAAGACTTAGAAAAGTTTCTTAAAAGTTCAGTTACTTAATTGACTCCTACTGTAATATAAATGTTTATCTAATAATTGAGAATAGTTCTCTAATTTCATCCCAAATTCATGGCAAAAATGCATTCAGAGTTACTCCATTTGACAATCTGGAAAAAACGCATTTAATTCTAGTGTATGCTGTCGAACTCAATTCGAAATTCTGTAGCATTAAAATTAATTTTAACTGTCCCAGGAGCCATTGATTGTTTATAAACTAAGGTCCGGTATCCAAGACAGCTGACGACATTTGGCGACAAGTTGTTATCAAAATGTCAGAATAAGTGATAGGTGTCTTATTATTATAATTATCTCTCACATATGATGCAATTAAATACTTATCACATTTTACGCTGTGGTGTCATTATTTACTTCTTTGAATTTACTTTCAATTCTGATAAAAAAAAACGCATTTAAATTTTTTATGTACACTCAGATGACAGTGTTATAATGGTAGCATTTTTAAATAAATCCGTTTGCTAATTTGCTGAAATTACGTTTGTTTGTTTATTTATTTTTTAATTTAGAATTCATACAGTGTATTTTAGATTTCTTTTATATTTATTTTTTAATTTATTTTAAAAATATATTATTTTGCACTTATTTTTACAATTCCGTTTGTGTTGTATTTTTTTCCTTTTTTCTGTTTATCTTAAACAGGTTGCAGTTTAGTCATTATTTTTATTTTTGTGCTCGTAAGTGTATTAGATTTCAAAACACTTTATTTTTTTTTTTATTAATAATAATTTATTTTATAGTATTTCTTATGGTTTAAATATTTATTTTTATTTTTTTATGTTTTTTCTTTTTTTAATTATAAACATATTAAGCGATTAAATTAGATCATGCCTTTCCAAAAATAAAAAAAAATCTCAAACTCATGCAAAGCAAATACAAAAGACTTAAGACACATGCACTTTGTGTTTATTTAATTTCAAATCGAAGTTGTGTTGTTTGTAGTGTTTTATTTTAGTATTTCTTTCAATAATTATTATTATTATTATGATTAGCAATATTTCAGTATTTGTTATTACACGCTTGAATGCAAGAATGCATTTAATTCATATTTATTTTTGTTTTAATAACAATTAATATTTCGAAATAAAAGTGTTGAAAGCTTAACCATTTTTTTTTATTTTTATTTTTTATATTTCGTTGCATATGGTCAAAACTTTTTCAAAATTTTTATTTACAGCTTGATTTTTCCTTTTGCCATTGCCTTTATTTTTTCAAATCAAAATCCATAATGATTTTTTTGTATTGAAACGCGTTGGTGTTACGTGTTTTAAAGAAAAATGCAAAACTACGCTGTTTGCATTTATAATTTAAAACCTCCAAAACGAAAAACGAAATGTTCAAAAAATATATTTTTTCACTCTTTTCTTTTATATTTTTTGGTAATAGATTATCCCGCACAACATAGTATATTAGAAAACCATATGCCATTATAATTTATATTCATATCTATATTTTCTTTCTTTTTAATATTTTCTTTCCTTTCAATTTTCTTTAAATAAAAAATTAATTTTCCAAAAAAAAGTATACAAAAAAAATAGAAAAAAATAATAAAATAAACGCACGTTTGTCACCAACTGTTGTTGTTTGTTGTTATTTCTTTTACCAACAAAAACAAAACAAAAAAACAAATTTTTTTTCGTTTGTCTTTTAACTTTTTAAACCAACCGTTAGTATTACTCACAGCACGTTTCATAAACGCGTATCACGACAGACTAACTCAAGGTGGTTTACGATCAAAAGCTAAAGACCATATTGTTACGCTCAATACAAAAAAAACACACAGCAATAGCAACAGAAATAAACCACAAACAATTGCCAACGACCAACAACCGCAAAAAGAGTTACAAACTTTAAAGCCATATGTATTAGAAGAGAGCATAAAGCAAGAGAGTTTTAAGTTGCTAACTAAAAGAGAGAATGAGAGCGAGAGTCACTTAAAACGTAACTCTTTACGTTATAATTAACGTGGTAACACCATTAAGTACTTGTTGTTTAAAGAAAACAAAAACAAGAGCAATTTTAAAGAACTTGTTTAACGTAACCAACTATTTTTTTATTTTAAGGTTAATAAACAAATGTTTAAAAAATAAATTTAACAAATGAAACACAGAAATATAGTCTAAGCCAGGCAGACTCTCTTACATACATCCGTTATACTAACTTCAAAAAAAATTACTTACTTACTTAATTGGCCATTAACAACCCGATTAACAGATTTCGGCCTGACGCAACACAGCCTTTCAGACGCCTCTGCTTCTTGCGTGCCTACGCCAGTTGGTCCCACCAATCGAAGACAGGGCTTCCTCGATTTGGTCCTTCCAACGCATACAAGGTCGTCCTCTCCACCGACTACCCGTCTCACCGGAGCATCCTTCTCCATTCGAACGACATGGCCGAGCAAGCACAGCGGCTGGATATTAATACGCTGCACAACGTATGTCGTTGAGCAGGTCATACAGCTCACTGTTGGATTGGATGTGGAAATCATCGCCAACCCGCACTCGACCGAAGATCTTACGTATTGTCAAAATACCGCTAGAGGGCACCTAGCTGACAGCGATGTTGATTAATTAGGCAGTGTTCCTTGACAATAGGGACCACATAACGAATATAAAGTCGGAAAAAATGTTTCGTCTCTCTTCCATTTGATTTAGCTATCTCAACTTAGCAGTCAAAAGGTCCTCTCTTCTCATATTTTGTTCTCGAACGTGTTGCACTTTTGTCATCTTTGATGGGCATTACACAAGTCAGTTGGACCAGAACCAATGCCTGTATCTTAATGAGGCAGCTATGGGCACTTTTGAACGCAAAAGATAGTTTGTTCTACCCATTACAGAGGTCATACACTGGTACGTTACATTGATGTAAGAAAATATCATTTATTCTCACGGACATTACATGAGCCATACGCAGATAGGTTACTATAAACCATACCCTTCGCATACTAACTTTTAATAGTCCGCTTTACGATGGAGTAGGATGATAGCGTGAAAATTTTCCTCTATTAAGACTATTCGCTATCGTCGAATATGGAAAGATTACTAAACCTAACCATTTTTGATGAATTATTCAATTTATCTTCTGTGATTGCTAGCAGGCTCTATCAGTTTATCAGAAACTCAAAATAGTTTGATCGTGGTATAGGCATGAGTACACATGCCCAGGGAATGGGAATACTCCACAACATCTTCTGCAGATGCTGTAATGAAGACCTCAGAACACATTCTATGTGTAAGGATTCTTGAACAACCAAAATTTATTGATAGACATACATGCATACATAATTGGTCACTACAACCCTTCAGTCAGGATTACGGCCTAGGTTCTCACAATACTCATGTTGTGTGTCATAATTTTATACATGAGTGGCGGGACCTACAGTTTAAAGTCTACTCCGAACGACAGATTTTTGATAAAAGTTTTCACTGCAATTTTATTTACTCTCAGAGTTTTTGCCACAAATCTACTGAGAGGCAGTTGACGAAGAAATATTTTTTCATATTTACGTTTTTGATGTCTGACCTGGGATTTGAACCGTGGCCTTACGTCTGATAAGCCAACACACTACTACTAGACTACGGTGACTTCTATGTGAAATATTTCATAAAACGATCACAATGATTGAGGAATGAAATCGATATTACAGCAGGGCCTTACAGAATCCAAGTAATCCATAATTTTTGAGGCGTCCATCAATTTACATATTATTGGACAGATTTATGGGAGAGAAGATATAAACCCTGTATAAAAAAATATAATTCTTATTTAAATTCTTTTGCAGCTTAACCTTTCCATTTGAAACATTTCCTTAATTTGTCATGTTGTAAGGATGTCGTTGTTTTCGCTCTATCTCTTCATTTTGTGGTTAATAAAAGTAATTTTTTAAATTTAATCACAACGTTTTAGCATTAATTCCCTAATAAATGACTACTAAAGCACACATACGTATTTTCTTTGCAGCTTCTTGGCTAAGATTTTTTTTATGAATCTTGAGCCATTAATTTTAAACTTTTAACGTTAATAATCCCTCTAAAGGTATGGATGGTATGTGGTGTGTGTAAATGGCTTAAAGATAGTTTAAGTGAAAAAAATAGCATGAATAAGTGAAAAATAAAAACAAATTTGATTGCAGTATGCAAAGACAGTATGTAAAGGAATCTAAAAGAAGAAATACAATACCAAACAATACGTACATATGTATAGTATGTAAGTGAATCTATGTATTTATGTTTATAGAAAAGCTAAAGAGAAGAAGGTTGTACTGTTAAATAGAAAATTGCAATTTTGTCGTGACCTAACCACACATAAATCTACTAAACGACATATTATCACTTTTCTACATACATTTGAAGACTCTATGCCATATAGACGCTCTCTGTGTGTGTTAGAGAGCGTATTCAACGATTTGATACCCGATTGTTTTGATTTTTTTTTGGCAATTCTTTTTACAAATGTTCGTATTTATTTTTTGTTTTTTTTTTTTTGTATTTTTGTTTTGAAATAATTTTTATATAATCAAACAAAACATCTTCTTTTGTTTTCCAACAACCTAAACTGATGATCCCTTCACTAAAAGAAAAAATATATAAATACAGCGTTTCAAATAAAATCGTTTAATATTTGTCAAAGTAAGCGATTATTTTAAGTCTTCCTACTGACAGATTTATCGTTTGTCGATCAACGAAAAAAACAATCATTTTTTTTTCTAAAATTGTCTTAAATGATGATGGCATCGAAGGAAAAAAACTCTTTGAAGTTTAGGATGAAAAAAAATTTTAGAGGAAATTTGCTAACAAAAATGAAAACTCACAAAAATTTAGGATTCACAAGTCAACAATTCCACAAAGCAAAAATCCTATAAAAAAAACGTTGGTAAATGAAAATAGTTTAAAGTTTAATTAAAACTTTAATAAAAACCTGAAAAATTTAAATTTCTATCAGGCATAGGCTAAGAAATCCCATTTAGGAATCAATTTTATTGCTTTAATAACAATAAATCTCTAGAAAGAAATGTATAACAAAAGCTACTTGGTATGCTAGTAAAAATTCCAACATACAGTGAGCATCAAAAGAAACTTTACATTAAAAAAATATAAATTAATAAATTACCGTTATTTTTATTTTAAAATTGCTTCGTTGTCAGTTTTGAAACAAATTGAAACAAAAAAAAAAAAAGTTTTTTCGGACACTCTCCTTAAGCGTTAAAAGTTGAGTTTGATGGTTAAAATTTTACCCATAGCGTACAGTTTCCTTTGACGCTCAATGTATTTAATGTGTAATATATTAACAACATTGTTGCTGTTTTATTTATTCAAATTTTATTTCCGTCTCTTGGTTAAAAAAAAAACACAATATTCTTAATTAAATGCGTGTTTTAAACTCAACAAAACTAAAAAAGATACGTTATAGTCATGAATTAAATATCTTTCTCAGATTACAAAATCTCTTTGAAAAGAACTTTATACGAAACTTGAATCATCTTCATATGAAACTTGTTTAAAAAACAAAGCCACCTTTTACACGAGAAATTCGCTATCAAACATCAAACGGATGTACAGAATGTCGTTCAGTTTTTTGATAAAGAATTTTTGCGATTTGTGCGGTTTTTGTAAAATTATTTATAAATTAAGAAGAAATTATAAATTAATGACTAATAAAGTCTAAATTTTATCAAATGACCCATATTTTGAAATTAACAAAAAAGAACTATGATTCATTGAACTTTTGAAGGCTATGCTGAATGAATGTCACCCAATTAATCACCAAATCAAAGCAGTAAGAAAAAATAGCAAAATTCCAAAATAATTAAAATCAATTGCTTTAACAAAATATTTTAAAATCATTTAAATCAGACTAAAAATAGAGATTTTTTTTTTTGAAAAAGTCTACAAAAGAAAACCATTTTGAATTCGGGCAACATTTAAGTATAGCCTTATTACTAGTGATTGCACATCTTCTATTTTTTTTTTTCTTCTAGAAATAAATGAAACGAGGCCCTAAAAGTTTCTAAAATAAACACCGTAATGGTCAACTGATTAAGACATCCATTCCAGAAATTGTCAAAAAACAAAACCAAAATAAGTTAGTAGATGATGGAAGTGAAGTAAATGAGCTGATATGATAGACATTCGTCACATTTGGACCGAAAACTTTGTGACATCAATAAAACAAAAACAGCACCGTGAATATGCTTCTGTAGAGTGTTTGTGGATCTGTTTTCCATCGATTTCTGATGTCGGCTTAATCTAGTAGGTAGTGGGTTGGCTTATTAGAAGTAAGGCCCAGACATCTCGTACAAAACGAAACATAAGAAAATAATTCTTCGGCGACTGCCTATTAGCAGATTTCTGGCAAAAACTCTGTGAGTAAATAACAAAATTGTCATGAATAACTTTCTCAAAAATCTGTAGTTCGAAATCGACTTTGAACTGTAGGTCCCGCCACTCATGTATAAAATTAACACACACAACATAAGTGGTATGAGAAACTAGGTCGTAATCCTGACTGAAGGGTTGTAACAACCAATAAAAAAAAATAATTAAAAATTTATTTAAACAGAGGTAAACGTCATATATGAATCGAAAATTTGAAGATGAAGAGGCTATACGTTTGATTGCTGCCTTTGATAACATACATACATACACGCATAATTTGTCATTACAACTCTTTAGTTAGGATTACGACTTAGTATCTCACACCACCCAAATTGTGTTTTATAACAAGGGAATAAAAACAGCACCTTGAATATGCTTCAGTAGAGAATTTGAAGACGTTTCTTCACGGCAGTAAAGCTGAGTATTACCATTCGTTTGTAACAATAAAGGTGACAGGAGGAAAAGCGTCTAAATTGAAACAATCGCTGCTGCTTGTTAATGATGGTATAGAGAAAATCAATATTTTTGACCAAAAAAAAAGAATTTTCTCAAGATGACGTGCACTAGTTCACTTATTCACGATTATGATTCGTTAGGTTAGGTTGCAGTGGTGGCTTTAATACCAAAAGCTCAATTGAGCACTCATAGCGGCCCTTTTTGGCGCCGCAGGTAAACGCAGTCCCTGTACTGACGAAATCTATCCAAACCAGGGAAAAAAGAAGAAGTTGGTCAGCAAAAAGGCTGCACAATTAAAGCACGACTTTTAATCCTTGCTATCAATAGATGATAGCTCTGACAAGCTGATAAGAATTGGAGGGCCAAATAACCTACATATGTATATCTGCACCTCGCAAGAGATGGGCATTTACAAAGAAAGTGGTTAACAGTGTCCTATTTCTCAACGGACTTGCGCTCATGGCAGTAGGCGTTAAATGGGAGCTGCATCCTATCCGCGTGTCTACCCATAACACATTGACCTGTAAGCATGGCCACAGTGATTGAGATGATGCTACGATCAATTATGATTGACAAAACCAGTGAATTAAGGTTCATATTGCTTCATCATGCACGTTATTTTCTTCACTCTCTCTCTCTCTGTTGGTTTTCATTTCAAAACTGAACTGCTGGCTGACGATTGGTTTTAAAGGATTGGCTATTAATAAAAAAGTAGAGCCTACAGTAGGTTAGGTTAGGTTAGGTTAGTGGACGTGTACTTGTCAATTAAGACAAGTACAGTAGCCGGAGGTCGAATTGACCCATTGTACAACGTCCTAGTTTCTCACACCACTTATGTTGTGTGTGTTAATTTTATACATGAGTGGTGGGACCTACAGTTTAAAGTCAACTCCGAACGATATATTTTTTATTTATTGAGAAACTTTTCATGGCAATTTTTATTTACTCTCAAAGTTTTTGCCAGAAATCTACTGAGAGGAAGTCGCCGAAAAAAAACTTTTTGTATTTTGTCTTTGATGCCTGGCTTGGGGCTCGAACCCAGGCTTTTGCGTCTAATAAGCCAACACACTGCATACTAGACTACGGCGACTTCATAATAATAGCCTACAGTAGATGGATGGATATTTTAAAAAGAAAGAAAATTCCCACACTAAACAGGGTATTGCGAAACGTGGAATATGGCACCGCGCGATTCCCAGTCTCTTTAGGTATTCGTTAACAAATGCCTGCGTAGAATCTTGCGTGTTTACTGGCCTTCCGTAATATCCAATGCCCAACTCTGGCCAGATACAAACCAGCAACCAATTGAGAGGGAAATAAGGAGACGCAAGTGGGGATGGTTTAGGCACACTTTTCGTAAACTATTAGAAGACATCCATAGACTGGAAACCCCAGGGAAACAGGCGCATTAGATGACCATCACACACCTGGAAACGCCAAATTACAACCGAACTATCCAAACTACGTCTACAGTGCAATGAAGTCAAACATCGCGCTGATGATCGAGCTCATTTGAATCAACTTGTTGCGACCCTATACTGCCTGGAGGAATAAAAGGAACATATATAAACATGGCATTGAAGCTATTGGATATCTCTGGCTATATCTTGTCTCAAATTTATTGTATTTATTTTGTTAGGTCATGTTATTTTGTAACAGCCCTCATATTAAGCTACATATTTCCATTATTATTTAAATGTTAGCAAAAGGATTTTAATGAGAAAGATTTCAATCCAGTAACTTAGTTAATTAATAGCCAAGATATGGTCTTAATTACTATAATAAATTAATATCAGCAAAAAAAATAAATAAATTACGTTTTATTTATTTTAACTAATAATTATTTATAACCGTTATATTGTTATTGTTATTGGCAAAATTAATACAACAATTTTTTTCGCAAAATGTAAAACATATAAAATTTTTAATTAAAAACTTGTTATATGGCTTTAAATAAGACGTTAATTTATTGCAAATTTTGTTTTTGGGTAAAAGTAAATAAACAAGTAATTGGGAGGATATTTAATTACTTTTTTTAATTTCAAATTTTACCCTTAATTGAGTGTGTTGTATTTTGAAAAAGTTAAACAAAAATTTATTAACCATGTAACGAGTTTAGTAGCGTTGGTTGGTTTTGTTTTCATATTTCATTTTTTTTTTTCAGATTAAAATATAATAAAATAAAGTGTTAACGTGGCTTTAAATGACGGCAAATGATATTTAATTAAAACACAAAAATTGTTATCAAGGTCATTCAAACGTATCGTATCGTATCGTTCATGCGATTCAAGCGATTCATACAATTTATTTATTATATGTACCTTCAAATGAATTTGAATAAAGCAGGAGTGTTTGAAGAGGTGGTGACAGTAACACACAATTGGCGTGGTTGTCTTAGAGGTTGGTCTCCATTACAATTATTGTCTGTGATACATAGTACTTTAACAGAAACACAATTTTTTTATTGCCTTTTAAATAACAACTAAATGCTTATTTTTTTATGATTATTTTTTGAAAGAAATAAAAACCCAACAAACAACAACAACAACAAGGAAAAAAGACCTTAATGATGTGTCATCTATGTACATCATAAAGTTAAAAAAAATATTTATTTCTGGTTTGCTTTAATCAGTCAGTCATTCATTCAGTCATTCATTCGTTCATTCATGCAGACATATTTTTACGGAAATCAGTAAAAAAAAAACAAAAAGACTTTTTAAATTGCAGGTATTCATACAACGCAACCCCCTTTTAACAAATTAACTTCATTAAAGCCAGTTCATACTCTTTAATGGCCTCAGATATTTTGTGCATTAGCTTTGGTTGCTTGCCAGATAAAATTTATTACTTGTACTCGTATTTGTCATTAATTTGCTACAATAAATTAATGTTTTAATAAATTATGCTCTTCTATTCTTTAAAGGTTCTTTAGAAAACATTTAATATTTTGCTACCGCTTATTTAATTTATATTTTGTATGAGTGTAGTAGAGTCATAAATTTCCGGGCAATTTTTATTTGCCAACACCAACACTTGGTCTAGCTAGCTAAAGTGTTTTAAATTGCTCGTTTATTTGTCTGCTATTCTTGCTGTTTCTACTGACGATGCTTTAATTTAAATATTCACACAACTAAATGGTATATTAAGGTGTCAGACAGCATCAGTAGCAATAGCAGCAACATCAACAGCAGGAGTAGCTTCATTTAGCTGCTTTAGGCTGTAGTACGACTCCCTAAGGCTTTCAATAAACATCAAAACAGACTTAAGAATCAACGGCACAGTGGCTTGTATAAGAACAATGTGACATGATGCGACCTTTTGGTGCTTCTGATAATAATTTAGAATAATTTAATAAATTTAGAAAACAAAACCACGATTATAAAGCAGGCCGAAAATTATATTAAAATGACCTGTTCGATCGCTAATTTAAGTTTAAGTTTAACACAGGGAAGGCGAAACAGCTCATTTTTCTCTCCCGAATTGACATTAATCATATGGTTTCTGCCCTAATAAGGATTTTACCTAATAAGGAGGTATGCCCGCTTAGAATATAAGGATAGGTGAGTCCAAAGTACTCTATTTATTGGTAAACACTGTTGTCTTTTTAAATTTAAATAGAATATTTTGGCTCAGTGAGCTCAAAACTTGATGTATTTTCAAACTCTACATGTTTTTGTGTAAAGTAACGTCACTTAATCTAACCTAAACGGCAATCACGTGTACCACCGCTCAAGCCAATCTGAATCACGACCAAGTAGAAGACAACACTTCATCGCGAATAAAGCAGTACTGCTTCTATGGCAAAGCAAATCTGTGTATAATACACGAAGATCCCACACACCCGTTCTAATTTATTGTATTTGTACAGATGTTATTGGGCTTTATTTCTAAGAAAATTCTGCAGACTCAAAGACTAGTGTACGCGTCAAACCTTACCGAGCCACATTTAACGACTCTCTCCAGCCTCAACTGAACGAATTCAGATTGTTTCTCTTGGTTTAATTTAAGCAACGTCCTGCAAGATCTTCCAATTAAGTCACAAATTTATATTAGGAATGAGGAAACCTATTGCCGAAAGTGCTGGAATGGAAGAAAATGCTGTAAATCGTTCCCATATGGTCGATGTCTTCGGCCGATATAATTTTCCTGTTTATATATAAAAAAAACTGTTGACATCAAATAAATACAATCGATTTCTTATTTATCGATTTCTTATTTATCGATTTCTTATTAATCGATTTGTTATTTTTCGATTTCTTATATATCTATTTCTTATTTATTGATTTCTTATTTATCGATTTCTTATTTATCGATTTCTTATTTATCGATTTCTTATTTATCGATTTCTTATTTATTGATTTCTTATTCATCGATTTCTTATTTATCGATTTCTTATTTATTTATTTCTTATTTATCGATTTCTTATTTATTGATTTCTTATTTATCGATTTCTTATTTATCGATTTCTTATTTATTTATTTCTTATTTATCGATTTCTTATTTGTCGATTTCTTATTTATCGATTTCTTATTCATCGATTTCTTATTTATCGATTTCTTATTTTTTATGTACTAAAAAAGATATAATCGAAAAATGTGTCTCGTTTTTTGTATTTAAAGTAATAAAGTGGGTAATAAAAATATTCCCACTTCTCCTTCCATTGAACCCACTGTTCAATTTGGCATCATGCCTTCTTCAATTTATCTTTTAACCTAAAAGATCTTTTTCGCTTCTCTTTGAACGAACAAACTGATCGTTAAAGTAATAAAATACGAAATGCTTTCGAAACTAATTGAATTCTAACTTCATGCAATTCTATCGTTTGCAGATGCTGATACGGGTAATTGAAAATAAAGTGCTGGGGGCATTATAAAAATCTAAATCCCAGCAAAAGAGAAGAAAAATGCAACCAAAATAAATGCCTGCAAAGAGTATGTGTTAATTTTCTTAAAAATCTTTTGCTTCTTTAGTATGTGAAAATTTTTGAAATTTTCCCACAACTGACCTCTAAAAAATGTAAATAATTTATTTTCTTTTTAAAAAGCGTTAACAAAAATGTTAAAACTTTTAAATTTTTTGTTAAAAGGGGGAATAATATTATTATTATATTTGGAAATGTAGCAGACAGTTTTTTATGGGCGGCTTTTATTTTTTTATTATAATTTTATGACACACAATTAGGGAAAAATTAGTTCACAAATCATAAAAGTAAGGCACACAAAGCAAGGTCAAAATTAAAACAGGGGTTTGGTTTACAAAAAAAAATATAAAATATTTTAAACAAAATTTATTGTGGGAAAATCTAGATTTTATCAGAAAATGTTTTGTTTTTTTTTTAATTTTTTCGTTACAAATATTTTATTAAGATGTAGGAGTCTCCTCCCCACATAATTTAGTGTGTTACAAAATTTTGTATTCTTAAAATGGAAATAAAATTTTATGAATATGCATACATACTATTTGAAAAGAAAATTGTATACATTTTTATTGCATTAAAAAGAAAAAAAGGAAAATATATTTTCACACATTTAAAAATTTCATAAACATTGAGACTCTGGGATCATCTAGAAAATTGGTAAGATGTTTAGAAAATATTTCTAAAAACCATAGTGTTTGTTAAAGTTTATCAAACAAAAGTGTTTCCATAATAACTATCACAGAAGGTTTTGAAAATCTTGAATTTCTTTAATTTCGCTTTAATGGAAACATTTTACATCGCTGTAATGGAAGGGGGCCCCTATCTAAGCATTTCCCACCTTTTTAACATTGCATTAAGCCAACGGTGGTTATTGCATTAGTTTTTGTGGTTACTTTTGTTACATATTCTTACACTCTACAGCCATCATAGGAGATGGCGACATATTGTGTGTGTTTGTGGTTTCATAAAAATTAGATTGATCGGACTTGAGAAAGCCTACGATTATTCGATAAGCGATCCTAATTATTATGAATTTTTTGTGCTCTGTATTGAAACCGCCGTAGTCTTGTAGGTAGTGTGTTGGCTTATTAGACGTAAAGCCACGGTTCAAACCCCAGGTCATATGAAATATAAAAATTATGTCTTCGGCGACTTTCTCTCGGCAGATTTCTGGCAAAAACTCTGAGAGTAAATAAAATTGCCATGAAAAGTATCTCAAAAATCTGTCGTTCGGAGTCGACTTTAAACTGTAGGTCCCGCCACTCATGTATAAAAATTAACGCACACAACATAAGTGGTGTGAGAAACTAGGTCGTAATCCTGACTGAAGGGTTGTAATGACCAATTACGTATGTATGTATGTATTCCTGCTAAGCTAATAAGCCCTTACAGTACAACGTTTGAGAATCCTTTCAACATCGTAAAGGTTAGAAGGAAGCTCTTCATACTTTTTGACACCGAGCGAGATTTCACGCAATACGACACATTAGCATACCAACTCTTCCACTTCATGATGGATAGTGTTCCGCAGGAGTGGTGGATTCATTGCAATTTCAATATTTTTTACAAAAGTTTTCAGTTGGTTGTTGTCGCCAACAACATTTACATCATTGAGCATACATACCAAGCAAAATATGATCGCTACCTATAGGGCTAGAGAGCGGTCTGTCTGCCTAAATGCTAATGAGAACAAAACGAAGTGCTTTCGGCAAGTAAAGATGTGTTGCTTATGAGGTATCCTCTTTGTGGTCCCCTTGGCTCTGCCTTTGCCAGTAAAAATGAAGTGAATTCGAAGATTAAGCGTGGAATCATTCTTTTCAAGCAAAATGTGAACGCAACCTGCAGTGCTTCAGAACGGGATTCTGCCTAAGTGCTAATGAGGACAAAACGAAGTGTTGTCGATAAGTAAAGATGTACGGTTAATGAGATACCCTCTTTGTGGTCCTCTTGGCTCTGCTTTTACCAGTAAACATGAAGTGAATTTGAAGATCAAGCCTTTTCAAGCAAAATGTGAACGCAACCTGCAGTGCTTTAGAACGGAAGTCTGCCTAAGTGCTAATGAGGACAAAACGACAAGTAAACATGTGCGGTTAATGAGATACCCTCTTTGTGGTTCTCTTGGCGCTGCCTTTGCAAGTAAAAATAATGTGAATTTGAAGATCAAGCCTGGAATCACACTTATTAAGCAAAATGTGACCGCTACTTGCAGTGCTTTAAAACGGAAGTGTGCCTAAACGCAAATGAGTACAAAACGAAGTTTTGTCGATAAGTTAAGTTGTGCGGTTAATGGTCCAATTGACTCCGCCTTTGTCAGTAAAAATGAAGTGAGTTTGAAGACCAAGCACCCTTGCCAACTGGAGCTATTATGGGTTCAATCGTCAATTAAGTAGCGCAGACCTCTCTTATGCGATCAGATTGATACTCTACAGGTTATCGGGGAAACAAGCCTAAAATTACTATTACTAACTGGTGGGTTCAAGCGGCAATTAAGCAGCGCAGATCTCTCATGTGAGATCAAATTTATACTCTACAGGGAATCGAACTCGCAGCTCTTCAACATGACGACAATATGTGGACACTGTTACGCTGCCTTAGAATTTTTCGAGAGCAAAATTACACGGAAGATCTACGTTCCCGTGCAAGTTGGCGATGATTACAGCATTTCCACTAAA
The DNA here is from genome assembly GCA_936449025.2 of Sarcophaga subvicina. NCBI lineage: Eukaryota > Metazoa > Arthropoda > Insecta > Diptera > Sarcophagidae > Sarcophaga > Sarcophaga subvicina. Next base: position 110,327,956 of record OW388084.2, on the reverse strand, counting down.
ATCGGTTTAAAGCAACCAATTGAAGATATACATGAATTCTGTTTATAATCATATCAATTTGCTATAGCGTAACCTTTGAAGTCGACTTAATACGCCCATAACTTTTCGAATTGTGTTACATTTTTCTTTTGGTTTTCTTTGGTGGTCAAATAAGCTCATGTAACATGGAAACAAAAAAAAACACAAAAATAGTGGGCTGGGTAAAGCATTAAGGTGACCATTGTATAGACATAACTATGTATCTATTGTACTGCATTACTTTTAAATACAATAAAAATAATCAATTCCTATAAAATTTCATTGTTTTTCAAATTTTAATTAAAGCCTCTGGTTGGCATAAGTTTATTTAGGCACACAAAAAAAAAGAAAAAGAAATAAAAAACGAATCGCATTTTCTTTAAACAAAATTGCATAAGTTTTTTTTTTTTTTTTTGAATAAAACAAATGAACAAACAAATAATCGTATGTAATCAAAGCCATGCATTACATACGTTTTGTAAAGACATTAAAAAAAATTAAAAAATTTTAGTGTCAAGTCTATTGTTATAAGAATTTTGTGGTTAAAAAATCTTGTTTTTTTTCTTTTATTTGTTGTTATTAATTTTTGTCTACCTTAGTTGCTGGAAACAAGTTTTTCTATGTAAGCCTTAGGCTAAAAATAAATAGAGAAGAAGAAGAAGAAAAAAGTTGTTAGAAGAAAAAATTTTTTACACAAAAAATCGTGGGCGCTGTTTAAGCGTGCCTGGTCAAAAGGGTTAAGTGGTATTGGCTTTAAAACTCTTATAATAAAAGCCATAAAGGAAAATATAAAACTTACATACATATATACATACATATATTGGTTGTATATTTTTAGTTGTGCAAGATAAAAACTGCTAATAACTATAAAGATTTAAAAAAATAACTGTAATATTTTTTTCAGTCTGGCTGTCTACAGAAAATTGTGTAAAAATGCCGAAAGGAAATATAAAATTTCCAAGGGTTACACAAATTTATTAAGGAAAAGCAATTAAAAATGGGAACAAAAGCAATTAAAGGGGAGAATATTGAATTTAATTTATAAAATATAGAAAATTAAACTTTTCCAGATAAAGGTTCCGCCAAATAACTCTTTTTTTTAAATGCTTTCAACAAAAAACTACTGAATATTTTCTCAAATTTCTTTTTTTATTTGAAAGTACAATCTTTCCGGTTAATAATGGAAAATAATTTCATTCAAATGGCTGCCTTGGCTGGCCATGCAGTAGCCTACACGATCGGTCCAATTTTTAAGCACATTATCGATTGTCTGCAGCTGTATTTCACCAATGACTTCACGAATATTGTCCTTTAAAGCGTCAATTGTCTCTGGCTTGTCGGCGTAACACTTATCTTTGACGGCACCCCACAAATAATAGTCCAACGGTGTCAAATCGCAGCTCCGAGGTGGCCAAACGACATCAGCTCTGCGGCTGATAATGCGATCTTCAAAAACATAGCGCAAGACATCGAGTGTAGCTTCGGCTATGTGGCACGTAGCGCCATCCTGTTGAAACCAAATGTTGCCAATATCCTCCTCTTCAATTTATGTGAACAAAAATTCGTTCAACATGGCCCGACAACGTTCGCCATTGACTGTAACGGCCACTCTTTGCTCATTGTTGAAGAAAAATGGCCTAATTATGCCTCTGGACCAAAATCCGCACCAAACAGTGGCTCGTTTTGGGTGCGTCGGCTTTTCAATGTATGCGTGCGGGTTTTCTGCGCCCCAAATGCGACAATTTTGCTTGTTTACATACCCGACAAGATCAAAATGAGTTTCATCTAAAAAGATGATTTTTTTGCCAAAATCGGCATCTTCTGGTGTAGGCTACTGCATGGTCAGCCGAGGCAGTCATTTGAATGAAATTATTTTCCATTATTAACCGGAAGGATTGTACTTTCAAATAAAAAAAGAAATTTGAGAAAATATTCAGTAGTTTTTTTTAAAGCAATTTCAAAAAAAAAGTTATTTGGCGGACCCTTTATAACTTCCAAGGGTTAAATAAATTTATTAAGGAAAAGCAATTAAAAATGGGAACAAGAATAATTAAAGAGGAGAGTATTGAATTTACAGTTTTTTTTTAATTTATGGGATTGGAGGCCTATTCATTTACTATGTAATATAGAAAATTAAACTGTTCCAAATATTTCAATAAAATGTGTTAAATGGCAAGCTTTTAAACGGTATATACTTTAGGTTTACCAAATATGTGCTCATAACATAATTGGTCATTACAACCCTTCAGTTAGGATTACGACCTAGCTTCTCACAGCACATATGTTGTACGTATTAATCTTATACATGAGTGCCGGGACACACAGTTTAAAGTCGACTCCGAACGACAGATTTTTAAGAAACTTCTCATAGAAATTTTTTATTTCCTCGCAGAGTTTTTACCAGAAATCTGCTGAGAGGAAGTCGCCGTAGAAATATTTTTTCATATTTTCATTTTAATATCTGACCTGGGGTTTGAACTATGGCCTTACGTCTAATAAACCAACACACTAGCTACTAGACTACGGCGACTTCTAATATGTACTCATAATTCTCTAAATGGGCCTTCTAAATAGGCCTTTCAAATAGGCCTTCTAATAATACAAAAAAAAATTCTTCTTTACTAAAAACATTTGAATTGTTTAATGTTACGGCAAAATCCCTCAACCATAACGTGAAGTATTTCCTCAAACAAGTTCAATTTTAATTGTTAAATACCTGCTAATTTGTGACAAATTTACAACAAATTTTATAAACTTCTTTTAAGTTATCATTACTTAATACGATTTAATTACAATTGTTTTTTATGATTTTAGTTATTCTTGTAAGAAAAACTAAACAAAAATTTTTAAAAAACATGTAAACATTGTAACAACAGTGTATTGTCTTCTTAAATGAATTTTAAAAAAACATTAGGGTGGTTCACATTAGTAGAGATAATGATAAAAAATTTTAACTGTAATTTCAATGTGTAATATAAGTATATATTTGCATGATTAACTGGCCACTGTAGTTTTTAATGCTTGCAGTATATGCTTATTAACATATATGAGAGCATATTTTCTATAGGATTTTTATGCCAACAGCCAACGGAACGGAAGCAAATTAATATGTTAGGTAAACAGCTGTTAAAAAACTTGAAGCTAATGTTTTAAAAGATGTGAAATATATTTCACATGAATAGTCCAGATAAATATAAAAATATTAGAATATTTGGAAAAAGATTCGGAATTTTTTTTTTACTTTTCCACATCAATAACAGAATTACAAAAATGTTAACAACATATTCTTTTTTAATACTGCTCCTAAGAGCATATATATATGTCTGTAGCTTCTATAAAGCATTTCTGCAATGTTTTCGCTATATATCATATGCGACATACGTATTTTTCAGTATGCCTTACATATAAAAGGTTTGAAGACTTTTATGAAATGTTTAAGAAACTTGTTATTATTTAAAATTTTTTAAAGCATATTCCAGTAACGTGCCTCAAAGAACAGTTTTTTATAAAAAAATTTCATTTTATTTAATATTAACACAATATTTTTATAAACAACAATTTTTTTAAGGCATATTTCTACATACTTTGATAATTTTCTGACAATAGAGCATGCTCTATAATTTAATGAACTTTTTCTTAAAATTTCTTTCATATTTTTGTAGGATACTATTTTTGAAGAACAATTTTTTAAAGCATTTTTTGCATATTTTGTTTAAAGAGCAATTTTTTAACAATAGAGCATTTTTCAATATATGCTCTATAATTTAATGAACTTTTCCTTAAAATACCTTACATATTTTTATAGGATACTATTTCTGAAGAACAATTTTTTAAAGCATTTTTGCATATTTTGTCTAAAGAGCAATTTTCTGACAATAAAACATTTTTCATAATAATTTAATAAACTTTTTCTGAAAATTTCTTGCGTATTTTTATAATATTCTATTCTAGAGGAATAATTTTTAAAGCATTTTTTTGCATATTTTGTTATAACAGTACTATTCTTATGTCTTTTGGCCTTAAATGACTTTTTGCTTGCATATTTTGAAATAGATTTGTTATTTGCTTATTCTACGTTAATTTAAATACCGGAAAGCAATAGAGAAACAAATTTTTAGTAAATATTTAAAGGAATTTATTATTTATTTATATTCAGTCTTATTTTATCTTTTCAATTAGCTTTAAAACCTTTAATTTTGGTACATTTAACTTTAAAGAACATATACAATATTCAATATTAATAGTTTTCTAAAGCTTAACCGCCATATTTATAAAAAAACAATAATTTTGGGTTAAAAACACTTTTGTTAATGTGCACTTTAAAATTAAAGTTTAAATATTGTTATTCATAAAGAGTTCATTAAATAATTATTAATGCGGCTGTAATTCTTTAAGTAATACCAGGCAGTAGCAATGAACCTTAAGAAAAAGCTTATAAAAGTTCAAAAAAAATATTAAAATTGTTTTTATATTTAAATGGTCTGCGATAAATCTAAACCTCAGTGTAATTACACCTTATATCATAAATTTAATGTTATTACACATTGGCATTGATAATAAATTCTAATAATCGGTTAATATATGCTAATGAGAGAATATTTCATTTAAATAATACAAATTAAAAATAAAATTTCAAAATAATTATGAGCGTAATTATTGAAAGATGTTTTATTACTTGCTTGTATGCATTTTTAAAAGCCCTGTTTTGTTTGTTATTAACATAAAAGAAAAATATTTTTAATCATTATTCTTGAAGCATTTTAAAGGCATATTAATGTTAACAATGATAATAAATTTTAAATTTTAATGAAAATAAAAAATAAATTTTTCATTTTGGAAAATATTTAAATATTTATTGGTTAAGGTTTCTTAATGATTAAAAAAATATTTCAGCTGAAGAGTAATTTCTGAACTAATTTTTTATGAGTGAATATTTCCTTATTAATTGAATAATATGCTAAAAAATTTTAACACGTTTTTCATGTTATAAAAGCATATTTTTAATTATTCTAAAAATATGTTTATGAAATTTTTAGAATATGTTGGTAATAAGCCAGAATCAACAGTAGCAGACTATCCAGATATAGCTTAAGAATTGTAACGGGATTTTTAACCGGGTATTATAGCCACAAAAACATTTGTTCAGCCATAGGGATCACTTCAAGCATAACATGTGGATTCTAAAGCATCAATGCAGTTCAGAAGAATCCATCTGGATGCTTAGCAGGTACTAGGCAACGAATTTTACCCTGATAACTTTGCTGAGGTTACTTCTTTGGAGTTTAAGCAGAGTCGCCATGCACCTCCTAGCCAGCCTCGGCCAGATCTTTTGCGCCGCTCTGCCCTTATCCGAAGTTGTCCACATTCTGTTGACGAGATCTACGGTTGCATTGTCAATTATAAGTTTGCAGGTCCCCAAAGGAACCCCCAACGTAGAGAATTCATCAGAGAGTTCGATGGTCGTGCCCCTTCTGGCCAGTTCATCCGCTGTGCAGTTGCCAGGAATATCATTATGTCCCGGTACCCATGTAATACAAACATCATATCGATTCGCATCTCATTGAGAAATCTGCGACAGTCGTACACCGTTTTGGAGTTTATTACACTGGAATCCAATGCCCTGATAGCCGCTTGGCTATCGGAAAATATGATGATTTTCCGTTCGTGAACATTTTTGTCCACAATAATTGTCACCGCAGCCTGAATTGCTGACACCTCCGCCTGAAAGACGCTGCAATGGTCTGGTAGCCTTATAGACTTGGATATTCCGATTGATTCCGAATATATACCAATTCCAATGGCTCCTTCCAGTTTGGAGCCATCGGTGTAAATTTGTGCAGAGTCCCTAAACCACTCCTAGAGTCCTCCCTTTTCGAAATGGAACAATAGTAATCATAATATTGAATTGGAAAGTGATTATTCCCAGATGAGACATTTCTAACAAAACGAAATATGAAAAAATATATCTTCGGCGACTACCTCTCAGAAGATTTCTGGCAAAAACTCTGAGAGGAAATAAATAAAAAAATTGCCAAGGAAAAGTTGTTCGAAAAATCTGTCGTTTGGGGTCGACTTTAAACCGTTGGTCCCAACATTCCTGTATAAAATTAACGCACACAACATAAGTGGCGTGGGAAGCTATGTCGTAATCCTGGCTGAAGGGTTGCAATGACCAATTATATACAGTGGACAGCAAAGTCTTAGTATGTTTATTTACAATTTTTATTACAAATCTATGGAAATGTATGTTTGTTTATGTATTACCTACTCCTCTAATATATGGGTTATTTGACAATAAAAGCAATAACAAATAATGTGTAACAAAAGACTTAAGCAACAAACTTGATAATCAACCCATAATAATTTGATTCAAAATATTGTAATCAAATCCTTTTGTCTACAATGAATACGGGTATCTATAGTCGTCTTTTTATATTTGAAGTGTTGAAAAGGGTGTGGAATTCAAGTGAATAAAGAAAATTCTGTGCTATTTGATAACATTAATGTTTTCCTAAATAAAATGAATCGCAAATAAATTGCCAAAAATTGTTTGTGGAAGTAAATAATAATTTTAGGATAAAAAAAATATCAAAAGACCTCTGGCAAAAACTTAGTTTTGATGATTATGTATACAAGATTTAGAAAAAGATGTAAAAATATCGAGAATCCGAAAAAGTTCGGTTACAAATTCCTGATAATTTCCCAGGTATTCCTCTCTGAAATGACTTATCACACAGTTTCTAAGTATATGTTCTGATACTTCTTTGTCCTCATCACATAATCTTCATATTGCACTTGAAGTGAATCCTGTTCTGTATACACGTTCTTTTAGCTCATACTACTCAGTCAGGAAGATGGTCAATATTCTCAAGCTAATTCTGGATAGACTGCAAGATATATATTTCTTCGCACTATAATTTCATACCAATAGGCCTCAAACAACCCACTCTTTTTCTCATTTATATTAAAACTATTGTCCAAATTACTCTTTCCATTTCACAGAAAGATTCGGGTAAACTAGCTCTCTTAAGAACGTACAGTGGACAGCAAAGGTCTTAGTACTCCATAATATTTTGACAATTTCATGAATTCTAACCAACAGTTTGTATACAAATTTAATTTTTTTATATTTATTTTATTCATTTATTTCTGTTTTATTATAAAACAAAAAATTTTTAATGTTTGTCATAAAACAAGAGAAACATAAAGAAAAGTTTCAGATGACTCCATAGGTACCCACAAAGACAAACCTGAGTAAATTTAAAATTCAAAGGCCGAATATAATATAATGTTATCTCTTGTATTTAGTAGAATATCGCTTAAGGTTAAGCCCTATATTTAAACCATTTTGGAATTAAATGTACAAGTTTTGTTTAGTGTTTTCTGGTGGCACCAAGAGCCATTTTTTCGGTTGACTTTTATTTGAGGTTTAGCGATTACGTAACCGTTCTTTCAAATCATCTCCTAAATACTCTCTTGAAGTCATATCGGGACTTTGTGCAAGAGTATTAAGCCTGTGAGGACTTTTTTTGTCAAAATATATTGCGTACTAAGTAAGACTTTTGCTGTCCACTGTATATTATGTACATAAGTAAATTGATTAACTTATGATGAATCATTAATAAAGATCTTGATGTTCATGATGACACAGTCTACATTAATCAGTGACTAGGCATGAGAAAATTGAAGGTAATCTGGACAGCCTTATAAAGTTAGAATCCAAATTATTGATTTCGGATGGATTATATAATTTTAAACTTTTTATTCCTACTTTAAAGAGAGTTTAGAACTTCTTTAAAGAACTTCTTAAAGTCTAACGAACGAAGCTTGGGCACTGTTTTTTTGTTCGTAGAATATCTTCCATGGATACTTTCATAAAATTTGCAATGATACACAGGGGTATAGGGCTATTGTATAGGGCTATCCATTTCGTGGTTTCAAAAGTATGGGACTGGAATTCGACATCTGTCAAACTAAGTTGTGAAACCAATTTTTTTCTTTTCAGTTGAAAGTCTGACATTGACGAAAATGGATCGCTTAACTATCACGCAACGCATAAAAATGATCAAAACCTACTACAAAAATGGTGAATCTGCCACAGCCACGTATCGAACAAAATTTTCTTCAGTGATGAAGCACATTTCACACTCGGTGGGTATGTTAACAAACAAAACTGTCGTATTTGGGGTTCTGAGAATCCTCAAGTAATTGAAGAGAGGCCATTACATCCAGAAAAAGTCACTGTTTGGTAAGCTCTTTGGTCCGAAAGTGTGATTGGACCTTACTTTTTCGAAAACGACGATGGAACGACTGTCACCGTCAATTCGGAGCGTTAATGTCATATGATAACCGACTTTTTTTGCCTGCTATTGAAGAATACGACTTGGAGCATATGTGGTTTCAACAAGACGGTGCCACATGCCACACAACTCGAGCGAATATGGCTTTATGGCAAGACACACCTCCTGGCCGCGTAATTTCTCGTCGTGGCGATATCAACCACCAAGATCATGCGATTTGACACCATTAGACTTTTTTTTTTTTGTTGGGCTACGCGAAAGACCGTGTCTATGCAGATAAACCTTCAACTCTTGAGCACTTAAAAACCAACATTCGTCAAGTTATGGCTGAGATACCGCCCAATATATGTCAAAAAGTGTTCGAAAATTACCTCAAAAAAAATTAATGCTTGTAGTGTTTCACACATAATGTCAACGTTCAAATTTTAAAATAAAAAAAAATATCCTGAATATTACGTTTACTTTGAAAAGTATTTTTTTTTCTTCTAAAATAATTGTACGAATAATTTTTATTTCTTGGTCTTATCGATATGGTAAATTAAAAATTAACAAAATGTTAAAAATAACATAAAAACCCGTGCAGGTCATTGTCTTTTTATTTATTAAATCATCCAAAAAAATCATTTCTTCGTTGCTTTTTTGTTTCGCTTTTACATAAGACTTCTTCTTCTTTATGCCTTAGCTTCCGGCACTATGTGTCGTCCACTTGTTTATTTGTTAGGCCCGGTGTTTTTTTTTATTTTTTGAAAGTTTATATTTTTTGTTAATTTTTTTTTTCTTTTTTTACTATGCGGGCGTTTTATGTATACATAGTCCAGCAAACATGACTTGTTTAAGAAAAATTCCCATTTTTTTATTTGATAGAATTTTAAAGAATGAAAAAAGAAAGCAAAACAACAAGACACGAATTGTAGACAAATTAAAATGTTCTACGCATCCCAAAGATACAAAGATACAAGATAATGAAATTAGCACTACACACACTATACCAAAAAAGTAAAAGAACACGAAGAATAAAAACCATCATGAACATGTAATGCAAATTGTATAACAAAAATAAAGGTCGACTGTAGAAGAAGGCTATAAATAAGCAGAAGAACAAGCTTATTTGGTTGGTAGCCCAGACTTCAGTTCACAAACTGATGACTAGTAAACAAATACTACGTATGGATTCTAATGTAATGCAGAGGCTAACTGAAATCCCTTTTTTTGTGTGTGTGTAACAAATACGTGTTTGTTTAATTAATTATTTAAATTTATATTTAGTTTTTAAGGCTGTAGGGCATACATATTTGACAACGTCCGTGTTAACGAGACAAGTTAAAGCTTAAAAAGTTATTGTAAACTTTACCTGCTTATTGTAGCCAGGAACTAACTCTCTTTCGCCATGCTTAGTGTAAATATGTAAATGATGGTTTGTGTTTTGCGTTTTTTTGCGTTTTTTAACTTAACAAATTGTGTTCTTTTGTGGTTGTGTTTTGATTAATCAAGAATCTTGTATAAAAATTTTTCAACACAATAATAAATTTCAATTTCAACAGAAAAGATTTACAAACAATTTTCATAAATCATCATTAATTTTAAAGAACAGATAATGGGTTGCAATGCTTTAACGATGTATGGAAGACAATAAAAAAAAGTGTTCTGTTAACAACACCCACTTAGAAAGGTACACAGGGACAGTATTTGAAGGCCACAACTAGCCTAGATTCAAAACAGCTAGGGAATATTTTTATGGCAATTTCTTTTTAGTGTCACAGCATTTGCTGAAGAATGTAGTGAGGGAATCACCGAAATAAACATTTTGCTCGTGTTTCTTTTTTCAGAGTATTAGAGCAAGCCTAAGGAGATTTTTAGCTGGAATTCGATTGTAGAAATTTGTTAACCTAGAAGTTTGGAACAAAAGAAATTGATTGTGGGAGTGAGGAAAGCGGCAGTAGTATTTATGGTTTGAAAGTTTGAAGAGTATTAAACATAGAAATAGTACAGCTGAAGAACATATCGTTGGTCTCATGTAGAAAGGCCCTAACTCGCACTTTTTCGAAATTGATTTTTTTTTTGTAATTCCAATGCATTTAAAACAAATTCACATTAGAATCGCAAAAAAAAATCAGTTTCGAAAAAAATGTGAGTTAGGGCCTTTCTACATGAGACCAACGATATTCTCTATGTAATGTATTATCACAAATTCGCCGTAGTCTAGTAGGTAGTGTGTTGCCTTATTAGACGTAAAGCCAGGGTTCAAACCCCAGGACAGACATCAAAACGAAATATGAAAAAAAAATATTGCTTCGCTGACTTCCCTTCAGCAGATTTCTGGTAAAAATTCTGAGAGTAGAAAATAAAATTTCCATGAAAAGTTTCTCAAAAATCTGTCGTTCGGAGTTGACTTTAAACTGTAGGTCTCGCCACTCATGTATAAAATTAACATACACAACATGATTGGTGTGAGAAGCTAGGCCGTAATCCTGACTAAAGGTTTGTAAGGACCAATTATGTATGTATGTAATGTATTGTACAATTAACGAGCTAATCGATCAGATCGTAAACGTAAGTGCCCAGCAAAGGGCAAAAATGTAGGTTAGGTTAGGTTAGAGGACGTGTACCTGTCAACCAAGACAAGCACAGACAAGCCGGAGGTCGAATTGACCCATTGTACAACGTCCTTAAAGAGGGAAGGACAATAGAGGGATAAAAAGGAGAAGATGTAGGAAAGGGGAGAATGGGAAATGGAGGAATTACACAGATAAGACAAAACAAAAAGGGGAGAGCGCGACTACACTGATGAAGCCCTAGCGCCTCTCAACAACGCCTAAGCCACTAATGAATCTGTGGAGAGCCTTGATGTCGGCTCTCGACACAGAATTCAAACTCTCAAGAAGAACTCTCCAACTTCTCCTCATCGCAACATGCCCTGCAATAGCCCGGCTGGGATCTGATCCAGATCCCCTTCAGCGACCTAATCTCGCAGTGCCCCGTGATAAAACCGACAACGAACATTAAACTGACTTTATCCAAGCCCAGCAGCCAACCTGTTCTCCTAGTAGGCCATCTAGAGACAAAACAACCCGATCCGTTCCCCCCAACGCCTCTGCTCTTCCTCCCTGACCCATCCATTGATGAAGCCGTAGAGGTGACAGACTGGGGGGTCAGGACCAACTATCAAATCGCCCCCAGAAAGCGAAACTAACGTAGCGAGGGCATCCGCCGTCTCATTGCCCAGTATTCCGCTATGACCCGGAACCCAGCACAGACGGATACGGTCTAGTCCAAAAGCCCTCAACGACTCCTTGCACTCGCGAACGAGCCGTGATTTGCACCAGACCGACGCAATGGCCCTAAGGGCAGCCTGACTGTCAACGAAGATCGTGTAAGATTCCGAATCCGAAGCTGGGCCTCCAGCTATGGCCTCAATAGCCTTCAAGATTGCGAAAATCTCCGCTCCATTCAACCTGAAGTGGAGTTCAAGACCGAGTTCCCTACAGAAAACCCCAGCACCTGTACATCCACCTAACTTAGACCAATCTGTGAAGATGGGTATACCTCTTTGTCCCTGGAGTACCCCACCATTCCATGGGGCAAAAATGTAGACAAACATATTTCTCTTTTAACAATGAATGATTCAGTATCCGATCTCTGCAATGCGCCTTCATGACACATTCTGAATTTCTTTTACTGTAATAGAGTCGGCGATTTCCTCTCAGCAGATTTCTGGCAAAAAACTCTGAGAGTATAATAAAATTGCCATGAAAAGTTTCTCAAAAATCTGTCTTTCGGGATCGACTTTAAACTGTAGGTCATAAGTGGTTTGAGAAACTAGGTAGTAATCCTCACTGAAGGGTTGTAATGACCAATTATGTATGTATGTATGTAATAGAGTCAAACATGACAAAAAACAGAACATAAACTTGGAGTATTTTGAGGTCGACTGAAATTCATTTAATAAAGCGCTCCAAATGATTTTGGGCCCAACGTGAGGAATGTTTTTTAAGGAAAAATATAGTGGCGAATGCCATTCAATCAGCTGTTTAGTTGTATTGGTTGTACCAATCTGTAGTTTTAATCCATTCCTACCCTCCTTGATCCGATGAGTTGTATTTATTCTACTAAAATTCCTTTCTGGCCTTTCTTTTATTTTAAAAATAATACTGAGGCCATCACATGTACATATATGTATAGATATGTATGACTGGCCTTAAGTTTTGTTTAATGTTTTTAATTTTTATTTACAATTTTTTTTTAATTCGTAATGATCTAGTTTTTAAAATAAAACACGATTTATTTTCTGTTTTATTATTATTTTTTTTTTCTTAAAGTAACCCGCCTTTTATGTTCGTGGTTATATTTTCAAAAAGAAGCCTAATATGGTCGATTTGAATGCAGTCTGGTTTTGTTTGCTGGTGTTAGTGGTAAAGCGTAGTGCATTTAATTTTATTACAACGTAGTTGTTTCTATTTCTATAAGTATTTTGATTTTGATTTTATTTTTTCTTCAGATTTTTATGAGCTAAACATGCTTAGCATTTAAGTACTCGTACTAAGTTTTATTACAGCGATTTGATATAAAGCGTTTGCCTTTTCGTTTTTTTCTTTTTGTTTTTTCTTTTGCTTCAATGCATTTATTTTACCATTTGATTGACTGCAAAGAATTGCTGCTATTTTTTAGTTTTTAGTTACTTACGAGTTTAAAAGAGTTTTGATTTTATTATTTTACTTTTTATGGGTCTTTTCAATTTGGTTTTGTTATATTTTTTTCTATTTTTTTTCTATTTTATTTTATTTATTAGAGTCACGAATATTTCCAAAGATCTTATGGTGCATATTCTGTATGTTTTAGATTGAATTTTTTTTTGTCTCTGTGTTTTGATTTTATTTTTATTTTCTTTTTCTTGTATGTTTTTCTATAAATTTAAAAGAGTTCATGTTGCAAGTTAGTGGATAAAATGCCAGACTACTTACACATACTAACCCATAACAATAACAAGATATAGTATGTGGGGAAAATAACAAAATAAAAAGATTTATAAATATTCTGTGTTATTAATAAAATTAAAGTAAATAAATAAAATAGAAAAAAAGAAGTGAAAACCACAAGAAACGAGTGTTAAAATAAATTTTTTATTTTAAATAAAATACCCTAACAAATCAGGTTTGTTGCTTAAGTCTTTTGTTTAACAGCACAGCAGAGCGCACCACTGCACTATGAAACAAAACATAAAATTCTCATTCACATTTGTTGCTTAAGTCTTTTGTTTTAACTGCAGATTTCTAACACAAATACGACACTTTTAAAGGAAAATTTAATTCAATTCAATTAAATTTTGTTTTTATTTTATTTACATTATTTAATAACAATAATAAGTAATAATAACAATATTTTGTAAAATTTATTCCTGTTAATTATCTAATTCTCTCCATTACAAAACAAAACTACTTTCAAAAAGTTTTCAAATATTTTTTTTTTCAATGGAAATTATTTATTGCATTGCTCCATATATGTATGCATGGTAAATATGTAATAATAAATGCACCACACCTACATACAATACATAATAAAAATTTATATGAAATTATGCATAACAAAATAATAAAAACATGTTTATGGGGGTTTGAAATAAATTTAAATATTAAGTTTTACATAAAACGTAAGCACGACATAGCAAAGAATTGCTTTTTTAATTGCCTGCAATTGTTTGGAATTTTTTAAATAAAAATATTAAAAAACAACAGTTATATTCAGGCAAATGACAAGAGCTATAGTAAGGATGCAGCAAATATGATTAAAATTTAGAGGCTCTATTTTGTCTCAAACAGGAGAAATAAAAGGAAAACCCAGCATTAAAGAGTTTAAAAAATTCTTAGAAAGTCTTACTTGAAGGCTGTATTAAGCTCAGCTGCTAGTAGGGACAGTAAAGCTATGTTCAACTGCGTCCTATTCTGTTGTCTTGGCCATATTGCTTATGGCCCTGATTACTTCGTCCTTCTTGTCAGATAGTCGAGATCTTGTGTTTCTATTGCATTCTCAATTTTTATTGATAATCCGTAGTCTAGTAGGCAGTCGCCGTAGTCTAGTAGGTAGTGTGTTGGCTTATTAGACGTAAAGTCTGAGTTCGAGCCCCAGGCCAGACATCAAAACAAAATACAAAAAGTATTTCTTCGGAGACTTCTTCGCAAAAACTCTGAGGGTAAATAAAATTGCCATGAAAGTTTCTCAAAAAAAACTGCCGTTCGAAGTCGACTTTAAACTGTAGGTCCCACCACTCATGTATAAAATTAACACACACAACATAAGTGGTGTAAGAAACTAGGTCGTCATCCTGACTGAAAGGTTGTAATGACCAATTATGTGTCTTCTACATTTAGTATACAATGAAGCTTCTAAGATGACCTAATAAATATAGAAGGGGATGATTAGTAAGCATGTCATAAAGACATAAAGTCTGAATTCTAAACACGAATTTTCACGTTCAGCTCCTGGCATCACAACGGGCCGCTATGCATGCTCAAGTGAGCTTTTTGATATCAGAGCTACCACTCCGACCTAACCTAAACTCCAATTACGGCCTGTCCTCTAAAAACCTAAACAATGTAATACAAGGGCAGTGGAAATAAGCAACAAATAGTCTCATTGTCATAAACGACGTCCCTCCTCCATAAGAAGAAGGAGACCTGAGACGAAAAGTTCTTGGGTCCTTAGAATTTATTGGCAGTATATGTCTTCTCAAATTTGATTTGTTTAAAATCCAGAACTTCATTAAAGTATCAGGATGATTGAGAAGTACCAGCCAAAATTTATACCACAGCTAAGTGCTGCAAGACATGCCACCAGTATTGAAATGAGACCTAACAGGACCAAAGTAAGCTGTACTTTTTAAGGCAAAATCTTTTCAATTTGTAGTCTTTAACACGTTAATCGCCATGTCAGTCATATGTGTCTGACGCTAAGAAGTACTACATGAGCCATGTCAGACATACATATATATTTGTCGGACATTTTATTTATAAAGAAATAGTCACAGTAACAAGGTGTTAATTGGTACATGTACCACTGATTCCTACACAATGCGTTCAACGCAGTGTTCAAAAAAACAGGATGCATCAGACATATAAGACTGACACGGCTTTTCGAGAAAAAAGTTTTAATATAGGGCCATGTCAGTCATACATGTGTGACATAAAAAATAGTGTTTTCCGGGAATCTTGGCAAAAAAATTTTTCTGATACATTTTTATCTAAATTGTCTAATAAAGTTACTAGGCCCATGTGAAAATTTTTCTGATATCGTGGCGATTAACGTGTTAACCAACAACGTTAAATACACGTTTTTGCACCACAATTAGTATAAAAAATAATAAATAAAACTGAAATATTTTATTTTATATTAAAAAATAAGAAATTCAAATAAATTACAAATAAAATCGTAAATATTTGTGCAAAGCATTTGAAAATAAGTGTTTTTAAAATGTTTTCCTAATTATCTGTAAATGGAAAACATTGCTTTAGTCATAGCCAATAAATATTGAAAGATTTTTTAATGAAGTGGGTATAATCAAATTAAATTTTAACTCAGCATACAATATTTTAAAAAATCATTTAAAACAAAAAGAAAATATTTGAAATAAAAATATGAATCCATCATTCATGTAAGCATTTTACGCCCGCTGGTATTTAAAGGCAATACAAGTCATTTTGAAAAATTAAGGTTTCTAAACAATGATTTGCCTAATGTGCTTACGTACTATGTACGTATGTATGTATGTATGTAGATATGCTATTGAGAAAGATTATTTTCTATGATTTCATTATTATCATGACATTTTAATCATATTTTTTTTGTTATTTTTTTTAATTTTTCTCAAGTTCTAATTACATTTTTATGTTTAATATTCAATAGCATTAAAAAAAATTTGTTAACTTGAAAATAAATGACCGGCAGAAAATAATTGTTATTGAAATTAAAAACAAACAAACAAAAATATTCAAACCGAAATTGGTGTGTGGCATTAACTTATATCTCCCTTTAGGCTTTTGCTGTGACACTTTTAAAAATGATTGTTTTTTAATCATTTATTTTATTTTTTTTATTTCCAATTTATAAAATGATGTCACTTAATTTGCAAAGAATAACACAATCTTAGAGAAGCAATCATTATCATATAAAAATTATAGTTGGACAGTTTGTCGCGTCAAGTAATTTATTCTATGAACTCATGTATCGTTTAGAACGTTTTCTAAAGCAAATGCGTGAGCGGAATATTTAAAATTTATTTTAAAAATAAAAAAATTAAAATTCTAAAACTATTATAAAACTACAACAAACAAGGCGGTTTTCTTTTCTTTTGTTTTATTTATGTTTTAGGGAATATTCTTTTTTGTTTTGATTTTACTTTTAAATTAAATTTTTTCTTTATCGAATATCCCAACTCGTTAATATTCTTCGAACATGTGACCTAAAAATTTTTTTATTTTCAAAAAACACAATTTGTTTTCTGCTTTGTTTCCAATAAAAATGTCATGAACTTTCAATACAAAAAAAGTAAATACAAAAAATGTACGTACAGCGCCAAACTTCGAAACGAAATGTCTAGGAATCATATTCTAGTCTTCGAATTAAGAAAAAATACAATGAATCATACTCAAAGCAATGTAGACCGATTAATGCTCTAAGCAAGACGACTAGACTAACCTTAATTATTACATCACTATTACCGTTACATTAAGTATTACACCTTCTTTCCGTTAAACAGTTATTGTAAGGATTCAACAGCTAATACTACTCAACATCTCTTTCGATCTGGAGTAATTGGGAATTTTCGGGAAAATTCTTTACACACACAGTCGCCATAGTCTAGTAGGTAGTGTGTTGGCTTATTAAACGTAAAGCCTCGGTTCAAACCCCAGGTCAGACATCAAAACGAAATATGAAAAAATATGTCTTCGGCGACTTCCTCTCAGCAGATTTCTAACAAAAACTCTCAGAGTAATAGAAATTCCCATGAAAAGTTTCTTAAAAATCTGTCTTTCGGAGTAGAGTTTAAACGATAGGTTCCGCCACTCATGTATAAAATTAACACACACAACATTAGTGGTGTGAAAAGCTAGGTCGTAATCCTGACTGAAGAGTTGTAATGATGTTATGTTTTCATTACACAGTCAATAACGTTTAAAACGTTCTATCCAGACAGAGGACAATGAAAAAAGAAATCCCGCACCGCGTAAACGGCTCCATAAGGAACTTCAATCGGTTTTTTTTTGTGGTTGGATAGAGCTAAGGGTAAAAATATATTTTCTTAGTCACCATCTTAAGAGACATCTTTTCTGTAACACTACTGGACAATTGCAGCATCACCTAGGCGCAAGTGTTAGTCTTACGGGGTGTGGTAAATATATTGAAATATTTTCTGATTGCCAGGAGGTTGTCAAGACACAGATTGTCATGACACAGACTGTCAAGGCACAGGCTGCAAGATTGCAGAGCGGTACTGTATTCTGAATTCTCACGCAAGATGTAATGGTCTTGGTCCTATATTCAATGACCTCTGCATAGTCAGTAGAATGCATGCAGTTGTAGATAGCACCGATAGTCTTAAATATCCTGCTTGGATGTCTACTACTCAGCCCTAAATCCTGTAACTTATCTACTGAATGCTGCTAATTCAACTCCACAGTCAGTAGAATGTAGGCAGTGATAAATTCTAAATCTCGAGCTAAATACTAGAAATATTTAATTAAGCTCGCTGACACTAGCTGCACAACTTCCTCAATGCAGCATCTGGTATGTTATTGTATGTCATTTTAACATATCAGGCGTTACAAATTGAATTCAGCCAATACAATATTACAGTAGAATTTCATAAAAAAGACCTCAATTGTGCTCTGTAAAATAGCACGAAAATGTATGCACTCGTAAGTTTATACGGGACCTGATTAACAGTTATTGAGAGAACCATTGCAGGTACGGCAACGAGCGAACGATTCGATCTACCTTCTTTGATTAGAGTTTTCAATCTCAGATGATTTTCTAAAAACTCTTGCCAAACTAAGAAGGAAATAATTTCAATTAAAAGCGGGGATTAAGTAAAGTCTCCCCCCTTGTTTAATAATAAGCAACCCCCCCTACTTGGGATTCGAACCCGAGAACCCCAACACAAAGTACCGCGTGCTAACCGATTATGCCACCATGACATTACCGTTATTCAACACAGTGTTGTTTAACTATGTGTTTAATATTGAAAGCAACAACAATGTTTTCTATTTTGAAAGAGAAAAGGTGAGTTTAAATTTGTGGTGGTGAATTGAATCTCTTTAATCAATTATAGTGTTACCAGACTGTTATAGTTAAAATTGATGAAAAAGGAAATTAGGAAGCACAAATTGGGAATCTTAAAACATGCTTATTATGGATCTGGACCAGTAGATTATATGCCCATACCTATATATTAGCAGATTGAGACTGCCATGGCAAAAATATGGATATATGCTTTTTTTGTGGAGATTTCCGGATAGACACACAGTTTTTATGGTAGAAATTTTATGATTCTTACAAATATTGAAAATCCTTTGATCGAATTTCTATCACAGGCCTATTGTTACTGCAATCTTGTCTCTCTGAAGGAGAAATAAAACTGACTCTACGCTAAACAGCAAATTATGAAGACACCGGGATAACACTGGTGAAATAGCACAATTAAGTACTGACTGGCTAAACTACTCCGGAAGGCGAGTCACCTAAATCGGAAGATGACAAGCAAGACCCACCCCCTGTTTATCATCCAGCAGGACTATCGGCGTTATTACAATGATATTTGGCTTGTTATAGATGCAATAGAGTCCTGAACCTATATCCACCAGTGGTTGCAGAATGTGAAAAGATTATACGCAGACAATTGGAATCCACTCTTGCACAACAAAAAACTTTCAACTGCTACCGGGAGCAAATAATGTCCGACTCTTTAAATCGAATATCCTCGAAAGCCCATATATGGCACTGTTTACATTTCAATGTAACAATAGGTCCACGTATGTGCCCCCAATTAATACGTGGTAGAGACCGATTGGACCTTCGTACACCAATATTTTTTATTTTCTCCAAGAATAACAAGGCAGAAGAGAAATATTCTTCTACACAAGGAGGGGTGATTAGGAATGAAATTAAACAAACAGCCAAATTCGAACAGCATTTGTCATGGTCCCTATGCTCTCCACATCAAAACCTCTTTGAATAGATGAAATCTCTGAACACCTAATACTTCCGGTAAATCATTTATGCAAACAAACATTAATTAACACGGCTTTAATATTTACATTGGTTCTCATGATTAAATAAATATTTGTTTATTAACCAAAAAATTCTTTCTTCTTTTTTCATTATGTATTTGAAATTATTACACTGTAACAATTTCTTTTGTGTATTTTGGATTGGTAAATATTCTTAAAATAGTACATTTTCTTTCTTAGTGATGGAAAAAACCTGAAGTTATGTGATAAAAAGAGTTACACTAACAAAAAATATCTTTTTAACAGATAAACTTCGAGACACACAGTGGCAACAATCAGAAAAAAATACTTTGCAGATGAAATGGTGGCAAGAGATGATCCTATATATTTATTAATGATTTACAAACTTAAAACAATATTTTCAACCATGAAATTAAAGATATTCTATTATATTATATAACAAAAAAACTTACTAGAATATCCTTTTTGTACAGTAGAAAAAATTGTTCAAAAAAAATTTGCAGTCTTGCTTGATTGATTGATTGAATCTTGAAATATTTTCTTGCAACTTGAGTTTCAAATTTGCATGCCAACTTGCTTATTTGTTAACTAAGCAGCTTGTTTTTCTGACGGTATTTTTTCTTCATAAC
Source organism: Sarcophaga subvicina (assembly GCA_936449025.2). Lineage (NCBI taxonomy): Eukaryota > Metazoa > Arthropoda > Insecta > Diptera > Sarcophagidae > Sarcophaga > Sarcophaga subvicina. The sequence goes on along the minus strand of OW388084.2, from coordinate 110,307,772 downwards.
TTGAGTGACTGGTGTTGAAATAAAAAATAATAATGGAAAAATATAATGTTAGTTTGACACTTAAAAACTATACAGTAGTATGTATGTATATAACAGAAAATATGAAAAGAGGAGGGGGGATAAGTAATATTAATTACTTTCCGGTGGTGAATTTCGAAAGACTTTCGAGCAAGCCAATATAGGAAGAATGTTCATAGGCAGTGGCTACATCAGACATCTTTTCAACAAATTCATTGCTGATACCCTTCTCTTCCAACAAGTTCATCAACAAGTCATAGAGGTACTAAAAAAGAAACAAAACGAACCTTAACAACGTGCATGACTACACAAAAAAAAAGAAAACTTACGCCATCCAAAACATCACCGGCTACGGCGTAGATCTTATCATTCCATTCACCTTGATAAATGGTCATTTCATCAATACCGAATACATCATCTGTAATAAATCAGAAATACACGTTAATTTTTGTTTTTATATATGAAAAAAAAAGTAAAAACTTACTATATTCGCCTTCCTGGGGTGTGCCTTGCAAGAAGGAACAGGTGAAAGATAATGTGGTGTTACCCTTAACAATATCAACTTCAAATTGAGGTTTGCTACGCATTTCACCTAAATCAGGTTTGTCAGCTGTGGCATCAATTTCAGGTTCTTCTTCGGTATCTACGGTGTGATTAACATTGAAGTTGATGACAATACTGAAAAATAGATGGAACAGACAAGAGAAAATAAATAAAACATGGACTACTCAATAAAAGTTTTGTTAAGAAAACAAAGAGAAACACAATAAAAACAAGTTTTAAGGTCAGATTAGGTTAATAAAGTACCTCTTTCCAGACCACAAAACAATGTGTAAAGCATTAATGTTATAATAACACAAAACTAAACATCTTCCAATTGGATAAACGCATTGTTACACATTTCTTTTTCACATTCACTAAATTGTACCTCCATGTGCTATTTCTCCTATTGGAAAGCATCGATAATGAGAAATGAAGCTACAAGTATGTTTACATCTCTCATCCTTAAAACTTCACAAAAATCTATTTTTCTATATGAAATACGAAATCCCGTATACTATAAACTTACTTTTCCTTGTCAGATTTTTTGGTCAGTTCAACTTCAGCTCCATTCAATTTAACAGCAAAACCTTCCAAAGTGGTGGGCACAGTTTTAATTTTTTGTGCCTTACGTTCGGCCAAGATTTCATCTGTAAGGAATTCAACCAATTCACGTTCACCTACAAGAAACATAACATAATCAATATCATTCGTTCATTCATAACAAAAACCAACCGGCTTTCACATATGCACTTCTATTTCATCATTCTACCCAAAACTTTTTATAGGTTATGTAAGTTGCAATGTTTGCTTTATGTAGGTATCCTTTTAAGAAACTCATTATCAAATTAATTACCTTTGGTATGGATGTGTTTCATGCCACAACCGCAGCTGCAGTTCAATGTGGGCTGATGCACTTTTAATACAGTGCCTTTTTGGTTGCCGGAATATGCTGGAGTCTTGGACATGTGCCATAATGTACGGGTGAAATCGCGTTTACCACCGAAAACATTTTTCAAGGATGCGTTAGCAACGAAGCGGAAGGTAGCCTTTGTTAAGTTATTCATATTTTAATTTATAATTTTCTTATTGTGCTGGAACTTTTTAAACAAATAAGAAACTAAATGCAATTTCGCGTACCCGAATTATGTCAACTGAGTAAAACTAATGAAATTTATTTAGAGAAAAATAACCTCAAAACAGGCAATAAAGACGTTTATCTGACAAGCAGCGGCAACTTAACGGCGTTCTTCTGTTTTATAACATGGACATTGATATTTAACCCAAAACAGTGTTTTTTAAACAAACTAAGTATTTCCTGCAAAATTAAAAAAGAAGAGAAATCAAACAAACAAATAACATCATAATGCTTGCAAAAATGTCCAAATGGGAAATTCGATTAAATAAATAAATTTTGGGTTTTTTACCCCACTTTTTGGTGATTTCTTTTTGGTTACAAAGCTTTTCTTTCTGGTTACACATTCTTTTTTCCGAATTTGATTCGTATACATGAAAATGAAAATTTGTGTGGCAATACCGAAAACCCATGAATGTTCGTTTGGATGTACTACCAAATTAACAATAAAGGTAAATATTAATTTTGAACATCCCTGTTCTAATAGCAGCTGATTCAGTATAATTTTTATTGTTACTGAACTTGAAGATATTTTCATTTATTGGAAAATTTACTAAATTCGAAAAAAAAATAGTTTTATCACAGAAATTTATTATAAAAATTGACAAAGAACATAACAAACTATAGAATGAATAGCCTGGGTGATGATTGCAATGAATTGAAACGTAAATACGATGAATGTTTTAATCTATGGTTCTCGGATAGATTTTTGAAAGGGGATAATGATGACAGCATGTGTGCACCGATTTTTAAGGTTTATCAGGAATGTGTAAAGGTTTGTTGTTTTTGTCTGCAATCTTATCAAAATGTTTTCTATTTACGTGTTTTAATTTTCCATAGAAAGCCATGCAGGAACATAAAATAGAATTACGTGAAATAGAAGTTGATTACACCACTGATAGTGAATACAGCAGTAATAGCAAACCGGAACAGAGCCGCAGCTGACCCATTCTGAATAGTGATTATGCCTCCTGGGATAACATGTTCAATAGGGATTCAATGCCTTCTACTTCTTCTCAAGCTAATACCAGTGATAATAACAGTGGCGGTGCTAGCAAAGGACGCCAATTTGCAACCCATAAAAGAGGCACTTCAATTTAAGTTATAAAAGTTTCTTTATTCATTATATCATAAAAAAACAAAAAAAAACACTTAATTGATTTATAGCAAGCTATTTAATAGGTTTAATTACATGTACAAACTTAGTAAAAGGATATTGATTGAACACAGTTTAAATATGTTTTTGTCTGTAGCAATTTTAGAACAAACCACTATGAAAAATGCATTACAAACTACATAAACTGTAAACCTAAAATATTTTTTATTCCTTAACTTTTAAAGTTTACAATTGAAAAATAAAATATATCTATTATTAGCAAATCTTTATTCTACTTGCAAACTTATCTTTTGAATTTTGTTAGTTTTATTTTCAAATAAAAAAAATACATAAATTGTTTTTCAAGTCTTTCTAATCTAAACAAATCTTTAAGACTACAATGTAAAGACACAAAACTTTGTTCTTAACACTTTAAATTCTATCCAATAATTTCGTTTCACTCATAAACGTATTTTCCTTCAAGTATCTACTTCTTTGATCGCATTTTAATTCATTGTGACCTTTGGCCTTGCAAAGTAGACAAACTATTTCAGTTTGATTTGATGTTGAACCAAGTTTGGGAAAAACGTTACTGCATTGCGACTTTCTTTGCCAATAAGGACACTTATGTTCGACGTGGCCAACTTGACGACAAATCCAACATTGTTGTTTAACTTGATATTCCAAACAGCTATGGTTCTCCTGTTGGGTACAACGCCGACAATTTGGGCAATGCACATAATAAGGTTTAACACAAACGCCACATTGATCACAATGTCTATAAGTAGCACCATTTTTGGACGGACAAGTATTACACTTTGGGCAATGCCGATTCTCTAAGGCTGTGTACTTTTCACATTTTGAACAGTATTTATATTGTTCTTGTATAGGTAATTTTAAAAGTTCTAATGGCACATTCGTGAATATACGTACAGGCGAACCCAATTTACGTGATTTGTTGCCCAAATCGGTATAGGAAGTGTGGTTCGTGTAATTGATTTTATAATCGGACATTTGTAGGGCTGGCATTTGTTGTTGTATATAATGGACAGAAAAGTAAGGGAATATCCAAAATATAGGTAAAGGTTGGTAAGGCAATTGATTGATACGATTGTAGAGCCTGGTAAGCTTTAAAAGAGTTGCAGCTATAGGCTCCGTACGACAGCCAAAGGGTGGATCAGTGAATAATAAAACACGTTCATTGCTAGTAAAAGAATTAAAGGACATGAATTTCAAATAATGTTGTTATTGTTAAAAGCGTCTACGTTTACCTTTTACATTTTAAAAAACGATAAAACTCTTGCTTTTGCAATTCGTCGAAAAAGTGATTGTTACACATATTGTACCAGCAAAATTGATTGTCCTCATAAAAGTAATAAAAACGATAGTCAAAGTCTAATAAGAAACTTTTAATATTGGTCGAACACATATTCGTAAGATGGGCATGCAAACGTGGTGCTCCTATACAAACAACTTTACTGCAACATAGAGTTTAAATGAAATATGTTAAATTTTTTTAAACCAATTGGACTTACTTAATTTTTAAGTCTTTGAAACAGTTTTCGAAAAATTTTAAAGCCTTCTCATCAAAGAAATATTGTGCCTGGGCCTTGTCATTATCCATTGGTTTTAAAAACGCAGTAGGATTCCTTAAAAGTCTAGTGGCAAGATTACGTTTTACTTCATGTTTTACATGGGCCTCTAAATCACTTTCCTTTAGCGGTTCATTGCAAGTGAGGCAGTAGTGCTTTTGTGCTCCAAAGGTAGTGTCCTGGAACTAGAAAGAAGGAATATTATTTGAGCTTGGAGAGAAGCCACTACTAAAAGCCTGTCGAAACGGAAAATATAAATTATACCTTTTCTCTTAAGCTTCTAAACTGCAAAGTGGAAACATCGTACACCCGGCTTAAATGCTTGGTGGTCAGATCCTTGGCGGCCAAATTGAAAGAGCACAATTTTTTGTCTCTGTACGCGGAGCAGGAAAAATAACCCTCTTTGGGTCCCTTGTCTTCATAGTAAAATAATATTGTGGGTCCATGGGCACAATGGGGATGTGGCTCACCTTCTTCATCATCCTCACACTTGATCAACAGTTTGCTTGCCGGAGCTTTAAAAGGAAATGCTGAATTAGGCAAACTTAAAGACACACTGCATAAAAGAACTCACCTTCATTCAATAATTTCATTATTAATTTGGAATTTTATTCAATATATTTAACAAAACGTAAAAAAAATAAAAATACAAGCCAAACAAGTATAAAATCCAAGTGCTCGTTTTTTGTTTTCTTTTTCAAATTATGGCATTCAGCAAGGAATGGTAACACATCAGCTGTTAGAAATAAAAACAGGGATGTTATGCTTTTTTAGTAAATAAAATTTAACGTTAAATGGTGGTTATTTAAATATAATTATAAATATTACATAATTACAAATAATTTTATTTTAAAAGCATTATTACGGTGGTATATACTAAATGACTATATTTGAAAATATAATAATGTTTTCTGAAGTTAATAAAGAAAGTTCTAGATTTTTTCAGAATCCACTCAACGAATTTCCGGTATGTTGTGTTCTAATTTATCGGAGGTCCCATTGGTGAGTTCTTAAACTGTTTTCCTATCTTTAGAACTTTGGTTTGAAATCGACAGACTTCTCATACGAAACTCTTCTTTCAATTCACTTTTAAGTTTATATTGCAAAAATGTACTACTCTCGCAGTAATCGTAGTGATCATCACCATTGCGGAAACAACTTTTAAATAGCCAGGTCTAAAGCTTTGTAACATACATATGCGCTAAATTTAATATATTCACCAAAACTAGTCTTTCAACATTAAAAATTTTTCCTTTCGTATTAGTCAAAGCTAAACGATTAAGCCCTTAAATAATGATCGATTGTTGGCAGTAGAGGATTAGCCAGCAGGAATTGCTCTTAGCAATCCCAATAAACAAGAACAAGGTAACCAGGTACGCTATTTTTTGTTTGTATTTTTGACGCTCAAGCAAAACACTCAAGAAGTCTCCAAACAGCAGCTTAAGAAGGTTACTAGAACTTATTTTTCTTTTCTAACGTAGAAATGCTGCTATTTTAAAGTAACACCTTTTCATTTTGAACTTTATTTTTATAAATAATAATAATAAACTATTGTTTATTCCTTTTTTATTTAAAAAATACGACTTTATTTTTAAAATTTAAAAACGTATTAAAACAAAATTTATATAATGTATTATAATTAAAAATTAATAGCAAAAAATTAAAAAAATAAAAATTAGCCTTGATAAGCAGTTGTTTGCAGAATTTAAAATCTCATCATGCTATAGGAGCTAAGCTTTTCTTATTGCTCTTAGGAAGACGACAACAAACTTAGCTGCTATTAATATAGAAGCCAACTGCTTTTAAACGAACAAAAAAAACCAAATGAAAACACCAGCGTGTATAGTTTAAATAAACAAAATTATAAAGATTTACAAATACAAGCTATCACAACAAGGTTTTCTTTACATGTAAATATAGATTTTCGAGAAAATTTTAAAAGAAAATTTAGAAATAGAAAAACTAATTGAAACTATAAAAATAAACAGAAGAGAAAATGTTTATATTATAATAAAATTAAATTAATACTAAAATTATGTGGCTTATTATATATACAAAGACAAAAACTAAAAATAAAATACTCTAGTATTTTCATTATTTATACAATTAATTATAGAAAAATATAATTAAAAAAGTATTTAAATTTCTATTTCATACTAAGCTAGGGATTAAAATGAACTTAGTTTAATTAAATTATAGATTATTTTGTTTGTTTTAAAAATATATTTGTTAAAAATTAGTGGGACGGACATATATGGTTTTAATTATACAGAAAAAAATATTTGAGCTTTTTTTTAGTTTTTTACAATTTATGTTTATTTTTTTATTTGCAAAAATATATGAATATTATATTGATCATCTTTTTATTTAAAAATATATTCTTTCCCTTTATAACATATTAATTGACAATAAGGCCATATTTTCATTTTTATCTTTTAAGACTGTTTAGATTTCTTTATATTTTTAAATTTTTATTCAAATCAAATTTGTTTCACATGTTTTTCTTTAGCAAAATTTTGTTATCGATTTGGTTTCTAATTGTATTTTAATTTAATTTGCCAAAATTTTGTAATTTTTCATGATTTAATAACTTTTGTATATAAAAAAGGCCTCTTCTTTAGGGGTTTTGTGTAAAATATTAAACAAATATTTTATTTGTTTCATATTTTTTTATTGTGCATTCCTGTTTGTATATAAAAATATATGTTTTTCGGATTTTTAATTATTTGAACATTAAAAATCAATTCCATTTAATGTATATATTAGATTTTTGTATTAGTCAAGTTTTAGTACAAAATAATAAAAAGTGTTTAAAGAGTTTGAAGAAATTTTAAACTGTTTCACATGTATGGGCGGGATGCTGTTCTAGTCATTTGCATTGCGGGGTATATACTCTGGTAATCTAAATAACACTACCCCGCAATCTATTGCCATTTGATTTTTGGTATTTCTAAGCGGATTTGATTATCCATTATCCATACTTGTTCATTCGACAACCTGGTTTGTTCAAAAGCTTATCATTCACTAGACCTTAAGCAAACTAATTGCTGTTCTAGCAAAGTTTCAATTACATTTTTATATGGAAAAACTGAGTTCTCAAATACCAATTCTTGTTCTCTTGAAACCTTCCTTCAAATTCTTTAAACACTTCATATTTACTATATTTAAAGACATGAGATTGGTTAGTTGATTATTATAGGCACACATTAAAAATATTTTCTTTTTAAATACAATATATTTAAATAGCATCTACATTGAACAGTTCATGGACTACATAAATTTCCCATCAATAGACCCTTTAAAAGAGGAGACTATTGGTTGGAAATGCTTATGATATTTAAAAATAAAATATCTGTATATGTGTGTGTATGTATGCATGTATGTGTATGGTGGTTGTTTGCTTATTAAATATTATTTAATAATAGCATTTAATCAGTCTAATAAAGTTATTTCATATGAAAAATACTTGTATTTGTAAAAATGGTAATTATTGTAGATTTTAGATGTTGTTATTCAACGAAATTGTTCTCATTCCATTAAACATTACAAAATCTTGTTACGCTTAAAATTATTTTATTTCTTTAATTTTTCTTTTTGTTTCTTTTTTTTTTAAATATCAAAATTAATTTTTATATACAATTTTTTTTTATAAGTTTTAAAAATCGCCAAGTCTTTTAAGCAGACATTGCCAAAACGATATGTATTGTAAAAGTTTAATAATTTTTTTTTAATATTTTTCGAGATTTATATTTTGTTCGTAGGGTCTAGTTATATAAAAAACATACTTAATTTGTACTTAAGCTTAAATTTAGACAATTTTTTTGGGTTTTTTTTCATTTTCTCATCTTTTTTACAAATATAAAATAACTCTAGTGTTTTTAATTACTAATATTAATATATATAAAAAATAATTCACTGTATATATATAAAAACTATAGACTCTTATAAAAAATGTAAACTAAATAAATTTCTAAATAATTTTTTTTTCGCAGAATTCGTTAACGTTTTAAACGTTAATGAATTATCATAATTCATGATTCCTTTTCTTAATAATTATTTTTTTGTTTGTTATTATCAAAAGCCTAAACGAAATTCTCTTTTTTGTTATTAATAATAATTATTTAAAAGTCTAATTAAAGTAAAAAATTATAAACAAATATTAAAGAAACTAATTAAAGTTGTTTTCCTCTTTTTTTTGCGGGGGGAAGCAGGACATTAAATTCAAGTAGAGTTTTTCTAATAATATGAAAATTTATGATAAAAATAAAACAATAAGATTTTTTTAAATAAAACAATAAGTAGATTCATCATAAGACACTATAACTGTCCGTTCTACAATTATACTTGCTAAAACTATGTAATAGTTTACTAATCTTCTCTTCCTTGAAAAGATTTCAAAAAGAACGAAAAACTCTATTCGAATATATATCCCCCGACCTCCCTTTTTTTTCACTACCAATAGATTTTAATAACGAATTTATACATTCAATAAAAAGAGAAATTCGTCGTGTTTATATATTATAAAATTAATTATAAAACTAAATGTTTAAACTAAAACAAAACAAATAAAAATTGTTTGTATAAAAAAATTTTACTAAAAAAAACTGTGTATAAAAATGTTGTTGTTTTACCCATTAAAACTGCTTTTAAAAATCCTTACTTTAAAATAACTGATAACAGCATGCAAGTGTTTAATCATATATATGTGCGTTTAACTTTCGTTAGTGTAGATGTTTTGCAGGGTAATTCTTTTTCGAGATTCTCTGTAGAATTTTTACATTCGTGACTGCGATCTTTTTCAAGATCTAAACTAGGCTTGCCCGTATGACAATAATGATTAGTGTTCATTAGCAGGTTAATATCTTTACTATGTTTAAGGCCAAATGTCCTAAAAAGGAGAACAAAGTTTTATAAATTGAAACAAAACAAACAAAATATGAGAAATATTAACTTACGGATTTGAATTAAACTGATTACGATGACTGCTGTGTAGTGAGGGTGGCTTGCAACTATTACGTTTGGATACATTTAAACCCACCACCATACCAATTATGAACACTAAGGCCAAAGCCAAGGCACCAAAGCCCCAATAAATGCTTTTACCAGCCAGCTGCAGTTGTTGCTCGTCCCCTATAGCGGTGGCATGCAAAGGATCTAAAAGAAGATTACAAAAATATAACAATAAATCCTAATAAATATTTTCCTTTAAGTAAGCTTAACTCACCATTAACCGAATTCATTAAATCAAGAGGATCCACAGAGTGTAAAGTGATTTTGTTTTCATCATTGAAATTATTCAATAGAAAATCACCACCCATGGCAGTGGGTAAATCCAATTCTGGTGAACTGATGTCTGGTATTACTGGATTATTAACAACACCAATGGAACCCATATTATTATACAGATGTTTCTTGGCTAAATCGTCTTCAACCTGAACTTGAGTATTGCTTTGAGCATCTAAATTGTTATCGGTTACAGCACCTAAATTAATGACAGGACCTTCAGCTATCACAGTGCCTCTTGAGGATTTGGGACATAGATTTTTGGCCGCCTTTTTGGTGGTATTCAGGGATTGCAGGAATGTTTTGGTGCCAAACTTATGATTTGCTACATTAAGACTTTTACACTCATGCGTCTGTTGATCCCAAGCACAATTGGGATCCTGCAGACCCAAACAACTGCTGCAATCAACTATGAGAGCGCAATGATGCAAAGGCACAGTCACTAGACTGCCATCACTTACCACCAACAGTGTGTTGGCTTTAGTCGAGACGACTAGTTCACGTACTGGCGTACCTACCGGTAATACTTGTAGTTCCGAAATTAATACCGTTTTAAGATTATCAATACTGTTTGAAGTGCCACCATTCGAGGCAGTGGGTATATTAATGAATTTGGTTATTTTACCATCATCAGTACCGGTGTAAATGACATCATGCAATTCCCCATTTAGAGCACGCACCTGAGGATCTATGGCTATAGTGGTAAGACGATTATGGAGATTGACTTTAGTCAATAAAGGACGGGCAAAAACAGCCGGCACGGACATTTCCATTAAAGGATGATTTTTAACAAAGTTTACGGCAATAGAAGATAAAGTACGGGAATCTTCCACACACTGGCCGGGTCTAGGTTCGGGCACTTGTTCTTCTTGAATAGGCAGCCACTGTGACTGGCTATCTTTTTGGGATTTAAAACGACCCTGGAAGGCTTCCATAATATCATCAACATTAAAAGCACAAACCGCTGAGCCGGGTATAGCATTTATAGGTGTATTGAAAACGGCATAAACTAAAGGATTTGATCCACTTTCAACAACCGGAGAGATGGCCTCTGTAAAAAGAAATAAGAAAGCAAAGAATGAATAATGCGATATAAATATCAAGTAAGAGGTTTAAAAACTTACGTATTTCGTCAAAATAAAAAGGAATATCTCCAGGCACTGAACAATTAAGTCTAGCCTTTAAGAATGATGTCCAACTTTTGCTTAAGGTATAAGGACCGCCTCTATCATTTTTACATACCCTTGCTACACGGGAATAAACAGTCTGTGGGACAAGGAAAAGAAATACAATTTTTAGTTTTGTTTTCGCTTGGATGTAGTTAACATTTGTTGTTTACCTTGCCATAATTCATATACTCCATGGCTATTTCACGGAAAAAGAACATAATAAAACCATTACGCTCTATAGCACCAACAAAATCAGGCTGATTTAATTGCTTCAAATCATATTGTTCTGTACGTAAGTTTTCTCTGTAGATCAAAGGATCACCACCCTGAAAATCAGCCACTGTAGCACTATATAACTGGCCATCAGCGTAAGCATAGGTACTATTGTGTACCGGACTATAGGGGCACAAGCCTTGGGCTTCTACATCACGTACTATTTCATAAGTGGGTGCTGTTGTGGCGGCTGTTGTTGAATTTTCATCGATAACGGGAGCATAATGGCGACATCGGGGCTTATAAGAATTCGTGCCACACAGTAATATTTGGCCATCTGCGAGACGGGCAAATACTCGTATATAATTATGACAATCGGATTCGTGTTTGCCCTTTAAGGCACACAATTCGCGATCAGCATCGGAAGAATACCAAACAATGCGACTATTTTCACGTAAACCATTTAAACTTATATTGTAGATGACATTTCTAAGATAAAATGGTAGACAAAATAAAACAAAATAAGATAACAATGTTAAATATAGTAATAATGTAATTAAATTTAAATGAAATGAAAGAATAATCTTAAATAAATATAACTATTAAATAACCTACAAAGATATAATTGCTTTAAACAAGTAAATTAAACAATGTGCTACTGTCCTTAGCTGAATTTTTTGAAGTTAAATTTAAATCAACATTAAAAGAGGTATTTTACATGGAAAATTATTAAATAAATTTATTAATATTTATGCTTTGCCTTCTTTTAATAGGTTAAAACACTTATTGCGTTTTTTTTAACATAAAAAATTTGAATTTTTAAATTTCTTTAGAAATATTTCATAACTATGTCTGGCGGTAAATTGATATCCAAAGACTATTGAATAAAATCCCCAGTTTAAGTTTTAAATTTATACAATGTATCGTGTTGTAAAGTACAAGAAAACATAATTACATGAAAAAAAAATATTAAATAAAATAAAATATTTATGTAATCAAAGATAAATTGTTCAAGTAACATTACGGCTAATAAACATATGAATGTTTATCTATGTCTATATATATACATTGGATGGATATACAATATTTAAAATGAAAAGTAAAGAAATTAACACTTACCTAGCGCCAACTAAAATCGTATTATCATCATGATTCAATACTTTGAAATAGTCTGTGGTATTGCCAAAGAATTTCGCTAAAATTTTATCTTGTTCTGCAAAAAAAGAAAATAAAAAATATTTAAATTTATAGCATATGATTTAAAACTAAAAAGTAAGCAATAAAGCGAATAGTTTTTATATACGGCGAGCAGTAAAGAAAATATAACAACAACGTGACCAACTAACTTGAAGAGAATATGTATTTGTCTTCATATTCATTTAAAGTAAATATTGACTGAAGATTGTAATGACCTGCTTAAGATGGCTGTTCATACAATCAAAAAGTGTCAAAGACTTTTATTTTTCTGATATGTTGTGTGATCCAATTGTGCTTATAGTTTAGAAATTCGAAAACTGCACTAAAGTACGCTCCAACAGCAGTAAACAAAATATAACAACAACGTGACCAACTAACTTGAAGAGGATATATATTTGTCTTCATATTCATTTAAAGTAAATATTGATTGAAGATTGTAATGACCTGCTTAAGATGGCTGTTCATACAATCAAAAAAGTGCCAAAGAATTTTATTTTTCTGATATGTTGTGTGATCCAATCGTGCTTATAGTTTAGAAATTCGAAAACTGCACTAAAGTACGCTACAACTGGAAATTGAGGCAGACGTAGTAAATAATTCGCGGAATGAGTTGAAACCACTTGCATCGGATAAAAGGGAGGTTAATTCTCCTCATAGGAGCAATAGGAATTTCACACAATTTTTTCAATCAGAAGACGGGATTCGAAATCATTGGATTTTAAATATTTATTTAAAAAAATTTCGTTGGAACCCGAATATAAATTTTGGTTGAAAATTTGCAAATCTGACATGCTTTAAGTTTTCTATCCTAAGTGTAATTTATGTTGCTAGATCAATATAGCTTGTCCTAGTCCAGTAAATGTAATAACTCTTTATTTCATTAACTAAAAGGAAGTGCAGTGATATAAAAATATCGCAAGGTTTGCATTCAAATTTTTTGAAATTTCTTTTTACTTTTGACACTGCTCTAGTTTAATTAATTAATTGTTGTGTTACAATAAAATAACCATAAATTATGTATGTAGATGGATGGATCTTTCGGTTATTTATTCCTAGCACGATATAAGCATAACATAAAAATGTTACGGATTTTACATTTGTTTAATATGTGGTATTCACTACAAAATGAAAAGAAACAATCTCGTGACAATCTTTTATTTTTTTTTTTTTTTTTTTGCAAAAAAAAAAGAAACAATTTAAATTGGTCACGTTAGATTTTCATTGGCATGCTATAATTAAATTAGATATTAAAAATAAAACAAAAGAATAGAATTGAAATTACAAAAAACAAATTCAACAGATGCAATAAAAAAGCAAAGAAAAATGGTGGTAACATATCCATATACTTACTTGATTGTAAATCTGGTCTAACATCAGGCATCCATGCTATGCAGGGGCATACGAAATATGCCAGTGAAACTACTAGTAGCCAGAATAATGATACATTAACTGTAGCTGCTGACGAGGATGATGACGATGATAATGGTGAAGATATTTTTAATATTGTGGCTGGCATGGTGGTAGATAGATGGTATGTGAAGCTTATACAAATTAAATAGAGCTTGTAATTTTATTGCTACTGTTATTGTTGCTATTGCTGTTGTTTTGTTTATGTTGTTTGAAGTTTAAGTGTTGCACAAAAATGTACCGTAATAATTTTAATTTATAAAAATTAACAACAGCTTGTTTACTGTTATTACTTAATTTGTATGAAGCTGTTGTAATTTTTGGGAAACAAGTGGCACCAAAACCTTGTAGGTAATTCAACTTTTTTTGTTTTTTTGCTATTGGTGGTGGTTAAGCTTTGTGGGCTTATTTTTTAATTGGGGTGTTGGTGATGATGATTCACTTATGCTCGTTTGTTTGCTGCTGAAACAAACCCCCTTTTTTTGTTGTTTTATTTTTTTTCCACCAAAGGGGTGTTTTAGTTTATTAACTCCATTGTTTCGGTAAACCGACTTTCGTCTTCGTTAAAAGCTCCCTTGATATTTCTTACAATATTGCTTGTGGTCGTTTTAATATTTCTCTTAACGCACAACATAGAGGCAAATTGAAGTCAATGTCGTGTAAATTTGTTTTTATGGGAAAAAAAAGGGTTTCCAATTACACTCTACGCCTATAATATAGTCAAGTCAAGACAAACATAAATCCATAAATATTTGCTTAAATGAACCACAAAAAAGTTTCTTTTTTACACAAATTAGTAGGTTGATAGATGGTAATGGAGCGTTTTGGTCTGAAAATAAAAAAAAAATAAAATTTTTATAATTTTGCTTTACATTGACATACTTTACATAAAAAGTTTATAGAGGTATTGCAATATGTACAAACGTATACATGTAGTGTCAATTACACACACTCAATATGGTGGTAATTGTTTTAGGTTTTACATATTGTTTTGCAATTTTCTTTTATTTTTATTGTAAATTAAAATAAATTGGCATATGGTGTATTGATGTGAGCTATAAAATTGCAAAGTATTTAAAGGAAATGCAAATTAACGTGTGCAAAAAAAAAAGTTCAATAGAAAATGGTTTCAAGATCTGTATGTAACCTTAAAAAGTATGTACTATTATTGTAATCACTGTAATTGTAGCAGTTTTGTTTTCATTTAATCATAATTTATATTGTATTACAAAAGCTTCCTAATTTGGTAGCATTTCAAATAAAACTCGTATCAAGTTCAAGATTTCAAAATTTGAATTACAATTTCTTAGGTTTAACAATAAGTCTGTAAATTCAAACAATTACAATTTATACATGAAATAATTATTTTCTCAAGATATTCTTTAAAAACAAAAAAAAACAAAACAATTGTAATACGAATATTAAAATTGTAATAAAAAGAAATAGCGTGCTTAAAGCATTTCAAGGTGCATATTCGAAATCAATGTCATCATATTAAATCAGTGTAAAAGCAAAAGCAGAAATCATTAAAACTTTAAAACAAAAATATTTTTATTATTGTTATAAAGATAAAAATTTTAAATCATTTCCTTTTGTGGTGAATAAATGTGCTTTCGAAATTTGTTAACCTTTCCTAAAGTATTTGTTTATATTCATTCGTACAAGAAAATAAAGAATTCTTACGATTTTAAATTGTGACAGAAGAATCATAGATTGCAGGTTTTCAACTCTGACCTCAAACCAGTAAAACCCAATTAAAATCAAAATTTATGAATGATAGTGAAGACGGGTCCAACACGACGAGGAGTGCTATTGACAGGAATGTCTGTAGCAGCCGCTGATGCTGACAACGGCAACGAAGATATATAAATGAACATTGTAAGAGCACTGCCAGATGTACAAAACTTAACTAAAATTTCTTTTTATTTTATAAACAGTAAACATATCATTCATATGTATGCTATACGTACATATATTCTCAAAATAGATTAAGTTATACTAGGTTATCAAAAGATGGTCTCTAGACCATTTAAATGAAATAATGTATGTGATAGATTTTTTTAAACAGTTCACATAACCCCCGCGACCTTTAAATCCGTTGCAGAAAAAAAATTAAAAAAATAAGCAAATAAATTAGAAATTCATAAATTTTTTGTATTCAGAATCACAGGAAAATATTATAATGCCGCCTTTAATTTATGGTTTACAATTGTATGATATTTTATGTGTTACAATCACTAACACTTAATTTAAAATTTTATATCTTTTTTAAGACAATTACAATTAAAAATAAATTGTAATTTTGATAAATTATTTCCTTCTTATCGTTGAATTTGAATTTTTATACAATAAGATGGTATCGACGACCATTGATTGTTTATTTTTTTTTATTTTTTTTAGATTGATAAACACTTTTTATGACACACACTTGAATTGTAAAACACTTTTAGAATTTTTAAAATTTATGATCAATAAAAAAAAACCAAACATTATTTATAATATTTTTTATGTCTGCATTAAACAAATTTTACTGTGCTGAGTTTAATTAGAAATTTTTTTTATGGATTTTTTTTATTAAACCAAAACGTGATTTTACAGACAAATTCTGTTACACTGTGTTAGAAGTTAAAAGTTCATTGTATTCTTATGTTTTCTATAATATTTTTATTTGTTTTTATTTTATGCTACTATTTTTTGTAGACTTATCCATTAATCTTAAGAACCCATCACAGTAATAATAACATAGATTTTGTTTTTATTTTCTTGTGCTTGTTTTTGTTTTTTTTTTTGTTTTAAACTTTCGTCTTCCTGAATATTTGTTCATTTTATTTCAACAAGAGATCTCGACATAATTTTGCCTCCGGCACTTGTTCTTTATTTCGAGTATTAGAAAAGCATCTCAAGAATCTTTTCTAAAGCATGAAAACAAAATCAGTTTTTTTCTCCTTTTTTTATAGCAGAATAATCTTTTATAAGTATGATGTTTTTTTTTTGTTTTTTATAAAGCAAAAAAAGGTAAATAAAAGCCAACTACTTTTTTATTTTGATTATAATTCTCTTTTTTTGTTTTGTTTTGAAGTTAACAACATACTTCCTTATAGCACCAATGTCTTTTAACAACTACTTTAAGGTTGTTTACATTTTGTCAACTCATCATAATTTTCTACATGAATTTCTTTTAGTTTTTCTTTTTCTTTTTTTTTTCTTATTGTCAAGTATTTTAGTAATGTTTGGTGGTGGTAGGTTAAAGCAAATGGTAACAATAATTTTACATTACAATAATTATAAACTATAACAAGTGTTCTTCTCTCTACTAAGAGTCTTTTTTTCTGCCTGTCTCCCTTAAGAGTTTTAAAACCTTTAAAAACCATGTAACTCATCACACAGGTAAATAAGTGTAAGTAAAGTAAATTGTACCTACAATAACAATTATTATTGTCATGCTTTAGTTGAGGCGAGCTCAGACCAGCTAACTACTCATAAAAATTACCCACACACATAGCACAGAGAAAGTATTGGGTTATTATGACTACTATAGCCATGCACACACTTCCATAGAGAGAGAGAAAGAATGAATAACAACAATAAAGAGTACAAGGGAGTTGCGATATGGTTACAGTTTGGGTTATTACAGTAATGACAATTATTGTATTGTTTTCAAAATTCCCATACAGCAAAAGTGAAAATCTCCCCGAAAAATAAAAAAAAATTATCACAAATTATGAAAATATATACATATGTACATACATATATTATTTATCTAATTCTGTGAATTGATAGGCAAACATACCGAATTGATAATAAAATTTAGGAAAAAAAAATTGAATATTATCATTAGAAAAATACACAACATACATACATACATAATTGGTCATTACAACCCTTCAGTCAGGATTACGACCTAGTTTCTCACACCACTTATGTTGTGTGTGTTAATTTTATCCATAAGTAAAGGGACCTACAGTTTAAAGTCGACTCCGAACGACAGATTTTTGAGAAACTTTTCATGGCAATTTTATTTATACTCAGAGTTTTTGCCAGAAATCTGCTGAGAGAAAGTCGCCGAAGAAATACTTTTTGTATTTTGTTTTGATTTCTGGCCTGGGGCTTGAACCCTGGCTTTACGTCTAATAAGCTAAGACACTACCTATTAGACTACGGCGACTTCAAAATATACAATGCAAATGAAAATGCAAACGTTTACAAAAAATATATAAAAATTCTACAGAAAAAAACAAAACGATTTTCAAATAATATATTTAAAGTACAAAACTTCATAGTTAAGGCTTTACTTTAATAGTTTTAAGAAACAATCGACTCAGAAATTGATTTAAAATCGAACAGTAAGCTTGATTAAGACTGAATAATAAGACCATGAAGATAAGACTGAACATAATAAAGGTTCTGTTGCTTATAAGGGTTAATTAGTCGACTTTTAAGTTAAGGTTGAAGATGCAAAGAAATATAAAATTTCATGATTTACAACACACTGGGTTTTGATGATTTCATTTTGGAATTTTCAAAGGAGACAAAATATGCATGTTGTATATGCATGTCATTATTGAATCCAATCTTAATTAGAAATAGGCTCATAGTGTTCATTTTAGGTTCAACAGATTTTTCAACTTATAACTTCAATTAACAACGGATAAAACTCAAAGTAAACCTGTCCTGAAGTATGATATAAGAACTCTTATCACGACATTCTGAATAAAGTTCCAAAGGCTTGCTTGTATTTCAAAGACGGGAACATCATACCCAAATCGGTGATAAGTAACAAAGTAGATAAGACCTTTAGATGCCTATGTACAATATCTTTTCAATTATTATTTACATTTTTGGCCTACAAGTAATTGCTAATAGCTGGCTAATCATATAATGTAATTTGTAACAAAAAAAAAAACTAAATTATAGTCTAAACATGTTTAAATTGCTTTTAAAAAGCCATGTCTAGTTTCATAATTCCAATAAACCAAATACAAATACGTCATTTGAATTTAAATACATACGATTTAATAATATATCATTAAATTTCAGCTTTTAAACAATAAAATGGGGGAGTAAATTTTTAATAAAATTAAACAAATATGTCACATTCAGTAATTTAAAGCACAAACATAAATTCCCTAAAGTATTAAACATGAATGTGTCAATTGTATTATTCTCAAGCTAAATATAAAGAAATGAATAATGTTCTATAAATTATATCAATTTTATTTATAATTTAAAATAAGGTGCGGTTTATATTTTAACGTAAAGTAATATTTTATGGAAAACAACAATCATTCTAATTATAATTCTTAATTATATTGCGATAAAATTCTTTGGCAACACTGTAATATTCCTCATCACCACACCACCCATTTAGAATTTGCAGGGAGCATTAAAAACAAAAAGAACGAGAGAGAGAGCATGTAAAATAACAATAAAAGGGCACAACGTATATAAATATGCCAAATTTATATGATACCACGTACATTTTAAAGGTGAATGAGATTAAAAGTGAAATAAAATGAAGACAAAACACACAATCAAACAAATGCACACATTTTCCTTACACACGCACACAAAACGTTTTTTGCTCTATTCATAAACATTTTGGATGGGGAGAGAGAGAGAGAATAACTGTGAGAGAATTGGGAAAAACACATGACAAAATGAGTGTGACTCTAGTGGGAAAAGGAAAACTAAATAATGAAAAGTTTTGGGAAAATCACGTGCGGAAAATTTTTACCTACGGTAATGGTAATGGTTTTTCCAAAACAAAAAAGGAATTCAAACAATAGAGCAGTAGTTGTAGATGTTAAGCGTTGAGTCTTTTAAAATTCAACACTAACTGCTGCATTAAATACGTGACATTTTCAGGGCTGCCGACTACAGAAATGTAAATATGTCATGTTCAAATGAAAATTTCTTATAGTTTACAAGAGATTGAGAGGGAAAGAGCGATAGTTTAGAGATAATTGTAACTAGTAAACAAAAAAAAGTGCATGTAAGAGAAAAACAGTGTTTTTGTTTCAATATTTGTTTGTCTTTTAAGAGATGTGTTAAATTATGTTTTTTTTTTGTAATTGATAATTTGTTTAAAAACACGTAAAATCCACTTAATCTGGTTTGCTGGTCATCTTTGTAGCGTGTGATAGACAATGTTGACACAAGCAATATTATAAATGACATACAAATCTTCTTACAAGTAATAAATTAATGAATGAATGAACGAACGACTGAATGAATGAGCAAATGGTTTGATTTTAGTTGACCGCTCTAACCATGCGTGTGTTTAAGAAAAGTGAGGGAGGGAAAGTTTGAGTGTGATAACCCAGCAGGCATTATGTGGAAAAACTAAATAAAGGTGTTTTTATTAGTTGTTCTGCTAATTAAAATATATTTTAAGAATAGGGGCATCGTCAACACTCCAATGATTTTGGGATGACATATACATACATACATACATACATAATTGGTCATTACAACCCTTCAGTCAGGATTACGACCTAGCTTCTCACATCACTTATGTTGTGTGCATTAATTTTATACATGAGTGGCGGGACCTACAGTTTAAAGTCGATTCCGAACGACAGATTTTTGAGAAACTTTTCATGGCAATTTTATTTACTATCAGAGTTTTTGTCAGAAATTTGCTGAGAGGAAGTCGCCGAAGAAAATATATGTTCATAATTTCTTTGGGTCCTGGGGTGCCAACACACTACCTACTAGAATACGGCGGATTCTTTGGGATGACAGCTACGTTAATTCTCTGACTTAGAACATCAAGAGTTTCAGTTGCCCTCACAAGATTCTGTCTGGATTCTCAAGACACCTTTTGAATATTCTCTGTAATATAGGCTTTACGCTTTTCTCCAAAGGGAATAAGAAGCATTAGAAGTTAAAGACAGAAGACTGTCTAATAAAGAGTTGAAATTATTCTGATAACAACCCGTGTAGTTGAATTCCTGAAAAAACGATGTAAATCTTGAGAATACACTACGGATTCCGAAAGCAATAAATTTCTATAAAAGAGCTATGTAACATACCCTATCAAATGCTTCAAAAATGCTTAAAGCCACAAACCTAACCCTACTTTAAACATTTTGTTGGGTGGCATAATTCCATATGTCGCAGAGTAATGCCAACATATGGCCAATAGAACTATAATCAGTCACTCTAGTGGGGCTGCCCTTTACACTTTGCCTTTTTTTTAAAATAAAAACGAAAATCGTTTACTGGGTTTTAGATAATGATGATAACTCTCTAAGCTCGTAATTGTTTGGAATTCATATACACACACACAAGCTTAATAAGTATAATTTAAAGAATTATCCAACGTAATAAATATTTTCATAAGGTTAATTATATATACAGAGATTTAATTGTTTGGTTTAGATGTATGTGTGTGTATGTATGGAAAGGCATCCTCTTCTATTTAAAAACAAGGTTATCATACTTATCGTTTTAATGTACAAAATGTTGAGAAATGATTTGTGTAGCTTTGCTATGATGTGCTGTGCTGTGCTTTGCTTGGAAAGATAATTTTTGTATTTTGTTTGTAAAATTATTTATGGGGGTGTAGCGGTAATTAATTAAGAGAATATATACAATATTTGTTTTTTGTTGTTGTTGTTGACTGGTTTTTAAACTTGATGATAAATTTAAATAAATTTGCTTAAACAAATTCTTAAATTAATAGTATTAATAAAAATAAAAAATAATGGAAAACAACAGAAACAAATTTAAAAAAATTATTTGCATACCAAAGAAATAAATCTCAACAAGTGGTTTTTTATTACAAAAAAGAAAAAATTAAAGACATTTAAAGAATTCTTAATTTTTAAAACTATAAGTTATTGTTAGAAACAAAAAACAACACATAATAATCATTAAGAATTTAACATACAATGTGTTAGAAAGGCTACTATGGTAGTAAACGCCTAGTTGAAATATTTTTTTTATATACAAAAATTGTTTAATAATTCTGTTCATTTTTATACAATTTTTTTCGATTATTTTTTTTTTCTTACTTGCTTTAACAATGGATCAAAGAGTTATTATGCCAATCAAACAAAATATACAAAAAAAAAAATTAGAAAAGAAACAGCACAAAAGAATTAATAATAGTATAAACAGTTTTTTAATATAAAAGAAAACAAAAAATATTATAAAACTTTTTGAAAAACGTAATATTAAATACAAAAGCTTTGGCTTGTTGGCTGACTGCTTGCTACCACCAAAAGCCAGACTCTTAAGAGTCTAAAAACCCATACGATCATTAGCCAGTTACTCGTTTAACAGCTACATACAACAGACAGGTAAAAAGAACAAAATTTATAAGAAACCATTACTCTTTACACACACACACACGTGTAAACATACAATATTTTTAATATTTTTTTTATTGAGCGCTCATAAAACGCTTTTAATTGTTTACTGAATCGGTATGTATGCATGTATGTATGTGATATGAAATTTTATGGGTAAGATTTGTGGTGGCACAATTAAAAAAATTTGAATACACTGGAAGAAATCAAGTTTGTTACAGTAAGGGCCATTATTACAACTTGCCGTTAAAGTTGGGTTTAGTTAAAGCTAACTTTAGCTAAAGTGAACTTTAAAGTCACCTTTAACTTTTTTTCGTTATAACCATCTACAGATAAAATTAAGTTAACTTTTTCAAAAATATGGCAGTGTCGGAGCAATGTTGATAAAACTGCTCACTTGGTTTTTTTTTAACGCAGTGGCTTTTTCTTTTTTGTTGTATTTGCTCATTTTGTTTATATTTGAAGTTGCCATTTTGAAAATAATAATAATATTGCACGTTCAGACATAAACTTAACTTTAAAAGTTACCAGTATGATGATCCTCCCTTTAGCTTAACGCTCACTTCTACCCTATCGTCCACTTATAATAATGAAAAGCAATTTATCTGCCCGTGAAGTCGCCGTGGTGTAGTAGGTAGTGTGTTGGCTTACTATTCGTAAAGCCCGGGTTCGTATCCCAGGTCAGACATCAAAAATGAAATATGAAAAAAAAAAATATTTCTTCGGCGACTTCCTCTCAGCAGATTTCTGGCAAAAACTCTGAGAGTAAAATAAACTGTCATGAAAAAGTTTCTCAAAATTCTGTCATTCGGAGTCGACGTTAAACTGTAGGTCCCGCCACTCACGTATAAAATTAACGCACACAACATCAGTGGTGTGAGAAGCTAGGCCGTAATCCTGACTGAAGGGTTGTAATGGCCAATTATGTATGTATGTATGTAATTTATCTGCCCGCTAAAATCCTCTGTTTAGTTAACGGCAAGTTGTAATAATGGCCCTAAGAGTAACCTAAAGCAAATTTTCACATACCACCACACATCAAAGGAACACATCTTAATTTCATTCCATTAATTTGTGTTCTTTGTTAAAAATGTTTAAGGCTTAATTAGGTTCGACTGTCTGGAATGCGAAATCAGATTCTCCGCCAATTTTTAGGGAAACATACATATATCAAAGGCCCGCAAAGGTAAACGAAGTGGGATGTGTATATCGTACACTTTGTACTAGCTCCCCTCATGACGCTCTTAGTGATAAAAACCCCTATCAGTAGCAGTTAATTCCCTAAGAATGTAATGATATACTTGGATAGTCACGTTGTCAAAAAGCTTCTTTCGAATATCTTATTGACGTCTAAGCTTCACTATGAAGAATGGCGGATTATTCGGGAGCTTTCATTGCTTGAGTCATAGCCGAAAAGTGTACAACGGACGTGTGATTCGGGTACCAGATTGAAAAACCCTTATGTGAACCGCGTGTTAGTTTATAAATTAGATATAAATTCTATTCCTTGGTTAATGCTTACTGAGAAAAAGATCGAAGCTGTTTGAGCGTCAGGTTGAGTTGGCTGAATCTTAACCCAGAACGGACGAAACAGCTCATTTTTTGTTTTTCTCTCTCGAGTGTACATTTACTACGTGGTCTTACAGAATACAGCGCAATAGGGAAGCTTGCCCGCCCGTTAGGCAGCATTTCATGCTATTTATGTTGAAATTATGACTCAGAGGAGGTGAAAGAGACTGTCTGTAGGTACTCGGGCGTGTGTGAATTCTGTGTTCATAATTATCATTAAAGTCGTAACAGATAATGAATGCATTTTAGTATTCACAAAACCATAGTGCATTGATTGGAAAAATAGGTCACACAGGTGACACAATAGGCCCGCTGG
Organism: Sarcophaga subvicina; assembly: GCA_936449025.2. Classification (NCBI taxonomy): domain Eukaryota; kingdom Metazoa; phylum Arthropoda; class Insecta; order Diptera; family Sarcophagidae; genus Sarcophaga; species Sarcophaga subvicina. Next base: position 110,283,922 of record OW388084.2, on the reverse strand, counting down.
TATTGGAATACAAGAAATATGTAAAATAAACTATTAAACCTGCTTTAAATGTTTGTTAATAACATTCATATATGAATTCATGTATAAATTGTATAAAAATCAACAGATTACACCAAAAATTAATATGAATTTATTAATTTAACACTTTTAAGCGTAAAACTTGTAAATAAATATTTAAATTTAAAGAATTTAAACTTTCTTAAAAAACCATAACAAGAGGTATTTTACAAGAATTTTTGGGTTTGGGAAAAATTATAGAAACAAATTTCCACTTTTCCCAAAAGCCATTAAATAGTGAACAGGAAAAAAAGGGAAATTAGTATGCATGTATGTAAACCAATAATTTGTTTATTATGAAAATAAGATTATTTAAAATCAAATCAAATTGAAATAAAATAAAATATTCCAAATTGTAATAAAAAAAAACTAAGGAGTTCAAACTGTTCTATTATACACAGTTACACAGTTATGTGTAAGCAAAGAAAACAAAGCCAACTTTTGACCCCAAAAACTTGATGGAAAAAAAGGTTTCAATTTGAAATTATTACAAACCAATATGAAACTGGCTTTTAGAACAGCTATGATATGGCATGTGCAGGTTTTAGGTTTCTTTGTTTAAATCACTTTTTTATTATTATTATTGTTTTTTCTTAAATTATTTATCTTTTTTTGTTTGTTTTTTTTTTGTTGTAGAATACTGTACTATGTACTACACTATACGAGGAGTGTGTTAAAGCGCGCCACACTATTAATTTGAAACTATGAGTCAAGCTTTTGTTTTTTTGTTTTAACTTTATTTTGTTTTATTGTTTTGTAACTTTTATTAGAAACAAAACAACAACAACACAAATAATATAAAAAAATCAAACAATATGCATATATACGTACGAGTATTTTTTTTATAAGATATAAATATGTGGGTATACCATACATATGTACATATACACTCATATAGATGTATGTAATTGTTTTTTTTTATAAATACAACATATTTTAATAAATTATCATAGAAGAAAAAAACCAAAAAAAAAAATCAAATCATTTTGATATAAAATGAAGAAAAATCTAAACAACCAGCCAACCAACAATCAATATCTATTGAATGTTTATATAAAAAATCTGTTGTTTCATTAATCGTATAACCCAACAAACAGTTTAATTTAATAGATTTCATTTCTCAGAATTAATTGTTTAACAATAACAAACATAACATTTACAATTTTCTAAGAATGTATTTTTGAAAAATGCTGAAAAACAATTAAACCAGTATTTACACTTGAAGAGAGAAATAAAAACCATAAATTATTTAAATACTTAGAAACATTTTTTAGAATTTAACAGAAATGCCTTAAGAATTTTTCAAATAATGCCAGTATAAAATCGTTCGTATTTTATGGTAGAGAGTGCCAACAACAAAGTACGGCAGGCTCTTTGTTTAAGGCAGAAGGTCATATGTATACGCGGGTTATAAGAGAATAAGTAATAGTCTTGAAGATCCGATGCTACAAGAGATTGTGAAGGTTATCTCAAATTTCTCTAGGCTTTGTGGGGAAGCAAAGGAAATAGGTTAGGTCGGAGTGGTAGCTCTGATTTGACAAAGCTCACTTGAGCACGCATAGCGGCCCGTTCTAATGCCACGGGTGAACGCAGTCCCTGTACTGACCAAGTTCCACCAAAATCAGGGAAGAGGAAGAAGTTGGTCAGCGCCAGGGCTGCACTATTTTTTCTGCCACTGTCCTTGTTTACAGATGCGTAGGCATAGATGGATATATAGTCGATAGAGAAGCCTAGGTAGCTGATTTGTTGATAAAGAAAGATTATAGACATGAGGATCTAATAGACTTCTATAACGGGCTTGACTGGTTAAATGTACTATCTTTAGGTATGCAAGTGCGTGAGTGCCTTGGGCAAGAGTTTTTCACCTTTCTTTGCTTGCTTTTCATTCTTTCTTCCTCTTTTCCTCTTTTTATTTTCACCCTTCTTCTCCATTCTCTTTTCCTCTTCATCTTTTCTGCTTTGGTCACAATGGGCCAAGGGATCGCACAACAGAGAATTGTTATTACAATGAAGCGTCAGCCTTCCTAACCTAACGTAAGGGGTTGTAAATTGGCGAGAGCTACACATATCACTCGAAAATTACGCTTGGAGTAGTCATAGAAGCGGGATACAGAGACCTGAGAGGCTTTCTACACATGACGTAAAATAAAATGTTTGACTACAGCTCAGATGAAATGGAATGAATGCCTTCTAGGAATTTTTGGGATAATATTAGGTTATCAATGGTTTTACAGCCTTATTGAGGAGGACATTGCTGTCCTCTATAAACATGAATTGCTGGATGCTACATTTTGCTGATCTGAATTCTAATCATGCCAAGTAAGACCATCTCCTAATGTTATGCAAATTTGTTACAAATTTTTTATACTACAGCTCTTATATTTTAAAATGAAATTTAAACGAAACAATTCTAATGTATTATAAACCATTTTGTTAAAAAGGTTAAACTACTACCTTTTCATTTTAACCCGCTTTTTATTTCGAAGATATTAGATGACTCAAAAGGTTTCACAGGAAATTGTTATATCGTGTTAAAATTTAAATTTGATGACTCAAAAAATCGATAATAAAACCTTAGAAAATAATTGAATTAATTATTGATGACGTTCCAGTAGTGACGTATAAAACGTTTAAATAATTTCCTAGAAAACTTAACAAATTTCACGATAAAAATTAAAACGAAATTCAAGTGAATAAAAAAAAGAGTATAAAATTTAATTCATATTTTAACAAAATGTGGCATGATACTCAGGGTATTTAGTATGAAAAAATATTCCTAAAATTTATATAAAACGTAGAATATATTTACTTTTGGGGTTCTTTTTATTTTGGTTTATCTGAAATGACGTTTTAATCTTTAATTTTAATTTTATGCCGAAAAATTAATTTAAGTACAGTAATATTATATTTGAAGAACAACATTTTGGTATTGTTTTGCTGTTTATGAATTTGTTTATGAATTCGGTATGAATTATTCAATGTAAGTAAAGTGATTATTTGTATTCACAATATAGCTGCTGTTGTTTTTTTGGTATATAATTATGGCTAAAATATTTAACATGCAAATACACAGCAGCTATAATTGTTTAATTGCTAAATATAAATACGTTTAATGTCTACGTATATGAATAGACATATTCCCCTCTCCTCTCCTGTTCGACCGTTTAGGCGTGTGTGAATGCCTTGCATTCATAATTTTAATATTTCGAGGAATCGAGGAATTAAATGATACAAAATTCAGAATAAAAATAAATAAATAAATAATTAAAACATTTGAAAAAACATATGCCATCCATCCATGCCCGTGCCGGCTGCTGTTGGGGAATGCGTCTAGTTTGTAGCCTGTGCTTTTTTTTATGAGGTGATAAGATTTTCTGTTTCTTTTCATTTTATAAGGAAAAGCGCAATGTTTATTGAAATTCAAATTCTAAATTACAATATCTCTGTACATAAAAAAGGTGTGCAATGAAATTTAATTAAAATTGCTTTGTTAAGCGTTAAAATATGCAAGATAAATATGCCTTTTATTTTATTTATTTCTTTATTTTAGTTTTTTCTTTAGAAAAGGAAACTGTTTAGTTGTAACACTTGTTGTCTTCCACTAGAATGGAAAGTTCTATGGAATATTAAAATAAAATAAAAATCAATAAAAATACAGCAACGAAATGAAAAACAGTTTTTCATTCCTCAATTAGTCTCACTTTTTGAATTCTCTTAAAAACATTTTCAAGCTTTCTAAATATTTAATTTTTAGGATAATTAAACTAAGCCCGTCACTTTCGTTAGAGTAAAACACAAACTTATTTAGGCACAGATGGTACTTATCTGTACAGAAACTAAACTTAATGGCAAAATTAATTCAATCTTTGTTAAATTAATGAAAATACTGTTTAAGTTCTAACGCAATCAATTGTTTTTGTTCAGTCACAGTAAAAGGTGGTAAGGTGGTGACCTTATAATTAGAAACGACTTAGCAACATGTATGTTTGTTAATTTATTTTACAGTTTTCACTGTGTACCTGGGATCAAAGGCTTTGTTTGGAGGCCGTCTTACATACGTTTTTCGATCAGATTGGTACAAATTAAACTTAGATTCGTCACTCCAGAGAACTCTGTTCCAGAAACATCGTTTCTAGTTATAAGGCCACCACTGTACATAGGAAACTGCGCTCAAATTTTTTCGTGTGCAGGCGTTTTATAAAGAAATTAACCCATTGGAAAACTATCAAATAAACTCGGCGTCATGCCGCCATTCAAGTACATACTGACATACATAATTAGGCATTACAACCCTTCAGTCACGATTACGACCTAGTTTCTCTCACCAATTATGTTGTGTGTGTTAATTTTATACATGAGTGCCGGGACCTACAGTTTAAAGTCGATTCCGAACGACAGATTTTTTGAAAAACTTTTCATGGCAATTTTATTTACTATCAGAGTTTTTGCCAGAAATCTGCTGAGGTGCAGTCGCCGAAGAAATTTTTATTTTATAAGTAATCCCTCGATTTACGTCGCAGTTGGTTCCAAAAAAAGGGTACGTAAATCGAAACGACGTAAATCGAATTTCATATTGCTCATATGACAAAATAGTATGTTTTTAACAAGGAACTTAAAAAAGTTACAGTAATCCCTCGATTTACGTCGCAGTTGGTTCCAAAAATAGGCGACGCAAATTGAAGTTAGAGGAAACAAAAAATTTGACGACGTAAATCGAAACAACGTTTATCGAGGCGACGTAAATCGAAGAATTACTGTATTTTCGAGAGCTCATGACTAATAAGCCAGCACACAATCTACTAGACTACAGCGACTGCCGCCATTCCAGTACTAAGCTTTTATTAGATTAACACGAGATTAATATTGAACTAAGTAGGCCAACTATGTCCCAGGTTATATGAAATTCACGGCAATGAGCTGATAGATAAGCTTAGGAGATGGATAGCATTTCCACTCCTGATAGAACCAAAATATTTCTTCTCAAGCCAAACGAGTTTGAAACGATCTATACTTTTGCTGACTAATTGCAATGACAAGAGATTTGCGTGTGTTTTGTTTCCGATAAGCAGAAGTAATTTGAAGTTAGTTACCGGCATTCGGATTGGATATTGTCGACTCAACCAACGCTTGCGTAGAATAAAGATTCCTTCAAGCCCAATATTTAGACTCTGTGATGAGGACAATGAGTCTTCAAAAACATACTTGAAACAGCGTTGATGCATCTTAGAAGCAAATACCACGTTGCTTTTTATAAAATAATAAGCAGGAGATTATTCTTACTGACACCAGGAGAGGCATTATATGAATGCCGTATACAATTTGGGAGCAGTCCAGTGGATAGTATGGTCTCACATTACAGTAGCATCTCTATACGACAATAATACTACATGCAATAGAAAATGCTGCCAAATTTATGATATCAACTGTATGTGTATGACAATGAAGGCTATTAAAAATTGTAGATATTTTAATTAAAATAAATGAAACTAATTTAACTACGGTATTAAATAAAAAAACAGTAGGAAATAATAACAGACATTAATTACCTTGCAAAAATTCATGGTTAACAAAGATTTAAGAAAAAAATTGTATTTTTTTTAATTAAATGTAGAAATAATTTAAGAAAATCTGCATATTTTGTATATAATAGAGGCAAATCTGTAAAAAGTGCTGACGAATACATCAACTACAGCTTTAATAACTAATTGCAGGGTTTATTAAAAAATAAAAAATAAACAGAAAATAAATAATTTATTTACTGATAAACTGCAAAACCTTATTTTCATTTTCATTTTAATTTCATTTATTTATAGCAAGCATTTCCTGTGTAAATAATATCCGGAATTAAATGAAAAAAAAAATTCATTCAAAATTTCATTCATGAAAATCAAACTGAAATCAACACACTTGTTCTTGAGCACATATTTACATACGTATTATGCGTTGAATACAATAGATAATGCTGACTTACTTTGTTTTTTCTGTATTCTATACTCTAGGAGTAAATATTTGTTTAACTAAACTTTTAACATTTATTTTGGATATTTTTCTCTGTCACTCTCTCTCTCTCTCTTTCTTTCTGTCTCGTTTTTTGTATTGACATTGACCTGTATTTATTTCAATAGTCATCATCACTAAAGTTTTAAACAAACTTCCCCTCTATCTATCTGTGATAAAGTTGTAGTTTTTCCTATAGAGTCAGATAGCTTATGACAAAAACATAAATTGTTTGATTAATGTTGAAGTAAAAAAGAGATTACAACTGAATTTGTTATCTAATTTCCTTTATTTAATGTAAAGCTTACTTAAAAAGCATTATAACACTGATATACTACAGGGTCTTTCTATACGGAATTTTTTCTTTCAGCAATTTTTATTTTTATTGTTTTATTTCTATTGGCATGCCAGAATATTTGTAATATCAATTCAATTACTCTCAAGAATTGTTTAAAAATAATGAAAATTTGCCATAGAACGGGTAAATCTATGAACAACTCACATTTCAGAAAATTCTGAATATTTTTTTTGGTGTCACAACGGGCCGCTATTAGTGCTCAAGTGAGCTTTTGGTACCAAAGCTACAACCTAACCTAACCTAACTGTGTAACTCAAATAGGATTATGAAAGCTAAACGAAGGATAAAAGTTGTCTACCTGCATTGAACTGTAACCACCTCCTTTGCAAGGGTATCTTCATTCAATAAGGTGGTCTATTTGCTACCACTACACGGCTAGTTTTATATAAAAATCAGTTGGTGTCAATTACAGCCTTTATGAATAATAGCAGCAGTATTCTGGATGATAGTTTCATACTCTTCTTGAAAGCCATAAAGCAAAAGAACTAGTATTTTAGTATGAACACATATAAGGCAGTAATTACACCAAAAACTGTAGAATTGTTCCCCAATAAAAGCTGGTTAAATCTGATGACCTTTTGTAATCATAAAGAGAGCAAATCTATCTTATTACAGCACAGGCAGATACTTTGGTCCATCTAGCTTGCGATAACGTACGTAGCGTACAATCACACTAAAGTTTAACTGAGAGTTTTAGTATGAACACATATAAGGCAGCAATTACACCAAATGCTAGGCGGTTCTTCCCCCAATAAATGATGGTTAAATCTGATGATCTTTAGTAATCATAGAGAGCAATTCAATCTTATAATAGCACAGGGAGATTCTTTGGTCCATCTATGTAGCGTACAATCAACCTTGACTTTAAATGAAAGAGGAGCGTGAAATGCGAATTATATGATCACCCAGTCGCCGTAGTCTAGTAGGTAGTGTATTGGCTTATTAGACGTAAAGCCACGGTTCAAACTCCAGGTCAGACATCTCCAACAAAACGAAATTTGAAAAAATATTTCTTCGGCGACTTCCTTTCAGCAGATTTCTGGCAAAAACTCTGAGAGTAAATAAAATTGTCGCGAAAAGTTTCTCAAAAAATTTGTTGTTCGGAATCGACTTTAAACTGTAGGTACCGCCACTCATGTATGAAATTAACGCACACAACATAAGTGGTGTGAGAAGCTAGGTCGTAATCCTGACTGAAGGGTTGTAATGACCAATTATGTGTGTATGATCACCCAGTTATTAGCGGCAAGGTTACTCTCTTTGTACGCATGATTTTGCAACATCTTGGTAGCAGATAAATGAATTGTTCTCTCATTTTAGAGATTTTTAATACTATTCTTCTTCTTGTATAGTCGCCGTAGTACAGTATGTAATATGTTGGCTTATTAGACGTGAGGCCTTTAGTGAGAATTGAGGTCTAGGTCCTCACACAATTTGTAGTTTAAATACAAAAATAATCTTTCTGTGTATCTTGTGGAGAACATACGTCAGATATCACTCATCTCTTGTAAATTGTAGTTTTCTAGTACTATGCACAAATATGATAAGTTGCCATTACAAATTTGATTTGAAATTTCTTTTTCTAAAGAAACTCCTACTTTAAAGACCCTGTAGTATTGTATTACTCAACAACAGATCGACTCATTCATTGACTGACATCGTGCTACGAAATGATTAATTTATTTACTATAATTTTCTTTATTTTTTGCTGTTACTTTTTTTAATACAATTATTTATGCATTAAATGAAAATTATTAATAATTCAACAACAAAAAAAGGAAAAAAAAACTGATATTGTTTAAGAAACAAAACCAAGAAAAGTCGCTATGATTACTCATACAGGGTAGTACGTATGATACGCCTTTTTAAAGTTTTGTTAGCCAGAAAGTGGCCAGACTTAATGGCATTATAAGTTGAAAGTGGGATGAATGTTTGGTTAATGCCGTAAAGGTGTTTTTACACAAAATGAATTAAATTAATAAAAGAAAAAAACAAAAAAAACTAGCAAAATATTGTATAAAACGTAATAAATAGTTATTTGAAATTGATTAGATTTGAAAACAGAAACCACTTGTTTAAAGAAAAAGAGAAAAAAAATTGATCTTGAATAAATTAATTTAATCAGCTTCCATGTAACAAATTAATTTATACTTGTTTACTTAAATATCATATTCTCTACTAAATAGAAAACCACAAATAGAAATCCCTTTCAGGTACATATGTTTAGTAAATAATAGAACAGATTTTTAATTTATTTAATTTTTTAGAAAGGTTTTTTATTTTTCTAGAAATAAAAAATGTAACGAATTTCATGGGATAGACAACAGGTTTATATTGTCAAATTAATTATAGCTTAACTGCCCTCCTGTTTGCTACACTGTTTTTATTTTCCTCTCATTTGTTGTTAATTTTAACTGAAAATTTTAAATAATAAAAGCGTTTTAAATGCAAAAACTACCAGAGCGTAAATGAAACTATTGTGGTTACTTTTGTTTTTTTTTACAATTTCAGTCTTCAAACAAATAATTATTTTATATACTCGTACATAATTTGTACAGCAAAATTTTGCAAATTGAAAAATGTTCCTTTTTTAATTTTATTTATTTATTTTTTTTTTTTTCAGAAAACACATTTTTGTACTTGAGACTTTTTTTTATTATTAATAAAATTTTATAGAATTTATAAGGCATTCTTTAAGTTTTCCGCTCGAGTTCCTCAAATATTGCTACAATGTGGGAAACATTAAAGACGAATTTAGAAAGGCGCAAATAACGAGAAAAAGACCTGATAAACAAAGTATTCCTTTGGATAATAGCATTAAAAATAATCTCTTAAATTGTATCGCCTCATAAAAAGGAGACCTTATCTTCAATTATTGCCTTAAAAGTAGAATGTATGTGTTAAAATCTACTTATTGTGCGATAAAATCCTTATGAATAATGCAATTGTGCCCTTGTTCCTAAAATCTCTTACTGTATTCTACTGTACAATGAAACGAAAAACTCCAAGAGAATAAAATGGTTTCTTTTAAAATGTGATTTTTCCTTTGGATATTTACATACATTGTCGTCATTCCTTTTATGCGCATAAGGCTACAAGAAATACATTTTAGAGCGATTTATTTCAGCCTTCGCTTTCCTGTAGGTGCAAGTTTCTTCCTTTTCTCATAATTTAATGGCCTTCATAGAATATAGCTGATGCCATTCCATGTAGGAATAATTTCTTTTTATTTTTACAACTGGCAACTACCTTGTTTCTGTCCAGTAACTGGCGTTAATGGCTTCATTTTGCCTGAATATATGCATTGTTCACGAAGGAAGTGTTTCGCAAGCACTTACAACTTCTGGATATTCCGTAGTGCAGGGATTCTGGCTTTACAGATGTATTTTTACAATTCCATTAGATATTTATTACTTTTTCGTTTAAGGAAGACATTTCTTCATTAATCAAATTTATTCAGGTTCTAGAATGATGGGATTGTCATCTGAAGTTATCTATGTTATTTACTTTAGGATAGCTGCAAATAGGTGGCTTTAAAGGCGCCTGAGCCCTCTTAATTTCTTTGCCTTCTACGGCGTTTGTAGTTATTTAATCACTACTACGCCTTGCAGCTTCTCAATTTTTCAATAGAGATGTTTAATAATCTGAACCTCGCATTCTATAAACACTATTTGATTGAAGGAGTTGTTAAGGCAAAAATCTTATCTACTTTGAACCAGAATCTCAATTTTGACATACAAAAAGCTCGGTGATCATAGACCCGACCTTAGCATCGTAGCATCGACTGTTCCAGTTTTTTGCTAATAGGTATCAGGATTTGAACAAAAGAGAGCATAGTCAAGTTATCTTCAGCAGATTTTTGTCTACTGCAGCTTAGAAAAATGTGTGTATGTTTTACACTTGAGACTTTGGTTTAAAGACAGGTTTAAAACCTTAAATGTAAACAAATTCTATTAAAAACCTAATTTGTTATACAAAATTATGTTAATTAGATATTTTTTTATTATTCTAATTCGTTTTGCTTGTCATTTTTATACATAAGTTACCAAATTATTGAATTTTTATTGTCTAATAAAGCCACGCTTTGTATTGTAATTTACATAAAATCCCTTAAACCTGTTAAAAAGATGTCCACAGCAGGGAAGTTTTCCCTGTGGCATCTCTCCTGCTATAATTTATGTAAATATAAGAAAAAACAACAACAACAACAAAAACAATATGATCAACATCATACATATGCTCTCGCTCATCATACTCGTCGTATACAACTTCTATATAACTTCCGTTGATTATTAAGTTTGTTTTTTATTTTGTTTGTGTTCTCCTGAAAAGTTGTTTTTTGTTGTATTCTTTAGATGTGTGCGTGCATACATTTACATCTCCAATTCTGTATGTTTTTATTTTTATATGGATTGATTGTATGTGTTATTTTTCTTTTCATCTTGGACAACAAGCAATATATTGTTGTTGCTGCTCGGGTGCTTTGCGTTATAGAAAGAAACCATATTGAACATTTATTTCTCAAGTGTTATTTTGTTTCTTCCAACAGTCTGGTTGGAGTTTTTTTTTTTGTTATTGTTGTTGGTTGGATTGTTTATTTGTTCTCTCTTGACTTTTACACCATACCACCATACCTATTCTACAAGGCACACACACACTATTGTTGTTCTTATGTTGTTGTTACATGCAGTGAGTGGTAGTGCTACTACTTACCATAAGTACAGAGAGTTGTATTTATTATGCAGCTACACTGAGGTCTAATTAAACGCTGCAAATCATTGTAAACAAAGAATTTGTTTAGAATTTTAATAGTTTTTATGTTACATATAAGGCTTGGATGTTTGATATCTTGTTCTTGTTCTTGATACTTCTGCTGCACTATAGTACATACATACGTTTTGTGTGTATGTAACCCAATTAATATTTTACATGCATGCATAGGCTTATCAAAATCGTTATAAGAAAAAAAGTTTCTTCTTTTTTTTATTCTTGCATTCAATATGGCATCAACAACATATTGAGTGGTGGTATGGTATCAAAATCCAGCAACCTTATAAGTTTCTCTGTACACAGCCATCTACACAGTTTAATCGTTTATATAAACCGTCAAGCCAACAACCAGTTAGTCAGTTCAGTCCGTACATATTAGATAGACAACCACTGACAGAGACCTGTTTCTTTTATTTTATTTATTTATTTATTATTATTATTATTTCGTTTACTATAGAAAAGTTTCTAAATTCAAATGCAAATTATGTTTACTTCTCTCTGTACGTTGCTGTTGTACAAGTTTTTCTTTTTTTGATTTCTTTATAAAATTTTCTTTTTTTTCTCTCTTTTTCTTTGTGGTGGTTCCATAATGGATAGCAAAAGCTCTTACAGCATAGAACTAATGCTAGATATTATTGGTGTTATTATAATATCGGTGTATGTATACATTATTATTACCGTTATTTGGTTTCGGTTTGCGCCAGTCTGTCAATTTACGTTGATGATCGACTTAATTTTCCATGTTCATACATGTTTAATATAGACATTTTCTTCTCCGCGTAACGGTTTAATAAGTTCAAATATTTATGCTTTTTGTTGTTGTTGTTGTTATTTTCCTCATTTCATTCATTCCTTCATTCATTTCATTTTTTTCATACTTTATTTTGTTTATAATGGATTGACCATGAATTATGATGACAACTTCAAGTATTTAAATGGATGTTGCGTTATAATTTACTATATACATACATATGTATGTACTATTTGCAATGAAATTTAACGAGAACAGAACAGAGAATAAATATTTTAAATAAATATTGACGCCTTAGGAGACAGGTGTGAAAATCTTTATCATGATAAGTAAATAGGCAGTTTGAATAGGTTTTTTTGCTTTTAATATTGGCTTATAGCATCATATTGTAATGACGTTTATAATGGCTTAACGTTAAAACAGAAATTAAAAAAACTGTTTCTGCCTGGCTGATGCATTTCCAGTGAAAAGTAGTGAAGTTACTATACAAATATTTCTGAATATACATATTTCTTGTCTTATGGAAACAGTTCCAGTCCAAAAGCGTCCAGATTTGGCTTGTAGAAAGACAATTTTTTATAAAATTGATTTAAAAATATTTGAGTAAATGAGTGTTTTTCATAATACATAAATATTCGATAATCGGGAATCCCTTGGCTTACACAAACACTGGGTAATACAATATCTTTAATTAAAACTTCTCTCTTCTTCAGATTTGAAAAAAAAGAAACAAATAACTTTTAATAAAACCATTATAACGGTCTCTAAGCAAACAAAAACTTCCGTTTTTCATGCATCCCCCCTCAGAAAATAAAAAAAATTGAATGAAAACCTCACATAGAAAAACTCGTAAACATTTCGCCATACTTCCTCCTATTGTTTATTAATGCACTCTCAATGATATACAATATATTTTCATATTTTTATGTTATTAAACAATTAAGACCAAACCAAGATTTTTCTTTTAATAAAAAAGAAGGGAAACAAATAATAAGCAGAGGAAATGAAACCGCAAGCTGCTGCTGCTGCTGCTGGTGGTGCTGCCGCTACTGTTAATATTTGTAAAAACTGTTTGCGATTGTTTGTGTGTTTTAAGCGAACGAGTGAAAATTTAATCTTAAGCCATAACTGAACGCATGAATGACTCATATCCAGTGTTACAGGGACACATAAGCTTCCATACATTTGTATGTTGTTGCTAAACATTATGATACTTTAATAGTTTCAGGATATGCTAGCAAACAAACACAGCAATCAGTAAATGAGTGGGATAATGACTGGGTAGGCACATACATATGTGCTATTAAATAACCAATATTATTACACACTATAGTTGGCAAAACATAAAAATGGAGCCAATATAACGTCATTAAATGTTTTCTTAATAGCTTCTCAACAGCAGTAAGATTATGTATTAAGACTCCATGTTTAGTCATCACAGAAAAAGGTTTGCCAATAATTTAATTACGTTTTTTTTTTTAATAAAAATCATATGTATATTAAATAAATTGTGTTATGAAAATGTAATTTTTGCAATGCTGTGCAATAACTTCCTTGGATTCTTTTAAATTCTGTCTTTCTAATAAGAAAATAGAAAATACGCAATATTCTCTGCTGAATGTATTTAATTGAAACAAAAGTGCTGCCAAATCACTTTTGGTTCTTAAAGGACTACATTTTCGTTCGTTGCTTCCACGATGCCATTTGGGTATACGCGTCACATTAGCCCTGATTGTGCTCAATAAGGAAACGACGATCTTCTCGAACTATGTGAAGGAAAGGTTATGGAAAAAATTTTAAGAGTACAACGCTTAGGATGGGCAGGACATGTAGAGAGATCCAAGTCCAAACTCACTTCTGACAACTTAAAATTAATCCTTTCGAAGACACTTTTCCAGGAGTGCTAGCGTGAGAAATAGACGCACATACGTAAATAAAGCTTAAAAATTGTATAAATGCAGTAATGATACGACAACCATCATAAATAAGATAGAATGGCTAAGTATATAAAATGTTAACCATAAGTGCTGCCAAATCAGCTATGCTATTGTTTTTATCGAAGTTATTATTGTCAAAAGATTAAATTTTAAGGTTGTTTTTTTTTATCAAAAATTGGAAATTTGGGTCTTGTGAAACTGTCGTTTAAAAACAAATTAATTTCTAAATTTATAATTTATATAACAAATTAAAAATAAACGCTTCTTTTAATATCTTTCGAAAGTTAAAATTTTATTGAATTGTTTTAAGCAAAATTTTATGAAAACATTTAAAATTTAAATTTGCTATGCCAACTAATAATACCAGGGTCAACTATGAAATCAAGGTGTTTTCATTCGACTTATGTTTGGCATGAGGGTAACAAATAGTAGGTAGATGTTTCAGAAAAGAAAGAGAAGAAAAAAGCAGATGTTATTGGTTTTTCGTATACGAAATGAATTTTAAATGTAAAATGAATACCATCTTTTGCTGGAAGTCACAAATTAATTTTAAATATGGAGGTCTAACAAAAGCAACAACATATGTCAACTTTATTTCGCACCTTTAAGGCATTTTTCGAATTTCATTTCGATACAAATTCAAATTTAAATGGAAAAACTAATCAAATTTAAGTGTTATTCCCCAAAATTTCTTTAATAATTTTTGTTTTTTTTTTTTGAAGATAAAAACATATTTTTCTTTTCATTTCATTGTGACTTTATTTTATTTAAGGAATTTTTATTTTAGTTTCTTCCAAAACAATAAAAGACGCCCGCCCGCCCCTTAAACAATCCAGTGCTATCAGTTGGCTTTTCATTCAGCCCGGGGGCATTAATTAGCGTGACAAGAGTGCACAAATTATACACAGCACGTATGTATGTATGTTTTTATGATTGTATGAAGGCATATCGTTGACAAAAATACTTTTATAAATTATGATAAAAATCTCCCCTTCTCAATATTAAAATGCCTAGAAAACCTGTGTATCTAAAATTAATGATCTAAACGAAATGAATTATAACAATATATGGCTGCGAATGTAGGCTATTATACTCAAAAGGAAATTAATATGCTAAGCTTTTCTATTGAGGGGGGGGGGAAGAAAGTTTTTAAAAGATTGCTATCCAGAAAACGTATTTATTGGGTGAAGTTAGATTTTTAATTAAAATTTTAGTGGGATTAACTCAAGTGTGTAAAATTTTTAATAGGAATTTTAAATACTAGGCTCTCGAGAAAGTTCATATATAATCTCTGATAATATTAATTGCATCAGACAACACTATGGCTTGTTTAAACGATCACATTTTAGGCATAAGACAGTGATGCCTAGGTATTATCAAAATCTACATTGAAAATTAAGTGAAAATATTGAATATTTCCGCCATATTTTGCATGAATTTTACGAAGACGATACTACACAGCAGCTAGAAAAACAGTAGGGGAAGAAATCATGTTTAAACCAAGGTAAAACTACATACTACAGATGATGGACTACAACATAGTCAAGCGATATATTCTGACCTCTACTGTCCTTAATTAATGTGATTGAATTAAGCCAATCGGTTAAGACAATCCGCATAGAACATGGCTGGCAATTCCAAACCACTAACGTTTTTAAAGACCCTACAGGAACTGAAAGAGCTTGGCGCTAAGGTTGTAATGTACATTATACGCCAGATATTATATAAAGATATTAAATTATTATTTCTTTCGATTTCTAAAGAACTTGCTTGCTTGTGCAAAGCGATTAGTTTTGGGCTTAGAAAGCACCAGAAGTTCAATACTGATGGCGTATATTTGGTTTAATAATGCTGGCCTCTAATCTAAGAATATTGTGTTTCATTTCTGGTCCAATTTGTAATTACAAATTACAAAATATTACAATAAAAACAAGGCATTTAAATTAATAGCACAAGTTAAAAACTTTTTGTTTTGTTCAAACGCATTTCGATCATCACTTTTAGGAGCCAATAATCAAGCAAAGGATGAATAAATAAATCCCTTTTTAAGGGTGTGTCTGTATTATATCACCAAGATATATATGGATGAATGGATTTTATTTGTTTTTGCTTTTTATATTTGAGGGAGAGATTATTGACGCCTTGAAATGGCATGACATTTCCTATACATTTCAATCCATTAATAATTTTATGACGAAAAGTTCTTGTCCTCTTCTTTATTTGGTGGTGTTAAATGGCATCGTAAAAAAAAGAAATGCTGGAGTATAAAAAAAAAACAAAATAATAACGAAAATAAATAATAAATTTGTTAAATAAATATTAATAAAACGGAATCACTGTGTTTGATTGAATCTTGCTTGTTTGTGTCGATATCCATCCAATCGGCCATTATAACTCCATAAATTAACAGTATTTTTTCTCTCTCTCTCTCTCTAATGCTACTGTAAAAAATCAATTGATTTTTCTTTCCAGTTTTTTCACTCCCCTCTCCCCCTTTTCGATAAATATATTGCATGAATTGTTTAAATGCTTCTACTTTTGTTGTTGTTGTTGGTGCTTTCTTTGGTTCAATCATCCATAATAGCATTAAACAACGAGTTGATTTCAGATTTTTTTTTTCAAAGTTGCATGTGTTTCTTTTTTTTCATGAATTTGTTTTAATAGAATTTAACAGATTTTTTTTTGTATGTATGTATTTAACGGAAAATATAGAAATAAAACTCTTTCTTATTAATGTGCATAACAACATATAAAATTTATGTGGATTTGATTCTCAGACAGACTTAAGGAGGACAAAGGAATTAAAATAGAAATTTAATGAAAATGTTGAAAAGTATGGAAGGGGAAACTTCGGTTTCCAATGTAAGGCTATAAAACAGAATTCAATAAACAATTTCCCTTCCAAAGAAAGATTGTCGAAGTAAGACAAAATAAATTGATATTTCCATAAGAAATTTCTTATTTAGCTTCACTAATTTAAAGTCACATAAAACAAAGCAAAGAAAAATATGAAACTAATAATCTAATGGCTGCCACTTTCTCTAGATTATAATAACGAAGAACACAACAGTTATGACAAAAGAAATTTTTTGTAAGTAATTGTTGTTATTACTAATTGTTACAATAATTTTAGTGTCTATATTGTCCAGCAACTAAATAACCATTGCCCAAATACCACTTCCTGTTTGTAAAACCATTGCCTTTAATCTTCTCCATGCTTTGAGTAAAGTTTTGGGTCATGGCATTTACACATCAGTGCTGACAGTTATCTTAAACTATGGATGCTTGTTGTATTGGAAAATCCTCTTGGTCAGACAAAAAACCTGAATTTGATATGGCGAATACAAAGATCAGTTTTTACCGGTACATTTCTTATACATTCACATCATCGCTGCAGACAACTTTACTTCTCTTTTCACCGATCATTTGCTGTAAGGACTCAACCGCTGATACCAGTCAGAAGAACTTTGAATGCAAGACCCTACACTATGACTTCGTCTCCTTTGTACAGGATGGATATCGCGGATAAGGAGGAAAGAAAAAATAGTGACGCACAAAGTCAAGGACTCTATTAAAATCTTCACGAGATCTTCCAGCGTTTTCCAGACAAAGGTATCGACTATACGGGCTACTGTGATTATCAGCGAAAATGATATTTTTGCTGCTAGGACACTGGATTTTTATATAATGACCTCATGGAAGATTTTAGGCAGCCTCAAGTCTCTCAACGAGATGGCTAAGAAATATAACATTTACTTCATATGGATGTCGAATCTCAGTGACATTCCAGAGTAGACAAATTGAAAAAATCGTATCCCAATCTCCTTATTTTATACATTGGGATCATACGAGCTTAGGGTTGACAATGTTGTCAAATTCCTTAACACTGCATAAGGAGTTAGATTAGGGGATTACGGAAAACTTGTTCCAATTCCGACTGAATTATATTGGGAACCAGTAAGCTTATGTCAGATTGACAATGTAGTGTTAATTTCCATCAATGCAGCATAAGCTGCTCCTAATACGAGGAGAATTTACAATGCAGTATTAGTTAAGGTTAACGCCTCATATAGAAAGTTTCGGAAACGGGCAAGACAGTGCAACAAATCTGACCAAGAGTAGATAAGAGGAAAACGGAGCACGCCCAGTGCTCTTGCTACAAAATAGCATTGAATTGCCAAATCAAATAGAGTCTGTTTGGCATGCAAAGGATCATTTTAACTAAGCTGCATAAAGCTTTTTATTGCATAGAAAATTGATGACTTTCATTTTACGACACTACTAATTAAAAGTTTCCTCCAAATAGAAATAAATCTTCGAAACACTTTATACAATTAAAAATTGACAAATCTGTTATATAATGGTTTTAAGCCAATTATTAATACAACACATTCTTTTACAAATCTTTGTGTCATTTAGAAGCCTTCATTGCTGTTTCAATTGAAAGAATCTGTCGACTGTATTTAGTTTCAGCAATTAAACACTGGTCTCGCTAATAACTGCAACGTTAAGGAAAAAGTAAGTAACAGAAGGCAAAGCATGACACAATTTTTTGACTTCAAATTTTAAAATTCAAATCCCAGTAAATCAAGTTGAATGTGGAAATGGATTATTCATGATGTTCATTATGTTCTTATGCTTATGATTGTCATAAAAGAAATATTTTCTATATCCATTTTTTTCTATTATATTTCAAACCATTCTTATGTGCCAAAGAGACATACCACATACATAATTTCTCCAAGTGTAAGATGAAATCACAGTGACATTTATTTACATGAACTACATCAATTTTAGTATGTTTTTATTGTTTTTGTTATTTGAGGAAAAAAAAGAAAGAGATTTATGGTTTTACTTAAAACAAGAAGAAGAAAAAAAGATAAGTGAGAATAACGGGTCTTATAAGAAGATGAGTAACAATAATAATAAAAAAAACTCAAATAATTGAACAATAATAATACATATTAGAGAGAGAGAAAGAGAGAGTAGCAGAGAAATGCTTTTTTTTTTTGTAAATACCTAATAATAAAAGAAGTAATGAAATCAAATGAAATGGCATTTAAGCAGATTTGTATGGGTATTGTGCGGCAAAAAAAAGTAAGGAATAAGCGAAATAAGAAAAAAAATTAAAGCTTTAAAAAATATTTGTTATACCTATGTAGGTATGTAGCTACAAATGTTTGAAGTATAATATTGTATGTTTGTATGTATATACTTATGCCGAACTTTGTACAATTTTCCAGTGGTTATGATAGTTCATATTTTTTTAGTAACAATTGAAATTTTGGTTATTTAATTCAATTTTTTTTTTTGATCAGACTGCTTTGAAAATAAATCATGCATTCATGTGATGTATTACTTTCGTTTTTAGTATTTTTTGCTTTTTGATTTATAGTTTTTATTTATATTTTTTACAAGTTTTCTTTTTCAAAGGGGTTTCTCTCCTTTACTTCGTATTAATTTAATATTCCCCTAATTTTCTTTTTTATACAAGCGACTGAGCACTGTGGGAGTTTAATATTTTAAAATAAATATTTACACTTCACTGACATGATTTTTTCTCTTCTTTCTTACTTTTTTTGTTGTTGTTTGTAAATGGTTCCACTTAAGTTTTAAGAAATATTAATTTTAGGCATTTTTTTTGTTGTATTGTTGCTTTTTTTCTTATTACTGAAGTTTTTAGGCTTTTTATAGTATGAGTACTTTTATTTGTTTTTTTTTTCTTTCTTTCTGTTTGGTTGTTATATCACTTTATGTTTTCTTTTACAATTTTTATTAAATATATGTATACAACACTCCCTTTATGTTGTTGCTTGCTTGTATTTATTCCGTATACACAAACTTTATATTTCAAAAGAACTATAAAAACAAACGTAACGTTATACACAAAAAACTAACAACAACTATATAAGAACAACACGAACGAACCACACACAGTATCAGACTAAGCAACTCTGTTTCCAATAAGTAGAGTAGAAAGAGAGCGCGTATAACGAAATAGTGATAATAAATATTGTAAACATTGCACACACACACACACATTATACACACAATTACGTTGTAATGCATTACACACTCGACACTTAAAAGCAGTACTGCATTAGAACAGACAAAAAGTCGTCGTTGTAGTCTTATTTTATTGCTTTAAAGAGGGGGGTGAAGCAAGACAAAATTATTAGAAAAAAATATATTGTATTGTATAAAGAACAAAAAAACAACTATTTTAATTACACACATGCACAAAACATATGCGATTTTCTTTAAGACTTAATAAATATTGTTTTAATCCTTAAAAAAATTACTTTTTCCTAAAAGATACAAGAGGATTCAAAATTTCTCTTAAAACTTTCATGGCATTATTAGAAGTCTAGGAAGTTTTATAGAAATTGAGGCCAACAGCCTAAATACAAATTAAGAAACAACAAAAAAAAAGTGGAATATACACCTGTAGCTTCACTTTGGTGACCAGTTTTCTGTAATATATAAAACACATACGCTTAAACACACACAAACTTTTTACAACTGTTGCTGCTCTAGGTCTATGAAGTTTAAACTACGACAACAGCCAGTCGCCAGGTTTAATAAACAACACAATAACACTGTAGACTTTATTATGTTGACGTAGAGTTTATCAGGTCTTACTGGCTTTTTTCCTACTTTGCATTAATTAAAAACAACTTACACACACATACGCTCTCATATACCTACATAAAACATAACGAAAAGAGCTGTATGAAGAGAAAGACAGAGGTAGAGAGAGAGCGAGCATAAGAAGCGATGCTCTTTAAGCTCCATATAAAAGCAACTAAACTCCATCAATTTAACATAAACAATACCTACAAGAAATAAGATTTAACCATAAAAGCAAACACACTAACACAAATATATCTATAATGCTATACCATAAAAAATCAACAAAGCATATACATAAATAAACTGGAAACTTGATTGTAACCAAAAGTGACTCCCAAAAACCTGTTTGCTCTTTCTTTAAAAACGTACAACCAACCATTTCTTATACATGATACAAACAACATAAATGACTATTATAACGTTGTTGTAGTCATTTTACGTTTGTTTTATTTACAATGCATTTCTTGGTAAGAAAAAAAAGCGCACGTATTTTTTTATTTACTATGCACCAATACCATATTACGTTGTTTGTGTCTTCTTAAGAATAACAACAACACTAAATACACACTTACACTACTTGGTTGTATTATTTATGTTATAGGCATCACTTTTATTTTATTGCTTGCATTCGTTGTTGTTGTTGTATGTTAATGCTGGTTTTTTTCTTCTTTCATATGATTTTCTTCATTTTATTTCTATTTTTATAGCATATATTATTCTTTCTATTGCTTTTTAATTCACTTATTTTAACACACACATTATATTTGTTTTCATTAAAAAAATGTATTTCTTATTAAAATTATTTTAAATATGTTTATTCTTAAAAATTGTTCATTAAAAAGTAATGTTTTAAATAAAATTAAAATGAAAACAAACGCTCTTTACACACTAGATTACTACTACAGCAGGCGGCCATTACTAAACTAAAAAATTGATTGCGAGTATATACATACCAGCGTTGAAAAATTTAGTACTTTGGTACTTTTTCATTTCAAAAATACCGCAGGTACTCCTGCTAGCTTTCAGTACTTTTTATTATTATATATTTTATGTCCTTGCGCTTTTCAACTATTAGCCGTTTAGCTAACTAAATGATAATCCTGATTGAAGGATTAGGAAGGAATGACCATAATTATGTATGTATCTTTTACAAAACTATTATTTGATGCAAAAAAGTACTTTTTCGGTTATAGTTCAGTACCATTTCAAACTTTCAGTTTTGCAACACTGAGTTTTTTCCTTCCTGGCAACATTGATCCAGTTGAGTACCAAAGTTTTTTCTTCCTGGCAATACTGCTGAAAAATTCGTTTTAGTTCGTTCAAAAAAATAAACGTTCTTAAGAACGTGAACTTAAGTTCACACATTCTTTTTCTGTTTCCGGTAACTAAAAATTAAGTCGCCCTGTCTTTTTAATGAACTTCTCCTATGGCCTGTCTGTCTAGTAAGTAAGTAGGTGTTTTGTTTAGGTAAAGAAAGGGGCCCATGGTTCAACCCCCAGGTGAGAGAGATCAATACGAAAACATAAATAAATAATAAATAATAATAAATAATAAGTTAATATGTATGTACGGTGTGTGTGTGGTGGGTGGTTGTTGTTGGTTGGTTGTGTGTGTGTGTGTGTGTGTTGTGTGTGTGCGAGAGAGAGGGGGAATGAATGTTTGTTGTTGTGGCCAGCCCGTCGCTCGCTCCCTTACGACGGACGGACGGAAAGGCACAAAATAAAATTTAATTTTGAACTCACCACTTTGGTGAGTTTCCAATGTGGTGAGTTTTTACAAATAGTGGTGAATTTATACGGTGTGGTGAATAAAATAGAAACTCACCAAACTGCCGTTATTCGAAAGTGGTACTGTATTAACATATACCAATGTACTGTATATTGCGGATTGGACGGTGTTTGTCTAGAATAAGTACTTTTCACCTCGGTTACCGAAGGCATTCACCTACATGTCTAGTTAGCATGATGTACTGCATTACCAACGGTGTGGTTTGTGTTTGGATTAAGGATAATTAATCTCGATTAAAAGGAAGTACACTTAACGAACGAGAGTAGAAAGAAGTGTTGCCATTGTGTCTATAATTTAAAACTAAAAAATTAAGATTGAAAACTCATACAAAATAATTAAATTTAAATTCATTTTTAAATAATTTCTTTCTTCTATATTTTATCCAAAATGCTTGCAAAAAGTACAAAAATTGGATATTCTTTGTCGAAATATTTATAATTTTTTGTTCATTTTTCGAAAGGGTATAACGTAAATTATATTATTCGAGTCTAAATTTAAATCACTATTTCAAAATTTCAGTTTTGCAACACGGTAATACACAAAAGTAAACAGAGATGTAAAAAGGAGTACTTAATATTTATAGCTTTTGATTCATCACTATATATATATAACATGGTTACAAACCTTTTGTGGGTGACGTAAATTTCACCTTTAACGATTGGCGGCTACAATAATGCATTTTGTTTATTCTGTTTTTCTACCAGTTAAAAGTATCTAAAGTAGGACCATCAATTCATAAGTAATGTCAAGTTTGTTTTACAATTCTATGCTTACTGTATCAGTTATAAATTCTGTTCGTTATACCTCTCTGTACAACAAAATTACTTTTTAATGTAGCGTGTTTCTAACGTAGTGAATTTTAGAGAAGCTTAGTGAATTTTTCAGGTGTGAGAAGTTCCCGTGTGGTGACTCAAATCGAAATTCAACAAAGTGCTGTTATTTGAAATATGGACGGTATTACCAGAAATCACTGTACTGTAGTGGTGATTTAACCGATAGTGTGTAATAAGTAACTTTCACCTCCAATAGCGGAAGCATATTTGATAACCGACATACCGGTACTACCATTTCATTCTGCATTACCAACTGTGTGGTTTGTGTTTGGGTTAAGCGTAATTAACCTGTTAGTAGAAGAATCTTGAATAAAAGCAGTAAACTTTTTTTTATTTCCTGGGAACGTTGTTGCTACTAAATACACAAAAAAATAGTAGTGAATGTTTATAACTATTGGTCCATCACTGGTATCACACAACACGGTTACAGACCTTTTATTTATTCTTTTTTGTTAACAGTTTAACACATTTAAGTGACACACTAAATTCATAAGTAATACCAAGTTTGTTTTTGCAACACTGTATTTACTGCTATTTTTATCAGTTATAAACTCTTTCGTTATACATCTCTGTACAACAAAAACAGCAATAAAATACCTATAGTGCAGTGTATACAGAAAACACAAGTGCAGTGGAATTTTTATTGATAAAAAACAAATTTAAGAAAAAATGAAATAAAATTTGTTTCTTTTTAACAGAAAAACAACTTTTTAAATTATTATCAAATATTTTTAATGAAACTTTTATAATCGTTGTAATTATATTCATATATAACCAAACCATCATATAAAAATGGCAAAGTGAGTATTATTACAAGTGAGGTTGGTTGGTGCTGTAAACGCCCCACCTTTTGACAAAGCAGCTTAGCAAGGAAAGACAAGAGACACAGGCGATATGCATGCAAATAAATTATGAATTCTGTTGGTATTTTTGTTTTTCTCGTTTATTATATTTATTATTTAATTATATTATTAACTAATTTAATTTTTCATTTGCAGATACATAATTTAATTAAAAGTCTTGCCAAAAAAAAAATCGTTTAAGCCCATACTATGCTTTTAATTGATTCAGTTTTTCATAATTTTGTTGATTTTATGGACAATTTGTTGTTGTTGGATGGCGTTAATGATAAGAAGAGGTTGTTATGATTTCTTTATTTTATTTACTTTTAAACTTTATTACAAAATCATTGATTTTCTTTTTATTTACTAACTTGTGTATGTACTTAAAGC
Source organism: Sarcophaga subvicina (assembly GCA_936449025.2). Taxonomy (NCBI): domain Eukaryota; kingdom Metazoa; phylum Arthropoda; class Insecta; order Diptera; family Sarcophagidae; genus Sarcophaga; species Sarcophaga subvicina. Next base: position 110,259,566 of record OW388084.2, on the reverse strand, counting down.
ATTTGTTTTATAATCGGACAAGACAGAAAAGGCAATTGTTATTATTATTTAATATTATACTTAATCAATATTTTGTTATCTATAGTAGTATATTTTGTTTGCTATTTATATAGTGTGTGTAATTAGATTAGACTTTACAACAAAGTTTAGGTATAACTCCATTAAATAATAGGCCTACAATTAAAAATCAAACAACTTCCTTTAAATTTTTATAAAGAAAAAAAATATCAGAAAATTTCAGTTTTCTTTTTTTCTTAATGGATATTAAATACTTGCTTATTAATTGTTCATCTACAACTTTTGCATGATAAATGTCTTTACAAATTTGAATTTTCCTTGAATAATTCTCTAACAGATTTTAATATAATAGGGCCCCTACTAATCAATTTCATGCAGTGTGTTGTCTTCCAATGCATAAAAAATGGGCATAAAATCTTGAGACAAGTACCTACTTTTGAATCTAATGTCTAGAACAGTGCTGGTGGTCTTAAATTTTAGCATCAACTTTTTCCTTCAGACCTAGGTGGACAACTTTAACAGCCAAAAATAAGAAAATATATTTTTAGCTTAATATCTTGTGTCACACTCTATTAAAAACTGAATAAAACGTAGATAATAAGAGTATTTTTAGGTGACAATGCATCAGGCATTTTTAAATATAAAAATCCTTATTTGCTATAATTTTTTTGAAGGATAAATGTATGCCATTATATGCCCTTTTTGCCATCGCAATGGGTTTTCGTACTTAATTTTATTGCTTTTGTTATTCGGTTTTTTTTTAACCAGGAAACTAAGTAAAGCTTAGTGTATAGAAAAGGTTTCCTGATCTAAAGGTTTCAATTAATATGCCTCTAAAATCAGAATCTTGAATAGTAAATAAAGTAGTTTGCATATCAATGTATGATTTCTGCTGGAAATATGTCTCTAATATTTTGGTATACTTTTGAGCAATTACTATATTTGCTTAGCCGTCAAGTATTAAATCCTATTAAATTTCAGTTTCTTTGAAGAAAGTACATAATTATCCCGCCTTCAAACGCATAAATGTTGTAAATCACTGAAAACTGCTTTTTTAATACCACCAACAACTATTTTTGTAATTGTTCTTTAAAAACTACTTTCAGAAACTTTTCTTTACACTATACTATATCGTATTCATGTGTTATAAATTATTAACATTTACATTTTCTCGCACTATTTATTAACAGTTTCGCTACTGAAGCATTTTCATCGTTGATTAAAACAAACACTTCTTGAGAACAAACACTTCAATAAATTCTAATTATAATACGGTACACTTGTTAAACAAAAAGAAAACTTTCGAGATTATTAAAAATATTTTAGTGTGTCTCCATAAAGTCTACCAACCCCCTACCACCCATTATACCGCCTATTATTTTAACTGTCACAGTGCTTGTAATTGATATTTTTCGAGCTGTAAAATTTTCACTCAAGCGTACCGTATATCAATCACAAGTTTTAGAAACTGAAATACTTTGGCTGAGGTTGCTGTTGTTGTTAAAACAACTATTAAAATAAATCGCACACACATGATGTGATGTTCACGATGTGAATAAAAAAAACAAAAATAAGAAAAAGATGTTGTTGATGGTGGCAGGCAGGCAGTTAAGACAGAGTGTTTATTTATTTATTTTGTTTTAAGTACAGAAAGACAAATACAGTAGTAGTATAGTCTAGCGAGGGGTTGGCAATATTGGCCTTTATTTTCTTATTATCAGTTAATAGTAGACTCTTGAATGTGTTAATAATAAAGCAAGGAATTCTTCTTGTATTTTATCAAATCAACAAAACACAAAGCAACGTATCAAATAGCACACAACAGCGAACAGCAGAAGATAAGATTTTTGTATTAATAAATGAAACATAAATAGAAAATAATATTTTATTTAATAATTAAAACACATCTTCGTAAAGACATGTTTAAATCTTGGCGTAAATTCGAAAGAAAAAGATGGTCTTCCATACAACAGACTATTGAAAATGAAAAACTAGCGAAATTATTTAAAGAAAGGTTTTTGGAAAATAAAAATTTTATAAATCTTCCAATAAAATGAAGAAAATAATATTTAAACTTTCATTGAAATTACAGGGAAACTATGATAGTTTTCGTCTATGATACGGAGTGTTTAAAAGAGGAAGCCGATGATCCGGTTAAAGCGGTTCTTTACTTTCATCCCAGCTGGGTGTCGGATACCCAAAAGGTGGCTTTGTGTGGCCAATTAATGGGCTCTTCTTATTTCCTTAAGGATTGTTTCTTTAAGCCACGTATTATAGCTTTACAAAATGGCAAATTTGTTTTCAAAGAATTTGGACGTTTTATATTGGTGAGCTTGTTATTCTTAACAAGTATGCTTTAAAATGAATGTCATTGTTTAATATTTTTTGCTTTTCAGGCTGTGGGCACTGATCGCAATATATCGGATTACCTTTTACAACATCGTGCTGATTTGTTATCATCTTTAGTTAAATTTTATCACCGAGACCTGCAGCTGGTCTATGATCAATTTCCTTTGCAGTCTCAATACAAGAATTTATCGGAAAAATTATATCATATATTCGAAACATATCTACCAATTTTACAATACAATGGCAATATCTTTCAAAATGTACCCAAGTTACGTATGCCCAAAACAGCTAGCAATATCTTCTTGGAAGCCATACAAACCTTACAATGTTGCCAACAGACCAAAGGTGTTTTAGGTGGTGCCATTTTATATCATAACAAGTAAGTACTTTCCTACTTCCATAGTTTCTACATGAATTTAAAGAAACAAAAATGTTTCTAGAGTTGTGGCTTCCCAACTAAGTGATGCTGTTACTAAACAAATAGTACTGACCGATCCATTGCATATAAGATCGACTGGTGAACTTTTAAACTCTACCGATTTCCACATTCCCAATGGTGTTCTCATGCTAGTGGTATACTTAGACACCTTGCAATATCGTAAACTACAAGCTGAAGCTCAACGAGCCCAAAATCTTCAAACTACGCAATTGGGCCAGGGACCTTTGCCATTCCAGTATAATAAGCGTAAGATGAAACGTGATAAATCCTTAATATTTACTCATATACCCGAAGAAAACACAACAACAAATACCATTAACGAACAACCGGAGGAGCAGGAACACAGCGAAGAGCAAGAAATCAATTTAAAACAAACGGCTACTGTACGGCCTAAAAGTCTAATGATGACGCGACCTACTCACCTACCGCTGCGTATAAAAAATTATAACAACAAAGAACTGCCCGAATCAGGCATAGCTTCTATAAATTTTGATGAAACCGATTCATATCCTGAATTTATAGGACGCACTAGTGTTTGTTCCACCCCCATGGCTGAGAATAAAGTCTTGGCCGTTGCTAATATAATGTCAATTTGTGCTAATCCTGAAGATGAAAACAATTCCAATAAGCAAGTGGAACAGAATAATGCCTTACATCAAATTAACAGGCGCAATTCGTTGAAAAAGGATTTTGAAAAGTTCTTCCACAACTTTATAACAAATCCCAATAAAATGGAGCGTCGCAACTCCTTAACCGATATTCATGATTCGCTAAAGAAATTTTCGAAAAAGATTTCATTGAAACAAATCACACAAAGTTTTAAGACTGATGTCAATCGCAATGGCAATGCAGCAGGCGATATATCGCCCGATTTTATAGAAAACGATGATGAAGACGAAGAGGAAAATTCATATAATTCCGATGAGAATAATAAAACTTCCCGCACCATAACAGATCCCACCAATCCTGTATTTAATGCCAATGGCCAGCCCATATCGCGTAGTTTGTTCCAAGAATTCTTAGAGAAATACTACAAATTATGGGGTGAGGCCAGCGAAGAAAACAAGCAAGATGAAGAAATTGCAAAACTTATAGAAGAATTCAAAGAATTCGATATTGAGCTTAAGAAACTGGATGAATCTCTTAGACATACTAACTCCAATAAGACTTCCACGACAGCTATACAACCAGATCGTAATTTAAATTTAGAGAATGCTAACAACCAACAAAAGGCCAAAACGCCTTTGGATAAAAAGTCTTTAAGTCTTCCCTTAAAATCTATATCAGACAGCACACCCTCAGGTGAACGGCCCGCTTTAACTGCGCCACGCAAACAATTGGGTGGTGTTCCTTTGACACCATTAATGGCTAAACTTTCGGTTTTGGCTTTAAATGAAGAACGTCCAGCCTGGGATTCAACACCCGGAGCAAATATTGAAATTCAAACTCCTTTAAATGCAACAAAAATTGTGGGAAAACGTAACTCTCTTAAATGTGATGATGCTGTAGATGTATTGACATGTTTATCCTCCAACACGGGTAATCAAGATGGCCTACAGAAGGCAGAATTATATTTATGTGGACAACAAAATATGACTTTGTTGTTGATTATGGAAGAAGGTTGCTCACAGCAGGCGAAAATTGTACACAAAATGGTAAGTTTCCGGAATTGGAAGGAAATATTGTTTGATTGTTCTTATACATATGTTTTGTTTTCTAATCTGCAGTTCGATATTTGTGTTGCAAAATTCCCTCATATGGAATCTCATCTTAGTCAGACGCTTAATATAAATGTTGAAGGTGATAAACGTGATGGCAGCTATAGTTTTATGTGTATCGATAGCAAATGGGATGCTTTAGAACGTAACGGTCCTTGGAGTCCTGTAGAGATTAATACTTTGGAGTGTATGCATCGTGATATGTTGGCTAATAAGCAAGTAACAGATTTAGTTTTACGTTCATACGATTCCGTTTATTATGGCTATAAATCGGGTCGTACAGAAATATTTTATAAAGAACCGGCACGTGAAATAACCGGTATACCACCACCCTCAGATCCAATGGGTAATATTGCAATGCGAGCTAAAACTAGATTAGAACGCGATCATTCCTATATTTTGTTTTAAAAACACACGCAATTTAGGTATGATTTAGTAATGATATGATAAATATTTTAGAAAATACTCACCCAAAAAACAGAAAAAAGAAGAAAATTAAAGTTGTTTAATACACAAAACGTTTTACGGATAACAAATTAAATGACACTATGATTGAAAGAAGGACGTAGGCTATAAACATAGCTTTGCATAGTGTTGAAATAAAAGGCGAACCGGCAAAATAATTAATTAATTAATTAGTATAAATATTATAGAGACGTTCGTTCATACATATTTGAAAAAAAAAACTTTTTTCAAAAAAGTAACTTTTACATTTCCACATACATACTCTTTAAATTACTTACGCTATGGTCTCTAAAACAAACAAAAAAAAACACTCTTTTTATAGTAAATTATTGCAACTTAACTATACACTTAAAAGTATTTTAAATCAAGAAAAAACGTAAAATGTCTTTTTAAATGTTAATTCCTTTGAATATATGGGTTTTGTTTTGTTAAATCTTTATGTATAGTTGTAGTGTCTAAAAATTAAGAGCTTAATTATTTGCTTTTAAAAACATTTATGTTGGCTTAATTAAGTACAAAAAAAAAAAGAAAATTGTTTTGCTAAAGTTTTGTTATTTATTTGTTAATTTATTTAAAAATTACTTTTGTACCTATGTATGTATTCTAAATTAAAAACAAAATAATTCATTCCTTAATTATAATTCTGCTTTTAAATATAAATTTTTGTTTCTAATGTGCCAATTAATATGATAAAGAAATCTTATTAACAAAATATGCCGTCAAAGAGAAGTCTTTTATAGCTTCACTTATATAGAAAATAAAGCTTATTTTTTAATATTTAGCTGGTATTATTATAAATTATATTTTATAAAAAAAAGAAGAAAAACAAATTGTAAGCAAAAAAGCTTTTAAACTAAAAAAAAAAATAAAGAAAATTTTAAAATATTTTTGCGTCCTCTTTAAAAACGAAAATAAAAACTTTGGTAAATATTTTTAATATCAAAACCAAAAATAAAAGACATTAATTAAGCGTTTAAACCACAAGCAAATGGTTTACAAAATTTTAAATTATTTTTAAAAAAATATTTTTTTCTATTTACATAGGAAAATTAAAAATTTTTATGTAAAAATTGTTTTTAAGGTTTATAAAACAATTTTCTTCCTATAAACAGAATTGTGCAATTTTATTCTTAAGTTTATTTAACTGTTGCAATTATTTAATCTTTATTATGTTTTGTTTTATGTATTACATACATGTATTAAGTTGATAGCTTTTTGTAGTTTTTTTTTTGTTTTTAATTATTATATCATAATTATTTTCCTTTTTTTATAACTTAATTGTAGTAATATATACAATTATTATCATCCAAATAGTTGATGATTTAATAAATAAAAGTTTTTATTTGTAGTGTTTTAAAAACAAGTAAAATAATTAAAAGAAAATTTAATAAAATAAAATAAAAATAATCAATTGTTTGGCATAAAAAATTAATTAAATGGTAATTGTTTTTATTAAAAAGGGGTTTTAAACAGATTAGTTAAAATTTATTCAATAGAAGTTACTAAAAACAGTTCCAATAGGCCTTTGAAGCAATAAAAACCAAGATATTTTAAGAGACGTTTGTAAATATTTTTATCTGCTGCTGCTATTTCTGAATGGCAATTAACAAGTTAGACTTCTTTGCAATATAAGAGTCTTTGAAGGCATTTATAATATTACTCTTGGGTTGCGAGGTGGTAACTATTTGCAATTTTAAAATAATAAAAAAAAATTTAAATGGGACGCAAAAAGCAGTTAACTGAAGAAGAAAAAGGCAAAATTTACGCATTTATTGAATCTGGCCTAAGTTACAGGAATATTGCAAAAAAAATTGGTCGAAGTCAAAATGTTGTGAGCAATTTTATAAGAAACCAGTTAGATTACGGAAAAACCATGAAAGGACGTACGCATAGAGTCACAAAAAAAGCGGATAGAAAAGCTATCACAAGAGCTGCCTCTAATTTCAGTAATTCTGCTGCAAAAATTAAACAAAAAACGGGTGTTACAGCAAGTCCAGCTACTGTAAAACGTATTATACGTAGTGCCAAGCATTTGAGAAGATTAAAAATTAAAAAAAAATGCCACTCGTAAAGCAAAACGACTTCAGTTTGCCCGTGAACACATGTCTTTTAACAAAGAATGGCAACGTATTGTTTTTTCGGATGAAAAGAAGTTCAATTTGGAAGGTCCAGATGGTTATAATTATTATTTCCATGATTTGCGGAAAGAAGAACGTTATCTGAGCCGTCTGCATAGCTGTGAGGGTAGTGTGATGGTGTGGGGGGCAAATTTCATACTATGGGACATGTGAGCTTCAATTTCTTTCATCTAGAATAAACGCGAATAATTACAAATCCGTTCTTGAAAAGGCGTTTCTCCATTTTTCTACAGTCTTTAGACCCATTCCATGGGCATTTCAACAAGATAATGCCCCGATTCACACTGCAAGAGTTGTAAAAGAATGGATTCGAAGACAAAACGTCAATATATTGATGAATATTATAGAAAATGTTTGGGGATTGCTTTCTCGCAAAGTGTATGAGTCGGGCAGACAATATGAAACTAAAGAAGCCTTAATTGAAGGAATAAAAAAATCATGGGCCGAAATTACCTTACCATTAATAGAAAAACTTTATAACTCCCTCCCAAATCGTATTTTTGAAGTTATATCGAATAAAGGAGGATATACCCATTATTAAATCTTTATTGAAGCATTATAAAAAATCTTTAAAAATAAAAATTATTTGTTGTTGGTTTTTTTTGGAGCAAAAGACGTTGAACCTATTCAAATGAGCCAAAAAAGTAAGGTTCCTAAACGTAGTATTTTGAAAAATAAAATTATAAAAATCTAGTTATTTGTTATTGCTGCCATTTTTTCTGTTTTATTTATATATATTGCAATACTTTAAAATTTATAAATGCAACATCCCCAATTACTTTATTATTTTATTGGAAAAAATTAGTTTGAATGCGAAAACTCCTTCTGAAACTTCAAAACTAGATTTTTCTCTCTGATAATAAAGATCGGCTGTAAATTCTGGAGAATGTGTTAAAGTTATCTACTCTTCTTGTTCGGAAATGTTTTCTTAAATTTGTTTCGGCTGCAATTAATCTGAGGATGAAAAGGCGGCCATTAAAGCATGTGGAAATTTCTGAAAACTTCAAAACTAGATTTTTCTCTCTGAAAATAAAGATCGGCTGTAAATTCTGGAGAATTGTGTTAAAGTTATCTACTCTCCTTGTTCGGAAATTTTTTCTTAAATTTATTTCGGCTGCAATTAATCTGAGAATGAAAAGGCGGCCATTAAAGCATGTGGACATTTCTAGCAGGCTGAGATTACATTGCTTTTCTAACAGGTACCATTCAAACCCACAATGATGTTACTTAGTAGCGTATCGAGATGGATCATGTCTTACTGTATGGATATAAATCGAAGTTGAGACTTACAGCAGAACACCTTTGTCGTATCATCTAGCCGAAGTATTTTCGAAATTTTTTTCGAATGTATGTGAACTGTATCGGGTATATAAGAATATGGTGTACAGATTGCACGAAAGCATTGACGACCTTGAAAGGAGTTGGCAAGATATGTATATATCTTGAGTAAGCAGTTTATAGCATTCATCTGTCTGTGGTTAATCCAGATGTTTTTTTAACTTATGGTCAGAACCATAAAAATTGAAATTTTTCTTCCAAAAATAACCGCTGGTTTCTTGAATAAATTTAAATTTCAATAAATTTATTATTTCAATAAACATTTCTTATATAAATTTCTAGACCTGAACAAAGACCAGTAACGTGTGTATATTGCTGTATACATAGTTAATATATGGAAATTAATGCATGCAAAATATTTATAAAATTAATTATGAATTTATTTAAATATTTTCTTTTTTATTATTTTTTATTTTTTTTTCTTTGCAAAAGGAAAAATTAACACCTCTATGGATAAAAAAAAAGTTTAAAGAAAGACAGAAAAATAAGAAAAGCGTAAAAAAATCATGAATAATGAAGATTAAAAATAAAAGTACGTTTTTAAGCAGACCTTTAATTAGAGCCTGGTGGCGGGGTGGGAAAAAATAGCAATAATTGCTGTTAAATTTCATATTGAATTTGGAGAAACAAAACAAAATAAGAAAGAATGAAAAAAAAAATTAAATACAATATTTATCACAATAATATCTTAAAGCTTTTTTGCTTTTCATTAACAACATCAATTCAGCGTTGAATGATCTAAAAATACAAAAACAATATTAAATAAATATAAAATGAAAACAAAAAAAAACAAAAAAAAACTGAGCTAAAGGAAAATTTGAAAAGATATAGGGCGACCCTAAATGGCTGTATACGAATTAAGAAAATATTGAATAAAAATGTCTTGAACGCATCACAGTATCCACAGAGTATGTCGGATTACATGACATTGTTGGCCATTACAACCCTTCAGTCAGAATTACGCCCTAGCTTCCCACACCACTCATGTTGTGTGTATTAATTTTACATATGTATGAGTGACAGGCCCTATAGTTTAAAGTCGACTCCGAACGACAGATTTTTGAGAAACTTTTCATAGCATTTTTATTTATTTTCAGAGTTTTTGCCAGAAATCTGCTGAGAGGCAGCCGCCGAGGAAATATTTTTTCATATTTCGTTTTGATGTCTGACCTGGGGCTTGAACCGTGGCCTTACGTCTACTAAGCCAACACACTACCTACTAGACTACGGCAACTGTATGTATATGTGCACTGTATATGTCGATTTCCTTTCGACTAAAAACACTTTCGTTGTCAAAGCATCATTTCTCGAAACTGCCATGTGTATTACTTCGCGAAATGGTCAGTACATTTTGCTGATCCTATTTCTCTCACTATCTTCTTTATTGTGCTACTCTAAGCTTTTCTTTTGAATCCTTTTGTACGGTGGCAGCCTTACTTAGATTCTATCACGATATCTACAATATCTTCTGCTGATAAGCTTCGTACCTTTAACTTCGTGCGCTCCTGTTCAAATCTGTAACATACGAACATTACATGTCCCATGTTTCTTCCAGGCTGGACACATCGGTGATTGTTAAGGAATCTATAAACAGTCGTGTTATAAGTAACCTCTCCTTACTTGAGGCTTATATGCCCATCGTCCAGCATTAAAATTGTCCCATCTTTGCTAATTCTGAATGGATAATTTCCCTTAGCTTTGTCAAATGGATGTGAGTTGTCACTACTCGTTTTTCTTTTTCTTACCAGCTGGAGAACTTCACAACGAGGCTTGGGACTGAAAAGGCAATTGCGAAGAGCAGATAGAACTGCAGAAAGAGTATGCAGTATTGGACCATATTATAGAACACATTTAGGCAGTTCTTACTAATGGGTGATTTTTTAAGAGCTATAGGAAATTTTTTCAAAAAGGCACATAAAATTCAGAAAAATGCATGAAATCTTTATTTGAATCGATAGTACGGTCCATATAATTTAATGTTTGAAGATTATTTCATGCAAATGTTGACCGCGACTGCGCCTCAAATGGTCCATCCGCTTAGTCCAATTTTGGCATACTCTTTTCAACATTTCGGCCGGTATCTCACGAATAAATGCTTCAATGTTGTCTTCCAATGCGTCAATTGAAGCTGGCTTGTCTGTACAGACATGAGCTTTAACATAGCCCCACAAAAAATAGTCTAAACGTGAAATAAAATGTTCACCGAACTCGCCTCTCATGTGGCACCGTCTTGTTGAAACCACATGTTATGCAAGTCTTCACACCTAAATCCTTCCGCAAAATTTTCCACGTTGTTGAGTAACAGAGGCCCAATTGCTGCGAACGGTGACGAATCGATAATTGATGGTCATCATTAACACTGGCCAATACAGCTGCGATATTTTGTTCAGTTCGCACTCTACGTAAGCGTGTTGGTTGTTTAATGTCCAACAATGTAAATTTGGTGCGAAATTTAGTCACAATAGCCCGAATAGCTGCTTCAGTGGGTCGATTAAACTGACCATAAAATGGAAGAAGCGCGCGATGAACTTTCTTAACAGAGAACGCATTTTGATAATAAAATTCAGGGATTTGCAAGCGTTGTTCGTTTGTAAGACGATTCAAGGTTAAATTAGAGACCAAACTGAAGATGTTTGACAGTGAGACAAAACGCGAAACGTGCGTGAGCTGTTTAAAAAGGTGTTGCCAAAAAGATAATAGCTAAAAAATCACCCGTTATAAACATCGTATCGAAACTTTTAAATATTGCTGTGAATACTTTTTCCAATCTAAATGAAGAATATGTTGACAAATAATAAAAATGTTTCCAAAATTTGTTGTGTTTTCTTTTCGAGGACCTCTAGTTATCGTACTACTGCGGCTTCATTATTATATGTATGTTGAATTATTTTTTCTGTAGACGGTTAACAATTAATTTCGAGGTTCTAAAGTCTGAATTGTTAAGACGAATTATGTTATGAGTCAAAATTTTTCAGAATTTTCAAAATTGACAGCAATGTTGCCAACCCTCAACAAAACTAATTATATTTTATAATAAAAGACAATAGTGTAGGGTATTATAACTAAAAAATTAAGTTAAAGTCAACATAAGACTCCAAACACAGACGTTTAGTAATTTAAATTCAGTATCAAATTTGATGTTACCGGTAAAAGTTGTACAAAGAAAAGTGAACTAAAAATAAATTTTTATAATAAATTCTTAAAAATAACGAAAATCTATAAATATCAGTTGAAAGTAATTAGTTAAAAATAATTATCTAAATATAAATTAAAAACAAAAATATTAAATTTATTTTAACTTGAAAATAAATTAAAAATAATTCCATTGAAATATTTTTGCTAAAAAACTAAAAAAATAATTTTTTTTTAAATATTATTCCTTACCTCATAAATAAAACACGATGTTTATTCTCAAAATACATCAATCATGTGGCGCTACACTTCCATCTCCATTGATGAACAGTGGCAGCAGTAGCAGCACCAGCCGAAAAATTTTCAATTTTTTTGCTATTTTATATTATTTGCTAACAATTTTTGTTACAAGGTGCGTATAAAGGGATGTATAGGCATCCCAATAAATTTATAAAATATTTTCAACATTTTTGACAAATTAGTGGCAAATGGTCAATACAAATGAACATATGTGAGAATATGTAGCAAGTGGTTGAATGGGCCTACGGAAATAGCAACATTTGAACTTGAAATTTAGGAGGTCAAGTGATAAATTTAGAAATAAAAGAAGAAAAATTAAAAAATTTTAATGTAAAATTAAGTGAATACAAGCTAAAGTAACGGTATATATGAGCTTAGTGAGAAATATGACGGAAAAAGTGACTTGTAACGGTAAATTAGTTATGATAAAAAGATTAATACTAATAATAACTCTCCACTAGTTTTGTATTGGAAGTAGAAACCGTGAGAAGATACTCATTTTTATATAAGACTCTTCCCAAATAAAACCGCTTATAACGAGAGAAACATACTCCGCAGAGTGGACAGGCTCCTGGTTATTAGTTCCCTCGTTTTACACATTTTTCCTGTGCGATTTTAAAGCTTAATTAGCTATTTTAATGAATTTCTCACCAAGTTCTAGTATTTCCCCGAACATGTTATCATTTCGGTAATAAAATATGCATCGAGAATTTGTTTGGATTGTCCTGAGGTCTTAATTGGATTCATCTCGAGCAGAGGATTTATTTTCGAAAGAGGGTAAAGGATTCAATTTCCTCGCTAGGTTGGATTCGCTTTCTAGGGGCGATTTGATGGTTGGTCCTAACCCCCCAGTCTGTCACCTCTACGGCCTCATCAATGGATGGGACAATGAGGAAGAGCAGAGGCGTTGGGGGAACGGATCGGGTTGTTTTGTCTCTAGACGTCTATGGCCTGCTGTGGACAGTAGGAGAACAGGTTGGCTGCTGGGCTTGGATAAGGCCAGCTTAAGGTTGGTTGTCGGTTTTATCACGTGGCACTGCGAGATTAGGTCACTGACGGGGATCTGGAACAGATCCCAGCCGGACTATTGCAGGACATGTTGCGATGAGGAGGTGTTGGAGACTATCGAACACCTCCTCTGTAACTGCCCAGCCCTTGGTAGGTTGAGGTTGAGGACCCTTGGCAGGGCCTTCTTTGAGAGTTTGAATTCTGTGTCGAGAGCCGACATCAAGGCTCTCCACAGATTCATTAGTGGCTCGGGCTGGTTGAGAGGTGCCAGGGCTTCATCAGTGTAGTCGCGCTCACCCTTTTTGTTGTGTCTGGTCTGTGTAATTCCTCCGCTTCCCATTCCCCCCTTCCTACATGCTCTCCTTTTTATCCTATTCCCTCTACTATCATTCCCTCCATAAGGACGTTGTTTAATGGGACAATTCGACCTCCATGTACTATACTTGTCTTAATTGGCAAGTACACGTCCTCTAACCTAACCTAAAGGATGCAATGATTGGATCTATGCCAGCCAGCATAAAGGCATAACCGTATGAGGTGTAATTTCTGACCCCGATAGACCCACGCTTGTGCTAACTGCAAACTATTTAAATCTGCTTTTTGTTACTCTTTATTCCATCCAGATTATAGAAGGTACTCCCTGTATTTAGGTCATGTATATGTTTTCAATTAAAGTAGAGCAATAAAAGTAAATTCAAATATTTATTCAGATCATGTATGTCTATGGCATGAAATGGTCTAAAATTTCTATTTAAATTTAAATATTTTATATGTTAATCTGTTGCGTACTTCAAAAGCAAATTGTTAATGAATTATACGCCAGATTTATTACCCCAAAAACATTTTATGTTGAACATAAAATAATCAAGTAATTTTAAGTTTTATGACAACTACATTCTACAAAAGCTAAAAAATTCTCATGAAAATATAAAAAATTAAACAGATCACAATGACAGTTGTACACAAAATAATGGCAGCAGTTTTGATCATTTTATAAGAGAAGTTTGAGAATAACTAGTGTTCGCTGGTTAAATCGCTGATTGAATAACAGCCGGACCTACGATTTAACGTTTAACACTCTCAGAACTTAAATGATGGTAATGACAGTTGTACACAAAATAATAGCAACAGTTTTGATAATTTTATAAGAGAAATTTGAGAATAACTAGTATCCGCTGGTTAAAGTGGATAACAGCAGGACCTACAATTTAACGTATAATGCTCCCAGAACTTCAGCCAAAAGACTTTTTTTCTTTTGGTAAAACCAGCATTCAGGGGATGGCCCCTACTCATGCAGTGCATTGTGCAGGTTTAGGAAAATAGGTTATAGGAAGGTGGAAAGAGGGAGTAGTGTTTGTGGACATTTGATTTAAACTTACCAATATCGTAACTGACGGGAAAAACTTCCGCAGGAAGATCATTCCACAAGCGGGCAGTGCGGGCAAAAAATGAATTTTCCCTGTAATGCATTGTGCGGTTCACTGGACAATCAATCACAAAAGGATGTGCTCTGCAAGAAGTACGAGTACCACGTAAAAATATGTGATTATCGGGAACCAAGCCCCCTATCTCTCGAGAACACCTCCCATTATAGTACCTCCATTTTAGGGAGAAGGTTGGCGGAAACACCAAGAGCTGAAAACAAAAAAGAATTGAAATGGTGGGCGTGACATCTTCTAAACAAAGTAAATTATGTAATTGCATAGCATTTGTTTAAATATTAGGAATTGTAAAGGGTTCTAGGTCCCGTATTCTAAGTAGTGCTATTATTTTGATCGCAACTGCATATAATAATTACACATTTATTATGCTCTGGAAAGTTTATTCTTACTTTACAATTGTAATTATTACTATTGTTTTATATTGTTTATTTTGTTTGTACTCGTGTACATATTTTTTAACTCGAATCTAATTAATCTCTTTATTTAATAAAAAAAAAACCAATTTATTTTTCCTTTTATACTTGTTTTTTTATTGTTTAGAATTTCTTTTTTTTTTTTTTTGATGTTAAATGTGGAATTCGGTAACCAAAAAAACGAGATCAAAGAAGAAGGAAATAAATTGTTGTTTAAATATAATAAAAAGCCGATTTGTTTAGACTGTTTTCTTTCTATAGGTTTTTCAAAAATATCGTTTAAACATTTTTTTGCTTAAAGTAATAAAAGCTTTTTATAACCCCTCAGAGATTGTGAATGAAAAAATAAACAATTGTGTCAAATTAGAGGGTGACCAAGAAACAATGCTACTGTTTGATGGAAAATCAAAAAAACGAATTTTAAGTGCCGTACTAAAAAAATTGAATGAATGATAATTTTAATAAAATTTGTAATATTAAGAATATGATCCGTTCAAAAGAATTAGAAGAATTCCATGGTTAGTTTGTTTTTTAGCTTCATCTGGTGATAGCCAGGTTTCTTTTTTATATTGGAATGAGTAAGGTAAACAGAAGTAAGGAAAGCAGAAGTCGCCGTGGTCTAATAGGTAGTGTGTTGGCTTATTAGACGAAAAGCCAGGGTTCGAGCCCCAGGCCAGACATCAAAATAAAATACAAAAAGTATTTCTTCGGCGATTTCCTCTCAGCAGATTTCTGGCAAAAACTCTGAGAGTAAATGAAATTGCCATGAAAAGTTTCTCAAAAATCTGTCGTTCGGAGTCGACTTTAAACTGTAGGTCCCGCCACTCATGTATAAAATTAACACACACAACATAAGTGGTGTGAGAAGCTAGGTCGTAATCCTGACTGAAGGGTTGTAATGACCAATTATGTATGTTATGTATGTAAGGTAAGCACCAGAGATCAGCATTGAATCGTTTTTTTGCTACTCATAAGCACTCATGAAATTTTGAATATAAGTGAGTCAACAATACTGAAATTTAACTATGTACTCTGATGCATTCATACTCAACTACAACGTTGATTTATAAGTACAAGTTGCAATGAGTATGCGTACAACGTTGACATCAAACTCATATCATTCGAAATATGTTTGATTCATAAGCCTACCCCTTCAAGTTCATAACTTTAGAAAAATACTTATAAATGATTCGAGCAAAAAAGACTGACAGAGCAGCAAGCAGAGCATACACACAACCATTTAGTGCGTATTTTACGCTCGCGAATCATACTT
The DNA here is from genome assembly GCA_936449025.2 of Sarcophaga subvicina. Taxonomy (NCBI): domain Eukaryota; kingdom Metazoa; phylum Arthropoda; class Insecta; order Diptera; family Sarcophagidae; genus Sarcophaga; species Sarcophaga subvicina. The sequence goes on along the minus strand of OW388084.2, from coordinate 110,243,533 downwards.
ATTTTGTGATTCTTGTAAATGTTGAGTCATGAAGAGTTGAAATCAACAAGATCATACGTGTTGTTAAGTATGAATATGGTGAGTACTTCAAACTTTGAATATGAGTAGAGGTTCCATTATATTAAAAGAAGTATGAATGCGTATAAGTATTAGAAATTATGAGTACGCACTGATTATAACTTTATTTTGTTATGCTGTTAACATTCTCAGTCCCATTCCCTTTTTTTCCTGGACAATTATGTTCTTTACAATCCTATGGATATCAAAGTATATGTAAATATGGTAGAAAAGTTCTTTCTTGTTTGTCATAGAAGATGTCGTCAGACTCATCATTAGCTATGCGGCAATACCGCATCATCGACTTTTAGAATTTTTCAATTTCAAAAATTTTAAAACCGTTTTGAAAATGAAATTTTTATTGTTCTATCATTTTCCATTAAAAAAGCTTCATTATTAAAGCGGTCAGATTAAAGATGTGAACGTATAAATATTTTAATTAATTGATCATAAACGATATTTAAACATCAATAATAATTATTTTCTCCATTAATTCCAATTCGTATACATGTATAAACATACATATATATTTTATAAACAAAAATATGCTTCATCACATGTTTCTTTTAATTATTTTTTAATTTTTTAAATTTTATTTTTAGAAAATTTCTTTAAACAAATGTGTTTTCAAAACTCTATTAACGTAATACTTATCATCGTTTTGTCATAAATTTTGCATTCTAATCGCTATGAATTTATTACGAATTGAAGAAAATGCATTTAAATAAACAAGAACTGTTACTAAATAAACAAATGAAAATTAAATTATATGGAGCCTTAGAAGAAATTGTTTCTTTTTTTCTTTCTTTTTTGGAAATACAATATAATTAACGAATGGATAAATTGCTCTTACTAAACATGTTAAAAGCAAACAGGTGCTCATTTTTGTTCTTTTCTTTTTTGTTGTACGGATATATTATTTATAGTTTAAAAGAATTTAAAAAAGAATTTATTTATCAGCAAATAGATTCAGACAGATTCTTATGATTTTAAGAAAGGTAAACATTTGCATAAATAAAGTGAAATGATTCAGGCAAATGAAATTTATAAAGCGGCGTGGATTAGTTATAAATGGGTTTATATGTAGTTATGTTGTCATTTAGAGTTTATTAACCCTTTTAATGAATTTAAAATATTGTTGTCAAGATCTATGATAAACATTAGATATGGCAAATAGTATAAAGAATGAGCCACCTTTAATGTGGACGCATCAAAATCATAATAACATATATATAAGAATCAGAGATCAGCAATGAATCGTTTTTTCGCTACTCATATATACTCATGAAATTTCGAGTACTAGTGAATCATTCGTACTCACTACAACATTGATTTATAAATACAATGCAATGAGTATGAGTACAAAGTTGACATCAAACTCATAACATTCGAAATATGTTTAATCCATAAGCCTACTCATTCAGAATTATAAATTTAGAAAATTTACTTGTAATACTCATAAATGATTCGAATCATTCAATAAAATTTACAGGTTTAGTTGTTGTTGCATTTACAGAAAAAAAGAAGAAAGAAAAAGACAGACAGCAAGCAAAGCAAACACACAACCTATTTTGTGATTCGTGTATAAGTTGAGTAAAGGAGAGTAGAAATCAACACCTTGCGTATTGTTAAGTATGAGTACGATGAGTACTTTAAGCTTTGATTTTGACTAGTATGAGTATGATATTAAAATAAGTGTGAATGCATACAAGTATCAGAAATTATGAGTATGATTACAATCTACTCATCTTTTTGAATACTCATTGCTGATCTCTGACATGAATATAAAAAACTTTACAAAAGTTATGTACGGACCCTTATGAGTACCTCTTTATGACGAAATAACTGAAATTTTTATCAAGAGCTCCATACGATTAATTAAACTTATAAAGGCTCTTAATGATAGTCCAAGCAATACTTCACTCCATTTGATGTCCTTCCCATTTACACAAGTATTAATAAGTATATCCAATCAAAAATGGTATACAACCCTCGATTTACGTCGTAGCTGGTTCCAAAAAAGGCGACGTAAGTCGAAACGACGTAAACCGAATTTCATATTGGTCATACTACAGGGTAGTATGTTTTTAACAAGGAACTTAAAAAAGTTACAGTAATTCCTCGATTTATGTCGCGGTTGGTTCCAAAAAAAGGCGACGTAAATCGAATGACGACGCAAATTGAAGTTAGAGAGAACAAAAAATTTGACAACGTAAATCGAAACAACGTTAATCGAGGCGACGTAAATCAAAGGATTACTGTATAGACTCATGCCTTAAAGTTTATTTTGAGGTTTCCTGATATCTGACAGGAGAGGGAAAACAGTACCCATTAATGACAGTAAAGTACCCAAATATATTGCTTCATTAGAGCAACGGTGGAATGTGTTTCGCTGTTTTAATATGCTCGAGGGAATTAAGAGGACAGGTAAATGCACAATGCTTCCCAAGAAAATTCACTCTTTATTCGCACTTATTGCAGAGGTTTTTCCTGTCACTTACAACATAAATAGCTACCAATCTAACGCTTATAAACACTACTCTCTTCTTCCTTCGTCCCATAACGTATTTTCCTCGTTCCAACACAATGCACTACATTTAGTCACGCATTCTCTGAGTGTAGACCGTGTTACACCAGGAGGAAGTCTAGTCATATCGTAAAGAAGCCTCCAGACTTCAAAAGCCGTTGTCAACCAAAGAATACTTAAAGAATTTTAAAACTCCCCGAGCTAGACATACATAATTGGTCATCACAACCCTTCAGCCAGGATTACGACCTAGTTTCTCACACCACTTATGTTGTGTGTGTTAATTTTATACATGAACGTGGCTGGACCTACAGTCTAAAGTCGACTCCGAACGACAGATTTTTTGAGAAACTTTTCGTGGCAATTTCAATTACTCTCAGAGTTTTTGCCAGAAAACTGCTGAAAGGAAGTCGCCGAAGAAATACTTTTTGTATTTTATTTTGATGTCTGGCCTGGGGCTCGAACCATGGCTTTTCGTCTAATAAGCCAACACACTACCTACCTACTAGACCACGGCGACTTCTCCCCGAGTGAGAACAGTGCAAAATTAACAGCAGTAGACTTCATGAAATAGAAAAGCTTTGTGAAGACCATATGCTTTCAAGAGAGGTTTTTGAGATTACTTTCAAATAAAATTAATAATCCAGGTTAAGACATAAATATTGATTTAATCTAATAAACAAGAAATTATTAAATTTATTTTCGTTATTAAATGAATATTTATTTATTTTAATAAATTATCAAACGAAACTCACATGATTTTTTAGCGAAGTTTAATTAGCGAAATATGGTATTATTTTGCACCTTTTCTTCCAACTTGATGAGCTCTAATTAGCTTTGTGACTCTATGCTATATTTAGATAAAACATTTGTTTTAGTTATTATGACTTTATTTAGTACAGGTCTCTGTTGGATAAATAAATAAAGTCTGTTAATAACGTTGTCACAACAAAAGTGTCAATAACGTTGGGGATATTAAATAGGGAACAACAAAGCATTTCGTACTGACAACACGTGTCAATATAGGTTTATAGAATAGAGCTTGTAGTCTACATTTAAAAATTTCAGTTTTTTTGTGTAAAGCAGTAGAACTATTTTCATATCGACGCCTCCGTTCTATAACATTCTAAGTCGAAAAAGTGTGTTTTGAGTTATGAGCTCTCAAAGTTTTCACGCGATATACTTCTAAGTAGATTTTTCCACATAACTTCGGAACGGATCGGCTCATCTTAACCAAATTTTGACAGTATTTAAGTTAGAGAACGTAGAAAAAATGCAAGAACATTAAAATGGAGGCATCGATATGGTCTCAACAGTTTCTAGCCTTGGTTGAAGTCATTATAATTCTTCACAATATTACTGTAGGGTATTAAATAGAATTTAATAAACAATTATATTAATTTTAACACTATTTAAGCGTTTTATATTTATTATGTACGTATGTAACTTATTTTATTGTTTATTGTCATTATAACACTCGTCGTAAACAGATGTAATTTATCAAACAGCACGACAGACAACGCTCCATATGAAATAAAGATTTAGTTTTTTGCTTTAATTAAAGAGAAATGAAAAAAACGCCATGTAATCTTACGAAGTAATAATTAATTCTAGATGGTGGTGTAAAAAAAATGTATAAGCTTGTAAAGAACTTTTGAAAGTTAAAAATGATTACCGATTTGAAGATAATTATGAGCTTGTGCTTGTATTTACTGTATTCATTAGCACTATGGCTGAACAAATTTACTTGAGGTGTAGTAAACATAAATTCATGACTTTTATATTTGCATATATTTCTTGTGAATGTGTTCCAATGAATCAACAGCTACTAGTCCTCCAATAGATATGGAAGATAGAGCAAAGTCGCTGGGAGGATAGGTTGGGGCGCTACGTTGCTAGAAACCTTTGTGCATCTATCAAGGTGTTAGAATTGGCTCGCTGTTGAAACTCAGAAAACTTAACATAACACTATTGTTTGAGTCCCTAGCGAGGCATTGCGATTTCAGGTCGCTAACAGTGGCCTGGCATAACTCTCAGCTTGATTTCTAAAGAGTGCGGGGAAATGACGAAGTCGCCGTAGTCTAGTAGGTAGTGTGTTGACTTATTAGACGTAAGGCCAGGGCCAGACATTAAAACAAAATACAAGAAGTATTTCTTCGGCGACTTCCTCTGAAAGTAAATAAAATTGCCATGAAAAGTTTCTCAAAAATCTGTCGTTCGGAATCGATTTTAAACTGTAGGTCCCACCACTCATGTATAAAAATTAACACACATAACATAAGTGGTGTGAGAAACTAGGTCGTAATCCTGACTGAAGGGTTGTAATGACCAATTATGTATGTGCACATATTTCTTGTGAAGATGTTCCAATGAATCAACAGATTCTAATCCTCCATTAGGTATGGAAGATACAGCAAAGTCGTTAAGAGGATAGGTCGGGGCGCTACGTTGCTAGACACCTCTGCGCATCTATCAAGGTGTTAGAATTGGCTCGCTCTGTTGAAACTCAGAAAATCTAACATAACACTAGTGTTTGTTGCGATTTCAGGGCGCTGACAGTGGTCTAGCTCTCAGCTTGATTTCTAAAGAGTGTGTGGAAATGACAAACAGTTGAAGGCGATATAACATCTCCCCTGTAACTGTCTGTATTTGATTCGAAAATCAGAAATAAAAAAAATAAGTAACCTCTCCAGTTATTTCCTAAGTTTATAGGTGTAATTATTTTCAGTTTGCTTTCATTCCGATCAATACAATATTATTTCTTATATTTCTAGTATTAATGCCGACTATATACCTCATTATCATCAGCATTATTTTTCCTGTGTGGATTGGAAGAAGGCACCAGAAGCCTCCGTGGGAAATTGTACGCGCTATGGACGTTATGGCGCCATAAGATGTTATGGTGGCATGAATAATTTATTAACAACAAAGTAAATAGTTGAACCTTAAAACTAAATACTATTGGTATAATAAATACAATGATTAAACGATTCCTTAAGCCAAAAAGAAAATACTTTAATTGTTACTAGCCTCCTGTCACAAGCAAGGCTTAGTATATAATTTAGGGTATTTTCTTATTGTTAACAATAATTAATTAGTAATATTAGCGATATTTTCAGTGATCAAAAGACACGTAAAATGGAAGAAATTATATTTTGCGGTTGGCCCGAACAAGTATTCAATCCTTTAATAGATTTACAACCGTTTCCGAAAATAAAATCCTTAACCATTGAATACAGTGATATGAGGCATATTATTTTCGATTTTCCCGAAATGTTTTATTTGCAGGTAACACTTATTTAACTTTATTTAGTTACGAAAAAATATTTGTTTTAATTTTTTAATACATTCTATAGACCATAAACATATCTTGGACGAATTTGTCTAGCATTGGCACGCGAACTTTTAAAAGAATACATACCTTAAGAATTGTTGACTTAAGATGGAATCAATTGGTACAACTGGATAGTCCTTTGGCTTTGCCAAGGTCTTTTGAAAAACTATACTTGGCTGGTAAATAATTAAAAATATACGATACTTTAAACCAAAACAAGAAACTTTCTTATAATTTTACAGTTTCTTAGGTAATCCTTGGAATTGTACACACAACTTTAAATGGCTGTTGAAAGCGGAAAAGGCCAGTGTGGTAACTGATCGTGAGGAATTAGTCTGTATGGATCGTAAATATAAAGATCGTCATTTATTAACCGTGGTGAATTATGAAGTGGTGAGTATTAAGTTCGAAAAATTAATAACAAAACTTAACTTGGTTTCCAATATAGACTTTAAAAACTGCCTGCCAAACTCATGCGGATATAAGGAATTGTAGCTGTACAATGCATCATATTATACCCAAATCCCATATGCCTTTGTATACCGTCAATTGTTCTTATATGGGTTTTCAACGTTTACCCTCGTATTTACCCGAGAATACTACCATGTTCTTTGCCAATGGAAATAAGGTATGTAACAGAAATTTATTTACTTTGTTTAATTTAAAATGCTTGCAATCTTACCTAGATTTCAGATGTTACTCCTTTACGCAATAACATTCACTATCGTTATGTGGTGGATGTACATTTGGAAAATAATTTGATAGAAAGTATAGATGTTTTGGAAGGCGGCTATTGGTTAGAACACTTTCGTTTGCTTAATCTAAGAAATAATAAACTAAGAAAGGTAATTAATAAAATTAAAACTTATTAACAATAACATACTTTAGCTTTTGTGTGTCTTGTAGATACCCGTCTATGCTTTGGACAATGCTTTAGATGATAATGACAATGCTAATCTGTTGTTATTAAGTCTAAATCCTTGGCATTGTACTTGCAAGTTTGCCATGAGATTTAAGGAAATTGTAAATAAATATAAAGTCATATTAAGAGATGCCGAGAACATCAGCTGTACTTATAAGCAAGGAGATGAAATAAAGTTTTCGAATTTATCGGCCATAAGTCGGGAAGATGTTTGTAAACCAAAAGATGAATCCAAAATACATGCATTGGATTGGGTTAATGCTGTCTTGGCATCTTTAATAGTATTTATTTTAGGTAAATTAGCCTATGATTATTATCATTATAAGAATTATGGCAGAGTGCCCTGGATTGTTATGAAATTACCTTAAAAATTCAAATTCAAAGTAATGTTTAAAGTATACGTATATTAAATTGTGATATTAAAAATAAATTGTGTTTTCGTGTAAACGAATGTTATTTTTTTATATTTTAAGATTTATTTTTTTGTTCTAAATTCATTCATAAATAACATCTGCTTTTATTTAAGTAAATTTGTGGCTTTGTACATTAAATATATATATATTTGTATTTGTTTTTGTATGTATATATATATAGTTTTATAATAAACATTAATACAAAATTTTAATAAAAATTAAAAAATAGGAAACTTTTTCAAAAACCAAGGAACATAAATAAATAAAAAAAGAAGGGCAGTTCATTTATGGTCTATTAAATATGTATTCATTTTGTGCTAAACAATTCTACTTTCTATTAACAAACAAAGCTGCACTCTATTTCAATTCCAATTCATTAATTTTAAAGGAGTAATACCTGAGTATGTCTATTATGGTTTCACTTATGGTGTTAGGTGTTTTTGTAGCATAATTTCTAATAAGCTATCTTTGGACTTGAATATCTTTTCTTTTAACAACCGTACTACTACTATTTTAATCTATATTATCGACATCATTTACTATGTCTTTTTTCTCTTCTTCCTTATCTTTCTTCTCTTCCTCATTGCCATTGGCTTGATTTAATTTTCTATTGGTTTCTTCTTGTTTTTTACGTTCATATTCTCTAACTTCTTCCAAAGTCATGCCATACCATTCATCGATCCAGGTAAAGGCCTGGCGATGACCCAAAAGCAAAATATCTCTAATAGAACGTTGTATAAAGTCTTCCACTTTGGTTTGAAAGCCCCAAACTTCAAAGGAAGCATCTACCAGTTTATAGGAACACATAATCGGTTTATCATATTCACGCCAGCCCTCTACTAAAAGACCGCGATCTAGATTTAAAAAAAAACGGAAACGTCATTTAAAATCTATTCAGCAAAAATAGAAACTCACTTGTTTTAATGGACTTAAAAAACTTTGGATCCTCTTCTTTCTTATAATGTTTATTACTAGGCAATTCATCAAATGCTATGTCCACTTTATCTATTACACGTTGTTTTAACTGTTCCTCTGTTAAATTTAAACACTTTAAAGAAACGCAATAATGATTTATATTTTAAATGTTTTCATTTAATTTTATTACCAAAGAAATAAACTTACATTTTCTGAAGTTCCATTGTTGTCTTCGTATTTAGTTTTTATGGACACACTTAATTTGGGCACAAAGGAACACTAAAATTTTAATAGTTTTTCTTTTTTTTATATAAAAGTAACATTTATTAACATACATTTTAAGACAACTTACTGTGTATTCTTGTGCGACGAAATCAGAAAAATGGAGGCAAATAGTAAAAGAAAAAGCAAAAAAAAAAATATTTATTAAATTCAATTTATAATTAAATTGCTTCAGATGATTGTAATTAAAAAGAATGATTATGTGGTTATGAGTTTATAGAATACAAAATAAATCCAAACACATATTCTACCCCTATAAGTGCCCTCAACCTATAGAGAATGGCCTATAATTCCCTATTTTACGATTCTGTTATACCAACAATTCTTTTTCTTATATTTCTTAATTATCTTCTCTGTTTCAATTACAATCCTTTCTACTCTTTAGTGGTTGAACACAATGCTTCTATTATTGATTAAAGAAGTTCGCTATTTATATACAATTCCTTCACTCAGCAAAATCTTAGATTATCCGTCAACCCTGGCACCAATTCCCAATCATATAATTTGTTTTTCTGTATAATTTGTTGTTTCGATTTAGGAGCGATTCGTATATTTGGCATTCCATCTATGAGGTTGTTTTGGTCCTCAGTCTTATAAAGGGTCCGCCAAATAACTTTTTTTTTGAAAATGCTTGAAAAAAAAACTACTGAATATTTTCTTAAATTTCTTTTTTTATTTGAAAGTACAATCCTTCCGGTTAATAATGGAAAATAATTTCATTCAAATGGCTGCCTCGGCTGGCCATGCAGTAGCCTTCACAAGCGGCCTTTTGCAACTTTTGCCCCTGGGAAGTCCTCTCAGTGTTTAAATAAAGCTCAGACTCAATGAGTCTGAATTATTGAATTTTTCTCTCCCAAGAGGTGTTGTTGCATGACCTTACTATAACATTCGTTGGTGATTTCATCCATTTCAAGAGGCCAGGGAGATTATAAATGCAATGTTGGGAGGGGAATGTCTCTTAACTCTTAAAATTCGAAAAACAAATTTTTTTATTCGAAATTGGTTTGCTTGGGAAGTCACTTCTGTCGAAAACAAAGGAAACTTCCGTCATAAACAGGTTAAGCCTCGTTATTCTTATTTAAGAATTCATACAAGATCTTTCTATCCTCTGTCACATTTCCTTCGACTTGTAGTAAAGAGATCTTTAGTTGCTAATTTCTCATGCAGATCAGATTTGAAATTTGTATGCAATTATCAAGTAAGTTAAAAATCATACCTGATATGGTATCATAGCTCATATAAATTTATGGTTAATCATGTTTAAACAATAATAAAGAAGTATTAAGGAAATTATTCTGCACTCTCAATTAAAACCAATTAATAAGTGTTTCTGAATTGCATGCCTACATAATATGTATGTATATGAACTAAGTTTATACAAAAATTTCATATTTTATTGCTAATAATTATTTGTAAACAATTGTGGCTTTAATTCGGACAATAAATAAACAAACAATTCATTAAACAATGTGGTGTGCATAATAGACATAAACAACTAGAGATGTTTATTTCTTGCCGTAGGTTAAATTTAATATAGAACAGATGGGCATAGTCACACGTTTTACAAACTCTTACGGCTATTTTGTAAAGGCCAAAACCAAAAGAAAATGTTTATTAATCAAAATATTTGCAAAACAACAACCAAAAAACAAATGGCATTAGATAGACTAGATTGAGGGAAGAGCAAAACGGCTATGGATTATAAATGACAATAAAGACAAGGAATATAAATTATGCGGATGATTGTGGGTGAATATAAATATTTAGAACAAATTTACACGAGTATTACATGCGGCATATACAATAATAATAAAAACGTAATATTAAAAGGGCAATAATGTGTATACATTGCTTGTAGTCATAAAAAATAAGAGGAAACAAATGCCAGGAAACGTGATAAAACTTACATACATTGGTAAAGAACTTGAAAACAAATTTGCAGGAAAATTTAACATTAAATTATAAAGGAAAACAAAATGCTCAAAATAAAACAGACAAGGACCAAATGAAAACAACACAAAAAACTTCCTTTCCTACTTATGTACATATATGTAGAAGTAGACAAAAAGGAAACAAGCTTTTAAAGTAACAAACTGTGTTCATTTTTTGCCACACGCACAAGGTCAATTTATAAATAAAAAACGAATAACAATATGTATAAATAAATATCCCTTTCCCCAACCTTTAACTAAGAGGACAACCTTTTTCCAAATCCAAATCTAATTATTTATTACTCCTGATTGAATACAACCTTAATAGAGTAACATTCTCTATCCCTTCATTAATATTAATGAGCTAATGCTATTCTAACCATAAGGGGGAGTGAGTGTGTATAGATTAAAACATTTAAGGATAAGAAAGAAAAAAAAATTACCTGTTTTTGTAAAGGGAAAGAAGTTCCATGATTTTTCTGTGACATAAAAGACACGTGGACAAATTGCTTGTATCCAATATGGTAAACGACTGAAATTTAAATTTAAAGAGGGAAATAAATAAAAATGAAAATAATTTGATTTAATTTAATAAATAATGTTAATAAATTCTAAATAAGAAACAATATAACAACAAAATTTTCTGATCTTAGCTGTTAACATTAAGTTTGTTTAGAGATTTTAAAAGACGCAAAGAAAACTAAAAAGATGGAAGCAATGCAATAAACAAATCATAATTTTCATTGCCGATTGATTGATTGATACTATATACATAAGATAAATTGATTTAAATAAAAGTCATACCAGAGTGTGAGAGTTTTTCAAAAGTAGAAAATAAATATGCATAAGCAATCAAGAAAATTCATTTAAATAAATGGTAATTAAATTAACATTTTAAAAACCAATTAAAAATGTCTGTTTTATAATTTTATAAGTAAAATTAAATGGCTTTTAAGAATAATTATTGGGAGAACAAATTCATTTTAATTTAAAAAAACTAATTGACTGTTGCAATTCCATTAGGTCAGATGACTATGGTAGCTTTTTGAAAGCATAAATTTATTAAATGATTGGATATTCGCTATTTATCTTTAAATTAAACACAATTTGTCTTTCTAATAAATAAAAAGTTGGCCATTTGACAATATATTCTTAGACATTGTCAAATACGAGGAGCGATTAATAATTTGTTTAGAAAATTATGTTTAAAATAGAAAGAAAATAGACAAATCCGAACAATCATGGAAGGTAGTAACTTAATTTTCGATTGGTAAACATTCTTTCTTCCCGAATGAAGATTTCTGTCATATGAAAACAAAATTAGTTCGCGTAAAAAGAGTACAATAAATTCCTAATAGGGTCATGTTAGAAACAACTGATAGATGGATAATAATGGATGGATAATATCCTTAGCTTTCCCTACTGCTTCCAATAAATAGTCGATAACTTGCATATTTTTGTCGATGACTTGCATTTTTTGTTGATGACTTGCATTTTCTTGGGGATGACTTGCATTTTTTGAATCCTCTACCCAAGGTCTTATTAGTACTTCTCTTACTAAAGGCAGAACAATTGGAGAAGAAATGCAATATTCTGTGGGGCCTTTATAGCAGATCATCTTTACCAAATAATAATTTCAGTGCCCTGTAAGGAGCACTGTCAATAATTTCACTTTAAACTTTTTAAGCTCGTTCTACCAGCGAATAGGATTGCCTACAATGGCTGCATGTCCATGTATTCAGAAAAGGATCTTCCTAATTTGGAGATACATATAGAAACTGCGTACAATTCAGTATAAAAAACAAAAATTTGGAATTTGCTACGATCTAGAGAGTTCACCTTCTCTTGTGATGCCCTCAACCGGTTCGAAAAAGTTTCATATTGTTAGAAGACAACATGCATATATTCAGATCACATTTAAAAATTTTAAATGGTGGATCTTTAAACAACAAGTGATATGTATACTCAAGAAATGTTCTGTTTAATACCAGACTTTGTCCTGCTGCCTTGTCCTATATTGATAAATGATTCTGTTATACAATAACCGTAGAAATCTTTTTATCTGATTTTTCTTACCTCGATAAGTGTATACGTTTCTCTGTGAATTGTCCTTTACCATGTTCAGAATCTTCACAGGGTTCATTGGTTACGATTTCGACACCTTCACCATCCCCTGACTGTTCCAAGCTATGGCGGGCTATCATATACAATTGACCAATTTGATACTAAAAAATTATAAACAGAATTTCATTTATAACAACAAATTCTAAAGAAATGGACTTTAAAACTTTTATTTTTGTTGTCATTCTTTTATGATGAATTTTATAACTTTTGAAGTGATGCACATGTTGAGGTAAAATCATGCAAATACACACCTCTTCACATGTTAACGGCATGCAAATCCGATATTCTTTTGTCAAAACCATGTTAATTAATGTAAATATTTATTGTTTTACAGAAAAAAATATAAATTAAGAAATTTTCAGTATAGGGGGCAAGAATAAATATTATAAAAACAAATTATATCTACAACGCGCTTCCAAACAACAACTAAATGGGAAGAAAAATATTTTGTACTGGTATAAAAACCAATAAGAAAATAATAAAGAAACAAAAAAGTAAAAATGTAGAAACGGCTTAAGCAGCTGTTATAAAAGTAAGTGATGCCAATAAGCAATTTCATTCAAAATATTCATTCATCAAATTCGTTTTTGTTCGTTCAAAAAATAAATAAACATTATTTTTCCGTTTCCGGGTTTATTAAGTAAAAATTACGCCCCGTTTGTCGTTTACTGCACTATGGTAGCCTGTCTGTCTAATAGGTAGTTAGTTACAAGTTACGGTAGCCCTTATTGACGCTCAAATGGCCACTGTTCAAACCCCAGGTCAGACAAAAAGAAAACAAAAAATAAATGTGTTTGTTAGAAAGAAAAAAGTAGGTAGAGAGAGGGTAGGGGTAGGTTAGTAGTAGTAGTTGTGGGTCGCCAAACCCAACCAAAAAACTCGCCATTCGTTTGAAAACAAAAAAAGAAAAAATTCTTTTGAAGTGTGAATATTCACCAATTGTGGTGAGCTTTTTTTACAAAATGTGGTGAATTTTATCCGGTGTGGTGAATAAAATCGAAATTTACTAAAATGCCGTTATTCGAAATGGGTACTGTGTTATCATAAATACATGTACTGTATATTGTGGTTTGGACGGTATGTGTCTAGAATAAGTAATTTTCACATCTGTTAGAGGAGACATTCAACGATATGTCTGGTTGGCTTTACTTTTACTTTAAGTATTCACAAGTGTCATCTCTACGGGGCTATTAATTCTCTGTGAATACTTTAAAGAAAAACAAAACAAAAATAGGGTGACAATTTTTTCTGTATTGCGTTTTATTATTTCACTTGATAATCACGTAGCAAAAGCTTTTTCGAGCGTAAAAACCAAATAAATTTAATGAAATAAAGGTTTTTCTTTAGAAAATAATAAAGAATTGGGAAAAGGTATATTTGTAATAAATCTTTTTATTAAAAAAAGAAGAAAGATAAGGCAATTGAATAAAGATTTTCTACAAAATTTAAGAAATTTCATAATTCTTTTGTGTGAATTTTTCTTGTGTATTCAAGTTTTGTGTGTTGGTGTTGATAATAAAAGTGAACCGCAAAAGCAAAAAATAGAAAAAAAGATATAAAGAAAACAGAAAAACAAGCTAAAAAAATTTTCTCTTGGAAATTCCTTTACAGTTTTGCGATAATATTGCATCGACGAGTTATATTTTGCCGAGTTTCTCGTTACTAAGAAGTTAGCTTAGGGAAAGTGGGAGAAAACCAGGAGTTTGCATATCTAAAAAAACACTACGTTTAGCCGGTCTTGGCAATGCTAAGGATCCGTTTAAAAATGGGTCCCCATCAGCAACTACAACGCAGCAAAGAGTGGACATGTTGTTTTGGCCTGCATGTTCACACTGCCACCATTATGATTGGCCTTTGGCATTTGGTAAGTGGTTTTCTTTTTTTTTCTTTTTCTTAAACGTCATTATTATCGTTAATAATAATAATAATAATAGAATAACAATTTATTAAAAGAATGTAGTGTATAGAATAAGTGGGCGAGTAGGAGGACTATAAGTATTCCTTTTAATAAATCCTTTAACCTTTTTTGTTTTGTTTCGTTTTTTTTTTCATTTAACTAGTCGCCTCCTATTTCTGTATTGGTTTATTTGTTGTTGTAGTTTAACTGGTCTCTATTGCTATCGTATATGATGGCCTTGTTCAGGGTCAATATATAGAGTCTTATCGTTTTTATTTGATTTATTATTGTTGTTATTATTATTTTTTGTTTCTATAATTGGGTGATTTGTTGGTTTACTTTCTTGCATTCCAATTTAAGTTGTTTGATTTTGTTTTTGTTCAATAACTTTTCTGTATTCCATTCGAAATCTCTTTTCATGTTATACGTGTTTCATATGTTTTGCTGCTTTTATTTTTTAATACGTTTTCAATTTCGTTTTGCAATTGTCATTTCGTCATATCGAGGTCTTGTTCAAGTATGACTCAGTTTAGTTTTCATACCCATATTTCATCTATTTTGCAAAAAATCAACATTATTTTATTAAAAGAAATAAAAATTCTTTGAAAATCATGTCAATATGTTTATTAATAAGACACTTTCTAAATAAAGGTTAGTTTATTATGGGGTTTTTATCACCCACAACAACGTAGCTAATGAAGGTGTATAGGTAGGGTTTCTGTGTATCATAGTAAATAAATTCCAGGATTATAGGTATTTTGTCATTATGCGAAAAAGCCAAATTTCTCGCATGTATAAGGCAATTTAACAGTCACCACACAGAAATTTAGATGGCTTCTTTGAATAATTGTTACAGCAAAAAGACTACACAATGTCAGATGGTCAGAGGATGGTAGCAAAAAATCTTGTCAAACCCAAACCTTTATGGTAAAAGGTTTTCTGAGTAATTTATTAGCACTATGATCTTAAGCCGTAGTTCCAAATATGGGTTGCCATGAAATTTGTCAGTGAAATCGTGATATCGTTCAAATTGTATGCTTTTCATGAGATTTACTAGGTTGAAGTAGTAGCTTTGATACCAAAGCTCACTTGAGCATGCTGACAGAAAAAAAAATCAAGGGGTGTAATCCGTTTTATATGATAAGACAAGATTGCGGCGTTGCCTTTAAACAGAAATATCAGTGGAAAGTAACTTTAAATGAGTGGACGTGCGAAGTGATGGAAAGATTTCAGTTACCTTTCTCTTAATTCACAGCGTTTAGATTAATTTCAGGATAGAAATCATTGTCGTACGACCTAATGATTAACAGCAATTATTTCCCCATAAATTGATGTCTCTCTGAGAGACTTGGTGCCTAGTACATCGACGATCTAGGTGATTTGTCCAACATTGACATCGGCAGTTTAAGTCAATTCATTGGAAGATCTAGGTGGTTCAAGGACAAGGGTATAATTGATATGAACTCTGTGTGGTATCACAATGGGCCCCATGGGGCCTAAGTGCGTCCATCCGATTCCTGGGGGAGACGGCCACCTATACCAACATACCTACTTAGGTTTAGCTGTCAAATTTATTATAAATTATTATTTTAAACGAGAGAGCCTCACAGCAAACTTTAATAAGATTGGAAAAGAATGTTGAAGAGATATTTATTAAATGTTGGATTATTCATAAACATATTTTGTATCCCTAAAAAGACAAATTTTGCATTACTAAAAAGCATAAAAATATAAAAATGTATATAATTTATGATGTTTCTTGAGAAGGTTTCAAATTTCAAAACAAAATAATGCGTTCTAATAAAATTTTTGCCAGGTCAACCAGATTGAATTTGTTTAGCTCAAATTTCCTATAAATACAAATAAAAACATTAATTTAAACAAAATTCAATTCATTGGTTTTTAACCGGTTTCATTTTGCAATTTATTTTTCATAATTTCTTATATTTCCACTTCCTTTTCTGCTGAATTAACAATTTCACGTGTTCAAAGGTACTCCACAGGGTTTATAATTGCAGCGAAATTTTGTTTATTTTCATGTTTGCATTTTAATATCTTTTAAATACAAAAGTAAATAAATTCAAAATAAAATTTACATAATTTTAATATGTATGGATGCATATATACCTACTCATGCATATGTGTATAGTATATGTTGTTTAAATATATGAGAGTTTGTTTTCTTTTTTTGCCTTTCTAAATGATTCGTATAGAAAATGCGATGAGACGCTGTTATGCATACGTTTAATAGATTTTCTACAGTTTAAAGTTGTTTAGTTTCATTAACATTTATTCACATTTGTTTATGGGTTTTGTTTTTGTATTTATCATGTGTACGGTGATGAGGGAGAATGGAGAAATCTTTTATAGGTATTTTATGAAAAAAAAAAATACTTTTTCTTTTCGTTTACTGTATCAATCAATTGAAAGAAGTTGTGAACTTTATCTTAAAATATAATTTCAAGGTTTTTTTATACCTTTTTAACGATCTTTGCAAAGCACTTTAGAATTTTAATAATTAATAGAGGAAATCTAATGCAATTAACATTGCAACAACAATGTATTGCAATGATAATAATAGAAATTAAATAATTAAAGTAGTTTTTCTCAATTGAATACTAAAATTAGACGTATTCGAATTGAACCACCATTTAGTTTTTTTAGCCTCCCCTAAATGTTTTTAATATTAAGTTTAATTGTTCATTATTGAACTGTAATAGCAGATAAATATTTTTATTTATTTTTATTTCTTTCTTTCTAAAAATAAAATGAACATTTATTCGTATCTTTTAATATAAATAACGTCTTAAATACAATTGATAATGAAATAAAACAAAATAAAATTAAACTTGTTAAACAGTCAACAACATTTACAGGTGTTTCTCGTTTTTGTTATTGTTGGTTTTAATATATGTTCTTGAAAATATTTTTTTTATGAGTTTTTAATGATAATTATATATATGATATGAACATTGCTACTACGTGTTTGAAATTATTTTTATTTTTCGAAAATATCATACTACAAATACTATTTACTTAATTTTAATTCAAAACAAATATTAATAATAAAAAATTTTAAGCTTTTGTTTTCGAAGGCAACAAATTTTGAATATATTTTCTTCTTTTGTTTTAAAGCTTTTAGGCCTATCGTTTTCTGAGTTTTCTAAAGAAGATTTTTATGTTTTTTAACTTTTAAAAATTTTGTTTGAAGAAAATTTGTTATAGAGTATAATCTCGATAATCCGTATAATTAAAAACCATTATGGGTCCGAAATATCGAAATGTCCGAATTTCCGAAACAAAAGAAAAAATTTAGAAAATACATGCTAACTTATATTTATTTACAAGATATTCACTTTAAATTGAAATGTTTACATTCAAATTAATATACCAGTAGATTAAAATCATTTTTATAAAATATTTTCATTATTTGCTGCACAAATAGTCAGACATTTTCATCTGACGAAGTTTAGTATGCAATATCTCTGAGGCTTAAAAGTTTTAAAATATCCCCAGCAGGAAGTTCCTGCCCTTCGCAATATTTTATACAAATATTAAGAGCAGATATGGCTTGAGAATGCTGTATTTTTGGAACATTTTGCAACATTCTTCATTAAATGATTCAACCTTATCATTTTCATCAGTCTCATCGGCAGTGGTTTCAATTTTATCATTCAACCATTCGGTAACCTCATTAGAATTATAAATATGAGGTGCTAAGTTGACAAGTAAATCAACTAGTTCGGTGGAATCATTGCGTATTTGCCTTGACAGAGGTATTTCATCATACAAAATTTGATTAAAACATTTTTTAAGGATATTTGCATCAATTCTATCTCAAGCATTGGCAATTAAGAAGGCGACGTTTTTCAATGAAAAAGTTTTAGTTAGAATTTCTGAACCTGATAAAATAGCGACCAAAAAACTTTTACGATAGTTTAGTTTTAAAATTCGAATGACATTTTGATCCATTGGCTGCATGAGTGCTGTACAGTTAGATGGAAAAAACATAACGCATATTTCGTTATTTAAATCTACTAATGACTTTGGTTGACATGTTGCGTTATCTACTAGTATTTAAAAGCGCTCTAATTGATAAATTATTTTCTTTGAGATATCTTTTTACTTGCTTTTGCTTTTGTGCAAAAGCAATAGGAATAAGTACTGTCCGAATTATTGAGGTAGAAAAAATTGATGGTGTCCGGATTACAGAGTCTACTGTTGTAATAAAATAAGTGTCCGCATTACCACGTTGTCCGGATTTGCAGGTGTCCGGAATATCGAAATTATACTGTATTATTCTATTAAATTCTTACGGCATTTATAAGTTTACCTTTATTTGAAATAAGATTTTATTATGCAATTGAAATAATTTCAGCATAGAGTTCATAAATGCATTTAAAAATCAGAAATTTTATTAAGTAGCTACGTCCTGAATTAAAAGCTCCATTAGAGTTGTTTATATTCATTTAAACTTCTTCCAATTTGCTTTAGGTTAATATATTCCCTTTAACTGTTTGCCGATTATCATAAAACAATTTTTGATTTCTAAAAGGTTTATTCAACCAATTTCCTCCGTTGTAGCTTTTTCAAATACATATGTACGTTTTATTGAACAAAAACAGTTTTCTTATTTATTGTAATTTCAAAAATAAATTAGAATAACAAATAATAGCTTGCGGCTTTTTTTTGAAATTCAAACAATATTTACTTAAAAATATTGTATTTTGAAAAGCAGCGGCATTATTTATTTAACTTTTAAGGTTTTTTATTTTGTGTATTCTTTTCATTGTCATATTACCATGTCTAGACCATGTATTTAGTACAGGTTTATATATTATATGGTTTCAATAGTAAAAAAAGCTATGAGTTGGAGTAACTTTCAAAGCCGGGTTCTCCAGCACTCCAGATCACCAAATGTGATATATCCGATATATCTTCTTTACTATAGCTAAGAGATAAAATATTTCAATTTCTATAACAAAAGTATAAGGCACCTAAATTGTCAAGAAGTAATGCTTTTATTTTATTTATTAACTAGCTGTACCCTGCGCGTTTTGCTGCGCCACCAACTGAAATAAATTTGAAGGAAAGACATTACGCAAATATCCAATTAATTTTGAATCATTTTATTGATTTTGTTTCCCGTTGTCCAGATGATTCAGACGAACAGGCGTGAGTAGTACGCATTCGATCAGTTTCTAATCTCACTTCTCGTTGTTCAAGTGATTCATGCCAACGAGTCTCAGCGGCATGTACTCGAAGATTTTCCAGTCTCAATGCTAGTTGCCCGTCTGATTCTGAAGCTCGTAATGGTCTTTTCTTCCGTGCTCGAGGTGTAGGTCGACCAATTGCTTGCCGCTTTGGAGGCATGATTGCACGGGACCGACGTGAAAAATGTGTTCAATTTATTAGAATCTCACAATGTACCCCATCCAATTGAACCCAACACCATTTTTAAAAATTTTCCAAAATTAAAATGTTTCAAATTTTACGGGAATACTAAATGTTTTTAAATCATAAATGATAAATGCTAAAATGTCTGGTATTTGCCCGATCAACACATGAGCAAATGCATAGTTTGCGATTCAATTCATTTTGAATAATTCTTATTGGCGCCATCTATCGGAAATTAATCGCACCAACTTAGAAATCTCCGTCGACTTATGCGCAACAATTTTGCTAAAGATCATATGATCAAATGCACAGTTTACGATTTAATTTATTTTGAGTAATTTTCAGTGACGCCACCTGTCTTAAATTGGTCATACCAAATTATAAACCTTCGTCGGCTCATGCGCAACAACTTTGCTAAAGTTCATAACATGATCAAATGCACAGTTTACGATTTAATTCATTTTTAGTAATTTTCAGTGGCTCCACCTGTCGAAAATTGGTCATACCAACTTAGGAACCTTCCCCGGCTTATGCGCAACAACTTTGCTGAAGACCATAGCATGATCAAAAGCATAGTTTACGATTCTATTAATTACATACAAACAAACATTCATTTATATATATATACACCTAATTCTGTTTTTACACGGTAGATTGGTTCCAGAAAAAACCGTGTAAAAAAAACCGTGTAAAAAAAGACACTGATTGTATGCAAAAATAGGTGATTGGTTCCTAATCTCTAAAACCTATTAAAATTAGTGAAAAACAAGGATTTTTTAAGAAGTTTTGTATTTGACATTTTCTTTTAGGGATTCATAAAATATTTAACAAAATTAAAAATATAAATAACTTAATAAATATAAAATATTTTTTGGCTTACCTTTTATCTTAATGCGTTAAATTTAATGTAACGATAGAAAAACAAATTTGCCAATTAAAATTTCTTTACCAAACACAAAATATTAGCACATTTCAATTGCTCTGACCTTTGTGCTTGTATACACAAAAGGGAATTCCCCTAAATTTGTGCCTTTTACATTTGCTTTGACTAGTAAATTTGCTTGTACGCGCAAAAAGGGAATTCCCTTAAATTTGTGATATGAACATACTTTGCAAAAATTAAATTTGACAAAAAAAATTAAGCACAAAAAATTTTAAATCGTGCTAAATGGAATAAAATCGTGTAACAAAAATTAAAAATATTTTATTTTCAAACCGTGTTATATCAAAACCGTGTAAAAAAAGACCGTGTAAAAACAGAATTAGGTGTATATAGATTACAATACAATTACAAATTATATTCTAATTATATACGAGCTGAATAACTTGACCATATGCTCGGTGTAGTGACACAGACCAGAGTCTCTGGTGGAAATCGAACCCATGACCCTAATAGTCTAGCACACTATCCACTAGACTACCAGGGCATCCAGGAATACTTTTAAAATTGTAGAATGTTTTTAAATTTATTTTGAATCAATGTCCGTAGTGTATCAATATTTTTTTGCACACATTTTTAATTGTAAAAAGCTACGCATGCATATCATTATGCGCACGATTATTTGCCAAGCCTAATGTAATTGCATTATTTCTTAATTTCCCATTTTTTTGTTGCATTCATAATGCCATATTACTTGTTAATTTATTTAAACATTTCATTTACCACTTAATTAGTAACGTATTGACTTACATATGACACACGTTTTATTTGACAAAGAACGCTCATTTACTTTGTCACATTTATTTGCTTCAAAAATTTATTTTTATTTGCTAACACAATGTACTAACAGACAATTATATAATATACAGATCCTATCTTTAAATATATTTCTTATAATAAAATTAATTTGAAAATAAAATATGTACCTTCTTCTAAATGTTGCCGCCATTTCATTTCTAGTTTCTAAACATTTTGGCTTTAAGTCTTTTGGCCGTTATAATGCGTAATCCCCATATGATGGAAGAATTGGAAAATAGCTACGATTACAATGTGGACCTTAATGCGCCAGCATTACCAACACCCTTGAGCAAAGTCGATCCACCCTATGCCTATAGGGAACATTCTTTGAGTTATCGTAAACAATATCGTGAGTTTTCCCTATACACACTTACTGTAATACAATTGATTGTAAAACGTTTTATTTTTTTTAGAAAACTATGATATGGGCGGCTTGGTTTGCACTTGTATGATAGCCATTACCATGATGATGATTTATGGTGCCATTAAGGGTAAACCATCGCATTTATTGCCCTTTTTCTGTCTTCAATTGTTTGATTTTGCCATTACCACGTAAGTTTTTTTGTTTTTAATATACATTTTTTTTGTTAATTTAATGTGTATTTAAATTCTAAAGTTTAACTGCTGCCGGCTATTTATGTTATCTACAAGCTATACACCGTTTAATTGATGAATCTCACCGTTTGCCATGGCGTGAAAAGCTTTTGGAATTATCTCCCGAGGAGCTGGTTATTGTGGTTTTAATTGTTTTCGTTTGTATTGTTTTCCTTAAGGCCTATGCCATTGGTATAGTCTGGCGTTGCTACAAGTATTTGACTTTGCGACAACAAAGTATGCGTAGTTTATTGCCTTTGGGCATACCCGACTTAACTTCGAATAATTTGGGTGCAGAGGAAAGAGCTTATTCCACTCTATTGCCTAATTATGATGAAGCTGTTGCTCAATATATGAAACAGGCTCCACCACCCTCCTATCAAGTGGCCATGTCCAATTATCAAACCGAAGAGGAACGTAACAATTTACCTGGCTCTGCTGTACCCGTAGAAGAGGACAATAACAATGACACTTCAAACAATAACAATACCGTACACATTAATAACAATACACCAACCATGAGGCGTAATGAAAATGGCGGCCCCCCTACTAACAACCAAAGTACACCAGATGAATTGGGTGCTGTAGGCGGCACAGTTGCTATTAATGCTGAGGATGATGTTTTGATACCACCCCCATCTTATAATGAAGTGATAATTGAACCGGTTTTACCTTCTGCCGCTGAATTAAATACTACACCTAAGGAGGGTAGTGTAACTGTTACCATTAACAATAGCTCTACCATTAACACTACTACTACTGCTATTGCTACATCTACAATGACTTCTCCTAATGCTCAAGTTAATAGTAATGAAAGTCAGGCTTAAAACGTTCAAAATATACAATATTTTCATCGTATATTCTTTTTGGGGGTTGTGGTTATGAAATTGAGAAGCCTTTTCTTTTAATTGGAAGATAAATAGGATAGGATTCTGTGAATGTATATATAAATTAAATTCTTTTTTAGTAAAATTTTTATATAATTTTTATTGTTTAGAAATTTGATATTAATTTTGTTATTGGAAAGAAATTTTGAAAGTGTTTTATATTTTGTGTATTTTGATAATATTTTCACATTAGGGTATAACAAATAGAACATCGTTTACTTAATATTTCGAAAAAAGAAATGTATTTTTTACATTTCGTAGAAGTTTATTATATTTGGTACAATATTTTTCGATGATTGAATTCATATTTCGGTAATAAATATTCGTCTGAGACGAATAATCATGTAAATAAATTATATTTTTCATTTAATTTAATTTACTTCAAAAGAGCAGCTTAATTTTTCATAGTATTTCCCATTTGATTAGAAGTATTTTTTTATTTATTTTCCAAATAAAAGCTTCTCGATTTTAAAACTTAAAAAAAAAAAACAAAACAAAATTCGATTGGTTTGTAAACAAGTTTATAGTATTTAGATGAACTAAACTTACAGATTTAAAATATGAGGTAAAATTCAATAATGTATGCAGGTCTTTTTATAACAAAAAAATCTATTTAATCTCTATGAAAATACAAAAAATTACAGTTTAACTATAAATATTCCTAAAAAAAATTTGAAATAAATTCAAAATAAAAACACACAACAAAGAAAATAAAACACACAACAATTTACAAAGATTACAAAATTAAAAAAGTAAGTGCTTCTCTTTCTACTAACAAAGCACATTAAATTCTTATCTATTTAGCAAAAAAATGCTTTGAAAAAATATATACAAAAAAAAAAAATAAATGAAAGCATTATAAATTATTATACAAAAATAAAACATCATTATTTTTAAACAAGCATTATTAGTATTCAAGATTAAAAACATTAAACTGATTTATTATTTGGACAATTCAAACGATTGCAATAAAATTTAAATCTTATTATAATTTGTGTTATAAAAAAAGCAAAAAAAAAGAACAAAAGAGAAGGAAACCACAATCTTAATTAAAAAAACAAAAAAAAATATTTTAATACCACAAATTTATAAAAATTAAAGCATAAACAAAATAATGTAGTTGTTCTTATTATATATAAAAAAACCAAATTTTTAAAATCCAACCTTTTCTATTTAACTAAATTTGTAGTATAAAAAAAATTCCCCCCTTTGTTTAGTTGTTTTATATTTAAAACTTAAACAAAGAAACAAAAGAAAAAAACATATAAAAAAGAAAAATTTGAAGTTTTACTTGCCCTACATTTAAAAGAATTATCTATTCTATCTATTATCTATTCTTCTATATTTTTTATATTTTATTTTTTAACCTTTTTTTCGTAGTAGTTTAATATTTAAAATTTTTAAAAATATATATACACTTACATATAAATCTTTTGGTTATTATTTTTATCATTATAAATTTTTACTTATTTTTATTTACCAAATTTCTAATATACAATATATATATAAATATGAAAAACATATATATGTATGTATATTTATACTTATATCATTAACAAATAAGACTTTTTAAGAAATGATAAATGATTGAATGAATATAATTATTAATTATGAATATTACATATATTATTATTAATATTATTATTGTATGTAAAACCTTATCACACCAACAACAAACAAACAAACAAACACATACACAAAAGAATATAACAAAAGAAAAGAATAAAAAAATATTCGAATATTATAGTTTTTAATTATTTAAACAGAGAGTATAATAAATAAATAAATAAATAAACAAACCAAAAATTGTGTCCAAATTGTTCATTTCGAAAAAAACGAAAAAAATTGTGGGATAAGCAGTTCCATTAGTTAACATTGTTAAAACAGTAAAACGTAAGTTGAATTCTTATATTTAAATTCCTATAAATCAATTCATTGTTATTGATGATGGCTTTCGCTCTATAAACTTCCAGAAGATGTCTCTATAAGTATCGTTGATATCTGATTACGACCTGCCTATATACTGGACATAAAGGGTCCGCCAAATAACTTTTTTTTGAAAATTCTTTAAAAAAAAACTACTGAATATTTTCTCAAATTCCTTTTTTGAAAGTATGTACAATCTATCCGGTTAATAATGGAAAATAATTTCATTCAAATGGCTGCCTCGGCTGGCCATGCAGTAGCCTACACCAGAAGATGCCGATTTTGGCAAAAAAAATCATCTTTTTCAGATGAAGCTCATTTTGATCTTGGCGGGTATGTAAACAAGCAAAATTGTCGCATTTGGGGCACAGAAAACCCGCACGCATACATTGAAAAGCCGACGCATCCAAAACGAGTCACTGTTTGGTGCTGATTTTGGTTCAGAGGCATAATTGGGCCAGTTTTCTTCGAAAATGAGCAAGGAGTGGCCGTTACAGTCAATGGCGATTGTTATCGGGCCATGTTGAACGAATTTTTGTTCACAAAAATTGAAGAGGAGGATATTGGCAACATTTGGTTTCAACAGGACGGCGCTACGTGCCACACAGCCGAAGCTACACTCGATGTTTTGAGCCCTGTTTTCGAAGATCGCATTATCTGCCACAGAGCTGATGTCGTTTGGCCACCTCGGAGCTGCGATTTGACACCTTTGGACTATTATTTGTGGGGTGTCGTCAAAGATAAGTGTTACGCCGACAAGCCAGAACCAATTGACGCTTTAAAGGACAATATTCGTGAAGTCATTGGTGAAATACAGCTGCACACAATCGATAATGTGCTTAAAAATTGTACCGATCGTGTAGGCTATTGCATGGCCAGCCGAGGCAGCCATTTGAATGAAATTATTTTTCATTATTAACCGGAAGGATTGTACTTTCAAATAAAAAAAGAAATTTGAGAATATATTCAGTAGTTTTTTTTAAAACATTTTATTATTTTATTTGGCGGACTCTTTACATACATACATAATTGGTCATTACAACCCTTCCGTCAGGATTACGGCCTAGCTTCTCACTCCACTTATGTTGGGTGTGTTAATTTTATACATGAGTGGCGGGACCTATAGTTTAAAGTCGACTCTGAACGACAGATTTTTGGATAAATTTTTCATGGCAAGTTTTTGTTACTCTCAGAGATTTTTCCCAGAAATCTGCTGAGAGGAAATCGCTGAAGGAATATTTTTCCTTTTTTCCTTTTGATGTCTGATTTGGGATATACTGGACATAGTCTGTACATAAGCTGTCTACCTCTTTATTTCTAACTTCCTAGATTTTGTTAAAGGTTTACCAAGCCCATGCAATATAGGTTTTTTCTGCAATTATTGCCTGAACTGGGTTTTGGACTTCACTAAATTATAACTGCTGTAAAGGGAATTTTTTGAAAGCTAAACAGCAAAAGGGATTTTTTGTCTGCTGAAAGTAAAAGGACTTCTTTCTTTGCTGAAAGTAAAAGGACTTTTTTCCACGCTGAAAGTAAAAGGACTTTCGCTAAAAAAGATTTTGGATAAAAAATTCACTGTAACAGGGGTACAAAACTTGACTGTAAATAATTATAGTCGATAAAATAGAAATTCACTTTAGAACTTTCTATGTTTTGCCATATTATCCATGGTTTTAAAAGCATGTTTTATAGATATTGCTTTAAAAGAGGTTTGAAACTAAACTATAATAATTATAGTTCAAAATTATAGGCTTATTGCGGAAACTTAATAGAATTTTTGTAATTAACACGAAGGATTTCCATGTTTCAGAACCATTGATGAGTTATTATAACGGTTTTCTTCTTCTTAGCACTTCTCACTTAAAAAACTGGGAATAATTCATTGCTCCTAACGGTTTCAGTCAGTGGCTTTTCTTGTAATATCCTACATACATACATAATTGGCCATACAATCCTGCAGTCAGGGTTACAACCTAGCTTCTCACACCACTTTTTATACATGAGTGGCGGAACATACAGTTTAAATTCGACTCCGAACGAGAGATTTTTGAGAAACTTTTCATGGCAATTTTATTTACTCTCAGAGTTTTCGACTGAAATCTGCTGAGAGAAAGTCGCCGAAGAAACATTATTTTATACTTCATTTTGTTGGAGATGTCTGACCTAGGGTTTGAACCGTGGCCTCACGTGTAGTAAGTAAACACACTACCTACTATGCTACGCTACCTATTAGACTACAGCGACGGGTAATATCCTACAGCGGTTTTCTCAGTGTGTGGCTAATCCAATTCCAACTCCGCCTAGAAATTGAATTGGAATTGGTGAATTTGGAGACGGAATGAGGGTGACGTGATTGCATTGGTGCATATCATCGTTGTCACGTATGTCTTGTCAGTCAAATCCTTCAGGATAACATGGAGCTATCAAATACATATGCACATACAGTGTTAATTTGTTTTACAGTTTTCACTGTGTACCTGGGATCAACGGCTTTGTTTGGAGGACGTCTTACATACGTTTTTCCATCATATTGGGACAAATTAAACTTAGATTCATCACTCCAGAGAACTCTGTTATAGAAACTACTTACTTACTTAATTGGCCATAACAACCCGTTTATCGGATTTCGGCCTGCCGCAACACATCCTTCCAGGCGCCTCTGCTTCGTGCGCGCCTACGCCAGTTGGTCACACCAATCGATGACAGGGCTTCCTCGATTTGGTCCTTCCAACGGATGCAAGGTCGTCCTCTTCGCCGACTTCCGCAGATTCCCGCATCAAATACCCGTCTTGCCGGCGCATCCTCCTCCATTCGAACGACATGGCCGAGCCAGCGCAGCCGCTGGATATTAATACGCTGTACAACGTCCATGTCGTTGAGGAGCTCATACAGCTCACTGTTGTATCGGATACGGAAATCATCGCCGACTCGCACTGGACCGAAGATCTTGCGCAGTACTTTTCTCTCGAACACTCTCAAGGCCGCTGCATCTGTACTTAATAGGGTCCATGCCTCTGCGCCATAAAGAAGCACGGGTAGGATGAGTGTCTTGTAGAGTGTTAGTTTTGTCGTACGAGAGAGGTCTCTGCTACTCAATTGCCTATTGAGACCATAGTAGCACCTGTTGGCAAGAGTGATCCTGCGCTTGATCTCCAGACTGACATCATTTCTGGTGGTAACGGCGGAGCCAAGATAGATGAATTCCTTGACCGTATCAAAAGTATAGTTATCGGCCGTAATCTGAGAATCAATACGCCGCGCGTCTCGACTCGTCGATAACATATACTTTGTTTTGCCCTCATTTACTGCCAAACCCATCTTGGTAGACTCGCGTTCAATAGCACTAAAGGCAGCAGTAACATCTCGCTTCGTACGCCCTATGATGTCAATGTCGTCAGCGTACGCAAGCAACTGGACACTTTTTTGAAAAATAGTGCCGCTGCGAGGCACTCCTGCCTTTCGCAGAACACTCTCCATGACGAAGTTGAAGAGGTCGCATGATAAGGGGTCGCCTTGTCTGAAACCTCGCACGGTATCAAAAGGCTCGGAGAGGTCCATTCCTACCTTGACGGAGCTACAGGAATTGCTCAACGTCATTCTGCAAAGCCTTATCAGCTTCGCAGGTATACCGAGCTCAGACATTGCGGCAAAAACACGATCCCTTATGGGGCTATCAAAGGCAGCCTTATAGTCGACAAAAAGGTGGTGTGTGACGACTTGTTTCTCGTGGGTCTTTTCCAGGATTTGGCGTAGTGTGAAGATCTGGTCGATGGTGGACTTGCCAGGTCTGAAGCCGCACTGATAAGGTCCAATCAGTGTTTTGACGAGTGGCTTCAGTCGTTCACACAATACGCCTGTAAGAACCTTATATGCGATAGGGAGAAGGCTTATACCCCTATAGTTGGCGCATATAGTAGGGTCTCCCTTTTTCAGGACAGGACAGAGGACACTGAGGTTCCAATCGTTGGGCATACTTTCCTCTAGCCATATTTTGTTAATAAGCTGGTGCATGCGCCCTACCAACACATTACATCCGGTCTTAAACAATTCAGCGGGGAGGCCATCAGGACCTGCCGCTTTATTGTTTTTAAGGCGCGTAATCGCGACTTTGACCTCTTCATGGCTAGGCGGCGGAAACTCCACGCCGTCATCATCGATCGGGTTCGGAACATCATCTCTAAAGGCGGTATTGGTGTCGTCATCGCCTTGTAGCAGAGTAGAGAAGTGTTTCCTCCATAACCTCAGTACTCCCTGCGGATCTGATACTAAGTTTCCAACTAAGTTTCTGTTATAGAAACATCGTTTCTAATTATAAGGCCACCACTGTATATGGGTAAAATATTTTCCTCAATGGAATCTCTCGAAAATAGTTTGACACAGTTTCTTAGTTAGGCAAGGCAAAATGCTGAACGGACGGATAGAGTTCCTTGAGTACTGGCAATCTATAGGTGGATAACAAGTGAACTGTAAAGCTGCCAAGCGAATGCGGATGAATTTTTTTTAAATCCTAGCGTTCTAGATAATGAAACGAATTTATGTAACATTGGCATATAAGGTGGCAGGTTTAAAAATATGTGGTTTTCACATGATATTGGCCACTGTTTGGCCATAGATTGGAATCCCCCTTTTATAATCGGCTGAAGCTTTTTAAAGTTACATACAAAGCAATTTATCTTTGATGGATCTTAAGTTTTAATTGGAATTCAAAATGATTTAGTTTTGCTTTTTCTATAAAAATGAAACAAATTGTTAGTTTGTTTATATGCATCTACGTATGTACGTATGTATATATTTTATAAATTATAATTAACATATTTTAATTTCAGGTTTTTTTCTATTTTTTTCATTCAAAATTTAATACAATTCAGC
Source organism: Sarcophaga subvicina (assembly GCA_936449025.2). NCBI lineage: Eukaryota > Metazoa > Arthropoda > Insecta > Diptera > Sarcophagidae > Sarcophaga > Sarcophaga subvicina. Next base: position 110,213,720 of record OW388084.2, on the reverse strand, counting down.
TACTTTTAAGGGGACTTCCCTTCAATACACAACATAACAATAAAACAAACTTATCTATTCACTAATTTTTAATATTGTATATACGTATGTATGTATGTACATATGTATGTATGTATATTTGTATGTACATATGTACATCTATTTAATTAATACTTTAATTTATAAATATTGCCATTATAAAGCATCTTATGCCTGCCAGTGTGGCCATGTCTTGATTTCATCAAACAAATTATTACCCGGACATTCAGTGGCGCCAACCTGACGATGACCTTTCAATATATAATTGGAGATAATTTGTCCACGCGATACTGCTTCCGCCAATAGTTCCTTAGCAGCTGTGATTTGAGCCTCTGTAGGTTGATCATTATTATAGTTGCCCATAAAACAAATACCAATCGATTTGGTGTTCCAGTTAAGGGCATGGGCGCCCAATACATTCCAACCGCGTCCCTCATAAATATTGCCATCACCACCAATTAGGAAATTATAGCCAATGTCATCCCAAGCCAACGTCTTCTGGTGATAATATTGTATGTTTTTCATTTGCTTTATGCAACTCGCCTTATTGCTACAATAGGCGCCTGCAGTGTGATGTATAACAGCATACGATAAGCCATTTGGCAAGAAAATGGTCCTGACTGGAGGTTTGCCACCCCATTCACTTCTAGAGATGATGGTAATTCCAAACGTGGCCTGAGCACACATTAATACGAATATCAAACGTAGAGAATTAATCTGAAACATCTTATTGTGGGGCTGGTTTGAAGAAAACTAATAAAACTTGGTTTATTGAATGAATGTTTATATATTGTCGCACAACGTTCAGAAATCGTAAACAAAATTCTATGTGCGGCGTGCTAATAATTTATTCTTATCAATTGTATGAATGAAGTGGGATTTTTGTTAACATTTTTATATACAGTGCCGTAGCCCTGGTCAGGGGGATTATTTTGCTTTAATGCGTAACAGAAATGAAAACTATGTGTGCGATATAAGCTTAAGAGTGTAGGGTCATGGGTGAAGTACCCTGTCGTATGTATAGAAGAAATAAACGATTGACAAAAATCAATTGATCTACTTAAAGAAAAGGCCTGTGAGACTGACTCAGTGTTAACGAATAGTTGATGCCTTACAAGCCATATATTTTCAGGGAATAGTTTTTGGTTAGTATTTGAAATCATCTTGTTTTTTAACGTAGGTTGTTATACAATACGATCAATAGATCATCAAGACATTCAGCAAAAGAGATAAGGGTTAAGGGCTGGATTAAATTCCTTTAAAGTTTTGGGATACGTTTGAAAATTACTGTCCACTTTACAATATGGCTAAAGTTTCCAAATTAGACACCCTTAGTAGTTTGTAGGTTAGGTTAGCTAGGTGTAGTAGTAGCTTTGATACCAAAAGCTCACTTGAGCACGCATAGCGGCCCGTTGTGACACCACCGGAGAACTTAGTCCCTGTACTAACCAACTTCCTCCAAACCAGGGAAGGAGAAGAAGTTGTTCAGCGCAAGGGCTGCACATTTAAAGCACCAGGCCAAAAGTTTGATACATACATACATAATTGGTCATTACAAACCTTCAGTCAGGATAACGACATAGTTTCTCACACCACTTATGTTTTGTGTGTTAATTTTTATACATGAGTGGTGGGACCTACAGTTTAAAGTCGACTCCGAACGGCAGATTTTTGAGAAACTTTTCATGGCAATTTTATTTACTTTCAGAGTTTTTTGCCAGAAATCTGCTGAGAGGAAGTCGCCGAAGAAATACGTTTTTGTATTTTGTCTTGATGTCTGGCCTGGGGCTCGAACCCTGGCTTTACGTCTAATAAGCCAACATACTACGGGTTAAGGGCTGGATTAAATTCCTTTAAAGTTTTGAGATACGTTTGAAAATCACTGTCCACTTTACAATATGGCTAACGCTTGCAAGACTTCTACACAAATTAGACACTCTTAGTAGTTTGTAAGTTAGGTTATGTTGTAGTGGTAGCTTTGATACCAAAAGCTCAGTTGAGCACGCATAGCGGCCCATTGTGACACCACCGGAGAACGCAGTTCCTGTACTGACTAAGTTCCTCCAAACCAGGGAAAGAGAAGAAGTTGGTCAGCGCAAGGGCTGCACATTTAAAGCACCAGACCAAAAGTTTGATACATACATACATAATTGGTCATTACAAACCTTCAGTCAGGATAACGACCTAGTTTCTCACGCCATTGATGTTGTGTGTGTTAAATTTTATACATGAGTTGGCCGAACGACTTATTTTTGAGAAACTTTTCATGACAATTTTATTTGCTCTCAGAGTTTTTGCCAGAAATCTGCTGAGAGGAAGTCGCCGAAGAAATATTTTTTGTATTTTATTTTGATGTCTGGCCTGGGACACGAACCCTGGCTTTACTTCTAATAAGCCAACACACTACCTACTAGACTACAGCGACTTCAGTTTGATAAACGAAGCTATATCCTTGACATCAATGGATGATAGCTCCGTCAAGCTGATAAGGGTTGGAGAGTCAAGAGAGCGGATAACAGTCTCCTCTTCCTCAGCGGATCTGCACCCACGGCAGAAGTCGTTTGATGGGAGGTGTATTTTCTCCGCGTGTCTTCCTAGTACACAATAATCTGTAAGCAAGGCCACTGTGATCGAGATGACGTTACGATCAAGTCCAAATAACTGGTTGGTGCGCCGGCTATCCATCAAGGGCCAAGTGAGTCTAGCGGTGGAGCAGGAGTCCTCATTGACCCGGGTTAGGTTGGTGTCTCGAAAGAATTTCCGCGCGATGGCCAGCTTGACTGAGGCAAGTGGCATGCCCAATCCGATTGAGGAGGATTCCGGAAGTAGTGCACCAGCCCTAGCGAGCTCGTCGGCTCTGCAGTTTCCCGGAATATTACTGTGCCCGGGGACTCAGATAAGTGTGACACTGAAGCGCACAGAAAGAAGGTCGAGACAGCGGCGATATTTCCTGACAATGCTTGAGTTATTCACAACATTCGACAGAGATCTTATGGCAGTAGTTTGTAATTGATGTCAAAAATATGGGTAGCATTAGTTGCAGATGCGAAAATCGAGGTGTTCAAAATGCTGGATATAATATAGTAAGGCTATCAATGAAACAGGCATTAGTATTACAAATTGGAGCTGTAATGTCTATACTGGGTAAGGGCTCATGTCCATTAAAACAGTAGACAGGATTCTATGGATAGTGTTGGATAATAAAAAGTAAGATTAGAACCCATTATAATGGTTACAAATAGGACAATTGGGTGACTTGTCGTGAACAGAATCCAAATTAGGGAAGGAAGTTAATTTTTCCCTGCTTTAACAACGAAAAAGAAAAGTTTTTTCTAATCTACTAAAAGCGACATGGTAAAGTAAAGGGTCCGCCAAATAACTTTTTTTTTTTGAAAATGCTTAAAAAAACTACTGAATATTTTCTCAAATTTCTTTCTTTATTTGAAAGTACAATCCTTCCGGTTAATAATGGAAAATAATTTCATTCAAATGGCTGCCTCGGTTGGCCATGCAGTAGCATACACCAGAAGATGCCGATTTCGGCAAAAAAATCATCTTTTCAGATGAAGCTCATTTTGATCTTGGCGGGTATGTAAACAAGCAAAATTGTCGCATTTGGGGCATAGAAAACCCGCACGCATACATTGAAAAGCCGACGCACCCAAAACGAGTCACTGTTTGGTGCTGATTTTGGTTCAGAGGCATAATTGGGCCAGTTTTCTTCGAAAATGAGCAAGGTGTGGCCGTTACAGTCAATGGCGATCGTTATCGGGCCATGTTGGACGAATTTTTGTTCACAAAAATTGAAGAGGAGGATATTGACAACATTTGGTTTCAACAGGACGGCGTTACGTGCCACACAGCCGAAGCTACACTCGGTGTTTTGCGCCCTGTTTTTGAAAATCGCATTATCAGCCGCAGAGCTGATGTCGTTTGGCCACCTCGGAGCTGCGATTTGACACCGGTGGACTATTATTTGTGGGGTGCCGTCAAAGATAAGTGTTACGCCGACAAGCCAGAGACTATTGACGCTTTAAAGGACAATATTCGTGAAGCCATTGGTGAAATACAGCTGCACACTCGATAATGTGCTTAAAAATTGGACCGATCGTGTAGGCTACTGTATGGCCAGCCGAGGCAGCAATTTGAATGAAATTATTTTCCATTATTAACCGGAAGGCTTGTACTTTCAAATAAAAAAAAGAATATTCAGTAGTTTTTTTTTTTAAAGCATTTTCAAAAAAAAAGTTATTTGGCGGACCCTTTACCATGCTTAAGTCCTAATTAAAGTCCAAAATACTTGCTATTGTTGAGATAAAGCTACGACCAATTGTTGATTTAAGCTTGGTCTAGGTTCTGTAATTCACTAAAATATTGTTGTTTTGGCCCTTTTAGGTAATGTAAGTATCCGTTAAAAAAGTACTTTTTTAGAAAAGTACCCAACAAAATTTATTAATTATAAAATGATGAACTAACTATGCCTTAGGTTAAGTAGGTCAATTATAGAAAAAAAAAGAAAAATAAAAACATTTTTTTTTGCAAAGTCATTTCCACAAAGTAAATCCCATAAAATTTTCATTCATACTCCGCAATGGATTTGGTACTGGTGGTACCCATTGGGGTATTTTTTTTTCTTTAAGGCGCTATGAATCATATTGAATGGTTTATTATTGTTTTTAAAAACAAATTCAAAAGGTCAATAAAATATTGAAAATAAAATAAAGAGTTACGAAACAGACTAAATTTTCTGTACCTCCATATATTTTTTTAAAAAAATTTTTAAACGATTTTTAAAAATACATTCACCTCAAACAAAATGATAATTGTTGGACTTCTTCAAGAGCTTCTTAGATTGTATGAAACAATTTTTGTTTCAATATTACTGTCTGATTTTAATTAAACGCCCCAAAAAGAAAAAAGAAAATTATTTTTAAATTCTTATCAGGTACTTTACCTTACTTTCTTCGTTTTTATGGCTTTGGGACTATAAAAGCTCAGTACTTTCCCCTGATATAGTATTAAGCGGTTCTACCTAGTGTCCACTTGAATTATAAAAAAATAAGTTCCACAATAGAAATGGTTTTCAAAAATCTCTTTAGTCTCTTAATATTTTCCTTTGCCGTACAAGCCATACAGGCTTTAAACATTATCTCTAAAGCTGAATGGGGTGCTGCACCCGTTGCCCGTAAAACTACTTTAGCCAATGGCTTATACTATGCTGTTATTCATCATACCGCTGGTACCAATTGCTTTACGAAAGCAGCCTGTATTTTGGAAATGCGAGGCATACAAAATTACCACCAAAAGATATTGGGTTGGGAAGATATTGGCTATAATTTCCTTATAGGCGGTGATGGTAATATTTATGAGGGCCGCGTTTGGAATGTTATGGGAGCTCATGCTCTCAACTGGAACTCCAAATCTATTGGCATCTCTTTTACGGGTAACTATAATAATGATAGGCCCAGTCCTGTTCAAATTAAGGCTGCTAAGAAGCTTCTGCGTGTTGCCATACGTCGTGGTCAAATCAGTGGCAATTATATTTTGTATGGCCACAGGCAAGTTGGTTCTACTGAGTGTCCCGGCAGTAATTTGTTTAATGAAATTAAAAAATGGTCTCACTGGCATGCATGAGATAAGGAAATAAATGAAAATGTTATTGAAAATAATTTTTCGGTTTTTAATTTAGAAAATTTGTTTTAATTTTGTCATCTTGACATCATGCGAGGGCTGAACTGCAGGGATGCTAAGAACCAAGCTAATGTTACATATTCGGTTGCTTTTAACAGAGTCATCTATGTCAGAGGGTCTAAGCTGAGCATAAACTAAGAACTATCCCATGTAGTCGCCGCAGTCTAGCAGGTAGTGTGTTGGCTTATTAGACGTAAAGCCAGGGTTCGAGCCCCAGGCCAGACATCAAGACAAAATACAAAAAGTATTCCTCTCAGCAGATTTCTGGCAAAAACTCTGAGAGCAAATAAAATTGCCATGAAAAGTTTCTCAAAAATCTGTCGTTCTGAGTCGACTTTAAACTGTAGGTCCCACCACTCATGTATAAAATTAACAAACACAACATAAGTGGTGTGAGAAACAAGGTCGTAATCCAGACTGAAGTGTTGTAATGACCAATTATGTATATATGTATGCACGCGAGGACTGAACTGCAGGGATGCTAAGAACCGAGCTGACGCTAGGTATTCGGTTGCTTTTAACAGAGTCACTATGTCAGAGGGTCTAAGCTGAGCATAAACTAAGAACTATCCCATGAACACGCTCGTCTGTTTCATTTGTTGTGGCAACTAATATCCAAGCTTCGCCCCAATTAAGATTATTCGTTGACCCTAAATCTATCAATCAATCAATCTGTACTCATATCGAGTGGCTGCCTGCTTTAATAGATTGCCAGTTTTAAAAGCCAGGCAGTAGATATAAAATCCAAACCTATCCCTTCTCAACTACTAAAGTTTCGTAGTCAGACGTATACAGGGCGGCTGATATGTATTGCAATCAACTTCAGGTTGTTATCATTTGTAAACCGCTCGTCTGACAGCTGACAGATTTATTCCAGTGACAGTTCATTTTATTATTTACAAGCTTACAAAAGCATTTTGATCTATTGCATTCAGAAAAAAAGTTATTCGTGATGGAATTCAAGCGTGATAGTGTGATTGCTTTATATTTGGCTGGAAAACCACAGGTGGCTATCGTTAGAGCCCTCCAGCATTTAAATGTGAATAAATCTTTTGTTTCACGTACCATTGCTCGTTACCGTGATACTGGCAGTGTTGCATCGCGTCCAAAAAGTGGACGAAAAAAAAGGTAACAACACTAGAAATGATCCGAAAAGTGAAGGCCAGATTTGATCGAAATCCACGTCGCAGTGGTAGAAAAATTGCTCGTGAGCTGAACATATCGCGAGAACGGATGCAACGTATATTGAAAAATGAGCTTGGACTAAAGCCATTGAAGTTCCAAAAAGTGCAAGAGCTCACCGATGGACAAAAAAAAAAAGTTAGACTGGAAAGAGCCAAGGAGTTACTTCGCTTGCACGAAAGTGGCCAGTTACCGAATTTGGTTTTCTCCGATGAGAAGCCATTTAAAATTGAGCAGTTTGTGAACAAACAAAATGATCGGGTTTACTTGCCAAAGAGGTCAGCTGAAAATTTACACCTGCGATTGGCCACTAGAACTCAAGCGCCGCCGATGATAATGGTGTGGGCCGCCGTAACGGCCGATGGTCGCTCCCCGCTCGTATTCACCGGATATTATCGGGAAAATGTCTTAAAGACAGTATTGAAGCCCTGGGCAGACAAACATTTCGGCCGCAGACCATGGACATTCCAACAGGACTCATCACCACCGCACTCAGCACGCGTCAACCAAGAATGGCTTAAAAAGGAGGTTCCTCGCTTCATTTCTACCGCACAATAGCCACCAAAATCTCCGGATCTCAATCCGTTGGACTTTTGTACCTGGGGCATTTTGGTGAGTAAGGTTCTCAATAAAAAATACCAAAGTGTCGATCATCTCAAGATGGCGCTTCACCGGGAATGGGCCAAGATACCGCAGAGCCACTTTTGTGCAGCCTGTGATGGCTTTGTCGGCTTGAAGGCCATAATTCGTACCAAAGGTGGCCAATTCGAACAAATCTGAACTGATTCTAAAATTTGATGTTATTTCCAACATTTTTTGCTTTTGAACAATAAAATTAAAAAATATAGCGCTTTACTTTGTTGCATTATATATCAGCCACCCTGTACTATTAAAACACCGGATAGTGGAGTGATGGCGCTAAGCACCAACAACTATCAAGTTGGTAGGCAACTGAAAGTAAAACCTAGTACAGGAACTAGGCTCTGTAGGGTAATTAATTTTTTTTTTAAATACAGCCCTCATATACTAAAAGTCTCTAAGATGCTGGATTGTACATTTGGTTCCACTTTACTTGGTTTTTCTAAATGTTCAGTAGCTGCTTGAATTCTAATCATTAAAATAAATCATTTACCACACATTTATTTATAGTTTTTCCTTATTTTTAAAATTCCCTTTAAATTATTTTTTGTATACGAAAATAATCGTTTTATTTAATTTTCATTCAAACGCCTTTAACTTAAGCCTTCCAGTTGGACCATTTCTTGATTTCATTGTACAAATTAGTGCCGGGACATTCAGTGGAACCAACTTGACGATGACCGTATAAAGTATATCCAGACTTAATTTGACCACGAGCAACAGCATCAGCTAACAAACTTTTGGCAGCACTGATTTGAGCAGCAGTAGGTCTATCGTTGTTGTAGTTACCCATGAAGGAGATACCAATCGCTTTGGAGTTCCAGTTGGTGGCATGAGCACCCATAGTACTCCAGCCACGACCTTCATAAACATTGCCATCACCGCCAATCAAGAAGTTGTAGCCAATATCAGCCCAACCCAATGTCTTCTGATGATAACTTTGGATGTTTTTCATTTGTTGAATACAGGCAGCTTTGGTCGAACAATAGGCACCGGCAGTGTGATGAATAACAGCATAGGCTAAGCCATTAGCCAAAGAAGTCCGGCTGGTAGCAGGAGCGCCACCCCATTGGGCCTTAGTAATGATGTTAACACCGAAAACGGCTTGGGTTAAGGCGAAAACAGCCAAAAGACCAAATAAAACTTTAGAAACCATTGTTTTGAAATACAGAAACACGTTGGAACTGATGGTTGCTTTTTAAACAACCAAAGGTTTTATAGTAAAAGGCGAGCCCATGCCTCATTTTATAATCATTCATTGAAAATGTATTATTTATAGGGCCTTAGCTTGTTTATGCCTTTTAAACCTAATGGGAGATAATTTTTGATTTACGGTTCCTATGTAAAGTGTGACTTTTAGCCTTATCTAGCCTTATCATATTCAAAACTCAAGAGGCCCTATATATTTTAGAATTCGAAAACGTAAGATAGGAAAATCTAAAGAAAGATAATTTTGAATTTTATGAATGAAATTTAAACTTAAAAGGTTCATCAGCATTAAGGTCTTATCGCAGCGAATAAAACATGGTCTTGCTTTCTGTATAAAAACTTTCTTTCAAAACCGTAGAACCATTAGTTTGCTTAACTTCAACTGAATACAACAATGGTTACCAAGACTTTATTCGTGGCCTTAGCTGTTCTAGCTTTGACTCAAGCCGTTTTCGGCGTTACCATCATTACTAAGGCCCAATGGGGTGGCGCTCCTGCTACTAGCAGAACTTCCTTAGCTAATGGCTTAGCCTATGCTGTTATTCATCACACTGCCGGTGCCTATTGCTCGACCAAAGCTGCCTGCATTCAACAAATGAAAAACATCCAAAGTTATCATCAGAAGAGTTTAGGTTGGGCTGATATTGGCTACAACTTTTTGATTGGCGGTGATGGCAATGTTTATGAAGGTCGTGGCTGGAGTACTATGGGTGCTCATGCCACCAACTGGAACTCCAAAGCGATTGGTATCTCCTTCATGGGTAACTACAACAACGATAGACCTACTGCTGCTCAAATCAGTGCTGCCAAAGGTTTGTTAGCTGATGCTGTTGCTCGTGGTCAAATTAAGTCTGGATATATTTTATACGGTCATCGTCAAGTTGGTTCCACTGAATGTCCCGGCACTAATTTGTACAATGAAATCAAGAAATGGTCCAACTGGAAGGCTTAAGTTTAAGGCGTTTGAATGAAATTTAAATAAAAAAAAATTTATTCTTATGCAACAAATATTTTTTGTAACGTATTTTTTTCTAAAATAACTGTAAACTTAACAGTTATTAATGTTTAGATTGTGTAGATTGGAGAGAAATAGTAGAGATTTTTAGTAGAAGATCTAAAAGATGGTTTAGAGAAGAAAAGTGAAGGGAATTTTCATTATCTTAAGAAATTTTAAAAACGGGAAATATAAAGAAAATAATTATTATAGGATGGCGTTAAAAAGATAAGACTTCTTACTGAAAAACCTTTGTTTATAAAGGGTCCGCCAAATAACTTTTTTTTTTGAAAATGCTTTAAAAAAAATTACTGAATATTTTCTCAAACTTCTTTTTTTATTTGAAAGTACAATCCTTCCGGTTAATAATAGAAAATAATTTCATTCAAATGGCCATGTAGCCTACACCAGAAGATGCCGTTTTTGGCAAAAAAAATCATCTTTTCAGATGAAACTCATTTTGATCTTGGCGGGTATGTAAACAAGCAAAATTGTCGCATTTGTGGCATAGAAAACCCGCACGCATACATTGTAAAAGCTGACGCATTTTGGCCGGATTTTGGTCCAGAGGCATAATTGGGCCATTTTTCTTCGAAAAATGAGCAAGGAGTGGCCGTTACAATCAATGGCGATCGTTATCGTGCCATGTTGGACGAATTTTTGTTCACAAAAATTGAAGAGGAGGATATTGGCAACATTTGGTTTCAACAGGACGGCGCTACGAGCCACATAGCCGAAGCTACACTCGATGTTTTGCGCCCTGTTTTTGAAGATCGCATTATCAGCCGCAGAGCTGATGTCGTTTGGCCACCTCGGAGTTGCGATTTGACACCGTTGGACTATTATTTGTGGGGTGCCGTCAAAGATAAGTGTTACGCCGACAAGCCAGAGACAATTGACGCTTTAAAGGACAATATTCGTGAAGCCATTGGTGAAATACAGCTGCACACAATCGACATTGTGTTTAAAAATGGGACCGACCGTGTAGGTTACTGCATGGCCAGCCTGGGGCAGCCATTTGAATGAAATTATTTTCCATTATTAACCGGAAGGTTTGTACTTTCAAATAAAAAAATAAATTTGAGAAAATATTCAGTAGTTTTTTTTAAAGCATTTTCAAAAAAAAACTTTATTTGGCGGACCCTTTAATTACATGACTCACTGTTGAGTGTGAGAGAAAAAAATCTCTTCAGTTAATGTGACTACCTCAACTAAGCAGTAGCAATGTTTGCTCAAACATGTTCATTCGTGTTGGTTACTAATACGCACAAAGTCTTCGTTAAAGTCGAATACACAAACCGGTAGTGCGAATACGTTTTTCTAATATTTATCGTTTGGCTACAGTGTCCAAGTAGCCGGATATAAAGAAGTTAATAATTAATAATGTTAACGGTTCTGATGCTGTGATAACCGGTATTGTGTCATTTTTTGTATTCTTCGCTATCGTTAATTTTCACGTCACGTTTTATAAGAAGATTAATGCAAATCATTGAGTTTGACTCTAACACAAGCGCTGTTTAGATTTGTTAGATTCACAAACCACTGGGAACCACTTTAACAATGCAAAAATCAAAAAGAAATCTAAAGTATGACTTTCTTACAAATGCGATAGATGGGTATGACACATCAAACGAAAACGCTCGTAGTTGAATTGTGTTCAACCGGTTCTAAAGTTCGCCAAGCTAATATTGACGATTAAAAAATTTTTGCTGTAAGTTTGATAAAATTGGTTTTCAAGGCAATTGTTTATGTCTTAATTAGGCCCAAACTACATTATGATATCGTATATCAATTGAAATTTATGTTAATACGGCTGAATGGCGCATATTTGATCTGGATGATCTCATTTCATTATTTCAAAGCATTTCTTTTCATTTTATGCAAAGCCAGTGAATTAATAATGGCGGTCGGTGGTTAGTCTAGATGGCATGGTGGTCTAGATGGTGTTGGTTTATTAGACGAGAGCTTGTAGTTCAATCCCCGGAAATTTGAAAAAAAATACTTCTTCCTCTCGGCAGACTCCTGGCAAAAACTCTGAATGTAAATAAAATTGCCATGAAAAGTTTCTCAAAAATGTGTCGTAGGTGCCACCACTCATGGATAAAAATTAAAAAACATAACTTGAGTGACATAAGAAACTAGCACGTATTAGTGACTAAATCTTCTGAGGGCGATTTGATAGCTGGTCCTGATCCCCCAAAATGCCACCTCTACGGCCTAATTAGTGGATGAGTCTGGAGGGGAGGGGGCGGAGCAGAGGCGTTGGGGGAATGGATTTTTTTTCGCCGAGGAGGGGTAAATGTACCTAACCGCACCATAGGGGAAGTCGTCACATCCTCCGTGGGTGGGGCCCTCACCCACTAAATCCCCCCTCGTCTCCTGTGGACTTGTTTGTGCCCACTCCGGTACTACGGTGGTATTACTTCGGAGTGGAGTCCTTTTGGCTCTTTGGCCTCTTCATGTTCATATCCGCGTCCGGATTGCGAATCGAAAGTTGAGGAGTCATCTAAGTGTCTCCACTATTCCTTTCGTCTAAATCATCGTCTCGGGGGTATGGATCGCGTTGTTATGTTTCTAGGTGTCTATGGCCTCCTATAGACAGTGTAAGAACAGGTTGGCTGCTGGGCTTGTATAAGATCTGTTTAAGGTTAATTATTGAGTTTATTAGGGGGCCCGGCAAGATTAGATCGCTGACAAGCATCCGGAACAGATCTCTGCCGGACTATTGCAGGGTATGTTGCGATGAGGAGCAGTTGGAGACTATCGAACACCTCCTCTGTAACTGTCCAGCCCTTAGTAGATTGAGGTTGAAGTCTCTTGGCAGGGGCTTCTTTGTGGGTTTGAATTATGTGTCGAGAGCCAATATCAAGGCTCTCCATAGATTCATTATTAGTTTGGGCTGGTTGAGAAGTGCTAGGGCTTCAATAGTGTAGTCACGCTCTCTTCTGTATTTGTTAGTTTGTATTATTCCTCCGCTTCCTTACTTATTCTCACTTTCCTACTTCCTGTCCTTTTTTCCCTATCTCCCCTATTATTCGATTTCCTTTAGGACGTTTGTAAAGGTTGTTTTTTATAGAGGTATAGAACTTTAAGTTGGCATTACTTTTCAAGATGGCGACCGATTTAACAGCTGTCAAGTGATTTATTCTCAGTTTGGTTTGGCAATTCATCATGAATAGACTCACGCCTGAACAACGCTTGCAAATAGTGCAATTTTATTTCGAAAATAATGGTTCTGTGCGGAAAACGTATCGCGCACTACGTCCATTTTATCGTCGACAAAATCGTCCATCAGAACACGTTTACTCTTATTGATAACTCGCATTCCCAGAGACGCTGTACGGTGCGTACAGAAGAACCTATTGCTGTTGTAGAGCGTAGCATTGAGGAAGACCCGAATGAGTCCATCCGCCATCGAGCACAGGAATTGGATCTGTGTCCATCCACTTTATGGAAGATTTTGCGGAAGGATCTTGGTTTGCGTGATTACAAAATCCAACTCGTGCAAGATTTGAAGCCAAACGATCATCAAGTAAGGCGTAGATTCGTCGAATGCGCCCAAAACGAGATTACCGTTGTTCCCGATTTTCATAAGCGAATTTTGTTTAGCGATGAAGCGCACTTCTGGTTGAATGGCTACGTCAACAAACAAAACTGCCGCATTTGGAGTGAAGGTAATCCTCAAGTGTATGTGGAAACACCGTTACATCCAGAAAAACTGACTGTTTGGTGCGCTTTATGGGCCGGTGGAATCATTGTCCCGTACTTTTTCAAAAACGATAGTGGCCAGAACGTTACAGTCAATGGTGATCGGTATAGAGCCATGATTACAAACTTTTTCATTTCTGAATTGAATAACCATGATGTCCAGGAGATGTGGTTTCAACAAGACGGCGCAACATGTCACACAGCTCGTGCCACAATAGATTTATTGAAAGACACATTTGGTGACCGCCTAATTTCACGTTTTGGACTTGTGAATTCGCCTCCAAGATCTTGTGATTTAACACCGCTAGACTACTTTCTGTGGGGCTATGTAAAGTCATTGGTCTATGCGGTAAAGCCACAAACGCTTGACCATTTGGAAGACAACATTCGCCGTATTATTGCCGATATACGGCCACAAATGTTGGAAAAAGTCATCGAAAATTGGACGTCCAGATTGGACTACATCCGCGCCAGCCGTGGCGGTCATATGCCAGAAATCATATTTAAAATGTAATGCCACAAGATTATCTTTCGGATAAATAAAATTCATGTCAATCGAATAATCCATCTTTGTTTTATTGCAACTTAAAGTTCTATACCTCTATAAAAAACACCCTTTACAATGGATCAACTTGACCTCCGGGTACTGTACTTGTCTCAATTGGCAAGTACATGTGCTCTAACCTAAACCTAGTGACTGAATGGTTGTAATGAGCAATTAAGTAAGTGCATTCCATATCCGCATGAAATTATAGGCCAACATTAATGGCCGCCTTAACAAAGGATACAAAATTGTAGAAAATGTTTCCAATAAAAGCCTTTGTTTGACCCATTTCCTTTGCTTATATTTCACTTCATTTATTCATAACTTTTTTTTTGAAACTTTCTGTGTTTATTGGTGTGGTGCAAAACTTTATTCAAATTTTTTTTATTTGTAATGATTTTTTTTATGGAATTTCTCATTATAAAACTTAAAATTACTCTCACCAAAGCCCATATAAAAATGATGTTCTTTTTTTCTTAAACTCTTAAGGTTTTTTCGATATTGAGAAATGAGCTGGGAATTGCTATATGAATTCTTGAATGACCGCATAACTGAGTGACTGACTGACTGACTTGGTTGGCTGAGGTGTTTGAGTTGCGGTATGTGGTTTACATGGACAAAGTTTGTATTTCTTTTTTTTTTTTGTTCTCATTTTCATTTTTATTTTTATGAAATGGTTTTTATGACTTCCTTATAGTACAAAAACTTTGTCCATATCAATTTAAACGTGTGGCTATTAAAAGTAATTTTTTTTTTGCTGTTGTTTTGAAAACAAAAAGGAAAACTTTTTTTTCATATGTAATGGTGATGTTGTTGTTGTTGTTGATTTTATGGCGTTATAATGCTGGTAATTTAATGAAAATTATGGAATATTTAAATATCTGGATTGAGAGGAAATTGATTTTCATTTTTTTTCCGTCTTAAATAAAAGGCAGGAGTTTTAAATTCACTTTAATTTATTGAATTTTAATTTTTAAATTATTTAAATTTCTTTTAACTTAAGCCTTCCAGTTGGCCCATTTCTTGATTTCATTGTACACATTATTGCCGGGACAATCAGTAGAGCCGACTTGACGGTGACCATATAAAATATAGCCGGATTTAATTTGACCACGAGCAACGGCATCAGCTAACAAGCCTTTGGCAGCACTGATTTGAGCAGCAGTTAGCTTTTCCTTGTGATAATTGCCAATAAAGGAGATGCCAATCGCTTTGGAGTTCCAGTTGCTAGCATGAGCACCCATTGTATTCCAGCCACGTCCCTCATAAACATTGCCATCACCACCAATCAAGAAGTTGTAGCCAATATCAGCCCAACCCAAAGTCTTTTGATGATAATGTTGGACGTTCCTCATTTGTTGCATGCAGGCAGCTTTGGTAGTGCAAGCGGCACCTTCTGTATGATGTATAACAGCATAGGCTAAGCCATTAGCCAAAGAAGTTCTGCTGGTAGCAGGAGCACCACCCCATTGGGTCTTAGTAATAACGGTAACCCCCATAATATTATGGGCACTTGCCAAAATGGCCAAAATAGCAAATAAAGTTTTGTTTGACATTTTTTCTAAAGCGAAGTGAAGCCAAAGACTGATAAGTTTTCTTTGGCTTGTTAAAGGTTTATATAGTTGAAGGAAATTGATGATTGAAATGGCTGAAGAGATAAGTAATCAAGTGTTTAACACTCTACTGAAGTATTGATATGGTTTGAGATATGCGTTTATAAATTATTTTTGGAAATAAATTCTTGAAATTGTAAATTAAATTTGAAATATTTCAAAGCAAACGGTTTTGTTTTTAGAGCGGTAGGAATACCCTGTATGTATGCAAGTTCACATACAAATTAATCAAACACAAATGTTTTTAATGAAAGACCTATGTATGGTGTATTGTTAGACTTTCTTTAGATGTGCAGGTTAATAAGGATTTGATGATAACCGACTTGTACGGACGGTATGTAGTCTTGGCTTAATTGTGTGATATTTTCCAGAAGCAGTTATTTTATATTTTAGTGACTTCAATTGGCCGCCAGGATGTCAAGTTCCGATTTTTATACTTAAAAAGTGTACTTTATTAAAAATATTGTTACGAAGTCTGAATAAATACTGAATGTTGACTGTACAACATGAAAAAGAAAAATAAAGTGCAACCACAAGAGATAGAATACATTGCCAGATCAGATATAAAGTGCAATATAAATAGAACGTATGACTACATTGCCACTAAGTTATATTAAAAATCATGACTGTTGTAAAGGGTCCGCCAAATAACTTTTTTTTTTGAAAATGCTTTAAAAAAAAACTACTGAATATTTTCTCGGCTGGCCATGCAGTAGCCTACACGATCGGTCCAATTTTTAAGCACATTATCGATTGTGTGCAGCTGTATTGCACCAATGGCTTCACGAATATTGTCCTTTAAAGCGTCAATTGTCTCTGGCTTGTCGGCGTAACACTTATCTTTGACGGCACCCCACAAATAATAGTCCAACGGTGTCAAATCGCAGCTCCGAGGTGGCCAAACGACATCAGTTCTGCGGCTGATAATGCGATCTTCAAAAACAGGGCGTAAAACATCGAGTGTAGCTTCGGATGTGTGGCAAGTAGCGCCGTTCTGTTGAAACCAAATGTTGCCAATATCCTCCTCTTCAATTTTTGTGAACAAAAATTCGTTCAACATGGCTGTAACGACCACTCCTAGTTCATTTTCGAAGAAAAATGGCCCAATTATGACTCTGAACCAAAATCCGCACCAAACAGTGACTCGTTTTGGGTGCGTCGGCTTTTCAATGTATGCGTGCGGGTTTTCTGTGCCCCAAATGCGACAATTTTGCTTGTTTACATACCCGCCAAGATCAAAATGAGCTTCATCTGAAAAGATGTTTTTTTTTGCCAAAATCGGCATCTTCTGTAAGTCGATCGCAGGCCCACTTAGCGAAGCGAAAACGCGTATACATAACCATATTCGTTCAGCGGAAGGATAAAACTAATTATCTGTCAACTGTCCATTCACGAAAAAAGCACTAGTTGAAAAAAAAAGTTAGATGGCGGACCCGATATTACACACTCTGAAGTTCAAAAGCAAAGTTAAAGTGATTTTCCTTATAAAGCCATAATAGGTCGTCTTCCGTCTTATTAAAACTGCATTCTCTTCAGTTCATAGTCTTCAATTGCTAACCCAAAGTTATAATACCACCATATAGCTCTGAACCATAATTCCCAGCAAACAGTTACTGTTTCTGGTTGAGAGAGCTTTTCCACAATAACCGCTGGGTTCTTCCTGTCACATATGGAACAATTTTGTTTGCTGTATAGTGAGAAATGAGTTTAATTGCTGAAAAAAAATTTTGATCGAAAAATCAGCACCGAAAGCATGTTGCTCTGGCATCCGATTAGCATATCTATGGCGTTGTGAATAGTCAGACGGCTTTAATTGCTACTTGAATAGGAATTTATATGTATTAAAGTGCAAAGCCAAATGCAAAATGCAACATAATAGGCCGTAAGATAGGAACAATTGCTGAGAACGATGTGAAATCGACAATTTCAGTTTATCCAGCGCATTTCCATTAATAGGATCAACATTTTGAATGATGCACAAGCATAATGCAAACTATAATACTCTCTTCAATTTTTTTTATAATCTCGGCAATATGAGAAACCGTAGTGGTCCACCACTACGCTTTCGTTTGACTTATCACATACGTACATACATAATTGGCCATTACAAACCTTCAGTCAGGATTACGGCCTAGCTTCTCACACCACGTATGTTGTGTGCGGTAATTTTATACATGAGTGGCGGGACCAACAGTTTAAAGTCGACTCCGAACGACAGATTTTTGAGAAATTTTTTGTGGCAATTTTTATTTACTCTCAGAGTTTTTGCCAGAAATCTGCTGAGAGGAAGTTGCCGAAGAAATATTTTTTTCATATTTTCGTTTTGATGTGTGATCTGGGGTTTGAACCGTGGCCTTACGTCTAATAATCCAATACATTGCCTACGGCGACTCCATAAAAGTGCAAAGCCAAATGCAAAAATACAACATAATAGGCCGTAAGAGAGGAACAATTGCCGAGAAAGATGTGAAATCCTTTAACAGGATCGACGTTTTTGTTCAATCTCATAATGAATAATTCATTCAATTCAATTCAAGTCTGATCTCAAGTCGCCAATATGAGAAACCGTAATGGTTGGTTAAAGTCACGGTAGTCTAGTAGGTAGTATATGGCTTATTAGACGTAAAGCCAGAGTTCGGGTCTAAGGTCAGACATCAAAACAAAATACAAAAAGTATTTCTTTGGCGACTTCCTCTCAGCAGATTTCTGGTTAAAATTCTGAGAATAAAAATAAAATTGCCATGAAAAGTTTCTCATAAATCTGTCGCTCGGAGTCGACTATAAACTGTAGGTCCCGCCACTCATGTATAAAATTAACACACACAACATAAGTGGTGTAAGAAACTAGGTCGTAATCCTGACTGAAGGCTTGTAATGACCAATTATGTATGTATGTATGTATGTATGTATGTATGTATGTATGTATGTATGTATGTATGTATGTATGTATGTATGTATGTATGTATGTATGTATGTATGTATGTATGTATGTATGTATGTATGTATGTATGTATGTATGTATGTATGTATGTATGTATGTATGTATGTATGTATGTATGTGTGTAATGGTGGGAAATTGGTTTCGTTTGAATCATCACATTCAATAAATAAATGACTTTTCAGGAAGAAAGATATATAACAGCTGGCAACTTTAACATGCCTCCGGTTTTAAAACCGCTAAGAAGATAATCCATTAAACTTGATAACGCGTTGCTATTAATTATTGTGAGTTCAATTCAATTCAGTTCAATTCATTTTATTTTTTGATAAGAGGCCTTTTTAAAAATGTATTTTTATACGAATTTATTAATAATTTTATGGCTCCAAATATAAATTTTATTGAAAAATCTTATTTTAAATCAAAAATAAAAAAGAATCTAATATGCAGCATTAAAACTAAAAATGATGTGAAGTTAACATCAATTTCCTTTTCATACGTGTGTGTTGTTAACTGGTTTAGGCAACATTTTTTATTTAAATTCTTTCTTCTTTTTTGTTTAAGGAAATGGCACCCCTTTTTTCTCCTCTTCTTTTTCTAAATGTTCTTATCTGGTTGCTATTTTCATTTTCCTCAAACTGCTCTTATTGGAGTTTCAGTTTTAAGTAGAACCACTAAAAACTACAACATCAGCAACAAGAACAACAATAACATAATATTTTTTGACTTCTAGTTGCTTGTAATAGTAGCAGCAGTTGGTTACTGTACTTGTTTTGCCACAACTTTTAGCAAAGTGTAGGGACAGTTGGGCAAACTCAACAGCCATTAAATATCACACCATGTAACAAGACTGAATGAGTGACAGACACTTTGGATTGCATCAATAAAATCAGCAGAAATGGTGGCGGCTTCAACAACAACAACAACAACAACAACAACAATAGCAACATCAGCATTGACATCAACATCAACAGCATCAACTCTCATCATCACATTAAAGTGAAGTGAAGAGGAACGTGAGTTGGTTACGTGATCGGAAATTAAATATTTTTCTTTAATTTTTTTGCTTCTGTTTTTGTTGTTTTTTTTCACAAGTACTTCTTTGCATTTCTTGTGCTACTTGCCCTTGTGTTTGTATGTTTTTTTTATCTCGCCACTTCCTTTAGTTTTAATTTACCCTCTTACCCTACTCCAGCTACCATAGTTTAGATCTCTCTCTCTCTCTATGTACTTGCTGCTGAAACACCCCTATGATTAGATAGTGACTCAAAGGAAAAATGTAAACAATTTTGTAAACTGACTGGGTATGGGATGCCTGGCATCAATTGACGTGATAGTGTTTGGCATTCTGTATTAAATTTACAAAAACAAAAAGAGAGACAGAGAGAAAGAAAAAGAAAAAATTCAATCCAATATAAAGGTTGACTGGTTGGGCAAAAACAAAATACAGGACATCAACGGTTTTTGTTTTTTTTTTGTTCTGTTCTGTTTGTAAAAGAACAAATTAAGAAGCAAAATGCAAAATGAAAAAAAAATAGCAGAAGTTGAAAAGAAATTTCACAAACAGCCTACGACTGGCATGCAAATGAAGCTGATTTTGTAAAATCATAAAAAACCCGTAGTAGGAGTGTAGGAGTGGTTTGCTTGGAATGGTTGAATGGAAATAAAATACTGATTATTATAGAAATTTTTTTCATGGCAATAAAAAACGCTTTTTTATATCGAATTTAAGCAATGTTGCCAATCAAGGAAATTGGAATTTGTTATGTTTGTAAAATTTATTTGTAAAAAAAATCAACGCCTTTTCCAGATTATGCATATGGTAACAGCATAGAATTTTTAATGCTTCTGAACATATTCGGTTTATAGCCTACAAATGGAAAATAATTGGTAAAGGAAACTAGGATAGAATTTTTTGAAGTCAATTTTGGATTTTGTTTATATTGTAAGCGATAGGAAATGCAACTGCTGTAGGAGAACTACATACATATACGGACAGTATGAAGAATGAATTTTCTCTGTAATACGTTATGCGCTCTACTGGTGAGTTGAACATCAAATGTTGTACTCTACAAGACATACGGGAACCACTTATTTTGTTAGAGCACATTCCGTTGAAGTAGCGGTAGAACTGGGAAACACAAGCCACATTCTAACTTTCTTGTATGCTTTCGAAAACCTCAAAATAAACGAGCTTGACTATAAGCAGCAATGATATTGTAAAATTTTAACATGTTAGGAGGCAAACAACTCTTCAATTACATACATAATTAGTCATTACAACCCTTTAGTCAGGATTACGACCTAGTTTCTCACACCACTTATGTTGCGTGCATTAATTTTTATACATGAGTGGCGGGACCTACAGGGAAATTTTATTGGCAATTTGAATTTTACTTTCAGAGTTTTTACCAGAGATCTGCTGTGAGGAAGTCGCCGAAGAAATCTTTTTAGTGTTTAGTTTAGTTGGAGATGCCTGGCCTGGGGTATGAATTGAGGCCTCAGCCAACATGCTATCTACTAGACCACGGCGACTGCTGTCTCTTCAATGAAACACATCAAATTGTTGGCTTACAAAATCGTCAAACAGTACAAAGCCTAGAAAAGATTACAAATGCGACGGTGTAATAAGCTTTACTTGGAGCGGTACCCTGCCAAAAATGATTGCGACTGTGATTCTGCTCTCGCAAGAAGAAAAAATGGAAAAAAAATTTGCTGCTAACTTGATAACGTCACACATGCCAGATATGAATGTAGCTTCCCTTATTATAGTAAAGCTAGTCTATAGTAAGAAGTCGCCGTAGTCCAGTAGGTAGTGTGGTGGCTTATTAGACGTAAGGCCACGGATCAAACCCCAGTTCAAACATCAAAACGAAATATAAAAAATGTTTCTTCGGCGACTTCCTCTCAGCTGATTTCTGGCAAAAACTGTGAAAGAAAATAAAATTGCCATGAAAAGTTTCTCAAAGATCTGTCGTTCGGAGGCGATTTTAAACTGTAGGTCTCGCCGCTCATATATAAAATTAACACACACAACATGAGTGGTGTGAGAAGCTAGGCCGTAATCTTGACTGAAGGATTGTAATGGCCAATTATGTATGTAGTCTATAGTAAACAGCATATTTCTTGTCATGCCTAGGGTGCATGTTTGGCTTTAAGAGTGTTAAGAACTTTTTAGAAAGTATAGCCTGATTGTCTCCACACGAATTTTCATTGCAATCGCCTAACCACATTACCTGATCTAATCTATACGATAATAAATAAACCTAAAATCGATTTAGAATTAAAAAAGATCTACGAATTCTATGGTTAATTGTGTAATTGGCATTTGATTTTCTACTTCTAAGCAAAGGAAACATTTTCATTTGATAATTGAAATCCATTAATAAATATGACATCGTTAATTTGCATTCCTTATCAAAATCAAAGCATTTGTTATTAAGAACATTATAAATAATCCGGATTAAAAATATTCCTATTTTTATCAATGGGAGTAGGTGCTGTTCGATTTTTATTGCCATTCTTTATCTTCAAGTAGAACACATTGAATAAATATTTATGAACATCAATTATGTTCCCCAACAGAAAATATGAGTACCTTAAGTTTGATCATTATTATGAAATAAATGTCAAAGTTGCATACATACATACATAATTGCTCATTACAATCCTTCAGTCAGGATTACGACTTAGCTTCGGACCTACATTTTAAAGTCGTCTCCAAATCACACATTTTTCGTTAAACTTTTTCATGGCAGTTTTATTTATTCTCAGAGTTTAAGCCAGAAATCTCTTGAGAGCCAGTTTCCGAAGAAATATTTCGTTATGTTGTAGATGTCTGACCTGGGGTTTGAACCGTGGCGTCACGTCTAATACGTTAACACACTACGCCGACTATATTTAAGTAAAAATTAGATACGGTTATGTAACAATTTCTTTAACATTGTGGCATTCAAAAGAGATTATCAATGTCAATGTCAACTGAATATAAACTGTAAAGGCCTAGAAGGTGTTAGTATTGACATATTGACCTTAAATCTACAGTTGTGGAAGCTGTATGGCCAGAGCTTATGCTAAGAAGTTCTAGAACAATTGCTACATTTTTACCTTTTAAAAGCGTTTAAAATATGAGCTCGTAGATTGCAAATAAAATAAAAATAAATTTGTGCTTAGTTTTAATTAAAATTCTTTATTATTCGCACAATTCTGTGTGCCACTGTTTACAACTTGATGTAAACAACAACAATTGCTTTTCTTTGTTATTCCTCTGTTTATACACTTTGCGTAAACAATAACAATTACTAGACAATTGTTCGTTAGTCTTTGTAACGAAGACCTTCAAACCACGATTACTGTCTTCAAACGCACCGCGTCTATACACAAGTCTGACTGAACTTCACGTTTGGCTTTACAACATACAAGCAAACATAACTTAGGGTGACATGCCATAATACAGTCACACAGATAATTATAAAAATGATAATATATGGACAAGTCAACTGATTTTTGCTCCAAATTTTTTGTTTTCCGTCACAGCCGAACAAATAATATTTGTTCTCATCACTAAATATTACATTCGCCCAAACATCAGTTGACTTGTCCATATATTATTGGGTGAACTCCAATCGCGGCTTTTTTCTCGGCACTCGGCTGCGGAAACCGTCTTTCTCAAAACACTTCGAACTGTTTCGGAATGCACAATAACACTGTGATCACTTTCCGAGGTATTTCGTATTTCTATGGCTGTAGTCCTAGGATTTTTATCAACAATACCTTTTATATACCAGGCTACCCTTGGAGAAATTTTATACGAAATATACGTCGTACGTATAATTTTCTGTGGTGTCATATTGGTTTTAAGCAAACTGCAGTCACAAATTCATAGATTTTGAGAATCTTTTTTTTCTTTATTTAAGTAAATGTGTCGTTACAGACGCTAATGTAAAGAAATTTTAGATTAGAAGTTCATTACTTTTTAAAAAAATTATTTTTAGGGGGGGTACGTATAATTATCTGTGTGACTGTATGTTTACTTCTTTACTGTGTTGCCCTATTCATATCCGTACAGTTAAAAAACTTGTTTCTTTAATTCCATTCATAAATAAAATTTCTAATCATTACGTATTCGTTTTATACATACGATACATTTTTGTAGAGTTTTTTGTTTTTATATTTTAAATATCCCCCTCCATAAATTGTCAGCCATATTGCCTATGGCTGGCTTTATTTTTACGGGGATTTTTCTTTTTTTACTACAACTGAGTTGTAGTATTTGTCATGACGTTCATAAAATTTGCAAAAAACAAAAAGAAGACAAAAAAGCAGAATAAAAACAAAAAATAAAATTAAAAATAATTGTTATCTATCAATAAATTTTAAAGTATTGTTTTTTTTTCTTTAAATTTATTTTTATTTCATATCATTTCGTTCTGATTTCAGTTGTGTGGTGTGATTGAAGTTTTAATGGATCATAAAAACATTTTAAACAAGTGACCAGCTAAAGTTCAGTAGCGTCACTTTCTTTATTATTATTGAACACCATAAATCATGATAAACAAAACACGAGTTCTGCTGTTAATTTTTATTGTTTTTATTTTTATTTACTTTTTTTTTGGGGCAATTTAAAAAATAAAAAGTTTTATAAAAACATAAACAAATCAAAAACTATGAGATATTGTATTTTATATGTTCTATTCTATACAATATCTGATTGAAATACGAGGGTGTATTCAAAAAGTAAGGTTAACTTGTGAAATTTACTGTTAACAAAACATTGCTGGAATACATGAGACTGAACACTAATTTCGGCAAAAGGTCTAACTAAGAATATAGTTAAATAGGAAGAATTAAAAACGCTGAAGTACATACAGTGGACAGCAAAAGTCTTAGTACGGCAGTATATTTTAGCAATTTCATGAATTTTAGCCAAAAGTTTGTATACAAATTTATAGTTTACGTATTTATTTTATTAATTTATTTCTGTTTTATTATAAAATAAACAATTTTTTAATGCTTCTCATAAAACAAGAGAAAAATAAGGGAAAGTTTCAGATGACACCATAGGTACCCCACAGGAGAACCCTGAGTAAATTTAAAATTCAAGGGGCTAATATATGAAAATGTTATCAATTGTATTTAGTAGAATATCTCTTAAGGACAAGCCCTATATTTAATCCATTTGGAATTGAATGTACAAGTTTTGTTTAGTGTTTTCTGGTGGCATCATGAGCAAGTTTTTCAGTTGACTTTTGTTTGAGGTTTAGCGATTACGTACATGCATACATAATTGGTCATTACCACCCTTCAGTCAGTATTACGTTCTATTTTCTCACACCACTTATGTTGTGTGTGTTAATTTTATGTATGAGTGGAGGGATCTACAGTTTAACGTCGACTTCGAACGACAGATTTTTGAGAAACTTTTTCATGGCAATTTTATTTACTCTCAGAGTTTTTGCCAGAAATCTGCTGAGAAGAATTCGCCGAAGAAATACTTTTTGTATTTTTTGTTTTGATGTCTGGCTTGGGACTCGCACCCTGGCTTTACGTCTAATAAGCCAACACACTACCTACTAGACTACGGCGACTTCAGCGATTACGTAACCGTTCTTTCAAATGATCTCCTAAATAGTCTCTTGAAATCATATCGAGACTTTGTGCAAGAGTATTAAGCCTGTGGGGAGTTTTTTTATTGTCAAAATATATTGTCGTACTAAGACTTTTGCTGTCCACTGTACATATATAATTGCTCATTACAACCCCTTCAGTCAGGTTTACAACCAATGTAGCTTTTCAAACCATTTATGTTGTGTGTGGTGGGACCTACAGTTTAAAGCCGACTCCGAATGACGAATTTTTGAGAAGCTTTTCATGGCAATTTTATTTACTCTCAGAGTTTTTGCCAGAAATCTGCTGAGAGGATGTCGCCGAAGAAATATTTTTTTTTTATTTTCGTTTTGATGTCAGTCTTGGAGTTTCAACCGAGGCCTGAAGTCTAACAAGCCAACACACTACCTACTAGACTACGGCGTCATCAAAACACACTGAAGTAACCACTTTAAAACAGATTTAAGCTCTAAAGTTTTTCTCACAGCTGTCTTCAATTATCATGCTGCTTAGGTGGATCGCAGCCAGAAAAGTATTCAGTGATTATTCTAAAGAAATCGGCAACTGTCGGTATTGCACTTTAGATCAAACAGGCTTCGAACTAAGCTCCGTGCTAACCAAAGTCCTCTGCCAACTTATCCATTCCTACTTTCTTGCCAAGCAGTTCCAAAGGCTTCTATCCAGGACCATCTAGCCCCTCGGAGCACTTTGCTAAAAAAAAACTGCCGCCGCATACACAACCACTGCCATCACATGGATATAGGCTGGTGTTAAAACTATACTAAGTCAATGGTACAAATGTTCCCAGTGATTAATTTATTTATGGTGGTAGCTTCCTCAGCCTATTTTCATCAAGTTACTGCTGCATGATTCCAAGAATCTTCAAAATGATACCTTTCTATCAGAGAATGTTTTTTCAATATTAAATACGGCAATTTTGCTTGTTGACAACCCACCAGGATGAAAATAAGCTTCGTCCAAAAACATGATTTCTTTTTTTGCAAAAGCGACATTATCGTGCAGTTTCTCATTGGCCCATCTAGCGAAGCAAAAACGAAGCGTAAATCGATTCATTACGTTTAGGGGAGATAATATACAGAATTTTATGACAGAATAGAATGACATAAGTATTACCAGATTCGAAATAAGCGATGTTTCAAATTTAAACCGATATATGACCCACCCTATATTACAAAGAGAATAAATTTAAGCATGCTTCACAAGGTATGTCTGCCCTACGTGAACATTAGCCAGCATTTCCATTGTCCTTAAGGATGAGACACAGATCGGTCTATATCAGAGATCAGCAATGAGTACTCAAAAAGATGTGTAAAATCGAATCGATTCTTATACTTATACGCATTCATAATTATTTTAATATCATGGAACCTCTACTCATATTCAAAGTTTGAAGTACTCATCATACATCATACTTAACAACACGTATGATGTTGTTGATTTCGACTCTCCATAACTCAACATATACACGAAGCACAAAATAAGTCTGATTCGCGTACGAACACTAAAATACTCACTAAAAGGATGCGTGTTTGCTCTGCTAGCTGCTCTGTTTTTTTGCTTATGTGTCTTTTTTCTTTTATTGTAAATGCAACAACAACTAAGACTGTAAATTATTTTTCTAAAGTTCTGAATATAAAGGAGTAGGCTTATGAATCAAACATATTTCGTATGTATGGTATGAGTTTGATGTCAACGAAATATGCATACTCATTGCAACCTGTACTTATAAATCAACATTGTAGTGAGTACGAATGCATCAGAGTACATAGTTAAATTTCAATATTATTGACTCACTTATATTCAAAATTTCATGAGTTCTTATGCGTAGCGAAAAAACGATTCATTGCTGATCTCTGGTCCATAAAATAGAAAGGCTTACCTTCTGTAAACTTCCATTACACTTGTTGGACATAACCCCAATTATAGGTGGCCAATGAATACGTTACCACGCTATGTTGTTAACCAACCTCGTACATACAAATGTAATGACATTATTTCTGGTTAGACAATTCCAAACACAAAAAAAACACATTTTTTATATTGTTTACAGAGATAAAATATTTTTTTTTGTTCCTAAAACTAAATGGCAAACGTTGTATTGCATTCAAAAAAAATTGTTTATCATCTTCGGTAGTTTTAGACATCATAGCATGATGAGCTTAAAATCTCGTGTGGAATTTTTTTATCTCACACCCTACTCCAAGCAATAAGATATGAAGGGTTTAAATGGAAATATTTTTTTAATCCATGATTTTATTTACAAATTTTGTTCAAAAATTTCTTTTGTTTGTTTTTCCATCTACATTTAGACTGTATTCTGTGAAATTTTCATTGTTAAAATTGAAATTTTATTGGATTTGTAATACATCATGTTAAATTTCTTTTTTATTTTTTTTTTTGCTACAGTAATGGCATGCAAACAAAGAACATTATTTTCGGATTTAAAAATGTTGCTCTTCCTTTTGCTACTAAGTGCAGTAAAGGAATTGGCAAAAAAAAGAAAGAAAATTGTTCAGAAAAAGGAAACGGAAATAGTTGGGTTTCCAACTAAATGGGGTATTTGGTTTTTGTTGTTCATCCTTTATTTTTTCTTTCTTCAAACAAACGTACACGTACATATATGTTGTTTAACATTTCAAATGATGAATTTGAATTTATCTTTTTTGTTAGATTTTAAAATTGTTTTAAGATTTTTTTTGATACAAATAAACTTGAAAAACGAAATTATATTTGAGCATTTTTTGTTCCATATTGAGATCTAAAAAAAATATAACAGAACATGAAATAAAAGTACGAAATAAAATCAACATTTCTTATGTCTTAATGCAGATTTTTTATTGGATTTATATGTTGCCATACGGCACAGTGGCAAGGACAAGGAAATAAATTTCTTTCACTAACATATTCTCAGGAAGTCGCCGTAGTCTATTAGGTAGTGTGTTGGCTTATTAGACGAAAAGCCAGGGTTCGAGCCCCAGGCCAGACATCAAAACAAAATACTAAAAGTATATCTTCGGCGACTTCCTCTCAGCAGATTTCTGGCAAAAACTCTGAGAGTAAATAAAATTGCCATGAAATAGTTTCTCAAAAATCTGTCGTTCGAAGTCGACTTTAAACTGTAGGTCCCACCACTCATGTATAAAATTAACACACACAACATAAGTGGTGTGAGAAACTAGGACGTTGTACAATGGGTCAATTCGACCTCCGGGTACTGTACTTGTCTTAATTGACAAGTACACGTCCTTTAACATAACCTAACCTAACATATTCTCAATTAATAGTTTGTAATAGGCCCACTACATTACTCATTACTGGCTCTTTAAAGCGTCTGTACTTTACTGTACTGTACTATACTGTACTACTACAATAGAAAATGTTTTGACGAAATTAAGCAGCTTGTTTGTGCTCGTCTCCCTCATAAAGGACATCCTTCTTTGTTGATTCTATTTATTTAAAGCGGATTATTGAAATTTTTTTTTTTTGGAATGATACACACATACATACACACATAATTGTTCATTATAACCCTTCAGTCAGGATTGCGACCTAATTTCTCACACCACTTATGTTGTGTGTGTTAATTTTATACATGAGTGGCGGGACCTACAGTTTAAAGTCGACTCCGAACGACAGATTTTTTTTCGGCGACTTCCTCTCAGCAGATTCCTGGCAAAAACTCTGAGAGTAAATAAAATTGCCATGAAAAAGTTTCTCAGAAAATCTGTCGTTCGGATTCGACTTTAAACTGGGATCTACAGTTATCATGTATAAAATTTACACACAATATAAGTGGTGTGAGAAGAGACTGAAGGGTAGTAATCACCAATTATATATATAGGTGGGAATAAAAGTAAGCCTAGGGCAATTGAGCACATTTTATTTAGGAAAACAGTCTCAACTTATTTGATCAGGGCTTAAACAAATCGCGACTAAAATGATTCTTGATCTAAAGAAATTCATCTCTCATATTGACTGACGGGTGAGATATCTTTTTTCCTTTTTCAAAAATTTCTTTCATTGAGCTTGTTATCTGTCTTTCACCTTAAGTTCAGCTTTTTCCTTTTTTTTCGTCCTTTGTTCCCTTTTTTTTAATTTTATCTTTTATACCACTGTGCAGTACAACAAATTTTGTATGAGTTTACGGCAAAAGAGAGTGAAGTGCGTGTATTTTTTTTGTCTCTATTTCTGATGATGTTTGAATAAATTTTCAGCTCATTTAACAAGTGCATTAAAAAACAAAAGCAACAACAAAGAAAAAAACAGTGTGTGTTGATAGCAACATACATACATTGCTTGTGAAATATGAAGGAGAAAATTCTCTGAGCTAAACAAGAGAGCATGGTTAAAAGGGAGTTACAACGGCATTTTTGCTTTCTTTACTTTCCCTTTCTTTTATGTGTTTTTTTTTTGTTCCTAATATATTTATTATTGTTGCTGTACAAAGAGTGTATGAATATTTTTCTTTTGTTTTTGTATTGCAATCGTACACTTTATAAATTATGAAGCATATGTGTGTACATGTACGAGTATGTATGCGTGTATGCAGGAGTGAGAGCAAGAGTTAATGTTAAATTTTTTTGTTATTGCTGTGTGCTATAATTTAAAACTATTGCAGAAGAATTTCCAAATGTTTTAATGTTCAAACAGAATGTTTTAAGAGTTTTTCTTCTTTTCTAAATAAAACGTATTTTTTTTGGAGGCGAAGAGAAATGAAAATGAAACATGCAATGCTGCTCCCTAACACTAACACTACTGCTACTACTGCCATTACTGCAATAGTCTAGTAGTAGTAGCAACAACAATTTTCCGTTTAAATGTTATAAATGTTAATGATGTTGTCAGTTTAATGAGCTCATCTTATGTTATTTGTACTTGTGCTTCTCGTGCTGCTACTCTTTGCTCTTCTAATGCCACTGTTTGTTGCTATTGCTGTTGCTGTTTATTTCTATCGTTAATATCTTGTGTTTGCTGCTGTAAATTTTCTGTTTTTATTCGTCTTTTTTTTGCTTTTGGGTAAATGTTGTTGCTGCTGCTGTGATTTCCGACATAAGTGAACTTTTAAATGCAGATAAATTGAGTTTTTCTTTTCATTTCTTCTTCTTCTATTTCTCTCGAAATATTTCCATGAAGATTTTTGTCTTTTTTTGGAATTTTTGTGGATTCGTGAATTCAAATGTGATGCAATTATTTGTAAATGTTATTTTCCTAAAATGGAATTTAACTGGAAATTTAATATAAAAAATGAAAATTGAATTTAAAATGAATTTGCTTTTGAAAAGAAATTTTAAATGCACTTACTATACACACGCATGCAGCTTTTATTGAAGGTTTTAATTATTGAAGACGCCGTAGTATATTAGATAGTGGTAGGCTTATGAAACGTGAGGTTCAAACCCCAGGTTAGACATCTTCAACAAAACGAAATATGAACAAATATTTTTCCAGCGTAATAAAATTGCTATGAAAAGTTTCTCAAACATTTGTCGTTCGGAGTAGACTTAAACTTGTAGGTTCCGCCACTCATGTATAAAATTAATACACACAACATAAGTGGCATGAGAAGCTAGGTCTCAATCCTGACTGAAGGGTTGTGATGACCATATAATGTTAGTGAAGTTCAGTCAGTTTTGTGTGAAGACGCGGTGTGTTTGAAGAGAGTAATCGTGGTTTGAAGATCTCCGTTACATACAAGATCTGTCATACTATTGTCTAGTAATTGTTATTGCTTATGCATAGTGTGTAGAGGAATAACAAACAAAGCAATTGTTGTTGTATACATCAAGTTGTGAACAATGGCACACAGAATTGTGTGAATAATAAAGAATTTTAATTAAAACTAAACTCAAATTTATTTTTATTTTTTTTTGCAATCTATGAGATCATATTTTAAACGTTTTTAAAAGGAACAGTATGTATAAAATAGTTAGTAAAGTTTTCTTTTTTAAGTCGCCTAAGCTTAGAATCGTTTGTGCAGCTCTGTAGATAAACTTTCAAGTTCTCTTTTTTATCTTCAGCTACTACGAATTTAAAGTCCTTTATTTTTATAATTTTCAATTAAATTTTTGTTTTAGGAAAACCAAGCTTACCAAGCCTTATTTAAGCTTTTCTGTAGAAAAATATCCTTTTTTTCAAAAATTTATAGTTATTGCAATTGTTGTTGTTGTTGTTTGTGCCTTACTTTATTGAACACTTCTATTTTATGCTATTTAATTGGAGCCAAAAGCAAAACTACATATAAATTGGTTTTCAGGTCAGGTCTATAGAATTTTTTTTAATTGTTTTCACACATTCATTCATTCTTTCATTTAATTTATGAACATTCAAATCTTTATGACCTATAAATTGCAACAAAAAAAAAAATGAAATAAAAATAAAAACCAGACTTTTTTCTCCAAGTAATATTCTAAAAACACTTCTGCAAAGCAATCCATTTTAAGAAGAAAAAAAAAAAACAAAAACAAAAAGAAGGCTTTTAAAGCCTTTTTCCAATTAAATTTTTTTCTTGTATTGCACTCAGGAGATAGCAAGCAGTGTATTGGCTTTGGTAAAGTATATTGCTGGGAGGACTATAGGAAATAGTGTTTATTGAATGAGTTGCCTTTAAAAAAATAGTTTCCTTTTTTGCTCTCAATAAACTCTGTATCGGCCACTAAAAAATGTTTCTCCTATACTTACAGTATAATCAATAGGCCTCCTATTGCCAAAGAAATAAATACTCACCCTCTCCTATATATGTATACATGCAACTATAATTCACACAATAATTAAATTGTTTAAACACCGTTATTTAAAGTTTTTACTCAAAGTACTTTTAAATGTCTGCGTGTAATATCCATCAAGATGTCGTCGTTTTTAAATTGCAATTAAAAGACAGCGTAAATACTTTCCATGATAAATTAATTTCAATTTCAATTTCAATTTCAGTTTTATTTTATTTTTTTGTTTTAAAAGAATCAGAAAACTGAAATTCAAGTGTTATAATAATATTAACATACGCACTCGCAATCACTCGCACTCTGTCGCACACTCACACCAATCAACGAAATGAGATTATTTAAATTGTTTAAATAAAAAAGTAATTAAAAAAGATTGGTTTAAAAAAAAAAAAATTAAAACCAAAAAGAATTGAGAAAACATATTAGGTGTTTAAATTAAAATTGTGTAATTCACAATAGGTGTCGTAGAACGCTAAGAAGATTGGTTTTTGGGTATTTTAACAAATCTTTAGTATATGACCCAAGTAAGTATATAGCACTTTAATACCCATCATATGTACCGTTGTACCGAATCGTGAGCATAGTTTGAATCAGGCTGCCTTCCAAAATGTATCAATACAAAGTTTGTATGCAGTTCTACTTCTGTATATAAACTATGTAGATATGCAAAGTAACCAAACAATGCATCAACTATGAACCCAATGCCTGATTGCGAAAAATACACATTGACGACGTTTTGAAATAGAATACATTGTGTATATTTTGTACAGCGGCATTATGAAACACGATACTTTGTTCAAACACAAAGCAACTGACATTTTGGAAGGCAGCCTTAGTGATCAGTAATGAATCGTTTTTTTTCGATACTCATAAGCACTCATGAAATTTTGATTATAAGTGAGTCAAAAAGTATAAAATTTAAATATGTACTCTGATTCATTCATACTAAACTACAACGTTGATTTATAAGTACAGGTTGCAATGAGTATGCGTACAACGTTGACATCAAACTCATATCATTCGAAATATGTTTGATTCATAAGCTTCATAACTTTAGAAAAATAAAATACAGTCTTAGTTGTTGTTGCATTTGCAACAAAAGAAAAAAGGCACATAAGCAAAAAAGACAGAGCAGCAGGCAGAGCAAACACACATCCTTTTAGTGAGTATTTTAGTGTTCGTATGCGGTACATATTTATTTTGTGATTCCTGTATATGTTGATCTATGGAAAGTCAAACTCAACAAAATCATACGTGTTGTTAAGTATGATGTATGATGAGTACTTCAAACTTTGAATATGAGTAGGGGTTCCATGATATTAAAATAAGTACGAATGCATATAATGTATAATGAATTATGAGTATGATTCGATTCTACTCATCTTTTTGAATACTCATTGCTGATCTCTGGTTAGAATGAAAAAAATGTCATTCCTTGGCTAACTGCTCTGAGCAAGAGACAGGACTTGTTTGTCCACAGCGTTGAGTTGACTTAATCCTAACCCATTGAGGACGAAAGAGTTTGTCCACAAGATACATTACCTAATAGGATGTCATACTTGTTGGCTAGTATGCTTCGCTTGATTATGGAAGAAGTTGCTTGGCGGAGAAGGTGGCAGAGATCATCTGTCACTTAATGTACCAGTGTCTAGCAGTCGCCTAAATACATGCAAGATTGCTAGGAACTCTATTCTTATCATCCCTGATGGATGTGTCAGGTGAAATTTTGGATAAAGGTATTGTGTGTGGCTTATAAGTTAATCGTCTTTTAATTGAATGGATTGTGGAGGAATAACAGTCCTAATGATATTGGCCGAAGTGTTAACCTTACTGGTTTTTGTGTGTGTAATCCAGATGAACAAAACATGTCTTTTCTTTCAATGTAGGTTAGGTTAGGTTAAGTTAGGTTAGAGGACGTGTACTTGTCAATTAAGACAAGTACAGTACCCGGAGGTCGAATTGACCCATTCTACAATGTCCTAGTTTCTCACACAACTTATGTTGTGTGTGTTAATTTTATACATAAGTGGTGAGACCTACAGTTTAAAGTCGACTCCGAACGACAGATTTTTGAGAAACTATTTCATGGCAGGTTTATTTACTCTCAGAGTTTTTGCCAGAAATCTGCTGAGAGGAAGTCACCGAAGAAATACTTTTTGTATTTTGTTTTGATGTCTGGCCTGTGGCTCGAACCCTGAATTTACGTCTAATAAGCCAACACACTACCTACTAGCCTACGGCAACTAACCGTATATTAATTGAATGGATTGTGGAGGAATAATGGTCTTAATGATATTGGCCTAAGTGTCTACCTTACGTGTTTTTGTGTGTGTAATCCAGTTGCTAGATTCATCAAACAGATGAACAAAACATGTCTTTTCTTTCAATGTAGATTCCACAAGATCATCTTCCTATTCACGATTTTCTGCTGTAGTTTTGGCCTTTATTTTAAATTGCACAGTTTTAGTTCACGAAGTATAGTTCATTTTGAGGAGTTCTTTGGTTGAACATGGTTTTTTAAGCCTGAAGGATTCAATTCCTTTTGTCCGCATTTTGTGGAAGCATCGTCTTGGAATGCATTTTTAATTTAAAAACATCCAATAAATTTTAAATTTAATTCATATACTTAAAGCATTAACACCAATGTCAACAGATTTTTATGGCACAAGTGGAGGAGGAGCAGTTAAAAATGCGGGGGACTTAAATTTATTTTTAATGTTTTTTTTTCGTTTCATTTTTGTCCTGATTAATTAATTTTGCAAATGTAAAATGCGTGTTTAAAAGTTTTTATTGTTTTATTTTTTTTTTATTTTTTTTTGTACACAATCATTTCAGGATATTTTATTACATACAATAATACATCCTTGTAAGTTGATATAAATCAGCAGTTTCGTGTTCATAAATTTAATCTTTTGCTTTTCGATGGCTGTTCATATCATATCCTTCCATTGTTTTTTTTCATAATGTTTTTCATCACTTTTCCCATAATTTTCCGTTATAAAGTTATTTTTTTATTTTTTGTTCACTTTTAAATTTATTTTTTAATTATGATGATTTTTATACAATTTTTTCATTCATTGTTTGTTATTGTTGTTGCTGTTGTCTTTCGACATTCATGTGTCATTTATTAAACAAAACGTTATTAATGGTATTGTGTGTCTGATAAATAATACATAATTATTTAATTATAAATAAATGTGTAGTAGACAACATTATCATACGTACATCCATACATAAGTATATAGTAAGTATATGTCTATACATATGTGTACAATACATACATATGTATGTATGTGTGCAAGTATGTGTTGTGTAAGGGTGTATATGATACTTATGCAAATGCATGAATGCCAAAACTTATAACCGCCATTATACTGTGAAAACTTCAGGGAATGGAAAGATAGAAGCCAAAAGATAGAGCGTAAACGGCTGATGGTTCGATGTGCCTGTAACTCACGTCAGAGATCACCAATGAATCGTTTTTTCATTACTCATAAGCATTCATGAAATTTTGAATATAAGTGAGTCAACAATATTGAAATTTAATTATGCACTCTGAATCATTCGTACTCACTACAACGTTGATTTATAAGTACAGGTTGCAATGAGTATGAGTACAACATGTTGACATCAAACTCATACCATTCGAAATATGTTTGATTCATAAGTCTACTCATTTAGATTCATAACTTTAGAAAAACACTTATAATACTTATAAAATTTACAGTCTTAGTTGATGTTACATTTACAACAAAAGAGAAAAAGACACATAAGCAAAAAAGACAGACAGAGCTGCAAGCAGAGCAAACATACAACATTTTAGTGAGTATTTTAGTGTTCGTACGTGGATTATATTTATTTTGTGTTCCGTGTATATGTTGAGTTATGGAGAGTCAAACTCAACAACATCATACGTGTTGTTAAGTATAAATATGATGAGTATTTCAAGCTTTGAATATGAGTAGAGGTTCCATGATATTAAAATAAGTATGAATGCGTTTAAGTATCAGAAATTAAGAGTATGATTGTATTCTACTCGTCTTTTTGAATACTCATTGCTGATCTCTGGGTTGTATTGCAAGTCGAAAAACGATGATGATTCGATGTAGCTGTAACCAAAGTTTCAATTACATTGCCTTGAATGATGCCAACAGTAGAAAGACCAGTCAAGTTATTCCGCGACGCTGTTTGAAAGGTCTATTTTCCGTTCCCGTGATAAAGAACGATTAACTAAAGAGTAGCCACGTAGCAGATCATAGCACGAAGTAATATCGTATGAAAGTTGATGTTGGTGATCATGGTCTGTGTAATGCTTCTGGTTCTTTATTCTCTCTTTTCTACTTCCTCTTCTTTTTCTCTATCTGCACCTTTTTCTCTATCTCCCCTTTAGGACGTTGTACCAAGGGTCACCTGGACCTCCGGGTACTGTACATGTCTCATTTGCCAAGTAAACGTCCTCTAACCGAAACATAAACCGAAAATGGTAGGTGTTAACCGTCGACGATTGTGTAGCCAATAGTGACGTCTGGTACCGATAGAAGTTCCCAGCTCTCATGAAAAAAAAACGTAAGGACATATTCATGATGGTACCATTGCTAGCGGATTTATACTCGCTATCCATTGATTTGTTTTGAGGGTAAAAATTAAAAGGCATACCAATACCAGATTCCTTGATGTTTTGGCTTCTGTCCTCCTTTTATCCTTCTAATCAGTTTCTAAACGAAACCCACAACGAGAAAACTCTAGACTGCTTTCCTTATGATCCAATACGTAGATAGGCTGGTTTACACTTTTTGGGGGGACATGCTGACCTCTATGCTGATAAATGGCGGCAGTCTTTCAATAAGGAGCGAAGGTA
Source organism: Sarcophaga subvicina (assembly GCA_936449025.2). Taxonomy (NCBI): domain Eukaryota; kingdom Metazoa; phylum Arthropoda; class Insecta; order Diptera; family Sarcophagidae; genus Sarcophaga; species Sarcophaga subvicina. The sequence goes on along the minus strand of OW388084.2, from coordinate 110,176,980 downwards.
TTCTGTATAGAGTCTTGCCTAGCATACCTAAGGTAGGCTAACGTTTGTCGGAGTGGAAGATGAGTGATATAAATACATACAACCCTTCAGTAAGTATTACGACCAAGCTTCTCACACCAGTTATATTGTGTGTGTTAATTTTATACATGAGTGGCGGGACAAACTGTAGGTCGTTCCCGAATGACGGATTTTTGAGAACATTTTCATGGCAAATTTATTTTTATTCTCAGAGTTTGTGCCTGAAATCTGCTGAGAGGCAGGCAGTAGCCGATGAAATATTTGTTCATATTTCGTTTTATTGAAGATGTCTGACCTGGTGTTTGAACCATGGGTTTAGGTCTAATAAGCCAACATACTACCTACTAGATTACGACGACTGGAAGATGAATATTTGCTCGAAATGTCAGCCAGAAGGTCGGAAGGTTTAGGGAGACTGGTTTTATGACATTATGGTATGACTGATTTGATTCCATTTAAGGCCTTTAAACGGTGGTTATAAGGGACATAAGCGAAGAAACTTCCAATGACGAAGCGAGATTATTCCCAATTTCTCTGTCTCTTTGTCGCAAGCTATATAGACATTGTTACTCATAATCTTTATCAACAGGCGACTTTCATTTATATTGGAAGGAGCTATGGAATCCCTAGTATTTCCAATTGGTTGTGTAACTCTATCTTAGACAAATTCTTTTGGTCCCTTAAAACTATATTGAAAGACACCTTCTTTATTTACGGAGGATATCATATGAATCATTTGTTGGGTCTCGATGGGCAAGTAAGAGACAAACTAAATTGCTCAATTTTCAATAAATATTCTGAGAAGGCCATTTATCTATTCTATATGGTTTTTACTGTCATTTTATGGAAACATTTTTAGTCATTTATTCATTCGTTCATTTATGTCTCCTGTCTGCGTTTAAGTGCAATTAAAAAAATTGTTTTTTTTTAATAAAGATGAGGCATAAGATTAAATGCTATTTTTGCTTTTATTTTTTAAATCTTTTTTTTGTTTTTTTATTTGTTTATTAAACAGCATAAAAGTGCAATAAATATTAATTGAGATTAATGTGATTTTTTTCGCTTAAAATTAAAATAAAACTGAATGATAGTCAATCATTGTTAACAAAAAAAGGCAGAAACTCAACAATTCTTTTGAAAATTATTGAAATTTTGGATTTTTAATAAAAAAATATTGAAATTAATACGATTATTATTGTGTAGAGATGCTAGAGTATTGCCAAAAGACGATCTATTGCTCTGTGCTTAATTTGCCAAGGCTTTTCGATGCCAGTAAGGATAAGTCCGTGACTAGTATTTGATAAGTAGCCAAGTGTTTTCCTTTGCGATGCATTAACGTCTTTTAGGTTTGAAGTACATGTTCTGCCGAAAAATTCTCTTTATTACAGAATCAAAATTATAGGCTGGAAGTGAATTCTATTTCGAATAAGTATTGTTACGTTTTAATCTTTTTAAAAATGTTTAAAATATAAGCTCGTAGATTGCAAAATAAAAATAAAAATAAATTTGTGTTTAGTTTTAATTAATATTCTTTATTATTCACAAAAATCTGCGTGCCACTGTTCACAACTTGATGTAAACAACAACAATTGCTTATCTTTGTTATACCCTTTGCATAAACAATAACAATTACTAGACAATTATTCGACAGATCTCTTTAACGGAGATCTTCAAACCACGATTACTCTCTTCAAACGCACCGTGTCTTCATACAAGACTGACTGAACTTCATTAAGTCACTCGCCCGCTTTGTCTTGCCTTTTATATGGTAGGGTAAACAGTCTGTTGAATGTTCTTGAAGGCGAAAGTTCTTGACTTCGTCTTCTCGAAATCTCTATAAATGTAAACATTATTGTTTACGTTCATTATTGTGGTTTTGTTGGTGGATTTTTGTTTACTTGTTTACCATTTTTATACTGGTGTATGTTGTTGTATTTTTGTTTACTTGTTTACCATTTTTTAATGCTGGTTTTTGTTGTTATATGAAGCAGTACGATAATTTGTAAACAGGTTTGTTTACTGAATTGTTTTGTTTTTATAGCTTTTGTTTATAGTTTTAATGTTAAGCGATGTAAAAGCAAAACACCAGTATCTAGATCTTTCATTTTCGTAACAATATGTTCTGCCGAATAGTTCTCCTTGTTACAGAATGAATTTTTTGAATAAGTATCCTTTGAGCGTACGATGCCTGGGTAGTTTAAGGCATCACGATTGATGTTAGGTCAACCACACTTGTAGTTTAATTGCAGCGTGGTAATCAGCCATCCAGTGCATCTGGGCGGCATCTTTTTAACAATGTTTTTGAACTAGTTTTTGTTTTGCATTTCTTTGCATATTTAATTTAATTTGAAAACAATTTCTCTTTTCTTTGTTTAGACATTCTTTGTTAATTACCACCCTTTTTCTTGTTTGTATTTTCAAACACTCTGTGTATACATAAGTATACAAAGTGTTAACAAAACATAAATACAAACTACAATTGTATTAGTGAAAGCATTAGAAAAGGAATCCAAAAAGAAGCGTAAATGCTAAAGTAGTAGAGAACAAACTAAGAAATAATTACTATTTGTTAACAACTAAAACAGAGTGGTAAATGTTTAAATAACTACGACAATACAACAAAAATAAAAGTGTCCTAAAATATGCAAAAAAAAAAAAAAGAAGCAAACTGTAGCCAAACTCATAAAAAAAGTGAAACTTGTTAAGAAAAATTGAAGAAAAAAGAAAAACTGGCACAAGTTTTTTTTTAGTCATTCCATGAGATTATTTTCTTATTTTATTCCTTTTCTTTGCATTCTACTTGTTCTTCTTCTTCTTTCGTGGCTTTAAGTATTTGCTTAGTCATTTTAATTGGTTAATTACAGTACAAAGAATGAAAAGAAAAACGTAGAAGAAAAAACTTCTCTTCTGAACTCTGAAGTGAGCTAAAACAACCGACTAAGTTTAGTCGAACTTTAAATAGAGAAACTTAAACTGGGCAAACAAGCAGCAACAGAAGAAGAATACGAAGAAGACTTTGTTTTGCTTTTCAAGGACATCAAGTATGATGGCAATTGTTAGACGAGGGTTTAATTTAAAAGCAAAAGTAAAAAGTATGCCACTAAAAAAAAGGCACAACAGCTGCGCTCTCTCAAAACCAAACTAATTGTTGAAAATGTTGTTAGAAAAACTAAATAAAAACCAGAAGGAAGGGGACGTAAACTAAACTAAAGTGTAACTGCAAACAAACATATGAATGAATTGGGTTAGAAGAATAATGCTTAGAAAACAAAAGCAAAAACTAAAACAAATTGAAATAGAAAAAGTAGAGAAAAAAGTGTACAATTCCCCTTGAACTTAAATAACGTACTTAACAAAGCTGTATTATTAGCTGATTCAGTGGCTGTAATAAGAGCAAGTTCTTCTTGCTCTCAGTATAAGTATAATAAACTTAAACTTACACATATGCTTTCACTTACCAACACCAACACCATCCCCACCACTACAGCCACCACTACTACTTGATAATGTCTTTTTCCTTATTTATAATACGAAACAGCTGCTGTTGTTTTGTTCTTTACACACGCAGCTCTCTTCTGCATGCATTATTCTTAGAAGAAAAGCATGGAGAGTATCATTTTTTTCTTAACTTGAAGGAAAGTAGTTTTGTCTTGCTCCTCCTCCTTTGTTTTAAGATTTTACAACAGTAAACTAAGCTGTATTTTAAGTAACAAGAGAAATTAAGAAACTTAGTCTGAAGGTTAAGTGGTTGTTAAGCTAATTTAGGGTTACACATGGCGTATAAGTAATAATATACATACGGCTTTCTCAATTATTTATAAATCATACGTCTAGTGGGGCATAGTAAAATTGAAGGCCGAATAAAATGGGGAAACTGTTCTTTTTTTAAAAAATGTTTTGCAATGTTTAAAATTTAAATATTAAGGACAGAGACGAAAGGAATTTATATTTTAAACTATGACATGAACCGATGTTGAAGGACGATTACCTTAAGCGGCTGTTTCAAATAAAAAAAAAAAATTAAAAATTTTGTCTTGTATTCTAAAGGGTGTTTTTTTTTATAGAGGCATATAACTTTAAGTTGCGATAAAACAACAATGGATTTTTTGATTGACATGAATTTTATTTATCCGAAAGATAATCTTATGGCATTACATTCTAAATATGATTTCTGGCATATGACCGCCACGGCTGGCGCGGATGTAGTCCAATCTGGACGTCCAATTTTCGATGACTTTTTCCAACATTTGTGGCCGTATATCGGCAATAATACGGCGAATGTTGTCTTCCAAATGGTCAAGCGTTTGTGGCTTTACCGCATAGACCAATGACTTTACATAGCCCCACAGAAAGTAGTCTAGCGGTGTTAAATCGCAAGATCTTGGAGGCCAATTCACAGGTCCAAAACGTGAAATTAGGCGGCCACCAAACGTGTCTTTCAATAAATCTATTGTGGCACGAGCTGTGTGACATGTTGCGCCGTCTTGTTGAAACCACATCTCCTGGACATCATGGTTATTCAATTCAGGAATGAAAAAGTTAGTAATCATGGCTCTATACCGATCACCATTGACTGTAACGTTCTGGCCACCATCGTTTTTGAAAAAGTACGGACCAATGATTCCACCAGCCCATAAAGCGCATCAAACAGTCAGTTTTTCTGGATGTAACGGTGTTTCCACATACACTTGAGGATTACCTTCACTCCAAATGCGGCAGTTTTGTTTGTTGACGTAGCCATTCAACCAGAAGTGCGCTTCATCGCTAAACAAAATTCGCTTATGAAAATCGGGAACAACGGTAATCTCGCTTTGGGCCCATTCGACGGATCTACGCCTTACTTGATGATCGTTTGGCTTCAATTCTTGCACGAGTTGGATTTTGTAAGCACGCAAACCAAGATCCTTCCGCAAAATCTTCCATAAAGTGGATGGACACAGATCCAATTCCTGTGCTCGATGGCGGATGGACTCATTCGGGTTTTCCTCAATGCTACGCTCTACAGCAGCAATAGCTTCTTCTGTACGCACCGTACAGCGTCTCTGGGGATGCGAGTTATCAATAAGAGTAAACGTGGTGCGAAAACGTTCCATGGTTAATCGAATTAACTGCTATGATGGACGATTTTGTCGACGATAAAATGGTCGTAGTGCGCGATACGTTTTCCGCACAGAACCATTATTTTAGAAATAAAATTGCACTATTTGCAAGCGTTGTTCAGGCGTGAGTCTATTCATGATGATTTGCCAAACCAAACTGAGAATAAATCACTTGACAGCTGTTAAATCGGTCGCCATCTTGAAAAGTAATGCCAACTTAAAGTTCTATACCTTTATAAAAAACACCCCGTATAATGACTTCAAAAATATATAAGTAGCGCGGTTAAAGCCAAAATTTTGTTTTTTATGAATTAAAGGCTGCATTAGGCAAAATGAGAATGATACTTTTCAATTAAATATGCACTAAGAACCCTAAAAGTATACTATGCTGTAACAAATTATAACCAGAAGATCATTAGTTTCTTTAATTACGAACAAATTTTTCTTTTCGATTTCTTCTTCTTAAAAAACCGTACCTTTCGTACATTTTTGTTTGTGTTTATTGCTTAAAAATAGTGTTTAAAAATTCCTGTGGTAGAGCTAGAAAATAAATTTTTATTTTTGTTACCCTAAAAGCATGCTTTAAAAAATTTATAACATGAATTTTATATTTTATTTAACCACTACAAGTAATTAAGAAGCACATCCAAAACAAACCAATTTCGTTTTAAACTTAATTTATTGCTACAACAGCACACACACACACGTACAATCTTACTCGTAGACTCTTTAAAACATTTTAACAAGGCTTTGTTGGTATTTTATTGAATATTTTCCACACACACTAAATAGTTGTACGAAGTTCTTCTGCTCTATTGACTCAGCCATTTAAACTCTTCTCTTTTTGCTCTTTTCCCGTTTGCTATCTCTGTCTAGCTAACCAACATTAACTCATTCTTTTGTTTGAGTTATAGAAATAAACACACACACACATACATACATACTTATTTGCTAGCATTGTACGTGTATTTATAGCAGAGATAGAGTTCTCTCTTTCTCTTGTTCTCTGCTCAGTTTATATACGATATTGATCAAAGACTGTATGGATGTATATGTATGTATGTATTGATATTTGTGTGCTTTTGCTCAATTGTGTGTAACAACTCAATTGAATGTTTTGTCGCTAAACATTTAAAATCCTTTTAAAAGAGTCTTTCTTTTGGTTGTAAAATCCTCCTTCATTGCCAATACCTGTGTGTGTATGTATATATATATGTCGTTAACGCCTTTAACTATGCTTTAAAATGTGTTTGAACAAAAAATGAAAAAAAAAAACACAAAGAATCAACACAATGTTCCTGCTATGCTCCCTTTATGTTGCTTTATACGCCCTTTTAGTTGTCAGTCGTTTTTGTCTGTTTTTTTCTATTTTGGTTTAGAGTGGCAAAATGAAAGAGTTTAGCAAATAAAATTTAATCTGGCGTAAAACTTTAAATAGCATACTATCTGTCAATATGGAGGGGATAAAATACCAGAGGATAAAAGCAGAACAAATATGTTTCATTTAATATTGTTACGTTTTTACCATGGAAAAATGTTTAAAATATGAGGTCGTAGATTGCAAATAAAATAAAAATAAATGCATGTTTAGTTCTAATTAAAATTCTTTATTATTCGCACAATTCTGTGTGCCACTGTTCACAACTTGATGTAAACAACAACAATTACTTTTCTTTGTTATTCCTCTGTTGCATAAAGAGTAACAATTCTAGACAATTATTCGACAGATCTTTGTAACTGAGGTCTTCAAAACACGATTACTCTCTTCTAACACACCGCGTCTTCACACAAGTCTGACTGAACTTCACGTTTGGCTTTACAATATACAAGCAAACATAACTTAGGGTGACATGCCATAATATGTTTACTTCTTTACGGTGATATTCAAAAGATTACTTTCTTCAAACCCACCGTGCCTTCACACAAAACTGACTGAACTTCACTAACTCAGTCACCTGCTTTGCCTTGCCCTTTATATGGCAAAGTTAACAGTCTGATGAATGTTCTTGAAAGCGAATGTTATGACTTCGCCTTCTCGAAATCTCTATACATGTGAACATCGTTGTTTACATTTATTGTTGTAGTGTTGTTGCTGTATTTTTTGTTTACTTGTTTATAATTTTTTATGCTGGTGTTTGTTGTTATATTTTTGTTTACTTGTTTATCATTTTTTTAATGCTGGCGTTTGTTGTTATATTAAGCAGTACGGTAATTTGTAAACAGGTTTCTTTACTGTATTATTTTGTTTTGTAGCTTTTGTTTATAATTTTAATATTAAGTAATGTAAAAGCAAAATACCAGTATCTAGATTTTTCATTTTCCTAACAACGTACGTACGTAATTTGTCGTTACAACCCTTCAGTCAGGATTATGGACCTAATTTCTCACACCACTTATATTGTGTGTGTTAATTTTATACATTAGTAGCGGGAGCTACAGTTTAAAGTCGACTGCAAACGACAGATTTTTGAGAAACTTTCCATGGCAATTTTATTTACTCTCAGAGTTTTTGCCAGAAATCTGCTGAGAGATAGTCGCCGAAGTAATACTTTTTGCATTTTATTTTGATGTCTGGCCTGGGGCTCGAACCCTGGCTTTTCGTCTAATAAGCCAACACACTACCTACTAGACCACGGCGACTTCATAACAACATTTAAGTTTTTTAGATTGAAAAAAAGAAAAGAAAACTGAACGAAATGATCTAAAAGAGCAGCTAATGTTTTGAATATTCAATTGATTCTAAAATAATTGATTAGGTTTACAGCACATTTTTTCATTTTCCTGACTTACCTTAAGATCATTATAAACCTTCTTTTTGACAGCATTTCTGATGTTCTGTACTTATATTTCCAATAGAAATTTGGAAATTCTATGGGCATTGAAAATTTCTGGGAAAAAAATTTCTCTTTAAAATGGCTTTTTTCCAGAAAACTATTTTAGTAAACAGAAAATACTTATAATCCTTTTTAGTTACGTGTTTCTATTTAAATTTGATTGTTTTCTTCCTTTTTAAAATTTTTATTGTTTACCATGTTTTTGCCATTAATTTTCTATTTCAACCTTATTTTCTTTTTTTGGTGCTCCTTCAGGTTCCTTAAGTGGAAGTATTTTTTTTGTGGTTCATATAGGAAAACAACAACAATAACAACAAAATTTTTTAAAACGATAACAATTTTTGTGTGGTTTTAGTTTGGATTTTTTTTCAATTTTTTTGTTTTTCTACTCTTTTCCTAAAATTTCACAATCTGAAGAAGCACAAGAAACAGCATCAGTAGGAATAGCAGTAACAACAACAACAAAAAAAAAATATTAAGATATAATTACCACAGATAACATTTACTGAACGTAGACAAAAACCAAAAAAAGTAAAAAGGAGAGAAAAAAAGAACACATAAAAAAGTATAAACTATTCCTTGGCTTTTTGTGATAATTGTCCCAAAACAGCCACTGGCTATGATGGCGGTGGTCTGTGGCAATAGATGAGATGGTAATGGTTGCTAAAAAGCAAACCAAACCAAAGTAGACGACGTGACTGTTTTAATAAAATTGCATTTTGGGATGGCACTTTGGCAAACGGGATTTGTCTTTATTAGAGAAGAACAATTTTTGAGAGAAAAAAAAATGAAAACCAAAACGAAAGTAGGAATAAATTTTATTTATAATTTTTTAAGGATTATTTAAATATAAAAACATACAAAAAAGGACAAAAAATAAAAGAAAAATAAAAAATAATGAATAAAATTAAGTTATTTAAACTACTAATGAGTAGAAGGAGGGAGTAACAACATGATTAAAAGGGCCAAAAAAACTTTACTTTTTTTCGGGTGCAACAGTTAATTAAGTTTTAAACAAAAAATAAATACCAGTAATAAAAAATTAGGTTATTGAGAAGAATTTAAAATAGTTTCGTTTTTAGTTTACAAAAGCTGGTTAAAAATTTTGGGAAAAAATCAGGAGGAGTACAAGTTTTTTTATTTAAGCTCTCAAACACTCAGCATTGAGTACCACGCAGGAGAATATTTGTTCGTAAAAGTTATAAAAAAGACGTGGGCATCCAGATGAAGCTGTTTTTATTTTTATGAGAAGTAAATACTAATCTACTGTGGAATGTCGAATAAAATCGGTACAACGGGAAACGGTGGGGCAAATGCGTCTCAGTTGAAATTGTTATGAATTATATGAAAATAAAAAGAATCCTGTTGTCAAAGACTGAAAATTTATGTGGAAGAAAAAAGTTTAAAGTGTTTAAGGCGTTTTTGGCAACAAATTGCGGTCTCCGAAGTCCAATAGATGCTGTGTTAGCGGATTTCTACCTCCTCTTGTCAATCTTCCTTTATCGTAAAAGCAGTTTATGTAGCCTATAATGCTACCCTACCGACAGTTTGGAAGCAGAGTTAAGTTTTAGTTCCCTGACTGTATATTAGTAACATATCAGTTAAATAGATATTAAGACTCATATTAGTCTGCTGCCTAATTACATTAGGTACCGACGGTAGTCGCCGTGGTCTAGTAGGCTAGGTTAGGTTAGGTCGGAGTGGTAGCTCTGTTATCACTAAGCTCACTTGAGCACGCATAGCGGCCCGTTGTGATGCCACGGGTGAACGCAGTCCCTGTACTAACTAAGTTCCACCAACATGAGGGAAAAGGAAGAAGTTGGTCAGCGCAAGGGCTGCACGGTCTAGTAGGCAGTGTGTTGGCTTATTAGACATAAGGCCACGGTTCCAGCCCCAAGTCAGACATCTCTAAAAAAACAAAAAATTAAAAATATTTCTCTAAACTGTGAGAGTAAACAAAAAATTGCTATGAAAAAATCTCTTAAAAATCTGTCGTTCGGAATCGACTTTGAACTATAGGTACTGCCACTCATGTATAAAATTAACACACACAGAACTTAATTGGTGTGAGAAGCGAGGTCATAATCCTAACTGAAGGGTTTTAATGACCATTTATGTATATATCTATGTATGTAATATATTCATATCTCTTCAACTATTGACTTTGCTTAAAAGTTCAATGTATGTGTGCCCTTTTTTAAGGGCTCTGTCATGAGGGACAATGTGTAAAAATTCTTGAATCATTTAGTCTATCTTAATTAGTCTGTCTTAATTTGGTTCTTAAGGTTTTTTGAGCATGATTCGTAGTTTAAACTCCTGATTGTAACTACTCTTCTTCAGATGCATCCAAATGGGTATTCATGAAGTGCTTAGCTCCTTAGCATAATGTGTTGAATTTTTAGCAGATGATGTAAATCTAAAGTATCAAACATAACCTAATATCACGCAGATGTATAATTGCTTTCTACTACAACTTAAAGTTTATGCCTATTTTTTGCAATTTTTTTTACCATTAAAAAGTGCTTTACAGGCAGTGATGTTGTGCTAATTTTTTTTACCGGAACGCGTATATATAATTATATAGACAGGGCCGACCCAGGGTAGGCAGCCGCCTTGTGGGATCTCATATCCCAAATTTAACGACGGGGTGATTTTCCATGATAATCCTTTTTAACTTTTTTTTTTTTAAAACGTCAGCCAATTCTCGTTATCAGAAATCATCTTATCCGGAACGCGTTCCTGTCCATAAAGGAATTACCGGAACGACGTTCCGGAGCGTTCCGGCTCGACAACACCACTGTTTACAGGGGTTAAAGCGGAACTAAAGAGGAGGAGAAAAAATGTGTCAAATCAAACTTCAATAATGACTATACCATCTATTTTTTTGTGGACGAAAACCATCATAAAATGAAAACTAAAAATCGAAAATATTTGGTTTTCTCTTTCCAATTCCTATCTTAATAACGATAAATAGCATGACGTACAACAACGAAAAAATTTATTTTTATTTACTCTACCATATAAACAAATACAGAGAATTTATGGCCAAAAGCAAATACATTTTATTTTGGAATATAAAAGAGTATCGATTTGGTACTTAAATAATAGTGGAGATAAATACAAATACAACATAAAAAATAGTCAAAGTATATAAATATTTAGAGTTTTTAGTATGTTAAACTAATTTTTTTAAAAGGGTTTTGTGGCAATAAAAAAGGCAAATAAAGCCATTTTATTTTCAATTCTAGATTTATTACAAATTTGATTTTATAACTTCAATGTTAAACTATAGTTGGGCTAAGTTTAATAGTTTCCATTATTAGTAGCTTTGTGGCATATCTACCAGAGAGTTTTTTCGCTACTCATAAGCACTCATGAAATTTTGAATATAAGTGAGTCAACAATATTGAAATTTAACTATGTACTCTGATTCATTCGTACTCAACTACAACGTTGATTTATAAGTAAAGGTTGCAATGAGTATGTGTACAATGTTGGCATCAAACTCATACCATACGAAATATGTTTGATTCATACGCCTTCTCTTTTAGATTCTTAACTTTAGAAAAATACTTATAAATGATTCGAGTGACTCGAAGTTTTTATTGTAGTTGTTGTTGCATTTACAACAAGAGAAAAAAGACACATAAGCAAAAAAGACTGGCAGAGCAGCAAGCAGAGCAAACACACAACCTTCTAGTAAAGATTTTAGTGTTCGTACACGATTCATACTTATTTTGTGCTTCGTGTATATGTTGAGTTATGGAGAGTCGAAATCAACAACATCATACGTGTTATTAAGTATGATGTATGATGAGTAGAGGTTTCATGATATTAAAATAAGTATGAATGCGTATAAGTATCAGCAATTATGAGTATGATACGATTCTACTTATCTTTTTGAATACTCATTGCTGATCTCTGATATCTACTATGATTTGCACTCACTTTGCTAAGACTTGTCTATACTACTTTGTCACAAGGAGAGCTTATCTTTAATGCAGGGGAATTACAGCTGAAATAATCGATCATGTATTTAACTTAAGACCTGAACTCATCAAAATGAGTATTGGTTTTCATCAGAAGCTCTTTTTTCCTCTATTCATTGTAATTAAGTAGAAACAACAACTTTCAAATTGAATTAATTTCTTTCCAACGTTTAAAGCAATACAATTTACATCAAATGCTTGTTATTTAAAATAAAAAATAAAGTTTTAATGCCTTTCATTCCTTTTAAAAGAAATTGCAAACCATTTAAGGCCGTTTTTTTTTGTAGTGTAAGCGGCTACTTAAAGTTTTAATTTTGTTTGCATAACTCTAATGCAACTATAAATGGTTGTTTGCTTCTCTTTAACGATTTTATAATACATTTTCTAGCCATTTGCCCCGATCTATATTCTGAATAACAAAAAGTTCATGTCCTTGTAAATTCTAGTTTAGATTTTTAATGATTCTTAGAAAGCAAAGCATCAGAGTTCATTATTTCTTAAAAAATTATTCACTGTCTTACTTAAAGATGTCACACGATTTACAGAACTGCCCCGCAATAGTTTTCCTGTGGCTATATTTGTTTTATTTTTATATTTTTTTCCTTCTTTTTTTTATAACTACCTTCTTAAGGTAATGAATAATTAAGTGTGTTTAACTTATTTCTTGGAATTACTTAGTAATTCTTTCTTTTTTTTCTTATTTTTTTTTTTCACATTCCTTTACTGTATCATTATTTTTATAAGCTTAATAAATTGCATTAAGCAAATAAGCAAAATAAGCAGGAAAAAAATGCAATAAAGAACTGGAAAAAAATGTATTAAAAAAATGTTTTGAAAAGCTTAAGAAAAAAGGAAAAGTAAACAAAGTTAAATTTATTTCTAAGTAGGAAATATTCATAGAAGAGTATTAATAACTAAATAGTATATTTAAGCAATCAAAAATATATAACGGGGACGTATGATTAATATTTTATTTAATAAAATATTAATATTAATCATACGCTTGCTGTCTAGGTTAGGATTAAACTGTGATGACAGGGCTAAGTCACGTACTTGGGTAGTGTATTGTTTGAAACTTGGTTAATTCGATGACAAGTGGAGTAAAGAGGAAATTGAGTTAAATGGACAACAAATCTAAACCCGTATAAACTAGTATTGCAATTGACTGAGAACATATTTTCAAGTGAAAAATTTACATTTGTTTCCTATAATATATTATGCGTTCCACGGTCTTAGATAGAAATGTGACTGGCAAGTACGTGAAAGCATGTAGATTTTCGGAAACTAGCAGTTTTCTTTCAGTAAAAGACCCATAACATACAAGCCACATTGTGACGGTGGTGGTATCTAATGGTTATCTTTTGTTCCTTCCGGTAAGCAACACCCGCACATGCTTGAGGGTTGTACTCTATTTTTGTCAGATAAAGGCGCCACTCAAGTATAGAAATTAACGCACACAACATAAGCGGTGTGAGAAACTAGGTCGTAATCCTGACTAAGGGGTTGTAACGACAAATTAAGTAAAGGCGCTAAATGTAATAAGGTGTTCATCTGGATCACAGTGAGAAACACAGCACCTTTAAAGAAGAAACAATTTTAATGCTTTTTAAGACATTTGAAAAATATATTGATTCCAGCAAATATAGCACTGAACATCACAATCTTCCGATTCTGACTGTATCTGGCTTTGGAGACGTTAATAATTTATTTAGTTAGCTATTATTCGCACAATTCTGTGTGCCACTGTTCACAACTTGATGTAAACAACGACAATTTCTTCTTCTGTTATTCCTCTGTTTATACCCTTTGCATAAACAATAACAATTACTAGACAATTGTTCGACTGATCTTTGTAAGGGATTACCACGATTACTCTCTTCAAACGCACAGAGTCTTCACACAAGACTGTTTAAGCTTCACTGACTCAGTCGCCTGCTTTGCCTTGCCTTTTATATGGCAATGTAAACAGTCCCATGAGTGTTCTTGAAGTTCGTGGCTATGCATTCGCGAGATCTCTATAAATGTAAACATCGTTGTTTCATCGTGTTGTTTGTGTATTTTGTTTACACATTCTGGCAAGTGTTTCAGGGTAATTTGGAGAGAAGCTAAGTGGTCTACAAAATAATTTTGTCTCTGGAATCCGGGGTGTTTGATTTTGGAGCGTGTCGTCGATTTTGAAGTTGCCGTAGTCTAGTAGGTAGTGTGTTGGCTTATTAGACGTAAAGCCAGGGTTCGAGCCCCAGGCCAGACATCAAAACAAAATATGAAAAAAATATTTCTTCGGCGACTTCCTCTCACCAGATTTCTGGCAAAAACTCTGAGAGTAAATAAAATTGCCATGAAAAGTTTCTCAAAAATCTGTCCTTCGGAGTCGACTTTAAACTGTAGGTCCCACCACTCATGTATAAAATTAACACACACAACATAAGTGGTGTGAGAAACTAGGTCGTAATCCTGACTGAAGGGTTGTAATGACCAATTATGTATGTATTTGGTTTACATTTATTCTTGTAGTGTTTGTTGTTGTATTTTTGTTTACTTGTTTACCATTTCTTACGCAGTTCAATAATTTGTAAACAAGTTCATTGTTTTGTTTTTGTGGCTTTTGTTTATAATTTTAATGTTAAACGATGTAAAAGCAGAACATCAGTATCTAGATTTTTTCATTTTCGTAACAATAAAATAAAAATGAAACAGAACCTGTCCACAACCCTGAATATATCTTATGGGACCTTATGTTTTTTTATATTTTTTCGTCCATAAGCACATAATGTTGTATCCCATAATATCTTCTCTTTAATGGTAAGGAAGGAATCAAAGGCTCTTACTTTTCTTAGGTTAAGAAAACCTAGGCAATGAAATATACTTTATAGAGAAAAGTCTAAATTTCAATTAAAATAATGCAGAAAAATCAATTGAAAAAACAATTGCAACTGTTTTCCTTTCTATTATCCTAGAAATCTTTAATGACAAAATAGAAAAAAAAACGACACTTGCAATTAACATTTGAAATCTCAATTAGTTTTTCTTTAGTTTTTTATTGTTTCAATGAATTGCGCAGTTTTTTTTTTGTTTTTTTTTTGCTTCTCTGATAATGATTAAAATCCAAACTCTGATTATAATGTTCAGTTTTTGTTTTAAAATTCCTTTATTTCATAGCATTTTATCTTGAAAATACGTATTTTTTTTGTCTATGTCAGTATCATTAAACATTTACAAGCAAAAAGTGATGCAGTATGACAACAATAAAGAAAAAAGACGAGCAAAAAAAACCTCATCTAACAACAATGATGGAGAAGAAACATGACACAAACAATGTCGTTTTTTTCTTCTTCTTCTTAATTTTTCATTTTTTTTCTTCTGTTTTAAACGTCAGCAGCAGTTTCAATATCTTTTTCATTTGCTGTCTCTTGGAAAATGAAAATTGAAAAGTCACTGGCAATTACGATGAAAGAAAACAGTGTAGTTTGTTATAAATGAATGAATGAATATGAAGAAGAAGAAGAAGACGATACAGATAATTTATAGAAGTTATGACAATAAAAACTATCGAGTTAGAACAAGGACTGTGTTTATCGTTTTTATTATTATTTTTTGTTTTTTCTTTTTAATTCTAATGCATTTGAGAACAAAACACTGGGTTATGAAAATAGAGATCATAGTGGTGTACAGATACAAAGAAGAGGAGAATATTTCCAAGAAATTAAATACATTCTCGTAGATGCACCCACTGAAGACAATGAAATTAAGAACGGAATGAAAAATAACTTGAAGACACCACCTTCTCATCCTTTCAGTTTAACTAGGTTGGTAGATAGGTTGGAGTGGTAGCTTTGATACCAAAAGCTCACTTGAGCACGCATAGCGGCCCGTTGTGACGCCACAGGTGAACGCAGTCTGTGTACTGAACAAGTTTCTCCAAACCAGGAAAGAAGAAAAAGTTGGTAAGCGCAAGGGCTGCACAAAGCACGACTACCCTACGCTGGTTTGATAAACGAAGCTATATCCTTAACACCAATGGATGATAGCACCGTCAAGCTGGGTATATATACCTGCACCTTGCAAGAGATGGGTATTGAGAAAGAAAGTGGTTAGGTTAGAGGACGTGTACCTGTCAATTAAGACAAGTACAGTACACGGAGGTCGAATTGACCCATTGTACAACGTCCTAGTTTCTCTCATCACTTATGTTGTGTGCTTTAATTTTTATACATGAGTGGTGGGACCTACAGTTTAAAGTCGACTCCTAACAACAGATTTTTGAGAAACTTTTTCATGGCAATTTTATGTTACTCTCAGAGTTTTTGCCAGAAATATGCTGAGAGGAAGTCGCCGAAGAAATACTTTTTGTAATTGGTCTTGATGTCTGGCCTGGGGCTCGAACCCTGGCTTTACGTCTAATAAGCCAACACACTACCTATTAGACTACAGCGACTTCAGTTTGATAAACGAAGCTATATCCTTGACATCAATGGATGATAGCTTCGTCAAGCTGGCCTATATCTGCACCTCGCAAGAGATGGGCATTGACAAAGAAAGTGGATAACAGTCTCCTCTTCTTCAGAGGATCTGCACCAATGGCAGAAGTCGTTAGATTGGAGCTTCAATCTCTCCGCTTGTCTTTCCACAACACAATGACCTGTAAGCATGGCCACGTTACAACAAAGTCTAAGTAACTGGTTGCTGCGCCTTCTATCCATCGAGGGCCAAGTGAGCCTAGCGGTGAAGCAGGACTCTTAATTGATGCAGGATAGGTTGGCGTCTTGAAAGAATTTCCGCACGATGGCCAACTTGACCGAGCACTTGGCATCCCCAAGTCGTTTTAAGAGGATTCCGGAAGTAGTGCATCATCCCTGGCGAGCTCGTCGGCTCTGCAGTTTTCCGGAATATTACTATGCCCGGAGACCCAGATAAGTTTGACACTGAAGCGCCCAGAAAGAAGATCGAGACAGCGGCGACATTTCCTGAGTTATTCATAACGTTTGACAGAGCTCTTATGGCAGCCTGGCTATCAAAGAAGATCGACATGCGCAGTTTAACTAAGTTAACAAGACAACCCCACATATTATCTACTTGGAAGGAAGAGCAAATTCCTCCAGGATTTGAAGAATCCATCATTGTCAAGTTGCTGAGAAATGGAGGAGCCAGAAGTATTGCCGCAACTGAAAAGGACTTATCTGCATACACTATATGGCATTCAAGACCTTGAGAGAACTGTTTGCAATAGCAACTGGCAGTTTTCTAGCCAAAATGATCTGTTCCAAGTGTATACAAAATATTAAATTTAATTTATTTTTTAAATTTTATTCTTTTAGAATTATTTCCTAATTCTCGTATTTGCTTATAATTTAACTCTTCGAAATTGTCTCCCTTGCTCTCTGACATATTTTATTGGCCATCAATCAAATATTTGGCTAAATGTCACGTCATTTCGTTTTTCGTTTTGTTGCTCTCTATTCTCTTTTCGCAGTTTTATTTCATTTCATGGCAAATAAATCGTTATTTAATATTTATTTGTCAATATGATTGATTTTTATGGCCAACCAGTCTATTTTTTTCTTCTTCTTCATTTGGCAAGCGAAACTAAAGAAGAAATTTCTCAATTGTGGGGTTTAAAATTTGAAAAAATATTTTTTTTTATTTGAACATCAACTAAAGCTTCAGAGAAGAATTCTCCAGAATTCGGTGGAAATCAGTCGCCATGTGTGAATGTGTGAACTTCTGTATTCTCTTGAATGCATTTTCTGAAGTTTCTATTCCCCAAATGTGCGAATTTTCGATTTGTTTTGAATTTTTAAATCTAAAATTAGTAAGAGGAGTTGTTTTTTCTTTCTGAAGATGACATAAATCTCAAAAAACAACGCCCTGCCTTTGAAGATAAAACCGTGTAGTACACAGCCTGCAATGCCTGTACGAAAATGATTAATTTGTTCGATTCCTCTTTTCTCGCAAGTGTTTCAGGCTAATTTGGGGAGATGCTAAGTGATTTACAAGATAATTTTGCTTCTGGAATCCTGCTTGTTTGGTCCTGGAGCGTGGCGTCGATTTTGAAATCGCCGTGGTCTAGTAAAGGGTCCGCCAAATAACTTTTTTTTTGAAAAATGCTTTAAAAAAAAACTACTGAATATTTTCTCAAATTTCTTTTTTTATTTGAAAGTACAATCCTTCCGGTTAATAGTGGAAAATAATTTCATTCAAATGGCTGTCTCGGCTGGCCATGCAGTAGCCTACACGATCGGTCCAAATTTTAAGCACATTATCGATTGTGTGCAGCTGTATTTCACCAATGGCTTCACGAATATTGTCCTTTAATGCGTCAATTGTCTCTGGCTTGTCGGCGTAACACTTATCTTTGACGGCACCCCACAAATAATAGTCCAACGGTGTCAAATCGCAGCTCCGAGGTGGCCAAACGACATCAGCTCTGCGGCTGATAATGCGATCTTCAAAAACAGGGCGCAAAACATCGAGGGTAGCTTCGGCTGTGTGGCACGTAGCGCCGTCCTATTGAAACCAAATGTTGCCAATATCCTCCTCTTAAATTTTTGTGAACAAAAATTCGTTCAACATTGCCCGATAACGATCGCCATTAACTGTAACGGCCACTCCTTGCTCATTTTCGAAGAAAAATGGTCCAATTATGCCTCTGGACCAAAATCCGCACCAAACACTGACTCGTTTTGGGTGCCTCGGCTTTTCAATGTATGCGCGCGGGTTTTCTGTGCCCCAAATGCGACAATTTTTGCTTGTTTACATACCCGCCAAGATCAAAATGAGTTTCATCTGAAAAGATGATTTTTTTTTGCCAAAATCGGCATCTTTTGGTGTAGGCTACTGCATGGCCAGCCGAGGCAGCCATTTGAATGAAATTATTTTCCATTATTAACCCGAAGGATTGTACTTTCAAATAATAAAAGAAATTTGAGAAAATATTCAGTAGTTTTTTTTTTTAAAGCATTTTTCAAAAAAAAAAAAAAAGATATTTGGCGGACCCTTTAGATAATGTATTGGCTTATTAGACGTGAGGCCTCGGTTCAAACCCCAGGTCAGGCATCTCCAACGAAACGAAATATGACAAAATATTTGTTCGGCGACTCAGCAGATTTCTGGCAAAAACTCGGAGAGTAAATAAAATTGCCATGAAAAGTATCTCAAAAAATCTGTCGTTCGGAGTTGACTTTAAACTGTAGGTCCCGCCACTCATGTATAAAATTAACACACACAACATAAATGGTGTGAGATACTGGGTCGTAATTCTGACTAAAGGGATGTAATGAGCAATTATGTATGTATGTATGTATGTATTGAGTATAAACTAATTTGGCATAGGAGCTTAAGTACCATGCAGCACAGCCTATGGTGTTGTAATAATTCATTCTCGGGCCTTTATGGGAAAGGATTTGTGATCGTGATCGTTGTAGTTCACTAGCATTTGAAAAAGTTCTACAAGGACTATTTCCATCTCTGCAGTTGTATAATCGCATTATGTTCCAGTCCTTAATCCAATTCGATTTACTTGAAATACTCCCTATCAAGCAAACAAATCGAAATTTTGATTTCCCTATTGTAGTTACTATTTTCGTTCCCCTTCAATTAACGTACCGGCACGTACTTTTTGGGCTGGTAAAGGGTCCGCCAAATAACTTTTTTTTTTGAAAATGCTTTAAAATAGCTACTGAATATTTTCTCAAATTTCTTTTTTTATTTGAAAGTACAATCCTTCCGGTTAATAATGGAAAATAACTTCATTCAAATGGCTGCCTCGGCTGGCCATGCAGTAGCCTACACCAGAAGATGCCGATTTTGGCAAAAAAAAAGTCATCTTTTCAGATGAAGCTCTTTTTGATCTTGGCGGGTATGTAAACAAGCAAAATTGTCGCATTTGGGGCACAGCAAACCCGCACGCATACATTGAAAAGCCGACGCACTCAAAACGAGTCACTGTTTGGTGCGGATTTTGGTCCAGAGGCATAATTGGGCCATTTTTCTTTAAAAATGAGCAAGGAGTGGCCGTTACAGTCAATGGCGATCGTTATCGAGCCATGTTGGACGAATTTTTGTTCACAAAAATTGAAGAGGAGGATATTGGCAGCATTTGGTTTCAACAGGACGCCGCTATGTGCCACACAGCCGAAGCTACACTCGATGTTTTGCGCCCTGTTTTTGAAGATCGCATTATCAGACGCAGAGCTGATGTCGTTTGGCCACCTCGGAGCTGCGATTTGGCACCGTTGGACTATTATTTGTGGGGTGCCGGCAAAGATAAGTGTTACGCCAACAAGCCAGAGACAATTGACGCTTTCAAGGATAATACTCGTGAAGCCATTGGTGAAATACACCTGCACACAATCGATAATGTGCTTAAAAATTGGACCGATCGTGTAGACTACTGCATGCCCAGCCGAGGCAGCCATTTTAATGAAATTATTTTCCATTATTAACCGGAAGTATTGTACTTTCAAATAAAGAAAGAAATTTGAGAAAATATTCAGTAGTTTTTTTTAAAGCATTTTCAAAAAAAAAAGTTATTTGGCGGACCCTTTATTAAACGGTGAATAATTCTGCAGTGTTAGGATTTGGTAGAAACAGCATGGGTCTTTCTTTTGCCTTCGATTTTTCCTCGTTTAATGTTTTACGTTTTACGCCCAGAAAATGTTTCTTTAAACCTTTAATTCTCCTCAGTTTTTTAGTCGATTAATTTACAGTAAAATAAATATTTTTCTCTTCTTTTTCTTTCTGAAGCATTTGAAATCATTTGAATTCTTTTTCTAAAAGCGAAATATTTGTTTCATTCTTTGAAATTCATTCCATTGAGTTAAAAGTGCTTTTAAAGGTTACCCCTTAACAAACCTTCAAAAACCCTTCTACACAAATCGAATGAACTTGATTGGCTTTGTTTTATAAAGAATTCAGCAGAAGAAAAAAACGCATTCATTCAAGTAACATTCATTCACAGCACAGAGAGAGAGAGAGAAGATGCCGATAAAACTTAAAATAGCAACGGCAATGGGGTGTAATAAAGATAAAAAAGATAAATTCTAAAGACACTAAACTCTGCTTAAACGATGTTATCGTTAAACAAGAGTTTGTCGATTTCTTTAATGCACGAAACAAAAGAGCTATAAGTGTAGATAGAAGTGAGAAAAAAATGAAAAAAACACAAGTAAATGGAAAAACTAAAGCTGTTTTAAAGTAAATGTTTTAGTAAAACAATAAAGAAAACGAAAAAAGGAAATCGAAACTAAAGTAGAACATCGAAAAGCTTTTTGCATAAACTCGTGAAGAAAATACAAAAACGAGTTGAAGGAATCAACTTATAAAGGAAACATTTGGAATAAAAAAAACAACATTTACATTCCTTCTCTTACAGCAACGGGTTATCCATTTAATAGTTTCAAAAGTCGCCGTGGTCTAGTAGGTAGTGTGTTGGCTTGTTAGACGAAAAGCCAGGGTTCGAGCCCCAGGCCAGACATCAAAGTAAAATACAACAAGTATTTCTTCGGCGACTTCCTCTCAGCAGATTTCTGGCAAAAACTCTGAGAGTAAATATAATTGCCATGAAAAGTTTCTCAAAAATCTGTTGTTCGGAATCGACTTTAAACTGTAGGTCCCGCCACTCATGTATAAAATTAACACACACAACATAAGTGGTGTGAGAAACTAGGTCGTAATCCTGACTGAAGGGTTGTAATGACCAATTATGTATGTATGTATGTAAAATGCCGGGGGCCAAGCGGGACTATCACCTCTTAAATTTCTTACAAGTGAAGTATTCTTTGTTTAGGAGAATGGTTTTCCAGTTAACAACCTAAGAACGCATAAAAGTAGCTAAAACTAGCTACAAAAGTAGTGATTTGCACTTGTTAGTGATTATGGTGGCCATAATAGACCTACAGTACAAGGAAACATTACAGATTTGATCAGGAATAGGTATAATCACAGTGTAATCACTGTCGAAAGTATCACTTCTGTTAGAGAAAGTGTGTCAAAGAATACGAATTTATTGATTCCATGATATTGTTACGAAAATGAAAAATCTAGATACTGGTGTTTTGTTTTTACATCTCCTAACATTAAAATTATAAACAAAAGCTACAAAAACAAAACAATGCAATAAACAAACCTGTTTACAAATTATCGTACTGCTTAATATAGCAACAAATACCAGCATAAAAAAATGTTAAACAAGTAAACAAAAATACACAAACAACATTACAAGAGTAAATGTAAACAAAATACACAAACAACACTACAATAATAAATATAAACAACGATGTTTACATTTATAGAGATTTCAAGAAGGTGAAGTCATGAACATTTGCATTCAGGAACATTCATCAGACTGTTTACTTTGCAATATAAAAGGCAAGGCAAAGCAGCAGACTGAGTTAGAGAAGTTCAATCAGTCTTGTGTGAAGAAGAGAGTAATCGCGGTTTGAATATCTCCGTTACAAAGATCTGTCGAATAATTGTCTAGTAATTGTTATTGAAATCGCCGTGGTCTAGTAGGTAGTGTGTTGGCTTATTAGACGAAAAGCCAGGGTTCGAGCCCCAGGCCAGATATCAAAATAAAATACAAAAAGTATTTCTTCGGCGACTTCCTCTCAGCAGATTTCTGGCAAAAACTCTGAGAGTAAATAAAATTGCCATGAAAAGTTTCTCAAAAATCTGTCGTTCAGAGTCGACTTTAAACTGTAGGTCCCGCCACTCATGTATAAAATTAACACACACAACATAAGTGGTGTGAGAAACTAGATCGTAATCCTGACTGAAGGGTTGTAGTGACCAATTATGTATGTATGTAATTGTTATTGTTTATGCAAAAGGGTGTAAACAGAGGAATAACAAAGAAACACAATTGTTGTTTACATCAAGTTGTGAACAGTGGCACAAAGAATTGTGCCAATAATAAAGAATTTTAATTAAAACTAAACACAAATTTATTTTTTAAAAGGTTAAAGATAAAAACCTAACAAAATTTTCAGCTATTGGCCCCAATTTACGGGTCATTATGGCGTATATTCCATTTAAATTTGTACCTCCATCCATATAAAATCCAATACCCCCGACAATTAAAGTCAGCTGTCCATTTACAATGCTGTTGATATGCCGATTAGATGCCAGAGCAGAAGGGTTTTTGATTCGGATTTTTAAACGAAGTTTTTTCACTTGATGTATACTTCACCAAGCAAAATTTTCACATATGGAAATCGAAAAATCCAGCAAAGATTTTTGAAAAGCCCACCGAAACTATCTTAAAAGTTTCGACTAATACCACCTCTAAGTCACTTGAATGGCCTTATATTTCCTTCATAAGGGCGAGGAAACCGAAAAATTAATAACCCTTTATGAAATATAGAACAACCCAGTTAAAGATTGTTCCTAAGCTTTAAAGAAGGCTGTGCATAATCATATTCCTTTCTCAAATTATGCTACTACTCGCTCTTATTCGATTGCTTATTAATAAAGCGCACCACTGCCACCACCACAAAATTAGTCAATTAGTATTGGTTACAAATCATTATCTCATGCTAACTAATTTGCTCTTCTTTCTTTCTGTATTTCTCTTACTCTTTCTAGCTTTCAATCTGTTTCTTTTCCTCTTTCCCTTTCTTTCCTTCTTTCATTGTTTGTTTGTTTATTTGTTGCATTGACGACCACATGGTTTTAATGTAATTTGTTTTGGAATATTTTTTTACGTTTTGCTATTGCCATGTTAAATGTTATCGGCTCGTTTAATTACTACAACAATAGCAACAATAACAGCAATTGCAACAGCAAAAGGGGGAAAAATATTTGAAATGTATGTGAAATATTGTTGTTGTTGTTGTTTGAGCCTTTTTGCTATGGAACCATTATAACAGAAAATAACTGTGGTCAACACTTGAAAGTTGATTCTATTTTTGCTATTTTGCTTTATATACACAAACACACATACACACACACATAGATAGACAACAAGTTGGCGGTTTCTGTTTTAGTGGTCGAAACGTTAATGACTGAAACAATGCCAACTATAAACAGGCGGGGGAAAAAAAAAGAAACGAAAAATTTATTGCGAAATAATTCACTGGCAGTGTAGACATACAAATAATATTAAAGGGTTATGCATTCCAGAGGTGATATAAAATAAGTCATACCACTTCTCTTCTCTTTTCTCCTAAGTTTTATTATCTGTGTAAACTTGATTTTAATTGCCTATTTAGCTTGCCTATTTAACTTGCCTATTGATTTACAGCTCCATGATTGTCATCCTTATCTATCTATCAGATCTTTGAAAACAGAAATCTCTTCTTAAGATGACATTTCTTATAGGGATGGCAACGTGATCCGGTCACTAAGGATTTGAAGAGAACAGATTTCCAAACCGCATTGAGACAAAAGACAGCGATGAAGAGGACAAACGAATCGTAGAGGACAGATCGCCCACTATCGCGGCAAAAACTAAGTGAAGAGTGATGTAGAGAGCGTCTGGAAGTACATGCAGCAGGTGTTGCTCACCATTTTATTCCTTGGTCTAACGTGAAATCAGCCTTCTACCAAAGAAAATAAAGTATAAAGATTTATACGATTTTATATAAAGATTCATCGTGCGTTTTTGTTGTTTGACCACTTTTTTATTTATTTTTCTGGTGTTAAAAACAGACGTCGGCACCAATGTCCCTCAGGGGAAGAACATCTTCGACTTTTTACACACATAGAACACGAACATCAATAATGTTCGTTAAAAAGAACGTAAAAATCTTGTCAACTTTTAAAGAAGAAGGTTCATGTCGCGTTTTTCAGACTTCAATTATACACCCAAAGAAATATCACAGTAGTATTCACTAATATCAATGAGAAATGATTTCGATTTTTGGAAGAATACTTGCCAAGATAAATACGGTGTCTTTAGGGATTTAGTGCAGTACAATTTTTCTATATTTTCCGATCACATATACATATCATTGGGTTAATAAGTAGACTTGAAATTATTACTAACAATTTTCCTCTAGGTTAACACATGCCTATGGTTATGGATTAGTGAGTGAGAGAGAGAAAATAAGTCGAGAGAATTTACTTATTTACAGCCATATAAAAGTGTTAGTAATATACGCTATTTTTATTTTCATTTCATCAACATACATATGTAAAGCTGTCTATCTTTGGCTTAATAATGTTAGGTAAATAAAAATAAAATAAAAAATCGATTTTATTATTAAAAGAACATAAATCTATCCATCTTTGGCTTAAAAATTAGGCCTTGTTTTTTAGATAAATAAAAATAAAAAGAATAAAAAACCATTTTTTATTAAAAGAAAAAAAAAGAAGCATTCCAAAGCATTTAAAAAAATTATACTATGGGACAAAATAAAATACGCCCAGCTAATGACATAGAACATTTTTAACAGTGTTTCTTCGAGTGTTATTCTGAAACAAAATGATAAAGCATCCGCAGCACATGTATTTTTGTCGCAGTCTGATCGACAACTGAATCAAAAAACACAAGAATACATACACATGTACATACGTACGATGAGAGCAACACAATGTTACGCTCTTTGTTTGTGTTCATTTTCCTTCGGTCTTCCTCTTCCCTCAACCAGAAATGATTTTTAAAAAGATTTTGGTGAGAACGGGTCATAATGTTACAACCCGCCATAAGAAATTTTACTTCTACATAATGCGTATTCTTTATATCCATATTATTTGCTTCTACCCATGTTTTTTACGATTTTATCAAGCATAAAGTATAAGAGGCTAACTATCGGTGAAGATTGATGCCAGCAAAATGTACTGCAGATCACATACTCAAGAATCATACTATAAGGCAATAACATGGTTAAGCACATTAAAGAACAACTGATGTCGCTCGCATTTTTCATACAAAACTCTGAAGTCGCCCTGATGGTGGGTGTGAAAGTGACCGACCATTACTCTGTTATAAGGATCAGATTTTGATATTGTTTTTTAAACTTGTTGTGATTAATTGGAAAAGAAGCACAAAACACCAAAGCGACTTTCATATGCGCGGTTAGGTTAGGTTAGGTTAGGTTAGGTTAGGTTAGGTTAGAGAACGTGTACTTGTCAATTAAAACAAGCACAGTACCCGGAGGTCGAATTGACCCATTGTACAACGTCCTAGTTTCTCACACCATTTATGTTGTGTGTGTTAATTTTTTATACATGTGTCGTGGGACCTACAGTTTAAACTCGACTCCGAACGACAGATTTTTGAGAAACTTTTTCATGCCAATTTTATTTACCCTCAGACTTTTTGCCAGAAATCTGCTGAGAGGAAGTCGCCGAAGAAATACTTTTTGTATTTTGTCTTTGATGCTTGGCCTGGGGCTCGAACACAGGCTTTTGCGTCTAATAAGCCAACACACTACCTACTAGACTACGGCGACTCCAATCTCCTATCCATGTCTTATAAGGATTCATCGAGCAGAAAGTATAAGCGGCTAAAGCCTCTTTTAGGTAAACTAATTGGCAGCTATCAGTGGAGATTGGTGCCAGCAAATTCATACCAAATATTCAAGAGTCATACTATAAGACTATTACATGGTGAAGCACATTGAGGAACAACTGATGTCGCTTGATTGAAAATTCTGCAGCTCGGAAAGTACTTGATACATAACCCGGAAGCCGTCCTGATGGTGGATCTAAAAGTGTCCGACCATTACTCTGTTATAAGAGTCAGATATTGAGATTTGTTTGAAACTTGCTGTGATTAACTGGAGAAGAAGTACACAACACCAAACCTATTAAAGTTCATATGCTTCGCTACTGCTTGAATTTACAGAAAATTTTTTACGAATAGGGAAAAATCCAGATGCTGGTGTTTTGCTTTTACATCGTTTAACAAAAGCTACAAAAACAAAAACAATGAACTTGTTTACAAATTATCGCACTGCGTAATATAACAACAAACACCAGCTTAAAAAATGACGAACAAATTAACAAAAGTATACCAACAAACACCAGCATAAAAAATGATAAACATGTAAACAAAAATATACCAACAAAAGCTACAAGAATAAATGTGAACAAAATACACAAACAACAATAATGAAATAATGATACTTACATTTATAGAGATTTCGAGAAGGCGAAGCCACGAACATTCACCTTCAAGAACATTCATCAGACTGTTTACGTTGCCATATAAAAGGCAAGACAAAGCAGGCAACTTAGTTAGTAAAAGTTCAGTCAGTCTTGTGTAAAGACGCAGTGTGTTTGAAGAGAGTAATCGTTACAATGATCTGTTGAACAATTGTCTAGTAATTGTTATTGTTTATGCAAAGGGTGTAAACAGAGGAATAACAAACAAAGCAATTGTTTTTGTAACAACATGTTGTGAACAGTGGCACACAGAATTGTGCGAATAATAAGGAATTTTAATTAAAATTAAAATTAAACTTAAATTTATTTTTATTTTATTTTCAATTTAGGAGCTCATATTTTAAACGTTTTTAAAAAGTAAAAATTTACTTGTAAAACTAAATCTTTTATAGAGAAAAATAACATCTGTTTTTAGAACATCCTATTGTCTGCAGAGTCCCATGTGTGTGCCTGTATATGTTTAAGTAGTTTTAGTAATTATTTGATAATGTGCGGTTTAAGTGAATTTGAATCGGCTTTAATTAAAAATAATTTGTTATGCCAACAAAGGCGTATGATTGATATTTAATAAGTAATCATAAAAATATCAATCATACGCACCAGAGACAACTGTTGCTATGGATGATGGACGGATGGAATGTTAAACATTATCAATTTTCATAAATATACGCTATTTTCAAATGATTATTATTATGATTGTGAATACTTAAGAACTTATTGGAAAATTTAATGCCTTTTAACGAAATGGTGGTGATGTTATATAAGAGGCTTGCTTTGCCTTTCACATTTAAGACTCTTTTCTTCAATCATTTTTCTTTATTTTTTTTTTCAAAAGAGTTTCGTTTATTTTAAAAGCTTAAGTAACCTGAAAAATTTATTTTCTCTTAGAAAAAATTTTCTGCGTTATTGTTTGATATTTTGAGAATTTTCTTATTTAAAGAAACAAAATCGAATTTCTTTATTTTTCCAGGGGTTTTTGCAATAAAATACGAGTATATTGGTTACATTGTGGAAAATCAATCGCTAACTAAAGAAGAAAAAGAGCTTTAAAGAATAGTTATTAATATAGTTTGTTACTTTAGGAAAGTATCAATAAATATTTTAGGTTTTAACCCTTAACGGCATTGCATCCATTGCATTGCCACATTAAGATGAAAAACCTAAGACTTAGATAAGATGTGTACTCCATTACAAGACTTCTTTAGGGCCACTTTAACTATTCTTCAACCTGAATTTTTTTCTCTTCCATTTAAAGGGTTAATTCTCTATGGTTTTGCGCTACTCCAGTTTGTGCCTCAATTCCTGCTAGCAAAGTACAATAAAGAAGCTTTTTTCAATTAAGTGGGTATTTGTGAAGAATCTTCAAATATATTGAGTAGAAAACATGATTTATGCTGCAATACACAACACAAAAGACGAGGCCAGGCCAGAATAGAACAGCAAACAGTCAGCCAGTCAAACCGTCAACGAATTCAGTCAAGCAGCCAATACACAAGTGGTTGCTTCTTATTTAAGTCATGCCATATGGCACAAATGTTGCCAAGGAATGGAGTAAACTATTGTAAAATCTATTGAGTTTTTTTTTTCTTCTACTTTTTATTATTTATTTCAATTCCAACGTTTTGCCAATAAGAAAAAGAAGAAGCAAAATAAGAAGAAGAAGTTGTTAAACATTTAATAGTTTATTTGCTAACCATGAATGCTTAAGTTCATGTTGTTGCTATTGTTATCAAATAGTTCTTTCGCAGCGAAATAGTTTAAGAGGTCTTTCGCTACCAAGTTTGTTTTTTCGTTTAGCTTTGGTTTAAATAGCTGAGACTGTGTTCATCCATGGCACTTTGCTAAAAGAGTTTAACTTGTTTAAACTTTGGCGTTACATTACAGCCATAATCAGGACATGGCTGTTTTTATTGCCGTTTTGAGCAAGAGGCTGTCTTAGTCTAAGAGATAATGGTCGTGTGTTTGTTTTAAATTAACTATGAAAAGTTGAGATATTATCAATGACTGGTTGTTAGGAAAGAAACTAGAAAGAGTTCTATTAAAATTAAATAAAAGAAATTGATAACAAAGAATGATTAGAGCTTCGATAATTAGTTTTGAATATAACAAAGGGGCAGGCAATACTGGGCATACATTTTTCTTAGCAAATTTTTTTGGCTTATCAATAATTCACTGTATATTTCAATATCAAATATCGAATTTTATTGCGATTTTTAATCTAAAGGGTGTTTTTTATAGACGTATAGAACTTTAAGTTGCAATAAAACAACGATGGATTATTCGATTGACATGAATTTTATTTATCCGAAAGATAATCCTGTGGCATTACATTTTAAATATG
Source organism: Sarcophaga subvicina (assembly GCA_936449025.2). NCBI lineage: Eukaryota > Metazoa > Arthropoda > Insecta > Diptera > Sarcophagidae > Sarcophaga > Sarcophaga subvicina. The sequence goes on along the minus strand of OW388084.2, from coordinate 110,147,594 downwards.
ATTTCTGGCATATGACCGCCACGGCTGGCGCGGATGTAGTCCAATCTGGACGTCCAATTTTCGATGACTTTTTCCAACATTTGTGGCCGTATATCGGCAATAATACGGCGAATTTTGTCTTCCAAATGGTCAAGAGTTTGTGGCTTTACCACATAGACCAATGACTTTACATAGCCCCACAGAAAGTAGTCTAGCGGTGTTAAATCACAAGATCTTGAAGGCCAATTCACAGGTCCAAAACGGGAAATTAGGCGGTCACCAAACTTGTCTTTCAATAAATCTATTGTGGCACGAGCTGTGTGACATGTTGCGCCGTCTTGTTGAAACAACATCTCCTGGACATCATGGTTATTCAATTCAGGAATGTAAGTAATCATGGCTCTATACCGATCACCATTGACTGTAACGTTCTGGCCACCATCGTTTTTGAAAAAGTATGGACCAATGATTCCACCAGCCCATAAAGCGCACCAAACAGTCAGTTTTTCTGGATGTAACGGTGTTTCCACATACACTTGAGGATTACCTTCACTCCAAATGCGGCAGTTTTGTTTGCTGACGTAGCCATTCAACCAGAAGTGCGCTTCATCGCTAAACAAAATTCGCTTATGAATATCGGGAACAACGGTAATCTCGTTTTGGGCCCATTCGACGAATCTACGCCTTACTTGATGATCGTTTGGCTTCAAATCTTGCACGAGTTGGATTTTGTAAGCACGCAAACCAAGATCCTTCCGCAAAATCTTCCATAAAGTGGATGGACACAGATCCAATTACTGTGCTCGATGGCGGATGGACTCATTCGGGTCTTCCTCAATGCTACGCTCTACAGCAGCAATAGCTTCTTCTGTACGCACCGTACAGCGTCTCTGGGGATGCGAGTTATCAATAAGAGTAAACGTGGTGCGAAAAGGTTCCATGGTTAATCGAATTAACTGCTCTGATGGACGATTTTGTCGACGATAAAATGGACGTAGTGCGCGATACGTTTTCAGCACAGAACCATTATTTTCGAAATAAAATTGCACTATTTGCAAGCGTTGTTCAGGCGTGAGTCTATTCATGATGAATTGCCAAACCAAACTGAGAGTAAACCACTTGACAGCTGTTAAATCGGTCGCCATCTTGAAAAGTAATGCCAACTTAAAGTTCTATACCTCTATAAAAAACACCCTTTTCATTGTCCATGGATTGAACGTTTTTTAATATAAAAAATTTCTAAATTTTTCAAAAAATTCGCCTTGTCTATAGGCAACACAATCTAAAAAAAAATTTCGCCTTGCATATAGGCAACATATTTTATTTTATTTTTTAATTATTGGTTTTTTCCAAAAACCATTACGTTTAGTGGAGAAAATCCTATATTATTTGTTTTCAAACTTAAAATAAAAATTTTGTTATCCTAGTAGAAAACAAATTTTTATGTGCTACGAAGTCATTTACATTTTATCAAACAATTTCCTTTTGTTTTATTTAATTTGCAAATTTTCATTCTATTTAAAATAATATTGTAACACTGTGATATAAAAGCCATTATTTTTTCTATTTCAAACTAAAAACAAAAGGAATCAGAGAGAAACAAAAGCAACAACAACAGTTCAATGGTAACAAAACTTTAAACTTTTCTACCATATTTTGAAATTTTCAAAGATAAACTCAAATGCTTTGCTCCCCTTCTTTATTTAATACAATGTTCAACATTAGAAGACTTATTTTATACAGAAACTACAATGATACAAAGGCATCTAGGAATGTGAGAAGATCCTTTAGTACGGCAAGCTCAAATAAGATAAACATTCACCCCAAAAAGTATGCTTCACTTTTCCATTATTCCTAACTCTGAAAGATAGTCTTAAAAGGTATAAAACTTTGAAATTGTAAATGAATATTTGCAGAAGCATTACAATACAATCGAAACAATTGAAAAACAAGAAACAAGAGTTGGGCTGGCAATTGTTGATGGGAAATACGAAAAATGCAAAACTGGTAAACTGCTAACGATGAAACGAAACAGAAGAAGGGGCTTATCAGCATTTTACTTTTATAGAAAATAAATGGCTAAAGGTATTTAATAAGGATTTATAGAATAAGAATAGAATAGAAAATAAGACCAATGAACGAGACAAAAATGTTAGAAAAGTTAAAATACCAGGGATAATTTTCCTTTTTGATTATTTTAGCTCAACAAGTTGGGCAGATAAAACACGGTTTTTTTGTTTTGTTTTATTTAAAAGGATTAAAAAGGAATTGACATGAAAGTAAAATGCGAAGTTGGTTGCCGTTTTGGTAAACTTATATTGATAGTTTAAATTATTTAAATTAGAAATAAATAGCAGTAATAACTTCAGGCTGCATAGCTTAAAGAAAATCCTGCAATAGGAAAACATTTTTTCCCAGAAGCTTTAGCTTTCTTGCATTATGGAATTAAATCCAAATCTTTTGTTATAAAGGGTGTTTTTTATAGAGGTATAGAACTTTAAGTTGCAATAAAACAACGATGGATTATTCGATTGACATGAATTTTATTTATCCGAAAGATAATCTCGTGGCATTACATTTTAAATATGATTTCTGGCATATGACCGCCACGGCTGGCGCGGATGTAGTCCAATCTGGACGTCCAATTTTCGATGACTTTTTCCAACATTTGTGGCCGTATATCGGCAATAATAAGGCGAATGTTGTCTTTCAAATGGTCAAGCGTTTGTGGCTTTACCGCATAGACCAATGACTTTACATAGCCCCACAGAAAGTACTCTAGCGGTGTTAAATCACAAGATCTTGGAGGCCAATTCACCTGTAACGTTCTGGCCACCATCGTTTTTGAAAAAGTACGGACCAATGATTCCACCAGCCCATAAAGCGCACCAAACAGTCAGTTTTTCTGGATGTAACGGTGTTTCCACATACACTTGAGGATTACCTTCACTCCAAATGCGGCAGTTTTGTTTGTTGACGTAGCCATTCAACCAGAAGTGCGCTTCATCGCTAAACAAAATTTCGCTTATGAAAATCGGGAACAACGGTAATCTCGTTTTGGGCCCATTCGACGAATCTACGCCTTACTTGATGATCGTTTGGCTTCAAATCTTGCACGAGTTGGATTTTGCAAAAACGCAAACCAAGATCCTTCCGCAAAATCTTCCATAAAGTGGATGGACACAGATCCAATTCCTGTGCTCGATGGCGGATGGACTCATTCGGGTCTTCCTCAATGCTACGCTCTACAGCAGCAATAGCTTCTTCTGTACGCACCGTACAGCGTCTCTGGGGATGCGAGTTATCAATAAGAGTAAACGTGGTGCGAAAACGTTCCATGATTAATCGAATTAACTGCTCTGATGGACGATTTTGTCGACGATAAAATGGATGTAGTGCGCGATACGTTTTCCGCACAGAACCATTATTTTCGAAATAAAATTGCACTATTTGCAAGCATTGTTCAGGCGTGAGTCTATTCATGATGAATTGCCAAACCAAACTGAGAATAAATCACTTGACAGCTGTTAAATCGGTCGCCATCTTGAAAAGTAATGCCAACTTAAAGTTCTATACCTCTGTAAAAAACACCCTTTACAAATATAAACATAATTCTTCTTTTTTTCCTGAAAAATTATACTAAAAGGACACAATACATCATGATTTTTTTCCCTCGTAGTTCCCATTTATTATTTGCACTTAAAACGTGAGCTGGCAAAGAAATTATTTTTAATGTTCCAGTTCCATTTCCAACAATTGCACTACCGATGTTATGTGTGCTGAAACATACAATAATTATTTCAAGTTTTTAATGATGTGTTACATTATGTTGCTTTGTTGCTGATGGATTTACAAACAGCGCTTGAAAAGATTTCATTTTTAGCATTCTGCTTTCCTTTTTTCCTTTTTTTTATAATAATGCTGAAGGGCTTGGTTAAAATAAAATAAAATAAAATGAAATGAAAAGAAGGAACTTGAAAAAATGATTTGTAGGGAATTCAACTCAACATAATGATGTGTTTGTTGTTTCCTTTAAATACAACAGCATATTTTTTATTATCATTACGAGTAGAAGAACAAGTGTTTTTTTTTTTGTAGCTTACTTTGCTTTATGTAAAGATAACCCAGCATATGTTTCATAGATTTGACAATTTTTGCACATATTAAATCAGAAGTTCAAAAAAGTGTTGCTGGTTTATAAGCTGCCAAGTTTACTTATGTGTAAAATAACTTGTTGTTGACACTCAAGTAATGGTAGCCAAAATGAAAACACAAACAAAAATTCAAACACGCACTTTGTTATTATTTCACTAACTCTAGTGTACATACTTATGTTATTAAAAGAAATACTTGCTCTCTCACTATGGTTCGCTGCTGTCCTCTCACTCTGTTTTTTACTTCTGTTAAGTAGAAATATTAATGTTGGCAAACATACATAAATATACATTTAACGACTACTACAAATGCTGCCACTGCTGCTACTTCAAAATGCCAGCCATCATTACTATTTCCAGTACTTCACTCTCTCTCTCTCTCTGTTTTTTGTTTTACTGTTACTTGTATTACAGCAACTACGATTTCTACTCTGTTGTTTTTTTTTCTTCCTCAAATGCAATATGTTGGTCACATTAACACCATGAAAAATGTTGAAAGCAGAAAGCAAAAACAAAAATCAGTAAATTTGTTACAGTGTAAGGCAAGAGAGTAAACAAAACAAAAAAAACAAAGAAATTAAAACAAAGTAGAGAAAAATAATGTTAGAGAAGACATCATAATAATTATAATTACGCTCACACACTTGTCGTCGCCGTTGTTGTTGTTGTTAAGTGTACTATACTCTTCTATACACACACACACATAGTTTATAGCAAAACTAACATTTATATTACAAAACATAAGTACTTAAGACAAGTGGTGACATTAAAACGATGTTTTAATGTTGCTGAAAACAATATTTAAGAGACTATTTGTGTGAGCCACTGTGCAAGAGAAGGACCGACAATTTGTGTGTGTGTGTGTGTGTGTGCGTACGTGTGTATGTGTAAATTTATTTTATTAAGGCACTTGATAGTTGAAATTGTAAGACATTCTCACAAACATTTAGCAGAGATTAAAGTCTTATTAAATTTAATAGAGTTGTTATGAAAATTAACCATAAAATATCAATTGTTTGACTATAAGGATTTAAACGTTTATTTAAGCAAATTATTGCAAATGTTTTTTTTTTTCTTTTTTGCAGATAATTTTTTATAGACAAAGTTTGATGGCATTATCAGGTATTAACATTTCAACAAAGGGACTAGAAATTCCATAAAAAGGAATCTGTTAAGTATTAAATTGAAAAGAAACTCAAAAGGAAAAAAATATGAAAAGTAATCTGTGTTAAGAAGTCGCCGTAGTCTACTAGGTAGTGTGTTGGCTTATTAAACGTAAAGCCACGGTTCAAACACCAGATCAGACATCAAAACAAAAACATGAAAAAAAAATATTTCTTCAGCGACTTCCTCTCTGCAGATTTCTGGCAAAAACTCTAAAAGTAAATAAAATTGCGATGAAAAACTGTAGGTCATGTACATATAAAATTAACACACACAACATAAGTGATGTGAGAAACTAGGTCGTAATCCTGACTGAATTATGTATGTATGTATGTAATCTGTGTTTAATGGGTAATATGAAGGGGAGCCCACGCTTTTAAATTCTAAAAAGTAGTGAAGCTCTCCTAAAAGATAAACAAAATATTCGGAAGACTGTAATGATGATTCAGCTGGTATTGACGGAGGAAACAGTAAGCTTTTCGTAAATCAAAGAATGAGTATGATTCCATCCTTCACAGTTGGAAGACTACGCTACAGACCAGGGTTGACTGAATAAACAAGTTGATTGGGGTTAGATACAGAAGCCTATTAAGAGCCTAGGAAAAGGATGTGCCCATCGTCCTAGCGACCCGAATATCGGTTGATATCTAGGATTCTAATGCTCGTAACTCTCTCTACTGCCTGCAACCACACTATTGCATTGTAAGTAATTATAAACCTTACTATTGATCTGTGTGCCAAGGCAACTCTCTTCACTGCTTGTAAGTGTTTACAAACCTTACTATTGGCGTGTGTAACCAGGCTATCAAAACCCGTTCAACAACATACTCGTATAACCTCAAAGTATACTTTTTTTTCGAATTAATATTAAGCATACGCCTCGTGTAAGCAACAGTTCTCTTGGATAATTCAATTCAAACTCTGTTCAAATAATATTCAATTAACATTTCCTTATTAAATTAATTCATTTCAATTTAAGTTCGGCAATAAATAAATTTAATTTCCTTTCTTTTATTACGAAAGAAACCAATTTTCCTTAAACTCTCTCAGTGTTGAACAATTTTTATATAAAAAGTAATGGCTGGCCATAGATTTCGAATTATTGAAAACGTTCCCTGTGTATCTCCTGTAAAATGGTCATCACAATAAAAATCCAATTGATAGTTAAACTAAAAACAACAACAGCAATAACAACAGACAGAGAAAAGAAAAGAATTAAATAAAATAAAATACCACAATAAACATTACAGTAAAGGAAACACAAAATCAAGAAAAAGAAGACAAAGCTGTAAAGAGTAAGAAAGAGTAAGAAAGAGAAGCATTTGCTAGTATAACTCCACCTTAAGTGGTTGAATATCGTTAAAAACAAACGAGCAGGCAATGCCCAACAGGAAGACACCTGAGTATAATAGTTATTGCTTTTCGTATTGTCTGACCTGACCTGTCTTGTCTCTTGTCTTTAAGATAAGAATTCTAGCAAAAGAAAAATAGTGGACAAGAGGATTTTATGGCAAGAAAAATGTAGCAAAAAACAAAAAAAAAAAAACAAGGAAAGAAAGAAAGAAATTGTAGCAGTTAATTGGATAATAACAATAAATTTGATATGGTAAGGAACGAAAATCGCCAGGGATATTCAAGCAAAGAAAATGGAAAATGGAAAATATACATTAAATGGCACATTAAAGAAATTGGTTAAAGATATTGTTGGTTAAAGAGACTGTCTTGTCCAAGTACCATAAGGTAAAGGTCTACAAGATTACACAAAATTGAGTCGTCAAGTTAAAGTAATGACCACTCATCTCGCACTTAAGAAAGATTTTTTGGTAGGTATCGTGGTCTGACAGATGGATTGGCTGGCAGCTCTTTGTCCTGCTGTCCCTAAGGCGTAATTTGCAAACTGTATGACTTAAGGTCTTCTGAAGGTTCTTAACTATATGAGGAAATACAATTTAAAGGCTACTTGCTAAAGAATTGAACTTGTCGGGAGGGCAGCTTTCATACTACTTATAGGCCCAGAATCTTTTTGTGGGGTACAGTTTGTGGGGGAAGTTTGAAAGGGTGTACTTAGCAAAACTTTTCAAAACAGATGGGTTTGAAACAATCTAAACGCTGGCTAGGCGTCAATTTTAGAAAGAGGTTGAGTCTGGTGTCAGATTGACTATGAAAGCATTAGAATAACCATGAAATATAGACTCAAATGATATGTACGGAATGGGAACAAATGCGAGACTAATACACAAATATACGATGTGTGATAAGCCACCAATTACAAAACATTGACTTGAGGCCATAGATATTCAGCTTAGCGTTGATAATTTTAATTGGCCGTCTTTCATGTAGGACTTCTTGTACGTTGGATAAAGAATTTACTTATCATCACCAGTTACGATTTCCCAAGAAAGTGATGCCCTTTATGGCCTTCATGTGATTTTTTTAATTTTTCATGTCAAACACACCGCTTCTGATATATCTTGTATAAGTTTAATTCGATGGAATATACATACATACATACATACTGTTACAGAAATTAAAAATCTAGATACTGGTGTTTTGCTTTTATATTGCTTAACATTAAAATTATAAACAAAAGCTACAAAGACAAAACAATGCAGTAAACAAAACTGTTTACAAATTATCGTACTGCTTAATATAACAACACACACCAGCATAAAAAAGTGGTAAACAAGTAAACAAGAATCCACAAACACTACAAGAATAAATGTAAACAACGATGTTTACATTTATAGAGATTTCGAGAAGAAGAAGTCACGAACATTTGTCTTCAAGAACATTCATCAGACTGTTTACCCTGCCATATAAAAGGCAAGGCAAAGCAGGCGAGTGAGTTAGTAAAAGTTCAGTCAGTCTTGTGTGAAGATGCGATGCATTTGAAGAGAGCAGTCATGATTTAAAGACCTCCGTTACAAAGATCTGTCGAATAATTGTCTAGTAATTGTTATAGTTTATGCAAAGGGTATAAACAGAGGAATAACAAATAAAAACAGTTCTTGTTGTTTACATAAAGTTGTGAACAGTGGCACACAGAATTATGCGAATAATAAAGAATTTAAAACTGAAAACAAATTTATTTTTATTTTATTTGCAATCTACGAGCTCATATTTTAAACGTTTTTAAAAGGTTAAAACGTAACAATTATTACAACCCTATAGACAGGACTACAACGTAGCTTCTCACAGCACTTATGTTGTGTGCATAATTTTATACATGGAAGGCGGCATCTACAGTTTAAAGTCGACTCCGAACGACAGATTTTTGAGAAACTTTTCAATGGCAATTTTAATGCCAGATATCTACAGAGAAATTAGGTCCTAATCCTGACTGAAGGGTTGTAATGACCAATTATGTATGTATGTATCTACTGATAGGTATTCAGAGAGGAAATATTTTTCGTGTTTCGTTTTGTTGGAGATGTTTAACTTGGAGTTTGAACCGTGGCCTCTCGTCTAATAAGCCAACTCACTACCTACTAGACTACGGCTACTTCAGAACAAGGCGTATAAGTGTTATGAAATGTGTAATCATGTTCCTCATAGCTATCATTGCCCTTTGAAACAACATGGTTCAACATGATTTCTCGGAACGGAATGATTTCTCCTATGTCTTGCTGATTTTATCCCGCCGTTATCCAGCTCTCCTCTATGCAGTACTGCATATATGCAAATTTTATTCAGCCATTTTTATTGTTGCATTCGTATAAAACTCTCATTACAAAGTAAGAATTGTATATACGTGCATTCCGATAACACATACATACATACACATACAATACATACACATCGATACACATAATAGACTTAGTCCGATATAAGAGAATTCTACTTCGTTACACGTTTTTAGCATTTACACACTACACTACACAAATTTTAATTTCTCTTTTCCCGGCACACCGCCAAAGCATAAATGCTACCAAGGACGAAAATAAAATGCTCGATTTACTTCAATATGCTCCTTCACAACCCTCAAATTAAATAACTTGATTAAGTTCGCAGATCTCAAAGTTTCAGAAATATTTTCCTATATGGTGCCCTGGTAGTCTAGTGGGTAGTGTGCTAGACTATTAGCGTGAGGGTTCGATTTCCACCAGAGACTCTGGTCTATGACACTCCGCTCGTAAATATTTAAAATATAATTAGAAATTGTATTGTAAATAAATAAATAAATAAATATTTTCCTATTCGTCACGATTTCAAATATTGTGCTTCAAAAGGGGGCATTTCTGGATCTGCTCTGAACCCGATGACAATGCTTCTTATTTTCTATTCTGCGTTGTAAAAATTATAAACCAAGTAACTTGTAATCATAGCTGCCAGATAAATGAGGCACCAAATCGTCAAATATTTGAGAAAAAATCGTCAAAATCGTCAAAGTCGTTTGTTGAAATCGTCAAAAAAATCGTAAGAAAAAATAAATAAATAAATTAAAAGTTTTTAAAAACCAATATTATTGCTGTTGTAGTAAGACATACTTATAAAGTCGGGACTTGTTCCGGAAAATCACACGTCTTTCCCGGCCAGCACATCGGTATGTGGTCGATTGGCCAGTGGATCGCACACTGCATTACAGAAAAAATACAGATTATTCGTATATTATTCGTGTTTTTCCTGTTGCTTATGGTATAAAAATATTCCAGTCTAGTGTTCATAAACACTGTTCTCTCTTTCCTTCTTCCCATAACATATGTTCATATGTAGTTCCAGACACAATGTCATCCATTCCGTGAGTGTTGGTCGTACGAAAAAAAAAATAACGACGCTTGCCTTTGTTCTTCCGACGGTAATATTAGAAGCTATACTCGAATTTTTAAAATTGTTTGCCGCGACAAGTGATAAATTATTGCAATTTTTTAGCTTTTAAGGGTGTTAAAAAGGAATAAAATACAGAAAAATCACCACAGGTACCGAAAGCAACTTAAAAATGTAATACTTTTCTCCTTGTTTTTACTAACAAAGCAAATACAAAGCTTAAAGTGGCTTGTAATGTACTAAAATAAAATATGATGTAAATTTTAAATTTTTAAAAAGCGTCAAAATAAGGGCATAAATCGTCAAATCGTCAATATGATATTTTTGGAGCTCAAAATCGTCAAAATGACGATAAATCGTCAAATCTGGCAGCTATGCTTGTAATGCATTTTCATATTACAATATGTATACATTTTATTTAACCAGCCTGGCGTATGAGCGATATTTAATATTTTTATATCAAATTAAAATCAAGTATACGCTGTGTATTACAAATGTTTACCTTTTTAATAATATTTCGTATTTTATTTTATTCAACAAAGTTTTTGTTATTAAAAACAAAACAAAATAAAATAAAAAATATTGAATAAAAAAAATGTATGTAAATAAAAATAAATACAATATTAATAATGATTTATTAAATTTAATTTTTATGTCATGATAAATGGCGTTTCAATAAAGTTGTGTTAAATTATTGTTATGCCCTCACTTATGTTGTGTTGTTTTCTTTTTTGTGCACTTTTGCTTTGTTTTTTAAATAAATTTCCATATTATTTGCTATTTGAACAATTGTTAAGGACCTGCCTGTATATTTTGCAGGAAAAAATAAAGGAAATTACCAGAAACAATACAATACAAACAATACAAATAAGGGAAATAATATGAAATAAAAGCAAAATTGTAATTTTCAGAGCTAATATATGGCAAGTTATGCTAAAATATGGAACAGGCAAGAGAACCCTTCAATAGTTATACGAATTTTTATTCAAAAAAACCTTGGGAATTACGTGACATAACATACATGTATGTCTGTATGTGTAGCTGCCGTTTAATAAGAAATGATTGATGGCAGCCATTTAAATCAGGAAAATATTTTTCCTCTCCCCCTTTCTGTACTTTTTGTAAACTCATCATGCGTTTTTTTTTATTGTGCATATTTTCATTGCATATAGTTTTTGTTTCTTTTATTTGTTTATCGTTATTTTTAGGTACCCATAATATTATTTTTATGGTTATTGTGTACCCTCTGTTCTCATATTCTCTGTTGCATATTATTTCGTTCTTTTATTCTTTTTTTTTTGTATTTTTGAGGAGCCATAAAATAAAAGTTTTCGCACCAGAAAAACTGGCAAAACAATTGACATGCCATACATATGTACATAATAACCCAGCAAAAAATTTCATATATGTTTTGTTCATCACACTTTTAATACATTTGAGTTAAAAAGGTTTGTTGGGTTTGCTTTTTTATTTCCTTTTACAAATACCAGCCATATTTTTATGAATTGTTTGCTCTTTATAAATGAACATTAAATAAATAACGTTTAAATGACAGTTAAATACACATATTCATACACACACACACACCATCATCAATAACAATTGAACTATTTTAAATATCCATGTGTTTGTTTGTTTGTATATGTAAATAAAAGTATGATGCCAATGGACTGCAAAAAAAGGATATAACAATGTACCAGCATATTTGAATGCATATAAATGCATATTAAGACATATTTCTGGTACGAGAGAGGGGTTTTAAAGTAAAGAGTATTGAACGTTAGTTTTAATGGATAGGTCGCTATTAGTTGGCTTACTCGTAGGCAGAATGGTAATGCTAATAGAAAAGATAGTCAAGAGCTACCAATTTTTCTGTGATTCTAATCCAGATCTGGAATACGAGCGGAGTAACTTGACCATATGCTCGGTGCAGTGTCACAGACCAGAGTCTCTGGTGGGAATCGAACCCACGACCCTCACGCTAATAGTCTAGCACACTACCCACTAGACTACTAGGGCACCCAGATCTGGAATAATAACTAGAACTTACTCCTCAAACAATTCATACTACATTTCAAGAGCTACCATTTTTTCTGTGCTTCTAATCCAGATCTAGAGTAATAATAAGAACTCTCTTCTAAGATAACTAATCGTCCAATCCAAAGAATCGTACATAACGATAATGAACAGACCTCGCTTGTAATGCTCGAAAAAACCACCGAACCACCACTTTTGTAGGAAGTTTTAACAATTTTGATGCATTCTTCAGTCCTCCAACAATCCATATTCTTAAACCGAAAACATTTCTAAGCAATTTCCTTCATGTTTCCGCAGCCATTAGTGATTTAAAGAAAATTTGTTGTTCCAATAGGGTATGAAAAGAATATTCGTACCGAATATTTTATAATTTCTTTCAGTATATTTTTCAACAACCATCAGGATCATTATAAATTGAGTAAAACAATTAATCATTTATTACGAAAAAAATATTAAAAATATAAACGTAAATATGTAAAACAATTTGCCGTATAATAAAAAAAATTGAAATACAATAGAAATTTATTATTGCAGCAGAAAACCAAAATAATTAAATGGAAATACTTGTTATTGTTAAAAAAACGTTTGTATATTAAAGTTAAAGGCAAATCAACAAAACATTACTGAAAGATTGTATCTACTTTCCCAATTCGAAAAGAAATACAACAGAGGCACATCTTTTCCATCGAATATATTGTTACGCAAATCGAAACGACCTAATATCGTTTAACAACAAAACCGATAAACGAAAGCCACACGATACAAATACACACTAACACTAAGAATACAATGAACGTGTTGATTATCTAAAACTGCACACACACATATATGTACGACGAACCTGGTTGCGCCTGTTACCAACAACAACATGTATGTGACAAAAAGGGATAGACAACATAAGCAAAGTACGCAACTGTCTGTCCACTGTATATTGAAATATAGTCTAGTTGCCATAGTCTAGTAGGTAGTATGCTGAATTATTAGACATAAGACCACGGTTCAAAGCCCAGATCAGACATCAAAACGGAAATATGAAAAAATATTGTTACGCAAATGTAAACGACCTAATATTATTTCACATGAAAACATCGTTTAACATTAACGATAAATAGAAGCTGCACACATACATATGTACAACGAACCTGGTTCATATACCAACAACAACATGAAATGAAAGGAGACCGACAAGTATTGAAGAAAACCAACAACAACAAGCATGCGAGAAAAAGGGATGGACAAGTGTGCAAAATACACAAACAACAATGCGGTCGCTATAGAATTCTCGAGAAGGCGAGAACAAGAACCATACACATCGAGAACGTCCATCCTACTGATTACGGCAAAGACAAGACCAGCAGTTAGTCAGTAAGAAATCAGTCAGCCTTGTGTGAAGTTGCGTGTGAACAAAACAAGTCGTGGTTGTAAAGATCTAGCGAATAGTTGTGTGATAAGAATAACGAGCACACAAAAGTAGTGTAAAGAATAAAGAGTTTAACTGAAATTAAACACATATTTGTTTTTACTTTGTTTGCAATTTACGAAGTCATATTTAAACATTTTTAAAAAGGCAAAAACGGAGCAATATTTTTCGTCAGCAGATTTCTGGCAAAAACTATAAACTATTTTGTAAGCACGCAAACCAAGATCCTTCCGCAAAATCTTCCATAAAGTGGATGAACACAGATCCAATTCCTGTGCTCGATGGCGGATGGACTCATTCGGGTCTTCCTCAATGCTACGCTCTACAGCAGCAATAGCTTCTTCTGTACGCACCGTACAGCGTCTCTGGGGATGCGAGTTATCAATAAGAGTAAACGTGGTGCGAAAACGTTCCATGGTTAATCGAATTAAATGCTCTGCTGGACGATTTTGTCGACGATAAAATGGACGTAGTGCGCGATACGTTTTCCGCACAGAACCATTATTTTCGAAATAAAATTGCACTATTTGCAAGCGTTGTTCAGGCGTGAGTCTATTCATGAGTTGCCAAACCAAACTGAAAATAAATCACTTGACAGCTGTTAAATCGGTCGCCATCTTGGAAAGTAATGCCAACTTAAAGTTCTATACCTCTATAAAAAAACACCCTTTAGTATGAGCAATATGAAATTCGATTTACGTCGCCTTTTTTGGAACCAACTGCGACGTAAATCGAGGGATTACTGTACATACTCTTAAAACGAAAACATTTCTAAGAAATTTCCTTCTTGTCTCGGCAGTCATTAGTGCTTTTAAGAAAATTGTTTTTCCAATAGGGTATGGAAGGAATGTTCCTACTGACTTTTTTATTGTTTCTTACAGTATATTTTTCAACAACCATCAGGATCATTGTAAATTGAGTAAAACAATTAATCATTTATTGCGAAAAAATAATAAAAATATGAACGTAAATATGTAAAACAATTTGCCGTATAATAAAAAATTGAAATACAATAGAAATTTATTATTGGAGCAGAAAACCAAAACCATATTAAGAAAGTACTTGTTATTGTTAAAAAAAAAACGTATATTAAAGTTAAAGGCAAATTAAAAACAAAACATTACTGAAAGATCTCAAAGATTGTATCTACTTTCTCAATTCGAAAAAAAATGCGACCAAATCGAAACGACCTAATATCGTTTAACAACAAAAACGATAAACGAAAGCCACACGATACAAATACACACTAACACTAAGAATACAATGAACGTGTTGATTATCTAAAGCTGCGCACACACATATGTACGACGAACCTGGTTGCGCCTGGTATAAACAACAACATGTATGTGACAAAAAGGGATAGAGAACATAAGCAAAGTACACAAACAACAATGTATTAGCAATATAGAGCTCTCGAGAAGCCGAGATCACGAACCTTCCACTTCAAGAATGTTCGTTAGACTGGTTGTGTCGGACTATAAAAGGGCCGGACAAAGCAGGCAGCAGTCAGTGATCATTCACTCAGCCTTGTGTGAAGACGCGTTGCGGTTTGAACATACAAGTGGTATTGCTTGCAAAAAAGTTGTAAGCAGAGAAGATCTAACGAACAGTTGTTAGTGTTAACGCGGACAGAAGTGTGAAATAAAATAGTGTACAAGCAAATTATTGTTGTATCGTTAAATTGTATACGGTGGCACACAAAAGTAGTGTAAAGAATAAAGGGTTTAACTGAAATTAAACACATATTTCTTTTTACTTTGTTTGTAATTTACGAACTCATATTTAAACGTTTTTAAAAAGGTAAAAAGGTAACAATATTTTTTCGGCGACTTCCTCTCAGCAGATTTCTGCTAGTAAATAGAAAATTGCCATTAAAAGTTCCTCAAAAATCTGTCGTTCGGAGTCGACTTTAAACTGTAGGTCCTGACAATCGTGTATTAAATTAACACACACAGCTTAAGTGCTCCAGGGCGTAACCCTGGTTGTAATGACCAATTACGTATTTATGTACGTATGTAAACACCTTGTTCTACAGTGCAGAAATATAATCATATCTCTCCCAAGAATTAACACTTTGTCCTGCCAATTTATCATTTTAATCGTTACATACATTTCAATATTGGTATTTAAATAAAAGAACAGAAAAAGCAAATCTGATGAGATATAAAAAAACTATTTCATCACTTTATGACAGCGTCATAAAGAAATCAAAAGTACTTAACGTCTAATAAAACTTCATTGGTATTCTCCCTTGCTTGCTGATTTTAAGCGACATAAAAACTACAATCATGTTCATGTTCAAACGTAAATCACATCAATTCAAATCTTTAAATCTTTCGAAGGACAAAAAAACAAAATCAAAAAAAAGATGGAAAATCCAATGAAAACATGAAAAAAGCAGGGGGCGGAAAAGCTGTCAAATGATTTATTTAACACTCTCATATAACATTTTGAAAAGATATCGAAATCAAACTCAATTATATTTCAAATTACCACCATCAGGAATGGAATAAAGGACACAGAGACAGAGAGAGAGAGAGAGAGAGCGGGTAACAAGCAAGCTTAAGAGATGCTATAAAAAAAACTACAGTTGAATACAAAACGTCGTAATAAGATTTATAGAAAGAGAAAGAAAAACAAGCAAATAAACCAGCAAATGAATGACTGACTGACTGGCTGCTGGTACATAGAATTCTTCTATTTTCCTTCTCTTTAACCCAAAAAAAAAAAAACCCCAACAGATTTCTTTTGTACTCCATCATGCAGTGAAGCATCGTGTTTTATTTAAGTTATTGCCAAACATTTATCGAGATTACCATTGATGTCAGTCAGTTAGATTTCATTTCAAAAACGACGTATTCTCTTACTCTTCTTATTCTCCTGCTTTAACGAAAAACCAGCGTTTATCGTTAGAAAAATCGAAAATAAATCGAAAAAAAAATCGTAACTGAAAACAACACGAAATCTAAAAAGTTTTTAAGACTTGCACCACACTCAACTTGAATATTTTTGTAGCATAAGTTCAGTAAGAAGGGAAAGGGGGGAATAGCACATTGACAACATATAATGGTAGTTTTTTAATAGTTTTTTTCCCTTTTATAGCGCGATTTCTGTTACCAAAAAAAATTGTCATGGTAAAACTTGAAAGTATTTTTTTATGTTTCATTTCTTTGTCTTTTTTCCACCAAATGAATCATTAATTTTCATTTCAATGGAAAAGAGAGTTGAATGCCACATTTGATTGAATTAACACATTACGAGCTTAATATTTAATGAGGAGAAGAAATTAAAAATCATGGTAATTTTAATGGGGAAGAAATAGACTGATGGTAGAACAGATAGACATGAACTGTGGAATGAAGAGCAGTGGAATTTATTACAAGTAAATTTAAAACTTTTTTAAATACTAAGGATGAGTATTCGTTGTCTCTATATTAGACATGATTATAGTGATTTCCTGCCTGCATCTTGATTGGCGTACTGATAGCTGATTAAAGCTGTCCGATGTCAAAGTTAGTTCATTTTTTCTTCTCACCTTGTCTGTGAGTGTTTCCTCTATTAGTTCAGCGTGTAAAGCTTCTTCACTCCTGTAATTACAGTAATCCTTCGATTTACGTCGCCTCGATTAACGTTGTTTCAATTTACGACGTCAAATTTTTTGTTCCCCCTAACTTCAATTTCCGTCGTCATTCGATTTACGTCGTTCTTTTTTGGAACCAACTGCGACGTACATAAATCGAGGGATTACTAACTAACTAACTTTTTTTAGTTGCTTGTTAAAAACATACTACTTTGTAGTATGGGCAATATGAAATTCGATTTACGTCGCCTTTATTGGAACCAACTGAATAACAATCGAGGGATTACTGTAGATACGAAACGGTATAACAAATCGATGCTTAACATATTGTTACGTTTTTACCTTTAAAAAACGTTTAAAATATGAGCTCGTAGATTGCCAATAAAAAAAAATAAATTTAAATTATTCGCACAATTCTGTGTGCAACTTTTCACAACTTGATGTAAACAACAACAATTACTTTGTTTTTTGTTCCTTTGTTTACACCCTTTGCATAGACAATAGCAATTACTAAACAACTGTTCGACAGATCTTTGTAACGGAGATCTTCAAACCACGATTACTCTCTTCGAACGCACCGCGTCTTCAACAAGACTGTCTGAAATTTTACTAACTCAGTTGCCTGATTTGCCTTACCTTTTATATGGCAGAGTAAACAGTCTGATGAACGTTCTTGAAGGCGAATGTTCTCGGCTTCGCCTTCTCGAAATCTCTATAAATGTAAACATTGTTGTTTCATTATTGTTGTTTGTGTATTTTGTTTACATTTATTCTTGTCGTGTTTGTTGTTGTATTTTTGTTTACTTGTTTATCATTTTTTACGCTGGTGCTTGTTGTTGTATTTTTGTTTACCTGTTTACCTCTTTATGCTAGTGTTTGTTGCTATATTAATTAATTTGTAAACAGTTTTGTTTACTGCAGTGTTTAGTTTTTGTGTCTTTTGTTTACAGTTTTAATGTGAAGCGATGTAAAAGCAAAATACCAGTGTCTTGATTTTTCATTTTCGTCACAATATGATCTGCTGTGAGCAGATGCTTTATTGTAAAACGCTGAATTTTTTTCCAACAATTCGAAAATTTTTCAGAATTTGATTTTGCATTTGATGTGTAATTTAATGGCTAGATCTTTTGATATATTAAACCCAGAAAAGAGCTGTTTATAATTTTAATAACTTTTACATTTTGCTGCAACACCATCATAGTATTTAAAGAAAGTTCGGAAGTTTATTCTCTTATTATATTTGCCTAAAAACGTTCTATGTTCTCCGGGTAACTGCTGATATAATAATCTTTGTTCTAAAACTTCCGTTAGAATTTTGTTTATACGACAACACATTTTAATTTTTATTTCCTTCAAATATTTTGGCAAATTATTGTGTCCGAAATTGAAAAGAGAAAACGTTGTAAAATTTGAAAATTTTGAAAATTTTAAATTTTTTTCTGTGCTATTCATGCATTTAAAAGTCAAAAGCAATTTTATTTATTGTAGAAATTTGGCTAAAGCAACAAAATCCATTAATATTTATACGTTATAAAGTGTAAATGTATGTGTTAAGTGTTAAAATGCGAATATTTTCTCGTTTTTCTTTGTGTGTTTTTGTGTGTGATATTGTTGCTGTTATTGCTGTTATTATTGTAACATTAATGCACTTGTTATTGTATACAATACTACTCATGTACACACATACATTCTATACAATAACAAACATTGTCTCTTACTCTTGCACACAACTGCAAAACATAGAGCACAACAAATTATACTGTAAAGGCTGTGAAAGCACTTCTTCTACTACTACTACAAACATAGTGCCAAAACATATTTGCCAAAAAATGTGCTGAGAATGAAAAGCGAAAAAGAAAAACAATAACAAAATAAAAACCTTGAATGCATGTGTGTGTATCTGTACATTTATGCTTAGAGTAAGTAAAGTAAGCTCTCTATTACAACATATGTACGTTGTGAGTTTAAGTGTGAGTGTGAGAGCAGTGTTAGTGGGTATGGCTGTTTAAAAATCGTGCTCTCAACATAAATTCTTGTATTGTTATGCTGTTATTGCTTACACATATGTACATACCATAGCATAACAATAACAACAGCAGCATGAAAACAATACGAGAAAAATATCCACTAAAATATGAACAATAAATACATGAGGCATTGGTTTTACAAAAATTTTCAAATTTTTTCATTTTTTGTTGTTGTTTTTTTAGTTGCATTTTTTCCAAACAATTTACAATTTAACACTTTTTCTCAGCATTTTTTAAAAATCCTTAAACAGAAATAAATTCATTTTTAATACTTTTTACTCTCTCTCCCTCTCTCTCTTTGTTTTTATTTTAGAATTTATGTTTAGTTTGTTCTCCCCTCTATTAATGCATTTTGAAATGTGAATGGTTTTGGTACAGAATTTTTATTTATTTTTCTGTTTTGTTGTATTTTACTCGTATATATGCATTTTTGGTTACCAGATTTTTGCTGTTCTTGTCGTTGTTTTGTTTTTCTCATGAAGAGTTTTTTCAAGTGCAATTGAGCATCTGTAGCAGCAGCAGCAGTAGTGGCATCTACATTTAACTGCAACATTTCAAATATTATTTACCAATGGCTTGGAAAATAATTCCTCGCATTCGTAACACAAATAGTCAACATCATATTACTCTTGTACTGGATTTGTAGAATGTGCTTAAATTCAGTTAAGCCTTATGCAAATTTTTCCTTTATTTTTAGAGCATTTTACCCTCTTATTTTTGCCATGGCAAACCATTCGAAATGCAAAATATATATGTATACCAAGTGGTTGATAAACTTGAATTCTTTAAAGCAACAGGAAAAATTGTTTGCTTTAAATTTTCCAGTAAAATTTTTATTTTTAATACAAAAAGAGAAATATTAGAATATATTAAATTATACGCACGAGTTATTCACATTAGGAATAATTGCAGGGGTCAACTCAATCCACAAGTGCAATGATCAAGTCTCGCCCTGGAGGAACCGCCTTCACGATCACGGATAACCTCTACGCCAGGTAGAACTCGTTGATGTATTAACTGCTACAATTGCTATTTCGGAAGAGTTAGTCAAGGGTATAGACTCTCCCAGAATGAAATATTCAGAAGTCATATACAATTTCATGGGTATCGAACACTGGGCTTATGAGAAGTTAACACTGGTCAGGCTGAATTAGTTAGCCTGGGGAAACAGGGTCACTTTCTACTCAATGCCCTATTATGTGGGAATTCATGGCGGAGAGTCTCAGATAAGCTCTTAAGGAAGGAAGCTTCTATACCGCTCCTTCTATACCACAAGCCTTTGGTAGCGTATGAAGAGAATGAGAAGCGAAGAAGTGGTAGAGGCACTCTCTAGAATCCAAATGGATTCTAAACTTTTGTTGGGTAATTAAAATAAGAACAGATTTGCTTTCAACCGTTAAGCCAGGTGCTATCAAAATCTCAGCTTCACATCAATAATTATGCAAGAACTGCGTCCCTTGCAGTTATGACATGCCCACCAGTACCCACTTTCATTGGCAGAGTCTATCTGTGCACACTTACAGCGTTACTGAGTCTGCTTTTTATGCAGATAAATAGATGCCAGCTTGGCACTTTGCTTCCAGCCTTTTGCCTACAATAACAAATGCAATATCGGCCGCACAAAGCATTCCAAAATGTTGATGCATTTACAGAACCCTGCGGGAGACCGCCTGCAATCCTGTATTATTTGATATCCGAGTCTGGTTTTTACTGCACAATACCAATGCGATATCGGCCGCACAAAGCATTCCAAAATGTTGATGCATTTACAGAACCCTGGGGGAACCCTCCTGTATTATTTGATATCTGAGTCTGGTTTGTACTGTAGTGTGCAGTGACTGCTGCAATAACTCTTAAGAACTCCAGTTTATTTTATTTTTGTGCGATGAATGGGGGAAAATATTATTATGGATGCATGCTTCCTGCGTTGGCTTCTTGCTATGGCGTTGATTGTAGGTTTGGCTCTGTGAAATCTAAACCATTCGTACCCTCGACTCATTCGTAGACGATTATATTTCCACTTCTCCTTTGCATACGCATTCTCCAAAGAGAAACTCGCATGTATTTGAGGGAACAGTGAACGAAGTACCACAATAATATCATAAGCCCCAGCCGTTCTTTCCTTCTTCAGCACCATGATTGGAGCTACTGATTTGGTTTTAATAGGTGAAATATTAACAAGATATCAGTGTTTTACAGATTTCTCTTCTTTACCCATTTAATACTTTTATAAGAGGTTTCCATGCCTTCAGTTGTTAGTCAAATAGACATGTCTGACCACGAAGTAGTGCCACACGTCGATAACTAAATTGTAGAATTGTCTTTATCCACTTATGATTGCTGTGTAGGGCTATTTAAGCGACTATTTAAGGAACTGGTGTGCGTATGATTAATATTAATAATTTCCGTCCCACAATGTTAATCATACGTTCAGGTAACCTTATCAGTATTCCGTTTTAACATCATTTCATTTTAATTGCACACCATTAACAATGTATGACATTACAGTCAGGCATATTGACATTTATTATGGCTTTAAGCAAAATTACAATAAAATTTAATTACTTCATAATATTGTTGTTGCTGATGTTGTTGCTCTTACAATAATTGTCTCAATAATTTGTGAAATTTAAAAAACCAACCCCCCCCCCCCTTAAGCACAGGTGGAAGGAGTTTGAAAAGCGAACATGATATCAGAAGACAAAAAATTATCTTTAAAGGCAGCCAAGCAATATAAAGAGACTGGAAAAATGATTATTAACGTCTAAACAGCAGCACAACAACAATAGCAACAATTTTTAAATGGAAGCTCATTAAAGAAAACTGTCGCCGCCAGCAGAAATAATATTGAAATGAAACTCATGATGCAAGAAGAAAAAAAAAATAGCAAAACGAGCCTTTATAGCGGCTACAGCGTCGAACATGAATAAGATTTTGAACAAAAGATAACATTCATAAAGGCATTGTAACAACAAGTTAACAAACTAACAACTGCAACAACAACAATCCGATACAATATTATTTTACACAAACTAACAACGTAGACTCTATTTTTACTTGCCTTTTATCAAGGATAACTAGAAGGAGGAAAGTAAAACCTCTCCGTTTTCAATTTTGTTTATTTCCTTCATTTTTCTTAGTTTCCCTTTTATTCTAGAAAGGTATTTCAGTCTTACCACTACAGCTATTGAAATCGATTCGTGTTACAATATTGGCTTGAGTTCGTTATTTAATATGGCACAAGGAAAAACCTCAACAAAAGCTTCAGGCCACAGGTAATGGCTTCGAATATATCGAAAACCCAGAGAATAGTTGAAAACATAAGAAAAGAAAATTAAATTGAATTTAAATTTGCTGCTTTTTTAATAGTGATAGACAGTTTGATAGACAATTAAAATTGCCATAAGCAAAGCATAAAAAAATATGCAATTAAAATGCAAAAAACAAGCAGGAGTTACTAAACCAAACACGCGAAGGGATTTCATTTTAAATGGCTTTTTAAGGAGCGAACTATTAGGGTTAGTGTAGTATGGTGCAGTGTGGTTTGTAAATCCCCTTTCTAGTTGTGTTAAATATTGGGAAAAATTATTTTGAAAGCAAGAGAAAAATATACTGTTACGAAAATGAAAAATCAAGATACCGGTGTTTTGCTTAACATTAAAATTATAAACAAAAGCTACAAAAACAAAACAATGCAGTAAACAAACCTGTTTACAAATTATCGTACTGCTTAATAGAACAATAAACACCAGCATATAAAAAATTGTAAACAAGTAAACAAAATGTCAACAACAAAACACCAGCATAAAAATGGGTAAATAAGTAAACAAAAATACAACAACAAACACCAGCATAAAAAATGGTAAATAAGTAAACAAAAATACAACAACAAACACCAGCATAAATAATGGTAAACAAGTAAACAAAAATATACCAACAAAACACTACAAAAATAAATGTTAACAACGACGTTTACATTTATAGAGATTTCGAGAAGGCGAAGTCTTGACCATTCGCCTTCAAGAACAAGACTGTTTACTCTGCGATATAAAAGGCAAAGCAAAGCAGGCGACTGAGTGAGTGTAGTTCAGTCAATCTTGTGTGAAGACGCGGTGTGTTTGAAGAGAGTAATCGTGGTTTGAAGATCTCCGTT
This sequence comes from Sarcophaga subvicina, assembly GCA_936449025.2. Classification (NCBI taxonomy): domain Eukaryota; kingdom Metazoa; phylum Arthropoda; class Insecta; order Diptera; family Sarcophagidae; genus Sarcophaga; species Sarcophaga subvicina. The sequence continues at coordinate 110,124,316 of OW388084.2, read as the reverse complement.
ACAAAGATCTGTCGAATAATTCTTTAGTAATTGTTATTGTTTATTTAAAGGGTACTAACAGAGGAAGAAGTCGCCGTAGTCTAGTAGGTAGTGTGTTGGCTTAATAGACATAAAGCCAGGGTTAGAGCCCCAGGCCAGACATCAAAATAAAATACAAAAAGTATTTCTTCGGCGACATCCTATCAGCAGATTTTTATCAAAAAAAAAAACTCTGAGAGTAAATAAAATTGCCATGAAAAAGTTTCTCAAAAATCTGTCGTTCGGAGTCGACTTTAAACTGTAAGTTCCACCACTCATGTATAAAATTAACACACACAACATAAGTGGTGTGAGAAACTAGGACGTTGTACAGTGGGTCAATTCGACCTCCGGGTACTGTACTTGTCTTAATTGACAAGTACACGTCCTCTAACCTAACCTAACCTAACAGAGGATTAACAAAAGAAAGCAATTGTTGTTGTTTACATCAAGTTGCGAACAGTGGCACACAAAAAAAAACTGAACACAAATTTATTTTTATTTTATTTGCAATCTACAAGTTCATATTTTAAATGTTTTTAAAAAGTAAAAAGCGTAACAATATTTTGAAAAAGGCCTACATGAAGTTGACCAAATCAAAGGCAAAACTACGCCAACTCCTCTTTCAATTATTGTATGTTTAAAATTGTGTTTTTTATTTCAACTCTACACCATTCACAGCTACAACTATTTCAGAAATAAAAATTTTATTTTCTACATACCCCCCCCCCACTTTAAACTGCGCTGTAAAAGCCATCAAAATTTAAACAGCAATTTTAACTTCAAAAACATTTTTAATGGGACAGTTTCGAAAGCCAAACCAAATTCGATTCCCAGCCAAATACAAACATTAGCTGTGGAATGCTTTTGTCATTGTTTTTAAGTACCATGGCATGCGTTTTTCATGACAACCATGATTCTGGTGATGCTGCTGATGATGATGCTGCTGATGACGATGATGTTGTTGACAATGATCGTAAGTAATGGCTGGTTGGTTGACTTCATTGGCTGTAACTGAGTGAAATAGAATTTTATGGCAAAGACTATTTAAAATGAAATAAAAATGTGGAGAGAGAGGAATAAAAAAAAGAAAGACAATTTTAACAAAACTACACACTTCGAATGAGTGGATTGCAGCTGTAGTTTAGCTAAAATATGTAAAAAAGATATAAAAATCAAATAACTTGCAATGCTAAAGAGCCATTTAGAGAAGTTTTAATGGAAAAAAAACATTCAAAATAAGAAAATACTGAACACATTTGAGACTGAGGGGGCCTATTCAATGAGTTAAAAACATTAAAATTATAAAAATAAGTGCAGACTTGGGGTTTGACATTGCCAGCATGCAACTTGCCTTAAGGGAAGTTAGCGCGAGGGCCTCCGATTTTGATTTCGTTTTAAATCCCAGCATATGGTACAAGTCACCACTTCGTCGCTCATGCATGCAACTTGCCTTAAGGAAAGTTAGCGCGAGGGCGTCTGATTTTGTTTTCGTTTTAAATCCCAGCATATGGTACAAGCCACCATTTCGTCGCTCATTGAGGTTATATGGGGCGAATCTGGCCCTGATATGATGTGTACTTTTTAATTCTGGCTGTCCTGAAAGAAGCTATGCCGTAATCCTGATTGAAGGGTTGTAATAATCAATTATGTATGTATGTCCTGAAAACCACGAAAAATTCAATGAAAAAGCGTTCTCTATTCCATGAAGTAAATATGTTGTCGGACGTATCATGACTCATTGACCTGAACAATAGTTGTTAGAGGTCTTGTAATGGTGAGCGTCTCTTGGCAGGACAACTAAGCCTGCGTCATTATCACTGGTGTACTGAACAACACCTATGTCGTCGCTTTAGACAATTTCTCGTCTATTCCTGTTCGACGTTTACTATAAAGGCCTATCACCTAATACAAGTCAGCGTCTGCGGGAGGTTCAATAACACCAAGAGTGGAATATCCGGCACTCTCCAATCGTGAGGGTGTTGGAAGCTTCCGGGATATTGATTGCATGCTACCACCACCAGACTTCTCTAAGAAGTTCAGAATGTCCATTCGGAAGAGATAGACCTCGTAAACAACTTCATACAAATCTTCACGGATGGTTCGAAACTGGCTGAAGCTGTGGGTGGAGGTATACTTTTGTAGTCGGCTGCTAAAACTCATAGGATAAGCAATCAGATCTTTGCAGCGTCATTCAGGTGGAAGTGTCGACTAAGAGTGACAATATCTCGGAAAGAAATGCTTACGAACTTTCTGATAACCAAGCAGCTGTCAGGATATTAGGTTCTAACATATTAACTTTTAGAGAGGTCTACGGTTGTATATGTAAAGGGCGTTTTTTATAGAGGTATAGAACTTTAAGTTGCAATAAAACAACGATGGATTATTCGATTGACATGAATTTTATTTATCCGAAAGAGAATCTTGTGGCATTACATTCTAAATATGATTTCTGGCATATGACCGCCACGGCTGGCGCGGATGTAGTCCAATCTGGACGTCCAATTTTCGATGACTTTTTCCAACATTTGTGGCCGTATATCGGCAATAATACGGCGAATGTTGTCTTCCAAATGGTCAAGCGTTTGTGGCTTTACCGCATAGACCAATGACTTTACATAGCCCCACAGAAAGTAGTCTAGCGGTGTTAAATCACAAGATCTTGGAGGCCAATTCATAGGTCCAAAACGTGAAATTAGGCGGTCACCAAACCTGTCTTTCAATAAATCTATTGTGGCACGAGCTGTGTGACATGTTGCGCCGTCTTGTTGAAAGCACATCTCCTGGACATCATGGTAATCATGGCTCTATACCGATCACCATTGACTGTAACGTTCTGGCCACCATCGTTTTTGAAAAAGTACGGACCAATGATTCCACCAGCCCATAAAGCGCACCAAACAGTCAGTTTTTCTGGATGTAACGGTGTTTCCATATACACTTGAGGATTACCTTCACTCCAAATTCGGCAGTTTTGTTTGTTGACGTAGCCATTCAACCAGAAGTGCGCTTCATCACTAAACAAAATTCGCTTATGAAAATCGGGAACAACGGTAATCTCGTTTTGGGCCCATTCGACGAATCTACGCCTTACTTGATGATCGTTTGGCTTCAATTCTTGCACGAGTTGGATTTTGTAAGCACGCAAACCAAGATCCTTCCGCAAAATCTTCCATAAAGTGGATGGACACAGATCCAATTCCTGTGCTCGATGGCGGATGGACTCATTCGGGTCTTCCTCAATGCTACGCTCTACAGCAGCAATAGCTTCTTCTGTACGCACCGTACAGCGTCTCTGGGAATGCGAGTTATCAATAAGAGTAAACGTGGTGCGAAAACGTTCCATGGCTAATCGAATTAACTGCTCTGATGGACGATTTTGTCGACGATAAAATGGACGTAGTGCGCGATACGTTTTCCGCACAGAACCATTATTTTCGAAATAAAATTGCACTAAAATTGCAAGCGTTGTTCAGGCGTGAGTCTATTCATGATGAATTGCCAAACCAAACTGAAAATAAATCACTTGACAGCTGTTAAATCGGTCGCCATCTTGAAAAGTAATGCCAACTTAAAGTTCTATACCTCTATAAAAAACATCCTTTAGCATCGTTGATTTGCATATGCCTCAAGATGTCGACATTAATTCCTGTTATATTTTGGTTCTAAAAGAATTCATTCATTTACACGTTACAGGGCCAATTAGCCAAACTAATTACCTTCCTCCTAAAGTCTCTAATGTCACTCTCAAATTGTCTTAATTTTTATTTCTTTAACTGTGTTTAGTTTAATGAAAAAACTAATGGATTTTCTCTTAGCAAATTAAATCCAATCTTTATTTCTCACCTTTTTCCTAAAGTTTTATTTTCCTATCCACCTAAAAATATGCATTAAATTAAAACCATGTTCACAGCAATGCATTCTTAAGGCTTTAATAGTGACACTGTAATGCTTCCTCTCTTTTCCACCTTCTGTGTATCTCCTAAATAACACCTGTGTTATAATGAATGGCATATAATGTTTAATAATCATTTATTGGAATGTGTCAACATTTGTAATAAACGCCTTAAAGTATGCTACACAATTACTTACAATATAATATACAATACAGCAGTAGCATACATACATACATAGCTTCTTACACGATATACAACAGTTAAAGGCTTAGGTAAATAATTATAATTATATGCCTTAAAGGCATTTAATTAATGGAATATTACACGCTTATGCATGCATACACATACGCAGGCACACAGCTGTGCAGATGAGAATACATTAATACGCATACAAATGCTACAATAGGGCTTAAAGCCAACGCCTATTGTAATAGACAGTGAAAATATCAAAATTCGTAACCGCTTGTCTATTCAAATTTAAATAAATTGTTGTTACTGTTATTGTTATTATTATTATTGTATTACAAAATTATAACAATTTGTAGTTGTTGTTGTTGTTGTTGCTGTTATTTTAAAGCAGGTATTGTTGTCGTTGTTGTGATGTAGTGATGTTGATTTACTACTTTGTTGTTGGACGTATTGTCTAAATTGCATTGCCATACATTGTGGAAATCACTTAAAATAAAACGCATAAATTATTTATTAAACACACAATACATACATACATGTATATACATATGTATAAAGGGTCCGACAAATAACTTTTTTTGAAAATGCTTTAAAAAAAACCAACTGAATATTTTCTCAAATTTCTTTTTTTATTTGAAAGCACAATCCTTCTGGTTAATAATGGAAAATAATTTCATTCAAATGGCTGCCTCGTCTGGCCATGCAGTAGCCTACACGATCGGTCCAATTTTTAAGCACATTATCGATTGTGTGCAGCTGTATTTCACCAATGGCTTCACGAATATTATCCTTTAAAGCGTCAATTGTCTCTGGCTTGTCGGCGTAACACGTATCTTTGACGGCACCCCACAAATAATAGTCCAACGGTGTCAAATCGCAGCTCCGAGGTGGCCAAACGACATCAGCTCTGTGGCTGATAATGCGATCTTCAAAAACAGGGCGCAAAACATCGAGTGTAGCTTCGGTTGTGTGGCACGTAGCGCCGTCCTGTTGAAACCAAATGTTGACAATATCCTCCTCTTGAATTTTTGTGAACAAAAATTCGTTCAACATGGCCCGATAACGATCGCCATTGACTGTAACGGCCACTCCTTGGTCATTTTCGAAGAAAAATGGCCCAATTATGCCTCTGGACCAAAATCCGCACCAAACAGTGACTCGTTTTGGCTGCGTCGGCTTTTCAATGTATGCGTGCGGGTTTTCTGTGCCCCAAATGCGACAATTTTGCTTGTTTGCACAGCCGCCAAGATCAAAATGAGCTTCATCTGAAAAGATGATTTTTTTTGCCAAAATCGGCATTTTCTGGTGTAGGCTACTGCATGGCCAGCCGAGGCAGCCATTTGAATGAAATTATTTTCCATTATTAACCGGAAGGATTGTACTTTCAAATAAAAGAGAAATTTGAAAAAGTATTCAGTAGTTTTTTTTAAAGCATTTTTCAAAAAAAAAGTTATTTGGTGGACCCTTTAGTACATGTTCATTTTATAAAGACACAGAAGCATTAACCAAAGAAATAAGAGAAAGCTAGAGAGAAAAGGTCAGCCATGACAATAAAATCTCTCTCTCTCTCTCTCTCTCTCTTTACAATACAATGCAACAATGTATGTATTTGAGTCTCCATTTCCAAACACAAACTCCTACACACAAACACACATGCACACCTAAAATTATTTGTAATGCTGTTTACAAGAAAGTACACGTTTAATTGTTATTGTTATTGTAAATGTAATGCATGTGTGCATGAGTGTGTGTATGTGTATTTGTGTTTACAATGAATGAATGATGATATCTTGTGTAGCATCATGGCTGGCATCATAGATGGCATCATGGCTCTTTGCTCTCGTAAACATTTTATGAAAATGTCACTGAGTGTCACATTTAATGTCATTTCCAGTAAATGACAATCAAACTGTCACAATTTGAAAATTGTTTAAGAAATGACAACAACAACAACATTTACAACTAAGAAGTGGAAAAACATGAGCAAAAGAAGAACAAAAATTATAATAATGAACGAAGTAACGATGATGACGATGATGTTGATGAGCAAAATGCTGTTAAAATGGCGTGACAGTAAACAAAAAGAAAAAACGAAGGAGGTTAAAAAGCGGATTAAAATGATTTGATTTAAAATGGAAATTTAAGGAATGAATGAAATTTGTAGAGAAATCAATTGCTTGGTAGTTAACACAAATACGCGCTTCGACTTGAGATAGAAATCTTTATGCCTTCTTAATGGCCAAGACATTCGCCTGAAGGTTTAGGTTTAGTTCGGAGTGGTAGCTCTGATATCACAAAGCTCACTTGAGTACGCATAGCGGCCCGTTGTGATGCCACGGTTGAACGCAGTCCCCGTACTGACCAAGTTCCACCAAAATCAGGGGAGCGGAAGAAGTTGATTAGCGCAAGGGCTGCACATTAAAAGCACGACTATCCTACACTGGAAAACCAGCCAGAAAGTTTGATAAACGAAGCTTTATCCTTGACATCAATAGATGATAGCTGCGTCAAGCTGAAAAGAAATGGAGAGCCAAATAACCTATATCGACACCTAGCACGAGACGGGCACTGACAAAGAAAGTGGATAACAGCGGATCTACATCCACGGCAGAAGTCGTTAAATGGGAGCCTCATTCTCTCCGCGTGTCTACCCATAACGCAATGACCTGTAAGCACGGCCACTGTGGTTGAGATGACGTTACGACCAAGACCAAGTAATTGGTTGGTTCGCCTTCTATCCATCAAGAGCCAGGTGAGTCTAGCGATGGAGCAGGACTCCTAATTGATCCAGGATAGGTTGGCGTCCCGAGAGAATTTCCACGCAATGTCCAACTTGAAGTCGCCGTAGACTAGTAGGTAGTGTGCTGGCTTATTAGACGTAAAGCCAGGGTTCGAGCCCCAGGCGAGACATCAAAACAAAATACAAAAAGTATTTCTTCGGCGACTTCCTCTCAGCAGATTTCTGGCAAAAACTCTGAGAGTAAATAAAATTGCCATGGAAAAGTTTCTCAAAAATCTGTCGTTCGGAGTCGACTTTAAACTGTAGGTCCCGCCACTCATATATAAAATTAACCCACACAACATAAGTGGTGTGAGGAACTAGGTCGTAATCCTGACTGAAGGGTTGTAATGACCAATTATGTATGTATGTATGTCCAACTTAACCGAGGCAAGTGGCATACCCAGTTCAATCGAAGAGGATTCCGGGAGGAGCGCACCAACTTTGGCGAGCTCGTCGGCCCTACAGTTTCCCGGAATGCTACTGTGCCCGGGGACCCTAACAGAAAAGACCGAGACGCGAGTGAGAGGAGCACCGTTGATGAGGATCCATTGAGCGGCCCGGTAAATTGCCGTCACCTCCGCCTGAAACACGCTGCAGTAGTCCGGCAGACGGCGAGAAATGTTCAGGTCCAGTTTGCCAGAGCAGACACCGCTTCCAACCCCATTATCGAGTTTAGAGACGTCGGTATATATATCCAGGACTTCCGGGGGGACAACCGTATTAGGATTCCAGTCGTCCCTACTCGGAATCAGAAAGTGGAAACCCCTATCTAGACTATATTCAGCAGGGAGATGGTGGATGTTCACGGGGGCCACTGGATTAACCTCCAGAATAGTGGAGTGACCAGAAGGTAACATACATAGTACATACATTAGCCTGAAAGACACTCTAACTTTTAAGGAAACCTTAGCGAAGATTCAGGTTGACTGCTACAGTGAATACACTGGATCTAACGTTAATAGTTCGAACCAGGAGTATTCGTTCAGAGCCTGATAGCAAAACTATTAATAGAACTGCATCGATACCACCATTCCGGACTTAAGGGAACTTTTACCCTCCACTATATATCATATGATACGCAGAGTATATAATGTATCGTTGCATATCAAAAATTCTAAATAAGTGGGTTGGATTTAAAGACCAGAAGCAATCCATTAAGGTTACCTGCATGCAAGTGAAGCACATCAAATTTAGATGGGAATCAAATACTAAGTAGTCGCCGCAGTCTACTGGGCAGTGTGTTGGCTTATTAAACCGTATACGGAAATATGAAAAAAATATTTCTTCAGCGACTTCCTCTCAGCAGATTTCTGGGCAAAAACTCTGAGAATAAAAAAAAATTGCCATGAAAAGTTGCTCAAAAACCTGTCCTTCGGAATCGACTTTAAGCTGTAGGTCCCGCCAATCATGTATAAAATTAACGCACGCAACATAAGTGGTGTAAGAAGCTGGGTCGGAATCCTGACTGAAGGGTTGTAATGACAAACTACATATGATCAGAGGAACTTGGTCAGTACAGAGGCTACTTTCACCTGTGGCATCACAACGGGCCGCTATGCGTGCTCAAGTGAGCATACTACTAACCTAAGTAGTATCATAGGACAATACCTTTCGAAACGTATAATAGATCGAGAGACAGAAGAAAGCAGATTTTGTATTCAAAGAAAAATTGTAGTATTGTGCTGCAATTTCCAGGCAAAACTTATAGGAATTTTTGTAAAAAGTGTCTTCAAAAAAATGTGTCATTCAACGTAGTTTAAGTAACAGAACACCTGCAATCGATAAATTGATTTGTTTCCCTATTTCAGGGATGATGAAAAAATAATTAAAAGTCGTTAAGCTTTCTATCAAAAAAAAAAAAAAAATCCCAACCCTCTAAATGAAGTCATACAAAAAAAAAGTATGAATTGTCTCGTAAGCAATTGCAACGTATTGACAGTGAATCAGCGGAACCAATTTTCCACTGTCGGGTTTTTTTCACATACAAAATCATGGTTTTTAAAAACGGAGTTTTTACGATGAACTGTTGTGTTCCTCTCTCTTGTCTAAGTTTAACCACTGACCAAACGTTAGCCACTTAACCACCCTAGAGATTATAAATTGTTTTGGGGAATGGAAGAAAAAGAAACAAAAAAACAGAAAAAAATACCAGGCAAGAAGTGACCACAGCACATAAAAAAATAAGAAAATAAAAAAAACTTGAGAGTGTGGTAGGAGAAAAAAACCTGACACGGTTATAGTTTTCCACTTGGCATTGCCATTTTTTTCCACATGCAAGTTTTTCAATTTACGAAACTAAATGAAATACCAGTGGCAGCAATGCCGTATTCTTTTACACGAAAAAGGAAAAACAAAAGAACAGACGAGCACGGAAAAAGTGTACAAAAATTTTTAGCACAACTTCAAAACAAAAATATGGCAAAATGAAAATGTCATTGGCGACCATTTGACGCCATTTGTAAGCCATACACTCTGTCACATACACACACTCTTACACACACAGACACTTACTCACTTTACTCATTGTCTTTTGGGTATTTTCACGATTTATTAGATTTTGTTTTGTCTACTCTCGCTGTGTACTTTCTCTCTACCGTTCCCTGTTCGTTTTTAGATTTTTTTAATTCAATTCACTTTTATTTCATTTCTTTACTCGTTTAGATGTTTTTGTTTCTATTTTTTCCACTTTATTTTGCATTTACTTGAGTAGAGTTTTCATTGCATTTACGTTGAGCATTTTTTTTTTAATTTTTATGTGCTTTTCGCCAAACCATAAAATATTGCACAAGAGTTATGCGTTGCCATATGGACTCATTCGTACTCCCATAGACAATGCAAGAAAACAATAAATAAACTGGGTGGCTTAAATAATTTAATATTATTTACAAAATTTATAAAATTATAGGATTTTTCATAATTAAATGCTACCCATACTGGGTACGTATTATTACGTATGAGTATTGAAAAATTGCTAATAAAATATTAATCATATGCTGCTAGAACCTTTAAAGCAGAGGTCGGCACAAAGAGAACATATTTAAAATGTGACTGTAGTTGTGGGAAGCATGTGCAAAACCCAGAGGAAAATTTGTTAGTTATATTTTCTAGTGTACTTATTAACCTAATAATATTGTTACGCAAATCGAAACGACCTAATATCGTTTAACAACAAAAACGATAAACAAAAGCCACACAATACAAATACACACTAACACTAAGAATACAATGAACGCGTTGATTATCTAAAGCTGCACACACACATATGTACAACGAACCTGGTTGCGCCTGGTACCAACAACAACATGTATGTGACAAAAAGCGATGGACAACGTAAGCAAGATATACAAACAATAATGTACTAGCAATAGAATTCTCGAAAAGGCGAGAGCAAGAACCTTCCACATCGAGAACGTTCATCATACTGATTGCGTGCGTATATAAAAGGGCAGCAGGGCCAGCAGCGAGTCAGTAAGAATTCAGTCAGCCTTGTGTGAAGTTGCGTGTGAATAAAATAAGTTGTGGTTGTAAAGATCTAGCGAGTAATTGTGTGAACTAGTGAATAAAATAGATTATTATTGTTGTATCGTTAAGTTGTATACGGTGACACATAAAAGTAGTGTAAAGAATAAAGAGTTTAACTGAAATTAAACACACATTTGCTTTTACTTTGTTTGCAATTAACGTACTCATATTTAAACGTTTTTAACAATATTGTTACGTTTTTACCTTTTAAAAACGTTTAAAATATGAGCTCGCAGATTGCAAATAAAATAAAAATAAATTTGTATTTAGTTTTAATTGATGTAAACAACAACAATTGTTTTTCTTTTGTTATTCCTCTGTTTATCCCCTTTGTATAAACAATAATAATTACTAAACAATTATACGACAGATCTTTGTAACGGTGATCTTCAAACCACTTTTACTGTCTTCTAACACACCGCGTCTTCACACAAGACTGACTGAACTTTTACTAACTCTATTGCCTGCTTTGGCTTGCCTCTTATATGGCAACATAAACAGTCTGATGAATGTTGTAGAAGGCGAATGTTCGTGACTTCACCTTCTCGAAATCTCTATAAATGTAAACATCATTATTTACATTCATTATTGTTGTTTGTGTATTTTGTTTACATTGTTTCTTGTAGTGTTGTTTGTGGATTTTGTTTACCATTTTTTTATGGTGGTGTTTGTTGTTATAACGGGTGATTATTTAGCTGTTATCTTTTTGGCAACACTGGTTTAAACAGCTCACGCACGTTTCGTGTTTTGTTTCACTGTCAAACATCTTCAGTTTGGTCTATAATTTAACCATGAATCGTCTTACAAACGAACAACGCTTGCAAATCATTGAATTTTATTATCAAAATGCGTGCTCTGTTAAGAAAGTTCATGGCGCGCTTCTTCCATTTTATGGTCAGTTTAATCGACCCACTGATGCGGCAATTCGGGCTATTGTGACTAAATTTCGCACCAAATTTACATTGTTGGACATTAAACCACCAACACGCTTACGTAGAGTGCGAACTGAAGAAAATATCGCAGCTGTATCGGCCAGTGTTAATGATGACCATCAATTATCGATTCGTCGCCGTTCGCAGCAATTGGGCCTCTGTTACTCAACAACGTGAAAAATTTTGAGGAAGGATTTAGGATTAGATTTAGCCTTTCAAAATACAGCTGGTGCAAGAATTGAAGCCGAACGACCTACCGCAACGCAGAATTTTTGGTAAACGTGCTCTTGGAAAGTTGGCCGAAGATCCACTTTTTTATCGAAAAATTGTGTTGAGCGACGAAGCTCATTTTTGGCTCAATGGATACGTAAATAAGCAGAATTGTCGATTTTGGAGTGAAGATCAGCCAGGAGCATTGCAAAAGCTACCAATGCATCCAGAAAAAGTCACAGTTTGGTGCGGTTTATGGGCTGCTGGTATCATTAGACCGTACTTCTTCAAAGATGTTGCGAATCGTAACGTAACTGTGAATGGTGAGCGCTACCGTGAGATGATATCCAACTTTTTTTTGCCCAAAATGCAACAGCTTGACTTGCATGACATGTGGTTTCAATAAGACGGTGCCACATGCCACACATCACGCATAACAATGGACTTATTGAGAGGCGAGTTCGGTGAACATTTTATTTCACATTCGGGACCGGTCAATTGGCCGCCTAGATCGTGCGATTTAACGCCTTTAGACTATTTTTTGTGGGGCTATGTTAAAGCTCATGTCTATACAGAAGAGCCCGCTTCAATTGACGCATTGGAAGACAATATTGAAGCATTTATTCGTGAGATACCGGCCGAAATGTTGGAAAGAGTATGCCAAAATTGGACTAAGCGGATGGACCATTTGAGGCGCAGTCGCGGTCAATATTTGCATGAAATAATCTTCAAACATTAAATTATATGGACCGTACTATCGATTCAAATAAAGATTTCATGTATTTTTCTGAATTTTATGTGTTTTTTTTGAAAAATTTTCCTATAGCTCTTAAAAAATCACCCATTATTAAGCAGTACAATAATTTGTAAACAGTTTTGTTTACAGCATTGTTTGTTTTTTGTAGCTTTTGTTTATAATTGTAATGTTAAGCGATGTAAAAGCAAAACACCAGTATCCAGTATGATTTTTCATTTTCCTAACAATATTTAGACTTTTAGATAATATGCTGTTAAGTAAGTATCCATTTCTGTGTGTTTTAATTTTATATTAGCCTGTAAATGATTAATTTCTCCTAATTTAACAAATCATTTCCTCTTCAGTTGTATGTATGTATATACCACATATGAATTGCAATTTATTATTTGAATTAATTTAACTTCTAGAAATTCCTTACGAATTTCCTTTGTTTTAATAACGATTTACAATGTTCGTGTCAATGAAATGTGAAATGCAACATGTGTATTCATAAGGTAATATATGTAATTAATCAAAAAAAGACTAACTTGATGCTGGAAACCGAAAATATGCAATTAAATCACCAATAAATAACAGACTAAATGAAATTAAAATAATATTTAAACAAAAGCAAAAGCAGACAATAGCTACAAATGGACAAAATGAGAAATGAAATGCCATGCCAAAGCAGGCCATACAAATTATAACAAATAGGCAATGTTTTAACATAGGCATGCACTTACCTTAAACACACTATTTAAAGGGATTCTAATAAATTACCGAACAACAAACTTTAAAGCAAAGAGAGGCAGAGGGAACGAGTATATTTGAAAGGAGAATAAAAAATAAAATTTCATTTTTACTTCAATTGTATGAAAATGTCTGCATTAAATATGAATTATTATACCATAACCTAAAATAAATACATATATTTCAATGCATACATACTATATGTATCTGTGTGTGTGAGAGTGCTTAAGAACCGGTGTAAAGGAGTATGTGTCTGATCTTCTTCTCTAGCTTAACCATGTAGAGCATACAAATGTATTGTATGTACGCCTTAAAGTATGCAATATAAACACAACGTAAGATGATTATGGTATTTTGGTATACTTTTGTGTCTCTCTGTGTGTGTGTGTGCTCTCGTGCTTGGTTTAAAGCTTTGCCTTGGCTTATGTTTGTTTTTAACAACAACGACAACATGTATGTATATGGGACAACAAGAACAATAATAAAGCTGCTTATAAATGTTTGCTAATTGGTTGAATTTAGTTTAAATGTTTAAAAGCGATAGATAAACTATTGTTGTTGTTGTTTATATTAATATAAACATATGATATATGCTCACACACATACACATATACCCACACAGAACAAAGAGACACAGAGTTAGAAAAGCATTTCATTTCTATTCATTTCAAAATGTTTTGCCAACATTTCTATTCTATTATGACCGTTTTCTTGTTTACAAATGAGTAAGTATAACTGTTTGTATATTTATGTGAGTGTGTCTGTATATGTGTAAGAGTATTAGTGAGCCAGATAGTATTTCATTTGTATTAATGTTATTATTAGTATAGAATAACAAACCTATTCTCTTCGTTTATCTTTTAATAAATATTTGTCTGTTTACAGTTGAATTGTCTAGAGAGAGAGAGAGAGAGAGAAAGAGAGACCTTAAAGAGTTGGTTTTGGTTATTAATTCATTGCATTGCATTGCTTGTTAGTGCTTGCATATACTCGTATGTTCAGTTGGTTTAAGGATTTTCACATAGAAAACTTAATTGCATTTACAGCAGGTATTCATTTGATTTGTTTCGGTGTAAATAATTAAAATAATTAAAAGGAATCTTAATTATATGCGTACATTAAATTCCAGGAGGCATTAGCACTACAGTGCGGTACAAAATAAATTTAACAAAATCGAATACAACACTAAACAAATCTGACAACTAAAATTGATTTTTATTCTTTACATTTGCAATAATTTATTGTTATGTTTTTTCCTTTTAAAAACGTTTAAAATATGAGCTCGTAGTTTAAAAATAAAATAAAAATAAATTTTTAAAATTCTTTATTATTCGCACAATTCTGTGTGCCACTGTTCACTACTTGATGTAAACAACAACAATTGCTTTGTTTGTTGTTCCTCTGTTTACACCCTTTGAATAAACAATAACAATTACTAGACAATTATTCGACAGATCTTCGTAACGAAGATCTTTAAATCACAACTACTCTCTTCAAACGCTCCGTGTCTTCACACAAGACTGACTGAACTTTTATCAACTAAGTTGCCTGCTTTGCCTTGGCTTTCATATGGCAACGTAAACAGTCTTGGCTTCGCCTTCTCGAGATCTCTATAGATGTAAACATCGTTGTTTACATTCATTATTGTTGTTTGCGTATTTTGTTTACATTTATTCTTGTAGTATTTGTTGTTGTATTTTTGTTTACTTGTTTATTATTTTTAATGCTGGTGTTTGTTGTTATATTACGCAGTGCGAGAATTTGTAAACAAGTTCATTGTATTTTTTTGTTGCTTTTGTTTATAATTTTAATGTTAAACGATGTAAAAGCAAAACTCCAGTATCTTGATTTTTCCATTTTCGTAACAATATGTTTAAATAGTTCTGACTGTCACTCTAAATATAATAAAGGGTCCGCCAAATAACTCCGAGGTGGTCAAACGACATCAGCTCTGCGGCTGATAATGCGATCTTCAAAAACAGGGCGCAAAACATCGAGTGTAGTTTCGGCTGTGTGGCACGTAGCACAGTCCTGTTGAAACCAAATGTTGCCAATATCCTCCTCTTCAATTTTTGTGAACAAAAATTCGTTCAACATGGCCCGATAACGATCGCCATTGACTGTAACGGCCACTCCTTGCTCATTTTCGAAGAAAAATGGCCCAATTATGCCTCTGGACCAAAATCCGCACCAAACAGTAACTCGTTTTGAGTGCGTCGGCTTTGCAATGTATGCGTGCGGGTTTTCTGTGCCCTAAATGCGACAATTTTGCTTGTTTACATAGCCGCCAAGATCAAAATGAGCTTCATCTGAAAAGATGATTTTTTTTTGCCAAAATCGACATCTTCTGGTGTAGGCTACTGCATGTCCAGCCAAGGCAGACATTTGAATGGAATTATTTTCCATTATTAACCGGAAGGATTGTACTTTCAAATAAAAAAAGAAATTTGAGAGAATATTCAGTAGTTTTTTTTTTAAAGCATTTAAAAAAAAAGTTATTTGGCGAACCCTTTATATAAGGTTGCCACAGAGACCAAATCGATTCCTTCAAGCTGTTTTCATAGAGAATAAAAGGCATTTTGATGCTTAGTTGACAGTTATGGGTTTTAGGAGGTAACCAAGAGCTAATTATCTGAGTTTCGAATTTAAATTCTAAAAGGAGGAAACCTCCGAAAAGCTTTGTATGCAACTTATAAATTTTAAACACACTCAGCAAAAATTAAAGTCTAGCTCAGCGATTTAGTTACGAAAAACTTTGCGTGACTATTTTATATTTAAATTCCCTCTTTAGACCACGTTATCATTTCTATTTACTACATCATGGCGTATGTGGAATATATTTTTCCTCAAAATATTCCTCATACGCAACCAAAGTCATACTCTTTCGCTCTCTCTCTCCCTGGATATGAACGAAATTTCTGTTTTTATTTGTACTGGCTTTTATAATACGATTCCTTAACTATTATCGCTGCTCAGTGGAACTTTTTTTTTAGTTTTTAATTACGTTTATTATTACCGTTATACAGTTTTATATACTTAAAAAAAAAATTATTTTTTTTTCCCCGTTTTATTATATAACGTTTTGCGTACATTAGCTTAATTAAAAACAGCTCATAAATATTCATTTATTGTCTCATTTTATGTTTTTTTTCTTTTTTTTGCTTCTCATTTTTTTCCATTTTAAACAGCCAGAAAGTTAAAAATGCTGAAAGTCAAAGCCGAAAACTATACCTGCATTTACTTTATGTAAGTAAGTGGGAAAATGTGTTCATAATACGAATACTTCTGTATGTGGAACTTTTTTAATTTCGTTAGAATGGATTTTTTTCTGTTGTCGAATACCCTACACAACTATAGGCAGTGGTGAGCAGTTTACTTTGATGCTGATGCTGACAATAATGGATGACTTGTCATTGAGTCCTACTATTTTCAATAGATGGTATTGTCTGCTTTTCCTGTGACGTTCATTGTAAATGTTACTTTTTTCATGGGGGGATTACTCAAGTAGATTTCTGGCAAAAACTCTGAGATTAAATAGAAAATTGCAATGAAAAGTTTTTCAAAAATCTGTCGTTCGGAGTCGACTTTAAACTGTAGGTCCCATCACTCATGTATAAAATTAACGAACACAACATAAGTGGTGTGAGAAATTAGGCCGTAATCCTGACTGAAGTGTTGTAATGAAGGTTGTAATGTAATGACCAATTATGCATGTATGTATTACTCAAGAAGCCTGGTAAATGGATCATTTAGAGTTTCTTAATTCTAAATACTGTTACGAAAAGGGAACATTAAAATTATAAACAAAAGCTGCAAAAACAAAACAATGCAAGTAAACAAACCTGTTTACAAATTATCGGACTGCTTAATAGAACCACAAACATCAGCATAAAAAACTGGTAAACAAGTAAAAAAAATACAACAATAAGCACTACAAAAATAAATGTAAACAACAACAAAAATAAATATAAAACAAAGTTACGTACATTTGCCTTCAAGAACATTCATTAGACTGTTAACTCTGCCCTATAAAAAGCAAGGCAAAGCAGGCGAGTGAGCCAGTGGAGTTCAGTCAGCTTTGTATGAAGATGCGGTGCGTTTGAAGAAAGTAATCGTGGTTTGAAGATCTCGGTTACAAACAGGTGTTCTATAATTTCTTAGTGATTGTTATTGTTTATGCAAAGGGTATAAACAGAAGAATAACAAAGAAAAGCAATTTTGGTTGTTTACATCAAGTTGTGAACAGTGGCACACAGAATTGTGCGAATAATAAAGAATTTTAATTAAAAGTAAACACAAATTTCTTTTTATTTTATTTGTAATCTACGAGCTCATATTTTAAACTTTTTTAAAAGATAAAAACGTAACACAATTCTTAAATCATTATGCATTGCCTTCTCCATGCAACGAACCTGAATCAGTTTTGCAGTCAAGCTATCGAACTCACATACTTAATTGATAATTACAGCCTTTTATTCAGGATTACGTCCTAGCTTCTCACACCACTAATGTTGTGTGTGTTAATTTTTATACATGAGTGGCGGAACCTACAGTTTAAAGTCGACTTGGACATCATGGTTATTCAATTCAGGAATGAAAAAGTTTGTAATCATGGGTCTATACCGATCACCATTGACTGTAACGTTCTGACCACCATCGTTTTTGAAAAAGTACGGACCAATGATTCCACCAGCCCATAAAGCGCACCAAACAGTCAGTTTTTCTGGATGTAACGGTGTTTCCACATACACTTGAGGATTACCTTCACTCCAAATGCGGCAGTTTTGTTTGTTGACGTAGCCATTCAACCAGAAGTGCGCTTCATCGCTAAACAAAATTCGCTTATGAAAATCGGGAACAACGGTAATCTCGTTTTGGGCCCATTCGACGAATCTACGCCTTACTTGATGATCGTTTGGCTTCAAATCTTGCACGAGGTGGATTTTGTAAGCACGCAAACCAAGATCCTTCCATAAAGTGGATGGACACAGATTCAATTCCTGTTCTCGATGGCGGATGGACTCATTCGGGTCTTCCTCAATGCTACGCTCTACAGCAGCAATAGCTTCTTCTGTACGCACCGTACAGCGTCTCTGGGGATGCAAGTTATCAATAAGAGTAAACGTGGTGCGAAAACGTTCCATGGTTAATCGAATTAACTGCTCTGATGGACAATTTTGTCGACGATAAAATGGACGTAGTGCGCGATACGTTTTCCGCACAGAACCATTATTTTCGAAATAAAATTGCACTATTTGCAAGCGTTGTTCAGGCGTGAGTCTATTCATGATGAATTGCCAAACCAAACTGAGAATAAATCACTTGACAGCTGTTAAATCGGTCGCCATCTTGAAAAGTAATGCCAACTCAAAGTTCTATACCTCTATAAAAAACACCCTTTACAAACCATTCAGCGATATAGTCTTCAAGGAAAATCAGCTTGAGACAATTGTAACACATTTCTGATCCTTAAAGCGTCCCTCCTTGAAATCTCCTTGTTTGACAGCTTATTGCCTTCATACACCTTATTAGACTTCAGTTTAAAGTCAATTAAAAACTAACTCTATAGACTCAAGCTTTATTGCAAAAGGAGAAAGGATAAGGAGAAAGAATAAAAAATACTTTCACTTGAAATGTCCTACGGGTCTTTTACTTTCAGTCCGGAAATTATTTCCAAACATACTAAGAGATGGACGGCATCAGACAGTCTGTCTTGACTCCACTTTTAGCATTTTGTAAAAAATAAGAGAAGTAAAGTTTCGCTTATTTTTTTAATTTTTCTACAAAATTTTATTAAAACAAGTGGCATTTGTCAGTTTCCTTTTTTTAAGTATGATATGAAAATAGCGAACAAAAGCTAAAGTTTTATGAAAAGGACGAGAACAAAAAAAAAAGAAAGAACAGAAAATAATAAATAATTATGTTATAAACAATAGCTAGAAAAGAGAAAATTAAAACAGCAGGTATTTGTTAAGAACACAAAGGGCCCATAAAATAAGGGTTGTATGCAAAGTTATATGATTTTAATAAAAATTGTTAAGGCCTCATTGAGACAGAGTTACCATAAGAGAGGTAAAGTGTATATCTTCCATGGCTATCATGTGAAGCTTAGTATTCGATAGCAGTGTGAATGCTCTAGCAAGTTCATTAGCTGCACAATTACGTATAATGCCCCTGTCACCAGAAACCCTTATAGGATTGGCATAAAATTGTATGGGGAATCGATAAAAAAAGTCCCGGCATATACCAACCACTTTAGAACTGAAGATTGCACACAAAAAGGTTTCAACTGCTGATTGGCAACATATATAAGTAGTGAATGATAAATTCTAGTACCGCGGCGTGATTTTTGGCTTAAAACACCCTGTAGTAAATTAGGAAATGGAAAGATGTACAAAAAGTAGCAAAACATTTTCTCAAGTTTACTACAGCTCGGAGATCTTAGATAAAGGTTGCTTAATGCAAGGAATTCTGGTGTGAAATCTCCTATCAGCACTAGATTCAGACAAGGTATAATCAGTTCCACTCAGACAACTTTGACATCCTCAGACAATATAAAGAAGTGTCTACAGGGAAGTCGACGTAGTTTAGAAGGTAGTGTGTTGGCTTAGTAGACGTAAGGCCACGGTCCAAACCCCAGGTCAGACATCAAAATGAAAATATGAAAAGATATCTTCAGTGACTTCCTCTCAACAGATTTCTGGCAACAACTCTGAGAGCAAATAAAATTGCCATGAAAAGTCTCAAAAATCGGTCGACATTAAACTATAGGTTTCGCAACGCTTGTATAAAATTCACACTCGCAACATAAGCGGTGATTACTTGGTCTTGGTCGTGATGTCATCTCGACTACAGTGGCCGTGCATACAGGTCATTGCGTCATGGGTAGACACGCGGAAAAAATGAGGCTCCCTTTCAACGACTTCTTCCGTGGATGCAGGTCCACTGAGGAAGAGGAGACTGTTGTTCACTTTCTTTGCCAGTGCCCGTCTCTTGCTAGGTGTAGATATAGATTATTTGGCTCCCCATTCCTTGTTAGCTTAACAATTATGTAAGTATTTTTAGAGGGAAACAAGTTTCAACTTGACAAGCCTTTACGGCGCATTGTCACTAGAGAAGCATGTTGTTCTTTTACGCTTACAATCTTAACCATCTCAACCATCTCAATATATTGCCTCTCTGCCCAAAATCTGTCTTTTGCATAAATGTGAACAGAATAGCACTATAACAGTTAAAATCTAAATTTTCCCTTAAATTATTTCTTCATTTTCTGTTTTTACAAAAAAATTTATTTTTTTCAACCGCAACCTAAATGTATGCTTTAAATTTTTTATAATAAAAAGAAAATGTTTCTATAGGTATAAAAAATTCTATTAAAAATTACATCAAGAGCAATAAATGCAATAATTTTTTCTTTAAAAATACAATTTTCCTTAAATTTATAGTTTTTAAGACAATATTTGCATTTTAAACTGCTGCCTAAATGTATACTTTACTATTTAAAAAAAATGTGTCCATCGCACCAACAAATTTATTAAAAATTAAATCAAGAGCAATAAATGCAATAATATTTTCTTTAAAAATACAATTTTCCTTAAATTTATAGTATTTAAGACAATATTTGCATTTTTAACTGCTGCCTAAATGTATGCTTAACTATTTTAAAAAAACGTGTCTATCGGTTCAAAAATTCTATTAAAAACCATTCAAATGCAATAAATGCAACAATATTTTCTTTAAAAATTAAAATTTTTCTTAAATTTACAGTCTTTAAGACAATATTTGAATTTTTAGTTGGTGCCTGAATGTATGCTTTACAATTTAAAAAAATGTGTCCATCGCACCAACAAATTTATTAAAAATTAAATCCAGAGCAAGAAATGCAACAATATTTTCTTTAAAAATACAATTTCTCTAAAATTTACAGTCTTTAAGACAATATTTGCATTTTAAATTGCTGCCTAAATGTATGCTTCTCTATTTTTTTTTTTTTTTCATAATAATAATATCTCTCATATCTCTTAGAATTATATGCCTTCAAATTATGTGCATTCTTTCATTCTTACGCTTGTGCTTCCTTTTTACATGAAATTGATGCCATTTGGAGTATTTTTTTTGAATTTTTTCTTCTTCTTGTTTGGATGCCATACACCATCGTACAGCGATTTAAATTACGTAGCAAAAGTGTTAAAATGTATTTGAAGAGCAGGGCTATAATAACGCGTATTATATACAGCCATACAATCGCAATCACTCACTCACTCGCACTTAAACACACACACACGCACTCACATACACTTTCAAATGTGAATACAAAGATGCAAACGCATCAGTTGTTGTTTGACACAGCACGGCACAGCATGAAAGCAAAGGCTTGGAATACGTATCATGCCAATGACACCTTTAAATTGCAACACACACACACACACAAATAGCTACATACACAAACATTTACCA
The DNA here is from genome assembly GCA_936449025.2 of Sarcophaga subvicina. Classification (NCBI taxonomy): domain Eukaryota; kingdom Metazoa; phylum Arthropoda; class Insecta; order Diptera; family Sarcophagidae; genus Sarcophaga; species Sarcophaga subvicina. The sequence continues at coordinate 110,102,824 of OW388084.2, read as the reverse complement.
TGATTCATACTGATACTCATAATGAGGCAGGCTTTTCAAAAAGGTGAATGAAAACGTGCATGCGAATGTGTTTGTAAATATCGTATATGATTGTAGGTATGTGGGTGTGTGTGGGTGTGTGGGTGTATATGATATAATTTCTCTTCTTTTTTTGTCGTTCATTTTTGAGCACAACTTTTTATGGTTTCAGTCTTAAAATACTGCCATTGCTGCTGTTGCAATTGCTGTTGTTATTGTTGCTGTTGCTGTTGATATTTCTGCGTATGATGACACAACCTGAAACTAACTGTATATAAGCTGTAACTGTATAACGGTATGATGTGAGTCAATCATACGAGAACATCGTTGTGTATAAGTGTACGCCTGGTTGTGCGTATCTCTTAGTAGTCAAGTACACTTGAAATGACAGTAGCAACAATAGCAACAACAACAACAAGGAAAAATAACGACTACAATAACAACAATTGTTTGCAATTGTATACGAACGGCACCAAAATCACAAACATTCATGTGTGAAGTGATTAAAAGAAGACTCACACACATACACAGAGCGCCAGAGAGAGAGAGAGTGTGAGCAAAAGAGAGTGAGATAAACATTCCCAACAATAGCAGGCAGGCATTGCATACATACAGGCTGTTTAAAACGAATCAGAAAAATAAAGAAAACATAGACTGACTGACTGACTGACTGAGTGGATTTAAAGCATAAATCATTTAAGACGTGGCTTTAAGTACGAATTTCAAAATTGTCAAGAGTTTATGTTGAAACGAAACATTTTTGTGGGAATAATTTTTAAGGAATGTTTTTCGAAGAGAGCTCAGTGACAGATAAATTAGCTGAACTGGGTTGCAGAAAAAAATAACATTTTTTAATTGATGGACTAGAAACTAAAGTGATTACGTGAACTGTATGGTTAAATATGTGGCTGAAACATCTAAAATTTTGTACAATAAAATGACAACAAATGCTTCAAAGGATGCAATAGGAGGGGAATGTGTGGCAGCTTTATAAAATCAAAACTCAGTTCAGCACATGTAGGTGCTTGTTGTGATACTATATGAAGCGATGATCAAGGACAAACTGACAAAATCGGATTAGTGAACCCAAAAACATTACCATAAGAGAAGTTTCTAATGCTCTTTTAATTCCAGCTGCATTGTATCCAGTCTTTGCTGCAGAAAATACTTCAAAAGTAGCCGTTGCCTATTAGGTTGTGTGGTGGCTTATTAAACGTGAGGCCACGGTTCAAATCCCATTTCACACATCTCCAACAAAGCGAAATATGAGAAAAAAGATTTCTTCGGCGATTTCTTCGGCGATTTCTTCTCAGCAGGTTTCTGCCAGAAACTCTGAGAATAAATACAATTACCATGAAAAGTTTCTCAAAAAAAATCTGTCGTTCAGAGTCGAGTTTAAACTGTAGGTTACGCCACTCATGTATAAAATTAACACACACAACATAAGTGGCGTGAAAAGCGAGGTCGTAATCCTGTCAGAAGGATTTCCAAACTTCTTAATCTAAGAAGAAACTACACTTGCTTAGAAGCTATTGAATAACATTAAGTATGATCCTCACCCTCAGAATAGTTTTTTACCACAGAAAGTGGAGAACGTTATCCATGCGTACTCAAACCATAACCCCATTTTCAATCAAGATGTCTATTAGGATACTAAATGTATCGCCTAGTCCTGTTGCCCTGTCAAACCGTCATGATGTTGTTTGCTGTCGGTAGGGTTTATTCTCTACTCAGTTCTTGGTATGTAATCATGTTAGGTTAGGTTTGAGGACGTATACTTATCAATTAAGACAAGTACAGTACCCGGCGGTCCAATTGACCCATTGTACATAATGTCCTTAAAAAGGAAGGATAATGGAGGGAATAGGAAGAAGGAAAGGAAGTAGGAAAGGGGAGAATGGGAAGCGGAGTAATTACACAGACAAAGCAAAATAAAAAGTGAGAGCGCGACTACACTGATGAAGCCCTAGCTCTTCTCAACCAACCCAAGCTACAAATGAATCTGTGGATAGCCTTGATGTCGGTTTTCGACACAGAATTCAAACTCTCAAAGAAGAACCTGCCAAGGGTCATCAACCTCAACCTACCAAGGGCTGGACAGTTACAGAGGAGGTGCTTGATAGTCTCCAACTCCTCCTCATCGCAACATACTTTGCAATAGTCCGGCTGGATTATGTTCCAGATTCCCGTCAGCGACATAATCTCGCAGTGCCCTGTGATAAATCCGATAACTAACCTTAAACTGGCCTTATCCAAGCCCAGCAGCCAACCTGTTCTCACACTGTCTGTAGCAGGCCATAGACATCTAGAAACATAACAATTCGATCCGTTCCCTCAACGCCTCTGCTCCTGCCACTGACCCATTCATTGATGAGGCCGTAGAGGTGGCAGATTGGGAGGTCGGGACCAACTATTAAATCGCCCTCAGGAAGCGAACCTAACCTAGTGAGAGCATCCGCACTTTCATTGCCCAGTATAGACGGATACGGTCTGGTCCAAAAATCCTTAACGACTCCTTGCACTCGCGAACGAGCCGTAATTTTCACCAGACCTACGCAATGGCCCTTAGGGCAGCCTGACTGTCAACGAAGATCATGTAATATTCCGAAGCGGGGCCACCAGCTATGGCCTCAATAGCCTTCAAGATTGCGAAAATCTCCACCTGAAACACGCTGCAGTCATCATTTAACCTAAATTGAAGTTCAAGACCGAGTTCCCTACAGAAAACCCCACCACCTGTACTTCCACCTAACTTAAACCCATCTGTGAAAATGGGTAAATGCAACCATGTTTAAACTTCTAAAATATTGGACATAATACTGTCATACCAATAAGTTAAAGTCTTTCGAAATAAAACGGGCGCTTAAGTAATTCATTGAAAAACATTGTTTTTGCATTCAAAAGGCTCTAAAGTTTCAATTTTAATCATTTCAATTAATTTCGAATATCTTCTTTACTTTCCATACACTATTGTCTACATCTGTCTATTTTTTCTTTTTTGTTTCTTTATTTGCTTAAACATTGTCAACAAGTTCAATATCATGTAAAAGCTCTCTTACCCTTGCACACTATTTTATCGGTTGATATTTGTTTTTCTCTGTTTTTGTCAAACAAAAAGTAATCATTTCTTTTATGGTTTCGCTATGCCAATCCCTTTGGCCTCTCTTGAGCAGGGATTTTTCATTTTTCATTGCATATGCATTTTCATCTTTATAATACAAACAATGTGACAACGACAATGAAACTGATGTTGATGATGATGATGATGAAATTCTCCGATATTGACATTTGTTATTACACTCAGAGTAAAAATACAAAAAAAAGAACAAAAAAAAACTGAAATCATTTCACTACAAACAATAGCACTTACGATAAATCAACAAATCAAAAGATTTTCTCTTTTATTCTCTGTCACAGTCTATATTTTTGTTTTTTCTCTTTCTAACTTGTGTTGTTGTTGTTGTTGTTTTTATTTCCACATTTCATATTTGCAAATGCATTTTTCAATTTCTATATGATAGTTTTTCTCTCTTTCTGACTTTTTGTTTGCATTGTTGTTAGCTCCTATTGAACCCTATACAAGGTCTCTGCTTTAGAACAAAAACAAAAAAAAAACAAAAAAAGAAGAGTATTAAAGAGAATGACATTTTATAAGAACACTTACCATACTATTGCTCTTGTTTTAAATTACAAATACAATATGTCTGCAAGCACATGCATGTGTTTGTGTGTACATGCAAGCCGAAGTGTGTTTACACTTACTCTCATACATTTAATAAAATACTTATGCATTTATCTTCATCGTCTCTATTTTCATACTAAAAATGTCTAACTGGTCTAACTGTATATGTGTGTGTGTCTCAAAAACCTGTTTGAGAGATCTCAACTAAGAGTATGTATTTGTTTGAATTCTTTTAATATTTTTGAAAAACAACAAAAGTTCTCAATAAAAATTGTTTTTGTTGTTTTAGGTAAAGTACCTTTCAATAACCTGTTTTAACACAAACAATGAATTTTTTCTCTCACAATTTTATTTGTAAAGGTATTAAGAGAATGTGAGAGAGAGTAAGAGAGAGAGAGAAAGAAGTGATTGTTTTTAAAACAAAAACATGTTATTCTCAAGCATTTGCTTGCATCCATAAAAATAAATGTTTAATGTTTTCTTGTTGTTGCTTTGGATTTAATGAATTCAGTTAGAAGAGTGTAATTGAAAGACAGAAATTTGTGGAAAGTACGTATAAAAATTGCATTCCAATCATCCAGACTCTCATACTATGATGTGTAGTCCTATATATTAAATTCTTAAATGGTATTTAAACGGATCACTTTAGAGAAAAGGATTAATCAACCCCGGTTTCAGGTTATTATGGCAACGCACTATGCTTACCCGCCTATTAGGCGACATAGTGACGAAACAATAGGCTGCGCTGGCGACAATGAGAACATGGAAGTAGAGAAGTTATGGTCCTGCCATAATCTGGAGTGTATTCGATCTGTATACACCACAGAGTATACGATACTGGAACTGCCTTCAATACTAATTTTACGACAAAGATGCCCGATAGAAGATGCCGTAGTCTAGTAGCTTATTAGACGTAAGGCCATGGTTCAAACCCCAGGTCAGACATCAAAACAAAATACCAAAAATATTTCTTCGGCTACTTTCTCTCAGTAGATTTCTGGCAAAAACTCTGAGAGCAAATAAAGTTGCCATGAAAAGTTTCTTAAAAAATCTGTCGTTCAGAGTCGACTTTAAACTGTAGATGCCGCCACTAATGTATAAAAGTAACGCACACAACATAAGTGGTGGGAGAAACTAGATCCAGAATCCTGACTGAAGGTTTGTAATGACCAATTATGTATGTAAACCCGGTCTCAGCGTATTATGGCGACGGTGGTAATTATGGTAGCAGGTGCTCTTAGCACTACATCAACTAAGCGTACTATGTTTCACTGTCTATTGGGCAACATATTGGCGAAATAGGGGGCTGCAATGGCAACAATGAGAGCATGGAAACATGGAAGCCAGGGTCATATCATAATCTGGGGTGTAGTCGTTCGGAATAAACCACAGAGTATACGATACTTCAACTCCCATTCAATATTGATTTTACAACGAACATATCTGATAAATTAAAAAGGTTTACATTGAAGTATTCACTGACGTACTCAAATAAAACGACAAAGTGAGAAGAAATGTTTACAGAACCGTCGATTCTTAGACTGCCACTTGCACTGTCGACATACTCTAGAGCTTGCCAGGCCAAAAAAAGGTTATAAAGACCGTTCATTTCCATTATAGCGAGGGAAAATATACACATACTTATCGACAGTAAAGCACCCATTAGATCCCTTGAGAGTGTTTAGACTACATCTAAAATTATTCCAGAATGCCGAGAGCTTCTGGAAAAGATAGCAAAACATTTGACGGCTAGCCTCAAAGGGGTTCCTGTACACGGGGAGATTGAAGACAACAACAAGGGTGTCTTACCAAAAATCCTGCAAATAGAAGCAATGCCCCTGCCCTTTTGGTGTAGTATACCGTCAACATATGTACTAATATCCTAATGGACTCCCTCTACAGATTCAGGATCTAATCTGTTTTACATCGGGGCTATAGTGGCGGGACCATAATGCTGATGATATTGTAATGGTGACTAGGAATTCTACTAATTCGCGCAGTGCTTTACAAAAATCAAAGGCCCAGAAAAAGCAGCCCAACTTTAAATAAAGGAAAGTGTTGTTCTATTAAATCTTTTCTTTTCAAAAGTTGGAAAAGCTTTAGCGGACTTTGAATGAAGTCGGGAACGGTTGGGTATATAAGACCAAAAAATTTTTCAGCAAAGAATTATAAAAAATTGGAGTTATTTTCAATATTATTTTAACATTCGTGTGATTAAAACTGTAAAACAATTTTAGAAAACTATTACGTACGTTAGTTAATCAAAGGAAATAGATTCGTTGATAAATTCCAAAACCATTAAGCAGAATTCAAACATTTTCTAAAACACTTTTTTTTTGCCGCCAGGTATATAAATTGAAGTTTTCAAATATATTTTCAATGATTGTTTAACTTCCAATAGAAAATATGATTTATTGACTTTTAACAAATTTCTGTGAGCATTTCTGTTGAGCAAAACAAAAGCAACAGAGGAAATAAAACCATTTTTGTTTTCTGTTAAATTTTACTGTTCGGTTATAAATCAATTTATGAATAGACTTTAACACCTAAAAATATGCCAAAATATTTTTGCAATTCAAGACGATTTATTTTCCAATAAAAAAGTAAAAAACAAACACAAAGGAAAGCAAACAAATAAAATTTTAAAAGTGTATGCAACGTATATATCTAGGCATTCGGTAAGCTTACTATTGTTTTAAATAAAAGAAATTGAATAATGTTGTCTACTTTTAGGGGGTATATGTATGTAAATTTATGATTTATAGCCAAAGCTAAAATTAATAAATTTTTCTGTAGGCCAGTTCCAAAAAGAAAAACAAAAAATTTAAAAATACTTGGCATTTGAACATGTCAATAATAAAAGATAAATCAATTTACAAAACTATGGATAAATAACTAAAAGTATGCTGCAAAATCTAAGAAAAGAAAAATTGCAATATACAAAATATGTTTCAGAAGCAAAGTAATTGTAATGAAAACATGTAACAAATTTGCAAAATTTATTGTAAAAAATATGTCCCCTAGAAATATGCTTTAAATCCCTTTTACAACAATTTTTATTAAATTATTAACATTTAAATTAAATTTATTAAATCATAAGCTTATATGTTAGCCAATTAATTTAAATTTTAAATGAATTCAACTTTACAAAACTGACAGTTGTAAATACTAATTTATTTAATGAAATTAATTAAAATCTGAATATGTGTTTGTGTTTCATTAATACGAAAAAAATTATTAAATTTTTAATAAAATTTGTATTTGTACTTAAAGGAATGAGTAATTAAATAATGCGTAATAATATACAATGCAACAATAATTGCAACACAATTGATTTAAATTTATTATAATTAAATCTAAAAAACAATATTCAAGCATAAAAACAAGAGTCAATGAACTTCATAAAATGTGGCATACTTATAGGGGGTAAAATTCAACAATGAGAATATTAGTAAACTGACAAAGCTAAAAATAAATTAAGAACTGATTGACCTTCACACAATACTACATAACAAACCAATATTTACCCAGCAGTTAAATAGTTTTTGTGTGTACCCGAAAAGTATGCACAGTTTTTTAATCTATAAAAGTGTAAATGAAAAAAAAGAAATTTTTCCATTCGGAGTAATAATAAAACTGAGAATTTAACAAACTTATGGTAACAAAAATATTTCATTTTTATTAATTTTCCACCAATGCGGTATAAAGGGCTTAAAAGGGTGCCAATTATTCGAAAAAAAAATTATAAAAAATTTTATTTTGTAGTTGCCGCAAAATATGCAATGATTTTTGAATCTACAGTAGTATTTAAAAATCTATGGCAAAAAATGTCATTGTATTTAACCCAAAATGTATGCTTTAATTGTTTGTTTTCGAATTCAATTAAACTGTTTAAAAGTATGTGACATTTTTTTCTTCAGCCCAGTTTCCTCCCTATAAATATAATATTTCTACTGTCTTTGGGCCATTTAATATTTCACATACTATTTTAATGTCTTTTTTCTTTCTATTTTTTGCAATATTTTCCCCTAAATTTATACATTTTCTTATCAATTTCTATTATCATTATTTCTGCTGGCTAAAATACTTTTTAGATCATAATAGAGCGAGAGAGAGAAATAAAAGAAAAAACATTTTCTTAAGAAAAAGAAGTGCAAATATCACACCAAGAAAAACTTTAATGACCTATAGCTCGTTTTCACGCTTTACCCATTTGGAAGGCAACCAAAAACTTCAATCACTTCTACACGTTTTGCACGCTTTTTTCATACTTTTTTTTTGTCCAAAAAATATTTTTAGAAGACAAAATTTCTTGAAAAATAAAATGAAAAAAATCATAAAAAACTAAGAATAAAACAAATAAAATATGAAAAAGAATAACAAACTTTAGAGAACGTGATATTGCACTCAAATAAAATTTTGTTTCTTGCTTTGGATGGGGTGTGAGAAAGCAATAATAGATGAAACTTCTTTTTATTTAACGAGCTGCTCAAAACTCTTAAGAAACATATAAAAAAGAACAGAAAAAATACAGAAAACAGTAAAGAGAAGCACATAAAATAATACAGAATAATAATCAAAATAGTAAAAATGAATGGATGGGGCAACAAAGATTAGCAGCAACAAATTGTGAATATTAATGACTTTTTCTTTTATTTTCTTTTCGTTTTTTTCCCCATTTATTGTTCAAATGAAATATTTATGATCTGTCCAGAGAGCATATATTGTAGTAGAGCAGTTCGAAATGCCATAAAAAATATTACTTAACAGCTCCTTAAGGTATATAATGCTTTCTAAAAGAGTTTAATATTTTTCATAACTATTAAAAAGGCATAGTTTTAGGCGCTAGAACGGAAACTAAAGCCTTAATATTGAAAAAAAGTACAGAGTTTGGCATAGAAATCGCGCGGTGAATTTTTGCAATGGAGAGTGACTTTAATATGAAAACAACAAGAATCTGTTTTAATGAGCATGGATTACATTTAGTAAATCATAAGAGAAATTTCTTCCTACTAGACAATATAAAACCGTGGAAATATACAATCCTACTGCCAAAGAAATAACAGCTGCTAAGACGTTCGAAACAAAATTATTTGGTAGCAAACTCCGGTATGTCATATGGAGTAAAAACATATGGAGTAGCTAGACAATACCCAAATCTACAGATAACCAAAAATGATATTCAGTTGACTTTCAAATTATGTTGAATAATGCATCATATCTTCGGGATCAGATACCTAAGACAGATGCTGTCAGGTAGTCAGCTAGTAACACCATAATATTTTTGCGAAAGTGGAAAAATCTAGATACTGGTGTTTTGCTACAAAAACAAAAAATGCAGAAAACAAACCTGTTTACAAATTATCGTCCTGCTTAATATAACAACAAACGCCAGCATAAAAATGCTAAACAAGTAAACAAAATTACAACAATAAACACTACAATAATAAATGTTAACAACGATGTTTACATTTATAGAGATTTCAAGAAGGCGAAGTCACAAACATTCGACTTCAAGAACATTCATCAGACAGTTTACCCTGCCATATGAAAGGCAATGTAAAGCAGGCTAGTGAGTTAGTAAAAGTTTAGTCAGTCTTGTTTGAAGAGAATAATCGTGGTTTGAAGATCTCCGTTACAAAGATCTGCCGAATAATTGTCTAGTAATTGTTATTGTTTATGCAAAGGTTGTAAACAGAGGAATAACAAGCAATTGTTGTTGTTTACATAAAGTTGTGAACATTGGCACACAGAATTGTGCGAATAGTAAAGAATTTTATTTAAAACTTAACAAAAATTTATTTTTATTTTATTTACAATCTACGAGCAATGTTTTTAACAGGTAAAAATGTAACAATATTGTAAAACGAAACACAACATGTTGTCAATATATTTTCAACGAAGCCTGATACATTTTCTATAAATAACCCCATTAGTCTAAATACCACAAGCTCCCAATGCTTAGTACTATAATTGAGGTCAGCTTACCTGTTTGTTGTTGTTGTTTAAAATTTAAAACCAATAATTTTCTTCATGTATTGTTAACTTAAATGAAAACAAATTGAATTTAATATGGCCTTTAATATGGCATTGATATCTTAATTTTTTCTGAAAATAAATCAAAAAACGATAAAAAAAGAGGGAAACAGAAAAAGAAATTAAAATATGCAACCATCATAAACTGGAAATCTTCTTAGACCGCCAAATGTTTTTCTTTTTTTTGCTTCTTCTATTCTATCATCAATTTTTTGTTTTCTTTTTTTCCTTCATACAAAGCAAATCAAAATTGAATTTTCTGCAACGTCGCTCCTGTCATGGCATTGTTTTGCGTTCAACCTCCCCTCTCTCTGGCCATTTCCTTTTCAACGTAATTGTAATGGTTGAAGAAATGTATGTATTAGAGGAGTATTTTTCTTTTTTTTAGTTTCGAATTCCCTTCTTTCTCTCTCGTGTTTTTCATCTATCAAGAACAAAAGGTCGTGTCTTCGTTTTCCTTATGGTTTCCTTCCTGGTCTTTGGTAAAAATATCTCCTTTTTTTCCGTTACGTTTCGTTTCAAGAGGATCCTTTAAAATTCTTCAGTATTTTGTTTTCAGTCATTTACTACTATTTTGGTTTTATTTTTTCGTTGTTGCTGTTGTTTTTATCATTGTTGTTGAAGGTTTTTCTATACGGAAATTGAATTATTATCGTACAGCCAAAAATGAAAAAAAAAAAAAAAAAAAAAAAATCTTTTTCCGTTTTTTCTTTAAGTTTTTATTATCGGTTGTGCATTTCTTCTTTTTTTATATAAGAATGCAATTGAAGAAAAATATTAAAATTTGATGAAGAATTAGAGGAATAGAAAGAAACGAAAAAATTGAACCAAACTGAACGCAAAGTCTATGAACAATAGTAAGGAAATTGATAAGTGGTCAAGTGGAAGTGGAGGCAAGAAAAAAAACGGAAAAAAAGAAAGAAAACAAAACTGTTATTAAACTTATAATTGAGTCAAGCAAAAGACCAAAACAATTTCAGAGAAGTATTAAAAAATTTCAATAAATTTTAAGTCTGGCAATAATAATTTTGCCACACTTTGTTTATTCTTAAGTTCTTTTTCCTAATTTCTTCATCACCTTCTTTACTAGAGTCGGAGCTATTGTTTTTAAAGATTTAAAAAGAAGCAGAAAAATGATGACACAATGGTGCTCAGTAAAAACAATAAACCAACACCAATGTATCGAACACTATTCTCTCCTTTTTTCCCCCCCGAAACTTATTGCCAGTATTAGAACCAGAGATCAGCAATGAGTATTCAAAAAGATAAGTAGACAGATCTTTGTAACGGAGGTCTTCAAACCACGATTACTATCTTCAAACGCATTGCGTCCTCACGCAAGACTGACTGAACTTCACTAACTCGCCTGATTTACCTTACTTTTTATATGGCAAAGTAAACAGTCTGATGAATGTTCTTGAAGGCAAATGTTCGTGACTTCGCCTTCTCGTAATCTCTATAAATGTAAACATCGTTGTATACATTCATTGTTGTTGTTTATGTATTTTGTTTACATTTATTCTTGTAGTGTTTGTTGTTGTATTTTTGTTTACTTGTTTACCATTTTTTTATGCTGATATTTGTTGTTATATTACGCAGTACGATAATTTGTAAACAAGTTTGTTTACTGCATTGTTCTGTTTTTGTAGTTTTTGCTTATAATTTTAAGGTTAAGCGATGTAAAAGCAAAACACCAGTAACTAGATTTTTCATTTTCGTAACAATATAATACTTAAGGACCAAAAAGTCGTAAACGTCCAAAGAACATTTGTTATGACATAGGTGGTCATAAAATCAACAGCAACAAATCGAATAAAATGGAGATGGTGGAATTCTGTGTAATATTAAGCGGTCGCCAATGTGAATACTTTGTTCTTTTTCTTTGGAATCAAAAAAACTCCCCTTTTCCGATAAGCACTTCTAAATCAAATTTATATGTTAAATAAACGCATAAATTATCAGGAAACGATTATAAAAACAAAACGAGAGAAAAATGAAAGAAATTTATGTTTTCATATAGAAAAACTTGTGTATGATAAAGAAGGGAAAAAAATGTCAACCCAACTCTTAGTATACACCTCCACTACAGGCTAAAGGCAGCGGTGAGGGAAAGAATTTTTTTTAAGCAGCGCCAACTGGACGCGCCAATAACACCAAAACGGCTGTCAAATGCTTAAAACTTGGGTGACAGATTTTCAAACCACATTCATATGTATACGCACACATGCCTGTATATACATACATACAAATTTAGAGAGACAAACTTACATTTCGAAAGACAAAACTTATGGCCAAACACACTTACTGGCATAAATAAAAACGTTACAGAAAACTTTACAAAAAAAAAAGGAAAAGAGCAGCCAACAACGTAAACTAGGTTTTCAAAATACACTGTCACTGATACACACATACGTTACAGATTGAAGGAGAGTGTAAAGGTTTGAAGAGATTTTTAATGCCGACATTTAGCATTGAGGCTTTTCTCAGTGTATATGTACGTATCAATATTAACTGTTGAAATGCCAATATTTTGCAACCAAAATAGAAAAACCAATGAAAAAAAAGAGTCAAGTTTTACAATTTCAAATACCACTGCTGCTGCTAACTTAGCTTCCACTATCACCAACACTTTTGCAACTAACTTTGAATGTGGGTGGGATGTGTGTGTGTTTCACTTTTGCATACACTGATTCACTCACTGATTCCTATGAATATACCGCACGAATGTTTATGATATCGAGTATCGACTCTAACTGCTGCTGCTGCTGCTGCTATTACTGCTTCTGTTGTTTCAACTGTGTATGGCTGTCAATTTTCTATTCCAACAAATGTTTAGTGAAAAAAAACTGTCATTTCATATGCCAGGCAATTTATCATCATCTACATATTGGCCAGACATGAAACATCAAAACTCATACCCAAACCCATACCCATACCCTTTCCCCATCACCGTCCCCGCCTAAAACTCTCATTTCAATTAGAAAACTTGTAAGCAAATGCTGGGAAAATGGTTTAAGGGGGTGGGAGGAAAAAATCGTTAGGAGTTCAATATTACTGGTCAAATACAAGAGAACAAAAAAATGTTTCTTTTTTTAATAAAAAAAAAAAAAAAAAAAAAAACTTAAAAAAAAAGATGTTTAATTGCTAAAAATTGCCATCCATAAAACATGTTGAGGGCGTTTGATAAAAATCTTGTCAAAAAAAACGAGTGTTTTTCTGAATACAAAAAAGAAAAATCCTCAGAAATATTGTAGAAAACAAGGTTTACAATTGAAAGCTTGTTCTCCGGTACAGGTGCCAGTAGAGCATGTCGAACATGATGCTACAAAAAAAAAAGGTTCAGTTAATTAAAAGAAAAACTAGAAAAAGTATATATGCAATCATGTAATCAGATGTAAGACAAAGCCTGGCAGTTTACGTAGTAATTAAGAAAAATTAAAATTAGACAAGAGAACCGTACGCACTCTAACAGGAATTATAATGGAAATTTCGCTGAGAAGCTTGATCTACCCCACCAGGATTACTGCAGAAGCTGCCATGATGTGGAGGCAACAGAATCTGTGCAACACCTTGTATGCAAATGCCCTGCACTACAGGACAGACGACATGGGTTTTTGGGTGACACAACGTTTAAAGATCTGATCTTGGTGGCGAACGTGCTACTAAGGGAACTGAACGGTTTCATCTGAAGCTCGGTGTGTACCATTAACGGATCATAATAAGGAAGCTTACTTCACACGAAAGACCTGCACTACAGGACAGACGACATGGGTTTTGGGTGACACAACGTTTAAAGATCTGCTCTTGGTAGCGAACGTGCCACTAAGGGAACTGGTCGGTTTCATCTGAAGCTCGGTGTGGTATAAACCTACCATCAAAGGATTATAATAAGGGACCTTAATTCACACTGGGTAGGTTAGGTTAGGTTAGGTTAGAGGACGTGTACTTGTCAATTAAGACAAGTACCGTACCCGGAGGTCGAATTGACCCATTGTACAACGTCCTAGTTTCTCACACCACTTATGTTGTGTGTGTTAATTTTTTATACATGAGTGGTGGGACCTACAGTTTAAAGTCGACTCCGAACGACAGATTTTTGAGAAACTTTTCATGGCAATTTTTATTTACTCTCAGAGTTTTTGCCAGAAATCTGTTGAGAGGAAGTCGCTGAAGAAATATTTTCTGTATTTTGTCTTGATGTCTGGCCTTGGGCTCGAACCCTGGCTTTACGTCTAATAAGCCAACACACTACCTACTAGACTACGGCGACTTCAAAACACTGGGTAACACAATAGACCATATGGCCACCGAGTGAACTTGCCTGAGAACAGCAAGCTGCCCACTAACCTAAGAAAAATGAAAGGAGTTTCTTTTTAAGAAAAATCATGTGTCACACGCAGCAAAGAATTTCAAGTTCATTCTCTTCTGAGTTTTTATTCTAACAGAGCAAAGACATAAGATATAAAAGTTCGGGCAAATGACGTCACTGGTCATATCTTCTGCTGTTCAAAAAGCCTTTTAATTTCTACAATGATCCTGTTGATCATGCACTATTTCTTTTCAGGCATTATCATCTGCGATTTGTATTCCAAATTTTCCTCATTTGTTTTCATTTTTATTCCCACGAGTAAAGGGAAAAAATGTTCCTTTGCGGGCATTAAGGCACTTATTAGAATGAGGCCTTACCCAAGCACACTCTAAGGTCGCATATCAGTTACTATACCAAGCCACTAAACCGGTCACTTCAGGGAAAACACCATTTCAGAGCGGCAACGACCATGAAACGATGAAGATAGAGGAAGATGGACGGCGAGACTTATTCCGGACATAAGGCTTTGGATTGGTCGGAAATTTGGAGAGGTAAACTACTACGTCGCACAGATGCTATCGCGTCACAGATATTTTAGGAAATATCTGCACAGAATGGACAAGACCGCCTCCTCTTACTGTCTTTACGAGGAAAGGGGGGGGGGGGTAATTGATGACGCAGAGCACACTGTTTTCGAGTGTGCACGCTGGCAGAGCTATCGCTCTGCACTGACGTCAATAGTCGGGACGATCACGGCCGGTAACATTGTGGGGTTATGATCGCGAGTAGAGAAAATTGGACCTCAGTGGCGAATTAGGTGGAGAGCATTCTAAGACTGAGGAAGACGGGATCTTGAGGCTTGAGGAACATGCGGGCACGCCGGTAAAGATGAAACTGGCATTCGTGTCAAGCGAAATTCGAATCAGGGACCTGGACGAAAGGAATAGTGGAGACACTTAGATGTCTCTTCAACTTTCGATACGCAATCCGGACGCGAATATGAACACGCAGGGGCCAAAGGGGATTTAGTGGGTGAGGGCCCCACACACGGAGGATGTGACGACTTCCTCTATGGTGCGGTTAGATACATTTACCCCTCCTCGGCGTAAAAAAAATTGGTCTCAATAAGCAATAGCAGAGACCTCTCTCGTACGACAAAACTAATACGCTACAAGGCGTTTATCCTCCCCGTGCTTCTTTATGGCGCAGAGGCATGGACACTATTAAGCATTGATGCAGCAACCTTGAGAGTATTCGAGAGAAAAGTCCTACGTTAGATCTTCGGTCCATTGCGAGTTTTTGATTTCCGCATCCGATCCAACAGTGAGCTATATGAGCTCCTCAACGACATAGACGTTGTGCAGCGTATTAATATTCAGCGGCTGCTCTGGCTCGGCCATGTCGTTCGAATGGAGGAGGATGGATGCTCGGGCAAGACGGGTATTTGATGGGGAGATCTGCGGAATTTTGTTTGCGTTGGAAGGACGAAATCGTAGAAGCCCTGTCATCGATTGGTGTGACCAACTGGCATTTTTTTTTTTGCGGGAAGAAGGGAAAATGCTTAATGCATTCATGATGGTCGTCACCAGACATGATATGTCGAACTCTCCCACTGGGTATACCGACTAAAAACCCGCCTTGTCTCCTCACCGGGGAATCATTCCACCTCGGAACCACGGTTGTATTACTTCAAGGTGGACCCCTTTTCTGGCATATGTTCCAGTTCCATCGTCATCAGCCTGCGTCCAGGCTCCGCTCTATTCTCAGTCAGCTGCGTCTAGATCAAATTTCTTCCTTCGCAGGACGTGCTATACAAATTGTTCCAGCTCTCTTTACTGTCCATCATTTTCAGCACGACGTTTGTAGGGCTAATGACGCCGATTTCAGCTTCGAGTTGCTGGCGGCTTTCGGCCCATCGACAACAACTGAAGAAAGTCTGTTCGGAATCATCTAGCGCTTCTTTCTCTTCATAGATACAGAATGGCGGCATTTCCCCATGCGATGCAGGTACTTTCTGAAATATCCGTGACCGGTCAGCATCTGGATTATGTAGTAGTCTACCTCGCCGTTTTTTCTGTTTTTCCACACTTGCAGTGAAATTGCCATTTTAAGAAGACTTCGTGCTTTATCGCTTCTATGCTCTGTGGTTGAGTCGTGCTTTGCCTGGCGTTGAAAATCATCCGGCGCTCATACGCTTGTAGGTCTATTGAAACCATTCCGGCTATAACTAGGACAGCTTGTGTCGATACTGTGCGATACCAGGATGTCACTCGTAGAGTAGCTATTCTCTGCGCAGACAGTAATTTTCTAGCCCTGATCCGGGTTTCCAAAGTAGTGACCAACTGGTTAAGGCTCGCAAGAAGCAGAGGCGCCTGGAAGGATATGTTAAGGCAGGCCGAAATCCGTTCATCTGATTGTTAATGGCCAATGAAGTGAGTAAGTAAGTTCTTTCATGCATTAACTCTAAATGCCCGACTGTATTGCCACAACATACCCTACAGACAGAGTTACGAAGAAAACTCTGTTTCCAATGGCCATGGCGTGAACAGCAAAGCATAACCTCTGCACGTGCTAGAAGTTACGTAAACCTATACCTATCCACCTGTACAACTTTCTTCAACTTCTTGAAATAGTTCAATACCCTCGTATCAATGCCTTTTAAACCCATTGTTGTTATGTGTCCAATAATGTCTTCCTTTTTTTTCCTCCTTTAAAATATTTCGCATGACATTTTAAGCATGTTACCATAGCTGAGGACAGAATATCAAACTCAATTTATTTCAAAAACATATAAAAAAAACTATCACAAGAAAATAAAAAGTTTTTTGTTTTGGCTTTTACGCTGTAATAAAGTTCGACAGTCAACTCGTACGCTGTCAATTTATGTTTTAAAGAAAACGTAACGATTTGATTTTGCTGTAATATTTTCTGTAACAGACAGTTACATTGTTTTTAATTTTTCTCCAATTTTTATAAAATTTTATTTATTTTTTCTGACATGGCCAATAGCAACAACAAACAACAACAAAATTTATATTTCTTTCTAAAAAAACTTCCAACTTTTTATTGAAAATCTTGCCTCCTATTGCTGTATTCCATGGGCTGTGTGTGTAGATTATTTCGAAATAAATTTTTCATGGTTCATTAATTCTATTGTACACTGTATAATTAAAGTTTTGTTTTGTTGTAGATTCCATTTCATTTGGCATATACCCTGTTAATGTATTCGGTATTCTGTATTCTTAATGTTCTTAAGTATTGTTCTTAGCGGTTTTAATAGACTTGTTAGGATTTCTTAAGAAGGTATTTAAGGCCCACTTTACTTTACAACAACGTAGAAGAGTGTTAAAATTGGTTGGCTTTAGAAGAAGTGTTTTAGTTCTTATTGTTGTTGCTGTTGTTATTGTTAAGTTTTGTTCTCTGAACTTGCTTAATGCCATGGTATTCCATTGTAATTTCTATTTGTAATTCAACTTAAAGGCTTTAAATTATTAATTAAAATCCTGATAAAAGGAAATTTAAAAGGGAATTAGATGGTGGAAAAATTGTGAAAACAAAGCTTTGCAAATGGAATTTATACAGAAATAAAACGGCATAAAGGGCTCTGAGTTGGTTATATTTTTATCAGATAATCAAAATACACTACCAGATTTATTATAAACCATAATTCGCTTGTGACCACATATACAGAGGACCGATTGACACCGAAACGAAGTGAAGATATCGGCCCAAAACGGATAGCCTAGACCTAATGGTCCTAAGATTGTTAAAGAAACCGTGACTTTGTAAAGTTCTGACCTGTTGATCGTAATTTAAGTGTTTTTGATTTTATTAAAGACAAGAAATAGACAAAATGGCGAATAATGACTTTATAATTGCGCCTTATCTAACCTCACCTTTGGCTAATTCAACGAAAGTTAATAGTATTTATGGAGAGGAGCGTATTAAACAAGCTTACCATTACTATCCCTTTCGCAAAGACATAGACTCACGTCCAGGTTTTAATATTACATGTCCCGTACGTAAGGAGAGCAAAGTAAGGTTTAAGGATAACATTTATAATGAGGCCATAAAACCGGTGATATCTATGCAATCCCCTATAGAGCCGTTAAGTAAAAAAGAAGTCACGGACACCCAAGTTCTAACTGTTTCCTGAAAATCCGAATCCGAAGAGAATAAAGTGGCCAAATGTGAGGCGGCCACCAACGCTGTTACGCCAACTGCAAAGAAACCAGAAGAGAAGATTGTTAACACATCACGAAGATCTTTAGGTTCCACTAAACCAGTTGTGGCGCGCAAATCAGTAGTGGCACGCAGACCAAGTGAGCCTATTAAAGCATCGGACAATAAAAATAGAAATAATGCCTTGACTGTATAGAAGATTTTAAAAACAATAAATATGACCACA
Source organism: Sarcophaga subvicina (assembly GCA_936449025.2). Taxonomy (NCBI): domain Eukaryota; kingdom Metazoa; phylum Arthropoda; class Insecta; order Diptera; family Sarcophagidae; genus Sarcophaga; species Sarcophaga subvicina. The sequence goes on along the minus strand of OW388084.2, from coordinate 110,084,371 downwards.
TACCAGCACTCGTTTAAGAAAATAAATTTGGCCAAATTCAAGAAACTCAAAGAGATTGATTTGAATGCCTTTGGCATAACGAGACAGAGTGAGATACGCATCTTTAAGGAGGCCATTGATAAAGCTAAAATGGATTTATTTTTTTATTGATTTGAAATGATTTTAAAGAAATATTTTTAAAGACTGCTTCTTAATATTTTTTGTATTGTGTTGAGGTTATGTTTTGGTGTTTTTTTTTTAATATTTTTGTTGTTCTTGTAATAATTTTTTTCTGACTGTCTTTTATTTTTAATTGTAATTTTGATTTGAAAAAGAAGGTGCCGGTCACTCCAGTTAAATACAGAGAAATAAATTCGAAGCTTTTATTCATTTAATGATTAATATTCAAAATTAAAAAAAAAAGATAGGAACAAGGATCGGTTACATTAAGTATCCAAAGTTAAGGACAATGGTGTAATGTAGGTAGCAGAGATCAGCAATGAGTATTCAAAAAAATGAGTAGAATCGTATCATGCTCATAATTTCTGATACTTGTACGCATTCATACTTCTTTTAATATCATGGAACCTCTACTCATATTCAAAGTTTGTAGTACTCATCATACATCATACTTAACAACACATATGATGTTGGTGATTTCGACTGACCATAACTCAACATATACACGTAGCACAAAATAAGTATGATTCGCGTAAGAACACTAAAATACTCTACTAAAAGGTTGTGTGTTTGCTATGCTTGCTGCTCTGTCTGCCTTTTTTGCTTAAGTGTCTTTTTTCTTTTTGTTGTAAATGCAACAACAACTAAGACTGTAAATTTTGCTGAATGATTCAAGTCACTGGATTCATTTATAAATAAGTATTATAAGCATTTTTCCAAAGTTATGAATCTAAATGAGTAGAGGCTTATGTATGAATCAAACATATTTCGAATGATATGAGTTCGATGTCAACACGTTGTATGCATACTCATTGCAACCTGTACTTATAAATCAACGTTGTAGTTGAGTATGAATGAATCAGAGTACATAGTTAAATTTCAATATTGTTGACTCACTTAAATTCAAAATTTCATGAGTGCTTATGAGTAGCGAAAAAACTATTCAATGCTGATCTTTAATTGGTAGTCTACTGGGCTGTCACGTAACCTTAACGAACCACTAGTAGATAGTGGCTGACATTGGGTCGGGGTGTGTTTGCATGCTAATTTGGGAATTGATTGCGCCAGGGAATAGGTTGGTTACCTATGTGAATTATTAAACTGCCTTAAAGATATTAACTGAGCACTTTTTTGTTTCGAAACTTGTTATAGTCTGCTGGAAGGCTGACACTATATTTTAGACAGTAGTGTGGAAAGTTTGAGGGCATTGTTTGGGCTAATGAGGCTGCGATTAAGCTGGCAAAAGAAGTAACCACTATTGGTTAGGATCGGTTGCTTACATCCTGGGAATTCGGGCTGTTCAATCTGGTGATAACACCGAGAGTGGACTTTTCTGGGCGAAACTGGCGATACTGCAGGATCGTTAGGGTTTTAGAAACCAGGATGGATCGTTCTAGAACGAAATATTTCCTGAATGGAGCGAATCCATTAAGCTCTTGATGGTAAGGACTAGCTTTGATCAAATATTTATCACATCTGCTTAAGAGTATGTAGGATTTGGAAGTAATAAGGAATTCTTCAATCAAAATTTGAAATAGAGTTGGTGCTAGATCCCTGAATACGGCCTTACATGATGCCATAGAAACCCATCTATGACAATCCGTATACAACGATCCCTAACTACACTCGTAATAAATTACACTGTACCTCTACTCTTCTTGGTTCGCATAATTACTTCGCCGTTCTAACAATTTTATAAAGATATGGATTTTATCCAACTCACCATTGGGTAGCCCAATTCTGCCCATAAAATTTGAATGTTCAAGTCAAGTCGAACAATTACAGAAATTAGGTTTCTGCAAAAAATGTTCTACGATATTCCTAGGCTTTGAATATGTATGCCTAGGGACCAATGGCTCATTACGTTCGAACGTGTTATAATGAATTTTTACCCATTTAAATGCTTTACGCCGTGTATAGTAGGTAGTGTGTTGGTTTATTAGACGAAAAGCCAGGGTTCGAGCCCCAGGCCAGACATCAAAATAAAAAGCATTTCTTCGGCGACTTCCTCTCAGCAGATTCTGCCAAAAACTCTGAGATTAAATAGAAAATTGTCATGAAAAGTTTCTCAAAAAATCTGTCGTTCGGAGTCGACTTTAAACTGTAGGTCCCGCTACTCATGTATAAAATTAACATACACAACATAAGTGGTGTGAGAAACTAGGCCGTAATCCTGACTGAAGGGTTGTAATGGCCAATTATGTTACGTGTGTAAATGCTTTACGTATAAATACAGCATATCCTAAGGCTAAGGTATAAATCATCAACAATTTAATACTTCGTCGATGAGCATTAAGTAAAAATCTTACAACATATTTTAAGGGAGAATATTTTATCAAACATTGTGGCGAAGACTAATCCATTTTAAACGATAGTACATAAAGGCAAATAGTCTTGAACATAACTTAAGGCGTAATAATGAAAAACAAATTAATTTATTAACCCAAAAAAGAATAAGAATCATTAGACGACTTTAGTATATCTTAAGGCGTAATAATTGAGATATAACTTAAAAGCCACATTATTCGTAGCTTGCAAACAATATTATAAATTAAAATATAAATAAAAGTCTATTATGTAAATGTAAGGCAATACTTTATAAACTCCCTAATGAATACAACATTAAAAATTTATAATACTTAAGCATAGTTTGCAATGAAAACATAAACAGTTAATAACATATTTTAAGGCGCAATAATTCAAGAAATTAATTTATTAACCAACAAGTGAAAACAAATTCAAACTTAATAAAAATTAAAAGTTTTATTAAAAAAACAGTAATTATACGCACGCTTATTCTCAATAACGCAACCTTAAAAAACTAAAGGCATACTTTTGGGGGGCGTGAAATGCTTAAAATATTTTATTTAAAACCACAAGTGTATGTAATTTTGAAGTTAATAAATCACCTGAAGCGTTTGAATAAATTTTGTAAATTGAAAATATTAATTATACACGCACATTTAGAACAACAGCAACAATAACAATAATCCATGGCATACATTTAGGCGTTGGAATTGTAAGAAATTAATTTATTATCCGTTTAGTGAATACAGCTATAAAGTTTATAGGCGTTGAAAACTAAAAAGAAATACTTTATTTATATTGTGTACATTTAGGCGTACATAAACTATGGCATATTTTTAGGTGTAGATATCAGATAGTGTGTTTGCTTATTAGACGAAAGGCCACGGTTCAAACCCCAGGTCAGACATCAAAACGAAATATGAAAAAATAATTCTTCGGCGACTTCCTCTCAGCAGATTTCTGGCAAAAACTCTGAGAGTAAAAATAAAATTGCCATGAAAAGTTTCTCAAAAATCTGTCGTTCGGAGTCTACTTTAAACTGTAGGTCCCACCACTCATGTATAAAATTAACAGACACAACATAAGTGGTGTGAGAAGCTAGGCCGTAATCCTGACTGAAGGGTTGTAATTGCCAATTATATATATATGTTTATGCATGTATATTTTTAGGCGTAATAGAGTTAAACATAGGTTATAAGGTGTCAAATGTATACAATTTCAAAATTTGAGATACAAAAAATAAAAAAATTAATACAAAATATCGAACAGGGTAGGTAATATAGGGCATGCAATTTAGATTATCCCTACGGAGGCCATTTAAGAATTTTTATACGGCACATAGTCTAAGGTAAAATACAATAAAATATTAAATTGAGAGGACGGCAGTACAGGCAGCATAATGGTACTATAATGCCTCTTTTAATTGTGGTTCTAAGCTTATGCAATATTTCTTCTTGTTTTTTTACGATTCTTGGAAGTATTCCTTTCTATTTAAACGTTTAATTTGAAAAAAAATATTTAAGCGATTAACTTCACCATTAAATACGTTTTTCCTTTTTAATTATTCATTCAATATTTTATTGATTTTATGTGGTTGGGTTACCCAGACAACCGCAAACATCTTGGCAGTAATTTTATAAATTTCGAGTGGCGTGTTAATGAATGTGGTCACTGTGGTTAGTCGCTTCATAAAAAAAAATTAAAACAAATTTTAAATGAAACTTTTATATTTTATTTGTTGTTTTTTTCTTTCTCTACAATATACTCAAAGCTTATGAAAAGTTTAAAATTAAAGCTGCTTTAAATTTAAAGGGAATTTTTTCTCCCTGTTCTTTTTTCGGTTTCCCTTGGAAATGACAACCACTGGTGATTCTATTAAACCAAATCCGTTTAAGCCTTTTGTAAAGTGATGTAAATACGAATGGAAAGTAAAAACAAACACAAAATAAATATAGAGAGAGAGATAGAGAGAAACAACTGGTATAAATCAAAAAAAGACACTAGCACCTGAGCTTAAAGTATTATACGTGCAAATAAAAACACGGTGATCCTATTTTGCTTCAGCACAAAATAAATCAAAAAAAAAAACGAAACTTAAAAGGAAAATGTTTACAGTTTAATTATAACGAAAGAGAAGAGATTTCCTTCTTCTTTTTTTTTGGAATGGAAAATAACACGTTTATGATTTGAATTGAATATTTAATATTCGTTAAAATTTTGCTAACCTCGTTTAAATTTGTATTAAAAGGGAAGGAAATAGAATTCGTTTATCATCTGGATTTTCATGTTTAAATATTTTACGCCTTTTTATTAAATTATAAACATTTCAATGAACACCAACCCGTAGTTTTTGTCTTTTTTATTTTGGAACACCGAATAGAAGTATTTTTTTTAGATTATTGGGGGTATAAATAAATTATAAGCGGAATGTTTAGTTCACATTTTGAAACATTAACTCACAAAAATTATTTTCACAATTCAGGATGGCCATGAGCTGTGATATAATTTCCTCTAAATAATCAAGCCATGTGCAGAACCACGTGTTCACAAGAGTAAATCAAAACCAAAGCTAACTAGAACTTATCTAGCCAAACCTGGCTTGAATAAAATTCACATCTTCATCAAACTGGCAAAGTGGTTGAGAAATGGAGTGCGGAGAAGGCCGCTCTAGTATAATAGGTAGTGTGTTGGCTTATTAGACGTAAAGCCCGGGTTCGTATCCCAGGTCAGACGTCAAAAAGAAAACATAAAAAAAATATTTCTTTGGCGACTTCATCTCAGCAGATTTCTGGAAAAAACTCTGAGAGTAACATAAAATTGCCATGAAAAGTTTCTTAAAAAATCTGTCGTTCGGAGTCACCGTTAAACTGTAGGTACCGCCACTCATGTATAAAATGAACGCACACAAGATGAGTGGTGTGAGAAACTAGGTCCATAATCCTAACTGAAGGGTTGTAATGGCCAATTATGTATGGTCAGAACCATGTACAGCATCCTAGCTGGCTAGCCCAATCTGTATACAGATAAGAACCTGTGAGGATGTGAAAAGTCATATTAAGAGTGCCCAAGCAGGCAATGAAATTATGAATTTTACATTGAACCTGAAATCTGTTTAACTTCACGCCTATGAAACCAAGTTAATAATTTAAAGACTGGGTAATAAATTGTAAGTGTTTATAAACTGTTAAATGAGACAAATACTCCGAATACGGTGGAGTAAGCTTACGTAGCCCTGTAGAATGTCGAACTGGAAAACTTATCAAAAAAAAAAACCTTCAGACAATTCATCAACCAAGTGCAATCTACCCAAAGGTTCAGCGAGGCGAAAGAAAAAAAGGAAATGTCCTTAAGTAAAGCTTACTACAGTAAGAACGTTCGTTCTACACTGATCGCAACAATTGCTAATCGAACGAAGGCGACTTTAAGCTTTTTAACTGGTCTTGTCATAATGAAGTAATATGGTGTAATGTCTGGTAGCAAAACTCTGATGTTTTCAGAAAATATTTAATTCAAGCGCATCAGTTACGCTGGGAACACATCCTATACGATCATCAGGTCTGATTGTGGTCGTCACCAGACATGATATGTCGGACTCTCCCACTGGGTATACCGACTAAAAACCCGCCTTGTCTCCTCACCGGGGAATCATTCCACCTCGGAACCACGGTTGTATTACTTCGAGGTGGACCCCTTTTCTGGCATATGTTCCAGTTCCATCGTCATCAGCCTGCGTCCAGACTCCGCTCTATTCTCAGTCTGCTTCGTCTAGATCAAATTTCTTCCTGCGTTCCAGCTCTCTTTACTGTTCATCATTTTCAGCACGACGTTTGTAGGGCTAATGACGCCGATTTTAGCTTCGAGTCGCTGGCGGCTTTCGGCCCATCGACAACAACTGAAGAAAGTGTGCTCGGTATCATCTAGCGCTTCTTTCTCTTCATAGATACGGAATGGCGAGCGGCATTTAACCATGCGATACAGGTACTTTCTGAAATATCCGTGACCGGTCAGAATCGGGGTTATGTAGTAGTGTACTTCGCCGTTTTTTCTGTTTTTCCACACTTGCAACTCGGACATCTTCCATGCTGTTCATTTTCCCAGCGAAATTGCCATTTTAAGAAGACTGCGTGCTTTGTCGCTTCTATGCTCTGTGGTTGAGTCGTACTTTGCCTGGCGTTGAAAATCATCCGGCGCTCATACGCTTGTAGGTCTATGGGAACCATTCCGGCTATAACTAGGACAGCTTGTGTCGATACTGTGCGATACGAGGATGTTACTCGTAGAGCAGCTATTCTCTGCGCGGACAGTAATTTTCTAGCCCTGATCCGGGTTTCCAAAGTAGTAGCCCAGATTTCAGACCCATAGAGGAGTATGCTATTTCCAGCCTCCATGAGTAGCTTCCTCTTACTTGGGAGGGTTTCACCAATGTTTGCCATCAGTCTACCTAATTGAGTTGTTATTCTAGCTGCTCTCGCTGTTACTTACTCTATCTGCTCTGAGTAGGTCAGGTTCGAGTCCGGTCTAACCCCAAGGTATTTAATCGATTTCTTCGTGGGAATAACCAAGTCGCCTATGTTGATTTCGATCTCGATCGGAATGTGTCGTCTGGTTAGTAGAAGCAGCTCGGTTTTATGCATGGCCAACTGTAGGCCGTGAGATTCTAACCAGTGCTTAGTCCGCAACATGACTTGTCTGCGTTGGACTTCGTCTGTGTTTCTGCCCCTAATGACTGCTGCGATGTCGTCTGCATATCCGACTAGGAAGGTATCCTCCGGCATCTCTATTCTTAAGATTTCATCGTAAGTCGCGTTCCAGAGATCTGGTCCCAATATGGACCCCTTCCCATATTGGAAGGGGCCCTTTTGCATCAACTAAATACAGAGAATACCATTGGCATCCTAGACTTTAGACTTTGAGATGAATTCAACTGGCTGCCTGTGCTTCAAAGACGATTTCTTGTGCTTCGATTTACCAAAACGAATTAATTTTCAAAGCTTATCTTGGGTTGAAAACAAATCAAGCCAATTTGGTATACCGTGTTCTAAACTGAGTCCGATATTCTATTAAGAACGCGCTAACAAATGCTAGTTGGATAGGTCGAGACACTATTACTGGCCTATGAAAGCTTATAAGGTTTCGTTATATTTATATAACACCACCCAACCTTCTGTTTACCCCTAATACAGTGTGCAGTGTGCCAGGCTTTAGCTTTAGTTTTAGCCATTGGCTGCATTTGCACGTTGATATTGGAGTGTATTATTTCGCATTTTATTTCACAACTAAATTTAATATAAAACTCAACGTATCTCTACAGCATTAGTTGCATGGCATTGTGTAACTAGAATGGCTGTTGCAACATATTTTCACTGCGAAAAAAAAAGAAAATTATATTTCATTCCACATGACTAGTTAAACAATTTAATAATGCAACATCACTATCATCATCATCATCATCACTATTGCCAACATTGTGACAGGCTAAAGGCAGTAGTTATTTCACTAAAAATAATCAAAAACAAAAAAAAGACGAGTAAAATATTATAAATTTTATATGAAATTCTGGCATAATGATGTTATAATAATTTAAATTTATATTTAATTTTCTTTTTTCTATTAGTTTTGTTTTGTTTTAAATGAGCTCTCTCTCTTCACCATTATTATTATGGTGATTATAATTTATAATATTTTTGTAATTGAAGTTGCAATTGCATTTTCAATTTTTATAATTCCATTCACATTCATATGAAATAGTAGCCGGCGGTTTTAGAGAAGTGCTAATGAAATATTATTATTTACAGTCAGTAGACAACACTATATTTTAACGCAATCAAAATTATCGAAAATGAGAGCGTATGATTGATATTAATTGGAGAATTTAAATTAAATATTACTCATACGTCAGGAAGTCATATACGAGTATTGATTGTATTGATTTGAAAGAAAATTATGAAAATCATAATGAAAATGTATAAAATAAAATAGAAATGATGAGTAGGTTAGCTTGAGTGGTTGGTTTAGAGTGCTAAAGGCCGCAAATGCTTAAAAACTATTGAAGTTAAAAAGTTTTATTGTGGAATATTATGTATGGCAGGAGGTTTACATACATAATTTGTCATTACAACCCTTTAGTCAGGATTACGACCTAGTTTCTCAAACCACTTATGTTGTGTGTGTAAATTTTTATACAAGAGTGGTGGGATCTACAGTTTAAAGTCGACTCCGAACAACAGATTTTTGAGAAACATTTCATGGCAATTTTTATTTGCTTCTCAGAGAGAAGGTAGGTAGGTAGGTAGAGGTGGCTGCCCATTCAAGAAAAATTTTTGGATGGACACACTTAGGCCGCGTTGGGCCCATTGTGCTACCACAGTCATCCGTTATCCCCTAGTCTCGAAACCTTTCGGAGTTCCCGATGAAGCGATTCAGGCTGCCAATGTCAATCCCTGACAATTCCTCCAGATCATCCATATAGTACCCAAGTACTTCCTTCTCCTTTGGCTTAGAGCCGGGTATGTACCCAGCAGATGAGGGACAGTCTCCTCTTCCTCCTCATCTCTGCTCCGTTTTCACCGGGTTAACACCCAATCCACGATCAGATGCCCACACGCAGTTGCATCCTATCTCTGATAGTGTCGACAAATCTTCCGGAGATCACAAGAACAACGTCATCCGCATAGGCAATTGCCTCACATCCATTTTGTTCCAGTATCCCTAGTAGCTCATTTATCACCAGATTCCACAAAAGAGGAGAGAGTACTCCACCTTGTGGAGTTCCCCTCCCTATAGCTCTGGTTGTCTCTGAGCCCCCAAGTGCGGGGTAGATTGTTCTCCGCCCTGGATATAGCGCAAAGTTCCACATTATTGAAGGCTCCTTCGATGTCCAGGAAAGTAGCCAGAGTGTATTCCTTCTGTGTCAGCGATTTCTCTATTCTGCACACCAGGCTACGCAGGGCAGCCTCAACAGACCTCCCCTTATTGTATGCGTGTTGTCCCCTGGAAAGGAGATTTCCATCCAAGGTCTGACGCAGTCTCAGAGAGAAAGACACTGAAGAAATATTTTTTCCTATTTCGTTTAGTTGTAGCTGTCTGACCTGGGGTTTGAATCGAGGCCTCACGTTTAATAGGCCAATACACTACCTACTAGACCACGGCGTTGGCAGTAGATTTGGTAGGATTATATCTGTAAAGACCACTGGAAGGAGGTACAACACCTATTATATTTACCTTTAAATCACATCACGTATTAAATTTGCTGCATCTAAACTGTTAACACCTGCAGTTTACTTTAACTTTTGTGTTTTACACGCTGCCTCATATTCGTGCTGGTCTCTTTCTTTTAATCAAATATCTACACAATATTATTCTATTACTTTTATTCTATTATTTTTATTCATTTTATTATTTCCTTCGTTTTTTTTTCAATTTCCTTTTCTCCCTTTTTTCTAATTTTTTTCTATTTTTTTTAATATTTTTTTAACTTTAACACGTAGTCTATTACCCACATCACGCGTGTATGCTTAAACATATTGAAAAGTTAACATACCATAAAGCTTTTCATCAAATCCAAACATGGACCTCATGCACCTACACACACGCTCACACACATGCACATACTTATATATGTATTTGCACACAATTATGTACAGTTAAACTAAGATACATTTTAAAAATACATGAACAAACATACAGCATATGAATAAGGGGTCATTTTATATTGTTACGAAAATGGAAAAATCAAGATACTGGTGTTTTGCTTTTACATCGCTTAACATTAAAATTATAAAGAAAAGCTACAAAAACAAAACAATGCAGTTAACAAACCTGTTTACAAATTATCGTACTGCTTAATATAACAACAAACGCCAGCATAAAAAATGGTAAACAAGTAAACAAAAATACAACAACAAATTCGACAAGAATAAAAGTAAACAAAATACACAAACAACAATAATGAAACAACGATGTTTACATTTATAGAGATCTTGAGAAGGCGAAGACTCAAACATTCGCCTTTAAGAACATCAGACCCTGCCATATAAAAGGCAAGGCAAAGTAGGCAACTGAGTTAGTAAAAGTTTTAGAAGTCGCCGTAGTCTAGTAGGTAGTGTGATGGCTTATTAGACGTAAAACCAGGGTTCGTGTTCCAGGCCAGACATCAAAATAAAATACAAAAAGTATTTCGTCGGCGACTTCCTCTCAGCAGATTTCTGGCAAAAACTCTGATAGCAAATAAAATTGTCATGAAAAGTTTCTCAAAAATAAGTCGTTCGGCCAACTCATGTATAAAATTTAACACACACAACATAAATGGCGTGAGAAACTAGGTCGTTATCCTGACTGAAGGTTTGTAATGACCAATTATGTATGTATGTATCAAACTTTTGGTCTGGTGCTTTAAATGTGCAGCCCTTGCGCTGATCAACTTCTTCTCTTTGCCTGGTTTGGAGGAACTTAGTCAGTACAGGGACTGCTTTCTCCGGTGGTGTCACAATGGGCCTCTATGCATGCTCAATTGAGCTTTTGGTATCAAAGCTACTACTACACCTAGCTAACCTAACCTACAAACTACTAAGAGTGTCTAATTTGTGTAGAAGTCTTGGAAACGTTAGCCATATTGCAAAGTGGACAGTGATTTTCAAACGTATCTCAAAACTTTAAAGGAATTTAATGCAGCCCTTAACCCGTAGTGTGTTGGCTTATTAGACGTAAAGCCAGGGTTCGAGCCCCAGGCCAGACATCAAGACAAAATGCAAAAAGTATTTCTCTCAGCAGATTTCTGGCAATAACTCTGAGAGTAAATAAAATTGCCAGGAAAAAGTTTCTCAAAAATTTGTCGTTCGGAGCCGACTTTAAACTGTAGGTCCCACCACTCATGTATAAAATTAACATACACAACATAAGTGGTGTGAGAAACTAGGACATTGTACAATAGGTTAATTCGACCTCCGGGTACTGTACTTAACTGACAAGTACACGTCCTCTAACCTAACCTAACCTAGTAAAAGTTCAATCAGTCTTGTGTGAAAACGTGGTGTGTTTGAAGATCTCCGTTACAAAGATCTGTCGAACAATTGTCGAGTAATTGTTATTGTTTATGCAAAGTGTATAAACAGAGGAATAACAAACAAAGCAATTGTTGTTGTATGCATTAAGTTGTAAACAGTGGCACACAGAATTATACGAATAATAAAGAATTTTAATTAAAACTCAACACAAAATGTATTTTTATTTTATTTGCAATATACCAGATCATATTTTAAACGTTTTTAAAGGGTAAAAAGGTAACAATATTGTGAATGTAATTCCAAATGAGCTTAAAAGTTGTAAGCAAGAGAACGGGCAAAACGAATCGCTAATCGCCCTTTACTAGGCGATACAGAATTTGTTATCTTCTGTTTCAATAACATCTTGATTGAAATCCTTACACTGTGAAGTCTATATGGCTTAGAATTTTTCAATGTGAAATAACCCACATAAAATTGTATTTTAAATACAAACATATGTTGCCCTTTTACGAATAACCTGCGTATCTATGTATGTGTGTGTGTCTCAATGAATGTCTCTCCTGTTTCAAGTTTTAAACTAAATAAAGTGTCTCTGTATGTGTGTGTGGATGTATTTAAGAAACTATGCATATGTGCATGTGTCTATTTAATAGACAAGTTAACTTAATATGTATGTATGTATGTATGCATGTGTGTTGGTGCGTTTACTTATTTCAAAAGGTATTTGGCATGAACCTGTGTACCGGTTACCAAGTGTAACGTGTACATGCATGCATCATTGTAATGCTTTGGCTGACGGTGATGATGAATAGCAGATGATGATGACATTAGTAAAGTAAATTCCACATGTTAGTTGCAGTACAGTATGCAGCAATAACAAGGGCTATAGCAATAGCAACACACATTTGCAACAGTTTTAAAACAATTTCTGTTCAGTTTTCCATGTTCGTTTACTACAGTGGAAAATTTTGCCATGTGTCTGCGAGCGTGTAGAGCAGAAGAGTGAAAACTTTATTAAATAAATTTGTCACATGCAAATTGAATTGAAACATAAAGTGTTCACAGTAAACTTTACTCGTATAGAAAAAGACAGAGAGAGCAAGAGAAAAACAAACAAACTTTTCTATTAAATCTAATTTAAATAAAAAAATAATAAAAAAACACAAGAGAAAAAATAAAAATCTGAACTGCATAGCATTTCTAAAGCAGCAAAAGAAAAATGAAAATAAAGTAAAGCTTTTAATATTACAAATACAAGAACAAAACTACAAAGCATATAAAACTAAAGCCTTTTTTAACTTTTTTATTTCGCAAAAAAACAAGCAAACCAACATGAATGAATGAATGACTGAAGAATAACTGAATGAATAGACATTCAGTCTTTAGTCTTTTTTATGAAATTTTGTTTCAGTTCTAAACTCTTCTTATTTCTCATTCTCTACAAATATTATTATTTTGCCAACAATTTGAATTTCTGTGCTCGTTTTTTTTTTGTCTTTCTTTGGTTCAGAGTTTTTTTTGTTTTGTTTTATTTTTTAATAATAATTTTTGTTTTTAAAAGTCACGTTTTTATTTGTATTTAAAGTTTAAAAAAACAAAATGCAAAAACAACAAAAAAACTTTCCAGACATCTACGTGTTGTTATTGCCAGAGCAGCCTTTTTTTCCTGGTGCACTCGAAAGGAGTTTGTATAAGAATTTGTTTAAATATGATTTCCATTGCCATGCATTATTAATATTCCAAGAGGAATTTCTATAAAATTGTCTGCATAATTTAAAGTTATTTGCTGGTGTAGTACCTAAGGCGTATGAGTTATTTTTTATTATAATTTTCTTAAATAAACACTTGAACGTATGAGTAAAGCTTTTAAAATAAATTTGAAATAAATAAAATTCAAATTTATTAAACTTCGACCAAATGGCTTTAGTCATTTGTTATTGATTACAGTGAATCAACCAATTATAGAACGCTAGGTCTCAGGAGCCATAAATAGTCTTACGAACCTAGCAATTGCTCCAAGCATTCTTGCACTCCAATATGGAAATAAACCAATCATTAGCAACGTCTCAGTAAGCCACAGCAACCCTGCAGGAATAAAATTAAAAATATTGTTACGTTTTTAACTTTTTAAAAACGTTTAAAATATGAGCTCGTAGTTTAAAAATAAAATAAAAATAAATTTATGTTTAATTTTAATTGAAATTCTTTATTATTCGCCTAATTCTGTGTGCCACTGTTCACAATTTGATGTAAACAACAACAATTGCTTTTTTTGTTGTTCCTCTGTTTACACCCTTTGCATAAACAATAACAATTACTAGACAATTGTGCGACAGATCTTTTTAACGGAAATCTTCAAACCACGATTACTCTCTTCAAACACACCGTGTGTTCACACAAGACTGACTGAACTTCACTAACTCACTCGACTGCTTTGCCTTGCCTTTTGTATGACAGAGTAGACAGTCTGATGTTCTTGAAGGCAAACGTTCATGACTTCGCCTTTTCGAAATCTCTATAAATGTAAACATCGTTGTTAACATTAATTATTGCAGTGTTGTTGGTATATTTTTGTTTACTTGTTTACCATTTTCGTATGCTGGTGTTTGTTGTTATATTAAGCAGTACGATAATTTGTAAACAGGTTTGTTTACTGCATTGTTTTGTTTTTGTAGATTTTGTTGATAATTTTAATGTTAAGCGATGTAAAAGCAAAACTCTAGTCTCTACATTTTTAATTTTCGTAACAATATCAAGTATTTCTAGCATTTTAAATGGCGTAAGAAGATCATGCAGATGGTATACCAACTGAAATTTTACGATCTGGCAACGAAATCAAAGCTGAACTTCTTTGTACAGCCCTCCATCACATCAACCTGGAAGAAGTAAAAGTTACCAAAGACGTCAAAGACGCTTTAATACGCTGCAGTTCGATTTCCGAAAGGGTAAGTACACCATCTACGAGATATTCATACCAGGCCAAAACCTAAAGAAGACCCATCAAACACATCAAGTATTTTATCGATTAGAAGGTAGCATTGTGGCTTTAGCCATAATATCTAGTCCTATGAAACGATTAAAGCTGTCCAGTGTGAAGTAACAGATAAGACAATATATTTGAAACCTACTTTTGTACATTATGTAATAACTCTATAGGCAATTCAGCAATGGCCTCTGTGATTTTTATTACACTTTTATAAACAATATTAAGTTTATTATTAAAATTTAATTTATTTAAATGATGCTCTTAAATGATTGAAATTGATCCTTATACCTTTAAAATATATTTCAATCATTTTTTTTTTTCTATTTTATTTTTAATTTTTTATAAATAATTTAAAATGCAAACATATCGTTGCAATTCCTTAACAAGATGACACATTCTGAGACTCATTCTTAACATAATCCTTAAGTTAAGCAGGCAGTAAATATCAAGAAGTTACTGAGAGAGAAATAAAGACTTGACATCAACTAACAAACTACCAACCAACAGACAAACAGACAGACAGACAGCCAACAATGTCTTCAAAATGGCATATCTACACAGATAGACGAACATGCATTAGATTATTACTTTTAGGGTCGTTTCACTTATAAAACACAAGCGTAAATATATTGTTAAGCGTAAAAATGGTAAACAAGTAAACAAAAATATACCAACAACACTACAATAATAAAAAAAACAATGATGTTTACAATTACAGAGATTTCGAAAAGGCGAAGTCATGAACGTGAGCCTTCAAGAACATTCATCAGACTATTCACCCTGCCATATAAAAGACAAGACAAAGCAGGCGAGTGAGTAAGTAAAGTTCAGTCGGTCTTGTGTGAAGACGTGGTATGTTTGAAGATTGTAATCGTAGTTTGAAGATCTCCGTTACAAAGATCTGTCGAATAATTGTCTAGTAATTGTTATTGTTTACGTAAAGGGTATAAACAGAGGAATAGCAACGAAAAGCAATTGTTGTTGTTTACATCAAGTTGTGAACAGTGGCACAGAGAATTGTGTGAATAATAAAGAATTTTAATTAAAACTAAACACAAATTTATTTTGATTTTATTTGCCATCTACGAGCTCGTATTTTAAAAGTTTTCAACGTAACAATGGACTGAATAGTGACAAGTATTTAAAAATAAAAAATAAAAATATTAATTAATTTAACTCAATAATAAAACAAATCAAGTCATTAAAAGTAAAATGCCTCACATATGTAAGCATTTGGTTGAGAGACAATCTAAAAATTATAGAAATTTATAACAGAACTAAAGAGTTCAAAAGCTTGTATAAATTGCTTTAGGCAGTTGGTTTAAGGATTCCAACTAAAGACTGCTGGTCTGATGATGTAAAGGTTCCAGACACTGGCTCTAAAACGTTGAACAAAGAAGGCTGTGGAATTAATCTTAAGAATACTGATATTAAACTTTTGTATAGACTGACTGACATACATACCTACATGATTGGTCATTACAACCCTTCAATCAGGATTATGGATCTAGTTTCTTACACCACATATGTTGTGTGTCTTAGTTTTATACATAAGTGAAGGGACCTACAGTTTAAAGTCGACTCCGAACGACAGATTTTTAAGAAACTTTTCATGGGAGTTTATTATTTATTCTCAGAGTTTTTGCCAGAAATCTGCTGAGAACAGGTTATCGAGGAAATATTTCCTTTCATATAATCGGTTTAATGTCTGACGTAGTGTTTGAACCGTGGCCTTACGTCTAATAAGCTAACACACTACCTACTAAACAACGGCGACTTCACAAATTTTTTTCAGACGAATCATATTGAAAGCTGTGCATATCTCATTGCATACTGAAATTTTCCCTGAAAATCTCTTAATTTGCTTTGACTATCAGGTTGCGATCAGAGTTCATAACGAACGTCAACTCAACATCCATTCTCGTTCATGAATGCATGGGATTCCATAGCCATTCCTTACAGAGTTTTCAAAGATAACTCTTATATGATCTCCCCGGGCTTATGTACATGGGATATTGCATTATTGGTGAACTGGCCAAGGCCGGTACAATCTCCGATATGTTATATGCTATAAGTATTCCGATTGCCTCAGTTAAAACGATTATTTTTCGATCGTTTTACAGGGTGGCTCGATTTCGTTGATAACAGGCATGCAATATTGTTAGACTCTGATTTGGAGAAGACGAGGGCAAATTGTTTTTCTGTACCAAAATTGCATGGAAATTCAAGTCACTATTTCGGTTACGACAGGATACTGTCTTATTAGAAAGCATAGCGATAGGCTTAGCATTTCCTCAAATGAATGGTTCTGAGGAGAACATTGTCTTTCAGCTCATAGGCTAGTGCCTAACTGTTGCCACTTTTCATTTTCTGTCTGGTTTCCTAAAGGAGCATTAGATGAAGGGTTTGGGTTTTAATTGTGGTATCACAATGAGAATCCTAATCTAATCCTTCAAATTTCCTTGCTACTGTCCTCCATTTTGTTGTAAATCTTAGCATAACTTGGCCGAGAAATAGAGAAGGGATTACACGCATACTTGTAGTGCGCCAGTGTTGATTGCAATTCACTCTCCTCTGCTAACCTACGGCAATTTATACTCCCACAGATTTAGATTCATTGACTTTATCCAGATCTTAATCAGTCTAGTGGCGTTCTCTGAATCAGAGATCAGCAATGAATCGTTTTTTCGCTACTCATAAGCACTCATGAAATTTTGAATATAAGTGAGTCAACAACATTGAAATTTAACTATGTACTCTGATTCATTCGTACTCAACTACAACATTGATTTATAAGTACAGGTTGCAATAAGTATGCGTACAACGTGTTGACATCGAACTCATACCATTCGAAATATGTTTGGTCGATAAGCATACTCATTTAGATTCATAACTTTAGAAAAATACATACATACATACATAATTGGTCATTACAACCCTTCAATCAGGATTACGACCTAGTTTCTCACACCACTTATGTTGTGTGTGTTAATTTTTATACATGAGTGGTGGGACCTACAGTTTAAAGTCGACTCCGAACTACAAATTTTTGAGAAACTTTTTCATGGCAATTTTTATTTACTCTCAGAGTTTTTGCCAGAAATCTGCTGAGAGGAAGTCGACTCCGAACGACAAATTTTTGAGAAACTTTTCATGGCAATTTTTATTTACTCTCAGAGTTTTTGCCAGAAATCTGCTGAGAGGAAGTCGCCGAAGAAATACTTTTTGTATTTTTCTTTTGATGTCTTGCCTGGGGCTCGAAGCCAGGCTTCACGTCTAATAAGCCAACACACTACCTACTAAGCTACGGCGACTTTAGAAAAATATTTATAAATAATTCGAGTGACTCGAATCATTGTTTAAAACTTACAGTCTTAGCTGCGGTTGCATTTACAAAAAGGACATAAGCAAAAAAGACAGACAGAGCAGCAAGCAGAGCAAACTTACAACCATTTAGTGAGTATTTTAGTCTTCATACGCGAATCATACTTATTTTGTGATTCTTTTAAATATTGAGTTATGGAGAGTCGTAATCAACAACATCATACGTGTTGTTGATGATGAGTACTTCAAACTTTGAATATGAGTAGAGGTTCCATGACCAGAAATTATGAGTATGATTCGATTCTACTCATCTTTTTGAATATTCATTCCTGATCTCTGCTCTGAATAGTCTGAATTGCTGTGAACTCCAAAGCCCTCGTAGTTGTAACTATAATTGGTTGAGAGAGCATAAGAAAACTCTGTGACATTGTATAAGTATAAATAAACAAACTGTTATAACCCTCTACGAACAACAACAACTATTACTACTACTACGACAACCATGACATCAACATCACACACGCATATACGTACATATAAATATTTAGTAAAGAAGACACCTGTACCAACTTGTCTTATCGTAAAACCAGTGACATAATGATGAATTGTCGTTACACTAGAAGACATCAACATCATCATATTTTATAATAAAATATCATCTTTATACAGAGAGCGAGACAGAGCGAGAGAGAGAGGGAGACGGAGAGAAAGAAACGAAGAAAAAGCGGAAAACTAACAAGACAGACACTGTAAGAGTGACTTCTTACATGTTGAGTATTCTACTATACATGAGAGTCTAAAGAAATTTATATTTAGAAGTGATATGAAAAGATGTATGTATGTATGTATGTATGTATTGTTATCTTAAGGGTATATATGTGTGTGTGTAAGCTTGTAGTGGAGAGCACATAATTATAATGTGTCACAATTTAAAGGGTTTAATATAAGGATAACAAAACAAAACTATGGCAACCTATACACATGCATACACAGGCTCACATGTACAGAGCTACAATAAATTTGTAAGAGCAAACTAAAGCATACTTTTAGGTATTAGAAACTCTGTCTTTCTAACAAGCTTGTGTATGTTTTTCTAAGTTTAATGAGAAATAAATATGGTCGCACACACACATTCAAGCATATATTGTTAAGTTATCTTCTTTATATTGTTGTATACGTATCATCTTAACACACATAAAATATACTATGTGTGTGTGCGCCTGTGTGTATGCGGTAGTATTTGTTTAAGAAAAATAAAAACAGGGATTTCTTTGCTTCTTTTCTTATTTTTTTTTTTGCTAATTTGTTATAAAAAATGTGAGAGAAAGAATGAAAGAAAGTTTCTGTTGCCTTAGAAGGAAAGTTAAAATAATACCGAAAAGATCAAAAGTTTAGTCTGATTAAAGCCAAGAAAGTAAAAAGTATACGAAGGAATGTTTGTGTGTGTGACAATAATGTCATTAAATTAACACATTCCTTCTGTTTTTCTGATTTTCGATAAGGAGGGAGAAAATTTTTGGTATTAAAATATCTTAAAGGTATTAAAAGAGAAACTTTTTTTAAGAAAAATAGAAAATTTGTGAACAAGAATTTTAATTCGGAAAAAGTTCAACAAAGTGTTTGCAATCAAAATTATTGTGATAAAATTGAATTTTTGTTCTTGTATGAAAACTGAAACTTTTAGGGAGAAGTAATTGAAAACAAAAATAATATGAAGAAAATTTTATTTTTCAATTTCAATTATTTTTGAAGAGGAATGACTATCTGGAGAGAGAGAGAAAGACACTGTTCTCCTCATAATCATTCATTTGAGGAATTGCCAAGCCTATCGCCATGCCTTCTAATAAGGCAGTATCCTGTCGTAACCGAAACAGTAGGAAGGATTTCAATGCAATTTTGGTACAGAAAAACAATTTGCCCTCTTCTTCTCCAAATCAGAGTCTAACAATATTGCCTGCCTGTTATCAATGAAATCGAGCCTTCCTGTGAAACAATCGAAGAATAATCGCTTTAACTGAGGCAATCGGAATACATACATACATATGGACCTAGTTTCTCACACCACTTATGTTGTGTGTATTAATTTTATACGTGGGTGGCGGTACCTATAGTTAAAAGTCGACCCTGAAGGACAGATTTCTTGAAAAATGTTTCATGGCAATTTTATGTTAGGTAGGTAGGTAGAAGTGGCTGTCCCCTCGACGGAGTCATGAGGCCGGACACACTTAGGCTGAACACAGGGCCCATTGTGATACCACAGTTCCTCATTTCCCCTATTCCAGGAAGCATTCGGAGCTTCCGATGAAGCAACTCAGGCTGCCAATATCCATACATGACAGTTCAAACATATCCTCCATGTAGTAGGCACCCAGGTACCTCTTTCTCCTCCGAGTAAGTGCCGGACATGTGCACAATAGGTGAAGAATAGTCTCATCTTCCTTTTCATCTCCACAGCTTCTGCAGAAATCATTTGCAAGGTGTCCAAGACCAATACGCCTCGCATGCGCTCCTATAATGCAATGCCCCGTAATAACCCCAATAACAGTGCTGAGCCTACTTCTTTGGAGTTTAAGCAGAGACGCCGTGCGCCTCCTATCCAGCCTTGGCCAGACCATTTGCGCTGCTCTGCCCTTATCCGAAGTTGACCACATTCTGTTGATGAGATCTACGGTTGCATTGTCAATTATAAGTTTGCAGGTCCCCAAAGGGATCCCCAACGTAGAGAATTCATCAGAGAGTTCGATGGCCCCTTCTGGCCAGTTCATTCGCTCTGCAGTTGCCAGGGATATCATTATGTCCCGGTACCCATGTGATACAAACATCATATCGGTTCGCTATATCTGCGACAGTTGTACACTGTCTTGGAGGTTATTACACTGGAATCCAATGCCTTGATAGCCACTTGGCTATCGCAAAATATGATGATTTTCCGTCCGTGAACATTTTTGTCCACAATAATTTTCACCGCAGCCTGAATTGCTGACACCTCCGCCTGAAAGCAATTTTATGTTACTCACACAGAGTTTTTGCCAGAAATCTGCTGAGAGGAAGTCGACGAAAAAAAATTTTTTTTTTATATATTTTCGTTTGGATGTCTGACCTGGGGTTTGAACCTTGGCTTTACGTCTAATAAGCCGACACATTACCTACTAGACTACGGCGTCTTCTGGCTCTTATAATAATAAAGGAACTAAAGAGTTGTCTTTTCCTTCTATACTTTTTCATAATTGACTTACATTATGAGTCCCAAACAATGATGTGTTAGTTGCCACACTAATACCCATACTTACTGGAAGATATGTAGCAATATCATCCATTTTTTCAGATTGCCAAGAGTGTCTACTTAGTCTTGTATCCAAGGCTGGCATTATATAATGTGTTCCGCTATTTTTTCGAACACGAATGGAGTATAGGTCTGGCAAACCCTGAAAGTATGACTAGACAAGAGTGTTTTATAGAAATATTTCTAAGGCGTCCTTATTCGAAGCAGGCCCTACTGTATACCATACTCCAATATATTTACACATGTATTCTCGTTCCAATTTAATGCCTTCTCAAGTGTAGATTTCAAGTATTGAATGCATAAGTATGTGTACTCATAAGAGATATATTTTCAAATACATTTGCATGTGATGCCGTTTGAGAAAAGTTCACGGCTTTTAAGCTTTCAAATACTTGTGCAACTCAAAGATACTCACACATATCTACTGCTTTAAACTCACAAGGAATTCAAATGCATTTAAAACTAATACAACTACAAACAAACAAATATTTCAATAGTTTCTCAAGTAGACAAGATGTCAAGCGATTTGAACTCTTTAAAAAAAGAAAAAAAAAGAATTTAAAAATTCGAAAGAAGGAAATTTAAATCCAATAAATTGGGGATTAAACTTAACACATTGATTGGCTTTCTTGCTACTGACTCCTATCAAGCCATTTTGACCACAGATTGCCAATGAATTCCGATTTAAAAATTTTCATTTTAAATGTCCTGTTTTTTTTTTAATAAAATCTCCATGGAATTATTTTCCAGAAATTAAATGCATAAACGTGCGATACGTACATATACGAGAGAATAAAATTTATTTTTGTAAGCATAATTCATTATAATGGTGAGGCCATTAAAATGAAAAATTATTAAGAAAATTAATAAAAAAAAGCAAAAAACAAAAAAACCCATCAGACGTGGCAGAAAATCTACACGAAATTGTGTTCAGTGTGCACGTAGCAAGCGTATCCAGCAATTTATTTCCATAAGATTCGTTTAAACGATAGTAATTTGTGTTACAATTTCATTTTATTCAATGGGAGAGGAGGAGACCATCTCATAATAGAAATTTACTTTACTTGGCTAGATTTTCATAAAATATTTCTTTTTCATTCTTATTTTTATTATTTTTTTTTATTTTTTTTATATTATTTTTAATTAATAACATCTATTTAACAAAAGCAAAATAAATCAGAGAAAAATAAGAAACTTTCTTCTTTTTCTCTTTATATTCTTGAGGTTTTTATTAAATGATCCAGTTTGTGAATAAATTAAACAGTAAAGTAAAGGAATGAAAACATTAAAAACAGGTTATTTTGTGTTTGAATATTGAAACCGAATTTAAAAGCTGATTCGCACCCGTGATTCTACTACTGATAGAGATAGGAGGAATAAAGGAAAATATTGACAATAAACAAAAGTTAGAACCATTACTTGTAGCAGCCTTTCAATGGATCAATAACAAGACTATCGCTTAATTAAATCGTGTGGTCTGATAGTCTACTAAGATGGGTCTGGAAGTAAATGTGGGCAAAACGAAGTATATGTTATCGACAAGTAGAGACGTGCATCTTATTGGATTTCAAATTACGGCCAATAATTATAGTTTCGATTTAGTCAAAGAATTTATTTACCTTGGCTTCGCCGTTACCACCAAATATGATGTCAGTCTGGAGATCAAGCTCAGGATCACTCTTAACAACAAGTGCTACTATGGTCTCAATAGGCAATTGAGTAGCAGAGCTCTCTCTCGTACGACAAAACTAATACTCTACAAGACGCTCATGCTCCCCATGCTTATCTGTGGTGCCGAGGCATTGACCCTATTAAGCACTAATGCAGCAGCCTTAGGTTAGGTTAGGTTAGAGGACGTGTACTTGTCAATTAAAACAAGTACAGTACCCGGAGGTCGAATTGACTCATTGTACAACGTCCTAGTTTCTCACGCCACTTATGTTGTGTGTGTTAATTTTTATATATGAGTGGTGGGACCTACAGTTTAAAGTCGACTCCGAACGCCAGATTTTTGAGAAACTTTTTAATGGCAATTTTAATTACCCTCAGAGTTTTTGCCAGAAATCTGCTGAGAGAAAGTCGCCGAAGAAATACTTTTTGTATTTTGTCTTGATGTCTGGCCTGGGGCTCGAACCCTGGCTTTACGTCTAATAAGCCTACACACTACCTACTAGACTACGGCGACTTCATGCAGCAACCTTAAGAGTATTCGAAAAAAAGAAATCGTACATAAGAGTTGGCGATAATTTTCACATCCAATCCAACAATGAGCTGTATAAGCTCCTCAACGACATAGACGTTGTGCAGCGTATTAACATCCAGCGGCTGCGCTGGCTCGGCCATGTCGTTCGAATGGTGGAGGATGCTCCGGCGAGATGGGTATTTGATGCGGGGATCTGCGAAAGTCGGAAGTCGAAGAGGACAGCCTTGTTTGCGTTGGCAGGACCAAATCGAGGAAGCCCTGTCATCGATTGGTGTGATCAACTGGCGTAGGCGTGCAAGAAGCAGAGGTGCCTGGAAGAATGTGTTACGGCAGGCCGAAATCCGTTAATCGGGTTGTTAATAGCCAATTAACACGTTGACTGCCGCGGCAATTTTCAGAAAACTGGCCACGTAAGCCAACATTGCCTTTTTGTTCTTTTCTCAGAAGCCATTTATCGATACTAGCACTGATAAAATACGATTTTATTCGTAGCTACACAAAAATGGCAGGTTTAGTGAGTACGAGATAACTCGTAGATTACGTTCACTTCTAGGGAGCTAACGTGTTAAGTTAGTAGGTCTGATAGTGTAAGTATGTGGTAATTTGCTGAACTCAATGTAATCCTAATCTATTATGCTTAAAATAAACTCTTGAACTGTCATATTGTGGCCTCTGGGCAAAGATTTTGACACCTTAAAAACTCGGGAAAATATTTGGGACTAACGCTGGGATCATGGAGAAACTCAGGAGACTAATGTTGACACCTACAAAATCGGATTCTTTTTATACAGGAACATTTTTGAGATGCCAACAATGCTGAGACTTTAAAGATTGAAGTGCAGTAAGCAGGAAGGCAACATAAGGCTTTTTCACTCTTTTCCGAAAGAAAAACTTCTCTGATGTAGTGTAGTCGCCGTAATCTAGTAGGTAATGTCTTGGCTTATTAGATGTAAGGCCTAGGTTCAAACCACAGATCAGACACCAAAACGAAAGTATTGTTACGTTTTTACCTTTTTAAAAACGTTTTAAACATGAGTTGGTTAATTGCAAACAAAGTAAAAGCAAATATGTGTTTAATTTAATTTCAGTTAAACTCTTTATTCTTTACACTACTTTTGTGTGACACCGTATACAACTTAACGATACAACAATATTTTGCTTGTACACTATTCTATTTCACACTTCTTTCCGCGTTAACACAAACAACAGTTCGTTAAATCTTCTCCGCTTACAACCTTTTTGCAAGCAATACCACCTGTACGTTCAAACCGCAACGTGTCTTCACACAAGGCTAACTGAATTATAGCTTTGTCCAGCCCTTTTATAGTCCGACACAACCAGTCTAACGAACATTCTTGAAGTGGAAGTTTCGTGATCTCGCCTTCTCGAGAGCTCTATTGCTAATACATTGTTGTTTGTGTACTTTGCTTATTTTGTCAAACGCCTTTTGTCACATACATTTTGTTGTTGGTACCAGGCGCAACCAGGTTCGTCGTACATATGTGTGTGTGCAGCTTTAGATAATCAACACGTTCATGGTATCCTTAGTGTTAGTGTGGATTTGTATCGTGTGGCTTTTGTTTATCGTTTTTATTGTTAAACGATATTAGGTCGTTTCGATTTGCGTAACAATATGAAAGAAATACTTCTTCGGCGTTTTACTCCCAGTAGATTTCTGGCAAAAACTCTAAGAGTAATAGAGATCGCCATGAAAAATTTCTTAAAAAATCTGCCGTTCGGAATCGATTTTAAACTGTAGGTTCCACTACTCATGTATGAAATTAACACACACAACATAAGTGGTGCCGTAATGCTGACTAAAGGGATGTAACGACCGATTATGTATGTATGAAGTGTACGACAAACATATGGGAGGCAATGTAACACTTTTTGTACGGTTTTAAATAACCAACGCTTTTTTGAGAACTTCCTCCAATACTTGAAAAATATGCTGATTGCAATGAATAACTCATTATATTTTTATGCCTAAAATAGCAAGAGTTTCTTGCTTACAATTTTTCTTTGTTTCCATTCCTTTAGGCTTCTGCCATATATTTTTCATTTTATATTTATTTTTGCTTTGCAGCGTATACACCATATCATTATAATTATTTTGTTTATAATTTTACTTATTTCTTGTTGTTGTTGTTGTTTTTATTTTTATTTTTAAGCTCTTTATAAATTCTTTGTCGTTCTATTTTTACTTGACATAAACAATTTTTTTTTTGAGGTTTTTATTTTGTCTTCTGCTGTTGTTTTTTGTTTTTCTCTCTTAATTTTATGGTTTTTGTGGGTTTTTCGACCCTGTTAACTATTGTTTACGAATTCTTAGTCTCTTTGCTATTGTTGTGGGTAGCTGAAGAGCTGAGGCATTATAAAAACCTTGGCAACAAAGTATTGCATTGCAAACAGAAACAGAAACCGAAACAGAAACAGAAATAATCACTTGATTTTTATATTTATTTTCATTTGTCACCGAAAAATGAAGACTAATTAGTCGTCAGACAAATTGTAGTAGCATCCAAGTACTTGTTTGGCAACACAAACTACACTGAGAGAAAAAACAATGTTTTTTCCAGCATAATTCTCTTGCTCATGCTGCTGCCGGTGACTGCCATAACTGCTTAAACAATTGCTTTCATTTGCAGCTTTTTAGCTTCGATTGTAATTTAATTAAATTGTTTTGTTTTGTGTTCCGTTGTATTGTGTTTGTCAAGTCAAAAGCAGACAGAGACAGCTGCATGACTCAGTGTTCTTGGTTGTATTGTGTTGTGTTTTGTAAATTTAATAGATTTTCTATTTCAATATGATTTTGTGCGTAAATACACTATAAATGTGTATGTGTGTGTATGTTCAAATGTATTGATAAGAAAATGTAACATTTTAATTGATTTCTATTCGAAAAAAGAACATACACAACATTACACAATTGTAACAGAGTGATATGGAGTGAGAGAAACCAATTAATTTTCTTAAATAAACAGCCTTAAAACATGCTATACTTTTGTGTTTGCCTATGTGTGTATCTGTGTGTGTGTGAGTGAGAGAGAGAATGTATTTCTTCTGTGCTGTTATTGATTAATTATTTTGTATTTTGACTTTTGAGTCTTTCAAATAACTACAAAATAAATAGAAATACTCATAGAAATGAAATTCTTTATTAACAACAAACCTACACTGAAAGAAATTGCGAACCAAGACAAAAGGAAAATTTGACGGTCTGACGTATAATTGACAACCACAAAAAAGGCGCCATATTTTCTTTTTGGGGGGAGAAGATTGGCTTCCAAAGTAAGCGATCGCATACATAATTGATCATTACAACCCTTTTGTCAGGATTACGACCTAGTTTCTCACACCAATTATGTTGTGTGTGTCACTTTTATACATGAGTGGCGGGATCTACAGTTTAAAGTCGACTCCGAACGACAGATTTTTGAGAAACTTTTCATGGCAATTTTATTTACTCTCAGAGTTTTTGCAGGAATCTGCTGAGAGGAAGTCGCCGAAAAATATTTCTTTATATTTCGTTTTACGCACGGTTTGAACCATGGCCTCACGTCTAATAAGCCAACACTCTACCTACTAGTCTACGGCGACTACAAATAGGTTCTGTTATTTAGTCAGTATGGTGACAACGAATTGTATCGTAGAAACAGATGCTCAACAAAATGAGAACGACATTCGGGTGATTGTTACAACCAATGGAGAGGAGAGGAACTTATTCAACATGTCTACGATGTCTGCTGCATAGTATGGAACAGTTTTAAATAGATCTCAGAAGGAGAATTTGTTTCTTTGTCTAGGAACATAAAATATTGGTTAGCAGAGTATAAACAATATAGAATAAGCTGTCAGAACGCAGTCCAATTCAAGTGATTTACATGCCGTCTTGTTGAAACCACATATCGTTCAGTTTAGAATCTTCAACTGCATTGTATGGAGGGAAATGCGAATTTAAATGTAAAATACGACATAATGAAACGTTAAATTGAATCATAAAATTCGATTAGTCCGCCAGTACTTTCTCTAACAGAAGCGTTATATTCAGCAGTACATACTGTGTGATGATGCATAGGCTCCTTTCTTTATAAACTTTTCAATTCCTGACAATCATAATCACCCCGTAATGCTTGAAATGTAGCCACATTAAAATTATACCCTTTGGAGTAAGTTTTAATTATTTTTACAAGTTCTTCAGTTGGAAGTCGCCGTGGTCTAGTAGGTAGTGTGTTGGCTTATTAGACGAAAAGCCAGGGTTCGAGCCCCAGGCCAGACATCAAAATAAAATACAAAAAATATTTCTTCGGCGTCTTCCTCTCAGCAGATTTCTGGCAAAAACTCTTAGAGTAAATAAAATTGCCATGAAAAGTTTCTCAAAAATCTGTCGTTCGGAGTTTACTTTAAACTGTAAGTCCCGCCACTCATGTATAAAAATTAACACACACAAGATGAGTGGTGTGAGAAACTAGGTCGTAATTCTGACTGAAGTGTAGTAATGACCAATTATGTATGTTAGTTAATATTAAATGACAATTCTTTTACCAAATAAATCTGAAGTACCGATGGAAGATATTTAACAGAAATCTGCAATGAGAATTCCAAAAGATGAGTAGAATGGAATAATACTCATAATTTCTAATACTTATACGCATTCATACTTATTTTAATACCATGGAAACTCTACTCATATTCAAAGTTTGAAGTACTCATCATATTCATACTTAACAACACGTATGATGTTAATGATTTCGACTCTCCATAACTCAACATATACACGAATCACAAAAAGAGTATGAATCGCGTGCGAACACTAAAATACTCATAAAAATGTTTACTCTGCTTGCTGCTCTGTCTGTCTTTTTTGCTTACGCGTCTTTTTTCTTTTTTTGTAAATGCAACAACAACTAAAACTGTGTGACTCGTATTATTTATAAGTATTATAAATATTTTTCTAAAGTTATGAATCTGAATGAGTACGCTTATGAATCAAACATATTTCGAATGGTATGAGTTTGATGTCAACACGTTGTACGCATACTCATTGCAACTCATCAACGTTGTAGTTGAGTATGAATGAATCAGAGTACATAGTTAAATTTCAATATTGTTGACTCATTTATATTCAAAATTTCATGAGTGCTTATGAGTAGCGGAAAACACGATTCATTGCTGATCTCTGATACTTGGCAGTTGACAGCCTTGCTAGATCGGCTATATTATCCGTATTTATATTTTTCCCTTATTTATTTACTTGTTTTTTTTAAGTATTTCTTGTTAATTAAGAAAAGAGCCGAAATCTCTTTAAAACCACTTTGTGTTATTACTGCGCCTTATTACTTTTGTATTTTGTTTAACGATTTCAAAAATCAAACTTTAGATTTCTTTAAATCGATTTCCATACATTATTTACGCCACCATTCTTAATGCATTTAACTTAATCAAGCAATTATAATGCATCAATCCCACCTCTGACATTCCACTTCTGCATCATCATTTTCGGTTGGGGTTTCTTTTTAACAAATTTATTATTCATGTATTTAAATGAAATGATTTAATTTTCTCTTACACTGGCAAATGACCTTTGATTGTGTGTACTGTGTGTTGTGAGTGTGCGTATGTATGTATTTCAGTCATATTGTAACATGTTGAAAGACATGATGTTCAACAGAAAAAAAATTTCCTCTACTGAAATACACATATCAACCGATATGCAAATGCAGCAAGTAGTTGAAATAAGTCCTCTTTTGGCAACAAAAAAACGAAATCTTTGAATTGTATTGAGTAGATGTGTAGGTGTTCTCCTCTCTTGCCCACTCTGTCTCTTCGTAGCCACTGTAATTGTAAATGGTTAAGCAGAAAACAGACACACAAAAAAACGACAACAGAAGCAAGTGAATGTTACAAAAAGAAATTTGAATAACAAATTACTGACAAGGATACGGGCCAGCATATTTTTAATACATTTATACCCTGGCCTAGCTACCACCTCCCTCCACTGCTGTAGCAGCAGCCTTATTATTGTAGTCACTGATGATGTCGACCATCATCATCATCATCACATGATGATTTCGGACTATATAGTATACCTGTACATAAAGTACGAGTATATATGTATGACAGTTGCTTTATAAATATTTAAAATTTTTTAAAAACGTAATAACATTTTGGCTTAATGAATACGTTCGTCTCATTTGGCCCGTCATTATTATGTGGACCTACTGCTTTCCTTTCCTTTCCTTTCGTCGTTTTTTTTTTTGGCTATTGTTGTTGCAACATTGTTGTTGTTTTTGGTGGCTTTTATAGCCTTTGCATTAAGCAATGACCATAAAGAATACCAACAACCAAGTCATATTATTAAATAGCCCAATGTGTGCCCCCCCCCCTCCCCTACACATTCTCATTTAACATTGTTAAAGCCGGGCATACACATGCCACAGCAACACATTCTCTTCCTCTTGCATTGTCATTCACATACCATTACGTGTAGCAGCAGAAAACTTACAAGCTTTATATGTGGCAGTGTATCGGAGTAAGTCAACGTATGTGTTAGTATGCATGTATGTATGCATGTGTAAGAGTATTAATATTTTTTGGTATGAAAATGAGAGAAAATAAAACAGGAAGTGCATTTATTCATTGCATACATTGAGGATTTAATAATGAAAAATACGCTGGGATATTAAAAAGGCAACAAATAGACCCTTTTGAAGAAACGAAGGAAAAAAAACAGGAGAAAAATTATTAACAAAGGATTTTATTACGTTAAAAAGAGAACGAGGTTTGAATTGAAATGAATTGAAATTAAATAAAATAGCTTCTTCTGAGAGCTTCTGGGTACATAAGATCATTTATCGACCACTTCAAAAGCCACAGGGCCATAGTAAATCAATCTCTTGAATAACATACCCACCTTTTATAGTTTTTAACCTTTTAGAAGCCTTTTGATATCCTGTCAAACCAAGCCATATAGATGACAATATGATGTACAAAACGAGAGTTTATTTATTTAGCATTAGCGTGTATACGCATCGAGTTTTTAAAAATTGACGTAGAAGTAAAAAGCCGAAATACAGCCCTTATAGAGCCATGAACATTGGTATACAAAATGTTATGCTAACAGCGTAGGAAATGAATTAAGGAGAAAATTAGCTACACTTCCAGCCGATGATTTTAATGCTTGGTCGAAAACAAGTGGCAGCTCCAACATGGACAAAAGAAGATGGTCTGCTAAAAATCCCTTGGCAAAAATGGACTTACATACAGAATTGGCCATTATAAGCCTTCAGTCAGGATTACGGCCTATTTTCTCACACCACTCATGCTGTGTGTGTTAATTTTATACGTGAGTGGCGGAACTTACAGTTTAAAGTCGACTCCGAACGACAGTTTTTTTGAGAAACTTTTCATGGCAATTTTATGTTACTCTCAGAGTTTTTGCCAGAAATCTACTGAGAGGAAGTCGCCGAAGAAATATATTTTTTTTTCTTATTTTCGTTTTGATGTCTGACCTGGGGTTTGAACTCGGGCCTTACGTCTAATAAGCCAACACACTATCTACTAGACTGCGACGACTTCAAAAATGAGCTTGGGTTTGTTAAATAAACATAATGTACTTACCTTTGATTAACTTTTAACCACCACTACTTTCTTCAAACACACCGTGTCTTCACGCAAGACTGACTGAACTGCACTAACTCACTCGCCTGCTTAGCATTGCCTTTTATATGGCAGGATAAACAGTCTGATGAATGTTCTTGAAGACGAATGTTCGTGGCTTCGCCTTTTCGAAATCTCTATAAATGTTGTTTGTGTATTTTGTTTACATTTATTCTTGTAGTGTTTGTTGTTGTATTTTTGTTTACTTGTTTACCATTTTTTATGCTGGTGTTTGTTGTTACATTTTTGTTTACTTGTTTATCATTTTTTGTGCTGGTGTTTGTTGTTATAAAGGGTGTTTTTTATAGAGATATAGAACTTCAAGTTTGCATTACTTTTCAAGATGGCGACCGATTTAACAGCCGTCAAGTGATTTATTCTCAGTTTGGTTTGGTAATTCATCATGAATAGACTCACGCCTGAACAACGCTTGCAAATAGTGCAATTTTATTTCGAAAATAATGGTTCTGTGCGGAAGACGTATCGCACACTACGTCCATTTTATCGTCGACAAAATCGTCCATCAGAGCAGTTAATTCGATTAACCATGGAACGTTTTCGCACCACGTTTACTCTTATTGATAACTCGCATCCCCAGAGACGCTGTACGGTGCGTACAGAAGAAGCTATTGCTGCTGTAGAGCGTAGCATTGAGGAAGACCCGAATGAGTCCATCCGCCATCGAGCACAGGAATTGGATCTGTGTCCATCCACTTTATGGAAGATTTTGCGGAAGGATCTTCGTTTGCGTGCTTACAAAATCCTTACAAAAAAAATTGTTCCCGATTTTCATAAGCGAATTTTGTTTAGCGATGAAGCGCACTTCTGGTTGAATGGCTACGTCAACAAACAAAACTGCCGCATTTGGAGTGAAGGTAATCCTCAAGTGTATGTGTATCCAAAAAAACTGACTGTTTGGTGCGCTTTATTGGCTGGTGGAATCATTGGTCCGTACTTTTTCAAAAACGATGGTGGCCAGAACGTTACAGTCAATGGTGATCGGTATAGAGCCATGATTACTAACTTTTTCATTCCTGAATTGAATAACCATGATGTCCAGGAGATGTGGTTTCAACAAGACGGCGCAACATGTCACACAGCTCGTGCCACAATAGATTTATTGAAAGACACGTTTGGTGACCGCCTAATTTCACGTTTTGGACCTGTGAATTGGCCTCCAAGATCTTGTGATTTAACACCGCTAGACTACTTTCTGTGGGGCTATGTAAAGTCATCGGTCTATGCGGTAAAGCCACAAACGCTTGACCATTTGGAAGACAACATTCGCCGTATTATTGCCGATATACGGCCACAAATGTTGGAAAAATGCCACAAGATTATATTTCAGATAAATAAAATTCATGTCAATCGAATAATCCATCGTTGTTTTATTGTAACTTAAAGTTCTATACCTCTATAAAAAACACCCTTATTAAGCAATACGATAATTTGTAAACAGGTTTGTTTACTGTATTGTTTTGTTTTTGTAGCTTTTGTTTATCGTTTTAATGTTAAGCGATGTAAAACCATAACACCTGTACCCAGATTTTTTCATTTTCGTAACAATATATTTGAATATTTTTCTTAAAATCCTGCCCTTATACTTTTTGTTCCACCCTCGTTTTGTTTATTATCCATACAAAAGTCTTCAACTTAAAAATACATCTGCATGCATGACTTTTCCTTCGTACCGACAGTGCATTTCTTTTTTCGGGATGCTTACAAGCCAGTTACTGTGTATTTGCCCATATGGGCAATGTATGCATGTGTGTGTGTGAGAAAGAGAGAGAGAGAGCGCTCATAAATATTTTTATTTAAAAGATCATTGCATTTAAAAGGTTTATTAAAGTTTTATTCATATTCATGACCATGACTTAAATGTTTTGGATACAATAAGGCTACTGTACTGCCGTATATAAAGTGTTTTCCACACTCCCTTTACTCCCCATTCCATTTCCATGAGAGTTTTATCTGCGTTATTAATATATGAGCGAAGCTTTATTTAAATTATGTACACAGTAGCATAGTTTTTTTTCTTTTTTTGTTCACTCTCTCTCTCTCTTATTTCGCATTTCAATCTATTTTTTCCCGAAGTTTATTGTTGTTGTTTTTTTTGTGTGTGTTTTCTTTGTATTTTGTTTGTTTGATATTGAAAATTATGAAAAACCATAAATTATTGTTAATTTTAATATGCTGCCATTTTCTTTTTCAAACTTTCAATTTATGCAAGTGTATATACATGTATGTGTATGTGTATGCAATTGTTGTTAGTTGTTTATGTGTTGTTTTCTATACAAAAATAGAAGGAGAGTGAGCCTGGGTACATATACTCGTACAAGCATTTGTAAATAATCATGGTAATAAATTGTAATGTTAGTCGTTGTATTACAAAGTTATACAATATTATAGTTGTTATAGGTTATATTACTTTTTCCTTTCGTAATTTTTGTTGTTGTTGTGGTTGTTGTATTTATAATAGGTTTCATATTGTTATTGTTGCTGTTGTTGTAAATGAATATTGTTTATAGATACTTATGCTCGTTTACTATTTTATATTTAAAAATTAAAATTTCTTCCTTAACAGAATACAGTGTTTTAAAGGAATTTTTTAAGGCAAGGCTAAGTATGCAGCATGAAATGATTTTTTTGTTTTCTATGCTAAAACAATAAATGCTGGAGGGATTTTTTAAGAACCAATTTCTTAAAGCAATTTAATTTTTAATTCATAGGATTGGTAATATTTAAGTAAATATATAGAGTATATATTGTTACGCAAATCGAAACGACGACGTTAAACGATATTAACATTAAAAACGATAAACAAAAGCCACACAATACAAATACACACTAACACTAAGAATACAATGAACGTGTTGATTATCAAAAGCTACACACACACATATGTACAACGAACCTGGTTGCACCTGGTACCAACAACAACACGAAATGAAAATAAACCAGCTACGACAAACATGTGATAGACAACATAAGCAAAGTACACAAGCAATAATGTACTAACAATAGAACTCTCGAGAAGGCGAGAACACAAACCTTCCACTTCAAGAATGTTCGTTAGACTGGTTGTGTCGGACTATAAAAGGGCTGGACAAAGCAGGCAGCAGTCAGTGATAATTCAGTCAGCCTTGTGTGAAGACGCGTTGCGGTTTGAACGTACAAGTGGTATTACTTGCAAAAAGGTAGTAAGCAGAGAAATTCTAACGTACAGTTGTTAGTGTTAACGCGAACAAAAGTGTGAAATAGAATAGTGTAGAAGCAAATTATTGTTGTATCGTTAAGTTGTATACGGTGGCACACAAAAGTAGTGTTAAGAATAAAGAGTTTAACTGAAATTAAACACATATTTGTTTTTACTTTGTTTGCAATTAACGAACTCATATTTAAACGTTTTTAAAAAGGTAAAAACGTAACAATATTAAGTTTTAAGTTTTTAATATTTATTTATTTATAACAATACAATTACAAATTATATACGAGCGAAGTAACTTGACCATATGCTTGGTGTAGTGTCTCTGGTATGTGACACTCTCTGCTGGGAATCGAACCCACGACACTACCCACTAGAATACCAGGGCACCCTAAAAATTTTAATTAATTCTACTTAAAAAATGGAATTCAAATCTAATTTTGAAGACATTTTTCATGTTGTCAAGAACTTAATGTTGCTTCTCAAAAAGTAAACTAACAGATGAGTATTAGGTGTTGAGTGAATATAATAAATGATTGTTAAGCTTCAGATGGTTTGAAGTAGTAATTGTGTCACTGGGATTTAGTTAGTTGACAGTTCTACTCTGCAAATGTTACACTTTTTAAAAAATTGGTTTTACAAGTCAGTGCATAAGCTGACATTTGTTGTACTTTGTCTGCAATTATGTCTTGAGTGTGTGTGTTTTTCGCAGGCAGCAAAGTCTATTTGATAGTAATGTATTTTATAGGCAATCAGTTGGTATTATATATAATTGGTCATTAGAACCCTTTATTCAGGATCACAACCTCGGTTCTCACACCATTTATGTTGTGTGTATTAATTTTATAAATAAGCCGTGGAACCTACAGTTTAAAGTCAACTTCGAACGACAATTTTTTAAGAAACTTTTTTATTTACTCTCCGAGTTTTTGCTAGAAATCTCCTGACAGGAAGTCGCTGAAGAAATCTTTTTTCATATTTCTGCTGGATTTTAAACCATAGGTTTGGTTCTAATAAGCCAATACACAATCTATAAGACTACGACGACTTTGCAAGATTATGTTCTTAAAAGTACTACTTGAGGGCCTTTTTACGTTCTAGGGAAGCATATATATATGCCCCTCTCACTCCTCTAGGGAGCATGGAACGTCTATAAATATTTAAAACACACCATGTTCCAGGTCTATCACGTGACGCTCGCGATTGTGCCCTTTTCGGGTAATTCAGTTTCAATTTATCTTCTCTGTTCCCTTCCTTAACCACCTTAAGAGTTCTAATCAATACATGTCTTGTGATACTAACCATTGGCCATTTTGAAATGTGTCAAATCTACCTTCATTTCTATCGTTTGATTATATTACTATGGATTATTCGAACAATCCATTCCTGATGCCTGTTGCCCTTTCGAGCCACTAAATGTTGTTCGGTGTCAGTAGGGATAACTCACTGCCTTGTGTTTGATAAGCTCACAAGTATTTCTTTCTAAAATATACATACGCTGCACAGGCTCACTGGTGTTCTAGAAATGCATTGGTCTTCTCTCTGTCTTCATGGAAGGACCAGTCTTTCCTGTTAAGAATTCTTGTGTAAAATTTCCTACGATTAGGTTAAGACGAAATCTAGGTCATTTCACTTTGTTCCCCGGGATAGATCAGTGTCCAGAAGGAATAAACAATAAGCGGTACAGGGCTTTAAGTCGCTTTGCCTATCGCAGAACTCCTCAGATTATCAAAGAGATCTGCCTTACTTTAAAAATACTATGCTTTATCTGTAGATCAAAACATAAAAAAATTTCAGATTTTTCCCTTGATTTTCCCTTTTTCGTTCCACTGTACCTACTGCTCACTTTGTGTTGTTCTCGTAAAAAGTCTTGGGGTGCGAGTGTTTTTATTTTTTCTATGAAATATTTCCTTAACTGCTGCTACTTTGCTTACCTCCCCGTTCCCTTTTCTCCCTAATGCTTTTGCTTATTTATGAATTAAAGCTGTGGCATGTATAACTGTTTAGGTGAGTGTGTGTGTGTGTGTGTATGTGCCACAAATACTATAAACTTTTGCTGCTTCATTGTGTTGCAATAAATTGTTTGGTATGCGTTGAAATATGAAAATTCTTACGTTGCTTGCACAGCACAACGGAAAAAAAGTAAGAACCAGCAGCTGCATAAACCAAGTGCATGGCAAGGAATAATGCTTCCATAGCACCTTA
The DNA here is from genome assembly GCA_936449025.2 of Sarcophaga subvicina. Taxonomy (NCBI): domain Eukaryota; kingdom Metazoa; phylum Arthropoda; class Insecta; order Diptera; family Sarcophagidae; genus Sarcophaga; species Sarcophaga subvicina. The sequence goes on along the minus strand of OW388084.2, from coordinate 110,048,038 downwards.
AAGTCTACAATACACATACAATTACGTAAAGATCTTACGTTGTGGGAGATAGAGAGGACAAAGGGAGGGGGTTCCTTTTCTAAAATACTATATTATAATTCTCTTTATTTCTTTAAAAGAATGCCGAGGTGAATGCTAAAGAGCTGGGTGTGAAAATTAAATTCTAAACCTTGAGAGAAGAAAAACTCAAATTGAGCATGAAAAAATTCATGGCAACGAAAAGATTTTACGGAGTCTTTTAAAGGCTATTTAAAGTAAAGAGAGTTTTTGTTGTTGTTTGTATATAAGGTGTAATAAAAAGATATTCTTTAGTTTTCCAATAAAAGGCTTTGACATGACTCACTATAGCTTAAGCGTGAGGTAAAAATTAGCAGCTGCAAAGGAAAAGTGATATGAATTTATGGTATTGCAATGTAGCCGCCATAATCTAGTAGGTAGTGTGTTGGCTTACTAGACGTAAGGCCACGGTTGAAACCCCAGGTCAGATAACAAAATGAAAATATGAAAAAAATATTTCTTGGGCGAATTCCTCTCAATAGATTTCTGGCAAAAAAATCTGAGAGTAAATAAAATTGCACATGAAAAGTTTCCAAAAAATCTGTCCTTTAGAGTCGACTTTAAATTGTTCCGCCACTCATGTATAAAATTAACACACACAACATAAGTGGTATGAGAAACTAGGTCGTAATCCTGCCTGAAAGTTTCTAATGACGAATTATGTAATGTAACAGCCAACTGCGATCAATTTCAGTTAATCCATTGCACTCAAGTCCACCTTTCTGACTGAGCGATCAGTTGGTGTAAACAACCAAACACTGGCTGAAATTCATATTAAACTAACATCAAATCTTTTGAAGTCGCCGTAGTCTAGTAGGTAGTGTGTTGACTTATTAGACGTCAAGCCAGTGTTCGAGCCCCAGGCCGGGCATCAAGACAAAATACAAAAAGTATTTCATCGACGACTTTCTCTCAACTCTGAGAGTAAATAAAATTACCATGAAAAAGATTCTCAAAAATCTGTCGTTCGGAGTGGACTTTAAACTGTAGGTCCCACCACTCATGTATAAAATTAACACACACAACATAAGTGGTGTAAGAAACTAGGGCGTTGTACAATGGGTCAATTCGACCTCCGGGTACTGTACTTGTCTTAATTGAGAAGTATACGTCCTCTAACCCAACCTAACCTAACCTAACATCAAATCGGAACAGCCTGGTGCCAAAAAAAAATGGACTGCTTAAAACAGCATCAAATGGGAACAGTTATAATCTTATATATCCAACGCGCATACCTTTTTCCGAAAATTTTTGGTTTAGTTTTCTATTTCTGCTTATTTTTCTTCAACATAAACATTCTGAAATAGAATTTCTTTAGCCACAAACTTTAGCCACAAACATGAAATAATTTTCTGCAAAATCATTAAAAAAAATTTATAAAACGTGCCAGGGAAACTGGAAAATTTTCAAACTCAAAGTAAAGAAGGAGAAATTTAAAGTGGTTTCTGAATTTTGGTATTAAAAATTTTTTTTATTCCTAAAACAACTCGACTTTTAATTAACAAAAACGAGCAGAAAGAGAAAATGATGCCTTAAATCATACTAAAAACTGATTAATAAAATATACCCCCTACGATATGCTTTACCTTATACAACTGTGTGCTCTTTATATGTGTATGTGTGTAATTTCCTCTATGTGTGTTTGTTTGTTTTACAGTAGAGAGTATGTTATTTATACGCCTTTTGTTAAAACTAAAACACAGTGTTAGAGTGTGTAAAGAAGAGGTAGACAAATGAAAGAGAAAGAAAATCCATCAAAATGAGTGAATAATAAAAAAACAACATCAACATTAACAACAACAGTAACAAAAAATGTAAAGAAAACAAAACAAAATAATGTTACAAACAGACACAGAGAATTCAATTTAATTTAAAGTGATTTTTACGTTTGACTAATTCTTAACCACATACGTGAGTACTATTATACTCATCTATGTATGTTATATTAGATTGTGTTTGTATATACGTATGTTAATAGGAATATGTACTTATGTAATAGAACAAATATAATATTATATACACAGTGTGTTAATGCATATGAACGTATATATACACGTATATACAGACAGTATAACCTAACAATCAGGGACATAAAAATGTATACATTAAGTCACATGTTACTTTAGTTCAACTTGTACTTGTCGCCTTCATGTTAAAGCAAGTCAAGATCTGCGTCAGCAACTCCGCTAGGATTCTTTTAAGGAAAACACAGTTACGAAAATGAAATATCTAAATACTAGTGTTTTGCTTTTGCATCGCATTAAAATTATAAACAAAAGCTACAAAAACAAAACAATGCAGTAAACAAACCTCTTTACAAATTAACGTACTGCTTAATACAACAACAACAAACACCAGCATAAAAAATGGTAAACAAGTAAACAAAAATACAAAAACAACACTACAAGAATAAATGTAAATAAAATACACAAACAACAACGATGTTTACATTTACAAAGATCTGTCGAACAATTGTCTAGTAATTGTTAGTGTTTATCCAAAGGGCGTTAACAGAGGAATAACAAACAAAGCAATTATTGTTGTTTACATAAAGTTGTGAACAGTGGCAAATCAGGCGAGTGAGTCAGTGAAGCTCAATCAGTCTTGTGTGAAGATGCGGTGTATTTGAAGAGAGTAATCGTGGTTTCAAGATCTCCGTTACAAAGATCTGTCGAATAATTGTTTAGTGATTGTGATAGTTTATGTAAAGGGTATACACAGAGGAATAACAAGCAAAGCAATTGTTGTTGTTTACATCAAGTTGTGAACAGAGGCACTGTGCGAATAATAAAGAATCTTAATTAAAACTAAACACAAATTAATTTTTATTTTATTTGCAATCTACGAGCTCATATTTTAAACGTTTTTAAAAGGTAAAAACGTAGCAATACATATCTCCAATACATACAGTGGTGGCCTTATAATCAGAAACGATGTTTCTGGAACAGAGTTCTCTGGAGTGACGAATCTAAATTTAATTTGTCCCAATCGGATGGAAAAACGTATGTTAGACGTCCTCCAAACAAAGCCTTTGACCCCAAGTACACAGTGAAAACTGTAAAACAAATTAACAAACATACATGTTGTTAAATTGTTTCTAATTATAAGGCCACTACTGTATATGTTTGATTTGCTTCAGTTTAAATTATTCCTCTTTGGTTTCCAGAGATCTGTGTTGCTGATTGTGCGATTAATTACACAATTAATTCCGAGATGTATTTAAAACCGTTCCGTAGAGAAGCTTATTTAACATGTATACAATGTCTACAATGTATACAATGTCTACTGTACACATGTTAAATAAGCTTCTCTCCTCGCCACTGGTTGCAATCACCTGAATGGCGTTCTCATTTTGTTGAGCATCTGTTTCTACGACACAATTCTTTGCCACCATACTGACTAAATAACAGAACCTATTTATAGTCGCCGTAATCTAGTAGATAGTGTGTTGGCTTATTAGACGTGAGACCTCGGTCAGAAATCACCAACAAAACGAAATATAAAAAAATATTTCTTCGGCAACTGGCTCTCAGTAGATTTGTGACAAAAACTCTTAGAGTAAATAAAATTGCCATGAAAAGTTTCCCAAAAAAATCTGCCGTTCGGAGTCGACTTTAAACTGTAGGTCCCCGCCACTCATGTATAAAATTAACGCACACAACATAAGTGGTGTGAGGAACTAGATCGTAATCTTGACTAAAGGGTTGTAATGACCAATTATGTATGTACGTACTGTATTGTATTGCTTTGATCTTTCCAGATCTTTTAGTTTTGCTTACATATTGGAAAGCTTGTCAGAGAATAATATCATGAGGATTCAAATTCGCTTTTCATGTAATTTCCTAAGGCTTTAAGCAACTCGTCATCTCTCTGAATAGGCATCGTATCACTCAGCAAGATGCCATAGCTAAGGTGATCGATGGTAACTTTGTTTTTGTTACTGCAGTAATACGAAGTGGGTGGCTTGTGTTCCTATATTAAGGAACTTATTTCTCTAGCTTGATTGATTCTGAGACAAAATAAAAAGAGGAAACGTTTCATAAATAATGATGACCAAGCCCATTAGCAAATTCCAGCTTTCACTGTTTATTTGATTAATTTTTTTCCTCCCATTTTTATTTGTTTCCCGGCAAACTAGAGTATAATGTTGGTTGCAGGTAAAAAAAATAATCACTTTCCTCTGCATTTACATCACCTTCTCTGCCGTGTGTATGTGTGCATATGTATATGTATGTATTTTTTTAGAGTCAAACAAATAACCCACAAATAATAAAAATAAAATCATTCTCTTTTATTTTTCTCTCTTTTCTTCCCCTATTAAAATTCCATTCTACTGTTTCTGTTTTTTATTCCTCTGTATTTGCCTTATTTTATGCTATAAAAAAAATTGGAATTTAATTAAATGAGTACAATAACAACAACAACACCTACAGAAAGAATAAATGTGTAACAGTATAGGTGAGAGTTTAATGAGAATTTAAAATTTAAATGCAGACTCTCATGTAAAAGAAAACACAAAATTCTGGGAATCCATTAAGAATCTTAAGACTTAGGAAACAGTTTTAAATACGTTGATCTCTGTTTGTTTTCCTAAGCTCCTACTTAATGGTTTTTAAACAGCTTAAGTAATAAGTGTGATTACATAGAGTTTAACAAACTAAAGTGCTAAGATCGGTTACACTTCTTAATGTAGAGGTGTTGAACATAATTGTTCTGCTAGGAATTGTCTTCTAGAGTCTTTAAACCTCCTGCCCTTTGAACTGATCTAAGCAAAATTGTAAAGATTACAAAAGATCCCAGCAAAGCCAAGCACAAATGCCTTTCTAAAGTCTTTCTAAAACCAAAAGCCTCGTATTAAGATGTATAAAAATGTAGTCGAATAATTTTCCATTCCAGCAATTCTCTTCTTCTTGTAAATGATACTGTTGCCGTCTTCCCCCGGTTTATTATGCCCAATCGTGCATTGACTAGTAATTATGCCAGTTGGAAGGCTAGAATTTATCTTTTTATTTGCCCAACTAAGCTATCGCAACTAGATTCGGATCGATCACTTATTATGAAGCCCTGGTTCTTATTATCAGGGCGAATTAAACAGGATTTGTCAATTAATTCTGCTGCTTTAGTGTGCTTAAATGAAATTTCACTTCAACAGAACTGCAACTCCCTTTTACTCTGTTCTAGAAAGCTAATCAGGTCTCTTACAAAAGACTTTTTGTCCTTTTCATTGACAGAATAATGCAGGGAATCCTAAATGTTCTGTGAGTAGTGATGTCAGTTCAACTGAATTCTATCGACCTCAAAGCTCATTCATCTGCTATGCCAGGAAATAATCTCTTCAAAGCATAGCTTGTCAGCCATATTATTTTGTCAGACGCCCCATTGTCTTGGGATCCACATCGAAGTATATAAACTTTGATTAAAATTTATAAAAATCTATAGTGTTGCTAAATATTGTTACGTTTTTACCTTTTCAACACGTTTAAAATATGAGCTCGTAGTTTAAAAATAAAATAAAAATAAATTTGTGTTCAGTTTTAATTACAATTCTTTATTATTCGCACAATTCTGTGTGCCACTGTTCACAACTTGATGTATACAACAAGAATTGCTTTGTTTGTTATTCCTCTGTTTATACAATTTGCATAAATAATAACAATTACTAGACAATTGTTCGACAGATCTTTGTAACGGAGATCTTCAAACCATGATTACTCTCTTCACCGCATCTTCACACAAGACTGACTGAACTCTTTCTGAGTCCGTTGCCTGCTTTGCATTGCCTTTTATATGGCAGAGTAAACAGTCTGATGAATGCTCGTGAAAGCGAATATTCGTGGCCTCTCCTTCTCGAAATCTCTATTAATGTAAACATTGTTGTTTCATTATTGTTGTTTGTGTATTTTGTTTACATTTATTCTTGTAATGTTTGTTGTTATATTTTTGTTTACTTGTTTGCCATTGTTTTTATGCTGGTGTTTGTTGTTGTATTTTTGTTTACTTGTTTACCATTTTAATGTTAATTGATGTAAAAGCAAAACACCATTTTCGTAACAATATGTTTCCTTTCTAATGATATTTGTTGCATTTTTTTGCGTGTGTATGTGCGCGATAGTTTTCATTAAAATATAGGATTTTATAGCGAAAAAATATAATTTTCCACGTGGATAATTTTTATGAAAAACCAAAGAAAAAAGAATATTTCTCAACCCAAAAAAAGAAACAGAAATTAAAACATCATGATGATACTGATGATTATACACAATATATCAATGATTTTCATAGTTATTTAACAAATATTAACACGAATGTATGTATATATGTATGTACTCATATGTTGCATGCAACATATTCAGCAATTCATACATTTTACAATATATATATAGCAGTACATACAATACAATACGTGTGTACATGATATTGATAACAGTTATAGTAACTGGCAAACTAATGAAAAACTTTTCAACTTTTAGTAGAAAATTTTTCTTTGTTTCACAGTTTTTTTTTTGTTTTTGTTAAAAAGAAAAAAAAAGAGAAACAGGAAATTTTCCATTTTTCATGCCATAAATTTTCTTCTGTTGCAAATATTCCGTTTTTCGTAGAAATGTATTCTGATCATCGGCAGTAGTAGTACTAGTGGCAGTGGCAGTGGCAGTGTTAGTAGCACTAGCAGCAGCAGCAGCAGAATATTGAAGATTTTCTAACAAGTTAAAACAATTTAAAGATGTTTATGAATAATGATTGAGTTGAGTTTGAAATTATTTTCGTTTTGCTTCTGTTTCTTCTATTTTTTTCGTTTTTGTTTTGTAGAGAAAACAAAAATATTTGCAATTTTCCAAGTAAATAAGTTGGAAAATTTTTGAAAGAAAAAGAGTTAAACAAAGATTCTTAATTAAAAATTTAATATTCGATAATCTAGATTGATGAGATAAACTTTGAAAAATAATCGGAAAATTTTCTCCAAAAATTGTTTTGCAAAAATAGATTATGAATTACGAAGAGAAATTGAAAGAGAAAAATATTTTAAATTTCATTTAAAACTTATTTGTAGAATAAAATGTATGTTTTAACAATTAATCCATCCCTTCAGATACATTACTAATAGCCGTTCCACCTTCAACTATCGAGTTAACCATTTAGAACTTCCAAATCCGCAGCAATCAAACTTTCAGTATGTATTCAGCTATTATTGTACCTTATGGCCAGAGATACAGAGAGCGCCGAAAGAAACTGTATACAATGGATAAAATTCTAATAATCCCCGAACTCAACTTTTACCACTTAAGGAGAGTTCCCAAAAAAATTTGAAAATATTTCGAAATTTTTGGAATTTTTTTTCAGTTTTAATAACTGATAATGAAACAATTTTAAAATAAAAATAACAGTAATTTATTAATAATTATTTTTTTTAGTGTTCAGTGTCTTTTGACGTTCACTGTATGTCCACATTACTACAAATCATCATATGTATCAAGGTTTTATACTCTAAGAGAGATTATTTATGCCTCAATATTTTATGTTTTACAATACCAGTAGTATGCTTCCGAGCAAGTATACGTTGTTTTATATTATTCACTGTTTTCCACTGCAACAGACCTAGTATTAATCTGCGTTGCCACTAATTTTGTAACACCCTGTCAGATTGCAGTTATTCTGTTTCATCTTGAGCCTCAGTGCAATCTGATTCCAGTTTAAAGAAAGCTTTCTTAGTGGCTGTTCGTCTGTTTTATCTTGAGCCTTAGTGCTAGCTAACTCATTCTAGTTTAGGACAAGCTTTCTTAGTGTTGAGGCAAGTATTTTCTCTTTCTTGGCGCTGTACAGCTCCTCTTGTAATGACCAATCTTTCCTTCATTAAATAATTCACTTTGATTTATTTTATTTAACATTTGCTTGGCTGCCCCTTTCAGATTATTGGCAGGCCTTTTCACGTCATCGATTAGATCTTTTTCCTCCGACTCAATCTCCAAAATACGCAATTTGATTATCTGCTACACTATGCCGGCCATAGAGTCGGATTGAAACAAAAAAACTTGCTGGCATTGACTGACTTACTTAACTGGCCATTCTCGACCCGATTGACAGATTTCGACCTACCTTAACACATACTTCCAGGCGCCTCTGCTTCTTGCAAGCCTACGAGAGCTGGTCACACCAGTCGATGACCTCGATTTGGTCCTTCCAAAGCAAACAAAGTCGTCCTCTTCACTGACTTCTGCAAACCTCCGCATCAAATATCCGTCTCGTCGGAGCATCCAGCTCCATTCGAATGACATGGCCGAGCCAGCACAGCCCCTGGATGTTGATGCCCTGCTGAACGTCCATGTTGTTGAGGAGATCATACAGCTCAATGTTGGATCGGATGCGGAAATTATGGCCAACTCTCACTGGACCGAAGATCTTACGTAGGACTTTTCTCTCGAATACTCTCAAGGATGCTGCATCAGTGCTTACTAGTGTCCATGCTCCTTGCTGGCATTGAATGTTATTGAATTTTATTTCCGTATCGTTTAATTTGCCATCAATAGCTCTATCTAATTGAAGTCGCTGTAATCTAATAGGTAGAGTATCGGCTTATTAGACGTAAGGCTACGGTTCAAACCCCAGGTCAGACATCAAAACGTAAATATGAAAAAAAAATATTTCTTCGGCGACTTCCTCTCAGCATATTTCTGGCAAAAACTCTGAGATTAAGTAAAATTGCCATGAAAAGTTTCTTAAAAAATCAGGCGTTCGGAATCGATTTTAAACTGTAGGTCCCGCCACTCTTGTATAAAATTAACGCACACAACATAAGTGGTGTGAGAAGCTACTTCGTAATCCTGGCTGAAGGGTTGTAATGACCAATTATATATGTTTGTAGCTCCATCTAATGTAAAAATCTTCCAAATACGTCGTTTTCAAATTCCTTCACCCTTTCTGTAACGCACTCAACTTCTTTTGCAACGCCTTCAACTTTCTTTTTTACGGCCTCTGTCATTGTCTTTTCAAATCCTTCGAGCTTTGCTTCCAATCCCTTTGTTACGGCTTCTCCCATGGTTAGTCTTTTCACTTCTTGAATTTCTGCCATAAAAGAAGCCTGGTCGCTAATTGTGGTCCTCACAAGCAGTTTTAAATCGATATTTGCGTTCAAAAAGCGAAAGCATTTCTTCTTAAAAACAACATACATCAGCGTATGAGTAATATTAATTGCTATTCAATGCTCATACGTTTAACTGTAAATAAAACATGGACGCTTTTAAAAACAGTAGCTCATATGCTAACACTACCATGCTATTTGTGGGTAAAGAGTACTGCTTCCTCCTTTCCCTTGATACAATAATACACATGCTCGTTTAAGTAGCAACAAACATAAGATTAATGGTGCTTTAAATAGATATTCAAATTGCAAATGAATGGTATTTTATTTCATATACAATAACCACACCTAAGCGTATGAGTAATATTAATTATAATTTAATGCTCATACGTCTGGGTGTACCATTACTAATGATTCTCTAATTAATACTGTTTTGCTTGTTTTTATAAGAACTGCTCTCCTTTCTCTTTCTTGGAGTTAATGTCCTCTAACTCATTTAACCCGGTGCAAGCATTATTATTTCGCCATTAAAAACTTTGTTTTTTCTTCTTGTGAGTTCCCTTACTTTCCCCGACTTCCCCGTCTTCCTGTTTGGGTTGCTAAAATTTATTTAATTAATATGCTCTGTTGATTTTTATGCAAACAATTGTTATTTTCCTTTAAAAAAAAAGAAAACTTATAAAACATAAACGCACAATAAGTGGAAAATACGGGGAGCAAAAACGAATCTTTTGTCTTAAAATAAACCACAGAAAACGAGCCAACGGAAAAAGCATTCTGCGAAATGAAAATAAAAGAGAGAAACTTATTCAACAAGCATTTATAAGCATTCAAAAGAGGTTAAGGGGTCATACTCTAAGAGGTTTACTTTTGAATATAATTTTAATTATTTTTTTCTTCTTTTTTCTTCTTAATTCATTTAACTGAAATGCTTTAATAAATGAGTCAACCCCAGATTTCTTAACAAATTTTTTTTTTACAAAACAATTTTTGAATTGTTTTTCTTAATCTCCTTAAATTGCATGTATTTTTTTCTTATTTTTATTTTGCATTAATTGCTTGCAAATATTTATTTTGTTTAACAAACTTTATAGACATAAAATTAAACAATAAAATTTAAATTGCCGCCTTAAGGCCATATTAAACAAGAAAAGGAAACCTGCTTTTATCTTTTCATAACCAAAATCGAAAAGAAAAACAAGAAAACTTTTTACACACACACACAAAACTTTATTCATACACTCCCTGCATTTCATTCATTCACTCATTCATTCATTCATTCGGTTACAATTTTCTTTTACAATGCATTTGTAAATTCATAGAAAATAGAAAATCATAGAAATTCATGTTAGACTATGAACTTTGAATTGTTCAAATAAGCCAGGCAGTACAAATAGAATGAAAACCTACAACAACAATAGCAAAAAATTTACTGACAAATTTATTCAATGAAGCAATATGTTGCAGGCAGCACGCAAATATTTTTAAATGCTTGCAAGAAAGGTTTACACACTTAGAGAAATAATTTTGTAAACATAGAGGCCTTTAGTAGCAAAGTGGAACTCTCAGAACCGTTAACCTTACAGCCAATATGGATATCCTTGTTCTAACCGGACTGACCGGCAGAGGATGTCATAAAGCTTCGGGTTTTTTTTTCCTATCCAGTTAACTCTAGGACGATAACTATACTTTCAATATAATCAAGAAATTTATTTGTCTTTGCTCCGCCGTTACCATCAAAAATGACGCCAGTCTGGAGATCAAGCGCAGAATCACTCTTGCCAACAGGTGCTATTATGGTCACAATAGTCAATTGAGTAGCAGGGACCTCTCTCGTACGACAAAACTAATACCCTACAAGACGCTCATCCTTCCCGTGCTTCTTTATGGCGCAGAGGCATGGACACTATTAAGCACTGATGCAGCAGCCTTAAAAGTAATCGAGAGAAAAGTCCTACGTTAGATCTTCGGTCCAGTGCGAGTTGGCGATGATTTCCGCATCCGACCCAACATTGAGCTGTCTGAGCTCCTCAACGACATAGACGTTGTGCAGCGTATTAACATCCAGCGGCTGCACTGGCCCGGCCATGCCGTTCGAAGGAAGGAGGACGCTCCGGCGAGAAAGGGTATCTCATGCTGAGATCTGCGGAAGTCAGCGAATAAGACGATCTTGTTTGCGTTGGAAGGATCAAATCGAGGTAGCCCTGACATCGATTGGTGTGACCAACTGGTGTAGGCACGCAAGAAGCAGAGGCGCCTGGAAGGATGTGTTAAGGCAAGCCGAAATGCGTTATTCGGGTTGTTAATGACCAATTGAGTAAGTAAGTAAGTTAACTCCAGGACGTCGCCGTGGTCTAGTAGGTTGGCTTATTAGAAGTAAGGCCACGGTTCAAATACCAGGTTAGACATCAAAACGAAAATATAAAAAAATATTTCTTCTCTGAGGAAATAAAATTCCCATGAAAAGTTTCTCAACAAAATCTGTCATTCGGAATTGACTTTAAACTGTGGGCTAAACCACTCATGTATAAAAAATTAACACACACAACATCAGTGGTGTGAGGAGCTAGGTCGTAATCCTGACTGAAGGATTGTAATGACCAATTATGTATGATGTATGTAGTTAACTCCAGAAACTTTAATTTCTCTGTAGTCATCTTTTACAAGGAATATATTTTCTTGAAAGTTGAAATAATAGGTATAAAAGCAGCCGCTAGACATGATCAGATATGAGAATATATCGGCTATTAAGCCCCTATAGAAGGTGTACACGAAATGTAAGATTGCCCCCAATGCCAAGTGTTTCTTACGGACTTATGCTACTCATGGGTTTAGTGTCATGAAAACGCTTCTGTAAGCAAAAGAGTTGAATACAAGTCTTGTTCTTGTATACATTATTTGTAAGGCCTTCGAGTAGTAGTGTTTAATAGTAGGGCCATATCTTTTTCAAATTTCTCTACTATATTATTGCATTTAACAAATAAGTCAAGTGAAAATCTCTTCACAAAAAATTCCTGTATTTAAAATGCCCTTCGAAAGGCTTTTTTATAGCTCCACACTAACACCTTTATAGTCCTTAAGACAAATCAATGTGTGCAATTGTTCGAAAGTAAAAAGTAATCATGTACGATTGCATGGCTTAAACAATAAAGTTCACGTAAAATGCAATTCCTTGGTTCTTCATAGATTTACACACTTACATACAGGGTAACACGTTATAGAATTATTTTGAATATTCCAAGTTTAAGATTCGATTTGATTCGTGGCATGCACACGACATCTGGTTTGCAACGATGTTTAATTGTAATTCGCCGTTAAATACCCAAGTGGGAGGCCACCATTTGTTCTTTAAACGATGTGGTTTACAAAGACCTGAACTTTATGTGTGCGAACCCCTTTTCGTTCACATAAAAACTCCATATTGTTACACTTTTAGTTTTTAAAATCTTTTTCCCGCGGATTCGATTGCAATTATATTATATTGATATTAAAAGCTCACATTTTGTTCTATTTATACTTCGTCTACTATTGTCCTGGCAACTTCCAGAACTATACTGTTGATTTGTTATTGTCATTTTTTGCTTCTTCTCTGCTGTTTTATTATTGCTTGTTTTTCTTGTTGTTTTTCTGCAGTAAACAGTATTAATGTGTGTTGTGAAATTGTTATTTTTGTTGCTCTTTGTAATTGTTGAAACCGAGTTCTGCTGATATTTTTTATAAATTGGGAGTCCATATATACTTCGGACTCACTGTCTTGATATACTGAATACCTGAACAGGGCAAATCAAAAGCTATAACATAAGAGTAAAAGTATATATTCTTGTTGAACATCAACGCTTTAGTCAGGATTACGACTTAGCTTCTCTCCACCTATATTGCGTGTATTAATTTTTATACATGTGCGGCCGGACCTACAGTTTAAAGTCGACTCCGAACGACAGATTTTTGAGAAACTTTTCATGGCAATTTTTTTTACTCTCAGAGTTTTTGCCAGAAATCTGCTGAAAGGAAGACGCCGAAGATATATTTTTGCATGTTTCGTTTAGTTGGAGTTGCCTGGCTTAGGGTTTGAACCGAGGCCTCACGTCTAATAAGCTTTAAACAACCTGCTAGACCACGGCGAACATTAAAACATTAAACAATTTTAAAGCCTTTAAATTATTTAAAGCCTACGAACTTTGTCTTAATGATCTCATTTTAAATACTTCAAATTTTCACTTCAATATGCAACACCCTTTAAATTTTCCCTGAGTCTATAGGAAAACTAAATTCAATAATATTTTTATGTTTTTCCAACACGTAAAATCTTGCATATGTATGGAAATGCATTCTCTGCACATCCCCCTTCGTTTTTTCTTGTATTCCGTCTTACATTTTTAAGCATATTTTGTTTGAAAAGAAAAACTCAAGGAAAACTACTGACGTTGTCTATGCTGCACAACAAACAATTGCAAAAGCAGCGTAACAGAACACATGTCTTTAAAATAATTTTTATTACAGAATAAAAAAATTATATATTTCAACACAAATATTGTGTAGTTCCTGGGAAAGCCATAATAAAACACAACACAAAAAAAAGGAAAGAAAAATTTAATAACACCCATGGAAATTCTGCTATCGGGGAAAAGAAATTATTTTCATTAAATCGTAAATTTTTCTCATGCTTCATTTGCATGAAATGATTTTCTTTTTTTCCGGGCTACAACAATAAATGCGGGGGGGATTTTTAAGAACCCATTTCTTCAAGCAATTTTATAACACTTGTTCGTAAATGAAGATTTTTATGTTTTTAATTTATATGATTGGTAATATTTAAGTAAATACAGAGAATATATTGTTACGTTTTTACCTTTTAAAAACGTTTAAAATATGAGCTCGTAGATTGCAAATAAAATAAAAATTAATTTGCGTTTAGTTTTAATTAAAATGTTTTATTATTCGCACAATTCTGTGTGCCACTGTTCTTTGCTATTCCTCTATTTATAACCTTTGCACAAACAATAACAATTACTAGACAATTATTCGACAGATCTTTGTAACGGAGATTTTCAAACCATGATTACCCTCTTCAAACGCACCCCGTTTTCACACAAGAATGACTGAACTTTACTAATTCACTCACCTGCTTTGCTTTGCCTTTTATATGACAATGTAAACAGTCTGATGAATGTTCTTGAAGGCGAATGTTCGTGATTTCGCCATCACGAAATCTCTATAAATGTAAACATCGCTGTTTACATTCATTATTGTTGTTTGTGTATTGTGTTTACATTTATTCTTGTAGTGTTGTTTGTGGATTTTTGTTTACCATTTTTTTATGCTGGTGTTTGTTGTTATATTAAGCAGTACGATAATTTGTAAACAAGTTTGTTTACTGCATTGTTTTGTTTTTGTAGCTTTTGTTTATAATTTTAATGTTATGCGATACAAAAGCCAAACACCAGTATCTAGATTTTTTTTTTCGTCACAATATGAACCAATTTAAACATTTTAAATATTTCAAGTTAAGAAATGGAATTCAAATCTTATTTTTAAAGTCATTTTTCATGTGGTCAAGAACTTAATGTCGCTTCCCAAAAAGAAAACTAACAGATGAGTATTATGTGTTGAGTGAAAATAATAAATGATTGTGAAGCTTCAGTCGGTTTGAAGTAGTAATTGTGTCACTGGGATTTGGTTGGTTGACAGTTCTACTTGGCAAATGTTACACTTTTTAAGAAATTGTTTGTATAAGTGAGTACAAGTGCTGACATTTGTTTTATTTTGTCTGCAATTTTGTCTTGAGTGTGTGTGTTTTTCGCAGGCAACAAAGTCTATTTAATAGCTACGTATCTTATAGACAATCAGTTGGCCTCGCATACATACCAGAGATCAGCAATGAGTATTGAAAAAGATGAGTAGAATCGAATCATACTCATAATTTCTGATACTTATACGCTTTCATACATCTTTTAATATCATGGAACCTCTACTCATATTCAAAGTTTGAAGTACTCATCATTTCATACTTAACAACACGTATAATGTTGTTGAGTTTGACTCTCCATAACTCAACATATACACGAATCACAAAATAAGTATGATTCGCGTGCGAACACTAAAATACTCACTAAAATGTTGTATGTTTGCCCTGCTTGCTGCTCTGTCTGTCTTTTTTGCTTATGTGTCGTTTTCCTTTTTTTGAAATGCAACAAAAACTAAGACTCTAAATTTTGATGAATAATTCGATTCACTCGAATCATTTATAAGTAGTATTATAAGTATTTTTCTAAAGTTATGAATCTAAATGAGTAAGCTTATGAATCAAACATATTTCGAATGGTATGAGTTTGATGTCAACACGTTGTACGCATACTCATTGCAACCTGTACTTATAAATCAACGTTGTAGTTGAGTATGAATGAATCAGAATACATGGTTAAATCTCAATATTGTTGACTCATTTATATTCAAAATTTCATAAGTGCTTATGAGTAGCGAAAAAACGATTCTTTGCTGATCTCTGATGCGTACATAATTGGTCATTACAATCCTTTAGTCAGGATTACGACCTAGCTAGAGTTTTTACCAGAAAACTACTGAGAGGAAGTTGCTGAATAAATATTTTTCCGTACATCATTTTGTGCGAGATGGCTGACCTTGGAGGAGCTCAACCTTTGTTTTTTATTTACCTCCCACGCTCCCACACCAATGGCAGCAGCAACTTACTGGACAAATGTCATCTTAGCTTGTATGTCGGATATAAAAGGAGTGAATAGCCATACAAAGCATCTGTGGGTTCAGAATAATATCGCAAGAGTTTGATAACCTGCATAAAACATTTACGTTTAAGTTATAAGCCCAAGTAATTATAAAATTTTAATTTGTTATGCATTTTATGTAACCTTAAATCATTGTAAAATTTCTTCATTAAATGTAGTTTTATTATTCAATTCATGTTTTTAAATTTAAATTTTTAAACTTTCCTTTTAATCCCATTATGTTGAACAAATTCTGTTATTTAAATGCAAGCATTGTTGTTATGAAAATAATTTTTAATTATTAAAATTCTTATCATAATTACTGACAACATAATTGAGTGTGAAATGATAAATATGCTGCTGCTTTAACATGGAACTTTATCAGCCAATATTAATCACGTTTTAATAAAAATTAAATTTTCTTTCAAAAAAAAAAAGAACTGAAAACAAAACGAATTTCAATTAAAGTATTCTCTCATTAAAATTAAAAGTAAAAATAATTCCTATAAATATTAAGAATACAACTATAAATACAATTAAATCGTGCCCTATATGGGTAAAAGGGAAATTACCGGAGTTTAGAAATAATTTGTGTAGGTAGGCTAACCACATCCTTTTCCGTTTGGTTTGCTTACCAATAACAGTTCAAATTTAAATTTTAAGGCTTTATTTTCTTGTTGCCTTAAAGCAATTTCAAACAAATAATTACACATTTCCAAATGTTAAATTACGCTTTTATTTCTAAGATGAAACACAATCATTTAACATTAATTTTAATTAATTTATTTTACATTTATTACACTTGTTCACTTTTTTATATTTTTATTATTGCCTTCCTCCCTCTGTCACTCTCTCTCTCTCTCTATCTAAATGTATGTCCTTTTCTTAAGTTCCTGTCTCTCTGCCTTCCTTAGAGTACGCATAAGTTCTTTTGCCATGGCTAAGTTTCTTGCTAAGCAGAATGAAAGGAACGAAAGCAAAAACGATAAGAAAAAAATGAACATTTTTATGGTTTTAATTACAAGCATTTTAGAGCAGAACTAAGACCATAAAATTAGACAAACGACCATTTAAATCTTTAATTTATAACCATGTTTTCTTGCAATTCTATTAAGGCATAACAATTCTGCTAAAATACCAACGATTTGTTCAAACATAAACGGGCTCATCTTAAGGCTTAGTACACCAAAAAATTTCTTTTGGCAACAGCATAAAAAGCAACACCGAATTGGTGTTAAAAATTTATTTATGGCTACTCGGCTGGTCGCCTGCCAAAGTTCCTTTAAATGTAAAATAAATAATTGCTGAATTGTAATTAAAATCGTGCTTAATTTATTCCCATTTTATTATTTATTTAAACTAATAAAAGAATTATTGCTTGTGTTGCTTCTTTGGGCAAGGCCACAAGCCAAATTGTAATTCATAAAAGACCAGACAATTAAAGTTTGTTGTGCCTTACTTAACTGCTATAAATGGTGTGGCTGGAGAAATGTACCACAAAAGTAATACACAACGTATGATTAATATTTATTTGTGGTATTAATATCGCTCATACGCCATATTGTTATGCTTTTGTATTCTTTTGGTGATTAGGTTAGGTTAGGTTAGAGGACGTGTACTAGTCAATTAAGACAAGTACAGTACCCGGAGGTCGAATTGACCCATTGTACAATGTCCTAGTTTCTCACACCACTTATGTTGTGTGTGCTAATTTTATACATGAGTGGTGGGACCTACAGTTTAAAGTCGACTCCGAACGACAGGTTTTTGAGAAACTTTTTCATGGCAATTTCAATTACTCTCAGAGTTTTTGCCAGAAATCTGCTGAGAGGAAGTCGCCGAAGAAATACTTTTTGTATTTTGTCTTGATGTCTGGCCTGGGGCTTGAACTCTGGCTGGTAAACGTAAAGTATCCTTTTAGTCAAGATTACAACCTAGTTTCTACACCATCCATGTTGTGTTTGTTAATTTGATCCATGAGTTTAAAGACGACTGCGAAAGACTTTCCATGGCTATTTATTATTTACTATCAGAGTTTTTACCAGAAGACTGCTGAGATCAAGTTGCCGAAGAAATATTTTTTCGTATTTCGTTTTGTTCAAGATGTCTGTTCTGGTGTTTAAACCATGGCCTCAAGTCTAATAAACCAACACGCTACCTACTAGACTACAGTCTGTCGAGCAGACAGGTCTGTTTAACAAATCTGCGTCTTTACTGTTATCAATACCGTTAAAATAATCAAGTTTATAGATTGAAAATGGAAGTTCCAATTCCTTGAAAATTCTTTACAGATCGTAATGGAACAAAACAATTTTTATTTCAGGCAAATTGTTGTTGTTCCCTCTCTATTTTCTCGTTCAGACGATCGAGTTGTGAGTATAAGACATCAGTTCTAATCTATACAAGGCTTCTGTATGATAATTCCTTTCCAATGTCACTAAAAATTCAACAAAACTTCGTTTTTTGTCTATTCAAGGTTTGTAGTTGTCTGTGGAAACCCACTAAAATTTCACAAATTTTCCATTGCCTACAATATAAAGGGTCCGCCAAATAACTTTTTATTTGAAATGCTTTTAAAAGGCTTTAAAAAAACTACTGAATATTTTCCCAAATTTATTTTTTTATTTGAAAGTACAATCCTTCCGGTTAACAATGGAAAATAATTTCATTCAAATGGCTGCCTCGGCTGGCCATGCAGTAGCCTACACCAGAAGATGCCGATTTTGGCAAAAAAAAATCATCTTTTCAGATGAAGCTCATTTTGATCTTGGCGGGTATGTAGACAAGCAAAATTGTCGCATTTGGGGCACAGAAAACCCGCACGCATACATTGAAAAGCCGACGCACCCAAAACGAGTCACTGTTTGGTGTGGATTTTGGTCCAGAGGCATAATTGGGCCATTTTTCTTCGAAAATGAGCAAGGAGTGACCGTTACAGTCAATTGCGATCGTTATCGTTCACAAAAATTGAAGAGAAGGATATTGTCAACATTCGGTTTCAACAGGACGGCGCTACGTGCCACACAGCCGAAGCTACACTCGATGTTTTGCGCCCTGTTTTTGAAGATCGCATTATCAGCCGCAGAGCTGATGTCGTTTGGCCACCTCGGAGCTGCGATTTGACTATTATTTGTGGGGTGCCGTCAAAGATCAGTGTTACCCCAACAAGCCAGAGACAATTGACGCTTTAAAGGACAATATTCGTGAAGCCATTGGTGAAATACAGCTGCACACAATCGATAATGTGCTTAAAAATTGAAGCGATCATGTAGGCTACTGCATGGCCAGCCGAGGCAGCCATTTAAATGCAATTATTTTCCATTATTAACCGAAAGGATTGTACTTTCAAATAAAAAAAGAAATTTGAGAAAATATTCAGTAGTTTTTTTTTAAAGAATTTAAAAAAAAAGTTATTTGGCGGACCCTTTACTTTCATTGTGTGTCAGGAACTTTTTAGGTAACATCATGTGGTAGCCAAACTCCTTTATCTTCAGACAATTAGAGTGCCGATTTCGAAATTTTATCCACCTTTTAAGTGACTAGCTGACAGAAAAGAGTTGCATCTGTGACATCAAGGCTTACAGATCTAAACAGGAATAAAGTTATTAAATTCTAGTAAGTAAAAACACATAAGGTAACACTTTTTTTTTGCGGGACGGAGGGAAAATGCATGATAAGTCGGACTCTCCCACTGAGTATACCGCGTCAGTCTGCTGCGTCTAGGTCAAATTTCTTCCTTCGCAGAACGTGCTCTACAAAGTGTTTTACTGCGTTCCAGTTCCATTTTCAGCACGACGTTTGGGTCTGGGTTGTGTAGTAGTCTACTTCGCCGTTTTTTCTGTTTTTCCACACTTGCAACTCGGGAATCAGTTTATGTGTTCACCTTCCATGCTGTTCATTTTCCCAGCGAAATTGCCATTTTAGGAAGACTTCATGCTTTAGCGTTTCTATGCTCTGTGGTTGAATCGTACTTTGTCTATGGGAACCATTCCGGCTATAACTAGGAGAGCTTGTGTCGATACTGTGCGATATGAGGATGTCACTCGTATAGCAGCTATTCTCTGCGCAGACAGTAGTTTTCTAGCCCTGATCCGGGTTTCCAAAGTAGTAGCCCAGATTTCAGACCCATAGAGGAGTATGCTATTTCCAGCCTCCATGAGTAGCTTCCCCTTACTTGGGAGGGGTCCACCAATGTATGCCATCAGTCTACATAGTTGAGTTGTTATTCTAACTGCTCTCGCTGTTGCCTACTCTATCTGCTCTGAGTAGATCAGTTTCGAGTCCAGTCTAACCCCAAGGTATTTAATCGATTTCTTCGTGGGAATAACTAAGTCGCATATGTTGATTTCGATCTCGATCGGAATGTGTCGTCTGGTTAGTAGAAGCAGCTCGGTTTTATGCATGACCAGCTGTAGGCCGTGAGATTCTAACCAATGCTTAGTCCGCATCATGACTTGTCGTAATCTGCGTTGGACTTCGTCTGTGTTTCTGCCCCTAATGACTGCTGCGTTTTATTTGATATATGGGCTCAATACTAACCGCGGATCATTTAGCCATGACTCAATAAAAGTACAATCTTTTTATCAATTCTTCCTATAAATATATGTGATCTAGAAACGAAATATTTTTTGTTCTTCAGTTTCATATACCTCCTCTAACGTTATTAGACAAGATTCTCTATGAAACTACTTAATATTTATCTGAGATGTCTTTATTAAAAAATATTTTTCATATTAAAATCAGACAAAAAAAGAAAACAGTCCCATAAATCTCTACTAAAAAGAAACAAATGGCGAATGTACTCCCTGTGAATATATTTTTCTTTGAAAAAAATTTTATTTATAACAGCAACCAAATACAAATATTTTGTATACCCTAGTCATGGCCCCATTGCTCTGTTATTCCTTCGCCACGCAAAAGAAAAAAATAAAAACACAACAACTCTATAAGAAGCACTGCATAGTACCCTCTAGAGGAGCAGAATACATAATTTCTTGCTCATTAATCATAAAATGACAAGCGAAACATGTTTAAGTGATAAAAATTTTGACTTAGAAAAACTTAAGAAGGAGAAACTTAAACGGAATGGACACAATTATTAAGCTTTAGCACGACTTTCGAAAAGTTCAATAAAACATGCTTTTACTGTATTCTACTCCTGTCTTCTTTTGACTTTATAGAGTGGGGTTTAATCAACACATTAAATTTAACATTTGATACTTTTAAAATTTATTATGTTTTCCTTTTTTAAAAAAAGACAACAACACATAGAACGAAAGAAAAATACATTCTCTTGTATTTATTTGACCATAAAAACCACAATTTAACGAAGTGTTAAAATGTAATTTAATATGAAAGAAATAAATAAATGGATACGGAACAGGCGGACATACAAAGACTTCATATTGAAAGCCAAAAATATATCATTCAATAAAGGATTGTTACCAGGACATTCAATCTATAAAAAGAACGCTTTCACTTAAAGAATTAAGACAAAATCCGCTTTAGAGAAATCAATTTGGACATGTGCTCTATGATTGTCTGAATCAGTTTTGGCAAATGATATTACAAAGCATCCTTTGATGCGACCAAATTCATAACATTAAACCTAAGCGCCACAGGAGTTTGGCTTTGGTATTGATTCGTTCAATCGCCGTAGCCTAGTAGGCACTGTGTTGGCTCATTAGACTTCAGGCCTCGGTTCAAACCCCAGATCGCACATCTCCCACATAACGAAATACGAAAATATATTTCTTCGGCGATTTCCTCTCAGCAGATTTCTGTTAAAAACTCTGTGAGTAAGTAAAATTGTCATGAAAAGTTTTTGAAAAATCTGTCGTTCGGAGTCGACATTAAACTGTAGATAGCGCCACTTATGGAGAAAATTAACACACACAGCATAAGTGATGTGAGAAACTAGGTCGTAATCCGGACTCAAGGGTTATAATGACCAATTATATACTATGCGTGTATGTATTGATTCGTGCAATTAATCGGGCTCTATTGTATGCAAAAGCCACTTACACTCAGCCACAAAAGTATACATACGGTTAAAAAATTTCAGAAATTTTTTAACTAATCCGTTTTCGTTGAAAATCTTTGTAATGGTGTGACAACTTTCCTAGATTTTAAGATTATGTACACTTTTGTGGTTCTGCACAGGCCGACAAAAGTTAACAAATTTCAGAAATTTTTTAACCAATCCGTTTTCGTTGAAAATATTTATAATTGTCTGACATTTTTCTTCGATTTTAAGACGGTCTTTTGCATTGGTTCAGAAATTTGTGAAATTTGTAAATCGGATGTATACCTTTATGGGCCTGTGCAAGGCCACAATTCAGCTCAATTTCAGAAATTTTTTAACCAATGCAAGAGACCGTCTTAAAATCAAGGAAACTATAAAGATTTTCAACGAAAACGGATTAGATAACTTGATGATGGTCAACAATTTAAACAATAATTCTTTTCCACTAGGTAAAGGCTTATTAGCCTTATTTTAGACGGCGCATATCTCACTGATATACTTGAAATGTCGTCTTTTATTGATTAAGGACCTGACACTAATATTCATGAATGTTTTTAGTAGCTCATGGTGTGTTCTAATCTTCGGTCATTATTTTTTCCTTTCAAACTGTTTGTGGTTTCAATAATTTCCAAGATTTTTAGGAGAATTCATCGTTATATCTCTTTTTATTTTGTCGTATTTGATGTCACACAGATCTTCTGGCACTAGATTGTTCAATAAGAGTAAAAAGTAACGCTCCACCCAATGCCAAATGTCCTTATTACACTTTCGAAAAGGTTTTAAACTCGTGAAATTTCTCTCGGAAAGCTTTTTTCCATATTGTAAGTTCTCTTCATATTGTTACGCGTAGCTTTCCTTTGTCCAGTTGTTGAACCATCTTTTGGTCCAGTTTCTGAATGCTTTACTGGTACAAAAAAAGAAATTTTCAAATCAAAATAGCCTTGTTCCTTATACATTATCTATTGCGTTCAATAACGAAATAAAAATATGGGACTGATGTTAATTATTCAAGACGCAAACCATGTGTAAAAGATAGGTCATCTGTTGTAAATCCTGTGATTTGAAGATATTTTTCAAGTAGAATTTTTGTAGAACTTAAAGAAGTCAATATTTTAAATGAAATTGAATTTAAAAAGAAACCTTTTTAATAAATCTGCCCTCTTTCTATACAAAACTCTTTAAGACACACACACTTCCATTAAGAAGATTATTGTTAATTTACACATACTTCAAACCCCTATTTATACACACACACACTCACACAAACACCTTGTTACATTTATGCATGCACAGCTAAATTAGTATTTCAACAAACACGTAATTTCAGGCACATGCACGACGGACGACGAATATTTTCTAAATATTCTCTCATCCTCCCCCAATATTCGATACACAATTTCAGCAATAACGGCAACAGCAACAATATTTTGTATTTATATTTGCATGTTAAGAAATTATCAATAAACACATGCTTAAAGATGTACACATGCACATACACACTCCCGTATACATATATTGACATATATTTGTTGGAAGACAAACTACCCATACTTATGCATTTGCTAAGGCACGCATTCAAAAGAAACATGCAACACAACTGGCATATTAAATAAAGATTCAATGATGTGAGTACAAGTGTGTATGTGTGTTGTGTATGTATATGACAGCAACGTCTCTAACTATAAGAATTTGAAAGTGTATTGGACGTAAAGACACGCAGTAAAAGCTGTTTTAAAGGGAAATTTTCTCTTTTAAAAGAGAACAGCCATGACCAAGAATGGCGGCTGAGTTCTAACTGTAATGATGGTATGTTATGCATTGTATAACACGTACACATGCACATACAGATTTACATATACAGAGATAAATATAGGATTTATTTGTCAGACCAAAACACACGTGCATACATACATCCAATCGTGTATATGGGGGGCTTACAATACACGTATTTACGTAAATTTATGGTAAATCGCACAACACGTCGTATCTATTGAAATGTAGTATGAAATCTGTATTTATGTCTATCTGTAGCTATAGTTGTAGTTGTATCCGTATCTGTATCTGCATGATATTAATAAATTGATTTGTCTTATTAGTTTTGCATCATCATCATCATCTACATCATCAGCAGATATATTTTTGGTAGAAATCCTGCTGCTATTATTGCTCCTGCTGCCACTATTGCTGCTGGCCATGGTGGCAGTATATTATACTTCCATAAATATAATTTATGTTCGGATATACCATATATAATTACACTTAGAACACAATTTACATCACTAACTTAAAATATTTTTTTTGTATTTTTTTTACTTTTAAAAACGTTTAAAATATGAGCTCGTAGATTGCAAATAAAATAAATAGAAATTTGTGTTTTTTTCATTAAAATTCTTTATTATTTGCACAATTCTGTGTGCCACTGTTCACAACTTGATGTAAACAACAACAATTGCTTTGTATGTTATTCCTCTGTTTATACCCTTTACATAAACAATAACAATTACTAGACAATTATTCGGCAGATCTTTGTAACGGAGATCTTCAAACCATGATTACCCTCTTCAAACACACCGCGTCTTCACACAAGACTGACTGAACTTACTTACTCGTCTGCTTTGGCTTGCCTTTTATATGGCAGGGTAAACAGTTTGATGAATGTTCTTGAAGGCGAACGTTCATGACTTCGCTTTCTCGAAATCTCTATAATCGTTGTTTTCATTTATTATTGTTGTTGTTATATTTTTGCTTACTTGTCTTCACACAAGACTGACTGAACTTCACTCACTCAGTTGCCTGCTTTGCCTTGCCTTTTATATGTCCCAATAAACAATCTGAATGTTCTTGAACGCGAATGTTCATGACTTCGTCTATTCGAAATCTCTATAATTGTAAACAACGAAGTGTTTATTTATTTCTGCAGTATTGTTTGTGTATTTTTGTTTATTTGTTTACCATATTTTTATTGGTGTTTGTTGTTGTTGTATTAAGCAGTACGATCATTTGTAAACAGGTTTGTTTACTGCATTGTATTGTTTTTGTAGCCTTTGTTTATAATTTTAATGTTAATCGATGTAAAAGCAAAACACCAGTACCCAGACTTTTTCATTTTCGTAACAATATGGGTTCTTTATCCAAACAGATTAGCAAATTTGCCGAATGCATTCAAATATATTTTCTTTTTTGGAAAAGGAAGGCGGGAAAAATATAGTACCGCATCCATGGTGGTTTGAAATTCAATTTTTCCAGTCTAGTAGTGCTGATATTTTCACGAAAGACAAACAACGCTTAGTCATGCAAAGGGTCCTCCAAATAACTTTTTTAAATGCTTTAAAAAAAACTGAATATTTTCTCAAACTTCTTTTTTATTTGAAAGTACAATCCTTCCGGTTAATAATGGAAAATAATTTCATTCAAATGGCTGCCTCGGCTGGCCGTGCAGTAGCCTACACGATCGGTCCAATTTTTAAGCACATTATCGATTGTGTGCAGCTGTATTTCACCAATGGCTTCACGAATATTGTCCTTTAAAGCGTCAATTGCCTCTGGTTTGTCGGCGTAACACTTATCTTTGACGGCACCCCACAAATAATAGTCCAACGGTGTCAAATCGCAGCTCCGAGGTGGCCAAACGACAACAGCTCTGCGGCTAATAATGCGATCTTCAAAAACAGGGCGCAAAACATCGAGTGTAGCTTCGGCTGTGTGGCATGTAGCTCCGTCCTGTTGAAACCAAATGTTGCCAATATCCTCCTCTTCAATTTTTGTGAACAAAAATTCGTTCAATATGGCCCGATAACGATCGTCATTGACTGTAACGGCCACTCCTTGCACATTTTCGAAGAAAATGGCCCAATTATGCCTCTGGACCAAAATCCGCACCAAACAGTGACTCATTTTAGGTGCGTCGGCTTTTCAATGTATGTGTGCGGGTTTTCTGTGCACCAAATGCGACAATTTTGCTTGTTTACATACCCGCCAAGATCAAAATGAGCTTCATCTGAAAAGATGATTTTTTTTTGCCAAAATCGGCATCTTCTGGTGTAGGCTACTGCATGGCCAGCCGAGGCAGCCATTTGAATGAAATTATTTTCCATTATTAACCGGAAGCGCTTAGTCATGCAAAATAGTTCGAATATAATAAGATTTTTTTTTCGAAAATCCAAAGGAACTTATGAAACCCCTGGGCAAGATTTTAATACATTTTTTACGTTCCTCTGCACTTCGAGGCATAGGTGTTTATGTCTTTATATGTATTTCAATATATTGTATAATTAGTTGTTAAATATTTAAGCAACTTATGACAATAGAGACAGTATTTCTATTTAGATTTTATAGATTTCAAAGAAGTTTGTCATTCAAAATATTTGTACAACCAACAAATAACAGTTCTAAGTAATTGGGGAAATTTAGTTAAGAATTCCCTCTCCTCAATTATAAAGTAGAGCTGTAGCATATGTTTAATTTTAAGGGACAGCATGTAAGTGTATGGTATTAACATTTTGAATGTATTCAGTTAAACTACATATAAAATGTAAAATTATTTTAAATTGGACATCTTAAAGCAATATTTTCTTTGTTGTTTTTATTATTTGGAAAAACGAATCAAAGGGTTTGTAACTCTATAATGAATTGGTTTAATTTCCTCTCTTTTTGTTCACAAGAATAATAAATTTTGTTTATTTTCTTTAACCCGAGAGACAGAGAGAGAGAGAACAAAATGTAAATTTTCAACTGACTGACTAACCGACGGACTGAATAACAATAATATACACCTACAAGGCTTAAAAAAACACATTTTCAAAAGGCCAAAATAACAAAAGCATCTCCTCAACCTTAACGCTTACATAGCTAACCAGTCATTTGAAAATGAAAACGACCCTGTTCTTGTTCTTCTTTATTTCTAAATAAATATTTGGTTTAAACAAAAAACAAAAAAGAAAATGTTTGCAAAAAAAATTGTTTTACTTTCTTAAGTCTCTGGAGAGCCATAAAATGTAAACGTTGCGCTAAAACGTGGCTTTGCTTTAAAGCACTGCCTTTTAAATACCAAATTATTATCGTTTTTATTATTGTTACTCATACGCCTCGTTGAATTGCTTTTTAATGGCTTTAAAGCGTGGTGTAAGTGACTATTCTGCACCCTATTATAGGCATAAGAAAGAGAAGATTTATGCTATTCTTTAGAGCAGACTAATGTATACAAAGGTTTCAAGTAAAAGTGCTTTTAAAATAAAAAAAAAATAATTCGTTTCTTAATAGAAAAAGGAAATGTTGGTTGGTGGATTAAATGGCTTAAGGCTTACGAGCGTAAAGTAGTGCTATAAGACAAGATAAGTAGTGTTATAAACAGCAATCGAACCTTAGAATCGATGTTAAGTTCAAATTCAATTCAAATCCAATTCGTCAAATAGGACTACAGTAATCCTTCGATTTACGTCGCCTCGATTAACGTTGTTTCGATTTACATCGTCAAATTTTTTGTTCCCTCTAACTTCAATTAACGTCGTCATTCGATTTACGTAGCCTTTTTTTGGAACCCACTGCGACGTAAATAGAGGGATTACTCTAACTTTTTTATGTTCCTTGTTAAAAACATACTACTTTGTAGTATGAGCAATAAGAAATTCGATTGACGTCGTTTCGATTTACGTTGCCTTTTTTAGGAACCGTGGGATTACTGTACCTAATAAGATTCCCTAGATCAGTACATGATATGCGGGACATAATATTCCAGAAACTCTTTTCAACATCGAAAGAAATTATTTGATCGATATTTCCTTCTGAGTACTCATGGTAACTTCAGCAGAAGCTGAAGAAAAGAGAAAGAGGAGGAACCTGTTCTTCACACATACATAATTGATCATTACAGCCTTTTAGTCGGGATTACGACCTAGCTTCTCACACCACTGATGGTGTGTTTGTTAATTTTATACATGAGTCGCAATACCTTGAGTTTAAAGTCGACTCCGAACGACAGATTTTTTGAGAAACTTTCCATGGCAATTGTATTTACTCTCAGAGCTTATGCCAGAAATCTGCTGAGAAGCAGTCGCCGCTGAAATACTTTTTTTCATATTTTCGTTTTGATGTCTGTCCTGGTGTTTGAAGCGAGGCCTTACGTCTAATAAGCCAACACACTACTTACTGGACTACGGCTACTGTTCGTCACCTCTTGGATATGCGCATTATATCGAAGATAACCCATGGACTTCTACATATAAAAGCAAGAAATCTAATAGATGTACAGAGAATAGCAATTGAGGATCTAAACAGCTTCACCAGAAGCTACGGATGATGCCAGTATTAGAGAAATTTAAAGAATGAGGTGTCAGAATAGCTCCTACTTAGTGACAGCCACGTTTTATTTACTTAACAACTATGCCAGAGATATCCTTCAAGAAGAACTCCTCAAATATCCTACGACGGCGGTGAATTATAAAGGCTGCACCTTTAGAAAGTTTACGTCGTCACAGATAGTACAGTCGGTTATAAACCGTTGCCCTCTATCTATCCTGTATGATCTTCAAGTGGTCAATGTTCATTAAGTACATGTCAAGCCTTGAATTTTGCCAAATTTCACTCCAGTCACTCAGTTACCAAAATAATTGAAACGTTTATATTATTTGATATTTTCCCAAGAAATTTATGACATGATCCAGCGATTTCATTGTAGGTAGGAGGAGAAACACTACTGTAATCACGTTAAAAACAGGAGAAAAAGTTCAGAGCTTCAAATTAATACTTTAAACTTTCCATGGCTCAGTCAAAAGCAAAAAGAATCAGGTTTCATTTGCATATTGTTACGAAAATGAAAAATCATACTAGATACTGGTGTTTTGCTTTTACATTGCTTAACATTAAAATTATAAACAAAGGCTACAAAAACAAAACAATGCAGTGAACAAACCTGTTTACAAATTCTCGTACTGCTTGATACAACAACAAACACCAGCATAAAAAAATGATAAACAAGTAAACAAAAAATATACCATGAAAAGTTTCTCAAAAATCTGTCGTTCGGAGTCGACTTTAAACTTTAGGTCCCACCACTCATGTATAAAATTAACACACACAACACAAGTGGTGTGAGAAACTAGGTCGTAATCCTGACTGAAGGGTTGCAATGACCAATTATGTATGTATGTATGTAAGTATATACCAACAACACTACAATAATAAACGTAAACAACGATGTTTACATTTATAGAGATTTATGAAGGTGAAGTTAAGAACGTTCGCCTTCAAGAACATTCATCAGACTGTTTACTTTGTCATACAAAAGGCAAAGCAAAGCAGACAATGGAGTTAGTGAAGATCAGTCAGACGCGGTGTGTTTGAAGAGATTAATCGTGGTTTGAAGATCTCCGTTACAAAGATCTGTCGAATAATTGCCTAGTAATTGTTATTGTTTATGCAAAGGGTATAAACAGAGCAATAACAAAGAAGAGCAATTGTTGTTGTTTACATCAAGTTGTGAACAGTGCCACACAGAATTGTGCAAATAATAAAGAATTTTAATTAAAACTCAACACAAATTTATTTTTATTTTATTTGCAATCTACGAGCAAGACTAGTTAAAAATATATAAAGGGTCCGTCAAATAACTTTGTTTTTTTGAAAATGCTTTAAAAAAAAACTACTGAATATTTTCTCAAATTTCTTTTTTTATTTGAAAGTACAATCCTTACCGTTAATAATGGAAAATAATTTCATTCAAATGGCTGCCTGGGCTGGCCATGCAGTAGGCTACACGATCGGTCCAATTTTTAAGCACATTATCGATTGTGTGCAGCTGTATTTCACCAATGGCTTTACGATTATTGTCCTTTAAAGCGTCAATTGTCTCTGGCTTGTCGGCGTAACATTTATCTTTGACGGTACCCCACAAATAATAGTCCAACGGTGTCAAATCGCAGTTCCGAGGTAGCCAAACGACGTCAGCTCTGCGGCTGATAATGCGATCTTCAAAAACAGGGCGCAAAACATCGAGTGTAGCTTCGGCTGTGTGGCACGTAGCGCCGTCCTGTTGAAACCAAATGTTGCCAATATCCGACTCTACAATTTTTATGAACAAAAATTTGTTTAACATGGCCCGATAACGATCGCCATTGACTGTAACGGCCACTCCTTGCTCATTTTCGAAGAAAAATTGCCCAATTATGCCTCTGGACCAAAATCCGCATCAAACAGTGACTCGTTTTGGATGCGTCGGCTTTTCAATGTATGCGTGCGGGTTTTCTGTGCCCCAAATGCGACAATTTTGCTTGTTTATATACCCGCCAAGATCAAAATGAGCTTCATCTGAAAAGATGATTTTTTTGCCAAAATCGGCATCTTGTGGTGTAGGCTACTGCATGGCCAGCCGAGGCAGCCATTTGAATGAAATTATTTTCCATTATTAACCGGAAGGATTGTACTTTCAAATAAAAAAAGAAATTTGAGAAAATATTCAGTAGTTTTTGTTTTTAAAGCATTTTTTAAAAAACAAAGTTATTTGGCGGACCCTTTAGAATGAAGTGCACATACATTGTCTACCATTCCTACCTAACTTAATCTCACCTAAAAAGAAACAGAAAAATTTATTTCATACTTAAAAACTTAAATCACAATTTTTAGGATTTTCTGCGCATAATTTTTGTGCTTTTCCTTTTGACTTTATCGATATCCAGCTTAAATCCTCTTTATTGACCCGCCTAACCCAAATTGTTAAAACATAAAGTCTGCCGCATCCAATTGTAATGCAACGAACACTGATTTCTCGAAAAAAGGTTCACTTATTTCATATTTGTTACGCTTCATATTTTTGTGCCTATTATCCTTGCTGTTGTTATTGTTGTTGTTACTTCTTTATGGCTTTAACCATTAACTCATTTAACATGGGCTACGTCTCGTGTACATACCCATCCAAAATGCAATTTTAGAATTGTTCATAACGCATGATTTAATGATAATGCAATTTGTACAAATGCGGTCAATGTTTTCTAATTGTGGGGAGGGCGGTACTGTCCCCCAAATAAATCCGTAATTTAAAAATGCCTAAAGGGTGAAAGAAGGCGCGATTATTCATTTGTTGATGCACAAAACAAAAAAAAATAGAATGGTAGACAATTAAATGCTTCAGCCATGTTTAGCCATGTTTGCTATTGAAATAAAACTTTCGAATTTATTTTGTAATGAGAGAAGAGGTTAAAAATTGCCCACACACAAAAACCAAAATGAGAAAAATCCTAGCTAAAACCCAATTACCAATTGTTATAAAATACCTGAACAGAAACAATACCGTATATAAAGGGTATTTTTTATAGAGGTATAGAATTTTAAGTTGCAATAAAACAACGATGGATTATTCGATTGACATGAATTTTATTTATCCGAAAGATAATCTTGTGGCATTACATTTTAAATATGATTTCTGGCATATGACCGCTGGCGCGGATGTAGTCCAATCTGGACGTCCAATTTTCGATGACTTTTTCCAACATTTGTGGCGGTATATCGGCAATAATACGGCGAATGTTGTCTTCCAAATGGTCAAGCGTTTGTGGCTTTACCGCATAGACCAATGACTTTACATAGCCCCACAGAAAGTAGTCTAGCGGTGTTAAATCACAAGATCTTGGAGGCCAATTCACAGGTCCAAAACGTGAAATTAGGCGGTCACCAAACGTGTCTTTCAATAAATCTATTGTGGCACGAGCTGTGTGACATGTTGCGCCGTCTTGTTGAAACCACATCTCCTGGACATCATGGTTATTCAATTCAGGAATGAAAAAGTTTGTAATCATGGCTCTATACCGATCACCATTGACTGTAACGTTCTGGCCACCATCGTTTTTGAAAAAGTACGGTCCAATGATTCCACCAGCCCATAAAGCGCACCAAACAGTCAGTTTTTCTGGATGTAACGGTGTTTCCACATACACTTGAGGATTACCTTCACTCCAAATGTGGCAGTTTTGTTTGTTGACGTAGCCATTCAACCAGAAGTGCGCTTCATCGCTAAACAAAATTCGCTTATGAAAATCGGGAACAACGGTAATCTCGTTTTGGGCCCATTCGACGAATCTACGCCTTACTTGATGATCGTTTGGCTTCAATTCTTGCACGAGTTGTATTTTGTAAGCACGCAAACCAAGATCCTTCCACAAAATCTTCCATAAAGTGGGTGGACACAGATCCAATCCCTGTGCTCGATGGCGGATGGACTCATTCGGGTCTTCCGCAATGCTACGCTCTACAGCAGCAATAGCTTCTTCTGTACGTACCGTACAGCGTCTCTGGGGATGCGAGTTATCAATAAGAGTAAACGTGGTGCAAAAACGTTCCATGGTTAATCGAATTAAGTGCTCTGATGGACGATTTTGTCGACGATAAAATGGACGTAGTGCGCGATACGTTGTTCAGGCGTCAGTCTATTCATGATGAATTGCCAAACCAAACTGAGAATAAATCACTTGACAGCTGTTAAATCGGTCGCCATCTTGAAAAGTAATGCCAACTTAAAGTTCTATACCTCTATAAAAAACACCCTTTATTTTACAGAAAAATACACGTGAAACTAACAAAAATCTATCTTTCCCAGGAATTATGCCTGTAAACAGTCTATGAATTGAATATTAAAGGTATTCACTGTTTACAATAGGTATGTATGTATGTATGCAGCAGCATTTTAAAACCACAATGATGCGATTTGTAATTAACCAGACGTAAAAGCGGTAAAATGTTTACCATTGAGCGGGTTGTTTAACATTTTAACGCTGTGTCTACTCCCCTTTCTGTTTTACGTTTAATACTGATACGCTTACTGATGCAGTTGTTGTCCACCAATTGCTTTCCTAATTCTGTCCAATAAACTCTCACTTATTTATGTTGGACTTGTAAATGTATTTGTTAAGACCCATGTTTTATCCCCTTTCCCTGTCGCTCTCTCTTCCTCTCTCTCTCTTTGTATTTAGGCACTAATGCTTGTAATTACTTCAACAAATAGTTGTAATGACTACCAAAACAAAAGTGCGAAAATGCAATGATTTTCGAACGACGAGGGTCGATACAGAATTACCTTATAACAATGTCTTTAAAACGGTAGATTTAAAACGATTTTAATTTCTGAAATACTCCACATTAAAGCCAATATGTATCAATTTAAGACCATAAATCTGCATAGAGTATCCCCCTAATACGTAATCCTTCGATTTACGTCGCCTCGATTAACGTTGTTTCGATTTACGTCGTCAAATTTTTTGTTCCCTTTAACTTCAATTTGCGTCGTCATTCGATTTAGGTCGCCTTTTTTTTGGAACCAACTGCGACGTTAATCGAGGGGTTAGTGTAACTTTTTTAAATTCCTTTATTAAAAACATACTACCTTGTAGCATGAGCAATATGGAATTCGATTTACGTCACGTCGATTTACGTCGCCTTTTTTTGGAACCAACGCAACGTAAATCGAGGGATTACTGTATCTCAACCAATATTATTGCCATGAAAAATTTCAGGATGATGCTCGCTGTTAGTAAGGATAACTTTCTGGCTAGTTCTTGAATCGAATCCAGTTGTTGGTGTTGTAACAGCTCTGCTGCTGTCCCCCGCCAGTGTCTCCCTGTCGGATATTAAGA
Source organism: Sarcophaga subvicina (assembly GCA_936449025.2). Classification (NCBI taxonomy): domain Eukaryota; kingdom Metazoa; phylum Arthropoda; class Insecta; order Diptera; family Sarcophagidae; genus Sarcophaga; species Sarcophaga subvicina. The sequence goes on along the minus strand of OW388084.2, from coordinate 110,014,528 downwards.
AAATGTAAGTTTTATATGTTCATTGTATGCCTATGTGATTCTGGAAGAGATGATATGGATTAAGAGATGATATTATAAGGAGTGTATGTTGGTGCACGTCGTTAAGTAATTGGTAGCCCTAGGAAGTCCGCTAATTGTCTTGGATTCAGCCACTACTAGTCGAAGGGTCGTTTTTTTAGCAGGTCAACCAAAGGGGTGTGCCGTGTTGTGTGGTTCTTGGTTGCATGATGGGCAGTGATCCAGGTTACCTGAAATAATCCTCGCCCTGTAGCTATTCAGGATATTCGCCCAGCCTGATCACAGCTGGGCAAGGACGGTTCTAGTTACCCTGCTGCGGTTATTGATTTAGAATCCTGTTGTGGCTGAGTTCGCCCATTGCTCTCGTAACTGTCGATTGGTGTAAGGAGCGTTGCACTTACTTTACTGACTGCAGGTCCACTTACTTACTTACTTAATTGGCCATAACAACCCGTTTAACGGATTTCAACCTGCCGCAACACATCCTTCCAGGCGCCTCTGCTTCGTGTGCGCCTACGCCAGTTGGCTCACACCAATCGATGACAGGGCTTCCTTACAACGCAAACAAGGTCATACTCTTAGCCGACTTCCGCAGACTCCCTCATCAAATACCCGTCTCGCCGGAGCATCCTCCCACCATTCGAACGACATGGCCGAGCCAGCGCAGCCGCTAGATATTAATACGCTGTACAACGTCTATGTCGTTGAGGAGCTCATACAGCTCACTGTTGTATCGTATACGGAAATCATAGCCAACTCACACTGGACTGAAGAACTTGCGTAGTACTTTTCTCTCAAACACTCTCAAGGCCGCTGTATTTGTACTTAATGGGGTGCATGCCTCTGCGCCATAAGGAAGCACGGGTAGGATGAGTGTCTTGTAAAGTGTTAGTTTTGTCGCACGAGAGAGGTCTCTGCTACTTGATTGCCTATTGAGACCATAGTAGCACCTGTTGGCAAGAGTGATCCTACGCTTGAACTCCAGACTGCCATCATATTTGGTGGTAAAGGCGGAGCCAAGATAGATGAATTCCTTGACCGTATCAAAAGTATAGTTATCGACCGTAATCTGAGTATCAATACGCCCCGTAGAGGTCCACTGCTGTTAGTATAAGGTGCAAGATGTCCGTTTTGAAACGTCTAAAGCCTTGTCTTATGCGGCGAGGAGTTGGATCGTCCATGATTATGTGGTGGTTGGGATGGGAGGGTAAATAGCAGGCCACGAGATATTGTTTCGTCAAGAGTTCGTTGTGATGTCTCACTGACAGTATTTGGGATTCTTCATGCAGATGACACATTCCGTCGCGGTACGTAATGCGTCTAATCCAGTTGTTTCCTTCTGGTTCCGAGTATGTGTTCTAATGATTAATTCCTCTTATCATGGAGTCCACATATTTGTGATACCCATTCTGAAAAAAATTTTATTTAAGGGTTCATTGGAGAAAGTGCTCCAAGTTGCTCCTGAATAGTCTAACACATGATCCGTCTTTGCCATAGTTGCCATATTATTTAATTTTATTTTTGTTCAAAATCCCACCTCGTATTTAAATCCTGGCCTGCAACCAGCAGCAGTGAAAATATTTTATGCTGCTCTTTAAAATTCGTATTATTAGCCTATTTAAGGTATGCTTAGCTTAAAATTTAGTTCACTTAACATGGGATACACGGTTGTAACTGTTATTGTTGCTGTTGTTGTTGTCACTAGCAATGCTTTTGTATAGTGTATGTGGCCCTCAATTAATTTTCTTGTCTGAAAATAATGTGAGAGTAGCCTTGCTAAAGGCTTTTAATGTATGGCCAGAATAGTCAGGATAATTGTAATTTTTTTTGCTTAAAAACAGTTCTCTTCTCTGCCGCCTCCTTTGGAAATGTGCAGGGACAACATGAATTTAAAATCATTACAGAAAAGAAAAACAACAACAACAGCAGCAGAATATTTACACCTGGCTTTCACTACGCTTACATACGCTACCCTCTCACTACATTCGCTTGCATTCTTTTCGCCTATGAAGTCATGGATGGCGTTAAGCACACTCACTCACACACACATACACTGACTACTACTGACAATCATTAAGCCTAAGGTAATGACAATTCAACAGCAACAATTGCAACAGCAGCACCAGCAATTGTCCTTGTATGTTACAAAATATGTTGCAAGTTTTTGTGTCTGCATGCCGCACATTAATTTTAAAGTCTTGTATTCTGTTTTTTCTTCTCTCTTTCTTTATTGTTGTTGTTGCTGTAGTTGTTGTTGTTATTGTTGCCACGATTACATTATTAATGTTGAAAGAGTTTAAGGTCAGCGAAAAAAGAAAAATTAAATCGTAATTGTTACCCCAGCGAAGATGACAATACAACGAATGTAAGGGGTTTAAATAAATAAATTTAATGAGAGTGTCCACCTTTTCAAAGGATAATCGTATCGTAATGCCAATGTAGTCATCAATAGGTGGATGGAAACATTAAAATTAAATGAATAGCAGAAGAAATGTTAGCGTACGGAACGAAACGTAACAACTGGCAGTTTCAACTATCAGAAGGAAACGTAAGTGTAACTATATCGCTTATATTCTACGCAGATCACCAAATAGACTGCAGGGTGACAAGGCAATAAACTGATAGGAAAGAGTATTTCAAGAAAAGGCCAAGCATGCCGTAATCATTTATGGCCTATGAAGCTATTAATTGAGCAGGCAGAACGAATTTGAAAACGAGTCATATGCAGTTGGATAAAATTCAGGTATGACCAGGGCAATGAGAACTTCTCCTATAGCGGCACTGGAGGCGCTGTTGAATTTAATCGCTTTGGACACAGTAGTAAGACCTAGAGTCGCGACACTATGCTCAATATAAAGGCAAACGAGATTAACACGGGATGACACTGCTAATAGCTCATTAAACGGAGCCAAAATCTGTATTTCTTGGAATTTATGGTGATTAGAGGGATTTGTCGAAGTCGCCGTGGTCTAGTAGGTAGTATGTTGGGTTATTAGACGAAAAGCCAGGGTTCGAGCCCCAGGCCAGACATCAAAATAAAATAGGAAAAGTATTTCTTCGGCGACTTCCTCTTAGCAGATTTCTGGCAAAAACTCTGAGAGTAAATAAAATTGTCATGGAAAGTTTCTCAAAAATTTGTCGTTCGGAGTCGACTTTAAACTGTAGGTCCCGCCACTCATGTGTAAAATTAACACACAACATAAGAGAAACTAGGTCGTAATCCTGACTGAAGGTTGTAATGATCAAACGCAAATAGTGGCCAGGAGCAAGGATGTTTGATCCCAGAGTAAAATATTGTTACGTTTTTACCTTCTAAAAACGTTTAAAATATTAGCTCGTAGATTGCAAATAAAATAAAAATAAATTTGTGCTTAATTTTAATAAAAATTCTTTATTATTCGCACAATTCTGTGTGCCACTGTTCACAACTTGATGTAAACAACAACAATTGCTTTTCTTTGTTGTTCCTCTGTTTATACCCTTTGCATAAACAATAACAATTACCAGACAATCGTTCGACAGATCTTTGTAACGGAGATCTTCAAACACACCGCGTCTTCACACAAGATTGACTGAACTTCACTAACTCAGTCACCTGCTTTGCCTTGCCTTTTATATGGCAACGTAAACAATCTGATGAAAGTTATTGAAGGCGAATATTCATGACTTCGCCTTCTCGAATTCTCTATAAATGTAAGCATCGTTGTTTACATTTATTCTTGTAGTGTTGTTGTTGTATTTTTGTTTACTTGCTTACCATTTTTCATATGCTGGTGTTTGTTGTTGTATTTTTGTTTACTTGTTTACCATTTTTTATGCTGGTGTTTATTGTTATATTAAGCAGTACAATAATTTGTAAACAGGTTTAATTACTGCATTGTTTTGTTTTTGTAGCTTTTGTTTATAATTTTAATGTTAAGCGAAGAAAAAGCCTGTATCTTGATTTTTTATTTTAGTAACAATATTAAGGACTCATGAGGAAACTCGCGGATATTTTCCAAGCTCAATAAACACTTGTTCAGGACAGAAAACTTTTCAAACCCAATATTTAGATTCTGTGCCTAGAAAAACGAATCACCAGAACGCTGTATATCATAATTGCACCTCAGAAGGATACATCTGGGTGTGAAGTTATACTTACTGACACCAAACAACACTCTTGAAGGTTTCCAGGGGAATAGGATTAGAGGAGACATTTTAGGGATACTCTATATAAATTAATGGCAGTAGAGAAAATCGCATAGTTGCAATACCGTCTCCACACGGCAATAATAGCCTATCAAATGGCATCGAAATTGAAGCCCTGATCAAGAGGGCTGAATTATGAATTATGAACCATGCAAACATTTCCTTTATATCCAATAAAATTCTTTTTAATAAATTTTAATTTTTATTCTTCTTATGTTGCTTCCTAACAATCCTTTTCGTCCATCTTCCTGTAATTTTCTCTCCTATTTTCAAGGATTTAAGATATTATTTACATATTATTTCTTAACACCATAATAAATACAAAACAAAATAAAGAAATTCCTTTTAAACAGGCAGACAGCTATACAGACAGACAAACAGACATTCAATCTCCATACAAAATACAAAAAACAGGAAAAAAAACAATTTTTTTTAAATCTTTTTTAAACTCAACAATTGCCGGATTTCTTTGGGAAGAACGTTGATGATGAACAGCATCCAGAAAACAACAACAACAAGAAAAAACAACAAGAACTCAAGATTATGCCTGCCGGTTGTTTTTGGGGGATTTCAAGATTTTTACTGCACTTTATGAGATTAAAAACAAAAAGGAAAAACCCAATAGAAATCAGAATGAGTAAGAGAACAAGAATAAGAAAATCTTCAAAATTTAAGTATGAAAATAACAAGGACATTGAAGAAAAAAGAAATAACGAAAGAAATGAATCATGGAATGATGATGGAATGATGAAATGACTGAAGAAAAACTATTTTGTTTTTATTATTTATGAAAAAATAAAGAAAAAAAGAAAGAAAATTAAGAAAATTCCTATAAACAACAAAGTTTAGAGGAAAATAAAGACAAGAAACTCAACTATTCCACTCAAGGCTGCCAGTGAGTCAACGACGTTATTATTTAAATTATGATTCAAGTTACAGGCAAGCTAACTAGCATAGACAACCTTATGAAAGGCTCTTAATTTTTAGACAATTTTTTTCAGTTTCTTATTAAATTTATTGTACGGCTTTTGTAAATCTTTTTTATTACAATTTAAAGCCTTAAAGTAGGCTTTACTTACCATATGATAAAAAGCTACATTATATAATTAAATTATAATTAAAAGAGTACTTATCTTTGTGTGCCTCTCCGCCTGTTTTTATGCTAAGCATTCTTCATATGACTTTAGCCCATAATGAATGCCATGATGTAGCCCTATACACTGGCATAGTAGAAATAAAATAAAGGAAATAACAAAATGTAATAGAGATGCTGTAGTAAATGTTAAGAATTCAAAAAAAAGCAAATTAAGATACTTTGGAGCGGCAGTATTCATCCAAATGCAAGGAAATTGGATACTTCCATACGAGATGAAACCGAGAGACCTTAAAACACTATTTTACATAACCAGAATGTTGCTCTAAAGCCATAAAAACAAACTAAAAAGAACAACAGATCTCTTATAATGATGTGAAGGATAATGCTCGGTTACAAAACCTATTAAAAACTTCACGAAAAGGCCACACTTTTGTTTCTAATCATTAGTAACGATGAACAATAGATCGCTAGAAAACAAAAGCTACAAAAACAAAAATAATCAACTTGTTTACAAATTATCGCACTGCGTAATACAACAACAAACATCAGCATAAAAAAATTATAAACAAGTAAACAAAAATGCAACAACAAATACTACAAGAATAAATGTAAACAAAATACACAAACAACAATAATGAAACAACGATGTTTTCCTTTATAGAGATCTCGAGAAGACGAAGCCACAAACGTTCGCCTTCAAGAACATTCATCAGACGGTTTACTTTTCCGTATAAAAGGCAAGGCAAAGCAGGCGACTGAGTTAGTAAAAGTTCAGTCAGTCTTGTGTGAAGACGCGGAGTGTTTGAAGAAGGTAATCGTGGTTTAATCTGTCGAACAATTATGTAGTAATTGTTATTGTTTATGCAAAGGGTGTAAACAGAGGAATAACAAAGAAAAGCAATTGTTGTTGGTTACATCAAGTTGTGAACAGTGGCACACAGAATTGTGCGAATAATAAAGAATTTTAATTAAAACTAAACACAAATTAATTTTTATTTCATTTTTAAACTACGAGCTCATATTTTAAACGTGTTTAAAAGGTAAAAACTTAACAATATTCTTATCCTCCTATGAACTTAAAAATTTAGAGATTCTTCAATGCCACACGACATGCCGGAAATATCGAACACTGGATAGTTAAAAAGTTTCCAAAAAAAATTCCAGATAGGTGCTATGTGGGTCTTGTGGAGAAGTGGTACCTATAAGCCATTAACCACCTACAAAATCATATTTTCTTGCCTGTCTGCCTACCACTTCTGCAACTCTTCTTCATATGTTTTGTTTGCTTAAATAATAATATTGTTTTTGCATTTATGTTTTTGTGTATATTTTTTTATGTTGCCATACTTATCTCTTCTTTAGCCGACTCCAACTTTGATTCACTTACAAAACGGATGGATGTTCACAGCAAAAAAAAAGAACCACACCAACAATAACAAACAATATCTTCCTGTAGAACATAAAATAGCAAAAACAACAGAAAAAAACTAAAAGGTCCTTGTGTTTTTCTAACCGAAACTCATGAAGCTAAGGACTCATATACATTTTATTATTTTTTTTTTTTAATCTAGTCAGAGCGTTTTTTTTTCCTGTTTTGTTTTTCCGAAACCGACTTCCTTTGCTGCTGACTTATACTCTCATGCAAAATGAGCACAAGTTAAGCAGCAGCAGTGTATAGAAGAGTACAGAGTATACAGAGTGTAGTAATAATATAAACAGTAATGCATGAAACTCTTTTTCTATGAGAAGGAAAATAAAAAATATTTCAAAAAGAATATATATATACATGTGTACTGTGTGTGTGTTTATATGCACACTCAACTTTTCTATTATAAACGAGTGTTTGTGTGCATGTGCATGTGTGTAACTCCTAAAACCAAACAACCTCAATGGGGCTTTAGCTGCACTTAATCTATATGCAAATTAGTAGAAATTACATATGGGAACTGCACTTCCGTTATATACATACAAACACACATATATATACATACACTCACTCACTCATACATTTATACACAGAGACAACTTTGTTGTGGCGGATGTGTGGTAAACCAACATGAAGAGACACATACTTCCATAGAAAAATTAATCCACAAGCCACCACCGAAAATAAAAATGCACACAGTTACACTCCTTTAACCACCATCTCTAACAGCTCAATAAGTCTCTACAGCTACTAAACATTAACAGCACCACCTCGACCACCACCACCACCACCATTACTTTAAGTCCGCCTTTAAAGCTGTATACACAGCCATGAGTATACAGGCAATCGTATACAAGGCAGTTGACGAAATTCATTACAAACAGCCAGCGAAACCTTTAAACCAGCTGAAGGAGATGTGTGAACGAGAACGAGCGAATGAGCGTATGAGTAGTAGAGATGTGTTTGCATCTCATCTTATGGTTGATAATGACGCCAAACAATAATCGAAGAGAAGTTTGACAATGGCTGCGGATAATGCTTTTATAGTCAAATATATATTGTAAGTGCCTGGATGCTTAACTATTACAGGGTAAGCCACTGGGAGTAATTAAATTTGAAATTGAAAAAATAATCTGTGGTTGACAAATGTATTATTACGAAAATTAAAAATCTAAATACTGGTGTTTTGCTTTTACATCGCTTAACATTAAAATTATAAACAAAAACTACAAAAACAAAACAATGCAGTAAACAAACCTGTTTACAAATTATCCTATTGCTTAATATAACAACAAACACCAGCATAAAATATGGTAAACAAGAATACACAAACAAACATATAATAATAAATGTAAACAACGATGTTTACATTTATAAAGATTTCAAACAACGATGTTTACATTTATAGAGATTTCGAGAAGGCTAAGTCGTGAACATTTGCCTTCAAGAACGTTCATCTGACTATTTACCCTGCCATATAAAAAGGCAAAGCAAAGCAGGTGAGTGAGTTAGTGAAGCTCAGTCAGCCTTGTATGAAGACGCGGTGTGCTTGAAGAGAGGAATCGTGGTTTGAAGATCTCCGTTACAAAGATCTGTCGAATAATTGCCTAGTGTTTGTTATTGTTTATGCAAAAGGTATAAACAGAGGAATAACCAAGAAAAGCAATTGTTGTTGTTTACATCAAGTTATAAACAGTGGCACACAGAATTGTGCAAATAATAAAGAATTTTAATTAAAACTAAACACAAATTTATTTTTATATTATTTGCCACCTACGAGCTCATATTTTAAACGTTTTTAAAAGCAAAAACGTAACAGTATGATAAATCTTCACATCATATATTTAATAACTAACGACCTTGTCAGACCATCAGTTTTGATATCAATAAATGGGTAACCCTATACATGGATACATGGATGCACGATAATTTAAATACGATTAAGATTTTGAAGTTCTTTCTTATTATTTCGCAAAAACTCTTTGAGGATCAGTGCCAGTATATCCGATCTTTGCAGTTTTCCAAAAACAGGGATTTATCGGGGATTTTTGTTATAAAACCGAAATCTAAAGTCGGTGCAAATATTGCGTATTAAACAGAGAGATTCTAATTAACTATGCCTCCATGCTTCCACCCTCTTTATTTATAGTTTATTCTCGTTCTCGTGTTCACAATACCTTAATAATTAAAAGTGGGTCGAATTTATTGCTGCCGTATTAAGGGTTAAACTTCTGCATATTTTTTCAAAACATTATTCTCCTGCCTCTTTTTGTATGTACTCTCCTTAAGCTTTAAAACTACAATCTAAATTAAGTGCGTCGTATTCATGATAATGTGTTTCCCCTACTGTCAAGAAAGAGTAAAAAAAAACTCTCAGGAAAAACTGCTGCCATCAGCAACAACAACAACAACAGTGGGGAGGCTTAAAAATTTAAAATAAAATTTTTCATAGTTTCCTTGTGTTTCGTTAAAAGTATTCCTTCCATTTGTAACAGTGATCCAGTAACACTTACAAAATTCAAAGTTGCTCCTTTACGCTAGGCAACATTTTCTACAACAGCCTGTAAGTATACTATACTTATTTACAGTTAAATGTTAAAAATTCGAGATCCAAACTGTTGTCGTGTTGTTACTTACTTGCCATACAAGCAAAAGCAAAAACTCTAGGCTGACAAAAGTCTCAACTCGACTCGTCTTCGAAGAGTGTAAATGTAATCGCCGGGGAACCATAAACTACAACAACGACAACGACAACAACGGTAATGTCAACCTCGTTGTCGTCATTTTGGATTAAAATTGTAAAAAAATTTCTCCACTTTTTTCTTGTTGTTGTTCCTTCTGTTGTTCTTTTAATTTTTCTTCTGTTGTTGGTGTTATTGTTGTTTTTATTCTTAAGTTTTACTCTTGATGTATGTTGTCGTCATTTATTGCTCAACTCAGAATTTAGTTTCATTGTTCAACAATCAACAACAACAACAACAGCTGCAGCAGCAGAAACAGCAGCATCAACATACTAAGTTGATGCCTGCCTTGCTGTGCCTTCTGCCTTTAAAACTCATGCAAATTTTTTAAGAATTTATCTGGGGTATGGGAATTGCGAAAGATGTTGGGGGTGGTGGCAGGGGGGGGCGTAATGGTTTGAAAATTTGTGGTGGGTGGTCTTGTGTTTGTTAAGCAGCAGTAACGGAATTTCTTGAAGATGTAAACAAATGCAGTTGACAGCTGATGTTTAAATTTAATTTTCATCTTTATTGGTGACATTTTCTTCTTCTTCTTCTTCTGCTTCTTACTTTTTAGGTCGTCTGTCTACATCTTCTTGTTTTTCTTGGTCTTTGTTTTCCAGTTGAAATGACGAAATATTTAAAACTTTCCTTTTTTTCCTTTTATTTTGTTTCTGTAAATGACAGTTTGAAACTGAAAATGACAGAATTTATAAAAATATTACACTGTGTTACAAAAAGAAAAACCAAAAAAACGTATGATGGTATGCGGCATTCATTGTTGTGCCAACAATATGCTTGAAAAATGTGCAACAATATGCGATCGAGACCGTGGATACGATGCTGTAAGTGATCCCAATCGACTTGCTTATCCGTGCTACATCGTTTTCTAGTTCAGTGAAACTAAAAGAGAAAAGCCTTTTAAAGAAGAATTAGTTGATATCGCATATTATATTTGGAATGACTAGTGTTGTAATAGGAAATATTCCCATTGTTGTGATTGCAGGGGGAAGGAATCCATTATGTCATACCGTAGCTCAAGAAATTTTAGAAGAACGGTCGTACAGCCACCTAGCTCAGCTTATAAAGGGTGTTTTTTATAGAGGTATATAACTTTAAGTTGCAATAAAACAACGATGGATTATTCGATTGACATGAATTTTATTTATCCGAAAGATAATCTTGTGGAATTACATTTTAAATATGATTTCTGGCATATGACCGCCACGGCTGGCGCGGATGTAGTCCAATCTGGACGTCCAATTGACTTTTTCCAACATTTGTGGCCGTATATCGGCAATAATACGGCGAATGTTGTCTTCCAAATGGTCAAGCGTTTGTGGCTTTACCGCATAGACCAATGACTTTACATAGCCCCACAGAAAGTAGTGTAGCGGTGTTAAATCACAAGATCTTGGAGGCCAATTCACAGGTCCAAAACGTAAAATTAGGCGGTCACCAAACGTGTCTTTCAATAAATCTATTGTGGCACGAGCTGTGTGACATGTTGCGCCGTCTTGTTGAAACAACATCTTCTGGACATCATGGTTATTCAATTCAGGAATGAAAAAGGTTAGTAATCATGACTCTATACCGATCACCATTGACTGTAACGTTCTGGCCACCATCGTGTTTGAAAAAGTACGGACCAATGATTCCACCAGCCCATAAAGCGCACCAAACAGTCAGGGTTTCTGGATGTAACGGTGTTTCCACATACACTTGAGGATTACCTTCACTCCAAATGCGGCAGTTTTGTTTGTTGACGTAGCCATTCAACCAGAAGTGCGCTTCATCGCTAAACAAAATTCGCTTATGAAAATCGGGAAATTTTCGAAATAAAATTGCACTATTTGCAAGCGTTGTTCAGGCGTGAGTCTATTCATGATGAATTGCCAAACCAAACTGAGAATAAATCACTTGACAGCTGTTAAATCGGTCGCCATCTTGAAAAGTAATGCCAACTTAAAGTTCTATACCTCTATAAAAAACACCGTTTACATGCTACGGCGTAAAAACAGAGAAAACTTAACAACTCAGTGAAAAAGCTGTTTAAGAAGAAGTAGTTGATATCTCATATTATATTGGGATTGTTGTTGTGATTGCAGGGGAAGGAATCCATGATGTCATACCATAGCTCAGGAAATTTTAGAGATGCTCTGAATATTTAGTAAGACCAGAACGGTCCACCTAAACCACCTAGCTTAGCTTATATTGCATCGCTTCATCAACTACTGTAGGATTTTGCCAATCATAGATTTGATTCCCATTAGGTGTTCCCAAAAAGTGTGTATTTTCATTCAGATGTGAAGGACATTTGATGAGAAGTCATAGCCAAACGATAAAGAATGCGGCCAGATTGTAGTTGCGGTTCCATTTACTGCTAAAACAACATGAAAATGTCATAACTAACGACAAACAGTAATTTTATAAAACATTATATTCACAACAAACTCTTCGAATCTTTTTAAAAAAACCTTCCCTCATTTCTGGCGTAATTAAAAACGGAATTAAAACCATGATTTTAAACTCCTGATTGAAACTGCATTATTTTTCCATTTTTTCTTTTTTTTAATTATTCCCTGCAGCATTTAGTGGGTGTAAATAGCGTTGCCAGCCAATGAACCATTGAATTGCATGAGTCTGTCAACCAAAACAACCAAGGCATTGTGGAAATAATTATGCGGCGGATTTTTACCACTTGTTGTGCTTGCGTTGCGAAAATATGCTGTTGCCAGCGTATGCAACAATAATTTAAATAGTCTGCACAAATCGTTAACATTTCACGCAAAATATATTAAAAATAACACATGCACACATACACGCAGACACCACAGACACACACACACGCAACTGTACTCATACTCGGTGGGATTTAACACGTCTGTGTTAACGCAAGTATATGAGCATTTGTAAGTAATAAATGCTTGACATTAAAATGGTTGACACAATCACAAAAAAAAAACAACACATACGTTACAAACAACAACAACTATGAAAAGCAGGTTCATAAAATCAGATTTAAGGTTATAATAACTGTTTCAAAATACATATTTTGTAATATAAATTGGCCAACAACAACAACAACACTTACAGTTACAGTTACCGTTACCGTTAGATTTTAATTTTTTTTTCTAGTTTTGTATTGTATTTTGCACATGTTACACGTTTTATGTTGTGTATGATGATTGTGTGTGTAATTATCTACTAAATGGTTATGATCACTAATAACTATTACTACCGCAATATTAACACATCTACACCTACATATATATGCACACTAATACTTCTACACACATACAAATTAATAACAATACAAATGGATATTGAAAGAAAGAAAAAACAGAGGAGCATAGAAAACAATATTCCTGTACAAAAAACCACAAATATAGTCAGTTATACGGACATGTTTTTATTGTTATTATTGGTGGGTAAACAGGGATGCAATCATTGGTGTGACCAGCTGCGGAAATAAACGCATGTTGGCCTACATTTATTGGCATCATAGCTATTACGGATTATGTTTATAATCTTTCGTAATCGAAAAGACTGCATTCAGCATACTGTTATATTCGATTCATAACTCCAAAATAAGCCGCAAATTCATTCATATTGTTACGAAAATGAAAAACCAAGTTACTGGTGTTTTGCTTTTACATTGCTTAACATTAAAATTATAAACAAAAGCTACAAAAACAAAACAATGCAGTAAACAAACCTGTTTACAAATTATCGTACTGCTTAATATAACAACAAACACCAGCATAAAAAATGGTAAACAAGTAAACAAAAATCCACAAACAGCACTACAAAAATAAACGTAAACAATGATATTTACATTCATAGAGATTTCGAGAAGGCAAATTCATGAACATTCGCCTTCAAGAACATTCATCTGACAGTTTACGATGCCAAATAAAGGGTAAGGCAAAGTAGGCGACTAAGTTAGTAAAGTTCAGTGAGTCTTGTGTGAAGACGCGATGCGTTTGAAGAGAGTAATAGTGATTTGAAGGTCTTCGTTACAAACATCTGTCAAATAATTGCCTAGTAATTGTTATTGTTTATGCAAAGGTTATAAACAGAGGAATAATAAAGAAAAGCGATTGTTGTTGTTTACATCAAGTTGTGAACAGTAGCACACAGAATTGTGCAAATAATAAAGAATTTTAATTAAAATTAAGCACAAATTTATTTGTATTTTATTTGCAATCTACCAGGTCATATTTTAAACGTTTTTTAAAGTTAAAAACGTAACAATATTATTAATGCACTATGGGTTCTCGTAATGGATTATTCATGACGTCAGTTATACAAGCCCCTACCACATCTAGAAAACAACCTCACCAGATATTATCATCGGGAATAAGCTAATTAGGTCCTTTACACATACGATTCGCGCTTAAATATTTGGGCGTCAACGTATCCTCAGAACCTGTTCACATTAAAGACATCAGATCAGCTAATAGTATTGAAATGAGTAGATAGAGCTGTAGTCGCCGTAGTCTAGTGTCTTGGCTTATTAGACATAAAGCCCGGGTTCGTATCCCAGGTCAGACATCAAAACGAAATATGAAAAAAAATATTTCTTCGGCGACTTCCTCTCAGCAGATTTCTGGCAAAAACTCTGAGAGTAAATAAAATTGCCATGAAAAAGTTTCTCATAAATCTGTCGTTCGGAGTCGACGTTAAACTGTAGGTCCCGCCACTCACGTATAAAATTAACGCACACAACATGAGTGGTGTGAGAAGCTAGGCCGCAATCCTGACTGAAGGGTTGTAATGGCCAATTATGTATGTACATATGTAGATGGAGCTACTACCAGTTGCAAACAGACTGCACCAGATTAAAAACAGGAATAAAATGACTGTACGTTAACTTTAATTACGTTTAAGCATTCTAATGATCCCAAAGGATCTTCCATCATCCACTAACACCAGATCGTTTGGGAATAGTTCCCAGAAAATTAGCTGCTATACGTAGAAAGTTGTGTCAATCTGTACGGAATATTTAAATGCATTTTCAGGCGATGTTAGTAACTACAATTAATTCCCTAATAGCCGCTTGAGAGTAATAACCATCTACAAACTGTAGCTAACAGTTTTCGTTGGAATTAAAAGTCTGTCAGTAAGAGTATTCGAAATGTGCCTTTTAAATTACGCTTGGCTTTGACCGTCACTCGTTATAACCCGCTTAACTTTTGTTTTCTACTTAACTATCATTTTCGAAACCTTAAGAATCACTTGTTAAAACAATGCAAAACATTTAAAGCAATACGTGTCTATTTTATGTTAGTATTCAATATTTCATTGCCTACTTTTAGGCGTTTAACAATATTACAAGTCAAATTTACAGAATATTCGTAAAAATACAAAAAAAAATGTTATAAATTCCAATAAAAATGATTTCATTTGACTTACTTGCCCTTTAACATGTAATATTGGTCCCCATTCTCTACTGTCACTATTTTAACAGCAGCATAAAAATATTACGGAACTAAATATTTACCTCAGCTGTTATCAGAATAGAAACTGTGTGATACGCAGACAGCACAGATTATCGTTTATCTACTCAGACTGTCAATTACAAATGTTATGGCTTAGCGTTCAGTACAAACAGAGTGGAATGGCGGGGACTTCGATAGAAAATTAAAAATCAATTTTAATAGAAAGATTGAAAAAACATATTAAACTCCTCTTTGATTTTAAAAACAAAGAAATATCGTCATTGTTTTTATTTTTTTCTATAGAAATGACGACTACTGCAGTTTAACCACTGCAACCAACTATAAAAAGAAGATTTTTTTTCAATTTTTGCTTTTCATTTTAAATTTTTTTTTTTTATAAAACAATACCAAAAACAATTGGGGAAAAAACAACACATGAGCCAGCTCGTAACCAAATATACACAATCTCAGTACCACATAACAAACCAAAAACAGTAGAAGAAGAAGAAGAAAAAATATATACATATATTGCATACTTTTAGGTCAGGGTCAAATTGTCTCTATGTGGCCAACATACAAAAAATGACAAACAAACGCACTCAGTACTTTGTATTTGTAGAGAAAAATTCCTAAAGAAATACCAGAAAAAAATTCTTAAAAAATTTACATACATATGTACATACATATGTACCATATAGTATTTAATAAATGCAAATTATATGCATAATTGAATACGAATAATACACACTTATGAAAGAGACAAAAAATTGTCTTTTAAAAGAGCAATAAGAGCACAAGAAAAAGTCGAGAAAATTGAAATTGAATTCTATTCTAAATAGGAAATCAAAAAAGAATAATAAGAATAATTGAAAACAAAATTTTTGTTTAAATTAATAATAAAATATGTAGTTTAACTGCCATATTTACATATGTATATTGAATAATTGAAAGCCTAAAAGTAGGTTATAAAATAATTCTATACATAAATATCTTTATAGATTCAACACACAAATTAATTAGAAAATTAATTTAAAAAAGTAAAATTATTACAGAAAATATATGTACATATGCTTAAGTGTTAATATGTTTAACAGCCTAAAAGTAGACTATAAATTATTTTATATTTATTAAAATACACAAACTTAAGCTAATAAGGTTTTGAAATGAAAATTACACAAATAAATTTGTTCAAAAATTTAACATAACAAATGTTAGCCCAGTTTTAAACGCCTAACTGTAGGTAATGATATAAGTGTATACATGTTTACACATATTTATATAGACTATTGAATAAAAGTTTGAACAAATTAATCAGAATATTAATTAAATCGTTACAGAAAATATATGTATGCTTAAGTGTTAATATGTTTAACAGCCTAAAACTAGGTTATGAAATTTTTATTTACTTTTTTCAACACATATGGACTCAAAAAATGAATATACAACATAAAAAGTAATAAAATTAATATCAAAATTGTTTTTAGGCATTGCATTTGAAGTGTTAATATTGTTAACAGACTAAAAGCATGCTACAAAATATAGTTTTTTTATATTTTTTTATAGATGTATATATTTATTGCCTTTCCATAAAACAAAAAAATAGTTTAAAATTAATTAAAGTAAAAGCCAAATAGTTTGCAGTTTTTCGTTTGCATGTTTAACCGCCTAAAAGTGCGTTATAGAATATGTTAACTGCCACTGCTACCAGATAGCCGGAAACTATCGTTACCATGTGGCAAACTTTAAATAATTAGACTGAATTTGTGAACCATTTGCACAATACCAAGCCCTGCATAATGACAGGAAAGGAAAGAAGCTCCTATGCCCTTGATATGCCTTTTTTGTGAGAAAAGATATTTGCAAGTGTGTACTCGGTGAAAGGGAAAATGGAAAAAGTCGAAGATTTTTCTCAAGCCCAATAAGTTTGAGGCAATTCAAAACTTTGGTGGGTAATTATAATGGCAAGGGGTATAATGATAGGTATTCCGAATAGCTTATCAAATAAATTGTTTAAATAAATAACATAAATCTTTAAAATTAATGCAAAAATAAAAAATTTCTTTCTTTTCACTTCCAATTTAAATGAAATCATTAAGTTTAGCCTAAGAAAGGTGCTTAAAATATTTTTATATTTTTAATACAGGTAATTGCAAAATAAAACGTTCCCCTGACATATATATTTACCTAAAATTATGCTACAAAATAAAATATATTCTAAAAATGGTCATATGTTTGCATACCTATAACCTTGTCTTTCATTACATTTGTGAAAATTCTCATTTAAAGAACTTTCCCTAAAGTATGCTAAAAAACCGTCTATATTTAAAATACCTTATACTTATGCTTCTTTATTTTTCTATTTAAAAAAGAAAAATTTGAAAAAATAACCAAGAATTTTTCAATAATCAATGAACTTCAATTTATTTTCAAGCGTATGTGATTTGGCAATATTTCTCTTCATTTTCTCTTTCTCATTTTTCTTTTTTGATTTTCGTTTTTTTTTTGTAAATTTTTAGCAAATAAATACACGTGTAACTAAATGAATTCCCTGACACATTGAATTTGTTATTGTGCGGTATTCTGTGTTCTTTTTTGTGTTGTTGTTTGCCTATATTTTCATCTTTTTTGTTTATTGTTTTTGTTGTTGTTGTTGTTGTTGTTGTTGACTTTATTTTTTCCTTTTTCGCTTAGAAAACCGTTTCACAATAAGCTTTTGCTCTCTGGCAACTGAGCAATATTCCAGAAGCTTTCAAAAGTTTTGCGGAGAGAGAAAACAAAAGGAGAGGGATTTTATCCAAATGTCCCAAAATAACCGTTATTTTGTTGAGTACCCCTTAAACTAACGGTTATTTGAAAAGGGGAAGTTATCTTCAACATTTGAGGTAAATTTTGCCTAAAGAAAGAGTAAAGATTGCCAATTGACCACTTAAAGTGGTGAAATATTTAAAAATCTCAAAAAAAATTAAAAAGACTGCTTTTCAGTCTTTTTTAATCCTTCTGGCCTTGTAATTTGTCCTTAATCGCTGAAAGACTATAAAATTTAGTGTGTTTTCTTTTTTCTTTTATTCATTTATTCATTTTAGTCAAGTTCTTCAACAATTCCAAGCAATTTCTTAGGCTAGCCTAACGCATTTGCTAGGCAATTTAAGCCAAACAATACTTTAATATGTTTTAAAATAAAAACAACTACAGAAAGAGCAGCTTAAAACGAGTATAACACACTATATTTTAATTCCGAAAAAAATTAAATGATTTAATATTTTAACAAAAGCAGGTTTAATGTCCCATTGTGCAGATCACGCACATTTATTTTTTCTTTTTCAATAAGATCATTAATTGACTATACAGTCTGTAAAGTCTATCCCCAACAAAAAAAACACAAAAAGACACACATTTCTTTACGAATGCCCTTCCGTCTCCCCTTTGATTATACAAACAAGCTGATAAATGAGGCTCAATTAGCAAAGTGATTCACCCAAAAACAGAAGCTGAGAATTTAAAAAAAAGAACTAAAGACAACGGGGCCTCCCTGCCATTCAGCTAAAAATAACCATAAAACAACGTTATCAGTTAATTTTTTCATGTCTAGCTTACTTCCATCATTTCTTAAAACCCCTCCAGCCATTCATGATACCCCAAAACCTGAAACACATTCTTTTTTAATTTTGTTTCAAATTTTATTTTTAAAAAATAATTTTAACCAAATAAATAAATAATAATATCTTAAAATCGAAAAATAAACCACTTCATCGCTTATCATTTAACCTCTCCAGGCATTATGGCTTAAACCCAAACCGAAACTATAGTCTCTTTGGTTAGCAAAAGGGCCGCTCAACCACTGCGAACCTCCTGCATTGGCTTTAAGGCTAGTCAAACCATCATTAGATCGGAACAAAGTAGAATAGCCTCCAACATTGGCTTGATTGCCTATGCCAGAGAAACGTGTTAGGCCAGCATTTAAACCATGACCATTGGCATGGGAATAATCCAACATACCGCCAGTTTTCTTGAAGTTGAAACCATTATCTTGCAACACATTCGATCTAAAAACGGTTGCATCCAAATTATGATTATCATTGCGGAATACATTGGCCGATACAGATTTAGTTAAAGTATCACTAACACCACGATCAATATCACGGCTAATAGAGGCGCCTAATCTATCGCCTTGCCACTTAAAACTGGTGCTGGTTAGTTGAGGTTTAAAGTCGATGCCTTTAATTTTGCTATCAGTTTGGGAAACTTTTCCAATTAAGGTACTTGTGTCACCCAATCTCAAGTTGGCTTCGGCTTGTTTACGAAAAGACTCGGCTATACCATCCTGGGTTTTGGTTACAGAGGCGCCTAAACCATGACTAAAGGAAAAAAACAAAATTGTTTTAAATATTTTTTAAGATTTTTTTAAATTTTTTGTTTTTAACTTACCCTTGCACGCCTACTGTTGCTCCTCTGAGGACATTACCGCCTTTAGTATTGCCTTCTGCAAATACCTCAGCAATAGGCTGGACATGCTTATTACCCAAGTTGGTGGCGGCAAGTTTTACGGAAACATCCTGGCCTCCTTTGGGATTTGTAGCAACAGAATTGTGGAATGCCGCTACTGGTGGATTAGTTGGTGGAGGAATTGGAACGGGCAACTTTTGTGGATAGGCCTGTGCCAAAGAGCTGAATGCTATGATTGCCATACAGGCAGCAAATAACAGAAAAGATTTCATGTTTTTGTTAGAGTGTGTTTAAAATGATGTTTTGTATTGAAATATGTTTTGGAAACTGATGTTGATTATCTGCGGTTCTTTGGTTTTTATACTCAATTGAGATTTTGTTGTTATCAGTTACGGGAATAACCCAACAACAAAGAACTTATTATCATAAAAGGGGATTTACTTCTACAGCTCATCGTCTTTAAAAGCATAAAAATAAATTTTTAATTAAAGTCTGCATAAAAGAAAAATCCCCTTTAAAGACACTGGGAATAATACAGAATAAAAACAAAATATTTCATAAATATTTTAATATTTTACAATTCATTTCCTAAGTCATACCAGAAAAGTCAGATTGACTGCGTTTGGATTAGAAAATATTACGTTTGCTTTTAGTGGGAACCTTTTAAAATATCAGCATTCAGTTTTAAGCCACCACATTATTTTGTATTTTCCCTAAAGCATACATACATATGCAAATAAATACAATGAAAAGAGCCTCAAAATGCGTTTAACTTTGTACAGGTTGGTTGTTGGTTGTCGATTGTAAGATGGCTTTTCACTAAGAGAGTGTATCTACGATGTGTAGAGTGTATCTAAATCGAATGACCCGAAAACCGATATGACTGACACCTTTAAATGCACTACCCTACGTCATGGTGAACTTTTAGACTAATTTAGAACCATATCTGGTATAAGACTAAGATATTTATTTAGCTAGTGAATCATTAAAAGCCTTACTGAAAATCGATGCTAGCAAGATTAGTGACATGTGACTCATTGTACCACCTACACAACCAAATACTAACTGACAGTTTTTATACAGAAGTCCAAACGCAAAAAGGGACACTTCTATTTCTGATTTTCACTCTTTTTCCAATTTCCTAAAATCCTAGAGGGTTGACGAAATTGTTGTTCACCACTCCTACTTAGCTTCACCTTTCAAGCCACACAACTCCAGAAGGACAGTATGTTGAGTTATCCGTTGCACTCTATCACATACATAAATGGCCTTTACTACCCTTCAGTCAGGACTATAGCCTAGCTTCTCACACCATTCATATTGTGTGTGTGTTAATTTTATACATGAGTGGCAGGATCTACAGTTTAAAGTCGACTCCGAACGACAGATTTTTTTGAGAAACTTTTTCATGGCAATTTTATTTACTCTGAGTTTTTGCTCGAAATCGGAGTAGAAATATTTTTTTATATTTCGTTTTGTTGTCTGACCTGGGGTTTGAACCCAGCCATCACACTACCTACTAAACCGTGCAGCCCTTGCGCTGAGCAACTTCTTCCTCTTCCCTGATTTTGGTGGAACTTGGTCAGTACAGGGACTGCGTTCATCCGTGGCATCACATCGGGCCGCTATGCGTGCTCAAGTGAGCTTTGTGATATCAGAGCTACCACTCCGACCTAAACCTAAACCTAAACATACTAGACCAGGGCGACTTCGTAGCAATCTTTCACTTTGCGCAATTAGTAAATGAACCAACTCCCGAAAAATTCACTGTTTCGTATGGATTTGAGTTGGCAATGTCCTCGGTCCGGTCCGTATTTCTTTGAGGGCAACGTTGGTCAGGTCAACACTATGTAGATCGATAATTGCAAATTTCTTTTGCCTTGAAATGAATGATCAGAACGCCTACGACAGGTGGTTTTAACATAACGGCACTACGTGCTACGCAGTTCGTGTCAAATTGAATATTCTGCACTAGCGATTTGAGGTTATGGTCATCTCATGTGGGGGTAATGCGGACCGGCCACCAAGATCGTGTAATTTGATCTCGATAGACTTATTCTTGTGGGATTTTCTTAAGTCCCATGGGCATGCAAATTAGCCACAAGCCACAGCAGTTCTCAAACTTCTTCAACCGCATTTGTTAACCAATTAAAGCCAGAGAATACTTTAAGGTGTCCTAAAATAAAGACAATTCTACTGCCAGAATAGGTAGAACAAATGCCGGACCATACATGTCTTTGATGGCCCGGCAAATAGTGACAGAGCTTTCACGAATATTGCACCTGTAGATTTGTTACAAGCGCTGCAGTGCCCTCTGTCTCAATAGCATAAATTTTGGTATGAGGATCCATTTCTTTTTTTAATCCTTTAGGTATTTTTATGGGTCTAGAAATAATTTACTTACAAAATATCGAAATAACTGACCCACTACTACCATTCATAATTCGAATCATACTTGTGGGATTTTTTTCTGTTGCAATTTTTAATCATTTTTTTTTACTTTTCAAAAAAAAAAACAAAAAAAAGAATATCTTGGTATTTCCTCAAAAAAGTTTTATTATAATTGTATTGTTATAAACTTATCAAAATTAAACAAATATTTCCAGTCTATTTAAAGACACTCAATCAGCAGGTTCTTCCCCAGCGACATGTGCAAGGGAATACTGCAACTGATAACAACAAAATCTCAATTGAGTATAAAAGTCACTGCAAGACAGATAATCAACATCAGTTTCCAAAACATAATTCAATACGAAACATCATTTTAAACACACTCTAATAAAAACATGAAATCTTTTCTGTTATTTGCTGCCTGTATGGCAATCATAGCATTCAGCTCTGTGGCACAAGCCTATCCACAAAAGTTGCCCGTTCCAATTCCTCCACCAACTAATCCACCAGTAGCGGCATTCCACAATTCTGTTGCTACAAATCCCAAAGGAGGCCAGGATGTTTCCGTAAAACTTGCCGCCACCAACTTGGGTAATAAGCATGTCCAGCCTATTGCTGAGGTATTTGCAGAAGGCAATACTAAAGGCGGTAATGTCCTCAGAGGAGCCACAGTAGGCGTGCAAGGGTAAGTTAAAAACAAAAAATGTTAAAAAAATAAGAAAATAATTAAAAATGATTTTGTTTTTGTTTCTTTTTAGTCATGGTTTAGGCGCTTCTGTAACCAAAACCCAGGATGGTATAGCCGAGTCTTTTCGTAAACAAGCCGAAGCCAACTTGAGATTGGGTGACTCAAGTACCTTAATTGGAAAAGTTTCGCAGACTGATAGCAAAATTAAAGGCAGCGACTTTAAACCTCAACTAACCAGCAGTAGTTTGGCATGGCAAGGCGATAAATTAGGCGCCTCCATTAGCCGTGATATTAATCGTGGTGTTAGTGATACTTTAACCAAATCTGTATCGGCCAATGTATTCCGCAATGACAATCATAATCTGGATGCAACCGTTTTTAGATCGAATGTGTTGCAAAATAATGGTTTCAACTTCAAGAAAACTGGCGGTATGTTGGATTATTCCCATGCCAATGGTCATGGTTTAAATGCTGGCCTTACGCGCTTCTCTGGCATAGGCAATCAAGCCAATGTTGGCGGCTACTCTACTCTGTTCAGGTCTAATGATGGTTTGACTAGCCTTAAAGCCAATGCTGGTGGTTCGCAATGGTTGAGTGGTCCTTTTGCAAACCAAAGAGACTATAGTTTCGGTTTGGGTTTAAGCCATAATGCCTGGAGAGGTTAAGCGATAAGCAATTAAGCGATTTTTTCAATTTTAAGATGTTATTTATTTATTTATTTGGTTGAAGTTATTTTTTAGAAATAAAATTTGAAGCAAAATTAAAAAAGAAAGTGTTTCAGATTTTGGGGTATCATAAATGGCTGGAGGGGTTTTAAGAAATGATGAAAGTAAGCTAGACATGACAGAATGTATTTTTCCAGAAGCAAAGTATAAAAAATTTAAATCAATTGAAAAAAAATAATTGTTAAAATTGTTTCATGGCTATTTTTAGATGAGGGGCGGTGAGTCCCCATTGCCTTCGTATAAATTGCCCTTCTTTTAATTTGCAGCTTTTATTTTTGGGTAGAATCAATCCTTTTGTGTTTTGTTTCGTTTGAGATAGCAGTGTGTATGTGTATACATAGTAGATTACTGATTTAATTTAAAAAAATTTGCATGTTCATTATATGACTTGCACTATGGGACATTAATCCATTATAAATTTTTAAAATAATAAATAATTTAATTTTTTTTTATTAAAATATTGCGTGTACTAAGACACTCTTTCTGTAGTTCTTTTTTTTAAAGAACTTGGAGTATTGCCTGGAATAAATAGGTTAGCAAATGCGTTTGAGGAGTTTTGAAAATTGCTGTGGTTGGTGGCTAATTCGCATACGCATGAGACTTAAAAAAACCCCACAAGAAAAAGTCTAACGGAGTCAAATTATACGATCTTGGTGGCCGGTTCACAATGCCTACACATGAGATGACCATGCCCTCAAATCGCTTGTGCAGAATATTCAATTTGTTATGAACTGTGTTGCACGTAGCGCCGTCATGTTGAAACCACCTGTCGTTGGTATACAGATCATTCTTTCCAGGCCTAAAGAAATTGGTAATTATCAAGCTACAGTTCTCACCGTTGCAGGTGACGGTCTGACCAGCCTTGTTCTCAAAGGTTTTTAAACCAAAGACGTCGCCAGGCCAAAATCCACGCCAAACAGTGACTTTTTCGGGATCCATTAGACGCTATTGGAATCAATGCGGTGTTGGTATCATTCCAAATTCGACAATTTTGTTTGTTTACGTATCCACCGACCTAGTAATAAGTCTCATCGCTAAAGATGATTTTTCGATGAAAATTAAGTCACTTATTTTTATGTTTTTAACTTTTAAAAACATTTAAAATATGAGCTCGTAGATTGCAAATAAAATAAGAATAAATTTGTGTTTAGTTTTTATTAAAATTCTTTCTAATTCGCACAATTCTGTGTGCCACTGTTGACAACTTGATGTAAACAACAACAATTGCTTTGTTTGTTATTCCTCTGTTTACACCCTTTGCATAAACAATAACAATTACTAGACAATTGTTCGACAGACCGTTGTAACGGAGATCTTTAAATCACGATTACTCTCTTCGTACACACCGCATCTTCACACAAGACTGACTGAACTTCACTAACCATTCAACGAAAACACGTTGTTTTCATTAATTCGTGTCTATTCGTTAGTGATAGTTTTGCAAAACAGTCTGATTAAACGACAACTAAGTTGACAGATGTAGTCGCCATAGTCAAGATAGTGTATTGGCTTATTAGAAATGAGAACACGGTTCAAACCCCAGGTCAGACATCAACACGAAATAGGAACAAATATTTCTCGGCTACTTCCTCTCAGCAGATTTCTGAAAAACACTCTGAGAGTGGCTGGTTTTCCAGTGTGGGGTAGTCGTGCTTTGATGTGCAGCCCCTGCGCTGACTAACTTCCTTCTGTTTCCTGATTTTGGTGGAACTTGGTCAGTACAGAGACTACGTTCACTCGTAGCATCACAACGGGCCGCTATGCGGGCTCAAGTGAGCTCTTTGATAGCAGGGGCTACCACTTCGACTCTGAGAGTAAAAAATCTTGGCATGAAAAGTTTCTCCAAAATCTGTCGTTCGAAGCCGACTTTAAACTGTAGGTCCCGCCACTCATGTATAAAATTAACACACACAACATAAGTGGTGTGGGAAGCTAAGTCGTAATCCTGAATGAAGGGTTGTGATGCCCACTTATGTATGTAAGTTGTCAGATGTAGCTTCAACAAGATGGCCCTTATCAACTGCTAAAGTTCGAAAGACCAGATAGAGAATAGTATTCTTCATAGCTTGATCGTATTTTGGTTCGTTGGTTTCTTCCCATAGAGTTAAAAACAAGAAGACTTTAAACAACAAACAACGCATTCCGGGGGCCTGCTGTCTGATTATTCACAGTGTATTTATTTCTTAATATTTATGATATCTCCAGGGGAAAAAAACAAAACAATGCAGAGGCTTGACATTTAATTAAATCTGATAATATGTATTTACAAGGTTGCCACTTTCGACAGCTACTTGTAGTCAAGCTGACTGTGATTTGGGTAGCCCCAGCACAATTATAAAAACCATCTTTTGAATATTTTTCAAATTATTTAAATTTGTTTTTGGTATTTTAAAAGCAGCATAAAATTTGCTTCCAGAAATATTTGTTTTTTATTCTGTATTATTCCTAGCATCTTTAAAGGGGATTTTTCTTTACGCAGACTTTAATTAAAAATTTGTTTTTATCTTTTGAAGACGATGCAGAAGTAAATCCCCTTTTATGATAATAATTTCCATGTTGTTAGGTTATTCCCTGATAATTTAAATTGAAAAGAAGTGTAACTGATAACAACAAAATCCCAATTGAGTATAAAAGCTTATGCGGTACCGAAGATCAGCATCAGTTTCCAAAATTTATTTCCATACAAAAGATTGTTTTAAACGCGCTCTAATAAAAACATGAAATCTTTTCTGTTATTTGCTGCCTGTATGGCAATCATAGCATTGAGCTCTTTGGCACAAGCCTATCCACAAAAGTTGCCAGTTCCAATTCCTCCGCCTTCCAATCCACAAGTAGCGGCATTCCACAATTCTGTTGCTACAAATCCCAAAGGAGGTCAAGATGTTTCCGTAAAACTTGGCGCCACCAACTTGGGTAATAAGCATGTCCAGCCTATTGCTGAGGTATTTGCAGAAGGCAATACTAAGGGCGGTAATGTCCTCAGAGGAGCCACAGTAGGCGTGCAAGGGTAAGTTAAAAACAAAAAATTTAAAAAAATCTTAAAAAATATTTAAAAATGATTTTGTTTTTTTCTCTTTAGTCATGGTTTAGGTGCCTCAGTAACCAAAACCCAGGATGGTATAGCCGAGTCTTTTCGTAAACAAGCCGAAGCCAACTTGAGATTGGGTGACTCAAGTACCTTAATTGGACAAGTTTCCCAGACTGATAGCAAAATTAAAGGCAGCGACTTTAAACCTCAACTAACCAGCAGTAGTTTGGCATGGCAAGGCGATAGATTAGGCGCCTCTATTAGCCGTGACATTGATCGTGGTGTTAGTGATACTTTAACTAAATCTGTATCGGCCAATGTATTCCGCAATGACAATCATAATCTGGATGCAACCGTTTTTAGATCGAATGTGATGCAGGATAATGGTTTCAACTTCAAGAAAACTGGTGGTATGTTGGATTATTCCCATGCCAATGGTCATGGCTTAAATGCTGGTATTACACGCATCTCCGGTATAGGCAATCAAGCCAATGTTGGCGGCTCTTCTACACTGTTCAAATCTAATGATGGTTCGCTTAGCCTAAAAGCCAATGCTGGTGGCTCGCAGTGGTTAAGCGGTCCATTTTCAAACCAAAGAGACTATAGTGTCGGTTTGAGTTTAACCCATCATGGCTGTGGTGGTTAAGTGATAAGGGTTTATGGGGATTGCTTTTTTCGATTCTTAGGCTATTATTTATTTATTTGATAAGAATTATATTTTTAAAAATAAAATATTTAATAAAAATAATTAAAAAATCATTTTCATTGGTTTGTTTATAAATAATTTAGCTCTCTTCCCCTTGTTCAAGTTAATCTGCTTCTAGGAAGTACAATATTTATTACCTATTAATTGATCCCAATTGCTTGCCTCTAAAGAGCAATTTTCTATTCACCCTATACCGGCGAATAAAAAGAATTTTTATTTTCAAAATTTATTATTTATAACACGGACTGACAGACAGCTCCGTTCCCTACAAACTGTGTGTAAACGTGTAAAATTGTCTGTTTGCCTGTTAAAAGTTTAAATAGTGGAAACATTTTGTTTAAATGAGCAAATAAATCCAAAAAAAATAATTTTTTTAGTGTTGTTAACGAGCATTTTCGCACGCCATATGATGGTTAAAAAGAAAAAAAAATAAAAGAAAACCAGCCAGTTAAAGTTTTGCCACGATTTCCACTCTTCCCACCGGCTCTTGGATATTTGCCTTAAACAAATCCCAACATTACTTGGCGTTGCATTCTTTATTTACCAACAAAATTTCATAGGAAATAACATCAGTGTTGCAACATCATCAACCAAAATAATGATTGTGTTGCAAGGCTTCACGTTGGTTTCTTTTTTTTTATAAAACTTCAACCGACTGCAGTTATATGGTATACAGCAGCCATGTCTATAGTGCCGGTTAAAAGTTTCCAAAAATCGTGTTTTGTTTACAAAACATACAAAAAAACACGAACAAGAAATTTTAAAATTCTATACAACAACAACAGAAAAAGTATAATTTTATTTAGCCAAGTACGCGTTCCTGCATGTGCTGAAAACTTTAATTATTTAAACTAATTTAGTGTGTATTAAATGGAAATTTATGGCGGAAATAATGCATGAGGTAAATAAAAGCAATAACTTCTAAATAATTTTGGAAGGTTTTTAATAAATTAATAAAAAGAAATTGTTTTTTATCGAAAATTCCCTAAAAAAATATGTTATCGAAAATTTTCTTTATGAAAAAATTGTTATCGGAAATAGTTTTTATAAAATTTGATTTTAAAAGCTATATAAACAATAAAATGTTATCGAAATTTTCTATATGAAAAATATGTTATCGAAAAATTTCTATATGAAAAAATTGTTATCGGAAATAGTTTTCATAAAAATATGATTTTGTAAGTTATATAAAGAAAAAAATGTTATCGAAATTTTCTATATGAAAAATATGTTATCGAAAAATTTCTATATGAAAAAATTGTTATCGAAAATAGTTTTCATAAAAATATGATTTTGTAAGTTATATAAAGAAAAAAACCTTATCGAAATTTTCTATATGAAAAATATGTTATCAAAAATTTTCTATATGAAAAAATTGTTATCGGAAATAGTTTATATAAAAATTCGATATTGAAAATTTTCTATATGAAAAATATGTTATCGAAAAATTCTTTTATAAAAATAGAGTTATCGAAAAATATCTATTTAAAATATTTATCGAAATTTTTCTAAATGAAATAAATTTAGTTAAAAAGAAATTGCTATTAGAAATTTATGTTTTAAAAATTTTTTATGTAAGGAAAATTGTTATCGATATATGTATGTCTGTTAAAACAAATTGTCGTTGGACACTTTCTATGTACATATGTATGTATATACAAAAAAAATAGAAAATTTTGTATATAAAAAGTTATTTACGAATATTCTTTTTATATAAGAAAATGTTATCGAAAAATTCTTTTATAAAAATGTAGTTATCGAAAAATATCTATTTAAAAAATTTATCGAAATTTTTCTAAATGAAAAGAAATATTGGTAAAAAGAAATTGATATAAGAAATTTATGTTTTAAAAATTGTTTATATAAGGAAAATTGTTATCGATATATGTACACAAATTTTCGTTGGACAATTTCTGTATACAAAAAAAAATAGAAAACTGTTTATATAAAAAGTTATTTACGAATATTTTTTATATAAAAATATGTTGTCGAAAAATTCTTTTATAAGAATGAAGTTATCGAAAAACATTTATTCGAAAAATGTATCGAAATTTTTGTAAAAGAGAAGAAAATTATATAAAGAGAAATTGCTGTAAGAAATTTGTGTTTATTTATATTTTCTATATAAGAAAAATTGTTATCGAAATATATCCGTTAAAACAAATTGTCGTTGGACACTTTCTATATAAAAAAACAAATTATTATCGAAAAAGTTTTATATTTAATTTTGTTAACGGAAATTTTTTTTAATGTTTTAATATAATAAATATTAAATATTTTCTTTATAAAAAATTCGTTATCGATAATTTCTTATAAGAAAAAATTTTTATTTATCGAAAATAATGTTTTTAAAACTTTGTTTAAAAATCCATAAACTGTTGCACATGCCTTCTCGTTTTCCCTGTCTCTCAGAAGATTTTATTTATACAAAATGACAACAACAAGTTTAAGAATATTATTGCGAATGTCCTTCAGATGACAAGAAAATGAAAAGAATTCAATTGATACATACACACTTGCAAATACCCTGATACACATATTTGTTGTTGTTATCATTTTATTCTATGTATGTGTATGAATATTTGTATTTGTATTTGTATTTATATTGACATATGGAAAAAGAATATTTGCATGTTTTGACTACAATAAAACCAAAAACAAATACAAAAAAGAGTAAAGGAGAGAGAGAGAGAATATTTGTATCGTTATTCCGCAAATATAAATATTTTCCTTGATGTATGTAGTTGTTGTACTGCAACTGTGTGTTGTTATTGGAATAGCATGGAATGTTTATTTATGTTTTCAAAGACCCTCTACTATTCTGCCATCTCCTCATTAAGCTGCTTTGCAAATATGACCGAGCAATTGTAGTCGAAATGTTTGGATAATGAGTAATATTGACTGACATTCGATATATGTATTGTGTATAATTTATTTGACTTTAAAATACCATTTTGTATTTTTGTTATATTTATAAGAGGACTAGAAAAGAAAATTATTATTATTCTTTGTTTTTTCTTTTTTGTAAAATAAATCGTTGTATACTCTTTTTAAACTGCAATCTCTGTGTAATATTGCTTCGAGGTATAATAAAATTTTTTTCACAGACCATTGATTTTTGCTAGGAATGTTAAGAGACAGAATTTAATATATTTATTGTATTTTCTATGAAATATTGTTTATGTCCTTGCACTCAATTTCCCTTCCTAATATTTATTATTTCGTTGGTTTTAATGTGAGTGCAAGTAAAGTGGTGTAAAAGTATTAGTAATAAAATTTTGTATTAAATTTTAATAGCAAACCTTAATCTTTAGTTGAATTTTAGAATTCCTTTATAAAAATCAATTATTTCGCTTATTTTAAAAATTTTTATGAAGTAAGAAAAAACATTTTTCATTATTTTACTTTAAAAGAAATGAAAATACAAATTTTCTAAATTAAGTTCGAATGTTTTGAACGTTTAGATAATTTAAAAATTTTGCTTAATTCTGATTTCTTTTACAAAAGTCCTAGAAAGTGTATTCTTTTCTTTAATTCTCATTCATTCTTTATGATTTAATTAATTAGACATATTTTTAAGCTTTCGAAATTAAGTTCGAATTTTTCGAACATTGCGAAAATCAAAAATTTTAATGCTTATGCATAAAATAAATTATTTACACATTATTTATAACAAATTTTTTTCTATTTTGAGAACGCTCAACGAAATTTTAAATATAATTGGTGTTGATTTTTTTAACATTTTCGAAATTTATGTATATGTTTTATTTAAAGTCCTTGAGACTTGTTTTTAGAATAGTGTACAATATAATCAGTCTAGACCAACTATAATTATTTAATTATTTTGAAATTCAATCTGTGTAATTTACAATGACATCTGATAGATTGACGTTCTACATGAAAAACAATATGTATGTATGTATACATATACACAAATGTAATGACAACAACATTATAAAACAAATACAATGAAATCATTTGAATAACTGTAAATAATTTTACAGTTTAAAGCATAGACACCGTAAACAATAATAATATAATGCAGTAGAGTACAGAATAAAGAAAAATCTACTGCTTGGAGAAATAATAAAAAATGGCAACACAAAATGTTTATTAGACCCTGTAAATATGTATATATTCTATATACATATGTATGTATTTACTAACCAACATATTTGATTGACAGTTTCTGAGAAAAAATTTACTTTTTCATGGCACTGAAACTATTTGCAACAATAAAATGGCCTTCAATGAGGAAAGAAAGCAAATTCTTAAATAAAATAAGTTTACAAAATGTATTAAAAATAATGAAAGTATTATAGAAAATCAAACATATTAAAAAAATTGTTAATTTTATTTTTTTGATAGGTATTAAATAATATTTAACATTCAATTTATTAATAAGAACGCATCATTTACTTTTTCGTATATTATAATTGTTTTAAATGAAAATTTCCTTTTATTTCTTATAAAAAATACATTATATTTTATTTCATACATATTGCATCTTAATACCATGTTCACACGGACAGTGGAATCACTTAATTCGGGCACTGAAATACAATAGCCAATTCACCCGTTTCCACGACATGTTCGTCATTCAGTTTGAAAGTTATTTATTTCTTCTTCTTGTTTTTTTTTCTTGTTTACGTTTTGTTTTGTCTTTATTTTATTTGTTTGTTGGGACTTTTAAATTTTTAATTTGGCAATGGAAAAAAAGGTAAGAAAAATATAAAATTGTAGCAATAATAAGCAAATATTATTTAATTATTATTTTCAATATTAGAAAAAAGAAAAAGTGCCAGCAGGTGGGACCAGGGCAGTGAGCGGACGTTATTAGAGGTATGAGCTGAAAGGTTGGTAGAGCTGCTTGGCGTCCGTAAGAACAGCTCGAACAGATCGAGTAATGCCACGGTGCACAATGTTGTCTCCTCTACAATCTTTAATGTAGCCAATAATCTTCGGGACATTATAATTTTTTTATAATTTTCTTTTTTTCATCCATTATCTTATATTTTTTAAAATACTTTCACAAAATTCACAAATAATAAGATTTTTTATTTCATTTAATTTATTTATTTAATGCTAAACTGTTTTTCTTTATTTTGTTTTGTTTTGTCAGCTGATTTTGATACATAAATAATCGATAGAAATTAGAGATGACAGTCATTCGTTTGTCATTCATAAGCCGTACAGCTTGTGTGATTCGCAGCTAAAATTTTGTATGGCGAAACATGTCATTCAGTTCGTAACTGGGGGTTGAATGACGAATGAGAGCGTGAATGACGAATAATTGTGTCATGTGAACGTGCTATAACGTTCTCATTGTGTTTTTGTTTACCACGTTACCGTGCTTTATAATTACAGGAATACTAAGTAAACACAAGTAATTCAAGCTCTTTTTGCTTTATGTCCTTTGTGTGTGGATGAGTGAGTGTTGCAATATTTTTTTTCAAATACAATTGTTTACACTTGAGAGCATTTTACATTTGATAAACAAAAACAATATCAATGCTAATGTATAAATAAATCACCAATACATCCGAACACTTGAGGCATCATATAAAAACAAACTCTCTTTTAAAAGAACTCAAAAGAAAATAAAAACACTTGAAAGGGTGAGGGAATATAAACAATAACAAATAACCATAATAATAACAACATTTACAGTATTAAAGATATAAAAAAGAGAGAGAGAGAGCTTAAGATTATTATTGTGGAGAGAAAGTAAATAAACATGTTTAACCAACTATTTACGGTAAGAAGGAAGAGTGTGAATTTTTTATTTATTTTTCAATTCTATAAGGCTCCCTCTCTCCATTTTTTTGTCTCTGGCTCTGTGTGTGTGTTTATTATTACAAAAGCAAAGCAATACAATATTAAATCCTGCTTCATACTTGGAATGCTGATGTAAGGTGTATATTTATGAGATTTCATGCTTGTATGCTTGTGTATGTTGTCTATTTAGTTGATTTTTTTCACTTGCAAGAGAGTGTAAACATGTATAACCACAAGTATTGGTACAAGTTAAAGCTTTTCATGTCACTTAATGTCTCAAGTTTTGTTTGAGCATTTGCAATGTGCAATGTGTGTAAGTGTAAGTGTAAGTGTTTGTTTATATCATTGTGTGTGTGGGTGTGTGTGTGTGTGGGTATTAAACTATCTTTAGCAAGTTGTGCTACTAAATAAACACAGTCATAAACTGTTCAATATTGATATATTTTTTTTCAATGTAAACAATATTATGGTTTATTAACTGAGAGACAGACAGAGAGAGAGAGAGAGAGTAGGAAAATAAAAATAAGAGTGTAATAACTGAAATGACTTTATAATACAAGTAAAAATACAGTAGCTTAATAAGATTTGTGGGTAGATAAGAGATAAATTTGATGCATATTTTTAGGGAACGTAAAAAGTAGAAATATATGGCACTGAATTATTTATAAAAATAAATATATATTTTAAATTTATTTCAAATAATTACAATGTCAAAATGTATTGTTATTATAATTTCAATGAATCATAACATTTCTTTATACCTTGTAACACCTTAAAAGTATGCCTTAATAAAAATAAAATGTAATCCCTTATAATATACTTTAAAAATGTTGTGGTATTGAGGTGTGTATATCTTTATTTGAATACTGTGTATCTTTTTTCTAATATTAACTAGATGATAATCTAATTCTATTAGATTAAAAACAACCACAACCCTCTGATATTATTATTTTAAAAATTCTTTTTATGGTTTCTCTTTTCATGAACATTTTTATTTGAAATAAATATTTCAAAATTATCTCATAATCATATACATTTTTTATAACTTTGGTATGTACTGACTGCACTTTATTTGTCAATAAAAATCATAACCATAAATCCTTGACAGAGAGGATTAAATATAAATTATTCCAAAAGTACAATATATTTGTAGCAATCATAAGTCATATAAACCAAAAAAGTCCTTTAAAATAAGAAAAGGTTCAATAGGAATTTAAAAAAGGAAATCTTTTTATTAGGAAAACAAAACCAGGAAAAAAGGTTTTCTTTATTTATAATTTATTTAATCCTCTAAAATTCCTACAGGGTTTATAGGGTTTCGTCTTCTTCAAACAAAAATGTTCTGGTATGTGACTTTATTGCTACTTTAGAGATTTATTCTTTATTTTATCGCACTGTATACTGTCAGACTGTCACAGTCTATTAGTTTTATTACCGAACATCTCCAATGTTGTTGTAAAGGCTACAACAACAGCAGCAATAGCAAAAAGAAGTGAACATCAATATAATATTGTTATTGCTTTGAAATTATAAAAAATAAAATTTCATAAATATTTAATAGAATAAAAGTGAAGTAGAAAAGACAGCCTCAAGTGTATGTAAAATGAAAAAATCTATGAATTTTTAATACCTGTTTGTATAACCTTAAAGTAGGCAACAGTTTTTTTTTTTTTTTTGTGTAAAAACTTACCTTATTATTTACTTATGTTAGGCCGATAAAAATTAAAGTAAAAAAATTATTATGAATTAAAAAAATTATATTTTAAAATGACACAAAAGAAATATCTGAATGAATTTATACAAAAATATTCTCACTATAGCATAATTTCTGGCTTAAATTTAGTCAGTCTTGTTTTAATTTCATAAATCTTTAGAAAACACCTAAAAATATGTTGAATGCATGAAAAAGCAAAAATATTAAGAGAAAATATGCCATAAAAATATCTTACAAACAACAACAACAGTAACAGCAAAAGCAAAAAAAATAGGTACACACATAAATAATAAACGTAGATTGTTCTCAGAGACATAAATTATGTACTTCAGAAAAATATGTCCTTGTTACCATCATATTTAAGTGCAAAAATAATATCAAAAACAAAAATAGTAATACAATGAAAGAAATTCGTTGCTCTTAGCACCTTAAAGTATGCAATGTGTTTTAAAAATACAAAAGAAACTCATGGGCAACTGAATTGTAGAGGACATGTCGTTTGAACTTAGCTGCTTGGATTGCTTCCTAGCGTAGTACTTGTGCTGTAGTTCGGGTATAAGCTCACTGTCGGACAACGGAGTGATTTTAGTGGACGGAGCTCTTATACTAATTGAGGCATTTAACTACTTTACAAATCATTGAGGGATACAATACTCGTAGATGCCATTTCAGGCGTATTCTCGACTTTTGAGCGTATACGCCTAAGGACCAGTATTCGATTGAAACCGCTATTCGGTTCTTAAGTTTGATTCTAGATAGAACGGAAAGAGTAAACGACCGCCAATAATTCAATATTTTTTTTTTATTTTCTTTCAGTGTATTTAATTTGAAGATGTACCACACATACTGTACTGGACAGTTTCACAGAATTCAAGAGAGTTCAACGTAAACAACAACAAAAAAACAACGTTAACAAGTGTAACCAAAAAAAGAAGAAAAAGTAATATAAACCAGTTTGTTATTTGTAGTCATGTGTTGTAGGTATTTTGGCCATAAAAACGACGATATAACGCCAAACATAAATCCCGCTAAAAAGGTATAATTCATATTAAAAACAAGTGACTGTGAATGTGAGAAGCAGTTGAACAACCATACATTGTTACAAACCATAATAAATTATGCGCCAGTTTAAATTTTTTTCTTTTTTTATTAAAAACCAAAAAGTAAACTTACTGAACTCAGAATTATTGCTCAATTCGTTTCCAGAGGCACTGAGGAATTGTGCATTAAACAGTAAAGCTAATAAAAATGCATAAAAGTTAGCAATAGTGGCTTCATTGTTCCATATTTCTTGGAAAATTTATTGACATGCCATACATACAATATGAACTGTGTAAATTTGAAGAAATAAAATACAACCGTAGTAAGTTTTATTTTATTATACAAGTAAAATAAAATAATAAATAAAGCAATTGTACCCATTTATCTGATCCTAAGAATATGCTTTATTCGTGAGGAATGTCAACCCTAAAAGTATGCCTTATTTAAGTCAATTAACTGCTTTAAAATATGCTTAGATTTTCAATATAAAACCTAAGTATTTGTAACATATTAAAAGAGGGACTAATAATAGATAAATATGTCTCTATAAAGAAAATTAGAAGTAATATCACAAATACTTAAAAGGCTTGTAGAGGTATTAAAAACCAAAGCATTACACCGAAGTGCTTTAGATTAATAAGAATGTTTTTCCATAGAAGATCACTAGAGTAGAATATATAAGTAACCATGTAATATATTTCCTGTTATTAAGAGTGATCTTAACAATGTTAAAACCTAAACAATCTTAGGAAAACATTGCCTCCCTAAAAACATTAGGTAGAGATACATAATCTTATAGAGCAACTTACTCAATAACTCTTATTGCATCGAACTGCAAACTGAAACCAGGCTCGAGGAGACATAATGCCCAGTAAGGGCATTTAAGACAGCCTGGCTGTGCTTTTACTCTATTCCAAAGCAGCTCTGTTTTTCAGGATGCCTATAGGACAGCTTTATCACCATTTAAAATTGCACAGAAATAAGAATATAACTCCAAGGAAACAAATCACAGAATAAATTCGAATAAATATACAGAATAGATAGTGTCTAGTACTAAGAGTTCAAACCTCAGTCCGAACATCCTAAAAAAAAGAGTTTCTGTCGTGACCCCAAATAAATGGAAAAATCCTTTCAAATCTGTTGTTTAGATTAGAGGTCTCTAGGTCTCATGGCACGCACAGTATAGCTATCTGTGAATTCAGACAGTAATTCTGACTAAAGAATTGCAATGACCAATAATCCGTGCATGCATAATGATACCTTTGGCGATTCACAATCCTGTAGACTTATGCCCCTATTGCCGTTCTCAACTCAACTCAGTTTGGTCGTCTGCCAGTCAACCCAACTTTTACTCAACCAAATTATTTTTTGATATTGCGGAACTCAACGTTTTTTAGTTGTGATTGAAATTGAAATTTCATGTTGGTAAAACCATGAAATTTATTCGAAAATAGAAGAAAAAAAAGCACAAAAATAAGTTCAAATCAAGTTTTTGTAGAAATAAAAGTAAATTAAAAGTGGACTTAAGTGTGGATTTATTTGACGAAGATGAATACCATGACGCTAATATAAATGTTCTTCGTATACGTAGAAAAATACGCGATGATTCAAATCCTCTTGAACTACCCAGTGCGAAGTAAGAAATGTCCAAAATTATTAACAAATATTTACAAGAGAATTTTTATAGATTTGTTAGCTATTTTCGGCTGAACAATGAAGCATTTTGTTATGTGCTGGATGAAATTAAGGACCACTTAAAGAAACCTGTGCATATGGCAGCTATACAACCGATATTAAAGCTGTGCGCTGTCCTTCGATTTTTGGCTGACGGAAGCTATCAAAAGTGCAATGGAAATGACTTCTATGTTGGAGTAGCTCAATCCACAATGTCACTTATTTTAAAGGAAGTGTTACCAGCAATAGAGGATCGTATTTGTAGAAAATAGATCCTCAAATGATCGAAGGCGAAACAAACGCTTCCAATGTATGGTTTTTTGAAAAGGGTATTTCTCGGCGTATCGGGCTGTGTTGGATGTGTTTTTATTATTAGCAATTTTTTTTTAATTACTTGCTTTGTAGTGAATCCAAACCTATGAGGAGTAAAAATTCTAATAAAATGTCTATTTACAATATTTTAGATGCTGTATACTTACACGTTGCTATTCGGAGGCGGTTCTTGTAGGTGGACCCAAGCCATTACATTCTATAGAAAATCCTTCTCACGCTTCCTTGCACTGATTTTTGGTCATCCCAAAATTTTGGTTTCCTTTAGAAATTTCCGGATTATTTTCCATCGACTTCATAAGTCGCTCAAATTGGGCATTGGTTGTTATTTTAAATATCCTGCGTATTAAATATTTAATTATTTATTTTAAGCAGAAAAAACGATTTTTCCATTTTTTTATATTTTTTTCTATTATTTAAAAAATGTATTAAATATATAAGAGAACTCTATAACCGAAAGAGACTCAATTGCTAATAAGCAGTTGTCTATATTTAACGTTTTTTTTTCAACCAAACTCATACAAAGTGGCGAACCGCAGTACCATAAAAAAAAGTCAACCGCATAGTTAAGTTGAGAATGGCAATACCGATTTCTGAAAGACGACCAAACTACTAAAAAAGTTGTCAACCACAATAGGGGCATTAAAGAGCTTCATTTTGGAGAATACTGGAGTCAATTGCTAGCCTGAAGCTAAGTCTTTTATTCATTTCCTTGTTATAGAGCCAACTTTAATTCACAATATCGCTTCAGATTTAACATTAAAGATTACAAATATATGTCTTTCCTTTTTGGCAAGACATCATAAGATGATGTCAGGATTTCTTCCTTAAAAAAAAAACAATCATGTTTTGAATGTTTTATAATTTATTTATTCATTTATTTGTTTTGTTTTGTTTCATTTTTTATTTTCTTATTAAAAATTACTGGCTCATACTTAAGTCTGCTCTACAAGAAAATCATAATAAACATAAACAAAGAAAAAAGTTAAAGGAAATATGTATGTAAGCATAATAATAATTATACACACACATTTTCATTTTATCTTTTCTTTTCTTTTGCTTTGCTTTTTTTCATTAAAACTAAATCTTAAATTTAGTTTTACTAATTTAAAAAAAAGTACTTAATACACTTAATTAATAACAATTTGCAATTAGTACTATCAAAAAAAAAAACAAACTAATTACAAAATATAATAGAAATAGAAATAAAAATAATAGTTTTGTTTCTTTCTCTTTTCTTTTGATAATAATTTATAAGAAAAAAAATTTTCAAAGAAAAAAAATATATACGATAGAATAATTATTTCAAAAATTGCAAAGGAAAATATTGTTTGTAATAATAACATAATAAAAAAATGTACTAAACAATTTAGTACTTAAAAAGGAAGAAAGAAAAAAATAGTATGCAATTATAGTTTCTTTGTTTGTTTTGTTTTTCATTTTTTTTAATATAAAGTATATATAAAATTTATAAATTTTACTTAAAGCCTTAGGAAGAAAAATAAAAAATAATAATTCATTTAACAAAAAAAAAATTAAAATAAAAAAATAATTCATTTAAATTTTCTTGATTTTAATTTGAGAATAATTATAATAATAATAATAATGTAAAGTTTTTTTAAGATCATTAATTTACAATTTAATAATTAATTACTTTTATTTGTTTTAGTTTTTCATTTTTTTTTCTTCTTTTTATATCAAGTATTTCATCTTGTTTGCTTTAAACTAATCCAACATAATTTATTTTTTGTTTTTCATTTTATTTTTGTTTTTTTTTAAATATAATTTAACTTAATTTGCAAGTTTTCTTTTTGTTTTCTCTTTTACATGTTTCTTTTTTTTTGGGGTTTTGTTTTAATTTAATTTTTCTTTCCTTTTCAGGAAATTGCAAGTTTAATAACTAAGTTTTGTTTGTTTTTGTTTTTAGATATTATTTGTGTTTTTTTGTTATTGTTGTTGTATTACTTTGTATTAAATAATTAATTTATTTACTTATCTTTTGCTGTTACTAATGTATTAATTGTTCATATTAAATATTTTTACTGTGTGTTTGAAATTAGAAAAAGTTTTTCTTTTTTTTTTAAATAGAAATTGCAATAACAGAAAATCGTTAAAAAAAAACAGATTATTTCTTAAGGGTCAAAGGGGGGGGGGGGTGTTGTTGTTTGAAGTTTTTCTTTTCTTTGTTATGAAGGAGGAAAAAAGACATTGAAATTGTTGTATTTTAAATTAAACTTTTCCATTTGTTTTGTTGTTATTGTTTGTATTTGTTTGTATTGTTGTCTTTTTGTTTCATAATTATATGCTGGGATTTGCTTTAGTTTCAACTCAAAACTAAAACTAATATGGGAGTCACTTTCATGAGGCATACATGCGACTGATATCGTGCTGGTATTTATCTTGTATATCTTTGCGTTTCAGTTTGA
This sequence comes from Sarcophaga subvicina, assembly GCA_936449025.2. Taxonomy (NCBI): domain Eukaryota; kingdom Metazoa; phylum Arthropoda; class Insecta; order Diptera; family Sarcophagidae; genus Sarcophaga; species Sarcophaga subvicina. The sequence continues at coordinate 109,974,692 of OW388084.2, read as the reverse complement.
AGGCAGCTGTTACCAAGCCCATATCGGGTGACCAAACTTCTTTGCACAAAGTAATGGCGGCGGGTACTTCGTATTTGTGTAATTTGCCTAAAATTCAACAAAAACAATCGAGAAATAATTATTAAAATTAATAGTTTTTCGTCGTATAACTCCTCTTGATGCTCTTACATTTTCTAGCATGTTCGGCCATTTCCTTAATAACAGCCTTTTCCATAACGGAATTAGAGCAGAGATCCTCAAATGTTTTACCCTCTAAGCCTTGACGATGAGCCAGTTCTTCCAAATGCTTGGGATTGGGCACCACCAATGCCACGGTATATTGTTTTGTGGGATCGCCGTACACGCAAATGTTTTCAATCAAGGGACAGGTTTTCAATTCCGATTCCACTTTACCCAATGAGACATATTCACCGGCCTGCAGTTTAACCAAATCCTTTTTACGATCTGGAAAAATAATTTAAAATCATTATTTTTATTGCAAAAAAAAAATTAAAAACAGAAATAGAATCTTACCAATGATTTTAAGTACGCCATCGGGATGCATTTCACCAATATCACCGGTTTTGAACCAACGTTTGCCATCCTCTTCAAAGAATTCCTCAGCGGTCTTGGAAGGTAATTTATAGTAACCCATTGAAACACATTCGCCACCCACAAGGACTTCGCCCTGAAGATAAAAGAAATTTAAAAAAATAAAAAATAAATAAAATGAGGCTGAATCGAAGAAAAGTAAATTTTCTTTGAAATTAAAGAGTTCAGAAGGGTTTAATCCGCCTTTGAACCGGCTTGGTACAATATAGAGAAATTAGCTTTAAGAGAAGTATAGCGACAACAACGTTTACAATTTCTCAGTATCTAGTATCGGAGCCTCAAACTGACTTGTAGTTCTTGTCGAAACTTTGTGTGTGTGTGCTCTACGTAAAAGCTGGTCGAGTCTAATGTTCTTTTGTGATTATAAAGGAGCCTAATCAGCCTTTTCATAACACAGACGATGCGTACGTAGTCTCTGGATAAATGCCATACAGACATTGGCAAAAACTTTAAGGCTGTTTGATTATTTGTAAGGATCCAAAGCCACGCTTAGCCATTGCTTTGTTAAAGTATGTTTTACTAGAAATTTTAGTAGAATACATACATAATTGGTCACTGCAACCCTTCAGTCAGGATTATGGACCTAGTTTCTCACACCACTTATATTGTGTGCGTTAGTTTCATACATGAGTGGCGGGACTTACAGTTTAAAGTCGACTACGGACGACAGATTTTTGAGAAATTTCTCATGGCAATTTTTTAATTTTCTCTCAGAGTTTTTGCCAGAAATCTGCTGAGAGGAAGTCGCCGAAGAAATACTTTTTGTATTTTATTTTGATGTCTGGCCTGGGGCTCAAACACTGGCTTTACGTCTAATAAGCCAACACACTACCTACTAGACTACGGCGACTTCATTTTAGTAGAATAACTTTCCAAAAAACTAAACGATCATGTAAAAACCTTCTATACAGGGAATGAAATCAATTCTTAAAAGATATTGATACTGAATGCCATGAATTAAGTTCATTTCGAATGAAATCAATTGTCAAATTCAAAGGAACGTAGGCATTGTTACAATACTAATGTGTGGAAATGGTTTAGATATACATACGTGGTCGAACGATGTGTATAACTTCAATAATTAAAGCGTAAAAAATATACAGGAAACCTACAAAATAGTAGCAAACTAGTAGCAAAATAGTAGCAAAATAGTAGCAAAATAGTAAGCCGGTATGGCTTTAATGGAAGCAATCTGAGTGACTGAAAATGCTAAATTTCCAAATGTTTCAGTGGCCCTGATGACGAAAACTATAATTGGAATTTGGAAACTTCTCTGATTCCTGATCTTTAGTTTATATTTGTTACGAAATCTTTTTTATAAAATTGTTAATTTCTTAAAGAAAAACTTACCTGAGGATAGGGTTTGTTGGTTATTCTATAGCCACCTTCTTCCCAATTAACTAAACGAATTTCAGAAACAGTTAAAGGTGCACCAACACGGCCATATTGGGTATCACGGTCTAAATTAAAAAAAAAATCAAATTATTATTGAAAGAAAAAAACTTGCATTAAATGCCAAATAATAGAAACTTACAATCCATAACCGTGGCACCGGAAGTGGTTTCAGTAAGACCATAACCTTGAATTACATCAACACATAAACAGGTCTTAATTTGTTCGTGAGTATCAGGCGATAAAGGAGCACCACCGGACATGATAAGACGTACGCGACCACCCACTAATTTAGATACCTTTTTGAAAACCAAGCTAAAAAGTAAAAATGAAAATAAAATTATATTCGCAATTCGTTTTTCAAAAACAAAACACAGAAGGAATAGAAAACTTACTTGTCAATTAAAGGAGTTTGATAACCTCTTTGGAACCATTTAACTTTGTATTGATAGAGAAACTGGAACAAGGCTTTCTTAAAGGCTGATCCCGAATTGACTTTATCGTTTATGCCTTTAGAGATGCGATCCAAAATAAGCTAAAAAAACAAAACAAGGTGTGTGAGTCCATGTAGAATTATAACAAAATTCTTGTACTTACTGGCACAGAAGTCATGCAGGTTGGTTTCAAGACAGTGGCATCACCTTTAGAGCCTCGCATAATCTTGCTACTGGTATCGATTAAGGTTAAGGGTGTTGAATAACCAATGGGTACACCGGTCATTAAACAAACACTTTCGGCCACCAATTCAAATACATGGGCCAATGGAAGAAAACTTTAGAAAGAAAAAACAACAGATTATAAATCCTCCTTGAATTTAAAAAGAAATCCACTCTCTTATATACTTACCCTATTAAAACATCATCAGGATAGATGGGTACTACATCAACGAAACCCTTCATGGTGGCTATACAATTCTTGTGAGACAAACAAACGCCTTTGGGTGTGCCAGTTGAACCCGAGGTGTACATTATAATGGCAATATCATCACCCTTAGGAGGAACACTTTCTATAAAAAGAAAAGCAATTGAGAAAAATTAATAAATGAAACTATTCTTACGAATCTTATACAATTTCTTACCAAATTTACTATCTTGACCACTGCGCACCACTTGTGTGAAGGGTAAAATCTTAACGCCCTCCTTGAAGCCATTGGTATCTGTCTTATGCAATTGATCTTCCATATAAATGATGGTATCTACCAGAGGGCATTTATCCAATATCGACTTCAATTTCGGCAACAGATCATGTGATGTAATGACAGTTGTAACCTCGGTTTCACTGATGCAATGTGCAACACCCTCGTCGCCGAGTGTAGCATAGACGGTAACAATGGACATTGATTGTTTGAAACAACCATGAGCGGCTATCATCCATTCGGCACGTGTCTCAGCAAAAATAACAACATTTTTATGGGACTGTTGGCCACATTCACGTAGACCACGACCAAATGCAGCCGCCATACGTTCGGCCTCTATAAAATTCTTCCATTTATATTCGCCCATATTGTATTTTTTGAAGACACGTCCGTTCGGCTGTAACTCATCCTCTTCGCTAAGAATTTGACGAGTGCCCAGGCAACGTTTCGATGAATGAGTTTTAGCCACATAATTGAAAACCTTTTCGAGAGTATCTATGTTGTCCTGCAACATTTTGATATGTACCTCTCTAGGTGGTTCAGTTGTGCGATAAGTTAAAGCCGACTCATCATTGCTAACAATTTTTGCCTGTAACACAGAGAATAACAACAACAAAAACATAAAAAAAATTTAATTTAAAAAATGATTTTCTTTCAATTTAACAATACAAAAAAATAAGGAAATAACACCACAAAGAAGTTAAAAAAATCCATTAACTAATGCCAACTAATGGTGTTTTAATATGTAACTTTAAAAGCAAAGGAAAAAAAAATAAATTTTTGTTTCATATTGTATTCATATAGGAAAACTTGTAAAGGTGTCTTGTTGTTGTCTTAATTTTTACATTTTTTTCTTTTCTTTTTCTGTACAAGGGATTCTGTCACCGTTTTGGTTTTGGGATTTTCTTTAATTTCAATACCCCTTCACAATTATTTGCAAAAAAAAAAATAGAAAAATATATAATAAAAGTTGTGTGCTTTTTTTAACAATTTCTTATATGTTTGTATATGTAATAATGTTAGCCAACACCTTGTTAGTTTCCGCCTTTTAAGGAAAAAACAAGAAGTAGTAGAATAAAAACAAATAACAACAAAGAAAAGAGAAATTAAATAAAAAAAATATTGTAAGTAAAACAATAACAATTTGTCAATTAATTTTATATAAAATGAACAAAACCTCTATATCATCCGCAGAATATTTGGTTTTTTCCTCTTTTAAAGCCTTAACGGGTAAAGCCTGTTTAAATATTCAAACAAACAAACAAACAAAAAAACATCACAACATATTTAAAGAGAGAAAAAGAATTTCAGTTTTTTTTTTAGAAAGATTTTCATGTTTAATTTTAATAAAAAATTTATACTAAGGTTTTTAAGATAAAATTAAGGTCTATTTGAAGTTGTAAAATTACTGGGTATTAGAGAGAGAGAGAGCAGCCTTAAATATTAATCAAAATTCTAACAAAGTTGTAACAATATTTGAAATATTTCACAGCAATAAACAATACATAACGTAATTGACCATTACAACCCACCCTTCAGCCAGGATTACGACCTAGCTTCTCAGACCACGTATGTTGTGTGCGTTAATTTCATACATAAGTGGAGGGACCGGACCTACAGTTTAAAGCCGATTCCGAACGACAAATTTATCGAAACTCCACCATGTTTGACTGTCTTTTTTGTATATTTTGGCTTAAATCACAGGAATAAAACTGGAATAATGTACACTGTGGTCAGACGAAACAAAGGTTAATTTGTTTGGTTCGGACGGAAAATCGTTCGTACGTCGTCCTGTAAATACAGAATTTAACCCAAAAAAGACAGTCAAACATGGTGGAGGGTCGATAATGCTATGGGGGTGTTTTTTTCGGCATCTGGCGTTGGCCCTATTGTTTGGATTCAGGGAAAAATCTGTACAGCTGACTACATAGATTTTCTGTAGAATAAAATGCTTCCATTTGCCGAGGACGAAATGCCACTTAAATGGGAATTTATGCAAGACAATGATCCGTAGCATTCAAACAGAATGAGGTGCCTGTAATGGAGTGACCGTCCCAATCACCGGACTTAAACCCCATTGAACACCTCTGGGGAGTCCTAAAAAATAAAATCGCCAATTTAAATCAAAAAATAAACAGCAATTGTGGGAAAAATTCAGGGGACATGGTATTCAATTCCCCCGGACGTCTGTGCGAATCTTGTGGGATCTATGAATCGTCGCTGTCAAAATGAAAGGTGCTTCAACCAAATATTGAAATAATATCTGGAAATGATGGTAATGTTTAATAAAATATACATATTTTTAGCATAACATAAAGTGTACCTATTATTTTTTCCATACCTTTTTCGAATAAATTATATTTATTTTAAGAATTTGGCAGAGAACTAGTCATTTATTTTTATTTTATTAGTTAAACTATTTGAATAGCTTTAATATAATGTATATACTTTGTGATATTTATGGAAAAGTAAATAAAAATATAAGAATATAGTGAAAAATTTAAGTGTCCCTATTATTTTTTCCAACACTGTATATTATTATTATATAGACTTTAATCATGGGGATCACTATAGCCAGATATAGGCAAAATTGATGTTTCATTACATGTACAGGTCAAACGAATTGTGTTGACTGTAACGCCCTCATTTTCAGAGGACAGTGAACTTTTGTTCTTATCGCAACAAATAAACCATCAAGTAAGTGGATTTCTTTACTAAACATAATGATCGACACTGTGTTCGACCAAAGACTATCCGTAAGAATCTAAATATCTGTGCAACAGAATTAAAATTATACGGTTAGCTTATTTCAACGCTTAATTATAACAGAACGATGAAGAAAGCAATGGAAACTTTTGAAAGACAATAAGGCTGCCTTCCAAAATGTTAGTTGCTTTGTGTTTGAACAAAGTATCGTATTTCATAATGCCGCTGTACAAAATATATGCAATGTATTCTATTTCAAAACGTCGTCAATGTGTACTTTTAACGCAGACAAAAAGCAATCGGGCATCGGATTTATAGTTGATGCTTTGTTAGGTTACTTTGCATATCTACATAGTTTATATACAGTAGTAGAACTGCATACAAACTTTGTATTGATACATTTTGGAAGGCAGCCTAAATTGTCAATGCCGCATTAAAAAATAAATCTATGGCCGTCCAAAAATTAATATCTTCCACAACAAAACCATTATTTTGTTACAAATTACTTTCAAGCCTTTGATAATATTTTAGATTTTGTCCACAACATCTTTTTAAGTAAGATAGAGAGTGATATTTAGTTCTTTCTTTACATTTACAACAACTCTTGTGATATTTAGTTGTTTATTTACATTTACAAATAACTCTAGTTAGGTCTTAAACTTTTGTCGACATTAAAAAAAAAATCGCATGATTCATGCAATATTTTCTTCTTTTCTTTAAATTATTTCAACATAATTATAAGAAAAAAGTAAGTGTTCCTAATAAAACACACCATCATCATCTTATCTTAAATCATACGACATGTGCTCCAGTTTTTTTTAAGAATTTTAAGAAATAAAACATATTGACAACAAGTAGTTGAGCAAGTAAATCGCAATCTTTAAATAAAAAGGCAATTGATAAGAGTGCTGGAGTGTTATCGATGGAAAGCACAAAAGGTGTCACAATACTCACACCACACGCATATATAAGAATTTTATAGGCCTTGAGAAAATCGAATTGACTGATGGAAATTTTACCAAAAAAAAGGATTTTTAAAAAAGATTTCTTTGATCTTTGCCCTCAAAACTCATACCCAGCATATTTACAACTTTGATTTCAAATTTAAACTGCTATTAAAAGAAAACACATATTTAATCGATAAATTATCAATAATGGTCTTAATTAATAATTAAGAGTACGATACCTTAAAACACAGAGTATGTGTTTGTGTAAGTATTTCCACTAAAAAAAACTATTTTTATGGTGTAATAAAACTATTTTGTTTTTGATCTTTTTTTTTGGTTTTAATATAATCGAAGAAAATAATAAAATAAGTTTTTAAACTGAGAAGCAAGTGAGAGAAGAGTATTGGATCTTAAAAATAAAATTATTTGTTTTTTTTTCTTTTAACTTTTAAAAAATCAACGCAAAAACAACAGAGATAAGAATGCATGGAAAAATTATGACAATAAAATGGGAAAAAAATGTCACCTTGTTGTATTGTAAAATGAAATATAAATAAATAGAAAAAAATGTAAAATATATACGAGGAACGGTTTAAAAGCAAGAAATTTGCATAAGTATTCTTATAGACAATAAGAACATTCTAGGCATCGAGGGTTTGGTTTCACAAAGGCACTTCTTTAAATACTTTTATGAAATTGTTACGAGTAGTGTAACAAAATTCTTTTTGTAATAGGATAAGAACAAAAACTATGTAAAGATAGGCTAAATTAGGTACTTGGCTAAGTTTGTAATATTCGTATGTTTGCCTAATTTTGTATGTAGTATGTCCAACTAGGCAGGGAGTAATTCTTATTGCCATCTATGAGCGTCTTGAAGGTCATCAGGAATTGGAGGCAGGTAAAGGATAACATTTTAACATAAAATGTAAAGAAAATGTAATTTCATCTAGGTCTTCTGGCTTTTAAGGAAATATTTTGTACCATAAACTTTGAAATTCGGCTCCAGTATTCATATTTTCTTTTGTTATCATACATACATACATACATAATTGGTCATTACAACCGTTTAGTCAGGATTACGACCTAGTTTCTCACACCACTTATGTTGTGTGTGTTAATTTTATACATGAGTGGCGGGACCTACAGTTTAAAGTCGACTCCGAACGACAGATCTTTTTTGAGAAACTTTTCATGGCAATTTTATTTGCTGTCAGAGTTTTTGCCAGAAATCTGCAGAGAGGAAGTCTGGCCTGGGGCTCGAATCCTGGCTTTTCGTCTAATAAACCAACACACTACCTACTAGACCACGGAGACTTACATAACCGATTATATCTTGGCTAATTTACAGTTCCATGCTTACCACACGCCTCGACCTGAAAAACGCTCTATTTCAGCCTCAGACTAAAACATATCTCCTTGTATACATACATAATTGGTCATTACAACCGTTTAGTCAGGATTACGACCTAGTTTCTCACACCACTTATATTGTGTGTGTTAATTTTATACGTGAGTGGCGGGACCTACAGTTTAAAGTCGACTCCGAACGACAGTTTTTTTTTGAGAACCTTTTCATGGCAATTTTCTATTTTATCTCAGAGTTTTTGCCAGAAATCTGCTGAGAGGAAGACGCCGAAGAAAAACTTTTTGTATTTTATTTCGATGTCTGGCCTGGGACTCGAACCCTGTCTTTTCGTCTAATAAGCCAACACATTACCTACTAGACCACGGCGACTTAATTTTCTATTGTTATCATATCTTGGAGACTAAAGGAAAATGTCGGGCCATAATTTTGCTTCTAAAAGTTATTTGGCTACACAAAAAACGGCCAATTTTTATTTAACAATTTCAAAAACATTTTTTGTTTTTAAAAATCGTACGCCAAATGAAATGTTCTAATTACAAACAATATTTCGTTTTAAAATGTCCAAAACTTATCTGGACTTTTAAGAAAACGTTCACGATATTATCTGGGAAACTAACCTCACATATGAGATGTAAAAAAATTAATTCAACGGTTCTTATAATCCTAGTTCTATAATCTCGTAAACTTTGCTTATAAATAAATAAAAAAAATTACTTTACAATTGACACCGCCCGTGACTCAATGATACAAATTAAAATTTCGAAAATAAAAAAATAAAAAATAACAAGCCATGAAATGATTTTTTGTTATGACTTCTAAATGAAAATAAATAAAGTAAACTCTAGTTTTTCGTTTACAAAACTGAAAACGTGATACTAACCTTAACACGTTTGGCCTCTTGTCTTCGTTTCCATGGTCTTTGTAATACCAAATAGACGGGTAAAGTGATTATATCACAGAAAAATGCAATGGCCTTAATGGCACCAATAGCGCCCTGTATCCAGAAGCTTTCCATTCTAAAAATGTCAAAGTAAGAGAAAACAAAAATTAATTAAATTTCAAAATTATTACACACATAAAATAAAATTAGACAATAAATAAAAATGTAAAATAAATTACAATAGAGACATTGTTGTAATAACCAGTTAGTAAGAAAAGAACACTATTATTTACCGTTAAAAAAATTTGAAAAAAATTTTAAAAAATAAATAAATTCTTTAACAGTCACCTGTTGTTTAAACCCTTAACAAAACACTACTAAAAATAACTGTTTAAAATTATTTTTTAAATCGGTTAAAAATATTTTACACTTCTAATCTAAATTACTCATTCATTATTCAATAACGAATAAATTAAAGAGAGCGAGAGGGAGAGAGTTAATATTATTAAGATTTTAGAACAAAAAAATAAATTCAAATAAAGGGAGAGAGAGCGCGAGCAAGATAACAATTTTAATTTCGTTGTTGTAAAATAATCGTCATTATAAAACTAAAATAAAAAAGTATTTCTAATCAGTTATTAAAGTAGTAAAAACTTAACACGAAATAAAATATCTACGGCATATTTTTTTTATCGAAAACATTTTAATTTTTTTTTTATTATTATTGGAAAATTGTTGTAATTTGTTTTTTTTATTTAAATCTTGTATGCAGTAAAAGTGTTTTTTTATTTATTTAATAAATAAAACATGCTATTAAAAAGACAAAAGAAAAAATGGGAAAATTGAGGGAAAACATTACATGTCCCCCTATTATCGTGATTTACAATCTCTATACGTTTTCATTGAAAAGTTTAAATTGTATTTAATATTGTCATGTTATAATAAGAAAGAAGTATAATAGAAGGTGTAATACAATGAAATCCATTTTTGGCGCTAGAAACTTAAGTTTTCATGGATATTTCGAAATTGGTTGAAACTGGTTCGGCTGGGAAGTTTTACGGCTGGGAAATATAGGCAGGAGAATGTTAGAACACGAGACTCAAACATAACGACTTATAGGACCTTGAACATTCATATTACATGGATACAGAACATACTAGCATTTAGGTAAACTGCAGACCAGATGAATTGTCTGAATTGTCAGGATATGTTGAGTTTTCTACTTTTGGAACTGCATTGAGAACCTACAAGCTCATAACTGATATACCCGTGTGAGTGACTTTGCATACACGCCAAATAGTACAGCAAATTTTGCCAAGGCTAGATAGAGGATGAAGCCGCCGTAGTCTAGTAGGTAGTGTGTTGGCTTATTAGACGTAAGGCCACGGTTCAAACCCCACGTCAGGTATCAAAACGAAAATATGAAAATTATTTCTTCGGTGGCCTCCTCTCGGCAGATTTCTGGCAAAAACTCTTAGGTATACGACCAGCTTTATGTCTTAGGAGAATTAAGGACAAGGGCTTCTATGCAGTCGATCTCACTAGTATGTTAAGTATGGCTTCATAAAAAGCTCCGAAGAATGCTAGCGTTGGGTGAAGTAAAATACCATGGTAACGCAATGGACCGCACCTGGCTAAGTCGTAAATGCTTACCTACCTACCTATCTAACAGTCGGGGGATACAGTAATATGTCATAGATTCCAAAGAAAGAAGCCAATAATTTTGTCACAGAAAACAAAGTAGGTAGGTCTAGTAGGTAGTGTGTCGACTTATTAGACGTAAAGCCAAGGTTCGAGCCCCAGGCCAGACATCAAAACGAAAATATGAAAAAAAATTTTTTCGTCGACTTCCTCTCAGCAGATTTCTGGTAAAAACTCTGAGAGAAAATAAAATTGCCATGAAAAGTTTCTCAAAAATCTGTCGTTCGGAGTCGACTTTAAACTATAGGTCCCGCCACTCATATATAAAAAAACTAACGCAGACAACATAAGTGGTGTGAGAAGCTAGATCGTAATCCTGACTAAAGGGTTGTAATGACCGATTATGTATGTATGTAGATAGAGGATCCATGGAAAGTCTACTCAAAATTCGGAAATTGCATTCTGGATATTCATACGAGTTGCATTGATCTTGGCCATATGGCCAATGACTTTTGCTGTAAGGGCAAGGCAGAAGAGGCAACTGGTCTTCACCTCTTAAGTATACGACCAGCGTTATGTCTTAAGAGAATTAAGGACAAGGGTTTCTATGCAGCCAATCTTACTAATATCGACGCCTCCGTTCTATTACATTCTAAGTCAAAAAAGTGTGTTTTGAGTTATGAGCTCTCAAAGTTTTCACGCGACATACGACCATATGTGTATTCTAAGAAGATTTTTCCCTATAACTTCGGAACGGATCGGCGCACCTTAACCAAATTTTGACAGTATTTATGTTAGAGAACGTAGAATTTAAAAGTGCAAGAACATTAAAAACGTTCTAAGTACACTTAAAATGTTATAGAATGGAAGCGTCGATATGTTAAGTAAGGCTTCATAAAAAGCTCCGAAGAATACTAGCGTTAGGTAAAGTAAAAGACCTAGCAAGAGCACCTGGCTACGTCGTAAGTGCCTACCTACCTACCTACCTATATAACAGTCGGGGGATACAGTAATATGTCATAGATTCCAAAGAAGGAAGCCAATAATTCTGTCAAAGAAAAATTCCAATCCTTATTAGTGTTGTTTTCCTGGGGATCTACGTTAATCGGACAGCATCAACGCTATAAACTACCTTTTGAACATGATATCATATATGTATGTCGTCAGTCTCTCTAGGATTATTCGAAGGCTTTCTTTATTTGGATCACAAGGCATAGGTAAACTGTTGTACGGATGTGTTGTACGGATGTGTATTATGTATGATTCACAATTGACAACATGCGCATATGGGGGGGGGTCCCGTCCCCTTTACCACGATTAGGTTAATAATTAGGAATAACACTTCCTGGGTAAAAAATAATTTTAACAAAACACTTCATTTTTCTCTCGACTGAATATATATTACATGGTCACTGCCAAGCAGTAATTGCTACTCAGGGGAGTCCCGTACATCTCTAACATAACTGTCTGAAATTTGAATTAAGGGACATTGTGCGCGTATCTAGGTGGCCTTAATTAAATGAGTCGCTGTAATTAAATGGAATATGGTAGCACAATAGGCCTAAGAGATTAGCATAAATGGAAACCTCACGTGATTATGTGTGATAACACCGCATAACCTCACCTAACTTAATCATTTTTAATATCAAGCCTTCTTCAATTACACAAAGAAACAAAAGATTTTGTTTTATTACACCGTATACTACCAAACACTGTCACGCGTTAACAGCCATAATAAAAGGCTGTGGAATGAACTTTGTACGAAATGATTTTAATTGTTTTCATGTGCTTTCCTATTTATTAATTGTAATATTGTTTGTTTTTTAATTGTAATAAAATAAAACACGGACATGCAATATTATACTGATAGACTGATATTTACAGCTAAGGACTTTTGAGAATTAAAACTTTTAGTTGAATGGTTATAAAAGAAATTTAAAAAAAATTATAAATAAAAATTAAAAATAATTCCATTCGAAAAAACAAAAATTCAAATTCATTTGCTGTTGATAATGTTCATTACTTGTGGTGTGTCTTTTTATATATAGGACCCCCAGTTAAAGGTTTATTATCTTTAAAAAAAAATTAAAACGAAGAAAAAACAAATAAGAAACAAAAAAGAAATGTGAAATGCCAAGAGTTCTTTATGAATCTTAATAAAATTTATTTCCTTTTCTGTTCTTTTTTTTTATTCTTTGGTTGCTATCAAAAAATGACTTTCCCCCCATTAAGATTTTAAATATTTTGTTGTTTAAAAAAAACCTGATAAGAAGAACACTGAGATTTTGTTTTATTTCTGACAGAAAGAAAAAGATAATTTGTCATGTATGTAGTTTTAAGTAAATATTTATAATTTTGTATTAAACACAACAATTGTTTAAATTTTTATTTTAAACATACGATCATTTAACGATCTCATGTCTGCATTATTGACTAGTTTAAGTATTAAAGTTTAAATTTCATTTATAATTGGGAAATTTTTTTCCAAGTACTACTACACTACTATGTTATCTCACACTGTTGTTATCTCATATTTAAAAACAATCGTCGTCATAAATTGAAGATATTTTTCTAGTTAATTTACCATTAAACATAATTAAAACACAAAAACAAAAAAAAACTTAAAATGAACTTTGGACTTGGGACTCGTGCTACTCAAAAGAAATCCAAAAAAAAATAAAATCAATTGTAAGAAATAAAATAAAAATTTTAAAAATAAAAACAAATTTAGATGTGATGTTATCACCGCACGAAATCATGCTGATGACTTGTTTGTTTAGAAACAACAAGACTTTGAGCAGCAACAACAAAAATTAAAGGAATTGTAATTAAATAGTGTTGTTGACATAAACTCACTCTCGTTTTCTTCTTTTTTTTCAATTACAATTGAATAATATTCTCACATTTTATCGTATTTCCCAGGACGAGTTACAGTCACCACTTCCACGAATTACAGCCACCATTGCTATGAACCCGGACAGTGGGGCAGCTTTCTAATGAAATATTAGGATTTTGGATTTTATTCCTACGTAGACAGTTGTAGTGATATTGATTAAATAACACGCAGAGCATGAACGTCGGTCTATGGCTCACCCATTATACAACTGCAGAAGAAGGCTTTAAACTATAAATACTTCGTATGAAGCTAGACGACTAGTTAGCTATTGACTTAGTAATCAAGTTTGCACTAGAATTTCGGTCTTACAAGCCAACATTAATCGACCGCCGTTAAAATGTAAAAACTTGATTAGCTGGGCGACTATCCAAATAGCTATATACAAGGAGATACATATGTTTTAATCTGAGGCTGAAATAGAGCGTTTTTCAACTCGAGGCGTGTGTTATGCATGGAACTGTAAATTACATTACATTATTGGTCATTACAACCGTTCAGTCAGGATTACGACCTAGTTTCTCACGCCACTTATGTTGTGTGTGTTAATTTTATACATGAGTGGTGGAACCTATAGTTTAAAGTCGATTCCGAACGACAGATTTTTGAGAAACTTTTCATGGCAATTTTATTTACTCTCAGAGTTTTTGCCAGAAATCTGTTGAGAGGAAGTCGCCGAAGAAATCCTTTTATTTTGTATTTTGTTTTGATGTCTGGCCTGGGGCTCGAACCCAGGCTTTACGTCTAATAAGCCAACACACTACCTACTAGACTACGGCGACTGTAAATTAGCCAAGGTATGAACGATTATGTGAACTAGATATTCGCAGTCTTGCAGATTATCAGAACCTATACTAAACCGAACCAAACGGAATTTGGCTATTGACGACCTGATAATAGCGGGCATAAATAGCCTATTTTAAGGTTAGACCACTTAGTTGGTAATCCATTCACTCATGCATTTATAACTCAAGGGAGATGAAATCTATTGTATTGAAATTCATATTCTGCCCCTTTTAGCACTCAATACACATTATGGCTGGAATTACAACTAAGTAATGTTTTATAGGGAACTGTTCGAGAAGGAATGAGAAGGAATAAAAAACTAACAGTTAGCGCCGAAAATTACAGAGCAAACACGAACCTCTACTGTCGAAAGCGTTGTTTCGCATTGTTTGGTATATTCTACGGCTGGGCATTTTAATAATGAATTTTCTAGAATTCGTGTTTCGTCTGAGAACATATGTATATTTTAAATAGAGCATGTAAACTTATTTTTATTACAAGTACGTTTTTTTTCAAACACTAACAACTTTCCAAGGGAAATTTGAAATACTTTTTTTGCTTTGTTTAAATGTTAATAGAAAGATCTCTGCTGTTCAATGATTGATTTCAATAACAGATGTGAGTATAATTATTGTCGTATATACATTGCAGCAAAATGTAAGATCGTAAGAAAGCTTTTTAAACGAAGCGTTTAATTACAGCTAATAAAGGCGCGAGTGTTTATGGTTTAGCCTTGCACCTGTGATGTAAAATTAAGAAAATAAATTTGTTTTTTTTTTTTTGGTTTAATGGACTTAATAAAAATGTGTAGAATATTTAAATGATATTTTTATAAACAGAAAATATGTATTAACATTAATTAAGCTTGCAATATTGCATGTAAGGAACGAGTAGCGTGTATTAGCGTGTTACCTAAACCAAAAACTAAACTACAAAACATTTAATTAAGTACACGATAACAATAAAAATAAATAAAAAATAAAATTAATGTATTAGAGAGAGAGAGAGAGAGAGGGAGAGACATTTAAAGCAAATGTACATACAGACACATAAATTAAAATTTTAAATACTTACTGTGCATCATCTTCGATAAACATTTTGATTGCAATGAACGTTTAAATAAAACTGGGTTTATTATGTGTAACTGGTTCCAATTGATTTATAGAGCTCTATTCAACTCTTAGAGTTCTCTTAACAGCTTTGCTCTCTAAGTTTAGTAAAAACTATTCTCTTCAATGATAATTTCTGCTCTGTTGCTCTTTTGTGTATAGTACAGTATACTTTTAGGCTTCTTTTAATTACTTTTGAGTATGTGTTTGTTATTTTATAGCAGCACTGGGGCAAACTAGCTGGGTTAATAATTTCAAATGATGTGGAGGATTCCTTATGTATATTCTACAATACTTTACAATGATGATTGATATTTGATCCTTTTTTTTGTGGATTTGTTCAAAATGAGAGCCTTATTTAATGAGAGAGTGTGTTAAATTTTGTTTTTTTTTTTTTGGTTTTTGTGTCTGGAGCTGTTCAGGAGCTGTTCCTTAGCCTATAGATTTATAGAGAAAAAAAAAAGAAAACAAACAAAATAATACACGTATACAATATGTAATAATGCAAATACAAAATGTTTGAAATGTTTGATTATTTTTAGCGATTTAGATAGACAGTGTAATTAAAAAAAGTAAATAAAATATAAAACAAATGAAAGTGAAATTTAAGTAACAGAAAAACAGGAAAGAAAAATGTTTTATAATACAGAAAATGATTTTGTAACATTTTATTTAAAAAAAAGATTAATTAATAACGATTTGGAAAAAATACTATTTAAGCAAGAGATGTAATGATGATTTAAATGAATTGAAAAAGCATTTAAGCAATGAAAAAATGTATAAATTTTCAATCTTACAACGTTTACAAAGAAAAGGTATTTAAAATATCTAATTTTAGAGAGGAAAGAAATAGTATTTAATTTTAATATACGGAAAGGCACACTTCATTTGGGAAATACTAGCTGGTTTCGGCCTAGACAGTCTTTATTATAAAGGTAGAAGCATTTTTTCCGAGTGAATCTACTTAAATAAACTCGGCTATCTAAAATGCACTCGTACGTACATTGCTGGCCATTACAACCCTTTTAGTCATTATTAAGGCGTTACTCATGTTGTGTTCACCATTTTCATCAAATATTGGCGTAACCTACAGTTTCAACCTCGACTTTGAACGATAGATTTAAGTATCTCTTCCCTGAGAGAGAAGGTTGTTGAAGGAGAAAGAAGGTTTTCTTTTCATATGCTTTTTTTTAAAGACATCAGATCTGAGGTTTAAACCCTGCGCTGTACACTAGCCACTATAACTCGGCAACCTACATACAGCTGCGTTCAAAATAATAGGAGTGCTACCATGTAACATTTTCAAAGTTAAAATTTTTTATTGTACCAATTTGCAAAACATGATATATTCGAATGATAGTTACTACGATATGTAAGAAATAAAATACAAAAAAAGAATCTCGTAATAACTTTAAGATTGACGATGAAATTGATTCATTTCTGTGCTTGCCCTTGACTTCAGTTGATCAAAAAAAAAAATAGGAGTGCGAGTGTTCTTTTAAAAATAAAAATTTAACAGCATATAATTTAAAAAAAATGTAAACAATAAGTACGGAAAAATGTAGTTAAAACTTTTTCTACAGTGATTCACATAAATTTTTGTAATAGTGGGACGAGGAATGCACTGTACTGAAGAAAAGAGAAAACTAATTAAAAATTTTCGAAATAAAGGCAAAACTTACAAAGAAACTAAGGAAATTTTAAGTTAGTCCGATCAAATGATCACATATACATTAAAATATAAAAAAAAGGCCGAAACGCCTGGGCGCAAGGCCAAAACATCTACTGTCGATGCCCGCCGAATTGTGCGATACAGCAAAATATATTCTTCAGAGTCTTCAAATAAAATTCAAAAGGATATGAATCTTGCCGTAAGTGTCCCTACTATTCGTAGCCGTCTGATGGGCAACAATTTATTCGCAAGAAGTTCACAAAAGGTGCCATTGTTGACATACAAAACAGGCAGCAGCCCGCTTAAAGTTTGCCCAAGAACATATCAAATATCCGAAAGAAAAATGGAGAACTTATTGTGGACCGACGAAAGCAAAATTGTTTTATTTGGTGGCACTGGGTCTAGACAGCATGTTAGACGTCCGCCCAACACCAAATATAAAGCTCAGTATACACAAAAGACAGTTAAACATAGTGGTGAAAAACTAATGATATGGGGAAGCTTTTCATATAATGGTTTAGGCCCAATACATCGAATTAGAGACATAATGGATAGGAACGTCTATGTCGGCATTTTCACGCCTCTAAAATGGATCTTCCAACAAGACAATGACCCAAAACACACCAGTAAATTGGCAAATGAGTGGTTTCGGGTTAATGGGGTAAAGGTTATGGCGTGGCTAGCTCAGT
This sequence comes from Sarcophaga subvicina, assembly GCA_936449025.2. Lineage (NCBI taxonomy): Eukaryota > Metazoa > Arthropoda > Insecta > Diptera > Sarcophagidae > Sarcophaga > Sarcophaga subvicina. The sequence goes on along the minus strand of OW388084.2, from coordinate 109,956,885 downwards.
CTCCCGTCCTTAATCCCATAGAACATCTATGAGGGATGTTAAAAAATATGTTGCCGAGCGAAAACGCTCAAATGCAGCTGAGTTGTGGTCTGTAGTGCAAGATGGGTGGAATAAAGTTCCACTAAAACGATGCCAGGATTTAGTTGACTGCTATAATAAAAAAAGTAAAGGCTATTCTACCAAATACTAGTCGTATTTCAAGTTTCTGATTATAGTCATAAGCATTTTTAACTTTTTTAATAGAAAATCGTTATGAAAACTGAAATACTCCTATTATATTGAACAGCACTTTTTAAGATATTTTTTTTTAACTTCCTGTTACTTACTTGTTGAAAGCTTTATTTAATTAATGAATAACTTAAATAATTTAGTATTGAAACAACATTACATTGCACCAAAAAATGGAATTAAGCCATGTTTTTTTTTTTGTTAAAAATTAAGCTTTTGTTTTTCAATGGGCTCACTCCTATTTTTATGAACGCAACTGTATATATTCAAGATACTATTTTTCTTTTAGCTAATCGGAAGTTTGACTTTTCTGTTCCACTGTAATTGTTTTCCTTTCCTTTAAACCTGACCTTGTTACTAGTTCTTCTTACAGGGCCATTAAATGTAGATTATATTGAAACGAAACTGTAATACAATATGGTATGGAGAAATAGTTCAAACAATGAAAATAAAAAAATTATATTTTTAACTTTCATAGTGACGAGTACTAGTGGTGCCATATTAATGGCTTTATCAGTTGAAATAAAGACAAAAACCAGCAGACATACAATATACCATATAGTCAAAGCGCGCGCAGAAGGAAGGGAAACAGCTTATCAGAACCGTCATAAATATGATTGTATTGTGATTTATTTTTGGTTTAATATTACCCAGTGATTGTTAAAAATAATATTGCATAAGAATACAATTAAAAGATAGAAGAAGAAAAGAAAAAATTAAAAGAAACACTTGTAATCACAATTACTATTGTGGAATACATAGTTTCGGATACTTTAGAATTAAAAACTAAACTGAACTTTGAATTCAGAATTTGGCGCGTAACAATGAAACGAAAGTAGACTTTGTAATTGAAAAGTTCTTAGGAAAAGTTTTTTATCTTTTATTTTATTTCATTTTATTACATTTTATTTTTGTGAAAGATATTCATTCAAGGAAATTGATATGTATGTAGACATTGGACTTTGTCATTGAAATTTGAAATCTGTTACACAGCAGCACCGGCATTAAAAATTAAACGATTAAATAAATAAATAAATAAATAGATTAATGACATTGGGAATTTTGTTTTTGTTTTTATTTCTTCTTATATCGTTCACATATATTATATAGGAAAATCACAATACGTATATAGTATTTGTTGTTGTATGTACTTGTTGTTTTAAGTGCTTTAAATCAAAACCAACAACAATTTGTGGAGGAGTCAAATTGCCGGGTAGAAAAAAAATTAAATAAATTTCGAAAATTAAAAGAAAACGAAAAAAAAGACTGACAATCAAACAATTTATTTTCAACTGGGAACAAAGTCCACAACAAAGAGTCCCCACCATAAGATATAAAAACAATAATAAAATACGAAAATAAAATGGGAAAAATCAAAATAAAAACAAAACCTCATTAGCCTAAAAGTAAAAGTAGATAGCGAATGATAAGAACAAATTTTCTTTTTTTTCATTGACATGTTTTTTTTTTGGTTTTTGGCCAAGAATTTTTTTGCGTACATTTGATAAAATTGAAAAAACAAATGTGGAAGTTTAAAGTCTTCTTACACCATCGAGAATCTTAAAGTCAGACTAATTATAAAGCATTATCGGATCAACTTATTATCCTGTATAGCCAGAATGCAACGAAGAGCCCAAATTACAATACAGATCTTTCCATTGATAATATGGGAATCGTTGATCAAACGATAACTACAGTGAATAAACCCCCCTTATAGCTAAAACTGAATAAATTTCCACTGCATTAACAAAGTTTATAACAAAAAAGTTACTCTTGCAATTGATATTTTTTTAATTAATTAAAAAAAAATAAAATGAAACATTTTGCATAAATTTTTATAAAAATAAATTCAACTCATCATCATCATTCATTTAAATTACTTTTAAAGAAATTGGGCGTTAAATGCAATATTTATTTAAATTGATAACCTTTTCACTCTCTCTCTGCCTCTTGCGTTTTATTTTAAACTTATTTAATGTATAGCAAATGCAGGCAGAGAGATAGCTAGGTAGGTAGATAGGTACACATGTAATAATTTTATTATTTCTAATATGATAATTGCCCACAGTAAAAAAATAAAAAATAAGGCTGCCCTCATCATCTTCACTACACCACCGCCATCAACGTCACCATCATCATCCATCATATCGCAACAGTTTTCCCGTCTAGAAATATTTAAATTTAAGCTGGCAGGCAGGCATGTGTTAGAGCGGATCAAAGAAGTCAACAACAATTACAACAACAATTCCACTTACAACAAAGTGCAATACAATTTGAGCAATTTGAGATCACATTCAGAAATATTGTACTTTGAGCACTATCATCTGATAATATTGTTGTGTTGTTAGTTACTCGTTATTTGTAACACTTAAGGTTTAGCGTGAAGTGAATGAAGAAAGAAAAACAAAATTTTAAATTGATAAAAATAAAGAAAGAAAGAAATAAAGAAAATGCACATGGAAACAAAGGCAAATAAGAGTTTAAATCCAAAAGAGATGAGGGTATCCAGCCATCCAGCCATCCAGCCATGCATGCATCCATACATGTGTACGTGTTTGTGTATTCTGTTGTGTATTCTTAAATCTAATTTTCAATTGTTTTATCCGGTAAATGGATTGTGTTGTCTGAGTATTTGCGGAAAAACGTTTAAAATTTTTTTTATTAAAATTGTTTTTTTTTATATAAAAAGTTTCCCTTTAACGTGTGTTCACAATTCTTATATAATTTTTCTTTTTTGTTATTGTTGCTTTGCTAACTAACTGCGTCAAAATGTCAGCAGATAGTGAAGATAGAGAGAGAGAGAGAGAGAGTTAGAATATGCAAAAATGTTTATTATTACGGCTGCTAGCAAGCTGATGGTGGTGTTTTAAATAAATTAACAATTTTTTTATTATTATTTTTCAGTTTAGAAAGCAATTGTTTTCAATTTAATTTCAATTGATATTTAATAGGAACGTTATTCCTTTTTTTCCTTTGTGCAATTTTAATAAAATATTTTATTTTCTTGATTTAAAAAAGTCATGTAACTTGATACATATATTATACATATGTATTTACATACTGTACTATGCAGTTAATTTGTTTTAACGCTACAGATACATTTTTATTAAAAAAAAAAACAATTATTGCAACAAATTAACCCACTAGTGTCCAGTGGCAACTTAAGTTGCCAGCAGAGGTTGCCTTAGTTTTTATGCTATGAGAGGAAATTGAGTGTAAAAAACAAAACGGCAACCGTTAGAAAAAAAGTAATTCGGGCATTAATGGGTTAAAATATTTGAATTCTTTACAACTTGGTATTACTTTTTCAGTGCTTAATATTACTGGCAAAGAGCTTCTAGTAGGGAATTTTGAATAAGATTCAGCGAATAGACTCTTTGAGTTTCAACAGAGGAGGAGTTGTCCTCAGGATGTTTGTGACGCTATTCTCCGCTAGACTCCGCTTGATCTGTATATCAAGCGATTTGCGGCACATAGTGTATCGAAATCGGGCTGCATGAAACAGAGTTCAAGGGATCATTCTGACATTATTTCTGCGACTTCTTGATCAAACAACTGAGCTAGTCAATTTATCTGATTCACATTGTAGAACTTGGTATGCCAATTTCCACGTAGGCACAGAAGAGCTAAGATAACAAATCAATCTGTTACGTAATGTTATCGAACATGTTATAACCAGCTTGCTACTAGGACTGAATAAATCAAGCCTGAGAATGATAACTTTGTTACTTACGGGGCAAGATTACTCATAAGAATCAGGAAGGGATCTTAGATGGAATATTGCTAAGTATGTTGTGATGTGAGCCGACATTCAAACTCTCCTGGGAATTATTATGGGATTGTGTTAGATGTGGGCTGCACATTCTCAGTTAGTCTTTAAGCTTCGTTTCAGATTATTATTCCTTCCTAATCTTCTGTTCTAAAACGTTCACAACGGGTCCAATCACTTCAAAGTGTAATTATACCTGCCGTCACTGCGCTACATGTCCTCAAACTTAACTTAACCTTACATATATACGGGTTAATTTTTTATTTTACTAATGGTTGCTTTTGAACAATTCCGCTACAGAAGCAACACTGTACATACACTCAGCCACAAAAGTATACATACGGTTAACAAATTTCAGTAATTTTTTAACCAATCCGTTTTCGTTGAAAATCTTTATAGTTTCCTGCACAGGCCCACAAAAGGATACATCCGATTAACAAATTTCACAAATTTCTGAACCAATGCAAAAGACCGTCGTAAAATCGAAGAAGATTTTCGACGAAAACGGATTGGTTAAAAAATTTCTGAAATTTGTTAACCGTATGTATACTTTTGTGGCTGAGTGTATCTCTATGATATTTAATGAGAGTTTATATGGTGGTTGAGTTATAAAACTCTATTCTAGTGTTTTAAAGTAGGAAGTCTGTCTTTAGCCTTCCTTCGTTGTTTATCCTCTCTCTAAACTTCTATGGAATTTTGCAAAGAGAGGAAATGTAAAGTGTTGCAAATATTTTAAATATACTGTCTATAGCCTTATATCAAGAGAAAGATGTGCCAAATTTTTGAAAATTAAAGGAATATTTGTAACGAAATTAACGAAAAATTTTAAACGAAATTGCGTATTTTATTGATTATATTTGGCAATGATTCTTGGACTGTGTATTAAATATGGAATTTGTTGTTTTTATTTTTGTATATCATATCCAAGACTTTGACCTTAATTTCTTTATGGCACATAAGAAAATTTTCATCTCATAACACACACCCACCCACCATATACTTATTTTTAAAAAAATTAAAAATTTTCTTTTTCTGCAAAAAAGAAAAAAAATACAACAATTGTATCAGATTGTTGTAAAACATATTTGAAAAAAATCTTTGTATATCTGCCAAACAGTCAAAGAACAAAATATGAAATTTAATTTTCATTTTCAAATAGTTTTCAAAGCGTCTATGGCTAAAATAAATCTTGCATAATCTAGTTTTGTTTAATTTAATTTTTCTTTCTATGATGCCCACTATTTGAATTAAAATACAATTTTTTTGTATATAAATAGGACATAAAATATATACAAATAAATGAAATCAAATCAAATATTTATTATTGTTTTCTTCTTTTTTTCTTCATTTTTACATAGCCATAGGTCGTGGTTAAGTATGGTATGTTAGAAAGTTGGAAACTAAATATTCGAATAATAATAAAATTTTAAAATACTGGCAAAAAAAAACTTTTTATTTGTTTATAAAACGACTTGTTTGTTTTTCTTAAGAAATTTCAAGATTTACTACAATAAATAAAACAAAATTCACTTCCTTGTTTGTAGAATATTAAAAAATTTTTTGCAAAATAAATTAGAAAATTTTGTGTACAAACGTGATAGAGCAACGTGTTGCCAAGTTTAATATGTTATATAACAAAATTATGAGATATTCTATAAATTAAACAAAATGATGTCAATTCTTAATGAATGAATGAAGAAATTTGGAGGTTACATACTCTTTTAAGAGAGGCACCAATCTGGTGGTATATGATTGGGTCGGGGACAGTTGTTAGTCAGGAGCAGTGGTTTTTGATCCCAGAGTGAAATATGCGAATGCATTGGGAAACTCGGAGATACATATCTTCCAATCGAAATTCTACGATTCCCTATATAAATTCAGGGCAGTAAAATTGGTCATATGGTCGCAGTACTATGGCGCCTCTATAATAATATCGGGTCCGCCATCTAACGTTTTTTTTAACTAGTGCTTATTTCGTGAATGGTAACACTGAGCTCATGTCTGATTTGACAGATAATTAGTTTTATCCTTCCGCTGAACGAATATGGTTGTGTATACGCTTGAACAACGCTGGGAAATATTGCGACATTACTTTGAAAATCATGGTAATGTTGCAGAATGTGTGCGAAAATTGCGTACGAAGAGAAGCACCGTCAGCTCCGTATGTTCGTTATCTTGTGAAAAAAGTGAAAGAAACTGACATCCTCATCGATAAACCAAAGCGTGAAAAGCTAAAAACAGTGCGTACACCCGAGAATATTGCTGCTGTGGCAGAAGTGTGCGTGAAGCGCCATCAACATCAATTCACCGTCGTTCTCAACAATTGAACATTTCGGAGACATCATTGAGACGAATTTTGCATAAAGACCTTGGTATGACGCCATACAAAGTCCAATTGGTTCAGGAGTTGAAGCCAATTGGCCATCCAATGCGTTTTCGCTTCGCTAAGTGGGCCTGCGATCGACTTACAGAAGATACCGATTTTGGCAAAAAAAAAATCATCTTTTCAGATGAAGCTCATTTTGATCTTGGCGGGTATGTAAACAAGCACGCATACATTGAAAAACCGACGCAAAACGAGTCACTGTTTGGTGCGGATTTTGGTCCAGAGGCATAATTGGGCCATTTTTCTTCGAAAATGAGCAAGGAGTGGCCGTTACAGTGAATGGCGATCGTTATCGGGCCATGTTGAACGAATTTTTGTTCACAAAAATTGAAGAGGAGGATATTGGCAACATTTGGTTTCAGCAGGACGGCGCTACGTGCCACACAGCCGAAGCTACACTCGATGTTTTGCGCCCTATTTCTGAAGATCGCATTATCAGACGCAGAGCTGATGTCGTTTGGCCACCTCGGAGCTGCGATTTGACACCGTTGAACTATTATTTGTGGGGTGCCGTCAAATATAAGTCTTACGCCGACAAGACAGAGACAATTGACGCTTTAAAGGACAATATTCGTGAAGCCATTGGTGAAATACAGCTGCACACAATCGATAATGTGCTTAAAAATTGGACCGATTGTGTAGGCTACTGCATTGCCAGCCGAGGCAGCCATTTGAATGAAATTATTTTCCATTATTAAACAGGAGGATTGTACTTTCAAATAAAAAAGAAATTTGAGAAAATATTCAGTAGTTTTTTTAAAGCATTTAAAAAAAAAGTTATTTGGCGGACCCTTTAGTAAGTCTGCAAACCCTACCTATTTTTAACTCACCCTTGTGGAAGAACCCCTATAGTTTTAATGTATACTCCACCTTCGTCCGTATTAAAGGAACACAACTGTTTTTGAAAAACAGATCGATAGTATTTAGCAATACATACAATATGGAGCTCTTAGACTGCACATGGTGTATGTATAATTCTGTTCCAGCCCGCTGCTGAGTTAAATGCGTTTTTAATGTTAAACATGGCTTATGCTCGTCGCCCAGTATAACAACAGCTATAGGCTTACAGATGTGGTGATAAAACTTATTTTAAAGTTAAAATCTATCGTATTAAGCCTCAAAATAAATTAATCTTCTTCTTTTTTCCAAAAACTTTAAACATTCAGCTTCCCCTTGCTATCACAATCTTTGTACTTTGAGTCTTAAGAAAATAAAAGAAAAAAATGTTTTAAATGATTTAGTATCTTAAGATTTTGAAATAGAAAAACAAATAAGAAAAAACGATTATTTATTTATTAAATAAAACGTATAAACATTTCTTAGTTGAGGTTATATTAAATAATTATCGTATATCTGACGTTATACACGCAATTTTTCAATTATACGCTTGCTAAACGATTGTATAATACATACAGAGAAGGAAGAGACGCATTTAAATTAATATTTCCGATTTGATTGATGTTAAAAACTATAAATCTTTAATAAGAAAATATGTTTTAAAAAGAAAATTCTTTTACGTCTAATTGTGGGGTCAATTGTTTGCAATAAATGTTAGAAAATAAATCGTATATCGATGGGAACTAAGATCTGGACAACAACAAGCAATACAATATTGCCATTGAATAATCTTGCTAGGCAACAAGAGATGGCAACCTTATTATCCTAGAACTTGATTTGCTACAGCAAACCAATCAATAGCTGGAAATACTTGATGGATTAATGAAAGAGAACAATGAAATCAAATCTATAAACGCAAAAGAAAATTATTCTTTAAGGAATAATATTAAAATATTATTTTGTTAATTCTCCGTTTTTTACCCCTTTTTTGCTTTTACTCTTTTGTAGGGATTTGCAAATTCGCTTGTTTACTTTTCTAGTTGTTTGCCTCGAGATTCGCCGCCCCATATTGAATGAATTTTTTTTGTTTACAAAACAATAAAAATTAGCATAATATATACAGTTTTGTAGGGGTTTCACTTTCCATTTTGCAAAATAAAAAAATATTAAAAAAATGTATCACAATTTAGTTTAAAAATTTAAGCACGTTTATGCACGATATTTTTTTTTTATATTAAAAATTAAAAGTTTACTGATCTTTATAAACATAAATGAATTTAATTAAAAATAATTAACGTATTTAAATTGTTTTTAAAATGGCAGCTAATTATTAATAAATTATATGATGCTAATCAATATATTGAAGTAAGGAAATAATTGAAAAAATAATTAAAAAGAAAACACTATTTAATGAAAGTATTAAAAATGAAACTTAATTCCTTAAAACAGAAATATTAATTTATTTCTTTTTTATATATTAAAAATGTGTTAAAACTGACTCTTAGAATGTATCACTTATTTTTTATTTGTTTAAACAATAATGAAACAAAGAAAAAGTAAAATGTAATAAAAATTATATGAAACGCAATTTTTCATTTTTGCAATATGTTTGGCAACTGGTGAAATTTTTTGTTGCTGGTATTGTTAACAAAAAAAAAATAAAACAACAATAATAATAAAAGCAAAATGTAGTCAATAACATTTTAAAATATCCATAATGTACACGTCATATTTCCTCTTTTAATAAAAACACAACAGAGACTAAAGCTACAACAGCAACAACAATAATAACAACAGCAACTAATGGCATCACACGATTAATGTGTTGAAAAAATAAATTTCAAACAATTTCAAATAAACTTATAAAATACACGTATGTATATACAGTTTTACCCTTAAATTATTACACATTATAGTATTTATTATTCAAATTAACACGTAAGAACATTGAAAATCAAATTATTTTCATTTATTTTATTCAAATACAATCTAAATTCCAGATATTCTCACATGTTAATAAAATTGTTTATATTCTCGCTACTCTCTATTTCTTTCTCCATGCTTTAATAAGTTTCTCTCAATTATTTTGCTTACTTGTTGTACTACGCCTTGCAAATATAAACAAATTGAACAAGGTTGCCAGCAACTTTAAATTAAAATTATTTAAAGCAATTGTGAAAACAATAAGGAGTCACGCTGTGAAAACAAAGTTGAGAATAATAAAAAATTATTACCATTGATGAGTAATTTCAAATATTAATGCGTAAATTCATAGATTGAATAATACAAGTGTTGTAAAATACTCAAGCAATATAAAATTGTAAAAAAAGAACTTTCAGACACTGTACAAACGTATCAAACGTTCCCAATAGATAAGAACGTATCTTATTTACAAAATGGCAATTAGAATGCGATAAAGCGGACAAGTAACAGTTTGTATTCCTGGTCTAACCAAATCTCAAAGCTGAAGAATATGAAACATTTATGATCTTTTAGGGTTAACATGACCACCGATGAATGCAATCTCCTTCGATGTCAGACGGAATACGACATTCCAGAATATCTATGTATGTATATGTATTAAACTGGAGAAAGTTTTGCGGTATTAAGAACACGTTGTGTTGGCTTATAGACAACATCTTGAGCTTACTTTACGGTTGACGTACAGTGGTGGCCTTATAATTAGAAACGATGTTTCTGGAACAGAGTTCTCTGGAGTGACGAATCTAAGTTTAATTTGTCCCAATCTGAGGGAAAAACGTATGTAAACGTCCTCCGAACAAAGCCTTTGATCCCAGGTACACAGTGAAAACTGTGAAACAAATTAACAAACACACGTTGCTAAGTCGTTTCTAATTATAAGGCCACCACTGTATGTGACATCTGAAGGAGGTTGTCGAATACTACCCCAAGAATTTTAAGAGTCCTAACCGCAAACTTGCATTGTTTTTCGCCCATTGATTATATGTATGTGGTTGTAGAAACAACAGCACAATAAGACAAAATTGTCGAAGTAAAATTTTTATATGTGCAGGACACGAAAGAAAATTTTAGAGATTGTCTCTCTGAACATGCAAAAACCGCTTAAATTGTAAATTGTAGAAAGAAAGAAAAAGAAATTAAAGTGAAAATCTATTATTACAGTTAATAGTAAATCTAAAACTTGTTTCGAATGTTTTTTTTTGTGTCTTTCTAAATTTCAATGGTAAACAGTGTGCTGCACTTGTTGCAAGCTTAAATCGAGTAACCGACCAGTTTCTTTGTTTTTTTTTTTTAATTTACGCTTAAAACTCATGATCATTATCATTATCAAGTGGTCTTTGTATATTTATTTAGTTTCGTTAAGGTGAAGCAGGGGGGGTATTGCATGTTTCTATTTTTTGTTTTTTGTTTTGGTCGAAAGGGGAAAGTAGGTCTCGTTTGTAATGGCTTTAAATTGTTCAAAAAAATGTTAAGAAACTAAAGTAACATGATTAGACTGTGTGTTTTGAAAGGGTTAAATAATTATTTATTAAAGTTTTTTTTTTATATTAAACTATTTTATTACTAACCCTGATAATGACCTCTATTATGTGTTTTTATATCGTCTAGAAACTTAAATATGTTATCTCTAATGCTTTGTTTAGATAAAACGTATAACAAAAACACATAAAAGTTCTATTGAACTTGCAACTCTGCTCTGAGGTTGATTTTAAACAAACAATGTGTGGAGAGCAAAGCCTCCACATGGGTATGAGAGTGTATAAATGCATGCATGTGTATTTGTTGTTTAATCAAAACAATAATTATGATTTCACCTTCACAATACGACAAGTATTTTCTAACGGTGCACAGTGGTTCAAATGCTACGATTATCGATCAGATTCAGGCTTAGATAGACGATTAACGCTAGAAAAATATATTTTTTAACTGGTTTCAGCAGACTCCAGCAGCTTTTTCTTATATCTGAAACAAGAACTGCTAAACACAATATCTTCCGTTTCAATAAACAACATTTTCTCATTTTTCGGAAAGGCGAAAATGATTTCCATCTACTGAAAATTTGTAATCAAAATTTCCCGATAAGTCAATATTTCTGTAGAGGAGCCACAGTGCCTGGGGTATTATGAACTGAGAGAAAACTCGCTCTCTAATGTTTACTTTGTGGACAAGAAAATATTCGCCACAGACAATTTATTTTATTTTCTACGTTGTACATATTTATACGCATATATATGCATATATATAAACACGTAGAATAAACGTTTTGATTTCATTGTTGCTTTTTTATAACAAAATTTAGTTAAAAAAAAAAAACATCACCATCAAGAAAGAAAACAAAAAAATGTTTGAATGTTGATTTTTGTTTGTGGCTGCTGTTGCTGCTATTGCTGTTGTTGTATTTTGTTTTTCATACTATGTATAATGGACTTTGATTGTAGTCATACGATATTTGTATTCCATATTACAAATCTCTCTTCTATTTTAATTTCTCTGTTTCAACCTCTTTCGCTCTTTTACTCTCTGTCTAAAGATCTCTTCTTGACTAGCTCTTGTTTTACAATGGGTCAATTCAGTATTTATCTTTTTATACGCAAAAGTAAACAACAGACTACGTAGTCTGGTCTGTTTTAAATTTCATTATTAGTATTACGAATCACCACAATTTCTTGTGAACAATTTGATTTGTCATTTATTTATTTTAAATTATTGCAGTTTTTTTCTTTTTAATTAAAAACTATATGTGGACACGCACGCTTTCTTGCATATTTATAAAGTTTTTAAGTAACAATTCGAAAGTGCAACCAAATTTGTTTTCAGTTCAATTGTCTTTAAACATAAAATTAAATCCAATAGAAAATAAAGGTTCATTCATTAAACGAATACATTATACAAATTAAAAACAATTTAAAAACAATACACACAAATTAATTTGACATTAAGCGTACAAGTAAAAAAAGTTAATGAAATTAATTATGGTCTGATAGCTTATATCAGTTTCTCCATTTAGGGGTTTCAAAACAGCTGGCCGTTTAAGACCTTTAGCTGTTAAATATCTTTCATTTATTTAGATCTATAATTCATGAATATATTTGGTTTGATTTGTCAAAAGCGTTCACAGCATTTTATCTTATCTTACAGTTCATTATAGCATATTTTCCATATAGATTTGCATCCCCATCCAACAAAAGAGCAACTCATGCAACAACTAAAGCCGACTGGCCATTCTCTACGACGTAGATATGTATGCTGATTAGGAACTTGGTAACATCTTTCAATTTTGATTTATTTTTTTTAATTTTCTTTAGGATAATTAATTATGTTGGAGTATTTGCAACCACCATTCAACTTATTGCCAATATCCCACCCAGAATTTTCATAAAAATATGCATGCATACATACTGGCAGGTGTTTTAATTAATTTGAGTTTTGAAACCGCAAAGTGTATAACCCTTTAGAGACAAATAAATAAACAACGATAAGATAAAGCAAAAAATAATCAGTTATTTTCACATTTACTTCAGCCAGATTAATTACTCCTGCTTCGTTTTTCAACACATTATAATTGTTTTCAACTGACAACACTACGCAAAGGACAAGCCCAATGAGAAAATCTCTTTGTTTTTCTTTCTTTTAAGAGAAATAGAAAGCAGAGGCAAGAAGAAAATGCCGGTACTTAGTTAGTGTTACCAACATTTATAAAACGACACAGCAAATTTGTTTATTTTATTTCACAAATCATTCATAGAAATGTAGTCGCCTAATAAAAAACAAAAACACAAAGAGAAACTAAACAATGAACTAACGGAGTTTTGCCGTCTGACGTCAAAATAGACAAAGAAAGAGAAACAGCAAAACGTGGTAAAGTCTGTAAATGCCAAAGCAACAAAAACAAACGACATTACTCAGGCACATACACATGAACATCCAAACATACTTATGCACAATGTGGAAATATGGTGTACAAGCCGAAAATCGTATGAGATTAAGGGGAAACACTACATATATATATGTATGAAAGAACAGAAACAACAACAAAATTATCAGAGTAAAGAAGAGTTCTGTTGTAAAAAACGCAATATCCAAAACAAAAGCAACGCAAAAGAGATTATTGGTAGTGTAATAAAAAGTGTAAAACAAGAAGAGGGATGATAATGAACTTTATAATGAAATTTAAAACAACAAAAAAAACTCATTTTATGAATGAATATAGAATTTAAAACAAAATAAAAACGAAAAAAATTAATGCAAAACACAGTAAAATAATATAAAAATGATACCGTTATACCGTTACATACATATATGGGGAAACTACCCCTATTAAGGAGTGGTTTGTGTATTTTTTCCCATATTGGCAATATTGTATACAAAATATGGTTGTTTATAACCGTAAGTCAATGCATTTCAAAACATAAAATATGGAACCTTTGTAACTGTCATACAACAACAGGCTGCAAATACATCGTATGATGATAGTTGGTATCTATTCTAACTTCTATTGCTTATTAGCTGACAAGGGGTGATTTTAGTCGCTTTTTTGTTTTTAACAAATATGGGTGCAGAAATTTGCTCGCCTGATTTTTAGTTGGTATCAGTTGTTTTTAAAGTGTTGCATGTGCTGTTTTTTGCTTTCTGACTTCTTTTCCCAACTGCATATATTTTTAGGGTTGCCAAATCTATTATATTTAAAATGTTTATGGGAAAAACTAATAGTTTTCTTATATAGAAAATTAAACAATTTACAATTAAATTTAAATTTAATTGAATCTACCACAACTGAGTGGGAGTTACTTGCGATATGCTCAAATAAAAAAAGACGCCAAGAACAGGCACAGCCTTTTGTCAAGCCAGGTTTACAGTCTGAAAGGTTTTTCTGTCTGTTTGAGAAGATTTGAGGGAAAAGGGATCCCATAATCGCAAGTAATTTTATTTAAAGCACTTTATATTTCTAAATAAAATGCCTGTGGGAAGGTAATTTCAAAATCTAGTTCTGGATTGCACAAAATCGGCTTTTGGCAACACATTGACACAGTATATGTATGTACATAGAGAAGCGAAGGAAATTAAAATGTTTATAAATGAACAACACGTGTTGGCACGTGCGCTCTGAATATTATAATGAAATGCACACATTCTCTTTGCAAGAGATAAAAGGAAAAACTCTAATAGAAGAGAATGAATTTATTTCACTCTTATATGGAAAATGTAAGGGAATGTAATTTGAAAGAAAAACGCAGTTTACCGAAAATCTTAAAAACTGAAAGCCTATATGTAAACATACATACGTAATGACGGTTGATGTAGAGATTAGGAAGGAAGATTCTTCCTTTGCATTGAAACAGTTTTGCTGAAGGTCAGTTTCATTGACTAAAAACAAAAAAATAAACTGGTTATTAAGTACATACATACGTATGTATGTATGTACACATACACATGTATGTATGAATGATATGATATGAATATGAATGCTAAATAACAGAAAAGCCATGTCGTTTCAGAGAATTTTGTTGTAGATAGAAGAGCAATGCAAATTAACATTTCATTTTAACTAGGCTTTAGTTAAGTAATTAACAAATAATTGTGACAGTGAGATTGAAAGAAATGTTTTTTCTGTTTTAACATTTTACCATTTACACTCATTTCAAAACAGCATGCAACAACAAAAAATAAATCAATAAAATGTAAATGTACAAAATTTAAATAAAATTATGAAAAAATAAACACGAAAGAGAGAACGATGGCGGGGTCTCATATAGTATGTATGAATGTTGTGTGTGCAGGAAAATAGAGAATAGCGAGCGAATGAAACATTGCCAGATTACCGTTGCTTGACAAAATTGCGTAATGCAACAAGCTGCGGCCACCACATACTCACACACTACTAACACAATAAACCACATCCACTTACACAAACTATTCTACTATTTTAAGTACACATGTACTTAAAAAAACGCAATTTTTTTGGTACTGTGCCTACAACGGCAACAACAACGACAACAATAACGATGTCTAAAGTAAAATGAGGTCGGTACTTATAATATATGGCATGACCACAATAGCGACAACTGAGAAAAGGCAATAAACAATAAGAAAACAACAGCTAAGTATTTTGATGCACTATTCGTTTAATGTCGTTCCAATTTAATAGTGCATTAAGTTCTCCATAAAAAAGTGATTATTGTTGTTATAATACCTACATTAAGTTGAAGAGCACTATCTACTAGTCCATCAGCTCTAGGTCCGAAGCAACAAATGTAGAAAACCAAATACAAAACTTTGTCGTATATGGGTCCCGTAGAGTGCCTAATGTTCAATATAATAGATGTTTTGAACAGTTTTTCCTTATCTGTATTTAGATTTTTTACATAGAAGTGTGTCAAAGAAATAAGGGTCGAGATTACTGATAGCCATATACTCTTATTCTTTCACAGGATAGCAGCGAAACTCTAAACATGTGGGTTTAATAAGTAACACGTTTCCGGACTTTATGTTCAACTAAGATTAAATACATTTTCCCAGAATCTATTATACGGGTATAATAATTACCACACAAAAGAGAAACGAAATATTTTCGAACCTTTTTTTAATCGTAAAAAATTCTTATTTTAACGTCGTACAGCCTGACCTGTCTGGTCTGATAAAATATTTTAAAAAATATTCTTCTCTCACTTCTATTTAAAGAATTTCAAAAAGATATCGAACTAAAAACATCATGAGTTATGGCACAACATTAAAATTGCATATATTGCACTATATGCACACACGCACACATTCACAGCCACACGCATTTTGAAACCCAGCCACGTTGGAAAATGAGAGAAATAAAAAAATAGTTCTTTAATGAGATGCCTTCCATATAAGGCATATGTCTGGCACAAAAAAATTTCAAGAATGTCAAAACAAGTAGAGAAAAAAAGCACAATAAAAGAAAAACAAAAATAACTTTAAAAACAACAACTTCAAATATACACATGTGGAGTTGAAAAAAAAGAGCACGAAACAGAAGAAGCAAGAAACAGGGCTGCCATTTTTTATGTTGTATTAATGAAAACTATCACTATTTTAGCTGTGATATTTTCATGAATGGAGATTTTCATTTTTGTATTTTTTTAAAATATGACTAAAGGGAATGATGAGGCTTACAATGGTGAGTGGTTGACTTACAAAAAAAACAATTTCAAATGTAATCTCTAGGGCGTATTTATTAATAATTTCTGGTCATACAGAGAAACTATGATAGAATATAAAATTAGCCACATATACGTTCTGCCCTACTTAAGAATCTTAAAGCGTATGACGATTAGCGATGACAGGTGGAATAACTTACAACTAAAGCAGATAAAGGTTGTCATAATCAAACCGTGAGGATCCAAGCCTAGACTTATTGTTCTCTGTTTGCGATCTACCACCCTAACGTCAAACATTTGATTCGTATATGCAAATAATTAGTGTTGAACATAGTGGGTCAGTCGGGCCGCAATCAGCAATAGCGACTCGAGTAAAGCATCGGAAACTTTGTTTACAGTTGCAAATTAGCATCTAGGGATTGCTTTTATTTAGAAGAACACCCTAACCTTTTATTGAAGTTTTAAATTTTGTTCTTTTAAAGACAAATAGAGCAGTAGACAATGGGTTATCCTTACTGATACAAAGCAGTCTCCTGAGATTTGTTCGGTACATAGGTCAGATCAAAACAAGGTAGTGAGGCAGTACAATAGATTGTCTGGTTAGCAGCTTTACACAGAAATGATAAAATAATGGCCTAATAGGGGATTGATGTAGGTATCGGAAAAAGTTTGATTTTAATAGCGCATAAATTTGTTTGATTTGATTGACATACTATATTACCAATTACTCCAAATATCTTATTACAGTTCTTGCATTATGGCAACACTAACTTGGTTTGAAGTTTAAAAAAAAAGAAACCATTAGAAAAGAAAATAACCAAGAACGAAAAAAGCGGTAAATAAAGAAAACAACAATACAAAAGTATGTAACGAAATGGGGTCTTTTCTTATACGATTTTTTTGTTGTTGTTTTTGTTGGCAGTTAGAAAACAAAATTACAAATAAAGAGAAACCGAACCCAAGCAATTGGAGTAAAGAGGGACAATATTGCAGACAATTTATTTAAGAGAAACGTCAGTCAATCACCCAAAAAAGGAGAAGTGTACAAAAATAAGTAAAGAAAAAAAGGAACGATATAGAAAGAAAAAAGACACAGTAAAATAAAGAAGAAATACTAAAATTATATACAAAAAGTAAAATTAAAAGATTTACATACCTGTTTATAATTAAAAATGAAAATATTCAAATATTTTCAACACCATAGGTATCATAATTCACACACAGTAGTTAGTTAGTTAAAACAGCATTAAATTTTATGGAAAAAAAAGAAATAAAAAAATAAACATTTTGTTAACCAATTTTAATTAATTCAATTTAATTAATAATTAAGCAACACACCCTATTATTATAACTTAAAATGAAACATATACAACTCATTACACATTAAGCAAAACTGTATTTTTTTATGAATTTCTTTTACATTCAATTGAAAAACTTTGGATTTATTTTCTTTCACTTCTTCAACTTTTTCTATACATATTTGCTAATACTTTTTCTTCAATGCCGTTTGTTACTTCTCCTGTTTTTTTGGTGAGAAAAAAAAGTATCGTTTAACTTTCACAAATTTTTTTTTATATTTTTATTGCACTTTTTTCCAACAAAAATTTTACCTGTTTATCTATTTCTACGTTTCTTTGAAACTTTTTTTCTACTATTTTAAACTTACAACACTTTTTCGTATTAAAATTAGTAATTTAGCAAATTGAAAGATATATTTCTCTTGATTTCTTTACTTTCTTTTTGTGTAAAATAAAAATATATTAAATTCTTTATAAACTTTTAAGCGGCCGCATTGATTTCTGAACACGAACGCACTCAAATCACTTTTAACAGTTTAAAAGATATTTTTATACAATAATAATGTGGGCAGCATTGCCATTCAACAATAATAATGCACTCAGATGCTTACTCTCTCTGGATTGCTTTCAGAATTCTCTTGAATATATCCAACATTCGCTCTCTTATTACCACTGCCTCTTTTTATATTATATACACTCTTATTACTTTCTTCCCAACAAGTTTTTGATAATCCTTTGTATTTTATATGGTTTTACAAAAATACCGTTATTTCATTTAATTTACAATCTCCTTTAAATTTTGCAAATTCCTTGATGATGTTTTATTCATCTCTTTAACAATTTAAAACTGTTTTTTTATCTTAATGACGACGTCTTGAATAAATCATTCAACCATTAATATATTTATGGGTTTTTTTTTTACTTATTACCCCTCTTGTTTACTCACATCAGTTGAAAAATCTCACGTGGAGAACAAGTTTTTGTTGTTGTTTGAAGTTTCTTATTCATTTCTGTCATTTTTCTTCTTTTCTCAGGCAACTTGTCAAATTCTGCTGGTGGCGTGATATCAATGTTACCAGACTAATTAAGAGATTTATATTGAAAGAAAAACTAAACAACCCCTAAATAAATAATATTCTTTAACAAAACTTTATAAAAATAATAATAAAAGTAATTCTTTCTTTTATTATTTTAATGTCTACTCCATTGTATTAATTCTTTCGCATAATTTAAAACCGTTTTACTCCTGTTAAAATAGATAAATAATTGCTATAAAGTACGGTAATTTAGCAGAGTTACCACAATTTTCAAACAGTATGTGTGGCGCGCATCCAAAAATCAATTCGAAATAAAAATGATATCATAAATAGGCCTTCAAATGCAAAAAATAAGTAGATTCCTATAGCATTCAGAGATTTGATGTAAAAACAAGTGAAGTTAAAATTAAATGTTTAAGAAGACCGTTTATGACCATTAAATATTACACAACTGCTGATTGATTAATCATTAGTGGACATTAAATGCTAGGTTCTCACGCATGTCGCAACTAACTACTGCTTAAGCTGTAGAAACGAAAAAGAGGATTAAACTGTTAACCTTTCGGGTACATGTCCAGTGTTTTCAAATGATCTCTGAGTGTGGATATTAGAAGTTTAAATCACTAGCGCAAATAAAAGACTGTAGTACCACAATGGACTATAGGATACCGAAGTGTGTCTACTCTGTTGTATTGGCTGTCAATTCTACATTCCTATGGTCATTGGTAAACCGTTCGATATACATTTCTATAATAGGAAATTAACATTTTCATCATTAAAAACCTTGATTCTTATGACTTATGATTTCAAAATCTCTTATTATTCGTAACAACAGCAATATTTCGTTTTTAGTAAAATATTTTTTTATATATTTTTACGTACATACATAGGTTTTTAATTAGTTAAGTTTTTTAAGGTTAATGAATATATTGTTTAAAATTTATTTCTTCTTTTTTTTTTATTATAATTTGCAAATTCATATTTATAATTTTGTTTTATTGTTAAAAATGAAATATGTAGTTACTACTAAATTTTATTATAAAAAAAAATTACACATTTAATACATGTATATATATATTATGTAGGCATTTGTAATGATGTAACGTAAAAAAAAAAATGATGCATTTATGGAGGCTTTTCTTTCTTTATAACCAATATTTTATAACAAAATGCTTACATACTAAAAAATTATGTTTTATATCAATTGAATTTTACATACATATTTACATTCATTTTAAATATGAACTAAAAAAGATGGGTGGGTGGTGGTCGATACGATTCTTTTTTCTTTTTTAATTTTAATTGGAGTGGTTAAAGGATGCTAACAGTAGAATTTTAAAAATAACTTAATTGCTAAAAAAAATAATTAAAAAACAAACTTAAAAGGCTACATTATTTTAAAAAAAGAAACTTGAAAATATATGCTCTACTATATGAAAATAGTATATATGTATAATATAAAAATGATTGTTTAAACTGAAATAATAAAAAAAATAATATTTAACCTAGAAACTCTTCAATGTCCCTTTCATTCTTTATCTCTGGCTGCTGTTGATTATTGGTGTCAGGTAGTATGGTTTCTTCATTCGATTGATTTGATTTGGAAACTATAATTATTTTTGAACCAGTAGCTGTACTACGCGTCACACGTTTTACTGTAGCCGTGGTGGTTGTGGTTATTGTTTCCGAACTAGCACTTGATGCAGAAGAGCCACCTGATCGCAATGTAGTTACAATAGAACCTTTCTGTTTAAAACAATAAAGAAAACAAAAAAATAGTTTTTAAGGTTAATTACATTAGGTGGGTGTAGTAAAAAGTAATGTATTAGTTTTTCCAATATACGGTGACTTTGGTTATCCTTCTCCCCCACTATATAAGTGCATTTAATAAAACATACTCATAAGAAATGTCATCAAATACGACATGGCAAATATGCCTTTACTTTAGGGTATGTATGTTATGTGGAAATGACGTAAAATAAGACAAACTACAATCGCCCGCAAGTGATCAGATTGTGATAATAAAACAGGATAACATCACTCACATCGATCGCATTGAAATCGGCCTATTACTACTGATGCATCAATGCAAGTATGTTGAATTTCTTTTTACTACACCTTATAAGCAATAACTATTAAAGATTATTCCAGTTACCTGTGTTTTGTGAGCAATAGCTTTGGAGTTCGTGCTTTGCTTTTGCGTTGTTGGATACATCTGTGTAGGATTTGTAATCCCTTTTGGTGTAGACGTTTGTAAAGGCGGTGTGGTATAGAATACACGCGGTGAATCCTGAGCTGGTCGTTTTACCGGTCTTTTGCTAACAGTATAGGAAATGGTTTTGTTACTGCTGGAATCTAGAGATGTTGACATTATAGCTCCTGTATGAGTAGACATGGTTGACTTGGTATAGGCCGGTACTGAAGCCATTGGTGTTAGCATTTTCATTTGATAGCCTATAATATTTCTCTCGGCATCATATATCGGCACCTGTCGCTGCTTCATTACAGTTCCCTCAGCAGGGGTTCCTGCTGTGGAGGATGATGTTTGTACTGTTTTAACTGTCTTCGTATGCAATTGTTCCATTTGTTGTCGACAATACGAAGACGCAGCTGATGTAGTTGCTGATGCTGGAGCCAATAGTTGCGGTGACGGTTGCAGTTGAGGCATTTGCATTAAATTAGGTGACTGGGTCATATGATAATTATTTGTACTTATTGTTGTAGTTGCTGATGGTAATGGTATTGGTGCAGTCAGTGCTTGTGTATTTACTTTGTCGTTGTTTATTAAGGTAGTTTGTTTAATATATTCTTCCATTAATGAGATGGTACGATCCAAATCTTTAGGTAATAACTTTCCTGTTGTTATTATAGCTTCTATAATACGATGTCTATCAACAAAGGTTAGATTGTCAAAAGGTTGCACCAATTGTTTGAGCAAAACATCAAAACGCCTTAAATTTGAGCGTAGGCTTGATTTTTGCAAGTGACTTAACTGTGGTGGACCTTTTGGTATAACTGAAACCACACCCGCATTCGGATTAATGGGAGTTGTAGTTGAAGATGAAGTCGTCGTATGTGATTGTACCACAACGTCCTGGTGTTGTGTAGGTCGTATTTTCGCTGTTATTGTTGTGGTGGCCGGGAGTTGTTTTGTTAAAGCATTTATCGTCGGCGGTAATGGAAATCTGGTAGTAGAAGATTGTGGTTGCATTACACTGTTTATATAAGGTTGTGGCTGTTGTGTTGTTGAGGCAACCGATGCGGCCGTGGCTACTTTGTGGTGTGCTGCCAAATTATTACGTATTTTTTCAGCTTTTCTACGTATTATTGCCGGTACAGTTGAATTTTCACTCTCTAAATCGGCTCTCGTTACAATTTTAGTTGTTAAAACTATTGAAGCTGGTAATTCAATTACAGGTACTTGCACTTGAGCATGTATACGTGTCGGATCAATTGCCGGCATTGGACCATCCAGATTTGGGCAGCAATAATCCAGCAAAACATTGCTATGATTACGATTATATTTGGCTGGATGCAGAAATGTGTACATGCAAGTACCTCTGTTATCTAGTGCTGTAGGAATAACACCGAACGATGGTACAAATGCGTTACCCGTCGATTCTGTAGTCAACAGTCTAATATCTGTGGGCGCAACTGAATGAGAAAGGGCCTGTTGTGCTGCCTCAGTTATTGTTTGGGCACGAGCCAAAAGCGTCGGTGTATCTGGTAATAAGGCTTCATTAACTAAATCAATGGGATTCTCATCCATAAATTCATTTTTAAGTTCGATATGTTCACTTGGATCTGCGGCATTGATAATGGGAAGCGATGCCAATGTATGACTCGAAATTTGTGTGGCCTCATACGATTGATTGGCCAAAGAAACAGATGACAAGGTTGGGTCCAACTGTATTGTATCGGACGTGATATTTGTTTGCATATATGAATCTAAATGTGGCAAAATGTATATTTAGTAAAAAATAATACAAAAACAAAGCATATTGTAAAGTTATTACCTTGTGGAACAAATACATTATTAGGATTGTAGTCTGTAGATAAATCCATAAGATTACTCGTATCAACAACGGATTGTATGCGCAAGTTTGAATCGGCATTGTTTTGTATAATTGGCGAATCTGCAAATAGAAATGTGGGTTCAGTTACTGTCATACGAGGATATGTTTAGTAAAATATAAAGATGTGGTATAGGTTTCATAAAATTAAAATCGGACGGATATATAAAATGGTTTTATTTCTTTTAATTGGAATCGAAGCAATTTAGACGTCAAGATCAGCAGATTTAACACATATGAATCATTTTATGTTTACATTTAAAATTTATATTTAGGTTTAGATCATACATTACTTTCATTATTTCACTTACCGCCTTCTACAGTTTTTCCTGATGATGCAGTTACTTGATTGATATTGCGGTCATGAAGAACACTTAAATACTTTTTGACTTTTGAGCGATTAAGGCGCACCCTCACCTCACGACACTTAAACGTTTTAACAACTTTTGAAGGCTTCTATATAAATAAAGAAAAGACAAAGAGGAAATATTAAAACAACTTAAATTTTTACTAAGCATTGCATATAAATCATTACCTTGTTGCGGCTTTGAGATCTCTTACTATCTTCAACGTGTAGTTTTTCCAAGCTTTCTTGTCCTATTATTGCATTAAACACTGCTGTATGTACTACTGGTTTGGGCGCTTTAAAAACAGGACTTATATTCTTATTCACACCCTTCTCTTGCACATTTGACGATTCTTTCATAGACGGCAATGTCCTGCGAGTTTTTATATATGTTGTTTTCTCTTCTCTCGCCGATGAAATCTTTTCAATACTCGGTTCTTTAGTTTGAGGCATAGATTTCCTTAGTTTTGTAGCAATTGAAGGAGATAATACTTCTCTGTTACTGGTATTTGATGTTAAATCTTTAGGATTTAATGATTTTCTTAGTTTCATGTCACTGTTTGAATCAACGTAATCAGTAATACTCTTATGGCCAGTTGCCTTTGTAGATTTTGTTGCATATTGTTGTTGTTTGCGTTTACTTGGAGATCTGTTAAGTTCCTTTGATGAAGATGCTAAAATTTCTGTTGATTCGGCAAATTCTATAACTTTAGGAACAACTTTACTTAAAACAGTACCAGCTGTTGTTGCAGATGTGACTGTGGCTGTTGCTTCCTTCGTTGTTATATTTGAACTAGTATTTAAGTTTTCTGAACTACCGTTGAAATTTCTTTTAGTAGCTAATCGTTGACGTTTAACGTGTGTTTCAGTATTAAGAAGATCGCTTATGCCACCATCCTTCATTTCTTTCGACATGGAATCAATAAGTAACTGAATTTCACGTTTTTTACCCCTCAGTAGAGTTGGTGTAGGGGCTTGTAATTTTTCAGTTTTTATTTTGCTATCACAACTATTATCATCCTGTACGTCAAGTTGAGAATCTTTTGAGTTTGCCGCAGAGGTAGTGGCATTCGGATTTCCTGCTTTTGATTGATTATCGTTAGCTTTGATATTTGATTTATTCCTCCATCTTCCTCTTTTACTTTTTGATCCTGCCATTGTTTCCTTTTCGTTTTCTTGGGTATTTTCTATTAAACTTTCTTGTTCCTCGGAGCCTTCCGATAGTTTATTTTCCTCTGGTGCATCCACAACCTTCGGTACGGGCTTTGCCTTAATTCTGATACTCTCTTTAGTCTTTTCAGTTGACTTTTCCGTAGTGGTTGTCGATTGTACAGATTTCTTTTCTAAATTATCATCCAATTTAGTGGATTGTTCTTTCGTTTTTAGCCAATCCGAAAATGATAAAACCGAAGATGAACCAACAGACTTGGTGGGAGAGGTATTAGCTTTGACCTTTTTATATTTACTACGTTCTGCCATATTCTGCTTCTCATTATTTTGTAAGCTGCTGCTAACTTCTTTCGATATTGGTTTTGTTTTTAAATCTGTTGTAGAGCTCGACTTAAGCGATTTAGTATTTTCAGTATTTTGAACAATTTCTATTTCCTTTATCTCTTTTGGAGGTAAATTTTTAGTTTCTGTTTCAGAAGTGGACTTTTCTGTGTCAGTAACAACATTCTGGATAGACACTTGGTCTAGTTGGGATTCAATATTTTTGCTTTGAGAATCTTCTTTTCTAACAGATTTCTTTGTCAATTGATGTTTTTCTTCTAGCTCTTTAGTGGACTTTTCTCTGTCAGTGACAACATTCTGGATAGACTCTTGGTCTAGTTGGGATTCAATATTTTTGCTTTGAGAAACTTCTTTTCTAGCAGATTTCTTTGTCAATTGATGTTTTTCTTCTAGCTCTTTAGTTGCTTCTACATTCAAATTTTCGAATTCAGTTGTCACAGCGCTGTCACTTGCTGTTATTACTGGCAATTCTTCTTCTTCTAGACAATCATCATGCAGATTACGGAAGCGTGCTGCATAAATATAAAAAAGTATAAAAAATAAGAAGAAAAAAACGTTTTGTTAGTACAAAATGTTGTTACATCAATCAATTTATTTATAAAACTTACTTGTCTTCTTAGGTACATCCAATTTCGGTCTTTTCACAGTAATAGGACTACTGGCTTCCGAAACTGGTGAACGTAAGCTACGTTTTGAACCTGCTGCCACTACAATTGTTAATGGTTTTTCATCCTTTGCACTCTTCGGTGTAGTGGCGTATATTGATTTTACAGTAGGCTCCTTAAAGAGTTTCTTGTTATCTGAAAACGTAAGAAATATTTTTATTTACTTTAGTAAAACATGAATATGGAATAAATATATTAAAATCTTCACCATTTTCCGATAATGGCGACTCCGTTCCCCGTTTTCTTAAAATCCTTTTTAATGAGTAATCGGAGGTAATAGAAGTATCACTCGAAGTTTCAATTGTATCAGTTCGATCCAAAGTATCTTGTTTAGACTGCTCATTGTCATTTGTTGTAAAATTTTGTTCACTTCCTGCTTCTTTATGGTTTTTCTTAATGCCTTTAAGATCTTCTGTCTTATTGTCTGCTCGATTTCTTGTTGTTATATGTTCTGATTTGTCCTCAACTGTTTTATCAATGCTCGTGATATTCTTATCCTCCAAACGTCTTCTAGTTCTTACAGTTTCTACAATATCCTGATTTGTTTGTTCTTTGGACTCCTTTTGCTTCAAATCCTCATTAATATCAAGGCGTTTTCTTGTTTTAATGGGTTCCAATTTATTTTCATCCGTTTTTTCGTTGACTATTGCGCTCAGTACTTCAGTGGTTTTTGTAGATTTTACAGACTCAATTGCCTTATCTGTTTGATCTCTTGCATCCTTTTTATTCCTACCAGATGTTTCCAAAACTTCATTTGTATTTAAATCGGTAGCCTTACCATCGCCGCGGCTTCTCGTTTTAATGGGTCCAATAATAATTTCTTTAATTTCTTTAATTTGATCTTTTGTGTCGTTTTTAGTCTCATCAACCGTTTGTGTGGATTCCTTCTGGTTTGAATTGACTGGCTTCACAACTTCTCCGCGTTTTCTAGTTTTAATTGGTTCAATAATTTCTTTGTTTGTTTGATCTGTAGCGCCTCTTTCATTCTCCTTAGGCGGCTTTGTGGCTTCCTTTTGATGTAAATCAGTTGATTTAAAAGCTTCTATGCGTTTTCTCGTTATAATGGGTTCACTGATTTCTTTATTTTTTTGATTTTTTGTATCTTTCTGAATCTTTTCAGACGTTTCTGCGGATTCCTTTTTGTTTAAATCATCTGCTTCTGCTACTATTTCCTTACTCGTTTGATCTTTTTTATCGTTATCAGAAGTTTCTGAGGATTCCTTTTGCTTTAAATCAACTGATTTAATAACATCTCCACGTTTTCTTGTTCGTATTTCCTTATTCATATGATCGCTTGTGTCCTTTTTATCTTCAGCAGACACTTCTGCGGGTTCCTTTGAATCCATATCACTTGTTTTAACATCTCCACGTTTTCTTGTTCGCACGGGTTCAAAATTTTGTTCATTAGCTTTTTCTGTTTCTAAAGAAGTCTTTTCTGTAATACGTTCCGTGGCTGTGTCTTCTATATTTTTTTCAGACTCGCTTTGATCCTTAATAGTTATATTTTTTGATTCATCTGCTTTATGATCCAGACATTTTCTTGTTCGCTTCGGTTCAAAATTATCACCATCCGTTTTAGCAATTTCTTCCGTTGTACCGTTCTCTTCAACTGCTAAACTTTTTGTTCCGATTGTACTTGCACCACACTCCTCTGTTCCTTTCTTTTCATCAGCTTCAATTTCCACGTGCTTCCTAGTCCTTGTTAAAATGCTGCTACTTCCGGGTTTGTCTTTTAATTCTATTGTTGATTTTTCACATGTTATTTCACTCTGAGAATTTTCTTCTGAAGCGTTCACTTCTTTAATTTTTGATTCAGATTTATTGTCTGCCCGCTTTCTAGTCCTTATAGGTTCGAACTTATTTTCTTTTGGTACTTCTTCTGTTGTAATTACATCTGATACCTCTTCCTTAGCTTTACTTTCTTCTAATTTTAAATCTTCAGGTTTAACATCACAGATTTGATTTTTTGCGTCAACAACTGGTGAAGGTGTTTCAATATCTTCCAATTTTCCATCATCTATTAAGATTTTTGAACGATTTCTAGTTCTCATAGGTTCTACCTCCTTTAATTCATCCTTGTCTGGATTCTTTTCCCCACCTAGTTCAACGTTTTCTTTCTCTTCCTTTAAACTTGTATCCTCCTCTTTTGCCTTATCTTCACATTTTTGATTCGGATTTTTAGCTTGATTAAGTTGGACTATAATATCATCCGTTTTAATATCTTTATCTACAGTTGCTTCCGATGTTTGAATTTTCTCATCATGTTCCGTTTTACTTGGTTCTAATTTAAGGTCCTCAACTTCTTTAGATTCCAATTTTAAATCAGCACATTTGCCAGAGTTAATTGGTTCATGAATATCTTCATTAGCTTTGATAATTTCCATACGACGTCTAGTAACTCTGGGCTCTATAGTATCTTCAGTTTCAGCAGGTAGTTCTTGTTTCTCAGTACATTCATCCTCCAGCAATTCATTAGTTTGTAGGTCTTTAATTGATTTACTCGAAATGTTGGATTTAATCTCCGGCTCAGATTTATTTACCTTTGCCTCTCCCTTAGCTGTCGAGGATAACATTTTAGTTTTTCCTTTTTCACTTGTCGTTTCCTTAGTAGTTATAGCGTGCATGCTGGTTGCCGACTTTATTGATGTTTCGTTACATTTTTCAATTTCAACAGATTTTTTTGACGACTCATCTTGCATGTATTCTTCTTTCGTTTTTTCTGATATCTTAAGTTCATCCTTTTTAAACGCGCTAGTTTCTGAAGTTTTCTCGTCTTTGGTTTTTACATTAGCAGTGGCCTCTTTTGAAGGCTTTGTTTCAACTTCTTTGTCATTGGAAGAGGAGCTACTGCTCAATGGCTTTTCAGTTTCTTTTGAAGTATTTGTTTCAGCTCCTTTTTTGTCGCACACTTTTGAAAATTCCTTTATGGAATCTGCTTTAGCTTCAGGCTTGTTCTCACTGATTTTTTTAGGCTTTGAAATCTTTCCTTTTATATTGGTTTCACTAGCACGAGGTTTAGATTCAATTTCTTTTGGATTTTCTTTAGAAATTTCCTGAGGTTTTGGTGAATCAGTTTGGTTTTCTGATTTTGATTTTACTTCGGCTTCGCTTACAGCAGATTTATGTTTAGGTTGAGTTTTATTTTCATTTTCTTTACAACTTTCCTCAGGTTTAGTTGTTTTTGTTGAATCAGTTTGGTTTTCTGATTTGGATTTCACTTCTGCTTCACTTACAGCAGGTTTAGGTTGAGTTTTATTTTCGTTTTCTTTACAACTTTCCTCAGGTTTAGTTGTTTTTGTTAAGTCAGTATGGGTTTCTGATTTGGATTTCACTTCGGCTACACTTACAGCAGGTTTAGGTTCAGGTTGAGTTTTATTTTCATTTTCTTTAGAACTTTCCTCAGATTTAGTTGTTTCTGTTGAATCAGTTTGATTTCCTGGTATGGATTTGGTCTCCTGATATGGTAATGATTTAGTTGCCTCTTTATTTCCTGTAGAACTTTCCTCAGGTTTATTTGATTTCACTGAATCGGTTTTGTTCTCCGTTTTTAGTTTTAAATCCGATTTATCTGTAGCTTTAATACCTTCTTGTTTAGATTCCTGTATTTTAAGTGTTTCCGTTTTACTTTTTACTAGAACATCTTTCTGTTTTATCATTTCAGTTTTCGGAACATTTTTGTCCATTTGTATGCCACCGCTTACAGGAGGCTTTATTTCTGCTGATTTTTTAAGACCAACATTGTCCGATTTTATTTCTGCAGCGTTTTTAGGTTTGACTGGTTCACATTTCTTTTGAACGGTCTCTACTTTAGCTTTCATTATAACTGGCTTTGGTTTAAGGTCCTTTTTTGGAGACATTGTAACAGTTTTATCAGTCTTATCGTTATCTTCTGAAATATTCTTAAGTTCCTTAGTTGGAGGTTTTTCCGAAGTTGTTTTTAAATTCGGCTTAAGATCCTGTTTTTCCAAGTCCCCTTTCTTGCAAATATCTGCCTTATCTTTCTGTTCCGGCTTTTTAATAAACTTTTTGGGAAGACCGCTGGGGGATTTATTAAGTATGTTTGGTTTTGCACCATCTTTTACAGTTTTTATGACACTCTTTGAGTCTACCCCAAGCATTGGCTTCTTTATATTTGAACTATTATTAGCGGCACTTTGCGTTGTTGTCGGTATAATATTTGTGCCTTTAGCTCTTTCTGGTGTAGAATGTGCTTTACTGGGCTCATTTTTAGACTCAATTTTGTTTATTGGCTTACTTTTGGTTTCAGTACTTAAATCTTTATTGCCATCCTGTGTTTTATTAATTGGCTTGTTTGCAGCATCACTGCTAGACTTTTTATTTGGATCTACAAGCTTCTCACGTTGTTGTAAAGATACGTTTTTATTTGCATTGTCATCGTTTTGTAAAACTTTCTTATCTTCAGCTATTTTTTTAGGAGTTGTAGCTACAGGCTTGGATATATTTGATTTATCAGGAATTTGTGTTGTGGGTTTAGCTGTTGTATTTTTAACTTTTAAATCCGCAGTAACAGTTTTACTGTTCGGATCTTTATTAAGCTTAGAATCGTTAGGTTTTTGCGGAGTTTTATCCAAACCAGTGTTGCTTTTATTCAAATTGGTGTTACTCTTATTCAAACCAGTGTTGCTTTTATTCAAATTGGTATTACTTTTATTCAAACTGGTGGTACTTTTATTCAAACTGGTGGTACTTTTGTTCAAATTGGTGGTACTTTTGTTCAAATTGGTGGTACTTTTATTCAAACTGGTGGTACTTTTATTCAAATTGGTATTACTTTTATTCAAACTGGTGGTACTTTTATTCAAACTGGTAGTACTTTTGTTCAAATTGGTGGTACTTTTATTCAAACTGGTACTACTTTTAATTATAGGTTTTACATTAGGACTTTGAGTTGTCGCTTTTGTTGGCACGACATTTTTAACTATTAAGTTGGGTTTTGTATTTTTGACGTTCGACTCACTAGATTTGGAATCGTTAGATTTTGGTGTTTGTGCCTTTAAGTCCGTGTTCTCTTTTACTGGTTTAGTATCCGATTTAACAGGTTTGCAGTCTTTTATTGCATCACTTGATTTTTGTGTGACATTTACTTTATCTTTTTGTTTATCGTCAGAATTTGATACTGTTTTCGTAGAGATGGGCTTATTCGTGTTCATTTTATTCCCAGGCAATGTTGACGCAATACCGGCTTTATTTCGATCTAAGGATTCATTTGACGATCCCACAGGTTTTTTAACCTCTTTACGATCTTTAGACGAGTCACGGGATGTACTACAAGAACTATTTTTTGAGGAAGAAGAAGCTGTTGACAAAACAGTAGATTTTTTCTGAATGTTTGAATTTTTAAAATCTTTAGTGGGTGTTGCTTTAGGTGTCTTTCCAATATCGTCTTCTTTAGCCTTAATTTTATTTATCTCTTCAGTAAGTTTTTTAGGTTTTAGTGTATCAGTTTTCTTCTCTGATGACTCCTTATCATCCTTTGAGTGTTTCTTGGGTTCGTAATCCTTCTTATCTTTATTATCAGAGCCCAACGTTTTTGTTTTATCCATTAATTTTTCTTTTATTGTTTCGTGTGTTTTATCCTTTTTATCGTTTGAGTGTCTTTGAAATTCTTTTGTATCTGATTTCGTGTGTTTCGTATCCTTCGAATCTCTGGATTTGCTAGATTCTCTCGATCTGGATGATTCTTTTGAATCATTTGATTTTCTATGGTCTTTGTGATCCTTTATGAGTGTTTTAGCTCGGTCTTTTGAGCTTTCACGTGAACGATCTTTGGAATTTTCTCGAGAACTTCTGTCTTTAGAATTTTCTCTAGAACTTTTTTCCTTGGAACTTTCACGCGAACTCTTTGACTTCGATTCTTTAGAATTACCATCTTTTGAGCTATCTCTGGAACTATCTCTGGAAGAAATCTTGTCTTTTGTTTCCCTATGTTTATCCTGCAAGGATTTATGTGAACTTGTTGGACTCTTAAACGAACCGGAGGAGACATCTTTTGCTTTATTAGTCTTGGTTTCCAACGATTTATCAATGCCTTGTTTCTCTACAACTTTTGTTTTCAATTTCTGCCCATCTTCTGTGACTTTTTCGCCATCTTCGAAACCTTTAAAATCATTGTCATCGTCTAAGCTTTTTAGAATTGCTGTTGTTGGATCAGAAGGCTCAGGGGTTTTTAAATTTCTGAAACGTTTCTTTTTTCGTATATTTAATGAAACTGAGGTTGAAATCGTTTCAGCTGTGTCTTCAGGTGAATCTGCTTCTTTAACAATATCTTCCGATTTTGAAGATGTAGTCGTTGTAATTTCGTTCAATGAAGGCTTATCTTCATTATTCTTTGTTGGCTTTGAAGAACCGCTTTCCGTAATATCTATAATTTCGTTGCTTTTATTTTCATTTAAATCTTTTGAAATTTTATCACTTAATTCAATTTTCTCCAACTCCGTTGACTTTTGTTCAATTTCCTTTCCAATTTCCAATTCTATTTCCTTTTCAATAACCTTATTTATTCTCTCTTTCTCCTCTTCAGCATTATTTTGTTTTGTTTCTAGTTCCTCCTTTGAACTATTATCCGCTTTCTTTGAGTTTGAAGATTCTTGTTCCAAAAGATTATCATCATAATCAATAACAATGCCAGGTTTTGTTTGTTTTAGTTTGTTATCTTCGGGGTTTTTTACAACTTCAACTGCTGTGACTTCTTCTTCACCACCTATTTCTAATTCGGCTCCCACCTCCTGACTGGATAATGGTGCGTCCTTTATTCTTTTCATTGCCTCAGCATATGATTCCTCCAAAAGTTCTTCCACTGCCGATAAATCGGAATCCGTAGAGTCCCTATTAGCGTTTGTGCGATCCATTTTCTTTAACCTTTTCTTTTTTGACTTATTCTTATCTAATAAAGATAAAACAAAAGATTAGTAATTAAGAAGTTCTTCAGTATTAAGGAAACTTTGACATACCCGTACTAACAGAGGAAGTTGAACAACCAGTTGTAGGCTTTGCTTTGTTGGATTTTTTATTGTCTACAACAATTGCAGCATCAACTGG
Organism: Sarcophaga subvicina; assembly: GCA_936449025.2. Classification (NCBI taxonomy): domain Eukaryota; kingdom Metazoa; phylum Arthropoda; class Insecta; order Diptera; family Sarcophagidae; genus Sarcophaga; species Sarcophaga subvicina. The sequence goes on along the minus strand of OW388084.2, from coordinate 109,924,568 downwards.
TGTAGGTGGTGAAGATGCACGTTGAGCAGTATCAACCTCCAAATTTTCTAACAAATTTTCTTTAGATCTGGTTATGTCTATAACAACGTTGGCTTCCTCCTCGCTGTCGTTCTCCACCGAATCGTCGAGCAAGTTGTATTGGCTTAATAAGTCCAGTAATTTTGGTTTGTCACCTTTTCTTAAAACACTCTCAATTATAATCGGATGCGAATAAGGCTTTGTTGAGCAGGGTTTTCTTAATTTTAAATTGAACAAACTGCTGGATGTTTCACTATCATCTGATATTACTGGCGATGGTGTTGGGGCGCGCAAATCTTCTAAATACGTGTATTTTAGGTTTTTTTTACAATTCGTACGATTTTTAATAGTGTACATAGAAAAACAAAACGATCGACTTATAATCGATCACTAACAAAAGCACTATCACTACAATTGTTAATGATTTACCGGGCAATATATCAAATAATTTTTCTTATCTAACTGTACAAATTCGCATGTTTCTCGTTTTTTTTCTCACGATACATTAACAATTGTAATGTCATACAATAAAATAATTTATAATTATAAAGTAACATAACTACTAATAATAAAAAAGTAATGATATACAATACATACCCAAATTAGTTTGGGAACCACTGGAATCGTTTGATAATTCAATAATTTGCGAACTACTGCCTATATTGTCATAATCGGCATCTTCGTAATAATCAACATTATCACCGGAATAGTACTCATCATTGCTATCATCATCATCAAAATCACTAATAGAATTGTAAGTTTCACCAGAAATGTCCGATAATGAATAGTTATCGGAGCCAATTTCAGACAAATCGTCTAAATCTAAAAAGTTTCAAATAATATTTTCGAAATTTATAGAAATTGTAAATTAAAAAATAACTTACTTAAGGGATCATTGACTGGATCTTTTGTTATAATCTTTTCAGGTTTGACAATAGTTGCTGGTCGTTTAGCAACTTTCTTAACAAGTGTATTAGTTTTTAAGGAAGGAGACGGCACTGTTATCTTTTTACCAACTAACGTCGATGAAGATGAAGATGCAGTAGCCGTCGATAATGGTTTACGTGCTAAAATTGGTAATTGATGCGATCTAGATGTTGATGCTGTGGATGTTGTTGGTCTTTGTTGTTGTTGCTGATGTTGCTGTTGAATAAACGATGTTGTTATTGATCTTTGTATTGTATTAGTTTTCTTTTGTTTCGTCTGATACAACTGATTTTGTACTGTCGGCCGAACTGTAGCTACCGATTTTGGTTTGTTCGCAAAAGTTGACTGAGCTCTATTTATTGATATTGTCGTACCACTGGTTTTTACTGCAAATGTTTTAGGCTTTGGTGTTGAAGAAGTTACTATTCAATAAAGAAATAAATTAAATAACAAAATTTGTATATTAATAAAATTAAATAAGAATTCTTACTTTTTTTTGCTTCTTTATCAAAAGTATTGGTTTTACTTTTCTGATCTTGTCTTAATACTTCCACTTGTTTAATATTCTTTTCACCTAAAATCAATATATATTACATTTTAAATATTTTATTATGCTTTCTTTACATGTAAGCGAAACTCTCAGAAAGACGTTTCTTTAGTTTTATCGAACTTAACATAAAAAATTGTAGTGAAACATAGTGGGCTAATAACCATAGTGGTAGTGGTAAAAACCAAATATGAACCTTACTTTTCTCATATTAACATGAGAATCTCCGACAAGACCTTGACTACAGCTATAGCTAGATTCTATGGGTGCACTTGCGTGCTTAAACGACCAAGCACCTTGAAATGTACGTTCCAACGCGACTTTCGTTGACAGTCAAGCGGCCCTGAAAGTGATAGGATCAATCCAGTGTAAGCCACTAATGTCTTATAACTGCTAGGACTCCTTAGCAAGCAAGATGCAAGGGAAGCATCGAATCAATTTTTATTTGGTTCCGGTGCACAATAACATTCTTGAGGACGAGAAGATTTTTTAGAGGAGGTTGGTCCTAATCATTCAATGTGTCACCCCATGGGGTCATATGGAAATAGAAATATTTCTCATTAGGCGAAAAAGTAGGGACATGGTAAATACAATTACGATTACTTATGGCTAAGAAACTTTTGTTACCAACGTGAGACTGCAGATAGTGTTTAGAATTTCAGATTGTTGATAGTGACCTATGTTAAACCCGAATTTTTGCAGCGTATCTAGAAATGAAGTTGAAGACAATAAAAAAGGCTATTCTATGCTCTACAGGCTCTTGGTAGAAAAAGGTTGCATAGTCTGGAGATCAAACTCTCATCGAGAGCCAATATTCAAACTGTCCGCTGTGGTATATGCGCTCATAGGACCATCATAATGGGTATTTTACATTGGTCATGCGTGTGCTTAAACCTACATTTTGATTTTCAGTTCTTGCTTACCAAGCTCAATGACTACCGTTCATGTTACATGTTACATTTTTTACACCAGAACAGGATCTTACTCACTATGCGTATTTCCAGCTGCATGGCAATTTCGCCGAACACAACGCGTAGGTGCAGATTACATAGGTGTTCTATTGGAAGAATTGAAATTTATGTTGAACATCATTAAACCCAAATCGATTTGCCCATTTAATATCTATACCACCAAGACATATAATCCTACACGCCCTTTTAGGAAAACTCTCTGAACTTAAAGTATAAGTATTTTGAGTTTTCATCAATTGAAATATCAGATTTTAGTTTAACTACACTTACCGCCCTGTTCGTATGAATTGTAATCGTCTTCATCATCGTCATCGGAATTGTCATCGAACAAACAATTAAAAATATCCTGATCTAAAGATGATGAGGAATCATCGCCGTCGTCATTAAACTTTTGACTTTGTGAATTCTTAAACGACTTGGTTGCGTTCGTTGAGACTGTCGATGCTGCAGCAGCCGCTGAGTTTAAAGCTTAAAATTGTAAAGGAAAGGAGGCTCCGAATTACTAACTGTACATTAAATGATGCGCTTTAGAAGACACAAAAAAGGCAAACAATATTAAAGACAAATTTTACCAGGTAATACTAAATCTTCGTATTCTTCCAAGTATTCAATTTCTTCCATGTTTTTTAGCCACAATTAAAGAGATCAATATATAGTTTTTCATATGAAATATATGTATTTATATTTTATTTTGATTAATTAAACATTTTTTTCTTGCATTTTCTTTCTTCACAATATACGATTGATTGACAATGTAGAAATTTCATCAAAAGCAAAATTTGATAATGTATTTTATATTTTTCGTTTGTTTTGCACTTTATTAAACTAATTTAAAACATTTTTAATGTAATTCAATAGTTTTCGCCTCTTTTATTGCTGTTTTTATGGCAAAATTTACAATATTCTACCAACTAACGCGCTTTTTGCTCAATAAAATTCTTTCACTGATGCATAAAGACATTTACGTTTTCATTACAATTTGCTTTTGTCTATATACCTAAATACTGGGATATTTGTTTTGCTCAAGCTACAACATTTGTTGCGGTTTTCGTTTACTGGCAACACTATAGCTGTCAACAATTTGTTTTTCTTTTACTTCACGTGTTACAATTTTAAGATCATTTTATTTAGAACGATAAAAATTTAATAAAAAATCTTTGGATATTAATAAAAATAACTAAACATTTTGGAAAATCTTTTTCAAATATGGTTGTTGTAAAAAACATGGATTTAATTACTACTATAGAAGAAGATGCCGAAGTGGAAAATTTCTCAGAAGATTCCGACGCTGAAGTGGAGGTATTTCAATGAAAGAAAAATTTTATTTTTATTTAATAACAGTTTTGATATCAATTCCGTTTGATTTTAGTATCAACCAACAAAATTAAAACACAAAAAAGTAACAGAATTTGAAAAGAATTTCGAATTCGTTTCCTCTGTCAAGGAATACAATCAAGACACTTGGGATGATTTAATGAAATACGTAAAACGTAAAGCCCGCACAAAGACAGACGATAAAATTGCGGCACGTATTAAAAAAAGAGAGGGCGAAGGAGAAACTATTAATCCCAAAGATGAGGACAGTGATGATGAAATTGATTTGTCAGAAGATGAATTGAAACATGACAACTTGCGTTTGAGGGAGAAAAAATTGAAAAAGAAGAAGAAAAAAAAAGGCGATGATGACGAAGAGGCATCCGAAGATGAAGGTGAAAAAATGCAGTTTGATGAGGCAATTGAATCCAATGAGTCCATTACTTCGTTTTATCAAATGAATCTATCCAGACCCCTTATGCGAGCTATAGGGGTTTTAGGCTATATTTATCCTACACCTATACAGGCTTCTACTATACCTATAGCTCTATTGGGTAGAGATATTTGCGGTTGCGCTGCTACCGGTACCGGTAAGACAGCTGCATATATGTTGCCTACCGTGGAGCGTCTATTATATCGTCCTATGAACAATAAAACCGTAACCAGAGTTCTTGTACTGGTACCCACTCGTGAATTAGGCGCCCAGGTTTACCAGGTCACCAAACAGTTGTGTCAATTTACCACCATTGATGTTGGTTTAGCCATTGGTGGTTTAGATGTCAAAGCTCAAGAATTAGTTTTGCGTCAAAATCCTGATATTGTCATAGCTACTCCAGGTCGTTTGATAGATCACATAAAAAATACGCCAAGTTTTAGTTTAGACTCCATAGAGGTAAGTTAAAATTTTTACAATCGTTTTAATAATAAAAAAAAACATTCTCTAGTGATGAGTAATCCTTGCGCTCCGAAAGTTGTTTCGAAATATTTCGAACAATTGTTAAAGAGGACAGATTTGACCAGTTACATAGCGCGGTCTATGTAACCTGATTACCAAATGCGTTTCTTTTTTTTTTACTAAATATTGTGATCAAGAATAATAATTACAAAATTTCTTCTAGGTGCTCATACTTGATGAAGCCGATCGTATGTTAGATGAATATTTCGCAGAACAAATGAAAGAAATTATTAATTCTTGTTCGAAAACAAGACAAACTATGCTCTTCTCGGCCACTATGAGCGAACAGGTTAAAGATTTGGCTGCTGTATCGTTAAATAAGCCTGTTAAAGTATTTGTTAATAACAACCAACAAGTTGCCTTTAATTTGCGACAAGAATTTATACGCATACGTGAAGATAAGGAAGGCGATCGTGAGCCAATATTGGCCAGTTTAATATGTCGTACATTCCACGATCACTGCATGGTCTTTGTACAAACCAAAAAGCAAGCGCACAGACTTCATATACTTCTGGGTCTATTGGGCATAAAGGCCGGTGAGTTGCATGGTAATTTGACGCAGCAACAACGTTTGGAGTCTTTGAAAAAATTTAAAGAAGAACAAATAGATGTATTAATTGCCACAGACGTAGCAGCGAGAGGTTTGGATATTGTCGGCGTTAAAACTGTTATCAATTTCGTCATGCCTATAACTACAGAGCATTATATACATCGTGTAGGTCGTACAGCTCGTGCTGGTAGGGCAGGTATATCAGTATCTTTAGCCGGTGAAAAAGAAAGGAAAATTGTTAAGGATATCATCAAAAATGCTGAGAGTTCGGTGAAAAATCGTATTATACCACCAGAAATTATAGAGAAATATCGTAAAAAATTAACAGCTTTAGAACCCGAAATACGTAAGTTGTTTTTCGCTTATGTTCTGCAGATTAAAAAAATGATAAAATGATTGTAATTTTATAAATTTTAGAGAATATTTTGGATGAAGAACAAGCTGAAAGACAATTGGCTAAAATGGAACAGCAATTATCCAAGACTGAACGTAAGTTATTGGGTACAAAAACTGAGCACCGCGATTGGTTCCAAAGTAAAAAACAGCGCGAAGAAGAAAAGGAACGCTTGGCTCTAAAGCCTGAGGAAAATAAAACTAAGAAATCGGACGATAAAAGTAAAAAACGCAAACGTCCCGAATATGGCGGAGACGGTGAAGACGGACCACCAGTTAGAGAGCTAAATGCCAAAAAGAAAAAGAAGGAAGAAGCTAAACGGGTAAAAACCCCTGAACAATTGGCCAAGGAAAGAGCCATGAAAGAAATTGAAAAAGTGTCGTTAGTAAGAGCAAAAATATCAAAACTACGCAAACGTCCTGGCAAACTATCTGCAGTTTCAGATGCTCCATCCTATGGTAAAAGCGGTGCATCAAACAAACCAAAACGTGGCGGTCATTCAGCTTTTACGAATGATTTAACCGATGTCAGTCGCAGTGGTGCTTTACGTTTAAGATCAGAAGCCAACCGTCATCAGAAAATGTCTAAAATTGCTGCCAAAAAGAAAACTAGCAATGTTAAATTGGCCAATAAAGCGGGCAAAAATAAATTCAACAAAGGCAAAAGCTTTGGCGGACCAAGATTTTCGAAAAAAGATAAAAATAAAAAATAAACTATTTAAATGTAAATAGAATTTTAAGCGTTAAGATTTTTTATCAAATACAAAAGTTTATTACGTTAAATAAATTTTTTAAATATAAAGTTCAATTTCTGATGATTTCTTAACAATTTGCATTAAAAGTAAACAATATATTAGCGCGGACAAAAACCCCATATTCTTTATCACTATACATATTCTACATTTGAAATAATAAAAAGCTATAGTCTGGCATCACCATCTGTCAAATGTTTTTTCGCGTTCTTTTTTCATTCAGAACAGATTATTAGTTTGTAAACAAATTTTTATCAACATTTTTCTGCTACTCCTAAACACAACAAATACATAAACACAAACACTAGAGAAAACCGTTTAAATAAACAATTAATAAATTTTTAAATAATAAATTGAAAATGTTGGAAACATTGAACTGTATACGTATGGGGGAAGTACTTTTAGATGAAAATCTACATTTGTTTATACTCTGCAACAACTGTCACACAGATCTACGGAATTTACAAGAATTTCGCCAACATTTGGAGAAATGCGATGGTTTGGAGAATATGTTCCAGGAGGGGCAAATATTTAAATTTAATACAGACAAAAGTACACAACTGTTTGGTAAAACCCTCAAAGGAATTAAAGAAGTAGGTTTAATTTTTAGTACAAAGAATATTAACAAAACAAAAAATCGATTTTTACCCCTTATGATATTTTTTCTACATTCTAACAGTTTTTAATATACGACTATAATGACGTTGAGGTTTCCTATTCCAAGACAGACGATAGCTTCATAGATATGATTAATATCGAAGAAGAGTTATTAGATCCCAAATGGTATTCCGACTTAAACAGCGAGGCCAATATCAAAACAACTCCTACGAAAACCTCAAAACAGTACGATGAACTTGTGGAGGCTGTAACACCATTTGTGCAATTTAAAGAAAATCTTAAAACTAATAACAACAGCTGCACTAATGGTAAAACCGCATTAACTAAATCAAGCACAGAATCAAAAACGATTCCTAAAGCGGAAAGAAACATAAAATGTGTACAATTCGACTTAACAGCAAATAAAATAAAACCAGCTGCAAAAAGGAAGTTATCTTTGGCAAGTACAGAACGTATAGTGACTGCTACGAAGCCAGTAAATACACAAAATAGTAATAGTGTACCGACGATTAACCGTGTTTGCAAAACCTATGCCAGTAAAAAACGTAAAACGATACAAGTAATTACAAATGGCTATGTAAAGCCACCAGAAATCAAACGGGTTATCATATCTGCGAATCCCAAATCTAATAACACCACATCATATTTACCTACCTTACAGTCGACTACTACAAGCACTACTTTACCAACTAATACCATCTTAAATACCATGGCCTGCAAAACTACAACAGTGCCTACAACCATTATAAAACAGCAACCTACAAAAGAAAAACAAACAGCCCAAATTTTAAACAAATTGCAAAATTTGGGCTTGCAAGTAAAACGCACACAGCCTTTGCCCACCCCTGTAGCGTCAGCAAACACTACGTTGGCGCCCAACCGAACCGATACAAAAACTTTGGAAATTTTACAAAAACTCCAATCAAAAGGCATGAAGGTGAAGATCTTAAATAAACAGCAGCCTAAAGAGACTAATAACACATTGGCCAAGCCATTGCCCATAGGAATAGTGCCGAATCCTTCACAAAAGCCTATATCTAGTGTCATTCGTAACTCTGCTGCGACCGTAGCCATTAAACAAAATTTGAATAAGAATTTAATTATAAGAAAAGTTAATTAGTAATATTTATGTTCTTACCTTTAAAATTATTAATATTATGTTTTTATTTCACAAAATTTGCAGATATTTAAAAATATTTTCAGGCTTAATATTTAAGCAGTAAACAACTTATAAGTCAGTCAAAAACCTCTCAATAAAAGAAATATGAAAACAAAACAAAAACTAATCATGCTTTATTTGAATACAGTGGCAACACTAAAGCGTATCTTATCAAAATTCAAAGGGAAATGTGAATACTATTAAGGTGATGCCAGATCATTTGAACTATATATTGGGAATATTTATCTGCAAAAAAATTTTATTCCAGTGAATAAAATAAATACATAATACTCTAGTTAAACGCTGGACTCTATTAGATTTTAATGGCCACTTTTGATTATTTGTCCCTGGATTGAATGCCTTTGTGTACTGAATTGAATTTCTCTATTGATATTTGAGTTTTGTTCGGTAACGACGAAGATTTGTTCTTCCGGGGGTTAGTTTCTCACACTTAATGGTTTGTTTCTGTCTTACATGCATATATAAGCTGTATATATCTTTCTTTCTATTAATCACACTTAACCTAATACCTTTCGTATCTTAATTCTATAGTATTGTATCAACAGATTAAATTAATCGTGATACTGTTGGTAAAAACTTGCCAAAAGGACTTCATTTTTCTAACATGTTTATACCAAAAACCTAATATTTCCTTATTCTGAGCTCTAGTGTATATTTTTATTTGTCGTGTTTAATTTTTAGTTGAATGCGCTGAATATCGCAATTTTGACACTAAAATATAATTAATAAATCCTGTTAAAGGGAAAACTATTAATAAAACAAACAAGTGGCATCACTCTAACTGTAAAATTGTGTAATAGTTGGCAATTTGTCTCACAGCTGATTAATCTTTTGACAGTTAACGATATAAATTTTGTTCGTGTTGTGCGTGTGTTATAACTTAAAAAATAATATAAAAATTATTAAATTGTGTTTTTCTTACATATATTATTCATATAAATACAAAAAATATTGTATTTTTATAAACAAAAAAAGTCTCTCAAATATATATTTAAGAACTTTGTATTTACTTTAGTTTATTTTGTATACATAGGCTGAGACAATTTCTAGAGGCTGCTCAGCAAAAGTCTCGTGCTGTTGTGCAAGGTAAATTTATGGAAATATTGTAATTTTTATATTAATTGTTATATAATTTATGCAAAGTTATGCCAGAAATAATGTAAATTATTCATTGGAGTAATAAGTAAAATCAATAAATGTTTAATACTATACATTAAGGACTATAAGTTGAATACATTCCAAATAGATAGACTTCAAAATTTCATCTATTTTTTCAAATAAACAATAGCTATCTTTTCCTATAATTGACTAACCGCTTAAATGTATAATTGAGTGTTAAAAAGTATAATTTATTATAACAATGTTTATGTTTCAAAAATCTTCTGCGTTGTGAGCCAAAACCATTTGACAAATTTAGAAAGTGATGTCATTGCGTATTGTTTTCATGTAATAATTGCAAATAAAATCAACAGCTCAAACAGTTTGTAACAATTCAGAGAACAGTAGGCTAAATTTAATTTGTTAGTAAATAGGTCCTTTACTCCATTTTGATTGCAAATGTAGTCTTTTTCTACTTAAGCCCTACTCAAAGGAATTGGTTTTAGTCGTTTCATCACCAGAGACTAGTCTAGAGAGGCCTATATTTGCTTTTTTATTTATATTATTTTTCCAACTTCTGCAATAGTAAGTGGATTGCTGTTCTTTCTGAAGTTCTTTTTCTACTTAAGCCCTACTCGAAGGAATTGGTTGTAGTCGTTTCATCACCAGAGTTTAATCTAGTGAGATCTATATTTGTCTTTATTTTTTTGTCACCTTCTGCAACAAAGGGGAATTATTTTTCTTTCTGAAGTTCTGCTTCTACTTAATTCCTGTTCGAAGAAAAGTCAACATTTATTTTTTAATTGTCTGTGATTTCTCTCTAAATACTTGCATTTTAAGGAGTTTAATTATATTTTTTTCTATTAAAAAAGTTATATAAAAAACGACGTTTAATACTGCTTTAATATCACAACAGTTTTACATTTTCAAGTAAGTTTTGTAAATATAAGGTGTAGTAGAAATTGATGACCTTACGTGGATCTCATTTTCGTTCATTATGGCAAAAAAGTGATAAAATAAATCATTGACAAGAACGAGCTAAAAAATAAATCCCTCAATGAAACTCCCAAGGCCTTCAGCGAATTCATTTTAGCAACGATTTTTATATCAGTAAGCACCAAACTTATTCTGGGTTCCATTAATAAACCATTACATGAAAATTTTAACTTTTCCTCTAGCTAAATATTATTAGCATAACTCCTAAATATATTAGCAATACTTTTCAATTTCGCATTATATGACAGGGAGTTGTAAAGCTGTAAACCTTTATAAAAAACCGTTTGTAGCAGTGGCATTTGCTGATGCCCTTTCACATCTAAAATGTTCTAAATTTCTAACACGATAAGGTGGAGTATATGGAGTTATTTGTTCGGTTAAGTAGTCTGGTGTGTCTTCGTTTTAAATTTTCTGTATAAAGTTAGTGTTCAGTATGAAATTAATAAATGTATGTGTTGGACTTCAGCATGATTACGGTCTATTGTTGTCCAGTATGTAAATTATTTTCTTAAAAAATTTTACCATCCATCTTTAATGGAAACCATTTTAATTTTAATTTCTAAAAAAGAAATGTATTTAAACAAGTTTAGTTTTTAATTTAATTCTTCATTTATTTAGTTTCTTAATATTTTACAACTTTTCTTTTAAAACTTAGTAATACAGATTGCAATGCACACTTTATGAATTTTTATTTTTTTGAATTTGAATTCATCGAATTGTTTTAAACAATGCTTATTAATTTTTGTAACGAATTGATATTTTATCTGAATATTTTTGTATTTTAAAACACAATTTATTATTTTATTTAAATCGGGTCTTATGAAATTTGCCTCTATTGTTTTAACTTAAAGCATGAAAGCTGCAAAATGAAACGGTTTTATTGTTTTTCTTTAAAATCTAAATCTAGTTCTGTAGTTTTAATAAATTATCACATTAACATTATTATTTAATTGTAATTATAAGTTATTTTTCGTTAATAAAAAAAGTGAAATTAGTATTAAAAAAAAAGAAAATTATTACTGAAATACATTACTAGTATTATAATTATTATTAATTTTATTTTGTATTCATTCATATTGATCGTTAATGCTGTTTGTTTCCTTTAAAATTAAAAAAAAAAATTGTATGTGTATATTAAACTTTTAATTGAAGAAGGATAATTAATAATTTGTTTTAAAATTATATTTATATTTATTGAACTTTTTTTTTTAATTATTCTTAATGCTGAACTACAATTAATTTGTGAATTTACAAAATTAAAACTTAATCAAGTGAACGCCTACGTTGCTTGCTGCTGTAACCACTGCTGATATCGAGTATTTCAGTTGAAAGACGTGCGAGTAAGGGTAGTTCTCTCATGGAGACATTTACTAGAGGCAAAGGCTCAAGTTTTTGTAATTTTTTCAAGGGCTGCACTCCATGCTCTGGTGTACTGGGCAGGCTATTAACATCAGCTGAATCTTGAGTTATTTTAATAATAGGATTTTTTGGACAAGCCTCAGCTCCTAATGAGTCAGGACGCGCTGTATAATTTTTTATATTAGTAACGTAGTTTTGTTGCTGTTGTTGCTCTTGCTGTTGTTTGGCGCATTCCTTAAGTAACATTAAGTGGTCGAGTTTGTCAACGGTAGCATTTAGCTCGTGCTCCCAAACATCATTTTGTTCTTGTTGACCATCGCCTCCTTCTATGGGTCTTACAGCTAAAAATTTGACATGTTGCCTTAAAGCTTCGAGATCTTTTTCATCGACTATGCCGGAATTAAGCTCATTACAATCATTATAGTCATCGGCTTGTTCATCGGCATAATCTTCTCCATCAGGGTTGCTAGCTGTGGCACTGTGTTGCTTTATAACGACATCATCTTCTTCATCAATTTCGGAATCTTCCGATGTGGCGAGAATGGCTAATGGTGCAGCATTTTTATTGAGGTTTTTTGTAGTATGCGTTTGTGATAGATTTTTGTTTGAACAGGCTGTTTCAGAAGATTTTTCCGATTGGCCACTAAGCGACATTTGGCTGCCAGCTATAGATGGGTAATCACACTTATCCAATTCCATGTGATAGTCGGGCAAGGATGGCATTGTTGTGCTAGTGGGTGAGTTAAGTTCGGCACCTACTCCCGGTTCCCGGGGCCCTGGTGGTGGTGTACTTAATAGCTGGGGATAGTCGCCTCTTTGACGATGAATATCATCGCTTATACGCTCAAGATTTCGCAAAGCAGTGGCATAGGTATTTTTAGCAGCCTGTACTTGTTGCTGCAGCTCTTCTATGCGATTTTTTTGTGTTTGCAGTTGATCTTGACATATTTGTTTCTCTTCGAAATAGGGCCGGGATTTTGTAATACTGCGACGAAAACGTTCTTCAAGTTGTTGTACTTTTTGTTCGGCTGCATGAAATATACGCGTACGACGTTGATGCTCGGCATGACAGTCGGCTTTCTGCTTTTCAGCATCCATAACTTTTTGCGTAGCATGATTTAACATCTCTTGCCAGGCATTATCAAACTGCCATTCGTGGGAATTTGACATAAAACGTTGCTCGGCCAAAGCCACTGTCTCTTTTGCAGCTGCATGGATTTCTGGAAATGAAAAGTAGATAAATATTAAATAAATTTTATTCTGTTTATAAAAAATAAACAAAGTATAGTCACCATTTGCCCGTTGAAATTTAACAGCGGCCTTTTGACATTCAATTTGTGCTTCTCTGGCTTTTTCCAATGCTTCATAGTAGGGCCTGGCCTTGTCAATGCAACTGCCGAGTTTTTTGGAGGACAATTTTAAGCGTCTGGTGGATTCATTCATTAATATGCGGAATGTTGAGTTTGCTTCCTGAAATTAATATCAATTTTTAGTTTATGTGTTTGTTTAAATGTTGTAACTAACTGTACCTCTAATTCGATTTCTAGTTTATTAATCTCATCCGTTGCTGTATTGAGATTCTCTAATTCGATCTGAAAAGAAAATAAAAATAAATTAAATTTTTTTTCTACTTTTAGAGGCAATAAACAGATTAAATTGTAACAATTTATGACACATTAAAAGTTAATAAAAAAAATAAAATATAGTAAGAAAAACACAACAAAAATGGCGGTTGGAAAATCAACAAAATCTCGGGAGCCAGCATTTGATTTATCAAAAGTCTCGGTATGTAGTCATTCATATTTATAATGTATTCCTAGCATTTATAATAATTAAAAAAAAACTTTTTTATTACACAAGGCCCGAGTTGATCGAGTAAATGTTAGCGGTTTGCTGCGTACGCACAACGATTATGTTATGAAAGCTGCCGAGAATCTTTTTAATGCTAAAAATTTTCAAGAACTTATGATTGAGTCTATGCAGTAAGTGCACATATTTATTTATTAAAATTATTTATAAAATTTCTGTTTGTGTTTATTTCCAGCGCAAAATCATATTTACACGAATTGGGCATTTTTAAAGATGTTAGCGTACATATTGATATTAGCCGCGGTGAAAGTGCCTCTCCCAATGGTTATGAGGTGACGTTTAAAGGCCATGAAATGTCGCGAATTGTGGGTTCTGTTGGCACAGAAGTCGGCCAAAACGAAGGTTCATTGCGCACAGAATTGACTGTGCCCAATTTATTTGGACGTGGTGAAAGTGTTTCATTACAAGGTTCCTATAGCAGTAAACGAGCGAACGATGTACAATTAAAATTTTGGAAATCATATTTTCACACTCGTTTTATGGAGAACAGACCAGAGTGAGTATGGATGATAGGGTTTTTAACGATTGTTTTTATTTGGACACACATTAATGGACTAGAGGGTTTACAATTTATGAACTAACAACATGCGCCAGTTCTGGTGTTTTATATCTTGTACCATGACGTTTTACATTTTTTTTGAATGACTTTCTAATCCAGCCTTCAGTCAAATGCTAACTTCTACAAGGTGATCGCAAGTGGAATGGAAGTTACTGTCACAACAACCAAACTTTTATTAAAATTTAAAAACAAACTCGTACTTGAAAGATTTATAAGTGTTATTAACAATATTTTTTCCTTTTTTGTTATTAGAGTATCCTTTTCAATCTTCCGCCATTTGGATCGTATGGATGTTAGCCATTTTCAAAATACTAGTTTAGGTTGTTTAGCTGAATTTGCGGTGAATACATTAAAACCTCTAGAGGTAAGTAATATAAATTTCCATTTCTATAGAATATTTTATAACAATATTTTATTATGTTTACAGTTGACACACTCCATACAGTATGAGGCTTCGGTAAGAGAAATTTCATTATTGGGTCGTGTTGTGCCTATGGCAATACGAGAACACTGTGGCCCGAAATTGGCTTCATTAGTACGTTATTCGGTGATTTTCGATCAACGTGATAATCCTGTTTTTCCCACACAAGGCCTTATGCTCAAGTCTATTAATGAATACTGTGGTTTGGGCGGCAATATAGCCTACATGAGTAATACAACACATGCCGAAGTAAGCATGTCATTGTTTGGAGGCTTAGTGGCCCAAGTCTGTGGACGTGTGGGCATCATAAAGGAAACGAAAAAAACTACCACATTGCCTATAAATAATCTGTTTTATTGTGGTGGTCCATTAACCTTAAGAGGTTTTAAATTTGGTGGAGCTGGTCCTCTAGTTGAAGGTACACCCATTGGAGCACAGGTAATTAAAATTTAATTTTTTGAATTAAGGTTGTATAATTAATATTTATAAATTGAAAATTGTAGACATATTGGTCAACTGGTTTTCATTTATGGGCACCACTGCCATTCAGTAAAGTGTTTAAGGGTCTAGCGGATAATTTCCGTACACATCTGTTTTATAATTTGGGAAATTTCAATACATTCTCAACAGGTATTTAAATGTTTCATATAAACAATAGCAAATAATAATAAATTTTTACTACATTTTTAACTTTCAAATACAGAAAATATGCGCAGTGCAGCTGGCATTGGTTTGGCATTTAAATTGGCGGAACGTGCGCGCATAGAATTAAATTACTGTATACCAATACGTAAATATGCGGGCGATAAAGTTGAAAATGGTTTTCAATTTGGCATTGGCTATGAATTTGTTTAATAACTCTACTACTAGTTGAACAAAATCTCTCTAAGTCAAATTAGATCTTAAAAAGAAGGCTTAATATACAAATACTTACTACACCCCTAATCTATTTGAAATAGTTAATAAGATTTTATTTTATTATTGAACGATGAAATGAGATGGAAAGCATAACCATAATAAATGTGAACATATTGTTGTTGAAAACACACATATTGTTAATGTAAATGTTATAAACAAACAAACCAATAAATGAAAAAGAAAATCGTATCTGCAAATTACTAACCAGTAACACAAAATATGAAACACAAATTGAAGTCATTACAAGTCAGTATACCAACATACTCATGCCGCCTTAGCATTATAATTAGTTTAGTTTACTAAACATTAGTTTTTCTAAACATTATTTTTCTTTTCATACTCATGCCGCCTTAGCATTATAATTAGTTTAGTTTACTAAACATTAGTTTTTCTAAACATTATTTTTCTTTATTTTTCTCATAAAACAAAGTTATTTCATTTTGTTTTTCTTAATTCCATAACCATATAATTAAAGAACTTTCTTTTCAATTCATTTTTCTCTTCATTACTTTCAACTAACAATCCAACTCTTTAAACTGCCGCTTTGTTTTGAAGTAAATAAGATACATGTTTATGTATTTATGTTCTAATTTGTTTTAATTATATAAAGTACATATAAACAAAAATCTTAAAATCGTTTTTAAGTTTTCTTTTTTTTATTGTTATAATTACTTCTTGTTTATGATTTACATTTAAATTTTAGTTCTATGCCTTTTTGTATATAGCAATTAATGTTCTTTTTTTATATACATACATATATATACATACTTTTAAATTTAAAGCCTAAGTATTGTATTATATATCATATATAATATTAATTGCTTTGCACTTGATTCTTGATCCTTATTATTATTTTTTTTTTTACATTTGTTACAACCAGTGCAATATTACACATGTTTGCAACTTTTCTGTACAACAAAATTAACAAGTTTTTATTTCTTGTTTCACGCTTTTTTCGGCCCAATTATACTTTCACTTGTAAACGAAATTTGCAAAAGTTTTACAATAATTTTGTGTAAAGTATACCAAAAGCAATATTATGCAGCAGAAGTACATGTGGAAATAAATGTGAATAACGAAAAAAAGACAATTTAAAATAATTATAAACGAGTTTTATTATTTATTAAAGGCTGGAGTGATTTACGTCTTTCTTTATAAGTCTCCAATTGAAAAAGTAATTGACAAAGATCACAAACCCATTCCCTATTATAAAACAAATTATGCGAAGTAAATGGAGATGGATTAATCACACTATTGGTAGAATGTAACCCACAGAGAACTTGAAAACTTAGATGACCGGCCCATCCTTAGTGGGTTTGGAAGGATTCAAGTAGAATGAATATGTTATGGCCCTATGATCCCTAAGAATTTTTAGTCTATTCATTATAAAATCGGAGGCCAGATTTATGTTCTTTTGCAATTTATGCCATTAACACAAGTCATGCATCTTCTTTTTAAAGAATCACTCGTTATGAGCAACAAAATAAAGAACTGGAAAGGTAAAAAAGAATGCAGATAGTCTGGCACCACATACTACTTTCCTCCTTTGTCTCTCCACCAAACTTCGGCATGCTGGATATAAATTTTCAATACAGGAGAAGCTGTGATTTGGTTCAAACGTATATATACTAAACCTGTATTGACCGAATGTGTTTTGTGGCATTGTCAAATACTTCTTTATAATGAACAAATCCTAGCCTTACAATCAAACTCTTAATTTGCACCTATACTGGTCCATATAATAGGATCATGGGAAGCTATCATAAGCAACACTTATTACTTTTACTTTATCTATTACTCATATTGTTGATGTACTTACTAATAAAAAAAAGAAAAATTATCTCTTATTGGTTAGTAGAGCCATACTGCTTGGATAAACGCAGTAAGCCCTGTGGAGTGATTCAAAGAATTTCTTATAGCCCCAAGCGTAAATGAAAATTGCGTTATGTAGCCTATTTCCAATAATCAAGCATAGGGGCATGCATACACAAACAGACCGACCATCATATATGTATATGCGTGTGAGAGAGATAGAGATGTCATTTTATTATACATGATGTTATGTTATATTTATAAAACACACACTTTTTTTTAGTTGAACGGAGATTCGAACCCGTGTTGCTTTTAATTCTAAACAACCATTTAGTGCGCACGACCATTGCGATAGCCTACGAAACGACGCTAATAATGCTAAGACAAACATACGCAAACAAACACTGTTAACATAATGTTAGTTAACATTAAGAGAAACAGAATTAATACTGTAAGAGTAAATATTAAGATTTGTTGAGCAAAGAATTTTTACAAATACATTTAAAATACATAACACAACAGTGATGGTAAAAAAAATATTAATTACAAAGGTTTTATCAATAAAACTGTTGGACAAACAACTTAAGGCATATTATTTTAAAGAAATATCCTCTAAAGTCTCTAGACTTTTCGACACACGATAGAAACTAGAGACTGTTTTGTATTAAAAAAATAAATTTAGTTTTTTACTTAAGTAGTGAAGAATAGTTTAATACTCTTGTAGCCTTTACTTAAATTATTATTATTATTATCTTTATTATTAGTATTCTTGAATACTTTGAAATATCGCAGTAATATACAATATAGAATTTTACACAAATATATTTCACTAATTTACATCATTTTTAACAAAATTTACACATTGTCTTTTAAATTCATGATCATTCAGTTCATTTTTAATATTATTTGACAGGGAGTTATATAGTTTTAGTCCTTTTTAAAAGAGTGATAATTGCATTGCCGTCGTATTAACCTGCTGCACTCTGAAGTCTTCCTAAAAATCTAATGAAATGCAACGCTCCTATACATTGTGTTAATGACGACCATGGTTTTAGGGTATTCATACATACATACATAATTGGCCATTACAACCCTTCAGTCAGGCTTACGACCTAGTTTCTCACACCACTTATGTTGTGTGTGTTAATTTTATACATGAGTGGCGGAACCTACTGTTTAAAGCCGACTCCGAACGACAGATTTTTGAGAAACTTTTTCATGGCAGTTTTTAACACTATCTACTATACTACGGTGACTTTTTAGGATATTTCTTATATTAATTATTAGACCATGTTATACTCATATTTCTGATATTACTTTTGCAGCTTCATAGACATTTTAGAAAAAATGTGGAAAAGTAGGCATGTTTCTGCCAAGTTTAGGATTCTCCTCTTGTTCTCAAAGTCATCACATATCTGCTCGATTTTCCATCATTCCATGACTCCAATAGCAAGCATAGTAGGTTATCCGATTCAAACGCACTTCAGAGGCGGTTATTCCAATAACAAGATCCAATCAAGTATGGTAATCAAATTAACACGTTCATCGCCATGTCAGTCATATGTGTCTGACGTACGCGATTTGGTAAATCAAAATAACAGGTTAATATTTGTTGTATCTTGTTCGGATGCGTCAGACATATAAGACTGACACGGCTTGTCGAAAAAAAAGTTTATATATAGGGCCATGTCAGTCATATATGTTTGACATAAAAAATAGTGTTTTTCCGGGAATTTTGGCAAAAAAAAAACTTTTCTGTGATACATTATATCACCCGGAGTATATAAGACTTTCCCTTATATGTTCCCTTCCCTTGATACATTTTTAACTAAATTATCTAATAAAGTTACCGTGGCCCATGTGAAAATTTTTCTAATATTATCGTGGCGATGAACGTGTTAAGATCCCATAGAAATCATAACTTTATGGAAACCGTAAAATAATTAATGGTAATAAAATACACCATTGTTGGAGCCCCATTTCAATTTCGATCTTTCGAGAGAATGAGCCATCTTGTAGGAGAATACAGATATTGTTATGAGCATACAGACTACACATTAGATATCGCATGGGTTTTACAATTCAATGGATTGTAATTATAAAAACGTCCATAACGATGGCTTAATATAAAACAAAGGCCTAACTCAATTTTTTTCAAATTATTGTTTATTCTGGTAGATTATTTGTTTATTCTGGTAGACAAATGTCAGATGCACAAAAAAAATAAAAATTTTTTAAATGAGAGAGTAAATGTGTTGCTGTTTCTTATTAAAATTTTTATTAAAATTTTTGTTGTATCTAAAATTTTACAGATTTTATTATGTTTTCTTCTTCACTTGTGAAGTAACCAAAAATCGAGTTAGGCCCTTTTTATATTAAGACATCGATAAATTTTTTAAAACTATAAAAATGTTAATTCCATAATAAATAAAAAAAAATAAAAGATTTAAATTTGGAAAAAGCCATCATTTATTTACAACATTAATTTCGAATTGCATTTACATATATTCGAACATAGTATTTCTATTCAAAAATACTAATAATTATTGCAATTTTTTCATATTTTTCTTTTAATATTTTCCCATATAATAATAATTGCTGGAAATACCAACCACATTGAAATAATATTCGAATGAGAAAATAAAAAACTCCATCCATCCATTATTGTTTTGTAAAATATTTAGACAGACTGAATGAGTTTTATAAACAGCGGTTTGCTGTTGATATTGTAAAATAATTAAACATTTTTTTCACATAAAATTATTAATAAAAGTAAAATGCGAAGTAAAAAAACAACAACTTATTGACTGGAAAACAAAATAAAATAAATGTGTAAGGTGGTGGGGGAGGAGGAGGAGGAAGAGAAAATATGAATAATAATAATGAAATTATAAACAACAAAGACGTGGTGGTGGTGTTTGTGTTTTGTTTCAATTTTATGCAAAAACACTTCAAAATTAATGACATTGAAATGTAAGAGAGAAAATAATTGAATTTCAAATACAGACGTACACATTTAATGAATGAAATGAAGTGGGAAGATTGTTGGCGATAAATTTAAAATATAACAACAACAACAACAACAGATAATGGCATTGTAAAAGCATATTTCATAAGGAAATCATAGTAATTGGATCTCTGAATTGGTACTGCAATTCGCCCGCAAGATAAATTTTGCATAACGAATTAAACTCCATCTTATCATCGAACGAAATAATCTGTTAAAGCTTATGCAATCTTAAATAAGGCAGGAGAAAGGCGACTTGGGTACACTAATGAGTGTTTTTACGAGGCAGTCCGCCTTATACGCTCACTTGAAGCGTATTTGCGTGTAAGATAGTAATGACTGCAGGACATGTGGTGAAGATATCGAAATGATAGAACAAGAAAACTATGTTTTATAGGGAAAACACTATACCAGACATAACTCTTCTCCGGCGAGTGTACTGGAAGAAGCTAAAGAAGGTTGTACAAGATTACAGACTTTCTATAGAAGGCATTGATACCCCTTTATGGTGAGAGCTTAATGAAACCGGCTTAATGATTAAGAAATATAACCTTGAACTATGGTCACCTTCCAGTTAGACTGCATGTACATAGAGGTCACCAATGAGTATTCAAAACGATGAGATTTGAAGCATACTTATAATTTCTGATACTTATACGCATTCATACTTATTTTAATGTCATACACATACTACTCATATTCAAAGTTTGAAATACTCATGGTACTCATACTTAACAATACACATGATGTTATTGATTTCGACTCTCCACGACTCATCGTATACACGAAACACATAATAAGTATGATTCGTGTACGAACACTACATACTCACAAGAAGGTTGTGTGTTTGCTCTCCTTGCTCCTCCTCTCCTTCGTCTTTTTTGTTTATTTGTCTTTCTTCCTTCTTTGTAAATGCAACAACAACTAAGACTGTACATTTTGATGAATGATTCGAATCACTCGAAGCATTTATGAGTTTTATAAGTATTTTTCTAAATTTGTGAATCTGAATGTGTTGGCGTATGAATCAAACATAAATATTTCGAATGTTATTAGTTTGATGTCAACACGTTGTACGCATACTCATTGCAACCTGTACGTATAAATGAACGTTGTAGTTGAGTATGAATGAATCAGAGTAGTTGGATTTCAATACTGTTGACTCACTCATACTCAAAATTTCATGAGTACTTATGAGTAGCGAAAAAGCGATTCATTGCTGATCTCTGGTACATACCTATTTATGTATGTTATATGAAATTGATTTTTAAAATTTTGTTAATAAACTTCCCATGTTCATTCTGCCCTGCATGGCACTTTGGGAGGTGTAAAGAGCTATGTTCGCTCTCTTTATACTCTCCATGGCTACAGATATGTGTCCGCCCCAAGCCGTAATTGTGATAGCAGGTATAATCCCTGTGGATCTGCTGGCGGTAGAACGGATGGAGATTTATAGGGCGAAATCGGCTGGAAATCACATAACCGGTCACTTCAGGGAAAACACCATTTCAAAGTGGCAACGACGATGGAACGATGAAGATAGGAGAAGATGGACGGCGAGACTTATTCCGGACATAAGACAATGGATTGGTCATAAACTTGGAGAGGTAAATTACTACGTCACACAGATGCTATCGGGTCACGGATACTTTAGAAAATATCTGCACAGAATGGGCAAAACCGCCTCCCCTTACTGTCTTTACGAAGAAGGGGTACATTTATCCCTCCTCGGCGTAAAAAATGGCTACAGATAAGATGTTCAGAAACATATGTATTTCACAATGTCTTTATTCTATTAAAGAATTGTCGCAGAACGACTATGATACGGCAGCTAAAATAAAGTTGATTTGTAGCACTTTTGGTTCCTTTTTTGGTACTTTTTTTTATAAAATCTTTTTCGTTACAGCATCAGAAATAATAGAATGTTTAAGTCTAAAATGTTTAATAGATCTTTGGCTTATTTTAGAAATTATTTATATAAAGAGGTACAAAATTGTATCCCTTTTTTTTGGTACTTTTTCTATAAAACATTTTGTAAATCTATACCATGAGAATAATAAAATGATTTGGCGTATAATTGCTTGAAAAGTTTAACAGATCTTTGTTTTATTTTAGAAATTTTCAATATATTAAGGGGTAAAAAATTGTATCCCGTTTTTGGTACTTTTTTAAAAAATATTTTAAAAAGCTATACCATAAGAATAATAAAATGATTTGGCGTATAATTGCTTGAAAAGTTTAACAGATCTTTGTTTTATTTTAGAAATTTTCAATATATTAAGGGGTAAAAAATTGTATCCCGTTTTTGGTACTTTTTTAAAAAATATTTTAAAAACCTATACCATGAGAATAATAAAATGATTTGGCGTGTAATTGCTTGAAAAGTTTAACATATCTTTGGCTTATTTTAGAAATTATTTATATAAAGAGGTACAAAATTGTATCCCTTTTTTGGTACTTTTTCTATGAAATATTTTGAAAACCTATACCATAAGAATAATAAAATGATTTGGCATATAATTGCTTGACTAGTTCAACAGATCTTTGGCTTATTTTAGAAATTGTATATATTAAACGGTACAAAATTTTACCCTTTTTGGTACTTTTTCTAAAAAATATTTTGAAAACCTATACCATGAGAATAATAGAATGATTTGGCATATAATTGCTTGACAAGTTTAAAAGATATTTGGCTTATTTTAGAAATTGTATATATTAAAGGGTACAAAATTGTATCCCTTTTTTGGTACTTTTTCTATAAAATATTTTAAATACCTATACCATGAGAATAATAATAAGATTTGGGGTATAATTGCTTGAAAAGTTTAACATATCTTTGGCTCGTTTTAGAAACTGTATACATTAAGGGGTAAAAAATTGTACCCCTTTTTTGGTACTTTTTCTAAAAAATATTTTAAAAACCTATACCATAAGAATAATAAAATGATTTGAAGTATAAAAACTTAACAAGTCTTTGAACCTTTTTAACAAAATTTGAACTATTTATCATCCTTTTTTTAAGCATCCTTTGTTTTGGTACTTTTTATATAAAACTCCATTTCTTTATAAGCCTTTGAGTACTAAATATCATTTACCATAGAAAAACATAATTGTTCCAGTTTTTTGTAGTGAATCAGGAGAGCTATTTTTAAGGGAATTTCTTTAAAATAAGCCACCATCTTTCTAACAAAAAAAAAAAAAATGAAATGTAAAGAAATATTATAAAAGAAGAAATTGTAAAGGCCAGACATAATTCAAAGTAGAATAATAGAATATCCAGAATAGATAGAAAGAGAATTAAAAAATAAAAAATAAATAAATCACATAAAAAAATTTCGTCAGATGTAAAGAAGACTGGTTTTTGAAATTTTAAATAAAAAAAATAAAAAAAAAAACAGAATAAACTGAACGGCGCAATAAATTTTTTTTTTTAACAAAATATTTTCGTTTTTATTTTTACGAAATAACTTGAAGAGTCAAGTATTTTATACAACAAAAAAAAGAGAAAGAGAAAGAGAAAGAGAAAGAAAGAAAGGTTTAATTCAAAGCAGAAAGGAAAGAAAGGGGCTTAGGTGGGAGTAGGTACTTTACTTTACCATAAAAGGCATAACATAAAAATAAATTGTTTAAAATGAAAAAAAAAACCTTTAAGGCTGGTTTTTTTTTGGTCAAAAATGGCCATGTTAGGCCAATTAAATAAAGAGAAAAAAACATGCAATTTAAACATGGAAACAAAGTCTATTATAAGCCATATATAGTATAGTAGATGCACAGTACCAGTACAGGGCAATTGTTATTGGCCATAAACTTTAAAAAAAAAAATTAAAAAATTTTTTTTTTAAAAAAAGTTTTTTTTTCAACCAAAAAATTTGCCCATTAATCGATACAAAGAAAAGAAAGAAAATTCAACTGGAAATAAAAGCAGCTTTTTTGTATAACAATGACGACGATGGCAAGCACACTGCTAATGGTGATGGTGATGATGATGAAATTGTTTCTTTCGCTGTCCTAAAATGAGGTCTAACTTTACTTGTGGCGCACCTTTGTTGAACTTCTTTTACGGTTTACTATGGCCAACAGTGTGTAATCATATGTATCTACAGTATATACATACATACATATGTACGTATGTATGTATGTATATTCCACTTTGTTTTGTTTTGGTTTTTTGTGTCTTGAATAAAAATCTTAAGAACCTGTTTATGTTGCTTTATAATCATATACTTACTCCCTATTCTAGCCCCCCTCCCCCCTCTACCCCGTTATTGTAACATTTTAATACAATATTGCGTTTGACTGGCTGTATTTAGCTGACTGGCTATAACACAAATTGTTAACCCAAGCGTGACTTTTTCCGTACCACATGTCTGCCTGGCCTGTCTATACTTCAAAGGCATGCCACACGTACACATACCACCCATACATATACACATTTTAAAATCCATATCTTAAACAATGAATGAATGGATGGATACATTTCGTTATTCGCTGTGTTTGGTATTCAAATATTCTTGTTTTTTTGTTTTTGTTATTTTGTTTGAATACCATAATGATTTGGCCATAAATGCTAAAAAAATGCATTTACAGAGTGACAAGAAATAGTTCTAACACCATTTTTTTAATCTTTTTTTAATGTTCTTCTCTCTTAAATTTGTAAGCCTGTCTATCTGCATATACATACATTTTCTGAATTTTAACAAAACCATGTACAATCCTCTTTATCTCGTATTTATTGACTTTGAAAAGGCTTTTGATACGCTCAACCATAGGGTGTCCCTACTAAAATAATAAATTTGATAAAGACATTGTACAACAACGCAACATGCCGCGTACTACATGAGAAACAACTAGGAAAGAGCATCAAATTAAAAACCGGAGTCCGTCAAGGTTGTGTGCTGTCACCACTCCTCTTTAACTGCGTCCTCGTTGTAGTGATGCAAAAGTCGACAAATCATAGGAGAGGGATTACATGGGGTCTACAAGACAGATTAGAAGACCTGGACTATGCGGATGACATATGTTTATTAAGCCATTCTTTCTCCGACATGCAGTCGAAACTGGATCTAGTTAGCGAAACCGCAAAGTTAGCTGGATTAAAGATGAGTATCCACAAAACTAAATCACTCAGAATGAATGCTAATGCAACGGCAAGGAAATTGATGAAGTGGAGTCCTTCTGCTATCTAGGCAGTATAATCGATAAATCCGGCGGTTCAACAGCAGATATTGCCAGCCGCATTAATAAGGCACGCAAAGCTTTTGCCCAACTTAACCCCGTTTGGAAATCATCTAATATATCGAGACGCACCAAAATTAAAATTTTTAACTCCAGCGACAAATCCACATTACTCTACGGTTGCGAAACGTGGACTATGGCACCCCGAGATTCCCAGTCTATTCAAGTATTTGTAAACAAATGCCTGCGTAGAATCATGCGTGTTTACTGGCCCTCCATAATATCCAACGCCCAACTCTGGTCAGATACAAACCAACAACCAATAGAGATGGAAATAAGAAGACGCAAGTGGGGCTGGCTTGGGCACACTCTTCGCAAGCCATTACATGACATCACAAGGAAAGCCATTGATTGGAACCCCCAGGGAAGCAGGCGCATCGGACGACCATCACACACCTGAAAACGCCAAATCACAATCGAATTATCCAAACTACATCTACAGTGGAACGAAGTGAAACACCGCGCTGAAGATCGGGTTTATTTGAACCAACTTGTTGCGGCCCTATGCTTCCTAGAGGAGTAAGAGGAACATATATATATGTACAATCTAAAGGCCAGGTGGTGGATCGCTTCGGACCTTGTTCCACACAACATTATTGATTTGACGTTTGAGTTAAAAATTCCGACAGAATTCTTGCCATATGTACAAACGTTAATCAACTCTTAATCCCAATCAATACTGAAATGAGCCAGATTTGCAGAATGGTTTAGAAATTATGTTCAGGACTATAACTACTGTTAATGGCGATTGTTAACAAAGCTTGTAGAAATATTATTTTTGATAATCAGCGTTAGAAGCAAGCTTAAAATCAGCTTTAAGGTTTATTGAATCGATCCCATAGTATAAAGCAAGGACAGAAAGGATGAACCAACTTAAAATGGGCAATGCTATCTTTTTCCTCAACCGATTTGAAACAAAAGCAGTCTTTTGAAAACGCAATTATTCATGAGCAAAGATACAGCAACAGAGATATCCGCACGATGAAATTTGGTATTCAATTTTGACCAGTTCTAAGGACGGGGCGCTTCACCAGTGTCTCTCTGGTGTGGGTCCCCGGGCACAGTGAAATTCCGGGAAACTGTAGGGCCGACGAGCTCGCCAGAGCTCCGGAATCCTCTTCTGTTGAATTGGGTATGCCACTTGCCTCGGTCAAGCTGACCATTCCGCGGAAGTTCTTTCGGGACGCCAACCTATTCTGGGGCAATGAGGAGTCCTGCTCTATCGCTAGACTCACCTGGTCCAAGATGGATAGAAGGCGTACCAGCCGATTACTTGGTCTTGGTTGTGATGTCATCTCGACTACAGTGGCCGTGCTTACAGGTCATTGCATCATGGGTAGACACACGGAAAGAATGAGGCTCCCTTTCAACGACTTCTGCCGTGGATGCAGGTCCACTGAGGAAGAGGAGACTGTTGTTCACTTTCTTTGCCAGTGCCCGTCTCTTGCTAGGTGTAGATATAGGTTATTTGGCTCCCCATTCCTTGTTAGCCTAACGGAGCTATCATCTATTGACATCAAGGATATAGCCTCGTTCATCAAACTTTCTGGCTGGTTTTCCAGTGCGGAGTAGTCGTGCTTTTGTTGTGCAGCCCTTGCGCTGACCAAATTCTTCCATTTCCCTGATTTTGGTGGAACTTGTTTAGTACAGGGACTACGTGGCATCACAACGGGCCGCTATGCGTGCTCAAGTGAGCTTTGTGATAACAGAGCTACCACTCCGATCTAACCTAACCTAACCTAAGGAGTGTAGCAATTAAGCAAAATTCACCTCCAACCATTGCTTTATCAGGGGCTACTAAGTATACCATACTTTTGGGTAATATACAGCCAGACAGTTCTACATATATTCATTTATGGATTGATTTTCAGTTGGAGTGGGCCTTCTGCAGAAGGAAAGAAATCCATAAAACTGTTGCGGCAGTATGCATGTCATATGTCAGCCGAACACTTTAGACCTAAATGTTACACCCGAAAGATTTCCGATTGCCGCTTGGCTGACAGAGAGGATAGATATGTTAAGAGTTGGATATTTCCTATTCCGGATTAGTTCCGTCGGACTGAAAGACATTTATGTAGTCAGGGAAGCAGGAAGACATTCGGAGACTAAGACATCCGAAGACAATTATGCCACCTATTAGTAAAATTAGAACCGCCTGTGTAGATTTCCACAGATTTTCTCAAGCTGACCATGTCGAGGGACTAGTCTTCCCTGCTTGGAATTTTAGTTGGAAATTTTCTATTAAAACTAGTTCCTTATGGGGCATAGTCAATTGCACTTACGAATATGGGAATCCATAAATAGGATAGAGGAGAGCCCAGAGAAAATAATGTCCTAGCGAACCACTAAGCCCCAATAAAAGCTTGTGAAAATCCATTGACATAGATTTTTTTCTATCCAATGAGAGACTAAAAAACAAGTCGAGGGCAACAAGTTATCAAATTAGAACTAATTGGGTTCATTTCACTGCTGCATTTATTTTTGTAATTAAATATCGTATTCCATTGAGGATGCATTATAAAAAATGTAAGATTTTCTGTGTGTCACATTGTTTAAAAGCCACATACTAAATAAAAACAGTAAATTTTGTTAAAAAAGAAAAAAAAAACAAAGATAAATATTTAAATTAAAAACAAAAATAATAAAGAAAAATTTTCAAAAAGGTTAAATGCTAGTGAACTTGCAACAAAATATTATTTTTTAGGGAAAAAAATTTTGCATAATTTTTAGAAGAAATTTTAGATACAGAGAGATATTATAATAAAAAGAAGGAAACATTACAATTAAAAGAAAAAAGTAGCTCAATCTTGATTATATTTTCATGTTGTTTATGTTTCCTGTACGAACCTGTTTTTATTTTCTTCTAAAACTACCTGCTCTGTTCTTTCCTGTTGCTTGAAATTAAAAAAGAAGGTATAAATATCCCTTTTAAAAGTCTCAAAAAAATGTTTGTGTTTTGCTTGAAGCCTAAATATCTTGCAAAATGTGTCTTTTTCACATGCGTTTTAAAAATTTGTCTTCAACAAATATTTACTTTTCCCAGGCAGGCTACAATAAATAGTCTTTTTGTATGTTTTTTTTTTTACCAAAAAATATGATGAAAAAAGTTAAAAAAACAGATAAAATCTGCTATTCATCAAGATATAAAAGAAAAAAAAAGCAACAATAACAATAACATTAAAACAAAAAGGAAAAGAGGCCTATAAATTGTAGATAAGGGCTAATGAAATATTAAAAAAAAAGTCGGCAACAAAATATTGTTTGGAATTGTTTTTTTTTTTTAAATATTTTCACATAACTCAGCACAATATTTTTCATGTTGCTGTTATTGCCATGTACATATGTATGTACACAATTTGCGAATATGATAACAATAAATAACAAAAACAAAAAACATACAAAAGTTTAAAATAATAAAAATAAAAATTGAAAAAATTTAATGAAAATAAAACCCAACATAATAGCTGACCGGCATAATTAAGTTTTTCAATTTTTTTTGTTGCAAATATCCATGATAAAAGAAAAATAATTGCCAGTAAAAAAAAAAAGAAACCTGTCTTAGCCTTTGGTATCCAATAAAGCGTGTAAACTGGGTATACATATTCATCATTCATAACAAATATACATAAGTATGTATGTAGTTATTGGCCAAACACCAGGGAATTTTTAATACTGCATTTGCTTTGTTTAATTAAATTAAAAATAAACCACTTTTCTTGGAATTTTATGGACTGACTTCTTATTTTAAGCATAAATGAGAATTATTACATGACTTCAGACCACAAAGCTTTGTAATAAATTGCCACTGTAAAGTAAAAAAAAAAAAACCGGTTGGATCTGAAGCAATAAAATTTTAAATTTGCAAATATTTTTCAAATATGTTTGCAACTTTGTAATACAAAATTTCAATATAATTACTTTATGTATACATACTTATATAAATAAATTAAGAAATATTTTATGGACTAATACAAAATGTTCTTAAACAGAAATGTACAATTCGTACGTTAAGTTCATAGTCCCATTTGGTTACAAACCCTGGGGTGTTTCTAAAAATACAAAACACGGTGCCTACAATTACTTACCAACCATATAGGCGGCGAATATATGTACTTTACACAATAAAACCTAGGCTAAAATCTCGCATGACATCCTGAGAAGAAAGTTTACATGAATAAAATATATGTACATACACTGAGATTGCAAAGTTATAACCCTAAGAGGTGGATGCCCACTGCAACAATGTACGAATTTACTGACATAATCATGAATATCATTATAGTTTCCATGTAACGAGGCAATAACAACCACAGCTCCCAACAGCGTCGAATGGAAGACACTTTTCGAGATCGTTCGCCTTAGGTTAGATTAATCGGAAGCATGAAGTCGCCGTGGTCTAGTCGGTAGTGTGTTGGCTTATTAGACGAAAAGCCAGGGTTCGAGCCGCAGGCCAGACATCAAAATAAAATAC
Organism: Sarcophaga subvicina; assembly: GCA_936449025.2. NCBI lineage: Eukaryota > Metazoa > Arthropoda > Insecta > Diptera > Sarcophagidae > Sarcophaga > Sarcophaga subvicina. The sequence goes on along the minus strand of OW388084.2, from coordinate 109,894,598 downwards.
AAAAAGTATTTCTTCGGCAACTTCCTCTCAGCAGATTTCTGGCAAAAAGTCTGAGGGTAAATAAATATTGCCATGAAAAGTTTCACAAAAATCTGTCGCTCGGAGTCGACTTTAAACTGTAGGTCCCACCACTCATGTATAAAATTAACACACACAAAATAAGTGGTGTGAGAAACTAGGTCCATAATCCTGACTGAAGGGCTGTAATGACGAATTATGTATGTATGTATGTTTCATGTAACGAGGCAATAACCACCACAGCTCCCAACAGCGTCCAATGGAAGACACTTTTCGAGACCGTTTGGGTCCTAGCTCAAGGCTAGATCAATCGGAAGCATGTGAGTCTTAAAAATTACAAAAATGAAAATTTCCATGATTATAAACATCCTGCTCTCAAATGAAGTTTGTTGTGATTTGAATAATAAGATAATTGGTGGCAGAAATACCACTTCTACAAAGTATAACGAATTTGAAATCTAAGCACTAGGATAACATTCACTTCTCTGAAAAGATCGGATGGGTTACGATATAAAAAAGGCAGCCATCACAGTGTCTTTACCATGAAAGTTTTAGTATTCAACTGAATTAGTATTGGTACAGTAAGGATTTTAGTTAGTTTAGGATAATGCATCTCACTTAGGTTCTCGACAAACTTCTGTTGTAATACCATTGTGTCTTTTGTATCGTAAGACTATAATTCCTGGCTAATATCGTTGCCATTCTATTCTATTTCATTATGGATTTCTCAGTACAGAAGTTTAATTGATCTTTTCTCAGTGCACTATAATCTTTGTTATCAAGTCTCCAATGCCAGACAATGACAGCTAAGCAGTGGATTTTTTTTTCAAACAATATTTTCTTAATCAAAGAAGCTCATTTCCCACTCGGTGGTAATGTCAATAAATGTCAAAAAATTGTTACAGAAGAGATTGTGGAACAGCTATTATGCACTCAAGGGAAATTCTCATGTTTTTGAAAGCTATTGACATTTTGATAAAATATAAAATGAAAATACAGTCAAACTTCCATAACTCGAACTTCTCTAATTCGAATTTTCTGTAACTCGGACAAATTAAATTGGCAGTAGGCTTAAGATAACAAGTAACATACAATTAATTTTCCGTAACTCGAACTTCCGTAACTCGAAGTTCTTCATAACTCGAACGAAACACATACGAATAAATTCTATAACTCGAATTATTTTTTTTATTTGGTTGGTTTGTTGATTTTGGTTGTTTGTTTTGCTTTCCTTTGCAGGTTAAACTGGTTTGCATATTTCGCTGTCTTTTTATGGGGAAATCCGTTTTTATGGTACTACCGTAGCAGAACAGTAAAAGAAGCACTAAAGCGCATAGAGGGTAAATGAAAAACAGGAGGTTACGCTTATGGATTGCATCAAGCATGTAAGAAAAGCTAGGGATATTGACGTCAGTGAGCAAACCATAGCAAATTACATCAAAAAAGCTGGATTTGGTCAGTATTCTGAGTGGGAAGAAGAAGATGACATTCCTTCAGTTTTTTTGAGTAATGTTGATGAAAGTCAAAATGAAATTGAAGCCGATTACCAATCTTGGTTCAAAGCAAAAAAAAATAACTTGCAATACTACTTTTCAAGATTATATTGAAGTAGTGATAATGAGCTTTACACGACTGGACGATGATTTATTGTATTTATTGTATTGAACCAGAAGATCCAGTCTTAATTGGAACCGAGAGTGATGGCGAGGTTCGTTGGAAGAAACTCCAAAAGCCGATGTAGAAAATTCTTTGCGAACATTGAATTTATTTTTGGAAACTAATGACCGTACAACTGAGGAACACTATAAGGTTTTGAATAAATTAGAGATATTTTATACTGAAAATAACAAAAAAAGTACATTTTCAGTTACTTATTTCAGAATATTTCAATTCATTTTAACTTGTTGACTACATTACATATGTAAGTATGCTTAGGTATGCAGTTTTCAGTTACTGCTTGTTCTAAATAAAAAATACATAATAAAAACTCATGCTTGCAATTAACTCTTAAAGATTAAAAAAAATTCTGTACCTCGAAGTCTCCATAAGTCGAAGTTTTTTTTTGGATAATAGAGATTCGAGTTATGGAAGTTCGACTGTATTTTGAAACAACATCCTCGATAGTATAGTGGTTAGTATCCCCGCCTGTCACGCGGGAGACCGGGGTTCAATTTCCCGTCGGGGAGGGATCAACAAATCATACGCAATTTTTTTTAAATTCGGAAATAAGGATTTTAAAAGTTATACCCTAGCTTTTCTTTGAGCTTTCCTCCTCCAATTACTCCACAATAAAGGTGTTTTTATATGAATGCATTTAAGTTTAGGTAGCGCCATCATTTCACTTCATAAAAATATGGTAAACATGTGTGTGGAAATATGGAAAATTTTAATTCTTTACCATAACGCAGTGACGTTAAAGATTAGCTTTAGAAATACGTCAAACAGTTATTATTATTAATTAAAAAGTTGATATTTGATACGAAGATGTAATGTAGTAGCAAAACTACCAGCAGCACTTACAAATAAATGTTTTTTTTACGTCTCATCATTATTGTATGTCTTGTATAATAACGAGATCAAAGCAATAATGGTGGAATAAAATTTCTTTTGTTTACATAACAAACGACATACACCTCGCCACATAATAGCCCCTCACATCACATCACACCACCTCATCTCTAGCGTTGACAATTTTTTTCTTCATTCACTTTATAACAGTATAACCGTATTGCCCACCCAGTACTTTTATGCCATACAATATACATACATATGTATGTTTATTCATATACGTACATATGTATGTATGTAGAGTATATAATTTGTACTTTTATAAAGTACTTTTGAAAACAGAAACAATTTATTTTATTTTCTTTTTTTTGGCCATTTGATGTAATAATATAATGATGTTATATTATACATACATACATACATACATATATATATTGTATTAAATACATAAATAAATGGTTGTGGTGGTGGTGGTGATGATGATGATGACAATGACGACGATGATGGTCGTGCACTGATGGCTCTTTATATGGGTGTAGTTAGGTTGTATATGAGAAAATAATTTATACGCCGTCTACGATGGCACTGTTGTCGCAGTTACAACAATTTTAAATAAAAATAATAAAAAAAAAAACTTAATAATATAATGTTTACACATGACGAAATCTACAGTAGCATTAATTTATTTCCTACATAATGAAAAAATAACAGGAAGGATAGTAAGTACGGCAAACAATTATACACTGAAAAAAAAAAAAAATATTAGAGCTCCTAAAACTATGCAAAAATAAAATAACAAAATCTTCCCGCGAATGGCAATTGTACCCACCTGGAACCAATCAAGGAATCACCAAACTAAGGGTAACTCATGGGCATGTGTATTAAAAAGACTAGGGAATCGATTTTCATAAGCCATGGCTTACAACAGGTGGTAATAGCTTGGTTTCAAGAGGACAAAATAAGGTGATTTCAGAAGAACCTTCAGATCCAAGCTCTTGAATATTGGGACGCAGCACTGGTAATGTTTTTACTTCGATTTGTCTCAATATTTACTTTAAACGACGAAAAATTTTATTCCAAAGTGAAGAAGTTGCAGTGGTCTAGTAGGTAGTGTGTTGGTCTTAGTTCAAACCCCAGGTCAGGCATCAAAACGAAAGTATAAAAAAATATTTCTTCGAGGACTTCCTCCCAGCAGATTTCTGGCAAAAATTCGGAGTTAATAAAATTTGTCACGAAAAGTTTCTCAAATATCTGTCGTTCGGAGTCGACTTTAAACTGTAGGTCCTGCCACTCATGTATAAAATTAACACACACAACATAAGTGGTGTGAGAAACTAGGTCCATAATTCTGACTGAAGGGTTGTAATGACTAATTACATAGGTATGTATGTACTATTACATGAGATCATCCTAATACGGCTATGACTGGAGGAGAATGAAAGTAAAGGGTTTATTGCAATTGTATTGCGCTGACTAGGCCCAGATTGTACGTTTCCAATCGGTACAAAGTGGATCCTTGGGGGTTATCGGACCTGTTTCTATAAAAGATTTACTTAACATCATTCGGAGAGTGGAAAACCTATACAATAAACATGGCTTGCGACCATGTAATTGCAGTTAATTGGACACCATTTGCTTCAGCGGTCGTTTATCATTATCATGAATAAGGTTTAGGTTTAGATTAAAGGACGTGTACTTGTCAAATGAGACAAGTACAGTACCCGGAGGTCAAGTAGTTCCATTGTACAAACGTCCTTAAGACGAGAGGATAATAGAGGGGATAGAAAAAAGGAGAGGAAAGTAGGAAAGGGAGAATAAGGGAGCACACGAATTACACAGATCAACAAACACACAAGAAGAGCGCGACTACACTAATGATGATCTAGCACTTCTCAACCAGCTCAAGCTAATAATGAATCAATGGAGAGCCTTGATGTCGGCTCTCGACACAGAATTCAAACCCTCAAAGAAGCCTCTGACAAGGGTCTTCAACTTAAACCTACTAAGGGCTGGACAGTTACAGAGGAGGTGTTCGATAGTCTCCAATTTCTCCTCATCGCAATACAGTGGTGGCCTTATAATTAGGAACGATGATTCTAGAGCAGAGTTCTCTGGAGTGACGAATCTAAGTGCAATAGTCCGGCTGGGATCTGTTCATGAATAAAGTACGACACGAAATATCTGCTGTTGGACAACAGTGCTAGTAACTGCTACAGTATTGCAAGCATAAAATGCTATTCACAAAAACTAACTTAAGTTTTTGCCTTTACCGAAGAAAAACTATGAAATCTGGCCCAATTTATGTTAATCTTGGTGCAGAAACCAATCTTACTCTCCAACAAAAGGACATTCCCTTAGTCTAAACCAATAGAATAGTTTCTCTCAGTGTTATGATCTTAAGTGCTTTGCTTATAATATTTATGAGGTTTAAAGCAATCGTTTATCTTTGTATCTTGTTATAACAGATACTTTTTTTCTATTATTCTACAGTTAGTATCTTCTTTTGTGGTGTGGTCAATTGTAATATAATTTGTAGTCAGTCGTATACAATTTGTTTTATTTTTTTTAATATTTATGGTGCGTTAAACGGAAATCGCAATTATACGTAATTGCCCAATGATCTCGACTGACAATGTTATGTACATACTTCGGTATTCAGCTATTTTTTTCTGGGTCATAATTTTTTTTTCATTTCTCAACAAGTTTCATGAATTTCTAGTTTCGAAAAAAAGAATGTGTATTGATTTTTTAACCTTAAGAATTTAATGAATTTCATTTTATTTTCTATCAAATATTAAAAGTAAACAAAAAGTAGAGAAAAAACTTGAGCAAAAAAAATTGTTAAAAGAGTAAACGCAAAAGATTACATCATATTTTTAGACGTAAGAAATGTTAAAAATTTCACTTCACTTTCAAGTTACATACATTGTTATACAGGATATTAACTTTTATTTAAAGTTCTCATACAAATATTCTCTCTCTTTCTCTCACATACACACACACACACACAAATACATATACATACGTAAATACACAGAGAAAACTTCTAGCACATTTACGACTTTGTAACAAATGTTTGCCATAACCGGTGGCACAGTATGTCCTTTCAAATGTCCTTATGTGTCTATGGCAGTCTGCATGTGTGTGTGTGTGTGTGTGTGTATTTAGGTTAATGCTGTTTATTTAGAAGGTTTTGTTTTCCTTTGTATTGCGAGTGTATATGTTTGCTTATAACGAGAATATATTAAGGACATAATGTCGTGTTGACTTATTTTTATTATTTCGTTTTCCAGGTTATTATCCTTTTACAATAAGAACGAAAGAAACAAGCATTTGCCCTAATGTATTTGGCAAAAAAGGTTTTTACAATGAGAACGAAAGAAACAAGCATTTTGCCCTAATGTATTTGGCAAAAAAGGTAGAAAGAAATAAAAGTGTGTGTATTTAATTAATTTTTTGCCAATTGTCCCGACTGACCTTTTGGCAATATACGATAAGGGGAAAGGCAC